>OZ026576.1:17870658-20591658 GCA_964020215.1 Aurelia sp. 3 sensu Dawson et al. (2005) | reverse complement strand
CAACAAACATTTAGTTTACTTATCTGAACATTTATCTTAGACCATTTGATTTATCAATTGCTAGGGGCGTGGGCAACACATTGGCAAAGAGCACGGCCAAAATCCTTTTTCTGAGTAAAATAAATGTTTATCGACTGCATATTTGGAATCTCCATGGTCGAATTTAAGTTGAAATCATAGTCTTTACAACCATGTTGAAATCAAGAGAAAAGTTTTAGCTGAAATCATTGTAAAAGTCACAGATGTTACGTCATTAACATTTTGCTAATCAGATCAAAATGGAAAACTATATCGGGTGATTCCGAATAAACGTTGGGCGGTAAGCGGACAGTAACATCGCATTTAGCTACCTGATTGTCGTGAACTAAATTTTTGCGTGCAGCAACGAGTCTAACTTAGATCATAAACCTTTCCCCATCGAAATTGGTCATTTGGTTAAAATGCTGAAGAGGCTTAGTCGCAGATTTCAGCAATTTGCAAGACTCCAATACAAGGTCTGTACGAAGAAAATCTATTCTAACACATGCATTAAGCGACAGATTTCAACGGGGAAAGGTTCATGATCTAAGTTAGACTGTTGACTGCATGCAAAAATTTCGTTTACGATGATTGAGTGGATCAATGCAACGCCACAGTACAGTCAGACATACGTCCCACGTTTTTTTCTGACTCGCCCAGTAGATCATTTCAAAGCTCTGTTCAAATGGGGTGCAACTGAGGTAGTTTGAGACACGTACTTATCTGCAAAGAGTTCCACTCACATTAGTGAAGAGAAGTGTCAGTTATTGACGCATCAAACTGGGCACTTCCGATGAAAATAGAAAATATTTCCAAGTCTAGTTTGAATCTCCATGTTCGATTTAGTAGAAATGTAGCCTAGGTTACGCAAATCCTTCGATCGCTTTGAGAAATGCTTCGTCTATGATTCATATCTTTGAAATATAAAGATAAACCCCTTGTCACAACCCCGGTCACTTGAAATGATTCATGGGGGTATTATGTGATTGTTGAGTTCAGGAATTGGGTTTAAGTTTCAATTTTAAATTCTGGCCTCTGATAATGTACAGATTTAGGGTAAACAACAATAGTTTTGTGGATCTGTACTGAATAGTGAAACAAGTGTTTAAACCTCAAGTATATCTGGAATTGGGTATAAAAATCTCACCTTAAAATTCCTTTTAGGTATTCTAAAAGAGAAATAAGTAATCCAATTCGTGGAATGTTTTGGATTTGCGCAAATGTGAAAGAACAGTTAATTTGCTAGTCCCTAGTCAATGAAACCTTCCAAGTCGAAATTCAGTCGTTTGTGAAACAAAATGTTTCGTTGAGTTGTATAGATATACCCAGTTCTGACATAGATGGGCCCACTTCGTACGTCAAAGTGCTTGTGCCGAGGCAAATTGCATTGTTACAAGTTAAGGTCTTGATTAACAATCATTTACCGTGCTCAATGTTTCTTGGATTGATCTGTCATACCGCACCGCTCCCTTGTTAATACACTGACCGTTATGTTCCAATTTATCTTGTATTCATTTGGTGTGTCTCACATTCAACACGTCTTTGAAAATTACTTCATCCAATAAGTTGTTCTGTTAAGTGTCACAAGGTAGTTACATGTATTTTTTTTATTATAAACTAAGAATTTAGGCCAGTACTAAAATTGTCTTATAATTACTGAAAATTGTCAGAATTTGAACATTTCAAATCAAGGCTTTTTAGCCTTTCCACTGTTTACGCAATACCGTGACATTACTCAAATGCTGTCCCAGGAACGAGATACCGAAAACAAATAAAAACGTGTCGGGGATTTCCTCTGTTTGAATACATCGTTGATATATAACATTATAGATAATATATATCTCTGTCAAGTTTTTAATTTTGTGGAGTTTCTTCTTTTTCTGGCGATCTGAGGGTTAACTTTGTTTTCAGTTCTTTTTCAATCAACCTGCTCCCAGTTAAGCGGTTTTCGTTTTCCTGGTCTTCGTCTCTTGGTCTCTTGTGGTCTTCGGTTTTGTGATATTTGGTCTCGAGCGTCCTTCCAGGACCCCTGTTTTTGCCAATATGCACATTTGGATGGCGTCTTTGGAAACGTCTGCTCTTAACTAACTGTTTTACAGGGCAAAAACGAAGGACATTCTTCAATCAGTTGGCCATTTAAAATAAAAGACACTTCTGTCGTTTCTATGAAGCTGGTTCTGTATGGGGGAGGGGGATTCTTGATAAAATTTTAGATAAGGCCTCAACAATTTCGTTAATGATATCGTTGGCCTCACCGGACCTCACCAAGTTTCATGACGATGGTACGTTTGGCGTTTGCCATTTCTCAACTAAGATTTAGCAAATTAGCAAATTTTGACCTTTTCTTGACAAAAATTTACGAAAATTATACCCTTGGCCAGGAGTACGAAAGAGTACATGGAACCCATTTTGGGGTCTTCGTTTTTGAGGTCTTCATTTTCGAGGTCTTCGTTTTCGAGGTCTTCGTTTTCGAGGTCTTCGTTTTCAAGGTCTTCGTTTTTGAGGTCTTCGTTTTCGGGGTCTTCGTTTTCGAGGTCTTCGTTTTCGAGGTCTTCGTTTTCGACCTCTTCATTTTTGGGGTCTTCGTTTTCGAGGTGTTAGGTCTTAGGTCTTCGTTTTCGGGGTCTTAGTTTTCCAAACACCCCAATCACATACTATTTCTGACAGTGTATTGAATTCCTAAACTCATTCATTTTGCTGTCAGCATGTCTTTTGTTCCTTGGTTTTATCTTTCGTGATTTTAGAAAGCAGATTTCTTCATAAGAATCTGGTTTATAAGAAATAGTACTACGATATGATGGCCAAAAATTTAAGCATAGTGACTATGTTTAAGAAACTCTATTACTATTTCTGAGGAGCAATAAGAACCTTTTAAAAGTGAAATGCATGGATATTATATTATATCAAATGTATCCTTGAACCTTTATCCTTGAACAACATTAACTACGGAAACTTGCTGTGTACGGCATGTTGTAAAAACCGGACCCTAGGACCCCAGGACCCCTGAGACCCCTAGGACCATTCAGTACTGAAGATAAAGAACCCTTAACACCCGAGGGTCATTACCACACATAAACAATAGGCCAATGTCATCAAGCAATCAAACAGTAGATTGCGTATCGTAAACTTCCTCTCTTCAATCCAATGAACTTCCGCTTCTATTAATCAATGCCAGTAACCATGCAGAGAGTTCTCTAATAGTGCGACGAGAAATAGTGCGACGGGGGAGCAAAACATATTATAGAAGATACCTATGTTTGCCATTATATTTTGTAGGGCAAATCCCCGCAAGCTTTTCATCTTGTTTAGACTCTGGCCCATCATTCCCTTTGAGAATTGCCAAGTACCTTGCAGCAATTTGATTTTTAGCTTTGGCTCGTTTGCTTTGGATTTTTTTCGAAGTGGAATCATAAGATGAAATAAACAGGCTTTCAGATTATTTTTCTTATCTCTCTTCGCCAAGAAAGGTGAAACAAAGAGTTGAAGAAGAGCTTAATATGTGCTTAATTTTAGAACTTTTCCAGTATATAAAGAATATCAAGTTTTGCAGTTGAAAGGGATTAGACCGAGAACTTCGTTTGGGGCCACACTCACTTGCCTTTTAAGAAGCAGCCCATGAGAGCTGCCGTAGCCGCTACCAAAAATATTAAGACAGTTGCGATCTGAAGTTAATTCGAAGTGAAGAAAGGTCAAGTTTTGGATATGAGATGCAAAGTGTTTCAAGCAAAAAATGTATAATTCAAACGAATAAAACTAAAAGTTATGTCATTGCAATGAATGATCTTGTCATCCTCCTTAGTTTCACATGAAAACAGAATGTTAACCCTCGGCCTCCCGTGGTTTTTTTACAAAGTTTCCGTCTTTGACGACCCTCAGCACTCAATATCTTATGTTAACTATCTTTTAGAATATTTGGAGCATCCCCCGTTGTGCTATATTGTGAGCTGTCTGCTTGATTCTTGGCATTGCTTTATAGAAGCGGAAGTTCATGGGATGCAAGAGAGGAAGTTTGCGATACGTGACCTCTTGTTTGGCACTTGATGACATTGGTCTAATGTTTATGTGTGGTGATAGCCCTCTGGTGTTAAGGGTCCTTCTCATCTTCAGTACTTAATGGTCCTAGGGGTCTCAGGGGTCCTAGGGTCCTAGGGTCCGGTTTTTACAACATGCCGCTGTGTACATGTCCATGTCGAAATCTGGTAGAACACGTCGAAATATCCACAGTTGGAAATTAAGGGGAAATTTTCATCGTGGAAATCTCCTCGACAGAAATTTGAAACCTCAGTTTCCACCGTTGGAAACTATCGGAAATTTGAGCTGTAAGTTTCACTTTATTGAAATTAAGTGGAAACTCGAAGTATAAATTTCCATGTTGGAATCTCGTCGAACACATGGAAATCTAGACAGTTGGAGATTAGGGGAAATTTTCACTTTTCTTGCAGTGTGTGCTGTTTTCAAATTCTGCCGGCACCGTGTAAATAGGGTCTAAAACATCTTCATGGAACTCATTCTCTACCGAGTTACCCAAAAAAACTTCACATGCTAGATCACCTATATCTCCATTACAGCAAACGTTATGAAGACAAACAAGGTGTCAGCATGTAGCTGAAAGGCTCTGTTATCTTTTGAGATGTTGCTTGGTTAGTTTAAGAAATGCGTACTGTCTGAAAAAAAACGGTTTCAAACATATGGAAATTCATCCATTTCTTGGACCATTCCCTCGCTTTCCTGTCCATTTTTTTTTGTTGGAAAGTGTGACAAAATCTGAACTCAAACTGTGCTTTGGAGCATGAAATTTGGATGAGGAATTCAGGTCACTCATTTTCCAAACAAAAAAATTCCCTAGACAACTTATAATGCATCGCTATGTCAAGTTTTCACAGAATGTGAACTGGAGAATGATGCTGATTATTTCACTCAAAATGAGGAATCTTGGATTCAACATTTTCATTGAATCTGGTTTTTTGGATGGTAATCATTGCTCAAAATGACCATGCAGTATTTCAAGAGATAGGTAAGCCTTTCAACTAAACAATGATGGCAATAGCTTTTGATTTCAGGGAGGTAGTTGCGATCTAGCGTGTGAAATTTTTTTTGGTCACCTGGTATGCTATTTGAATTTAAAGTAGATGACTTCCTACCACTCAAAAAGACGTGCCCATTCATAAATTGTATAGAAATAGCAATATTTGGCTCTCATCCTCCCTGCAAACCCTAGGCCAAATCTTCAACCTCATCTGCTGTCAAAATGTTAAATTTTTTTCCAACAGTGCCTTCTCTGATGGCATTAATTAGAGCAATCTTAGCTTGTTTTGCCGTGACTTCAATGGCTTTTCGTGAAGCCTCTAGTGCACATTTAAGCATGGCCACCAAATGTGTCATTTGTTGCTCACATTCCTGCACCTTGAGCATTTTCCTTGGGTATCGCTCGTCTGACCTGAAAGCAAAGCACAAGAATACAATCACAAAATTTATGGCAGTATCCCACCTGGCATTGTTTTATTTCATCTTTCTGTAAAGTGAAAATGTGCTTATAATTTCAATTAATTGATATGTAAAACGGGTGCGCAGCAACTATCTAAACAATAACAAAATCCAAAAGCATCATGCTTGAACAGTGAAAAGTCAGGATCAAAAAATGGTTTACTAACATGGTATTTCCCAACAATGCTTTACCTTTCTTCTCAATTTGATGAGAAATCAACTTGCTTTGATTGTGCTATCAAAAGAAGAGATTGGAACTGAGTGTCATGTTAGAATAATACCTCAAAACAACAGGGCTTTGTTGACCTTCATTACTTCTTTGTGTGCAGCAAGCATTTGCATAACATTTGAATTGATGGTGTTCTTTTTTCTGTTTCAGTTCTTGGTTTATTGTCTGCTCCTTAAGAAAGAGTGCCCAGCTGTACAATATCTTGGTTTTGAATAATCTCTAGGATATCTGTGTTGCTCCTTCGTTTTCTGCCTTTGACCAATGAGCTATCACCTTGTTGGTGCAGAGCTTCTGAAAGGTGACATTGAGGAAATGTTGCCTGGTTCTCTCTACTTCTGTTTCACTGTGGAACAGCTTCATCCCCTTTGAGGCAGCATTACGATACAACTTTTCCGGACTTGTTAGGTTAGCCAGTTTTCTTCCTAAGTAGCTGTCAACAGATTCTTGACTTTTATGGCCAACTGTAACAGGAAGTTAAAAAGTATCAAAAAACGATGCATCACGATGCTTATGTCCACCAACCATTTGCAAAATAGTTTATTTTGTTGAAAGTAAGCACAAGCTTTACTTATGATATGAATATTTAAAAACTGAAGCATGATTGGCCAGTTAGGTGCTGTTTACATGAGAAGGGCTAGGATCATATTTTGCGTTTAGATAGAGAGACACGTTGGCGCCAACTATTCTAATCATATTGTTCTACGCTGATTCCATTGTTTCCCCAGTCTGCCAAGGAGGACTAGCCCCCTTGATTGCATTTACATGGGAAATTTCCTACCCTCCTGGGCGAGATCTTGGGTACTAAATTAGAATCTTATGAGGGATTAGACCAGGTAAGATCTCCGCAAAGAGGGCTGGCTTTCCGTCTCCCTCATGTAAACAGCACCTTAAGCAATGTATTTGAAAATTCAAGAAAAACTGGTTTTCTGGACTTGTTTTCTCTGGTTAACCAACTGAAATTTCTTGAAAATTTGAGTCCATGGCACCTTTTGTTATCTTTGGTTTTTTTTTGTTCTAAGTAAGCCCCGCTTCAGAGATGGCAATAACTAGACAGTACTCACAAAAAGATTGTGATTCCTCTGAAAATGATGATGAAGAAGAGTTTGGACTCACCTTCAATGAGGAAGGCGACATTTTTTAAAATTTCACAGTCTCAATTTTGGGCCTCTTTGAATTGGTGAAATGTTTTATTGAAATTTGCATTCTTTGTTTGGAGCCTTTGCTACTTGAAAAATACAACACAAAGAAAAAAGTCAAAATTTAACAAAAGAGGAGAAAAATGAAGATATATATGTATGTATGTATGTATGTATGTATGTATGTGTGTACATGACCTACCTTGTGGGGACTTCAACTTAGTTACACACCTACACAGTGGGGTCTGTCAACATTGTGGGGACTTACATTAGGTCCCCACAACGTTTTTTCTGGATAATGCTTCTACGACCTTGTGACGCCCTTATAGGTCACTAGCAGAAAGTCCCCACAATGCAAGTATTTTTTGAAGATGTGTAACTTGTGGGGACCTGTGTATTTCATGACGAATTTTAAACCCATACATTGTGGGGACGAAATACACAAAGATACACTATAGCATTTAGTATTGCATTTTATGGCATGATGCGTTGAGATATTGACGACTGAAGATATTACAATCTTTTCACAGATTTTCAGCTTTTACAGTACCGGGAGAGCCAGAAAAAATTTCCCATTTTTGAAAATTCATAGCATCAACAGTACTTCACAGATTTCTATGATTCAAATCCTAGTTAAAGCCAAAAGATCGAGCTATTTTTATGATTTTTCTCGCTGTCTCACGAGCAATACAAATAAAGTTCAATTCAACTTTACAAAAATTCCATGGTTGCAAAATGACTGAAAATGGCCTAGAACATTGATCAAATGATAAAGGACTCCTAGCACAGACCAATAAAGTAAAAGCAATTGTTCATGGGTGAGTGATGTCCACTGCACACTTATTGCCATGGGACTGAAAATCTTTTGTTTGATAACTGTTTTCGGCTATTTTTCAGCCATTTTGCAACGAAAAAATTTTATGTGCTGGTAGAATAGCGAGGAAAATCACAAAATACTTTGATCTTTCGGCTTTTGAATGTGATTTGAATCATTCAAATCTGCACAGTGCTGATGGTGCTATAAATTTTCAGAAGTTGGAACTTTTTGCTGGCTAACCCGGTACATTTTAGTCAAATTCATTAACATTTGCTTAAAAGAAATTCTCATTCATAGTGACACTGTAGTCACAAGTCAGACACATTATATCATATTCAAACTTGTCCGCACCAATTCACACATCCAACCGCAATTATCTTATGCTCCCCTCATTTAAGTCAAAAACTGCTGGTGTAACCCAGCGGTTCAAGAATGAGGCCATAAATGCAAAGTTTCAATTTCTTGACTACTGCTCTGATAACGTACATCACAAAATCAGAATGATTACATAATAAACTAACACATAACCTAAAACGAAACTAATGTAGAACACTCGGGAAAATAATGGAAAATTATCCAACTGGCAAGTTGTTAGCATTACAGTTAAAACTCGCATATAAGAACTTCATTTTTTAAACCAGGCTGTACATTTTCTCATACAAGGAATAAATTTTTAAAATAAGCTGATAGGTTTCTTTATAAGAAAATCAGATATAAATAGCTGGACCGACCAGGAAGAAGTGATGTATCCTAATGTAACGTGCATACTTTTTTCTATCATAATCTTCATAACCATAAAAACTGAAACAAGCACTTATAAGAAACTGGCAAATTTTACGATATACACAATTGTAATTGTGAAGTGTTAATTCCCATATAAAACGAGGAAGTTTTATTATTTAACAAGTGAACTCAAGTTCTTTATTAGTTGCCTTTTGACAAAATTGTTTTGAGTAACTGTATTTTCAGGTTCAAAAATCCATCAAGCGTAGCTTTCGTTCACTCCTGTCAGTGCATTTATTGAATATCGACAACAAATAATCCGGAGTCAGTGAATCTGAGGACCAACATAAAAGTGAAGCTGTATCTTTAAAAGTGAGCTGTCTCACTCTTCGCCATCCAAGGTCTTGGATCAGAGGCGTTGCGATTCTAGCTGCCCAATTTTGTACTTTTTGCTCAACGATGCCTATTTACATATCACTAAGTATGGCAGGCTTAAGAAAAACTTTGGAGTACAGTCAAAAATATGTACTTAGGCCACATTTACTCTGGCTTAAGAAAAATTTTCTTCCTTCCTCTGTATCACCTTCTTTTCTTTGTCATATCTATTTTCATCATCTGCCTCATCATCTTCTTTCCTCACCTGGACCTGGTCCTTCAGATTCTTCTTTTGTTTGCCTGCCAAGAGAAAGTTTGAAGATGCTGACTGTACAAATTTGGCCAAGGCTTTTATACTGGGTGTCCCAAAAAAGTAAAAGTTGCAAGTTGCATTGTCATGATTTTAAAAGATTTTTTCTGTCTCCATCTTTTCCACTGGCAATTTCTCCCCTACACCGCAATAAATTATATCATATCTTTGATTGAAATGAGCTTCCAACATCATTAAAAGCTCCTTTGTACTTCCTGTTTTTGTAACTGATACCATGAATTACTCCTAGAACTTTTCTTTGCGGACGTAATCTAGCGTTCTCCAATTCACTTCCTTGCAATTTGTTTCTTACTAAAATTACCAGGAGGAATATTTATCAGTTTTGCTCATCAGTTTGGTGGCACAAACATGAATCTTTTTTCGCAGTCAAAATAGTTACTGGTGCAAATTTTCCATGCAGTGAAATAGCATATATATATCAAGACAACACGGAAACCCTTAACTTTCTTGACATCAAAATAACCCTACGCGAAAACAAATACATTACAACAGATATCTATTACAAAGAAACCAACCCACATAAATACCTGGACTATCACAGTGCACACCCTTCTCACATTAAACAAACGATTCCGTTCAACCTTGCAAAAAGAATAATAGTATTTGTGTCAGATCCCGATTTAATTGAAGTTCGTTTGAAAGAACTTGAAAAATGGCTAATAGACTGTAACTATCCAAAAAATATCATTAAGCAAGCATTCCACAGAGCAAAACTTCAAGGACCTGCACCTGATAAAAGTGATAAATACAAATTACCATTGGTAACAACACATTATTCCGATCTTCTGTTCCGTCACATGATGAAAACAATTCATTCGTTGCTCCATAATCTATCATCAACAACAAAAGAAAAGTTTCAAAACACAAAGCCCGTGTTAGCACTTAAACAGCCCCCAAACATTTCATCAATATTAACAAATGCCAGATTCTCGTCATCAGCAGAAATACCTACGACAACATCAACAACAGCCTCATTTGGTATTACCCTTTGCAAGGACAATCGATGCAAACTTTGTAAATTGTATCTACAAGCCATTAATTCGTTTAAAACAGCAAAGAACGTAACTTGGAACATAAAATGTAATATTTCGTGCAAGAGCAAAAACGTTGTGTACTTCTTATCATGCAATTCGTGTCACGGAAAAGTAACTTACATTGGTCAAACGACAAACTTTCGCCTCCGCATGAACGATCACATTTCAGAGTCGCGGTCTGGAGTATCTTCTTGCACTTTCCCGACACATGTTTTTCAGTGCGGAATTGCATTCATGTCATTAAGTTCCTCGAAATTATTGACCACATACGAAGAAAAACTATTTAAAGCAGGACACGCAACCCTCAATTGACATCTTAACCATTTAACACTTCTATCGTCTGTCCTTGTGTAAACATGTTAATCCTCGTAATATATTATAAAAAGTTCGATTCAGATTGTCAGTCACACTCTGATGATAGCATTAACTTGAAAGGCCTTAGTGTGCTAAAAAACATCTCTTTTTTTGTTTATTTCTCGTTCGTTTTTCATCCGCACTATTAGTATCCAATTTATATATGTATATATAGCAATCGATCCGACTCACTTGCAACAGCATTCTTCAAAAACCTAGTTGCGATAGAGGATAGATATCAATAAATGGGACAGTTTAACACTATATGATATTGAAGGGCTTTGATGTGAACCTTCCAATTAAGCTGGCCAACAATCGACACTCCAGATTTTATGATTTGGTATACATTTGATTCTTTGCCAATAGAGTTGTAAAAGAATGTTTCCTGCACTTCCATGGAAGAGCAAAGAATTAGAAAATGACTCGAAATAGAAATATACAAACTATTTCTTTGAAATGTGTGTCCAGTTGTGGCAGCCTAAAAAGAGGATGTAATGCATTTTTATAATAACTGACAAACGAAAAAAACTGCAGAGTAAGCGATCATGTTGGAGAACAGGAATACGAATTCTGTGTGGAACGAATTTTCTTGCACAAACATTAAAGATGGTCACTTAACATACCGTAAAAGCTCTATTAAGCCCCACCTCTCTTTTAAGCCCCCCTCTCTAATAAGCCTCTCCCCTCTGAGTCAAAATTTGAAATAAGCCCCCCTCTCTTTTAAGCCCCCCCCACTTATATAAAATTCGAGAATTTACCAAATATCTTCCATTGATTTAGCTGCACAACCTTGCATGTTAATTTTGGCATGGTTTGGAATAATAACTGCGTCGAAATTATGTATTTGAGCTGTAAAATTGTATGTTGGTTCCGCAAAATATCGGATAAAAGAGCTGAAAAGCTACCAAATATATCCTTGTCACTTGATTTTGTGAATAAGCCCCCCCCTCTCTAATAAGCCCCCCTCTCGAGGGTCCGAAATTGAATAAGCCCCCAGGGGCTTAATAGAGCTTTTACGGTAGTGCCATACAAGGGCGGCACCACGGGGTGGACTGGGTGGGGAATGTCCACCCCTCTTTCCTCAGGTCGGTATTTATTCCTAAGCAAAGACGATGAAAAAAGCACTAGATATACCTTCTGGCAATCAATCTTACCTCTTGTCCACCGCACTTTCTCAAAGATGGGGCTGCCTCTAGTGTCATATCTCTTACTTTCACAGGGAACAGAATCTTTCTATCGGGTGAGCCAGAAAAAAGTTCCCACTTTTGAAAATTCATAACACCAAGACTACTTCACGGATTTGAATCATTCAAATTTTAGTCAAAAGTCGAAAGATCAAAGTATTTTTGTGATTTTTCTTGCTGTCCTACCAGCAGGAGAAGTATTGGTAAATTCAACTTTATAAAAATTTTATGGTTGCAAAATGACGGAAAAAGGGCCTAAAACATTGATCAAATCGTAAGGACTCTATTCAAATCGTATACAATAGGCCATGGGCGTTTCACCTCCCTAAAGAGTCGGAAGACATCAATTTTCAAACAAATACGAAAGATTTTCAATCCCAAGGCAATTAATGGCTAGAGGATATCTCTCTCGCGTGAGGAGTTGCATTTCCTTCATTATTCTCTGCGAGAAGTCATTTAGGCATTGATCGATGTTTTAGGCCATTTTTCAGTCATTTTGCAACCATGAAATTTTTGCCGAGTTGAATTAACCTATATTTGTAGTGCTGGTACGACAGCCAGAAAGATCACAAAAATACTTCAATCTTTTGGCTTTTAACTTGAATTTGAATGATTCAAATCCGTGAAGTAGTCTTGTTGTTATGAATTTTCAAGAGTGGGAACTTTTTTCTGGCTCACCCGGTAGAATGTTTCATCTTCTTATAAGGAATTAATATCAGTTCATTTTCAAGTCCTTTTTCATACTCATTTTCCCTGCTTACTTCTGCTAATTCCAATGTCATTCAGCTAAATCCCTACTGACCAACTTGATCCAATAAGCGCTAGCATTCCCTTTCCAAATGGCAAGTTTGGAAGGAATCTAACAACAACGAGACAGGTTATTGTCAACTGATTGTTTGCTAATAAGTATTTCTCTCATAATTATGTTTCACTATATTGATTACAAAAACTGTCAGAGTTGGCGTTGTGGAAAATCCCCATGAAGTGGGTATGCCAGAAAGTACTTCCTAGTTTCAGAGAAACTGGTCAGAGATAAAATGTTCCCACTGCAGATGTATGACAAACCAATAAAATAAGATGAAAAAGGGTTCTTAGTTTCATATACATATTTGACTAAAACTAAGTCTTATATTCGTAATAAAGGCCCAAGCAATCATAAGATATTTAGCAAACAAAATACTATAAAATCACTTTGCAAACAAGGTGAAGGTGCATGTGAAGGTGAAGTTGCGGTTTTTAGCGCCAAGCACTGGAATCACAGAAATAGAGCAGAAATTATCGAGGCTGTAACCCCTTGTCATGACGCTCAACTGGCAAGGGTATACCAGGTATCAAACCCTGTCCGCCTGACTATTCTGGCTGCAATGTCAGAGGATCACACCACTGCGCCACAACACCTTCAATCTTATAACAAACAATTTTCATGAAAAAGAAACCAAAATTTCAATAAGGAATGCAGCAAAAATCGAATGCAAAACATATTAATATCATTCAAAAGTCAAAGAAATTTCCTGAATTTTTGCTATTAACCATTCCTCTTGTAATTACGTTTTACCATATTGACTACAGAAACTGTCATATTTGGTATCATAGAAAGCCCCAGAAAGTGTTTATGCCTGAAGATATTTCCTCGTTTCACGAAGAAAAAGTGTTGCTCAGAATAGAATAGTGATTCCTTGGAACACTCACTTATCAAAGTGAAGTTATAACAAATATGAGAAACAGCTTTTGTCTGCTAGGTATATGAAATCCAGAGCCCTATACAGAATCAGATTTGCTTAGCTTTCCATACACCAGATACGGGAAGAAGTATCTCCCTGACATCCTCTCTCAAACGACTAGGTACTTCCGGCAGCTGAAGGTGAAGGTGAAGTTGCGATTTTTAGCGCCAAGCGCTGGGATTGAAGAGATAGGGAAGGCCTGATAGATTCCGCAACCCCTGTCATCACGCTCAAGTGGGGAGGGTCTACCAGGTATCGAGCCCTCTCCGCATGACTGTTCTGGCTGCAAAGTCAGGGGATTACACCGCTGAGCCACAGCACCTACAAAAACTTTATGGGGACTTTCTACGATACCAAATCTGACAGTTTGTGTAATAAAAATGGTCAAACGTAATTAAGCAAATAGCTTCTTTGATAAATACATCAATCCTGACTCCATGACAAAATAATCAGTTCAAGATCGAGTGATAAACAAGATTAACGCAGGATCCGTTTTCCAATTTTTCATACATTCAACTTAAAAATCATTGATGCTGCATACCTTAAATTTTGGTGCCCAAGATGAAACTGGCAATGGTGGTGGAAATTCCAAAAAGAACCAAATGCTAATACCAAATATTGACTACTTCACAAGGATTTCACATAAATTACTTTTTGTTACCGCAGCGGAATCATTTTTCTTCTGTAAAAATAACAAATAAATATATCCATGACCAGCAAGCCAATGAATTTATGAAATAAATACTATGCAACTGTACTAAGGAGGACATAGACATAAAACAGTGCCTTGACTGTTATAGAGTCCCAAGAAAACAAGTAACTATTTATGACAATTTTCAGACAGGACATATTGAACAATCGTACAAGGACCTATAGTATCCCCACTAATCATATTTCAAAATGATACAAAAATATTGACTACGATACAACGATTTGCCATAAATTACTTTTTTTATCGCAAGGGAATGATCTTTCTTCCGTAAAATTAACAAAAAAATGTATCAAAGACCAGCCAGAAAATAAATTTATCAAATAAATAATATGCAAAAGTACTAAGAAGGACATAGACATAAAACCGTGCGTTGACTATCATAAAGTCCCCATAAAACAAGTAACTAAATAAGACAATTTTAGACAGGACATATTGAAGAATCATACATGGACGATGAAGATGTCCCCACTATGCATGTTTCAAAATCATACAGAAATATTGACTAATTGCCAGCGATGTGACATAAAATACTTTTTACGGGAGGGGAATCATTTCTCCTCCATGAAAGAGGTTATCAACGATCAGCCACCAAGACATGAAACAGTGCCTTGGCTATTATAGAGTCCCCATAAAGAAAGTAACTAAATATGACAGTTTTTAGGCAGGACATATTGAACAATCATACAAGGACTATGTAGATGTGCCCATTACGCATGTTTCCAAACCATACAGAAATCTTGACAACTTAACAACGATTTCACAAAAATAATTTTTTTACGGCGGGGGAATCATTTTGATTCTGGAAAAATTACAAAAAGGGCTATCACTGACAAACTAGCAAACATATTTAAAAAATATATAATATGCAAAAGTACTAAGAAGGATATAGACATAAAACAGTGTCTTGACTATTATAGAGTCCCCATAAAACAAGTAACTAAATATGACAGTTTTTAGGCAGGACATATTGAAGGATCATACATGGACTATGTAGATGTCCCCACTATGCTTGTTTTAAAATCATACAGAAATATTGACTACTTCACAACGATTTGACATAAATTACTTTGTTGCTGCGCAGGACCGCGAAAAAAAGACCAATTGTTGTTCGTTGTTGTTTTTCTAGTTGAACGCCTTTATTATTCAATCAAAGGACGTATTGTTTATCAAGTACGAGACACAAAGGGCGCATTAGCGCACCGAACCAAGACGATGGACGCTTGGATTTGTTTTTGGAACTTGTTCTTTTTTTGACAAAGGATTGTTTACGAAATACGAAATGGCGCTGTGCTTGCAGTAAGGGTTTACGAATATTGTAAGTATAAGTACTTTGAGTTTATCGTCTGTTTCTCGACTTATTCGTCGGTAGGCAATTATTGTTTATAATTTTTGTTCGTTTCCTTTTTTGTAGCGAAAACCACATAAATTCCCGTTGTTAACATTCAAACATGGTATACGTTCCTAAAGTAGCAATGTAGCAGATGAATTTGTGCGTATTCGAAATGACCCAAATATCTAAGAGGCTTGGCGCCACCTCATCGTTTTCGAATATTCTTGCATTTCGTTTTGGAATATTTACATATTTCGCTTTCGAAAATATTGGCTGCGAGAATTACGACGAAAATATTGGATTATCTCAAATGGCTATCGCAATTTGCACGAAAATAAACATTATCACGGAGTTTATTCACATTTGTATGGCTTGGTGATATCCTCAGCATTGAATCAGATGGATTCGCAGAGTGAGAAGGATAAACTTGAGGCCGTTACTTCGCAGGCCGAAGATTGCGGAACAGAAAACGTACTCGAAAATGAGCTAAATGTTGTCGCAGGTTTACTTGCAGATTCACGCCCACAGAGAAGTCGAGCGTTAACGGAAAAAGGCCTTTCGTACTGGATGGAAACGAGGGACCTACGACGGAAAAATCAAGATCGGTACAGGGAAATAATTGAAGGGCACGTCGAAAGAATTTACGATAATATTAAAACAGGAGAAGGCACAGACTCGCTCGAGGAATTGCTCGCAAATATTACGCGATCTTATCAGGATTACACTCGCCAATTTGATTCAGAAGAGGAACAAATGAGTGACCCCCTCTTTCTTCAAACATTTAATAAAGTCAAAGCCGTACAACAAGAAGTTCAGTCTTGGAAAATTAATCAGCAAGCCGTTTCATTCTCCAGAAGGAAGCCTAGTTCCATAATTTCAGAGGGTTCTAAACGTACGAGAAAGCCTAAATCGTCCAAATCTTCTCATAGTTCAAGCAGAACAATGGATGACGTCATCAGAAATCGAACCAAATTGGTAGAGCTACAAGCAAGAGCGCAGTATTTTGAGAAGGAAAGGCAAGTAGAGTTAGAGCTAGACCGTACACGATTGGAAAAAGAAATTGCAATTGCAAAGGCAACAGAAAAGATTCATCGGGAATATTTAAATGATGACTACGAGTTGAATTCTTTGAATGACAAGGATATTCATATTCCAAAAATTAGTCACGATGCTATGACATACAGCCACGAAAGAAAGCCGACTGTGTCTCATTTTCCTGATGCTCACGCAAACACGGAGAAACAAAGTTTCTTGGCTGTAAATGATCAACATTCTCACATGACACCAATATCTAGCACCCAAGCACGCCATAACCCTGTGAAAATGAGCTTGCAGCCGCAAGCTACTCCTTTCTATCCTGCTGTTGTCTCTGGTGCTGCAACCACTTCTGTCCCTCACCCAATCCCCCCTCCTGGCCTAATCCCTGGACCTACCCCTACGTCAAATCCTGCCCCTTCGAGCAATCATGGGAACGAGATGCTATATCACTTGCTAGAGAAACAAGGAGCATATCTTCGTCGACAAGGTTTACCTAACGTTACCCCTGAAATATTTACTGGAGACACTTTGAAGTACAAGATTTTCAAGACATTATTTGATATGGCTGTGGATTCGAGGATTTCAGACCCAAGAGAGAAGCTCGCTTTATTGATAGAATTCACTAGTGGAGAGCCAAAGAATTTAATTGAAACTTGCTTGTATCAACCACCAGAATCTGGCTACCGTAGAGCAAGAGAATTGTTGGAAAAGCATTATGGAAATCCTATACAGGTAGCTAATGCACATATGGAAAAGTTGGTTTCATGGCCTAAAGTTTATGATAGCGATAGCAAGAAGATGCGAGAATTCTATGTCTATTTGGTTAAATGTCAAGGTTGCTTAACTGATGAGGAATATGTTCACGAGTTAAACACAAGTTCATTGCTGCAAGTATTATGTTTTAAGTTACAAGAAAGACTGCAACGCCAATGGGCTACGCAGGTTTACACCATCAAGTCAAGAGAATCAAGAAGAGCAAATTTTAGTGATTTTGTGGAATTTATCGGCAAAGAAAGTGAAGTTGCAAGTGATCCCACCTTTAGCAAAGAAGCTATGTCAAAGATCTTACCAAAGAAACCATCCAATAGTTTTAGACCACAACGAGATTCAGGAAAACCAAGAATTACATCCTTTATCACAAACTCAAAGCCAAATGCAAGTGGCACGAAATCAAATGCAACTGGCCAGACAACTGATTCAGTCTCGGATACCAAAAACACTGATCCAGAATGTCCTTTTTGTTCAGAGAAGCATTGTCTAGATAACTGCCAGACTTTCATGAATAAATCACCATTTGCAAGAAAGATGTTCGTAATCTCACATAAATTGTGCTTTGGCTGTTATTCCCCTGTGCATAGTGTTACAAATTGTACACAGAAGCTGGTATGCAGAGAAAAAGATTGCGGATTATCACACCCAACTGGAATGCACGGTACACACAAGTTCAAAGGAAAGGCAAAGTCTAATACGAATGCTGCACCTCACATAAGCAATGGCTGTACGAAATGTGATGATGCCAGCGAAGATTCCATTGAAGTTCTTTCCCTGAGTGTTCTTCCGATGTTGTTGTGGCACAAATCTAATCCTAATCACGTGATCAAAGTTTATGGAATGTTGGATAACTGTAGTCAAGGAACATTCATAAAGAAAGATATCCTGAAAAGTTTAGATTCACCAAAGATTAATACCAAGATTACCATCAAAACAATTACAGGAACGACCACAGAAGACGCAGATATCGTTAATGATCTCATTGTATCAAGCATAGATGGAAGCAACCAAATTGATCTGCCGAAAGTTTTCAGTCGCGAGAATCTTCCAGTTGACCAAGATGAGATACCTACGCCAGAGAGAGTGAGGAAATGGTCGCATTTACAAGAAATAGCAGATGAAATTCCGGATCTTGACTGTGACGTCCCGATAGGTCTCTTGATTGGAGTTAATTGTCCAGCTGCTTTGCGGCCTTTAGAAGTTATTAAAGAAGAAAACGGTGGCCCGTTTGCACAAAGGACTGCGCTTGGATGGTGCATTGTTGGTCCCTTATCGAGTGGACAGTCTACCGTTAATAGCTTGAGGTGCAATCGGATTGCCGTTACCGATGCAACTACGAATCAACATTCACAACATTATTTTGCTGTTCAAGATGAAGTGAAAGACGTGAATGCAGCAACAGTTTTGATGGATATGTACAGAAAGGAATTTAACGAGCTTACTCCTAAAGAAATGAAGAAGCAGCTGCTCAAAGGTGAAGAGTTTCCTCCACAATCTACAACTGAAAAAGTGTTGACAAGATTATCCCTGCAGCATGACGAACAGTCCACTTCTAGAGAAGATGAGAAATTCTTGGCAAAGATTGAAAAAGAAATTACCTTAGCTAATGGACATTATCAGTTACCTTTACCTTTCCGTAACGACAATGTGAAAATGCCTAACAATCGCAAGCAAGCTGAGCAGAGAGCATTTTGGATAAAGAAGAAGTTTGCAGATGAACAATACAAAGAGGATTATGTGACGTTCATGAACGATATCATAAGCAAAGGATATGCTAGAAAGGTACCCGAGTCAAGTATGGAAGTCGAAGAGGGTAAAAGATGGTACCTACCACATCATGGCGTTTATCACCCTAAAAAGCCAGGCAAGATTCGCGTAGTGTTTGATTGCAGTTGCAGATACAAAGGAACATCACTGAACGAAGAACTCCTGCAAGGTCCAAACTTGACAAATTCTTTGGTTGGAGTTTTGACAAGATTTCGATTGGAACCCGTTGCTTTCATGGCAGACATCGAGGCTATGTTCTATCAGGTTCACGTTCCGGAAAGTCAACGAAGCTTTCTACGTTTCTTGTGGTGGCCAAATGGCAACACTGATGAACGTCTGGTTGAGTATGAGATGTGTGATCACACATTTGGAGCAATTAGTTCTCCGGCTTGCGCTAATATTGCACTTCACAAGGCAGCTGAAGACAACAAGGAAAAATTTGGATTCGAGGCAGCGAAGAGTGTAAAAGAAGATTTCTACGTTGATGATTTTCTGAAGTCAAAGGACAGTGCGGAATCAGCAATTGATCTTATTTCCAAAACTAAGAAGATGTGTGCTTCAGGAGGTTTCAATCTGACCAAGTTTGTATCTAATGATAGAGCTGTAATCGAATCTGTTCCGGACAAAGATCGTTCGAAGAATATCAAGAATCTTAACTTGGAACTAGATTCGCTGCCGGTTGAGAGAGCACTTGGAATGTCATGGAATATTGAGAATGACACATTGAACTTTCGAATTACACTCAAAGATTCACCGCTTACTCGAAGAGGTATTTTGGCCACTGTCAGTTCAATATATGATCCACTTGGATTGGTAAGCCCACTTCTATTACATGGAAAGCGAATTCTGCAACACATAGTGGCTGACAACAAGAGCTGGGACGAAGGGGTCTCCCAGGAGCAACGATCTGCTTGGGAAAAATGGAGAAAGGACTTACAAGTCTTGGATGAAATCGAAATCAAAAGAAGTTTCAAACCATCCCACTTTGGCAAGATTGTGTCTGCCCAGATTCATCATTTTTCGGATGCCAGTGAAATTGGATATGGTGAAGCAAGCTATTTACGATTACTTGATGATCAAGGCCAAATTTCAAACACTCTAGTCATGGCAAAATCGAGAGTTGCACCATTGAAAACATTCACGATACCACGGCTAGAATTGACAGCTGCAACGGTGGCAGTCAAAGTTGGTTACATGTTATTCAAAGAGCTTCAAATTGGCAATTTGCTAGAATATTATTGGACAGACTCACAGTTAGTTTTGCAGTATTTGAGCAACGAGAAGAGAAGATTCCATGTTTTTGTCGCTAACAGAGTCAAGTTGATACGTGATTACACTGACGTAGACCAGTGGAGGTACGTGGAATCAAAGAACAACCCTGCAGATCATGCGTCACGAGGGCTTACAGGAAAGAAGTTTGCCGAATGCAGTGAATGGTTTAGTGGCCCAAGTTTTTTGAAGCAATTTGATGATAAATGGCCAAGCAATTTAATCGACAGAGAAGTAGATGACAGCGATCCTGAAGTAAAGAGAGATGTAAAGGTCAATGTTACTGATGTCAAAGAGAGAAATCATGTCCTGTCACAGCTAGAGAAAGGCTCATCTAGTTGGTATCGAATGAAAAGAGTGTTAGCTATCATCTTGAAGGTAATCAAACGAAAGAGTTTCAGTCACGTCGATGTTGTAGTTGAAGACTTACAAGAAGCCGAGAAATTACTTATCAAGTGGGTACAAGAAGAAGCCTTTGAAGAACAGCTCAAAATTTTGAAAGATTCAAACATTGATGAAGATACACGTGAGAGCAAGAAGGAGAGAAAGAAATTCTTACGAAAGAACGATCTCCTTGTGCAGTTAGACCCATTCATAGACCAATCTGGAATTTTGAGAGTTGGTGGTCGTTTGAAAAAGTCTGATTTAGAAGAAAACATCAAGCATCCAATTATTCTTCCAAAGAAAGGAAAGATCTCGAGGCTTGTAGTAGAGAGCTGTCATAGAAGAGTACGCCATCAAGGTCGTGGAATAACAACGAATGAGATCAGGAACTCTGGATATTGGATATTACAATGTAACACACTGGTACGCAAAGTCATATCTGATTGCGTGGCATGTCGATTTCTCCGAGGTCGTCGAGGAGAACAAAAGATGGCAGATTTGCCGAGCGACAGAATGCAGGAAGCCCCGCCATTCACCTACTGTGCTGTTGACTACTTTGGCCCATTTTACATAAAGGAGAAACGGAAAGAACTGAAACGATATGGTTGTCTTTTTTCTTGCTTGACAAGTCGTGCAGTTCATATTGAAATATCAAACACCCTTGAAACAGATTCATTCATCATGGCCCTACGTCGATTCATCAACATCAGAGGCAACATTCGACAACTGCGATCTGATTGGGGAAGCAATTTCGTTGGAGCAGAAAGAGAACTCCGCGAAGCTGTCCAAGAGATGGACCATGACAAGATTCAGAGAGCATTACTCAACGAAGGAGCTGATTATCTTGTGATTAAATGGAAAAGAAACCCACCATCTGCTAGCCATATGGGCGGGGTCTGGGAGAGACAAATAAGATCTGTGCGGGCAATTTTGTCTGCTCTCTTTCGCGTTCACGGAGCTTCGCTGAACGATGAAGCTTTACGTACCTTCATGGCAGAAACAACAGGAATCTTGAACTCAAGACCGTTAACAGTTGAAAACTTGAACAGTCCGGACTGCTTGCCTCTTTCTCCAAACAACTTATTAACGATGAAGACGAAGGTTGTTTTACCTCCACCAGGCAATTTCCCGCGGGCTGACATTTATTCAAGGAAGTATTGGCGCAGAGTTCAACATTTAGCAGACGAATTTTGGAGAAGATGGCGTAAAGAATTTTTACTGAATCAGCAGAAAAGAACCAAGTGGCACAATCGAAGAGATAATTTCAGAGTTGGAGACATCGTTCTTATTGTTCAAGATAATGTTTCAAGAAACGAATGGAACAGAGGGAAAATTGTTAATGTACGAGAAGATAGTGAAGGACAGATTCGTAGCGTCTTTGTCAAAATTGGAAACAGAGGTGGTAGATCTGAACAAGTGTTAGAACGACCAATTGATAAGCTGGTATTTCTTTGTTCCACTGAAGACGATGAAGAAACAATGTAGTTGATAATGGTTCAATTCCTGCCGAGGAGCCAAACATATTGAAGAGAAAATGCTCCATGATCAAAGACGTATCACATTTTGGGGAGCCAGATGTTGCTGCGCAGGACCGCGAAAAAAAGACCAATTGTTGTCCGTTGTTGTTTTTCTAGTTGAACGCCTTTATTATTCAATCAAAGGACGTATTGTTTATCAAGTACGAGACACAAAGGGCGCATTAGCGCACCGAACCAAGACGATGGACGCTTGGATTTGTTTTTGGAACTTGTTTTTTTTTTGACAAAGGATTGTTTACGAAATACGAAATGGCGCTGTGCTTGCAGTAAGGGTTTACGAATATTGTAAGTATAAGTACTTTGAGTTTATCGTCTGTTTCTCGACTTATTCGTCGGTAGGCAATTATTGTTTATAATTTTTGTTCGTTTCCTTTTTTGTAGCGAAAACCACATAAATTCCCGTTGTTAACATTCAAACATGGTATACGTTCCTAAAGTAGCAATGTAGCAGATGAATTTGTGCGTATTCGAAATGACCCAAATACCTAAGAGGCTTGGCGCCACCTCATACTTTTTACGGCAGGGGAATCATTTTTCTTCTCTAAAAATAACAAAAAAGGTAATCAACTACCAGCCAGGAAATAAATTTAAAATATATATAATTTGCAACAGTATTAAGAAGGATATAGACAAAAAACAATATCTTGACTATTATAAAGTCCCGTTAAACAAGTAACATAATAGGACAATTTTTAGACCGGACATATTGAACAATCACACATGGACTATGTAGATCTCCCCATTATGCATGAATTAAGATCATATAGAAATATTGCCTACCTCACAACGATTTGACATCAATTACTTCCTTACGGCAGGAGAATAATTTTTTTTCTGTAAAAATTACAAAATAGGTTATCAATGACCAGGCAGCAAATAAATTTAAGAAACATATAATATACAAAAATACTACGAAATACAAAGTCATGAAACAGTGCCTTGACTATTATAGAGTCCCCATAAAACAAGTAACTTAATATGACAAATGTTAGACAGGACATATTGAACAATCACACAAGAACTATGTAGATGTCCCCACTATGCATGTTTTGAGATCATATAGAGATACTGACTACTTCACAAAGATTTGACATAAATTACTTTTTTACGGCAGAGGAATCATTTTTCTTCTCTAAAAATAACAAAAGGTTATCAACTACCAGCCAGGAAATAAATTTAAAAAATAAATAAGATGCAATAGTACTAAGAAGGATATTGACATAAAACAGTGTGTTGACTATTATAGAGTCCCCATAAAACAAGTATTTAAATATGACAATTGTTAGACAGGACATATTGAACAATCACACAAGGACTATGTAGATGTCCCCACTATGCATGTTTTGAGATCATATAGAAATACTGACTACTTCACAAAGATTTGACATAAATTACTTTTTTACGGCAGAGGAATCATTCTTCTTCTCGAAAAATAACAAAAAAGTTTATCAACTACCAGCCAGGAAATAACTTTAAAAAATATATAAGATGCAATAGTACTAAGAACGACATTGACATAAAACAATGTGTTGACTATTATAGAGTCCCCATAAAACAAGTATTTAAATATGACAATTGTTAGACTGAACATATTGAACAATCACACAAGGACTATGTAGATGTTCCCACTATACAGGTTTTACAATCATACAGAAATATTGACTACTTCACAACGATTTGACATAAATTACTTTCTTACAGAAGGAGAATCATTTTCTTCAGTAAAAAGAACAAAAAAGGTTATCAATGACCAGCCAGCAAATAAATTTAAGGAATGCATAACATGCAATAGTACCATGAAATACAAAGTCATGAAACAGTGCCTTGACTATTATAGAGTCCCCATAAAACAAGTAACTTAATATGACAAGTGTTAGGCAGGACATATTGAACAATCTCACAAGAACTATGTAGATGTCCCCACTATGCATGTCTTGAGATCATATAGAAATACTGACTACTTCACAAAGATTTGACATAAATTACTTTTTTACGGCAGAGGAATCATTTTTCTTCTCTAAAAATAACAAAAAGGGTTATCAACTACCAGCCAGGAAATAAATTTAAAAACTATATAAGATGCAACAGTACTAAGAAGGGCATAGACATAAAACAGTGTGTTGACTATAATAGAGTCTCCATAAAACAAGTATTTAAATATGACAATTGTTAGACAGGACATATTGAACAATCACACAAGGACTATGTAGATGTCCCCACTATGCATGTTTTGAGATCATATAGAAATACTGACTACTTCACAAAGATTTGACATAAATTACTTTTTTACGGCAGAGGAATCATTCTTCTTCTCGAAAAATAACAAAAAAGTTTATCAACTACCAGCCAGGAAATAACTTAAGAAAAATATATAAGATGAAATAGTACTAAGAACGACATTGACATAAAACAATGTGTTGACTATTATAGAGTCCCCATAAAACAAGTATTTAAATATGACAATTGTTAGACTGAACATATTGAACAATCACACAAGGACTATGTAGATGTTCCCACTATACAGGTTTTACAATCATACAGAAATATTGACTAGTTCACAACGATTTGATATAAAATACTTTCTTACGGCAGGAGAATCATTTTCTTCAGTAAAAATAACAAAAAAGGTTATCAATGACCAGCCAGCAAATAAACTTAAGAAATATATAATATGCAACAAGACTACGAAATACAAAGTAATGAAACAGTGCCTTGACTATTATAGAGTCCCCATAAAACAAGTAACTTAATATGACAAATGTTAGAAAGGACATATTGAACAATCACACAAGGACTATGTAGATGTTCCCACTATACAGGTTTTACAATCATACAGAAATATTGACTAGTTCACAACGATTTGATATAAAATACTTTCTTACGGCAGGAGAATCATTTTCTTCAGTAAAAATAACAAAAAAGGTTATCAATGACCAGCCAGCAAATAAACTTAAGAAATATATAATATGCAACAAGACTACGAAATACAAAGTAATGAAACAGTGCCTTGACTATTATACAGTCCCCATAAAACAAGTAACTTAATATGACAAATGTTAGAAAGGACATATTGAACAATCACACAAGGACTATGTAGATGTCCCCACTTTGCATGTTTTACAATCTTAGAGACATATTGACTACTTCACAACGATTTGACATAAATTACTTTCTTACCGCAGGAGAATCATTTTCTTTACTATAAAGAACAAAAAAGGTTATCAATGACCAGCCAGCAAATAAATTTAAAAACTATATAAGATGCAACAGTACTAAGAAGGGCATAGACATAAAACAGTGTGTTGACTATCATAGAATCTCCATAAAACAAGTATTTAAATATAACAATTTCAGACAGGCATATTGAACAATCATACCAGAACTATGTAGATGTCCCCACTATGCATGTTTTGACATCATATAGAAATATTGACTACTTCACAAAGATTTGACAAAAATTACTTTTTTACGGCTGAGGAATGATTTTTCTTCTCTAAAAATAACAAAAAAGGTTATCAATCACCGGCCAGGAAATAAATTTAAAAAATAAATAAGATCCAATAGTACTAAGAAGGACATTGACATAAAACAGTGTGTTGACTATTATAGAGTCCCCATAAAACAAGTATTTATATATAACAATTTCAGACAGGCATATTGAACAATCATACCAGAACTATGTAGATGTCTCCACTATGCATGTTTTACAGTCATACAGAAATTTTGACTACTTCACAATGACTTGACATAAGTTGCTTTTTTACGATAGAGGAATCATTTTTCTTCAGTAAAAAGAACAAAAAAGGTTGTCAATGACCAGCCAGCAAATAAATTTAAGAAATATATAATAGGCAACAATACTACGAAATACAAAGTAATGAAACAGTGCCTTGATTATTATAGAGTCCCCATAAAACAAGTAACTTAATATGACAAATGTTAGACAGGACATATTGAACAATCACACAAGAACTATGTAGATGTCCCCACTATGCATGTCATGAGATCATATAGAAATACTGACTACTTCACAAAGATCTGACATAAATTACTTTTTTACGGCAGAGGAATCATTCTTCTTCTCGAAAAATAACAAAAAAGTTTATCAACTACCAGCCAGGAAATAACTTTAAAAAATATATAAGATGTAATAGTACTAAGAAGGACATTGACATAAAACAATGTGTTGACTATTATAGAGTCCCCATAAAACAAGTATTTAAATATGACAATTGTTAGACTGAACATATTGAACAATCATACCAGAACTATGTAGATGTCCCCACTATGCATGTTTTACAATCATAGAGAAATATTGACTACTTTACAACGATTTGACATAAATTACTTTCTTACGGCAGGAGAATCATTTCCTTCAGTAAAAATAACAAAAAAGGTTATCAATGAACAGCCAGCAAATAAATTTAAGAAATATATAATATGCAACAATACTACGAAATACAACGTCATGAAACAGTGCCTTGACTATTTTAGAGTCCCCATAAAACAAGTAACTTAATATGACAAATGTTAGACAGGACATATTGAATGATCACATAAGAACTATGTAGATCTCCCCACTATCCATCTTTTGAGATCATATAGAAATACTGACTACTTCACAAAGATTTGACATAAATTAATTTTTTACGGTAGAGGAATCATTCTTCTTCTCGAAAAATAACAAAAAAGGTTATCAATGACCAGCCAGCAAATAAATTTAAGGAATGCATAACATGCAATAGTGCCATGAAATACAAAGTCATGAAACAGTGCCATGACTATTATAGAGTCCCCATAAAACAAGTAACTTAATATGACAAATGTTAGGCAGGACATATTGAACAATCTCACAAGAACTATGTAGATGTCCCCACTATGCATGTCTTGAGATCATATAGAAGTATTGACTACTTCACAAAGATTTGACATAAATTACTTTTTTACGGCAGAGTAATCATTTTTCTTCTCTAAAAATAACAAAAAAGGTTATCAGCTACCAGCCAGGAAATAAATCTAAAAACTATATAAGATGCAACAGTACTAAGAAGGGCATCGACATAAAACAGTGTGTTGACTATCATAGAGTCTCCATAAAGCAAGTATTTAAATATGACAATTGTTAGACAGGACATATTGAACAATCACAAAAGGAGTATGTAGATGTCCCCACTATGCATGTTTTACAATCATACAGAAATATTGACTAATTTACAACGATTTGACATAAATTACTTTCCTACGGCAGGAGAATCATTTTCTTCAGTAAAAATAACAAAAAAGGTTATCAATGACCAGCCAGCAAATAAATTTAAGAAATATATAATATGCAACAAGACTACGAAATACAAATCAATGAAACAGTGCCTTGACTATTATAGAGTCCCCATAAAACAAGTAACTTAATATGACAAATGTTAGACAGGACATATTAAACAATCACACAATGACTATGTAGATGTCCCCACTATGCATGTTTTGAGATCATATAGAGATACTGACTACTTCACAAAGATTTGACATACATTACTTTTTTACGGCAGAGGAATCATTTTTCTTCTCTAAAAATAACAAAAAAGGTTATCAATGACAAGCCAGCAAATAAATTTAAGAAATATATAATATGTAACAATACTACGAAATACAAAGTAATGAAACAGTGCCTTGACTATTATAGAGTCCCCATAAAACAAGTAACTTAATATGACAAATGTTAGAAGGACATATTAAACAATCACATAAGGACTATGTAGATGTCCCCACTATGCATGTTTTACAGTCATACAGAAATATTGACTACTTCACAATGACTTGACATAAGTTGCTTTTTTACGATAGAGGAATCATTTTTCTTCAGTAAAAAGAACAAAAAAGGTTGTCAATGACCAGCCAGCAAATAAATTTAAGAAATATATAATAGGCAACAATACTACGAAATACAAAGTAATGAAACAGTGCCTTGACTATTATAGAGTCCCCATAAAACAAGTAACTTAATATGACAATTGTTAGACAGGGCATATTGAATAATCACACAAAAACTATGTAGATGTCCCCACTATTCATGTTTTGAGATCATATAGAAATATTGACTACTTCACAAAGATTTGACATAAATTACTTTTTTACGGCAGAGTAATCATTTTTCTTCTCTAAAAATAACAAAAAAGGTTATCAGCTACCAGCCAGGAAATAAATCTAAAAACTATATAAGATGCAACAGTACTAAGAAGGGCATAGACATAAAACAGTGTGTTGACTATCATAGAGTCTCCATAAAGCAAGTATTTAAATATGACAATTGTTAGACAGGACATATTGAACAATCACAAAAGGAGTATGTAGATGTCCCCACTATGCATGTTTTACAATCATACAGAAATATTGACTAATTTACAACGATTTGACATAAATTACTTTCCTACGGCAGGAGAATCATTTTCTTCAGTAAAAATAACAAAAAAGGTTATCAATGACCAGCCAGCAAATAAATTTAAGAAATATATAATATGCAACAAGACTACGAAATACAAATCAATGAAACAGTGCCTTGACTATTATAGAGTCGCCATAAAACAAGTAACTTAATATGACAAATGTTAGACAGGACATATTGAACAATCACACAAGGACTATGTAGATGTCCCCACTATGCATGTTTTGAGATCATATAGAGATACTGACTACTTCACAAAGATTTGACATACATTACTTTTTTACGGCAGAGGAATCATTTTTCTTCTCTAAAAATAACAAAAAAGGTTATCAATGACCAGCCAGCAAATAAATTTAAGAAATATATAATATGTAACAATACTACGAAATACAAAGTAATGAAACAGTGCCTTGACTATTATACAGTCCCCATAAAACAAGTAACTTAATATGACAAATGTTAGAAGGACATATTAAACAATCACATAAGGACTATGTAGATGTCCCCACTATGCATGTTTTACAGTCATACAGAAATATTGACTACTTCACAATGACTTGACATAAGTTGCTTTTTTACGATAGAGGAATCATTTTTCTTCAGTAAAAAGAACAAAAAAGGTTGTCAATGACCAGACAGCAAATAAATTTAAGAAATATATAATAGGCAACAATACTACGAAACACAAAGTAATGAAACAGTGCCTTGACTATTATAGAGTCCCCATAAAACAAGTAACTTAATATGACAAATGTTAGACAGGACATATTGAACAATCACACAAGAACTATGTAGATTTCCCCACTATGCATGTCATGAGATCATATAGAAATACTGACTACTTCACAAAGATCTGACATAAATTACTTTTTTACGGCAGAGGAATCATTCTTCTTCTCGAAAAATAACAAAAAAGTTTATCAACTACCAGCCAGGAAATAACTTTAAAAAATATATAAGATGTAATAGTACTAAGAAGGACATTGACATAAAACAATGTGTTGACTATTATAGAGTCCCCATAAAACAAGTATTTAAATATGACAATTGTTAGACTGAACATATTGAACAATCATACCAGAACTATGTAGATGTCCCCACTATGCATGTTTTACAATCATAGAGAAATATTGACTACTTTACAACGATTTGACATAAATTACTTTCTTACGGCAGGAGAATCATTTCCTTCAGTAAAAATAACAAAAAAGATTATCAATGAACAGCCAGCAAATAAATTTAAGAAATATATAATATGCAACAATATTACGAAATACAAAGTAATGAAACAGTGTCTTGACTATTATAGAGTCCCCATAAAACAAGTAACTTAATATGACAAATGTTAGACAGGACATATTGAACAATCACACAAGAACTATGTAGATGTCCCCACTATGCATGTCATGAGATCATATAGAAATACTGACTACTTCACAAAGATCTGACATAAATTACTTTTTTACGGCAGAGGAATCATTCTTCTTCTCGAAAAATAACAAAAAAGTTTATCAACTACCAGCCAGGAAATAACTTTAAAAACTATATAAGATGCAACAGTACTAAGAAGGGCATAGACATAAAACAGTGTGTTGACTATCATAGAGTCTCCATAAAGCAAGTATTTAAATATGACAATTGTTAGACAGGACATATTGAACAATCACAAAAGGAGTATGTAGATGTCCCCACTATGCATGTTTTACAATCATACAGAAATATTGACTAATTTACAACGATTTGACATAAATTACTTTCCTACGGCAGGAGAATCATTTTCTTCAGTAAAAATAACAAAAAAGGTTATCAATGACCAGCCAGCAAATAAATTTAAGAAATATATAATATGCAACAAGACTACGAAATACAAATCAATGAAACAGTGCCTTGACTATTATAGAGTCCCCATAAAACAAGTAACTTAATATGACAAATGTTAGACAGGACATATTGAACAATCACACAAGGACTATGTAGATGTCCCCACTATGCATGTTTTGAGATCATATAGAGATACTGACTACTTCACAAAGATTTGACATACATTACTTTTTTACGGCAGAGGAATCATTTTTCTTCTCTAAAAATAACAAAAAAGGTTATCAATGACCAGCCAGCAAATAAATTTAAGAAATATATAATATGTAACAATACTACGAAATACAAAGTAATGAAACAGTGCCTTGACTATTATACAGTCCCCATAAAACAAGTAACTTAATATGACAAATGTTAGAAGGACATATCAAACAATCACATAAGGACTATGTAGATGTCCCCACTATGCATGTTTTACAGTCATACAGAAATATTGACTACTTCACAATGACTTGACATAAGTTGCTTTTTTACGATAGAGGAATCATTTTTCTTCAGTAAAAAGAACAAAAAAGGTTGTCAATGACCAGACAGCAAATAAATTTAAGAAATATATAATAGGCAACAATACTACGAAACACAAAGTAATGAAACAGTGCCTTGACTATTATAGAGTCCCCATAAAACAAGTAACTTAATATGACAAATGTTAGACAGGACATATTGAACAATCACACAAGAACTATGTAGATTTCCCCACTATGCATGTCATGAGATCATATAGAAATACTGACTACTTCACAAAGATCTGACATAAATTACTTTTTTACGGCAGAGGAATCATTCTTCTTCTCGAAAAATAACAAAAAAGTTTATCAACTACCAGCCAGGAAATAACTTTAAAAAATATATAAGATGTAATAGTACTAAGAAGGACATTGACATAAAACAATGTGTTGACTATTATAGAGTCCCCATAAAACAAGTATTTAAATATGACAATTGTTAGACTGAACATATTGAACAATCATACCAGAACTATGTAGATGTCCCCACTATGCATGTTTTACAATCATAGAGAAATATTGACTACTTTACAACGATTTGACATAAATTACTTTCTTACGGCAGGAGAATCATTTCCTTCAGTAAAAATAACAAAAAAGATTATCAATGAACAGCCAGCAAATAAATTTAAGAAATATATAATATGCAACAATACTACGAAATACAAAGTAATGAAACAGTGTCTTGACTATTATAGAGTCCCCATAAAACAAGTAACTTAATATGACAAATGTTAGACAGGACATATTGAACAATCACACAAGAACTATGTAGATGTCCCCACTATGCATGTCATGAGATCATATAGAAATACTGACTACTTCACAAAGATCTGACATAAATTACTTTTTTACGGCAGAGGAATCATTCTTCTTCTCGAAAAATAACAAAAAAGTTTATCAACTACCAGCCAGGAAATAACTTTAAAAAATATATAAGATGTAATAGTACTAAGAAGGACATTGACATAAAACAATGTGTTGACTATTATAGAGTCCCCATAAAACAAGTATTTAAATATGACAATTGTTAGACTGAACATATTGAACAATCATACCAGAACTATGTAGATGTCCCCACTATGCATGTTTTACAATCATAGAGAAATATTGACTACTTTACAACGATTTGACATAAATTACTTTCTTACGGCAGGAGAATCATTTCCTTCAGTAAAAATAACAAAAAAGGTTATCAATGAACAGCCAGCAAATAAATTTAAGAAATATATAATATGCAACAATACTACGAAATACAACGTCATGAAACAGTGCCTTGACTATTTTAGAGTCTCCATAAAACAAGTAACTTAATATGACAAATGTTAGACAGGACATATTGAATAATCACACAAGAACTATGTAGATCTCCCCACTATCCATGTTTTGAGATCATATAGAAATACTGACTACTTCACAAAGATTTGACATAAATTACTTTTTTACGGCAGAGTAATCATTTTTCTTCTCTAAAAATAACAAAAAAGGTTATCAGCTACCAGCCAGGAAATAAATCTAAAAACTATATAAGATGCAACAGTACTAAGAAGGGCATAGACATAAAACAGTGTGTTGACTATCATAGAGTCTCCATAAAGCAAGTATTTAAATATGACAATTGTTAGACAGGACATATTGAACAATCACAAAAGGAGTATGTAGATGTCCCCACTATGCATGTTTTACAATCATACAGAAATATTGACTACTTTACAACGATTTGACATAAATTACTTTCCTACGGCAGGAGAATCATTTTCTTCAGTAAAAATAACAAAAAAGGTTATCAATGACCAGCCAGCAAATAAATTTAAGAAATATATAATATGCAACAAGACTACGAAATACAAATCAATGAAACAGTGCCTTGACTATTATAGAGTCCCCATAAAACAAGTAACTTAATATGACAAATGTTAGACAGGACATATTGAACAATCACACAAGGACTATGTAGATGTCCCCACTATGCATGTTTTGAGATCATACAGAAATACTGACTACTTCACAAAGATTTGACATACATTACTTTTTTACGCCAGAGGAATCATTTTTCTTCTCTAAAAATAACAAAAAAGGTTATCAATGACCAGCCAGCAAATAAATTTAAGAAATATATAATATGCAACAATACTACGAAATACAAAGTAATGAAACAGTGCCTTGACTATTATAGAGTCCCCATAAAACAAGTAACTTAATATGACAAATGTTAGAAGGACATATTAAACAATCACACAAGGACTATGTAGATGTCCCCACTATGCATGTTTTACAATCATATAGAAATATTGACTACTTTACAACGATTTGACATAAATTACTTTCTTACGGCAGGAGAATCATTTCCTTCAGTAAAAATAACAAAAAAGGTTATCAATGAACAGCCAGCAAATAAATTTAAGAAATATATAATATGCAACAATACTACGAAATACAACGTCATGAAACAGTGCCTTGACTATTATAGAGTCCCCATAAAACAAGTAACTTAATATGACAAATGTTAGACAGGACATATTGAATAATCACACAAGAACTATGTAGATCTCCCCACTATCCATGTTTTGAGATCATATAGAAATACTGACTACTTCACAAAGATTTGACATAAATTAATTTTTTACGGTAGAGGAATCATTCTTCTTCTCGAAAAATAACAAAAAAGTTTATCAACTACCAGCCAGGAAATAAATTTAAGAAATATATAACATGTAATAGTACCATGAAATACAAAGTCATGAAACAGTGCCTTAACTATTATAGAGTCCCCATAAAACAAGTAACTTAATATGACAATTGTTAGACATGGCATATTGAATAATCACACAAGAACTATGTAGATGTCCCCACAATTCATGTTTTGAGATCATATAGAAATATTGACTACTTCACAAAGATTTGACATAAATTACTTTTTTACGGCAGAGTAATCATTTTTCTTCTCTAAAAATAACAAAAAAAGGTTATCAGCTACCAGCCAGGAAATAAATATAAAAACTATATAAGATGCAACAGTACTAAGAAGGGCATAGACATAAAACAGTGTGTTGACTATCATAGAGTCTCCATAAAGCAAGTATTTAAATATGACAATTGTTAGACAGGACATATTGAACAATCACACAAGGAGTATGTAGATGTCCCCACTATGCATGTTTTACAATCATATAGAAATATTGACTACTTTACAACGATTTGACATAAATTACTTTCTTACGGCAGGAGAATCATTTCCTTCAGTAAAAATAACAAAAAAGGTTATCAATGAACAGCCAGCAAATAAATTTAAGAAATATATAATATGTAACAATACTACGAAATACAAAGTAATGAAACAGTGCCTTGACTATTATACAGTCCCCATAAAACAAGTAACTTAATATGACAAATGTTAGAAGGACATATCAAACAATCACATAAGGACTATGTAGATGTCCCCACTATGCATGTTTTACAGTCATACAGAAATATTGACTACTTCACAATGACTTGACATAAGTTGCTTTTTTACGATAGAGGAATCATTTTTCTTCAGTAAAAAGAACAAAAAAGGTTGTCAATGACCAGACAGCAAATAAATTTAAGAAATATATAATAGGCAACAATACTACGAAACACAAAGTAATGAAACAGTGCCTTGACTATTATAGAGTCCCCATAAAACAAGTAACTTAATATGACAAATGTTAGACAGGACATATTGAACAATCACACAAGAACTATGTAGATTTCCCCACTATGCATGTCATGAGATCATATAGAAATACTGACTACTTCACAAAGATCTGACATAAATTACTTTTTTACGGCAGAGGAATCATTCTTCTTCTCGAAAAATAACAAAAAAGTTTATCAACTACCAGCCAGGAAATAACTTTAAAAAATATATAAGATGTAATAGTACTAAGAAGGACATTGACATAAAACAATGTGTTGACTATTATAGAGTCCCCATAAAACAAGTATTTAAATATGACAATTGTTAGACTGAACATATTGAACAATCATACCAGAACTATGTAGATGTCCCCACTATGCATGTTTTACAATCATAGAGAAATATTGACTACTTTACAACGATTTGACATAAATTACTTTCTTACGGCAGGAGAATCATTTCCTTCAGTAAAAATAACAAAAAAGATTATCAATGAACAGCCAGCAAATAAATTTAAGAAATATATAATATGCAACAATACTACGAAATACAAAGTAATGAAACAGTGTCTTGACTATTATAGAGTCCCCATAAAACAAGTAACTTAATATGACAAATGTTAGACAGGACATATTGAACAATCACACAAGAACTATGTAGATGTCCCCACTATGCATGTCATGAGATCATATAGAAATACTGACTACTTCACAAAGATCTGACATAAATTACTTTTTTACGGCAGAGGAATCATTCTTCTTCTCGAAAAATAACAAAAAAGTTTATCAACTACCAGCCAGGAAATAACTTTAAAAAATATATAAGATGTAATAGTACTAAGAAGGACATTGACATAAAACAATGTGTTGACTATTATAGAGTCCCCATAAAACAAGTATTTAAATATGACAATTGTTAGACTGAACATATTGAACAATCATACCAGAACTATGTAGATGTCCCCACTATGCATGTTTTACAATCATAGAGAAATATTGACTACTTTACAACGATTTGACATAAATTACTTTCTTACGGCAGGAGAATCATTTCCTTCAGTAAAAATAACAAAAAAGGTTATCAATGAACAGCCAGCAAATAAATTTAAGAAATATATAATATGCAACAATACTACGAAATACAACGTCATGAAACAGTGCCTTGACTATTTTAGAGTCTCCATAAAACAAGTAACTTAATATGACAAATGTTAGACAGGACATATTGAATAATCACACAAGAACTATGTAGATCTCCCCACTATCCATGTTTTGAGATCATATAGAAATACTGACTACTTCACAAAGATTTGACATAAATTACTTTTTTACGGCAGAGTAATCATTTTTCTTCTCTAAAAATAACAAAAAAGGTTATCAGCTACCAGCCAGGAAATAAATCTAAAAACTATATAAGATGCAACAGTACTAAGAAGGGCATAGACATAAAACAGTGTGTTGACTATCATAGAGTCTCCATAAAGCAAGTATTTAAATATGACAATTGTTAGACAGGACATATTGAACAATCACAAAAGGAGTATGTAGATGTCCCCACTATGCATGTTTTACAATCATACAGAAATATTGACTACTTTACAACGATTTGACATAAATTACTTTCCTACGGCAGGAGAATCATTTTCTTCAGTAAAAATAACAAAAAAGGTTATCAATGACCAGCCAGCAAATAAATTTAAGAAATATATAATATGCAACAAGACTACGAAATACAAATCAATGAAACAGTGCCTTGACTATTATAGAGTCCCCATAAAACAAGTAACTTAATATGACAAATGTTAGACAGGACATATTGAACAATCACACAAGGACTATGTAGATGTCCCCACTATGCATGTTTTGAGATCATACAGAAATACTGACTACTTCACAAAGATTTGACATACATTACTTTTTTACGCCAGAGGAATCATTTTTCTTCTCTAAAAATAACAAAAAAGGTTATCAATGACCAGCCAGCAAATAAATTTAAGAAATATATAATATGCAACAATACTACGAAATACAAAGTAATGAAACAGTGCCTTGACTATTATAGAGTCCCCATAAAACAAGTAACTTAATATGACAAATGTTAGAAGGACATATTAAACAATCACACAAGGACTATGTAGATGTCCCCACTATGCATGTTTTACAATCATATAGAAATATTGACTACTTTACAACGATTTGACATAAATTACTTTCTTACGGCAGGAGAATCATTTCCTTCAGTAAAAATAACAAAAAAGGTTATCAATGAACAGCCAGCAAATAAATTTAAGAAATATATAATATGCAACAATACTACGAAATACAACGTCATGAAACAGTGCCTTGACTATTATAGAGTCCCCATAAAACAAGTAACTTAATATGACAAATGTTAGACAGGACATATTGAATAATCACACAAGAACTATGTAGATCTCCCCACTATCCATGTTTTGAGATCATATAGAAATACTGACTACTTCACAAAGATTTGACATAAATTAATTTTTTACGGTAGAGGAATCATTCTTCTTCTCGAAAAATAACAAAAAAGTTTATCAACTACCAGCCAGGAAATAAATTTAAGAAATATATAACATGTAATAGTACCATGAAATACAAAGTCATGAAACAGTGCCTTAACTATTATAGAGTCCCCATAAAACAAGTAACTTAATATGACAATTGTTAGACATGGCATATTGAATAATCACACAAGAACTATGTAGATGTCCCCACAATTCATGTTTTGAGATCATATAGAAATATTGACTACTTCACAAAGATTTGACATAAATTACTTTTTTACGGCAGAGTAATCATTTTTCTTCTCTAAAAATAACAAAAAAAGGTTATCAGCTACCAGCCAGGAAATAAATATAAAAACTATATAAGATGCAACAGTACTAAGAAGGGCATAGACATAAAACAGTGTGTTGACTATCATAGAGTCTCCATAAAGCAAGTATTTAAATATGACAATTGTTAGACAGGACATATTGAACAATCACACAAGGAGTATGTAGATGTCCCCACTATGCATGTTTTACAACCATACAGAAATATTGACTACTTTACAACGATTTGACATAAATTACTTTCTTACGGCAGGAGAATCATTTTCTTCAGTAAAAATAACAAAAAAGGTTATCAATGACCAGCCAGCAAATAAATTTAAGAAATATATAATATGCAACAAGACTACGAAATACAAATCAATGAAACAGTGCCTTGACTATTATAGAGTCCCCATAAAACAAGTAACTTAATATGACAAATGTTAGACAGGACATATTGAACAATCACACAAGGACTATGTAGATGTCCCCACTATGCATGTTTTCAGATCATATAGAAATACTGACTACTTCACAAAGATTTGACATAAATTACTTTTTTACATCAGAGGAATCATTCTTCTTCTCAAAAAATAACAAAAAAGTTTATCAGTTACCAGCCAGGAAATAAATTTAAGAAATATATAATATGCAACAAGACTACGAAATACAAATCAATGAAACAGTGCCTTGACTATTATAGAGTCCCCATAAAACAAGTAACTTAATATGACAAATGTTAGACAGGACATATTGAACAATCACACAAGGACTATGTAGATGTCCCCACTATGCATGTTTTCAGATCATATAGAAATACTGACTACTTCATAAAGATTTGACATAAATTACTTTTTTACATCAGAGGAATCATTCTTCTTCTCAAAAAATAACAAAAAAGTTTATCAGTTACCAGCCAGGAAATAACTTTAAAAAAATATATAAGATGCAATATTACTAAGAAGGACATTGCAATAAAACAGCGTGTTGACTATTATAGAGTCCCCATAAAACAAGTATTTAAATATGACAATTGTTAGACCGAACATATTGAACAATCACACAAGGACTATGTAGATGTTCCCATTATACAGGTTTTACAATCATAGAGAAATATTGACTACTTCACAACGATTTGACATAAATTACTTTCTTACGGCAGGAGAATCATTTTCTTCAGTAAAAATAACAAAAAAAGGTTATCAATGACCAGGCAGCAACTAAATTTAAGAAACATATAATATGCAACAATACTACGAAATACAAAGTAATGAATCAGTGCCTTGACTATTATAGAGTCCCCATTAAACCAGTAACTTAATATGACAAATGTTAGAAAGGACATATTGAACAATCACACAAGGACTATGTAGATGTCCCCACTATGCATGTTTTACAATCATACAGAAACATTGACTACTTCACAACGATTTGACATAAATTACTTTCTTACCGCAGGAGAATCATTTTCTTTAGTAAAAAGAACAAAAAAGGTTATCAATGACCAGGCAGCAAATAAATTTAAGAAATATATAATATGCAACAAGACTACGAAATACAAATCAATGAAACAGTGCCTTGACTATTATAGAGTCCCCATAAAACAAGTAACTTAATATGACAAATGTTAGACAGGACATATTGAACAATCACACAAGGACTATGTAGATGTCCCCACTATGCATGTTTTCAGATCATATAGAAATACTGACTACTTCACAAAGATTTGACATAAATTACTTTTTTACGGCAGAGGAATCATTCTTCTTCTCAAAAAATAACAAAAAAGTTTATCAGTTACCAGCCAGGAAATAACTTTAAAAAAATATATAAGATGCAATATTACTAAGAAGGACATTGGCATAAAACAGCGTGTTGACTATTATAGAGTCCCCATAAAACAAGTATTTAAATATGACAATTGTTAGACCGAACATATTGAACAATCACACAAGGACTATGTAGATGTTCCCATTATACAGGTTTTACAATCATACAGAAATATTGACTACTTCACAACAATTTGACATAAATTACTTTCTTACGGCAGGAGAATCATTTTCTTCAGTAAAAATAACAAAAAAAGGTTATCAATGACCAGGCAGCAAATAAATTTAAGAAACATATAATATGCAACAATACTACGAAATACAAAGTAATGAATCAGTGCCTTGACTATTATAGAGTCCCCATTAAACAAGTAACTTAATATGACAAATGTTAGAAAGGACATATTGAACAATCACACAAGGACTATGTAGATGTCCCCACTATGCATGTTTTACAATCATACAGAAACATTGACTACTTCACAACGATTTGACATAAATTACTTTCTTACCGCAGGAGAATCATTTTCTTTAGTAAAAAGAACAAAAAAGGTTATCAATGACCAGCCAGCAAATAAATTTAAGAAATATATAATATGCAACAATACTACGAAATACAACGTCATGAAACAGTGCCTTGACTATTATAGAGTCTCCATAAAACAAGTATTTAAATATGACAATTGTTAGACAGGACATATTGAACAATCACACAAGGACTATGTAGATGTCCCCACTATGCATGTTTAAAGATCATATAGAAATTTTGACTACTTCACAAAGATTTGACATAAATTACTTTTTTACAGCAGTGGAATCATTTTTCTTCTCTAAAAATAACAAAAAGGGTTATCAACTACCAGCCAGGAAATAAATTTAAAAACTATATAAGATGCAACAGTACTAAGAATGGCATACACATAAAACAGTATGTTGACTATCATAGAGTCTCCATAAAACAAGTATTTAAATCTGACAATTGTTAGACAGGACATATTGAACAATCACACAAGGACTATGTAGATGTCCCCACTATGCATGTTTTAAGATCATATAGAAATTTTGACTACTTCACAAAGATTTGACATAAATTACTTTTTTACGGCAGTTGAATCATTTTTCTTCTCTAAAAATAACAAAAAGGTTATCAACTACCAGCCAGGAAATAAATTTTAAACAGTGGCGTGCTGGCCGGGGGGCAGGGGGTGGCAAAACTGAAATATGAGGGGCGCCAAAACTGAAACCTCAAATACATGGGCGCCGAAGGCTCCCTTGTTGTCATGGAAGCCAAATAGTTTCTTAGATTTCTCCAAGGATTGTTCTCAAAACTTGAAAGTTTTTGAGGAACACACACAAACAGAAACGTGGAGATGCCTTGAAGTATCACACTTTGGGTAGAGAACAAGAATAGAGGCATATGACCAACTTTTGTCGGATTGTGAGTGATTTTCTGCCACCCTCCAAAACTTTGAAATGGGAATCAAACGGGGGATAAACTTTTTCCAGACGTAGAAAAAGGAAAAAGAAAAGAAACCATTTCCTTGATTGGAGGACAAGCGATAAATGTCAACCCGATTTTTGAAAACAAAATCATAGCACTTTTCAGCTTCGTAAATTGTGCTAAGCTCACTATCATTTGTAAACGATGCCAGAAACAGCTTCCACGAAACTCAGAAACTTCTTGGTGATGCTAAACTGTATTATAAAATTCTTACAAAAATATATTTTAGCACTGGAAAACATGGCTATGGTTTGGAGAAGTTTTGAGAAAGAGTAGAAGATGAGTCCTCAAAATATTCCTGGGGGCTTCGCTCCCAGACCCCTTCATTTTCCATTTCCCTTGCCTTTTTGCTGCAAATTTATCAGCATCTTGTAACGTGACTTTTAACTTGATGTATCTCTACTGCAGTAAGGAGCATTGAAGGCGACTAAATCCAAGGAAACATGTGCGGTAGGAGAGCTATGCATCATGCATCAAAGTAGGAATATTTTGAGCATGTTTTGAGCATGAGGGGGCGCCATTTTCACATTTTGCCCCCCCTTGCTGAATGAGCCCCAGCACGCCACTGATTTTAAATATATACAAGATGCAACAGTACTAAGAAGGACATAGTCATGAAACAGTGTCTTGACTATCAAAGAGTCCCCATAAAACAAGTAACTAAATCTGACAATTTTTAGACAGGACATATCGAACAATCATACAAGGACTATGTAGACACCCCAACTACGCATGTTTCAAAATCATCCAGAATTGTTGACTACATCACAATCATTAGAAATAAATTACCTTTTTTCAACGGCAGGTGATTGTCTTTCATCTGAAAAAATTAACAAAAAGATGATCAATGATTAGCAAGCAACTAATGTAAAAATGAATGTGCAAGAGTACTAAGAATGACTTCCACATGAAACAGAGCAATGACAGTTATAAAGTCCCCTTAAAACAAGTAACTAAATATGACAATTTTTAAACAGGACTTTTAGGGCAGGAGAATCATTTCTTTCCGTAAGACAAAAGGTTATCAATGACCAGCCAGTAAATTTATTTCAAAAATAGATAATATGCAACAGTACTAAGAAGGATGTAGACTTATAACAGTGCCTTGCCTGTCATAGAGTGCCCATAAAACAAGAAACTAAATATGACAATTCTTAGACAGGACATATTGGTCAATTATACAAGGACTATGTAGATGTCCCCACTATGCATGTTTCAAAATCATGCAGTATTGTTGGAAACCATCACAACAATTAGACATAAATTACCTTTTTTCAGCAGCAGGGGATCGAATTTCATCAGAAAAAAATTACAAAAAGATAAGCAATGACCAGCAAACAAAAAATGTAAAAATGAATATGCAAGAGTACTAGACATCAAATAGTGCCTTGCAACTGTTATAGAGTCTCAATCAGTGGTGGAAAGTATGGGGGGTTCAGGGGGCAATTGCCCCCCCCCCCAATTCAAAAAGATCCAGAAATTTTCCGTAGAAGTCCGAAATTTTGAAGGTTTGATTAAGCTGCAATGAAGAAACAAGTTACCATTGAGAAGGAAAGAGTTTATATTTTGAATGAGCAACAAAATGCTCACAGTCTAAGCGCAGCATGTTCTTAAGTTTATAAGCGCTAACATTCCTTTCAAGAACAAAAAGAAACTGGTTGGGCATAGGTTAGGTACAGTATTGATATTTCCAAGAAGTATTTCAGCGTGACTGGGAGAGGTTTTCTAAGCCAATGTAAAGGCTGGAGTTTTCAAAATTTTCCTTGGGACACTAAGTATAAAACAAATGGTCCAAGAATCGTCAAAGTTGCCATGTCTATGCTTGGGGCAGGGAATAGTTGGATGGCAAGAAGGGTTCTAAGACAAAGTAGAGGCTCTTTAACAAAAGAATTGTTTAAGTAGTAGCTACTAATTCTCAGGTTTGTCACTGGCAGATAAGGGATCCAAGAGGTCTTCCTAGCAAACGTAAATTGTGTTTGCTCATGCTCAAAGAGTTTCATGGGGCTGCTACTCCGCAAAAAATTGTTACAAAATTGTCAAAATCCAAATTCAATAAAAGTAAAAATTAGGTTGTGAGATGCATTCTATGCAAAAGTAGAGGCTGTGTCCTCAAAATTTTCCTGGGGGCTTTGTCCCCAGATTCCTGAAAGTTAATTGACTTACCGTTTATGGTATGTTTTGTCTTTTTCTATCAACGTTTGCTGAATACACATAGTTGTGAAATCTGATATACCTATTCTGCTAGCACATTTAAGGACCCTATTTATGTAAGGTCTTCCAGCAAAATACGTCAAACAAATGTATTTCTCCCAACTCAGAAAATTGATGACCCTTGCCCCCCACTCAAAAAGCTGAATTTCCGCCACTGGTCCCCATAAAACAAGTAACTAAATATGACAATTTTTAAGCAGGACCTATCAAACAAACGTCAAAGATGACATAGAAGTCCCCACTATGCATGTTTCAAAATCATTCAGAAATATTGACTTCATCACAACAATATATAAATTACCTTTTCTATGGGAAGTGAATCCGTTTTCATCTGTAAAAATAACAAAAAGATAACCAATGACCAGCAAGCAAATGAATTTAAAAAATAATATGCAACAACACTAAGAAGGACATAGACATGAAACAGTGCCTTAAATGTCATAGAGTCCCCATAAAACAAGTAACTAAATATGACAGCTTTGAGACAGGACATATTTAACAAATAGTCCTAGTTCCTTAACCGTTTGTGAAAATCTTAAGCTCTACACAAGAAGAGAAAAACTGAATTTAGAAATCAAATGAGTTATGGGTTATGTTTAAAAAATGGAATATTTTATAAATCTTAAAATTTACAGTAACTTGCGTACTGTCTTTGATGAAGAATGAATGAGCACCACTGGTTTGTCCCAGACAAAATTTATCAATGCAGTCTTTTAAATAGCACTATTTGATTAATGCTGTCTTAAAAAAGGGATGCTGCACTGCTGCAGCCAATAAATAGGATCTTACTTGATAAAATTGACTGCCTACTGTAAACATAGACAATGATGATCGATCATCTGACAGACAAGCCAACAGATCTGTGCAAAAAATGCTTACTTCTCTATGTGGCAATTTTAATTTCAGGGGCAGTTCTAGGCAAATTTTTTGTAAAAGACCATAATTGTTTTGTGACCCCAATGCAGCTGCTCAAGCAATTTGAATTGAGATGGCATTCTGCAAAGTGCACACATATTCTGTAGAATTTTCAATCTGAGACTGGCAGACACCTCATAAGGAAAGAACTTTAAGCATGTATACTTTTAGCATATGTACCATGCACAATATGGCTTCTATTTTCTTCATCTGTTTCCTGTTGTCTCTGGGTACACAAAAAATGAGTTTCCTGTTATATTATATGGGGGTTTTTGCTTTATTCAATTATCTATCAGATCATTTTTAGTTTGGTAGGCCTGCACACCTATTGCTCTGTGATGTAGCAAGTGTAGTACAGTGTAGGCCTAGTTTGCTGCATTCTTTGATTTTGACGCGGGAAGCTCAAATTTTGGTGCATCTGGGGGTTGGGGATCATTGTAAATTTCATAGATGAACTGCAAAAGATGGCGTTATTAAAGGGTTAACCGCGGCTGGAAGCTGTCGAAGTGGCGCGGGAAAGATCTTACCGTCCCCGCGCACTACAAAGAATGCAGACTGGAGTGAGGCCCACCACACCTATTCATTTCCCTGCACTGCAACTCCTACCGGCCATTGAAGCCTGTTAGTTCATACCAGTGTTAGCATGCAAATTCATCTACAACTTGAGGAATACTTACCCTTTTCGACATTGTAAGGACGATAAGAATCACTTTCTTTTACGAGCCAGAAGTTTGGTAGAAGACAACGAGACAACGAGACTGATGAAAAGCGCGCGAAACCTCACTTCGATGATGGAAAAATCGCGGAACGCGGAAACCTCCTTTCGATGAATGCAAAACATAAATCGCTAAAAATCGCTAAATCGCATATCGCTGATTATATTTTGATTGTTGTGTTGTGGTCATATACAGTAGTATTCTTTGAACTTGAATTAATGAAATCATTCTTATATATTTCAAATAAGAGTTATTGTTAATTAAATCATGCCACTGAGGGCATATAGCAAGAAAGCTCTTCCACAGTTCGTTTTATATGTCCTCTTCAACAGTATTTTTCAATTTCATTCTTCATTTGAAACTTATCTATACAGGGTAAGTTGTTGCGCCCTGAAATCATATTACACACTTGGGCAGAGAGGTCTCCCCCCCCCTAATAATGACCCGCTGAAACGATGCTCTGGAAAAAGAAATGGATGATCCGGCAAAAGAATATCTTTCCCTGCGAATTTTGAATTTATGCCCAAATCCTTCCTTCCCCGTCATGTTATTTGCAGTCCCCATTGAAAATGTATGACTTGGAACTGTTCTCTGAGGTATTGTTATGCGGCAATTGGACCAAAGCCACAAAAGTCTAAACTTTGATATTGGAGAAATTTGCATATTGCGGTATAGTCTTTTCAACCTAATTAGTCGGTGCATAGTCCAAAACGCTATCCTCAGATAGTAATAGGAATGTGTTCCTGCTAAATGCCATCCACTATTTGATCACCACATCAGCCATGCATTCCTCCCCATTGTTCAGCAACAGAACATTCCTGTGCTTCTAAACATATTTTTCAGGGCCTCTTTTAACATGAAAACTAGGGGGCAAAACCCCCCAGTCATGCCTGCTTGCCCCCCCCCCCCCAGTTACAGTTTTTCACAATTTTTTGCCCCCTAGTATATTGTCCCTTTCTTCTTTTTGTTGTTTTCTAGCCTGTGCGCAGCCTCAACACTGTTTTCAGGCCTTTCGCAACATTTTTGTGAAGTCGAATTTGCTCACCTTTCCACTGCAGTGCTCATAAAAACAGAAGAAACTTACAGAAATGCTTCAATTTCTCGGCTCTCGGCCATCAAGCAAGTATCGATTCATGAGAAACTCTTGGTGCTATGAATTTTCAAATCTGATGAATCTTATATGGCTCAACCAGTTCGTTGGCCCATGTCTCTATTTAAGAAATGCCTTTCTTGGCCTATATGTGACAGTAGATTGACTGTTACTTTTGTGCATAGCCACAAGTTTTTCTTATAAGAGACTAGGATCAGGCCATAGTACTAAAAGTTTCTTAATTGGTTCCTTATTTTTGAATGCAAAATTATCAATGTGGTCGCTATCACTGCTGCAGATATGTTTCTTGACATTTAAAACATCATGTGGGAATACACAGTGTTCTATTATGTTGAAGATGCAGATAGTCAGTTAATATTGCTCAAAGGCGAGGGTTTAACGATATGTTGGCTATAATATCCATGCTTTTCAACTTTTAAAAGTTTCTTAATGCTTCTTTAACGTAGTACTAGAGTTTCTTAAAATTTGGCAATCTTAAGACTAGTTTCTTATCAAGCAATTTCTTATAAATAAAACCGTGTAATGGATGACCAGTTTGATTTGATAACTGGGTTAGAGGAGAAAAATGGCTATCAGAGCGATTCTAGCATCCAAGATTTTAAAATTGCCCCCGGACCTCCTAGATGGACGCGCCTTCCCAAAAGAGCCATGTTTTTTCCTGATCCTGGCCAATCCATATATCCTCTCCCTGTCCTGATCACAAAGATGAACAGCATAATAGTAGTGATAGGCCCTCTACCATAATTTATGCCTTGTAAGAAATACAGGCATTTCTACGAAGTTCATGAAGAGAAGTATTTCTTGTTTCAAAATGAGGTAAGTAAGGAAGTAAGTAAAAATTTGCCATCAAGTTAATAAGAAATGACTAAAAGATCATGAAAAAGTAGAGGAAAAAAGAATCAGATTACAAATGTACACTAAAATTTAAAAGTAAAAATATAGATTAAAAAACACCTCCATTTAAAAAATGGCAGGGATGGCATTAAAAGGTCAATACAACCTTGTTTTCATAATTGCCCCCAGAGGTGTCCACAAAAGAATAGTTTTCAGAAAAACATGTTTATTGCTGAAAAGTTGACAGTAATGCTGCATTTTTGAGGTCCTCCCTTTGAAACTTGCCCCCCCAAGTCATGATTCCTTAAAAGTGGCCCTGATACTTTTGCACCATGATACCCAATCAAATCCATGCACAGAAGCACAGGAAAGATCCCAAACCCATCACAATGACTCAGGTTCCGTGAGTCAAAACTTGCTAATTGTGAGTCAAACCTCAGGTTCCGTAAGTCAAAACTTACTTAAGAGAATGGGCCACTCGGTATCAATCTTATCCCTTTAGCATAAAGGGCATACAATAAAATTTTCTTGTAGAACACAAATTCCTAATTCAGTGAATAACATGATAAAGCTGTATTCTACCTGATAGCCTATTTTAGGTAGGCTATCATTTTAGAATATTATCATAGATCTTAGATTTTGCTGTTGTTGGCAAAATACGAAGCATTAAATGAAATTAGACTTCAATCTCCATCTCTGATTTCTTCTATTCTTCCCGTATAATTTCCATGCAGATGCAGTACCTTTTCTTTAGACTGATTTCTTCTTTTATCTGCAACCTTTCTTTAGACATGCTTTCATCTTCCACCAAGGGTCCCTTGATTTTTCATAGTCTTGAGCAATTTCTCTATACCTTATCCCATGTTTGAACAATTACTTATCATAACCTTTCCACCATTTGCTTTTTTAATGTACAATCTGTCAAAATCCGCTCGAGAGTGGAAATTCTGAATTATGTTTTCCTATTCTCAGTAGGGAGAGGGGGCTAGGAGGCATCTCGCCTTATTGCTCCTTCGTAAGAACGGATGGTTTTTTTTGTGAAAGTCTTGGTTTCAGAAAATTCTCAGCAGTGAGACAAAAATTAAAGTGAAGTATCAACAAATGTTTAGTTGATGTATTAAACAGGTTATTTGATGCCTTTCTTGCAAAAACCACGAGCAAAAACATAATTGGGATTCCCACCAATCTAAATTTATAGAATTAGTGGCAAAATCTTAAGAAAACTAGCATGGCAAATTGCTTGTTATCTTGGGTAAGAAGGAATTGATTCTACCTGAGCATGGTAAATGTACGGTTTTGGCACAATCAAATGTTTGAAAATCCTTGAACCATCAAGAATAAATGAATGACTAAGAAGGCAGACTGCAGAAGGCATTTCACAATTTTCCACCAGCTCGTATTTTCAGTTCTTTAGTTGTAATTTTCCAAACCAGAAGCAGGTTTTGCTTTTCAAATTATAGGCATCTCACAATATGCTACTCGCAACTCGTATCATCAGTGCGACCAATAACTGGCAATTGATATTCAACATTCGTACTTTTCTAAATCAAGTTGAGAATATACTAAAGATGGTTTATAAAGGGTCCCCATAATGTATTATTGGTTTGTCCCCATAGCGTGTGTGATACTTATCATCTACCAAATCGATGAAATTTTGCTTTTAGCACGAACATGCTCAGTGTCCTTATACAATAGCAAATGATCTAAAACATATACTCAATTGTAGCAAAATGCATTTTGTCCTCACAACGTTGGTTTGGTTTGATTCAATCTTGGTTTGATCAAACTATGGTTAGATTGTACCTTCGTATTTTGCCAAAGTTTTCGTTTTCATACAGTGCCAGAATGAAAACTCACGAAAAGCAAGTAACTTCAAGAAAAGGCGTTATTTTGCAGCTATGAAGGATATTTGTGATCCCATGACCAGGGAAGGTTTAAATAACACAGTAAAACTTTATTTTTGGAGTGATAACTATTCGCCCGAGTCACACGAGTTGCCCTTGTGGCCCGAGTTTCTGACCTCACCTATTCAACATTGAGCCATGAAGCACAACTGAATGATTTAGAGAGCACATTTCAGAAGGCAATTGACGATTTCCCATTAGCTCGTACTTTCAGTTCCCAAGCTGCAATTTTTAAAGCGAGAAGAAGCTCGTGCTTTTCGAACTAAAGGCATCTCGCCATATGCTACTATGCTACCAGCAACTCACAATTAGAAATGCGACTCATGACTGGCAATTGATATTCAAGATTTGTACTTTACAAAACCAATGATGGTTTTGTCAAAAGTCCCCATAATGTTGGTATCACACACCGATGGTCCCCATAATGTGTGTATTGGTTGATGTCCCCACAATGTGTGTAATGGTTATCATCTACTAATTCAATTAAATTAGATTATTGGCACAAATTAATGCTCAGTATCCATATAGAATAGAGAATGATCTACCAAATATGCTCAATCGTAGCAAATTGCTGCATGTCCCCACAACGTAGGTGAAATGTGAGATGTCCCCACAATGATCAGATATTTTCATAATGCAAAGTACTTATGGGCCTGCCTAAAAATACTGCCATTAGACAGTATTCTGAACTCATCCACTTTCAATGGCATGTTGTAATATTGGGATAAATTTAGATAAAAAGGTGACCCCACAATGTATGTACAGTGACTAAGTCCCCACAAGGTCGGTCATGTCAGTATGTATGTATGTATGTATGTATGTATGTAATATTATGCCATTAAAATTAAAAACTTAATTATAAAATTTACTGCAAAACAAACAGAAAGCTAATTACATGCGTAGAAAAAACAATAATGATAAAAAGAAAAGCAAAAAACTAAGATCTGATATAAAAACCTAAGTATAAAAAACACCCCCAGTTTAAAATGGCAGGGATAGCATTAAAAGGTCAGTGTGACCTTGTTTCCATAATGGTCCCCCCAGAGGTGCCATTAAAAGAAAAGTTTTCTTGAAAGGAAAGTGTAAAAAAAATGTATATTTTGTATCAAAGTAGAAAGTATGGTGGAGTCTTGTTTTATTTGCAATTTTAAAAATTCAGTAATATTCATAAGGGTTGTCTTCTTGATTTTGGAGGTCCTTAAAGAATTTGTTCTTAATTTTATGTTTGAAACTGTTAACGCTCTCAGCTGACTTTAGGTCAGAGTGTAGATTGTTCCAAATTTTAGGTCCTAGGTAGGAGAGACCGTTTTGCCCCTTGTTACTTTTTCTAAAAGGTTGGTTTAATTTGTTTTTTGATCTTCGAGTAACCCGGCTTTGGCCAACTGGTAAGAACATCTCCGACATATAGGATGGGGCCGAGTTATTGAAAAATTTGAAAACGCTTGTAGCAGTACATTGTTCAAATCTCTCTTTAGTAGGGAGCCAATTTATGTTTTTAAATTCACTAACTCCTATATGTGCTCTATTATTCATGCTTAAACAAAATCTGACACATTTATTTTGGGCGGTTTGAATTCTCCTGGTTAATCCTTTATTTATCAAAGGGAACCAAGCACTGCATGCATAGTCAAAGTGGGGCTGGATCAGTGCATTTGCAAGTAGCCTGCAAAGAGGGAAGTCAAGAAAATTTTGCTTTCTATAGAGGAACCTTAGCCTGCCATTGATTTTACCAAGGATCCTGGTTGCCATTGACTCACCGGACAGGTCTTCATCAAGAGTGCAGCCCAGATAGGTCACTGACGTGTGTTGTTTAATCTTGATGTCACCCCTTCTGATGTCTAGTTTCTTATTACCACTTTTCTTGTTTTTTTTTTTCCAAAAAGTATAGTTTTTGTTTTGTCCTCTCCAAAGTGAATGCTTAGTTTGTTATCAACAAACCAATCACAAAGAGAATTAAAATTTTTATTTAATTGCTCTTCTATGTCACTGATGCTTTTGTCACTGAATACAAGGCAGGAGTCATCTGCATATAAAAGAAGGTCACAGTCAACTGCCTGAGGCATATCATTGACATACAAAAGGAAAATGAGTGGGCCAAGAATAGAGCCTTGCGGTACTCCACATGATAAATTGCCAGGCAATGAAGACTCTTTCCCTACGTTTACAAAGAAAGTTCGATTTGTTAGATAAGATTTTAACCAATATAAAGCTGAATCAGCAAAGCCAATGTGTTTCATTTTTTGAAGGAAAATCTCATGGTCGATGGTGTCAAACGCTTTTTGTAAATCAATTAGTATCATACCAGTAAGCATCCTGTTTTCAAATCCTTTTATGATTTTATCACTTAGGTAAGATAGGCATGTATCCGTTGAGTGGTAAGGACGAAAGCCCGACTGGTATCGATAAAGAATATTGTTAGAATCCAGGTATTCTTGTATCTGCTCGTGGACAATTTTTTCAATTACCTTAGAGATCTGCGGTAAAAGTGAGATTGGCCTATAGTTTTTTGGTTCGTCTTTGTTACCCTTTTTAAAAAGTGGTTTCAATTTAGCTTGCTTGCAGTCATCTGGGAAACTTGATAGGGAGATGGAAAGATTGCATACTTCTGTAATTGGTTTTGCCAAAATTGATGCACCATCCTTAAGGAATTTCCCTGCAAGATTATCCAGTCCTGCTGCTTTAGAGGGATTTATTCCCTCTAAGAGTTTAAGCACATTCTCATCAGTTGTATGGTGTAGTGTGAAAGGTTTTCTTCCAAGGTTGAGGTGCTTGTAGTATTTTTTGACACTTTCTGTCCCAAATTTACAGGGTGGATTTGGTAGCTTGTTTACTAGTTCCTTAGCTAAATTTGAGAAAAAATTTTTGAAAATGTTTGAGTTGATTTTATCATCAAAACAATGCTTGCCATCCTTTTTTAGGCAGATCTTTGAGGGTTCGTCATGTTTGGAAGGTAGTCCCAATGATTTTAGGCTTTTCCATAATTCTTTTGGCTTGCCAATATTTTCGTTTAATTTCCCTACAACACAAGTTTTCTTTTTCTTTTTTATAAGGGACAAAACATTGTTTCGGGCTTTTCTGAAATTGACATGGTCTGTGTGACTTTTTCACAGTGGGCCAAAATGGTGATTTTGCAGACATTCGTGGACATCTCAAGGGAACTAAATGTTACAGGGGCAGTTGGCAGCTCATTTTGACGTATGAGAGGGATAAATCAAATGGTTCACAGAACAGCTTTAAAACTTTATATTCAGGGGGGTTAATACTATAATCAGGGCCTAATACTCTATGTTTACACTCTGAGCCCAGAACCCCCGTTACACTTCCCGGTCTCAAGAAAATCAGCATTAGTGATTGATGGATCTTTTCAATGTATTCGGTTGGAACAATGGATAGAGTTGAATGTTTCACCATATTTTGGGGATTGGGACCCATATTATGGGGACTGGGACACATTTTCTAATTTTGGGAATTCTAACTAAAAATCTCCTTTCTGGTACATTCCAGTATAAAAAAGCTATGTAGAAGTTTCTTATGCACATGATATTACCTAGGGGATACTCAATAATTAAAATTTCTCTAGTGTTCTCACAAAAATATGCATTGTCTAAATATCTTTACCTGGAACACCCCAAATTTCCTTAAAAATACCTTTCCCCCCTGTTTATTTGATTTTGCCGAGGGGAAACAAAATGAAACCTTCAAAAATAAAATTTTCATAAGCTGCTCTTTCAGAAAATGTATTGGTGTCATGTTTCTCCTCGTACTTTTCAAAATATTCTCGATGAAAGTCAAATTTTGCCCTCTGAAGAAGATAACAGATCTGACAAGTTGTCTGAAGAAAATTATTGCAGCTGTACAAGTAGACCAGACAAAGAATTTTTGTCTTGCTTTTCAATAAACCGTGACTATCTACGACTTGGTTATAGCTATCAAACATTCTGCAACCCATTTTTCTGGCCGAAAATCATTTATCCGCATTCTTTGCCACTAGAAAGCTGGGTGTGACATTTTGAAAGATTTTGTTCAATCTTCTCAGATTCAAATATCTATAACTCTGTGATAACACAAGATAAATGAAAACTTTAAAAGGCACGCTTAAGCCCAGTTGTTCGGTTTTCTAAAACTGCATAACAATTTGCATTTTTGAGAACTTCAAAATTTCCGAATGTCTGCCTCTAGCCCACTGTGTTTTTGTCTTCCTAAATTTAGACAGCAGCTTGTCTCGAATCCTGATCCCTTCAAGGACTTCCTCATCCATCCATTCTTGAGTGCTATTTCTTATACGAATTTCTTTTAATGGAGCTAATTCATCGATTACAGAAATAATCACTTGTATGAAATGAGAATATGCAGCGTTTATATCAATAAACTCAAGATATTTTGGAAATTTGATCAGTCGGAGTTTTTTCAGAAAGGCTTCTTTAGTGTAATTTTTCATTGAGCGGATTTTAATGTATTTATGACCAAAACTTTTAGTTCTAGTACTTTTCCTTGTACAGTAGATCATCTGGTGGTCAGATACACCCAAATTTAGGACACCGCACTGGGAAACTTTTTTGCCTGAATTAGAAATTATATGGTCTAACAAAGTCTGAGATTTTTCAGTTATGCGGGTTGGTTCTTGGATCAGTTGAACCAGCCCGTGAAGGGAGCAGAATTCTTTGTAGCACTTAATCCCATTTGAATTACTCTGTTTGCTGTTTGTCAGGTCAATATTCAAGTCCCCCAGGATAAAAACTTCTTGACTATCAAAATTTTCTGTTTTTGAAATGGCTGCGTTGAGTTTTTCAAGGAAACCACTAGAGTCAGGCGGCCTGTAAATGATGCCAATGAGGATTGGTTTTGATTTCGGTAAAAGTAAGTCAAAAAATATATTTTCGAGATCTATTGAAAAATTCTCTCTTACATTGAAAGACAAATCTTTTCTGATGTAGCAAGCAACACCCCCACCTTGCCTGTTACTGTCAGCTCTTTTTAGTTCATAACCATTTATTTTGACTTCATTGTCCAATATGGTTTTGTCAAGTTTTGATTCTGTGATTCCGATTATTGCAGCATTGGAGTTCTTTGCAATAAGGCGTAATTCATCAATTTTAGGCAGTAAGCTATTAACCCTATTTTGGTTGGGGGGGGCAAATTTGCCCCCCCCTAGTAGATTTTTTTTAATAACTCTGCGAGGAAGAATTTTATAGCCATGAAACTCCTTGACTTTTTGCAACTACTTATTGTGCAACTTCTCAAAAAGTTTCATTGAAATATTTTGAAAAGTGAGGGGGCGGGAGACAATTTTCTGGGACTGACCCAGGAAAAATCGCAAATTTTCAAATCTCAATTATCGCGAAAAAAGGAGCAGAAGTGGAATATTTTGCAAATTTCCTTTGTAATTTTGTGTTATTTGATGCATTCTATCATAAATATCATGTTTGGATGGAAAATTTGCTCCAAATTTAATTTTATCTCGATTTTCCTGATTTTGGCCAATTTTGCCGCTTTTCTTGACCACACAAAGGAAAATGCTGACGTAAGCAAAAATGGTGGCTATTTTTAGGTTAATTTTCATATTTACAGAAAGTACATGCCTGAGGCTTTTAGCACACCAAATTTGGTCGCTCTACCTATTACCAAAGAAGAGTTAGGTAGGGGGGGCTTTTTTGCCCCCCCCCCAACCAAAATAGTACTATCAAATAGCCCAACCACTATAGGGTTAATGTTAAGGTGAAGAAAGTGCAAGCCTCTTTTTCTGAATGGATTCCATATACAGTCCTCTGGTGGTAGTTGGTTGGTTTCATCACCATTTTCGGTATTTGATGGTTGTTCCTCAAATAAATCATGCAATGGGTCATCAGCAGAACCTTCATTGGCAAATGGTAGCTCTTGCCAAAGATTGACCTTCACGTTGTTCTTGCAAGATAAACAGGTGTAGTAGTACTCATTTTTATCTAACCTGGAGAGAGTTGCAAATTGTGTATCAGATATCTGATCGCACCTTTTATGAACCCAAAAATTACATTGTGTGCATGGGAGGCCCTTTCGCACTAATTTGTTACAGGTCTGACAGATTTTAGAGGGACCTGGGTGGAGATGAATATCACCTGACAGCAACATAAGGAATTTTATAAAAGATTTGTTGTTTCTATATTTTAAGTCAGAAAGTGCCCAGACAGATAACTGTTCTGTTGAATAATCCAACTTATCTCTCTCTGACAATTCTGGCGTATTGTGAATGTTTCCTTCAAATGAATCCCAAAATGACATCCACTTCATGGGGTCTCCATCAAAACGTCTTAAATTCAATTTGGGAAGCTTGGCAGAAATATTAGCTCTGTCCCCCCTTCCAGACGACCCTTGTTCCTGTTTTTCTGCAGTTGAGAACTTTTTCAGTGCTTCTTTCAAGTTCTCCAGTGTCATGTTTATATCAGTCTGAAAATCACTCGTCGACTCTACCTCAATTTCTATCGCTATTTCATCTCCCGATTCCATAATTTCTGCGAGGACGGCCTTATCTAGGTCATTTATTTGTTGTAGGCTCGTTTCTAAGGTAAATTTCCATTTTTGTAACTGTCTCTTTGGAACATTTTCACTCTTTTCTAATGCATATTCTACTTCTTCAATCACTTTCCATGCTAAAGCCTTTCGTTTCTCTCTGATGATTATTTTACCACTCGTACCTGATCGTTCACTACCGCCATCATTCGACAAGGTGTGCGTTGCACGACCTTCAAAACCTGCATTTTGTCCACCTACTACCGCCCCACCTGCCGCTCCGTTTGCCCCTTCTTCCTCACTCATGCTGTTCTAACCTAACGTTCATAAAAAATATACCATCCGGCTGGTAGGGCCAAGTGTCATCAATTTAACCCCAAACTGTCAAAAGTCCACCGATACTTATAGGGGAAATTAACATTATCTTGGCACTGGTTGCTTTCCTATCATTTCTCTTAGGTAAACAAACTAACGGAGCCTCTTCGGTAATAAATGCGGCTAAAATGGGCGAAATGCGAGTAAAATGCGAGTAAAATAACGATAATATGGAAACGAAGGTACTTTACGTCCCTGTAGTCTTTATCTTTCCTTTAGTGTTCTCTTTATACGATAAATCAATGAAAGACGTTCCACAATCCACAATCTTTCTCTCCGTTTCTTTCACAATTTTCAATCCGTAATACGATAGTTCTCAATCCTACCTGTCCCTCGTGCGGTTGTGGTCGTTTCCAATAGAAACATCAACGTAAGTCTTAAAATAATAATAATGATCAAAATATTCACTACAAAGAAGACCCTCTTCAACGCAATGAACACACAGCACTGACAGCATGGTTTGCCCTAAATGACTCAGATCTAGAAGCAAGAGTCCATCTCTATCACGATATACCAAAATATTATGTCTGAACAAAACATACAGATAATCCTACCATTTTCCTACAATACCACCTTCATAGACAATGCAACATAGGTTCACTTACACCAGTTTCAAGTCATGTTATCATTTCCGTCACAAAAACTTCTCTTGCACTCTTTCACACATTATGCGGCTTGTGCAAAATGCAGGTCATTTTGTCGCAGGTCACCACGGCAGGTCACTGTGACGGCCCAAGGCTCATAGGCTGAACAAAGGATTTTTGTTGTGTACGAGAGACGCTATTGCGCAAACGTGTTTTCGATTTGTATACATTTTTGTCCCAAAGTTCTCATAACTGTATAACACCTCTCCCTTAGTGTTAATGGGCCAGTAGGTGATATAATTGTCATCTAACAAACAAGTGATAAAGTTAGGGCATAGCAGCGGTCTTGTAACAAAAATGCTGAATGGCACATTCCCCTTGGAAAAATTTTCTTTTAAATGTTTGTGAAGGCACAAGTAATTGACACTAGAATCACTTGATTGGCTTTAAAAACCGCACTGGGGGTATCTAGCCAGCTTTCAGATGTTAGCACAATAGTTCATCTTCTATCTCATACACACAGAATGCCTTTGTTCAGCCTATGAGCCCTTGGCCCTCATGATGACCTGCCGCCGCAGTGACCTGCAAAAATATGACCTGCATTTTACACAAGTCGCATATTATGCACAATAATCATCCGCATCAAGGATGCAAAACATTTGACCACTGACATCTTCCAGGGCTGTGGTCACTTAACTTGAAATGGGTAAAATATCCATTCATCGCTTTTCTTTACTCCACTGTATGAACCCAAACATCCCTGATCACCCGTGCCCCATTCCTTCTGGAATCACCAATCATCACTATCTAATGACCTTCTACTAGAAGTGACACACTAAAGCTAATTTCAAATTCGCAGAATTTTCTGGGAAAACGGAATTTTTAACATCAAACTGTTATCAGATTTACATTCCCATTCAATTGGAATAGGCACACAGATTTCCATCCCAATGGACCTTTGTGCTATTCTAAAAAAGAGCCTGGATCAAGTGTTATTTTTATACATTTTTATTCCCAAAGTTCAATCGAGTGGCGTTAGAGCTTCTATGACACCGTTGAAGGGCGGTACCATGACACTTTTAGAGCGGCAGCTAAAGCTATGGGACTCCTCAAGGATCATGATGAGTGGCACCAGTGTATGCAAGAAGCTGTGATAGTGAGCCTACCATCTCAGCTAAGGCAACGTTTTACAACTCTCCTTATCTTCAACAACCCAGCAGATGAGAATGCATTGTTTGCAGAATTTCAAGAAGCCATGGCTGAGGATTTCCTCAGAAGTGACCGAGAACAACTGAAGAATCCAGCCCTCCCCCTTTCCGAGCGTCACATACACCTGTGCCTTCATGACATAATACAACGCCTTGCGAGTCATGGCACCAACGTTGAACATTATTCCCTTCCTTCTCTATCACAGAATTTCCAAGTACAATTGAACCCTCAGGAACAGACAATAGATCCTATACACGTGCAGGAACTAGGCCAACTTATGTACCAACAGTTAAACCATTAGGAAAGGCCCATTCTAGATTCTATTTTACATGCTGTCACCGTACAGTCACCACAAACATTCTATTACATCGACAGTGCAGGAGGAACTGGCAAAACATTTCTATAAAAAACTTTAGTGCATATACTGCAAGGTATGCAAATAAAAGTCGCCTGTGTCACATTCTTGGGAATCCCTGCAACACCGCTTATCAATGGTTCCACGGCACACTCAAAATTCGGCCAGGTGAATAACGCGGACCCTGCGGACCCCGCGGACCCCGCGGACCTCGCCATTTTGGTCCGCGATATCAAGGTCCGCGTTATTCAATTCGACCTAGGAGAAACTGGATAACGCGGACCTCATGATTTCGCGGACCCTAAAAGCGAAAATTGAATTCCTCTTTTTGAGAAGCAAATGCTTAATACTGCCGTCTTTCTTTCCTATCAAATCTGTGTTTAAATTTATCGCAAAGCATTTCGAACGTCTTTTGATAAGTTTTACTTTACCTCTCAATCAAAATTCGAAGAAAACAAGTTACAACAAACTTAGGCCCGCTAGTGCAAATAAGTTTTCCCGCAGAAGAAATGATTCGGAAAGGAATTATACCCTCTTAGACGACCAGCAACTGTTCATATTTCTTGTACCATAGTAAAATTGATCTTCCTTTTGAGCAGAATAAGTACTCTGGAATGATTTAAGCAGGGTCTGCGATATCAAGGTCCGTGTTGTTCTGTTCTTGCTGATGTTTCTCCAGGAGAATTTTTGCTTGCTTCTATATCAACGTTTAAAACTCCTGAAACGCCTTTCCCATGAGGTTTCTTATTGTGTACTAATGGCATAGAAAGTACCGATGTGGGGAGATATCGAACAGACGTAAAATGCCTCCTGGCACGATTAGAATGAGGATAAGGGGAATGCTCAAATGGACTCAAAAACGTGTAATCAGACTTAAACAAGCATAGGATCTGCCGTTTGGATTAGCAATGTTTAAATGTAATGGAACTCTTTCTCGAGAGTTTTCTCGTTGTGTTTTCTCAAGTAAAAACGTTTCCTGGAGCGACAACAGAGGACATGGAATCGTACATCATTCCACTCTGAAAAGGAACCCCGATGTTTTGATTATACATTGTGGAACAAATGATTTGAGGAAGGAAGATCCTGGGAAAATTGCAACAAAAATTACCAGAGTTGCCTTACAAGCGAAAAAGACAGTTCAGAAAGTGGCTGTTTCAAGTATACTAGCACGGGGTGACTCCGATCATTTGGAAAGAAAACGAGTACAGGTAAATATGATGCTACAGAAATCACTTGCAGATAACGAAATTGACCTGATTGAACATGAAGTTTTCGATACAGATTGGCGACACCTCCTATATGATGATGGGATTCACTTGAATGATGACGGCACAAACGTCTTGGGAAATGATTTTGTAAATTACATAAACAGTATTTGACTATCCTCAAATTATTTTAAATATGACAGAAACTTCCGAACGGAGATAGAACCTTCACAGCCGATAAACAGCAACAATGAAAATTCAAATACATTTGGGTCATTGGCCATTAGCCCTAGCCTAGGCAGGTCACATGATCAACTATATTTATCTTCCTGTGCTTCAAATGATTCCAATACGATCAGTGAAAGTTCTTTCTCTGCATCTTCAGATAGGTCCACGCAATTAGATACTTTCAGTGACATAGGGGAGATTTTTGATCTGAGAACAAAAAATCCAAACAACCCTTTGATTGGTTTCTTAAATATAAATAGTCTTCGTAACAAAATCATAGATTTGAGATTGGTGATGGAGAGATGCTTGCCTGATATGTTAGTAATAGAGGAAACAAAATTAAATTCAGATCTCAAAACGGAGATCTTTTTAATAAATAACTACCAAAGGCCAATCCGTCGTGATAGGAATGAATTTGGTGGGGGCCTGATGCAGTTTGTTAGGAAGGGGGTTGTTTGCCACAGAGTTTCTACTTTTGAAAGTCCCAATATCGAGATCATTTGTTCCGAACTAATGATTTGTAAAAAGAGGTGGGCCATTTTTAGCATCTATCGACCTCCAGATGTTTCCAATCTGGAACCATTTTTCAGAGAAATGTCCTCTTGCTTAAACAAAGCTTTGGACAAATATGACAATGTTATGATCATGGGCGATATAAACATTGACACTCATGATGTTCAGCATCCAGGGTATACTAAGTTAATTTCTTTCTGCGATGTTTTTGGACTGTCCAATTTGGTAAAGGATAAGACATGCTTCACAAAAAATCACAGCTCTTCAATTGACGTTATGCTCACAAATAAACCTAGATGTTTTCAAAATACTACCGTTGTTGAAACTGGTCTAAGTGACTTTCATGGCCTTGTCTTAACTTTGATGAAAACACACATTCCCCATCTCAAACCTAAAGTGATCAAATATCGTAGTTATAAGGAGTTTGAACCTGAAAAGTTCCTCCAAGATGTAAAGGATATAGACTTTAAAGAAGATTTAAATGATGCGGATTCGTTTTACAAGAATATTTCATCTGCTTTCCGAGAAATTGTAGATCGCCATGCACCTTTAAAAACAAAAGTTCAGAGGGGAAATACTGCCCCTTTCATGAATCAGCAGTTACAAAAGGCAATTTATACCAGATCAAGGCTTAAAAAAAGACTTAATAAAAACCCTACGGCAGAAAATAGGACTAATTTCAAAAAGCAACGAAATAAATGTGTCTCTTTGAGAAAGAAGGCTATCAAGAGCCACTTTAAAGAAGCAACTAAAAATGGCATCATGCCTAATAAAGAATTTTGGGATCTTGTTAAACCTTTTCTTTCAAATAAAGGGGGACTCACGAGTAGCGATATTTCTCTTGTAAGAAATGATACCATTGTAACTGATGACCAGGAATTGGCAGAGATTTTCAACCATCACTATGTAAATATAGTAGAGAAATCTAGCGGTAAGAAGCCTATTAGCCTTGCTAAAGACATTGGGATTTCTGATGATCGCCAAATTGTTCGCTTGATTGTTGATAAGTATAAATACCACCCTAGTGTGCTAGCTATTATTCAAAACCCAGAGCAAGTGATGGGCACTTTCACTTTTCAAGAGGTAGAAAATCAGGAAGTTGCGCATCTATTAAAATCCTTGGATGGCAGGAAATCTACCGGTGAAGATAAAATACCCCCAAAGCTGGTGTCTCTAGCTGCAATGAGCTTACAAACAATTTAACCACGGCAATAAGTTGCAGCATTCGAAATTCCCGCTTTCCAAATGATGCAAAAACAGCGGCAGTCTGCCCTTTAGATAAGGGGGAGCCAAATAGAACAGTAGAGAGGAACTTTCGCCCAGTTAGCGTTCTCAATACCTTTTCTAAGATATACGAGAAGGTCTTGAAACAGCAACTAATCAAGCATTTAGACAATACGCTTTCTGTTTTCATTGCGGCCTATCGAAGAGCATATGGAACTCAACACGTCTTGATACGTCTTGTAGAAGATTGGAGGTCTAAACTAGATAACGACTATCTCGTAGGTGCTATCCTTATGGATCTTTCCAAAGCATTCGATTGTATCCCTCATGATTTGCTTATTGCCAAATTACATGCATATGGACTTGATGAGGATGCACTAGTCCTTGTCTATTCTTATCTCAAAAGACGAAAACAATGTGTCAGGATAAATAATACATATAGTTCTTTTCAAGAAGTTATATCTGGTGTACCCCAGGGCTCTGTACTGGGACCTATCCTTTTCAACTTTTACATAAATGATTTATTTCTTTTCATAAAGCAGGCAACGCTCCATAATTACGCTGATGACAATACACTAGCTTATTTTTCTAAAAAGCATGCCCGATCTTGTAAATACTTTGGAAAAAGAAACAGGAGTGGCCTTATCATGGTTGGAAAACAACAAAATGATTGCAAACCCTGAAAAATTTCATGCAATACTGCTCAGGAAAAATCAAACGAATACTAGTGGAGAACAAATTAACATAAATGGTAAAATGATCAAATCTGAGGAGACCGTAAAACTTCTGGGGGTTACGTTGGATTACAGACTTGATTTCGACCCACATATTTCAAATATTTGCAAAAAAGCAGCAGCACAATTAAATGTTCTTAAAAGATTAAAGGCATTTATTGGCTTTAAAGAAAAACAGATTCTTATTCAGAGCTTTGTTTATTCAAACTTTAATTACTGTCCCTTGGTGTGGTATTTTTCATCTTCAAAATCACTACAGAAAATTGAAAAGATACAAGAACGCGCTCTAAGATTTCTCTATAATGATCATACCAGTTCGTATGACGACTTGCTTTTGAAGTCAAATAAATGCACGATGCTTGTTGCTCGCCAGAGAATCCTTTGCATTGAAATTTTCAAAACAGTAAAACAATTAAACCCACCTTTCATGCAGAACATATTCAGATTGCGGTCTTCACATTATTCATTAAGAAATCCAAATAGCTTTGCCCATGTTAGGCCCAACCAAACAACATTTGGGTCAAAGAGTCTGTCGTGTATTGGGCCACAGATTTGGAACGGCCTACCAAATGAAATAAAGTCAGCAGAAAATCTAAAAAGTTTCAAGACTTTGATAAAGCAATGGAATGCTCCCATATGCAAATGTAGTGCCTGTAAATCCCTACCATCTTAGTTGATACGTATTTTAGGAAATATTTAGTTTGTTTATTGTTATTTCTTTGTAATTCGATTTGGATTAGTTAACTTGTATATATTTAAATAATGTATATATTGTTAGCTATTGTAAATAATCGAATCAAAATAAAGTTACACACACACACATTTCCCAAAGAGAAACACCGGCGAAAGCAAAAAACTGGAAGGGAATGATAATTTGATAGGAAATAAGAGGGCAATATTAAGCAATTGCTAGTCAAAAAGAGAAATTCTATTTTCGCTATTAGGGTCCGCGAAATCACGAGGTCCGCGTTATTCAGTTTCTGCTCGCTGTAACTGACCTTGATATCGCGTACCCTGCTTAAATTATTCCAGAGTACTTACTCTGCTCAAAAGGAAGATTAATTTCACTACAGCATAAGAAAAATGATCAGTTGCTGGTCGTCTAAGAGGGTATAAATCCTTTCCGAATCATTCCTTCTGCGGAAAAACTTATTTGCACTAGCGGGCCTAAGTTTGTTGCAACTTGTTTTCTTCGAATTTTGACTAAGAGGTAAAGTAAAACTTATCAAAAGACGTTCGAAATGCTGTGCAATGAAGTTAAACACATATCTGATAGGAAATAAAGACGGCAGTTCATTATTAGGGTCTGCGAAATGATGAGGTCCGCGTTATTCAATTTCTCCTAGGTCGAATTGAATAACGCGGACCTTGATATCGCGGACCAAAATGGCCAGGTCCGCGGGGTCCGCAGGGTCCGCGTTATTCACCTGGCCCTCAAAATTCCAAGTTCCCATTCCACTTCTCCCTGAATCCACATGCAACATTTCCCGCCAGAGTCAATGTGCAACCGATTTGTTAGCAACAACTGTATTTATCTGGGATGAAGCATCAATGATATCGGCCCGTACCTTCAACGTTGTTGACCATTTGCTGAAGGATTTAACTGGCAGTACGGCCAATGTCGCATGGCCATTGTCGTCAGCTCCATTGAAAATTCATCGCTGTGGTCATTCTTCCAGAAGCATACCTTGGCTACAAATATGCGAGCACTACACGACCCTGACCATCACACTTTCACTAATTGGTTGCTACAGATTGGTAATGGTACAGAGCCAATGGAAGATGGTTCTGATCTCATCGAACTCCCACAAAACATACTCATACCATCAAGCAGTCTTCAGGAACTCCTCCAACGTGTCTATCCAAATGGTCCTGCAGAAACTGCACATCACCTTTGCAAAAGATGCTGCCTCACACCAAGAAACGACAAATGCCACACTATGAATGAACTCATGTTATTGAAACTCGACAACCCTACCATCACCTATCTCAGCCAAGATTTGGTTGTTGCTGATGACGCCACTGAAGCAGCTTCATATCCTGTGGAGTTCCTCTATTCTCTCACACCATCTGGCATGCCATTACATAAGCTACAGCTGAAAGTAAGTTATTCCTTTGCACTTACACCTGATGCATAGTCCAGTCGCTAAGCGTGAAAATCGTGACAGAGCGGAACAAAGCACCAAACTTTCCAAGGTGATACCTAGGGGTATAGAGAACATTTCCAGAAGGGGTGCCTCTTTCTATCGATTCCGGGGGTTTACCTACAGACAAAAATCTTATGACGTCACATGAAGATTTCCAGAAAGCATTTTTAGGGGTATTTTAAGTCTGACTCCGATGATTTAAATGGTTTATATTAATCATTTATCCTTGTAAATGAACCATCTGTGAATCTTTTTCAGCTTTTAACAAAATACACTTGAAATTCCTCAAACCAGAGGTCAGCACATAGCTTGTTTCGCTAAATTTGAAGTGTAACAAGCGTTAATACACCTCGAAAGGTAGATGTCGCAAATTTAGAATGTAAGTACTCTTCCAAATATTAAACTAGGGATACCAAGTAAAAGTAGTCCACAGCATCAATTTAACTTACCGAAAAATCCTTGTGACGTCACAGGAAAATCTCAAAGAAGCCTTTTTGGGGGTATTTAAAGTTTGATTCCGCCAAATTAGAGAGTTTATATTAATCATTAATCCTAATAAATGAAATGTCTGTGAGGCTAACTCAGTTTTTAAACCAAATACGTTTTGAATTTCTCAAACCGGGGATCAACAAATAACGTAAGTCGCTAAGTTTGAAGCGTAACAAGCGTAACACTCACCTCTAACGCTAGATGTTTCATTTTTTTTTCTATCCAATATAAGAATTTACAATAACGATATTACCTAAAACAGCACTTACAAACTACTGTACTACACTACAAGAACGATGCCATGAGGAGCAGAAGACCATGACTACCCCATGGCCATAACATAGAGACAGGTAATTAAAACTAAGTCTAAATATACATTCAAATATAGACACAAAAACTAGTACAAACACTTTTGACTGATAAATACTAAAGTCGGGTTCACATTGGATGTCGGCAATTGCTGTGTTTTGGATGTATTCGCTAAGTGATTACGTAGGATGGACGCTAAATTTTACTGAAAAATTGAGATTAAAATGAGTTAGGTTGGCATCGGAATTTCATAACACTGAATTCCCAACATCCATTGTGAAACAGGCATAAACAAGTGAACAATAAAAAACAAGAGAAAGGGATTTTAGTGGCTGAGTGGAGTAAACAAACTTTTCAGATCTATTTAATCAAACCGACCTGTACAGTAAAGTCCCGCCTTTAAGAAACTACATCATAAGAAACTCAGACCTGATTTTGCTAAATAAAATACCCCTTTACAAGAAACTATCCAGGCTGATCCATGTTCAGTTTCTTGTACAATGGTACATAGCAATATCATAAGGTGTGCATTTGAATGTCTCCAGAACGTCTCAATTCTCTAGAAACAAGAATTAAAGTTTCAAGCCAAAATTGTCATAATTTCAAGAAACCCTCAGTACTGGCTCAAACCATTGGATCATCGCACAACAGTGCATATTTCAAAAAGGTTTTCTTAGCAATGTTGACAGATGTTTAGAGTATAAAAGTGTTTCTTATACCATGGTATACATAGCCTGTTTTGAAGAAGTATATCTTGACATAAGAAACCAATCAGGCTGTCCTTGCGTAACGAGTTTCTTAAAGGCGGGACTTTACTGTATTGTGGATGAAAACTAGTGTCAGTTCGAGTATACTTTTGTTCATTTCATTCGAAAGGTTTTCGTCACCATACAATAGAATCTGAACAAGAACGTCATTGGGGAGGCTGTTTATTTCAACAAATTGTTGTAATAGTACCGAAACTCCAGCGAGAAGATGTTGTCATTGAACGTCAAATGAAGGGCAAAGCAGCAAAAAGTGCTCCGTGTCCTCAATACCGTCATTCGTTCGACACATAGGGTTAACTGTGTCCCTAAAATTATGCTTGAATTTGTGAAAATTTAGTCTGCTGAGACCGACCCTTATTTGGGATAGATATGAAAGGCCTGTTGGGTCATGAATACCAAAGACAGGTTTTGCAGGGGGGCGAATTTTTGAGAGTAGCTTTGTCTTAAAAACAGCAAGAGACGGTGCTAGCCTGATTCCAGGATCAAGTTTATTCCATTCAGAGGTGCAGTTAGGATAGAAGGTGGACTGAAATTTTTCTGTTCTTGCCTTCATTCGTCCAATAGCATCCTGGTTGCGAAGAGAGTAGCTCGACTGATGAAGAGGTGGGATTGGCTCCTTTGTGTACAAGGGAGTGAGATTGTTTATAATCTTATAGAACAAAGTAAGTTGTCTACTCCACCTACGAGAACTTAGTGATTCCCAGCCAAGCTCTGCATACAGTTATGCGCGCGATGTTCCCCTCCATGTCCCTGTCACTGCAAGAGCAGCTGAATACTGAACAGACTCTATTTTTTCCATTAGATTTGGTAAAACGATATTTTGACTAAGTTCACACACACTTTAGCTGGAATATGATAGATAACATCCCCGTAGTCCAGGTGGGGCCGCACATAAAGCTTATATAATTCATTTAGTGTATGCCTTGGCAGATACTTGGAGAGATATTTTAGCAGACCAATGCCCCGTCTCGTTTTTGATATAGCAGATTTAATATGAGCTGAGAAAGAAAGCTTTGAGTCCAGGATAATACCGAGATGTTTATGCTCAGTTACCTTTTGCACGGGTGTGTTATTAAAGAGAATAACAGGATGATCTGTTTGATGCCTTTTCTTCGAAAGAAGTAGTTCGACAGCTTGTTTTTGCGGATCGGGATTAAATGACATCCTCCAATCATGGGCCCATCGGCTTATCAACTCCAGGTCATGGTTCATGTCCTCCGCAGCTGCATTTGGTTCTTGAACAACCGTAATTAAGGATGTATCATCGGCAAAAAGCTTAACGTTACATTTCAAGTCAGTGGTAAGATCGTTGATATACACAAGAAAAAACAATGGTCCTAATATAGATCCCTGGGGCACTCCTGCCAAAATATCTCCCCAATTTGAGCACCGACCATTCAAAACAGTTCGCTGCTTTCGATCATTAAGGAAACTTTCGATGAGAGATAGAAGTTGTCCAGCAACGCCACATCGTTTTAGCTTAAAAATAAGGCCATCATGCCATACCCTGTCAAATGCTTTAGAAATATCAAGATAAACGGAGCGAACATCAAGCGGAGGATTGCAGTCAAATGCTTTGAAAATTGTATGCGTGATGGAAATTAATTGGTTGACCATTGAGTCACCTGGACGAAAACCTGATTGATTAGGGTTAAGTAAGTCACCTGAAACAAGATGTGAGTATAAAGAATCATATATTAGTTTTTCAAGCACCTTCCCAAAAATCGGTAGAAGAGAAATAGGACGGTAGTTACTCTTAATATTTTTTTCATTTTTCTTGTGAACCGGCACTACATTTGCACATTTCCATATCTCAGGGAATACACCGCGTCTCAGACAGTTTGTAAATGTGATTTTAAGAGGAGTAACCAATGCAACATCGCTTAGTTTTATCATTCTTATAGAAATTTCGTCCCAGCCATGTGCTTTGTTAGGATTAAGCGATCTTATGATTTTCAGAATCTTTTCATCAGAGATGACAAAATCGTTTATCAAGATAGGATTTCTTTGGGTTTCAAGTGGAATTTCACTACCTGTATCTATTGTCGTGCATTGGAGTATGAAGTAGTCATTAAACAACTGAGCCTTTTCAGCAAAGTCACTTATAAATAACCCATTCTCCAACAGGGGTGGAATTATGGGAATCTTTGCCTTATTAAGAACGGTATTGATCAAAGACCAGTACATTTTGCTAGAGCTTCCAGCATTTGCTAAATTTTGTCCTGTCTTACGAAGGTAATTTTGTTTGGCATTCTCAATCATTTTTGCACCTTCCGATATCATAATTTTTATTCCCTCAAGCTTGTCATCTGGCTGGCCGTTCTTCACAAAGGTTTTATAGGCATGATTCTTTTTTCTCAGAAAATTTTTGACAGCTTGTGTTATCCATGGTGCTTGGCGAGGTTTAACCGTTTTAACCTGGTTGGGAATGAAGTTAGAATATATGTTCAAAAGGACTTCGTTTAGTAATTTCACCTGCTCATTTGGACATGAAATTTTATCTAAATTCTCTCGCCAGCTAAACATTTCGATGCTTTTCATAATTGCAACAAAATCTGCTTTATCGTACTGCCAAATCCTGCGGGTATATGGAGGTAATGAAATGTTTGATATGGAAAGTTTCCCATAAATAATTTGGTGATGACACTGCTCATGTAATGACATATGCACACCAGACTCAACAAAGAGGTTTGGTTGATCAGTAAAAATGAGATCAATGCAAGATTTGGAATCACCCATAATGTGAGTTGGTTCAGATATTAGCTGATAAAGACCAATGTCAGCCGTTATTGGCTCAAATAGTTTTCCTTCGTTATTTTCAATATCATTTTCCCACCACTGAGTTGATCTACAGTTGAAATCACCTGTAATGATCACGCAAAATGGATTTTCAGCATGCATTTTAGATAGCATCAGCTCAAAGTCTATTGTGAAATTATCAAATTCATTCTGATCCTGACTATTCTATAGATTACGGCGAAAAAGTACTTTTTCCTGTTTATTTGGATCTCATACACGATACACTCGGGGAGGGTCACTAGGTCAGAACGTCTTTTTGAGGGAAGGGAATCTTTTGTGTATAACCCAACACCGCCTCTTTTCACATTTTGTGGATGGTTGTCATTGATAAAAGTATACCCATTTAGTGCCAGTTTATTTTCGTCAATAGTGCTATCAAGGTGAGTTTCTACGATCCCAATCAAGTCATAGTTATATACCGAGTTGTATGCCTCGATAAGTGAAACTCTTAAAAAGTCATACGCAGCAAGACTATTTAAGTTCCAAGTGCAAAAATTCAGTGTCTCGGGGCCAGGATTTGTCTCTACATCTCCACTAAGCAGAATTGTTCTGAAAAGCAGCCATTGCAAATGAAGCGTGTCGCATGATATGCACCCAATGTAAGGATAGATATACAGGAAAAGATAGTGCTTGACAGCCATGCGCTTATATCGAAAAAGGCGTATGATACCCAGCGGGATTCGTTTGAAAAGCTCAAAAGTCGTGTAAATTACTATTGTCGCAAAATGATGCACACTGGCGAACAAAGGCAGGAAATATAACTGCGTTGCCAAAGAATGCACTGCAAGAAAATATATTAATAATTCCAAGGGTAGAACAACAATTGAGACAGCAAGAAAACAAATGGAAAGCCAATAAAGTCTAAGAATTTGAGAAAGAATTGAAAATGGCGTAACAGGGTTACCCAGGGAAAAGTTTCTTTGAAACGATGCACGGAAACACCCTATTGCTGCTCGCCATTGATTGATTTCAACCGCCATCATCGTGAAGACATCTTCCCGCTGGCCGTAAGGGATGATCAGCCACTACCCAACCACAATTGACCATTTCTAAGGAACATAAACAAACGTGAAAAATAACTAACAAGTTTACGTTACACAGACAAACTAATCTACAAAAAACACACGACTGAATTACCATTTGGGATAAAAAGAGAGATTTTTCAAGCATTTCCCACTCTCTAGAGGGATTGGCAACAAAAGGGGTTAAATTTAACCCAAATTTAGAACGTAAGTACTCTTCCAAACATTAAAACATGCTCAGGATAAGGCGTCTAGTGACACCAAGTAAAAATAGTCCAAAGCATTAATTTCTACAGGAAAAACCATACCAAGAGTCAAGTCAGTGTAGTCATCCGAATTTCGCTTGACGTCGATATGGAGATGGCGAGCTGTGTGTTGTCTCTTGAAACATTGGAACAAACAGTTTTATCACCATGGATGAGATTTCCCACAAAGATCTCCTTTCCCCTTCTCAAGAGACAGAAGCTCACGAAAATCTCAAAATGCAAGTAATGATAAATTCGAAGAGTGAACATATAACTTAGCTAGTCGCCTCTGCTTCGCCTGCTACTTTCGAAAAGAAGATACAGACAAATAATTTGCACATGACAATCACGCTTAGCATCCCTTTCTTTTTTAGCAAAGAAGGCTCCCCTGCTAACGTAGGAGTCAGATTTATTGCTACTCCCAACGTAGAAGTCAGACTTATTTCAGACTACGGATGTATCAGAGAGCTATGCATGTGATGCCAAAGTTGTTGATGACGTAGTGGTGTACATTTCATTCAAACGGTGCTTCTACCTAATTTTAATGAATGCGCAGCCCAGAGAATAGACATAGTATAGGGTATCTATAAACCAGACAGCATACGAGAATCTACAGGAATGGAGATTTCTTCAAGAAAGAACTGTTGATACCACGCTCTTCTAAACAGTAGGCAATGCTCATTCCACATTACTTAATTGTGCAAATAGTCCTCCAACTACCTTTGTTACGAATTGCTTTTTTCAGTTTCAAAGATTTTGCATTTGTAGGTACGTAGGTAGGTAGGTATTTATATTTAACGTGCCTGCGAAAGTGTGAGAGACTTGTTTCCAGCAGGGGCCAAAGATGTTTTACCATCAGTCCGCCGCATCTACCCGCCGCAGCTACCAGATTTCCCTCACATGGCTCTGGGGTTGATGAAAAATAACATGGCTCAGTTTGAGGTCCAAGGTTCAAATATCACTAAGAGGCTACTGAGGCTTCAGGCTGATCGCGATGGTTGTGATATCGTGATCATGATTTTGATTGCAGCTTATGATTCAAAGAGTGATTGCTTTTTTACTTTGAAGTTTGCGCCATAGACAACACTTCGCTGCAGGAAAACAGAAAGAGCATTTGACTGTTTTTTGACAGAGTTTCTTAATTTTGGCAAATGACCTTTGACAAAATCGTAAGAAATGATGAGTACTAAACTCTGAAATGTTTGGCCACAGTACTGTCCTGTCTAACCCCCCTCTAAATATTGGAAATGCTTCAAAGAACATTGTTTTGGAATGTTTGTGAGGGAACAGGTACTGAGCATGAAGACTGCTATGGAAACCTTTAGTGCTCAAAATCTGATGATTTTAAGAAACTTTCCGTACTGGCCCAAATTCTTAGTTTCTTATAAAAAATAAGTGCATTCCAACTTCTAATAGAAACAATTGATTTTCATTAGCATCATGCACCGGAATCACTTGTTAACACTGCAGTTTCGATTGAGGCAGGCAGAGGCAGAAACCATTATCAAGAATTATTGCAATAGCCAAACAAAACAGTAGTTTCTCCGCCTTTTCATTCAATTGTCTTCTGTCAAACAAAATTTGTCTTTGGAGGAATCCCCCTGGCAAAGTTCTGGGTGGCTGACAGATGAATCCTTGGGCCTTAGGAACAATTGTATTTCTACCTTTCAAGCAAAAATTGGATTGTTTCATGACACCAGGAATGATATGAACGCACAGAGACTTATTGTTATGACATCAACTATTTCCAATTTCCATACAAGGATGGGCAACGGTTGGTCACTTCCTCAAAGGTCAGTGCAATTATGACATTTACATGCTTTAAGAAAACAATAATTGCATCATTTTGGATATCTTCAAGCATTGCTTAGTCAAGGGTCACAATGAGGTACAATGAAAGCATTCTTGCATGACAATAGTCACAAAGCTGAAAATACAGGCCAAGGCGGAAGAAGACCAGTGGTTTCATATCATTGGTGATATCGAGTATCAAATGTTGACATGTTGTGGGCCTAAAGTGTAGGCTATCACACTCGGTTTCTTACAGTGGTATGAGGAGCAATTATAGTTGGGAATTAAAATAAAATATGGCGAAAATACACAATCCTTAGTGCGGAGTAAAGGAACAAGAACACTTGCCATAGTAAGGAACTCACTTCCTAATTGCCAAATATCCTTTTTTCCTACTACAACAACGTGTCATTGATCACGCAAACTGCGAAGGCCAAAGCAATCATTCTTTGAATTATAACTTGCAATCAAAATCATTACCACTAACGCAATCAGTCTACAGCCTCGCACTAAAATCATTGGCCTCTTAATAATGTCTGAACCTTGGACCTCAAACTGAGCCATGTTATTTTTCATCAACCTGGCTCTGGTCGACCCGGGCTAGAGTTACGGACAGCGACCAAACTGTCCAGCGTGGGATTTGAACCTACGGCCGTTCTACCTTTGTTTTACGAGTCAGACGCCTTAACCACTTGGCCACACGCTCGTTTCAATGTCCGTCAAATCCTTATGCATGCTTTGCCAAGAGAAATACACGTAGACTAACAGGAGTATCACATATTAATTAATGGTCTCGTTTGGACTTAAAAAAGATTGGTGTACAGGCCAACACTGTGGACAAGAGTGCGTACAAGGTACCTACAAACAAATGCATTAGCAATATTTTTAGAATGCCACTATTGTACTTTAAGACCACTCATTCTAAATTTCAAGACCACATGTCAAGACCAGTGGTTTTGAAAATGAGAAATATTGTCTTGATATTTGGAAGTTCACAAATTGTATTCAAGGCTACACTGAAATAGGTACTGGTGGGAAAGCATAATAAGGCAGGTTGCTTGCTTGTTGAAACTGCGAAACAATTCCAAGGACATTCCTCACACACCTAAGGAACAAAGAAGAACCTTCTAATCTGCATTGAATGAATGTATCGCCAGCACAGTATGCTCCTGAGAAAACAGTGGTTATCACATCTGAAAAGTGATGCTAGACTGAGACCACGAGGAAGCAGACACACGCATTTGTATTGATGTCCAACCAGATGGAAAACGGCAGCCAGAAATGCCTCATTCGAAATGTGGATGCATATTCGGTTATAATTTGCATTTTCGTATCCTTTAAACTCCTTGATGCACACGTATGGAATTGATCGTCTCCTTTGGTATGGGAAAGAACTTCAACCATGACAGCATCAATAAGCTCTGACACAGACTAGAGGGGACCAAATGCAAAGCCTTCCCCTTCTTTCATGCATTTTCAGGATGCAAAACATAATCACAGTTCGATAATGAAGGGACAAAGGAAGCATGGCAGCCATGGAAGTCTTTCACCCCTGTCATTAAAGCCACCATTCAACTTAATAAAGCTGAAAACCTCAAACATTCAGGCTAGTGGAGAAATTCACCTGAATTATGTACTTACGAGAACGCGCCAGGTCAAACGTGTGTGAGTTGAGACAGGATCTGTTTTCAATAAGGTACCTTCAATGGAAATCTTCCACCAACTTGTTGATCAACGAAAACAAAAGAATGAAATAAAAGAAATGTCCGGCTTTCATGACATGCTACCATCAAAACAAACTGAAAGTCATACGCTCTGGAACAAGGGGGGGGGGTACCTTGGGCGTGTTCCAAAAGATTTAATATTGTTAAGCAGAGCATTACTGGTTTTATATCAGGATGTGTCCTTTGTAGAGGCTGAGCAGTTTATAGAAAGTGACACACGGCACCTTTCAATGCAGCCAGTTTCTTATGGATATGGCTGATGCAAAGTTGATTAGTAACAAATAAAGCCTCTATCCATAGACTCTATGGCAAGATGGTACTTAAGGACATTTTAATCTGTGTAGTTGTTGTTCTGAAATAAAACAGTCTTTTTCAGTTTCATCAGCCTCTGATTACTCTCTACAAACATGCTCATCAAGCTGTTGTGAAACAGACAGGGACCATCAAACTTTTCAGTCACGTTGTATCATAAATTTCTTGAAGTGATCCACATGTTATCTTTGAAACAGGGCAGACTTTTGGTCATAGCTACCAAAGGCAAGCAAAGCGTTCAAAGAGCTGCTGTTGCAAAGACCTAAATGTTGGCTTGCAGGGTTGTCATGTACAAGGTAATGTCGATGTAATGCAACATGTAAAAACTTAGGTTACTAAGCCAAGTAGACTCTTCGCTTAGTTTTTCCCGTAGAAAATGATGCTGCACACTTTTTCTTACTTGACTACACAACTTAATTTGAGTATGTTTTAATGTTTGGAAGAGTACTTACGTTCTAAATTTGAGACATCTAGCTTTAAAGGTGAGTATTACGCTTGTTACGCTTCAAACTTAGTGACTTACGTTATTTGTTGATCCCCGGTTTGAGAAATTCGAAACGTATTTGGTTTAGAAACTGAATTAGCCTCACAGAAATTTCATTTATTAGGATTAATGATTAATATGAACTCTCTAAATTGGCGGAATCAAACTTTAAATACCCCCAAAAAGGTTTTGTTGAAATTTTCCTGTGACGTCACAGAAATTTTGTCGGTAAGATAAATTGATGCCGTGGATTACTTTTACTTGGTGTCACTAGACACCTTATCTTGAGCATGTCTTAATATTTGGAAGAGTACCTACGTTCTAAGTTTGCGACGTCTACGTTTAGATTTAGTTAACGCTCGTTACGCCTCAAATTTAGCGAAACAAGCTATGTGCTGACCCCGGTTTTGAGAAATTTCAAGTGTATTTTGCTAGAAGCTGAAAAATATTCACAGATGGTTCATTTACAAGGATAAATGATTAATATAAAGCATCTAAATTATCGGAGTCAGACTTAAAATACCCCTAAAAATGTTTTTTGGAAATCTTCATGTGATGTCATAAGATTTTTGTCTGCAGGTAAACCCCCGGAAACGATAGAAAGAGGCACCCCTTCTGGAAATGTTCTCTATACCCCTAGGTATCACCATGGAAAGTTTGGTGCTTTGTTCCACCCTGTCACGATCTGACCAAAAATTTGAGTTAAGCGACTGGACTAGCACCAAAATACACTTCGAGATCCCTTTCCAACTGACTAACTTCCTACCCTTTACTGACAGCTGACACCAGATGATGACGGGTCAAACGTCTAAGCCAACTAGCACACTTTCACTACTCTATGCTTCATCATGCACCAATACACAGTTTCCCTTTGTCAACAACAACATTATAAATTTTACTATTCCTTGCTGTTATTAAATTGAGTTGTTCTGTCACTAACAACTACAAATAATGATATGAATGCCAACCACAGAGACACATTACCACTGAACTCAGACATTGGAACTTTGACTTAATTACTTTCCTTCCACACAATATGAGACGCTGAGATGATTATGGCATATCTTCTGACCTTCTTTCCATGACGAACATCTCTAAAATAATTGCAAATCTAACTGTATGTCATTACTTGCACTTACAGACTGAAAAATGCACCCCTGGACACATTCCAAGGAGTACACAATATTCTTAATTGGTCCTCAAATATTAAGATTCAAAATGCCCCTTATTTGGCATACGTTAGAATTTCCGGCTTCACCATCGCTCTTCCCTTCACCTCCAGGTTGGGGCATCTGTCATCCTCCTCTGAAACCTTGCACCACAACAGGGGCTATGCAATGGAGCATGGTGAAAATTCGTTTCAGAAACCGCTGACCACGCAAATTCATCAGTCTCACAGCTTGGTTTCAAATTTCGCGAGGCAGCGGGCCTAAATGGATTGGACAGCGGCTTTTGCATTCCAGCGTGAGCACGTGCGCACGCGCATAAATCGACACATGAATTCAGATGCTGGAAAGGTTGGACAAGATGGAGAAATCGCGATCGACCAAATTTTCTCAATTAAAATCATTATTTGAAGACTTCTTGTGGTCATGGAATAATGGCCTAATTCACATGCAACTTCCGATTGGCAAAAGAGTAAATTTCTCAAAAACTACACCGTGCCACATCAAGATCTTTCCAGGAGTTCTTCCCAAGGATGTCAGAAACATCGCCTATCAGGTGGGTTTTTCACTGTTTTTTGCGTTGGAAAGTTATTTCAGGTTTTGGACACTACTCTAGGACCATGTTTGCCAAGTAGCAGAGGGAGCCATTCTTGCCATATCGTTTTTCCATCGAAATACTCCAGCTGGAAGTCTGACATTTGTTTGTGTTGATAGAACTGCTTCTTGACATGGAATATCCAAAACCTTATGTTCGCAAGTGGTCGACAAGGTAGGTAAATTGTTATTTATCAAAGTGCAGTCTAAAGTGGTTCAACACTCGTCAGCTGAAATCGCCAATTTTCAGGTGTTTATTACTCCAAATCGGCACCGTGCCACATCACCAAACTTTGCTAATGCACTTACAAGAGCTTCCACAACAGTGTGGCAGTGTCGGTATGTCCACTGTTTTTTGCGTTCAACGTCAATATTGGTCTTTTTGAGGGAAGGTTTTGTTTACATTGACAACGATTTGGAGAAGGAAAAGCTTTGTCCTTGAACAATCACAGACAGGGCAAGAACCACGTGTCATGTGTCACAAGAAGCAAATACTTCAGCCCAGATATATCGAGAGCTAAGGGAGTTTAGCACTTAAAAGTCATAAGATTTGCAAATATTTACTTCAGAGCTTTGTCTGACAGAGAATGCAAGGAGTAACAAATCAATGAATTAAAGGTCAGAAATTTAGCCAATTCCTCTCTGATGTTACAGCTTTGTGCCCACAGTAGGGTCGAGGTAGAACCGCCTATGCATCCGCTGGGTAAATTTTGCGTATGCCAAGAGATAATCTATAGGACATAGATTATAAGAATTCAAGATTTGAAGTTTTGTGTACACCGGCGTACACCAAAATGCGAGGTCCTGTCCACCATATAAATATGATGGAAACTACCCCGATTGCAGTCTGGCCTTGCACTAGTTATTTGTTGCATTGCTGAGAACAATGAGTCATGTTAGTTTTTAATTCCACTTTAAATGAAGAAAGCCAGGAATGCAGGAGAGGGGGCATGGGGGTGACTGACCCTTCTACCCTCATAAAAATGACCAGAACATGTTATTTCCTATTGTTTTGCCTTGTGCAACTATTGGTATCCATGCCAAGGTATTAATCTGAAATATAGTGACAAGTGTTTGCAAAATGGTGTATTGTTTTTGTCTTGCAGATATATGTACCTTCAATGCATACTACATATACGAATGAGATTTCACTTGCACTGGTTCAAAATATCCTTGGCCCATCCAACTTCACTAGCTTTGATGATACATAGATGCCAATGAGACTTAAAAGCAGCATACTGGAATATACAGCAGATGTAACCATTGCAAATACAGCAGATGTAACCATTGCAAATACAAGGGTTCAGAGCTGTAGGAAGCATTTTAAACGTGGGGAGATGGCACCACAGGGACCCTAGGAAGTTGTATAGCCCCACCCCGCCAATGGTAAAGAGGCCTTCCTCTGTAGCCTCCCTTCTGATTGTGAAGCTATGACATAATGCTTTAAGAGAGAGATCAAAAGCGAAGGGGGGTGGGGTTATACAACTTCCTAGGGTCCCAGTGATGACACTCCAAGGGAGTTTTTCATTAAGCTGAAGGGGCACTTCTTAAAAAGGGCACCATCATGAATATTGTAAAATCTTAGATGGGGCATGTGCCCCCCCCCCCAGTACTCCATGGTTCCTACATTTCTGAGAAGCTGGGAACAAAGAACATTTCAGGAACATTTTCACAACATTTGCAGAACTATCCAGTATTATTGCAGGATATTTTCTTATGCTAGTTAGGTATTTTTAAATTCTGAAAGGTGTTTTCAAGTTTCATTTACTGAATTTGTCTGTTTTCATTTGTGCATTTACCTGTCTGTTTTTATATGTTAAAAGTTAATTCTGTTAATGGAAAAGAGATATTTTAGAATGATGCAGGGTCACCAGGAAAGAGTGTTTGGTCAACATGAGCAAACTGGGCATATTTCACAAGCTGTTCAACAATAATATTATTAATCCTAAAAGAAAAATGCACTTTAAATTTCAAGGGCAAGAATTTCTGTTGCAAAATCAAAAATCTTTCCACCACCAGGTCTCTGTTAATGCTTTTGGTTCCACTTAGTTCATTCACATCACAAATAGAGCAAGCAGACTGAGCAAAGTTGTCTTTATTTTGAAACCACTTTGTAAGGAGTGCAGTCATATTTCAAATGAAACTAAAGGCACTTCTAGGGAATCAAGAAACTCTAGTAGACTTGATCACAATGGGCAATTTTGGGAGTTAGGGTTATCTTTTAGTTCTCTTCTGGCATTGAACAGAGTTTCAGCGAAGTTTAGATTAATTGGTGGAATCTCTATTCGATTGCAAAAGTAAACAACCAAATTCTTAACTATTCTCAAAAGCACCACGGGACTTGGGTAGTAAGTCTGGTACTGCTGCCTTTCCAGTATGACACTTTGACTCTGCCGCTTTCCTCGATATATCAAACTCGCAGAAAATTAAAGTCTCTGCTTGAACCGAGTGTGCGTGCGCATAAAAAACGAAAAATAGCTATGCTATGCAATGGAACACAACTCATGATTTGAGATTTGCAACCACATTTGATCGTTGCTGAAATTTTGTCAAGTCAACATCAAGGAGACCTGGCTTTCATACCAAGGATTAGGCTTGCACCATCAAATGACATACTTCTGTTCACACTCTCAAGGAAGCAATGTCCGCTTAGACTGGCCTACTGCCTCACAATAAACAAGGCTCAAGGTACTACTTCCTTATCACTTATCATTTTCCCTATGCGCTTCTTCAATTGCCAGTGACCATTTAATTCCTTACCTACTTGCAATTTTCAGTTTCAGTTTCATTTTAAAATTCATAACATACAAGTTTCAATATAAAATGCATTAAATACAAGAATACAGATATATATAAAAAAAAACAATACAAACACCTAAATTAATCTAAGGGAGAGGACATATGAAACCTGTATGTGGGGAATTCCTTAAAGGAGGAGCTCTCTCAATAGATAAACCAATCAAGGAGAGAGCACCCCCTGTGTTAAAAAATCCATATTTCAGTATATCAAATGATTCCCAAAGTTGCGTTATGTGCAAAAGACCCAGAGTGACCGCAGTGACCCCAAGCCCACGAGGCCCACTCCAGGCAAAAAATCCAAATCCACAGCTAACGCCAAGAAAGGATTCTATATCCAGAGCAGGCCCCAAAAGCAAGAGCCCACCAAAGCCACTCCAAGGCCAGCATGCTTTAGAGAATTGTGAGATTGACAACCTTGACTGAAAAGTGCAACCAGAAACGAATATTTAGTATTTTGTTGAGAACAAATGGACTTTCAATTGCTGGCGAAAAGGTAACTTTGAGGGGCATTGCTTGATGATGATATGAAGTTCGTTCCAGGATTTCGCACCTGTGCATCTGACAGATCTTATTCCATATTGCAACGTATTTCTACGATTTAAGAAAATGCCACCCATACGTGCCTGCGTGGTATCATATTGATGAACAGAAGACAACAAAGTAAAATAATCATGAAAATATGAGGGAGGAGTTTTGTTAATACTCTCCTCCCATGACTCCTTAAATTGAGGAGCTTCAGGCACTCCAACAATTCTAATGTTATTACGGCGGCTGCTGTTCTCCAGGTATTCCACCTGGTCCTCAAGATTGATTAGGTCCACATCGCTGTTACCCAGTTGGTCTTTAATCAGTTTTAATTCCTTCTCAATGCAATCTATTTTCACGTTGTAAGAGTCAATAGTATTGCTCTGAAATTGAGCACTTGCTTTGAGATCATTAATATCATTTTTTATGAACCTGATTTCGTTGCGAAGGTCTGCAGTGAGAACCTTGATCATCTTGGCATAACTCGTCTGTTGAACAGCAAGCAGCTCCTTGCACATCGCAATCGTAATAAATTCCGTCATCTTTCAGGTAGAATCCATAAATTGACGAATGAAAAACTAAACTGAAGATGTTTTATGTAAAAACTTACATTAGCAAAAGCGAAACTGATAATCCTAAGGCTACAAAGTTCAACCAAGACCACGACTCAGAAAACACGTGTGGTCGTCAGCCATCTTGGATCAAAAAAAAAGGACTCAATCGAAAAGGTAAAAAGTACTTGCACTCACCTTCCTCAACATACAATATCAAAATGATTCCACTGCAATCTTTCACAGCATCAACATGGACAGGTAGCTCAGGGTTCCCACCAGCATAGTACACATATCTCTCTTTCCCCTTACATGACACCCATGAAAGCAAATACACTTATCCATAACATACCTGCCGAGAACATTCACTCCCTTCTCAAGTGCTATCATTTACGTGTGTGTATATCCTTCTATTTTTGGCCAATCACTGGACACCGTTGGAATTTACCCCGGGGGTACATAACATGTTGTGGGTACAGGTATGTGCCGCCCATATGGATGGGTTTTTGGGCCAAAATTCTCTAAACAGGGGTCCCTTTTCGGGAGATTTTTCAGAAACATGGGTAGGTTATCCAGAAGTTGGCAAAAAATAGCCAAAAAATGGGTTGTTTTCTGCCAAAATTCATCATAACAGTGGGTATGACAGCAAGTTTCAGTAATTAGACGAAGGTACCTTTCTGAAAACCAGGTGGCAGACCCCCGTCCATCTGCAAGTCATGCACCCCCCGGGAATTTACCTAAAAGATCATGTCTTTACCCATGGCAAGCTCTATGTGGCATTATGCACTGCAAGGAATGGTGAAATTTCCCCATGTTCTTTGTGTTGGGAATTTTGGGGAAACAAACACTTTCCTAACAGTTTCCTATGGGGAAATGGAAATTTCCGTTTCCCTTCAATTTCCTAGAGAAAACTGTCCGTATCCCGTAAATTTCCATGCAACAACTATGGGAAAATTTAGCTACTTCTTGCTGTGGTCACAAGCGACGTCTTTTGCTGGAATTAAGATTGCCACTCCAGAAAACAGCCAAACAAAGAACATTGTTTTTAAAGAACTGTTGACCAATTACCACCATGCACCACAGGTAAATTTAGCAATGCAACTTTTGACATAAAGTTACTTGACAATCTCTACAATTAATTTCACTCCGTTCTACGCAAATGACCTGTTTGCCTTTCTCCATTCACTGCTTTTGATTTAGTAAACAGACGTACTCTATCCTTCAGAAAGACAAGTACTTTGTATTCAATGAGTGTAAGCAGACATACAATGCCAGGCTGTGGCTGGCTCTCTTCTACCCTCCGTCCAGTCTTCTTTTGCAAATTTGAAAGGATGGAAAACTGACAGGCTCCGCATCACCAACAGGTTTGTTGTTGGCCCCTCTCAGGAAAGTTATTCCACTATTGTGCCACACTTTCCCATTTCATAAAGACACAACCATACATATTACGTCTAATTCTGGTCTTGCCGTTCAGAACATTTCTATCCATGCTCTACTTGGCCAATGTTACAATGGCCTTATTCAACAAAATGCCCCCAATTGTTCACTTTTCTTTACGCTTTCCACTCCCTCTTCCTTCCAACTTACACAAAAGAAGATTGCAGGCAGGCCATCTCCCTTCACGATATCTGCCTTTCTTCCAACACATTCTACGGATTACAACCTGCCGCTCATGCACTATCACGCGGTGCAGCGTTCAAAAATATGTCGTCGCAGGTGGTATGTGCCGCAGTTTTCGGCCGCGACCTCTAGAGCCCGTCGTCGTGCACAATTTTCACCGCAAACTCTAGAGTGTGTTGTCGTAAATGCAACCGCGGACTCTAGGTTCCGTTGCCGTAACTTTGTTACGCCGTGACTTCTAGAGTTCGTCGTTGTGCCTCGATTTGGAAATCACGCCGCAGCTTCTAGAGTTCGTTGTCGTGCCTCCATTTGGAAATCACGCCGCGACTTCTAGAGTTCGTCGTCGTGCCTCAATTTGGAAATCACGCCGCGACTTCTAGAGTTTGTCGTCGTGCCTCGTTACCAGGCAGAAGCAGCAAGGCCATGACTTGACAGTCGGGAAAATGGCGGGACAGAGCGAGGAAGATGTGAAAGAAGTGAAAGAGGCGTTGGAGCTTGCACAAAAATTACTATCAAATTGTTCGAACAAACTTGCAAACGAACAAGATGAAGAAAAGATGACAGATGATAGAGCAATACAAAATTTCAGGTGATTACAAGTTCAATTAATTGTTCAAAGTGCCTTGCCTTGTCCCCTGTTGGTACAAAATTGCCCTCTTTTTCCTTTGCCAATTCTATCTGGATAAGGCCAACACGTTGTTTGAAGTAGAAGCAGTCCCGATTTCCAATAAAAAAGAATGACAGGAAATATGTATGGATCAAAAAAGATTGTATGGTATGTTGTTGTTGAATATGAATCTACTTTACAAGCAATAAACATAGCTGTATTGTAGTAGCAGGTGAATGGTGTACGTGTGTTACCCAGTCTGCTATGTGAAGCAGCTAAGGAGAAATTTTAAATACTATTCAATGGTAGCAAATGCCTTATCCATATGGTTTGCCAAAGGTGAACAATCTTTCTGAATTTAAGAATTATTTATTATTTTTCAGATCATCATTTCTTGCACTTGCTTCAAGGCAAGTGAAGCATAAGGATCAGCGTTCAAAACTGCAAAATTATTGCCATTCCCAATTAAAGAAAGTTGGACACACGATTTTTGCTGTCTGTTATTCAAAGATCAAACTAAAACACCAACGGCCTCACAAGCAGACCAGTTATCAAAGGCTGGTCTTGGAAGAACGAAAATGGTATTTGAAGATAAGCAAACGAAACACAAACAATTTTGTGAAATACTGGAAAGGAGATTTCCTCAACTGAAGGAGGTTGGCTGGTTTACGCTGCACCGTGCGAAGGCAGGTGGGCAAGATAGAGAGCTTTATCCGATCAAGGTTTCATGGTATGATATACCAGCCATCAGGAAAGAAGTGAAAGGCTCTGCCTGTATATACATACGCCCTATACAACGAAACTTATCCTTAGCAAGAAAATATGTGGTAAGGATTCTTCTACTGTATTTTTAATCATTCAATGCAAATTGGACAGTTTTAGTTTGTGAGATGATTTCAGTGAATGTCAGGTTTTTACTCTGCCAAAAAATTGAATTCAAGAAAGCTTGTTTCAGGTGAAAACTTATTGATCTTCCATCCATGTCAACATAGGGAAGTGTTGAAATTTAACGAGGTGTATGAAACACTGTATTTTTCCAGGGATACTGTAGTTTGTTTTGAATTGTCCAGAAAATGCAAGAAATCCTATCTTTGAAACAAGGTGTTAATTATGTGTAAGCACATTGTCAAAATATACATTTTTGAGTGAACAAAAGGTATGAACGCAAAAGCTCTGAGTCTTTTTGTAAACACCATTAAATATCATATTTCACAGTGTCTGGATCTAAAATTTACTATTGTTCCTCTTTACAGATTGATAAGGTAGCGGATGGACCAATGGTACCTTGCTTAAACTGCAAAAAGAAATAGTGATGCATCTCATTGAGAATCATAAAAAATCATGCCCATCTACTATCAGGTATATATAATAGCTGGTATAATATACGCAATGTCACATACAGTATTTTTGTAAGAAACTCAACTTTCAGATTGCCAAAATATTAAGAAAGCCCTGTACTGGGAAAAAGCGTAAGAAATTTTTATATTTATTTTGATAATCGTATCCTTAACACAATCTTACTTCTATTTTTCCCTGTCTATTATTACTGTGTAAACACAGGGAATTGGTAATTGAATAATGTCCATGCATTGGAGAGGCTTTAAAAAGTGAAATATGAACTGAATACTGACTGCAAACTGACTAATTGTTCTGAATTGTTCACAAGTTGACTTACAGCTTTGATCTAAGAAACTTGGAAGAGACTCTGAGTACTAAAATCATCAAATTTCACAAAACTTTCAGTTCTTAGTTTCTTATAATAACATCTACGTAATGCTTAAGTGGAAAGATATTGAAGCAGTAGAAAGCATTTTTAGTTCATAAAAGAGAAATGAAATGTGTTGACACATTTATACTCACAAGCCCTACATAGTAACATGATATTTCACATTTCTCGATTTCCAGGACACACTCGGGTTCATGTTCATACCATTTTTCCATATGACTTAAACCATTTTTGTTAACAATTACAGTACTTTCCTTGTAGTATTTCCTCATCAAATAGGATATGATATACAACAGGACTTCTGTAGATTGTCCAGGCCTCTAACTTAATGTCCCCTGTATATGTCTGTCCTTTTTCCTGACTGATGTAAAAATTTTTTTATTTCAATGACATGTAAATAATGGCCCCAAATCAAGAATGTAATTCTTGTTCCCATACAAACCCCTCAATGGTATTTCCCTGATTTATGAGTTAAAAAAGCTGATTTTGCCATGCAAAATTTTCATATTAATGCCTGATTGATAAACATTCCAGTTTTGAATGTCTGCCTCATACTTTTTATGCCACAGCCAACTGCAGATTTGTCAATGACTCACCAGGCACAGTATATAATGCATTTCTTTTCAGCTCATGGTCTGTTGACATGGAACCTGTTCAAATTCCTGATGAGGATGAACTTTATGTGAAGGTAGGGATGAGTTTCACATTTTAGCAAAATGGTCAATTGGAAGTATTTCTCAGGTGCTTTCTTCAACTAGCAACTTATATTAGGTTTATGTTTTTTCCCATTAATGCCCTGACTATTCATTATTTGAATAAAAAGGTTTGAAGTATTCACCTGTTAGTATATGATGTATCAGGTTTAATAAAGATCCTGAAACGGAGGTGGTGCTAGTTCTAAAATAATTGAAAGGTGTGGAGGAATTTTGATGTTATAATCATTGAAGACTAGTAAAACAGTAAAAATGAAAAGTGCTTAAAAATCAGTATGTCAAAAACCAAATAAGCCCTTTTCCTATAAATGCCCCAATTTAAACAATGATACATTCAAAAGAACATTATTTATTTACCTATCAACAAATGTCCAAATGGATCATAATAGTCTTGGACATGTTCAAATTTGCAAGCATAAGTAAAGACTATTGTTGAAAAAATTTTAAAAGTTGAACACTTTCTTGGGACACAGCATCCAAGGTTACAACAATTTACGACAGACTACAGCAATTTATTGTGGGTGCTCCTATTTCAGGATAACTCTCCAATACTTGAGGGTAATAATGCTATCAACCAGTTGAATGGAGATTTTATGCATGATGGCAAGTCACAAGAAGATGTTATTGTTGTCGATCCTGATGTTTTCTTGGTAGAAGATCACCAGTCAGATGAGAGAAGAAAATTGCAAGAAGAGAGAAGAAAATTGCAAGAAGAACAGGATCTACAATACATGATTTCATTATCAATTGATCAGAAAATTGTGAATTTATCTCTATTGCAAATTTATCATAATAGGTCATAAAGCAATGCATGACATTGATACAGGTCCACAAATTACGTTTTTCATGAGCAATTTGGTGTTTGTGAACAACTTGTATTTGTTTTACCAGTTTATAGAGGTATTAGGAAATTTTTAAAATTTTTGAATATATATTTGTTGAAGTTAGCATGTAGGCAGGAATCTCTCCTTGAAAGGAATTCCATGACCAAACATATGTAGCAAGTTTGTTAAAAACATGCAACTGACAACATCTTGAAGGCACCCAAATGGACAAGCTTATGATCATGTTTCACAAATCACATCTCCTGTAAATGAGAGCATTTTTCCAACTTCTTTATCTAACTTAAATTGCAAGGGTATCTGTTTGCAAGTAGATTATCAGACCACCTTCATGAACCTTGATTTTGATATTAGGAAAAGTAGAGAAATCAAGAGCTAGTGGAACAACAAAATACATTGGAGGTTTGCCTTATTTGTTTACATCTCTATTGATTTGTAATTTGAAGCAATTATGATTCTGCATTATTTTTATGGCTATCTCTAAAAAGGGGAATGGAACGGGGAATGGAATGGGGAATGGAATGGGTTCGGGGAATGGAAAAGTTATACAGTATATAAAATAGTAAAGTATATCATTGCAGAGTATTTCTATAGATACATCTCTTCACCAAGTTGCAAGTCAATAACACTTATACTTTTGCTACAAATCAAAAAATAAACTTTGCTTTTCAAAACAAAGGGGAATGGAATGGTTTTCGGGGAATGGAATGGTTTTCGGGGAATATAAAAACTACTGGGTAGAAAGTTGATTTCAAGGTATCATTCGATGCCCCTTCTTCTCAGCAATCCAAATTTGCCAATTCCGCATCGATGCACTGAACTGTTACTCCATAAACTTACTGTAAAACTCAGCTAATAATTTCTTAAGATTTGAATTGGCAGTATCCGGCAGATTAGTGAAGGAATTCTTCTAAACAAAGACAAGATAGCAGCTGTCTCGTTGATTCAAAAGAAATGAAATGACAAATTAGAATGACGTAGATACATGTTCCTGGGAATTTTTTGGCCTTTGTTTTCGCAATCAGGGGTGATTCAGCCAGGGTATTCAGATCAAATTGAATGCAAATGGGCATCGCAGCCGTAGTCATCGCAAATTTCGATTCCGTAGACGGTCGAGCGCATCCTTAACGGTCGAGCGCATCATTTGGTGACAGCACACCTGAAGTCACTACAGAATCGCATTCGCGCCTTTTTGCAAAACAGAAGTGCATAGTTGTGAGAAATGGCAGCCAACAAATCTGTAAAGTTCTCGGGATATCATGCGTTTTATAAAAGCACCTCGGTGAGTTTTTTCGATGTTTTTCATATCAATTAAATTTCATTTCATTATTTTTCATGGATAGCTAGGCCAGTATATGATAAGTAAGTACAAGACATCTATTTTTTCCTGCTCCCACTGTCTTTACTTACTAGGCCACAAATTTTAGGCCGATCTCAACGGCCAAATGATGCCGTGACAAATATGAACATTGAAAGTCGGTCCCATATAAAAAGCTGCATATATAAGCAAATTTTCACTCTTCTAATAGAAACAAATCAAGGACAGCATACCGGATGCTAATCTGGCAACAATGAGCAAAACAGCTGCTGGCATGTGGAAGTTGTGTTCCTTGGATGTTCGTAAGGTTTGATGTTTGGTTGCTTCATTTCAGTCTTTGAATTTTTCATGTTTTAACTTTCAACCATTCTTTACTGCCAATTAGAGTGAAGGTTGGCTCTTTTGCAAAGGAAAGGTTTGTTGCAAGCCCATGAAAAATGCAAAAGAAAATCATACCAATGCATTGCATGGTATAGTTTGTTTAAGAAATTACAAGTAAGGTCGTTGTTAGATCTCTTAGATCATATATCAAATTACTCTGAATTTAGTGAAATCTGACTTCTTTGAGTTTGACTCTATGCAATGCAAAATACATCTATCCATACAAAATACAAGCAGTGGGGAGTCCCAGAAATTAATGCAAAGAATTTGTTATACTGTTGCCATCTTGGCTTATTCAGACCAGAAATGAAAATTTTTCAAAGAGAGCCAAATTTAGTGTAGCCTGCATGCAGACTCAACTGATTCCCTGAAGAGAAGTGAGGTTCCTCCTCCAGTAGAGTCTGCGAATCAGCGGCACAAAGCGAGTCTGCTGATATCAGCACCGGCATATTTTTATTTAATTGACTGAATTGGCGTGTGCCTAAACAAACTTAGGCAAACAAATCCTATTGTGTTGGGGTATTTTGAATACATTATCTTAATCCTTCTGACGGCCGCCCCACTGAATCTAATTGAATGAGAATAATTATGAGAATTCCTAGAAAATGTTTATCAGTCAATTAAACAATAGAGATATCTTTCCACCAATGAGGTCTGGTTCCTCGAGCCTGGGAACCATACGTGACTTTGGAGAGGCTTTGTGTTGCTGATGCGCAGAATATACTGGAGGACGAACCTCACTTCTCTTCAGGGAATCAGTAGAGTCTGCACGCAGGCTAAATTTAGTGCTTTTCATTCATGGCATTCAAAATCAACCCCTCACCTGAGAAACACATCAATCAACATGTTTATTTACAGCCAGTTTGTGTCAGCGGTAAACTTTGTCATATTTGTTTGACTGTGTAATTCAAGCATAACTTTGCTCAAATTGACTCAAGTCTAAGAAAGTCAGTTTCAGATTGCCAAAAGAATGCTGCAGCTACTGCAGTGCCAACATTTTTTAACAAAAAATTGAACTATTGAAAAGTATAATTATGCATATTCAGAAAGCAAATCATATATATTACAGAGTTGTTTAGTTTCATTCTTACCTTCTAATGTGGACCAAGGTGTACAATTCACTAATTTCCTTTATGAAAGTATTTTTATTTTGTTTCTCATTTCTATTAATACTCCACACAGGATTGGAAAAAGGAGGGACAGAGGATGCGGGAAGAAATTGACTGTGGAACCTGCGTATACAAGTGCCAGAAATGCGCAATAACATTTGCCAGAGCAAAGGATGCTGCATATCATGAAAAAAATTGTGGCAACTGTATCTGCCAAACCTGTGACAAGACGTTTCCTAACCAATTAGCCCTCAGGAAGCATTTGAACATCCACAAAGAAACTTATAAGTGTGAAGTTTGCCAGAAATTATTTCAGACTAGGTATATGCTGACCAGACATCAGAAAGTTCATGATAAAAGAAAGGATTTTTCTTGCACATGTTGCAATGCAAAATTTGGCATCAAGTCAAACCTGGACAGACACTATAAAAAAGCTCATGATAAGCAGTGACTGGCTTATCGGTGTGTTTATGTGCTGGCCCTAATTTAGGGACTTACTGCATGTTATGTTATGTTAGGGACTTACTTCAACAATTTTTAATGTTTGTATGATTACTCCATTGCATCTGCTTTACTGTATATTTCATTCCACATGAATTCTTGTTTTGGTGCTCATATTTCTGCCTGCCTCTTCTGCAACAGTACCTAAAGTTTGTTAAAATCATCAGATTTTGATTACTCTGAGTTTCTTATCAGTTTCTTATAGGTTTCCTAACAGTTTTCGTGTTCAATATCTCTTCACTGTGTTCTCCTGAAATTTTCAAAATCCACGATGTTTAGACACTACTCTAGTACATGCTTGGGTAAAATGGGTAGGTTGCAGTAAAATGGGTAATGTTAATTACTGGAAAACAGTTGTCAAGGAGCTGATAAAATAGATCGATTTTCCCCCGTGTCAAGGAGACTAGTTTGAGCAGTTCTAGCTTGCGGAAATCGCTGAACGAAGATGTTGCTGAAGTTTATCCAAGTTTTTAACCCTACCCATTTCACCAGTAGACCCAGACCCTCATTCCGAGTAAATTGGTACCGGAAAGAAATATGAATTAAATAAAACTATGGATAAAGCTTTCCTTTGTCATCATAAATATTTCCCTAAGGTTCTCAAGTTATGTTTTTTCCAGCACTGGAGTATAAGTTTGGCGCTTAGAAAAGTTTCTTATAAAAAAGTGTGTATCCGTCCGAAAAAGTGGCCCCCGGGCCATGAACAATTCTTTCAAGACAGCTACAGTGAAACCTCGGCAACTTCGGACACTTTTTCCACTTTTTACTTGTCCGACTTTTCGTATACCGAATTCGAAAAAACGAACAAAACTTTCCAATTTTCGAAAAGACAGACTCATTTTTTCGATTTTGCGAAAACACGGACAAAATTTTCCGAAGTTTCGAAAACAATAAGCTTTCCGATTTTTCGAAAACGCAGAGAAATCTTGACAAGATCGGCAAAACTTTCCAATTTTTCGAAAAGGGGGACGAAACTGTCCACGCTTTAGAAAACATGGAGAAAACGTTTCCGAAGTTTCAAAAACATGGAATTAAACTATACGAATGAATAATACCAAGAAATTTTACTCCTGGTTTCAAGAAAAGGCTTAAAATACTTGTTCCCTAGGAGATACGTCGTGAACACAAATCGGATCAGTAGACCTATCCATGGACTTGAAAGACAAAAAGAAATAAAGAAATTAAGTGAAATCATGCAGTTTACACTAATACATTTAGAAGAAATCATGTGTTTGCAAAATGCACATATTTTTCCAATAAGAAACTAAGAACATGGGCCGGTACTGTAAGTTTCTTCAAATTAGGGACCGGTCATTAAGTATCTGCTTGGGTGGGCCCGTCATGTCTTGTATTTCATGGCCCATCCTTGTGTCGTGGGTTTTCTCAAGAGGTATTGTTAGACATGAAATGACGATTAATTCTTCTTTAGCGCATAAGAAACTTCAATGCCAACAAAACTATACAAAGTTCACTTTTAAACAGTGTGTTATTAACAGTGTCACAGTCCAGAGGTTATATTTTGAGCAAATACTTAAACATTGCCAAAAATCAATTAAGTAACTATCATAATCATATCACAAAGAAGATACAATTGTTTCTTAAACTTTGTCACCAAGCAAATCAATATGTTTGCTTCATGGCCCACCCAAAACTGCAAAAATTATGTGGTAGCCCACCCAATTTGTTGGAATATATTTCGTGGCCCAGCCATATTCCCTCCAGCCCACCCTAGCAGATAGTTAATGACCAGTCCCTTATCACATTTTGAGTGCTCCGAGTTTCTTACGAGTTTCTTATGAAGGGATACGTGTATGCCGGAAACAGCAATGAAGCTAGCACAACATCTCCACAGAACACACAAAATTCACCTCTTAAGCCAATACTTTGTGCCAAGCGTTTTAGCGTTATGAGGGTCTTGCCTGTCTACTATGTGGACTTACTTGCCTGTCTACTATGGTCTAACAAACCCCTCGCAAATGATGCAAAGTTTCTAACATTGGAAACAACTCACTCTCAAATACCCTAACTATTCCGCACTCTCTTAAAGGCCTTTAAAACTCACTTGCTGTCTTTGATCTTAGTAAATTACATTACAGCATGAACCAAATGACCCCAAATTTGTGTTAGTGTAAATTTTTATCAGTAGTGACCTGTCTTAACCCACTGTTTGTGTGTTTTGAAAAATTCTTAATTAGCAGTGGGTCATCAAATCGTTACCCACAACTCTGAATTATTCATAATCTCATGTCTGCGTACAGACACATCCGATTTCTTTTCAGAGGGATTTTTCTGTGTGGTTCCAAGAATTGAGGAACCAGATCCCATTGGTGAAAAGAGATCTGCTTTCCTCTTTGTTATTGTTATCATCTAGTGGAGGAGGAGAAATCTCTTTCAAAAGAAATCAGGTCAACATAAGTAGGTATAGATATGGAAACAATGTTAATGTGCGAAAGGCCTTCACTTCATTGCATCTGCTTATCTTTCTTTCCCATGAATTCTTGTTTTGGTACTCATGCTTCTGCCTGCCTTTTTTGCAACAGGTTCATTTCGTCTTACGTTTTCAGCAAACATATGCAATCTTTTTGTCTCTCCGCAATCTTATCAAATGGATTTGATTTTAAAGTTTGGCCTTTTGGTTGTTTGCCTCTTGAACCATTGTTGAGTTTTCGACGTTTCACTGCACCTGGTTGCACATGGATCTTTCCTCTTTTGGCCTTCACAATAGAGGTTGCTGTTGATCTTGTGTTGTATATACCAGCTGCTCCAAAGCTGTGAAAGCAAGTTGTCAACTTTGACTTTGGCATTTTCTTCACTCGACCTGAAAATTTCAAAATACCTCTTAGAAAGTTCTGGTCTGTAACATCAAGGTGGGATTTTACTAACTCTAGGGCATCATCAATTGCATGCCTGCATTCATCCACTGTAATCAGGTCTGGTATGTTATTCCTTTCTGCTAATGCACTTCTCCTGTTTCTTCGTTCTTCAAAACCAGAACTTTCCGGCACCACTAAATTCTCCTTGCTAAGATTGACCCCTTCTGGTCCAGAAATTAATCTATCATGCAAGCCTTCATACAAATCCTAAGGCATGGATGATCCAATTGCAATTTTAGCAAACATTTGCCTCTGTACTTTGCTGAAAACAGGCAAAAAGTTCACCCCATCTGATAGTTTATTTGCCCAAAGAATAAACTGGTGCTTGCATGGTGAGCCATCCATCCCTACAGAGCACTGACAAATTCCAGTGTTCATGTCCACCATATATGTTTCCTTTTCCAAACTTAAGCTTGGAACAATGAAAACATTCTTGTCAATGGTGACAACATTTTCTAATGCGGTGGTCTGCTCTTTAACTGTTGGCCTTTTGAATCCACTGCCAGTTGAGTTCTTCTTTGAGCAACCTTTAAATCTGGCACTGTATATTCCATCAAACTTCCCTGATGCAACAGACAGTAGCTTATTGCGATAGTGGTCATCAAGTTGCAGCGTAAATTTGTCTAACAATCCAATAACATTGATTTCTTTCTGACGATGTAGCACTTCATCTTTAATTACGAGGAATTGAGCCTCACAAAAGTTATTAGTGTTGTTACCTCGCATTGGTAAACTTACTCTGTAGCAAAGTGCCCATGACTCACAATCCTCATACACAGCATCAATGTACTTACAGAAATTGGGATATTTTGTGGCAATATCACTGTTTATCAAACTGTCATACTGCTGTTCAAGGACTTCTTGACTTTCAGCATATAAAATTTTCTTGAAATTTAATAGCAACGAAACCCTGTCATTCAAATCAATGTTATTCTTCTTTTCGTGGAGCCAACGCCAGACCTGCTGAAGAATGTGAAATATGCAAAGAACTGGAGTTGAGCTTGGCCATACTTTTTTCAACGCCTCTCGTAGCTCTGTGCAGTTATCTGTCATGAAAACTTCAGGCCCAGCTGATGAACCATAAAAGGAAAAGGCTGATGAAGAGGACTTGAACAGCTGGAATGCATCCATTAGGGTATCGGTTGTCTCATCACTTGTAACAATAATTCCAAGTGGCAGAGCTCCACAAATACTGTGTGTAGCCATGATAAACACTCGTAGATTATATTCCTCCATATTTGAAGATGAATCCAAAGATGCCAAGTCTTTTGAATGAGAGACCTATGAAAGAAGTAGGACAAAAGGGTGTTAAAACCCCTTTAAGTCACAAGCATAGCCTTTTACTTGCATTGTGTTTCATTATAGGCGTAGGAGACACAGGGGCTGGGGGGCTACAGCCCTCCCAGTGTTGGAAAAGTTTGCAAAATCAGCAACCTATTTAGGCAGAAAATTGGCCTTAAGAGGGGCAAAACGTCCGTAAACAATTAATTCTTTAATGGGCAGCCCTCTGAAATATTATCTCCCTCTAAGTCCACGTGTTCCATCCTCCATTCCTTGCCATACAAGAGACCCTATAAGGGGGTGTAGCCTCATTTCATGCCTCCTTTAAATATTTGGTCAGTATTCCATACTCCAAAATAATTAAAACTGAATCATTCCCACTCCTACATTTTACCATCCATCATTTCATTTCTGGGTTTACTACTATATGACATAGATAAAGTCATGGACATTTCATATTTCACCTCTGAAACCTTGATCATTTCATATTTCAAATACTCCCTTTGGTGCCTCACATGTTGAGCTTATATGATAAATAAACTACATTGTGAAATTAGATAAATGCTGAAAAAAGAGCATTAGAGCATTAAAATGATGAAATAATTAAAGAATTGCTACATTATCTTCTGGTTTTCATGTTTGGATAGTTCGAGGCATTACAGGAAGGAAAACAAATGCTCCTACAAGAGGAGGCAAAGATATTATCACTTTTTAATAAGTTACTGTCACGTCAAGCCTTTACTTTCTCAAACATTCTTTGCTCATTCACCTGCCTATCTACCAATAATTTTCAAACTAAATCATCAGTGTGCTGAATTACTTCCCAACGAGTCACAGTGAGCTACAAAACATGATAACAACTTTCTGGATTCTCCCAATCAAGTTTTGCTGTCCCTTTTCAGTAATGTTTGTAGGATGAGTCCTCGCCTATAAGCGAAGGGCTCAAATTTAAAGAGGATGGGTATAAAATCCTATTAAATCTTCCTAGGAATTTTGGGTGATTTCCTCCAAATCTGCTATGACAATTTTTTGATAAGTACTCTCAAAATAGCAGCATTTATTAGTGCTTAGGCGGTCAAAATTCTAAATCCTTTACCAGAAGAGCAACAGATTGCTGCTTGCCAACATATTGTCAACTTTCATTATCGTTTTTTGCAGATGGTATCAATTTTCCTCAAAGAACGTAAAAATTCACAAGGATTCTGAGTTTTCAAAATTTTCCATGCCGGTTTGCAACAGTCAAAATGCCACCATATTGAAACTAATCAAACCATCAAATTATCTGCCACTTTACAACAAATTACCCAAAGCTCCCTTCAAATCATTCAAGTCATACAAAAATGTGGTGCAATTTTACACCCACCTTACTGAAGATCTGAAAGGTTTAAGTCCTATGCTTCACCTATCCAACCTTAAAATGGGTATATAACAAATTTTAAGAATTTACTGATGGAAAGACTCACCATTTGATGAATTCGTTTCATTAGAGGAGTGACAACTACCATGACAAATGGCTGATTAGTTTCTTCATCAAATGGCTGAAATTCTATGGTGTAACCTTCATCTTTTTCTTTCAAAACTTCAATTCGTTGCTGAAGGGTAGAAAACATTGTAGACAGACTACCAGTACCATAGAGCTCTTTCTTGAAATCTGAATAGATGTCATTAAAATCTTTTCTTCGTGGGATTTCTGATCGGTCAGCTAATCGCTGATGGTACTCTAAGTCATTCCTGCACTCAGATCTAAGCTGGTGCATGAGCTCTTTGTGAGCTGCCCCGGGTAGCAGACCTCTAGAAAACATTTCCTTAATCTGGTGCACAAGTGAATCTGGGATGTCTTTGAAAGTCAGTGACTGTAATGACTTGACTGAATGGTTATGATTCCATTCTAAATCAATAACAGAGCTCATTTCTGTTTCTTCGGGATTCTTTCTCAATCTTATGATGAGAGAAAATGGACAGGATGTATTTTTGAATCTCTTACTAGGATTTACAGTCAATACGTCCGAGGCAAAACTAGTAGCCTCATACCTGGTATTGTGATGGCATCTGAAATACTTAACAAGTTGAAAAGGATTTTGTGCACTTGCAATTCTTTTTGTTTTTGAAATGCGCAATGTTTCATTGTTTCTGCTGCCGTAACCACTGATAAATGCATTTATGTTTTCTTCAGATTTTAATTTTACATCTATCGTCGCACTAAATGCTGTTGTCTGTCCTCTTACACATATTATCTGGTAGTGAATTGGATCCATTGGCATCACTTTCTGAACTTGTGCAATAAGTTCCTGAGTATTCTTTTGGCCAGTGAAGGCATTTTGTACACTTGAGATAGATTTCTGTAATAGCTCTTCCATGATCAAAACTGAAAAGTAAATAACAGGAATTCAGTCTACTTTAAGTGCAAAAGTCCAAAGTACTTTATTGTACAACTTTCAAAAACTGTTGCTTCAAAACAAAAATGAGTGGTCTAAAAAGTTGTTTAAGTCAAATACAGTATGCAGTATTCTATTCAATTCTTGCTTGCACTAGCACTCCTAAATGCTATCTTATCCTGCCCATTGCTCCAAAACATAATGAAATTTTCTGTCAACAGTGAGCTTAGTTAGGGCAAAATTCAGTTTGTTGTGAAATCATTGTCACTGATTTTCACCAAATTGACTCCTACTTGGAAACTAACCAGGGCACACAATAAAATATGACTGCATCATTGAATGTAAGGCCAGGCCCCTAACAATTGCTCTATCTCTTCTATAACAAGTTGGTTATCATGGCATGTTAAAGTAAACTTTGTACTGAGTCTCTTTTGAAAATTGAGTGGGTTTATCGTTTATTTTGCAGTAAAATGCAATATGTCTGGGTACTTTTTTCAGAAGAGACAGGTGCAGGCTAGGCCTAATCAATAAATAGGATAGGCCCTGCTGGCAGGCAGCACTTATAATTTATTAGTTATCTATTATGGCCAAAACACTAATCACACAATTGGCCCAAACCCACACAATCCATCAAATGAAATTTCTTTTGTATCAAAATACCAAAAGAAGCTCACCGTGGCGCTTTTATAAAGCGCATGATATCCAGATTCAATCCAGGGAACTAAGAGAACTTCACAGATTTGTGGCCTAATAAGTAAAGACAGTGGGAGCAGGAAAAAATAGATGTCTTGCACTTACTTATCATATACTGGCCTAGCTATCCATGAAAAACAACGAAATGAAATTTAATTGATATGAAAAACATCGAAAAAACTCACCGAGGCGCTTTTATAAAACGCATGATATCCCGAGAACTTTACAGATTTGTTGGCTGCCATTTCTCACAACTATGCACTTCTGTTTTGCAAAAAGGCGCGAATGCGATTCTGCTTCAGGTGTGCTGTCACCAAATGATGCGCTCGACCGTTAAGGGTGCGCTCGACCGTCTACGGAATCGAAATTTGCGTAGTCATCGCTACTATATGTATGATAAAATGTACCCCCCTCCTCCCAGAATTTGCAGGGCATTGTGTGTTCTCTCTGTTTGAATCCCAACGCAAGTGAAACGCAAGTTGCATTGAAACTGGGAGGGGGGAGAGCCTTATTTTTATCCCCTATGTATCTTAACAAATGAGACTGAGAGTGTCAGACACATGATCATGAAAGTTGCATGACACATTTTGGAGTAGAAGATACTATTTAATACCTTAGTCCTTTCAAATTTCGCCTGCCTTCAATTTTGGCTCCCTTTAATTTTAGCCCCTTTAATTTTCGCTCCCCCGTGTGCATAGTTTTCGCTCCCTTTAATTTTCGCCCCCACCCTGCAAATTTCAAAGTATTGGCCTAATCCGTTACGGTGTAAAATTAGAGCCTCAGATGTTGAAGGTCAAATACCAAGAGAAATACGTCGCTTTTGTAGCGTTTTCTTGAACAACAGAGGAGCTTTAGAAGGTCATGTTCTAGACAACAAGTATAGAAGATCACCACTTCTTAAAGGTGCACTCGAACTACCAATTGCTCTAATTGGCAAGAAAAATTAGGCACCAACATCTCCCTCTGCAGCCGATTGAAAGAGTTTGTCGACTAGTACTATATTGAGCTAGAGAACATAACAGTATCTTCTGCCCAGTTTGAAGCCAAAGAGAGAATATGGCTGATGATGATGATGATGATGATGATGATGACGATGATCAATTAATGATGACTATGATGATGATGATGATGATGATGATGATGATGATGATGATGATGATGATGATGATGATGATGATGATGATGATGATGATGATGATGATGATGATGATGATGATGATGATGATGATGATGATGATGATGATGATGATGATGATGATGAATGTGGCCCTGAAGAAGAGAAGATGGTGGAACTAGAACAAAAAAATCTTCCCTCAGACACATAGGAGGGCTATATGATTATAATCGAAGAGTAACGCACGTCTTGCATTTTGTACTGTATTAGAATCAAAACTAAAGTTCTTTTATAGAAAATAGACTTTTTAATCTTCCTTTAATTTTCGCTCCCTCTAATTTTCGCCTCGCTAAATATTTCCACAATTCGCCCCCTTTGATTTTCGCCCCCCTCCGGGGCGAAAATTAAAGGCAGGCGAAATTTGAAGGGACTAAGGTAGCAGCAAACTTGTAGATCTATTTCTATTTCTCATGGTAGGTGATTATGACTTATTTATGCTATGCCCCTTAAGTTTTTCAAGCAATTTTGACATGCTATGAACCAAGCTTCTTATATCCAAGCTGCTTACCAAGCTTCTAGTAAATGACTATGCTATTCTTTAAAAAGACCGCATTTCCGGCAATTTCCCAGCCAACAAGCGCCTGCAGTATTACTGTTGTCCTCTCAGGACAATGTGTTTGTTACCGTTGTATTGTCCTTCAACTAATTACTTATTTCTTTTTAGTGTTTTCGTTTTTGTATTAACTTGTTTTTCACTTTATCCCGATCGCTGCTCAACAACAGGTATTGATGGTTTTCTGTTTTTCAATAGGCTAATGAATTTCATTGTTTTTCAAACAAAGCATGGCCAAAGAGATCTCTCCTGCAGCAAATGCCCGTAGGAATTAATGAATGGCGCGCAGGAATTGTGCGTTACAAATGCTGTTTCAAATCACATGCTCGATTGCGCGTGCCTGTTTTTTAACTTTTATCCTCTGTTTGTTATTCTTTTGCCTATTTTTACCTGTTCATCTTCATTTCAGTTCTGACAGTACCTTGTTCCGTCCTTTGTACATCATTGTTTTCCTTTTTGGCAGAACATGGTATTGATATCCCTTGGGCCTGTGTTTCATCGATGGTTAAGTCCGAATTACAGGATCCCGTCCGGAATTTGGTCAACTTAACGTCGTATGTCCTTGCCACAGGTTTTTTTCTGGTTTCCTTTCTGTTTGATTTTCTCAAAACCAACACATACCTCCTCGTGAATTGTTCAGCTTATCAAAGAAAAATTTTGGTGTTTTTGCATCATTCATTGTATGGCTTACTAATAAGTAAGTTCATTGGATACCTGGCTGTAAATTTACACATGAGAGCTCTTTTATTTCTTGCTGGAGACATAGAATCTAATCCTGGACCTCAAACTGAAAACTGCCTGAAGTTTTTCCATTGGAATTTAAATAGTATATGTGCTAGAGGAAGCATCAAAATCCCCTTGATGGAGGTATACAATTCTGTTCATCATTTTGATGTCATGGTGCTATCTGAGACTATGTTGGACCAATCAGTCAAAAATGAGGACATTTTCATTCAAGGTTTTAGTAGGGAAATTTACCGTAATGATCATCCAAGTAATTCAAAAACCGGGGGAATGTGTGTATATTTCCGTGAAGGACTGCCAATTAAGCGAAGAAAAGATCTCAAAATTTTACAGGAGACGGTTGTTGCTGAAATAAATATCTTGCGTAAAAAGATACTGTTTGTTGCAAATTATCGCAGTCCAAGTCAAAACAATGAACAATTCAAAAGTTTCATGGATAGGCTGCAAATAATTTGCGATCATTTCCAAAGAGAAAGGCCTTATTCGATTATAATGACTGGAGACTTCAACTGTCGATCTTCACAGTGGTGGGGAGAAGATATTGAGAATCCGGAGGGAACTGCTTTGGATGAGCTACTTGAAACAAATAATTTATATCAGCTTATTGATGAGCCAACTAACATGAGGGGAGAATGTATGTCTTGTATAGATCTTGTCATCACTGACCAACCAAACATATTTGTAGAATCGGGAGTCCATCCTTCCCTTGATGATCACTGTCAACACCAAATAGTCTACGGTAAGCTGAACATCTCAATACCCCATCCACCCCCATATAAAAGGACGATATGGGATTATTCAAAGGCCAATACCCGGATGATTAGGGATCTCATAAGTGACATTGATTGGCAATCAAGATTTGTTGGCCTTGATTTGAATGAAATGACGGAATTATTTCCTGGCACCATTTTTGCAATTCTATCTGCAAATATTCCAAACAAGGTCATAAAGTGCAATGACAAGGATCCACCATGGATTACTCCTGAATTAAAAACTGCAATAAAACGCAAGCACAGAGTCTTCAGAAAATACAAAGATCGTGGCCGAAGGTTGGAGGACTGGAATCTAGTGAAAGAAGTCCGAAATGAAACTTCTAAGTTGATCACCAAGGCCAAAGGAAACTACTTTTCGACCATGGGTCGTAAGTTGTCTGATCCTAGCCAAGGTATAAAGGCTTACTGGGCGATTTTAAACAGATTGATAAATAAGAAAAAAACCTTGAATATCCCTCCGTTACTTGAAAATGGAATCTTTGTGACAAATTTACAAACAAAGGCAGATATTTTAAATGAGTTTTTTGTTCAACAGTGCTCCACTATCGCGAACAACAGCACCCTTCCAAACTTTCTACCAACGTGCAACGCTCTTCTGCAAAGTCTTGACATAGACAGGGAAAAAGTAACTAAATTAATTCGTGCACTGGACACCACAAAGGCTCATGGGTGTGATGACATATCAATCTCAATGATTAAGATCTGTGATACTTCCATCGTCGAACCACTGTGCTTGATTTTTGGTAAATGCCTTGAAACAGGAATCTACCCCTCCATGTGGAAGAAAGCAAACATTATCCCTGTTCATAAAAGGGAAAGTAGGCAGAGCAAGCAGAATTATCGTCCAATCTCTCTACTGCCAATTTTTGGAAAGATCTTCGAAAAGATCATTTTTGACGTACTTTATTGTCATCTTTGTGACCATGGGCTAATAACACAACATCAATCTGGGTTTTGACCTGGTGACTCAACAATCAACCAACTTTTATCCATCACTCAAAAAATTTACAGTGCTTTTGAAGAAATTCCCTCCAAAGAAACACGAGCAGTCTTTCTGGACTTGTCCAAGGCATTTGATAGAGTTTGGCATGAGGGGTTACTTTATAAGCTCAAATGTAGTGGTGTATCTGGAGATCTCTTGATCTTAATCCGCAACTATTTAACTGATCGGCAGCAACGTGTTGTATTGAATGGGAACTGCTCAAGATGGGCTACTGTATCTACAGGGGTTCCACAGGGCTCTGTTTTAGGTCCATTGTTTTTTCTTGTTTACATAAATGACATTGTTGATAATGTTCGCTGTGATATTAAGCTTTTTGCTGACGACACTTCACTCTTCTCCGTTGTCCGGAATGATAGAAGTAGTGAGGAACTAAATAGGGATCTTGAGCGATTGCGCTTGTGGTCGTGGCAATGGAAAATGCACTTCAATGCGGATAAAACAGAAGAAGTGATTTTCTCTACCAAAAGGAATAAACCCTTGCATGATCCCTTAACACTAGGAACTGACGACATTGAAAGAAAAACGGAGCACAAGACGGTATTACTAAACAGCGGAATCACCCAGAGCCACCCAGAGCCATCCAGAGCCATCCAAAACACACCTGAGCCAGCCAGAGCCAGCCAGAGCCATCCAGAGCCAGCCAGAGTCAGCCATAAGCTACCTTGCGTAACATTTATAACAGCATGGCACAACATGGCAGACTGTTAAAGCTGTGAGCTGTGAAGATTGAAGGAGATGGGACAGCCCCTGCATCGAAACATCACACTACTTCTCTTATTAGAAAAAGATGAGGTACTAATTGATATCATTCTTTCTTGTTAAATTATGATGCTTCTTAAGATATTATTTTTTGAACTTTCACCATGCAGGCTGCTTGGCGCTTAGGCCCACGGCCTACACAGCCTGTACGACATTTTACTTGAAACACATTTCAGGAAGTAGCATCATCATTTGATGAGTGATGTCAGTTACACTTGATCTTTCACAGCTTGATTGAACTTTATATTCGGACAATGCCGTACCATGCTTGAGAGGGGGTAACTCCTAAGGGGGCACATCCATCACTTGCCCATCTGCTTTAGGGAGATTTGCCATTAGCTATTACATCCCCGAGTAACGACCCCGCCGGACATTAAAAGGACAGCGGTGAAATTGTGAAACTATACATTTTCAGCGGGGATTGAAAATATCGTGATGGGGAATAAAACCTTTTGGCTATGATCTGTGATGGAACTTGTATAATTTTTGACTGGGAAACAAAGATTTCAACAGGGAAGCTACAGAAACAAGGTGGGGAGACCATTTTAAACGCAAAATTGGTGGGGAACACATTTTTCTGGTGGGTCATCCTTTTACCTTGGTGGGGCAGCGTTTCAGCCGGGTCGTTACTGGGGGTGTCCAATTGCTATGAGTAAATGTTAGCAATTCATTGCTTACGTATGACAAATGTTTGTAAAAAAAGAATTTAACTTTGTTGTCGAGATGTCTCAAAAAAATTTTGCCCTGTTTTATGGGTCATGTTGTAAAATTTGCCCTGGTTATGAGGCCATATCTTCAAAATGTTGCCCTGGTTAAAGGTCCAAACTCTGAATTCTCAAAGGCACACATATAACTGCCAAACCTGCAAGAAGAGTCCCCCCCCCCAACCATGCTGTTATAAATGTTGCGCAAGGTAGCTTTTAGCTGGCTCTGGCTGGCTCTGGCTGGCTCTGGGTGACTCTGGCTGGCTCAGGTGTGTTTTGGATGGCTCTGGGTGGCTCTGGATGGCTCTGGGTGATTCCGCTGTTTAGTAATACCGAGCACAAGCACATCGGAATGGTCCTTGACTCTAAGTTAAGTTTTCAAAGTCATGTCAGGGAGGCCATTCTCAAGGCTAGGAGGGGGGTCGGAATAATAAGGTACATCTCTAAATATGTATCTAGAAATGTGCTTGATCAAGTTTACAAGCTTTATGTAAGACCCCATCTCGACTATGGTGATATTATCTACCATAGGTATGATCCTGACATGAGATTAAGTGTCGCAAAACGACTCGAACAAACCCAGTATCATGCTGCGATAGCCGTAACTGGAGCATGGAGAGGCACAAATAGGCAAAAACTGTACGACGAACTAGGTTGGGAAGACCCATAATCACAGAAGGTGGTACAGACGTTTATGTCACTTTTACAACCTACGAAAAACAGGTTCACCGGGGTACCTCTTTGCAGAAATACCGCCTGAACGAGAACAATCTTATGACTTAAGACATCCCCGCGCATACGATCAGAATGTAGGTAGAACTACTCGTTTCTCACATACATACTTCCAAAATGTTCTTTATGAATGGAATCAGCTAGATCATGACATCAAAAATTCACAATCCATATCTGAGTTTAAACGGAAACTACTTGCAATTATAAGACCACCTAAAAACACCGTTTATGATGTCTTTGATATAGAAGGTATCAAAAAGCTGACAAAGCTGCGTGTGGATTTCAGCGTACTGAATGAGCACAGATTTCGACACAACTTTGATTGTAGTAGCCCAACTTGTATGTGTGGGAGAGGCATCAAGGATAATAAACACTTTCTCCTGCACTGCGACCAGTTTGACTTGATGCGTAGAGATCTCTTTCGCCAGCTTAACATCCCTGGTTTAGACATAAACAAATTGGATTCAGATGCACTGTGCACTTTGCTTCTATTTGGAACTAAAGATCTGAACTTGGTTGAAAACAGAATTATCATAGAAGCAACAATTTCATTCATCAATGCAACAAAGCGCTTTGATTGAATACTCAGAAAGTAAACAGCAGCGACCCCTCCCCCTACTATTGTCAGTTTTATCAGGTAGCTTCGTACCAAATAATCAATTAAACCTAGGGACACATAAACCTAATTGAATTTCACGTAAAAATGTTTGGGTTTTTTGTATTATTTGGTACAAAGCTACCTTGGAGTATACCTTTCTTTTCTTTGCTGAAGTATTAGAATTGTAAGTGCCATCCAAAGTGGGGACCAGATGACCTTGTGTCTATCCCTGCTTTGGATGGCACAGTAGAATGTAACAAATTTTTGTGTTTTAATCTTTTTGATATTGATAGAAAAAAAAAGCTTCTTATATACTACATTCACAGTTCAGGTAGTCATGTAAAAGAAAGCTTGTTGAAGAGGCAACAGATGGGCCAGATTCAATACCACTACGTTTTCGGTTTCCAGGAGGTGCAACCAAGTGCCGAAAATTAAAAAAAAATTGTGATATTGAGGTATTCCAATAATCTTACTGGCTAACTACTAACACGATACTAGGCAATTCATCTGCATCTTGCTAGAGTTTTGTTTGTGCTAACTGTTATCTCGTGTTGTTTTGGATTTGATTGGAATGGAATGATAACTGTTGAATAGTCTTTCTACCGGTGAGTGAAGTTATCTCTCCTTGAACCCAAAGGGGTACTCAGGTATATTTAGGAAAGGGGTGTTCAGGCTGGGTTTCAAAGCTATGGTACCCAAAAGAATAATTTCTAGCACAAAACTAGACCAAAATAAACCGTTTTTATGACCAAGACTTTGAAGTGCCCCTCCCCCCTGATGATTGGATTTTGTCTTTAAAGTAACGTTGTTCAATGTGTTTGTATGTCATTGTTTTCCCATTTCCTTTATTTTCCCCACATTTGGGACCACAAACCGAAGTCCAGATGTTAACCCTATTAGTACTGGGGGGGGGGGGTGTTTTTGGCCCCTCCCCCCAACCACACTTTTCTACATTGCACTAAAACGGCCTGTAGTTTAACCACCAAACTTTGTGACTTTTAGTCAAATTTAATTGCCAGTTAAATTTTTGACATTTCATTGTTCTAACTCTTATCACGTGACCACAGTAATACCATATTTGGAGAGCAGTCAACAAAAAAATTCTTAAAACCTCCATAAATTCTGCCTCGTTTGTCCGATTGATCTCAAACATGCATCATTCGATTGCTTTTGATGAGTACTTTCATTTCATATACATACATTTCATTTTTGCTGACATCAGCAAAATTTAATATCTATGACGTCATTGACATTTATGACGTCATTGCTCTAATGAATAAATGTAAGATGTGAAAAATTGTTGCCTTTTTTGCTTCAACTTATTTATCTTATTACTTTTGAGTCCTTATTTACAAGATAAAAAGAGACTTTGAAATAACTGCAAAGAAAATCTGCACATGGAACAAATAGCTAATTAAAAGCTGATTGTGCTAAAAATAGAAACTGGAAATATCTCATAAGTATGTATTTTAGATCTGCAACATGTTTCCTACAATTTGAGACAAACCTGGAGAAAATTGGATGAGAAATAAATTAAATAGAATTTTTCTTGCTAAGAAGGCAAAAAATTGCCAATTTTCCTTTGTTTTTTGGTTGCCTAGCAACGAAACACGTGACTAATTAATTTTCATTGTTATATTTGAATAGCCAATTGTCTAAAGAACAATGGGAGTAAGTTTTATTGTTATATCTCTTGTAATTTTGGAGAAAAAGAGGGGGGGGCGAAAAACGCCCCCCCAGTACAAAGTTAGTAAAAAATCGCCCAGGACTAACAGGGTTAAGGAACCCAAAAAATGGAATAACTGTTTCAAATCATTGACCCAAAAAAGTAAACTAGGTCCTATTTCTTAACCCAAAGAGTTAACCTGAGCACCCCTGTCCTAGATATAAGAGAGTAACAGGCCTTACTAGGAATGGCATGCAATTGCTCTTGCATATCTTGACACACACTGCCCCTTCCCAAGAAGTGCAATAGATCACACACCTCACCTTTCCAAATGAGGATTAAAATCTTGCACTTGACCAAAGACCCTTAATGATTTGATAGTGATCATTAAGTTGTTTACAAAAGATCATCCTAATATCACTTTGGTTGAAGAGTTATTTCTTTGACCTTGCAGTATGTTAGTTCTTGAAAGTTGACTTCCTCCTTGCTCATTCAATTTACTTTTTCAGCGAATTTTAGCAAAACTTTAGAGAGAATGGCACATTTTCTACTGTCTTGCCGCTTCATTAGAAATAGGCAAATATCACTATTGCTTAATGTTTATATGTACTTGGACCATTTTCAAAAATTGGCCTGTTGTTGCTTGCCAGGTCCAACGATTCGTAGATCACAATCCTAACTCCAATAGACATGCTCTGACAGAATTTGTTCGGTGATGTTCAGTTGCACTCTATTGCAGGCCTGATATGCACCAAGAGGTGCGATTGGCCACACATCTACCAAAAAGTATTTTGTCCTCTTGGGAGAACGGAACTGCCTTCAAGAAGCTATGCATGTGAGGAGTAGTTTTTTCATCCTCCAAACAGGATAGTACACAATGATTGCGTGAGTAAAGTCATTGCTTTAAGGCCAATGTAAGGGGTTCCTGTAAACCGTGGAATGACATAACGACTAATAACGACATAACAACTAATAACGAGCTATCAAATTACAGTATCGAGTTGTCTGTCCAAATGGGTGTATCAACTAGACCACCATGATTACGGAATGGACTGATCAGTGGATCTAGGGGATAGCGGAGCTCGCAAATTTTCTGTTTCTTTGGAAAGCAAAGTAAGAAAAAAGCAAGCTCATCAATTTTTTTCTTCTGTATCCCTTGTTTCGTGTAAATGTGTAAGTAGAAGATGGAAAGAATGGTTCACTGTTTCCAAATCCTTTTTCCTAAAGCTTTTTTGATTTGCAGTTTTCTTCTCCTGGGCCACTTTAAACAGTTTTAATCTGACCCTTTGGATTGTGTACTCTATAGACTTGCACCAAGTCTACTTCATCAATTAAAAAAATTGGGAAAAGAAAAATCGGGAAAGGGACCTTTCAGATAGACGTATTACAGATGACAGAACTTTTTTTGGACACCCGGACCCGGTACTGGTTATGTTATGTTGCCAAATACTCTATTGGTTATGGTAACTATTATTGAGCCATTAAACTGTTTGGTTATTTTGCCAAGAACTCTCTCTTATCGTAAAATGGGTAAAACTATTATTAGGAAGCCAAGGAATGTTGCCTATACCCGTACCTGCAAAAGTTGTTGTTGTTGTGTCAGGAAAAAATTGTAAGGAGACAGGGAACCATTCTTTCCATCTTCTACTTACACATTTACACGAAACAAGGGATACAGAGGAAAAAATGATGAGCTTGCTTGTTTCTTACTTTGCTTTCCAAAGAAACAGGAAATTCGCGAGCTGCGCTATCTCCAAGATCCAATGATCAGTCCATTCCGTACTCATGGGTGGTCCGGTTAATACACCCATTTGGACAGACAACTCGATACTGTAATTTGATAGCTCGTTATTAGTTGTTATGTCGTTATTAGTCGTTATGTCGTTCCATGGTTTACAGGAACCCCAATGTAAGGCAGAAATATTACACAAAGTTTGTGATATTGGACATGTTCTGAAGGTTTTTGAAGATGCTTTCTCAAGACAAATCCTTTTATGATTTCAGAGCGGAGTAGCTGATTTTGCAAGAGTGCACCTGCATGTTTCTATGTTATGGGTTGTAACTTCTTTCTCATTTGCATATCTTCAGTTAATGGTGGTCACACAGAGCCTTATACTGTAGATGGGGCCTGATGGTCAACTTGACTTGGTAGAACATGTTGGACTAGAAGGTCTGTTTTACACTTTTCAGGTCATTTTGAATTTCATTGGGTGTCAGGAAGAATCTACCCCATCATTCCACATCCAGAGTCCACTGACATCAACGATAAGCTCCAATAGTAGGAGGAGATCTTTGTCTGAATGTGGTGTGGTGTCCCCATGTACATTCAGTGTTATTTGGGATGGCCAAGAGCAGTCTACGTCGGACAATACAGTAAAAATCCGCGTATAAGAACCTAGTGATTAAGAACCTACAGGCTGAAAATTCTGAAATTAAACCCCCAATATATAAGAACCCTTTCAGCCTGCAGTTTAAAATGGGTTCTTAGTCGTGGGGATCAACAAACTAAATCAAACTCTAGTTACTTTGTGATTGAGCCTATACGTACTGACTCTGCCATATGTGCAAACTGCAAACAGCTCTTAAGATGCTTTGAAAGCTTTTCATTGTATTCTGTAAAATTTCTAATTCTTCCACAAACTGATGTTTTAGATAAGACCTCATGAACTTAGGTGTCCCTCAACTGACAGCAAATAATGGGCTTGAAGTTTCAATCTGAACAAAAGAAATACCTGGAAGCCCTGAATGAAATAGGAACCGATTTAAGAACTTGGACAGCCTTATTTCCTACTAAATACTCAATACATAAGAACCTAATCAGGCTGACTTGCAAAATTGCAGGTTCTTATACGCGGGTTTTTACTGTATGGTAAATACTATAATTTCATTTATTTCTGTGTGTTGTTAATTGCACGATCTTGTTTTCAGAATCTTATTTGCCATTCCACACTACTGTATGTATGATTGGTGTTCAAAATCCTTCAATATCTTAAAAGTGGTGATATGCTCTTTGAAAACATGGATTAAATAAACACAAAGCACCCAGAATGGAAAACGTCATATAGATCCATCTATTTCTGTCCTATTTTAGCAAGCCGAAAATAATGTGCCAAGTCAAAGTTTGCAATCTACACCAAGGCCTGCTAGACCGCTGTAAGTGGAGCATTTCTTTCTCCTTCTTGTTGTACCACATCCTACTACAGGAAGGTATTTGAAATACAAAATTTGAAATACAAATCACACAGAAATGCATGTGGCATACTGCAGGAAGTTGAAGTGCATAACATAAAAACAGACTTGAAGTGCATAACATAAAAACAATCTCTTTGATTCATAAATAAATTTTTTTGCAAAACCTTGACACAGCATTTCTTTAAGATAATCAGTTTTAAAAGGGGCATTTTCCGAGAGTCTAGAAGGCGTGGTCACCAAGATCACTCCAGGGCCTAAGCTGGCTCTCAACGGCCCTGCATGGTAATGTACACGCTTTTTCTTGGAAGAAACTACCTTTCAAGGAACTGATAGCAAGATGGCTGCAATGCTAAGAAACTGTAGCACTATGTCTGAGAGTTAATACCTGAAAGTTAAATGCAACGGACATCATGGCAACTATGTCATTGAGCCTTGATTCTTGAGTAATACCAACCAACAGTTTTTGTCTTGAACGTAAAAGAACACTGTTTATTCCTATGTTATGTTTTAAACCTCGAGGAAAACATATGCAGCAATGCTGAGACTAAAGTGACAAGTCATACCGTTTGAAAAGTAAGAAAACGATTCAAAACACTTATCAGGACTACGATGCAAAAATTGTTGAATCATTTTGAATTACGAAACGTTTAGTACTATTACCAGATCCAAATTTCTCAGAAAGAAAAAGCGTATAAAATATTGGTTGTGGTCTACTTACGTTAACATTCAATCTCTAGCATGCTACATACAGTTGAGTTTGGAACCATTAGGTTCAAACCTAGGTAATCCATGAGCAATAAACCTAGGTTGACCTTGGTAAGACCTAGGTTATCGTTGAGCAAATTTTGGCCGGGATTGTAAGCTCATCTTAAGCTCTCCAGTCCTCTTGGCTCATCAAATAGGCTTCGTGTGTGAGATCGCAAATCCTTCGTGTGTGAGGTACCCCCTGTTAGGTTATAATGGGAGTACCCCCAGGTGCAGATGATTTAAAGAGGCATATCTCATGCAGCACTTACGTTCTTAGGGGTCATAGTTCTGGATTTTATGTTATTGAAAAGTAGCGGATGCGGGAGACAAAGGGGAAAGGGAAAGTTGGAGACTGAGTTGTTGTTGACAAGATATTCACATAAACGTAAGAAAGAGGTTTGAAAGCAAGGAATTTCGCAATATTACTACACATGGAATATGATGATCTGTCTAGGTCATCATTGAATGCAGAAATTTGGACAGTTTGGCGAGCTGCAACTTGCCTTTTTAAACAGCTAATCGCATTCTCTTTCCAATGACCTTGACAAACATTGTACTGTCTCTGAAAAAGAATATACAAATAATGATATGGGTGAAGAGGAAAGAGATAATATTTGTGCAGTTCTCGTTGGGGAAATTGGTAACATGGGAGTCATCAAAAGAATGTTGCGTTTCCAGTATCCACATATTTCAGTTAACAGAGAAAGTGAAGTTGGAGGAGAAAGGGAGATAAGAGGCGACTGACCAGAGGAAGGAGCCCTTCCAATAAAATTCATGGCATGGCCTTGGCAGGCCTTGGCAAAAGTGCCACCAAAGTTCCTTGGCAGCCGCGTTTGCCTAATGATAAGGCAGCCAAGGCCTGCCTGCTAAGGTCTGCCTTGGCAAAATTGAATGCAATTTTTACAATAGAATGTTGGCAAATTTGCCAAGAAAAGTGGCAAAATACTAAGACTAAATCAAAACAGCTTCATTTCTACTGTTAACATTCTGCCACCATCCTTGGCAAAACTCCTTGGCAGTTTGCCACATTTTATGGGCATCAGGACAATAACTTTTTTTTTCCTGGCCCCTGATAAACAGTGACTCAGGTGCATCTTATTTCAAATCAACGACACAATATTTACAATTTTAAAAGACTGCCAGTACCCCTTTTGTGCACTGGCCTCTTTCTAAATCTAAGCAAAACGCTAATCAATCAAAGCAAATAATTATATACAATACTATATACAAAAAGGAACTGTTCAAATGTCCAAAGTAATGTCCAAAAATGTCCATAGATACCAAATTATCAAACTAAATCTACAACAACAACTTATTATTTACATTTTTGCATAAGACTTCACCATACGCCCAGAGAGGAAATTGTTTTTGCAAGTCACCCTTCGAATTGAAAACAAGCTTGATTCTCTCTTTGATTTCTGCTCGGATGGAAGAGATGACCGTTGCAGACCTTGCTGGTTTTTTCTCAAAACGGCGATCACATCTATGGAGCCATATCTGATAAATGCACAGTTTCAAGAGATACATGCTTAGCTTTTTGGCATTTTTATTCTTAAATCTAGGAAATTCGAAAAAGAATAAGAACTCTGCACTAATTTCAAATTTGCCCAGCAAATTTTCAACAAAAGGCCGAATAAAATTCCAAACATCACGCGCAAGGGGACAATTAAGGAAAACATGATCAATATCCTCAATAACAGGGCATAAGTCACAATTTTCAGGTACTCTTTGACCCAGGACTTTGTGTAGGATGCAGTTTTAACAACCCGATGATAGATTTTCCAAATGACATCGTTTTCAAATCCAGTGGAAAGGCCAAGACGAGAATTTAGCCAAGCTATCTTCCATTCTTGGTCTTTATCCAAAGAAAGCTGCCAAGAAAATTCGCAAAGCGGCGTCTCGAAATGATGTTCAAGTACAGTACCATAAATAGATTTTGTTGTACGGTTGGCATGGGTAATTTTAAGAAAATGGTCTTTATACTCATGGACATAAGAGAGCAAACGACTGTAAAAGGCAGAAGGAGTTAGAGCATGGGGTGCCATGTTGGAACGCAAAAATGCCGAAGCGGGAGAATACCTAAATAATTGAAGTCCAACAAAATATCTAGTAAAGTAAACCCAAGGTGCTACATAGCTTTGATCGTATATACAACCGACATATTTTAATTGCAAAGCTTTAACCTTTGCTCCGATGTCTACAACTCCTAACCCACCCCTCTCAATAGGTTGGAGACAGGTCTTTCTAGAAACTAGCTCGTTTTTGAAAGACCAAAGAAACTGAAAAACCACTCGTTTGATTTGTTTTTGTATGTTCTCAGGCAAGCTAAAAATTGTCCCGACATAAACCAGGCCGGAAAGGGTGATAGTGTTAACAATCAAAGTTTTGCCTTTCAGAGAAAGGGATCTATTACGCCAGGCATCAAGCCTATTAATTAGTTTCTCCAACCTTTTGATCCAAGTGCCAGTGACAGCTTTGTCACTTCCGAACATGAGACCAAGAATTTCGAAAGGACCATTAGTCCACCGAAGTTCTTGATTTACTGAAGAGGAGACTGAGCCTCGATTACAAAGCCATTTACCACAAGACTTGCCTTTGTCATAGTTAACCTTCGAGCCAGATCCACGCTCGTAGTCATTCACCGAAAATAAAGCTTGATCAACTGAGTAGCCATTTCTAAGAAACAGGGTGGTATCGTCTGCATACTGTGATATTTTAACTTCGCAGCCAGAACCAGGGATTTTCAGACCATCTATCCTATCATTTTTCCGAATTATATTGCCTAAAGTTTCTGCAACAATGCAGTATAGGAGAGGGGATAGGGGACATCCTTGTCGTACACCTCTCTGAAGAGTAATACTCCTTGACAAGTGGCCATTATTAGAAATTTTACAAGATACGTCCGTGTACATCGTTTTTATGCAGTGAATGAAGCGAGGGCCGAAATTCATCTTTTCTAATACCTTCTCTAGGAAAAGCCAGTTTACTCTATCAAAGGCTTTTTCTTGATCAATTTTAACAAGAGCAAGGGGGAGATTTTTCATTTCACAGTAGTCAAAAGTATCCCGAATTAGCATCAAATTCTCAAAGATTGATCTGCCTGGGACAGAACAAGTCTGGTCTGAACTGAGAATATGAGGGAGAATTCGTCTAAGTCTCGTGGCAAATGCCTTAGAACCAATTTTGTAGTCCACATTTAAAAGAGAAATGGGACGCCAATTTTTAATTAACTCTACATCATTCTTTTTATAAATCAAACTTAAGATTGCTAGGCGCATTGACTCGGTCAAAAGTCCCTTACAAAAACAGAAGATCAATACTTCTACCAAATCATCTCCTATAGTGTCCCAGAAAATCTTATAAAATTCAGCAGGTAAGCCATCAGAGCCAGGAGATTTGTCAGGCTTCATGAGATCTAAGGCAGCCTTACGTTCCGAAGAGGTCAGCGGACTTTCGAGATCGTCTTTCATACCATTTGGGACAAATTTATCTATGCTAGCAATTAATTGCGACTGTTTGACAGAGTCGGGGTCCTCTGCAGTATACAAGGATTCATAAAAATTGGCAATATGGTCAAGCACCGCAGTATTGCCTTGAATTACATTACCTTGTTCGTCTTTTAGTCTAGCAATCACTTTCCTACTCTGACGAGGATTTTCGAGGCTGTAGAAATATTGTGAAGATTTCTCGTTACAGGTGAAATGAAACTCCTTAGCACGAATGCGGGCACCATCCACTTCAATCATATCCAACATATGTAATTTTTTCCGAAGAAGAACAAGCTGATTTTTAGCATCCTCATCGGAGGACAAAGACAGCGTGTGAATTTTATTTTCAAACTCAGTTCTTTCCCTGTGTTTATTGCTTGCAACTTTCAGAGCAAAATCTTGGCAAATTCTTCGTATCTTTTTCTTCCCTATGTCCCACCACGCATCAAGCTTATTAATAAAGTCTACTTTAGGAAGATGCCAATGTTCAAGAAACTGTTTCATTCTTAAAGTAAATTCAGGAAATTCAAGGAGTCTGGTATTGAATTTCCACACTCCCTTACCTCTGCTTGGAGAGTAGGGCAGCTGAAATTTTATCCAAGGTGCATCATGATCAGAAAATGGAAAAATTGTGATGCTGGCCTTAGCTGTATTAGATGCAATATCACTTGACACATAGAATTTATCTAAACGAGTAGACACAGAACCGTTGGTCCAAGTAAAAACACGCGCAGAAGGATTTTTAGACCGAAATATGTCAGTTAGGTGTAAGCTGGTAGCAAAATTTTTAAGTGATTGCTGGGCAGACCTGCCAGGTTGACTATCACCACCAATTTTATCAAGATAAAGATCCTCAGCAGTATTGTAATCTCCACCAACAATTGTTGGAATCCCCCCTATCAGATAATTTGGCAGTGAATCAAAAAAGGTAGCCCTTTCACCAACTGGACATGGAGCATAAATATTCATAAGCTGCAATTTGGAGTTTTCAATTGACAGAATGACTCTTATCCATCGCCCTTCGTCATCGCAGGAAACTTTACAAATGGTACAATTAAGTGACTTTTTTATCAAGATGCCAACTCCTCTACTATGGTTGCTACCGTAAGAAAAATAGGCTTTACCTGGCCATAAGTTTTTGATAGTTTGAGTATCTTCTTCACAAGAAAAGTAAGTCTCCTGAAGAAAAAATATATCTTCTTGCTGTTGGTTGAGCCACAATTATATGTTTTGACGCTTGATAGAGCCCCGTATCCCGTGTACATTGATACTGAGGGCTCTCACTGCCATTTTACCTATTTAGGGTGAGGGTTAGGGTTAGGGTTAGGGTTAGGTTTGACAACTCGGTATTGTTTCAAACTGTTAGTTGCTTCATTCAGGGAATTAGGGAGTACGATGAACTCCTTGCTGACTCTGTTTTAATGTTGTGAGCATGTGCAGTGATGCAACAAGATCTTATAAGTGTTTTCACCAGTTCTCATTGTTTGATGTGGTGTTCTACTCCATTAGAATTTATGACAACGAAAATGATGATACACAATCATGTTTTGTGTCATGATAACAAAATATACAGTACATTCTTTAGAACTAAGCACGATGCAGTGAGACATATCAATTGTTTGTTCAATTTGTGTGATCTGAATTCATTTTTCAGCCCTCCTAACCTCTTGCTCTCTGTTTTGTACATTAAAATCAGTAGAAATTTTGGATTGTAAACTTTGGGGTGGTGCTTATGTGTTTGATGCTTTATGTGAGAATGAGTTCATTTTTCCTTATCATTTTCTTCTTTCCTTTTGTCTTGGTTTTTCTTTTAAACTGGAAAAGTTAGTTGATTTGCCGTTTTTGCCAATGATCATGGCAAAATGTTAATTTTCTTGGCAACTTGCCAATCATTTTTACATTTTTACAAGCTTGCCAAGGAATGCCTAGGCTTGTAGGCAAGTGCCAACAAATGCCAACAAACGCCAAGAAAATTTCAGTTGGCAGTTTGCCATGTTTGTTGGCAAAAGTGGCTGCCAAGGCCATGTCACTTCTGCCAAGATATTTGCCAACAACTTATTGCAAGGGAGACAGGAAAGTGGCGTAGGTATTACAAACGGGAATTGTGTAAGCACGGTGCCATCGCTGTCGGTAAATATAAAGTTGCAATTGGTAATACAAAAGATATGGCAAACTTTTCTCTTAAATTCAACTGTGGACATTCTGGGTGGCAAATAGACATTCTAGAATATGATAAGGCGGGAAGAAATCCGCTCTAGTGAATCAATATATGTCAAAAGAGAGAAATGAGTCCATCAATCAGCAGAGAAAGAGGTTTTAAATAGTGAAGTAAACTTGAAGATTGTTGTGGAACCCTTCAAACATCATGAGAAATTTAGAGTACCGAGAGGTGGTTATAATAGTTGGAAATTTTCACACAGGCTCAAGTTTGTCAATATTCTCTCATAAACATATTGTACTCTTTGTAACCAAGATGTTATTGGGCAGATAGGGGCAAGAACAGAAAAAAATTCCAATCTAACTTTTATCCGCACTGCTATTATCAGCACTTTTATCTGATCCGGTGTAATATGCGTTTCGGTCCGCTTATGCGTTTAGGTCCGGGACCAAAACGCATAGCAAAAAGGCACTATGCATTTTGGTCCGGACACATGCGCATAACAATTTCAGGCCATGTAAAAGAGTCCACTTCAAATGGACACATACGCATAGTAAACATCACCATGTGTTTTGGTCCGGACGAAAACGCATAGCAAAAAGGCGCTATGCATTTTGGTCCGGACACATACGCATAGCAATTTCAGGCCATACAAAAGGGTCCACCTCAAACGGACACATAAGCATGGTAGTTTTAGGCCATGCAAAAGGGTCCACCTCAAACGGACACATATGCATGGTAGTTTTAGGCCATGCAAAAGGGTCCACTTCAAATGGACACATATGCATAGTAGTTTTAGGCCATGCAAAAGGGTCCATTCCAAATCGACACATATGCATAGCAATTTCAGGCCATGCAAGAGGGTCCACCTCAAACGGACACATATGCATGGTAGTTTTAGGCCATGCAAAAGGGTCCACCTCAAACGGACACATATGCATAGCAATTTCAGGCCATGCAAGAGGGTCCACCTCAAACGGACACATATGCATGGTAGTTTTAGGCCATGCAAAAGGGTCCATTCCAAATCGACACATATGCATAGCAATTTCAGGCCATGCAAGAGGGTCCACCTCAAACGGACACATATGCATGGTAGTTTTAGGCCATGCAAAAGGGTCCACCTCAAACGGACACATATGCAGGGTAGTTTTAGGCCATGCAAAAGGGTCCACTTCAAATGGACACATATGCATGGTAGTTTTAGGCCATGCAAAAGGGTCCACTTCAAATGGACACATATGCATGGTAGTTTTAGGCCATGCAAAAGGGTCCATCTCAAACGGACACATATGCATGGTAATTTTAGGCCATGCAAAAGGGTCCATCTCAAAAGGACACATAAGCATAGTAGTTTTAGGCCATGCAAAAGGGTCCATTCCAAATGGACACATATGCATAGCAATTTCAGGCCATGCAAAAGGGTCCACCTCAAACGGACACATATGCATGGTAGTTTTAGGCCATGCAAAAAGGTCCACTTCAAATGGACACATATGCATAGCAATTTCAGGCCATGCAAAAGGGTTCACCTCAAACGGACACATATGCATGTTAGTTTTAGGCCATGCAAAGGGGTCCACTTCAAATGGACACATATGCATAGCAATTTCAGGCCATGCAAAAGGGTTCACCTCAAACGGACACATATGCATGGTAGTTTTAGGCCATGCAAAAGGGTCCACTTCAAATGGACACATATGCATAGCAATTACAGGCCATGCAAAAGGGTCCACCTCAAACGGACACATATGCATGGTAGTTTTAGGCCATGCAAAAAGGTCCACTTCAAATGGACACATATGCATAGCAATTTCAGGCCATGCAAAAGGGTCCATCTCAAACGGACACATATGCATGGTAGTTTTAGGCCATGCAAAAGGGTCCACTTCAAATGGACACATATGCATGGTAGTTTTAGGCCATGCAAAAGGGTCCATCTCAAACGGACACATATGCATGGTAATTTTAGGCCATGTAAAAGGGTCCATCTCAAAAGGACACATAAGCATAGTAGTTTTAGGCCATGCAAAAGGGTCCATTCCAAATCGACACATATGCATGGTAGTTTTAGGCCATGCAAAAGGGTCCACTTCAAATGGACACATATGCATAGCAATTACAGGCCATGCAAAAGGGTCCACCTCAAACGGACACATATGCATGGTAGTTTTAGGCCATGCAAAAAGGTCCACTTCAAATGGACACATATGCATAGCAATTTCAGGCCATGCAAAAGGGTCCATTCCAAATGGACACATATGCATAGCAATTTCAGGCCATGCAAAAGGGTCCACCTCAAACGGACACATATGCATGGTACTTTTAGGCCATGCAAAAAGGTCCACTTCAAATGGACACATATGCATAGCAATTTCAGGCCATGCAAAAGGGTTCACCTCAAACGGACACATATGCATGTTAGTTTTAGGCCATGCAAAGGGGTCCACTTCAAATGGACACATATGCATAGCAATTTCAGGCCATGCAAAAGGGTTCACCTCAAACGGACACATATGCATGGTAGTTTTAGGCCATGCAAAAGGGTCCACTTCAAATGGACACATATGCATAGCAATTACAGGCCATGCAAAAGGGTCCACCTCAAACGGACACATATGCATGGTAGTTTTAGGCCATGCAAAAAGGTCCACTTCAAATGGACACATATGCATAGCAATTTCAGGCCATGCAAAAGGGTCCATCTCAAACGGACACATATGCATGGTAGTTTTAGGCCATGCAAAAGGGTCCACTTCAAATGGACACATATGCATGGTAGTTTTAGGCCATGCAAAAGGGTCCATCTCAAACGGACACATATGCATGGTAATTTTAGGCCATGTAAAAGGGTCCATCTCAAAAGGACACATAAGCATAGTAGTTTTAGGCCATGCAAAAGGGTCCATTCCAAATCGACACATATGCATGGTAGTTTTAGGCCATGCAAAAGGGTCCACTTCAAATGGACACATATGCATAGCAATTACAGGCCATGCAAAAGGGTCCACCTCAAACGGACACATATGCATGGTAGTTTTAGGCCATGCAAAAAGGTCCACTTCAAATGGACACATATGCATAGCAATTTCAGGCCATGCAAAAGGGTCCATCTCAAACGGACACATATGCATGGTAGTTTTAGGCCATGCAAAAGGGTCCATCTCAAACGGACACATATGCATGGTAATTTTAGGCCATGTAAAAGGGTCCATCTCAAAAGGACACATAAGCATAGTAGTTTTAGGCCATGCAAAAGGGTCCATTCCAAATCGACTCATATGCATAGCAATTTCAGGCCATGCAAGAGGGTCCACCTCAAACGGACACATATGCATGGTAGTTTTAGGCCATGCAAAAGGGTCCACTTCAAATGGACACATATGCATAGTAGTTTTAGGCCATGCAAAAGGGTCCATTCCAAATCGACACATATGCATAGCAATTTCAGGCCATGCAAGAGGGTCCACCTCAAACCGACACATATGCATGGTAGTTTTAGGCCATGCAAAAGGGTCCACCTCAAACGGACACATATGCATGGTAGTTTTAGGCCATGCAAAAGGGTCCACTTCAAATGGACACATATGCATGGTAGTTTTAGGCCATGCAAAAGGGTCCACTTCAAATGGACACATATGCATGGTAGTTTTAGGCCATGCAAAAGGGTCCTTCTCAAACGGACACATATGCATGGTAATTTTAGGCCATGTAAAAGGGTCCATCTCAAAAGGACACATAAGCATAGTAGTTTTAGGCCTTGCAAAAGGGTCCATTCCAAATGGACACATATGCATAGCAATTTCAGGCCATGCAAAAGGGTCCACCTCAAACGGACACATATGCATGGTAGTTTTAGGCCATGCAAAGAGGTCCACTTCAAATGGACACATATGCATAGCAATTTCAGGCCATGCAAACGGGTTCACCTCAAACGGACACATATGCATGGTAGTTTTAGGCCATGCAAAAGGGTCCACTTCAAATGGACACATATGCATAGCATTTTCAGGCCATGCAAAAGGGTTCACCTCAAACAGACACATATGCATGGTAGTTTTAGGCCATGCAAAAGGGTCCACTTCAAATGGACACATATGCATAGCAATTTCAGGCCATGCAAAAGGGTCCACCTCAAACGGACACATATGCATGGTAGTTTTAGGCCATGCAAAAGGGTCCACCTCAAACGGACACATATGCATGTTAGTTTTAGGCCATGCAAAAGGGTCCACTTCAAACGGACACATATGCATAGTTGTTTTTGGTCACGCAAATTCTTCAGTGTAGACGGACATATAAGGATGGTCAGTTTAGGCAATGCATACAGGTCCAGCGTAAGTCAAGGAATATGAATAGTCATTTTAGTGAATCAATGTCATTGTTTTAGTTTTTTAAAAGTTTAACATAAGATAAGAACTATTCAACTGCTCTATATTAATGTGCCACGTGAAGATATAGAAAATTCTTTCATACTATGTTCATAAAGATACGAAACACATATTATTTAAAACGTCCTCTAATGTATATAATGCTTGTTTATTCCTCTGAATGGTAGTCAGCTTATGACTTCTTATTTTAACTGCATACTTGCTATCATTTCCCAGGATAGTTTGTAATAAAAAATCTGCTGCAAATCTTACTCTTCCAACTAAAGTAAGTTAATAACGTTTCAGCTAAAGTAAGCGTCAGTAAGAGCCATATTATATGCAAGTGGTACTTGATTCTTGGCGAGACATTTTGAGACTGTGATCCCGTTGAAAATGACTCGTTCTTTGACGAATTAAATTCTTATTTGATGATTTTTGGATACTTTCATTGTGCAGCGAGTTTGAAAATGCCTGCAAGAAGTAAATCACTTTTGAAATCTTATGCATTTCACTCTGATGCCAACCAGGGGTACCATGACACTAGAAAACCTCCCTTACCTCAACTTTACTTGAAATGTTTTGCATGGAAAGGTCACTCAGGAAGCTCGATGGCCTTTGGTGTTAGATCTTTCACTTGATCTGTCACATTATTCAATGTCCTATGAACAGGTTTATCGTAAAAAGGAGCCCCTTTTCTTTAATGTTATTCAGTAACTTGAAACAGTTTTGTGGGGCATCCTGTACGTGGTTGTATGTTATACTTCTTTTAAAGGGAACAGACATAGCTACATCTCGTAGTAGCTATAAATGCGCTAAAGAAATGATCAGACACCCATAAGTTACACAATGAAACGGCATTCGTCAAAGTTATCAAGTACGATAGATTATATTTTTCACTTTTGGCCCGGGCCAGCTTTTAACTATGTCGATTCCCTTTACAGTACTATCTTAATTCCTTGCCTCTCAAATTCTGAACAGTCCTCCACCGTTAAAAAGTTCTTTACATCCGATATGTTTATATCCTCTCCTTTGATGTCTTGTTTTACTGTTTCTAAACAGGCTTTCTTGACGCAAAAATAATAATTTCGACGTCCTTGAAGCCAACCTTGCTCTTTTCGGAAGAATGGTCTTGGCCCGTAGTTTCCAACGAAAAATCTTTGTTGGATTGCACCATTTTGCTTAAAGGGAGCTTTGCACTCCTCGCATCTTACTGGTCGTGACTTAGTTGTTGTCATGATCATCTTCATGTCGTGCATTTGGCCTGGCTCTCTTCTCTTTCTTTTCTCCTGCTTTGAATTAGTGCTTTCACTTTTTGCAGCTACTGGCGTCGATTCCATAGATGGTTTCATTGGAGAGAGGGGCTTCATTGGTTCAAACGTGCTCTCGGCTAGTACCAGCAAGCATGAGGCACATTCGAATTCATCTGCACTTGTCATTTCATCTTTTCTCCTGCATTTATCATGAATCCATCTCTGACACGATATGCAAGATTTCTGAAATCAAAATTTCAAATTCAAGTTTTCCGAATGAAGGAAACGCAGTAACATTTCTTACCGAATGCCAGGAAGTGACACTTCTCATTTTTCAGTTTCACAAATACGTTAGTTTCACGACTTAACAAGCACTGAACTGAATGTCTAAGTTGCTAATTACAGTTGGGGACAATGGAAGATTCAAAAACGTTACATGTCTGTTCATCGACCCTTGCACGTAAAAACTTGGCATAGATTGCGCTACATACACACTTGCTTACAAAGAACAAACTTACACAATCGCTGTCTCCATTATACATCCCACATACTCTGCACCAGCCAGTTTCTTTTAAATCTAGAAGGAAAGAAATGAAGAAGATTAATGATAATTTGCATATTTAATGATAAACCCAGGGCGTGGAGGGTTTTCACAGGAATATGAAAGAAGAAATTTTAAGGTCAATCGAACGTGTCAGCTATCGAATACGGCCCACAAGGGCATGCTTTTTTGGACTACTAGTTTGCCCAAGGGTATTCTTTGTGGCAAGTTTTTCTGGGCAAGGGTATGCTTTTTGGCAGTTTTGGTCAAAGAAAAGTCAAATGTTGGCAATTCCAGTGTCGGAACCTAACCTATTGGTGATTTTGGTCTAGAGGAGGCAAACATTTGACAATTTTTGCCTAGAAAAAACCAACTCATGGCACTTTTAATGTAGAATTTAGTCTAGCCAAGAAGGGTATCATAAAAATTGATATGGCTAACGGTACCATTTTGAAACTGTGGCAGACGAATTCCATCATCTTCAACCTTCACCTCAAGAAATATCTAATGAGATGCAATTATCTCCGTTCAGAGTGAAAGAATTTTGCAATATCCCGAAGGCTTTCTCAAGATAATAATGATCTACCTGAACTGTCTACTAATTCCTCGGCGATTTCACGACGATAGCCCCTGACGTCGTCATCGTTGGCGGGAAATTCAGCATTTCCGTTTCTTATGATGCTCTCTGCGAACTTAAAAGGACAAACAAATACATCAAAGACTGCATCTTTGGAAGCAACACGAATAGGTGCGAAATTGAAACACCAGTCCCAAGCAGAAGATATGCCGAGTTCGTTTGTCTTAACAGTAGTTTATTACGAATAAAATTTACATTTCACTAATATAGCAGTACTGTGAGTCTTTTTGCTGATTGCAGAAACCCGGGGGGGACTTCTATTGGCATGTGACAGGGGGGTCAGAAACAGTATATTTTTCAAAAACCCAAAAATATACTAAATTGAGACAATTTTGACCCCAAAAATATACTCAGCCTAACAACATACTGAATTTAAGACATTTTTAGACCCCAAAAATATACTCATAGCTTCATGGTACAAGGAAGCTAAAGGTTTATAGCATTTTCGGCCAGTGCCCTGCAGTATTTTGGTGAAAAAGTGAGCAAGCACTCATCTTGTCGAATTTTCTCATCAGCAACCCTAAAAATATGCCGATTATGCAGCAAATAGCTTACCCAAAGGTATACTAGACAACGTTTTACAAGCCCAAAAAATGTCTGACCCCCCGTCACTTACTGATAGGGATATAGGTTGCATCGTATAATTGCTGAATGTTAGATAAGTCTGATGTGGGAAAGGAGATGAAGATAATTTTATTATGTTTTTACGGAACTACGATCATTGTCTCCCCTTTTTGAGAAAAGGAAATAAACAAATATCTGTGCAAAGCTTAAAGGTGTAATTCTACAGAAAAACAAGCAAGGAGGCAAAAGCTGATCAATTACCTTCAGCGTGAAGATCCCACAGTTGTAGCTGTCACGCTGCTTTGGATGGTTGATGGGAACATAGGTCCAAGGAATGTCTCCAACACCAAGATCATTTACTCTGTTACGCCAGAATAATCTAAAAATTCAATACGTTATTTGGGTAGATACAGCATGGAGTTTTGTTCGTGTACTTAGTGAGTGTGCACGAATGCCTAGTAGGATAGGTTTTTTTCGGGTGGACTGCCGAGTGAAAGAGTAAGAGAGCAAACAAATAGGTGAATTTTGGGTCATCAATCTGAAAAAGAAACGGATGAACCTCACATTCCAAGTCGGGCGCTGATCACCACTGGGAGAACCATCAACACGATATGAACGAAATGAATGAACAATTGGTGATAATGTATGGTTCTTACCTCAGATTCTTCATGAATTTATTGATCTGTGCTGGCAGTTCTCCAAATGAATTTAGGTATGATGCAGTCTGCTCTTTTGGCTTTAATACCTTAGTGGATTTGGAAAATATTAACGTACTGTAAATGGCGGACAGAATAGATTTAATCGAAATGAAACAATACGGCTCTTCCTTGTTGAGCATTTGAAATCATGCGATCCTATGAAAGGGTTCAACCACTGGTAATTATAGTAATTATAGCTGGTAATTACAGTTTTGCATTTTCAATTAAATCTAACATGAATACCAAAGAGGATGAGACTGTCATCTAGAATGTAAAGTCACTTTTGTGACAAAAAGTGTAGTTTGAATCATATGCCTGGTTTAAAAATTTGCATCATCTGATTGATCTAGTTATGTAGAGATGAAGGAATACTCACAATAAGATTCCAATGATTACCATTAGTATGATATCCACCGAGTACCAAGTCGTAATCTTCAATTGTTATCTATGAGAAAAATGTAAATTTTAAATGACATCGTCTGTGAAGACAGTGGAGAGAATCCCTTGCATAAAATATCAGCTGTATTTTAAGACTTTTGCGACTATCGCCAGTACAGTCATATTCAATGCATCGCTAATCAGTGGCAGTGCTAGCTCTCAAAGAATCAAAAGATGTTGGGAGATGCTTGCTACCTCTCAAAGAATCAAAAGATGTTGGGAGATTCTGATGTAAGGTTTTTCCCTGAATGTGTACCCAACCAATTTTATGTCACTTTTTCTTGACAAATTTTGCCAACTTTTGGAATTTGGGAGGGGGACGAAACCCCCCCCCCCCCCAAATCCCTCCGTGGCGCCGTCACTTTTACTTCTAGACAAACAAAAGAAGAACAGTTTTCGCATCGTCAAGACTCAGCTGATGATTAGGAACTGCAAATAATTTATGGCATATCACTTTGCATCAATATGTGGCTGGATGATTACTTGAATGATCTGACACCAGAATGTTTATATGTGATCACTATACCTTCGTTAGTTTCGGCTTGTAACATAGTCCATTGCATATTTCAGTCATGACGCATGTTCCCATTATCAATATTTTGAACTAAGAATAAAAAAACATGATTGAAAATTGGCTGTCAAAAGTCAATCATTATTGCATTGTGCCTCCTTGGTGCGGGGTAGGGGAATTAGTACAGGACTTGTGGCCAGACCAAGATGCAAATGGAAATGATGTATAATAGATAGTCACATAAGCACCTATTTCATCAAAATTTCAATTCCCAAGTTGATTTTGAAAATGCTGAGAGCTTACCTTGTTTGTACTGTATTTCTTAGACAGAATTACCAGATATGCATCGATTATCTGTGAATTTAAAAGCAGCAAGAAAAAAGAAACTAAAACTCGTGATGTTTGGACAAAAATTGCATTAAGAACAGTGGTTAAAACGTCTACGAACTATAGACCGCTTGATAGTCGCCGTGAATCACGGATACATTTGCTGAGTATATCACTTTGTAAGTATGGTTAATGTGTGCCTCACTACCACTTGCTTTTGTTGTATCAATTTTACCGCCAACCTCTACCTAAAAATGTCTTGTACCCAGGGACTAGTTTCCCTTTCCTCTCAATAACCTTACATGAAAGAGTTTGTGGATAAGTCCATCCTGCTTTCTACTGAAATGCCAGTCAAGTGAACATTGATGTTGAGAAATGATATAGTGACTGAACGGTTTCTGGATGTTGCAGCCCGCTAGGTTAGCTGGGTTATATTCACATTTGAACCAACATATTCTTACTTACTTCATCTGAAACATAAGCTTTTCCTTTGAGTTCAAGTAGCCTGTTGTCTGATATGTTGATGCTGTTGATTTTGCTCTCAATAAAGCCAACGGTGCAACCTCTCCAAATAGTATCAATGACTAAGGAAAAAAGATGTGATAATTTTCCTACATGGTCATGAAGAGAGGTCTTAAAACGTGAAATTCTTCCAACTTTTATCTGCAACGATTGCTTTAAAGGGTCAGGGCAGAGAAATCTAAAAATAGCCCATTGAAATTGATGGCCCTCACTTGTTGTTAATAATTGATAGCTAAAGAAACAATGGCATTTTCTTTGTTCAATTTATAGAGCAGCCTATCTACCACTGCACATTTTCTCTAAGCAAAATTCGAATTTCGCACCGACTTGATCTTCATTTTTCAATATGGAAAAAACTTTGATAGCTGTTAAACAGGCAAATGTCTGCATTGGACGGTGGCGGTGCTACAGGGCGGACTGGGGGAACATGTACCAAATTCGAATCCCAGGAGAAATGAGATTTGCTGAAGTATTTTCCGTACTTTTACAATCTCTTCTTTCGTGTTGATGATTACTGTAACTAGAGAAAAGGCTTAACAACTAGCGAGAGTTGTTTCAAAATTTTGTTTTGCAGAATTCCTGTCAGTTTAAATTGAAAATTAGTGAGATTTTGATTCGTGTCTTCTTGCAATATTCGTGTCTTGATTCTGCAGAGTGCTTTAGAGGTTTTTTTCTAGCTGTATAAAAGGAGTTCATATGCAGGGAAAAAGTTCTGATCCAAAGAACCTTTCGGGGGTTAAGACCAGGAGCCCGGACCCCGATTATGAAATCATCTCCCCAACTCCAAGGCGGCTGGCGCCGTAACTATATTAGAATGCCAAATGATGCATTTACCTTGATTGGCATTCAAAGAGAATTTCTCTGGTACCGCACTTGGCATAAAATTCACGTCAGGGCTATCATCTTCTATGACGATACATTTGAGCTTCGTTACAAAGGATGTCGTGGCTGTTTCATTTAGAACTTCCTGCTCTCCATATGGTACAGCGGCATCTTCATTATTATCATCAGCCTTGCCGTCAGTTGAAACATTCGGATTCTTGGTGACTTTATTTGGATCGGGATCGTAATTTTTGGCTTCCTTATTTTTCTTGTCTGAAGAACTGCTTCCCTGTATCAGGTCTTCCCCCTGTGCCTGCTCGTCAATCTTTTCTTCGTCTTCTTCGGATTCACCTGAATCTTCTGTTTGTTCTTGATTTCTCTCTCGGAAAAGCCCATTTATTACTTCTTTCCAATTATTCCCCATTGCCCCCTCTTCTGCTTCTGATTCACCAGACTTCTCTCCTAATTCTTGTTCTTTGGTGCTGGTGCCTGCCCCATCTTCCAATTTGTAGTCAGTTTCCATGTCTTCTTCTTCTGTCACTTTTTCCTTCGCTGCACTTTCTTCCGTCACGTCATCCCGCTCTCCTTCAAAACTCTCATCCTTTGATTCTGCATTCGATTCGCCTGCAATAACATCCTCATTCTCTTGCTTGATGCTGCTCCTTTGAAACGTCTCCTCTACATTTTCATTTGTATCACCAATTTTTGCCTTTTTGCTAATCTTTGCCTGTGGACCATTTACGTCATTTGGCTTGCTACGAATCTTTTCACTTCTCTCATTCCCAGCGTCTATGCTCTCTTCCATACTCTTTCCTCTTTTGATTTGCGTCTCATTTGCAGATTTAGTCGAACTATCAACAGTTTCTTCCACCTTTTTGGCACTACTTCCAACGTCGTCTTGTTTGCATTCGTTTGCAGATTCTTCGGTTGTTTTTTCTTCATCAGAATCTGGAAAAATCCATGGTTTCAAATGATTAACGTTTCTCTTTACTTTATTGTTGTCAAGACGAACGTGTTTGTTTCCGATCACTTCACGGATTACGTGAGGCCCTGACCAACTTTTCGATAGAGGATCACCTTGTCGCGTCCTTTTCCTTGCATTGTACAGGAGAACCTTTTGACCAACTGCAAACTTCACAGGCATCTTCCCTGGCACCAATTTTCGTTTCTTATAGTATTTCTTTTGCTTTTCTTGAGCAGTCTTTATGTTAGCTTCTGCTTTTTCCGCGGAAATCTTTTTTTCTTCAAGGAGGTTGTTCATAAATTTCACGATGCTGTTCTCAACGGGCAGCATGATGGACATCTAAACAAAGAAGAAGTGAAAGTTGAATTATTTCTGTTTTCCCAGTAAATTAGTAACATTTCCTCATTCCTCATATGTCTAATAACGCTTGAGAGGGACAAAACGCGCATTGCATATTGTTCATGGAAGGACAGTTCTTGCATTTTTTAAAATGTTTTAGGCCCTTTTTCAGTCATTTTACAACCATAAAATTTTCATGATGTTAAATACTTCTAGTGCTGGTAAGACAGCGAGAAAAATTATGAAAAGACTTCAGTGTTTTGGCTTCTACCTAGAAGTTGAAACATTCAAATCTGTGAAGTACCTTTGGTTCTATGGATTTTAGAAAGTGGGAGCTTTTTCCTGGCTCACCCGGTATATGGATGCAACTTACCTTTGAAATGTCGTCGATTTCCCCAGAACCATCGATTTCTATCGGTCTTCTTGCTTCCCGACCGTACATAAGCTGAAATGGTGTCATCTTAGTTGTACAGCTTTTTGTTGTTCGGATTGAAAAGAGAACAGGATCTATCAATATGTCCCAGTTTGCAACAGTTGCTTCTTCGGAGGTTAGTTTCTCTAAACGCCTGAAGAAGAAACAGGATATTTTTTGAGCTGCAGAATGTCTTTACATTTCTTACTCCTAGTCAAGACAAGTTGTACCTTCAAGAAGATAAAAATGACCAGTTTTAATGGGCTGTAGGGATTTTACATGAAAGACTCGTTTAGATAGGCTTGCAGCTGTCTGCCTGAATTTTCTTTCTGCATGATTATCCTTTTTTTCAAGGTGCATTTCAGCGAGATCATGCCATCTCTACTCTTTCTTTCAATGTTTAAGGAGGACGTTGCTGAGCTTTTCGACCTCATCTGTGACTTAGTGAAGCATGACGTCCCGTTTGACTGAACTGTTCAGATTAAAACCGTTTAGATGCGTTAAACCTGTGAAGTTTTTAACTTGAGATGCAGACACCATCCAGTGTGCAAACAGTTTTATAAATGATGTCATCACACGCAAAGATTTCTCTGATGACTTCGCCACGCACAAAGTGCGTTTTGAATACGTCACTTTATAAGGCGAAATATGATGGAAAAAGTACGATTCATAACAGTATATTCTTGTATTAAGTGATTAATCAGACCAACTCCGGACTGGCTCTTTAAGTTGAAATTGGTACCGTTCCATGTACAGCTGTTTAGAATTAAGGGATACTAGAGTTTCTAAAAAAAATTAATTGAGAAAGTAAACCCAACGCTTGCTTACCTTTTGATGTTTTGGTTTGTCCTTTCATCGAGGCCATTAGTTTGTGGATGATAAGCTGCTGTCACTTGATGTTTCACTCCAAGAATTCTGTAAAATTCTTCATTTAACTGTTGAAAAATTGCGAACGTTTAAGTAGACTGTTCACAACATTACCCATAAGGGATTCATGTTCAAATTTTCTTCTGATTTCAGAGAAACACTTGTGAAAAGATTTTAAATTTAGATGAGCTAAACTATTGCCGCTAGCCATTAATAAATCAGGTAACTATTTGGGACACTGAATATTTGTCAATGTTTTCTTTGTGCATGCCTACGTCGAACACAGGCTAACATCCCAGAATTATTAAGGAACAGTGTTGACCTAGCATAAGTCTGAGTAACTTTCTTAAGTTTGTGAAATTCCAATTGTCGGCGCTCTGTTGATAACCGCTTCTGATAAGATTAATGCACTCTGCCTGCACCACGAACTAAATCTCTTCATCTGCTTCTGAAGCTTGCATTTCTTATTGAGTTTATTATAAGAATTGGTTTACGTACTTCATTAGCAAACTCTCTTCCTTGATCCGTCGGGACTTTTTCTGGAGCACCGTGTCGACAGAAAAGTTTCACAAGGCACTGGGCTGTTTCTTTTGCGGTCTTATCAGGAATGGGGAAAGCCTCGACCCATCTGGTGAAGTAATCCGTGCATGTAAAAATGTACTTAAATCCCCTTTCAGTCGTTTGGTAACTGCCCATCAGATCTATCCCAAGCATCTGCCATGGTTTTGACACCTAAAATGTAAAAAAAACAATAAAGAGTTAGCATTTTTATCCTCTTATTGTACAAAGGTTAGTAATATTATGATCATTATCAGTATTACATTTTATGCTAAACTTCACGCTTCACACTGGTTTCTTCTTCTTTAGCCGTGTGTAAAAAGTACATCCGAGCCAAGTCTTGCCTTAAAGTTCAAATCCTAGCACCTTACGAAGGATCATTGCAGGCTCTAGTAAACATATCTTTTGCACTGTCTGAATATTCATTTTACTACGTAATTTTTAAAGGTAATTTTTACTATAATCATTATCACTATTATAATTATCATTACCTTTTTTATCAATCAATTCATCAATCTATCAATATTTAAAATAGATTGCGGCTCATCTGTTCTGGGTAGAAAGCTCCTGCGTTGCAAAAGTACAATCAATTGGCTCTGATTCATTTTCCAACAAATGTTCTAGAACTAAAGACATGTATCAACGTGTATCAACTATTTTTAAAAACATTGACACTCGTGTGTCTCAACTAACGATTTCTATTTCAGTTTTACTCCAATTTCTATGCGATGAATTATCAAATTACGCTGTAAAGAGACTGAAAACGTAAGCGCAATAGGAACGTACCGTTATGCACTCCAAGTCCACGTCAATGTTTTTCAAAGATGGACCAGTCCTGTAACACTTTCGACACTGCGAACGCTGCAAAAGAGAGCCATCATGAAGCAAGGAGTATCAGTCACCCGGGGGTGGGGGATACATGACTTGTGGTAGACTGGTAGACGGGGGTCTGCCAACATGTTTTCAGAAAGCGACCTTCTTCTTATTTCCAAAACTTCCCTTCATACCCACTTTTATAATGAATTTTGGCATAAACTACACACTTTGTATAACTTTTGGCTAATTTCAACCAAAGCCACCCTTGTTTATGGAAAAATCTCTCGAAAAAGACCATTGCTGAGAATACTTGTTACCCAAAAACCCATCTGTATGGGCGGCACATACCCGTACCCTCAACATGTTTTATACCTCTCCTGGGATCAATAACTGCTTACCAGCAATAAACCAAGCATATCCTTTTTTTAGTTTAAGGACAACAACCAAACAAGCATATCATTTCATGGGAAAGTACAGCTAGCTTATCCGGCTGAGTCAAAAGCATAATAGTACGAGGCGGGGGGGGGCGGGGGGCGGCAGACCCCAAATTTTGGAAAGATGTTCAAAAAGCAGCCCTACTAGACAAAAGTTTGCCCTTAGTCGAGCAAAAATGTTAGTAAACTATGGGCTTTGTGTCGGGCAGCCTCCCCCCTAGATTCTGTCTTTCCGTACGCTTCAAAAATGGTGCAAAAGAAAGGATATAATTTTCCAGCGAGCTTTAACGAAGTAATATGTGTATTGCAGCAACTGCAGGGATAGAGTTACCATTAATTTAGGATGGAATAATTGTGGGTTTGTAGCTTTGTTGGTGATTGTCTACTGCTTCAGAAAATATAGACAAGGTTTCAATTAGCCTTTGAGCTGCTGAAAAAGAATCACTGCTCAGAAATTGCCCCGTAATGTATGATTTTGCCTAATCATTGTGTTAAAAATCATTTCAAGAGACATGTGTTGTAGACTTACAAAATATTTTAAATGCGTTGTAATCCCTTTCCATTTGTATCGACTGCATATCAAGTCTTCAGTATTATTGAAACCACTATGCCCACCAATGCTACTGTCATGAAACTGCTTGAAAACCTCCCTGGCTTCTTCTAAAGTACAGACAGCTTTAAGCTTCACGGCATTGCTTCTTGATCGCTCATTTTGTGATTGTTTGAAATATAACGTATCTCCTGGAAATGATAGTCTTAGTGTAGATTCTATACAACGCAGAATAAGTGCTTTTCAAATACGAAGAACGTGGTCTAAAATTTTGCAAAAACTTCTTCCACAAACAAGGTTGTCTAACAACAAGTTTCAGTATCAAATAAGTGTTCCAAAAAATCCCTATGTTCGACAAGATACCGAAGTTTCTTTACAAGGCATATATGTTGATTTCTTACCTTAGTTTGTAGAACACAGAAAAAAGTAGTTTCCTGGATCTATATCCATGGGCAATAATAAGTAAGTCTCGTTGATGTTGCAGGTGCATTCTTGCCGAAATTAAACAATAAGGCGTTTGAGATACGCTTTTATAGTAGCAATCTAATGCAACTTTCAAATCAAACCATTCTAATCGATATGCTCTCTCGACCTCGGGAAAAGGGGGATCTGCCCAGGGGCAGGGGCTTGGTAGTTCAAGGTGATGTATCCGTTGCAAAATGTTGCAGAACCTTTGCGCTAGCAACTTTTAGCCTAACCCTTTTTTTAACCGGATGAAAAAAGTGATTTGCTACCGAGGGGGGCCTTTTTTGCCCCCTAATTATCTTATCAACTATGATAGCTATAACAATGAAACTTGCACTGTATCATAATTGAACGAAGGAGAATCCAAATATAGCATCAATTAATTTCTAGTTACGTGATACGTTCGTTTACCTTCCAATGAATACTTAGAGGCATATCGGCGCAGACTTCTCTTTTTCGTTGCAGTGTTGCAATGTTCTGGATAGATTACTTTATCCTTATCATCATTCTTCTTCTTGAGAAAGTTGAAGACATCCCGCATCAATTTGAAATCGTCTTCAATGCTTTTTGATACGTCATGGGGATCGTTTTCGTTCATTTCTTCCATCGCTGTCGCTCCTGTCGTGATATCTCTGGCTTCTTTCTCTAAAATTTCATCTTTTTGCGCGTCATTTTCGCTTTTTTCATTGGAATCTCTTTCCGTGTGCTCTTCCATGCTTTCTCGATCCAAACTCATCGTTTCTCAGTCAAGTTCACTTGCGTAGCAAAGATACTGATTAATGCCAAAAATGGCTAATAAACTGTTGATAGCCATAGACAAAATTTCTTCGGAAACGGATTCTTAAGGATGTTATAGGAATTGTGTGGGAGACCCTGCGTAGGTGCGTGCAAATTGTGTGACGCATATGTGTTTTATGTTGCAATTTTAATACTAGCCGTCTCACGTTTCCGCGGTAGACACATTTTACTGTCATTAGAGTCGCTGAGCCTGTATGTTCAGATAGAAAGGTATCCAGCAATTAGCATCCACCATGTATTTCCTGTTTCCTGTTATTCGTAAGATGATCGGCCAGAATTTACTACTTGACACGACATGCTTTTCACACGAGTTTCTTGACTATAAGAGTAAAAGTTCCAGCCAGTGGCGGAGCCCCACAGGACATAGTGAGGGGGTAAAGTCCAAACTTTTCTGACTGAGGGGTAAAAGGGTTTGCCCAGACATTTTTGTTGCATCTTTCAGTAACAATTTTACTCAGATTTTTGAAAGTGGGTGTATTTATTTCCTCTTACCCTCCCCTGGCTCAGCCATTGGTTCAAGTAATTCCTATCCATTACCAACTGACAATTTCTCAGGACTCCTTACAGTCGAGGAGCCAGGTGAGGGTATGAGGGGGGTAAATACGCCACCACGTTTAGAACTGTGCAAATTGTACTTGAAAAATGCAATCAAAATGTCAGGGTATACCCTTTACCCCCCAGTCGGCTTTTACCCCCTCACTATTTTTGTCTGGCTCCGCCACTGACTCCTTGTCTATTACCATCCACCCTTCCTTTGAAAATGGTCTTAAATTCCTTTTCAGAAAAGCATTAACCCTTTTCCGTGTATTAACATTTAGTATCATGTATCAATGCATTGTTGTGACTACCCACCTTTACCCTGGGTACCAGTACCCAGGGTAACCCACCTTAAGCACCTTTTCATGCGATTTATAAAATGGCCGAGCCCCCTGAGGACCCACCCGATTCAATATTCAATGTGAAGTCCGACAAGCGCCCACGGTTGACAAACAGCCTTGACAATAAGATTTTGGGAAGATAAATGAAGGGGGGGGGGGGGGCTGCCCGATGAGAAGGCCAGTGTTTACCAAACATTTTGCCCTACCAGGATTTTTGCTCGAGAAAGAAGAAAGACAGATTTTAGAAAATTGTTCAATGCTTGGGGTTGGCTCTCCCAGCCCCCTGGCCCCAGGCTCATCTTGAATCCCAATTCACCAGCACCCACCCATTCCTATGAACTCTAATGAATAGTCATCATATCACGCAACCCAGAACTGCATAGCGTTTGCCCCTGAAGCGCATTGCGTTTCATTCTGAAGCGCAGTAGTGACACGGAAGCGCATAGCGGTTCAAGTGGAAGCGCATAAGCGTTTCAGATAGGACACTTTTGCATAGCGGACCGTTACGCATATTACACCGGAACTGAGACATGCACCATTTGTCGCTTCTCTGGATAATTCGTCCCCCTGCAAAAGCTGTCTTTGGGTTTTACGACCCAGTAGGTGTATCCTATCTTACTCAAATCAGACTTGGTCTAAGCAAATTAAACCTCCACAAATTCTTACATAATTTTAAGGATACTGTAAATCCAATGTGCCCAACGAATGACGGCATTGAGGATGTGGAGCACCTTTTGTTGCTTTGTCTTTCATTTGAAATTCAACGACAAGATCTTCTCGCTGGAGTTTCGGAATTATTACGATCATTTGTCCAAATCAACACCCTTCCAAACAACGTTCTAAGAGAATGCTAAAAACCTTACTGATGATGTCGATAGAAGTATACTTGAGCTCACTCTCGAATCCATCCAACGAACAGGTTGGTTTGATTAAGATAACTCCCACCTTTTGCGATGCGCCACAAAGCCATAGACAAAGTTGGCTACGGTTTGTTTACGCACGTTCGGTTCATGAAAATGTTGTGGCATAAGTATAAAAGTTGAATAATATTAAAAATTTTCCCCGAGTTTGGTCACGTAACTCGAAATGGGTGAAACAAACCTTGGCCGATTAGGTCAATTAATTCCACTCTTAGTAAGCTTTCGTTCTTTTTTATGGTAGTTACGTGAAATGAAGTGAAGTTACGTGTAGTTTATGTGCTATCTTTGTCTTCCAACAATGTCGCCACGGTCGTGTTTCCTGTTTTACGTTGCCATTAGGTAGACATTGTTTTCACTCTAAATAGCATTTTTGTAGTAGCAGAGTATCGTAATTTGTAAGTAGTGTTATTAGGTAATGTGTATTGTAAGTTTTAGCTGGATATATATATAAGAAGAAAAAGAATTAGGTCCCAAGTGACATAGTATGGTCTTCAAGAAGTTTTTGAAATGCTCTAGGGCTGTGATTTATGGTATACAACTTCAAACTCCAATTGATATCATTTTCTCTTCAAGCAACTTCTTACCACTTTGCAACAAAATGAACTGTTAGAAATTGCATCACACCGCTTCCATCAAGTTTTCTACACCAGTGGCCAAATTGGTGTAAATTTGGAAAGGAGAGAAAATGCTGCAAGATGCACAATGGAAAGGAGAGAAAATGCTGCAAGGGGAAGTCTTGTCTTGCCACTGACTAAACATTCTATGAAATCTGCATAGATAGTGAAATAGAAAACGCAATTAATTCTTGGTGTGACATACAGGAAGAACCCGCAAAATAGAAACCAGTTTTTTCAAAACAGCCTTTTTAGTTTCTTATTACAAGGGCATTCATCAAGGAAATAGGCTGAAAGGTTTCTTATAATATGGTTAAGAAACATTCAATGATTTCCAGTTAAATACATACAAACATACTGTTGTGGGTGGTTGCAGGTCATTGCGTAGGTCATCGTCATCGTAGGTCAAAAATGACCATCACCACTTGAGGTGCGATCATGGGTCTAACAAAATACAGATGAAAATGCCTATTTTCTTATTGACGTTTTGTCTACTTTTGGGGCAGATAATGAACATGCACTGGGTAAGAACTTAGATTAACTCATAGATAATGTGAAGAAGTCATGATACTCTTTGTAGTACCCTAAAATGTAGTGCATCCTATTGATTTTAGAGTCAGATTTTAGAGCTGCAAGGAGATATGTTTACATCTGTGTTGGTCATATGTGACGTCAAGACCTCTATTGCTACTATTGTTTCATGAAGCAATATGATTGGTTGTTTCTGAGATAAGCAAAGTCGCTGATTGGCTCAGAAACAAATTTTATCCTGTTATACTCAAGAGAATGGTGAAACAAGAACATAACCAATGTCTTCTTCAAGGGCTACTTCCTCTTGTCCAGCATCTACTTGTGTTTCTTTATCCTCCAAATGAAGGTTGATTGTTTCCTCACCTTTGATAAAAAAGAAAATCAAATTACCAATACAGCACAAATGCAATCATGTACCGGGTGACCCAGAAAGTGACCCGATACGATCCATTACATAAAAACGATTAAGATGCTGATTGAGATGCTTCAAACGTAGTTCTTTCGCTCCTCAAAGACTACCCTAATTATGAATATTTTGCAACATTTTTTTAAGCACGATTAATTTCCCGAACTATGGATTTTGAGGACATGGGCAGGCTTGAATTCCTGAAAAAGTCACCAAAAACAGGGGATCGATTTAAAGCCAGTTCAGATCTTGAAAACAGATGAGTTGCTGCCACACAAATTACATTTAGAAGAGCTGCACATTCCACTCGGAGCAACCATAGAGATTACAAATGACTTACGGGAGAAAAAGAAGGAGACCAAAACAACAATTAACCCTATAGTGGTTGGGCTATTTGATAGTCCTATTTTTGTTGGGGGGGGGGGCAAAAAAGCCCCCCCACCTAACGCTTGATTGGTAATAGGTAGAGCAACCAGGCATGTACTTTCTGTAAATTTTGGAGAAAAAACCTAAAAATAGCCATCATTTTTGCTCATGTCAGCATTTTCCTTTCTGTGGTCAAGAAAAGCAACAAAATTGGCCAAAATCAGGAAAATTGGGATAAAATTAAATTTGGAGCACATTTTCCAACCAAACACGATACTTATGATAGAATGCATCAAACAACACTTCATTACAAAAGAAATTTGCGAAATATTGCACTTCTGCTCTTTTCTTCGCCATAATTGAGGTTTGAAAATTTGCGATTTTTCCTGGGTCAGTCCCAGAAAATTGTCTCCCGCCCCCTGATTTTTCAAAATATTTCAATGAAACTTTTTTGAGAACAAAATTTATCTCACTTTGAAATTTCATAGGTAGGAACGAGGCTATCTTTCGATTGGAACACTATGGCAAAACATTCTTTAAAATATCATATCAACAACAATCAACACATGGTTCCTCACCCCAGCAATACTGTGCACTATTACTAAGTAATTTAACAAACCCACTTGCCTACTGGGGTTTGGCGAGATAGGAATCAAATGTTTTAGCCGGATTTTGCTCGTGGCCCATGGCGGAGACCTTCAAAGCTTCATTTTCATGGACCAATCGGATGGCGAATAAGCGAAGAAGACAAGAAAGGTGCGAAGATTTTTCTAAATTTTACTTACCTTCATAAAACGAAACCAGGACAAAAAACTGCTGGAAATTTCCGGAATTTTTTTGAAAATATCTGCTCACCAGATGTTTGGGCAGCCAGGTTTGGATGCCGGTTAAGATACCTCACTCTTTCGTGGAGATAAAGCGATTCCAATCGAAGAGACCCGCATAACCTCTTTGATGCTTGTTTACGCCACTTCAAGTCAGGTGATAAAACCTTTCAATTTCATAACTTATTTCGCACCAGGAAAGCTTGTCCCATGAATACAAAAAGGAGGATAATAGAGAAATTTCCCAAGAGTTTTGCCATGTGACTTGAAATCTGAGAACTAAGCTTTGCAAATATTTTTAGTTCACATAGAAATCGAAGGGGTATTAAATCTTGAACCAAAAAAACTGTGGTGGAAGGACCATAGCAAGAAGAATTGAAAACGTGGATATTTGGCGCTCTGGGATCGTTCCTACAACAATCACTATTGTTATTACTATTGTCTCTCGCCCAGAATTTCTATTGTTTAAGGTTAAGTGCCTCATTGGTTTTGGAAAGGCCATAACTCCTAGAAACCATGAGATATTTAAACCGGCATCCAAAACTGGATACCCAAACATCTGGCGAGTAGATTTCCTCAAAAAAATTCGGGAAATTTCCAGCAGTTTTTTGTCCTGGTTGTGTTTTATGAAGGCAGGTAAAATTTTAGAAAAATCTTCACACCTTTCTTCTGTCTTCTTTGCTTATTCGCAGTCTGATTGGTCCGTGAAAATGAGGCTTTGAAGGTTTCAGGCCATGGGCCATGAGCAAAATTTGGCTAAAACATTGATTCCTATCTTGGGTTTGGCTACAAAGGATATCAAAAAGCTTAAGAACTGTATCTTTACTCTTGGCATTTTGTACCATTCTTCCAATGTTAAGGAACAATTCTCGTTCTTCTTTTGACTTCAGAACCAACTTTGTAACATGATGCAATGAGCGGGTCCAGTGGACTTGACATCCTCAAAGAACTGTCCCACATTTCTCTGTGCCAAGTGCCTTCTTCAGACCATTTGCTGAATTAAAAAAAATTAAGTCCAGATTGCTGCCATCTTTAAAGCCAGGAAACTGTTTCATGGCAGCTTGGAATATTTGCTTGAACATTGTTCCGTATGCTTGCCCACCTTGCTTGTTGCATAGCACTCTTGCCATATGGTATGCATACTTGTAGCTGGCCGTGAAGTGATAACCAGCACCATCCATTTGGTAGTCACCAGGGGCGGCTGGGAGCAATGATGAGTTGTTACTAACTGCGAGCGATGCGAGCGAAGGATGGGGGTCCGGGGTTGCCCCCGGAAAATTTTTCGAGGACCACGCCCTTCAGAACGCCGGAAACTCCCATTCTTATCAAAAGAGAGATAAATATAAAGTTAGTACTGTTCCAAAATTAAAGTCTATATCAAAAACTGAATGTTTCGTGTCCGTTTATGAAACATGCAGAAAGGTCTCCATTCGAATAAAACAAAATATTTTGAAACAAGAAAAAATTTGGTCCAAACTCAAACATATAATCACTGTTTTTATCCAATTTTTGTATAAAACGTGTATCGCAATCCATCATCATCCTCGAGCACATCTATAACATCAATTGTATCTATTTTCTTGAAAATCGTTCAAGACGTCATTGATTGATCTCTTTAAACCTGCTAACAACGTTCTGGTAAAATGTTGGTTCTTTAGTAAGTGATCGTAATATAGCATGCTCAACTTGTAAGAAAACAAGGTGTTCTTTTCTTTCTTGCAGCATTCTTGATCTCTATGCTGAAATCACTCTTTTCATGCGACTGAAGGCTCTCTCGCAGTGTACGCTTGTGAGTGGGGTCACTGCTGCAACTTCCAGGAGAACCATTGCATGCGGAAGAGCATCGGCAAGGTCCGTGCTATGTATAACAGTTAGCAGGTCTTGTATGCTCAATGCTTCTCTATTTCTTCCTCTATGCCCGTACTCTCTCTTATTTCGAACTCGTCAATTTCTTCGTAATTCCACAATTCCGTGATTCCAGATTCCCAAATTCCACAGTTCCGGATTCCCTAAATTACACCCATCGTTGCCCCTACAGTTTTGAGCTAAAATTCAATACACAATACTCAATAAGTTCAATAACTGCTGGAGACTCAGATCTACAACCAAATTGTTTTATAACCCTTCTATGGCAGTGTAAGTAGGGAAAGAACCAGTGCATTGCTGCTTTCTCCGCATCACAAACTCGACAGAACATATTTCACTTTGAAACCCGCGAAGTCCGCATAATCCATTTTTCACCTACACCTAGGGTAGTCGTGGGCAATCACGGACGCTGGGCAATCACGGACAAATCGGCTTTCGAGAATGATTTCCAAAAGATTTTCATGAAAATTAATCTCAAATCGTTACAAATATGTAGAAATACCTTTTTCCTCCAAATATTTCGCTTCATAATTTTTCCTCCAAATATTCTTGTGGTTTGCAGTTGTTAATAAAAGTGCTTTGCATGCTGGCCAGTGACGCGAGTGGGCCTAACTTCTCGCCATTTTCCTGCGTTTCGAAATTGAGGTATCGCTCGTCGGGCGATTGGGGAATGCTCTCCGTTCTTGTAATGCTTTCAGTATATGATTGATCGATGGAAAAACCATCCTCTTTTCATTGGATACTGGTGTTATCCCCATCCCATGACGCAGATTTGTGATTCCCCTCCATTTGTCGATGTCATATGAAACAAGCCCATATGGGCAATGTCGGACAGTGGTGATTCCTCTCAAGATGACGCATGTGTTTCATGTTTCCACTCCTTACGCAATTCCCAGCAGACTTAGTGATAAAATTACTCACAAAATGATAAAAAGAAGAGCAAGGTATAAAAATAATATAAAGACGGGGGCAGGGGCGGCGCTGAGGGGTATTCAAGGTATTCACTGAATACCTATTTTTTTCAAAAATTTCCTAAAAGTTTTTAACCTTCGAAAAAAGTTTCCTATCAAAAACCTCGCTGCAGAAGACGCTGAGCAATGCACTGAGGTTTGTGAAAGGAGCCTTCTTATGATGTCAGAAATGACGCACAGACTATATTTACCGTCCTTTTTGTCTGAAAGAAAGTAGATAATTAATTGCTAATCCCTTGAGGAAGTTTTCTATGGCGAATATGATAGCTATTGATATTAGGGATTATAATGGCCCCATGGGCTGTGAGGTATTCAGAGGCCATCCTGAATACTAAATCTTTGTTTCCGTGGCCCTTTGTGACGTCGACTGCCATTGAACACATAGCCTCATAACAAAGAGTTTCTGAGCTGAACGTATTCAGTTTTCATTCTGAATACTGCGGCGAGGTTCCCTGTGTCTTCACTTTCGACTGTCGTTGCGAATGATGGATCGGGTTTTGGGAAACGAGTATCGTTGGGGAGTTTCCAAAATTTTTTCTTTGCGATCGGAACAAAGGAATCAACTCACTCACGAACAGCGTCTGCGTTTAAAAAAAGATGGAAGACCTTGCCCGGCAATAAAGTACAAGGGAAGGACGAGCCATTCGACATACGAGAGTATTCCGTGGATATGCGGAGGAGAAACCGAAGAAGGAAAGAGCACATTTTTTTGCTGGCCATGCTTAGTTATGGGAGATATATCAACGGTACGTTAGTTTCAAACTTTTTTATTCTGATGCCAATGCTAATGTTTTTAACACTGTGACGTTGATTTGCTAAGGTATCATGGTTGTAGGCTATAAAAGGGTCCATTATTTCTCAAGAGTCTAGCATCTTGAATTAAATAACTTTTAAATTCTATTTGTTTTACTTCGAAAAACATTTAATGTAACCAAAAATATTACGGCGTGCTTCAGAATACGGATGCGAACACCTCTTTGAGAAGATGAGGTCTGTCTTAGGGGCCATGGTATTCAGGTCTGAATCGCAATACCTTGCCCTTTTGGTGGCTAGCTGGAGACGGCAAGTTGCCGCGGATTATGACTGCCACATGATCGCTGACGATTATGTAAACCCTAGCGGTTTAAAGCCCAAGGCCCTTCATCTTCCTCCTGTTCATAACACTGTGAGAATGTCACCATGATGTCACTGATCTTTCAAAACTTTACGTTTGAAGAAAAATAGTATGGGATTTCCATGACACTCATCTTTCTTGTAAGAAACAACTCATGAGCAACAGTAGGATTAACTTTCAAAAGTTAAAAACCGTGTTACCTGGCTTGAAAGAGCTAAGAAACGTATGATTTGCAGCTTAATTTTTTCCAGATCACTCAAAAATGTTTTGATACTGCACAGGGCATTTATTTCGACATTGTTTTGAGTACGAATTATGTTATTAATTGTTTGAGATATTACTGAGTAACTGGGAAGCCCTTCTATCGAAAATAGATTGACTCTGCACCTTCAGCATTAGAAATATATGGAGTGTGATTGAGGCCAAAATTAAATCATAAAATGAAAGCACAATTTTAAATTGAATCTGACGAAACGAAATTATAACTTCAATCAAATACTCTATTCGAAAAAATAAAATGCATTTTGAAATCAAATGACAATATTAAAGCCAGAAAAAACAAACAAGAAGAAATCGAAATCAAAATAGAAAACATTTTCTAAATGGAATTCACAAGACGAAATCAAAGTGCAAACACGAAATCCAATCCAAAATGAAGAGAAAATATGCAAGACGAAATCGAAATGCAAACATAAAATAAATCACAAAATGAAAATGTGCAAGATGAAATCAAATTCTAAAATGAAATAAAAAATTGAAATGCAAAGCAAAATCGGCCAGCTTCAAATCTTGGTGGATGCTGTGTTTTTGGGGGCCTCTAGCGTGCACAGAACCCCGCACAGAACATGTTTAAAAGAAAAATCTCGTTTTCATGCTGAAATGGCCGAGTTTTGTAGAGCGAAATCATTCATGCACTAAGTGAAATCAATCAAAATCAATCATGCGCTAAGTGAAATCATTCATGCGCTAAGTGAAATCATTCATGCGCTAAATGAAAAACAAACGAAGCAAGCGCGCCTACAAGAACAATTGTAGGCCCTCAGTCGCGTTGGGCGTTCGTCGAGGTTTGCAACGTCTTGGTTTCCAACGGCAGGTGGACTTGTGTTGGCTCTCAGGGCTGTCCCAAATTCTCAGTTTCTTATAAAAAATAAATGTATTTGAGAAAATAACAAAGCATATCTTTGAAGAAGTGAGGGTAGGGAGGGGCAGAGATGGCGCCGGGGATGAAATTCGAGCGAGGCGAGCTAAGTTTTTGCGTACCACATCTTGCAGATTGGCTTAAAATGCGACTACACTCTCTCAAAACATAACAAGGAAGTTACGGAAGTAGAAGACACTACACAGCAATTTTCAAGAATTCAAATGTCAAAGGCGGGCTCTGTGAATATTTGGGGGTTCCTGCCGCCTAAGACCCCCGGTTGCGCTATCCCTGGGGAGGGGATGGTTTTAGCACGTGATAGCCCTATGGCTACGCGGTCACTTCCTCTGCTTTCTTGACATTCAATTAAATTAGATTTTCCCTTCTTATAAGCACCGCCCCTCGTCTAGTCCTTGTGCCATACACCCTTTATTATAAAAATTTTGATCTGCTTTGTTATTTTCTCAAAATACACTTAATTTTTGTAAGAAACTGAGAATTTGGGACAGCCCTGAGAGCCAACACAAGTCCACCTGCCGTTAGAAACCAGGACGTTGCAAACCTCGACGAACGCCCAACGCGACTGAGGGCCTACAATTGTTCTTATAGGCGCGCTTGCTTCGTTTGTTTTTCATTTAGCGCATGAATGATTTCACTTAGCGCATGAATGATTTCACTTAGCGCATGATTGATTTTGATTGATTTCACTTAGTGCATGAATGATTTCGCTCTACAAAACACGGCCATTTCAACTTGAAAACGGGATTTTTCTTTTAAACATGCTCTGTACACGCTAGAGGCCCCCAAGACAAACACAGCATCCATCAAGATTTGAAGCTGGCCGATTTTGCTTTGCATTTCAATTTTTTATTTCATTTTAGAATTTGATTTCATCTTGCACATTTTCATTTTGTGATTTATTTCACGTTTGCATTTCGATTTCGTCTTGCATATTTTCTCTTCATTTTGGATTGGATTTCGTGTTTGCATTTTGATTTCGTCTTGTGAATTCCATTTAGCAAATGTTTTCTATTTTGATTTCGATTTCATCTTGTGTGTTTTTTCTGCCTTTAATATTGTCTTTTGATTTCAAAATGCATTTTATTTTTTCGAATAGAGCATTTGATTGAGGTTATAATTTCGTTTCGTCAGATTCAATTTAAAATTGTGCTTTCATTTTATGATTTAATTTTGGCCTCAATCACACTCCATAGAAATATGACGAACTCTTTGGAAACTTATGTAGCAAGTGTCCTGATATGTAAAAAGCTACCAATCAGCCGCAAACCTTAGTTTCTTCTACGTCTTCTAACAGAATTGGTGCAAATTAACGTTGGCCTATTTAGCTTTCGATTTCAGGAAAATTAATTTCATTGTTTACATGAATTAAGAGTAGATTAATCATTTTTGTAAACTGCAAATAAAAGAATTAATTGTAGCATCGTAGAATGGAATATTCCTTTTTAATCCTTATATATTTTCTATCCTAATTGTTGTAGATGAAGACGTCATTCGTACAAAGGACTGGTTACAATTCCGCAGGGTCAAATCTTTCAAATCTTGCTGGTAGCCATCAAGCATCAAAAAAGCATATCATGTATCACACCGCGTACAAACTTCTTGGGAATACCGATGTTGCGTGTGCACTTGATGAAGCAAGGCAAAGAGAAGTAACCAAACACAACTATAATGCATCTCGCTACACCAAGATGCTTCATCATCACATTGATGCTGCTGTCTTTTTATCAGCGCAAGGACTTGCTTTTCGTGGACATGATGAAGGCAAACTGTCATCAAACCGCGGGAATTTTCTGGAACTCATGGAGCTGCTGGGCAATTACAGCCACGACTTGCGATCCTTCCTCGACAAGGATCGAATCACATACACATCCCATGAGCCGCAAAACGAATTGATTGAATGCATCACGGAGGAAGTTCGCCAGGAGATCCAAAGACGAATGGACAACTCGAGATTTGTCTCGGTCATGATGGACGATACCAGTGATACGAGCAACGTTGAACAGTCAGTAGTTTCAGTGCGGCTCATAAATGACGGCGAAGTTGAAGAGCATATGCTGGGATTGATGGATGCATCTGATGACCAATCAGCTGATGGCCTTACAGACATCCTCTTGCAGACACTGAAAAAGTACAAAGTAGAGCCAGAAACCAGTGGGGAGAGGCTAGTTGGGCAATCCTATGATGGAGCTGCTACAATGAGCGGAGAGTTAAACGGAGTACAGCGACAAATACAGGGTAATTTTCCAGCTGCATACTACAACCACTGCGTGGCTCACAGAATGTCTCTCTGTGCCTCCCGGTCCGCCAGTAAAATTCCTCAGGTTGCCAAGTTCTTTGGAACAACTGATAAACTAATAAGTTTCTTCAGAAGCAGTCCAAAACGGACGAGACATCTTGGCCTTAACCTACCAAAGCCTGGTGACACCCGCTGGCTTTCTCGTGATTCTGCGATCAGTGTCATCGATTCTTGCTACGAAGCCATTGGAACCGTTCTGTACGAACTCTCTAATAACAGGAACGAGAAGGCCGAGACCCAGACTTCGGCCAGAGGTCTTGGTATCCAAATGCAGCAAGTTGAATTTGTGTTCTTGCTGAAGCTTTACCGGAAAATATTCGAGCATTGTACCCCAATAATGACTGTCATGCAGAAGCCAACGTTGGATGCGATTCAACTCAGCTCGATGTTGGAAGATTTTCAACGGTTTTTAAGGAGCTTCAATTTTGTGCAAGTCTGGGAGGCCACCTTACAAGCAGATCCTGATTTTCCAGTGATACGTGCAAGAGGAGGATGGAGGGGCATGGAGCAGGAGAAAGATGGATCTCAAGAGAGTTGGAAGGAATCGTTGACAAATCTTGGCAAAGATATTATCGCCAAGTTTTCTGAGCAGCTTTCATGGCGCTTTGAAAATCTTTCGCGATTTGAATGGATGAACTTAATTCACCCTACTAAATTTGAGGAACGAAAGAGGGCCACTAGTAGAGAGCAGCGCGCTTTGATCGAAGCAGTGCACAGGCTTTATCCCTTCGCAGTTTCAGATGTTACGGCTACAGAGTATAATCTGAACGTCCTGTACAACAACAATGAGATTTCCCTCCTATTGCAGAAGCTTGTTCGTGACCGGGATGCTTTCGTAGCCAAGAAGAAGGAGAGGAGTAGAAAATTACGTGCAAGCATGATCGAGGTCGAAGCAGATTCCGAAAGTGCAAATCAAGTAGAAACAAGTATCGAAGAGCATGACGAATTTGAAGTTGGAGATGAAGCTGATGTAGAGCTTGATGCTGTAAGGGAAGGAACAGCAACTGTACAAGATCTCTTGTCAGTGATTAAGAGTGCTGATCTAGCAGAGGCTCTCCCGCAAGCAATGATTTTGCTAGAACTTGCAGTCACGACACCACTCACTAGTGTTCATTGCGAACGGGTTTTCAGCAGGATGAAGCGAGTAGTTTCACCTGCCCGGTCTAGAATGGTGCAGATGCGGAAAGAGAATCTCGTTTTGCTACAAGTTGAACATCGTTTATTGCGTTGGCTCATTAAGCAATCATTCTTTAAAGACAACGTAGTAAAACGGTTTAAGGCATACAACCTCCGAAGATTTGAGAGATTTTCTAAAAAGTAGAAACAAATTGTAATAATGGTGCTATAAATATGTAGAAAATGCTTGAGCCAATGCTGTATCAGTTGCATTTCAATTGGAATCGAAATCTTTCAAATCTTTTGCCACATCTTTGCAAAGCTTGTTGTCTAACAGTGCGTACAGCACTTGATAAAATCGATTTCTTTACGAATTGTTTTAACGATGCAACAAATATGGACACGGCTGTATGCATTTTTGCAACTTGTATATCATGAGTTTCATAAGTTTGCTTTGTAAAGATGTACACTGTACTAACTTCTATTGCATAACAATTGCACAAGAAAAATATTTTTGTCGTGAATCGTTAAGAAGGGCTCTTGCGACGTTTTACAACAGTTTAAATTTTACAAACAGAATTTCTACCGGAGAATGTACTGAACACCCCCCCCCCTCCCCTCGAGAGATGATGACAGCCTTTTCAAAATTTGAATACCTATTTATTTTTTGTCCCAGCCGCCCCTGGACGGGGGTAACATAGAAAAAGTTTCTTACTCAAAAATTAGGCATGAATAAGCAAGGTTCCCGGTGTATCATTACAATATTTTGCAGGATTTCCTCCCCGAAATTATTTGATCAATTTAACGCCTGATTTTGGGGATTATTCTTCGTGTACCAAAATTCTTTTCTTGTTGAATTATTGCATTATTTTTTGTAGAGAAACACTGTGTGCAGGCCATTTTAATTACGTGTGATTTAAAGTGCCCCCGTTTGATGACGTTCATCTTGCTTCATGTTAGAACTATTCAAATGTTACCCCCACGGGAACGACACACCATGTACTTTCAGTCAGTCTCTAAAAATGCAACACTGCTCGAAAGATATATAATTCACAGTGATATCAGTTTCGATTAAATCATTTACCCTGCTCATACGCGATAATACGTTAAGAATCTAGTCGCAAATATGGTTGGAATCACGATGAAGTCTAAATTTAAATGTAAATGGAAGGCCGAAGATATGGAGAATGCCGTTAAAGCATGCAAAGAAGGTACGTCGGTTCGTAAGGCAGCCGAGAAGTTTCATGTTCCAAAATCTAGTCTTCAAGACATAATCAGTGGCAAGAACAAAATTGGATCACGAGTTGGGCGAAAACCAGTTTTCAAGCCACATGAAGAAAAAGAGTTGGTGGAATGGCTCAAGAAGATGTCACGCTTGGGATTTGGGCGCACGAAGAAGCAAGTCGTTGAAACTGTGCAAAATATTTTAGATAAGCAGGGGAGGACGGTTCCAGTTTTCAAGAACAATAAGCCCGGAGATGACTGGTGGAAGCATTTTTTGAGAAGAAACCCAGAGATACGGATGAAGAAGCCAGAAAAACTTGAACGTTTCAGGGCCAAATCTTGTTCCGAGAAAGGGCTGCGTGGCTGGTACGATCATTATGAGAAAGTATTAAAAGAATTTGGCATCACATCGGCCGACCAGGTATACAATTGCGATGAAAGTGGTTTTCCTCTTCAAGCTGGCACCATCGGAAAGGTAGTGGTTGAGCGCGGTGTATCCCATGCCTATCAAATTGCGTCGAATAAGAAGACACAAATCACTGTCCTCGTTGCCATTTCAGCAGACGAAAGAGCACTGAATCCAGCAGTACTGTTCCCAGGAAAGCGACCTATTTGGAACTATAGCATCGATCTCCCTCATAATTCCATGGTTGCGTTTACGGATAATGGTTGGATGGAGACAGGGACATTCTATGCTTGGCTAGCAAATCATTTTGTGAAGGAAATTCCCTCCAAACGCCCAGTGATACTCCTGCTTGATGGCCACGATTCCCACGTTGATCTTTATGTCAGCAATTTTTGCGACGAGAATGGCATCATCCTTTTCTGCTTACGCCAGCACACATCGCATTTAACACAACCACTTGATGTTGGTTTTTTTAAGCCCCTGAAGACGTTTTGGAGTGCTGCTTGCCAGAAGTTCAACGATGCTAATCCAAAAGCTGATATTTCAAAGGCAACCTTCGGTAGAGTTTTCATGGAAGCTTTCAACAAGGCGGTGAAGCGCGAGACAATAATCAACTCCTTCGAGAAGGCTGGTATCTATCCCTGCAACTTCGATCAGCTCGACAAATCAAAGTTCACGTGCTCAGAATTGTACGACAATGAAAATGATGGTGATGACGGTGATGTGGACATTGCTGGAATCAGCAAGATCGATGACAACATCATTCTGGAAATTTTTGAACAAAATGAGGAAACTGCCCCACGAAACGAAGAGCCTGGACCACCTCACAGAGAAGATCAACAACAACCGCATTCTCTCTCCGCCATGGTAAAGGATGCACTTTCTTCCGCTAAACGGAACATTGAAAGCGCCATCATGGAGACTGAGAAGAACATGACAACGGAGAAGATTGATGTGTTTGAGAAGAGATTCAGAGAAGGCTACGATCTTCAAGAAGATGCTGAATACTGTGCTTGGAGGGATCTGAAAGTCCTTGCATCAAACCCAACTCCATCACCAAGTGTCATCGACAAGAGCATCGACTCAGAATGCCAGGAGGAGCTACAAAAAGAACAAGAGCCACTGCCTGGACCATCAACCGTTGACATGACAGATGTTTCAAGTTCTGTTGGTGGATCGGAATCTTGGAAGCACTATCTATCTTATCCAGGCACCCCAAAGAAAACGAAAAATAAAGAAAAAAACCTGAGGCAAAAAAGCTCCATGCTCCCAAGGCATTTATCAGGCAGACTTGCACAGGAAATGATGGCATCGATAAAGAAGAAGAAGAAGGAAGAGCAAGATGCAAAAGAGAAGCGAAAGGAAGGAAGAGAGAAGAAAGCTGCAGAGAAAAAGAGGAGGGCTGCTGAAAAGAAAAAGCAAACACAGCTCAAGAAAAAACAAAGAGAAGAACAAAAGGCAGCAAAAGAATGTGAACGAGCCAAGAAAAACTCGAAGGGAAAGAAAGGCAAAAAGAAGCTATTTGAACAGCTATTAAGAGAGGAAAATGAGTGCCAGAAGTGTGGAGGAGTTTATGATTCGGATGATGAGGATGAGAGGTGGATTGCTTGTGGCAAAGATGTGGAGAGTGATGAAGAGAGCGAGTTCGACAATGGCTGTGGATTGTGGTTTCATGTCCGATGCACATATCTTGGACAAAGCATTACTGATGAAGAACTGGAAGAGATTAATTGGTTATGCGAGACTTGTATCTAAAAGATTAGATTGTAACATTGAAAGACGCATGTGCCTTCTATTTTTCTTTTGTAACAGGACTACAAAGAGTGATTTACTATGAAAAGCTGTTTTTCTAATCTGTTTCGTTTCATTTTGTCATGTAATTCACCAAGAAGTTTTCATTTTGACCCTGATCACAGCATTTTGTCTGATGAGATCAAAAGTGGAAACACTAAAGTTAAATCGTACATGTGTTGAATTATTCATTTGCATGCAGCTACTACTATTTTTGATATCATCTGAGAAAATGTTGTGATCGGTGTCATACGAATAAACTGAGCCTTTAGACTTTGATTATTTGGAGAATATTAATCCCCCTGAAGCTGGATGCTTTGTTTCAGCTCATGGCAATTTTTAAAAAGTATTGATTTATTCAAGACGACTTTTCAAACATATGTTATGTGCGGGAAAAAATAATGTTACCTGGCACCCATGCTATTTCAAATCGATCACATATTTGTGAATTTGCCTTTTCTGTGGTTATCCCCCTGCATAGCCTCGTTTTAGGTTTTCAAGCAGACCAAAACATAAGATATTCACATGTCCGGCATTACCCATGTATGTCCGACATTGCCCACCCGATGTTGTTGGCTCTGATTTAAAAAAAACAATAAAACAAGTAAGTGAAATATTGAAAGCAATATATCATTCAATTACCTATTTAATAAGCTTTCACTTGATTTAACTTCGTTTTGATATGAAATACTGGTAAATGAGATATTAGCAGAAGAAATGAAAGTGTCCGTCATTGCCCACGACTACCCTAATGTCAAAATGAATTCTGTGGATTTTGTATTTGGTGGATTTTTTGTATGTTCGCGAAGTCCTCGGGGTCCAAGGAATTCACCTGGCCATAAAGAAAGCATCTCAGTTTCAGTATTGGAGACAACATCATAATTCACTCACTCAAAATTTAAGGAACAAATTAAGAAGCTTGAAGAAGTATAAAGCAAAAATTTCATTGTTGTTCCATCGGTGTTCATTGGTGTTTCATAGGTGTTCATTGGTGTTCATTGGGTTCCAATGGTGTTCATTGGTGTTCACTGGTGTTCCATTGGTGTAGTGTTTAGACTGGACCCTTGCTGCAATGCCAGATGACATTCAATGATAATGCCTCCACATTTTGAAACCATTGCCTTCAATTTTTTTTTATGATTGCCTAGTGCATTTACCTATCAGCTGTACACAATGCAACTTAGTTGTTACTTGTCAAGTTGTGGGAGGCTGAAGTATGTGATTAACCCATCTATGCATTTTTTGACACTAAAGTACTCAGCTTTAAATGCAACAATTTTTAACAGATAGAATTAAATGTTTGTTACAAAACCGTCTTTAGACAAGGGTTTGTTAATTTGGCTGTCATGCCTGCTCACATTCAGTAATAATTCCTGCATATTTTGCAACCATTACCCGTTTGACACTGCACAGTAATAGGTGAATGTTTTAATAAGATTTACTGAAGTAAGTTGGAAGGTTTTCTAACAAAAAGAGATAAGCTTCAGACATCTCCAACCTTAGACAATTAAGGTATGATAATTCTAGAATTCTTTAATGGTTTTACACATATTTTTTTATAGGAGGCTAAGAATTAGGGCCAGCACTGGAAGTGTATTAAAATTGTCCGATTTTCAGTACTCAGAGTTTCTTACACATTCTTTTACGATTCCATGACAATTATCATTCCCACTACCATGCAGATAAAAAAAATTAAAACAAGGTTTTTTTGAAGCCTTTCCAATGTTTGTTTAAAGTACACTCAAGTACCTTGCAAGTAATATGCTTCAAGAAACAAGTGACAATAAAGCCATCCTTATTTAACCCTATCAAGCCTAGGGGGGGGGGGGCGAATCAGCCCCCCCCCCCTAGCGGTTTTTTGTCTGTAGATTTTTACCAAATGCACTTACAACACTGAAACTTTCTGACTTCTAGTTTTTATCCTTGTTACGATGTAAAATTAATTTTTTGAAAAAATCAAGTTCATTCCAGGGGGTAAACGCGACCAGTTTTCAAGAGATGTATGTGTAAAATTTTGAATAATTCCTAATAAAATCTACAGCTAATGTGATAAAATGATGAAAAGATAGGAATACATGCTACTTTTGATGCTCTATCCAATGAATTAGCTAATTTTTAATTTGAACGTATGGTTTTGCGGATTTTGGCACTACGCATGCGCGCATTCTTTGCATTCCTGTGTGATGACGTCATCACTTTTTGTTAATTTTTCTTCACAGAGCAAATACTATTTAGACATAGAATACAGTGAAATTGGACTGATGTCCTTTATGCTTGTTGTTTTCTCACAATCAACAATTGAAAATTTTTAGTACTGAACCCTATTGACTTTGAAAATTGAATAATGTGACGTCATGAAAAGGTCACGTGACATATCTAAAAATAGATTTCATTTTTGGGTTCATCATAAGTTGTTCTATACACATGCAAAGTTTGAAGGCTCTAGGTTGTCCAGAACAGAAGTAAATTAGGGGGGGCCGAATCAGCCCCCCCCCTAGGCTTCCTTGAGCATCAAATACCCTTGGCCTGATAGGGTTAACCATGGGCATCCATGCATCTGAGAACCTCAGAAAACAAATCCAGCAAGAAATTCAAGTGTTATCATTTACTCCAAGTTTTATGATAAATTGAATATTTCCCCAATAGAGGATTGCGCTAAAGATGGCGGCGAGGAATCTCTTACCGGGATGCTTTGCGTTCGAATTACAAATCTTTAACAATTCTATAGGAATTTCATTAACCCTATTAGTACTGGGCGGTTTTTTACTAACTTTGTACTGGGGGGGGGGCGTTTTTCGCCCCCCCCTCTTTTTCTCCGAAACTACAAGAGATATAACAATAAGACTTACTCCTATTGTTCTTTAGACAATTTGCTATTAAAATATAACAATGACAATTAATTAGTCGCATGTTTCGTTGCTAGGCAACCAAAAAACAAAGGAAAATTGACAATTTTTTACCTTCTTCGCAAGAAAAATTCTATTTAATTTACCTCTCATCCAATTTTCTCTAAGTTTGTCTCAAAGTGTAGCAAACATGTTACAGATTTAAAATACGTACTTTTGAGATATTTCCAGTTTCTATTTTTAGCACAATTAGCGTTTAATTAGCTTTTTGTTCCATGTACAGATTTTCTTTGCAGTTATTTCTAAGTCTCGTTTTCTTATCTAGTAAATATTGGCTCAGAAGTAATAAAATGAATAAGTTGAAGCAAAAAGACAACAATTTTTATATGTTACATTTATTTATTGGAGCAATGACGTCATAAATGTCAATGACGTCATGTATGTTAAATTTTGCTGATGTCAGCAAAAATGAAATGTATATATATCAAATGAAAGTACTTATCAAAAGCAATCGAATGATACATGTTTGAGATCAATCGGACAAACAAGGCAGAGTCTATGGAGGTTTTAAGAATTTTTTTGTTGACTGCTCTCCAAATATGGTATTACCGTGGTCACGTGATCAGAGTTAGAACAATGAAATGTCAAAAATTTAATTGCCAATTAAATTTGACTAAAAGTCACAAAGTTTGGTGGTTAAATTACAGGCCGTTTTAGTGCAATGTAAAAATGTGTGGTAGGGGGGGGGGCGAAAAACGCCCCCCAGTACTAATAGGGTTAAAGAATGCAGTGCATCTCGGTAAAAAAATCCTCGCCGCCATCTTTAGCGCAATGGTCTATTGATGCAAAAATGTCTTTTTTAACTCCATATTCAAATATATGAAAGATAAAATTTTCTACCTTGCCTTAATTTGCATTTACTTATAGTACACTAAGAATGATTGAAAAAAGTGAAAATGTGGCTTGATGTCAACAAATTGTCACTGAACATTGACAAAACCAATTTCATAATTTTTAAGTCACCTCAGCATTCATCTCCTGAAAATGTTAGCATCAAAATTGGAAAGCTTCCTATCAAGCAGACTTGTTATGTCAAATTTCTGGGTGTCCTTCTAGATGAAAATCTTGCATGGAAGTATCATTTAACAGAACTGTCTAAAAAACTGGCTAGAACTTGTGGTATGTTTTTCAAAGTAAGGCACTTCTTACCTATTGATATTTTGGTCTGTCTTTACAACTCCTTATTTTCACCTTTCCTGCAATATGGCATTTTGGTTTGGGGTCTCACCTATGAGACTCACATCAATCCAGTGTTTTTGTTACAGAAAAGAGTTGTAAGAGCTATTTCATTTGAGCATTTTACTGCACCTTCTATGCCTATCTTCTCTGATTTGAAAATTTTAAAACTTCATGATCTTTTTCAGTTGAAAATGCTTAGTTTTGTTTATAATTGTATTAATAAGATCGCTCCTTCTTATTTTCATTCTTTCTTTGAATTAGTGAATTCTGTTCATCAATATAGTACACGGCAAGCTACCAACAATGATATTTTCCTAACCCAGATGAATACCTTGCAATATGGTCTTAGGTCAGTACGTTACTTTGGAGCTAAGTGCTGGAATGACATTCCTGTGGAAATTAAAAAATCCCCATCTGCAAATAATTTTCGACAAAAAGTCAAAGCCTACCTCTTTGAAAGAAACTACTAATTTTGATTGCATAAAAGTGGATACAAAAAGGTCACCATCCGCCCAATTTCAATGAAAGGAATTAAACTAAAATAAGAAACTTTTCAAACAGGGGGTGTTCTCTCCTCGATTAGTCTAACTACTGAGAGAACTCCTCCTTTAAGTAATTCCCTCCATACAATTTTTCTTTTTGTCTAAATATTTAGTTTCTATTTTGTTTCAATTTTTTCTGTAACATTGTTATTGTAGTTTAGTTTAGTTAATTGTTTGTATGGTTTATGAATGAGAAATTGTATGTAGAGAATTTAAAATATGAAACTGAAACTGATTGTAGAAACTTTAGCATAATTTCAGCCCAACATATTTGTAGAACATTTTTTCAAAGTTTGAATTAAATATGATTTTGGCCCTGAACTGTGTCTGAGGAATGAGCAAAATCATCAATTGTCTTGCACCACAAACTGAAATTGCCATCTTTAGCAATCAGTACTTATGTGACTTTAGTCAGTTCTATTGTGGATTCTTATTGGCAATACCAAGTTGTGCGTACAGTGTTGCTATGACCGAAATGGTTCAAAAACCACGTTAGTTCACATCATGAATGTTGAGATTGTTTGAAGCGTTGCTGGTAGCTCCTTTCTGATTCTCATTGATGAAGTAAAGTGTGGTTTTCAAGCAATTGAGATTTAGCATCGTTGGTTACCCATCTGTATTTTCATAACAGTTGCACTGTTTCAACCCATCCAGGTGTCACCGGGAATCCATGTACATGCATGCAAATGAGTAATTATTTTGGCTATTTACATCTGCACCTATTCTGTGTTTGATTATGTGGGTTCATCTGCAACTTGCAGCTGAGCAAGTGCTGTAGCCTCAAAAAGCATGTACTTTGCAAATGTTTACCTAGGCAATTGCCTAAGATTTATTCCAACAGTTTTCAACACACTCCTGATGACACCTTCAATATTCCTGGTGCTCACATCCATACATAACAAGCCATCGTACACCATCCTTATTGCATCTAGGTATTTAACATCCGTAAACAATAAAACACATTCCCTTTCCAAAATACAAGACTCATGACTGACTGGGATCCTATACTGGCACAAAATTTTCATCTCTACATAGTTGCATTGATAAAAGATTTGTTGTTGCATTTCAGTCCAAAGACATTAATGTGGCATTCCTCAGCATCTGCAATGCCAGTCACGGTGTTCACTGCAACATAAATTGAGTAATCACCTGAAGAGGAACAGGAGGATAACAAGTCTGCCCAAATGGAGGCATATTTGTGTCCCTTGATGACCTCCTTTTCCTGAGGCTCTAAAAATGATCCTTCCTCAGTGCCTTCCATCCCGCTTGGTCTGCGTTTACACGAGGCCGGCTGAATGTTTGGCCGCCCATATAGTTGGCCACTAAGCCTTCACAGTTTGGCCACTATTTGACATCATAGGGTGATGACCTTATTGACCGGGGGTGGAGGGTAACTTTGGTTCTCCATGAGTTGGGGTTGTGCCACTTTTTAGGGTACCTTTTTGACAACAGATTCAGATTTATGGGTATAGATTTCAACAATATTCTACATGCTCCGGATTTATGGGTATTGTTTTTTGTGAAAATTCATTTATTGCTGAGCTTCTTATGCATTGCCAGATCTAAGGGTATGATTTCTCTTGAAAATTCCCAGTGATGATGCCTTTCTAATGTATGTATATTGTAAATTGTTTACTGGGCGAGCCAGAAAACAGTTCCCACTTTTGAAAATTCATAACTTGGGTGATTGTTTTCAGTAATCATGTATTGCTGGAATGCAGGAACTTGTTGTCTCAACTTTTTGGTGGAGGCAGTAGAGAATTCAGCAGAGGATCCTTGTGGATCGAGCAGAGTGCTGAAGAATGTGACCATGTTTTCAATCTCATGTGCTTTGTCAGCAAAAAGGTAATCATTATTGGTATCCTCATACTTCACTTAGGGCCAAGCTGTCTCTTTCATGTGTTTGGTCCATGCTTCTTATAATGGCTGGGTTGCTCCAAAGGGCTGCCGCTGCTGTATCAAGATGGTTCCTTTTAAAGATAGAGTTAAAGTATTTGTATCTTTGCTCCAACTAATAAAAGGCTCAAATTTTGCTTAGAAGATGAGTATGTGCTGCCTGTTATTTCATCCTCCCGCTTTTTTATTTATAGCCATGAAATAATGGCTCCTAATGAGACCGATTACGGATAAAGATATTGTTTGGTGATAACCCTCTGATTTCTTGTTTAGTAATCCTACGAAGGGCAAATCATAATCATTCCAAAATCTAGTACAACATATTAAAAAAGCCCAAGATTCTTCAAAAACTTCCAAGATTTTGAAAGTTTTGGAGATCTTAAAAGTATTCACAAAATTTTAGAAATCTCATACAAAGTCGTCAGAATTTGCAAAAATCTCTGGAAATCTCAAAATCATTGCAAAATTTTATGAGATATGATACTGATGATGATGAGATAATTGTAGATGGTTGTAGCTTTGATATATTTGCCAATTTTGCCTATTAGCTACCTTTGCTTCCACTAAAGAGAACCCTGCTCCTCCAAAAAGGCAGCTTGGGCACGTTTTGAAGGTACTTGTCAAATCCTCAATAACTGCTTTGCTTTGGACTTCAATGGATGGGTCCAAGATTGCCATCCTCCAACGGATGATCAAAGGTTGTGATCCAGAAAATTCTGAAAATACTACCGGGTGAGTCAAAAAAATGGTAAACATTTGGCGGCTGTGGAATAAACAATTTGAATGGGTAAGTGTACCCGTTAATTAAGTGTAATTTATTTCTAAACTACTATCCATATACGTAATTGATATACATAATTTGAAAGCTTGTTGAATGACCTTTCCAACTATTACATGGCTTTTGGGGCCCATTGATGGGGATTGGACTCTAATTTCCATGCAAACTGAAACCATTTTGGTAAAAAATGGCTTAAAAACAGGGAAAAAAGCGTAGGTCTTGACCTCCAAAAACCCTAAAATTTTTGTTTTCTTCATAAAGTTTTGCCTTTTGAATGCTGATTCTGAATAATTCATCTACCTAATCCATTAGAAACCAGCTATGAGGGTTTATCTGAGAAATGTTGTGTCTCTGGTGTCATTTTGTGGAGACTGGTGATTTTAGCAAAATAAGGTGACCAAAGTTATCAAGACTTCTGATCTTCGATAAAAACTGTCACTTCAAAATACTGTAGTTGTACTTAGAAAAGAGATATTAACATAGGGCTTCTTGCATTTTGTTCACACAACTCTTGTTCTTCAAACAAATGATTTAAGCTTCTATAATAGAAAGAAAATATTTTTGACTTATTTCCATCCCTGGGTCCACTGTGCCATTGTCAAACGAATTAGCATAAGAAGAGCTAAGAAACCATTGTTCTTTGCATCCCTGCTATTTAGGTCATTAAATGTATTTTTGCAATATATAGCATTGACAAATTGTTGCTTTCTTAAAGGTGAGTTCTAAGCGTTCTTGATAGATACTTTGGTGTTGAAAGCCATTTTGCAAAATAAATCTACAGAGCACTGGAAATTGAAGGCAGTTGACAGTTTTTATGTCACATTTTGGGATAAGAAGTTGCTTCCTACATTTTAAAACCTAAATAGTCTGAGTCTTATCCGCCTTACCAGTTCAGACAATCTAGGAGAAGGCAAAGTTGGCAATCATGCCAGACTATCGTCAATGGAAGAATGGTCCTGAATAGTAGATATATGCTTATTATAGAAGTAGAATCTACCTAACTCCATTCCCATAGAAACTTCACATATTTTTCTAAAGGCTTGCCTATTGGGAAAAATTCCACACTGAATTTTTTTTTTGCATAAAACATTTTACAAAAACGAGGTACCTAAGACTATACTTACAAACTACTGGACTACATAACAAGGATGATGACCCCTGGAAGCAAGAACCCATGACTATCCCAAAGGGTCATTACATGAAACAATAAACTAACTTACTGACAAATACATACAAATGAAACAGGAAACAAACAAACAAAAAGACAGTTGATGTGCTAAACGAATACATACAGATACATACTAGGATCTGTTTCACATTGGACGTCAGGCTAGCACTGGCAACAATGCTGAGCTGCAGAGGCCCCGGTAGAGAGAACACCACCGACAACCAGTGGTGCTACTATACTCCCCCCAAAGCCCCCACCGCTCAAAAACACCGCATCTGTGTTGTTGCAATATTACGGATTGGTAAATTTGAGTTTGCTACGCTGAAGTTGATTACCATGAAGAGTTGGACTCACCTTGAATCGTGTTTCTAGATTGAAATTTCTGGTGATAACGCTGTATCTTCACCTTACTCACACTGTGACCCCATCACTACCTTCTGCCTGTTCCGGTTGAACTTTGCAGCTCTGTTGTTCCTTAAGACCTGTTTGCAACATGAATCCTATGTCACCACTGGGTAGGGGATTTCATTTACACATTTTATTTAGAATTATTGAGACTCTATTTCCTTTCAAATGATTTGTAAAAACAGCATTTAGCATTAATTAGAGCTTTGGACCAATGTTGTAGAAATTTGTTGTGAAGTGTCCTTCTGGGCACGATACTGTAAACTACTGTTTGACATTTATGACAAAGTGAACAGTTTTTAAGCTGTGGAGAGAAATTCATCTGTGCTGCTTTTCTGCATGCTTAAAGAGCCATTGTCACCCAGAATTCTCCGCGCACCGCGGGGAGAAAAACATAACACAACACAGCTTGCTTGCTGAAAGGGGAAGAAGGGGGAAAATCAACGGCGAAATTTTATCGATCACTGGAAAGGGAATTGAAAACGACGGTAAATATCCACATTAGCAGCAAAAGTTTCACTGAAATTCTTGTCGAGTATTTGCTTCAAGCTTGCAGCCACGTCGTATTGATCAAGACAAATGCGTTTGGTTCCCTCTTTTGTCTCCTCCATTGTATTGCACCTATAAATGCAGACTCCCACGCTCTGCCTCATTGTATCATATCAGCTTTAGCGATTGTTCATATGGAGTCATTATTGTTCTTATTAATTTCATATTGATCACAGTGCAGATGCCTATTTTCCGCTTAGGCCAAATTTGATTTTCAGATAATCTGAAATTCGAAGATGCCCGCTAAGGCGCCTGGGTGACAATGGCTCTTTAAAACCAGTCACATTTGATAGCAACAGGCAGCGAAAAACATCAAATCGAAAAAACAATAAAGCACATGCTACGAAATATTTTGGTCGTGCAGCTATATTTTCATATTTCATATTCATACATTTTATATTTGAATCTTTTTTGGAGGGTAGCCCTTTGGGCGAAGCCGTTTTTTCAAGTGGTCCTCTGGTAAAAGCTTACATACCATATACAGTTAAAATAAAACATCACTAGGATATAAAGAAACCATAATCTAAAAGCCTATTTACAATCATACAATATTTGCAATCAACAAAGAAAATAACCCTTAATAGATTCCTTAAAACTATTTAGGGAAGATGATGTCATTGACTCAGCAGGACGGCTATTCCATGATTTTAGATCTTTGGTAGGAAAAGCATTTTTGCCCATTTCCTGACTTTTTCTTTGGTTACCTTAAATCAGTCTCGGTGTTCTGGAGATTGCGGAGGGAGCATGCTATGCCCACAGCTATATCCAGATTACTAGCTAGCCAAGGGTTATACTTTAAAGTCCCGCCTTTAAGGTGGTAGTTAACAATTAACCACTAAAAAAGGTTTTTTGCTTTTAACTTTGGAATGCCTAACTGTAGCAGCATGGGATTGGTATATTTTATGGGGAGCAATATGCTGTATAATTTTTTTCGAATTTGAGGTATTTGAAAGGCATCGTTGCCATGGTAATGCAGAAATTGTGCGGACACAAAATAGCATTGAGGCAAGGATTTTTCCGTCCATGTAAGAGGTATTGAACTCAAATTTCTGCAGGATTACCACTAGATGAAATACTATGCAATGAGCGGAAGGAATTAGTGCTGTGCTATCCCAGTTTCTTGAAGTAAAACTATTGTAGTGTTTTATGTTCCACCACCTTAACTGCCACGCCCAAAACCGATTTCAAAATTCTAATTCGCTCATTGCGTGGTATTAATAAAGATAAATTAAAATGCCAAGTTTCAGCTCTTTTTGACTTACAGTTGTCTTGCAATCATTGCCACAAGCTCTCACATAGCCAAAATCAGAATATTGAGAAAATGGGCTTTAAAGTAAAATTTTGGTAAAAACGCATTTTATATCCTTTAAATCAATAATCTCTGGTTCTGATAATCATTGTGACTCCATCATATCACTTTTAAGACTTCTTAAATTCAGCACTTTGGTAATTTCTGCTTCAGGTGTAACAAACAACACATTGGGTTCATCATAAACTGAATCTCTATGTATTTTAACAGCATCTTTTTGCAATAGTACTTGTTCTTTGGCATTTAATGTTTTCTTTTGTCTTTTTTCTGCACATGGCTCTCTCTTATCTTTCAATGTTCTTTTTCTCAGCTTCATAATATCCAAATCTGGCTCAGCAGAAAGGCCAAAAGCACCAGGAAAATATCCTATTTTATCAGATTTACTTTTCTTCGGAGCTCTCAATTCCCTTTGGCGGTTTCTGTACCTGCTTGTAATCTTTATGGCAGCAGCCTTGACACGCCTCAAATCATAGTTTTTGAACACTTTAATTGCATTGCTTCCTGGGCTGATTCCACACATCTTCATTGTAGCTGCTTTACTGGATGCTCCAACATTGAAAATACCCACAGCTCTGGACATGGCAGTTGAAACTTTTCGCTTTCCACAGAAGATAGTTTTAGGGCAGATTGACCATATGGTGCTATTGAAGGATTCATTTTGGTTTTGGGTCAAACCCTTCAAACATCTCTGCAATAGCTCATCTGATGATAATCTTTGAAACAAAGGTTTGAGCTCCTCTTGGAAAACTGAGGGGAGCCTCTTTTTGTCATCATAACTGGTTGTGCCTTCTCTTTTGTCTTTCCAAAACTTACACCAAGTGTTAGCACCTTTCGGACATTGGCTGTGCTGCAGCTCTAGTGATTCTTGGTCATTCCTTATCATATGCTTAAAAATGGCATTAATAGATGTTATCATGCCATCCATGTTCCCTTTATTCTTTCTGATTGCTTGTCCATAATAGTTCTGCATTTGGTCAATCTTCTTATCAGTGAGCCTACCAATGCCTGCTATGCCCTTTCCATCTGCTAACTTTCTGTTCTTCCCCTTCCTTTTGTATTCACGAAGGTTGGTTCCCATCCTTTTTTGAACATGCCCCACACATTCTTCTTTTGTGATGGTATAAGAATCACCATACTTTTGCATAACTGCTTGACAAATCTTACCAAAGAAGCCAGTGTCACCATCACCAACCATTACATTATATTTCAAATTTCTCTTTTCTATTGATCTCAAGAAAATCATGCATCCACCAGTTGATTCCATTTCACCACTGGAACCTTTATAATTTATTTGGCAATTTTCTTTGTGAGATGAAAACCATTTTTGGTACTCTTCACTTTCACGATCTTCCTTTTCATGGTACTGACATTCATGGCATACCATACTCAATACTTCATAGTCCAGTACTTCTCCAGTACGTACTGAAATTACCAACACTACCCCTATCTTAGAAGAGTGCCCTCTTCTTTGCCATGTCCCATCCAAGGTAACTGCCACATTTGCGACTTTCTGGCCATTAATCATCTCCATTAACTGTGGCTCTTCTTCCTCTTCTGTCAAATCTATGAGCCTCTTTGCAGCTTCCTCCATCAATTTCTGCGCATTTTTGTATGAAGCAAATTCAATCTTTTTCAAGTGATTGTTGTAAGGCTTCTTTGAAACAGGTCTAGGAAGATTCATTCCTGCACAGAACTTTTCCAACCCACTGTGACCCATTGTGAGAGAAGCAAATACAGACCGGCGATTTACCGGCGGCTTTTGACCCTTCTGCAAAATGGATGTTTCATTTTCACAATGTTTTGCTCAGCAAGGCCATAAGTTCCAATTGTTTCTAAAGTCAGTCTTGAATTCTTGTTACGACAGGAACTGCAAATGGCAGCTTTTGTCACGCCTTCTTGAAACAGCTGTTTATCGAAAATACCATTGCCAATGTTATCACTTTGGTTTTCAGGTGAGCTCAACCCATCTTTGGAAAAAGATGAGTTTTTAAGCTTCTCCTGTGAAATATTGATTATTTCTTCAAATCCTTCTTGACTTTCATCATCATCATCAGAAAATTCTGCACCATCACAATTCAGCTGATGAGCCTCACCTTCACAAATGGTAGGCCTAATGTTTCTTGGCCCGCTAGTACCACCACTCAGGCTGTTGTCAGAATAAATCGGTATTGCTCTTTCTTGTTTAGAAGCATTATCGGCACTGCAGTCATCTGCAACAACACCCCTTACACAAAAACCTTTTCTTTTCCTTCTTCTTTTTGATGCAAACTTCCTCCGATCAACACGTTTCTGGTTGTCAGCCTTTGGAGTTGAACAGTCTCTCTCCATTTCGTCCATGTTGCTTGGCATTCCTTCGAATTTGAACGACCTCCTTTGCATAAGCAGTTGCTAGGGAACGACTGATTGCGAGGCAACCTATTGCAAGGGTGCTGGGACAGTCCTAGCCAGAAATTTCCCTGAATTTCTGGGGGTTTGAGGGGTTAATTTCCCTAGCAACCGAAAAAAACATTGGTTGCTAAGGAAATTCAATCTGAGCACTCCTAATAAAACCCATTATTTCAGAAAAATTCCGATGGACCTGCAAGTTCTGTACTTTTGATGTGCTTATAGGGTCTCTTAGCTATTAAAAAATCCTATAAAAATTTTTTACCAAATTTTGGCAATTTTATTGTTAACGACCACCTTAAGAAACTCATTTCACAAAAACAGCCTGATAGGTTTCTTATGTTAGAATATATTTCCTCAAAACAGGGTGTGTATACCATGGCATAAGAAACACTTTTGTTTTCCAAAAAAGCTGATAGTTTGGGTCAGAACTGACAATTTCTTGAAATTATAATGATTTAGGCTTAAAACTTTCATTCTTATTTCTGGAGAACTGAGACTTATTGGAACCATATTCAAATATATGCCATAAAATATTACTATGTACCATTGTAAAAGAAACTGAACATGAATCAGCCTGGATAGTTTCTTGTAGACAGGTATTCTATTTAGCAAAATCAGGCCTGAGTTTCTTATAATGCAGTTTCTTAAAGGCGGGACTTTACTGTAGTTGCATGTTTTTATAAAGTACTTGATAAAGAATATTAGACCTAATCTCTTTCATTTGAAGCCTGGAAACAAGTAGAGATGCAAAAGCTGTCATGATCGTCTTTTGATGTAGCAGTTAGTTTAACAAGCTAGCCGAGCCCACTTGTCGGTCACCAGTCGAGTCGGAAGGTAGAATTTTCATTTTAGAGGCGTGAGAGTTGCGTAGCTTTATTTGATATATGACGTTCTAAGCAGAGTCAGTTTCTGATAGACCTTTCAGCCAGTTTGGAAAAAAGAGTTTTGATGGAGAGATATGCTTTTATAAATTTTATATGACAAGTTCATTTGAGCGGTTGTATAGCTTTAATCGTTAATTTGCAGTTGCACGTCAGAAACTTTTACAATAGAACATCATTTGACATCTATTATTTTCAGAAGAGCTACAAGGTATGCCCAAGCCGAGCACATAAACAAATTGTTCTTGATTTTATAATGTAACAATGGTTATCGTAAATTCATGAGAATTTTGCACCAGCATGCTTTGCTAGGTATTATGCGTTTTTTCTCAAGGACACAAGGATGCCATCATGTTATGAGACAATTACTCAGCTAGGTTAAATGTTAATGAAAAAAAAATGACACCACGCTCATCCATGATTTCACCGAGAAAGGGGTATATTTGGAGCAAAATTGTAGGACCTAAAATCTCAAAATAAGGAATAAGTTTCTTTAGAAAATTTCCAAAAGAATGCTTAAGTGCTGAGGAACCAGACATCCTGGAAATAATAATTTTACCTTTCTCTTTGGACCAGTATTTTACTGTAAAAATCCCCTCTGAGTTTAGTGGTACTACTAAAAAAGGGGTTACCTTCAAAAGTTCTCCTTGATAAGGGTCTTTTCGCCGACTAAAAAGTCAGAGAAAAGGGTATTCCATCAAATAACATGGACAAGCGTGGTGTACCTTCAACTACTGAATTGCACCCAGCGGTGCAATTACATAAATCTACATCACAAATTCCTTCCTCTTACTTCCGTTTCATCATCTGCATCCTGCACTGTCTGGCAAGCAACTGACGTACTTTCTTCCTATAAAGAATAAATGTAGCGGTATGACAGATCATCTACAGCAACATAAGCTTTTTAAAGCAGATATGAATGCTGGAGGATAATGAATGTCTGACTGTGAACTATACACGTCTATGCCATTCTATTAAAATTCAAATAACTACAGTGTAGAATGTCCTTATGCTTACTATTTGTTGTTGAATTGCTTCCCTCTGTCTTGTGTTTGGTGCATCATCTCTAAACGTCAAGAAAATGGACAAAATAAATAAGAATACATCGCCTGGACTAAACTCCAAACTAAATCTGAATGGAAACAACATTACTTAGCATTATCGCAGACCTTAAACCGATCGGTTTATCTTCGACCCACTTAAATTGCAAATTCGACTCATCTATCTATGTAAACATAATCACGGCAGAAAAGTTGAAGTATTGTGTAAGGATAAAATAACGTAATAAAACTTTGCTTTAGTTCAAAGGTTTCACTCTGGCCAAAATGCGTGATGTTGAGTTGTAGACGAATGTAGTAGACGAAGCACATTGATACAAAGAATAGTAAACGAGCAATACGCACAGTATTAGAAGAATTTTCGTCGGTGGACAATGACTATTTAAAAATTTATCATATTTATGCCTTCTTACCTGTGTTCTATTTCTGCAATTGCATTTACAGCTTTGGCTGCTCTACGGACTGCCCTCCTGATGCTTTTGACGTTCCAGTTTAAATCTGTATAAGAAAAAGTAAAGTTGATTCTATCAACTAGCAGTAAAAACAATCAGGAATGTGTTGCAGACATTCCATAGCATGTCCGAGCACCTGAGTATGCTTGGACGGCATATTTTGCAATTCATTTTGGGGTTAGGTCTAAGGGTCTGTTGATATGGAGGCTTACTCCATTGTAAACGTTTGTTAAATGGTATCCAAGTCGAATTTCAACAAGACTCTCTGGCCATAATATTTAAGTAGGATGCTGCAACTAACCTCCTCCTGTTTGGAAGCTGAGGATCAAACAGATCAATTTTCGCCGTGCCTAATCTTACCTCTTAGCTATCTGGCCGTCTCTTAGCAATTTCTTTAGGAAATCATTATTGGCAGTCATCATTAGTGCCCCGCTCATTACCACAAATCTTTTAGCCAACCACCGTGCAGACTGAAAGATGATGGACAGCTATTAGTCCCTGCCTCAGCTACTTTGAAAAATAGTCTATGGGCTGAGACCTGAAAATAAGGGTTGTTGGTACCACTTGGAGGGAATAAATGTGTTAGTGATTTTTATGAAGTTCAACATGATACAAAACACAATTCACATGATAGACATTTCTAAAGTGGGGCAATGTGCTTTTTTGGGGGGTCATTCGAAGGGTACTTTTTTGCTGAAATTTCAATACGCACTTATTTATTAGTGCCTTGTAGATGCGTTTACTAGCTTAGGCAAATGATTTACAACATATGATGACAGCATCAAACATGGCAGCATGGCAAAGCATTGGAGAGCGTGAAAAATTTGTGATATGATACAAATGCGGAAAATGCCTGGTTGTCATGGCAACAAATATTTGATTTATATCTGGGGAACAGAAGCACCCAGGGGTTTGAATTGTGATGCACCAGCAACATTGATGTCAACCGTTCATGAAGTCTTATGTCAGACAGTAAGATTTATGGAGGCACTTTCCTTTGAGACCACTGTGATATTTCTTGGCCAAGCACTATATGCTAGGGCGTTGAAATTGCTTGGGAGCATACCTATATGTTTCAAAATGACAATTTTCGGCTCACGCCAATCCATACTGCATGAACACTGAAAAAAGCCTAACCATTGCAAAGTGATTTCGCGATGCATGCAGGCCTGAGGGACATATTTCGCATATTCAATCTTAAAAGCCGAGGGATAGGTCAATGGTAATTCTCGTTGGGAAGTAGTATAACCGTGCTGTTAGATTCCATTAGCTATTTTGATATGTTTGATAAGTTAATTATGAGTCCTGCATGACAATGATCTGGGATGGGAATGTTTTCTTTCTTCAATTCAAGCTTGTGATGAATCAAGGGAGAATATTGCAGCAATTGCTGTCCTCTGCTGTCCTCACGTCTTATGGTAGAGTGAAATGGACAAAAATATGCTTGAAACCCTCTGGAGAGTGAGTCTCTTGTCTATGTCGACACACTGGGTCAGTAATTTATTGATGTCCTCAGATGCCAGACTGTCTCACTTTTGGATGATTAATGTGGATTTGGTTATCCTTGGTTCCCATACTACTTATTTCGATAAGAGCATTAAGGGAGGTCATTTCGCTTTGCACCTTACATCAGTTGAGTATGACCGTACCAATTATGGACGATATCCGCCTTGGTATCTTCGAAACATGACGAGTCTAACTGCGACAAGTATATCTGCGACACATCCTGATGTTGATCAATATCTTGAAGTTGGTGGATTTTTAAGCACAGATCAGTGATCTAAATGCATTTTGAAGAATACCCTTGGACCAAACTAGCTGCTGGTTACCAATGTTTATGGAGCTTAAGAGAAATGGTTGATATTAGTTAAGTCAGCTCTTCACATCCAGGTTTGCGCTAGGGCCAAATAAGTAAAGACAAACTAGACGTGAAATCACTTGTTGGCATGGTAACAAACATTTGGAGAAGGTCTCCTTTTGCCATTCCTGGTGAACAGCCAAGTAGATTTCAACTGGGCCGTCTCCACCACAAGATGTTGTCTTCGATTTGTGCGGTGCCGAATAGAGAGCAAATCTTGTTTACGAAGCGTTTCAGACATTACATGAGGATAGAAATTACATGAGGATGGAAGTGAGAAGTTTTTAGAAAGGATTTCACGGCTTAGATAAACTAGGTTACTTTAGAAGTTAGCAGGAAGTCTTTCACAGTTAAAGAAAAAGCATATATTTAATATCTATAGACATCTGTTGGAAAAGATGGCAATAATTGCACAAATACGCCAATGAAATATAAAATATTTGTTCAACCCGTCCTTTAGGCCCAGATCCAGTTTCGTGGGCACTGACCACAAGTGAAGGGTTTTTAAGGAAGACAGTCAAGTTGAGCTAAAATAGCTATCATCGGCCACAGAAGACTTTCTTTTACAGCTGCCAGCATCATTGAGCACTAAAGATGCTTAAAACAAATGGATAATAACACAACCTGTTTGCATAGGCCGTAGGACAATTATAGATGTGTCCGAAGAAGCTGTATGAGTTCGAAGTGTTCCATTGTCACTTATATGGAGAGGAAAGCATGACGTACATGAGCTACATTATACAACGTTCTGCACCAAGATGGTCCAGTTTGAGTCACATCAACTATGTCCATGCAGACATTACTTGTTGAATCCCGTACCCTGTGCCACCTATCAAGCTTTGTGTGGAAGTCATGTTTGGAAGGTTGTAAAGTCATTCCATCAATAATTGTACATGGTTTGAAATATGAAGGAGAGAATGATGCCTAATAGCGTGAATCCAGCACCAAAGGATGTCCTTGAGCAGGAGTGGCGCAGAGCAGGTGACCTCCCCTCCTGCCCTCAAAAAACTGGACCAAATCTGCTATTTTCCTATTCTTTTGTCCTCAAACATGCAGTAATGCCCCTAAAATGCGTCTCATCCGGAGTTCCTGTTTTTGAATTTATTTCACGCCACTGCTTACAGTCTTGAGTAAATCCAATAGCTGCAGTTGTGCTCCATATGGTTTGAGCTTCTAACTGGACCTGATAATGAAGACGCAATGCAAGTACAGACATCACGAATGCATAAATTTTATGAATTCACCCGTTAATGTTGACATAGGGTCAACATAAAAGCGTGAATCCAGGGTTAACATACTTGAAAAATGTGCAGTATTTGACAGGTGGCGGTTTGGGGTGAGCATTTTAACCTATCTAACCTTGCTATATCTCGTAGCTGCTATAAATAGGCTAAAGAAGCAATAGTTTCGTTAGTATCAAATTGAAATGGCATCCTGCAAAGTTGTCAAACGCTACGGATTACATATTTTACCGTGGTGCAGGCCTGCTTTTGAGTTCCCTTTACCATGCTCTTAAGACTTTAGGGTTAATATCTTTAGTTGGTTTGTATTCATTTGTTGTTTGTGAAAAATTTTTGACTCAGTTTGGAGCAGGGACCATTTAAAGCCGCAGAAATATTCCTTGAATGCCTCGTTGCTAGGGAGTATCTAGGGTGTGACGTCACAATATTTGTACCCAATGATAAAGCTTTAGAACTCAAAAAGAGCATTTAGATGTTTCAAAATTAGTTACATTCATCTTTGCAAGTTATTTTGGCCGCCATTCATTTTCTTTATCAATTATGAACTGCAAGTCTTTCAGTGTAGCACCCTTCCTTTGAGAGTATAGTACTAAGACATATGAAAATTTGTACCCCCGTCTTTACGGCAAGCCCCATTTTAAAAATGTCTATCATACTTTTTCTGTTTGTTAGGATCATATACTTGATAAAAATCACCATCAACTTTATTCCCGCCAAGTGGTACCAAAAAAGGTCCTCAGCCCATAGACTAAAAAGGATCTTTGTGCATCAAACTAAAAATTCAGACTATGCTGTAGAGTGTGGCCCTTATTGTGTAGTCCAGTAACTAAAGTCTCAAGAATGTCAAATAAACGGAGGAAAACTATCGTTTTCTCATCACAATTTTCTTTCAAATACAGTCCATAAGATAGCCCTTGAAATCAGGGAAGCTGATACCTTTCAGTCTGCAAGCTACAAGTTTTTTATTAGAAAGTCAGTTGATCAAATACTGAACATTTCTTGAAATTATAATATTTACTTAATAAAGTTTCACAAAGTGCCCCAAGAATTATCATGACATTCTTGATGTTTACATATTGTGTACATAGTGAACATGCCATAGAGAGTTTAATGTTTTATGCACCAGCTAGCCCAAAAAAGACTCCTGTTTAAAAATCACTGAATTGTTGTTTCGTCATTGACCCAAAATTATCTAAAGATGATGATATTTTTGATACCAACTAATGGTAAAAAGGTTACAACTTGAAAAACCTAGTATCTGAGCCATGCTTTTTAAGAGAAATAGTTGAAAATTCATATCATGGCTGTCCTTCAAGTCTGCAAATCCTAGTGCATATTTCCTTCTGTCATATATGACCAAACTAAAGCTTAAAGGTAATATAAGCATATAAAAGTGTCAATAAAATGTTAAACAATCATAATAAGGTATTTACCACTTCACCTCCAGAGCACTCTGAAGATTAGCCCACAGTAACTAGCATTTATCATAAGAGAGATTGTTAGTCACACATAAATTTGGATTTATAGGAACATTTACAGTAGGCAGTAATAGCAAGTTTTGTGACAATCATTGTCAAAATACTTGGGACAAATCACAAAATTGCTCTGTTTTGTTTGGTCTTTGATTACCTGCCCTCCCTGCCGCTCCCCCTTTCAATGTTGCTTGGGTCATATGCCATTTGACCATCTCAACATGGAGCTAGGGAAGAAGGGGGCTCAGAAGGTCCTAAAGGCATGATTTTGCCTCCATATTTTTCAAGAAACATCATAAAACATGGAAATTTGCCAGTTTCCCAATTTATTTTGACCAGCATTATGGTTTCTTCAAACAATGTAGTAGAAAAAATAAAGTTCAAGTGTTGTCTGACACGAATACGAAACGAAAATGTTTGAAACAGTGTCCAACAACAATAAAACAAATATCATACGACATAGCTACCTCAACTGGTTTGCACCGACGAGGGTTCTCAGAGCATCTGTAATTCTCGCAAATTTGGTGGACATATTCAGGCAAGAATTCCTCTTTACTGGGTGCTTTCCAATATTGATTCAACAAGAGCTGTTGCATTATCTTGTACTGAGTGGACATGTCTTTGCAAGGCAGGTAGAAGGCTCTTCCTCTGTTTAATAGCGAGTTTACGATTCACGACGTGCCACTGGAAGACACGCCTGGGAGGTCTAGGAACTAGCATGGCCCACGCGTCCTGTTTCATCACAACGCGTCTTTGTCTGTTTCACAACGCAATTTCAAAGTCTCTACGTTGTGAAGACAACGCAGCAGTTTTTTTAAGTAAGTATGGCTTTTACAGTCCTCAGGATGTCAAATTTCAACAAATCAACAATTGCTCGTTATAGCTGTAGCTTCTAAAAATAATTTTCTTGCAATTTTTGCCACTTCCTAGGCTATCCAATTCGAGTGAGTTTCCTGGTTAAAATGGCGTCCCAAGGATCTGAGGTACAAGTCCAAGAACAGTGAAAAAAGGCACAAACGTTCGTAATTTTAACTGAAACTCACGTATTGCTTGCATTTGATGTTGTTTTAGTGCATAGCTACTAGGGTCTCTAGGCTACTTGATAAATTTACAAGTTTATTTTACCTGGTTTATTAGTTTGCTTTTACGTGGGCCTACTTCAACCTCGAAGGCAATTTCCTTGGACTCAATGCTTCCTGCATTGCTCTCACCCATGTAAATAGATCCAGGCTGGGTTTTTAAAGCAAGGAAAACAACCCAACAATATCTGCTTTAGCTGTGAAATAAAGTTGATAACTAAGTCAAGGAACTGATTGTCATTTAGCAAAAAAATTTGTTAGTATATAGGACTTTTGACTATTTCCTGTGGAAGTTTTTGAGTTGTTTTCTTATAACCATGGATGAAATGGAATTTATGAGAGGGAAATTATGCATATTGGACAAGTAATTTTATACAAAGCAAAACATCAGCGTCAGTATTGAATTTCGTGATTTTTCCATGAGATTAAATATATGACAAAATCTTGGAAAAGGTTCTTTGAAAAGCCCATAAATCATGTTTAAACTTTTAGAATGCCCATTTAGAGACTTCATAACAGATGAGAATTTTGTAAATGAAGGTTGTTGTATGTTGGTTATCAACCTTTTAGTAACAATTTTCAAACTGTAGTTGTTATATGGTTCTTAACAGAATGCCATTGATTGCATACATGTGTCCTTTCTTTGGTTTTTCTTGCCATATCCATTTTGCTTTCACCCTTTTCAATTAGGCAAAAAATGACCTGGACAAATCAGCATGACATCCTCTTATGCCGAGAAATTCTTGTTGAAGAACCTTATAAATTTAAACATGGCTCTCGTGAACGTGGTCAGTGCTGGGATAGAATTGCAAATGCATTGAGTCGAATTGAGAAGCCCCGTTTTATGGTTGATCAGAGGTCAGTAAGAGATCATTTTATGAAGCTTGAGAAAAATCACAAGCGCAAGATGGCTGCAGAAGAAAGGGCAAGTGGAATAGACCCAGAATATACAGAACTGGACGAGGCTCTCCAGGATATAGTTGAAAGGACTGAGGGTGCACAGGATGAGCTTGCAAAAGGGGAGGAAAGGAGGGAGAGGAATGCAGAGAAAGAAAAAGAGACAGCAGAGGATGTGAGAAAGAGATCAATGGAGAGACTGTCCCAAACTAGAGAAAGAGAAAGCCCCGAGAGTGCAAAGAAAAAGAGAAAATGTAGCAGCCCAGGGGACACAGTGGAATATTTGAAAGAAAAGAGTGAACGAGAATTGGAGATCAGAAGGGAAGAAATAGAATTAAAAAAGAGAGAGATGGCCTTGAAGGAGAGAGAGGCTGAGAGAGAGTGGGAGCTAAAGAGAAAGGAGCAAGATCTGAGGGAAAGGGAAGTGGAACAGAGGATGAGAGACCAAGAAGCAAGGAATAAGAAGGATCAAGACATGGTTGCCATATTACAACAACAACTGCAGCAGCAGCAGGCCATGTTCCAACAAATGCAGCAGCAAAATCAAATTTTATTTGAGTTAATGAAAAATACTTTAGAAAAGAAATGAGACATGAATTATTCCTTCTTTTGTTTGATTTCAACAATTTTGTTTCTGTATTTCAGTCAAGTGCCAATTTTATTTTCGTTGTTGTTTTTTACAAGATAAATCAAAGATTTCAGCATTCTTTGGTACCAAAGTTGTTTGCACTTCATTGGAGTCTTTCTAATCTTGCAAAAAAGTCAAAGAAGGAAAATTTTGCATCCAAGGTTAAAGATTGGAACTTTTGTTTTGGTCAAAGAACATTTTTGGACCTCTCCCTCATAAGTAAACAGAACACTTTAATTGCATGCACAGGGTACTTTCTGTTTGTACAGTAAGAAAGAAACAACTCAGAAAATGCTGTGTGAGAAACTATCGGTCCACGCTCAATGGCAATGGTGGTAGCTTTTAAAAAAGCTGTTTTATCTGTGTTCTTCTTTGAGGACATATTGTCTTCTTCAAGTCATCAGGTCTTCATTGGGAACCTACAGGAAATACTCGTTAAGTGCTGGTGGCTGCAAATCAAAGAATGCTGATGTTGTATTGCCATGAAGGCAAGTAAGTGCATTTCTCATCAGGGCACTGACAACATAGAATTTGCCAACAGAACTTAGACCAATCTTGAGGTTCTTCTTGAAGTCCACAAACTTGAAGTAGTTGACTATGTCCCCAAATACCCATTCAACTGACACTCGAACCTGGCTCATCGATTGATTGAAGGCTTGCTCCTCAGGGGTTAGGACTGCTCTTCTTGCAAAAGGGCACTGCAGATGTAGGCGATGAGGATAGGCAGGGTCTCCATAGATGCACAAAGCCTGACCAGTTGGTGAGAATGAATGCTGTTCCAGTTGCTCCAATAGGCCTGACATTGCCAACATTCTGCTATCATGTCGTCTTCCCTCAACAGGACCATACAAGTTGGCAATCATTCCATTGGGGGTCACAACAGACTGGAACTTGATGGCATGCACCCTTTTATGGCCATTGTAAACTGCTCTCTGGTCACGCTGTGGTCTGCAAATTGGCCTAACTGTCCCATCAACAAAGCCCCAACAGTTATCAAGGGCAGCACCTTTATTGTGAACGGCTAGTGCATATAGCTGGAGGTTTTCAGGAGAAAGCCAGGGCTGGTCAAGTTCTTGAAGAAGGTGGGAGTACCTGTCAAATAGATCATCAACCATCATGTTAGTGATCATGCAAAGTTGAGGTACAGGCCTACCAAATCTTGGAACCAGGTCAGCATATCTGCAGGGATATGTGAATCGTTTCAGGCATACACATAGAGCTTCAACAGAGTCTACAACCAGCCCATTGTAGCATCGGTAAACTTCAGGAAGGCCAAAAGTATGGACAAGATTGTAGATGTCGTCTTTCTTGAACCGAAATTCAACTTCACACTCATCGTCTCTCATGTCTTCCAAACTGAATCGTTCGTATTTCCAGTAGGGAAGCCCAGTGTGCAAATTACGAGGTCTATTTGCCTCGTGCAACAGGAAAAGATCTTCGTCGTTGATAACATTGGCATCATTCATAAGCAGAAGTGCTTCCTCCATTTTCGAAGTATGTCTGAACAAATTTCTATTTTGGCGCCAAAGTCAGCGCCTCTTCGCGGTTCGTAACTTCTTGCGCAGCATTGGGGGACGACGCGCTGACCGCGCTCGTTTCAGGCCCCTGCGCTGCGTCCTCTTGAGCTGCGTCGTGAATCGTAAACTCACTAATGATGCTGGAACCGAAACTCTCCTGAAGTGTCATTGAGAATTTGTTGGTTCCTGGAATGCGTCGTAGCTTAGGATGATTGTTCTAAGAATATGAGCATAACAGAACGGCTAGATGACAATACTTAGCAACCTGCAGTTAGTTATAAACAACGTATGCCAAATTTGTAGGGAAGGTTAGACTAGAAGATTTGATACTACATGATACTATAAGGAGCAATAACGAGTAAGCTGGCCAGTCAATCAGCTTTATGCGAAAGGAAAAAGTTGTGACGCATTTCCTAATTCTGTGGATGGATAGGTAGGACGTCTGTTTATTTTGAGGTAGATCTTTGATTTTGATTTGTTTATAAAACTTTTGTAATATTTCATGCATTTTTATCAAAGTAAAACACTTCATTGTAAGAAGGATGACTGCAACAAACAGTTTTGATGAAATAAAATGACATTGTGGGCCTGTAAGATGCAAGAGCAGCGTCTCCCAGCAAATCTCACACCTTTGGCAACAGTCCCTTTTTTGGAAGAATAATCAGCAAAAATTCATTACAATTCCCTTGTTCCCTTGTTGAAATATTGTTTACGTTTTTCTGAATGAATGAATGAAATGCCCCCAAGCAAAGGACATAAGGATACTGTATCTTTTCTAAGAAACTTAGTTAAAAACTCAAATGACATCAGTGAGGTATTAACTACAATGAAAACATGGTTCTTGGGACAGTGCCCTGCATGAGCATACAAAGTACCCCACATATTTCTTGTTGCTGTCCTCTAATTGGCCCAGGATCTTCAGGACACATTCAGCAAACAAGGGATCACGTGACTCACTTGCATCGCTGCTTTTGGTCCAGAGTTTTTGATAATATGTCTTGTTGTCTTTTATTGTGAACCAGTTTTTGGGGCGAGCTTCTGCGTACGAATGCTGTAGTTGGTCTTCCAGCATTGTCACATCAGTCTACAGTTCAAAGTTTCACATTAATACCTTGTTGCAACATGGCTTATTGCAATTTGCGAAATTGCGAAATTGAAAAAGTTCCTCGTTTTCTGGTTATCAGACTTATGTCAACGGGTCAGTAAAGCTTTAAAGCCCATGTCTTGTTATTAATTTTCTGAGGGCTCTTCCAAGTGCACTGATAGGCAGTTTTTTGGAAACTAAGACCTAGAAAACGATGACGTAAAACAAAGTAAACCAACGCCACGAGATCTCAAAGTTGTCGAAAACTATTAGCCCTAATGTTCCGTGAAAACTTGTGTCCTTTGAAATGACGAACTGATTGAGGAATTTACTCTATTTCTGCCAATAATAAAGAGGAAACATTTGTTTTCTGAAAGTGTTTACTCAAGGAGCAAATCACTGAGTTTTTTTCAGACAACATTCTTGAAATCACAACAAAGTCCAATATAAAAATTACAAACAAATCGCTAAAAGCACATAAGTTATCTTGCAAAGTGATTTGCCCCTTGCATTTACTAGCACCCCCAGTAACGACCAAGTTGAAATTATGCCCCGCCAAGGTAAAAGGATGCCCCACAAAGAAAATTTGTTTCTCCCTTAAGTTTGAGTTTAACACATTCCCCACCTTGTGTTTGTTGTTCCCGTTGAAATTTTTGTTTCTTCGTCAAAAACTGTACAAGCTCAACATATTTGGTGTTTAGAGAATATGCTCCTTCACTGTGCATTGGTCGTTGTTAACAGAACGTTTTACCACTTGTACAGGACAGTTCTTATGTAAGGTTTTAATGCCTAAGAATCCTCAAAAATCCTTGTTTTAACGGCTTTACATACTTTCATAGGGATTCCTATCAGAACATGTAGATCCTGGAAATACTTAACATGTTATGTAACTTGTACATATTCAGAGAAAATTTTTATTCCAGTGATCATATAGCCATCATAAACGAACTGTTTATGACAGAGAAAGAAGGAGAAGTGCCTGCTATACATGCATATGAGAATGTTAAGGACAGTTGTGAGGAAAGAGGGCTACCTACGGTTACTGAGCAAATGTTTGGCACATTGGTTAATGATGTATTTTCTGGGCAGAGATATAAGAGCAGAAAAAAATTTGTCCGGTCAAGCAGCTCATCAGTGTAAGTGGGCTGAGCTCTGTTGTCTTGGATGAAACTAACTTTTTGGTATCACTGCAATTAAGTTCCTGATCAGTGGTTTAGCTGAGAACTTTTATCAACTGGCTACTGTAATCCACATGTCACCAGGTCATGTAATTGACAGGCCACCACATCTGCAGTTGGTGGCCAAGCGGCCATTGCTGGGAGCTGTCATACGATGGCTGGTCCATGAGTTGTATGCATCAACTGAGCTAAGTGCCTTTTTGTACTCCCATGCCCACACACGATCATTTTGTGATCATGCATCCTCGTAATGCACCTCAGAAATGTAAAGAATTAATCCAAGTCGTCATGTAACCAATGATTGATAAAAGAGGCATTTCTGGTTGAGAAGATTTAATATGAGCAATGGAATTTGACCTTAAAGTGTATTGTGCAAGACAATTGAGGACTTAATTGGCAAATGAATAGAGTTCATTGGTGGTTTTATGTAATTCGTCTGCAGAATTTTGGATATTATTGTGTGATTTTTGGTGGCAGCATACCAGTCCTTCAATCTTGTGGAAAGCAAATGACATTTAGCTACATGTGTTTTTCATGAGAAACTTAGCATTTGAGCAAGTGTTGAACATTCCTTATAAATATCAGGTTATGAGTACACGTAAAGGCGCATCTCCACTAGACGATTTTCATGATGATCGTCTGAAAAATTCGCAACAACATACGCACAGAAGAAATAAAAGATCGTCAATGAGATTGTCAAGCGCTCAACGAAAAGTAGAAACCAATTCTACTTTTCGTTGAGCGCTTTGCAAATCGTCACATTTTCAAGCAACAGGAGTTCACTTTGCACTGATTCAAAATGGCTGCCGTAGGAAAGAGTGAAGATGGATCAAGTGGAGCACAACGAGTACATAATATAACATAGCTTCTTGCTTCTTTCGAAGACGTAAGTAGTTAAGGTAGATTTGATTCACTGCCGCCATTTTACTTGCTAACGTTGAATTTCCTACCAGCACTTTTCGAAATCATCAAACTTTTCAGACGACCGCTCGACGATCTCATGGATGATACTGCGCATGTGTTGCAGTGAATTTTTCAGATGATCGTCATAAAAATCGTCTAGTGGAGATCCGCCTTAATATGTTTCTCTATGGTTTCTTTTCAAACAAGACTGGTTTATAAGGAGCTGATACAAATATAGGCAAACCTTAAAGAAAACTCTTTTACTATGTCTGCGGAGGAGTGGGGAACTTTCAAAACGTCAATTCAAGTATATTATGTCAAATACATCGCTAAACCGTCATTCTTGAGTAATACCAACTAGGATTTTTTTTAAAGTGATCAAACACTGTTTATTCCTATACACCTGATGTTTTAAAAGTCAAAAAAGTATACCTCAACAAGCATTAGGGACCATATATGGGAACTTGTGCACTTGAAATGTAAGAAACAGATTAAGAAACTTTTAGGACTAACATGTAGAAATTTTTCAATTTAAAGTAAGAAACTTTTAGTACTATGGTCTGATCTAAGTTTCTAAAGAGCGTGTACTCTTACCTTCTGTTTCTTAAGAATGTGCATTGTTTCTTAAGAACTTATACTGTATCGAGTTTTGTACGAGTTTCACAAAGGTTCAGTAACAGATCATATTTCCTAATTCCTACCCGAACAAAGTGGGCCAGATAACGATTTTTTTGGACAAAAATGTTGAAGGCATAAGATGATGCAGAATGGTGCAAAACTTCAATGCTAAAGCAGGAAAAAGTCTTTCAGCGAAATACAATTACAATATTGGAATGTTTACCAATATTTCACATATTGGGTACAGAATCAGTTTGCATAAAATGCTCTTAAGTCATTTCATCAAAGTCAGTTAGATCTTATCACAACTAACCTATTTAAGTTGTTATACAATCTATTTAAGTTGCTATTTAAGTTGATATTTAAGTTAATATATGATGGGCTAGGCTTATCTACAACTTCACTCATCCTCAAACATTCATAGGTACATTGTATTGGGTTTGCTGTTGCTGATATTCTTCCAAGATTTGCAGCTGAAAATAGATTATGAAATCACCATTCATTCCTCAAACTTGAAAAAAAAAGCTTCAATGATCTTATTTGCAATTTCAGTTGGAAATAGTTCTTTTAAGAACTCTTGAAGCAAGTAATTCTTAGCATGGTTATCAGAAAAACTATCTAAAGTCTTTTCTGCAACAGCCAAAGTCAGTGCATCAAATAATGTCTGATTAGTAACCATAATGGAAGTAAGTAACATTAAAGGCACACTGTCGTGGCTTTGATTGGCTAATCATGCAGTTGAAATCACCAACAAAAGACCTGGCCTCTAAACAATTACCAAGCCTTTATGCTCTTAGGTCATAACTTTGTTTCGAGAATAAAGGCAGTCAGATTGTTATCGTCTTCATGAATTTCAGTGTACAGCGAATTACTGAGGCTTGCCTAATTCTATTCTTTTTATTGTCTTATTTACCCAATCAGCGCCACCACAGTGTGCCTTTAACTGTGAATTTGTGGATAGAAAATTCTTCTGAAACAGGACATCTCTGAAATGCACTTGACATGAAACGAGTAAATGGAAATTAACATCGATTCCAAACATATTTAGTGGTGTTCTGTTACCTAGGCTAACGGTATTTGGCCAAATGACAAAATAGTGAAATAATGAAAATAACGAAATAGCGAAACATTGGCCTAACAAAGATATTATCACTGAGAAACAGCGAAATATGAAAGGGTTCCAATGTCAATGAAAGGGTTCCAAGGTTGACCTGCCATCCTTGGGAACCACAAACCAACAATAAATTAGGCCTACGAAAATTGCTTTTGAAAGATTATGTATCAAATGCCACCATGAAATGAGGAAATGACTTCATTTTGATAACTGTTCAAAAGACCGACTTCTCGTTTATGGGGTTTGCAGGTATAGCGTTATACTTTTTTGTTAGATATTATTTAGGTATAGCGTTATACTTTTTTGTTAAATATTATTTAATGACCCTAAGGGCAATGAACACATATCTCTTTCATACCTTAAGGTATAAGATCACCATTAGAACAATTTTGTTTCCATAAATTCGTGGAAACTTTACTAGAGAACCGTATTATGCAATATCCAGCCATGATTTCAACTTATAAGTTTGTAGAAATTATTTCTTTTTGGTAGTTGGTCTTCCTATAAATTCCTATAAACATTGTTTTTATCTTAGCAACACCATAGCAACGCATTTTCTTCGAAAGTGCAATAAAAAGACCCCAAAAATCCTTCCAGAATCACCCCCAAAGAGAAGTTTGGTTGTCTCTGCCTCATAGTGAAGTTAATCTAGAACGAGGCTGTGCTATGGCAACAGCTGGCAACCCTACAGAACTGCCAAACAGAGGGAGGAAACAGCACAGTTGCAGTTTCTTAGATTTCAATTTCTTTCAAGACGATAAATCATCATCTGCAGGTGGGCAAGAAGTAAAGGAAGAATGAGGATACCTAGAGGCAAAGGAAGAAGCGAGTGTTTTGTGGCAATCAATAAGGGTTAGGCCCACCAGGACAGTGCCACAACGCCAAAGTCAGGGAGTGGGCAAGGCCAATGGACAAGATGGCATGCATGCCTGAGTGCTAAAGAGCTCAAAATTGATCACAGTCTTACTGATATTAATGATGACAGCTACTATAGGCTCATTGATTGCCAAATATCGAGAAAATGACCAAAAGAATTGCCAAGTGCTAACTCAAAGGTAGGCACTAGAGAAATGATTTAGGAAGTAAACAAAAGGCTTTAGTTGCAAGCTCACGTTGGAGTGCATATCATGTGACTGCTCTGATAAAACTTTCACTTCTTCAGCAGCGAACAGTCAAAAGAATGTCCTTGAAGATCACCTTTTTATGTCAACATGAGACAGAATGGTACATCTTTCTTGTGTACATCTTTACTTGAGACAGAATGGTACAGTATATGTATTCATAGAAATTGGCAAAGGACACAGCAGTCACAAACTTTGCTATATCTATAGCTACGATCAATGTCAAGACCTAGCTACAACAAAATCAACAGTGTATTGCACAAAGACAACCCTGCAACAGTTTGGGCCCCCCCACCCGGTAGTAGTGGGGTTGGCATAGAACGACCTTTGTCAAGCCACTTCCTTTGGGTGATGGCTTCCGAATGTGCGCATTGGCTGAATATGGGATCCACAAGGTCTTTCTGTTCATTTACCATGTGCTGCAGGAATGAGTGGAACTTTGAGAGGATGACTTTGCCATTGCCATCTGGTGTTGATATGGGAGACCAGTGAAAATGTTTTAAGCACGGTGCAATCCATTCCTCTAAAGCCTCATAGCCTTTTCTGCAGGCTGCATTCAGCAGAAGTTTCCTGATTTCTACCGGGTGTCCCAAAAAAAAGTATCCGGATTTGGTCGACCCTAGCGATAAGAATATAGCGTGAATCAATCCGAAATGATTTTCAAAACATACCGCAATAGCCAACTTTAACATAGATACCTCGTTTGTTGATATCGGTGCACTGGGAGTGAAGATATTAATCTTCAAAGGACAAATTTGCCTCCACCTCCAAACCAGAGCTTTGGCGCCTTGGCCTAAGCAAATCCTTGAAGCCTTGCGAATAAAATCAACAAAATCTGAAGGCGGCACAACAGATGGGTTTTACAAAATACAGTTTATGTGAGACCTATTGTCAAGGGAGCTCCGAAATCAGCTTCATTCAACTCAATATCGACAATTTATCTTACACATACTATTCACCGATGAAAGTACTCCCTTGAGCATCAATACACTCTTGAAATGGAAGCAGAAGATCAAAAATTATGCAGAGCTCAAAAAACAAAATATCTGGGTGTCATAATAGACGAAAGCATGAATTGGGAAGAACAACTCAAAACCGTAAAGCGAAAGATAAAAAACGGTTTAGGGGCGATGCTTAAACTCAAAAACATCCTCTCTCAGAAACAATTGGCAACTGTTTATCGAGCATTAATTGAAAGCCATCTGAGACATTGCAGTGTCATTTGGGGATGTCTGTCAAACACAAAACTTGAATCCTTACAGAGGCTGCAAAACAGGGCACGCAGACTAATTGAATGTGCAAGGCACAAAGATGGCTGGGTATGCGATTGGCTCGATGTACGCAATCTAGTAAAATATGACAGGCTAATTACTACATACAAAATAAACAATGGACTCTGCCCAGAGAACCTCAAAAATAAATTCACTCCTAGGTCGAATATTTCGAGATATAACACAAGAAAAATTGATGATTTTGAAATTCCTCGCCTTCGTCTTGAGTACTGCAAAAAGTCTTTCGGATACCAGGGAGCAAGTGTGTGCCTGGAACGAGATCCCAAAGCAAATACGAGACTCCGCCTCATTGAGCTCCTTCAAAGTAAGATTGAGAGAGTTCTTGAGGTAGAGCGACACAAACACAACCCCTTGGAAGAGCAGCTTTATTTTTTCTTGATACTATTAATATTTATATTTACTTTGTTATGCTGATAGGGTATTGTGTCTAAATAAGAACAAATGAAAATGAAATGAAATGAAATCGTTGAATCATTCCTTGAAAAGAATTTGTTGATTTTTTTCACCCTGCTTCAAGAATTTGCTTAGGCCAAAGCGCCAAAGCTCTGGTTTGGAGGTGGAGGCAAATTTGTCCTTTGAAGATTAATATCTTCACTCCCAGTGCACCGATATCAACAAACGAGGTATCTATGTTCAAATTGGCTATCGAGGTATGTTTTGAAAATCATTTCGGATTGATTCACGCTATATTCTTATCGCTAGGGTCGACCAAATCCGGATACTTTTTTTTGGGACACCCGGTAGATATAAAAAAGTAAATACAAGGTACAAGGGTCTCAAACAATGCTTCATCTCGGTAAATTATATTTTGACTGACAATGTCATTTACGTGAACTGAACCAAAACTGAACCAATTCATGACACAATCCTGGTTGAAGAGTTGGCGCAGTGGTTTTTTCTTGGCTTGTGGGAAACTGGCGTCATAAACAAACTCCATTGACTCGTCTGAGTGGATGGGCACATGTAATGTCAGTTTCTTTTTCTTTTCATAAAAATGATTATACTTGTGAAAGCACGGTGAAATATGATGTCTACCATTCTGGAAGCATGTAAATATAATACCGGACAGTCGAGACAGTGGAGATTCCTAGGCCGTGACAAGAAACGCTTCACTTTCTGATATTTATCCGCTTCCAGAACAACTAACACCATATTTCAATGTAGGAGTTAAGAGTTTCAAGTGATGATGATGCAGATAGTTGCTGCCATTGGTCGAAGACAAGGAATGACAATACAGATGATTTCAACACGATAAACCAAAACATTCCCGAGTATGGACATGCCACAGTCCCATTTGATGAAGACACAAAACCAAATGACATTATCGAGCATATTGTGGATGATGAATTCATTCTCAAATGCATAGATGCCACCAATGAACATGGAAGGAACGATCATCCCTTTGTTGAGAAGATTGGTAATAATCCAAGGGATGAAAAGGGAATCCGCGTTTTCGAAAATCGCCTATAGCCAAAACGAAAACGCAGAACACACAGAAGTTTCCTTTTTGTCTTCCTGATTGAATATTTGGTTTGTCAAAGTGGTTTCTTGCCCAAATTTTAATTCAATAAACATGATTTCTTGCATTTCAGAACCTTTTCATCTTTTTCCGAGTTTTCGACTTGGCCTAATTGAGGCTCCTCGTTCTAAAGCTGGTGGAACAAAAGCTGGGTCATCACCTCTATCTACCAGAGGAAATGAAATAAACTCATTGGAAGGAAAACACAAAATGGCACTGAATAACCCCCCCCCCCCCCTAATAGCTTTTATGTGAAGCTGGATTAGACCATTTTTGGACTGTGAAAGTGTGAATCAGAAAATTTTATGGCATTATGAAGCCAAGGACATGGAGGATTATGAAGGCAAGGACATGGAGGCAGATATTGTCAGGCTACATGAGGACTTTGAGGTCGCGCTGAAAGTTACAGTTTTTACTTTCATAAAAATGTTTTGCCAACTCTGTGCTCGTCGGGTCATGTCCTGCATCATGGTGGTGTTTATTATTTATGGGGATCCTTTCAAGAAGAAATCAAGTAAATCTACAGTTTACAACTTGTCTAATCGTATTCTAACGAAACGTGAAAGTAATGTTTTGGAGCTGGGTCTATCCTTCTGCCCCAGTCAAGCTAATTTTAACAAAGAGATGTTCGCAAAAGATATTTTCAAGTTCTTTAGAAGACTCAAACTTCGTGAATACTTCTTTGAAGAAAATGGCAAAGAGACTAGTCACCTTAACACAAAAGTCAATTCACAGGCAAATGATGAACGACATGACTTAGGCTGGTTTATAAAGAATGAACATTGGTATCCAGAAAAGGTAAGAGAAGGTCGTTCAACTGACCTCTCTGACTTTTTAGATAACACTGTTCATGAAATTCGTTCATATCTAATTTCAAACAAGAGTAAACGGATAAACAACTTAACAAACAAACAACGTGAAGCATTGAATTCTCTTGCTTCTGATGAAACATTGATAATTAAGCCAGCTGACAAGTGCAGTGGTATTGTACTCATGAATATAAATGACTAAAAAAAATAATAAACACCGCCATGATGCAGGACATGACCCGAAGAGCACAGAGTTGGCTACATGAGGACATCAAGCAAATGATGGTGTCAATGTACCCACCAGAAATTTTTTTTTCTTTTTTTTATATCATCCTAAAATATTAAAAATATAAAACAAAAACAACAACAACAGTTAAACTAGAATACGCAAAAAGAAAGAATTATGTCGTTCGCAGCGAGAAAGGACACAAGGTCATTGAGTTCCCACTATGAACGACATATTACAAAAATCAAATACAACGATAAATCTAGTATAACAAAAAAAAATATACACTACAAAAAATTTGGAGTACCAGGTGCGTCAAAGAAATGTATCTCTGACTCACCTGGTAAGGCGGATTTCCACTCAGTCAGTCCTTCCGACCGGACAATAGTTTACGTGGGAAAATGTCGCTCTGAATTGAATAGAATGTTGCGCGTGACACTCGAATAAGCGATTTAGGAAAGGCGGCCCTCCAGACAGCGGAATTCCCCGAACGGGCGGAATTTCAATTGATTGAGAGAGAAAATGTCGCTCAGAAATGAGAAACCAGAAACATCATGGATATACAATAAAAAGGAAAAAACAAAGAACCTCTTTTTACCACCACTTTGATGCACTGAGGGGCTTAATTGGGTAATTCCTGACCAAGAGTGCTTTCTTCTGTTAACCCTATTTTAATCGGGTGAAAAAAAGTGATTTTCTAAGGGGGGCGTTGTTCGCACCCACATATTATCTTCGCAACTATTATGGCTATAAGAATGAAACTTACACTGTGTCATGATTAAACAAAGGAGAATCCAAAAAATAGCATCAACTAATTTTTAATCACGTGATTGGTTGCTAGGCAACCAAAAATAGGGCAAATTTTGACGAAATTGAGCTATTAGAGAAAAAGACTATATTTGCATTAAATAACTGGCTAAAATGGGCTAAAAACTATCCAAATACTTACTTGATAGCCTTAGTATGAGATTTCATTCAGTTTTATATGAATATTTGTGGTTCTTAATTAATTAACTAAATAAATAACAGCAATTTGACTCAATGCAAAATTGTTTCCTCAATAATAATGCTTAAACATCATCAATTTCGCATAATTGGGGTGAAACCAAATGGTTTTATCAATATTTCAAGTCATTACATGATTTTTCATATAAAAATTGCTAATTCATTACAAATATGATGTCATAAAGATTTATGACATCATAGAAATTATAAAATGCTGATGTCAAAAAATATAGATAGATTATATATCAAATGAAAGTACTCATCAAGACAAATTGAGTGGTATATATTGATGAGATTCGACACAAAATAAGAAACTAGAGCAGTTTTCATGATTTTCTTTGTGACCACTCTCCAAATATGGGCATCTGGTGGTCGCGTGATCTAACAATAGGCATTGAAATTTTATTTTCTGATTACCAGTTAAATTTTAGGAAAAGTCAAGAAGTTTCAGTGCCATAGCTATCATCGTTTAGGAGCTATTAAAGAAATTTGGGAGGGGGGGCGAAAAACACCAGTTATTCCAGTTAAACGCCAGTTAAAACCCCAGTTAAAATAGGGTTCAAACAGCAAATGGAACAACATGGAAAATAAAACGCCAAATCTCATGCAATAGCATAAACATTGTTTATTTCTTGTCATGCAATTCATGCAAAGGAGCTTCTAATAGTACCACCTACATTGGTCAAACCACAAATTTAAGGAACAGAATCAACACTCATATTTCTGAATGCAGAACTGGTAAGTCGTCATGCAATTTTCCAAAACACGTTTTTGAATGCGCAAATGCAAATAACTCGCTTGAAGAACCTTTTTGTCGAAGTCTTTGCTTTCATGATTCTTACAGATGCTAAACTTTTATTGCACTATGAAAGGCAAGCTATTCAAAGCTGGACATGCCACTCCCAACTCATGACTCATTTCAATGTGATTTTATATTTTGCCACAGGATACCAGATTTAATCTTTGGACACATACCAATGTCAAATAGTCATATTACAGCTTATGTAAATATAGTATATGTGTCGTTTCAGTCAGTCACACTCTGATGATAACTTAAGCTTGAAAGGCCTCAGTGTGCTGAGAAAAGTTTTTGTTTTTTTGCATCTGCCTCTCATAGTATCTATATTCTAAAGTAAAAATTTTTACTTTATTATTAAAAAAAATAAAGTAAAAATATTATTGAGCATGATTTTGCAGGAAAATTAAATCTAGGCTCTCAAAGTCTATTATATTTTAACAAAAAATAGAATATACGGTTGATTGCATCCGTTAAAGTTTTTTAAAATTATGCTTTTCATGCCACAGCAAAAGAATTGCCTGCTTTGACATCTGTCTTTAAACATATTTTACTTTATGAGAAACAGCTTATAAAAGATGGTAGCCCCAATGTCCCAAAAGTTAAGAGACAACCATAACTAATTCAAGAAGCTAAAAACTTTTCTAATTGGCAGTTTCAATTTTCCCAGATCAATCAAAATAGTTTGACATTTTTAAAGTAATAGTAACTATTTAGACATTATTTTGGGTGCAAAATTATGTTATTTACTCGTTTTGAGATCGTACTAAGTAATTTGGGAGCCCTTTAAACAAAACTAAGTGAACTCTACACTTCGAGCATTGAACATGTAGGAAACACATCAAAAACTTCCGGTAGGAAAATGGCCCAGAAATTCAAGAAACTGCTCGCAAACAATGGATCAAAGTTTCTTATATTAAAAATCCATGTATTATAATCTGTGTATTATCATACCGGCAAAAGTTTGGAATATGGGAGATTGATCTATAAAATTTGAGTTCCAAGACACCTAAATGTTCTTTAGGCCCCAGCATGTATCTATCCGAGATTTGTGAATGAACAAGAACTGATGATGAAATTGATTAATTTGACAGATACCTTTTTCTGCATTATATGACATGAATCCACAGCTTTTTCTCATTACTGGCAAGTGGTTACTGGATGCTACACGTATCACACGAAGCGGTACAGAGCCTCTTCGCCACTCTCAGAAATGTAAACTCCTTTCTAAAACGACAGCAATTCGTTCACCGAAAAAAATCTAGACGAATATTCGTCCAGACATGGGTTCGATATTCCAGACGAAGATTCAGAAAAAGACGAATTTTGTAGCATAATTAGATACATTTTTGAATATTGAAGTAAATGCCCAACAATTCCAACTTATTCGCAATAAGAAACAGTTATTTCCCTTATCCTACCTTCTGCCGTCTTTCCGAAAAACTCGAGATATGTCAGTATGTATGCAAACGTTGGTACCTATTGTTACACTGTGACTTCGTATTTTACCAAAAAATATTCGTTGAACGAAATAATTGAAGAACGGGACTACCTCAGATTTCTGTGGGTAGATGACATTCACAATGATAATCGAAAGGTTGTTTTTTCAGGTTTGTGAGGCTAGTTTTCGGTCTTGTGAGTTCTCCTTTTGTTTTTAATGCCACTATCAGAGCTCACTTAGCCACATACGTCAGTGATGAGCAATTTGTCTGAAATGCATTGAATTCTCTTTACGTTGATGATTACATTTCCACTCTTGAGTCACAAGAAGAAGCATTTGAATCGTATAAGAAGTTGAAATCTTGTTTTAAGGAAGGTGGATTCAACATGAGAAAGTGGGAGTCGAACTCTCCAGATCTTGTGAAGGACATTGCTCAAGAATCCTTGGTTGCTAAAGCTCAGACAGAGTCCACAGAAAGTAAAACTCAAGAAGAAAATGAAAGGTTTTCTAAATTTTCAATAAAAGATGACTGTACAGAAAACGAAAATGATGTTAAGGTTTTAGACCTGGCATAGGACAAAACATCTGATGATGTTAGCTTTGATTTTGCAAATAGTCCAGTCAATGTATCAAAATACCTCAAAGTAATTGCAAAAGAATTTCTTTTTGCACTGACATGTTGTACTGAGCATGGTTTTAAACATATAAAAATGTACATCAATATCTGGCGAGGAACACAGAAAACAGGGGGGTCAAAGTTTGATACTGAGACATTGGACCTCTGCGGAGGAGCTTTAGCGCAATTTCTTGCAATAAGCTAACAAACTGATCAAATTTATGGCTAAAGATGAAACAAAATTCATTGATCTTTATCATTTCTAGTCTCTTATGTCTCATTCAGTTCTTACTCTGACCATCCTCCCATCCTGCCCAGGGGTCAACTAAGATTTCTCGCACAATTGTCCTGAGTGGCGCAAACTTTGTGGTGCATGCCGGGCTGGGCATTGAAGGGGTGTACACATTCCAAGTAACTACGTATAAGCAGAAACTCCCAGTATTTTCAAATGCTGCGGGGGCCGGGGAAGACTTTGCCATCAAATGCCCAGGGTCTGGAATAGATCATGTACAGATGCCAGGGGGTGTCCCTAGAGGGGAATGGTCAGGGTAGGAATTGAAAGAGACATCAAACGATAAGGCATTTTAAAGATTGTTCTGTACCCCTGACTGTTCTGTTTTGTTCTGTGACTCCTAAACATCCTGCCATACATGGAAAAGTTTTCAAAATGAAATGAAAAGAGACTTTTCCTAAAGGCTGATTTCCAGTCGGTGGAATGTTCCGAGCAGGCGGAAATTCTTTTGTTTGAGAGAGAAAATGTCGCTCTGAAATTGAATGGATAGTTACGGCTGAGCAACTTTTTATTGTCTAAAATCCCGCCCGCTCGGAAAATCCCGCTGACTGGAAATTGGCCTTAATGGAAACAGGTACTGCATTGAAACACCGCTCATGAATAGGAAAGAAGCAGATCCACTGACGTCGACTTTCCTAATTTCTAAGAGCAGTGAACCTTTCATATCTGGAACAAAACGGAACATAGACAGCAGCTTGTGGTGCGCAAATGAATTGAATACCACCTGAGCTAGGTCTGCAGCCTTTCCATGCGTGGTACAGTGCAGAATATGTTTTCATCATGTGTTGTGGCTTGAATCATCCCCACGCCCTAAAAAGTGTTCATACTGTCAAGGATCATGCTTCTGCAATTTTTGTCTGAAAATCTTTTGTAGTATAACTGGGGAATAGTCACATTTGGGCCCTTTCCATTTACCATATACGACAGGCTAGGCTGCCCGCAATAGACGATTACGCTAAAGATGGCAGCGAGGAACTTTTTACCAAGATGCACTGCGTTCTTTGATCGAATTCCTATAGAATGGTTAAGTATTCGTAAATCGAACGCAATGCATCTTGGTAAAAAGTTCCTCGCCGCCATCTTTAGCGTAATCGTCCATAGAAACAATCACATGCAAAGGAGACAAGAGATCATCTTGATCTATGTGCAAACAACAGTAATGTTAGCTCCATATGAATCATATTCCTCTCTTTACATTTCATTTTTGTGAATTTACTTTGGCATTTTAAGTACAAAACAGACATCTTCAGAGTATTGTAAATGTAAACAAGAAAACATTAGACACAGCTGCAATATCTTGACTGAATAAAAAGATTTTTTGCCAGAAAGACAAAAGGATTTACTTGTGTTTCTCCTTGAAGTCGGGCTTGAAGTTTTCTGAGGTATGTTGACAAATCCATATCCCATATTTCATAATCATCACCAACATTCTTTATTTTGTCCGAATGCAAAGGGTGCAAGATACGAGCATCCTGTGTTCCCTTGCGGATGTTGAAAGAAAACACTTACCAAAGGTACCAGTAGCATTTGCAGAATTAATGAATGGTGCAAAAGATCTCATGATCTTGTTTGCACAAAGTGTAGAAATCGTCTTCCTTAACACTGCATACAAGTTATAAATCTGTGACTTAAAGAGTTTTAACCTAAATCTATTTTCCACCAAAAATTTATGCTAACCCAAAGTTGCCAAATCAACGTTAGGTACATTCTTAGCATTATCAGTAATTTGGTCACTGAGCTGCAAAGCCATGGATATCATTAATCGATGGCAGGGATGTCATTAAAAGATCAATGTGACCGTGTTTCCATAATGGCCCCCCCAGGAGTGCTATTCAGAGAGATTCGTAATCTATTATGGATTTGAACAAAAACATTTGCATACCTCAAGTGCTTTCACGTACATGTGTGCACTCAAAACTAACTGATTTTCATTATCTGAGAAAGAAAACCTTTTATTCATTGGGCAAAGAAACTACACACAATTGGCAGGCAACAATATCACACGTTAAATATGACAATGTTCTCTTAGTTTAATGTTAAATAAGACAATACAGGGTGTCTCAAAAAAATTGCTCGACGTTTGATTAAATACTAAAAAATAACGATACGCTGAATGGACCTTTGGTCAATTCACCCTTGTCCTGAGATTTTAAATTAATTTTTGACACAAGAATCTTGCAAATCCGATAACAATTCATGGGGTTACAAGCTTTTGAAGTTCAAGTTTGTGCGACAGCTGAAACCAGAGACCTCGAAATGGCATTTTTGGTAAAAGTCCCATAGGCCGTCGTTTCTGTTATTTCTCTATTGTTTCAGGGCGAAGCAAGTGGGATTCGAACAGATATTCGATAACCTAACTGTCAAGCATACCCGGGGGGTCTACTTTGGAGAAAAACAACGGGGATGTGCCTGCCAGAACAAAATTTTAAGACCCTGTCCTGGAACAAAATGCTGAAAACATAGTACCTGTCCTGGAATAACTTCCGGGAACTGATGGTTATTGTGAAAATAATTTTACTGAGAATGTGTTTCCCCAATTGCTTTATGAAAAGTACCTCTTCTTCAAATTATTTGGTTATATTCACATCTTTTATCATTTTGCAAAACATTTTTGTTAGCATTCTAAAGTCAAGGAGAACAGCTCTATGAAATGGACAGGATTTGTGACTTGTAACCTAACTCAGAGTGTCCCGCAGGCAAAGGTTCTCACTGAAATCAATTGGATAGGAGAAAACCCTCAGAATTTTTCAGAGTTCATTGTACTTCTTTTATGACTTCATCCTAAATCTTACAGTTTCCTCAGAAATAAAAAATGAGACTTCTCTGCCAATCTTTTCACAAACAAACAAGTGTCGTAAATACTTGGCTAACGCTTAATTCTCTGATACTTAATTTAGCTTAATCAATCAGCAATGCAAACCATTCAAAATTTGAATTCAAGGTACTTTCCTGTACAAAGTACGTAGATACATAAAAATGTATTAATACATGAAAATAAAATGGCGCAAATGATTTCAGTCCATCCATAGTCAAAAGCCAAGCACCTAAGCACTCAAAAGAGTAAAAACAACAGTAAACAAAACATTTGAAAACATTATCACCAATATTTTAGGGGTAGTGGTCATAGGCCTGCTTATAGAAAAACAAAACCCATGAATCTCCTCCTACACTACAGTAAAGTGCCAACACACACCAATTTAGAGGGGTCTGGGGGCGTACTCCCCCAGAAAAAATTTGCAATTACAACATCTAGAATGGTGAAAACAGAACCAAATTTTGCTCTTCTTCCAAAAGGCAGTTTGTAAGGAACTTGATTTCATGAAGTTTTGAGGATGGACCCTCCACTTTGACTTAGAATGCTTTTCTTAATCCCATGTTTGCTTGTGCTAAACTAGAACATTTGACCATTCGTAACAGTATCCCTATAAATTAATATCCTCATTAAAATCTTTGCGTAAACATCTTTTTCTGGCATCAAATCAAAATTGCCTATTTTGATCCCTTCTAGAGCTGTTTGCTAGAACTTAAATTGGAAAGTTTGACATTTCTGTCACAGTTTTGTTGTCACCACCCTTCAAAGAATTTGTGCATGGAAAACATTTATTTTGTAATGCAAATCTTGAGATACAATTGTCAAGCACCAGCCATGAGAAGCACTTTCTAAATTAGGGAAAGACCACTACTACTACTACTGGACTCCAAAAAGACCCCACAGACAGAATTAATTCATTACTTTTGTTCTTAAGATTATGTCTGTATCAAGAAGATAGAAATTCAATTTGTGCACCCAATGTTCTTACACTATTTTGTGCACCAGTTTGTGCACCAGTTTTTTTCTCTATGCATTGGACATGTCTGGTGCACATCGCTTTCTTTCCATAACTGGGCCATGCATGTCAAAATTGTTTTGTATAACTCAATCAAGTCATATTTGGCGCAAGTTGAACATTACATACCACCTTTAGTTCTCCTTCGTTGCAATATCTCATGAACATGAAGTGTTGGTCAGTGCCTTAGACTGCCGCACCCTGATTTCACTTTCAACGTCTTTACGTTGCCATACATACTTTAGGCCTTCTTGCAGTTTTCTTGGCTTTGCTTTGCCAGTTTGCCGCCAAAATCAAAACCTGACAGTTGAGTTGAATTTTTGTTGCTGTTGTTGTTGTTCCTAGCAGCAATGGAGACATTGGACACAGGTGTGATACGAGTGTATCCCATACCCAAACAGGTGAGGGAAAAGGGTCCACACTGCTAAAATTTGTATTCAATAATCAATTCGTAAATCATACCTTTGAGTTTTTCACAACAATCTGACCTGTCCCGGAACAAAGACCAGAAAAGTATAACCCTGTCCTGGAATAAAGACGAAAAATGTATAGCCCTGTCCCGGAATTTTCAGCTGAAAATGACACCCTATTGGCAGGCACATCCCCGGGTGGTCATTGTATTAAGTAAACCCCCCGGGCAAGCATATGGATGCTTTGAGGAAACAGATTCAGTTTCTTGCCAATTTTGTTTTGAACCACTGTTTTTGGACCTGTGCAATGTTAAGGAATTTTGAGAATGATTGCAAGAAATAATTTACTTTAGAAGTCGTATTTGGTTTGCTCTGATATCAACGAGAGGTATGACATTGGATAAGCTTCTCTTACCTCCGTCTTCGAGCTTTTTGCAATACAAGTAATCTGGGGGGTCTCTGGTTTCAGCTATCGCATATTTTTGATCTTTGAGAGCTCGTAACTCAGTGAATTTTCAACCGATTTGCTTGATTCTGGTCTCTAAAATTATTTCATAATTTTAGGAACAGGGTTATCTTTCCACGAGCCTGTTCATGTTGTCTTTATTTTTCAATATTTAATCAAAGGTCAAACAATTTTTTTGAGACACCCTGTATATATTTTCTTTTCTCAACAACAAAGAGATGGCTTATACAAGCTAAATACATGCTTAAGAAACTAGCTTAGCCCTATAAATAGAGGACTAAAGAATGTACGAGAAATACTAGCATCTAATTGAGGATCTCAGCAGAAGATTAAATCGCAAATCTTCAAAATCGATCTAGTATACGATTTATTGTGACCTGACAAATGTCCATAGTTTATTTTGACGCACCTGATGTGAGATTTTTCTTGAATTGAATGGCTTGCATTGATCTTATGGTACTTTGCCGTAAATCCACCTTGGGATATTTTTGATGTCATGTTGGAAAAGAATTAGGCAATTACAAATCTGAAATCAATAAAGGAAATGGCTACGATTGTCAAAAAACCATAGTTTATAAAGGCGTACCACATGGTGGAAAGCAGAAATCTGTAGTGATGAAATTTGAGCCTCCAATTTAGTAAATGCCGTCCTTTTCAAAACAATCAATGTTGAAACTAATTTCCGCACCAGATTTACAGCCAAAAACCCCAAAGTTCCCTCCAAGCCATTTGTTTCAAAGAAAACTGTAATGGATTTTACAGACCTTTTCAAAGAGTCAAGCTGTATGCTTTGCCTTTTTAAACTCTTTTCTTTTTCAGTTCAGGCTCCTCTTTCAGTTCGGGCTCAGGACCTTTGTCTTAGTCTTCATCTTCATCTTCTCCTTTCCTCTTTGGCGATTTGTGGTATTTCTCCAAAATCGGCCGAATTTCAGCAATAAACTTTTGTTTGAGTCCATGGCAATAGGAATCTGTCCTCTTCAATTTTGGTATAGGTGCTTTTTTCATCTTTATGTTCCATGTTCGTGATGTTCGTAACTTTTGCTGGTTGAAAGTGAACAGAGAAAAGAAATCACCAGGGAAGCTTTGGTATGCCTGTTTTCTGATGAGTTGTTCGAATGCAACTATTTGATATTACTTCAAAATGGTTGCTTCACATTGGAGACCTCGTCATGGAGATTAACTTTCGCCCTTTCTTTAGGTACAATTCAAAATTCCAAATGTTTTGAAATTGCAGTGATACATATAAATGGATTTCAATTCTTTGATCTTTCACTCAAAGATCAACCTGTATTCAGCGGAAAAGAATTTCTCCCTTTTCAAAACGCGATATTTCATGCAATCATATTTACATTTGTTTAGTATTTTTATTTGTCAGGCAAAGAATGCAGCATGAGAATGAATTCTACGAAAACGAAGATCATGAATATAACAAGAAACAACCCAACACAATTTGAAATCAAAATAGGTGCGAACGACATTGAACAAGTCTCAAGTTTTGTTTACCTCGGACAATTACAAACTGAAGTTGGGAAAAGTGAAAAGGATATCATAAGGAGATTTTCGATTTCAAGAGGTGTATTTAATAAGATGAGGAACGTGGTTGTTCAACAGAGATACCTGATTAATCACGAGGAAAAGAATATCAAGATTTTATGCGTGGAAAACCTTGTTGTATGGAGCTGAAACTTCGACATTGACAAAAAGTATGATAAAGAAACTTGATGCTTTCGAACTGTGGGTGTAACACCTGGGTGCATTGGGGTTCGTTGATGATGGTGCTACATCATTGGCAGTTCAGTTTCAGGCAAACAAAAGTAACAACTTTATTGCCGTTTTACATTTATTATCAATGTTCTTCGGTATCAGCATACATTCATGTATCTACATAGTTTTGGCAGGTGAGGTTCGGCTGGCAACCCAAAGGGTCCCTGCCATTGAACCCCTGGCTACAACTCCTTTAACAAACCTACAGGAACGAATCTATATTATCACAGACAAAAAGTGATGAGTTCTTCCTACTACGTCAATGGACGACAAAGGTTGTTTCATAACAATGCAAAAGGCCAGGTCGAAAACACTGACACCACTGACACCACTGACACTAACCATGTGTCAGTGCTGTCAGTGTTTTCGAATTTGATACAGGTGCAAAATCGAAAACACTGACACTACTGACAAACAAAATTTTTCTTATTTACAAACGTGGTGGCACTGTTTCATCGTTCTATTGACAAAAGATACTGTTTTTCGTTACTCCGGTCAATTTCATATCATGTCAGTGTTTTTCAGTACAGTGTTTTCGAATTTGGTACAGGTGAAAAATCAAAAACACTGACACTACTGACAAACAAAATTTTTCTTGGCACTGTTTCATCGTTCTATTGACAAAAGATACTGTTTTTCATTACTCCGGTCAATTTCATATCATGTCAGTGTTTTTCAGTACAGTGTTTTCGAATTTGGTACAGGTGAAAGATCGAAAACACTGACACTACTGACAAACAAAATTTTTCTTATTTCCAAACGTGGTGGCACTGTTTCATCGTTCTATTGACAAAAGATACTGTTTTTCATTACTCCGGTCAATTTCATATCATGTCAGTGTTTTTCAGTACAGTGTTTTCGAACTTGGTACAGGTGAAAGATCGAAAACACTGACACTACTGACAAACAAAATTTGTCTTATTTCCAAACGTGGTGGCACTGTATCATCGTTCTATTGACAAAAGATACTGTTTTTCGTTACTCCGGTCAATTTCATATCATGTCAGTGTTTTTCAGTACGGTGTTTTCGAATTGGGTACAGGTGAAAAATCGAAAACACTGACACTACTGACAAACAAAATTTTTCTTATTTACAAACGTGGTGGCACTGTTTCATCGTTCTATTGACAAAAGATACTGTTTTTGTTACTCCGGTCAATTTCATATCATGTCAGTGTTTTTCAGTACAGTGTTTTCAAATTTAGTACAGGTGCAAAATCGAAAACACTGACACCACCGACTTTGAAAAAAGAAAGATCCTCTGATCTTTCTCCCTCCTCTTTCTTTCTTTTTCTCATTTTTATTTTCCCTCGCTCTTTTTATTTTCCCTCGCTCGCTTTCTCGAGTTTTTTTCGAGAGATCAGAGGATGAGACTTGTAGCAAAGTTTTTTTCGAGAGATCAGAGGATGAGACTTGTAGCAAGTCCAATTTCAATGATAATCATTGTAAAGAGAGAATGTCGTGCCTGGCACCTCGACTTGTCACAAAAGGTCAAACCCAAATTAGGCAATGAAACTTGCACGCAAAGTAGAATTGTGTTCTCTTTTGTTCAACTTCCCAAACAGTCGAGAAGAAGCGACAGCAATTCTGTAAACAGACACTGTTGCAGGCAAGAAAAGTTTCTGTATCTTAACGTTGAGGTAACAGGAGCCAAAAAGCAGAGAAGCTGGTTATTAACCTTTTGCATGATACTGTTCAATGGTGGAAAGAGAAACTATGCCTTGGTGCATACTACATACATACACTGACATGATATGAAATTGACCGGAGTAACGAAAAACAGTATCTTTTGTCAATAGAACGATGAAACAGTGCCACCACGTTTGGAAATAAGAAAACTTTTGTTTGTCAGTAGTGTCAGTGTTTTCGATTTTTACACCTGTACCGAATTTGAAAACACTGTACTGAAAAACACTGACATGATATGAAATTGACCGGAGTAACGAAAAACAGTATCTTTTGTCAATAGAACGATGAAACAATGCCACCACGTTTGGAAATAAGAAAGAGTTTGTTTGTCAGTAGTGTCAGTGTTTTCGATTTTTCACCTGTACCAAATTCGAAAACACTGTACTGAAAAACACTGACATGGTATGAAATTGACCGGAGTAATGAAAAACAGTATCTTTTGTCAATAGAACGATGAAACAGTGCCAAGAAAAATTTTGTTTGTCAGTAGTGTCAGTGTTTTTGATTTTTCACCTGTACCAAATTCGAAAACACTGTACTGAAAAACACTGACATGATATGAAATTGACCGGAGTAACGAAAAACAGTATCTTTTGTCAATAGAACGATGAAACAGTGCCACCACCTTTGTAAATAAGAAAAATTTTGTTTGTTAGTAGTGTCAGTGTTTTCGATTTTGCACCTGTATCAAATTTGAAAACACTGACAGCACTGACACATGGTTAGTATCAGTGGTGCCAGTGGTGTCAGTGATGTCAGTGTTTTCGACCTGGCCAATGCAAAACTCAATTTATAAATCATTCTCCTTTTGAACTCTTACTCAACTACAAATTCAAAAAGACAATAATATTTCCTTTGCAATAATTATCTCTTCTGATTCTTTAAAATTGACCTCGCTACACTCGCCCCTCCTTCAAGAAATGTTATCCTCAACATTTAACTTTATAGGCCCAACAAATCTATTTTTTGACATTTCCAAACAAATTCCGATAGGCTCCAGAAGGCAAAGCCTCTAATGGACAAATAGCAGATAAGCAACAACTACTGACAGCGTGGTATATTCAAAAGTAACTTAAGAAACCACCTATCCATACAAACTCTTAAGACTTGTGGATCTTACGGTTGAATTGATCAGATCCATCCGATGCGCCTAAGACACCACAATCTTCGTATTTGAAGGTGTTGTGGCGCCGTGGTGTAATCCTCTGACACTGCAGCCAGAATAGTCGGGCGGAGTGGGGTCCAGTCCCGGTAGAGCCCCACCACTCGAGCGTCATGACAAGGGGTTGCGGACTCGATTAGGTCTGCTCTATTTCTGCGATCCCAGCGCTTGGCGCTGAAAAACGCAACTTCACCTTCACCTTCATCCAATGCGAACCCGAACGAGCTTCAATCTAGCTATTTGCTGCCCAACCTGAGTGATTGTACACTGAAAGATGGCAAACCTAATGACAGGAATCGAATCTTACTATACAAGAGAGGCTTTTCCTTTGTTGCCGATACAACAGCTTTCTGACGATTCTCAAAATTCCAAGCACTCAAATTCTTACACCTAGCCGACTTATTCTATTCTTGTGCAAACCAATAACCGTAACATTAATGCCTATTAAAGTAATTAAGTTCCACTGTGTCTGATTCACTGTAATCTGCAGCTTACAGAGAACCCAACAAGTGTCTTACCCCTGTAGTACCCTAATTCCCTGATTACATTTTAAATTCAGCAAGCTATTTTCAGCAAGCAAAAATTTGACCATTGCAACACAGGATGACACTTCACGTTGCCACAAATCTCAAAAAGACCCCAGGGTACTGTGCCCCCTTATGAAATGTAACCAATGCTGCAACGACAAGCGACAAATTAATTAAGACTATACTAAAACTAAGGATTAACTAATGACTCTTACAAACCAAGTTCAATAGCAGTCCATCCAGCTTAGTCCTTTCCATACATTTACAATTTTCTTTGCAGCTTTGTGTCTGGTCTATTCCGTGTCTTCAGAAGTCAAACAGCAGCAGCAATCCCAAGCGTTCACAAATTTTGTTCAAAAATAATTCAGCTCAGATGACGATATATGTATGATACCCAAATTGCACTAGCAAACTATTCAGCTCCAATAATCTCATTTCTTCTAGACTTCTCGTTTGCCTTGCCTCTTGCTCTTGTTTCGTTCGTTGGTTCATTCGCTCACTCTTTCATAGTTCTTTCTTTCGTTGCCACACGGGATTTTCCTATTCTTTCAGTATTCTTTCAACCTCGAAATCCTGTGTTCTTGTGCTCTCTTTCTGAATAATCAATCTTATCTTGATCTTTGGCTCTTTAATTCAACTTTCGTACATCTTTATTTTTCATTGGCATTCCCCACCAATGCACCAAATGTAACACCTGGGTGCATTGGGGCTCGTTGACGGCGGTGCTACATCATTGGCAGTTCAGTTTCAGGCAAACAAAAGTAACAAATTTATTGACGTTTTATATTTATTATCAATATTCTTTGGTATCAGTATACATTGATGTATCTCCATAGCTTTGGCGGGTGGGGTTCGGCTGGCGTCCCAAAGGGTCCCTGCCATTCGTAATTGATATAAGTTAAGCCCGGCTGAGGCAGCTTGATTATTCACATGTAGTTAGGTACACCGTTTATTGTTGGAATTTCACAAAGCATATTTGAAATTACTTACGCATATTCAACATTAACAAGAACTCATTGTACTTTCTGCCATTTGTAAAGATCGGCATTGGAATACTGGCATAAGAAATTTGCGTTGGAACTGGAGCAGGCATCGATATAACACATGAACATCAAAGGGATGCAAAACTGGTCAGGGGAGGGGCGTTATGTGTCATGTCCATCAAAGTTGGTATAAATCCTTTGTTTTGAAGAAGTCTCGTGCTCTTTTTCGAATAAGACAGAGAAGCAAGGGCACTACCACTACACATCCAGCATTTCCTCAAACTGCCGGGCCCGGCTGAACCCGGCTGAACCCATTTGACAAAAATAACCTGATTGGTTTCTTATGTAAAATATGCTTCTTCGAAACAAGGTGTGTACACCATGGTGCAAGCAACCTCGTATACTCTACGCATCTGTCATGATTGCTAAGAATACATTTTTGTTAAAAGTATTGACCATTGTAAAAGAATCTAAGAATTTGAACCAGTATTGAATTTGGTTGCGACATTTCTTAGGCATTAATGAGACATGTTGGAGATGCATCAACCACATAAGCGATATGATACTTCCATGCCATTGCTAAAGAAAATGAGCATCAATCAGCCCGAATCAATCAGCCCGACTAGTTTCTAGTAGAGATGTACTTTACCCAGCAAAATCATACCTGAGTTTCTTATAATGCAGTTTCTTAAAGGCAGGACTTTACTGTATAGGAAGGTGCTGAATTATCAAAAACTTGAAAATGTTTGCAGTGGTGTATTGCTCAGATCACCCTTTGTGGGAAGCCAATTTGTATCTGTGGGGTTGAATGAGTGCCTTTGCAAGTAACCTACGGAGAGAGAAGTCAAGAAAGGAAGGAAGTTTTGTTTTCGAATTACGAAACAAAGAGATTTACCCACCTAATTTACAACATTATACCAATTGAAGTCCATGAAAAGAGAACGCAAAGATGAAATGAAAATTTTCCCCATCAATAGCTGCTCACGATCCACGGCAAATCAATGGTTGGTAAGAGTAGCGCGTGGCAGAGTGGTTAAGGCGTCTGACTCGTACACCAAAGGTCAGAATGGCCGTAGGTTCAAATCCTGCGCTGGACAGTTTGGGCGCTGTCCGTAACTCTAGCCCGGGTCGACCAGAGCCATGTGAAGGAAATCTGGTAGCTGCGGCGGGTAGCTCTGGCAGTCTGATGGTAAAACATCCGTGGCCCCTGCTGTAAATAAGTCTCTCAGACTTTCGCAGGCTAGCCACCTTAAATATAAATACCTACCTACCTAGTAGTGCTAGAAAGCAAACTTACCACGAACCTCTATCCCCATATCATCGTTTGAAACAGCTGCAAGCAAAACATTCTGCAATTTTAGACCAAACATCCGTGCCAGCTTTACGTTAAAGCACGATAAAGAGGGTTGCAACGATTAAGGGGCAAGGGAAATATGATGGTCTCGTTTCCATTGAAAATGGTGTCTGGAAAATCACAGAGTTTTTGCTTTCATGGCCTCCCTTTCGTCTGGTCACTCATTCGCGTGCAGACACGGAGAGGTAGACGAGCCATACCAGCCTTGGACTTATTCTTTAAGGCTATGTCTATTTCGCAAAGCAATGGAAATGATCCCTTAAGTGATTTATCAAAACGCGTCATTGACGGCTGGTGTAATCTGCATAACGCAGGTTGCATAATACAGGTTGCAGGTCATGTTTTATGGCCAAGGGCTGCATGGCTGTACCAAGAGGCTGTCACCCACAAGAAGGCTAACATTTCTGTGTCAAGGGGGTTGCAAATTGTTGGTATGTAAGAACTACTGTTCCTGTCGAAAGAACATGCCACAGGATTAGCAGATCGATATTATGAATTAAATCGCTTGGTTGCAAGTGATTAATTGCCTCTGACTCAGATTTTAATGACAACAAAACATCGTTATCAAATCAATGGGGAATCAATGAGTAACATCATTCTATTTAAATTCAATATGCATAACTAACATGATGCAATTGTAGGGCATCCTAAGTAACCTTGTGGATTTTCATGAATATGCTATGTTTGTTCATCGTCAAGATGTTTTCAGAGCAAAGGATTTTTATGATTTTTGATGAATTTTCTCAAACCAAAGGGAGTTTTGCCAGAGGTGTACGAGATTTTTTGGGAATCAATGAAATGCCCTTGTGTTAGTTGCTTCCTTGGAGGAAACATTCAAGTTTTCCAAGTCTGCCCTTTTCTGTTCGTCCTACTTCAAGCTCGAAAACATGGACTTTGTGAGCAAAATCTGAATTCTCCCTTAATTACCGAAATTTGTTTCATGCTCCACAAGAAACTTTGACAAGTATATCATAGAGCATAAATTTTTGATATCCATCGTTAGCTTTGAAACCAAACCCCCTGAAGCTAAAAAGCTTTGAGTCATCAAGAAGGTGGCCCCATGGTACAGCCATGCAGCCCTTGGCCATAAAACATGACCTGCAACCTGTATTGTGCAACCTGCGTTATGCAGATTACACCAGCCGCGTCATTGACAATTAATCTTAACATTGTCTTGTTCTGTTATAGATGCAGAATGAAAGAGAATTCCAGATCTTAAAGCAAATTCAGGCAGTTTTAGAGCCACATCTAACTTGAGATGTGCCCTTCGTAAGTTTTTACCCTCCGTACGTTTTTAGATGGAATATGAAAATATTTGTTGAGAGAAGATGCTACAACTAGGAGACTCGCAACGTCTGCATTAAAGATCCATGACTGACCAGCAGCCTTTGCACACCTTTGATTTTGCTTACAAAACTTAATGGACTGATAACAATTAGCCTAAGTTATCATTCATCAAGCCAAACCCACAAAGAATTGTCAATGTTGATAAATACAAAGATGTAGTAAGTCTACCGTTCATGCAACCGCCAACGGTTATTTATCATGCTGCATGTAAGCACTTTTGAATGTCCTGAACACCATTGAACTGACACTGGATACAACAACAATGCAGTTATGGTACTTGAGGTTCAGGACGTAAGAACATGCTTCCTTCCAGTTTTCTCCTGGCTTCTAATGTTCCTGAGAAGCCTGACGTTTAAGAACAGGAAGCCCATGAAGTTGACTGAGCAATATTAAGTTTACAACCTTACAATTCATAATTGTTAGTCTCAAAATTAACAATTTTACTCTGAGTTAAATTGATAAGACATACTCTGAGCCTTTATCTTTTTGGTCTTTCTGCATAACCATAACAAACTAAACAACCAAGTGTCAACCAGGCTTGACTATTTCAGCATCTCCTGATAATATCACGTTTACCTGCAACTCTGGCAAGGCTAAAATGCTGAAGAGGCTTGGTCAAAGATTTCGTTGGTTTACAAGGCTCCCATACAAAGTCTAGCAAGGAAGGTCGTTTTTAACAAATGTATCAAGAGATCGATTTAAAGGTCAGATAAAGGCAAATGCGATTTTTTCGTGTTTATGATTTTGAACTATGAGGAATCCGATGGCAATAATATTATCTATCTCTGCGGTGCGAAAGGGTAGGTTTGGGTGTTTTGAAATGGGGCACTCCTTCAAAAAACCGCGTGATGATAGAGGCCTGGAAGTAGCTAAATTGTGATGTGTAATGAGTCATAAGAAATTCATCACTTGAGAGGCCCTAGGCACTTGAAGAAGTAATCTGAAGAACACATGCCGTGTGGCAGATACACATCAAAAAGATTGAACAGTAAACAAAATAAATTTCAGGTGTTGGCCTATAACTTCTCTGATATTTCCAAAGATTGAGTATTGAGCAACACACCCTCTGTTCTGCTCTCCTCAACTGGGACGGACTCTTGAATGAAAACATAAAAACATCATTTGAATTATTTTGATGCAAATTAGCAATGATTGTCTTTAGTTGTGAATGGCTGGATCACGCCATGGTCTCCATCAAACAGTTAACTATTGTGTTATTTGCAAAGAGTACAGAAAAACATGCCTTGATCTCCCCAGGGTTGATTGTTACTATCAGGATTCATTCCCCTCATTAGGCAGAGAAGCGCCTATCGAAGACACATTTGCATGGCTTCACGAATGACCCGTAAGTACGTAAGTACAAGGGTCATCTAAAAAGTTCGCAAAGAACAACAGCGTTATCGAAGAAGACGAGACATAAATGTGGAGAAAGAACTTGCCCTTACCTGTCCATGAGCGTATTACTTGGCCGAATCCTGACATGGTCATTTGCGCGGTCATCATGATCCTTCAAAGTCTGGGTGAGTGAGTGTATTATTCAATTTCAACTACAATTCCATGTTCAGCACGTTGAATAGTTCTCAGAAAGGTATTCTAGAAGCCAGCCAATGTACTTACAGCGGCCAATGAATATTCAAAGTAGTAAGGATAATCTTTGTAAACATAGGAAAAGAGACCTCATCACCTGGGGAATTATCATGTGGAGTTCCGCAAGGCTCTATTCTTGGCCCACTCATTTTTCTCCTTTATGTCAATGATATGCCTCAGGCAGTTGACTGTGATCTACTTTTATATGCAGATGACTCCTGTCTTGTTTTCTGAGATAATAACATCAATGAGATAGAAAAGCAACTAAATAAAAATTTTAACTCCCTTTGTGACTGGTTTGTTGATAACAAATTAAGCATTCACTTCGGAGAGGACAAGACAAAGTCTATACTCTTTGGCAGGAAAAATAAACGATCTGGCAGCAAGGAACTGGACATCAGAAGAGGTGACATCAAGATCAAACAATACACCTCAGTGACGTATCTGGGCTGTGTTCTTGATGAGAACCTGTCTGGTGAGTCGATGGCAGCCAGGACCCTGAGTAAAATCAATGGCAGACTAAGGTTCCTCTACAGAAAGCAAAACTTTCTTGACTTCTCTCTCCATAGGTTACTTGCAAATGCACTGATTCAGCCCCACTTTGACTATGCATGCAGTGCTTGGTTTCCAATGCTTACTAAAAGATTAACCAAAAAGATTCAAACAGCGCAAAATAAATGTATCAGGTTCTGCTTGAATCTGAATAATAGAGCACACGTAGGAATCAAGGAATTCAAAGATATAAATTGGCTCCCCACAAAAGAGAGATTTGAGCAATGCACTGCTACAAATGTATTCAAGTTTTTTAATAATTCAGCCCCTTCCTATATGTCGGAGATGTTCTCACCAGTTGGCCAGGGCAGGATCACTCGCAGATCTAAAAACAAACTAAATCTACCGTTCCGAAAGACTAACATGGGGCAAAATGGTCTCTCTTATATAGGACCCAAAATTTGGAACAGCCTACAGTCGGACCTCAAATCTTCAAACAATGTCAACAGCTTCAAGCATAAGATCAAGGACGAATTCTTTAATGATCTTCAGAAGCGAGAAAATAGTCCTTATATATATTATTGAATTCCTAAAAGCTGTAACAGAAATTATCCTTCAACAATAACAAAAATTTTTTTCTTTCATTTTCCTTTTGAATAGCACTCCTGGAGGGACCATTATGGAAACAAGGTTGCATTGACCTTTTAATGCTATCCCTGCCATCTTTTACCATGGGGTGTTTTTAAATTAGGTTATTAATAAGATATGTAATTTTTGCCTGCAATTATTTCAAATTGTAGACATTGTAATTAGATTTCTTTTCGTTTATTAATAGTTATCTATTTACTTTGATGGCAAAATTATACATACATACATACATACATAGGATTGACATGTTTTGTGCAGACCCTCAATGTTTTCGTTGTTGCAAGTCTTACGGCTTCTCTCTCCAAGTCAGTCCACAGCTCACTGCTGCAACAAGTCTATCCACACCAAAGTTAGGAATAATGTGCACACACATTCTTCCCTACAGAAGGTGACTAGCCACAACCATAAACTACCCACTTTCTCTGTGTTTTCATTTGAGATAGTTAAAACAGGTAATCTTTTCTAACTTGACTGCCAGTGCATGCAAACAGACTCCTCCATTCTCTCGCAGCTTTGCAGAGCTTTCCAATGACTCCTTCGACTCATTCCATGTCACGCCTCTGCTAGTTCCAGGCTCTTTTGCTTGCGCGGTTGTTTTGGAAAATTGGACTGAAAAACTGAATTCGACAGGCGATTTTGATAGGTTCCAGAAATCGTATCAAAATTTTGTTTGCAATTTTGAAAACTCCAGGCCGTAAATGGCAGAAATCAATAAAAATGTCTTTTGCTTTTATCTGACCTTTAAATGGGGGAAGGGTTTGTGATCTACTTTAGACTTTAGGCTGAATGAAAAGTTTAGGTCAAGATAATCGAGTGGCTCAATGCAATGCAACAGTCCGACAAACGCCTCACATTTTTTTCTGACACACGCGTATAATTGTGCGAAAGGGATCTGAAGATTTCAAAACACTTCCTCACAGACCAGTTATATGTGGATTGATAAGTTACCCAGGGGACTAAGAATTATCTCAAAGTTTGGCGAAATGCCAGTTTTGAATTAGACCACACAGACCTCACTGTAATTTCTCACAGTAGAAAAAAGTTGTGAGAACAGAATCATACTCATATGTATCTGGATGTTACGGTAAACCCACACCTAAGATCATAAAAGCGTAAATGCCACTCCCTTCTTTCCCTTAACTGTCTTATGAACTACTAGTATGTATCATTTGTGCCAAAACTTAATTCATGGTACGGTAAAATTGAAACGACTTCTAATTGTTCACAAACATTAAGATAGACTAAAATCATATAATTTGCCTATTTTCACGTTAAAGCTACACTCGCATAAATAGGCCCACAACTGAATGATCTTTCCTCGTAAGAATCAGGCAAACACAAGGTTGCATTTTCTGATCATTAGGGCAAGTTGGGCTTTTGAGGGAACTAACCCATCACCCAAGAAAGCAAATTACCTTCCCGAAGGTGGGTTTGGAAGGAAAATGGGCATTTTCCCCGCAAAACTAGTCCCCGGAGGTCTACTTGTTTTAATTAGGACGGATGTGTGCACTCCAAGAGATGATCTTTTCACCCGGCTTTAGAAATTTTCCCTCCAAGTAATAGGTCTACTTTAGAAAAAACTAACCAAAATTATACTATGGTGGCTCATCAGTGCCACTGATTTTTTACTGTAAAATGTGTTAAATCATCATTTCAAGTGCTTCAAATTGGTTTTGTTTTCATTTGTTTTCCGATATTGAATGAAAAGTATTGCAAATACTTTGTTATAATGGCAAAACAATGAAGCATAATAAAAAATTGAAGCAGAAAACAACAAAAATCTTTCTCCAAAAAACAAAACCAAAACAAAACAAAATTAGTGTTTTTAAAATTTCAAATACTGTGGTGGCCCATGGGTGCTATCGGACGAGCAGGGCCATCAGTATCGCACAATGCCCTTTTCGACCCATTTCACGCAATTTTCAGTAATGGTGAGCAGTTCTGCAGGCAACATGTCTGCCAAAAGAAAGTGGGAGAGTTTCAAAAAGAACATGTCCAACAAGAGGGTGCATAAAGCCGAAACAGGAGATGATGAAGAATGTTTAGCTGTGCAGAGGCTGACTGCGAGTGTGGAAGGAAAGGCCCAAAAGTGATATGTGACCGCACGGTAAAAACTTTGCTTTAAAAGGAATTTGGATCGATTTTTTTTGCAGGAAACCGAGTGAAAATCATTTGCTAAAGCCAATTCTGAGATTCTACCTTGTTTTTGTTTTATATCGCACATCCATCTCGTAAAGGGTGTTTAAAGAACACTTACCTGAAATGGATAAAGGTTGGAGCATTTTATGTCGTTGCTGTTATCCAAGCCCAATTTTTGTTTTCTTTGTGTTGCCTCATTGTGTTTTATAAAGCAAGACCACTGTTTTTTTTATAAGAAGCTGCAACTCTGAAGATATGTAATTTTGGAAGAAACATCACAGAAATGTGTTTTGGGTTTGGAATCCCGGCTTTTTTTCGCAGTAGTGCTCAGACTTGCCTACAGTCACCCCTATTGGTCAGCGTACAAATCCTGCATTCTCTCACAGATTTCCCAGTCAACAATATTGTTAGAATTCATCATAAACTCCTAGATAATGGTAAGATAGTAAATCTTGAATTTATTGCCAGTTACTGGGTTGTTGGCTTCATATGTGAGAGGTTTCATTCACACTAACTTCTATGGCACGCGAAAATCACAAAAATCTGATAAACGTAGTTCATCACTGATAAACTAGGTTTATCACTTTGATAAATTAGGTTTATCATGATAAACTAGGTTTATCAACTGATAAACCGGGATTATCAACATTCTTTTGATAAACTGTGTATATCAAAGTGATAAACTCAATTTATCAATGACAAATTTGATAAAGTAGGATCATCAGCTGATAAACTAAGTTTATCAAATTCCATTGTTTATGAGATTATTCTGTATCTATTGTCCATGAGCAAGACGCATTTTGAACGCAGGTGTGTATTCATGATTTGACGCTCAAAGCTGAGCTCACAAAGTCAAAATGGAAGATGTTATCATTATGAACGGCTTTGATGATGATGGCGATTGTCAAAGTGCTTTTAAAAACGCAATATCTGCCATCGATTCACTTCTTCACATGCAATACCAAATAAAAGACCGGAAAAGAAATGCTCTGGTTCCAATAAACACACCAAAACATCTTAGGCCTACAATCCTGGTCAGAATCTTTGAGAACTTTTGGAAAATCTCTAAATTTTCCATCTAATGACCCCCCTGCGCCCCCATTTAAATGTTGTTTGTGATAATGTCCTAAGATCAGTGGTTACCTACCATGACTACTGATCACAAAATAACAACATTGAGATGGGGGGTGGGGGATGTGAATTGACTGCATTTTGCCAGTGAGGTCTAAAAATAGAGAAAAAGTTGCTTTTTTTCTCCACACCTTATTTCCACGATTGTAGGCCTACAGTATATTTGATTACACACTGGTAGCGGGACTGCATGGCACGCTCATAAACAATGGAATTTGATAAACCTAGTTTATCAGTTGATAATCCTACTTTATCAAATTTGTTGTTGATAACTTGAGTTTATCACTTTGATAAACGCAGTTTATCAAAAAAATGTTGATAATCCCAGTTTATCAGTTGATAAACCTAGTTTATCGCAATAAACCTAATTTATCAAAGTGATAATCCTAGTTTATCAGTGATAAACTAGGTTTATCAGGTTTTTGTGATTTTCGCATACCATAAACTTCGCCATGTTGTCAATTGCACCATTTCATCAATCAATATTTTGAAATGTAACTATCATTCCACACTCCTTACAAACCCCTCTTCTACTTGTTAGATTTGTTAAACGATATGTAAACATACTTGAGAATTCCCCAGCACTCCAGTTTGATAACTCTGCTTAGGCTTTCTGCGACGAGAGACAGGCTCAACAAGGTAACTGCGAAGGCGTCATTAAAGACCCATGACTGACCAGCAGCCTTTGCGCGCCTTTGTTTTTGTTTATAAAAAGTAATGGACTGATAACAATTAGCCTAATTTATCATTCATCATGCGACACCCACACAGAATTGTCAATATTGATCAGTACGACGATGTAGTAAGTCTGCCGTTCTTGCAACCGCCAAACGGTTAACCATCACATTGCATGTAAGAACCTTTTAATGTCCTGAACACAATTAAACTGACCAATGACATTGGATACAACAACAATGCAGTTATTGTACTTGAGGTTCAGGACGTAAAAAGGTGCTTACGTGGAGTGTTCTCCTGGATTCTATGCTTTGACGGAAAACATGAAGTCGCAAGGCAGAGAAGATCAGGAATTACCTCTAGATCTCGCTTGAGGATCGTCACAGCTCTGAGTGGACATTGAAGGAATGACTACAGGGCTTTTGTTTCATGGATCTTTAGACGAAGAAGACCAGCAGACCCAGTTTAGATCCGTAAATTGTGGCCTACAGAATCTCTTTCCTCTACGGGCTATGGCTCCAGCTCATCCAAAACATGAGGTACAGTTCCTTAAATATTTTCTTGCAATTTGATTTCCGGGCTTTTAGATGCTATTCTTTGTTGAGTTTAACGTTTGATCGTAAAGGTAATTCAGTCTCCAATGTCTGTCTGTCTTCAGATAAGCAAAATTTCCTCTCCTTTTCTTGGGTTTCTTCCTGTCTGCTGTGGCCTATAATTATTTCCTCCAATTTGCGTAGCCCTGACTATCCAGAGCAAAAATACATGCTTGAATGTATTGTTTATGGACTAAAGAAGCCATTGATATAATTTGTTGCCCATTTAGGTTATTTTAATCAAAGATTAAAACAGATTAGGAACACAGCTATTTTCTGCATACAGAAATGAATGGAAGCTGTGGGGAAGAGCATTCGGGGCCCGCAAAGGATGCTGGTCAGTCATGGGTCTTTAAGACTTTAGGGTACGTCCAAATTAGACGCCATGCCAAAGATTAGGCCGTTCAGACAAACTTGCCTGTGGGCAAAGAATTTACCAGAACAAACAAGTGGACAGTTGTTACATTTAAGTTCAGCTTTGAGAAAGAGTTTGTTTTACTGTTAAGAAACTTCTTTTCGGTTATGCTTACTTTTCTCTCGTTTGCATGGTGGCTACACACTTCATTCACATTGGGTTTTAGGCAATTCTGCTTAGCGGTGATGTAGAAACAAACCCAGGCCCAGATGCACTTAGCTTCTGTAGCTGGAATCTAAATAGTATCATTGTGCATGACTTCTTACGAATTTCACTTCTTGAACATACAACTCAGTTTTCAGAAAGCAACCAACAGCTTACAGTGACCAGCAAGCAAAAAACTTTTTGGGTTGAAATCTGATAAATGCACTATTGCTGTATCTGCCAGAAATGCCACAACAGCAAACCCACAAAAAGAACATTGCTCTCCATGAATTTTTCATTCATTTCTTTTCAAGACTCCCAACAATCAAATTTCTGAAAAACGGGAAGGTGGGACACAACAAACCCTCTGGGGCTGTAACCTATTCTTGGATGATGTGTATTTGTGCTGCATGACCAACATGTACCATCTGTTATTTTTTTTAAAGAAAAATTTCAACTTATCTTCTTGAAACAAGTTTTATAATGACTTCCCCTACATAGCAACATTAGCTTTTCCTTTTCTTGTAGGTGCAAGAAGACCATCAAAATCACAAGGAGACAATGACTGAATGGAACAGTGAAGATCAGGCTCTTCGGTTAGCAAAGAACCGCATCGTTTCCCTCAGGGGGCATACCGGAAAACCAGGACCCAGGACCCTATGACAGGACCCAGGACCTAGGACCCAGGACCTAGGACCCAGGACCTAGGACCCAGGACCTAGGACCCAGGACCTAGGACCCAGGACCCAGGACCCAGGACCTAGGACCCAGGACCCAGGACCTAGGACCTAGGACCCAGGACCCAGGACCTAGGACCCAGGACCTAGGACCCAGGACCCAGGACCCAGGACCTAGGACCCAGGACCCAGGACTTAGGACCTAGGACAAAAGACCTACATCCTAGTTAGAGGATTCTACAGTATATCGTATTTTCATCTACAAATATCGTATTTCCCTGCTTCATACTGTATGTGCTTTCGGATCCTTTGCAGGGTTTCTTAGCTTTGTGACTCATTTTTGTAGCAAAAATTTTCTTTAGAGTCTCTTAAATTGTAACAAACTTGTTTTCAAAATTATCAAAGTTCACTGAGGACTGTCCTTTGAACCAAGAATAAAGTTATGAAGGGAAATTACTCCTTTTAAAGTCCATCTCAAACTAGATGTCACCTGAGATGTGCAATAACGCAACATTACTTTGCAAAACACTTCTGTTGTTGTTTTTCGCGAGCATTTGCAGATGAACTCAAATTTGAGACAGACTATAGTTTTATTTGGGATGGTGAAACGATTTCTGTTCCAAAAAGGTTTCTTAACTTCGAATTGGCATCAAAATTGCTTCTAGTACAGTCATAATTTTTCTGGAAGAGACCACTACAGCTTCCTACGGGTGGTTTCTTATAAACTGAATAAAAAGTGAACGCATCTGATAAAGTGCAGAAAGAAATTTCGTTGAAAGCTTATCGTGTGATCTTTTTGCGTGAGCAAATTCATAATCAATACCGTTATAATTTCTTTTAATTGCTTGGCAAAATTTCAGATGACCCGGAAAGCGGGTTTTGCAATAGAGGCGTGCACCTTTTCAAATCATGAAAGAGGAGACATTTGACCTATCATTATATGATCAGCATTCATTACAATGACAAATGGCTCAAGTCATTATGATGTATTTGGCAAAGTTTGTCTGTTGGATGCAATCGTTTTGGTAGATATTTTGGAAAATAATAATTAGTGTCTACAGGACAGAGGTGACAAGGACATAACGTGATTTTTGTCGGTATGCGCAGGAAAAAAGGGCCAAAGGTAGACAAAGAAGATTAGCCAAACGAAACATTGAAAAGGAAGGCCTGATGACTTTAAGAATCTCCCAGTACCGGCCCAGTTCTTAGCTCATAAAGAATATGTTTATAGCCTGTCAGAGCACAAAGGATAAACAAGACACTTGAAGCCGAATTGTCTTGATAATGTCTTGAAGCCGAATTGTCTTAACAAAGATAGGGCTGAGTTTAACTTCAAGACAATTGAGGTTAAAGATATCAGGGCTGCATTTGCCAAGGTTAAGACTGCAAAGAGCTTTGGGATTGACAATATCTCTAGCTATTTTTTGAAACTTGCTCTCCCTTTCATTGGAAACTCTCTGGCTGCCTTGTTTAATACTTCAATTGAAACAAGCCAGTTTCCTGACTCATGGAAGGTTGCTAGAGTCACCCCAATTTTTAAAGAAGGGGATAAGACAGAAAAGTCCAATTATCGCCCAATTTCAGTCTTACCTGTCATCTCAAGAAACCCAATTTTTTTTCAAATTTTGGTCCTTAGAATGCAAATATTTGGCAAGTTTTGCCTAGAAAATGCCAACTCATGGCACTTTTGATGTAGAAATTAGTCTAGCCAAGGGTATCATTTTCAGAAAAATTGGTCTAGCCAACGGTGCCATTTTGAAACCGTGGGCGGCACACCCCTGCCCGAAATTTAGCCGAGAACCCCCCCCCCCGTGTTTCAATATCGCTCACTGAATTGGACGGTTGTCATTGAAACTGAGACGTACGACCAACCTCATCAAAAATTGAGATGAATTTCTTAATTTCCCAAGGATCTTGTCATTTCTAATAAAAAATGTGAATCAGATGACAGCGTTCACACAGACTCCTGCATTCTTATTAGATGTAGATGTTCCTTAGGTCATATGATGCATGTATGCATCCTCTAACGTCCTAAACCTTCTGCCAAAGGAGCACTAACGAAGGGATCGTGCCAGCTCGTATCCAAAAAGAAAAACAAAAACGGTATTGACAACTTTCATGTCACTAGCTTTGCACTTGATTTCTATATTTTTGCTTTGCTTTAGCCTTTATACATCGTAGATGAAAACCTTCATAACACATGATATCTTTATCTGTGCAATATGGTAAGTCATATTTTCTTCACTTCTTGGTTGTTTATTGAAGTCCCAATCCATTTCATCTGAAAAGATTGTACTTAAGCTTATATGTGACATGGCCCTATTGTTTGGTTGCCTAAAGACGAGACCAGTTGCTATGATAATCTATAACTAGACTCCGGAAGGATGAAATCACTATTGTACAATGTTAAAATGGTATGCTAAGTGTGGTTTTGGAGATAATTGGTGGCATATTTGCCCTGTAAATGGGCCAAGAGTTTGCACTCGGCACAATGTCAAAACATTAACTATTACTGTTAGTTATGCACATGTGTCAAAACATTGTGCATAACCAGCGAAAACCAAAGCTGCAAATTAACAACGCTTCTTCCGTTTCGTTACTTTGAAAAGAATGCATAAAACATTGACGGTGCCCGGTGGGGTTCATTCTTCGGTAAATGTTTCCAAAATTGTAAATTCACGAGAAATTGCATTGCATACATGAAATCAAGGGGAAAAGCGTTCTAATGATGGAAGATGTCTAAACAAAGTATTTGCCAGATTTCCAAAACTATCAGAACTCACTGTCTTAGCCTGTGTGCAATCTTGGCTCAAAACTCAAAATCATCTTAATTTTTAACCCTATTTTGGTTGGGGGGGGATTTGGCCCCCTAGTAGATCTTTTTAAAACTCAGTTAGGATAAATTCTATGGCATGAAACTCCTTGACTTTTTGAAGCTTGTTATTGTGCAACTGCTCAGAAAGTTTCATTGAAATATTTCAACAAATGAGGGGGAGGGAGACAATTTTCCGGGACTGAATCGGAAATTCTCAAATCTCAATTGTCGCGAAAAAAGTAGCTTTCAATATTTTGCTAACTTTTTTGTAGTATAGTGTTATTTGATGTATTCTATCATAACTTTCATGTTTGGATGGAAATTGTGCTCCTAATTTATTTTTATTTTGGCCAAGTTTGCCACTTTGCGTGACCACACAAAGGAGAACGCTGATGTGAGCAAAAATGATGGCGAATTCTAGTTTAACTTTTACATTTTCAGAAAGTACATGCCTGAGGCTATTAGTACACCAAAATTGACATTACCGATGATAATTAGGACCACATCTTTTATTTTGGCTAAAATAACCATTTTCATACATGCATTTTGTATAAGAAATTGCTTATAAGAAACCAACTCTCAGATCACCACACCATTAAGCAACTTCAGCACTGGGAAAATGTAACTTAAGGAACTATTTGTTTTTGGGAATATTTACTTTATTCCGCTTGTTTCATGTATCATGTTACTAGGAATGTCCTTGAGTAATGTCTAAAAATTAAAAAGACCTCGATAGAAATTAAGTAGACCTCAACAGAAATTTCACGGTGATATGATTCCATCAAACCGATTGCTCTAATTGAAGCTTTCAGGGAAAACATTGATCTTCAAGAAGTCTTGCCCCCTGGCTGGGTCCCTGTTGAAATGCACGTATTTTTGTTAGAAACCGCTTACAAGAAACACAGACTCTCAGATAGCCAAAAAATTAAGAAACTGCAGCATGTTTCATGCCTTGTTTAGAAATGTTCATGAGGGGCACTGATCTGATGACTTTGGAAACATCCACTACCGGCCCAAATTATCAGCTTCTTATAAGAAATACCTGTATCCCAATGCAATGGTATAAAACACAAAATACGACGCCGTTGCAGCTTTTTTTCGTGAGAACAGGCGGGAGTTTCGGCTTCTGAAACATGGTGACGTTTACCGGCCGTTGACCCTGACAAGTGATTTAGTTTGGCTGTAATCTTCTCCTTTCTACCTTTGGTCCTACGGTCCTGCGCATACCGACATACCATGCATACCAACATACAGACATACCATTCTCTGTCGTGCAGACACTTACTAATTATTTTCCAAAAATATCCACCGAACAGATTGCATGTAACAGACAAACTTTGCCAAACACATAATAATGACTTAAGCCATTTGGCATTGTACCAAACAAGCGGTGATAGGTCAAATGTCCGCTCCTTCGTGATTTGAAAAGGGGCACGCGTCTCTTGCAAAACCCGCTTTCTGGGTCATCTGAAATTTTGCCAAGCAATTAAAAGAAATTATAACGGTATTGATTATGAATTTGCTCACGCAAAAAGATCACACGATAAGCTTTCAACGAAATTTCTTTCTGCACTTTATCAGATGCGTTCACTTTTTATTCAGTTTATAAGAAACCACCCGTAGGAAGCTGTAGTGGTCTCTTCCAGAAAAATTATGACTGTACTAGAAGCAATTTTGATGCCAATTCGAAGTTAAGAAACCTTTTTGGAACAGAAATCGTTTCACCATCCCAAATAAAACTATAGTCTGTCTCAAATTTGAGTTCATCTGCAAATGCTCGCGAAAAACAACAACAGAAGTGTTTTGCAAAGTAATGTTGCGTTATTGCACATCTCAGGTGACATCTAGTTTGAGATGGACTTTAAAAGGAGTAATTTCCCTTCATAACTTTATTCTTGGTTCAAAGGACAGTCCTCAGTGAACTTTGATAATTTTGAAAACAAGTTTGTTACAATTTAAGAGACTCTAAAGAAAATTTTTGCTACAAAAATGAGTCACAAAGCTAAGAAACCCTGCAAAGGATCTGAAAGCACATACAGTATGAAGCAGGGAAATACGATATTTGTAGATGAAAATACGATATACTGTAGAATCCTCTAACTAGGATGTAGGTCTTTTGTCCTAGGTCCTGGGTCCTGGGTCCTAGGTCCTAAGTCCTGGGTCCTGGGTCCTAGGTCCTGGGTCCTGGGTCCTAGGTCCTGGGTCCTGGGTCCTGGGTCCTAGGTCCTAGGTCCTGGGTCCTAGGTCCTGGGTCCTGGGTCCTGGGTCCTAGGTCCTGGGTCCTGGGTCCTAGGTCCTGGGTCCTGGGTCCTGGGTCCTAGGTCCTGGGTCCTGTCATAGGGTCCTGGGTCCTGGTTTTCCGGTATGCCCCCTCAGGGTACAGCTGTCACGCCAAAGGATGAGAAATCAGAAACTTAAAAGTGAGTAAATCACAGCACATTTCTTGTTTTTGTTACATTCATCCTACCACAGCTTTGAATTATGTTGCTAAGAAGAAGTAGAAATTGTGTAAAAGTCTTTTGCACCATTCAAGATTCAAGGCTCCTTTGGTGCATCATAAGCACATCTAAAGTCACGCCCAGCTCCCAAGACCAATACATTGTAAATTTGTACCACAGGAAGCTGCATCTCTGCCCACAACTTTGGTATTTTCTTTTGGCACTTGATTTATAAAAACAAAATGTTCAGTCAAACTATTTTATTCTTTATGGAGTTCTGTTCCATCTCCTTATAATTTCAGTCCACCTGAAAATATTTGGCCATTTGATTTCCAAAATGATTCTAAAAGTTTAGAATTGCACAAATTTCCAGTTTTCACAATCCATGTAAGTAACAATGAGAATCTCAGGGTAAATGAACAAGTGAGAATAAACTTCATTCAAAGCTTCATCTTGCTGTAATACAAAAATATGATTATATAATAATTTATCTTATTTTAGGGCAACTGAATGCATTGAAAAGATGGCGTTCGCCAAAAAAAAAGATAATTCACAGTTCATTCGAAGAAGTCGCTGAAGAAATGCAATCCAGTGATGAGGAACTTGATGAAAGTATGATGGATGAGGAAACATTTGATATTGAGGATGAAGAAATGAATTCATATGCACCATCCGAGGAATCAGAAAGCAGTGCTTCAGATGTTGATTCAGAAGAAGACAATGAGTATGTTCTTTTACTAGATCCAAATCACAAATCTCAAAAAAAAGTTTCAAAAACCTTTGCATGTCCAGAAATGTACAGAAAATATGTAGTGTGGTACAGTACAGTACATCTTATGGGTCTGCCCAATGGGTTTTCAGTAATGTTAAGTAAAATGATAATCTTCATCTCTATAATATATACACTTACCTCACATAAGTATTGCACCATTGAAAACAAAATGGCTGCCTAAAGTTTCTTGCAACTCAATCAACAAAATTTGTGTAATAAAGTATCAGCATTTACAGGTTTCTCCACTGGGTGTTTTTGGACAGAAAGTAATTGCTTATCCATCTTCTCTTTAATTAAGGTAAAATGAAGTGTTATTTTGTTGATTTCTTCGATAAATTAGCAAAAACTTTAGAACAACATCGAACAAAATTTTAGTAAAAAATCTAGAAGAGTAGGCCATGTCGAAACGAAGAATGAACAGATTTCTTAGAGCAAAGGTAACAAAATTTCGTTGTTTTCAAATCTGGACTCTGCAAACTTCATTGCCATGAAAAAAGTTTCCCTCTTTGAATAGGGTAAAAGAATAAAATTTAAGTAAACAAGGAGGAAGTCATTCAAGGTTTAATGAACTTGAATCAATCTTAGGAGAAGTCATGTTGAAAAAACCAAGCTCCAGTCACTTTCAAGCTTTCAATCACCTTCAAACTAAATTGGAGCGAGAGGATATTATGAGGTATATCCAAATCAAGATATTTAATTGTCAACCACCTACCTAAAGTTTCCCATGAACAAAATTAATGCTAATGTGATAAAAATAGTGTCAAGCATATTCTTACCTTGGAATGTCTTCTTTCAGTTTCGCCTCCGTTTTATAGCCAGGTCGCATTCCTCACGGAAAACTTTTGTCATAGCGAAATAGTTTGCAGAATCCAGATTTGAAAATTACAAAGTTTTGTTATCTTTGCTCTAAGAAATCTATTCATTCTTCGTTTTGTTATGGCCTAGTTCTCCAGTTATCCAGCCAAAATCTTGTTCAATGTTGTCCTCAGGTTTTTGTTAATTTATCAAGGAAAGCAACAAAACAACATTTCATTTTACTGTTAAATGAAAAGTAGACAAACAGACAATTATTTTCCCGCCAAAACACCCCGCAGGGAAACCCTGAAAATGCTGATGCTTTTGTCATGCAAATTTTGTTGCTTGAGTTACATGACATTTTTGGCCGCCATTTTGGATGCGGTGGTGCAATACTTACGTGAGGTAAGTGTGCGTTATATAGTTGATTTTTTCAAATGGATAACATTTACTTGATGAGAAATAAATGATTCTTGCAAACACAAAGGGTGTGTTACCCCAGCAATACTAGTTGCATATGTTTAATCTTGTATCATTCCTTAGTCACAAAAGCAGAACATGATTAAAACACCTGCAATACCAACACACTGTTTGAGCTGGGCTCCTACAAATATTTGTTCTAAGATGTTGCTTATATATTCAACTAGGATTGTGGGAATGAATGGAAATAGCCTTCGCACAGCACCAAAGTTCATTGTGTTTCTTAGTCAGATGCTACTACTTTTCAAGTTCTGCCACTTCTGCAAGGCTGATAGTCCAAGAGTAGCAACTACAATGTCAGGAACAATGGTCATCATTAAGAGTTTCTGCATTAATCCATCATGCATGAAAGAAAACATTTGGAGGAGTCAGCCACAAATGACTGGGACTAAAATCCCTGCAGGCAATATCCTTCTTAACATGGCAACATTGCTGGCGGGAGGTTCAATCTCCAAAATTATCCAGATATTCAAACATATGAATCTTGGTGTTATAGCACATTCCACATTCTTTACACATCAAAGGGTAAGACTTTTTGTTGCAGAGGCCCTTCTGTGGCCATTCATAATTTATAAAAGATGATCTCTGGACCAGCACTTTATACTGTATAAACCAGTACTTTTGACCATGTCTGGAACAGTGTATGAGTGTATGAGTCTTATTTCAGCATATAATTCCAAGCTACAGGGATAAGAGAGGTGGGTCAATAAACAATAAAACCATATTATTGTTTATTGATGAGTTAGTATTCTCTTTCTAAAAAAGTTTAAGGTCGTTTTTAACCATTGACCTTGGGATATGTTCCTGCTCCCTAAGCACAAGTAAAAATCTGAAAGTTAGAAACCACACTTTCACCTAGTGATTTCCTTGCTGAGCTTTCTGGTGTGTAAATAGTTTCCAGGTAGGAGACAATGTGATCCCCCAAGTGAGGCAGAAATTATGTTCAATTATGATACAGTAATGTCCAGTAGGAAGCATGAATTTAAGAAACACCAGACCTTGATTTTCAAAATAATACTTTATATGTATGCCCTCTTATAAGAAACTGGTGTAGGTCTGAAAAACGGCTTGTAATATTAAAAAAACTATGTGTTATTAGCAATTTGAAAAACATAACAAATTCAGCTTTGCAGTTGAATCAGACTGTACCTAATTCAAGTGAAAACAAAAATCAAAATTGTGTTTGTTTCACAATCATAGAGCTTCTGTTTGAGTAGTTCATTGATAGTTAATGATTTTCTAATAAGAAATTTTACCCTGATTTGAAGTTACATCCTCATTTTATAAGAAACACATTAGACCTCAAATTGAAAATGTTGTTTCTTATATGTTGGACACCAACTGTATACTGTATCTTTTAATGATTACAACTCATTGTTTTGCTAATGGTTCACATGCACTTGAAACTACTTTCGAAAGTACTTCTACTGAGTATTTTCATGGCACAACAGGCCATCATTTGATAAAATCAGCAATTGAAAGGTTATTACATTTATCCATTATGTGCTGCACTAGGTTATGCACAAGGGGTAAGTAAATTTACTTCAGCTGTTAAATTTACAGTAATTATACATTTAGCATGGTTTTGATCAATTGTTGTTTCCTTGTCAATTTAGACCATGCTCATTCCATCGATCTATATCCACTGGAAAGAGTACCAGGCAAAGCTGCTTGCTGATCTCAAAGAGAAACATGGTCCAGCTGCTCTTGCAGGAGACGCACGGCATGACAGCATGGGACATAATGCAAAATATGGTGCCTATTCTGTGTATTCATGTTCTTCTTCAAAAGTGATACATTTTGATCTTGTACAGGTAGGTGTTATTATACTGTAATCATGGAAAATGTTACAGTATTTCTATGTACCAAGTATTTTTGCATGAGCAGCATTCATGACACTAACATAATATCAAATCATACAAAAAGAAAAATTACATCGTACCAAAAATTTTCTCTCATTTATGTGAATGAAATGATATGCAAAAACTATTGGTAGATAGGTGAAAGGGGAAACAGACTTTAAGAGCCATTCCACAAATACTGTCACAGTGAAAACTTTAGGTTGTATGTTTCTGCAAGAATGCTTCCAAACGATGGCAATTAAAAATAGCAAACTCTACTGTTAAGTCACAGGAGTGTATTTGACTGAGAACACTCCAAAAGAAAGTAGGTGCATTTATTAGTATTTACAGTAGATGTGGTTTTTCATATCATAGAGAAATCAAGCTGGGAGCAGCAAAGCAATGGAATTCTATGGTTTTAAAAACTGCCTGGCATTTTTGCTTGATCAAGGCATATCAATATTGAAGTTTGTAACTGACAGACATCCAAGCATCACATGTTACATGAGAGAAAACTACCCTGATATCAGTCATCGCTTTGATCTTTGGCATGTTGCAAAAAGTAAGCTTTTATTAAGCAGTCATTTGATGGTTCAGAAATCCTCAACAGTTATAATAACATAGTGGAAGAAACAATTTACAGCTTTTCTTGCTGGCCATGAGAAGTAGGGGTGCTCATATGCAGATGCTTATAATAGATGGATACAGTATTTATTTAATGTTGTCTTGAAGCACTTAATTAATAGTGGTCCTTTAGCTTCTAATGCATTCTATGAGTAATATGAATATACCAAGAGTTTTTATGGCAGATCAATTCAAAAAGCTTGATTGAATTCACAGGGCAAAAAAGGTACACTTAGAAATAACATCAAAAGAAATATTCACAACGTAGCATTTGACAAAATTCAAAGGGTATGCTAATGTGTATGATAAACATTTTGTGTCTATAGAATTTCTAAGTGAGCATTGCTAAAGCGAAATCAAATCAAAGAGTACAGTTTTTAAAAGCAGTTTTGTGTTGTTCTTCAGGTATAACAAAGTTACTTACAAAGCTTGGAAAACAAGAGGATCTTGCTGTTATCAATAAATGGATCAAATCTTGCAAAAGGCATTTATATTGGAGTGCTACAACAACATTTGATGAGAATGATGACATGATTTTAGCAAAATTTAAAGTTTTTTTGAGCCATGTTGTTAATGAGCATGAAAACCTGGACAATGCTCTTTTTAACAGATGCCGCCATGGTCAAAATATTGGTATAAAAAACTGGATACAAAAAGGTATCTATCGCAATCATGACTCAGGGAGGTCACTTGTGAACTTTTTATACATGGAGAGCCCACCCAATCTGTGTTTCATCCAATATATTTGGGTACCAACATTATTAGATATTTGATATTTACTGTATGGGGAGACAATTCACAAACATTGGATTTTTGACCTTTTTAGGCTGAACTAAGTGCAAACCTGATCAAAGATAATTTGGGTTTCCTTCAATATTTGAGAAAACCAACTTTTGGGTAGTCTAAATCAATAGTTCTGTAGGTTCCTTTTGTGCTAGTAGCAATAATTGATAGTTTTCTGAGAGTTAAGGAGACTGTGATGCACTTCCCCATCTATTAACAGTTCAGGTGACCCCCTCCTTTAAAAAATTATATTGATCCTCAGTTGCTGATAAGGAAGGTGCCTAACACACTACTCTATACATTCTTTTGGCATTGTTAGTGATGCACTGGTATATAAAGTTTGGCTTCTCATAAAATGCTGATGTATGTTCTTCATTTGATGTATATTTTAATCTTAAAGGGTCAGATCCACATGAGGCGCTTAAAAAGGCCCTGACAAATAAGCGGTTGCAGAATGCAATAAAAAGGATGTCATGTGATGCACAGACAAGCTGCTTGGAAGGGTTCCACTCAGTCATCAATCAGTTTGCTCCCAAGATGATAAGCTACTCGTATGCTGGATTGCTCTCCAGGTAAGGGAAGAAAACACAAAAAATGTTCTACATATACAGGTTTGAATTTGGCGTCAACATTATTCTGGCAGAATCTGCCCACAGTATGAGAAATATGGCCATTTTCATAAATTTGCAATCCTAATGTGATTTTTAAATAGTTTATCTTGTGTGTTTTATTTTATAGAATTATACTTGCTGCAATCCATTTTAATTACAACGTCAATCGTGGAACCAAGAAAAGGACTGATGGTACTGAAAGAATAAAGGTTGACTACCCAAAGTTCAAGAATGGCGAGGCAACCGTGAGGGGTGTTCGTATTGCTCCAAACTTTGGTAAGTATAATGGAACTATTCAAATACTATTCTGTTATGATTCTGTTATGATTCCCTTCCATGAGAATATGGCCTCTGTTGGTTGAAGCACAGAATCTTACAATAGGAATTTGTTCTCCCTGAAAACTTCAGTGAACAAGAATATCCAATGATTTTTCTTGCATGAAGAAATAAAAATCCATTCAAATGTGACATGAAGCTAAAATTTTTATAGATGCAAATAACAAGCACTGTTGAATGATTAAACATGCTCTTTAAATTTTTGAAAAATCTCATCGTTTTGAAGCTATCATCTTTCTTTTGCCACTTTCTACCTCTTCCAGCTGATATGGTCATTTTTATTGCAGATTACTGAATGCTTTGTGCAGATGTAGCGGATTTTATCTTTGAAAGGTTACTGATACAAGAAACGTTGTAACAAACATACAAAAATGAAAAATGAATTGTCTTGTGAACCAATATAACATTTCTAGAAACATGCAAATTTGAAAAACTTTTTTCATTGGAATTCCCTTTGGCAGATTAGTCTACTGCAAGTCAAGTTTGCATATTGATAGAAGAAGTGGCACACTTCCACCAATTTTTTACCATAAACCTCATCACACTAGTACAACCATTAATTCACCAAATGAAATCTTAGTGTCTCAAACAATTTCTTTTCTAGATTATGTTGATGAAATCTACCAAACATTCTTGCAAGCCATCCAGTCACCAACTTTGTTACAGAATGCAATGACAGAATTAAATACTATCACACCAGCTTTTATGAGCAGCATGTTGGAAAAAGAGCCATTGGACATTGCAGTTGCAAGGAACATCACTCGAAAAACACTAACACCAGTCAATGTACCTCCAACTATTCCAGGTATTCAGACCTGTTTAATTTCTAGCTATTTACAGTATCAGAAACCAGGGCTAGCTTTTGAAAGTTTTTTTTAACGTTTAGGTTAGACTTTCATATTGCTTAAACAGTGGAATCACCCAGGCCCACCCAGAGCCACAAATAACATACCTGAGCCAACCAAAATTATCCAAAGCTACTCAAGTGTAACATCTTCAAACAGCAAGGCATGACATTGTATGATGTTGAGCTCAGACTGTGAAGGTTGAAGACGCCCAGCCAAAGTATTTGATATAAAGCAATGATTTGCTTCCATTGCTCCAGATATCCTATTCAAAATTGGGATTCATTTCTTCTTGTTAATGGTTAGGTGATTCTGGTTGGATCAGGCGTGCTGTAGACGGCTGGTGTAATATGCATAACGCAGGTTGCAGAATGCAGGTTGCAGGTCATGTTTTATGGCCAAGGGCTGCATGGCTGTACCATGGGGCCACCTTCTTGATGACACTAAGCTTTTTTTGTTTCAGGGGGTTTGGTTTCAAAGCTTAACAGTTGATGTAAAAAATTTATGTTCTGTCTATGATATACTTTGTCAAAGTTTCTTGACTTTGCTCACAAAGTCCAACTTTTCGAGCTTGAAGTAGGGCCAACAGAAAAGGGTAGACTTGGGAAAACTTGAAAGTTTCCTCCGAGGAAGCAACTAACACAAGGGCATTTCATTGATTCCCAAAACATTTTATACACCTCTGGCAAAAATTCTTTTGGTTTTGAGAAAATCCATCAAGATCTTAAAAATTCTTTGCTCTGAAAAAATCTTGACGAATGAGTAAAATTCCCACGGATTTCTCCTTGAACAAACATAACATTTTCATGACAATCCACATTGCCGTTGAGGATACCATTACAATTGCATCATGTTAGTTATGGATATTGAATATGAATAGGATGATGTCACTCATTGATTCCCCATTGATTTGATTGTCATCAAATCTGAGTCAGAGGCAATTAATCACTTGCAACCAAGCAACTTAATTCATTATATTGATTTGCTAATCCTGTGGCATGTTCTTTCCACAGGAACAGTAGCTCTTACATACCAACTATATTTGTAATCCCCCTGACACAGAAATGTTAGCCTTCTTCTTGGTGACAGCCTCTTGATACAGCCATGCAGCCCTTGGCCATAAAACATGACCTGCAACCTGTATTATGCAACCTGCGTTATGCAGATTACACCAGCTGTGCTGTAGATGGCTCTGGTTGGATCTTGGTGATTGTGACATTATTTGGTAATCAACCGTAAACAGAATCCATCTGACATAATTTGGTAATCAACCAAACAGAATCTGTGTGACAGAGGCATTTACAGCAAAATGATTTCTTTTGGTCCTAATCTTACTTGAAGCTGTATACATTTTCACCCTGTCATTCTGCTCTATGAAGCTGAATCAATATTTTATTCAATTATCTTAGTTGAACAAGTGGAGCAACCGCAAGCTGTCACTGCACGGCAAAAGCCTCTCTGTTCTGTGTGCAGACATCCTATGAGAGGACACAAATATGTAAAGGACTGTCCAAAGAACAAATGAATTGTAAGTAGTTATGGGCTCATGTTTGCAATTTCTAACTACTGTAACTGTCAACTGATATAAATCATACTTCAAAATTCCACTACTCCAAATCAAAACAGAATCATGAGGCAGCCAAAGATAATTCTTAAGGAGAAATACACTCACATCATTACCGGCAATGTGGGGCCATGTAAAAAGTACTTGTGAGAACAAGGACAGATTTTGTAAGAACCAATCAGCGCCTTTGTTTACAAAATCGTTTTCAGCCCTCGATCAACTGTGTGTGACGTCACATAAAACAGGGAAGCTGTGGAGAAATTTTTGCAGGAACCGCCCTCTGGGTTTGCGGCGGCGTGCACGTGGTTTTCGTACTCACTCGAAACTTTTTTTGGTTTTCCATCTCACCATGGATATTTCTAAAATCCTCCCGCTGGCATTTGCGATACGACGTCAAAAACGACAAAAAATCTCAATTTTAAATCACCAATACTTTCCTCCATATTTCTCACTATGACCCCTTAGGCCCATCCCAAACATCCTGCCATTTCCCCCCATTTCAGCGCTTCTCGGCATCTTTTCAGTCGACGAAGCACTGAAATAAATCAACCTGAACGCAGACAACGAAAGAAAATTTCTTTTAGCACAGTGTGGGGGAATGCTGCTCATTCAACAAGAGAAATGAGCGCGGAATCCCCTTCATCCGGAAGTAGATTTTAAGTGGCCTTCCTCGTCTTGACTTCGAGTCAAGGGGAAGTAGATCAGTTGTAAACAAAGATGGCAACCAAATTTCTACTGTCTACTTTTTCCAGAGGCAAGAATATTGCAATTATCTCATTTTTTCGGGTTATCATTTGGTTGCAGTTTCAGACAATAAAGCGGCTGCCTATTGCAAACCTAATACACAGGCCGTTTTAAACTTTTCCGTGCGGAAATTCTGCCCTCAACCACGATCAAGGTCGTTAGGCCTTTAAGGCCAGCCAAGCTCAAATACGACCCCTGGCAAAGGGGATCGTTCATTTTTCAACATTCATTCATCAATTTCATGAAAAGTGATCTTGCATGGTACGTGTCTTCTCGAATATGATTGGTTCCTGCAAAAAATTTGGCGGGAAAAGCTGGGGTAAGGAGTACTCGGATATTTAGGCCCGCGTTCATTCATACGTGCTACTTTGCCCTTTGCCAGAAAAATGCCAAAATTTAAAAAGAAATGCAGTAATCCCTTCCATGATGAATGGATCAGTGAATCAGTTGAACTGAAACTGATAAATCTGCGAGCTTGTGGACTGGCTGACCTGTTCAATGCATTCAAGAAAGTTATAGCAGCAAGAGGGATGAGAGTCGACAAAGTTGGTTGTAGTATTTGCAGTTTTTGTTTGGGGAAGTGCTGGAAGAAAAGAGAATTTACAAGGCACCTTACAGATCTACAACGTCCAGTCGTTGAGAAAAAGGTTGGTAATTTGAAAGGTTGGTAGTAAATTGCCAGTCTAAAAGGGAAATAGGATGCATTGTCGGGTAGGGTAAGCTTTGAAAGAGAAGAAAAGGACCATACAACACATACGACGATTTGCTTGGATAAAGACTTGGCTGCCTTCTTTTAGTAGAGTTATACCACATATTTTATGGGGCAACTCTTACTCACAAGCACCCTAAAATGTTCCTGAGAACACTAGGGAATGTTTTCAGATTCAATTTATCAAGATCCTCCTTGGAAATTACTGTACACTCAGTACACTCGTTCCTTTTATAAGAAACAAACATCTGGGGCTGGTGAAAAGTTTCTTAATGTTGAGAACATCATTTAAAATGATTTCTAATTCTTAAAAATTGAGCCACAGTCTCTCATAAGTGGTTTCTCATTATAAAAATGAGTGTATAGCCCAATGAAAAAGTAATGATAGTTTCAATTCAGCATCAAGGGACGACAATACTAATTTTACATTTAAGGCAAATAAAAACATCCTGAACTAATTTGTAGAGCAAAGTTTTTTAAGTTTCCTCAAAAATTTGCAAGAACTATTTATGATAACAAGGCACAACAGTAGAACTAATGTTGAAAATGATCATACAATCATTAAATAATATTAAAAATGTTCTCTCAGGCCATGACTTCTTATTGTTGATCTGATAACAACAATTTCCATTGACATATTGTACATAGCTAGTAAAAAAATTAATGTGAGTAGGATGAAAAGCAAGCTTTCTTTAACCCACTTACAGTATCTGAGGAAAAGTAGGTCCAGTTTTACATGCTCAGTCAGGCATAATTTTACTAATTTCTAGAACTTCAAGCTGTTTCCAAAGCATGATTTCTGTAATTCTCTCCAATAAATATGATTTGCAAGAAATCATCAATTATGGTTCTACTCTGCAGTCAAATAAAGTCAACTGCTATATTTCAAGTGTTCTTTCCATTCAGCTTCGGACACTACTTGGTGATGGTGACATTGAAGAAAACCAACCAAAAGATAATTTGGCATATCTGGATGTTGAAGATGATGTTTCAGTACAGCCAGTCAGTGAGTTCAGTTCTGACAACCAGTTGGCAGCAGACAGTCAGTCCACAATCACACTTAGCCATCCAAGCCAGGACCCTTTCATGGATTCAGAGGAACTTTTTGAGCAACAAGAGAAGGAATTTGAAGACAAGGAATGTCAAACAAATGATGGCATGTTCTTGTCTAATGCAGACTACAAAGATTTGATGAACAAAGCTCAAGGATACTGCAATTTTCAAGAAGAACTCACTGCAATCAGATTATCTCTTTCAAGTGGGTCATACACTCCTGAAATGGATCCCGATGCCTTTGAGAGCTTTTGTAGGCAAGTGGGAGCAGAAAAGTTGTTTCTCACTGTATATGATGGTATGATCTCTAGCAGGATGTCAGAAAATAGAAGGAAGCTGAACAAAACCCGAACCATGGTTATAATCTACATGATGTTGTATGGGCAGTCCCAGAGATGTAACTGGTTCCAGGTTGCTTTGTCAAGGACTCTGCAGCAGTTTGGAATTACTGAACGAGGCTTAGCATCTCTTATGAATTTAGGGATCGCTGCGCATCCACACACCGTTGAAGCTTCTGCAAAATTATCTGCCTCATCTCACACAACCAACCTGGCCAGTTTCTTTGAAAACATTGTGGCAAAAAAACAGTTCCTTGCTATATTCATAGACGACTACCACAACATCCATACAAAGCACCGACCTGAAAGTAAAACTCAAACGCAAGCAATCCACATGGCCACTCTCCTTGTCAAAGTCTTCCCTAATGTTGCCGCCATCCCAAAAGTTCAAGATCAGCCACTTTTAAGTGAGCTTCCTGTCCAAATAGATACCATGAGTAAGATATTATTAGAGAATTTGCAGTCACTGTCAAAAACGTATGCACAAAACATGCCTGATTGGGTGGTTGCCAAATACTTTGACCCAGAAGCTCAGAGACATAGACTTGCTGTACACGATTACCAGCAGACGGAGATACGTCAGATGAGATGTATGGATAACTGTAAATTGGTAGACAGTGTTGAAATGCCACTCAAGTCTGCTGATGATATTCTTGCAGCTTTTAAGCACATGCTTTCTTCTGGTCTTTCTAAATATCTTGACCATTTCATTGCTCCATTTGTTGGTGACTGGCCCACCCAGTTTTATATGCGCAAGATAGCATATTCTGATGGAGATGATTCTGCTGCTAGTAAGAGCATAGCTTCCTTCATTGGTCCCCTACACATTTCGATAAATTCTAGAGAATGTGTTCTGATGCTCTTCCATAAAATCTTTGCAGATCTTTATTCCTTCTTGTTTGGCAAAAAGGCAAAGCTTGCAAGAAAGCCTCAACCTTGGAGAATATCTCTTCTGTTGGAAATCATTTACGGTGGTTGGACCCTCATTCGTGACATGGTACTCTCTGTCTTTTCTCAGTGCAAGGATGTGCAATATCTTACCTTGTTGAACCTCCTTGACAACTATGCACCACTGGTTTTGAGTATCTATTCCATTGTGTTCAAGTGCAATGATCTTGAGCTTTACTGTCAGTCTGTTTTGCGTTGATGGTGTTTGGGAGGCGTCACTATGACAAAGCTTTATTGGTTGCCCTCTCCATGTTCAGATATTGGAAAGACCATGGACATCCATTCCATGATACTCTTGCTACATCTCTAGCAGCTTTTGATGAATATCCGGTGGAAAATTTTCATTCTGTGTTGAGAGCCAGAACAAAGGAGGGTAACACTGCAGAACAGATAAGCCTCAGAGCAAAGGAAATCGATGCCTGCAAGCATGAGTTGCACAATTTTAAATCCTGGTTTGTACCACCAAAGAAGTTCAACTTCAGCAGCAAACGAATCAACAGTTTGAAGGTGAAAGCTGCAAAGTTTCTAACAACCAAATTTCAAATGATTATTACGAATCCTGGTGCAGCAACTGTTCTTCCACGAGCACCAAGACAACGTAAAGTGGTCACTAAATGGAAACTTCCAGATCTCTTTGATGATGAAGTTGTTACAAACAAGGTTTTACCACTTGGATTCACATCCTTAGAAAATCCACCAGATCCTGAGAAGTAAATCACTTATTCTCTCTATCTTGAGTAAAAGTAAATTCATCAAAAATTCAAAGCTTCAAATTCACTTTTACAATTTTATGATAAATTAAATTTCCATAGGAGAAAATCTGAGAAAAAAGAACAAAGAAAAATTTGAAATTCAGCAAAAAATTTCCAAATTGTTTCACAAGGAATTTTGAGTGGTAGTTCATGCAAAAGACAGAAATGAGATTTGTCACATGCAAAAGTTCTGAAAAGTCCTCCCTTAGCAAAATACTTAGCATGTTGGGAGCATGCTTCAAGCTTGATATTAACTTGATTTGAGTATGATAGAGTATGCTTGAGGGCTTGATTTGAGTAAGAATTTTGCAGCACCTGCACCAGCTTACGGAATGTATCTTTTGAAAAAGAAAGCAAACTCGTATGTTTGAAAATGACTTTAGCATGTGATCACTGTCAAGCTTGATCAAACTCTAATCATATGTGCAAACTGGCCAAAATTGTGTTAACATACTCATTTCAAGCTCCTTCAAGCCAAAATCATGCACCTTTCAAGCTTGCTGTAAACTGAACCTTTTTTAAGGCCTGATGTTTTTTTGTTGCTGACCTGCAGAGATTTGCACTGATCTGTACTACTGTGACTGAATGAGCAAGGGTTATCTGCACAGAGTCATGAGGAAATTCAAGTGTGACAAAGCAAAGCTCTGTTTGCTACAGAATAAAATTTGTTTAGAAACATAGATCAGCCCCCTCCATCATCAAACTTTCTGTATTTTGAATCAAACTCTCCTTCTTGCAGACTATAAGCTTATTGCTCCTACTAGGCACAGAAAATTGAGGATTCAAACAACAATTAAGTGAAAACTCCTCCTGGCTCTGGCTCTTGGATTTTTAAAAGTTGTCTTCAACAATTTTTGGGACACCATGAGGCTCTTTTACAAACATGCTACACATTTTTGTTTTATAAGAAACTGGTTTATAAGAAACTAGTACTAAGATGGCCAAAATTTTAAGAAACTCTAGTACTATGTCTGAGAAGTACTAAGAAATTTTTCAAAGTTAAAGCATGAATTTTATAGCAGATAGATCGTCGAACCTTTATTATTGGGAAATATTATCTAACCATTTGTGTTTTCAACATAACAGAACACTGTTTATTCCTATATGATGTTTTGAATATCAAGAAACATATCTGTAGTAGTGTTAGCGACCACATTGACAATTCATGCATTCAAAAAATAAGAAACCAATTAAGAAACTTTTAGTACTAAAATGGACAAAATTTCTTGTTGAATTAAGAAACTTTTAGTACTATGGCCTGATCCTAGTTTCTTATAAAAAAACGTGTATTCTTTTACAAGGGTTTTCTGAGTAGTTTCTACATTAAAAAAAGATGTTAAGAAAACACCATTGATAATAAGAATATCTGTGAAAAAATGAAAAAAGGCTTTCCCTTGGAAAGGTGCGTGAATGCATACCTCAATTTTCATTGTGCAGGAAATGTGACAAGCTTGGATGCAATACCTTGAGTCCCTTGTGGCGAATCAACACTGGTTGTGGTCACAGCTTCCACATTGAATGCACTTTGCCTACTGTGAGTGTCTGCCCGGTATGCCTTGCAACATTGCAAAAGAAGATGGAAACCCTTGGGAAAGCTGCAAATCTTGCTGTCTTCAAGCCCAGTGAGAAGACAACTGATGATGAAAACAACGACAGTGATGATTGTGATGTCGATGATGGCACTCATAGTAACGTCCAGGAGGATGATGTCGACCAAGACGAAGACCTGATAAATGATGATGATGATCAAGAGGGACATGATGCGACAATTGTTTTTAGTCTTGTTGGTGAGATCGCTAGATGGCAGCATGCATCCACGCCTAGCCAATAATATGAAAATAACCTTCTTCAAGCAATTCTTCATTGATTTCACTAGTCTCGGCAGCGCGTGTTTTCTTTCAATGGCTTTCTTTCGCACCTTTTGGGGCTGACTCCGAGTCAAGACGAGGTAGGCCACTTAAAATCTACTTCCGGATGAAGGGGATTCCGCCCTCATTTCTCTTGTTGAATGAGCAGCACTCCCCCACACTGTGCTAAAAGAAATTTTCTTTCGTTTTCTGCGTTCAGGTTGATTTATTTCAGTGCTTCGTCGACTGAAAAGATGCCGAGAAGCGCTGAAATGGGGGGAAATGGCAGGATGTTTGGGATGGGCCTAAGGGGTCATAGGGAGAAATATGGAGGAAAATATTGGTGATTTAAAATTGGGATTTTTTGTCGTTTTTGATGTCGTATCGCAAATGCCAGCGGGAGGATTTTAGAAATATCCATGGTGAGATGGAAAACCAAAAAAAGTTTCGAGTGAGTACGAAAACCACGTGCACGCCGCCGCAAACCCAGAGGGCGGTTCTTGCAAAAATTTCTCCACAGCTTCCCTGTTTTATGTGACGTCACACACAGTTGATCGAGGGCTGAAAACGATTTTGTAAACAAAGGCGCTGATTGGTTCTTACAAAATCTGTCCTTGTTACTTGTGAGTGAGACTAGGCAACAAAATTTCAACTTCACTTCCAGCATGGAAACTTGTAACAAATGTTTTTCTATCACCATATGTCTTTTGAAAGGCATTGCTAACTTGAACATACTACTGCATGTAAAATTTATGTATATAGCTGCTGCTGAAACTTTCCTTGCACAGTATAACTTCAAATTTAAGGGACACAATGATGCAGATTACTTCAGTTGTCTCATGTATCTATTTGTCATATAAAAACATAGACATTTTTGTTTACTGAAATTTACCTTCTTTTTCAGCACCTGGGTCAGTTAGACTGATCACCTTCTTCGAATCCTCTTGCTCTACGTGCCAACATGGTAACAGGAAATTTGTCTTGTATTTTGTGGTAGGCACATGCGGGCAATGGAATTCTCCTGTTGCGGCCAAGGTAGCCATGTATTAGCCGTGTGAAGGCCCTGTATGATACACTTCGTAGAAACCTATGATGAATCAGATTTGCACAATAAAACAATGTGAAAATATACACATTACTCAATTTACTTTGTATAGACCAACTTGTTTGTAACTTTAATCATTTTATGTAATAAGCATGTACCATCTGATTGACCAACAATAGAATATCATGTGCACTGCATACTTAGTTTATAGCATAGCAATAAGTATGGAATATGTACGTAGCATAGTATAAGTTTAAAAGGCACCATCCATCCAACCACTTGGGACAAATTTCTGGTTTGCCATCATGGTAAATAAGCATACAGAACAGGTGTCAGGCATTTCAACATAGGGTTGTATCCAACAAATCCTCAAGCATTGATATACTCATGGTCTTCACTGTACTCTGAAGGTTTCAAAGATAGTGTGATAACAGTACCACAGGACTCATGACAGCAACCATGAACTTTTAATGTCTCTTATTATCACGAAGTTAATGGGAGCCATTAACTCAACATTCAGGAATCAGGATCTAGAATTGGTTTAGATGAGGTGAAGGCCCAATTCAAAATTTAAACAAGGCCTATTGGGAATTACTAAGTAGAAACTTTTTTGTTGGATCTTAGTCACCGCATTTTCTTCCATTAGTATTTCTATTTGAAGAAAATAATCAGTTCTTTATTCACAAACAATTAACATGCAGTGCTAAAGGCAATTTTCCTCAAAAATATTGTTATTCCAAAAAAACTAGAGTTAAGCTGCATCACTAGATATGAATCAAGTGTAAAGTTGTAAAACACTACAAAGTTACGGACTCTCAAGAAACAAAAAAAGTATATATACATCGTAAATAGTTATTTCTGATTTTTTATAGATAATTTAACAAAGGGGCATCTTTAATATCTCCAGAGACGTAAGACAATGCTACGCCTCAGCAAGCAAAATTATGTAAATTCTCCTAAGAAACTTGCAAGAAATCTTGGATTCCAGATCTTGAATTAGTGCAGACCTTGCATTCTGGATCTTGAATCTGAGTTAGTGACTCCCCCTAGTTGAACATAGCTGGTGGAGCACTGAACACTCACCGGTATTCGCACCCAGTGTCACGATATCTTGTCCCAGCTCTGGTCTTATATGCATCAGCAAGGAGCCTCAGAGAATATCTATTTAGGCAGACTGGAGTGCACCCAGGATGCTCTGTGATGCATTGCACGTTGCCAACATCTTCCACCACTTCCCAGTGATTTATTGCCAACATGCAGCCATCTATTTCAGTGCAACACTTGCATTCACTTGAATTCTCCAAGCCCTCCATGGAGCAATTGCCACACTTACACCTACAGTGCCAGGACAAAAAGGGATGAGAAAAAATGATATCCTTATAAATGTATAATTGTAGCACTATAGCAAGAAATCAAACTTGTTTCTCTCTTTGATGTCTCACTTGTGTCTCTTTTGTTGAATCCTTGTAAGAGAAGAGAGGGGTTTATGACATCACAAGGCACAATCATTTCCTTTGTGGAAAGTGGGTGGGTGCCACCCAAAAATCCACTTGTGATCAGTTATTTAGCAGCATTTGGTGATGAAGGCAATGGCGGATTCAGGGGCAATTGGGGACAACTGTCCCCCTTCATGATTAAAATTCAGAGCATCCCTTATGCTGACCCAAATGCACGCTGTGGTCCGTGTTTCATTCTGAATGCTGAGAAACATATAAACTAGGGTGTTATTCAGAAGAAAGAGCAAGTAATTTTTCTTGAACAAGGGCCCAAATATTTTTGAGTACCTCCAACAAGCGTACTTTTTATCATATTTTTGGCGTCCAATCTCCACATTGCCCCCCTTCAACTTTGGGCTGGATCCACCCTGGCATAAAGGGGGAGGGGATTTTATCAAAGTCTGCAAAGTGATCATTCGAAGGAAATGATGCGATTCCTAGTGCAGCAAAGAAATCTGTGCCATACCATTATGTTGCAAATATGCATACAAAGCTATTTGATGCATTGCTCAGGGCAATGCACACCAGGTTGGAAAACATGCGTGATTTGGCCTACACGTAGTAGCGAGCAAAAAAATTTGAAGGTGCGAGCAGCGAGTACACTTAGAGAAGACTTCAAAAAGCTGTGAAAGATACAAAATTAACAATAGGTATCTTGTTCTCGCATGCAAGACCCTTTTATTGTAGCTGCAAGTAGCGAGTTTCACACAATTTCATAGTTGCAAGTGAATGCAAAATTTCCAACCTGGAATGCACACTTTTTGAGATGTAGATTTAGAATTTGATTCCTTGCTCCCCATTGCTGTGAATGGTCGGTCAACCTCTTTTAGGCAGGCCAATAGTTTTTAGGCACAGCTACGGTGTGGGTGGGAGTCACAAACTTTGCAGCTAAAATGTACTGTAGCTGGATGATCAAAAGTGGAAGACCACCCAACAAGGAAACCATGAAAGAAGTGAAAGAATCCTAATCTTGACAAATTCTCATATTGTCTATTGGGACGATTTTGCAGAGAAAGCCCAACTTTCATAAGGATTCCCCTCAGACACACTAACTTTGGCAGCAAACGGTTTGCGCTACCTGTAAGCTGCTTAGGCTAGGCCATTCATCATGGTTGCCAAAATGGCCTAAATATCCCAACCTGCCAACAAGGCTTGTACTCACCATGACTGTACCGACTCCAGGCCTTCAAAACGACGCACCATTTCTCTATCTTCGTTTCGCCTCCTTCCTGCTTCTCTTTCGTACTCTGCCAAAAATTCTTCGTCAGCTACAGGATCGAATTCATGTGGTCCTTCATCAGAATCAAATTCACTGTCTGTTGTGTTTTCCTCGGCAACAGTGGCCGCCGCGTGTGAGTGAGCACCTTGTTCGTGTCTCTCTACTTCATCTTCAACTATGTCGCAGTCGTCATCTGAACGATATTCACTTGCGTTTGAAATGTCACTTTCCGTTGAAGACATCGTAATTTACAAAATAAAAATCGAGGAGCGCACAGTGACATGAAGCTACTGCAGAAGCCGTGCTAATTGTTCAGTGATTGAGTGATGTTCTGAGATGGGCTCCTACTATGACGTCAACGGAGACTCGTTTCCAACTTACCTAAAAACGCGGTCGTGCATCACTTGGGGGCAGGAGAAAATGCCCCATAACTCAGGAAATATGTCCCAAATTAAGAAACCACTTGAAAATTTGTGATCAGCGCATTGAAAATGATTGAGATCGACCATGAAAATTTTTCGTGTAGAGCCACTTTAAAGACCCTGTGCTAACCAGCAGCCTTTGTGCGAAAGAGAAATAAACAACATTGTACGAGGTGGCACAAACAAGGGATGTAGGTTGGAATAACTCCTTTGAAAGTGAAGAAATTGAAATATCAAATTTGGACTCTACGGCTTCGTCTAGGAGGGTCCCGATGTCACGGACTTTTCCGTGAACGTTCTGTGGGCGTCCGTGAAGGCCAAATTAACTCAAAATCGTCACGGGCAACCACGGACCACTCAACCTTGCCACTTTTGCATTCAACTTCCGCCTTCTGTAACAATCATTATTTGTTTTCTTTGTGTTTCATGATCCTTAACAACAATAAGTCGACAGTAGCTTTTAGTTATCTTTATAACAAAAGTTTAACGAGGTAAGAGATCCTCAAAGATCCTCAAAGGCATTCACTTGGCCTGTTCATCTGGGTCTCCTCCGTAGCAGTGTTCTGAAGACATTCTTTGGTCTTGAAGTCACGTACAATAGCAGGCGTCTGTTTTGCGCGAGGGGCATTTCACTCCTTCGAAAAAGCGTACGAGATTTTGTCAGAACAAAAGGATTTTTACGGATTTTTGATGGAGTTTTCTTGCAAACAAAAGGATTTCTGCCAAAGGCGTACGAGATTTTTGGAGTGAAATGCCCCTCGGTTTTGCGTTACAGATATCGCGTGACACCAGTGACATCCAAAGTACATCAGACCACACTAATTTTAAAGAAACTTTATGTAACAACCTTTCGCATAAAGACCGAGCGTAGCCACAGCAAACAAGTGATAAAAGTCGTCAAGGAAGGTGGGAGGTATTAGATTAAAAACAACGATATCCTGACCGTGATTTAGCATTCCTGGGACTGAATAGCATTGAATTAACAAAATGTATTCATAGCTGCTATGTATTCAGTTAAGTAATAATCCCCAAATCAAGCCAATAACTTCAATTAAGCATCAAATATATGGGTAGGAGGATCCGTGACTATTTGTTAATGAGTGCGCGAAACCTTATCAATTAGTACAATGTGCATAGATTTGTCACATGATCAGAACTAAAATAAAAGGGCGTAGCAATGAACTTCCAAAACAGTTCCTGTGCTGCTCCACAACATTCTGAGACATCCCGCTGCTCGACCTAAAAGTTTCGACATGGAAAATACAAAATCCGACAATGCTTCTTTCGAGATCTTGGAAGAAGACAACAAGCAAGAAGACAACAAAGAATGCAAAAAGGTGTGTAGTTTTTATTGCCTCTTTGTCTGATGTATTTGTTATTTTGCAGTTTTAATCTTTGTGTCAAACCTGTTAAACTTTAAAGATTTGGACAGGTATGAAATTCGTGAAACTAAACGATTTTGAACAAATTCACGAAACGATTTGATGCATCTATATGGGATTTGCAATGTGTATCATTCAATCATCTTTTTGATACAAAGATATTCATTATCGTTTCTTTTTGGCCTTTTTTAGGAAGAAGAAACAGATTCCGATGTGCAAGTGATAGCCGTGGTTCCTGGCCCATCTTCATCATCCACAGAATCTCCTGTGTCTCCTGTGTCTTGCTCTAAAAAACCACTGATCGCACAAATGAAGGAAACTGTTGCAAAGAAGAAAACTTGCAGTCACTGCTCCAAGGTTTTCAGGAGGAGGTACGATCTGCAGGCGCATGTCAAGTCGGTTCATTCCACTCGGACGAAAAGTAAATGCGAGCACGCATGTACATTTCCCACCTGCGACAAGAGATATGCGACAAAGGACCGACTGAGAGAGCATGTCAAAAGAGTACATTTGGGCGCCCATAAAGCTCACATCTGTAAATTTTGCAACAAGGGCTTCGAGAGGAAGGGGAGGATGGAAAAGCACATGGCGTCTGCATGCTCAAAGCGTCCTGGAGCTGTTTCAGCAGAAACCTTGTGATTAGCTACATAGAGTATTCGTTAGCATTCATTGGACATTCTTAGTTATTCGTTACTGCTAGTTTCAGTTGATATCTATATTGTTTCATTGAGGTTTTTGTGAGTTTTTAATTCTAAATCTCCCTTGAGTTAAATTGAATCAAAATTACGGCAAAACATGGGCAATAAAACTTTAGCTATTCTGAAAAAGAATGTGGATCAAACAATATTTCATTACATTATTTTGAATTTTCGAATGTGCACAATACTGATAGAAGCGCTAACGTCACTCAAAGAGCTTCGTGTATAAAAAATGTATGAAAATATCGCTCGATCCAGACTCTTTTTTTAGAATAGTTAAAAGGTCGCTTACTAATATATGGATTCAAAGGTAACGGACAACATCCAGTGACAAAAAAACTTTTTGGAAAGATGTCTACCACTGGTTTACAGCAAATCCTCTGAAAAAATCCTTCAATAGTTGAGCTAGCATAAATGAACTTTGAATGTATTTGAAATAAGCGATTGAAAATTGACAGCCCTTTTAGTAATGATCGATTAAAACGTTAAAAGAACGTTTCACAACGTAATTGGCAATAGCTTATTTCAAATATTTCACACTAAGTATACCAGCTCAGCTAATTTATTTACAGACGGTTTGTTGCAACTTCTTGACTAAATAGCAGAACAAAATGTTCGCAAGAAATTGCTTCCTTGCCTAAAGTCATTGTGCTGCTGTACCAGGTCGACCAAAAGAATTTCACTTGTCCGAAAATTGATTGTTCTTGCAGTATTGGTTGGGCCGCAGGCCCGGGGGGTCTACTTTGGAGAAAAACAACGGGGATGTGCCTGCCAGAACAAAATTTTAAGACCCTGTCCTGGAACAAAATGCTGAAAACATAGTACCTGTCCTGGAATAACTTCCGGGAACTGATGGTTATTGTGAAAATAATTTTACTAAGAATGTGTTTCCCCAATTGCTTTATGAAAAGTACCTCTTCTTCAAATTATTTGGTTATATTCACATCTTTTATCATTTTGCAAAACATCTTTGTTAGCATTCTAAAGTCAAGGAGAACAGCTCTATGAAATGGACAGGATTTGTGACTTGTAACCTAACTCAGAGTGTCCCGCAGGCAAAGGTTCTCACTGAAATCAATTGGATAGGAGAAAACCCTCAGAATTTTTCAGAGTTCATTGTACTTCTTTTATGACTTCATCCTAAATCTTACAGTTTCCTCAGAAATAAAAAATGAGACTTCTCTGCCAATCTTTTCACAAACAAACAAGTGTCGTAAATACTTGGCTAACGCTTAATTCTCTGATACTTAATTTAGCTTAATCAATCAGCAATGCAAACCATTCAAAATTTGAATTCAAGGTACTTTCCTGTACAAAGTACGTAGATACATAAAAATGTATTAATACATGAAAATAAAATGGCGCAAATGATTTCAGTCCATCCATAGTCAAAAGCCAAGCACCTAAGCACTCGAAAGAGTAAAAACAACAGTAAACAAAACATTTGAAAACATTATCACCAATATTTTAGGGGTAGTGGTCATAGGCCTGCTTATAGAAAAACAAAACCCATGAATCTCCTCCTACACTACAGTAAAGTGCCAACACACACCAATTTAGAGGGGTCTGGGGGCGTACTCCCCCAGAAAAAATTTGCAATTACAACATCTAGAATGGTGAAAACAGAACCAAATTTTGCTCTTCTTCCAAAAGGCAGTTTGTAAGGAACTTGATTTCATGAAGTTTTGAGGATGGACCCTCCACTTTGACTTAGAATGCTTTTCTTAATCCCATGTTTGCTTGTGCTAAACTAGAACATTTGACCATTCGTAACAGTATCCCTATAAATTAATATCCTCATTAAAATCTTTGCGTAAACATCTTTTTCTGGCATCAAATCAAAATTGCCTATTTTGATCCCTTCTAGAGCTGTTTGCTAGAACTTAAATTGGAAAGTTTGACATTTCTGTCACAGTTTTGTTGTCACCACCCTTCAAAGAATTTGTGCATGGAAAACATTTATTTTGTAATGCAAATCTTGAGATACAATTGTCAAGCACCAGCCATGAGAAGCACTTTCTAAATTAGGGAAAGACCACTACTACTACTACTGGACTCCAAAAAGACCCCACAGACAGAATTAATTCATTACTTTTGTTCTTAAGATTATGTCTGTATCAAGAAGATAGAAATTCAATTTGTGCACCACAATGTTCTTACACTATTTTGTGCACCAGTTTGTGCACCAGTTTTTTTCTCTATGCATTGGACATGTCTGGTGCACATCGCTTTCTTTCCATAACTGGGCCATGCATGTCAAAATTGTTTTGTATAACTCAATCAAGTCATATTTGGCGCAAGTTGAACATTACATACCACCTTTAGTTCTCCTTCGTTGCAATATCTCATGAACATGAAGTGTTGGTCAGTGCCTTAGACTGCAGCACCCTGATTTCACTTTCAACGTCTTTACGTTGCCATACATACTTTAGGCCTTCTTGCAGTTTTCTTGGCTTTGCTTTGCCAGTTTGCCGCCAAAATCAAAACCTGACAGTTGAGTTGAATTTTTGTTGCTGTTGTTGTTGTTCCTAGCAGCAATGGAGACATTGGACACAGGTGTGATACGAGTGTATCCCATACCCAAACAGGTGAGGGAAAAGGGTCCACACTGCTAAAATTTGTATTCAATAATCAATTCGTAAATCATACCTTTGAGTTTTTCACAACAATCTGACCTGTCCCGGAACAAAGACCAGAAAAGTATAACCCTGTCCTGGAATAAAGACGAAAAATGTATAGCCCTGTCCCGGAATTTTCAGCTGAAAATGACACCCTATTGGCAGGCACATCCCCGGGTGGTCATTGTATTAAGTAAACCCCCCGGGGCCGCAGGGAGCTATTGGAGGCCCAGGGACAGAACTGCAAAGTGGGGCCCCATGCGAGCGAAGTGAGCAGACAATTTTTTCGATCATACCCTTAAGACTGGCTTCAAATGCATTTCAGAGCATTTCCTGCACTCAAAAATGTTAAAAATCTTCAATTATGAAGCCCCTTAGACCTTGGGGCCCTGCGGCAAATTGCCCCTACTGCCCCCTCTCGGTGGCCCTGAGTATTGGTCTGAATCAAAGCAGATCAAAGCTCGGTTTTATCAGAATAGACCCTGGTTTTATAAAAACTTTAAGTTCTTTTTGTCCACCTGGTATTAGACATATCATTTCCTACTTCTACCCGACGCATAATTGGCACAGCCAGTCAGTAGCATCCTCTCTTTCGATATCTATGCAGCATTTATGGTACAGTTTTATTGGACATCTTAACGACGAGCATCTGATTAGTTCATCAAAATTTGATGTTCTAAGACATGTGCAGCACTGGCTTCCCTCCTCTTCTGCAGCTTTGCCACTTTCAATGCAATCGTCACAGAACCAATCACCGCTTGGATTCCTGAACAGGTTTACACATTTCAGATGGTACCATTCGTTTAAACAGTTTTCAGCGCAATTGCAGCCAATCATATCGTCAAAGTCTAAAATTAGGAAAGAGAGCAAATAAAATGCAGCAGCAATGTATCTCGACAGTTGGTCGAATGGCAAATAAAGGATTCTGTAATAATAAACCGAGTATCAGAAACTTTGGGCAAACTCTAGCAGGTCTCTCGAAACATTATGAAGAGCGGATACACATAATTTTTGCATTTCGAAAAAAACAGCACATAGCTAACCAGTAACCTCGCCTCATGGGCTCAAAATCTGTGCAGCGATGATAATTTGTTTCATTACTTTCCATAGTTATTCAATTTGGTTTTTGAATAAAAATGAATAGTTGAAAACAGTAGACTTTTTGCGCTGAAGATGGTGGTGAAGAATTTCTTACCAAAATGCATTGCGTCTTTATTGTGAATCCTTAAAGATTACATAAGAATTCGATTAAAGAGCGCAATGCACCCTGGTAAAAAATTCCTTGCAGCTATCTTTAGCATAATCGTCCGTCTATCGCGATGAATGAAGCTTTTGATTAAGTGTTGCGCTTATTGGTTGAGGGTGGATTACGCATGATATTTGTATCTGACACCGGATTACTGTGATTTTAAAACCTTCAGATGTGAAGAAACTTTATTAAGCAACAGTCACTACATCTTTGAGCCTTCATGGATTTGGAATAAAGAATCGTAGCATTTTGGTCAACGAAAACCACTTACCCTCCTCATTTCCGCATAAACACCAGTGATCCTCTCCTTTACATCTTGGACACACATATTCTCCTTTTGGTATTTCTTCCTCCGACTCAAAGCCAACACAACTTTGGTGATACCACGTTATGCGACAGTTTTCGTTGTCACATCCAATAAGGTGGTCTTTTTCAGCATTTGCTCTGCAGTAACGATATTTTGTGTCACCATGCAACTCTTCATGAGTTTCATCCTCTTCTCCCATAGAGTCGATGTCACTTCGTGCTAGTCGGCAGCAGTGGATGTCTGGGTCATTTTCATCTGTCCATCTACTTTCCGCGATGATCTTTCTTCAAAACGATTTTCGTAGATTTGAATAGCACCTAAAAACGATGAAGCCCCCAGTAAGCAGCCTGTAAGTTTGTGGAATCTTCATAATAGTTTTTCTTATGTGAAGACATTGTGACCCTCAGAAACAAGTATAGTTGCACAAATAAAACCGATGGATAACACAGTACTCAAGAACTTTGGTTTGTTGAGGGGGAATTAGTGTATCACTCCGCAAGAAGAGCAAATTTCAAGATAAACGAAATGATTGCAAGCGGATTTCAGGGACTTCTTAGGAATGCAACGGACTAAGCTGCTTTGTGTCATTTGTTTTGCGCACTTTGCTTAGTAACTACACGTATTTCATTTTAAAAGAAACTCAGAATTTGGGCCAGTATTGAAAGTTTCTTAGATCTATCCCCGATCTATCATATTTTCAGTACTCAGATTTTCTTACGAATTTCTTAAAACTTACATAACGATCTTCATTTTCACTACGTGCTTCCTCGTGAAATCTTCAAAGCAAGGCTTTCTGAAGCCTTTCCAATGCTTAGAACCTTCCAAGTAGTATGAGACAGGAAACAAGTTAAAATAAACAGAAAATATGCTAAGGGCTTCCTTTGTTAGGATGAATAGTTTCTTAGGTTACATTTTCCCAGTACTGGAGTTTCTTAATTTTGACGATCTGAGAGTTGAGTTTCTTGTAAGCAGCTTCTTATAAAAATTACATGTAGCTAAGAACTTATGCATGATACCTAATTCACACTGACACAGTTAACCCAACTGTGTCTGAACCAGGCTAAATTTCAACCAAGAAAAAAACAGTTGGATATGTTGAATTGATCAAATGTAAGGCAGGGTTTGACAGCCTGGTTTAATCTTAGCTGGTTTAACCTGCCAATGTCAATGGGAGCATACATGATCTATTAACACAAACCTGGATGTGTATTCTGGGACTGTATAGTAAACGTTACCACTTTCTTGGCGCCGGTAGCAGATGCCAATGTAGGATGTGGTCGCTAGCAGCTCACTCTCAACAAGGAACTTTTTCTTTGGACCTCTTAACTGTAGAATCTCCACTAAATGGTTTCTCTTGGTGAGAAATAGGTCACCACCCTTGACACGTATATCGGTGTTCCTTTCTGGCTCTGGATCGTCATCGGCTTGCCGAAATCTGAAGATATTCCGGAGCCCTGACATTCTCTTGTCGCCTCGTTGTTTAAAAATAGTGACATATGCGCTAACAGTCATTTCATGGCCACTAGCAGTTAGTTTGGGGGCTACTCTTTCAGATTTCTGTCTTTTTCAAACAATTCTCATATTTGAGGAGGATGCAGCTTGTTCATTACTATTTTTTGTTTGGCCATGGCTTGAGTCCATTGAAAACAAATTAGCAATGGCAGTGCCGGGACTCTCGTCAACTAGCTCCTCAGAGAGCTTTTGCATCCTTTCTTCAGGAGTTAAGATTTTGTACAATGGTTCTTCTGCGATTATTTGGTGCATTCCAAGATCTCAAAATTCTTCTTGGATACAGATATCTGCTTCTTCAAATGATTTTAGGAGGTCATGGACTGTCCAAGTATGGGCAAAGAAACGCAAATGATCAGGGTTTTCGGGGCTAACTTCCCTTGGGTGACACCAGTCGCGAGAATTTTTCTTTGCTCTGCCTTTGATGAGTCCCTTCTTTGCAATGATCTGTTGCGTTAAAATACGTTTTGTTCGGTGCATATACTCAAGAGTAGAGAACTCGTCGTCATTGCCGTTAAGAAACCTAATGCAACTGTAGTAACTTTCAAGCGGGTATTCAGACCATTTCCAAGGAAGAAATGGCTTGTTTGGGAAATACAACTTGAAAACTATAGCCAAGTGAACCATTCCACTTGCCATCACAATGGTATCTCGCATTAGTTCCTTTGTTATGAAGTGCTGACTGGAGTCCAAGCCTGATTTGTCGACCCACAGCTCCCAAAGGCGAATAGCTTTTGTGACGTAATACATTGACTGTATACGATCAACAATTGACATTTCTGTTTTCCACCATGCCTCAAAACCAACTTTTCCAAGGTTGACTAAAAAAAGGGTACCCTTTGCCCATGGCAGTTGCTCAAGACGCTTCATGCAACTATCAGATATGATACGCTCAACTGACTTTTGATCGGACTTGTTGTTGATGTCAATGTCCCTTTTTATCAGGCCAAATTCAGGACCACTTTCATAAACCTTATGAACATCCGAAAACTTGGCCACGTAGTTGCCCAGCAACAACGGCTTTGTTGAAAGGAGTGAGGATTTGATACGCTTTCTTAGCCAATGGCATTGATCTTGGCAGCATGTTCGGGGAATTCCCCCTAGAACTGGTGAAACACTACAAAATACATCCATACAGCATCGCAGGCCGATGTAAAACCTTACGGTTGTGGCAAGATCTGGGGAAAATGGTTCATGTGGAGAAGAATTTAAATGCATTGCAATGTGAGAACGTTTTAGCTCCTCTGGTCGGAAAAAGTAATGAAAGACATCGTAGCCCGTTATTTTCGGTATTTTCCATCCATGTTTCTTTGCATCTTCAACTATTTCATCTGCTCCATTGGCTAAAAAGTTAACTGTTACTTGATGTCTCTCTTCATTTGGGCAATACCCTGTCATGGTCAGCATTTGATTCCTGAATCGTGCATCACCATCAGCAACAAATTGTATCATGGGGATGTGGCAAAAGTTCATCATCTTTGTCAAGTTGTATGTGTACAACTTATGGTCCTGGTTTTGCAGGTATCTATTGTTAGTGGAAATCACAGCTATTTCTGTGACAGGAGTGTGGATTGTTGCAGAATTTATTGCCAAAGAGTACACATAGGTCGATCTTGGTCTTCCGATCGCCTCAGCTTCTGCAAAGTGTTTGTCACAGGCAATCTTTGCTGATTCATCTGGCAGAGATGGAAAAGATTCTATCGTTTCTACAACTACACCGTTTTTGCCGTCCATTGATATCGCTTGTTGCCAGTCAGCATGACTTTCAAACTGTGCATAACCCATTAAACATTGCATCTCATCGCATTTCATTTCAACAACTGCTTCGACGGACCTTTTAACTTTTTTGTCATACTGCAGCTTCAACCCATTAAAAAATTCTTGCACATTGAAGTCCTGTTCAATATTTCTTAGCAAAACAAATCTTGGCATTGCAGAGAAGCCATACAGTTTTCTTGTGTTGGGATCAAACTGTACAATGATTTTACAAGGGGTTTCATCTATCATACAGTTATGGGGAAGGGCGTCGGTTGTATCCATTATGTCTTGCTCAGAGCCCCACTTAATGGAGGAGCTGTCCATTTCATTTTGTTCGTCAGGGCATATTTTATCAAATCTTTGGTATTGCAATGCTGAGTAGGAACATATTGTGCTCCAGTTTAAGCCAAAGGTATCAAATTTTGGTATTGTCTGCCAAGACTCAACTGTTGAGGGCCAAGGACCATTCAGAACTTCTGACATTCTGTTGAACTGTCGATGGGACATGTTGTTAAAACAGTCAAGCCAGAAATCACGCTCTAGTTTAGAATACATGGATCTCTCTCGAAGGGTATTTGTAATTGAAGACTCTATGATTGCTTGCCTAAGAGGATTCATGTCCCAGGAACCATTTTCATATGCTTGTATAAGTGCATGGACAGTCGGTGGCTGTTTTTTGAAGAACTCTAGCTTCTGTTTTTGTTTGGAAAATTTCACGTCTGCAGCTTGCAAGAGGGAATTCAAATTATCAATCTCTGCGGTTAAATCTTCATTAGATTTTGAAAGTAAGTTCTCCTTGGCAGTTCTAATGTCCCTGTCAAGCAAATTAGATTGAGCAGCATTGTTAGCTAAAGATAATTTCTGGCTTATTAAAGTAAGCTGTGAAGTTGATTCCTCGTAAAGATTTGTCAGTCTTCGAATAATGTTTTGCTGTTCCCTATTGTCTCTTTCTAGCTCATAAATTTTACACTGTTGAGTATGTACTTGGTCGTGGGGCCTACTTGCTAACACCCTTGATGGATAACACCCTGTTGTGTCGCTTTCTAGAACGAGTGGCGCCGTGCAGGGAACTGGTGTTTGAGCAGGTACAGACACAGTGTCCGTCTTTTTTGACGGGATTCCCCATAAAGAATGCAGTGTTGGTCTTCCCTCTTCTTTCGCTTTCACACTTTCTTCACTTAGGAGTTGCCTGGTAGATTTGCGCCCTCCCTTTGGGTTTACTGTCACTTGCACGTCAAGGGGTCTTTTAGATTTCTGAAGAAAGAATAAATTTTCTCTCAGGCTTAATTCAAGTTAGAGTTTGCATTTGTGTTGGTACATGTCATTTCTCCTTAAGTTCCCCAACAGGGCGCAAACACTCCAGATTTCAAAGAACAGCGAATAATTTGTCCTCTTAAAACTTAAAAGCTCGCTCCTCTGTCTCCTAATTTAAGATTCATACACAAAAATGGCATGGAGAGAATTGCCGTTTCAAACACTGGCAAATAAGAAACATTCAACATTTTTTTGTTGATGCTGAGTTTGTAAATGGGACATTTTTCGTTAATGTATGTGACTCGTGAAATTTTTCTCCTTTAAATGGTTTTTCATTATTAGTTGTTGTGGTCAACTAACTGTCATAGCCATTTTTGTGAAACTAATGATCATGATAGAAATAATTAAAAATGATGTGATAATAATAACAATAATAATTATAATGATAATAATAATGATAATAGTAATGATAATAATAATAATGATAATAACAATAATAATGATAATAATGACAACAATAATAATGATGATAATAAAGGCAATAATGATATTGATAGTAAAGCTTTATCATCGGGAGCATGCTCCAAAATAAGAAGGTTTTTTGATGAACCAATGAACGACGGAACCAGTAAAACAAGGCACTATCGTATGCAGTGATGCCTTAGCCCAAAATAGGGTGGAAACACTTGTGTGTATTTGCAAAGGATTACAAACGTTGTAAAGTAAAAACAACAATTCGAAAGGTGCTTAATCCAAATCTACGCTCCTGTCTAAGTGCCCTGCACATTATCCCTTTGAGATTCCCTGGGTGAGGAAATTCGTCTCCAGATAGATAAAGATCATCAGCAAAAATTGTGTTGACCTCAGTACAAAACTTGATCTCCTCGGCAAAAAGTTGGACCATTTTTTGGTCACACAGACCACACAGATCCCAGTGAAAATCTTGGAGCAATCACTCAGACGGAGTGTAAATCTGGATTCAAAGATGATTTTGAAAGTTTCCGATTCAATGCCTTTTGTAGCCTGTGTACCAGACTCGAGAAAAAATAATTTATTTTTTTCGTACGAGGTCTGGAACACAGGCCTGGCCTTTGGTTGAAAAGGATTATAGGCAAGGACCCTCACTCACCTTAACCCTTGATGTGGACATCAAAGAAGTTAACCAATTGGGATCAACCTCACTTTGGGTAGTTTTCTCCAGGGACATAGCAGGATTTCCCTATCAAATGGAAGAAGGTTATCCTAGGTTATCTTTTTCATGCAATTCATGTATTCTCGAGGATAGACACTGGACACTACATCATTTTAAAAAGCAGTATTAACAAATCTATCTTCATTAAAAGAATGTTGACACCAAGATTACACCAACTGCCTCTTAAAATCTAAAATCTGGTCGTGCCAGTTGAAGCCTACAAAGTGATACAACATTGTTTTATGAAAAGCTGGCTTTGACTGCTATGTTTGCAAACGGCATTTCAAGTACTTAAAACAACGAGGCACATAAATCAAAAAAGAAACATCAGAATTATTCAAAACAATTCTCATGCTGAGTTTTCTTCCGATTTGCTGTATTTGCTGTGATCAATGTCTGATGAATAGCTACGTTCAACAAAAGGCTCCATTTCTCCCGTTGCTACACAATTTTTCATTTCTGTACCACGCCCAGTCACTTTGTAGTTCGAAATTGCTAAACTAACCTCTTTCTCATTCGTATCTTTCGGCATGGCGGGTTTCATCCATTCTTGGTTCTCGGTTTCTAGACTGCCTTGACCTCTGATCTGAAAAATTATTTTTGACAAAGGAGGTCCTTAACATATTTTCACTTTATTCCACTTGTTTCCTGTATCATATTACTTCGAATATACTTCAGTAATGCCTAAACATTCAAGAGGCTTATAACAACCTTGCCTTGAAATTTTCACGAGGGAAAAGGGGTAGTGAAAATAGATATTGTTGTGAAACCTGTAAGAAACTTATAAGGGACTCTGCAGTACTGAAAATCTGATAATTTGAAGAAACTTTCATTTTGAAGTACCTTCCGAGTAACGTGATACAAGAGACAGCGAAAATAAAGTAAGAACATGTCAAGGATCAAGGATTTCCTTTGTTGAAGTAGATACTTCCCGGGTTTCTGGCGTTTCATCATGTATTATAGCGATTTATGAGTTGAATTAAGAATAAGATTCTTTAAGAAAGCTTCTCATAAAGAACTCCTGTTTCAGAAAATTGTAAAACAGACATTTGATTATAAGCGATTTCTAGTATGTGACAACGCCTTCCCCTTACGGGAAGCCGGTTCTTAAAGAGATGCGGCACAGTTAATTTTGTCTCTCGCCACATCAATTTTCATTGGTCCTCTTACAGCGATGTCCAATCAGATTGCATATGATCTATTGCGTTTTTAACTCGTATGTGGTATCAGTGTCGAACGGCATAAAACTTTCGATATTATTTATTAAATGTTGGCAACTAGGAAATCACATGAAATCAAGAAATAACTTCCCTTACTAACCTTTGCAGGGGGCTCTCCTTCGGCTCTTTCGTTTTTTGTACTTGTGGTAGGATCTTGGTCTTTCCTCTTAAAACAATCTGATTGTCCCGTTTCGTCCGTCATTTCCAAAAGTCAAAAGTTGTTGCATGAGATGAACTCGCAAAGTCTCGCCTCTTCACCCTCTTCACAACGTGCATGCGAAGCAAATACTAAAGTGAATAATGCGCAGCGTCGAAGGTTGTAAACTTATTGGCGTCAGAGGAACGCTTTGCGTCATAAAGAACTGATTTCTTGAAAATTTGTTTGTCTGCTACATAAAAACGAATTGTCGTAGGTGACTTGTAGGTGTGAAAGATGTCATAATGCTCCATTATATTCGACATGTTCTCAAAGGTGTGAACTAGAGACCCAAATACTCGACGTCTCAGACGTACTCGACGTCTCAGACGTCATAAGAGACAGTCTTTTGAAATTTCTATCGTCTGCTGCATAATATCGAAACAGTATACTTGCAAGTGTGAAAGACTTTGTCCAATGTGTGAATGAGATTAAGACCCAATAAAATTAAAGCTCGACATCATAAACGATCTTAACAGACGGTGTCTATTAAAGTTTATTGTCTGCTACCCTACCACGAAATCCTGTAGGTGTGAGGGATGTAGTAATCCCGAGTAATCCAGCTATTCTGAGTCTATTTGTTCTACAATCTACAATTGGATGGATCATAGAAGATCATAGATCACCTTGTTGTAACATCAAAACAAAGGCTAGAACGGAATACCCTGCACTAAGAATAAGATGTAATTATCAATGGATTATGGTTACAGCCCTTGAATTGGATTTTTCAGACAGTCCGTGAATTTAGTCCGTGACGTAAGTAAACTCAATTTTGTCATGGGCAACCACGGAACATCGTCACGGAACGTTCACGGAAAAGTCTGTGACATCGGGACCCTCCTCTTCGTCTTAGTTAACAGGCTATTCATTTAGAAACTTTCCGCCGTGATTTGTTTCATTATCAGAAAGAAAAGCATGTTCTCATGTGTGGGGTTAACAGACAGCAAAGAATCGAAAACAAGTGAGCATGTGGCAAAATGGCAAGTCCCGTAGGGATTCCTAATAGCCTAGAAGACATTGGGATTCCTTTGTTTTTTGGGGTGACCGGAAATTATTCACAAAGATCTATTGGACTCTTAGGATCCCCGAAAATACATTGTGGCACATGGTCTTTAAGCAATGAAATGTTACTTTTGTCTTCCGCACGCAGCAATATTCAATGATTCTTTTTGATGATCCATGTCAAGGAAATAATATCAGATGAACAATAAATATTGTACTTCCTGTATACATGCAAGATGACGGAAAATTAAAAATTAAGTTAAGTTTGAGCATTAGTTTGAGAAATGAAACCATAGCAGTTTTATGCACCTTCTACTGTGATTCAAGAAATATTGTCTTCCTTCAGAACATTCTATGGAGCTCAGAGGAACTTAACTAAACTTAGATATGATATCTTTTCTTACTTGGTATCCTTCTCGGGGTAGAAGTTGGAATGCGAGGTATTTGTCTATATACCTTTGAAAGTGTAAAACGAAATTTGGATAGGCACAAAAACTTCTTGCTGCTGTCAATTTAGTTTCTTTACGACCCTGCGCATGTGATCACCCAAAAGGAGCCATTGGCAACATAGCCAGCTGAATTCTTCTGGGGTCATGCTGAATTCGGGCAGCTCTATTGAGTACAAGTGATGGTGGATCTTTGATCAGAGGGTATTCAAACCACACAAAATGGTACACCGCTTAGATTTGGTGGAATCCGACAACTCTCAGAAAACCAATCCAATTCTTGAGAAACGGCCTTTTGCAATTCCCATTATCTAAATGAAATATAAAAACAGTGAATACGGCCAGGTCTATAACGCGGACCACGCGGACCTTCTCGACAAACATGACTTTCAGGTCCGCGAAATGTGGTCCGCGTTTTAGAATTTTCCTATAGAGCTAAATTCTAAAACGCGGACCTTAATTTCGCGGACTTCTTCCAACATCCGCGAGATTTTGTCCGCGTTATAGAATTTCGCTATAGGGTGAAATTCTAAAACGCGGACCTTCATCTCGTGGACTTTCTTGTAGGTCCGCGATATTTGGTCCTCGTTTTAGAATTTTGCTATAGGGCGAAATTCTAAAGCACGGACCTAATTTCGCGGACTCGTTCAGAGCTTTTCTGCTGCATGTTTTAGACGGTTTCCACTACAATTTCTACAAAATCTGTCATCCTTAGTCGATCAACGCCCGTCCAATTTTATGGGCCCATTGGGTTTCGATAGGGGTACAAGACCCGAAATAATCGAAGGGAATGTCATTTACTTTGATGGGTCTGGAACCGAATGTAGGCTTTCCCACTCACGTAAAAGCTGAGCTGGGACTGAAAAGTTCTTGGATGTATCGGGGATGTATCAGACTGTCGGCATTCTGAGTTTCTTGCAGTTTCTTGCACGTTCCATTCCTACCTTCTTTTTCCCTACCCATGCCGTCCTCAACACTTCAAAACAAAGTTTTGAAGCCTTTCCGGTGTTTAGGCATTATTCAAGTACCTTCCGAGAAATATCATGAAGCAGAAAATTGGAAATAAAGTCATTAATTTCTTTTAGTAAAGTAGATAGTTTCTCGAGTTATACTTTTCCGGGAGTTTCTAATAACCTGTTCCTTTTTTTTCAATTTTAAGTTAAGCAGGTCCACATCAGCTTTTTGCTGCCAAATTTTGACCTGGGTAAATTAAATCATGTATGTATGTATGTATGGACAACCTTTTGTTTTTCTTTATGACTAGTCTGGCTTCTGTTTGTGAATTTAGACTAACAATCTACAATCAGAGATCATGCCATTAAAGTGTGCGAAAAAGTCTGACAAGGAATTCTATTGAAAATAAAAAGGGCACTTGAAAGGGCCCCTTGAAAAACAACTTCGGTTCAAGGGCAACCCTAACTAAACAAATCAATATGAAAATATATGAACATATAAAATACATGATACATCTTTGTTTGTTGCAAAATCTTGGGGAGCACGTGCCCCCAGTGAACTCCCGGTTCCTACCGATACTGGGGAAATCATTGCTTTCATATCAGAGTCCTTTACGAAAAGGATTTCCTGTGTCGGAAGCATTCTACACAGAGCAATTGCTGCTGTCTCTTGATCCGAACAGGACGACATAAGATGACGTGACAATAATTTCGTGATTTCAAGTTCAGGTATAATGACATCAATTTGACACGGAGAATTCGTCTCATTGCATAGTGCGGACTGACAAGTTGTCGTGCAATAACTTTGTAAAGGGGACGAGACCAGACAAAACAAGGACAGTTGACGTTTTGCAGGAAGTTGCTAAAAATTGCTAAAACAGCAGTATAAACTTCATGGAACGAGATATTTACGTAAGTTTTCTCTACGTTAATGTTTCCCCGGATTCTATTTCTTGTTATGACAAAGAAAGAGCTGTTAAATATCAGTGACTGGTTGAGGGTAAATAAACTAAGTGCAAACCCGAAAAAAACTGAACTTATGGTTATTGGTCATCAACGAAGAATAACTGAAATTGATGACCTCCCTCCACTCGAACTCAACGATTCCGAAATTAAACGTGTGGAGAAAACCAAGTCTTTAGGTGTCATTATCGATGAAGGGCTGAAATGGAAGGATCAATATAAATCACTGACAGGAAAGTTAGCAGGTGGTTTATCATCTTTAAAAAAACTTAAAGACGTTCTTCCCCAATCAAAGTTATGTGATGTGCATCACGCTCTCTTTGAGAGTCATATACGCTACGGAAACGTTGTATGGGGTAGCATCTCTTCATCTGAACTACAAGCACTTCAACGTCTCCAAAACAGAGCCCTATCAATTATAGAGCGCGCAAGATTTAAGGATACGTGGCCTAAAAAATGGCTAAGCGTTGTGAATCTTATTCGCTTTGATCGCTGTGTTATGGTATATAAGATTGTAAACAAACAATGCCCTGAAAGCCTGTGGAATATGTTCCAACAGAGATGCTCTATATCACATCATATTACGAGGATTTATAGAGATCTCGATATTCCCAAGCTAAACCTTGAATTAACCAAAAAAGGATTTCATTACTCGGGCATTAACCCAGGGGGGGGCACTCAGCAGATACGCATACGGGGGGGTCAGTCCAATAAATTTTCAGGCAACCCAAAAATATCATTTCAGCTTCACTGCAACCCAAAAATATCACCTCATTTTATACTTAGAAACCAGTGAATGAACATAAAATGTCCCGGAACAATGCAAATAGAAAAGAGCATTACCTCTAATGAACCCAGAAATATCAGTTCAACGATGTTTGGTATAAAAAAATATCATGAACTTAGTTTTAGTTTTCTTTGGATCCAAAAATATCACTTTTCACAATATTCTGACCCAAAAATATCAGACTTACCTCCCCGTATGTGTATGTGCTGAGTGCCCCCCCCCTGGGGGCATTAAGGCTTGGAATGATATTCCAGTTAATATCAGAGAACTGCCATCACTGCGCCTGTTTAAAACACATCTAAAAAGGCATTTGATGAGCCTTGATAATTAACTCAAGCCCCCTCAAGAACGACTCCCTGGAAGATCAGATTAATCAATTAACTATTTTATATTCTTAGTTTTAGATTTTGTAAGTTGTATTTTACTGAAGGGATATCGTTGTTTAACCCTATCTGGACCGGGCTTTTCTGAGCATCCTCAGGCCGAGGGGGGCTAAATTAGCCCCCCCTCAGAGCTCCAAATTGACACGGGCTATAAAGATGAAACTTGGCTATCTTATGTAACTTGATCTGAAAAGTCTGAATATTGTGTTTATTTTACTCTAATTGTTATATTTTCGATGACGTCATCAATTTTCTTTGTTTTTGGCCAAAAACAGTACTCCTACGAATTTTACTGTAAAAACTCACTCGCGTGAAATATTATGCTTGCTTGAAGTTTAATTAACAGATAAAACATCAAAATATCATAAAAACACGAATTTTTGAAAAAATTATGAAATTTGCAATCTTATATTTGTTACCTAAATTCATTACATATATGACGTCATCAATGACGTAATGTGAAAATAAAACGAAAATAGTAGGTATTTTTGATATTCCCTTATTGATTAATGGTTGCACAGAAAATTTCATCCAGTTATCTCACTTATGTTAAGGTTGTACTACCCCATTACAAACTTTTTCTCCCCCAGTGCTTTTTTTCAAAATCTGATGGTTGATTTGATGCAAATATGAGAAAATATGACAAACCTGATAAGTTTCAAATTTATCACGCATCACTGATTTCGCATAAATTAACATAATTACGATAAAATGCGCGTAGGGGAAAACAAGATTATTCTTAAACTATATAAGGCAGAAGCCTCAAATTCAAAATTATAACTCTCTTTGCATATATCTAGGGAAAGGACCAAATCATTTTGCTACAATTCAAAAGTTTTTTGTTTTTTAAGGTGTTTTCCCAAAAATGCCCCAATTTGCGGCTGGCCATTATAATGAATTATCAACTAATTTGGTAAAACAGAATAATTTTGAAAACATTTTTGGTCCTTTCCCTAGATCTATATATTGGCTACATATGGTGAAAATTTCTAGTGATTCTGCCAAGATTTGTGGAAAAAATCTTGCTTTTCCTACAACAATTCATCAAAAAATTGATTCTGCAGAAACGCGAGTTTAAAGTTTAAATTGCTTTTTATCAAACATTTTGACATTAAAAGTTGCCTGAAGAGTAAGAGTCTCCTCCTTCAAGCTCAGTTTCCTTATCTGTGAATCCTTTTCTCCTTGCTCTTAACTTTTTTCTTTGTCTCTTGCCAGTTTCTGAAGAAACTTTTGTTGAGTTCTTCACCCTTTTGGCATCCTTTCTCTTTGCACCATCAATCATGTACTTATTGACTGCCAATTTTAGTTGTTTGAACACATCTCTTAATCTCAAGAAGCCTTCATTGAAATGAATGACTGCAGAATTTGTAGCCATCTCTACAGTTGTTTTACCAACATACACTTCCTTTGGGCATTTACTCCACAATACCCCATTGAATGCTTCATTGCAGTTTTGAGTCTTGCCATGCAAGCACTTTTTCAAAAGGTCATCATAACTGAGATCCCGGAATATTGGTTCGAGGACTGCTTTTATTGCAAGTGGAAGATTCAGTGTCTGTCTATAAGTGTCAGTGTTATTAAGTCTATCTTTCTGCCGTTTGCACTAGCTATCTTCTGTTCTTGGGCAAAACTGATGCCTCAAAGTAGCATCTGCAACATCACTGCAGTGGTACAACACTGCCCCAATGGATTTCTTCATCAAATAAACACTTGAAGAATTTTGTCTAATAGCCATACCACAATAGTTCTGCAAAGTATTGATGGCTTTGTCTGTCAGTCTACCTCTTCCCTTTATTTTCTTTCCATCATCCAATTTCTTACCTGTCAAATCGCTACGTAGTTTCCGCAGTCTTGTTCCTAGTCGTTTCTGAACATGCCCAACACATTCAAGCTTCTCAGGCAGGATGTCTCCATACGGCCTTGCCTCCACTACTTTACCAAAAGACCCAGTATCTCCATCACCAATATACTTGAGATACCTGAGTTTGTATTTACTGACCGATTGCTCAAAAATAGTAATTGCACCAGCAGACTCCATCGCACCGGCTGACTTTTTATGATTTATCTTGCACTTGTGACTTGCTTTCCATCTTTCATACTCTGGGGTACCTTCTTTTGAGCTCCAAACCTGACAACTCTTGCAATTTTTTGAAAGCACTTTGAAGTCAAGTACTTTTCCCTCATCTGAAGTGGCAACTACAACACCATTGAGTGAAGCATGACCTCTCTTTTGCCAGGTTCCATCAATTGCCACTTCGCAGTCCACAATCTTTGCTTCTTCTGTAAGTGGGGCTTTTCTCACCTCCATTGCTGCTGCCAAAAGACATTTTTCTGCAACATCTTCATATGCATCATACAGCTTTTCATTTATTGATGCAAAATTCTTTTCAGTCATTGGCCTTGGCATGTTCATGCAAGCATTGAATGTTTTCATTGGCTCAAGGCCCCTACCAATCTCTCTGAATGCAAGTACACTTTGGAAATTAATTACAAATGCATTAAGGCCTGGGCTTTTGTCATCATTGTCAATGGTTGGTGATGTATAAAAATCATATTTCCAGTTGCAGTGTCCACATACAAGCACTAAGTTCAAAGCGTAGCCCATTTTCCTTTTGTCATTGTGGCTGAGGCTCAACTCTTCTCGTAAATGGCAACTTGGGCAGCTACCAATCTTCTTTATAAGCATTTCAAGCACACTTGAACATAAGAAGAACCAAAAGGAACCGTTTTCTTGTCCAATGTCCTCTGTATTGAGCTTGATTTTCTTACCACTTCGCGACAATGGCGTGCTTTGCTCATGGGCCTTCCTTTTGGACGTACAAGTTTGCTTGTCAGAAGCCGGTGTACTTTGAGTAGGCCTAATATTTTTATCTCTACCATTACCACTCTTACCAACAAATTGATTTCCAAAGAATTTCTTCTGTGAACGCTGCTTTATGTTCTTTCTATTTGCCATGATTATATCACTTGTAAATGGTCAATGATTCAAAAAAATTTCGATCTCCTTCAGGGCTACTCAAGCTTCTTTCACCATGACTGAGTCGGCCCAAAAGACGAGCAAATTGCGTCCTTGCTCCCCTGTGATTGACCCATCAATAATGCAAACGAGGCTGAATCATAAGAATCTTAAAATTGCAGCTTTCAGGGAATTTGAGGGGGCATAGACACGATTTTTTTCAAAAAAAGTGGTTGCTAGGTGGTTGCTAAGGGGCAAATAACATGATCACTACTAATAAAAGGGCAAATATTATGATTCTGGCTACAGGACTGGAAAAACTAAGCCTTTTTCCAAAATCTACGATGTTTGTTTTATCTGATTAGCCCAAAAAATAAAAATCAAAATTTTTGACTTATAATGGGGTAGTACAACCTTAAGAATTATCTTAGTTTGAAGTTTTAAAGGGTTTGACCGTAAAACAAACAAGAAATTAAAACTACTCTCTGAAAAAATTATTATATTTAAAAAAATACATGAGATATCTTGACAAAATTTTGGCAGAAGATGTGACAAAGATATTTAGGAAAAGTCAAAAAAAATTATTGGCCTGGGATTTAGCGAAAAAAAGTTACATAGAAAAAACCTGGAGGGGGGGCTAATTTAGCCCCCCCCGGTCCAGATAGGGTTAAATGAATTATATATATATACTTCTAATGGTTCGATTTTAAATGAGATTTTATTTCGAAATGCTAAGTTTCAAAATGTACTACAAAGTCCGCAAAATTAGGTCCGTGCTTTAGAATTTCGCCCTATAGCAAAATTCTAAAACGAGGACCAAATATCGCGGACCTACAAGAAAGTCCACGAGATGAAGATCCGCGTTTTAGAATTTCACCCTATAGCGAAATTCTATAACGCGGACAAAATCTCGCGGATGTTGGAAGAAGTCCGCGAAATTAAGGTTCGCGTTTTAGAATTTAGCTCTATAGGAAAATTATAAAAGGCGGATCACATTTCGCGGACCTGAAAGTCATGTTTGTCGAGAAGGTCCGCGAGGTCCGCGTGGTCCGCGAGGTCCGCGTTATAGACCTGGCCCAGTGAATACCTTCTATTAGGATAATCTCTACATAACAGTTGGTTGAGGCACCATATTTTGTGTAATTCCATGAAAGACCGATTCCTACTTCGTAATTTATATAAGTTAAAACGAGCTGAAACAAGCTTTTCTCAGTAAGTTCAATGGATCCAGTCTGTCACTGATTGAACAAATAAAACTATGTCACTACAGGAAAACAAACTATTCTAGGAACTTTGATGATGAGCCAATGTACCCTAAAATTTTTTTTAAGTCCTCACTTAGCCTTTGGTCTTTGAACAAAATCAGTTAATGTTGAAGCTGTAATCCAAGCTGTAAGAATTTATTTGTTGCTGTGTCAGGCAGGCGTTTCAAAGTCTCCTTCAGCACGACAATGGCTGGAAATGTGAACTTCTGATCGTGGCTTTTCAGGCATTGCTTCAAGTAATGAAGATATATGTTACCTGATTACCGCTTCTGCTTGGCGGTCCTCCTGGCAGTGAATTCTCTTACTCCCATCGTCTTAACTATCACCACCTCGGCATTGGTACAAGGTCCAAGGCACTCTTGGCATCTATGAACGCTTTTTGGGCAGTTCTTTGTGTCTTCCCAGTGTACGAGGTAGTACAACTGCATTTCTACACGCATTGGATCCAAAGGATCCATGAAGCTTGCTCCTGGTGTGGCACTTTCCTTGGGCGTGACAATGATTTTTTTCGACCCTTGGTATCCACCATTGGTTCATTGAATTTTGATGGGAGTTACCCGTTGCCCTTGCACTTCCTTTTCATCCACATTCCGTTCTCCGCAAACATTTGTAATCCTTTCCACAAAGATCATAGCCTCATCTTGGTCTCTTCTTCTTTTCTTGTCTTGTGACTCTTTCCTTCCTGCATTGCTGGGCCTTTCAAAGGTCTCACTCGGAGTCGGAAGATAGGCAAAGAATGCTTCGCAATGCTGCTGTTGCCTCTCATCGCTCCAACGTAACTATTTGGTTGGCTCAACAGCAAATTGCTCATATCCAGGAGCCAACTGATACTTCCCAAATCCTCGTAGTGCTTTGACTGCTTCTGCTCGATAGCTTGCAGTCCATTCTTTTAGCATAGCAACCACCTAAAAAATAGTGCTATAAGTACTCCTAAAAACTAGATAGACAATTGGCTTTTATCATTCAAAGGATAAATTTGACGATAACATTTTATTTGGTGAATCATTCACCTTTACGACCCCAAAATGGAGAACATTAGCTCATGTGAAAGCATTCAGTATCATATGGTGTCATCGTAAATATGAGACCATATTCGCTTGTAATGCAGCTTTCCACACACAGTAACAAATGCCTGACATTATTGAGTCTGCTAAATTACGTGCCAAGCGTGCCAAACGTGCCAATGTGCCTACATGCCAAATTTTCTTACGTGCCAACGTGCCATGACATGTTACGTGCCAAAGTGCCAACGTGCCTACGTGCCAAATTTCTTACGTGCCAACGTGCCATGACATGTTACGTGCCAACGTGCCAAATTTCCTTACGTGCCAACGTGCCATGACACGTCACGTGCCAACGTGCCTACGTGCCAAATTTTCTTACGTGCCAACGTGCCATGACATGTTACGTGCCAACGTGCCTACGTGCCAAATTCTTTTTCGTGCATTATTGCTATCACATATAGGATTTCTTACAAGTTTGCACTCGATTGTACCGATGAGCCAGCATGTCACTCTTAGGTACTCGTCTAAGAACAACTTTTGGTTAAGGCAGAGCCCCATAACTGAGGATGATTTAAACATTTCCTTCTATCTTTTATGAACTGACATTCAATGTTTGCTACGCTGTCAGGTTAATCAAACTTTAGGCCGGGGAAAATCTGCTAGAAATCATCGAAAAAATCTTCGATACCACTTCGTGGAAGCTCTGAACGTATGAATCAAATTTTCAACTTAAATCGTTTCAACAGCGAACAAAGCAAATAGACTAGAATCACCATGTAGGCCCAAATTACAATCTCCCACTTTATCCCACAACCAGAATCATCTTTTAGGCAACTGAAACAGGTCCACCTTTCCTGACAGCCGCCTGACGGGCAGGAAAAGTTGGTGAATTTTTGACACTCGTATCGCAAGGAATATGAGCTAATATATTCTGTTCATTTTGTAAAGCAGTTTACTTTGCCGTCGACTTGGGGTAAAATGAGGAAGATTGTTAGCCAAAGGAAGTAAGAGAATGCACGAACATGTTTTATTCAAACTAAGCAGTTATGAAAGCTTCTTTGCTTATGTACTTTGCTCTCCCGTGATTGAAAAGGTAAGAAACTTTTGCATTTGGGAACTTTTTCCATGGTCAATTGGAAATATTTTGACACTGTACAGTAACAGTGAATGTTTCGACAATGTTTTCAGTGTGAATTATGTCATTATCATGTTTAAGATCTTACCAAGTAATTTCGAAGGCCTTCTAGCTACAAATTTAATAGCTGTACTCTTGGCAAATGAAGAAAAATAAGCATGAAAAGGAAACGGTTTGTGACAAATTGGCACATAGGTAAATTGGCACATGGCAGGGAGGAACTATGCAATGTCACGTTGGCACGTAAAAAAAGTTTGGCACGCAGGCACGTTGGCACGTGACACGTCATGGCACGTTGGCACGTAAGGAAATTTGGCACGTAGGCACGTTGGCACGTCACATGTCATGGCACGTTGGCACGTAAAAAAATTTGGCACGTAGGCACGTTGGCACGTAACATGTCATGGCACGTTGGCACGTAAAAAAATTTGGCACGTAGGCACGTTGGCACGTAACATGTCATGGCACGTTGGCACGTAAGAAAATTTGGCACGTAGGCACGTTGGCACGTAACAGGTCATGGCACGTTGGCACGTTTGGCACGTAATTTAGCAGACTCGACATTATTGATAGTGATTTGAAAAAATACGGAACGGCTCAACATCTATGCTTACTTAGAATCACAGCAAAATTAGCTGAAGCCTTGCAGCATGTCCATCATGACAGAATTGTGCATAATGACCTCAAGCTTGATTAAGTTTCTGTTATCCAAACATACAAAGGGCCAACTTCCAAACTGTGGCTGCCAATGATTCTAGGCTTTGATGAGGGCCAGGTCGAAAACTCGGACGTCTCAGACTTCTCGGACCAAATTGTCTGAGTTTTCCAGGTCGGAGTTTTCCTTTTAGCCCTATGTTCAAACTTGAAAACACGGACCTCTCAGACAAAATTGTCGGACTTTTCCTTTGTCCAAACTATCAAATTTCTCCTATGCACTAGAAGAAAACTCGGACATGTTGGAACTCGAAACAGCGGACTTCTTGGACGAAAAGGTGCCCCTGCCCCGTATCGTGATTAAACCGAAAGAAACTACACTGAAAAAGTTATTTGCCACAATCAGTTGAATAATGTGAATTAAAAGAAGTTGTTTTAAAATTATTTGAGAAACCAAAGCATATCAAGACTTTCATACAATCTACTCAATAAGTCTGACATTGACAACATAACAACATGACGGCCTCCTAAAAATCTTCGTTTGGAGGCGCCACTGAGAAAAATTTGAAGGCGTTCAGCAACTAAGATCATTACCAGGAATGTATAACGTATGCTTTAAACCAAAAATTAAAATGGTAGCAAATTTTTCCACTGACTTGACTAAACATTTCGCCCTGAAATCCGCAAAGTCCGCGGAATTCATTTCCACCTAATGTCAGAATGAATTCGGCGGATTTTGTATTTGGCGGATTTTTTGTATGTCTGCGGCATCCGCGAAGTCCGCGAGATCAGCGGAATTCACCTGCCCCTAGAAATGTAAAAGAGTTACCATTTGTAAAATGCACAATGAGCGTATGAGTCTACGGTAACTTTGTGTTAAAAATGTGCACAGGAAACCACTCGTAGTTAATGATACTATAATACTTCAGAAAGCCTCCTTACTACGTCAAAGTGGTGCTTTCAAAGAGGTTGTTTGTTTTTGGTTTTTGTATTTTATTGTTTTTTATTTGTTTTTCTGTTTTACTGTTTTTTTGCGTTTGTGTTTTTTTGTTATGTTTGTCCTTTAGCATTTGGTCAATGTGCATTCGTAGCATCAGTAATTCGTAAGGTTCTGGGATCGTTCTAATTCTTCCTTCTGTTTGAGCTTCACGATGGCAGATTTTGTTTGAAAACCATTAAACTTCATGATGTTCTTAATGCAATTTCCTCCTGAGGGGAAAAGCTTTCAGAGTTCCTCTGAAATTTCGTTTTGGTGTTCCTAGAAGGAGAAATTTATAGATTAAGCATTTTGGAGAGACAAGCATTACGGCATTGCAACACTAAGGGCATTTTGATTGGGGTTAAACTGAAACATTCAGAAAATAAAATAAGAATAAAAACTTAAGTTTGTTCTTTTTTTCCTCTTCATGTGTTTTAAGCATGCATGATCAAAATAAACACACGAGAGGAGTATTAAAAACTCGGTGGAATGATGTAAATAAAAGGAAGGAGCCTTAGGACACATGAGAAATGTTTACGTCATTAGAAAGAACCTTCAATTCTATTCTACCATCAGCCTCAGGTTGTGATCAAATTGTATGATAGAGTGTGGCACATGCACAAACATCAGTTGTGAGGTCCTTGCTCGTTTGTCAGGCTGCGAAAATTTTGGTAGCTGTCTTTGGCTGCCAAGAATCCAGTAGTATCTCAAGGATCATTTCAAGTTACAGCGGTTACAGATTAGCATTTACTCATTTGAACTTTTCTCCATCGTTTTCACTCGTTCCTTCCAATGAGTTCTAATGAACAAGAAGAGAGTTTTTCCAAGCCTTCTACTAGGCCCAAAGAGCAGCACAGGGTGTCAAGAGAGGGTCACCACGAGCCTGAAGTATCGTCTCAAATTCTCATGGTTTATCCAAGATGACAAAATCCATTGATACAAATAGTTCATTAATTTCCAGCCTTTTGCTAAAAGAAGACCATCCTCTAATTAGCACAAACGCAAAAGGCAAACATTGTCATCTTCATCATCATCCAGTTCAAGCTCTTCATCTTCTGACTCACAATCTGAGTCAAACTCCAGTTCACACAAGAAACGCCACAAAGTGGTTAGGTCTAATGAAAGAAAAGCAAAAAAGAAACATAACAGCAAAACCGTTTCTTCAAAGAAATCTATTGTCGCCCCTGAGAGGGCCCATTATGCTACCTCTGAGAAGGTTCAATATGCCTCTAAGAAGGCCAAATCTGCCTCAAAGAAGGCCAGTTCTTCCTCAATGAAGGCCAGCTCTGCCCCTAAGAAGGCTAGCAATAAAGGAACTGGAATGTCCTCTTGGGGCGAACACCATAATAATCAAGAAGCGTCTGCTTCTAATCATCCATCAGATGATGCTTTAAGCATTCTTGTCTCCTCAGACAAGGATCTCTCTGATGATAATGCTGAACCTGCAGATAAGGGTCAGACAGATATTTTGGATGAAATCGAGTCGGAAATGTCCAATTCTACTTCCACAGGTTCGTTTTATGTTTTCGTTTTACATCTTTGCTTGGGGTTTTTGTTTTAAAAACACCCAATGTCTGAGGTTGATATTGTTGGCCAGTAATACAGTGTGTGAGACCACTGAGCCCTTGGCCCTGACAGTGACCCACGTGTTTGCTTTTACGTTTGACCCGCAGATTACATGACCTGCTGGCCTGCAGAATGAAGTTGTCGTTGTCACAACGGCTGATTTCGCGTTTTCGATTGTGTTTGTGTGTTCTTGGTTGTGTTTGCATGTTCTTGATTTTGAAAAACCTTTCTTGATTTTTTAAATCTTTTCTGCATTTTGAAAAACTTTAGCTATGGCCCATTTCGGCCACCATATTGGTCACATTCAATGACAATTCCTCCGTACATACTAAAACGAGGAACGAGCCAAAACCACCCACAACGACCCACAACCAGCCAAATCCACCCACATCGACCCACAACCACCCAAAACCAGCCACAACCACCCACAACCAGCCAAAATTTCCCAAACTTCAGACCCATAACCATCAGAATTATTAACATTTAGTATCAGACCCAAAAGCTCCTGGGTTGAGAAACATAGGGAAATAGGGTTCTTTCCCACGTAAAAATAGCTTCAAATTGAATGCTCCATTGCTTTCTGAGTTAGTAGTATTGCATCAATGAACCTAATTTTTCAAAAGAACAATTTTTCTGCTTATTAGAATATATGTAGAGATTCTTACGGAATATCCTGATAGTTTCTTAAAATCAACAGTTTATTGATAGGAGATTGGTAGGTTTCAATAATTAATGTTGTCCTTATCCATAGGGATCTCCTGTGTCTCAGTGAATCATTAGAGCCTGTTTAGTGATACTAATCGCGCTGTTAGTTGTACATTCCTCCATTCATACTAACGTGGCACAACAACGAAGTATGCTCCAGGTGTAAAAAAAGCTTCAGAGGCGGTAAAAAGCATTTCGCTAGCGTGCATTGTATTATTCTTCTATTTTCTTAAGTCTGATCTGCGGAATTGTTAGAGTTGCTACAAGCCCCTCACAGAAAAAACTGGAAAAACTGAGAAAAAGAAAAAGGCGTGTTTTAACATTCTACATTCTCTGGATTTTCCAGGAGAGAGATTTGTAGCGAGTCCACAAATTAGTTGTGAACAGTGTCAGACAAAATGAATGCTATCCCATCCACTATTTGCAAAGTGATTCATTTTCAGGAAAAATCCCTGATACCCCCCTTTTAGAAATATTTAGTATTTTGGATGGTTTTGGGTCATTATGATGTGGTTGTGGGTCTTTGTGGATCGTTGCAGGTGGTTTTAGGTGGTTGTGGGTTGTTGTGGGTGGCTTGGGCTGTTTGTAAACCACGAAACCACGAAATCACGAAACGAAATAGCGAAATAGCGAAACGACATACTTTTTCCCAAAATATATATTTGAAATATAAGGTAGTTGTTTACATGAATAAATCGAGGCCCATGTAAGAAAAACTGACCTGGTGAAAGCAACTGCTGTCCTTATTTTCCGTAGAAACTTTAGAAACCTTCGGGGGGATTCCCCCATTTGGCCTTTCAGTTTCATAGAGCAGAACTCCATTGCGAAATGATTGATTTCGGCATGATAGAATTCTTTATCATAGGTCACCTGGGGTCATCAAATCGGTCAATCTATCTATGCACTAACTTTTGTGATGGATAAATAATCTTTGGTATTTTGATTCGTTTATGATCATGGTTGATGGTATATTTGTTGGATTTTGTGAATCTCAGGTGCATGGCAACGAGAGGGGCGTTTCACATAAACATGGTTTCACTCATTCGAAAAATTGTTCGAGAATTTTTCAGAACAAAAGTATTTCCATAGATTTCTGATAGATTTTTTCTTGAATTTGAAAGCAAAAGGGCTATTTTAGGGTGAAATGCCCCTCGGATGGTGCGCTGAATAACATCAGCATATAAAGCCCCGGATCAACAGACACAGTCGCACAGGAATGGTGCAATCAAAAATTCCCCTGTATTATGACCCCCGTTGTGTGGTTGTTGACTATATGAGTATGAGTCCCTCAAATGTATTGCTGAATACAACTAAATTATCGCAATAACCAGAGCATATAACAAAACAGCATTTCTCGGAGTATGATGTTACTTCTTCCCGAAAGGCTAAAGTGGAAAGTCCAGGTCAGAAAGGGGAATGCCCCCAAAGGTTTCTAAAACGTTTACAGAAAATAAGGACAGCAGTTACTTTCAACGGGTCAGTCTTTTTTACTTAGGCCTTGATTTATTCATGTAAACAACTATTTCGTACTTAAAAATACATATTTTGAAAAAAATGTATGTCGTTTCGCTATTTCGGTATTTCGTTTCGTGATTTCGTGGTTTCGTGGTTTACAAACAGCCGGTGGCTTAGACTGGTTGCGATGGTTTTGGCTGGGGTGGTCGTGGCTGGTTGTGGGTCGTTGTGGGTGGTTTTGGCTCGTTCCTCGTTTTAGTATGAACGCAATTCCTCCACTTTTCGAAACCATTTCCTTCATTTTTCCTGGCAAACTTGGTCACATTTGATGACAATTGCTCCACAATTCGAACCCATTACCTTCATTTGTTTTTGCTCAACCCCAAGTAAATTTATCCATCAACTGTTCACCTGTATGTCATTCGTTTCCCAGCAAGGTGTGGAATGAGGGTAAAGTGCAACGGATAGCCATTTGAATCACACTGATGCACTCCTTGTCTGTCGATGCATCTACAACATGAGACTTTTTCCTCCCTTGACACGAGTAATCTGTGATTTTATTATGATCCTGGATGAGAATGAACTCGTCCTGGAAAGCTCACAGGTGAGCTGGCAGATCAAAGGTGAAATATTATTTATATGATACCCTAAAAACACAACTGTTTGAATCCAAGGCTCCTTCACAGTCAATTTTGTAACGTGTATAGCTTCTTTGAGGCCACGCTGGAAAACATGTATGTTACGCCAAATATCTTTGGCGTGGGGAAACATCAAGAACAATAGAAGAACAATAGGTCTATTGTCTTTAGACAATTGGCGTGGCGTAAACCTTTGGCGTAACAAAAACGAACTTTCCACACTGGCTTTGAGGGACGATGGATTTCTAAAATTTCCAACTGAATGTTAGCGTACATGTTCATACCTCTGAAGGGGAGGGAAAGTAACATAGGACATGTAACAAACTTACTTCAACAAATACACAATTCTGTTCATTTGCCCAGTTAGCGTAATCATGGCCCGTTCAAATGTCTGACTTCCCATCAGGGTGATACGTTTTTATTTGTCTATTCCTTTTTTTGAAATGGACTAGGATCATAAAGCATCAATGAGTAAAAATTTGCAGTATGATGTCTTTTTGAGTTCATCATAAGCCGGGTTTACACGCAGCGATTTCCACCACGATTTATCGGGCCGATCCAAAATCGCCCATGTGGACACACGCAAGATTTTGAAATCGTGAGCAAATCGCATCAACAGGAATCGTCTTCAAATCTGTTGCACTGCTACAGATTTTTCACCCGATTTCGGCATGTGAGCACATTTCACAGCAATGGCGGACATGTCACGCAAAGCAGCGACGTTGCAAAAGAAGAAAACAAGGGCTTTCAATGATGACGAAACCGAATTGTTGATATCAGAGTGGATCAAGTATCCTTGCCTGTATGATAAAATGAACAAAGATTATCATGACAAAAACAAAAGAGATGTAGCAAAGAATCAGATTGCCGAGTCGTTGAACGCCGCTTTGTTTGATGACGAAGAACCAAATCCATACATAATAACAGGTAGTTATCTCAAAGAATTCCTATTTTAGCGGAAGATATTTGATGTTTGTCTCTTTCCTTTTCTTGTAAATATGATATTAATCCGCAGTTTTGGTTATAGAAATTATTTTAGGCCAGGTGGCCTAAACCATTTCAACTCCTGCATCTGGCATGGGCAAAGTCATTATGAGAAAAACGATAAGGGGAAAGTGGATAGGTGCAGAAGCCAGAGGACGACTGGGGGCATTATCTCAGCCAGTGGCGGTGCCAGCTCTGAAAAGTCCCAAAGAGGTGGGTGGGGGGAGGTGGGGATTTGGACGTAATTTTTCAATCAGGTATACCCAACTAATTTTATGCCATTTTTCTTTGACAATTTTTTTACCGACTTTTGGGATGGGGGGGCCAGACCCCCCTGTGGCACTGCCTCTGATCTAAGCAGCAGATCCAGATTGGAATGTTTAACATGCACAGGGGACTATTATCCGCACAGCCATCCGTGCATGTACATAATTTGGTAACAGAATGGTATTTTTACTTGTATTGTGTGTAAGTTATGTTATGCTGGTACCGTAAAAGCTCTATTAAGCCCCCTCCCCCCTCTCTTTTAATCCCCCCACTTATATCAATTTCTAGAACTTACCAAATATTTTCGATTTATTTAGCTACACAACTTGCATGTTAATTTCTGTATGGTTTGGGTAAAAGATGTGTCAAATTTATGTATTTGGGCAGTAAAATTGTATGTTGATTCCACAAAATATGGGATAAAAGAACTGAAAAGCTACCAAATCTATCCTTGTCACTTCATTTTGTATAAGCCCCCTCTGGAGTGTCTGATATTAAATAAGCCCCCAGGGGCTTAATAGAGCTTTTACGGTATGTGCATGTTAAATTCATTGGGCATACTATTCTGTGCTAATTTTATTCCAGTTTGAAAATCCCCTGCACAGTTTCAAACTTTCCAATATGGTAGCAGACATTTTGCAAAATATTGAGGGGGCAAATTGTAGGGAGGAGCAGGTCCATGGGTCAGTATTTCTTGTATAGTAACCTCAATATAAAAACCAAATTTGATGCCACATTTGTCCTCATCTTGTGTCAAAGGTCAATATTGGTGCATAGCTTTACAAGAAATATGTAGCTATTGGTGAATCAAGTAATCAGTGTATGCATTTTTTTGCATTTAATCAGTAAGTGAAGCAGTTAAAAAGTAAAGTCCTTCCATCACAACTTATATTTTTCCTTGTAGCACTTGATGTTCAGAAAAAACTTGAAAATCTGAGAACGTACTTTGGAAAAGAGGTTGGCAAAGAAAAAGAATGCCAACCGAAATCAGGAGCTGCAGCAAAGGAGGCATTCAAATCCAGTTGGCCTTGGTTCAACTCATTGATGTGGCTGAAAGATCACATGGGAACAAAAGATTCAACCTCAAATCTCAATTCATCATTGGAAGATAATGAAATCAGCACTTGCTCTTCTTCAGGATATAGTTCATCACGGAAGAATCCAAAACCTAATGTTGAAGAAAAGATTATCAAAGCTGCTGAGGCCATTGCAAACAAGATCCCAGATTTTCAATCTTTGAAGACATCATCTCCAAAAAAAGCCAGGCTTTCAGATGATGACCATTTTGGTCAAATGATTGCAAGAAAACTTGAAAAAATTCCAGAAGGAGAAGAAAAAGAAAATCTCAAGCTTGAAATCCAAATGCTGATAAAGAATGTTCAGTTTGGGAGGAGACTTAACACCTTTTCTGGAAACCATAACTTTTTCAGTAACTAAACTGTTGTAAGAAAAAATAGATAAAAAGTTGTCTTGTAAGGAACCCTAAAAGGGTTTAGTCTTCAAGCATTTTATTTTGTATGACGAGCACTAAATAGACCATCAATGTGCACATCTTTCTGAAAAAATAGGTGTTGGCTTCATATCACAGTATTTCCAATCCCTATTTTGAAGTTTGATCCATCTGCAAACAAAATTTGTCAAACCTTATGGAACCACATGTTTGAAATTCGAAATCCTAGTAAAAGATGAAAGGAGATGAACCCATAACACTTACAGGAAAGTGTTAGACATTCTCAGAGTGCATTTGTTCCAGTAATGAAAAATTCAAACAAACTTGCTGCAACAGATACATCTAAAGGGGCTGGATAAGAAATAATTACAAAATCCAAGGCTTGTGCATCAAAAATCACATTTTGAGAAGAGAAATTCCATAATTATGAGTTATCCCAGCAATCCCAACACAAATGGACATTTTACTTGCATTGGCACAGAGTGCAAAGCATAATTTCCAAGATGTGATATTCATTTTGAATATATATTTAATAGTCACTGTAAAATATAGCTCATCAGAAAACTTCCATATCAAACTTTATCCAGCAGTTTCTTATCTTGCTCTTTTAAATTTGCTTTTGTTCTAATAATGTTTATGTCTCCCCCAAACGTGACATCTTTTCTTCAGAAGAATAAGTTCTTGTGTGAAGTTTTGTTTAACTTTCAACGCAGACTTAACAATGAAATTTAATGATTCACATTCACCACAAGAAGTTAATTAGAATTCAGACATAAAGGTCTTAGATTTGTGAAAATACAGTATTACAATGCTATATGAGACCCATTTGTTGAAGTTCATTTTTACGAGTTCATTTACCAAATAAAAAATGGTTTATGTTGTTAAATAGCATTTCCATCTTTCTTTTTGTTATCATTGACTTCATGGTAGATGCTTGTAACTTAATTAGAGAAGGACTTGTTGCAAGTTCATGATATTTTCATTCATAACCCTGCTTTTTCTGCCAAAGTCTCTAAGATAAAGCCTGTTTTTATGTCAAAATTCTACCACCTTCAGCCCCCAATGTTTTTCCATGGTTGAATGCATTTTAATAGACGATTACACTAAAGATGGCGGCAAGCAACATTTTACTAAGATGCACTGTGTTCTTTAATCGAATTCCTATAGAATCGTTAAAGATTCATGATTCAAACGCAATGCATCTTGGTAAAAAGTTCCTCGCCGTCATCTTTAGCGTAATCGTCTATTACAATCATTTTTGAGAAAAAGCTATAAAAATGCAGTTCTCTGATGTATCTTCAATGTTACTTGTCATTTGTTCAATAAGCAATAAAAATGAGATATCCTCTTGCTTGAAGTCAAAAGTGCAAAGGATGTACCAGGAAACTACCCATAAGTGTTGTTGAATAGTCCCTGTCTTGTAGCAAAATTTAAAAACATTGTTATTTAACTATCATTTGCAATGTTATTCAGTGGGGAACGACAAGAACTTTCCACTGCCAAGGAACTGATCCAGGGCCATTAACATGTGTGCAGATTTTGTTGCGCATTTCCTCTGCATTCTTTGGAAATCTTTCTTTGCTCTTTGGAAGGGCCTTAAAATTTGTAGTCTCAACTTGACTTCTCCATTTCCCAGCACGATGATTTCCGTTCTGTTCTTCACTATCAAGAAGATCATGTCCTGCATATGGACATTCAGGCTTTAAGATCAGCATGTTGTGGAGGGCACAGCAAGCAAGAGTGACATCAACTGCTTTCTCAGGGCTCATGCACATCATTGTGTAGAATACACGAAACCGCACCGCCATGATACCAAAGGCATTTTCGCTGACCCTTCTTGCCCTGGAAAGCCTGTAGTTAAATACTCTCTGCTCCTCTGTCAAATTTCTCTTGGAGAAGGGCTTCATAATGTGGAGCCCTAAAGGAAAAGCATCATCACAGACAAAGAAGTACTCAAATTTTTCACCACTTGTATCTTCAAAAATAGGGTCACAGTTTTGTGGCAAAGCACTTGGCTGTGGGAGATGAAGGGTGCCATTTTCAATGGCCTTCCATAAAGAGGTTTTTCAAAACACACCTCCATCACTTGCACTGCCTTGAGCACCAACATCAACAAACAAGAATTCATAATTTGCTCCAACAAAAGCCATCAAAACAAGGCTGTAGTAGCCCTTGTAATTGTAATACAGAGAACCACTGTTTTGGGGGCATAACAGTCTGATGTGTTTTCCATCACCAGCCCCAATGCAGTTGGGGAATTGCCATTTTTCAGCAAAGTCTCGGGAAACTTGAAGCCATTCTGCTTCAGTACTTGGGCATTTTAGAACATCAGGCTTCAGCACATTGTAGATGACTTTACAAGCAAATGGTATCATTTGGCTCAGGGTGCTCCTGCTGATTCGAAATTGATATCCAAGGCTTGCAAAAGATTCTCCAGTTGCTAGAAACCTTAGTGTCACAGAAAGGTATTCTTCAGCTGTGATAGGCTGTCTCATCGATGTTGATTGCTTAGTTAATAGCGGTCTTGTTTTTTCCAAGAGCTCCTGTCAAAGAACAGTATATTCAAGGATAAGCTACAACCATGTTTTTCATAAAATCTCAATTATAAGAATAACAATTAATAGCCAAAAAGCTAAACAAAGCTCTTTTACCGAATGATGTTTCAGGTGTCAAATACAGAATCCATAACTGTGATGTGATCGAGACTGTAGCACAAGAAGGTGTGGTGGAGTGGTGTAATCCTCTAACTCTGAAGTCAGAACAGTCAAGGGGAGTGGGTTTGTCCATACATGTTGAGTCCTTAGAGAATTTGATCAACCTATTTTGGGCCATTTTCAGTGTTTTCGAAATTGAAACTTTTAAGAAGCTCGCTTATAGCTCCGTAAATGAAGACTAAAAACATACAAAAATACTAACATCTAATTGAGGATCTTAGCTAAAGATTAATCCATATATCTTCAAAATCGGTTCAGTATACAATTAATCGTTGCCTGTCACAAGTGCATAGTTAATATTTTGTCGCACCCTGTAGTAAAAATATGTGAATGATTTTCTTGGTACTGTACTGGAGTTTATTTTTTTGGCGATCTGAGTGAGAGTTGAGTTTCTTATAAGCAGTTTCTTATAAAAAATACGTGTAATACAGTATCAGTTGCTCATACCAAAAGTATATGTGGGCAATAAAAAAGTACACTTTAGTTAAGACACCACAAACAAAAAAAGTCAAAAGAAGAACTTGTGTCTATCATGTTTACAAAATCTCTGGGCAGAAAGGATTCCCTGTCTGCTGGCTTGCAGCCACCCCTGGTAACAAAACATTTTATCTTGAATGACAACTCCATTTTTCTTGAAAAATGCATCTCAGTTGGGGAACTATTAGCCAGGGTTGAGCAAAACACTTACCTCAAAGTCTGAGCAGTCCATTCGAAGGAATCTTCTGAAAGAGTTTATGTCATTGACTCTTAATTCTGCCATTAGTTGGTTGTAGGCGCCATTCGATTCCCTTTTAGAGAGCCAGTCCCTAACCCATACTGCACGTCTCTTCCTCTTTTTACGCCTAACAAGCCTGGCTGCAGCGGCAAGAAGCAACAAGGACGACACACCAGTTAATCCTGCAGCAGCGTGGTGAAGTTTGACTTCGGCCATCTTTGTTTACTGCTGCATCTTTACGCATTGGAACCCTGTTTTAGTTTTGTAACCAAGGAAACGAGGTGACTAATAAAAGTCTTGTGGCACTCGATCCGATTCCGTTTACACACAAGATTTTGAATCCGCCGATTTTTGAAACATAAACGGGCCGACAGATCGCAGAGTGTAAACCCGGCTATATACATCATACACTCATTATTTATTTTACACCAGTTTCCATTGTTCAATTTAAATCCCTAAGCGTCCATGCAACCACCATGAAATTGCCTCAAAATAATGCAAAGTAATTAAAGGCGCCAGTTTTTGTCATTAAAATGTTTCTAATACACTCATTATTATTCACATGATGTCATAAGCATTAAAGATGTCATAAAGTTTAAAATTGCTGATGTGATCAAAAATGGATGAAACTATACATCATCTGAAAGTTCTTCTCAAGATCTGCCAAATGATAACGTTCTCAATGATCTGTGATCATTCTGGAAAAGATAAGAGCCCTTTCTTTTCGTAGATTGCTGACCATGTGTTCATACGATGTTTGTCACCTGATCAGGTTTTACAATTTTTAATCTTCGTATATGGTATTGATCACTTTATTTTCACAGATGTTTCTTTTGAGGTCTTCTTATTAAGGGCGAGTTCTTCTGCTTCTTGTCCAATTCTTTGAAACACTTGCAACAACTCACTCCAATTGTTGCTTGTATGTACACGGGCTAGGTAGGCCCATAGAGCTGCTTAATGGTATCAAATCCGCCACTAAGGACAGGCAGATTTAGTGATAATTACTTGTTGGTTTTGTCAATGGCAGCCATCTTGGTTTCCTTCCTGTTTGAGAATTTATCCATTTGAGCACTTCAAAGTTGTCAAACAGCTCGCTTTATTTTTATTCTCAATTCCCCCATTCAAAAACTCTTCTAGATGATTATGTCTTCCACCCTATAATTCTTGAACATGCTAAGGTAGGTGGTGTAGGCCTTGGGTTCCATTAGAGTGAAACCTAGTACAATGATGAACAGTAACAAAATCTACACCATACATAGGTTACTTTTTCCATTTTTTGTTACATCAATGATGTCACAATGTTGCCTAACTGAGAAAAATTGCAGTATTTGCTTGCTGTTGGCAATATTGACAATATTTGAGTTTTTATTTGACTATACCTTTTTTAACTAGACAAGAATGTGTCATAAATGATACTGTACCCAAGCTACACCCAACCACTTTTCTCATCTTTGAAAGGAATGTTAGTGGACAAAAACTTAAACCATGTTGCAGAAGATATTGAGCATTGACTTGCTTCTTCATTACAGTTTCGACCCCACCCAATTGGAGTGGGCAGTTGGTCCCCCCCCTCAACATCCAACCCTCCACAATTTCTGCCACTGATAATGGTGATTGTTGATTAAGAGATAAAACTGATCTTACCTTGCTTCCAAAGCTTTGGAATGCAAGCTTGTCTCCCCACTCTTTCTTGCGTGCTGCTGGCAAGAGCTCCAACAGCGATGCATCATCACTTGTGTGGCGTAGGCTTGGAACGAGATCCATCAGCATTCGTCTCGATTCATGAACCAGGTGATAGAACTTGCCATACCTGGGTTTTTGTCTGATGGTCACTTGCCCCTCACAAAATACTGACTGCATATTTCAACAAATGTTGAATGATCTGAGATCGAACGGTCCAAAGCAGGACAAGCAGGTTGTCTGGAATTAAGCTTAATAGCTAGTCATCATCATCAATGCACAGCCGATCTATGAGTTCCATTGTTGTGGAGAGATTTTCGATGCCCAATGTCTTTGCACCTAAACATAATTTAGAGACTGCTAAGTTAAAATAAAATATCTTCAAAATTTATCCTACTCATGATGTTGCAGGCGTAGTGTAGGGGATGATAAAATCAGTCCACTAAAGGGGCTGCATTAACCCTATTTTGGTTGGGGGGGGCAAATTTGCCCCCCCCCTAGTAGATTTTTTTGAATAACTCTGCGAGGAAGAATTTTATAGCCATGAAACTCCTTGACTTTTTGCAACTACTTATTGTGCAACTTCTCAAAAAGTTTCATTGAAATATTTTGAAAAATGAGGGGGCGGGAGACAATTTTCTGGTACTGACCCAGGAAAAATGGCAAATTCTCAAATCTCATTTATGGCGAAAAAAGGAGCAGAAGTGGATTATTTTGCAAATTTCTCTTGTAATGTTGTGTTATTTGATGCATTCTATCATAAATATCATGTTTGGATGGAAAATATACTCCAAATTTAATTTTTTCTCGATTTTCCTTATTTTGACCAATTTTGGCGCTTTTCTTGACCACACAAAGGAAAATGCTGACGTAAGCAAAAATGGTGGCTATTTTTAGGTTAATTTTTATATTTACAGAAAGTACATGCCTGAGGCTTTTAGCACACCAAATTTGGTCGCTCTACCTATTACCAGTCAAGAGCTAGGTAGGGGGGGGGGCTTTTTTGCCCCCCCCCAACCAAAATAGTACTATCAAATAGCCCAACCACTATAGGGTTAAGTCAATGTGTGTTAAATCAATCATAGCCTCATTGTGTACATCATACACTCATTATTTATTTACTTTACTGGGTTTCCACTCATACAAGAGCTTATGGGAGGTGTTGACAAGCTCGATTTTTTGATAGCTCTTTACAGGATTCATGCAAAAACAAAGAAATGGCCTTTGAGAATAATCTTTCATCTTGTGGATTTGGCACTCGCTAATTCCTGTTTAGAGTATCGAGAAAAGCAACAGCAGATTGGGACATCACCAAGAAAGATTTACGATCGTCTTCAGTTTCGCAGTATTGTTGCAGAAACCCTCATGAAAGAAGAAGTTAACAGGAGACCTGGAAGACCAAGAACATCTGCTTCACCTGATCTCCAAGAGGGTGCACCACCTGAAAAACGGAGTGTTCCTGCAATACGACCTATTCCAGATGTTAGATACGATGGTGTGCACCACTGGCCACAGCATTTGGATGGTCTGGGCCAACGCTGCAAAATGGAGCAGTGCACAGGAAGAAGCAGGATAAAATGCACCAAATGTGATGTTTTTCTTTGGTTGATGAAAGAGCGAAATTGCTTCAAGGCATTTCACATTGAGAAAAAACCTTACAAAACATTTATTAAATCTTTCAAGGTCATGAACTTTTTGCTGTTCTATCTTGCATTTGTTTATTTGATATAGTGTGTGTTTGATGTGCAAAGTTTCCCTATTTTGAAGTACAAGTAAAGCAAAAAGGAAATTGAATCATCAGTATGACCTTAATCTTTGCATGTCTGAAGTTCACAGCAGTTCATGCCAAATTCAGTTACTTACCAATGACTTTAGTTAGTCATGATGTGTACAATTGTACACACTTGCTAATTTGCATATTTAATCTTCTAAATTTGAAATTGTTTATTTTTCTGTTTATTGTCAACAAAAGACATCCTATTTCACAGTTTCAGAATTTTTATGAGAGAACTGACTCCCCGTGACTGAAGGGGATAAAGTCAGTCCACTAAAAGGGTTGCGTTAAATGAATCGTAGCCTCATTATGTACATCATACACTCGTTATTTATTTTACAGCAGTTTGCCATTGTTCAATTTAAATCCCTAAGCATCCATGCAACTACCATGAAATTACCTCAAAATAATGCAAAGTAATTAAAGGCACCAGTTTTTGTCATTAAAATGTTTCTAATACACTCATTATTGGCTCTCATAGAAGCTGACCTCAATATACGTTTACTGAAAACTATGAAGGCTCAAAAAGAGTTTTCCTATGGGCTTAACTGTGGAACTGTCTTGAAAGAGAAGCTAAATTGTCATCATCTACAAAACGTTCAAACAGAAACTATGGACAAAAAAGGGGTACCATTTCTCCCCTTCACAGAAATTTTTTCATTTCTTATCTTGTTAGTAGATTATTGTATTAATATTTTTGGATACAATGAAAATGAAACAACTAACCACCAACTTGCAATGAACAAATTGGCCTCCCACCTTTTTGCATTTCTCTTCATTTCTGCCAAGTTTTGATCAGCACCAGCATCCTCTGTCTGCTTTTAAGTAATGAGAAAGTCACAGGAAGACACAGCTTTAAACAAATTTTGCTGCTTTTGAACCTTCAAAATTTACATCTCCAATAGACTTCTTTCAATTGAATTTTATGGGCAGAAAAAATTATTGTTGTCACATATAGGAACAATTGCTCCAATGGAAATTCAATTGCTCCAAGGAGGAAGAACTTTTCTTCTATAATTCAATACTTTTTGCTGCTGCGCAATACTGATTGTTTCAAATTCTATACTTTCTTTGCTATTACATCATAAGATGTCTTCTTCTTGTGATGCATGAATGCAATTTCTGGCTTCGTGCAGCTATTTCAAATTGAGTAGTGGTAAAAGTAAAACCTAAGTACTGTATGTTCCCCGGAGACCCATTGGATTTGACTTTTCAGACATTGCTTTGAATATGCGCAGTGAGCAGAACTCTTGCTCATCAGAGTAGTATAATGTATGGATCCACATAGAGAACCTAACACCTTCGATTTTGGCCGCTATTGTTTAAGATAAATCGGCCCCATTGAAGTCAGAATAAAAGAAAGGAAATAGATCCTTAAGTGAATTGGGACAAAATTGAATCCGATTAACAAGGAGATTAACATTTTGGCCGATTGTTCCCCTTCGATATATCCCTTGGGATTTGAAACTCAACCAAGCCCTAGTAATGACGTAATTTGCGCTATTTATGCGAATTGCGCTAACTCTGTGCCTGCCCACATGCAAAATAAGAAACTTTTTCATGAGGGGCACAACAGTAGTATAAAGTATGGAGTCACATAGGCAAATTCACAGCTTTGATTTTGGCCGCTATTGTTTAGACTTAATCGGCCCCTTTGAAGCGAAAATAAAAGAAAGGAAACAAATCCTTAAGTGAATTGAGACCACTCTTAATCCCTTGAACAATAGGGATTAGCTTTTGGCCGTGATTGTTCAAATTATCAAAGGAGAAACTGAATATATCCCTTGGGAATTGACTTTGAATCAAGCCATAGTAATGACGTAATTCGCGTTGTTTACGCGAATTACGCGAATTCTGCGATTGACCATGTGAAAATAAGAGACTTTTTCATGAGTAGCACAAGCGCGCAAATTCATGGGATCATAAATAACATATCAGTTTTCTTTTATTCTTTTTTTAAATAAAACTTTATTTTGTTCTTTCTTCAATTCATTTTTATCACAAACACATAAAATGTATGCACCAGTTCATCACGGAAACAACCCAGTGTTGTACAGTAATTATCTTTTCAAGGGAAAAGGAAGAAGACCTTTTCGCGCACCAGGCAGAAGAGTTCGAGGTCGAGGTTTTGCCGGTCGAGTTTTTCGCGCTCCCGGTAGGAGAAATTTTAGAGGAAGAGGTTTTATCACAAAAGATCAAGCAAAAGAAGGACTTGCAAAAGCCGCAAAAGTTGGTCTTCCTCTTATTGGCAAATTGATTCAAGGAGTTTCCAAACAACAAAGAAGAAAAAAGAGAAGGGATAGAAAAAAAGGAGGAAATTGAGAAAATTAAAAGGTGGATCTGCCTATCATTTATATCAAAGTCCTTTCGGTAAAAGTTTATTTGGAATGATAGGTTTCCAAAACGCATTACAGAATTGGGCAGATAAAAAAATTGGCAAATAACGATATAACTAGCAAAAGTTATAACTAATTTTTTGTATCACAAGTTTCCAACGAATTTCATCATATTTCAATATAATAACTTTCAGAAATAGGCAATTCCATCCGAGATGAAAGGTAAAGGTAAACGCAGTTTTCGAGCACCCGGTCGCCGCCGAAGACAATTTGTTCGAGGACGAGGTTGCAATTGGTAGAAAAAAAAACAAGACTCAATTATCGAGGAAGAGGAAACAAGAAATATCATCGTCGTTAAAGACTTCGTCGTGCAATTAAAGGAAAAGGTTTCTTCACAGATTGGGCCCTCGAATCAGATAAAATGTATCAAAAAGTGTACCCTAATAAAAGTATTTTTGATCAGGGTTCTTTTTTTTTGATAAAGAAGAAGCATATTCAACTGATAAAGAATTCGCAGACAGTAATGAATTTGATAATTTCAACGCAAACAAATCAAGAAGAATTTATCAAATCCCACCATAGCGAGAATTATTTTATCAATTCAATATACTTACCTATCCTTAAAAGACCAACCAAGACCAAGATCGAATAGAAAGAACACAAAAATTAAAAACGACATAAGTAAAAAAGACTTTAGAAAACTTTAAAAAATCAATATTTAGCATGACATAATACCCACTCTACACAACGATCAGTTTTGCATTGTTTTTTTGCAAGTTCTTCTATTTCATCATTGATTTCTTCATCTGCTTCTAATTTTTCGACAAAGTTCAATGTTGCCTTCATATCATCGAATGTAAGGTCTTTCACTAAATTGATAATTTCTTCACCGCTTCTAAAGTCACTCACGTTCATCCTTTCAAATTCCTTGTCAATGTTTTTCATCTTTCGACGTCGAAATATATTCCGTTGCTTTTCCAGTTGTTTGCCAGCGGCAAAGCTAAATTGAGTTGCTTGCGCTTGCTTGATTAACTTGTTCAACCCGGGCGAATTCTCTTCTCTCACTTGCATATCGATGAATAGATAAGGCAGTTTCAGCTCTTGTCGTTCTTGCTCATATCTTTCCATGATTCGATCTCTACGTTCATTTCAAGAATTTTCTTCTTTAATAGTTTGATACATTTTCGTTGTTCAAGTTTTGCGTGTGTGTCTTCAAACTCAAATCGCAATGAGAGAGTTTCTTGTTTTATAAAGGGTTGTTTTATGAAGTTTTAAAATCATATGACCAACAATGCTAAAAGATTAGAACGCCGAAAAGCAAATCCGCAGTCCCAAAGGGACGAGATCTCAAGACGATTTAAATCTGCTCCCATTGCGATTTGTTTGTCTGTTTTAAGACACACGTGCAACACTTTAAAGTTTAGAAGAAAGTACCTGCTGATTGGAAACAATGCAACCGCTTTTTTAACACCTTTAAACAAAAGCGCAATGAAATGTTATCAAAACAGCAGGTACTTTGATCCAAAAAATTAAGAAACTATGATAAATAAAAAGGAACGATGAATTTAATTATTTAAGCACAAGTAGCAGAAAACCCGATACCCCGACCCAAACACCACCCTTCGAAATTCCCATCATAATTAAATTCATCGTTCCTTCGTGCATTAAAATTAGTAAGTAAAGGGTTATAAGTGTTCATCCATACGGTAAGATACTCAACATTGTCGACGGGAAAGCCAGGATGTGATTGTGCTGCGGGTATGATGAGGTCGGATACGGTCGGTGGCAAGGAAGGTGGAGTAGGTGGATTGCGTCAATTTCTTTTCCGTCTTTGGCTTTTTGAAGGAGGTTGAGGACTGGAAGGAGGTCGATAGGAAGGTCGTTTTGTTGTTGTAGACGATGATGTCGCCAATGGCGAGTAGTTGCAATTGCTGTTGCCGCCTTGATTTCTCAACATTATCGGCAATATACAGAACAAAATCTGCGGCTGATGCTCCAAGATTCGGTAAAAGTCTTTCGCCATTTGCGTCGTTGTTGAAAATCGAAGCCATGATGTGTTGTGTTGTTGTTGTTGACGTAGGTGATGTCAAATTCGACGTAGCAGAGGCGACAACAGCAAGAGGACGAAATATGCGTAAAAACCAATATTTATACAATTATTTTTACATCTAAAAATAAATATCTTAGATTTTACCGTTAACCAATCATTTCATCTATTTTATTACAAAAGTGAAGAAACTGTCAATCATTTTGCCACTGTGATTTTCAATTCCGTTTGGGGTTTCGCTCCATAACAGATCTTGAAGACAGGAACTAACTTCCCAAAGGTTATTTGTATTTATATAGCACTTAGACCTAAAATATATTGGTTTCTGAAAAATTCTTCACTCATAGAAAAAGAGAGATAATCATATAAATTCCCAAACTTTTAAACAGCTGATAGTCATTGGTTTTTTCATGCCATAATTAATCCATTCCCAGGGATGGCACAAGCCCGGCGGGTGCAATTGGGTACCACAAATACTGGCACGCTTGTCCAAAGATTTAAAAAATGACCCTTTTCTCTGACTTTTCAAGAGTCAAAATAGACCCCTATCTCTGAGAATACATGCCGTTAAATCCTGAGAATGCTCCGGCCTCTGATTGGCCTAAATGACAATAAGTATATTTGACAATAGAGGCAGAACGAGATTGCATAAACCCAAAATGAGGGCATCACAGTGGTGTCCATTGCTAACTTTCAATTTTCAAACTTTTCATGTTAAATCTCTGTCGTTGCCATAACCGCCATAGTATTGATCTTAATTCTTACAAAAGTAAATACAATAGAAGTTAGAAGGATTTTCTTGAAACAAGTTCTCTTTTGTCCGTGGCCTGCAATGTTTCAGTTTACGTGATCGATTGGAACACCAGTAACAGAGTATCAATCAAGGGAGTTGGTTAAAATCGGGACTGATCTAGAAGTGCAAAGTATTGGGGGGGTCACTGGGGTTTTGCGGATAGCGGATATCGGCCTATTTTCGGTGCGGAAATGCGGAAATTAAACATCATTTTTGCGGATTGCGGATATTTGTCGCATTTTAGCGGAATGCGGATATTTCTGCAAAATTAACATTAGTTGCTAAAAAATAGCAGATTTGATGCTCATTTTGTCAAAACATTGTGTAACATTTACTCAAATGCACTAAAACAAACGAAAACAATACATATCACAAAGATCTGAAGACAACAGCCACAATAGCAACAGCAACAACAAAATTTTTCACGCAAAATAATCACCAATGATGACTGGAAACTGCTTGAGTCTGATCGGTCACGTGCAAAATGGAAATAAAATGGTATTTTATTTCAAGTAGGAAGACTTTGGTCATAACCTTAAAGAATAGCGGAAATAGCCAATTTCTGTCTGCGGATTTACGGAAACAGGGCAGAAAAATTGCGGAAATGCGGAAATGCATACCTCCCGGTGACCCCCCCAAGTATTGATATCCGAGATTCTTTCGTGGGGCATGTCACTCTCGATTTCACTCATGCGAAAAAGCGTAGGAGATTTTTTCAGAACAAAAGGACTTTCACAGATTTTTGGTGGATTTCCTTTTAAAATGATTGCCGCCAGAACTGTACAAGATTTTTTGAGAATGCAATGCTCCTCCCTCAAAAATGCAAGGTCCCGAGGGTGGAGATTTAACTACCAAGGTGCACTGGCGGTGCACCCCACCCATTGACCTATGATCCATCTTTGGAGTCATAGTCAAATACATTTTGGGATACATTTCTGCTGTTCAAAACCATGCCATGACCATGTTCAAACATATAAGACAGACAACACTAACCATTGATCAAGCAGAGAAAGGACAAGAGAAGCCTACAAAAGGAACATTGAGGGGCTATTATCTGACAACAGAAAGGTTGTTTGTTTATGATTTGCCAACCAAGTCGTAAAGATTTTCATTCAGACTGCCTCTAATTTAAATGTTATCGTGTTTTTAAATCAATTGAACAGGTAACTGATTCTAAATAATTGACTTATTATCACGAGTTGTGAGGTAAATTCAATCAGATTGACTTTAGAAATAAATTTACTCTGATCCAATCGAACATAGGGCATCGTTGCGGAACTTCGTCAAAGCAAACCAGAAGCAAACAAACAGATTTATTTGGCTGTTTGACAGTGGGCACCACTGTGATGCCCTCGCTCTCGTCAAAGCAATCTCGTTCGGCCTCAATTGCAAATATGCCTATTGTTCTCTAAGCCAATCAGAGGCCGGAGAATTCTCAGGATTTAACAGCATGCATGCTGTGGAACACATGAACTATGACCTGCAACTGATAACCCAGTGGGCCAATGAATAATTGGAGGATGTCTTTCAATCCTGATCCGCAAAAGCAAGCAGTTGAACTACTATTTTCAAAGAAAAGAAATGAGATAGATCATCCAGTGATCCTCTTTAACAGCATTCCTCTTTAACAGCATTCCTCTTTAAAAGCATCGTATCAGGAACATGGCACGGCAAGAGAAGTGAAAATTTCCCCTAATCTCCAACTGTCGAGATTTTGATGTGTTCGACGAGATTCCAACATGGAAATTCACACTTCGAGTTTCCACTTAATTTCAATCAAGTGAAACTTACAGCTCGAATTTCCGATAGTTTCCAACGATGGAAACTGAGGTTTCAAATTTCTGTCGAGGAGATTTCCACGATGAAAATTTCCCCTTAATTTCCAACTGTGGATATTTTGACGTGTTCTACCAGATTTCGACATGGACATGTACACTGCAAGTTTCCGTAGTTAATGTTGTTCAAGGATAAAGGTTCAAGGATACATTTGATATAATGTAATATCCATGCATTTCACTTTTAAAAGGTTCTTATTGCTCCTCAGAAATAGTAATAGAGTTTCTTAAACATAGTGACTATGCTTAAATTTTTGGCTATCGTAGTACTATTTCTTATAAACCAGATTCTTATGAAGAAATCTGCTTTCTCAAATCATGAAAGATAAAACCAAGGAACCAAAGACATGCTGACAGCAAAATGAATGAGTTTAGGAATTCAATACACTGTCAGGAATAGGATGTGATTGCCGTTAATTGATTCAGGGATCACAACACAATGCTTTTATCACGTGATCTCAAGTCGACCTAAAAACATGCAGGTATTTGACGATTGCCAACCACGCGATGAATAACGGATTTGAGCGCCACATTCTTTCTTATGCTTTTGAACTGTGTATCAGAAGGCATTGAAGTTATCCTGCAAGATTTGTCATGGTTATTACTCAGCGATTGGCTGGCTTGCAAGCTATAGTCTAACCAACCAGACATTTTGTCAAGGCAGTAAAGTCAGGTTCGTAAAGCTTCTTTTGTTTTGACTACTCTGCATTTTTCTGTCTGATAACAAAGTCAGCTTCTCGCTCTTACTTTGGAACTGCTCCAGTCCTGCATGCGTTAGGACTATGATGCATGTGTCAGAGTTTTGCGTGATCAATGCAAAAACTTTGCTAAGAGGACGGAGATATGATCCAAAGCAACATTGCACATTGCTTTTACTGAAGACTGAACGTCCTTGATCTCAGATGTTAGGCTGTTAGACCAGCGTAAGTTTGAATAAGTTGGCACCATCATTCCAACTTTCCTCGAATTTGCGTGCTGCCGGCCGATCTGCGTCCAGAATGCACGATTTGTACAAGTGGTCAGTTGCTTTCATTTGATTGATTGGAATTCGGTCTTTCCCTCTTTCCCCTCCTTTATAAATATCAAAGCATTATTTTTTACAGTTTTACAGTGTTGTGTTCATGATTCTGCTCTGAAAATTGATTTCTGTTTTGTCTTCAAAGCTCAAAAGTTGATAAAGCATCGCGGTGACCAAGGAAAAGGCCAATTCAAGGAAGCAAGGCCAGTGCAAGGAAAGGAAAAGCGAGGACACTTTTCTTTTGCATCAGCAGTGGAGCGAAGGGAATGCCATTCAAGAAGCTGAAAGAAACAGTCATTCATGACACGAGTGATTCTGACAAGTAAACGTTCATTTCATTTTGCTGTCAACCATTCATGACTCAGAGAACCTCATAAATAATTATATGTATATCAAATGTGGCTCTCAGCTTTGAAGTGGGACTTTTTAACAGGGTTGCCATTTGGCCGATTTGACGGCCAAATTTCTCGATTCTGGTCGTTTTTTAAGCCCCTTGGCCGTCATAGAATGATTTGGCCGAAAACGCAAAAGTTGGCCGAATTTTGGCCGTAAATGGAATATCCGCGAATAAACAAAGGAAACCACTATTTTTCGACAATTGATGCTCAAATCCGTTGTAAAAATCTCAAGATTTCCTGTGTAAAAATGAGAAAAGTAGTAAAACACGAGCAAATGTTTCAAATATGAAGGTGTAAAAGTTGTTCAAGCACACAAAGCTATTCCTAACTACACGTTTACTGGACACAATTGGCCGAAATTTGGCTATCATTTGGCATTTTGTTTGATTGGCCGAATTTGGCCGCCAACCGTAGCAATTTTGGCCGCCGACCATTTTGGATATCTGGCAACCCTGCTTTTTAACTTTCAACATGGGCCATGCTAACATTTAGGGGCTCGAAATTTTACCTTAAATCATTATTTGGGGCCTGTGAATTACAACATGGACGAAAATTCTATCTAAATTTTGGGTCCACAAATCTAAAAAAGGAAGGGAATTTGGTGTGGGTCTCCAAAACATCAGACTCAATATTGGGGTCCCCAAAACTTTAGGATTGATATGTTGGGGTCAGAAAAGAAATGGTGGCATGGACCCCCTCATTCAAAGTTAGGGAGTACCCACTGGGTGTTGAATTACTTAATTCTTTGGGCTGTCATTAATCCTTGCTAGGGAGAGGGTGGCAGACATTTACAAACTTTTGGTGGAATTTTGGTAACCATCTATGTGACTTTTGCTGAAAAGGGAGCGATTCTAGAATACCCGTAGCGTTTCTGTTACAAACGGTGTATCGTGATACGCCGATACAACGTGGGCACCAAGTTCTTATGACATTTTAAGAACGAAACATTTACTGCATGGTGGAATATGAAGGCTATTTTTTTGTGACACGGCAATACACCGATACACCGCCAGCGTTTTCGATCTTTTGAATTCCTAAGAAACTCTGAGGGCATTTTAAGAACGAAAAATTTAATAGAGGGTGGAATATGAAGGCTAGTTTTTTTTCTGATACGGCGATACACTGATACACCGTCGGCTTTTTTGATCTTTTGAAATTCTATCAAATTCTCAGGACATTTTAAGAACGAAAAATTTAATAGAGGGTGGAATATGAAGGCTAGTTTTTTTCTGATACGGCGATACACCGATACACCGTCGGCTTGTTTGATCTTTTGAAATTCTATCAAATTCTCAGGACATTTTAAGAACGAAAAATTTAATAGAGGGTGGAATATGAAGGCTAGTTTTTTTCTGATACGGCGATACACCGATACACCGTCAGCTTGTTTGATCTTTTGAAATTCTATCAAATTCTCAGGACATTTTAAGAACGAAAAATTTAATAGAGGGTGGAATATGAAGGCTAGTTTTTTTCTGATACGGCGATACACTGATACACCGTCGGCTTTTTTGATCTTTTGAAATTCTATCAAATTCTCAGGACATTTTAAGAACGAAAAATTTAATAGAGGGTGGAATATGAAGGCTAGTTTTTTTCTGATACGGCGATACACCGATACACCGTCGGCTTGTTTGATCTTTTGAAATTCCATCAAATTCTCAGGACATTTCAAGAACGAAAAATTTAATAGGGGGTGGAATATGAAGGCAAGTTTTTTTCTGATACGGCGATACACCGATACACCGTCGGCTTGTTTGATCTTTTGAAATTCTATCAAATTCTCAGGACATTTTAAGAACGAAAAATTTAATAGAGGGTGGAATATGAAGGCTAGTTTTTTTCTGATACGGCGATACACCGATACACCGTCAGCTTGTTTGATCTTTTGAAATTCTATCAAATTCTCAGGACATTTTAAGAACGAAAAATTTAATAGAGGGTGGAATATGAAGGCTAGTTTTTTTCTGATACGGCGATACACTGATACACCGTCGGCTTTTTTGATCTTTTGAAATTCTATCAAATTCTCAGGACATTTTAAGAACGAAAAATTTAATAGAGGGTGGAATATGAAGGCTAGTTTTTTTCTGATACGGCGATACACCGATACACCGTCGGCTTGTTTGATCTTTTGAAATTCCATCAAATTCTCAGGACATTTCAAGAACGAAAAATTTAATAGGGGGTGGAATATGAAGGCAAGTTTTTTTCTGATACGGCGATACACCGATACACCGTCGGCTTGTTTGATCTTTTGAAATTCCATCAAATTCTCAGGACATTTTAAGAACGAAAAATTTAATAGGGGGTGGAATATGAAGGCAAGTTTTTTTCTGATACGGCGATACACCGATACACCGTCGGCTTGTTTGATCTTTTGAAATTCTATCAAATTCTCAGTACATTTTAAGAACGAAAAATTTAATAGAGGGTGGAATATGAAGGCTAGTTTTTTTTCTGATACGGCGATACACTGATACACCGTCGGCTTTTTTGATCTTTTGAAATTCTATCAAATTCTCAGGACATTTTAAGAACGAAAAATTTAATGAAGGGTGGAATATGAACGCAGGTTTTTTTCTGATACGGCGATACACCGATACACCGTCGGCTTGTTTGATCTTTTGAAATTCTATCAAATTCTCAGGACATTTTAAGAACGAAAAATTTAATAGAGGGTGGAATATGAAGGCTAGTTTTTTTTCTGATACGGCGATACACTGATACACCGTCGGCTTTTTTGATCTTTTGAAATTCTATCAAATTCTCAGGACATTTTAAGAACGAAAAATTTAATAGAGGGTGGAATATGAAGGCTAGTTTTTTTCTTATACGGCGATACACCGATACACCGTCGGCTTGTTTGATCTTTTGAAATTCCATCAAATTCTCAGGACATTTTAAGAACGAAAAATTTAATAGAGGGTGGAATATGAAGGCAAGTTTTTTTCTGATACGGCGATACACCGATACACCGTCGGCTTGTTTGATCTTTTGAAATTCCATCAAATTCTCAGGACATTTTAAGAACGAAAAACTTAATAGAGGGTGGAATATGAAGGCTAGTTTTTTTCTGATACGGCGATACACCGATACACCGTCGGCTTTTTTGATCTTTTGAGGGGGCCTATTATAGGGGTCCAAAAGCCGCGAAACCGTGAAAAAATCAGCTGGAAGCCGTAATCCGCAGCATAATTAAGCGCAAAGCCGCAGCCGCTGTGGTAAAACATGCCTTTTGGTAGAGTACATAACAAACTATTCGTCCATAAGAAAAGAGAAACATGCCTATCACAGTTCTGTCAGTTCTTATGGGTCTCACTCTTTTTCGCTGAACGAGCTGCTGTATCGATCTAACTCTTATTAAAATCTTTTGAATTTTGAATGCATATTTTGTGAAAAGGTAGCGATTTTTGTATAAATGAGAATCTCGAGAAAAATTGTGGGATAGCCCCTTAACTAATTTTTCATAGAGTGCATATTTCAGTCAAATAACTACAACTGTTGTTAAGATCTCATTTCTCCTTTGTCTTGTAATCACCATACAAAAGATTCATGCCCACCTTTACGCACTGATGGAAATTGGAAGAGATCCGAACATTCGTTCCCCTTTGTTCCATTTAAACATGTGATGTTTTAAATCTTCAACTGGACTGGGCAATCGATTTTTTCTCACTATTTACTGGATTTGTCAATTTAGTTTTAATAACGGATGTACCATTGAAGAGAGATAATATCAATCAACGTGAACATGACCTTTTTCGACTTCGTTCTTGATCAGAGAACTATGCAATAGCTTTTCAACCGTGAATCAGTTTCTTGATTTATTTTATCTAGAAGCCGCATCCGCATCTTGAAAGCCGCAAACCGTTGGAATTTCACACAGAAAGACGCAAGACGCGTCTCATGCTGAAGCCGCAATCCGTAGAAAAATCGCTGCCAAATCCGTAGGTCGCACGTAAAAATAGGGTCGAGGCCGTGAAGCCGCAAACCTATAATAGGCCCCCTCAAATCTGTCTAACATGAAATAAGCCGACGTCAAATGTTGCTATAGGATCGCGGGAAACTTCTGTATCGCATGCACTTTCTGTGCGCTTTCTTTATTTCAGTGCTCATTAGCAGAGATAAAACGGTAATCAATTGCATTAACGAGCGTGACGGACTTTCTTACTTACTGACCTCGAAGCCCTTTCTTAGATTACAAAGTGGACTTTGTAATCAAAAAGCACCTTTGGAGCTGCACTTGTGTCCCGAGGGGCTGTTTTAATCATCTTCAGGTGCAGGAGATTATATTGCTTGTATGTAAAGACAATGGAGGCGCGAAAGCCCCATATGATTTGATCAACACCTTTTCAATTTTGTAAGTATCAGCTGATCTTTGCATTGTTTCTGAACTAAAGCAAACAACACAACAACACAATTTCATGTGATCAATGCAGAACTGGCCAATCAAGATCCTTATTTTCAAATGCGTTGTCAGCAGATTTTGACAGATAGGGTATACCTTCGCTACTTATGCTGATTCATTTCCTTTAAGGTTTTAAATCATTTTTGGCAACTTCCTTGCAACATCTTGATGAAAAACTCAGCCTAGCACTCACCCTGTCAAATCTTCTCATCAACAACCCCAAAGATATACTGATTATGCACCAAATAGCGCACCCAAAGGTATACTAGACCTACTAGACAACGTTTTACAAACCTAAAAAATGTCTGACCCGTCCGTCACTTACAAATAGCTATCTTGCTAATAGGGAGTCCCCACTTGGGTCCGGGAACATTGCGGGTCTGCAATGACCGGATGGTTGGATGATTTTCTGTATATGACATGTAAGAAAACAATATGGAAAGTCAGGTAAGGAACGATACACTGCAGTTAGCAGAAATTGGCAGCATCATACAGCCTGGATCGTTTGTCATTACACGTTTTTTATAAGAAACTAGGATCAGGCCATAGTACTAAAAGTTTCTTAACATGAAATTTTGCCCATTTTAGTACTAAAAGTTTCTTAATTGGTTTGTTATTTTTTGAATGCATGAATTGTCAATGTGGTCGCTAACACTGCTGCAGATATGTTTCTTGATATTCAAAACATTATATAGGAATAAACAGTGTTCTATTATGTTGAAAACACAAATGGTTAGATAATATTGCCCAATAATAAAAGTTCAACGATCTATTTGCTATAAAATTCATGCTTCTAAGTTTGAAAAGTTTCTTAGTACTTCTCAGACATAGTACTAGAGTTTCTTAAAATTTTGGCCATCTTAGTACTAGTTTCTTATAAACCAGTTTCATGTAACGACGGTGTATCGGTGTATCAGAAAAAAACCTTGCCTTGATGGCCGTATCGGTGTATCATGATACACCATAGTTATTAGAAAGGGTTGCATAAATTATTCGTCAGTGATGACGGTGTATCGGCGTAGCAGAAAAACCTTAGCTTGACGGCGTATCGATGTATCATGATACACCATAGTTGTCAGAAATGGCAACACAAAGCGTGGATTGCTTGTTAGTTATGATGGTGTATCGGTGTATCAGAACAAAAGTAGATTAGCAGTGTATCGGAGTATCATGATACACCGTAGTTAGCAGAAATGCTAGGGGTATTCTAGAACTTAGCCCTGAAAAGTTTCCTGACCCCCTCCAACATTGCAGAAAATAGTCTAAGCACCCATTCCAAGTACATCTGTGAAATTAACATCTTCACGGCTGCAGCACACGAAGGAAGATGAGAGTTGAGAGGAAATAAATCGAGATATCATTCAAACATAATGAGAAAAAAGAACACAGGGAAAAAAGGAGAAAGTTTGACATGGCTTTTCGTTTTTTGACCCTTTGTTGGTTCCATTAAACTTGCTTTTGAACAGCATATGTCTGTAATTACACGCTTTTTATAAGAAACTTGGATCAGGCCATAGTATCAAAAGTTTCTTAATTTAACATGAAATTTTGTCCATTTTAGTACTTAAGTTTACAAAGGCTTCTTAATTCATTTCTTATTTTTGAAGGCATGAATTGTGAATGTGGTCGCTGATACTGGTGCAGAAATGTTCCTTCACATTCAAAACATCATACAGGAATAAACTGTGTTCTGTCATGATGAATGCACAAATGATTATTTGATATTACAAAAGAATAAGGGTTCAACGATCTATTTGCTATGAAATCCATGCTTTAAGAATTTTCTTAATGCTTCTCAGACACACCACTACAGTTTCTTAACATTTCGTCCATCTTTAGTACTAGCTTCTTATCAACCAGTTTCTTATAAAAAACGTGTGTCATATCACGTGCTAAAAAGACCACTGGAAAAGGATCTCCACGTTTATATTTAGTTGATGTAATACATACATACATATGCATATACATATACATATACACATATATATACATATATATACATATATATATTCGGCCAAAGCCTTCATCAGTATGACTTTCCAAAATTCGACGGAGCATACATATAGATTTCAAATTTCAAAAATTTTGTTTATATATATATATATTTGTCTACATTCTTAATAAATCGAGAGGATCTGACAGTGCATTCATTACTTTTTAGAAGTTACATTTACTTTCAGTATTAGTCATCAGATATGTTCTGTTTCTGAACTCATACTTTGCGTTGTGTATAAATAATGGAAAAGGAAGATGTTTAAAATGCGAGCTAAGTTTGATCAAAGTAGATTGAACAAATATGATTTTAATTCGTACTCTCTAAGAGGACACATCTCATGTCTACAGCAGAATCAGAGTGCTACGAAGACACAATGGCAAATCATATAAAGAGTTAGAAGACGTTAAGATAGAAGAGGAACACTTTGGAAAAGTTTTGCCCAGGAGTATTCCAATAAAATCAAACCAGGAAGCATAGTGTTACATTTACTGTTGCACAAAATAGCCACTACTGAATTAGCCAAACGTCCCCTTCAAACATGATGAACGAGGAAACTATCAGGTATGTTTCCTACCGAAAAATTCATAATTTCGACTGAATTTCCTACTAAAATCAAGTTTAAAATCAAGAATTTCACTTGGGGAAGATTTTGGTGTTCCCGTAGTTTCCGACCAAAAAATCCAAAATTTCGACTGAATTTCCTACTTACATTAAGAATTTCACCTGGGGAAGATTTGGCGTTTCACCGAAATCTACCCATAGGAGGTTGAACACGTATGGAATTTCCCCAAATTCTCCCATAAACATGCCTAGTGTAGACTAAGTTTCCAACTTTTGGAGACGTTGAATCTCACTCGGGAAACTGTGGGTACAAGTATATTTCCCTTTACCCGTAGTTTACCCGTGGGGAAACTAGGTGGGAAATTCGAAGTGTAAAACGCATTTTGTGTCGGAAATGGAAGGGAAATGGACCGTTTACCTTTAATATACAACGAAAAAACTATGTCAAAATTCGAACTTTTCTTGCCGTGTGGAGAGGAACATCACAGGAAAAACCATACCCAGAGCTTGGCTGGGAGTCATTAAGTTCCCAAAAGTGGAGCAGACGCCTTACCATGTTCTATGAGATCATAAATAACCTCACTCCATTGTACACAAAAGAACCAATCCCACCACTTCAACTATCAAATTACTGACTTCATAACCGAGATGTTATTGGATAAGGGCAAGGACAGAGAAATTTCTATTAAGCTTCTATCCTAATTGCATTTGTGAATGGAATAAACTTGACCCAGAAGTCAGGCTCCTTCCTTCTGTTGCCGTTTTAACCCTATTTCACATGGGGAGGGGGCGTTTTTGGCCCCCCCCCAACCAAACTTTTCTACACTGCGCCAAAACGACACAAGATATGATGACCAAACCTTCGTCACTTTTCCTCAAATTTAATTGGCAATCAAAATTGAAATGCCTCATTGCTCTAGATTTGATCACGTGACCACAATAGCACCATATTTGGAGAGTAGTTGACAAAAAACAGCTATGAACATCCATAATTTCTTTGTTTCTTGTCCAAATTACTTGAAACATGTATCATTCGATTGCTCTCAATGAGAGCTTTCACTTGATGTATAATTTTTGCTAATTTGCTGACATCAGCAAGGTTTAATATCTATGACATCATTTGTGTTTATGACGTCATTTTTCGAATAAATTAATGTATTAATTAAGATTTTGTTGCAATTTAGCTTAATCTTGTTTGTTTCATGCATATTGAGTCGATCTATGTCAGAAATAGCAAGAAAACTTCGGAAAACTGCAGTGACTATAAGTAGAAAGGAGTAAGGAGCTAATTAAGCGCTAATTGGTCTATGAATAAATACTTCAGATTGCTTCAAAGTATATATTTTAATAGTAGAATGTATTTCCTATCATTTAAGACTATTCTCCATAAAATCGGCTGAGTATTCAATTAAATAGAATTTTTCTTGCGAACCAGCTATAAATTGGCCAGTTTTCCCTTGTTTTTTGGTTGCCTAGCAACAAATCAAGTGATTAATTAATTACCATTGTTACATTTGGAAAGCTTATTGTCTAAAGAACAATAAAGGAACATTTCATTGTTATATCTTTTGTAGTTTCAGAGAAAAAGAGGGGGGCCCAAAACGCCCCCCATGCCAAAATATCAAAAAAATACCCCATGTGAAATAGGGTTAAAGAAAAGCTTTTGTCAAAACTTTGCCCCCCCCCCATGAAAAGTCTACCTTCTGCATTCATGACCCAATAGGCTTAGACTATCTTTTTCAATTAAGGGTCTATCTCAGTAAATTAAATTTTCACAAATTCAACCACAACTTTAGCGATAGGGTGAACCTAATGTGCCCAACAAAGGATGGCATTGAGGATACGGAGCACTTCTTGTTGCTTTGCCGTTCATTGGACATTCAAGGACGAGATATTCTCACTGGTGTTTCGGAATTGTTACAACCATTTGTCCAAATGAATGACATAGCAGCCCTTGTCAAGTCTGTCACTTAGTAATGTATTGCAGAGCTGGCTAAAGATTAGAGCCAAGCACTCTAGAACTCTAGAGAGGAGCATGTTTCAAAGCTTGCAAGAATACCAGCAAAGCATTCCAATACTGTTTCCAAACTACCATTCATAGCACAATTAGCGCAACTTGCAGCAAAATCCATACCACAGGTAGCACATGTTGGCTTGCCGTCCATAGGAAGTACAAAGTCCCAGACTCGAATCATTAGATACAGCAAGGCAACCTACACAAGATCTGTTTTTCAAGAGAATATCAATAGACCAAAGCAGTTTTGGGAGCAAATTAAGAAATGTTATCCAACAAAATCCTCAAAAGAAGGAAGCAGCAAAGTATTTGAAATAAATGGGGAGCTTACATCTGAAAAGAAAATCACATCAAACGAATTCTGCATGTTCTTCGCGACGATTGGTAGAAAGTTGCAAAATACTTTCCCAGTACTAGTGAATCAAATTTGGAAACATCACAAACATTCAACACTGGATCATACACAGAACCCAAAAAAGTTCACCTTTAACTTCAAAATGACAAGCATCAAAGACATCAGAGACATTTTAACGAAACTAAAAAGAAAAAAGGCCGCTGGTTATGATGATATACCCACATCTTTGATTGTCGATGGGGCAAACAAGATAGCTGGCCCTCTCTCAAAATTGATCAATTGATGCCTCAAAATGGCAGTCTTTCCATCTTCTGAAAAATGCTCCAAAATTACACCAGTTTATAAGTCAGGTGAGAGAACGAGTATGGATAACTACAGACCAATATCAGTACTCCCTGTTATTTCGAAAGTCTTTGAACGGGTTGTGCACAATCAGCTCTATGACTATCTGGAGGCCAATGATATGCTCTCGGAGAGGCAGTTTGGTTTTCGAAACAGATCATCTACTTAACACGCAGTTACTTTTTTCTCTGATTTCATCAGAACCAATATGGACAAGGGTGTTATGACTGGAGCCGTATTTATTGATCTGCGAAAGGCTTTTGACACGGTGGACCATGCGAGACTCCTATCTAAACTCCCTATCTATGGTATTAAAAACAAGGAACTGTGCTGGTTTGAGAGCTATCTGTTTGGTAGAAAGCAAATTGTGTCATATGATGGAGCTTTGTCAGAAATTCAAGCTATTTCCTGTGGAGTACCGCAGGGATCCATATTGGGTCCACTGCTCTTTACCTTACTTATAAACGATATCGATAAAAATTTACGAAAATGTGAAATGACGCTTTATGCTGATGATTCTGTTTTGTACGTTGGCGGTAAAACATGTGATGTTATCGAAGAAAAGTTGAACAGTGATCTAGAACAGATTGCCAACTGGTTTGTCCAAAATAATCTCGTAGTAAATCGTAAAAAGATCAAGACTGAGTGTGTCCTTTATGGTACACACCAGAGAACGTCGGGATTTAAACCTATGGAAGTTAAGATCAATCAAACAAAGATCACGGAATCAGATGTATACGAATATCTAGGAGTGAAGATGGACAAAAACCTGACGTTTTCTGATCACCTCGAAAAAACAATCAAAAAAGCCACATCTAGAATAAAGCTATTGTCGCGTATACAGCATAATATCAGTCCTTACACAGCAGAAACGATTTACAAGGTAACAATTTTACCAATTCTGCTTTATTGTAAACATGTGTTCCTTCACATGCCACCATGAAAGAAAGCCCTTTTTGAGAACATACAGAAACGTGCACTGAAAGTGATAAACGGCAACAGGCACAGTGTAAATCTGGAGAAAGTCAGCAGTTTACGAAACAAGATGTGTGCTCTTGAAGTCTTCAAAACTTTGAATGGCGTATCGCCACACGCCTTTCAAAATTACTTCGCGAGAGTAAACCACAGCCAGTGTACTCGTGCCAATACAAAGAATATCATTTTGCCTAAAGTCAAATCTGAAACAGGAAAGAAGGCCTTTTCCTTTCAAGCAGCAAAAGTTTTCAATAAGCTAACAGACGAAATGAAAACTGAAACTTCAATTTTGCGATTTAAGACTTTCTGTAAAAATTTTAACTTTGACTTTTAGCTTTTATGTTTTCATTGTATATTGCTATTTTCTGTTGTAATTAGGTTTGACAGGTCCTTGATTGATAACAGCGCATTGTAGCTGAACAAGCTTAACCTGTATAAATATGATATTATTATTATTATTATCAACTGGGATTCCTGCAAACTCTTCCTTGCCTACCATTGATGGTTTCACACCGGAAATTCCAGCACATCTCATCAAGTTGATTCAAAATGGCTATCAATAAGCAAACTATTGACAGAAAATTTGCTTGGTTTTCAAACTGCAGAAGAATCCTGTCAATTATCACTTGGCAAAATTCTATGCTGAAGTTGTCAAAAAGGCTAATTATATTCCGTGCAATGGATATTTAACGCCATTGGCGCAATGAGCGCAATAAGTGATATTTGGGGCAATAAGTGATATTTGGCGCAATAAGTAAAGAATAGATTAAGTTAGATGACTGTATTTTATTCTCTGTTGTGGAAGATTCTGTGTTATTCTTGCATCACTCAGATTCGTCTCAATGTCCAGTTGCTCTAATTCCGCCGGCCAGGTGAATTCCGCGGATCCCGCGGACTTCGCGGATGTCGCGGACGTACAAAAAATCCACCAAATACAAAATCCGCGGAATTCATTTGACATTAGGTGAAAATTAATTCGGCGGATTTCACGGATTTCAAAGCAAAATGTTGTCTGTAGAGTTTGTAACATGGGGAAAGCAGCAATATACAGACATTGCAGACCATCTGCGACCATCTGCGACCATCTCCGATATCTTTATAAAATCATGCTTTGCGGGAAAAATCATGAAAATTTTGGCGGCAACTTGCAGACATGCAAGATGAGGAGCTCGTGCTGCAGGGACATTTACCGGTAATAATTGCTTTGTTGCAGAAGAAGCGGTCGCTTTTAGAAAGAAAGCCATATAAAAAAAAGATTTTGGGTCAGGAAGATTTTACAGGAACGAAAAAGATTGGGGCAGTATCATACTTTAGCACAGGAGCTTAGAATTCACGACCGAGAGTACTTCTTTAGGTAGGTCTATCAGAGAATGCATTTTGAAAAAAATTGGATGGATTCATGAATCCTTCACAGTAGCTGCTCAAAGAAGGCACAAGTTTCTTGGGGCAACCTGTAGTAGGCGTTAATTGGCCGTATGTTGGCTATTTTTTATTCTTGCCTACTGTGAAACGTCATTATGGTTACGACGATGGATGCATCCTTCACTTAATTCAATATCAATGCATGTAAGTGTAGCCATAACAATACTAATCATATAAAACAGGATTATCTCATGAAATCTCATTTTATGTCTTAAAGGAATTGAGTCCATATAAACAGCTGAGAACGCTCACTGAAAAAACTGCTGATGCTATGCCATTGCGACTAGAAATTGGCCACACATGGTTGGTTAGTTTTAGCAGTGGATAAACTGATCACATGAACATCTTCAGGCCCAAGGATGCAACATATTTTTGATGGCGGCAAAACGGTTGGCACTTGGCTTAAGAGTGGAAAAGGAAGAAACAAGGCAAGTTTTAAACGATTTTTACAAACTGCTCAATGAGTTGGGGTATTCCATGAACGTACATTGCCTTGCATGACTTTTGAGAAATGCTGTGGAGAGCAGATCATCAGAACATAGACACCACAAGGCATCAACATCGCGGCCATTGGACCATTAAGGAATATAGTTCTGTCAAGTTTGGACGGTTCATCAGAACGTTTTGGCAATGAAGCATTTGGTGCAAGCGAGAGTAAAGCCGAAGAACCCTTCACAATTATGAAGAGGAATGAGGAGATGACAGCCATGAGAGATGGTAGATAGTAAGTGTTAAGTTTCTCGTTTTTTTCCTAACTTCTGTGGTATTCAAAAATTGGCAGGAAATCTGAAGTATGGCATCAGGAGGGCTTTTGGAATCCAGTCATCTGGTGATTTTAGAACTCATTACAGCAAAGGACAAGATTGAAGAGCATCTGCCCCATCTTCATTTGGAACAAGCCCAAGAGCATCTCAAAGCTGGCAAGGTAGGTTTGATAATATGAATTTGAACCCGCACAACTATCACAAAGAAATATGAAGACAGTACACTAAAACGTTTAGACCAAAGGATTGGTCATCTCCTACTGATGCTTTCAAACGGCCAGATGCCCATAAAAAAGTGACACAAAAGAAGGCAAATATCTGCTTGCTATTTGACAGAAGGTACAGTTTATTAGCTTCGGTTTAGTTCCATTGTTCTTTGGTTTCAATCTGAGTTTTTTGGTTTTCCTCATATATTTTCAAACATCAAAAATGCCCTTAAACTTGAAAATATTTGAACTTCTCGGTCTAATCATTATGCAACTTCTTCTCCCTTAGGTTATGATTTCAAGCTTACTTTGCTGCTGATTGTCTATGAATTTGGAGAAGGTTGTCAAGTTGCGGCCAGGTCTAAAACGCGGACACGCGGACCAATCGAGAACAATAGTCCGCGGTTTTCTTGTCCGCGTTTTAGATTTTCACATTGGGAAACATCTAAAACGTGGACCACTTGAACATAAGGAATTTTAACGCTTGTTAGCTGATTTTCTGTGTTTCTCGTGTTTCTCCGAAGTGAACATTCATTGTCTTTTCACACCACTTGACTTCTTTTGTATTGTGCTCCTGGAATGGACTCTCTTCCACCCTTGTAGATACTGCATGCATGTGGTGGTGGCCGTTATTGGAGCAACCAGGGAGAATCGAGAAATACACATCAGCGCTCAATAATTTTCCTTTGTCGATTTTTTTACTAGCTGCATGCCCGCGGTTTTCTTGTCCGCGTTTTAGATTTTCACATCAGGCAAAATCTAAAACGCGGACAACTATTTCGCGGACCATTTGAATATAAGAAATTTGAACGCCTGTTACCTGATTTCCGTGTTTATCCGAAGTAAACATTGTCTTTTTACACCACTTTCCTTCTTTCGTATTGTGCTCCCGGAATCTCTTCCACTCTTTGTAGATACTGCATGCATGCACGTGGCGGTGGCCGTCATTGGAGCAACCGGGGAGAATCGAGAAAAACACATCAGTTCTCAATCATTTTCCTTTGTCGATTTTTTAATAGCTGCATTACAACAAATCGGGATTTTCGGGCCAGTCAAGAACTTGTCCGCGTTTTAGATTTTCACATTGGGCAAAATCTGAAACGAGGACAACGATTTTGCAGACCATTTAACGTTCTTGTAATCACATGCCTGTGGCTGATGATTGATCCCAATATCCCAGAAGAAACATTTACAGATCCCAGAAGAAACATTTGCGAATTGAACTTTGTAATCACCCTTTGGGGTAAATGCAGCTCTTCATTGTACTTGATAGTTGCAGTAATCTTTTAGCAGCTTTTCTTTCGTTATGGAGAAATGTCTTGACACAGGCTCTTATCTTATTATGAATACATGCCCAGCCGGGCTTTTATCGCTTTTCCTTTGGCCCCGTGAGAAATGGTCCTTAAATCCCCTTGTTTCCTGTGTTATGAAAAGTCGCTACAAACAAATGTGTATAGCCTGCGCACAGGCTAACATCAGAGGAAAGCGCAGCATGGAATACGGAATGACGGAATGGAATGCCTAAGCTCGGTTCGAACTCCTGGGGGTACCTAGAGCACCCTGTGGTGACAGGACATCGGCTGAGAATTTGCATCTTAATTTTACTGACACCAAGATAACTATTATTCTTGCTATAATTTCTTAATAAACAACAACACCCCCAACAACATCCCCAATTAATTAAGGATCCTACTAGAGAGACTCTGGATACCGCTACATCAATTGATCATCTAGCATCGACCCACCCAGAAAACATTCCCGAATCTGGAGTTCTAAGAGTAGCTCTTAGCGACCATTATGCTGTCTACTGTATTAGAAAATACATGGGCACATATAAGCGACAGCAGAAAATTATCACCACGAGGAAAATGAAAAATTTTGATCAAAATAATTTCTTGTTTGACCTCAGTCAAGTTGACTTGGAACTGTTAGTCGAGTCTAGTACTGACGTAAATGAGGCAGTAGAAAAATGGTCGTCTTTACTATCTTTGATTATTGAAAAACATGCCCCAATGCGGACTATCAAAGTTTCTGATAGGCTGACCCCTTGGTTGACTACTGATTTCAGAAAACTTGTGCGTTCCAGAGACAAGCTCAAGACTTCTGCCATTAAAAACAAGTCTTCCATTCTTATGAATTCTTATAAACACGTGCGGAATAAGGTAAACAATCTTGGCAAAAAGCTCAAGCGAGACTACTTTACCAAAAAGATTGCTCTTTATAGGGGGAACTTGAAAGAGACATGGAAAACGATCAACCTTTTGTTGAATAAGAGATCAAAGACGACGAATGTCAGCTGTCTTGATGTTGAAGGTCGCAATGTAACTGACAACAGCGAGATTGCACATTCGATGAATGATTTCTTTTGTAGCATAGGTAGAAAGCTTAGTGACGATATACCGCAGCAGCCTAACCCCTTACTTTCGAATGAATATAACATCAATGAAGAAGGTACGAGTTTCCAGTTCAAGACCGTCTATTCTGTTTCTGTAGAAAAGGCTCTCAAGAAAGTGAAGACTTCATTCGGCTTTGGATCAGATGGTATTGCAAGCCATTTCATCAAAATTGCATTTCCAGTTATCTCACATTCTCTATATAGGATCTATAAAATGTCAATTGAGTCAGGAATATTTCCCAATAGCTGGAAAATAGCACGTGTTGCTCCCATCTTTAAAAGTGGATCAACCGAGGATAGATCAAATTATAGACCAATTTCCGTCCTACCAGTAGTTTCAAGGTTATTTGAAAAGCTCATCTATGACCAATTGTACAAGTATCTTGATTCTAACAAGCACTTATTTATTGATCAGTATGGTTTCCGTAACTTGCATTCGGTTGTCTCTTGTTTACTGAACTGTACAAATGATTGGCACATAAATATTGACAGAGGGAAATTTACCGCCATGATTTTCATTGATCTAAAGAAAGCCTTCGATACAGTCGACCATCAAATTCTTCTGAATAAGATGCGTAATTACGGAATCAACGGTCTTGAACACCAGTGGTTTAGCTCGTACTTAGATAATCGTAGGCAGTTCTGCAAGGTCAATGGCGTCTGCTCCGATCTTGCTGAAATCAACATAGGGGTACCTCAAGGTTCTTGCCTTGGACCGCTTCTATTTTTGATTTACATTAATGACCTACCTTTTGCATTAAAACATGCAAAGGCAACGATGTATGCGGATGATACGGCAATTTCGTTTTCTTCAGATAATATAGAAGAGATTGACGCTGTTGTCAATGCTGAACTTGCCTGCCTAGAGAAATGGTTACAGGGAAATAAGCTTTCCTTGAATGTTGTCAAGACTCAGGCCATGATCATAGGATCGTCGCAAAAGTTGAGGAAGATTGATACACCAATGGTACCGATTCCTCATTTTCAAGTAAATGGAAAGGATATCGATCTTGTGAAGGAAACTAAATATCTTGGTCTCATGATTGACGACAATCTTAAGTTGGAGAGCAATGTTGTGTGTGCACAGAAGAAGATCTCCAGAGCTATAGGACTTTTGAAGTATGCAAAACACTGTGTGCAAGAGGATACATTAAGGAAGATGTATCTTAGCATTGTTCAACCACATTTCAGTTATTGTTGCTCCGTTTGGGGATGTTGCGGGGCAACTAAATTGAAAACTTTGCAGAAATTACAGAACAGAGCTGCTAGAATTGTTACAGGTAGCCCGTTTGACACTCCGGCCGCTCCTCTATTGCAGAGGCTTGGCTGGCCGTCAATTGATAAACTAATCAATCGAGAAACTTGTACAATGGTGTTCAAATCTTTGAATGACCTCGCACCTGAAAACCTAGGTAACATTTTCTCCAAGTTGTCTGATGTTCATGCCAGGGTTCTACGTAATACCAAATGCAATCTTGCTCTACCAAAAATGAGAACAGCTTATGGCCAAAAATCATTTGCGTTTCGTGGAGCCAACGCATGGAATAAACTCGACTCGGAAATGAAATTAGCCCCTTCGATTCAGTCATTTAAAAGTAAACTAAAAGCTTCGAATTGAGAACATTCAAGGAAAGCTGATCTGCATCGAATCGTATCGAATGAGTTACCTATTTGTTCCTTTTACGTTTTTATAGCTATTTAAGTATAAATTATTGTAAATAGGCTTAGATCTTATTAATTTTTTTTCCTTTGCTGGGACAATTGGAAAGCAGTTGCTACATCATTTTTTTAACTGAATTGTATCCCAGGATAAATATTTTTAAAATGAAAATGAAACACACTGACACTGGCCTGGCCACCAACCGCAAAATAATGTTTCACAACATAGCGACTATTCGTTCTGGGCTCTTGGGGGGGGGGTTGGCATTACCCTCTCTTGTTTTTTCTATCATTTTTATCATTTATATTTCTCATTATTAACTCTTCATTTTTGTATTATTTTATCTTCTGCTCTATCAAAAATTTCAATATACATGGCTCTTTTGATGTTGCCACAAACTCAACTTCTCTGCTTTGCTTCCCTTCTACTTACAAGAAAACGAGGATGGAGAAATTGAAAGCTTTACAGTCTTTTGAAGTCTAGACAAATGAAAAAACAAGTAGAAACCGGCCAGATCGGAAACTCGAATGAATATTTATCAGTGTGAAAAAGTGCTTGATGGTTTTCTTTGAGCCTTCTTGGGTAATAGAAGTCACAGATATCTAGTGCTTTTCAAAATAAGAGTTGTTCAAGAATTTTCCTCCTGGCTTAGTAAAGATAAGCCAAACCGGGGCACCTCAGGCAAAATGCAAAGAGCGAAGGAAAATCAATGCAAAACGACATAACAACTTGGTCCGCGGGATCGTTGTCTGCGTGTTAGATTTTGCCCAATGTGAAAATCTAAAACGCGGACAAGAAAACCGCGGACATGCAGCTAGTAAAAAAATCGATGAAGGAAAATCATTGAGCGCTGATGTGTATTTCTCGATTCTCCCCGGTTGATCCAATAATGGCCACCACCACATGCATGCAGTATCTACAAGAGTGGAAGAGATTCCATTCCAGGAGCACAATACGAAAGAAGTCAAGTGGTGTGAAAAGACAATGTTCACTTTGGAGAAACACGAGGAACACAGAAAATCAGCTAACAAGCGTTCCTCACATTCAAATGGTCCACGTTTTAGATGTTTCCCAATGTGAAAATCTAAAACACGGACAAGAAAACCGTGGACTATTGTTCTCGATTGGTCCGCGTGTCCGCGTTGTCCGCGCCGTCCGCGTTGCATCGTTTTTATAGACCTGGCCGTCAAGTTGCATCGTTTTTGTCAAACAGAGAAGACATTGGAGTCATGACAACATCTCGTAGGCATGTAATGTGTAAGTCAGTTATGGTTGCTTCTCCAAAGTCATGAAATCAATTTAAATCAACAATATTGCTTTCTAAAGACTTCTTTGCAAATGATCTTGGACCTGTTGGTCATTTATCATTTACTCCCTGATGTGATTCCTGGTAGTAAAGTGTAAAGATAAGGTCAATTTGTTACTGCAATTCAAGTTACAAGGCTAAGTACTGAGCCCACCATCAATTTTGATTTTCTTGCTCCATAAATGAGCAACTACAGTAGAAACCCGCATAAAAGCACCTAGGTTCTTCATGGGCAGCCTGAATATGTTCTTAATTAAACGTCTGTTATTTTAAATTCCAGCCTGCAAGGTTCTTAAAAAGGTTCTTGTATACAATGCACACCTGGCAAACTTTGACGCAATTTTCTGCACAAGAATTCTGAAGAATTCTTTTTACTTCATGGGAACAAATTAGAATTCTTGTTCAAAAATCATGCACTCTTTTGTATCACTTAACCCTATTAGTACTGGGGGCGTTTTTCGCCCCCCCTCCCCTACCACACTTTTCTACATTGCACTGAAACGGCCTGTAATTTAACCACCAAACTTTGTGAATTTTAGTCAAACTTAATTGGAAATTAAATTTTTGACATTTCATTGTTCTAACTCTAATCACGTGACCACATTAATACCATATTTGGAGAGCAGTCAACAAAAAAATTCTTAAAACCTCCATAGACTTTGCCTCGTTTGTCCGATTGATCTCAAACATGCACCATTCGATTGCTCTTGATGAGTACTTTCATTTGATATGTGTATAGATTTCATTTTTGCTGAAATCAGCAAAATTTAATATCTATGATGTCATTGACATTTATGACATCATTGCTCCAATGAATAAATGTAAGATATGAAAAATTGTTGTCTTTTTTGCTTCAACTTATTCATTTTATTACTTCTGAGTCAATATTTACTAGATAAAAGTACGAGACTTAGAAATAACTGCAAAGAAAATCTGTACATGGAACAAAAAGCTAATTACATGCTAATTGTGCTAAAAATAGAAACTGGAAATATCTCAAAAGTGTGTATTTTAAATCTGTAACAAACATGTTTGCTACACTTTGAGACAAACTTGGAGAAAATTGGATGAGAGGTAAATTAAATAGAATTTTTCTTGCTAAGAAGGTAAAAAATTGTCAATTTTCCTTTGTTTTTTGGTTGCCTAGCAACGAAACGCGTGACTAAGTAATTGTCATTGTTATGTTTTAATAGCAAATTGTCTAAAGAACAATAGGAGTAAGTCTTATTGTTATATCTCTTGTAGTTTCGGAGAAAAAGCGGGGGGCGAAAAACACCCCCCAGTACAAAGTTAGTAAAAAATCGCCCAGTACTAATGGGGTTAATGCATCAAAGAACAATGAAAGTGTAGACAGTGACGATGACGATCTTTACCAGGAAGATGTGAATAGCAACGACTTCGATGATGAAAGTGAACTGGACAATTTTTGAGTGCTAGTGCGATTTTAGACACCACGAGGTTGCATGTTTCTTTTGATGATGTCCGGTTTTTAAGGCATGATTTTTGACCATTTCAGTACAACAGTCAAAATGTCTTCCTAAATCACCTTGTAACAGTACATCCTTGAAATGGTTGCTGTGCTGAGAAGGCGAATCCGATCAAAAATCCTACATTTACTCAATAACCCATGACGTCTATGAGTTTTTGAAGCTCCATAACTTTCACCACAAAATGGGGGCAATGGCAGTATTTCCTTCGCTTATCCCTACATATGGAGTCCAATGTTTTGGAAACACCAAATATTGTTTTATTGACTGATGAACACTGAACTACACATCGTACTTAATTGCACCAAATTGCATAATTCTCCAATTTTCTCGATTCATGGACCCCCGTCTCCCTAGGTTTAGAAGATCTGTTTACAAATGTAATTGCAATCATTTATGTTTACACAGGCCTATCTAGTCATTTTCATAATGACAAGCCATGACTGTTTAATTTTTGCGATATGCCACATCATCTCCATTAAACGACTATCTGCAATGAATGATGACGTCATTCTCAGCGAAGTTGTGTTTATTCATCGTTGCACTAGTTTATTGTTTTTATGACAGTGGATTTTCATAAAATGTGATCCCACGACGCTGTAAAATAATTTTCATACTCCTCTGTTTTCAAATGTGCATGCTACGCAGCATTTTCCATTCTGCTGATGTCAGCATTTTTAAGCAAAATCTATCTCCCTTTTCTACAAAAACTGCGGGGGCTAAGCATGGGAACTTTTCGGATTATCCTTCCTGGTGTACCTAAGATTCTCTATCAAGTTTGAGAACTTAGATCTCAGATATGCACAATGGAAGTCACTATTTGAGCATCTTATCATTCACAGCAGATGGCCTAATACTTTTCTATGGTAGGGGCAATGCGAATAGGTAGTAAGGATGTAGTAAATTTTGGAATCAACTTCCACCAATCGGCCAAAGTGGGAGCTCTAAAGGAAATAAGCTTTTGCAAATCATGTTTCTTATCAAATTTGTGTAATGTCTCAACAAATCCTCTACTTTTCAAATGACTGCTTGGAATCTTTCATAAATATGCTTGAAGTAACATTGTAGCCAACAAACTGGAATGAAAGGATATTTTGAACGCAAAACCAACCACCCAAAACCACCACAAATCGAGGTCCCATGCAGACAACAAAGCTAATAATACGAGTGCTGGTTGCATGATAATGTGATGATGACAATGATGATTCACCATTAAAGAAATGAATTACATTAACCAACGGAAGTCAAATCCAATGTAAGTCTAGCCTAAAAAATAATGCTGTCCTTTAAACACTGTCCTTGAAAGATATCGCAAAAATACTGAATAATAACAAGTATCTAGTCAGATCAAATAAACAAAATGCAAAACTCTGGTGGCCCCATAAGCCTAGCCTGCGTGCAGACTCTTAATAAAAATCAAAAAGAAGATGGAAAAAAGTAGAGTCTGCGCAACTGAGCCACTATTCTTGTTCAAGGGTTCCTCAAAATCAAGGAACCTAATTTGAATGGTCTAGCAAATTTCTGTTGTTTCCTTCAACTATCTTTTAGATAAACAACGTTTTATTTCTGTTGTTCAAATGAGGAAACGTTTGACAAAGCATTGACATTATGGGTACAATACATTTCATGCAGGAGGTTAAATCTGTTCTTCAAGCTTTTATTTTGCTATACAAAGGGCGCCCTCAGTTGTGTGATTTATTGTGATTTCTGTATGGGAAGGTCATGGGGATAAGCACCATTTCACTAGTGTCTAATTTTGCCTAACATGGAAAACAAAGGGATTTGACAACAGTTTCTCGTGATAGGAAGCTTCAAAATAGAATGCCGACGTCAGCGAACAAGAAGAGTAGCTCGGTTGCGCAGACTCTACTTTTCTCTATCTTTTCAATTTTTTATCAAGAGTCTGCACGCAGGCTACATAAGCCTAAATATCAAGAACAACATAACATGGCTGAAAGATACTGAAATACCATAGAAATTAAATAAATTAAGCTGCAATGATAAGGAACTAATGGATAACTTACAGTCTATACGTCCTCGTAGCTACAAAATCTTTGCACAATCTCGAGACTGGAAGGCCTATACAAAGCACAAGAAAGTTAGGCCATACCAAACAATGAACTCTGCTTGCAGCCAGCTGCTATGATGATCTGTTGGTTTTGGTCCTACAACTGCCGAAGAAAGGGCTGGCAGAGACTTTATAGCTATGGGATTCTGCACAAAGCACGGAAAACGACAAAAACTAAACAATTCATGGACGATCTCGGGCCCAAAGTCCAACAGCAGTTCTAGTCAACAATCCAATTCAATAGTCAACAAGGAAACAAACGTTGTTTTGCATTTGCTCACTTCAAACATAGTTTGAACGTGTTTTTGTCATGGAAGAGGAGTATACATATTTCATCACATGAATACTTGACTCTTTTTCTTGGGAAAGTTTGTGAGAATAAACTTTTGCGAATTTCAAATAAGAACTTTTGGGGATTAAACATTGGGACCAGAAACGCAGCAGCAGGCCCATCACTGCCATACAAATTATTGGGGCAAAAACCATTGTTCCAGGGATGATAACACAAAACTTCTTCCCCCCCTTGCTGGGCCGCCGATGAATCTTTGGAACCTAGTGCAGAACCCTTTGTTGTAACAGTGGTGACCCATAGGGTTGGGCTAGCTTCACCTCAGTTGACATTTGGGTCATCTTCTGCCAGGTTCCTGAAAGCTTTGTCGTAATCCAACCAGCCAAGCCCTGGTACTTCCCTAGAAGCCGTCGCTAAGAGCAGAAAATAGCCAATGAGATTTTGCACCTTCTTAGGGTCATGGCTGGACAAAACGCCAGTGTAAACAAACAGCCCAGGCCTCGGCCCAGTCGACGAAGCATGGCACTGGGGCTAAATCAGAGCGAATCATCCTCGAAATTTGAAAAGATGACGGCTCAGTGGTTGGCAGCTTTTTTTAAGTTGCATGGCCGGAGTAAGGCAAAAACAACAAACTTGCCACAACAAAGTTTTGATACTAAATAGCCTGGCACAGGAGGCAAGGCTGCTGAAACTTTCACTGGCATGTCATCCGTGCTTGTAGAAGTAGAGGCATCAGGTCCCAGAGAAGGATCAAGACCACTCTGAGACAGGCCTATGGCCGCAGAGGCACTTTGAGCAGGCAAGGTAGCCCCCACATTCTCACTTGAAACTCGAAGAAAAGATGGGGCGGTAGCAGGGTGGGGCTGGCTCCCTTGCCCAGCAACGCTGGCAGAGGTGGACGAACCTGTGTTTGCATTTAGGCCAGAAACAGCAGCTTGCCCAGAAGGCTGGCTTTATGTGGACAGGATACCCAGGATCCTCTTGATAGAAGAGTCAAGAGCACCAAATTTTTCCATAACCTCCTGCCTGCTCATTGTGTCCGGAGCACTTGGAGGATCAGAACTTTGATCATGTGGTTGGTCGGTATTTCGATTTTGAGTTTCACCATCTGCCATAATAAACTTCAAGAGTTTTCTGAGGTAAGCACCAAAATTCTTGCAAGATAATAACAAAAAACTGTTCAAGATTGGCTTGAATCAACTCTAATGAAGATGGAGGAAGGTAGAATGAAAGAATAACTGGAAATCTCTCACCCAATTCAGGACAAACGTGCGTTGCAAAACTTCTCTTGCATAAACAGCACCCGGAAATGCAGAAGGCAAAACAATGAAAACCAGGCACAAAATAGTTTGAAACACTTCACGGAAAATCCTTCGATAACTCTGGACACAACAGCAAACAAATCTTCTGATAATTCTTGATAAAACAGCAAAAATAAATGTGTAAAGAACTTTCAACTCTTGATGCAATAATTTTTTGAACTTCCTTGTTCCTTTCACTTTGATCTGAGAGATATGTGTGGACACGGAAATGCGTGCAAGACATACGCCCTTCGATATCCCACAATCCCAAGGGACCCAACCATTGGCTAATATCAATAATACTTTTGACGTCATTAACTCAGGTTAAACAAGTCTAACCCCCATTTAAAATACTGTCAATCGAGACTCAAAACACCAGGGGGGGGGGGCAGACATGAATTGGTACGAGCAGTATGCAAATAGACATTGAACATCAGCTATTTGTTTTTGTCACATGCCAATTTTGTCACAAAGGGAAGAAATCAAGACAAATTGTGGTTAAAGCTTCTGATGAAGCAATAGGAGCCAAGAGAAATTTCAGAGAAGATGCAAAGAAAAGAGGACATTCCCTCTACCGCTTCCCCAGAGAAGGTGGTTATGAGGTGAAAGTGATGCTTATAGACTGACGATTTGGATGCAAACACAGAGAATGGGCAGACCCTACCGGGCCATCGTGAAATGCAGCAACACCAGTATCATGGGAAGACCTTAGTTGGTCATTGGAGCATGACCCAATTTATGCGTCATATCTCATTGCAGGCTAGAATAATTTCTGGGAGAACATGCTCTAAAATTCCCACAGTTTGTCAAGATGCATGAAATGCTTTAAAAGGTGATGCTGGTGATATGAAAGTTGGATTTGAACAGTTTTGCAACATGGCATATCATAAATTTGCCATTTTCCAAATCCCAAAGCATGCTTGATACCTTAATGAGTTCCTGCTTCCAAAGAAAAATGCAAAGGACGGTTATCAAGCAAAGAGCAGTTGCTTCATCAACTGAAAGGGTTTTTCATGTGCAGTCCTTGGATACCAGCCATCTGCTTCAGTAAAAGGAGTATCTTGCAGTGAAGTGGCCAGATGCGGTGAGGTTTGATCAAGAGTCAGGACGTCTACATCATTGGCTGTAGCGTCTGCTTGAAATCTAGTAGCTGCTCTACCCATTTTGTCCTTCTCCCACCCCACCCTCTGCCCCTGCATTGGTGGATCTCATAGCAGTTGTTGATAATGGAAGTAATGGTGAGTCAGATTCAACAAGGCATGTTGCTGTTTGGTGACGGCCAGGGCGAAAACGCGGACAGCTCGGAAAACTCGGAAAGTTCGGAAATTTTTTTCCAATTTTTTCTCGTCCGACTTTTCGTATTTCCCCTATGCCAAATTCGAAAGCACGGACAAAATTTTCCGCGTTTTCGAAAACACGGACAAAATTATCCGCGTTTTCGAAAACACGGACAAAATTATCCATGTTTTCGAAAAATTGGAAAATATTTTCCGCGTTTTCGAAAACACGGAAAATATTTTCCAATTTTTCGAAAACATGGAAAATGTTGTCATTGGCAGCTTTACACAAATTTTTTAAAGAAACTAAAAATTTGGACCGGTCCTGAAAGTTTCTTGAAATTATCAAACTTTTTTGAGTACTCGGGGTTTCTTGCTAGTGTCTCAAATGTTCCATAACACTCTTCATGTTTACCATCTGTTCCCTTATGAATATTTTGAAACAATTTTCTTTAAATTGCTCCGATATTTCGACATTACTCAAGTACCTTCCAAGTCCCACACAGGGAATAACGGAAAATTAAGAAAAACCATGTTGAGGATTTCGTAAAATAGATACTTTCTTAAGTTATATTTTCCCGTTTCTTAAGTTTTTGGCGATCTGAGAGTTGAGTTTCTTATAAGCAGTTATGTTAAATAATTGGCAAACTTTCTGATGACAATGAGAGCGGTAGGAGATGAGTGCGTGATCGTTCTCAAATCACGGAAGAAGAGACATTTGACCTATAACATTATTTGCAGGAATTGAAATGTCAAATACCTGAAGTGATTACAATGTGTTTGGCAAGTTCATAACATGCAAACGGCCTAACCATGGTTAGCCATGGACAAACGGAAAAACGAGAGGATCAGTATGACCTAACTCTAAGGGATCGGGTCGGGAACACCTATTCCTCTCCCCATCGTGAGTTTTAATGGCAACACAAACGTGTAAGTCAAAAAGAAGGCAAGATCAATACACTCATCGCTAAGAAGAAATACAACCTGATCCCCAGGGCCTTTGTCATATTTGGCCTCATTTTAAAGTATGACAAAAGGTTTTGGGGACAAGGTTGCAAGAAAATGATAACCTCTGAATACCACTGAAAATGCAAAGATTCATTATTAGATAACACAAGAAACTAAGAATTCATTCCAGTACCAGAAGTTTCTTCGAATTATTAGATTTTGCGTACTCAAGGTTTCTAATGAGTTTCTCAAAGGTCCTATGAAAATCATGTTCATGTTCATATTCATGTTCATTACCTGCGACCTTTTGAAGCAATGTTTTTGAATCTTGCCAAATGTTTAGACATTACTCAAGTACATTTAGAGTGAAAAAATACTGGAATCACACGAAAATAAGTAAAAATATGTCATAGAAAGTTCCAGCTCTATCTGGTGTCCTAGGAAAAGCTCAGGAAAGTTGTATCTGTGTTTTCAACAAATTGGAAAATATTTTCCGCGTTTTCGAAAAATTGGAAAATATTTTCCGCGCTTTCGAAAACGCGGAAAATTTTGTCCGTGTTTTCGAAAACGTGGAAAATTTTTTCCGCGTTTTCGAATTTGGCACAGGGGAAATACGAAAAGTCGGACGAGGAAAAATTGGAAACAAATTTCCGAACTTTCCGAGTTTTCCGAGCTGTCCGCGTTTTCGCCCTGGCCGTTTGGTGACTGAAGATACAAGGAGGAAAAATTGGAATTGTAGCCCCTGTCAAGCAGCATGGATGGAGTCAGCGATAAAGGAGATAGGATTGCTTCCTGGTACCATAAGATACAACCAGTGGCATTGTTGGGAGGGTAAATCATTATGGAGATATCTACTATCTCTTGGGGTAGAAAGAAGACATCCTGCTGCATTACCATAGTCTGCAATGTTACCTGCATCCAATGTTACTTTGGGCACCATAAACAGTTTCCACGGCACTGTGTCTATCTCTGGCCTGTAAAGTTGAAGGCTGTCATAGCAAAGCAAAGAGGCAAGGGCGTGGCAAAAAATTTGTGGTTGTCGCCGAAGCCAGGCAGTGTTATTTATTTGCTACAGAGCTGATGTGTGACACATGTGAAATCCGGCCTCGGTCAGCTGCTTCCCCCAAATATTTGAGACTTCTACTGGACTGTTTGAAGACCATGTTTCCTGCAAATATGGTGTGTAACAAAAGGCATTGACAGAATTAAACATAGTGGCAGAAGTCCAGCAGATGTTTTGAATCAACATTACTAAAACGGGGAACAAGCGGAACAAGCCAGGGACAAGCCAATAACAAGAGGAAAATGCCAGTAACGCATTGCACATAGCATAGAACTAGCATGGGTACATGGCTGAACCCCACGAGATAACATTAGCATTGCCGCAAGGGCCATCCATTCCAACAGACATTTCCAAAAATTGCACTTTTTGAGTGTCTATTGTGTTGACTGAATTTGAAATTGAAGGAAATGTCAAGAGGTTCACTTTGTTGTGTTTACTTAATAGTGGAGTACCATATGCATCCATTGAAGTAAATGTGCGCATCGGACTGATCGGATCGGTCTGAGGAATCCGATATGAAAAGCATACCATTAGCCATGTGTAGCCACTGTACCAGATTACTTTTGACATGGTCTTTTGAAAGACTAGGCTTTCTATTTACAGGATGACGCTGCGCTCTGCACAGCAAAATCCTTGGTGATTTCGAGGAGCATTTCACTCTAATCTTTTTGTTTTCAAGCAAACTCCATCAGAAATCCTTAATAATCCTTTTGTTTTTAACAAATCTCATGATTTTGCAGTGAATGAAATGCCCCTTGGTTAAATTTATGGTTTTTTGTTGTCAAATCTTTTGTTCTGTATTGCTTTATGGTTATGTTTATTTTGTTTTAGAAAGCAAGATGCCTGACCGATACAATATGTACATCAGAGTTTTCATGGGTAAAGAGATTAAGGTTATTGATCACTATTAATAATTGTATAATAGCACTTCTTCGCAATATTGCTGCTTTTTAAGAAACAACTCCGTGTATCATATTGATCGTACACGATTCGTAAGCTATTTTGTTGTGGTAAATTCTACTTGACAAACTATGCTTGTGCTGCTAAATATTCAAACTGACAAAAAATGAAAGTGATGTTGAAAGAGTTATTTTAAATCAAATCCCTTCTCTAAACTAGTATGTAACATGGACAAGCAAGGACGACAACAACTCCTTTAAAAAGAAGGTCGCAAGACCATTCAAGATCGATGCCACAAAGAGATTCGTATTTACCAATCCTGCTGGTAAACTTCTATATGATATCAAGTGAGTGCACGCTCAAAAACATCCATTAACTTCTTAAGAATAAGCGATTTTCCATGATTTGGAGATTAAAAGCAGGGGCGCACATTAGGGGGGGTGTGGGGGGTGAGACACCCCCCCCCCCCCAATATTTTCAGAGTCGGTCCAAAATTAAACGAAGGTCCACGATAAAGCTTGGATAGTGTGAATCCAAGTTGGTCCGACTTCTGAATGTTTATGGCAAAGGTCGCTCCATGACGACAGTTAGCAATTTCACAAGAAATACTTGATACAGTGGTCGGGAGAGTCGTTCTAAGCCAAAGAGGCGGACGGAATTTAAAAAAATTTTCCCAGTCATGCTATTTTCCCAGCTGTTGCAAATAGTCAAAGTTTCCAGTCTGGGGTGTCGTACTGGGGTGTAATACTGGGGTGTCGGTAATGGCTGAGAGGGGAGCAGTATGCAATTTGCCCCTGGGGCGTCAGGGTCTAGGGGGCCTCGTATTTGAAGACTTGTTATCATTTTGACTGCAGGAAATGTTCTATAATGCATTTTAGGCCATTTTAAGCTAATCTAAGTAGCATGATGGCAAAAATTTTCAGCTCGCTTCGCTCGCAGGGGGCCTCATGTTTGGCAGGTTTATTCCTTGGCCTCCAAAACTTCTCGGCGGCCCTTGTGTCGGTGGGAGCATAGGAAATCGGGCACTTCTAAATGAATCTCAAAAATAAAAGGAAAAATCGGTTATAAATGTCATCCATCAAACGTTGTATCTGTTTCAACTAAACGCTAGCATTGTAGAAACTAAAAGTCACGAGAGAATGCTTTCTTAAAGGAAAAAACATGCTAAAACCAGCGCTTTAGCTGTGCTTTGCAGCGAAGAAGTCGTTTTATTGAAGATCACACCGTTATTTGAAACTCCAAATCCATGACCAAATGATGCGAAAATCTCAACCAAACAAGTTTCATGAGTGACAAAAGATTGTGCTTAAGACAAAAAATTTTAGTGAAATCTCCAAAACATATAACAAGAACTGCTATGCAGCACAAAATAGTCAGTTAAATGAAGCAAAAGGGTTTGTAGACGGAACACATTACAGATTGCAAGTATACATGCTGTCCGAAAACCACCGTCTGGCCAGACAGGAAAAATGTCCACTGCAAAAGCAAAGCAGGCAAAGTCGAATAAAAATGCTTTGAGAAAATATGTAAGAGGCTCCTCTTTCACCCTGAAAACGATCTTAGCTTTGTTTGTGATTAACTTTTTTTGCGAAAAAATCTGCTTATCTGAGCCAAAGAGAGTGGTGTCTACTTGAAATGTATCCGGAAGATGCCAATTTATGGAAAAGAACCTGTTACAAAACGGCAAAAATTCTCTGTAAGAACCGGCAAACATCTGATCACTAGAGGTGTTCTAAGCCAAAGTAGAGGGCGTGTCCTAAAAAAATTTCCTGGGAGCTTTGCCCCCAGACCCCCTTCTTTTAGCACTGCCGTTAATCTCGACTGCTTGTAGCTATCAAAGTTCCCAATGATAACAAACAGCCCATATACGTTCAGTCGGTCCAGAAAAATTTAGTCGGTCCAAAGCATGCTGACACCCCCCCCAAATAAAATTTGAATGTGCGCCCCTGATTAAAAGTTTCCAGCTTTAAGATATCTACGCTAAATTTCAGGGCTAAAGCTTCTTACAGGTTTAAGAAATTCTTAAAGCGTTACTTGCTATCATGTAATGAACTATACTTTATTGACACTATCCACTGTTATTAAAGGCATTGCGTTGTGAGTCATAAGTTATCTTAAGTAGATTTGCAAAGCTGTGTGTCATTTGGTATCATGTTATTTATGTGATAAAGATCAAGTGACACCTTTAGCAACCGAAATGAACTATGGCAGCAGAATGTGTCTTGAAATAGAAATTATGCAGAACTGCAGAACACTTTCATTACCAGATGCTTCCAAATGACAAGATTTTAGGTCCCCTACTACAATTTCAAGGTGTTTTGTAAAGAGATCTCCCTCCGAAGATGGAAACAAGATTCTGTTCAATGGCAGTTGTGGGGACATTGTTGATGTCTCTTATTTACAGAAAATCAGTATATTTGAATTAGATGATATTGTGAAGGAAGTTTAAGTATCTTATATTTCTCAAGTTTTTAAGGTTGGTGGAAAGATGTGGAAAGGAAAAGACCGATGCATCAAAGAAAGTGAGTTGCTTGTATCATTTGATATTTGAAGAAGGATGTTTGGCTCCACACTGAGGTTGCCACGTATTGTGTTAGATACTTGTTTATTATAAGTATGATTCTACTCCTACTGTTTTTGAAGGGCAGTACACCATAAATAACCAAAGTTCCCTATTACTAATGCTCTAGTTTCTTTATGTCTCCGAACATCTATATTTGACTTATCAGCATCTCCTTCACAAAATACACAGAAGATTCTGTTCAATGGTAGTTGTGGGGACATTGTTGATGTTTCTCATTGACAGAAAATCAGTGTCTTTTAATTGGATTATATTGTGTAGGAAGTTTAAGTATCTTATGCTTATAGTTTCTGTTAGGGTTGGTGAGGAAAGAGGTGCAAAGAAAAAGATGGATGCCTCAAAGGAAGTGAGTTGCTTTTATTATTTGATATTTGCAGCAGGATGTTTGCCTCCACACTGATGTTGTCATTGATCATGTTAGATAATCATAATTCAAAATAAAATTCTTTCCTTTTGTTGTATATATTCCTGGTGATGGTGAATTTCTCTATCTTTCATTGATAGTGTGGGTACTCATGTTTTTGAAAGACGGTACACCATAATAGGGGCATCATGTACCAGAATCGAACAGACTCTTCTATTGGCCAATTCAAATTTTCTTATTTGCATACAATAGAAAGGTTTTTAAGATTCTAAGAATTCAACACATCAAATACATCCTAACATGCTAAATAAATATGAAATAACATGGTTGACACATAGACAGATACACTAATGCAGGACGCAGTGGACAATTAGACCGATACAAATATGCAGGAAGAAGTGGACACATAGACAGTCCAAAAGTGGGTCTGCTGGGACTTGAGGGTATCATACAGATAAGAGACCTGCATACACACCAACAGAGAGTCCAAAAATGGGTCTCCTGGGTCTCAAGCTTCACCAGCTACAGTACAAAGATAAAATGACAGTACCTAATAACCTGCAAGCATTAACATCTTTTATTCACAATCTCATACATTTCTGACAGACCCTGATGCTGTTACACTGAACAAATTCATGATGTTAATCAATGGAAGTGAGCTCTTGCCCTAGGAGAAGATCACTTTTAAATTTTTGCAAAAATAGAGGTGACTTCCTTTATCCAGATAGCTGCTTCCTCAGTGCGAATCTTCCTCTTGTCCATGGCAGCTAGGAAAACTTCGCAACGGCCATGGATACTGCAATTGCGTGCCAGTATAGGGGTACAGGCCGATTCTAACATGCTTGGCCAAACAATATTTAATCCATAGAGACAATGGTTTTTAATCCTATACTAAGGTGATCAGATATTGTCAATTTTGGTTTTGGTTGATAAAGTAGAGCCTACTACCGTCAAAATTGCACTTAAGTGGATCTCCTCATACCAAGATAAATAATCCAACTTACATAGTACAGATGTGACTCACATGGACATCAGATTTACATACAGTATCTGGCTTGAGGTGAATCTCCACTACCTGAATCTCCAAACACGTGTCTGTCCTCCATGGTGCCTCACCACCATAAAGAACAGAGACGTGTTTCGGCCGCTCCAGAAAAATTGCAATTTATTCTGTTATTATTTTGTTTCTCTATGAAAATGTGTGGGTAAACAAGTTTGTGGTATGGGCTGAGTAGTTTGCAAGTCCAAGAGTAACATCGATTCACAAGCCAACCTTCACTCTACTGCAATGCAATATGGCCACAACGAAGGAAGACGTGAGAAATATCACCCAGGAGGCTTTAAAGCCTGTTCAAGAACAAATTCCTGACTTACTGGAAAATGACTGGATCAACGATACTATCAATGAGGCAATCAATGAATTAGAAGAAAAATTTCATCAAAAATGTCAAGAATATGACCAGAAAATATCGGGTGTCCCAAAAAAGTATATAGATTTGGTTGACTCTGGCGATAAGACTATAGCGTGAATCAATCCACAATGAATCTTAAAACATACCCTGATAGCTAACTTGAACATAGATACCTCGTTTGTTGATATTGGTCCACTGTGAGTAAAGGTATTAATCTTCAGATGACAAATTTGCCTCCACCTCTAAACCAGGGCTTTGATGTTTTGGCCTAAGCAACATTTTGAACACATTCAACAGCATTTGAAGCATGAGGAGACACAATAAAGACGGCTCAACTGATGTGTTTTACGAAAAACAATTTATTTGCCACTTATAATCAAGGGAGCCTTGAAGTCTACTTTATTCATATCAATATCAACAATTTACCTAAGTCACTCATACACTATTCATCTGCAAAAGTACTCCATTGGGCATCCGCACACTTCTGAAAGTGTCAATCATTTGGCATTGGTGCATAATAGCTTGTTTCAATTTATCAACTGTGGATGGATGTTGATTTCTTGCTACTCGCCAACTTCCATTCTTCAGATAACCCCAAAAGAAAAAATATCAAACAGCAAGATCTGGAGATCTAGGGGGCCAAGGCATGTCTCCGCTTTAACTGATGACCTGCCCTGGAAAGCGGTGTCGAAGATTTGTCATGCTGACATTGCAAGTGTGGGCTGGTGCACCATCTTGCTGCCACCAAATATCTTCTTAGTTTATTCCAAGTCGGTTGTGCTAAACACCGGAACTATCCAGAACCAGCCAGAACCATCCAGAACCAGCCAGAACCATCCAGAACCATCCGGAACCAGCCAGAACCAGCCAGAAACATCCAGAACCATCCGGCACAGCAAGCCATAGACAAATCCATTCACTCGTTGCTAGGGTCGTCTCAAAGAAATTGGCGGAGTACGAAATAGAGTGCTAAATAACAATTGTTTTGCTTTTGTCTTTCTTTGTCTCCTGTGCTTAGGCTCACTACATGAGGACCCTCAACCTAAGGCCTATTTATACTAGCTGGATTTGGCTCCAACCAGCTGCAGAGGGTCTCAAATCTCTTCAAGCATTTACACAAACCCAGGAGCCAGCTCAGGTCAACCTTTCTTGTGGATAGGGTTGGTCTGTTGAGGTAGGCTAGCTGTTTCTACAATTTGTCCATGTGTAATTGGGTCATTTCAACACAGGGTCGTGTAAACGCTTCAAATAGCCAACCTGGGGTGTTTTGGGCAAAACGCATTATAATGAAAGAAAGGGCAGACAAAAAGCCAACTCACCACGTGTCAACTAATGTAGCGCACAGGATTGCCCCTGGGTTGGCTGATATACCATGCCTCAGAGCTGCCCCGGGCAGCAGCTTTCCTCGATGAGGCGCTTTAGCTGACCTGGGGTGAATTTTACCCCACCCCATGTTCCCGTAAATGGGGCGTTACGCTCATCTCATTGAACTGTTGCTGTTGTTGTTGTTATTGTTGTTGTCACTTCAGTGAGAAAGTTATTTCCAAACTCCTCTCATAACGGGAAAATCTTCCAGTGAGGCAAGGCTAAGCTTGACTGATCAGAATTCAAGATTTTGAATAACGTTTTTGAACTGTTCTTCAATTTATCTTTCACGTGTTCGACTGAACTGCTTCTATGATCAAAATCTCAAAGTAGCGAGCAGATTTTTGAGCTCTTTGCATTTTTAAAGAAGCAGAATGTCACTTGTTGGTTTAAGATTTTTGCTTTAATGGCTGAAAAGAAATATCTATCTTTGCTAGTATTTACCAGAAATGCATCCCTGACAAGGAATTCCGATTGCAAATCCCCCAAGAAAATCTTGATGGAATGCCCTCTGCTTTTGTTAACAATGTCTCTCGCAACCCTGTGCTAGCATTGATTTAGAATGCTTGAAAATTTGAAAATTGTAAATTAGCATCACCAGGAAAACTTTTTGGTAGACATCATTTACTTTTGCTCAGTAGACCTCTTTCAATAAGAATTTTGATCTCTTGTTGGCCAGTACAAGATTTGAGCGATTGACGCTAAAAATTTTGCTGAAAAGTAACCTCTACTTTGTCTCAGAGCACTTCTCACAATACAATTTTACTTGGCCTCAAAATTAAAATCCCTGATAGTCTGTCTTAATGTAGCATCCCAAGAAAAAGTCTTAAGCACATTAACCTTTACTTTGGCTTAGAACGACTCGCCCGATCGCATTCCAACATCACTCAGAAATATTGCTAACCTGCTTGATCTATACCAGACCACTGCCTTTCTCCATTGTTTTTAAAAGGAATTTAAGTGCACAGAAACTTTCAAATGGTTTTTAAGCTTGTTATGTAATGCTCTTCTCTTATAAAGAGTTTTCAAATTCTTGACTATGACTCCATTGCGGTCTCCTCAATGCCACAAAATTTCCGATTTTTAAGAAAAAATTTTGAGTCTCATGGAATTCAGGGGAAGAGTCCCCTAAAACCTCCAGAAGTTCTGCCACTGACTGAAAGGGCTTGTGGGAACTTACCTAAAACTTTGTGCTGGCTGGTTCTGGATGGTTCCAGGTGGTTCTGGATGGTTCTGGCTGGTTCTGGGTGGTTCTGGATGGTTCTGGGTGGTTCCGGTGTTTAGCACTACCGATTGCAAGTTGAAGGAACTCTCTTTGTACAACATTGTATCTCACAATGCGAAGATATTCTTTGACAGCCAATGACAACCAATGTTAATGCTCCTTTTATTGTGCAGAAAACCCAAAATATGTAAGTCTTCTTTATTAACTGAACAGCAACAATGGTCAGGGATTATTGTAGCCGAGAAGGGTTACAAGCCTCCGATGTCCCAAATTCTTATGATTTATGCAGGTCACAATTCTGCGCAAGCATGCTGTATTCTTTTTAGTTGCATTGTTGTTCTGTCCCTTCTGCGTTCATTGTATTTAATGTATTTAACTTTCTGTGGCATTATTTCAACTTTGCGTTGCATTGGTTTGCTTTTGTGAGTTGGTTTCACATTGCAGCTACAGTTTTTCTGTAGTTGGTTTTCAGTAGCACTGTTATGTCTGGGCTTTCCACTGCAAGCGTACCGGGTGAGCCAGAAAAAAGTCCCACTTTTGAAAATTCATAACAGCAAGAGTATTTCGCGGCATTGAAAGATTACAATTGTAGTTAAAAGCCAGCAGGTTGAAGCATTTTTGTGCTTTTTCTTGTTGTATCACGACCACTAAAAATATAGGTAAATTCAGCTTTACAAAAATTTCATGGTTGCAAAATGACTAAAAAATGGCCTGAAACATTGATCAAAGTTACGAAGTTACTCAAAGTTACGATTTTTCGCGCATGCGTAAACAGTTTCTGCTCTGTCTTGCTGCACTCACTGTCTGGCGCACAAAAATTTAACTTTCCATACTTGGAGGCCCCTTTCACTTTTATCTGACTCTATTTTTGTATTTAGTGTCAAATTTTTGAAATAACATCAAACAACTAACCTGATTGGTCAAGCTTCTGTATCAAGCCATGCCTGACTGCCTCGCGGGGAGGCATTAACATCAAACGGTGGAAATCGAAAAAGTATACCTTGGAGCACAGCCGGCACTTCCCAGGTGGGTCATAGGTACACTTACATGGAAGAGCCCCCTACCCTGCCCTGTGCTACTTCCATTGGCTTTCTTTCCCCAACAAATTCTTTGAAACCTTGTAGAACTCCTCCTAGAAACCTTATGCGCTTTTTGAGTGTCTATTGTGTTGACTGAATTTGGAATTGAAGGAAATGTCTAGAGGTTCACTTTGCTCTGTTTACTTGACAGCGGATTACCATTCGCATGGGACTGGTCTGAGCAATCCGATATGAAAAGCATACCATTAGCCATTTGTAACAACGGTACCAGATTACTTTTGATATTGTCTTTTGAAGGACTAGGCTTTCTATTTACAGGATGACGCCCCGCTCCATAAAGCGAAATCCTTGGTGGTTTTGAGGAGCATTTCACTCCCAATCTGTTCGTTTTCAAGCAAACTCCATCGGAGATTCTTAGTAATCCATTTGTTCTTCAAAAATCGCATGAATTTCCAGTGAATGAATGCCCCTCGGCGAAATTCACGGTCTCTTTTGTCAAATATTTTTTTTCTGTATCGCTTTAGAATTCATAACAAGATTCCAGATTGCAAATAATTCACCCTTTTCGTGAAATGAAACCATGGGTAGTTAGACCCCGGGGGGGGTACTTGGTCTACGAACATACGGGGAGGTGCAGCTGGAAAATCTGAAAAGCTACCCTGTCCCGGAGTCAAATTCCTGAAAATGATACCCTGTCCCGGAGTAAGGTTTTCTTAAAAAGTGCCCTGTCCTTTAGTTCCTTCAGACAAAATTGTGCGCTGCAAGGAAATTTGTACGAAATCTATCAACAAATGTGGAAATATTGCCTTCCAAGCGATTTGAATCACATTCGCAGAGTGCAAATGGCCTAAAAACAACCTTTCAGAGTCAAAAATGAAAAATATGGACCCTGTCAGGGAGCCAATTTTTACAAAAATGATACCCTGTCCCAGAGTCGCAATCCTGGCAATGATACCCTGTTCAGCGGCACGTCCCCGTACAGAAAAATATATGAGTACCCTCCACCCCCCGGGAGTTAGGCACAGTAGTTACGTTTCAGAAAATGTTTCTGAGGATGAAGAGTTATATGGACTGGAATCAGTGAATTCTACATCTATTTTTGACTCATCATCGTCCATAACAAGATGCAAGGTTTGAACAAAAAACAAAAACTTAACATTATCGTCAGATAAGATGAGATAGAGCACAAAAATTCCCGCATAACAGATAACCAAAATTCAAGTATTCAAATGTAAGTAACCCTTGAGGTCGCATACACATATTTTTCATAAGAAACTGCTGATAAGAAACTCACCTCCCAGATCGCAAAAAAGAAAGAAACTCCAGTACAGGGAAAATAAACTTTAGGCTGAAAAGGTTGAAAAATTACGTCAAATCCCCCCTCCCCCACTTTTTCCGATTTTTCAGAGCTGGCGCTGCCACTTTGTGATTCCTGCTCTCTTGATGTCTTTTACTGGTTGTATTATTATCATTTGCCACTACTTGTTCATTTCACACCGCACTATATTTCAAAATTTCCATTCGAATGGACGGCCCTCTTCTTCTCATTATTGTGGCAATGTCAACGGCAATATTGTGGAGTTCCGCCATGTTCCCACGCTAATTTCACACTTTGTTCAATGCATTAGTGACTTGTTCTGCTTGTTACTGGCCTGTTCCTGGCTTTTTACCGGTTTGCTCCTTGCCTGTTCTGCTTGTTACTGACCTGTTCCTTGCTTGTTCCGCTTTTTCCGTGTTTTAGTAATGTTGGTCTCTTTATTGCTCAAGTCTTGATATGTTGCCTGACCTTCCTTAGTGAAAACCACTGATACGCAAAAAGCAGACTGCACATCTCCCTCCAGATTCTCTTGTGTTTCCTGGATGTTGAGGAAAGAAAAAGAGTTTTTCTACCTCTTATATAAGCATGATGAGCCCCAGACTCAAACGTTCGAAAAGGGAACTCTCATTACATCGATCACTCCAAAAAACATTTGAAATCCACCAAAGTTACTTTGCAACCTCACTCTAAACCTTGCGGTATACCGTAAATCTACCGTGGTATAGTATTGACAATGTTTTGTGAGAGTTCTGTGGTATCAATCAATCAATCATTTCACCAATGATTTACGTAGTATTGGGTGAGAAACATGCATTGCCAGTCCTGATACTCACTTGTGCCAATCTCTTGTCATTTCCTGAGCATTTAGTAAATTCAAACATAAACTTATCAGCAATGCATATTTGGCAGCAAAGATATTTAGAATTGCAAAATACTTGGTAGATAAGACACCAAAATAACAATGGAAAACAGGAAAAATATGTATTTAGCTATACTTATAGTATAGCTTGAGGTTGAAATTGGAAGAGCGAATTTATTCCAACAGAGACATTTTCGTCCTAACTGAGGAATAGCTCCAAATTTCAAAACTTTGTGGAAAGTGGTGCTTTTTTCACTCCCATCGGAGCGATTTTGTCTTTAAGATATTTTGGTGCGTCTTTAAGTTTCAATTTTGTACCAAGCGATCATCCTCCAAATTTAAAATCAGGTCAATTCAACTACTTGTTATTCTCCACATTGCCTAAAGATTGGTCACAGTTGACAATAGTTTAATTAGGAGTAGAGCAGATCTGAACATTTTACCTTGTTCGATGCTCTTGTCAAGGTGTTAAAGACATTGACATTTACTGCCATTGAGGGATGACCAACTTTCTTCTTTCAGCCATGATTCAGCCATGTTAGAATTCAGCCATGTAGGTGCATAATGAGTTAATCATTGAGAGTTATGAAATGCTGTTTTAATTGGTTTTGGATAATATGAAACTTGTTGTACAACAGCTACTTCTCATGGATTATCAGAAATCATTGCCCTTAACTTTCACATTACTGAAACTAGGATGAATGTCACACTGGAGATGATACAATTAATATCATAGCTATAACTCTTGCAAAAATCGCTATGAGACAGCAACTTTTAAATGGAAGATCTTAATAGATACCATTATATTAATAGAAATTCCATAAGTTTACAAAGAACGCTTATATTCACCTCTGCTTAGAAACCTCGGGACAATATACCTTCTCAAGAAACTTTCAACTAGTTACCTATTCCTAAAAAAAAATTAAGTAACATTGATTATGCTACAAACAGAGCTTTTTAATGTAAAGATCTATTTGTAGTGCAATTAATATTACTTTATTTATTTTTTTATCAATTTAACAGTGTGCAACACACATAAGAGAAGTTTGTTTGAGTATTACCTGTTCTTAGGCTGAATTGAAACACGCTTCTTGCTTTGAAGATCTGAAATAGTTTAAATCGATACCCTGTTTTGCGGATTTTTTTGGCCAGGTCTATAACGCGGACCACGCGTACCCCGCCGACCTTCTCCAGAATCATGACTTTCAGGTCCGCGAAATTAATGTCCGCATTTTAGAATTTTCCTATAGAATGAAATTCTAAACCACGGACATTCATTTCGCGGACTTTTTACTAAATTTTGAAAATTTTTGAAAAATAAAATCTCAATGAAAATTGAACCATTAACCATTTTACGAAACATCACCATAGGAATACCGAACAGTTTTGAGAGGCACATCTTTGCCAACCTAAACAGGACAAGTATTATCACAATATATACTTTCATATCTATATTTACATCTATATTCATTTCAATTCACAGATAAATTTTCACAACTCTGACAAATTTTGACGCCATTTGTTTGCACTATGAATTTAGGTCCATTGTTTAGCAAACATTATTTCTGTCGAATATTATACGATATGTTTATGTCAAATGATGCCTCCAAATCTAGCGCAGCGTTGACGTTATATCTAGTGCGGACCATATAAAACGGTTTCCACTGCGAATTCTAGGAATGCTGATTATCAGAGAGCCTGGTTAGTCACAGACCATTGACTTGATCAAGAGTAACATAGGGCAAAATTGTCTCTCATATCTCTGACCCGGGAAACAAGTTGTATCATTTCAATGGTCTGAATGCCGCAAATGATAAGCCAAAGACAAAAAAGATATGAAGTAAAAATTTTGGTAAATAACAGCCTTGAAGAGGTCCTGCATGGCTGGACGAATTATTGGTATCTTACCCCATGGGGACTTCTATTGGAATGTGACGAAGGGGTCAGACACAGCATATTTTTGAAAAATCCAAAAACATACAAAATGTTGGACATTTTTAGGACCCAAAAATACACGCAATGCCTAATGATACAAAAACTAGAGATTTCATGGCTTTTTTTCGGCAACTTCGCTGCAATGTTTTGTTGAAAAACTCAGCCTAACACTCACCTTGTCACATTTTTTCATCAGCAACCCATAAAATATACCAATCATGCACCAAATAGCGTACACAAAGGTATACCAGACAACGTTTCGCAAACCCAAAAAGTGTCTGACCCGTCACCAGATAATAGCGAGTGCTCCCCCTGATTATCTTACATGTATTTCTTAATTTTGCACATACTCAAGGGCGGAGCCACGGGGTTGACTGGAGAGGACATGTCCACACCACTTTCCTCAGGCCGGTATTCATTCCCAAGCAAAAACGACATAAAAATCGTTTGGTATATCTTCTGGCCATCAATTCTATCTCTTTTCCACCCCACTCTTTCTGGGCTGGCACCACCCCTGCACATACTTGCTGTTGTTCTTTGTCGCACTGCGCTGTTCCTGCTTTCAAAAAAATCTTTGATCCCCACTCATGGCAGATTGAAGTGACCTGGACAGAGTCTCCGTCGCGTTTCCGTTCGAACAATTGCTGAGGCCTTCTAGGTCATGTCCATCTCCCACGAGCTGGGATTACAGTCAATTGTGCCTTCACAGGGGAGATAGAGACAGAAAGAAATTATCACTGAAAGTATTTTTTATAAGAAACTAAGAATTTCAGCAAATTTATAGCTTGCAAAAGTCTGCCAGACCCATGTAAAACTTCAATGGAAGCCCTTATTAAAATGTCCGTCAAATAAAGCCCGCATTTTGGAATTTTGTTACAGGGCCAAATCCTAGGTTACCCTGGGTTAAAGCCTTAGGTTACGACTTGTGAATTTGCACACCTCCACAACTTCCTTCTATTAATATGCCAAAGAGATTTTGTATCCTTTACGTTTTGCAAAAGAGTGGACCTAACTTCGTATGGTGAGCAAATGCTGCCATATAGTTTGTGGAAGTCGCAATGATAAAATTACCTACTGTATCTTATTCTCATAGTGATTCCCAAAATCCTATTTCTTGTTTTAATGGTTCGATCATATTTTTAAAAAATTGTTTTGTCTCAAATTTTCAAAATTTAGTAAAAAGTCCGCGAAATGAAGGTCCGTGTTTTAGAATTTCACTCTATAGGAAGATTCTAAAACGCGGACCTTAATTTCGCGGACCTATAAAAAAAATGTGCGAGATAAAGGTCCGCGTTTTAGAATTTCACTCTATAGGAAAATTCTAAAACGCGGACCTTAATTTCGCGGACCTACAAAGAAGTCCGCGAGATAAAGGTCCGCGTTTTAGAATTTCACTCTATAGGAAAATTCTAAAACGCGGACCACATTTCGCGGACCTGAAAGTCATGATTCTGGAGAAGGTCCGCGTGGTCCGCGTTATAGACCTGGCCGTTTTTTTTTTGTAGTTTCCGAGCATTGCCTTTTTCTCAAAATCCTTAATTCGTGAAATTTACCCTGCCAAAAAGGAAACTGCAAAAAATACTGTAACTTAGGGCACTAGCCTCTTAGCGTCAGAACGTCATTGAAACATTTCAATTGGCCACTAACTTTGCATACTGTAACAGATTGCATTGGTTAACTTTTTTCTAGGTCACCCATAATTAAAATGTTTTTGATTCCTACTTATATTTGATTCTCATTGTAGGTAACACTAAATATTGGAATGCAGCAAGAAAATAACAATAAATGGTTGGCACTATATAACCCTTTATTCATAGTGATAAATGAAAGGAAAGAAATGGAGACATGGCAGCTAACAAAAAAGGAGAAGTTCAGTTTTGTTGCTGATACGTTGGAAAACTTAAAAACAAGATTTCAACCAAAGTCTGGTAATGATGTAAAGTACTTTGTAATTGGTTACTGTTGCAAGTGGACACTTATCAAGGAAGTGTTTGGAGACGCTATCGAGGTTAAGCTATACCATTTTCCCGTAATAGCAAGGATTACTACAACACTTGACAAAAGTCATCCATATCATAAGATACTTTGCCAGGATCTACGAAAGGTGTTTCGAGCCTTCAGTGACAACGGCGAGCAAAGACTGAAAGCCATATCTGAACCTTTTTGAGGCAAAATTGAATGAAATCATTGGAAACTGGAAGTCAATAGAAAATTTCCCCAAATTACTGGAAGTAGAATTTTGCTAAGCAATTGATAATCTAATGCACCATCTACGTAGAGGATGTCTTTCTAATATACCACCGGGATTATCCACCAGCATAAATGAGAACCTTCACAAGTATTTGAATACAGTTTTCAAGGGTTATAAGATGGCAATGAATCTGTTAACGCTTTTCATTTTTGTGTGGAATTGCAAAAGAATCATCAGTGGAACAACCAATGTTTATTGCAGCATTCTTTCCAGCAGAGGCGAAAATAAGTCCAGGGGCAGTAATGAAAAGTTTGGCTTGGGCGTCTCCAGGAAGCCAAGCACTGCAATTCCATTGTTCACAAGTTACAGATGTTGGCAAATCCATCAGAAATGCGAACTGCTCTTCATCGACCGACATTAGCACAATAACAAGTAAATATTTTTTGTTTAAGAGGTTAATGTCCATATCACGGTTGGAGAACATCCTGCTTGACTTCCTTTTCATGGAAAACTTCTTTTGTAAATTTCTGCAGATGAAATGGCCTTTGTGATCTGAAATCGTTGCAAAGCATTCCGCAAAGCTGGTAGAACACTGTAGAAATTTTGGCTTGATCACGATTCCTGTGTTGCTCTACATCCAGCAGATGTGACAAAACTGTGAACTTCATTAACATTAAGGCGGGTTTCCACTTGTGCGAATGTGGTCGCGCGACCGATCGAGAGCAGTCGCGAGAACCAGTCGCACAACTGCGCGACCAATGCCTTGAGCATGCCTGATAAGTCATCATTGTAGAATCAAAGCAACCTGATTGGCTCTGTTCGTGCTGGTCGCAAAAAAGTTGAAGTCAATCCAACTTCCAAAATCAGTCGCGCAATCGCTGATGACTGGGGAATCTTCTTTTGTAAAACAAACTATGCATGCCCAGACAACTGGTCGCGCGATCGCATGACCAAATTTGTACATGTGGAAACCCTCCTTTAAGCATCAACTCCTTTTGGGTTAAGAATGGAAAATTGTCAAAGATTTTGAGTCGTTTAGATAACATTGGCGTAACTGGAAATGCAACAAAAGACATAGCCTTGTTTTTAAGGCTGGCCAAAGAGCAGCTAGAGATTGAAATCAAATGTTTCCGTACCAGGGATACCTTGGTCAATGGTAATCAACTGAGTTATCTAATTTCGAATGAAAATGCCGTTATGGAAGGACATGCAGATTTAGTTTTGAAAGCCTTGGTTAACGTGCTAGGATTTCCGATCATCCTACTCACCTCATTGTCATTAATACAGTACATTCCCATGTTTCCAAAAGATCCAGTCTTCCAAAATCAATGGCTTTTTATGGGCGTTTACCTCTCTGGCCCCATTACGTCCTTTGCGTTGGCTGAAGACGATGCAACCAGCTCTGCACATGGAGTTCAGGAGTATGCAAAACGAGCAAGAAAAAGTTGTTCTTGTGGCTCAAAGTGAAGAGAGGGGGGAAAGTGAATTGAGAATGCACAACATAAATGTAAATAAAACATTCTAAGCCTGTTCTAAAACAATAAAACATCCCAATTGTTTTCTTGTTTCTAACAGAAATTTGCTGGGCCCGCTGTCTCTTAGATCTACTGTGATCAGTGCATTCCGTACTCATAGTGGTCCTGTTAATACACCCATTTGGACAGACAACTCCATATTGTAATTTGATAACTCGTTATTAGTTGTTAGGTTGTTGTTAGTCATTAGGTCGTTCCACGGTTTACATGAACCCCAAATATCTGGACCACTATGTGAAGCCTATTGTAAGAATGATCCCCTCTTATGTAAAAGATACAACACATTTTGCAAGAGATACTGGAACAACGCCAATCAATCAAATGTGACCCATTCCTTGTCACTATGGAGTTTGTTCCTTATACACAAACATACCCCATGATGAAGGGATAACGTACAACCTTCAGTCGCTCAAACAATTTTATGGAGATCAACTACCCTTACCAGCTCAACACTTGCAGCAAATGTTATCAATATTATTGGGACGATATTATCTTCAAACACATGGCACAGCTATGGGAGCTACCTTTGCCCCGAACTATTAGTCTAGTCGTTTTAGTGAAAATATAACGTGTACCCGGAACAAAATAGTATAAAGCTGAAATTTCGTCAGTTGATGCAGAAAGGTATCAGTAGTTACCAAAAAAAAATCCCCATGAATCCCAGCCCGGGAAATGGGGTTTTGGGGGCAAAATTCATAATGGCGGACATCCCAATGGACTTAAATTGTGATCTCGTCAAAACTACATGTGTTGTAGCTCATTTGAAAGAGAATTTAATGCTGATTCCAAATTGCCTTAGAACAACACCCCTCAAATGTATAGTTTTTGAGCATTCATTAAATATGCGAAAAGAAGCCCAACAAAGTTTGAAGAAGATGAAAAATTTCAGATTGAACAAAATTACCCACTATAGTCAGTATCCAAACAAATCTTCGAAAATGTTCCTTTCGTCGTCGCTGTCATCAATTTCTTCATCTTCAAGGTGGCTTTTATCCTGAAGGAAACCAAATGGTATTAGGACATGGGTTGGAAACTAAAAATATAGGCCGCGCATTGAAGTGTATCAAATAAAAAGATGCGAAAATGTCAGTATAGTACAACTACTCTCTGTTTAGTTAAAGAAAACAGCAACTAATATCCTTCTGTGTTATACTAGGTAGCATGACTAAGATTTTTATGCACCGATTACTAAGCTGATTATACTAGGGTGAAGTACCAGGGGGGGGGGGCAGGTAATAATGAGCCCACAACTCTTTGAACAAAATATAGGATAAGCAGCTGAGATAACTAAAGAATGATCTCACCTCTATATTTCCACAACTTTCACCAAAGCATTCACCACATGTTGCAGCACATTTTAGTCCATGCTTTCGGCAGCTACATAAGTTTGTCCTGCATTGATTTTTAGAGGCTGCTTTGCAATTGCATCTTACTACTTTCAAAAGACTTTCAGGGGCAACATCCATATCAGTCATGATAGGAAGTAGTTGGTCTCCTTTGCAATACCATCCCCACTCTTCAGCTCTAAGTTGAAACTCGTCATCAAGTACTTTCCATAAAAAAATCTGCAGATGTACTCGAAGGCCATGATAATAAACTGAGCGATCCGTTGGCGGCATCTTTGCAGGATCAAAGCTTCCTTTGCATGCCATATCCAGATATTTCTTATATCTGAAAAATAGAACAAAATTAATGGCTTATTTCCAAGCAGCTTCATTTTTCGCTAAAGGGGAATTTTTACACGAACAAATTTCGATCTGTGGTAACTTTCTTTTCAACTTCGGAGCGAAATATTCTCTCGCAAGCAATATAATTTCCACTTGGTCGCAAAATGCTGAGACTTCAGCTATAAAACTATACTTCAAGCGTTCTAACATCTCATTGGGCTCATGCCGTTAGTGATCAGGGTTTTAAACCAAGTATCAGTATTATCATGAAAGTAGATATGAATGCATTGAATAAGATTTAAAACACTTTCTTCGTCATTTGGTAACGGGCCAAGCCCAAAATATTTTAAATCTTATGCATGGCAATCAAAAGAGGAATAATAATTGCACGTACCTCAGTTTTTTCAGTGTGTCATCATTCTTTCCACCGTACATTAGCGTGAAAGCTCTGACTGAGGCTTTCCCAATTTCAGCTTGGTTTGCCCAAAGATCACTCATTGTGTCTGAAATTTCTTTTAATTCTTCGGATTTCTTGACTAAATTGAGAAAACTGGCTTTCCCCTTTCCGAAAGGAGCTGATGTGGTGTCACAACCAGACATGGCATGAACGAACAGGTGTTCCCTTTCCACATCTAACCTCAGAGCAGCTGATTTCATACTCCATCCGTGATTCAATCTTTCTTGAAAGAATATCAGATCTCCCATTTCCTTCTTCCAGTGATACAGCAGCATTATCACAATATCTGTATCATCTGCTACTACAACAACGGGACATCTACTGGCGCAATAATGCAGTGCAGTTGAAACAATCGTCACCTGTCAAAGTTTGATTGAATTTTTTACTAACATGATGGCATCATCTACAGCCAATGGAAATTGCATTTTGTGCAAAGAAAAGTTCACAACAACTCCAACTGTAGTTAAGAAGAAGGGATATGAAACCTTGCTTCGAGTGAGCAATGAACCAAATGAGTTTAACTTGGCAACAGAACTGCAGGAAGCAATGGATGCCGGGCAACAAATTTTAGTACATTTTGACTGCCGAAGAAAATTCACCGACACTCGAAAGAATATCAAGAGTGAGGAATCAGAAGTAACAAAAAAGTTACGGTCTTCAATAGATAACGTATTCAATTGGAAAGAACATTGCTTTCTTTGTAGTCAGCTGGCTGATTTTAAGCATGCAGAACAAGGTTGCATCGTAAGAGTGATGACTTTACCGCTACGGGGAAATTTGATTTTTTGCGCAAGGGAAAGAGATGACGAGTGGGGTAAGGCAGTATTAGGAAGGCTTGAGAGCTGCAATGACCTTGTGGCAGAAGAAGCTATTTATCACTTAGCTTGCATGACAAAATTTAGGTTGAAGCGATCAAGTACCAAACAGAGAGGAAAACCGGTTGACAAAATTTTGCATGAAAGTTTCAATAGTGTATGTGAATGGCTGGAAAGAGAAGGAGATTGTGAATTGCATACGATTGCCGAGATTCAGGAAAGAATGAGAGGAGAATGCAAAGGACAATATGCAGCTTATTCCCCAAGGTATATGAAGAAGAAACTAAAGGAAAGATACAACGATCATGTGTATTTTGCTGAAATTGCTTGTGTTTCCAATGTTGTTTGTTTCAAGGAAATGGCAAATTATATCATTAAAGAGAAAAAGAAGAAACAAGAAGAAACAAGAGAGGACATCATTACAGCTGCAGCCAAAATAGTCAAAGCTGAAATGAGAGAACTGTCAAAATCAAACAGCATGTATCCAACAACTGAAGATATATCAAATTTAGAACAGGGTATGACATGGATACCGGATTCCTTGAAGCTTTTGCTTTCATATTTAACCCTATTTTGGTTGGGGGGGGGCAAATTTGCCCCCCCTAGTAGATTTTTTTTAATAGCTCTGCGAGGAAGAATTTTATAGCCATGAAACTTATTGACTTTTTGCAACTACTTATTGTGCAACATCTCAAAAAGTTTCATTGAAATATTTTGAAAAATGAGGGGGCGGGAGACAATTTTCTGGGACTGACCCAGGAAAAATCGCAAATTCTCAAATCTCAATTATCGCGAAAAAAGGAGCAGAAGTGGAATAATTTGCAAATTTCTTTTGTAATGTTGTGTTATTTGATGCATTCTATCACAAATATCATGTTTGGATGGAAAATATGCTCCAAATTTAATTTTATCTCGATTTTCCTGATTTTGGTCAATTTTGCCGGTTTTCTTGACCACACAAGGGAAAATGCTGATGTAAGCAAAAATGGTGGCTATTTTTCGGTTAATTTTTATATTTACATAAAGTACATGCCTGAGGCTTTCAGCACACCAAATTTGGTCGCTCTACCTATTACCAGTCAAGAGTTAGGTAGGGGGGGCTTTTTTGCCCCCCCCCCCCAACCAAAATAGTAATATCAAATAGCCCAACCACTATAGGGTTAATCCCTACCAAGCTAAAACAACTGACAATTGGACAGTGCATTGTACAGGCCGCGAAACCAAGGTCCCTATTATGCCCGGTCCCATTTGGATTGGGAGTAGAACTGGAGAAATCGTTTGGCTCTAAGTGGCTCCTGAACCATCTTGCTAAACTGGGGTTTTCCATTAGTTCTGATGAAGTACTACGTTACAAGCAATCTGCCATTGAACATTCTAAACAACATGGCAATGAAGTTGTCTATGAAAGAAATACTTCGTCTTTCACACAATGGTCTGCAGACAATGTCGATCACAACATCATAACACTTACTGGTAAAGGAACATTTCACGGAATGGGCATTATTTCAATGACCAGCGGTGCTGAAGAGAGTAGAAGAATCCATGTCATTAATAGATTGAATAAAAGGCAACCCACAACATCGTTCTTTGAAGAGTATGGAATTCCTGTATTAAATTATCTTGGATCAAGTATGAAAGGTCACTTGAAATTAAGGCTGAAACCAATAATGCAGTTGAAGTCCCCTCACGTATTGCCACCAGAATGGAGCTACGATTTTCTTTGGCACTCTACTAGATTTATCAAATCTTCGTCAAATGCTACACCAAACTGGTCTGGATTCATGCAAGACGTGACAAGTGCATCAGAAGTTGAAGATAAAGCGTTAATAAAGTTCTTACCAATAATTGATTTGAGCTCAACCGACGAAAGCTGCATTTATTCAACCCTTGTCTTCATCATCGATCAAGCAAAGAAACTTGACATACTGGTACCATGCGTCACCTTTGACCAACCTCTATGGTACAAAGCCATTGGTATCATTGAAGAGACAGGACTAAATATCGTTGCTAGATTAGGTGGATTTCACACTGTCATGAGCTTTCTTGGCAGTATCGGCAAGATGATGAAAGGTTCAGGCATAGAGGAGCTTTTTGCTGAGGTGTATGCAGAAAACAGCGTTGAACATATCATTTCGAGCAAAGCCGTATCTAGAGCATTAAGAGCTCATTTTTTGGTTGAGTCTGCTTTAAAGTGCCTACTTTTTGACATTGCGAAAGATGATTTTAATCTCGATGTTGCTTCTTTAAAGACCCTTCTTGAAAGCACGGAAGATGAAAGAGATATGGCCAAACTCAGTTCATTTGCAGAAGCTAAAGTAACTCATGATATACATAATGCCCTAGAAGCACTCACATCACAATTAGTGGCTGAATCAAGAACATCCAAACTTTGGTTGTCTTATCTTCAGTACATCAGCATCATAAAGCGGTACATCTTGGCGGAAAGAACATCAAACTGGCAGCTGCATCTGAATTCAACTGTTGAAATGTTGAACATATTTGCATCGACTGGACACACAAACTATGCAAAATCAGCCCGCTTTTATGTACAGCAGATGCAAGCACTTGAGTCTACACACCCACGGTTACATGACAAGTTTATGGAAGGAGAACATGCAGTGAGAAGGAGCAAACACAGTTGGGCTGGTTTGTGGTCCGATTTGGTTATCGAGCAGACACTGATGCGATCTGCAAAGTCAAGAGATGGTTTGACACGAGGTCGTGGAATGACAGAGAGTGTTCGACATATGTGGGTTCTAAGCTTAAATCATAGTGCTGCTATTCATGATGCAATGACAGAGCTTTCAGGAGTGAAGACAAGAACAAGTGAGCAACACGTAGACATGGGAGCATCAAGATGCAAGCGTGATAATGAAGATAGGTTAAAATTTACAACTTGGTTAGAGGAAAGGAACCCCTTCACCTATAAAGATGAGCATCTCCACTCATTGTCTACAGGAATCGTATCTGTTATTGGAAAAGACAGTGTCAACTGTGAGAGAGCTGAGGAGCTGGGATGGCAGATACAAGAAGAACTTGACAACATGTCACTGGCTGATGCTTCTGTTAAACGCAAAAATCAAATCAAACCACTGGACGCATTTCAAAATACAGTGAAGATCAATGAAGTTCAAGTATATGTGAATACTACGTTTCTGTTCACTAGATTGGCTGCAGTCGCTAAAAGAGAAAAAGACGAAGAACAATACTTTGATCATGAACTGACCACTGAACCCATGGCTCTTTTCAAAAATGGATTGATGAGGAAGCCTGATAAGCCAGCATTGAGGAAAGCACTACTCAAAGAAGAAGATGTGATCAGTATTGATAAGATGAGGGATGAATGCATGTTTGTGGTTGATGGCGGGGCTCTGCTGCACAGAGTGTGTTGGATTAAGGGGATGTCTTTCTCAGAGATTGGAAAACTGTACGTTGACTACACCCGGAAGCATTATGGAGAAGCTACGGTGGTTTTTGATGGATACAAAGAGCTTTCTGCTAAGTCATGTGAGCACCAGAGAAGAGCTGGTAATGGGGCAAGATGCCCGGACATTGAGATTGTTGAATCAAACAAAGTTCAATTCCCCCAGGAAAGATTCCTGTCGAATGAAGGCAACAAAGATCAAATGATAAAACTGATTTCAAGCTTCCTTAGAGATGATTCAGGGTTTTAAACCAAGAAACTGTGACGAATGATGTTTTTCCCGTAAATTTCGCTACAAAAACTTTTGTGATCGAAAAAAGTGCATTTTCGCCAGAGACACAAATTGGCGCCAATTTTGAATTCAGGTCATGCCTTGACAGAAACGTTCGCAAAATTCCAAGAAACGTGAAAATTGAGAAACTTTCCACCCACGAAAGTTTTTGCCCCTTAAGTTTATTTGCCCCTTTAGTACACCAGTACCTACCCTTGGCGCCAGACTCTCTCTATACCAGAGAACAGTGTCTTTTAGAGAGTCTGGTACCCAGAGTACCCAGGTACCCAGGGTACCCAGTACTATGGAGTATCTTAAATTGTTGGCGATCTTACAGTTGAGTTTCTTATAAGCGGTTTCTCATGAAAAATATGTGTATTTAGACATTGAATTACATTTATCTTCTTACTTCATATGCTTCTCCAGTTTTCCATTTCAATACATACTTTAGACTTGTAAACACAGGAAAAAATGTGGCAAATCAAAGAAGACATTTTCATTTTCCATTTCACTTTCTTTTTTATATTAGTTATGCATGGTAGCCCTGTTAGTCGGAATGGTGGATTTTCAGGGGGCCGTTCCAAAGACTACAAAATTTCCATTCAAAAGGATATATTTGAAAACGAATAAGGCTCTGCAACATCCATTGGAAGTTATAACACTTAACCATATCGTAAAAATTGAGTAAACAGGATTTGAACAAGCAGATTCATTTAATTAATTTAAATAGATTAATAATGTTCTAATGAATTGTATCTTTACTCAATCCTTACTTCTTTATAAAAGATGTAACAAGTCAGGTGTCTTTTGTAACACTACCTATCATCTATTAGCACTGATGAGATGACATAGGCAAAGTAAATTTGTTTCCAACTAGATGTTTTGGCAGATCTTTAAATTTCTACCACTTAATTTGCTAAACGAAATGGTAAAGCCCAACGACTTTTTCATTATATGATTTTCTAAGACAGTTGACTGTTTTTACAAAAAAGGAGATGGGGATGGAAACGTAATTATGACATCATACCTTTTTTTGTGTCATGCGATACTTGCATGGAATTTTACGTCGGAGGGTGGAGTACCTGCATATTTGCTTTTCAAATAACAAAAAGGATTGCAACCACGCCCGCTGCCATCTTTGCAAATTCATTGCATAATTTGCTTCACATCGGCAAATTTTCATCGTCTGATGCTTCCTCTATTGTAATATATATTTTTAGAGTTCATATCCTTTTAAAATTGGCGGATGATATGTTGTTCTGATATGGAAGATGACGCAACTGAAAAAACATCATTTCTGTTTAACATGAAACTGCAATTAATGACCCATAACTGTGGCTATAAAAATGGATATTTTCAGAAATGAAGTCAGTAAAAATTCATTGCTGTACTAATACATTGTGCTTCAACAAACTTCGATACACTCATGAATATGTTTGACTTATATCAGATCCTGTATCAGGGAAATCTGCAATTGATCCAATGGATGCAAGCTCGCAACTTAATAAAGCCGCAAATGAGGTGTGCGGCAAGGAATTGCAGACGTCAGATGCAGTTGCAGGCAAGAGATGGCCAAGATGGATAACAATGGAGATGCCCTTTTGCCCGATGTCGTTCCAGCAAGAGTATCAGAGATGGCAGCTTCTTCTCTCAATCAAACCTCACACTTCAGCAGATCATATCTGTGATATACTGCTGGAGTATAGGGATGTCAATGTCAACCACCACCATTGTCATCGGACTGGCGGAGAAGACTGTCGTCGATTGGTTCAATTTCTTGCGGGAAGAATGCACAGCAAAGTTGCTGAGGATGCCGATGCAGGATAAACTCATTGGCGGAGTGGGTGAAATCGTTGAAGTCGACGAATCTGTGATGGTGAAGAGAAAATACAACCGTGGCCTTTTTCGAGAGCAGCATGACCAGTGGGTTTTCGGGATGTATGATCACCAAAGAAGAGTTGGTTGGATAGAATTTGTTGCTAGCCGAGACGCGCCAACATTGTTGCCTCTTATCCAACGATACGTACGTCCCGGCACCATGATATATTCAGACGGCTGGGCAGCGTACAATAACCTGCCAAATATTGGTTATGGACACGAGCGTGTCATACATGCAGATAATTTTGTCAACCCAGTGACTGGTGTGCACACAAACGGTGTAGAGGCATATTGGTCCTGGGCAAAGCAGAAACTCAAGGCTGTATATGGTTCTAGGCTGCACATGGTCCCGTCGTACTTGGACGAATACCTGTGGCGTGAACGCTTCGGTCTTCAAACAGCAGAAGCATTCAACAATATGCTGGCACATATCGCAGAACACTATAACTAATAACTCTTTATTGGAACACGTATGGTTTATAGCATAGCATTAGAATTTGACATGTAGCATTTCTATTTCGTATTTATTGTTAGTTTGGTTGTATTTTTAGTCATCTTTAGTTTGGTTCATATTGAAGTTAAAATGCTTTATATTTATTTATTTCACCTCTAAAGAAGCTTTCTCCCGCATTTGAGGAGAAATTACGAAATAATATTTTGCTTTGATATTTTAAAGGCAGGCGTTTACGATTTACTAGATACAAACCTTGCAAGGCAGGCGTATGCCCTTTCATTAAAGTTAGCTTTATCTGAGGGCTGATCGTGCTGTTTACATTGGGCTCCAATCTAAAAAAACATTAGTTATTTGAAAAACAGCGCTAAAGTTTTTTTTAAACTTTCTCATTAAAGACACAATCTTCATATGCGCTCAGATAGACTTTCATGTGCTTGAATAAAAATCTCACTGTACTTTAGATATAACTTTGCCTGATCTGGGGGCATAAGAGTATTGAGGCATAGTTTTTAGGCAAAATTTTCTAGCCATTTCATTTCTTCAAATATTACTTAAAACAATAAACTAGGAATGAAGCGATGAAATGTGCTCACCGACTGACTATAAAGACATACAGGGTTTCTAAGAAACTTGTTCGAAACTCTGGTTTCAGCTTTCGCACAAACTTGAACTTCAAATGCTTGTAGCTCCATTAATTTTCAGCGGATTTGCTAGATTCTTGTGTCAAAAATGAAAAAAATCTCACAAAAATGTTTACTTGACCAAGTGTCCAGTCATCGAAACCTTAGTTTTTAGTATTTAAAGTGAAAATGAATCGAAATTTTTTATTCTTCTAATCGCACAAATCGATATCGTGGATTTCATTTTTCTTGGTTTCATTTTCATATTTCTTGTAGTTTTCTCAAAAATTAGAATCGAAAACCGAATTTTCATTCAAATTGTGGCGGCAAATGAGCGCGGTCAGGACGCTTGGTACCAGACCTCTCTGACGTCAAGTGTTTTACATAAGATGAATGAAGAAATACAAATGACGTGTTGACTGCGTAGTCAGGCCTTGTAAAAAGCAAAGCGAAGCACCTTGATGATGAAAGAAACTGGATTGTAAAACATTCTCACGCACATGAATGGAGTGTTGCAATTTGATATTTCCATTCAGATGTTTATTTCATTCCTTACCGCTCTCAAATGTCGTATTGTCGTAATGTGTTGCAGGCAATTTTCTTCTCAAAGAAAACTCCATGATGATTACGCAAGGTTCGTCACTTTTTGTAGTTGTGTTTTACGTGTTTATCACACGTTTCGCAAGTCATTATTTTGGCTTTGTATTGAAGTGTTACATCTTTTAATTGGTCATTGTGTGCTGTTGTAAGGTCAAGCATTGCATCCTCTATGAAAAGAGTGAGTTTTGGGACATTCAAGATAAAGGCGAAAGCCAAAGGTGCTGCTTGTTTAGAGACCCGTCTTTACACGTGAATTTAGGCCAGGGCCTAAATAAACAAATGGAACAGGAGGAATCAGGAAAGAGCGGAGCTTCTACTCGTGGTGGCAAGTACTGCGTTGCTGGTTTGCCAAATGGAATTTCCTGTACAAACTGTAGTCGTACTCCTGGCGTGTCGATGCATCGATTTCCGAAGAAACCAGCACTTCGAAGACTGTGGACGCAATTTGTGCGTAGGCACAGAGCCAATTTTGATCCATCGACCTACAGCACCGGACCTTATTTGTGCTCGCGCCACTTCGATGCTGCTTCCTACTCCAGATCTCTGGCATTGGAATTGGCCGATTTTGATACCAACAACACAAAACGCTTTCTTGTTCGTGATGCTGTGCCTTCTATTGTTGGTGTCCCAAACGAAGCTGAAGAAAAACAAATCTCAGACCGCGATAGGCGTATGGTATGTACAAATCAATAAATGTGATCAGCCCATCACAAAACATTTTTCGTTTACGTCAAAATTTATGCTCACAGATAATAATTGTTTCTTAATTTGTTGAATTTTATCACCATTCTAAATTATAAAAAGTTTTTGTTAATATGAATTTATAATAAATGATACAAATCTTGTTTCCTAGTTGTAGTACTGTTTTTTTCCAAAACCAAGAATATGTCTCTGTACAGGTTGTTTTCTTCAATAAAAAAAAAATACAGAACTCAATCAAGAGTTATTGGTCAAATTTGCTTTTCGTTTTCTTCAGTCTTGATTATGGCTATTACCTCATAATTTTACTATTTTTTATCAAGTTACAATTATTACTTTGTAGCTTCTAAGAGAGACAGTGACCTTGCACCATTCTGAATATGATGCGGATGTTGAAGATGTTGCTGAAGGAGAAGATCCAGTCACTGCTCAACATGAGACTGCTACTGTTGCCGAGCAAACGATTTTGTTGCCTACAAGGGTTACTTCTGTTGATGATTTTTCTGCAGAGCCGGAAAGCACCATACCCAAACAACAGACCAAATTTACACAGGCTAACAGGTCATGCAAAAGCTGTGTCATAAAAGGGAGAAAGAAAAAATGAGGAAAAGAGGGCAGAGACTTGAAAAGAAACTTGCCAAAATGGAGGATGAATTGGTCATATGGCTATTGGAGTCTTTTGGAACTCTATTAACAATAACCTGAAGAGTCAAGAAAATATAACAGCTTTCAAAAATAAGATAAAAGAATACAAAAGGAACGTAAACCAGCATTCATTTGAAAAAGAGGCCTGTATTATTAATAACAAGAACAAAGATTTTAGGTACTTTTGACACTGTAAATACTTTTAACTATTTTAATCTCTTGTTTTACTTTCTATTTTAAAAAAGGTAATTAAGCTTATTTTTGTTTGTAGCTGCAGGTCCACATCAACGTTAGTTGCCTTTAGGTAAACCTGCATTACCAAATAATTAATGTATGTATGTATGTATGTATGTATGTATATTACGACAAGTAAGTTGTCATTTGGTGAAATTTAAAATTGTGATGATAGCTGCATAGTCAGGTCAGCAGAGTGTGGCACTTATCAATGAGCTTTCTGGTGTGTCAGGATAAATTTCTTTGAATGTTCTCTGTTTTGAATAGCCTAAATTGAAATATCTGGTGTACAAAGTGCTATACTCTGCATACCCTGGTATAGTATGATTTTCTAACATGTCTTCGCTTATGGCTGGGGGCAGCTCAACCCCAAAAGATTGCATACACTTGGCAGAGTCCTTTTGCATTAAATAACAATTTTTTTGTTTGAAAAGATGTTGTATATTGTAATGGTTTTTAAGGAGTGAAATGCTGCTTGGTTATTTGTTCAGCTTGTTCCGTACCCTTCTGCCTGAGCAGTGTCAAGGGCTCACTCAGCATGGGCTAATGGATTGAAATGTTTGTTAAATCTTTGCACCAAGAGAATAAATTTCTTCCAGTATTGTGTCCCCAGTAGAGATCAGGGGTAGGAAGGTAGAATTATGGTGCTGCCCTGTAAAAAGTCCATTGTTACCAACATTTTTTGCCATACCAAGGGTGGATTTTTGCTGAAAAGGGCTGAATTTTGAATATTTTTGCAACAATGGAGGCTCACACCCTCGCAGCTTCCTGGCATGGACGTTCATGCAAGTACAAATTTCTTCACATTACTTTATCTGTCCTCCATTAACAATCTTACCATTTGAATCCTAGCAAACAACAATGAAACAATCCACACAAGCAAAAGAAATTGAAACAGTGGTGCAATTGGAATCAGAGGCTGAGTCAGATACTGAGCAGGATGATTCAAGAATGGAGATTGATGATGGTGAAAGCAGTGATTTGAGTGAAAGCAGCTTTGATAATGAGGAGGATAGCTTTTGTTCAGATGATGATGATGAAGATGTTGAAAAATATGCTGATGAGCTTTCAAAAAACTACATAAGGTATTTCCAAATTTTATCATTGCATACTCTGGTTGAGTTGTTGTTATCCCTGCCATTTTTAACCTGGGGTATTTTCAAAATTCATTTATTAGCGCTTGCATGTAATTTTTTGTATATTTCTGTAAGTTGATTTGCTTTCTTTTAATCATTGTAAAAATTGATTTTATGGCAAGAATATACCTACCTACCTATGGTATGAGGTAAGGGCAATTTTCCTGATGTCATGCTAATGCAGCTTTTTTGCTCCACAGGATTGATCCTTCTACCACTGTTCAAGAGGAACCAAAATTTGTTGTGTTTCATAGCATGCTGCTGAGTCTTTTTTCCCTGTTTTGTTTCAAGTGCAGAGGAAGCTCCCCAAATGTGAGATCCTTCAAAAACGGAACAATGGTGACAGTTGTGCAGGATTGTGAAAGATGTGGGTGAGATTCATTCATATGGAGATCTCAACCATTTGTACTTGGGCGTTATCCAGCTGGAAATGTATTGCTCAGCTTTGCTACACTAACTGCTGGTGCTTCAATTAGCAAGATACTCCTTGTCTGCAAGCACATGGGTCTCATGACATACCAAGCCAGGACATTCTTCCTGCATCAAAGAAATTTCCTTGTTCCTTCCATCATTCGGCACTGGGAATTGTACAGAGCCTCATTGCTGGATCAAATGTCTCAACTCAAGGAGCGTCTGACCATTTGTGGTGATGGCCGTTTTGATTCTATGGGTCACTCTGCCAAATATGGAGCTTATACTATCTTTTGTGAAAATGTCATGAAAATTGTCCATTTTGAACTTGTCCAGGTATGCAAATTAAAAAATATATAACCTTCAACAGCTCCTAATCTTCCAAAATGAATCTCTTCCTTGCAGTATACAAAGTTGCTATGAAAACCTTTTGTGATATGATTATTCTTTGGCTGCATATCCACATTTTCCCAAAGAAAGGGTTAAGAGGAATTGCAGCTGAGCAACCTTACAGTCAATCGGCATTGAGTGTGCTGACTGTGTTGTTCTGTTGGTGCTTGCAAATATGTATAGAGTTTGTGCACATGCACAGGTCTAGGGAAAGCTTCAAACAAACTGTGTTGCAATTTTGTTTGGTGCAAAATTCAAACTTTGTGTAACTCCTAATTCTGAAATATGCATTCAAAAACACACTTGCAACACTTTGTACAAATTTGCTGCAAGCTAGATGCAAACCCTGCTTTATGTTGGAGGTTTCCCACGACATGTTGTCCAAAAAGAAAGAAAAGAATTTTAGATATCAACAACCACAGTGAAGGCTGATACTCAGCATCTGGTTTCTTATTTTCTGTTTACAGGCAAATGAATGCAAAAGCAGTTCAAATATGGAATTACTTGGTGTTCAGAGGTGCTTTGAATTTCTTACCAAAAAGGGAGTGACACCATCAAGTTTTGTCTCTGACCGGCATAAAAGTGTTGCAAAATGGCTTCGTGAATCGTTTGAAAATGTAGCCCACTATTATGATATCTGGCATGTGGCTCGAACAATTATTAAAAAACTCACGAAAGCTGCCCAAGAGAAAGATTGTGAGATAATTAAAGGATGGATGACGTCGATACGCAATCATCTTTATTAGTGTGTCACTACAACACAGGAAGGCTTTGGTGAATTGATTCTAGCCAAATGGAAATCAATTATGAACCATATTGAAGATGTGCATGATGAACATTCAGACAAACTGTTCAACAAGTGTATTTCATGAAAGATTGAAAAAGCGGCACTGGATTAGAAATGGTGAGCCATACTGTAAATTGTTGTGCTGCAAATCTGTTACTATCAAACCCACTCCAAAGTACAAGCATTGCACAGATCAATGTGACAAGAACCCTTTAGATTATGATATGAGATCTTGAGAGCCATTTTTTTAGCCAAATTTCTTTAAATCTTTCTGAAACAGAATTCTATGCTGGAAAACCATATGTTTATGTGAGTAAAGCCTGGCATATACTGTATTTCATAACAAAGAGTGTAGGAAATAATGAATCGAGGGCTGTTCATTCAGCTAAAGTTTAAAAAAGTCTTCTAGCCTTCGCAAAAGTTTTCAAAGTGTAATACTTTCACAATAATTGCTCCTCAAGAGGAAGCTTTTCTACAGTCAATTACTCAGCAACGGTTCTCTATTTTTGCAGGTACAATTGCATATGACAAAGTTAAATCCATTCTCATGAACACAAGCTTGCTGAATGACATAAAGATGTTGTCCCCGAATGTTCAAACAAGTTGTTTGGAGGGTTACCATTCTACGCTCAACCATTGGCACCCCAAAATGCTGCATTTTCAATGGCTTGGGACGTTGTGCAGGTATGTTAAGTCTTGTTTCAAGTTTCATGATTGTTTCACTTGCAAAATCATTGTAAAGGCTTGATTTCTATTCAGCAGAATTTCAGTGTGGACTTACATTTACACAATCAAGTGTTTTCATGCATAAAATTCTATTCAAAGTCAAAGCCATATATTCTAACATAAACAAAAGATTTCCATCAGCTTGGAAAATCTACTGAGTGGAAATCAGCCTTGAGCAGTTTATTTATCAAGGATATATACTGAATATGAATGATAAGAATGGAAGATTTCCAGTCAATGGTTATCGGTTTCTTTGAACAGACGATGTTAAAAAGTTTACTTTTGTAGCCTGCAAACTGATTTGAGGCCTTTCCTTTTCAAGACATATTCTGGCAACATCCCATTTCAATGAAAATTTAAACCGAGAGACACAGAAGACAGCAGATGGTGAAGAAATGATGCGAGTAACATGGCCTAAATACAAGCTTGGGGAAGAGTTTGTTCGGAGAGTGCCTGTTCCTCCAACCTATGGTGAGTGAAACTGTTTAATCTCTTATGATTAAGTTGCCATTTTACATTTGAAATATACTCATTTTTTACAATAAACCCGCTTATAAGGCTCAATTTTTCAAAACTAGAAATTACCCTAACTGAGTTAAAAAATACACTAAGAAACCATATAGTAATTTGTTCTCAAAAATGTTGCATTCAGTAATAGTGTGAATCATGTCTGTACTTGTTTCTACATCTTATTGGAAGCCCCTCTATCAAAAAAACAAGAGATTTGCTTTACACTTAGTAAATTAAAAAAAGGAAGAAAACACATTCGTTAGAAATTTTTGGTTGCAAAATTTTCTGAAAATTTAAGAAACTTCTAAAGATTAAAGCAACAGTTATGCTAATCAGGTGTGACCAGGAGCCTTAACCAAAATGCATGCATGGTCTAATGAAGAATCTTGAACAGTCACTTTGTAATGCAATGCATCTTAGTAACAGGGTGCCTTTGATCTTCAGTTTTTATATTGCGTTTTTGGTACCAATCTTCAATTCATACTGGTGTAAATTTGGGTGGCACTCTCTTTTTAGTAATTACGTGCTACACTTTGCTTTTTACAGGATACATCAAGTCGATCAGAGACCTCCTGTTTGCTATCCCTAAGGGTGAGATGTCACACATAATTGAAAAGTACATAAAATCAGCACCAAAACCTCTTGTGGAAAAATTTGAAAACCGCCTGTCAAAACGGGAAGCAGTCACTAAATACAAACAAAGAAAGGAAACACATGTATCATTATACCCAGCAGGTAATATCATTACTCATTCCATCGGTTGCTAATTGTCTCTCAAATACCTAAAGGGTTCAGGTTCTTGTAACAAGTGGAAAATATGACAACATCTATGCATGTACAGTAAAAACACAATATTACTATGCAAAATTGTCAAAATATTACAATATTTCAAGATTAATGAATATTATCTGGTAAATTACCCTCACAAACTTTACTTTCACTGGTCTTTTATTTACTTTTGTGTTGGCTACCCTCTGCAGTGAAGTAAAGTGATGTCTGTGTGCCGGCTGGCAGAAGCATGCCAGTAGTTACTCTGGTATGCAGGTTGTGGTCAATGATTTTCAAAAATTGTCCAACTCTTTTAGGAGCAGAACAGGACTTGCTGAAAGAACAGATGCTTGAAGAACAGATGACCAGTCAAGCAAAAACAAGGAAAAGGCAGCCACCACGTTGCCATAAGTGTAACCAGCCAAGAAAGGGTCACAAAAAGAAAAAGTGTCCCAAAACATAAGGTCAAAACGTTTGACAATCTAACATCATCTCACATTAGATGTCAGGTGAGAGTTGCTAGTAACTGTCTCACATGGAAACATTCATGCAAAAGTCTTTAATATACATCTTTATTTGCCTGACATGAAATGTGAGAACAACTTAATTACCATATAATAATATATTTTGAAGTCTTGTAAGTGGTAGGAAACCAGATTTGTTACATATCACAACAGACCTTTCTTTCTACTGTCATCAGATCTGAGGTTTGCCTTGAGCTATTCAGTCTGAAAATTAACTCTGATTAAAGTCTAAAAAAAATTGCGATCAAACACGATACCCCCATCATTTGCAAAACAAATTGTTTATTCAAATATTTGTTTTCTATTTTGCAAAGAATGTGATATGTAACAAAAAAAATTTAGCAAAAAGATTCCAGTTTTCAACTATTTACATAATATATACAAAGTACTGCCTGCAAGTTTCACTGTCTTTCTGCTGAATCCTTATAACCTGAAGCCTGAGCAGACGGGTATGTAGTGCGTACATGATTGTAAATGCAGGCAGTAAGTGGGCGTGAATTATCCCAACCAAGATAACCAAATATCCAGCGAATAAGCCACCGGTAAGCAACAGCACGGATATATCTGCAAGGGAACAAAAAATTGTTGTTTACTCTTTTATTAGGAAGAATGGGGAACAATTTATCAATTTCCAAATCAATGTGTTTGGTATAGGTAATAAATTTATTCTAAGATAAAGAATGCTTCATCTTATCTTGATATGAAGCAACGTATTTTGTGGGTTTATTGCAAGTAACTTTTTTGATACTGTTGTGCTGAAGATATGTAACAGTACACTCATTTTTACAAGAGAGTGAACAACCTGGGCTTGTGCAGCAAATGTCTTAACGTTCAGAACATGTCTCTTACTGCACAGTATATTTTTAATGCCAAGAGCATACTGTAGAGTTGATTCAGTTTTGTTAGAATGGCTCCCAAATTACTTGCTGAAATCTAGAAACAAATAGTAATGACAGAGTTTTGTGAAAATAACATCAATGCAGTTGCTATTACTGTATAGTGTCAAAACATTTTAGAACGCAAAGTGGGGTAGCTTCTTTGTATCTTATTCAAAAGATGAGTGTATCTCCTATAAAAACTGTAGTATAGCAAATACAATTCATGTAACACAATTACCTCGTTAGTAGAATACAAAGAAAAATGATTATCTGCCAATGTAAAACTGAGTGCTTTCATCTTGCCTGTGTGTCATACTGTACTTGCTTACAGCTCACAGAAAACTGCCACAGCTCACAAAAAAAACATGCACAGACTAAATCTTAAATCAAGGAGAAGGATATGGCACACTCTATTTGATAAAAATTTTTGACTTGCAACTCATTTGCTCCATGAATTCAATTGGCTGATGTTTGCCAAATAAAATGTAAGCCTAGGCCTACTAGACTTACCTTTTTGAGAGAACACAAGTTTACAAGCCGTTCAACAAACAACAAAAAAAATCGTTAAAGAATACATACTCTTCTTGCAACACACCAGGACGACGACGATACGATTTTCCGTTTCGCCCCTTCAGGAGAGGGCCTACTTGTAGCAATACTGCTTTGTTGACCATGGCCTTGTAGTCACGATGATCGATCACGCACGGCGCAGTGTCTTGCATCCCTTCGAACGTCACCTTGCCATACGCTGCGTGGACTTCTCTGCAGCAACGGTATTCCCTTGCAGAGACCAATAACTCAGTGCTGCATTTACCACACTGACACCTAAACGATAAGAAACGCAATCTGTCATTCCTGACTTGCTTAGGCCCATTTCCTTGCCCACCCTGCTTTGAAAGAACGTCGATAGAGGACGGCTGATTTGCGAACCTCCACACAGATTTTAAACGACCGAGGTAAATGGATAAGATGATGAATGAAACTCACCATTGGTCTAACGCAACCACTCCGTTGTATCGATCTCGAAATTGAGATGGTCGTATACCATCTTCGTCTTCCGGCTGATCCTCTCTGTCCCTCCTTGCCCTCCCTTCGTCACCATCACTTGCCTCATCAGATTCAGAAGAAGTCGCGAGTGGCTCGTACTGGTAGGGCAAATACTGTCCGCCATACGCCCCGATTAACTCCTCTTCATTACTAGATGATGACTGGGCCGTCATGGAAGTATCGTCGCTGCTATCAGACATATTTGCTGGAAGTATTTGTTTGCTTCGTGCTTCGATTTGGGTGAACTGTGTACTGACTTTGCTTTGATTCAAACTGTTTGTTTACAATCATTAAAACACTTGACGTCACGCCACAGCTCTCGCCCCAGACCACCGCGCTGTTTCTCAACAGCTTTTGTACCCCCCAAAAATGTGTTTCTTCCCAAAATTTTATCTTTTTGTTTGGATTTTCAAAATCAGGGCATTTTTTTACATCGGAAAAGTTCATAAAAAATTTCGATTCATTTTCACTTTAACGGCAAAGCATTGGAGATGTGAATTGAACAGCATTTTTCAAGCGAAAATTGAAAGAGTCTCCGCCCTACCTCGTTTCCTTTGTGTAAGCTTCCTTCCGTAAATTAATCATTTGCGTCACAGAGCTGCTGTTAGATGCATTTCACTGACGTCATTGTTGGATATCCAATCGAATTTTCATTGCGTAAAACTTTTTTTGCTCTAAAAATGCCGCTGGGTGCAAATAAAGGCTTACATTTAGTTCCATTGTTCCCACTCTTAAAGGGCCTTTATGAAAGTGGCTATAAAAACAGCCCTACTTCCAAAACTTTCAGTCATCATCTACAAGTCACTGATTATCTGCACGAGAGTCTTTAGTACGAGGTAGACAAATTATGTATCGTGTAGCTCGAAAAAAAACTGCCACCGTTCAGGTTGGACCATCCTTCATGGCCAAAGAGGATAAAAGTGTTGGACCTGCTGATGAAGACTTTTCGTCCAGCTACAATCGGGAAAGCAGGACTTCCTTTCTGACATACGACGCCTTGATCCAGAACTTCATTTGGAAGAAGCAAATGACAATATCCTGGTTAATGGACATTGGGCTAATTGCTGATACACGAAATTGCCACATCTGTAAGAAGGAGATGTCCCTCTCCCCATGTCAGGACAGAAAGGATGGATTTTGCTGAGAGTGCCATCGCAGTATTGCTGGCAAAAAGCATCGCTTCGAAAGAAGCATCCGGGAAGGAAGCTGGTTCGAGCGTGCAAATTTGAGCATAACCAAAGTGCTAAAGTTTACTTATTGGTGGTGTGTTGGCTTAAACCAAATGCAAATCAAAGCACAACTTGCTATGAGCCCTTCCACCCTCGTAGATTGGGACATGTTCTGCCGAGAATTGCGTGGCGTTGTGCTGTCTGACGAAAATGAGATCATTGGTGGCCCAGGGAAAATCGTTCAGATAGACGAAAGCAAAATTGGCAAACGAAAGTATTACAAGGGACATTTCGTTGAAGGGCAGTGGGTATTTAGGGGTATTGAAGAAGATTCACGCAAATCGTTCATCGTATGTGTTGAAAATGGGAAGGAAGACACCCTCATTCCACTTATGCACAGATGGATTCACTTGGGAAGAACAATCTATTCGGATTGCTGGAAAGGATATATAAACGTGGCACACCATGGCTATCTTCATGGAACCATGAATCACAGCAAGGAATTTGTCTCCGAGGATGGTGTACACACGAACAAAATTGAGGGCCACTGGCGCCAGATGAAGGCCAATTTACCCACTCATGGCAGAAAACGTGCACATTATGACTCGCATAGAGCAGAATTCATATGGAGATACAAGCATAAAGATGAGGACTTCTTTCTAACTTTTCTAGACGATACGAAAAAGGTTTTCAATCCTAAAAAGTAGGTAGCCTTATGTAGAAACGCAAAATAGTAAATTTTACTGTAAAGATATCTTTTCATCGAAGTGAATAGCACTGTTGAATGATAACATTTTCCGTCAGCAATTCTTCCATATCTCATTATTGGTAGCCGCAGTTAGCAATGCTTCTGCAAATATCCTGCGTTCATGCTCTTTCGCAGGAACTTCATGTCAGATCTGCTGACGACCTACACATATTTTTTTATAAGAAACTAAGAATTTGCACCAGTACTGAAAGTTTCTTAACATTTTCACATTTTGAGCACTCAGAGCTTCTTATGAGTTTCTTAAAGGTTTCATAAGAATCTTCATGTTCAACTGGGCCGAAGCCAGTGGGGGCTGGGAGGCAGAGCACCCCCCCCCCCCCAGGAGACCATTTGTCGGAAATTTTGCTCTCTAGTCCGAATTTTCGTCATTTAAATGACTAGTTTTGGAGTATTTTGAGGAGAAATAATGCATAAAAACATGAATTTAGGCATTAAATCGTAAATTCCAACAGAAATTATTGAAGTTACGGCATGTTTTTCATTGGTATTCACTAATTGTGTTGATTTCAAGGTTAGATTGCGAAATATGGCTACATTTTAGTTGCGGAGGAGTTAGATTGGTCATATAATGCATAAATTTAACATATATTCCTATAACCGTCGTTGTTGCTGTTGGCGATGGTTTTTTGTAAGAAAATTTCGATTTTTGCCCCCTTAGGCTGTCATGGCTGGTATCGGCCCTGATGTTCACTACCTATGCCCTCCTCAACGTTTCAAACTCATATTTATTGAAGCCTTTCCGATGTCTAGACATCACTCAAGTACCTTGTGGGTAACATAATACAGGAAACAAGTGAAAAAAGAACAGAAATAATTCAAGGATCTCCTTCATCAAAACATATAGTTGCTTAACTTATATTTTCCCACTACTGGAGTTTCTTACTCTTTACGCGATGTGATAGTTGAGTTTCTTATAACCAGTTTCTTATAAAACAAGTGTATTACACTAGGCCCTCGGAAGCAGAAAGTAATGTTTTCCTTAGCAGTGATACCACTGCCCACTTTAACGACCCAACAACTCATTTCAGCCTCAAGATCACATGCGTAGGAGACAGGAGGCTGCGAGGTCTGCAACCCCTCCAGCAGCAGCAAAAATGTCCAAAAATCAGCCTTAATCGGGCAGCAATCGCCTTAAGACTGCGTTCACACCATGCCGGCACATTTTGAAAACGGTGAAAAATGTGACGGTAGGAAAATTTGAGCTACCGTTCACACGATGCCACAGCAGTTTTTAAAACGGTAGGACATTAGACGGTAAAAAGCTCGCAGCACCGCTTCGATGCCAAAGAAATGTACCTGCACCCTGAGAATCGCTCAGTGTCGTTCCAAAATCATCGAAACATGTTCCATTTTTATCATTTGCAAGTGTTTTACACTATATCGTTTCCTAAATGTGCCGGATAGGGTGCCGTTTTCAAAATCTAGCGTTTTCAAAATCTGCCGGCGAACATGTGCCGTTTTCGTGTCAGCGGGACGCCTTCGGGCACCCCCAAAATTTATCCCCCGTACGCCCATGTTCAAAGCTCTTTGGCTTTGCTTTCACTTCCTACCCACTGCATAGCCACTGCGTATCCAAAAATTCTATGCCTTTCATTTGACTGCGTATCCACTGCGTAGCCACTGCGTATCCACAAACTCTATGCCTTTGATTTGACTTTGTATCCACTGCGTAGCCACTGCGTATCCACAACCTCTGTGCCTTTGATTTGACTGTGTATCCACTGCGTAGCCACTGCGTATCCACAAACTCTGTGCCTTCGATTTGACTGCGTATCCACTGCGTATCCACAAACTCTATGCCTTTGATTTGACTCTGTATCCACTGCGTATCCAGAAACTCTATGCCTTCCATTTGACTGCGTATCCACTGCGTATCCAAAAACTCTGTGCCTTTGACAAATGCTCTTTGCCCTCGATTTGACTCCGTATCCACTGCGTAGCCACTGCGTATCAAAAAGCCCTGTGCCTTCGATTTTACTGCGTATCCACTGCGTAGCCACTGCGTATCCAAAAACTCTGTGCCTTTGACAAATATTATTTGCCTTCGATTTCACTGCGTAGCCACTGCATAGCCACTGCGTATCCAAAAAATCTGCGGCCTCGACATGACTTTGTATCCATTGCGTAGCCAAGCGGTACAGCGCCAGAAACTGCATATCCATGCTGAACAAAATGGTTGCTTCGCGGTGCGGGGTATTCTGAAGGTACTCCCCATGTGTTATTGGTCGTCAAAGACTGAAACTTTGTAATAAATCACCCAGCGTCGAAGGTTAACATTCAGTTTTTATATGAAACTAAGGAGGATGACAAGATCATTCATTGCAATGACTTAATTATTATTCATTTCAATTATATATTTTTGCTTGAAAGACTTTGCATCTCATATCCAAAACTTGAAGTTTCTTTACTTCGAGCTAATTTCTGATCATGACTTTCTTAATCTTTGTGGTAAAGGCTACAGCAGCTCTCATGGGCTGTTTCTTATGAGGCAAATGACTGTGCACCCCAAATGAAGTTCGCGGTCAAATCCCTTTCAACTGCAACACTTGATATACGGGAAAAGCTCTAAATTAAGGACATGTTAAGCTCTTCTGCAACTCTTTGTTTCATCTTTCTTGGTGAAGAGAGATACGAAAAATAATCTAAAAGACTTTGTATTTCATCATACGATTCAACTTCGAGGAAAAACCAAACAAACCACGCAAAACTATAAATCAAATTGCTCCAAGGTAGCTACTTGGCATTTTTCAAGGGAAATGACGGGCCAGAGTCCAGACGGGCTGAAAAGCTTGCGGAGATTTGACCGACAGAATGTGATGGCAAACATAGGTATCTTCTATAACATGGTTTATTTCCCCGTCTTACTATTTTGAGAACTCTCTGCATGGTTCCTGGCATCGGTTCATAGGAGCGGAAGTTCGTTGGATGGAAGAGGGGAAGCTTACGATACGCAACCTACTGTTTGATAGCTTGATGACATTGGCCTATTGTTTATGTGTGGTGATGACCCTCTGGTGTTAAAGGTCCTTTTCACCTTCAGTATATGATGGTCCTAGGGATCTCACGGGTCCTAGGGTCCCAAGGTCCGGTTTTTACAACATGCCATTCTGATCCTGGATTGGAATGAACTCTTTCAGGATGGCTCACTTAAACCAATGAAAGAGATTGAATGTTTGAGATTGAGAATGAAGGAGATAAGATTAAACATCATTGTACATGCTTTCCTGTCACATGATAACTACGTTTCTAAACATTGTCAACTGGCTTTAAGTGAATTACTTGGTGGATACAAACCCAACTTGGACAGGCGAGGGGACCGATCTAAGGTGACATTTCATTTATATGATACCCAAAAACAAAACTGTTTGAATCCAAGGCTCCTTCATAGTAAATTTTGAAACACGCATAGCTTCTTTGGGGGACCATGTATTTCTAAAATTTTCCACTGAATGTTAGCGTACATGTTCATACCTCTGAAGAGAAGAGAAAGTAACATAGGTAAGTAACACTTTTCCCATTGGTAGAACAGATCAAACGCGTTATCCTTTTGGGAGACTTGAGAGAGGTTGACTTGAATATAGAAACAACATCTTGGCTCTGCAAACATTGAATCAGAGATAATAATGACCTACCTTGTGGTGATAAATCAGCAATTTTTTTGTCCTTGAAACTGACATTGTCATCTTTACCAATGAGTACTTTGGTAACTTTTGTTAGCTCTATTGTAGATTCTTCGTGGCGATACCAAGTTTTGTGAACTGTGTTGCTGTGACTTAAATGGTTTGAAAACCATGTAAGTTCACCATCATGCATGTTGAGGCCTTGAAGTGTTGTTGCAAGCTCCTTTCTTATTCTTGTTGATGAGATTAAGTGTTGTTGCTCGAGTGATACTGACTTGCCAATGTTGTTTATGGCTTTCCACCCATCCTAGTGTCCCAGGGAATCCATATACATTTGTGCAAATAAGTAGTTATTTTGACTATGGAAACCTGCATCTGTTCTGTTCCTTTTCAAGTGACAAATTGCTTCCATTGCCTCTGGCGTAAACAGAACAGGAACACTTCACCCTCTCTTTCCCCTAATGTATACTACTCTTAAGTAGTCTGCCACATGTCTTTCTTATTTGGCAACACCACAAGACAAATGTAACTATTCTTCAAACAACGATTGCAAAAAAAATACATGCTGCAGTAACATCAAATTAGGTTTTATTAATTCCTTTCATGTCCCTTTTTTCGCTTTGCAATAAATTAAAAAAATTATGTTATTTTGTCGTAATAAGACATCAAATTAGCTCATACCAATCTAGAAGTCCAAATTGCAAAAACCGTAGTTAGTTTGATAGAGCATCAAGATGAGTTCATGTTCCTAGATTTACAACATTTTTCCTTGCTAGATGTGGTTTTTATCAAGATATATTTGAAATTTGACATGCATTCCTTTTGAAAATTAATTGTATTGACCCCCTGGAATGAAATACAAAATTCTTTTTTATTGATTTTTGATTGTAAGAAAGATAAAAACTAAAAGTCAGAAAGTGTCAAAGTTCTATGTGCACTTTGGCAAAATGTAGAGAAGAAATACTGCTAGGGGGGCTACTTCAGCCACCCTAGGTTTGATAGGGTTAAAGGTCTCCCTGCCCATTTTTGTAAACTAAGTGAGCAGTCTTGCAAACGATTTCAGTTCGTAAGAAATTTCCTTCCGTTTCCCTGGACCATCTTTTTCATACATGACTGTTCCATACTGACATACTGAATCAACAGTATGTCCGTTTTTATTATGAGTTGTCGCCCATCATTCTTCATTGGCGCAAGGACATGATCAGCGAATCTTCTTGAATTTGCACTTTCAATCATTGAAGTTGCAAGTAAAACTTTGCTTGCTTTCAAAATTTTCTTGTCACATGATTCCTGTTGTTGCGTTTCTCCTAGAAAATTTGCAATTGCTAGAAGAGGCCTGATATTTTTTTCGTTGTGAAAACATAGAGTCAAGAGTAGTAGGATTTAGAGTGCTTATACCTCGCGTGGAACGACCCTGCGGCACATTGTAATCGATGGACAGAATTGTATTGACAAAAGATTTGTTGTTACATTTCGGTCCATAGAAAATGTTGTGGCATTCCTCAGCATCTGCAATGCCAGTCACTGCGTTCACTGCAACAGAAATTGAGTAATCACCTGAAGAGGAAGGAGATTCGAGATTAACAAGCTTCTCCATGTAGAGGCATAACCGTGTCCCCTTGGGGACTTCCTTTTCCTCAGGTTCTAAAAATAATCCTTCTCCAGCACCTTCTAGCCCACTTATTCCTACCCGCAGGTTCCTCTCCATAGCGAGAAGCTCATTGGGCAGACCACAAGGACATGATATTTGACACATTATCCCATGTTGGTTCAGTGCATCCAACATAATGTCCACTGTCTTGCCCTCCTTTCTCACCGCACGCTTCTCACCATCCCTACATTCCCCATTCTCCCCATTCTCCTCACTTTTTTCATCCCTCTCCTTGTCACAACGATTCCTCTCCCTACATTCCCATGGATGGAGTGCTCTTTAAACCTCTTTAGGATGTTCGAAGAGGCCCCAATGTTTATCTTGAGCTGTTTTCGTGGCTCTTGCATACCTATGTGGAATTCCAAATACGGGATACACAAAAGTCATGCCTCTAAGGAGAAGTCTCTCCCCGAGATCGGCCCATGATGGACTTCCATGTTCTTTGAAAAGAACACGGACGATGAACCGGCCATAAAAAACCCTTGGGAATCAAGGCGAGGTATTATCCTCACCTTGTCACAAGATGCAGAGTCAAGGATTCTTCGAAGATATGGCAGGGAATTGTGACCGACACTAGCTTCCCACGTATTTCTTCGGTCAGCCGTCCCTTTGAGGTATCAAATGGCCGTGTTTCATCCTCAAACCGATCAATGACCAGACCATCAGCATCGGGAAAGAAGATTTTGTCCAATGGAACATTCACCTACAGACACTGATCATCTGGAGGAAAATTGTACATGAGAACATCCGGTACGGGAAGAGAAGATCTGATGGCTATGTCATTGAGGAAGCGTGGCAGAAAATTATGCGCAGTTTCCAAAAACATAGTCGGAGACATGGTTAGCCTAGTGTAACCCAGTTTATGGGGAGCTGGACCCAAATCCGCAGCAATGGCCGCCATACAAACTAGGGATCGTTTGCTGGTATTCATAAAGCGATCATTCAAGTTCCTTGCACGTGAATTGATGTGACAGCAGTGAAGGCCCTTGATGGACCATTCCGAATCCACGCTACGACATCTGTCGCAACCACACAAAGCCAGCAAACGCTGATATTCCTCCACCTTTTTCCCTTGAAGTCTGTTAGCTAAGTTGGCCGCTTTTTCATCTTTCAGCGTGCTTTTTGAGGCTGACTTGCAAATAAAGTGACCGATTCTCCAATAGATTTTGTTTTGGACACAGTCTGAACATTTTAATGCTTTGACCAGCACGTCTACAATCCTGGACAAAACTTATTAGACGACAGAGCATTTTGACGTTTTCACAGGTTCAAAGTGCCCCCCCCCCCCCCCCGTATCAATGTTGTTTGAGGTTCGAGCGCATCAAATGTCACCAACATGTGTTTCGGAATCATTGTTGAAGAACATTGATACGGGGAGGGGGTTTGTAATACTTAAATCTCTTTTATTATCGAAAATACGGTTCACCATCGTGAAACGCTACTTGTCTCCTAAACCTTTGTCCAAGATTGTCTCTATCGCGGATTCTAGTTATCTCATCAGTAAGGCATGAATGTATCATTTTAAAACAACATACTTAGAGACAAACCTTTGCCAGTTCAAGAAAGAATAGTCAAGAACATTAATTACCATACAAACTTTTATTGAAGCTTTGTTTTTTTATTAATTGACCAATTGATGTAATTCAATCAATTGTCAGAAGGACATTATATCGGCAATAACGACATGTTTTGAAGTTAACAGTGTCAGGCCATGTCTGTTATGCTAGAAAGTTGCCTCCTTTATTTGAATTTGCATGTTTAGTCGTAGGATGCATGTTTTGTTTGACTGTAAATTTCTAGGTGCCTTAACATTGCCATAGAAAGCGGCTGTTTTAAGTCCTGGCGCTTATAAAATGAAAAATTTTACGCCAGTGGCATCTTTCATGGCACCTGTCAAGAAACGAGCCATTCTTGAATGAAACATGTTTTAATCGATATCCAAAGGTAATTATGTCCATAGATTCAGCCAAGAGAAACTTTATGAAGGATTTTGAAATCTGTCGGCTAACATTGAACGGGTCAGGCAACGGGTCAGCACTTGCCACTATATCAAACATATGGAGTTCAATTGGTCAGCACGGGTCAGCACTCTTTTTTATAAAATATATACTATCTACTTTATAAAAAAAGGGTGCTGACCTGTACTGACCTGTTGCATCCCATATGTTTTGCTATAGTTGCATGTGCTCCCCTTGCATGTACTGCATTGGCATACCTTTGAAGATTTTCAGGAAAGGTTGCTGCCGATTGAAGTCTGTCAGCAAAAAACCCCACTGGTCATAAATCAGGTTCATCATATGATTGTTGATGACACAAATTTCAGCAACTGGCCTGGCAAATCTTGGTACCATATCTGAGTATCTGCAAGGATAAGCAAGTCGCTTCAAGAGGACACAAACTGCTTCAATTGTATCTACTTTAAGTCTGCTGTACATAATTTGTTCTTCCTCTAATTGCAGAGCTTCAACCAAATTGTGTACATTTTCTTTCTCGATTCTAAATTCTGCCTTGCATTCATCCTCGTGCATATTGTCCAGACTAAATGGCTCATACTGCCAGTAAGGTATTTCAAGGTTTTTTGAAGTGTTTAGGTCATACAGCAAAGCATATTCCACATCATCTATGGCTGCAAGATCGTAGGCTGCAAGCAACGCATTTCTAACCTCAGGTAAATTCGGCATGTTGAAGTTTTGTCGTGTTTATGAAGTGAAATAATGAGGATTTTCAAGATTATCATGTTTATGAAGTGAAATAACGAAGGAATAATTTTCCCGCCAAGGCTAAAAATTTTGTCCCTTGTATTCAGAGCACATGATACCCCTAACGTTCTCGTGACCCAGCTTAATGACGTAAATAGAGCTTGAAAACGGAAACGATAATGTAACAGCTAGCGTTGGCGGTATCGTTACCGTTGTGGATGCTTAAAGTCTCTAATGATTTCAAGGCAACTGTAAGTCAAAAAGAGCTGAAACTTGGCATTTTAATTGATCTTTGATAATACCATGCAATGAGCAAATTAAAATTTTGAAATTTGTTTTGAGTGTGGCAATTAATGTGGTGGAAGATAAAACATCCCAATAGATTTACTTCAAGAAACTGGGATATCACCGCACTAATTCCTTCCGCTCATTGCATAGTACTTCATCTAATAATAATCCTGCGAAGATGTGAGATCAATACCCTTCACGTGGACCGAGAAATACTTGCCGCAATGTTATTTTGTGTGCGCACAATTTCTGTGTTACCATGGCAATGATGCCTTTCATATACCTCAAATTCGAAAAAAAATTATGCAGTGTATTGCTCCTCATAAATTGTACCAATCTGTTTTGCGAGAGAAGCTGGGCGACTTGCGTTCCAAGAAGAAGAATAAGATTTTCATGTACTCTGGAACGTATCAAATCATCCCCTACACCCATTTCATAACCAGGATGAGCGGATTTCCTTTTATCCTCTGCGTTGTATTGACCATTTATTGTTCTGCAGCGGACAGGTTTCAAAAGTGGCAGGAAGATGACATCCAGCAGGAGGGCCTATGTGTTGCTTGCGGTTTCACCAACAAAGGGCAGCAAGCATTGCTTGCCACTGGCAGGAGATGGATAAATAACCAGACTTCAAAATTCAGAAGGAAAATTGCAAGAAGTTGTCGTAACAAGTCGAATGATACCTACAATGGTGTTTCAAGTGTTTCCTTGCTTTTTCTTTTGTTCTTGGCAGGAGACATTGAATTGAACCCTGGACCAGCAGTTACATCAAGTAACAGCCACTCTGAAAGTTCAGTTTAGGAATTGCCAACATTAGTTGCAATAGGAAACCAACACCAAGGGGATGCATGTTTCAGTGAAGAATCACGTGGAAGACAGTGTGCTTTTATGGCACTGACATCACTTGCCTACAGCCAGCATGCAATGTCAGCAACACATTGGCAGTCTGAGACATTAGATGAAATTCTTGACATGGGTGACTCCCAGTTCTTGAATGCACTACAAAGAGGATTTATTCCTGATGCCCCAACTTTGTCATTTGAGCAATTGCCAACAACTGTGCATTTTGCAAGATCAAATGAAGATAACAACAGTGACTTCCCCTTTGAGGCACAAAATGAAATATCTAAACCCATTGTGGTATTGCCACATGTGGCAACAAAAGCAAATGCATTAGAAACGCCCATTGAGGCACCCAAGAACAGTGACTTTCCCTTTTGGAAAGGAAAAGTGAATCACCCATTGTGGTGATAAACAGTGAATTGCCCGTTGTGGCAACAGAAGCTATTACTGAAAAACCACCAATTGAAGGAAACAGCAAATTAAACGATTCTGATCAGTCGGGAAGCTCAATCACTTTTGGAAATGTTTCTCAAGGTTCTTTCATTAGAGATACACAAGATGATAATGATTCACCATTCATTCCTTTGCATACAGCACTTAAAAATGTTTTCAAAGCTAGCAACCATGCAATTTTCATATTAGATGGATACACGGTATCCATTATTTACCATCCTAAGTCAGGATTTTACGTATTTGATTCACATGCTAGAAACTCCTTGGGCATGCCAGATGCAATTTTCGTATTAGATGGAGCAAGAGCAACGTGAAAATTGATTCTATAATGTAAGATTTGAATGATAGGACGCCCATTGTGCAGTAGCTTGAAATTTATATCGGTAGCGAGCCATCTTAACTTATTTTTTTTTGTTTTGAACTTTGTTTACTTACTTTCACTGTTCAGTAATTTGACATTTTCAATAGTGAGCCATCCTAAGTGCACATTACGATTAAGGTGGATCTGTACTTAAGGTGGCCTACTACTGAAAATTTGAAAAATTGCGAAAAAGTCAAAGGTGGCTGAAAACCAAGTAAAAATAAGTTCGCAGCACAAAAAACACTAAGTTAACATGGCTCGCTATGGACATAAATTTGAAACTGCTACAAAATGTGTCCCGTAATCGCTCATGGTCACATGTCAACTACAACGCTCCCCAGCCACCATCTATACACGTGCTGGCATCCCTGAAACTCGAATAACTTTATTGCGTTTATTTCACCCCATTACAAACAGCAAGCCGTGAACTTCCAGCATACCAGTCACAGATTTGGCAACCATGAATGTGCTACTTCAGCATGGCATTTCAATTTCCAAACGCCTTGATCTTGAAGAGATCGCTCTTGTTTTTGACGAAGCTATCTATGCCAATGCTCAGATGATAGCATGGAAGGTACCCAGAGGCCCCCCATAGTACCCCTGGATAAAGGATTCACATGTCGATTTTTCGTTTTTCTCAGATCATGTTTACTCAGAGTTTCTTAAAGGCTCCATACCAACTTTCATGTTCACTACCTGTGCCCTTGTTAAAATTCGAACATAAATCTTATATAATTCATTTAGAATATGCCTGGGCAGATACTTAGAGAGATATTTCAGCAAACCGATACCCTTTCTAGTTTTTGAAATAGCTGATTTTATGTGAGCTGAAAAAGATAGCTTTGAGTCCAAGGTAATTCCTGAATGTTTATGTTCATCTACTTTCTTCACAGGTATGTCGTTGAAACGGATCACTGGATGATCAATTTAAATTTTCCTCCTTGAAAATGTTAATTCAACAGCTTGTTTTTGTGGGTTAGGATTAAATGACACTCTCCAAGTGTGAGCCCACTGACTTATCAAATTCAAGTCATGGTTCATATCGTTGGCTGCTGTATTGGAATCTTCAACCACTGTGAACAATTAGTCCAGCAGAATGGTGAAATAATTGTGGGTTTTGAGGTAAAAGCAAGCAATTTGGTACACTTATAGAACTTGAGATGCTGATTATTTTGAAACTCAGACCCACTCTGAAAAATCGATTTCATGACGTCACGATGACGTCACACTAAGGTGGCTTCACGATACACTTTTTGCTAGTTAATCCTCGAACATATTTATGTTTTGAACGAAAAAGGTCTGCAGTCACCTTGCTAGGACAAAGGATAAACAAATCTAAATCAGTGGGACGTATCTATTGTCATAGTGACGTCATGATGACATCATTATGATGCCATGATGACGTCATAGCGAAACTATTGGCTGGTGCTCGAATTCTTCAGACGGATTAACATAGAATGATAATGAAGTTTATGGGACCAGAACAACAACTATGGCGATAACTCAAGTTGTAAGCTTTTACTCTCTACAGTATCCAAGTAACAACGGTACAACGGTCACAGTCTTTCACAATCCCCACCACACTTGCAAAGTTCTGTGCACTGGAGCTCCGCTTTAAGGCATTTGCATCTACCACGACAGCCTTTGTCTGGATTGCATCCGCATTTCACAAGTTCTCTGCATGTCGAGGATACTTCAGATAAGCTTGTCCAGTAGGGTACGAACTCCCCAGCTGGTGATTTCTCCCACCCCCAATTGTTTGGCCATGGAAGCACAGGGTTAGCCACGAGTGACTGGCCCCAACAATGCCCAGCCTGATAAGCAGCTCTCCGCACGTGTTGAAGTAGCGCTGCTCTGCTCGGAGGCAAAGACTCAATGGATCTTCCTTTTTTCGTGAAAAGCTCTCTGCGGCAGTCATCTACAGAGCAGCATGTACTCACTCGATCATAAAGCAGGACTACGTACCGTTCCAAAATCGGTAAACTTTTATCAACATCAACTATGGCCGGTGCTTCACAGAGAGATTCAAAAGCTGGCGTGACTTCAAAGTGTTTCCATGTCTCCCAAGCTGTCTTTTTCCCTCTGCCTGCAAAGAAAGACACTTGATCGCAACCTGTCAAAGCATGAAACATCAAGAGGCTCTTTGACTTTTGCTTGCCAATGCTGTTGCAAAGGGAATGGATAGGCAAATAACGTAACTTTTTTCCGGTACCGAATGCGATCCAGAGTTCCGAAAGGCCTAATTCGTGAAACATTGCAGTTGCAATCACCACGACGTCTGTATCGACTGTCCGTATCATGATTTTGTCATAGCCGTGCTTTGCTGCATCACATGCATGGAGCAAAATTCGAGTATCAGCTTCCTCTTGGGTGCAGGGAGAAAGAGCGGCTGTTTCTTGTGGCAATTTACATATAACATGTTGCTCGTAAGTGCTGATAAGTTGCTTGTCACTAATATCGATTGTTGTTGTTTGCTCTGCTAGATACTTGACCAGCTCAGTTTTATTTTCATTCAAGCGAAGAAAAGCTTCCCAACATCCAGGAATTCTTGAATCCGGCTGCACTCTTCTCCGAACACCTTTCCCGCGTTTGTTTCTTGTTGATGCTTTCAGACTATTGGAGACGTAAACATCCCAAACGACGTCAACTCTTGAGGCATCTCTGAGCTGCCTTTTAATGAATGTCAAATAAACATCTTTTGCATACTCCTCAAATGTTTTTGCATTCATTGGCTTCAGCATATTGATAATAGCTGCACCATCAAGGATGATTGTATTGACAGCAGGCTTCTCAGTGGATGGCGGGGCAACACTTTCCAGACAAGATATCAAGTCTGCTTTGTTACCTGAGCGCATTTCTTGATTTTTTGAAAGTGCAGGAGGGCAACTGTTGTTCTCATGTTGAAAGAATTCTGCAAGGTTTCCTTCTCGCACTTGGCATGCTACATAAAGTTGAGAGAAGAGTTGACAGCTTTTCTTTAGTGCATTTATCTCTATCTTCGTTGATGTACTGGATTTCATAGGAGGGCAGCTGAAGAGTGGGAATTTATTCTTTGGTATAGAATCAAATATGCGTTCTTCCACAAACTTGCTGTATTGGTGATCTCCAGCTATTTCGATATTTCTTACTGTTTCCACTACTTTTTCATCCATTATGTCGCGTGTATCGAGCACAAGCAAGTCTGGACTTTCCTCCAGGAAAGGATTTCCCATGCCTTCCATGACACGTATTAGAGAGCGGACTTGCTTCTCAAATTCTTGCTGCACACTTAACGTCTGCTCATGGTGCCGGTACACAGCAGAACCAAAATCTTCGCCACTTGTCGACATTGACCTTTCAAATTCACCAACAATGCGAGCAACTTCTGGACCAGCAAGCATCCATCGTAGAAGTTGAGTGGAATCTTCAGTAAGCCCTATAGCTCCACCATCTCCTTTTACACATTTGTTATTTTGCTCATGAGCATGGTCGATTGCAAGGGAAGAAAACTTATGCTTTGTCTTCTCCACAACAAAAGAGCCACGCTCAAATTCTTTTGCTACCTCTTCGTTTGCTTCTTCAAGAGCAAGCATATCATTTAAATGCACGGACACCCAACGTGCATAGTGCGTGTGGTTTAGGGCAAAAAACCATGGCATGATCCTGCTCAGTGAGTACTTGTACAACTCAAAATCCCCACTTCGGATTGATCGAACAAACATCAACATGATAAGTTCCAATTTTAATGCTATCGACCAAAATTGGAATTGGGGACTCTCGATTTCTCTCTCGGCACACCAGCTGTGAAAGCTGATAGTTTCGGATTTTGAGGAACTAGCAATAGAACATTCATATGCTTTCATCATTAAGGCTCTCAAAGCACATGCTGTAACTTGATGTGCGTGCCGTGTTCTTGAGACATGTGCAGCATGAATGAAAGAGTCTGCTTTGCCAGAAGAAGCAATGCCGGCTTCTGTTAGGGCAGATGTCCATCCACTGTCCGCGAGCCAGTTACCAATGGCCTTTAGAGCTGCCATTTCTATGTGCAGGCCGCCCATCATGATGACAAATTCACCAACGCCATACTTGGCTGGCCATTGCCATTGAATTTGCTTAGCAATGGCATAAAGAGGTTGGTCAAAAGCAACCACAGGGGACTGCTTACCATTCAAATAGACGACAGCTTGTTTGATCACATCCAGAGCATGCCTAATCATCGCTGGTGACTTAGAATCTTCTTGAAACAAAGGAAGCAGGGCACTTAGATCTGCATGAAGCTTTTGCGATTCGATGTTATTTGCATGGAATGCTGACCATGACATGGTCATATCTTGCTCTTTGAGAACATTCTGCTCATTTATGACTTTGCTTACATGATCAAGCCAACTGAAACAAAATAGCGAATGAAATTAATCGCCACAAAAGCAACGTGTCCTATGGCCCAACCTAGTCATGAATATGTTTCAGAGCATGCAGGCAAAATGCGGAAAAATGTCCTTGCAGCAGGGCTTCCCTTTTCAACTGAGAATGTGAGAAAAAACATACTGTACACTTCCTACTAACTTTTCCTATTTAAGCATGTACGGACAGAAGAACCCAGTTTTTATTTGAATTATTACAGAGTCATTGTCACCTAGGGTACTTTGCGAGCACAATACAATTTCAGATTGTCTGAAAATCATCTTTGGCCAAAATGGAAACTATTGATCGATAGTGCTATAGTTGATCTGATACAACTGTTTAACTAAAGTAAAACTTTCAAACCTGGTTTCTTCTGAAATTGTAGCGTGCTCGCAAAGGGCCTTGGGTGACAATGACTCTTTTGAAATGAATAATTTTTGATAATGTTTAGAAGAAAGACATCTCTTCATATTACTCTGTGTTTTAGTTTGTGATTTGTAGATGGAAATTGTTCTAAAACTACAAATCTAATGTAGAAGCATCTAGTGAAGAGAGCTCACTACAAATTAAGCTCAAGACTGATAAAAATCTATGATTAAGGCTTACTTCTGATCCTCTTTGAAAGCAGATGGTGAACTATCACCTGTGGGCACATTGGCTGCAGTATCGGTAATGTTGAGGTCTCTTTCAAATGCAGAAACAGGAGGAACTTCTGAATAGAAATCGGGTAATTTTGAGAGCTTCTGTTTACCCGCTACTTCCTTTTGAATTACTGGGATGCATCGCTCAGTCCCCTCATCATTCTGCACAATGTGTTGGAACAAAGAAATTCCAGTTCCGTGGAAAGAACCAAGTGCACTCGTAGCACTAGGATTATGGTTGATGTTATCAACAGCAGCTGTTGTAAATAGTCCATGGCGTAAGCTTGGTGGACAGACTACATTCTCTTCCTCATACAGTGCACACAAACTATTCCCCATGTCTGTAGATAGTCTCAGAACCCTGTCATATGAAACTGACATCCCTAGCTCGTGGAACTTGTTGACTAAGCCACGCTTCCTTGTTTTAGCATGAATCAAACAGCCAATGTAGATGGGAAGGGGTGGCTCTCTTTGCTTTGAGTGGTAGGATGATGTTGAACTCTTTCTTTGTCGGATTGTGCTGTTGAACATTATAAGCTGGGAAAGAGAGAGTACAGCTTGGGCAATAGACTGGTTAGCAGATTGACTATTGATATTCACACCGCCCAAAGTCATGGCTACTAATGTTTTGAGTGATTGTGGCACATATTCTTGTTGGCACTTCTCATCAAATTTGCCATCAAATTCTGGCTTGTTTTCATTCAACATATCTCTTCGCACTATAGTAGCTGCTTTAGCAAGAATTGCAGCTTCATCATCATAATCAATGTCACATGCATTCACTAGTGCTGATCCAATATCGGAATTGAAGACAAGGAATACATCTCTACCCTTTCTGTACGATGTCAGATCATCAATACTAGCTAAAATTCTATTCTTAAGTTCCGTTGAATGAACACGTCTGTTTATTGTTACTCCGAGTTGCTGCAGTCTCGAAGCGTACATTTTAACAAGATCGGCCAACTTGAAAAGTGGAATTTCATTTTCTGAATCAAGGTAGGCTTCTTCAATAAAAGCAACCAATTCGGCAAGTGCAATTCCATGTAGCTGCTTCTCTGTGTTATCAAAATCATCACCAAACTGTTTACGATTTACTTTGTTATATAATGCAGCTAAGCACTTGGCATGATACATTGCATCCATGGCAATCATATCTCCAGCACTCAACTTTCCCAACAGCATTGCATCCTCTAAGATGAGTGCACATTTTCTAACCCTTCGGTCTAGTCGAAAGGAAGAGGCTCTATGCAGAGACCCTTCAGATTTCTCGCAAAATAAGCATTTTTCTTGTGTCTTTTTTACCGTAACAGAAAAGCTACTTCGCATGATCTTGGCTGGCAGTATAGAAGAGTCCTCTTCAGGACAACCACTTTTTTCATTTCTCTTTAAGGCTCTTCCCAATTTCAGGTCATTGAACTTCTCCTTGCAGCTTTTGTGGAACTTTGCCTCACGCTGTTTGAATGTTTCTTTGATGCCATTACCACAATTCAAAGCAGACAGATCCAAATCAACTGGCATGCATCCTAACTCGGCGAATCTGAGGATATTTGCAGCCAGTGCCTCATATGTCGAATCGCAGTCATATCCTTTTCTCTGGAAGGTAGCTGGGCATTGCAGTTTCTCCGGAGTATCTTTCTGGCAAATAGTACATTTTTGCCAGTCAACAATAATAGACCTTTCTGGTATCGCAGATCTTTCACAGTCGACAATTACGACCTTCTTTGACATCACAACTTATTGCCATACAAAATCATACAGCAGCACGCATAGTTGATGAATCTTTCGCGTGGAAATGAATAATGCTGCACAGCTGTCTGATGAATCACAATAACAAATATCGTTCTAGCTGAGAATGTTTCCTGTTAGAATAACATTTGATGATAGCACAAAGAACGATATGTTTCTAAACCAAAACATCTGACGAAATTGGCATCTAATGGCTTCCAATTTTAATTCATCAGTTTCTCGACGTTCTTAAAAAAGTGGTTGACATGGATACAAGATCAGATAAGTGCCCTTCGCGAATGAGCGCTCATCAAGGTGAGACACGACGATGTTTGAAAGAAATTTGTTAACAGTTGATGCTTGAAAAAGGTTTCACACTCGATTTCAAACTATTAATTCAGTCGCAAATGATACAATACGTTTTGCCTCCATATTACAAAAGTACAACAAGTTCTACATTTAGCACTGAGAAAAAACGAAATTTTTTATGACGTCATAATAACGTCATAATGACGTCATAATAAAATATTCTGAGATGTGTCTGAGTTTCAAAATAATCAGTAGGTCAAGTTTTATCAGTGTGCAAAGGAGGACACAATGCTTTTAACCTCAATGATACGAAAGTGGAAACATTTCTCCACTTAGTACATAAAGAGGCAATAAAATTTTGATGACGTCATAATGACGTCATAAAATGAGATTTTGAGATGGGTCTGAGTTTTGAAATAATCAGCATGTCAAGTTCTATCGGTGTGCCAAATTGCATGCTTTTACCTCAAAACCCACAATTCTGCCATTATTTTGCACCATTCTGCTGGACTAAATGATTTATCATCAGCAAATAACTTAACATTGCATTTTAAGCCTACGGCTAGATCATTTATTTACACTAGGAAAAACAGAGGTCCCAGAATAGAGCCCTGAGGCACCCCGGCTGAAACATCTCCCCAATTAGAACTCTGACCATTCAGGACAGTCCTCTGCTTTCGATCCTTAAGAAAACTTTGGATTAGAAGAAGAAGTTGTCCCAAGACATCGCATCGTTTTAATTTATGGATTAGACCATCGTGCCACACCCTATCAAATGCTTTAGAGATGTCTAGATACACAGTACGAACATCGAGAGGAGGATTACAGTCAAAAGCTTTAAATATGGTATGTGTTATTGCGAGTAACTGATTGACTGCTAAGTCTCCTGGACGAAGAGCTGATTGATTTGGGTTAAGCAGTTCATGTGATACAAGATGCGAGTAAAGAGAGTCGTATATGACTTTTTCAAATGTTTTCCCAAAAATTGGTAAAAGAGAAATAGGACGGTAATTTCCCTTCAGATTTTTCTCATTTCTCATTTTCTTGTGGACCAGAACTACATTTGCGTATTTCCATATTTCAGGAAATAAACCACGCCTCAAACAATTTGTGAAAATTGTTTTAAATGGGAGAACCAATGCAACATCGCTTAACTTTATCATCCTCACGAGTTTTCTTCTAATGCATAGGAGAAATTTGATCGTTCGGACAAAGAAAAAGTCGGACAATTTCGTCTGAGAGGTCCGAGTTTTCAAGTTTGAACATAGGGCTAAAAGGAAAAGTCGGACCTGGAAAACTCAGACAATTTGGTCCGAGAAGTCCGGGATGTCCGAGACGTCCGAGTTTTCTACCTGGACGTACTTTCTGCTCTTGCATAAGATGTTGCAAGAACTCGAGCAACAAATCACTCCTCCTATCCCAAGATACTTTGGTTTCTATGTGACTTCAGAGAGGGGCACAGTGCACAACTTTCGGCAGTCCCTCGATATATCAGAGAATGAAATTCTAATAATAGAGAGGTCAGTAAATGAAGGGTCATGATCATCTCCGATTGATCAACATCGTATCAATGAAACTAATCAATGTCTCCATCAGATCATATCAGATAAATCACAAATCGGAAGAATAACTTCAAAATGACAAATCGGACGAAAGTAAAGTGAATGAAGTAATGATCACCTTCAATCATTGCAAGGTGAAGGAAGTCATGATCACTTTGAATCATTGCAAAGTGAATGAAGTAATGATCACCTTCAATCATTGCAAAATGAATGAAGTAATGATCACTTTGAATCATTGCAAAGTGAATGAAGTAATGATCACTTTGAATCATTGCAAAGTGAATGAAGTAATGATCACCTTCAATCATTGCAAGGTGAAGGAAGTCATGATCACTTTGAATCATTGCAACGATCCTCCGTTGTGTCAAAATAGAAATTGAGAAACTGAGAGAAACTTAGGGTGGACAGGGTGGACGGGTGGACGAGATGCATGTGTTACGTCATTAGAAAGAAATCGAGAAACTGAGAGAAACTTAGGGTGGACAGGGTGGACGGGTGGACGAGATGCATGTGTTACGTCATTAGATAGAAATTGAGAAACTGAGAGAAACTTAGGGTGGACTGGGTGGACGGGTGGACGAGATGCATGTGTTACGTCATTAGAAAGAAATTGAGAAACTGAGAGAAACTTAGGGTGGACAGGGTGGACGGGTGGACGAGATGCATGTGTTACGTCATTAGAAAGAAATCGAGAAACTGAGAGAAACTTAGGGTGGACAGGGTGGAAGGGTGGACGAGATGCATGTGTTACATCATTAGAAAGAAATCGACAAACTGAGAGAAACTTAGGGTGGAGAGGGTGGACTGGTGGACGAGATGCATGTGTTACGTCATTAGAAAGAAATTGAGAAACTGAGAGAAACTTAGGGTGGACTGGGTGGACGGGTGGACGAGATGCATGTGTTACGTCATTACAAAGAAATCGAGAAACTGAGAGAAACTTAGGGTGGACAGGGTGGACGGGTGGACGAGATGCATGTGTTACGTCATTAGAAAGAAATCGAGAAACTGAGAGAAACTTAGGGTGGACAAGATGGACGGGTGGACGAGATGCATGTGTTACATCATTAGAAAGAAATCGAGAAACTGAGAGAAACTTAGGGTGGACAGGGTGGACGGGTGGACGAGATGCATGTGTTACGTCATTAGAAAGAAATCGAGAAACTGAGAGAAACTTAGGGTGGACTGGGTGGACGGGTGGACGAGATGTATGTGTTACGTCATTAGAAAGAAATCGAGAAACTGAGAGAAACTTAGGGTGGACAGGGTGGACGGGTGGACGAGATGCATGTGTTACGTCATTAGAAAGAAATCGAGAAACTGAGAGAAACTTAGGGTGGACAGGGTGGACTGGTGGACGAGATGCATGTGTTACGTCATTAGAAAGAAATCGAGAAACTGAGAGAAACTTAGGGTGGACTGGGTGGACGGGTGGACGAGATGTATGTGTTACGTCATTAGAAAGAAATCGAGAAACTGAGAGAAACTTAGGGTGGACAGGGTGGACGGGTGGATGAGATGCATGTGTTACGTCATTAGAAAGAAATCGAGAAACTGAGAGAAACTGAGGGTGGACAGGGTGGACTGGTGGACGAGCTGCATGTGTTACGTCATTAGATAGAAATTGAGAAACTGAGAGAAACTTAGGGTGGACTGGGTGGACGGGTGGACGAGATGCATGTGTTACGTCATTAGATAGAAATTGAGAAACTGAGAGAAACTTAGGGTGGACAGGGTGGACGGGTGGACGAGATTCATGTGTTACGTCATTAGAAAGAAATCGAGAAACTGAGAAAACTTTGGGTGGACAGGGTGGACGGGTGGACGAGATGCATGTGTTACGTCATTAGAAAGAAATTGAGAAACTGAGAAAACTTTGGGTGGACAGGGTGAACTGGTGGACGCGTCACGAGCCAGCATGAGAAAGAAGACTGGGGGCGAGAGAATTCTGCTTGTGGAGAAAGATCGATCACAGAATACGGCTTGGTATTACTAACTGTGCTGCTAGCCCTAGGCCAGAGAGGAGGACATCGCCATGCTATCATGATTCTAAGGACTTTTCAAACAAAGGTACAATTCAGTTATTGGTTTGGTGCTGTCGGAGACCAAATTATATGACTATGATATCAGTAAGTGTTCCTAGTACTGAAAGTTTCTTGAAGGCTCTATGGCCTCCTTCATGTTCACTGCCTGTGCCCTGATAAGCATTGCAAAACGAAGTTTTTGAAGCCTTTCCAATGTTTAGATTTTACTTAAGAACCTTGCGTGCAATGTTATACATGAAACATGGGAAGATAAAGTAGAATTATGCCAGGGTTTTCCTTTGATAAAATAGATGGTTTCTTAACTTGATATTTTCCGGGCACTGGAGTTTCTTAGTTTTTTTGGCGATCTGATAGTTGAGTTTCTCATAACCAGTTTCTTAAAAAGAATAAGCATAGTCTAGACTTCAGATGTTTTCAAAGTTAAAACCGTGAAAACAAATTATGGAAATCTGGAGATAAACATTCTCGGGATTTTTCATCAGATTTACAAAAACCAACAAATTAACTTGCTCTTCTTTCATTTGAAACAAATTTCCAGCTAGAATGTTGCTGTTAACTTCAAGAAAATGAAATTGGACCAAATAGCTTTGACGCTGCAGGCATTATTTCTCTTAAACTTTTCCCAGGGCTTTGTCGTAAGCTATTCATGATCTGAGTCCAAATCTTATATTCTTATGTAAGATTAAGGGTAATATTTTTATGCAGTAAAGGTTCTCTTCTTGAGTTCTTTTTCCTGACATTCAGTCCAAAATCTATTTGACTACCAGCAGGGGCGGCGCCAGCCCAGAAAAAGTGGGGCGGAAAAGAGATAAAGTTAATGGCCAGAAGGTATACCTGACGATTTTTATGTCGTTTTTGCTTAGGAATGAATACCGCCCATAAAAAAGTGGGGTGGACATGTCTACCCCAGTCCACCCCGTGGCACCGCCCTTGACTACCAGTGATTTTTTTGAGGGCAAGCACGACGACAGAGAATCGTGTTTGATTACTGTTTGGCCTAATCCAAACAAAACTGGCAAATTTGGGAAACACTAAAGTAAAAAGAGAGGTATACTTTTATATTAAATTTTCCCCGTTACCTGTGAATTTATTAGGACTGCTTTAGAAAATACTTCTTTTTAACAAATTGGCGAGAAATTTCTTAGCAATCTATTGCATCTGCTTGAATCATCCTTACAGTATAATTTGTCCGATTTTATCAAACTTGTGTCAAGAAGTCAAAACTCCCCACGTTTGTCTACAGAAGGTCCTAGAGCGTCCAGATTCTTTCCATGCTGGGTAGGATCTTCCAAGAAAAGCATGAAAGTGAACTGGAGAGTCATTCTAAATAAGGAATTTGAAATATTTTCCTTGACTAATGATCATAGAAGTGTCAACACTTCAATTTTGGAAACAGGCAAATTGGATTGTGACAGTCGTAAACAAGGTGAAGTGCGGTTTTTCACAATTATTTCCTGAAGGTGGTAATTCGTGAAAAACTGCTACAAATTTTGGAACGTTTCCACTTTAGAACCAGGAGAGATGGATGAAGACAGGCATTCTAACTAGATCAAAGAAAATTATGGTCACTTTACATTTTGGATGCTAATTTATAAAAACGACTGTTACAATTTGATCAAAATTCTATTTAGCACCGGCAAACATGGTATTCGGCAGAAAGGTTCTAAGCCAAAGTAAAGGGCGTGTCCTCAAAAATTTTCCTGGAGGGCTCCATCCCCAGATTCCTTCTATCTATATATTATTGGTGTACCTACTTTGGTTATTACGTCCATGTGATTTTAATAGCCTCATCCTAATACTTTATTAGCCCTGGTCACGCCGCTGCGTGAATTCATGATGAAATTACAGCATCTATGACCTTCTTTCTTTGAAGACTACTTTTTGTCATAGAATCCTTATTCTAAACGGAATTGCTGCGGATAGCGGTTACTGGCGAAAAAACGGTGCGGTTAACGAACATTGGAGCAAAAAGGCGCGGTTATGCGGATATCGATTATCGAGCCCCCTATAATGGACCCACCACTTGCCCAGACTAAAAGCGACTAAAATTGTCAAAATGTATACCCTGGGCTAGACTGGAACTCCGAAAAAGTATACTCTTGCGGGCGGCACATAAGCACATATCCAGGTACCTTTGCTATGGAAGAGCCCCCCCCCCCCCCGTTGGTCCTATGGCCCTATGGTCTTAGGTCTTTTATTATGAATACCCTTAGCATGACTTTGACAGTGTATTCGATTATGATTCAAATAAATATTGCTCTAAAATTGCCCAAGTTCACCCGCAAAGTTCTCGTTCAGCGAGTGAGACTTTCCCCCCATGGTCGCGGATAACTCCGCGGTTGGATCATGTGATTGGAAGCGATCTCCTATCAGAAAGTAATAAACTGTGCAAGCACAGTGAGCCTCGATGCGGAGAGGAGGCGAAGAAGAAAACACCCCCTTTATTTGAACCATAATATTAATAATGATAATAATAGTACCTTTCTCCTCTCCGGAGCAGCTGCTGAAAAGTAACACTGGTCAATGTACAGTATAATTGTTTTCGTTAAACTAGAATTCAATGAAAGAGCACTACTGAGCCTATATCTTTTTTACATCATTGGTTTTTGTTGCTTGCAGGCCTTGCAGGTGACTATGTTTGAACGGCGGAATGAAAACTTATAAAGGCTCTTTCAGAACATAGTCACAAGATCTTCTGACTATGTTCAGAAGCATCAATCAAGGTCTGTTGGTATAGGTCAGGTCTTTGCAGACAGCTCAAATACTTTCTGCACTGGGGCTGGGCTGGTACCTCTTTTTCCAAGAAATACTTAGTGGCCTCATGTTTCAAAATAGGAAATTCTTCAAGCAGTGGAAGCCTACGCGTAATAATGGGTCTACGCGTTGGGTAAAGCTTTTATGACTTTGCTTTAGCGAACATGTTTTCAATACGTCACTTTTAAGACGGTTGTAAAGAGGGGGTGAAGATCACGAATCACAGAAATAAAATGCTAGATTTCACGTTTCACGTTAAAGAAATATTGCATTTTCACGTTTCACGAAAACTGATACTGGCTTTTCACGTCTCACGACAAAAAAAAAAATGGCCAAAAAGTATGGCAAATCACGTTTCACGAAATACCCTTTACCACCCTCTTTTAATACAAACAGTGTTGACGCCATTGCACTTTGCTGTCAATAGTTGACGCAGACCATACAGGCCCATACGATCTATACTAATCCTTATTGACATATTTCCAATAGAGAGAATGTGACTCTTCCGTTTTCGGTGATATGGCAGTAGAGTCTGATTTCTAAAACCTTCCCACAAAATTCTTTTGTCTGAAGCGCTCTCAGTGACGTTAACTCTTTTTATGTCATCCTGCATACATTCGACTCCGGTTGTACCCAAAATAGCTTTATGAATACTAGAAAATCGATTTTTATAACTAAAAAAATAACAGAAACAGCAAGAAAAAGCTTTTTGCACATTCTTTTGGTACCAGAATCTGAAACCTAATACCTCAGGGCTCCAAGTTGGAGGCTGGGAAAGCAGCCACAAAGAAACGCAGCCACGGCGCACCGTACGGCGTCTGGGGCGTCTGGCTCCCAAGTGTATGGACCGTAACAGAACTTTCCAATTTAGAGAAAAAACCAAGGTTGAATTTCTTGTAAAGCAAAATTTTAAGTGGCTTCGCCCCCGGACTCCGGTGTTGGGCTTACAGCGCCCCCTAACCCGAGCTGGATTGGTTTGCTTATGAGGGATATTTGGAAACTAATACCTAACTTTTTGGCTCCCAGCCGTCCCTGCATCTGAGAAACATAACGCATGAACAAATAGGAAACGAAGTAAAAATTTGCCAAAGTAAAAGTTCTTTACTGAAATAAATAATTTCTTAGTTAATTTGCACCCAGACAAGTGGCACAAGTCAGAGTTTCTTAGTCTATTAACAATCTGAGAGTTTCTTATTGAGTTTCTTATTGGCAGTTTCTTATAAAAGACACTTGATTTCTTAAGGGCTGCCATGGCTAGAAAAGAAAATCAAAAAGAGTGTTACATGCCGTTCCTATGTATTGTAAAATCATAAAGATCTTCCCGAGGGACATTTTACTGTTATAAATCTAGTACAGCCTTGGCAAAAATCCTTTCGTTTTCAAGACAATTGATCAAAAAATCGTCAAAATCCGTTTGTTGTGAAAAAATCTCATACGCTTTGGTGCGCCTTTTTGAATGAGTAAAATGCCCCTTTGATTTTCCTGTCCATTCCTTTACTTAAAACAAAGGAAGATAAAGATGTAAATAGTCTTGATTGACAAATTGACAAATGGTGTACCCTGTCTTGCTTCGCAAAGCAGAAGTTTGATTAATGATTACCTGCACCACTTTACTTCGGAGAAATCCTCACTATCTGAAAGAGAACTTTGAACTTGATGTTGGAGGATTTTGACATAACATTTATATGAATGGAACACACTATCAAGCTTACACTCAAGGTATTTGTAACAAAAATGAACAGAACCATAGTGCCATAGTGCCATAATAGTGCCATAGGGCCATAGTGCCAGGGTCATTGATAAGTAAAACCTGGAAATCAACCTTCAGACAAGTTGCTTTTACAGCTAACAACTTTTTCAATGTAGAATAAGGTCACGCAAACAAAGACGCGCCAGGAAAACGTGATAATTTACTTCCGTTCTCGATGTAGAAGTCTTCTGGCCTGGTGCTAAAAGATGATCCACATGCCACTTTTACATAAAGAGCTTGGTTTGCAAAGACTTAACAATAATAACACGATCAAAAGTTTTGGATCTAATGCTAAATGTAACTTTGAAATCGTATTCTTGATTCATATCAACTTGCCGTTTTTGTTTGAACGTAAAATAACACTACTCATTCCTGCGTGACCCTTCAGATGTCATCAAGAAACGAGCCTGATACAGTGCCTAAGATTCTTTCAATTTCTCAATTTCTTTCTAATGACGTAACACATGCATCTCGTCCACCCGTCCACCCAGTCCACCCTAAGTTTCTCTCAGTTTCTCAATTTCTTTCTAATGACGTAACACATGCATCTCGTCCACCCGTCCACCCTGTCCATCCTAAGATTCTCTCAGTTTCTCGATTTCTTTCTAATGACGTAACACATGCATCTCGTCCACCCGTCCACCCTGTCCACCCTAAGTTTCTCTCAGTTTCTCAATTTCTTTCTAATGACGTAACACATGCATCTCGTCCACCCGTCCACCCTGTCCACCCTAAGTTTCTCTCAGTTTCTCGATTTCTTTCTAATGACGTAACACATGCATCTCGTCCACCCGTCCACCCTGTCCACCCTAAGTTTCTCTCAGTTTCTCGATTTCTTTCTAATGACGTAACACATGCATCTCGTCCACCCGTCCACCCTGTCCACCCTAAAATTCTCTCAGTTTCTCGATTTCTTTCTAATGACGTAACACATGCATCTCGTCCACCCGTCCACCCTGTCCACCCTAAGATTCTCTCAGTTTCTCGACTTCTTTCTAATGACGTAACACATGCATCTCGTCCACCCGTCCACCCTGTCCACCCTAAGATTCTCTCAGTTTCTCGATTTCTTTCTAATGACGTAACACATGCATCTCGTCCACCTGTCCACCCTGTCCACCCTAAGTTTCTCTCAGTTTCTCGATTTCTTTCTAATGACGTAACACATGCATCTCGTCCACCCGTCCACCCTGTCCACCCTAAGATTCTCTGTTTCTTGATTTCTTTCTAATGACGTAACACATGCATCTCGTCCACCCGTCCACCCTGTCCACCCTAAGATTCTCTCAGTTTCTCGATTTCTTTCTAATGACCTAACACATGCATCTCGTCCACCCGTCCACCCTGTCCACCCTAAGATTCTCTCAGTTTCTCGATTTCTTTCTAATGTCGTAACACATGCATCTCGTCCACCCGTCCACCCTGTCCACCCTAAGTTTCTCTCAGTTTCTCGATTTCTTTCTAATGACGTAACACATGCATCTCGTCCAACCGTCCACCCTGTCCACCCTAAGATTCTCTCAGTTTCTTGATTTCTTTCTAATGACGTAACACATGCATCTCGTCCACCCGTCCACCCTGTCCACCCTAAGTTTCTCTCAGTTTCTCAGTTTCTATTTTGACACAACAGAGGATCGTTGCAATGATTGAAGGTGATCATTACTTCCTTCACTTTGCAATGATTAAAAGTGATCATTACTTCCTTCACTTTGCAATGATTGAAGGTGATCATTACTTCCTTCACTTTGCAATGATTAAAAGTGATCAATCACTTCCTTCACTTTGCAATGATTAAAAGTGATCAATGACTTCCTTCACTTTGCAATGATTGAAGGTGATCATTACTTCCTACACTTTGCAATGATTAAAGGTGATCATTACTTCCTACACTTTGCAATGATTAAAAGTGATCATTGCTTCCTTCACCTTGCAATGATTCAAAGTGATCATGACTTCCTTCACTTTACAATGATTCAAGGTGATCATGAATCCAATATGATCTGATTGAGATATTGATTGGCTGTGATTATCATATTGATCAATCATAGATTGTCTTTAAGTGGAATGAAATTTTGAGTCCTTTGAATTTCTACAGTAGAATTTCATTCTCTGATATATCGAGGAACAACCCAACTTTCTCTGTGCATTAATTCAGGTCTTCATTATACCAAAAACAAACTCTAGACGTTTATTACTCAGATTAAACAGAAGATCCTTTTGGATGATTACAAAGTCCGTCCTGAGCTAAACAAGCATAAGAATATCTGATTATTGATTTCTTCATAACCGCAAATGATCGTTGATTCTGTTTTTTGCTACATTCAGGGAGATGAGTGTTGCTGCTAAAGTCGCCTTCAATGGAAAATCGAGCGCCTGGTATAAGGACGAGGATTGCCTCAAGGTCAAAGGCAATATTTTGGTCTTTATGTCAAACGAGAATGATACGCAAAAATCAATAGTCATTACCCCTAGTTCGTGCACAAAACCATTGGTGCATCTGTGTCAAATGAGATGTCATGTGAGATTCACGATAACGCAAAATTACTTATGCAGAACCCTACAGAACGTTTCAGTTGTTGCTATTCGCGGACATCTAATTTGAGACAAGCAGTCACGAAGATTCCTCTGTGCAGAATGATATGCATGAAGATGTTTTGGTTCAGTGTGATCACGTCCCTTCCCCCAGTCCATGGTGCCATTGCTTGCTGGGATTCTGCACCTTTCGTCTCAACTTCACCTGCGATGATTGCATCCGTTGCTGTGTAGGAGGGGGTCCTTCTACCTTTGGTTATGCTGCAAATGCTAGCCTCTGTGCAGGCCGCCGGTTAGATCATCCGCTAAAGTTGAGTTATTTGCATAATGAGTACTATCAATAAGTGGCTAATGATTCGTTCGTTCTAAAAAACGATTGTTTTGACATAATTAAGCTGCTAATGAAGTCAAGAATGTGCCAATTCTGGGTGAATTTGTTGCTGTGCCAGGGTAAACATCCTAGTAATTTATCCATCTTATGGTGTCAAATCTGTCTAACATGAAATAAGGGGGCATCAAATGTTGCTATAGGATCGCGGGAAACTTCTGTCTTGTATGCGCTTTATGTGCGCTTTCATTATTTCAGTGCCAATTAGCAGAGTTAAAACGTTAATCAATTGCTTTAACGAGCGTGACGGAAGTGGGTTACTTACTTTCTTTCTGACTGACTGACTGACATCGAAGCCCCTTCTTAGATTACAAAGTGGACTTTGTAATCAAAAAGGTACCACTCTGATCACTAAGTTCTACAGTACAATTGCCAAATGTTGTTCCAAAAAAGATAAAACATTCTGCAACTTTTCTTGCGGTTGGGCTATTGAGACCAAAAAAATGCAAAATGATGCTAAAATCCAGCTCTTTCAAATGAGCTATGCCAAGCCTCCTTTTGAATAACTTTTAAAAATGGCTTGACCTTCCTAGTTTCACATGGGGATGAATGCTATTTATCATTTTTCCTGTAAGATATACGCTGATGTCATCCCTTTGAAGATCTGATCTACATTTCTCAGCTACTGCAACAGTATCAACTCTATCACTGTCATCTGCCACAATCGTATGTCTCACCTTGAATTTAGAAGGCCAATAGAGGAATTCTACCATTGAGCAAATGGCAAGGCAACTTGGAATCTTTGCACAGCTCCAAACTGCAATAGAAGTAATGCACAATGAATGCTTGACATTGGCTTTTGATGCAACAACTCAGGAAGGAGTCCATGTAAATGCTGTTGTTGTCACAACTAAGGAGTCTTCCTATGTTATTGCAGTAAATCGTTTTCCGGGTGGAACTGCAGAAGGCCATGCATTACATGTGACAAATTCCGTGAATGAGTTGGCAGAAGTGTACAATGCGTTTCATCCAGACGTCTCATACCAAGATAGCAGGAAACAGGTGATTTACAATATCAACAACACTGTGACAGACAGAGTGGCAGCAAATCACGCAGCAGTGAGAATCATCAATCACTACTGGGGGAAGTTTTTGAATGAACTGAACTGCCACCTTCATCCCCTAGATTCAGTGTCCTCATGTTGCAGATCAGCACTAAGGAAATAAGAAGGTGCACAGGGGGGCTCTTCTTGGAAAATATTGCATAGCAGGCAACATTGTTTTGCAAGTAAATAACATGAGAAACCTGAAAAACCCATCCTTGGGCCAGGAATCGGCCAATTATACAACCCTGAGCAATATAATTCAGTCACCATTGACTCCAGCACCCATTTGATTTCATTTATCCATTAAATTGGGGCTAACTTCGGCCAGGTGAATTCCGCGGATCTCGCGGACTTCGCGGATGCCGCGGACCTACAAAAATCCGCCAAATACAAAATCCGCCGAATTCATTTTGACATTAGGTGGAAATGAATCGCGCGGATTTCGCGGATTTCAGGGCGAAATGTTTAGTCAAGTCAGTGGAAAAATTTGCAAGCAATTTAACTTTTTGTTTAAGGGGCCGATTATATGAGAGTTTTCAGCCCGGGCTGGAATTTCAGCCCGCCTAACCAGGCTGAAAACTCAGCCCCATTCTGCAATCAACTCTTTGTAAAACTGACTTTGCGATTACATGAGAAGTTTTCAGCCCGGGCTGAAAAGCCAGCCCGTGCTGGAATTTCAGCCCTCCTTGAGCTAGGCGGGCTGGGATTTTCAGCCCGGGTAAACGGGCTGAGATTTCTCATGTAATCGCAAATTTTTCCAGCCCGGGCTGAGAATTTAGTTTGCGCACGCGCATTTTGAGTACAGTTCGCGCCAAAACAGCAACAACAAGCTTATTAAAGATGGCGGAAAGTGAAAGCATCAAAGAACACTTCCAATGGAAAACGGGAGATAAGATTGCAAATCTTATTCAATGTTTAGCGCCGAAATTGATAACATAGAAGGACAACGTCTTCCGCGCCAATTTTTGCGATACCACTTTGAATTTTTAAACTTCGAACGATTTTGGCGTGAAAACAGTAGTTAATTTCAGCCCAGGCTGAAACTCTCATATGATCGCACGCCAATTTCACCTCGGCTAGGCGGGGTGAAATTCCAGCCCGGGCTGAAAACTCTCATATAATCGGCCCCTAAAGCATACCTTATACATTCCTGGTGATGATGTTAGTTGTTGAACGCCTTCAAATTTTCTCAGTGGCACCTCCAATCGAAGATTCTTAGGAGGCCGCCATGTTGTTAGCACCCCCCAATAACGACCCAGTTTTTTTTCGTTTTGCCAACTTATTTTAGTCCGGAAATTAAGAGTACGGCGGGGAAATTATGAAACCATACATTTTCAGCGGGGATTGGAAATATCGTGACGGGGATAACAAACCTTTTTCATTCATTCATTTTTACTTATTTAGGCACGGTAGCCCCGTCAGTCCATGGGAACTGCTTTTCAGGGGGCCGTGGCAAAACATTTACAAATAGGAAGATAGATACTACGAAATAGGAAAGGTCATCATAGTTTGTTTTTGATTCTTCTCTTAAAGGTGGCAAGGGAAGGTGCCTTTTTGGCATCGCGTTCAAGTTGATTCCAAAGCTTAGGTCCACGAAAAGAAATAGCCCTCTGCCCATTGTTTGTTTTTCATAATGGAAGCAAAAGATCAGTATCAGTATTTCTCAGTTTTCTAACATATCGAGTCAATTTTTTTCTAAACAGGTTGGAAAGGTACTCTGGGATGAGGCCATTTAACAATTTGTACATAGTTGTCGCTATTTCGCTGCTAATAATATCATCCACAGTTGGCCAATTCAAACTGCGAATTATTGGCATAGCAGGCGCATCAAAACTGCTTTTAACCACAATTCTAGCTGCTCGATTCTGCAACTTTTGCAACGTTTGCAGTTTAGTCACCCCACAGCACCCCCATACTGAACAGCAGAACCGAAAATGGGGCTCAACTATACCCCGATACATTTCACTCAACGTGTTTTGAGGTAAAAATTTTCTGGAATATTTCAAAAATCCGATTGCACGAGAAACCTTGGTACGGAGATTGTTAATGTGTTCATCCCAATTTAAGCTCCTATCGATCATCACACCCAGATACTTTGTTCGGTCAACATTTTCAACTTGAGAGTCACCAATAAAAAAACTGTGGATGATCAACGGTTTTATCACTGATTTTCTTAATTTTGGGCTGCGAACCTACAATCAGAGCTTGTGTTTTTAGAACATTCAAAGAAAGCATATTACCTTGCAACCATTGCTTCAACTCGTTTCGCTCACTGTTTAAAGTTTAGTTTATATCTGCTAAGCTCAAAGAAGAATAAGAAATACTGGTGTCGTCGGCGTACATGGTCACTCTACCTTTGTTCAGAGAGAATGGAAGATCATTGATATATAAATCAGAAACTTTTGGCTATTATTTTTGATGGAACTTGTATAATTCTTGATGAGGAAACACAAATTTCAACGGGGAAGCAACAGAAACAAGGTGAGGAGAGTGCTTAAAATTGAAACTTGGCGGGGAAACACATTTTTCTGGCGGGTCATCCTTTTACTTTGGCGGGGCAGCGTTTCAGTGGGGTCGTTACTGGGGGGTGTTTGTCATCAATGCCAAGACTCATTGAGCAGATTGTATGGAAGTCTTGATATGCTTTGGTTTCTCAAATAATTTGAAAACAACTTTTCTAAATTCAAATTATTCAACTGATTATGGAAAATAACAGTTTCAATGTAATTTCTTTGGGTTTAATCACGATACGGGGCAGGGGGCTTCCGATAACTTCTTGAGAAATACAACACGCACTTTTGTTGTCAATTGTCATGTTACTTCCGCATGTGCACATGTTTCGATTGTATTTCACTGCTATTGGAATTTCAGCCCTCCTTGAGCTAGGCGGGCTGGGATTTTCAGCCCGGGTAAACGGGCTGAGATTTCTCATGTAATCGCAAATTTTTCCAGCCCGGGCTGAGAATTTAGTTTGCGCACGCGCATTTTGAGTACAGTTCGCGCCAAAACAGCAACAACAAGCTTATTAAAGATGGCGGAAAGTGAAAGCATCAAAGAACACTTCCAATGGAAAACGGGAGATAAGATTGCAAATCTTATTCAATGTTTAGCGCCGAAATTGATAACATAGAAGGACAACGTCTTCCGCGCCAATTTTTGCGATACCACTTTGAATTTTTAAACTTCGAACGATTTTGGCGTGAAAACAGTAGTTAATTTCAGCCCAGGCTGAAACTCTCATATAATCGCACGCCAATTTCACCTCGGCTAGGCGGGGTGAAATTCCAGCCCGGGCTGAAAACTCTCATATAATCGGCCCCTAAAGCATACCTTATACATTCCTGGTGATGATGTTAGCTGTTGAACGCCTTCAAATTTTCTCAGTGGCACCTCCAATCGAAGATTCTTAGGAGGCCGCCATGTTGTTAGCACCCCCCAATAACGACCCAGTTTTTTTTCGTTTTGCCAACTTATTTTAATCCGGAAATTAAGAGTACGGCGGGGAAATTATGAAACCATACATTTTCAGCGGGGATTGGAAATATCGTGACGGGGATAACAAACCTTTTTTATTCATTCATTTTTACTTATTTAGGCACGGTAGCCCCGTCAGTATGGTGGCCGAGGACTGCCATAGAGAATTTCTATTTCTTTTTCGAAAAAATTTTGAATAAAAATAATTTCTAAAAATGAAAATTTTAAATAATGAAAAAAAATTAAATTAATGTAAAAAAAGTAGAAAGTTTTATATAGTTTTATATTTATTAAATGAAAAATAAATAAATAAATGCTAAAAAGTATAAAGTTTTTGGTTTGAAACGAAAATTCATTGAGAAAAATTAAAGCCTCGAAGATTAAATAAAAAATTCAAATCGATTTAAAATAAACTGAAAAAAATTATTGAAAAATTACAAGTCAGAAAATATGAAATCAAAACACAAATCGATTTCAAAAAAATTGAAAACAAAAAAATTTTGATGGCAAGCCTAGAGCTGCCATAGCCCAGAATGCATTGCAAGCACACATTTGGCGCGAAAAGGTCATATGGGTCAGCATGTGGTTTTGTGGCATGATCTGAACTGAGAAGATGGCTAACAACTTGGAGTGGAAAAATTACAGAGCGAAGCAAAGGGCAAAAAGGACAGACAATCAAAAAGGTGCAGCCACTGGAGGAACATTAACCAATATTTTACAGACAGAAGAAGTTGTTGTTCAACGACTTAGCTCAGAAGTGAGCGGAAAAGCCCAGAAGTATAGTAGAATAGGAGCGAGAGATTTTGTACCATTTACTTTCAGTGAAGTAACCTTGGACAACATAAAGAAAGCGTGTCAAGCCCACTACGGAAATGTGATCGGAAAGGGTATGGTATGTGATGTTCTAGCAGGGGAGCAAGGCCCCTCATGCAAGTCGATTGCGCAAGTTCCAGACCTGAAACTTGTGCATATCCGTTTTGTGAAGGGTGCAAGGCCTTGTGGGGATGCAGCTGACCCGCCTGATGATGAAATTTCAGATGATGATTCATTTCCCATCGGCTTTCTATCCAAAAAGCCAAGACTTCAAGGAAAGGCAGGTGCCAACAAAAATGTGAATCTGAGCAACAAAAACAGAGTGAAATCCCAAGCAACTGAATCATCAGGTCTTTCAACTCAATCTAAGCCAGCAGCATCTTTCCCAAAGAGTTTGTCAGTAACTGAAATGATTGACTTGGGAAAGCTTGTAAAAAAGAAATCTGGAACCCTTATTCATATCTTCTCATTTGATCTTGAAAAAATGTCCTGGTCATCAATGCCTACTGATGTTGTCATGCACATTGAGCCAGAAGTTCTAGCCACTGGTGGTTTTCGAAAGGCTTTCAAAGCTACAGTTGGGTCATTTACATCAAAGGAGTTTTCTGGAAATTCTTGGGTGATAAAGAAGTACTTGCCAGCTGCTCTCACTTCTTTGACCAAGCTGGGCATGACAGCAGAGCAGCACACAATGAAAGTTGTGCAGATGCACACACTTGCCAAGAATCTATGTGAGAAAATGAATGAAGCTTTACTTAAAAAGGATGCCTTGAAGGAGTATGGAGAGTTGCTGCATTTCAATAAAGTATACATGGGGAAACTTGAAGATGGAGAATCAGTCACCATAGAGGAATTTATCGATGGAGAATTCGTCAAATACATGAATAACACAGGCGTTGTTTGTAACAGCATTGCAACAGATTCAGTTGAGGAAAAGGCTATTAGCTTTGCTCACTATACATATGAGAAGTCAAGTCACAGGCTCATGGTTGTAGATCTACAAGGCAGTGGTCACTCTCTATATGATCCAGAAATTGCTTCAAGAGACTGGACTGACAAAGACACAACAGAGTTTATGTTTTGTGCGGGAAACTTATCTGCAGAGGCTATTGACAAATTTCTTGCAAATCATATGTGCAATAGATACTGTGAGATACTTGATTTAAATGAATAACACAGGAGTCATTTCTAACAGCATTTCAACAGATTAAATCAGGGTAAAGAGAGTGTTTTGTCCATGAAACTACTTTTCTTCAATGGCTAACAAAATATTTTACTAACATCACATACAAATAATATGATACTACAAGATAGATACTTGGGATTAATATGTACTTTATTCAGTTTATGCAATTTTTAGTTTTTGATAAGGCGAGGGCCAGGGGCAATATACGATGTCAGGTAACGTCTACACCAACTTTGGATCATGTGTTCTTAGGAATTTTATTTTCATACGTAAACATACTTTTGAAAGAAATTAAGATTTTGTGCCAGTGCTGAGAGTTTCTTAAATTATCAGATTTTGAATACTCAAGAGTTCCTTATGAGTTTCTTAGAGATTTCATATCAAGAATCTTCATGTTCACTAGCCAAGCCATCCGGAACATTTCAGAACTAATTGTTTGAGGCCTTTCTAATCTTGAGATTTGAAATTCTTAGAAGCAATTTATAATATAAAATCTGTGTAAGTTACTGTACTACCATGTGATGCACAGGTAACTGCACCAACACATGAAGATGATTGCCCAAGTGTACAGTCACTTGACTTATAGTGGGTACAAATGACATTAGCTGAATTTGCCAACACCCACCTATTTTTTATAAGAAACTGCTTATAAGAAACTCAACTCTCAGATCACCAAAAAAATTAAGAAACTCCAGTGCTGGGAAAATATAACTTAAGAAACAGTTTGTCTTGATAATGGAAAGCCTTATTTCTATTCTATTTTCACTTGTTTCCTATTGTTTGAATGTTCAGGAGGGACAGGTAGTGAACATGAAGATTGTTTTGCAACCTTTAAGAAACTCGTAAGAAACTCTTCGTACTCAAAATCTGATAATTTTAAGAAACTTTCAGCTCTGGCCCAAATTCTTAGTTTCTTATAAAAAATGTGTGTATTACTCAGCCTAGGGTATAGTGATTAAGTTAAGTTTTTTCTCTCTGCAAAAGGGTGGATTACACGTGCAAGTAGGTAATGTTTGACTTCCAGTGGTTTGTTGCAATAAGTTTACAGTGCACTTTTTATGAAGCTGCTGAGATATTGAAAGACTGTTTCAAATGTTTTCTTTACATCAAAAATGAGAGGGTACCCCTGAAAGCCGTTAAATCGTGATGCATTCCAAATGCTAAATAAACGATGGTTCCTTTGAAGATCACAACCACATGTAAATGTCAGATCTTATTTGCCATAAGTTAAAAGATAATTCACCTTACTGCACTTGTACCTTACTACTTACAGAGTTACGTTTTGTTATCGGCATTGGTTTATGTTGTACTGAACAGATAGGCCTAGCACACTACACCATGAAAAGAATCTTGCAGAATTCATATATGTTGATGGTTGCTAAAACAAAAATTGTCTTTATTTGTCCTCTCTTGGCCATTTTCATATCTTTATCCCCTGTGTCCTTGTTGTGCAGTGATAGGCTGCACATGAGGGAAGGAAAAAGAAAGAAAGAAAAGAAGTTACCTTCTTTTCTTATTTCTTTTATCCCTCCCCTTGTGTAACCTATCGCTACACAACCAGAACACAGGTGAATTTTCCTAGATGATAATTGATTCTGTTTTAGGTGTACATTGAAAGACACTGGCAGGGCCAAAAAATGGGCATGCATCCAAAAACGTTATCAAATACATGTTTGAGGCTTGCACTGTACCAGTGGCGTGGCAGATACTTGGGGGGCAAGGGGTGGCATCACCTCCAATGCTATGTTGGCTAGAACAAATATCTTTGTTTGAAAACAAAAAAAAATAAACAAGAAATGTGTTTACTTAGCTTCACCCTCAATATTTGGCAAAGTGTCCGCCACTGCACTGTACCTTTGTATGAAAATGGCTTGATGTTATTTATGACATGTTACAAAACAAAATACATTTAATGCATTTGTTCAAATCTGTCCTTCAAGTAAAGAAAGGCATCAATGCATTCATCTGGCTTCACTTCTAAAGGGTTTGCGATAATTTGAGAGCATTTTTGGCGAAAATCCTCGTCTAAATAGTCATCACCAACACTCAGCACACCTGAAGCAATTGCAACTTCTTCCAACTGTTCATCAGTTACTCTCCAGCCTGAAGGAGAGAGATGAAAACTTGTAGCATGAAAATTATGATACCTTTGAAGTTGGAAATGTTTTCTGCATAGTTTTGCAACCAGTATGGTATGGGTGCTTGATGCTTGCTTTTGAATGGTTACCTTTACTTGGCACCATTTATACTGCATTCACACTGACACTGTTAAACCAGCTTTTTCTAAACCAGTTTAAATTTCAACCAATCAAATGACTGGATTTGTTTGATTGACCAATTAGAAGGCCCTATTGAAAAACCTGGTTTACTTTAAGCTTGTTTAACTTGCAGTGTGAATGGGGCATTAGACACATAAAATGTGAAAGCTCCTCAAACATGAACTTGGAAAGAGTTTTATATTTAGTTTCTCAATTCTCAATGCAAAAAGCAGGAGACCTGGAAATAAATAGAATGATAAAGGCACTCTTTCTGAAATTCAATCAGCTATAAAAATTTTGAAGTTTATTCTAACTTTGCACTGAAAACATTTCTGTTCTCTTACAGCAACATTAACTATGTTTTGCCCTAGCTCCCTAAAAAGCAGCCATTTGAAGGACTGGGTCACTGTATGCAAAGAATCGGAAATGAAATACTGTAACTGAAGTTGAAACAAATCAGCAGTTTAGTAACTTTGCATTAAGTTACAAAGTCCTCACCAAGAGGTGGAACCAAGTGTGGGGAGAGGTGAGGGGGTCTGACTGCAGGAAAATCTTTTGTAGCCATTCCCTTCAAACTCTTGGAAACATGACAGATGTCCTATATTTGCATCTAAATTTCACTTATTGACAAGGACAACCTTGTTGTTTGAGAGCAACAAATATTATTCCATTTTTGTGCAAATCACTAAGGTCTCCTTAAATTTGGAAAGTGGGATGGAGCAGACCAATGCCCCTCCTTGGTTCCACCGCTGCTCACCACAATCTTCTAAGCCATATTCTTGTGGAAAGTCATAAATATGATTTGGCACCCCATCTGGAAGAAAGGTATCATTCTGGAAGCGAATACGATGATTGTTCCATACAACATCCTTGAATAAATCTATTTCCTCTTGCAAGATTGGAACCATCAGATAGGCAAGAAGTTTCCTGCAATAGAAGGATGCAATGAAGATTAGCTGATGAGAAGACTTATGAAAAAATCTGGTGCTACATAATCTGCTGTAGGTAGCAGAATTAACAGGTAGCTGTATTATACAGCTTCAGTATTCAAAACTGATGATAGTTCCAATTATTTTGCATGATCCAGTTTGGTGGGGAGCGCGTGGCCATGTGGTTAAGGTGACTGACTTGAAAACCAAAGGTGTCAGAACGGCTGAGGTTTGAATTCTGCGCTGGACAGTTTGGTCTATGTCTGTAACTATAGCCCGGGTCAACCAGAGCAATGTGAGGGAAATCTGGTAGCAGCAGTGGGTTGATGGTAAAACATCTGTGGCCCCTGCTGGAAACAAGTCTCTCTCAGACTTTCACAGGCTAGCCACATTAAAATATGATTACCTACCTACCAACCTAAAGATTGAAGCTTGAAAAGTAGGAAATTCAGAGAAAATACAAGTTTTTGGAACATTTCCCTAAAACATTGTATTGTGATAAGAATTGTTTCTCATAATATGGTGTCATGAATCAACGTGGTGGATGTTATTAGACAAAATTTTTTGGTGATGTAAACAAGGTCAGATTTTGTAATACAATAGCATCAGTTGTTTTGGTTCTCACCTTGATGCAAAGCGATTAGCCTCTGCAGACAAAAGAAATTCTCTCAAGCAGAATTTCAAAACAAACGAAGCCGCAAAGTTGCCCAAACCAGTAAGGCAAACTCTCGTTTGGTGCAGGCGAAGGGAGGTTTTTAAGAGAAGTTATGTGCTTATAACGAAAGAAGAAGGGTAAATCTAAAGTTCTGTCTCGCGGATTTTGTTTACTTGATTCAGAAACCGAGCAGAGGGCATTACAATTTTTGCATATTTATTGCTCAGATGTACACAGTCACTCCTCAACTCCTGAATCAAATAAACAAAATCCGCGAGACAGAACTTTAGATTTACCCATATTCTTTCGTTATAAGCACATACCTTCTCTTAAAAACCTGCATTCACCCGCATCAAATGAGGATTGGCCATACTGGTTCCAGGGCCACTTTGCGGCTTGGTATGTTTTGAATTTCTGCTTGAGAGAATTTCTTTTGTTTGTATTTGCTAAATCACTTTGAATTGAGGTGTGAACCAAAGCGACTGATGTTATTGTATTACAAAATCTGCCCTTGCTGGTGATGTATGCAAGCACATAGTGAGTGCAGTTCACATGAAAATTCTTGACAATTTTTTTATTTCATTGATACCACTCAAGAATTCTTGTCAGAATGTGTAGAATCCTTGTAAATTAAACACATTATTGAAAATTTTCATCATGGTAATATGCACACAACCTAGAGTCAATATCAAAAGGCATAATGGCAATTACATAAAAAGCAATCATGTTACAATTGAAACAAAAGGATTATGAGAAATTTTGCAATTTCCTTTGTTTAACTCACCACACATGGGAACTTTTTGGCCATGTAACAGGTACCATATATATATTTTATGAAAATGGAACGCATCAAAAGATCATCTGTAAAATAATTCAGAAAGTTTCTGCTCTTTATCACATCCCATCTAATATTTGCTGTTGAAAGTTTGATAGGGGGGGGGGGGGCTTTTTGCCCCTGAAGCAAAAGTTTCATACTTTATAAGCTTTCATACCTGTCATTCTGATTGTCAGGATCATAATGGCAATTATCCAGCAACCATTTTAATGATGGCTTAAAATATTTTTCAAGTCTGTGGTGCAGCTCTTTCCACCAACGCTCTATCTAAGTACATAGAAAAACTAGACATGTGAGAATGACAATAAGATACAGAAACAAGAAAGAAATGTATTTTTGTGTCTGTCATGCCAAAGGCAATGTGCAAAGCCAAAGAATAAATTCCACACTTTTTAAGTATATATGATCAATTAAATCAAACAGTAAAAAGAAGGCCCTGGCTGCAGCCTAAGAATGGGTTTAATATTGGGAGTATCAGAAACTGCTTTGCCATTCGTTTAAAAAACCATCTTTGAATACAGTTTTTCATTCCTATTCTGGATCCATGTTAGTAACTTTTTTATAAATATGGAAGTCAAAAGGAAATGTCATTAAGTTTGGTAAATACGCAGAGATGCACAGTTCGGAAAATTTGGTTGAGATATTATCTGTTGATACAGTGAAATTAGTGATAATAACTTATGTACAAATATTTTAATGATGTATAAAAAATCACAATGTCTATACTATTTCAAAATGTGCACTGTAATTGAAGCATTTATCAAAATGTAAATCCTAACCACTACCCGTTAAAAAGTAAAAGAAGAATTTTATACTTACTTGATTGGCCGTGGAAGGACCAAACATAACCGTCTCATCACATATCTTGTCAATGGTATAATTTTCCATGTCCTCGTGATTTCTTCTCAGGAATGAGTGCATTGTAACCATAGTCCCAGTCTCAGTTCCTTTATCAACTCTTAATTTTGAGGCAACTTTCTTTGATTGAAATGTATAGTCCAAATACCACCGACCTATAAGGTCAGGATTATTATTTGACATCCATACTTTTATCCACATAATTTTCCTACTTGCAGTGTCAGCACAGCCATAAACAGCTAACGGAAAAGTACTTTTCGCAAAACCCATAAGCTTATCATGGCCATCAAGTGAGTATACCCAGTTAACTCCTCTGGTGGTGAAATGACCCTTCTTTCTCTTCTTATTTCCAAGTGCTCTTTCTCTTAGGCCATCTGGGTCAATATCTGACATAATGTCATAAACTAGATCACGAGGGACATTCATATTATGTACCTGCCTGATCTTTTGATGAAGTGCTCTGTACCCGAGTAGTTTTCCAGGCCCATCTAGCTCTAATTTGACGACTTCTTTGACATGATCAATTGGGATGGCATAGTTGGTGCGCTTTATTTGAAAATGAGACAATCTTCTGTCCAGTGATCTCAGACTCCAGGCATATTGGGGATAGTCTCTAACCATATAATTGAGAATCTCTTGCCTGTGAAGCCCCGCCTGTACTCTCCTGCGTAGGTCTTCTTGCAGACTAAGATCTTCTTTCCAGGCATCGTTCCTTATTCGCGCCATGATTCAGCCCACTACTGTGGTCAGCCAGCTCATCTCGTTTCGTTTCAAGTTTGGCGCAAAATGTGTGCTTGCAATGCATTCTGGGCTATGGCAGCTCTAGGCTTGCCATCAAAATTTTTTTGTTTTCAATTTTTTTGAAATCGATTTGTGTTTTGATTTCATATTTTCTGACTTGTAATTTTTCAATAATTTTTTTCAGTTTATTTTAAATCGATTTGAATTTTTTATTTAATCTTCGAGGCTTTAATTTTTCTCAATGAATTTTCGTTTCAAACCAAAAACTTTATACTTTTTAGCATTTATTTATTTATTTTTCATTTAATAAATATAAAACTATATAAAACGTTCTACTTTTTTTACATTAATTTAATTTTTTTTCACCATTTAAAATTTTCATTTTTAGAAATTATTTTTATTCAAAATTTTTTCGAAAAAGAAATAGAAATTCTCTATGGCAGTCCTCGGCCACCATACCGTCAGTCCATGGGAACTGCTTTTCAGGGGGCCGTGGCAAAACATTTACAAATAGGAAGATAGATACTACGAAATAGGAAAGGTCATCATAGTTTGTTTTTGATTCTTCTCTTAAAGGTGGCAAGGGAAGGTGCCTTTTTGGCATCGCGTTCAAGTTGATTCCAAAGCTTAGGTCCACGAAAAGAAATAGCCCTCTGCCCATTGTTTGTTTTTCATAATGGAAGCAAAAGATCAGTATCAGTATTTCTCAGTTTTCTAACATATCGAGTCAATTTTTTTCTAAACAGGTTGGAAAGGTACTCTGGGATGAGGCCATTTAACAATTTGTACATAGTTGTCGCTATTTCGCTGCTAATAATATCATCCACAGTTGGCCAATTCAAACTGCGAATTATTGGCATAGCAGGTGCATCAAAACTGCTTTTAACCACAATTCTAGCTGCTCGATTCTGCAACTTTTGCAACGTTTGCAGTTTAGTCACCCCACAGCACCCCCATACTGAACAGCAGAACCGAAAATGGGGCTCAACTATACCCCGATACATTTCACTCAACGTGTTTTGAGGTAAAAATTTTCTGGAATATTTCAAAAATCCGATTGCACGAGAAACCTTGGTACGGAGATTGTTAATGTGTTCATCCCAATTTAAGCTCCTATCGATCATCACACCCAGATACTTTGTTCGGTCAACATTTTCAACTTGAGAGTCACCAATAAAAAAACTGTGGATGATCAACGGTTTTATCACTAATTTTCTTAATTTTGGGCTGCGAACCTACAATCAGAGCTTGTGTTTTTAGAACATTCAAAGAAAGCATATTACCTTGCAACCATTGCTTCAACTCGTTTCGCTCACTGTTTAAAGTTTAGTTTATATCTGCTAAGCTCAAAGAAGAATAAGAAATACTGGTGTCGTCGGCGTACATGGTCACTCTACCTTTGTTCAGAGAGAATGGAAGATCATTGATATATAAATCAGAAACTTTTGGCTATTATTTTTGATGGAACTTGTATAATTCTTGATGAGGAAACACAAATTTCAACGGGGAAGCAACAGAAACAAGCTGAGGAGAGTGCTTAAAATTGAAACTTGGCGGGGAAACACATTTTTCTGGCGGGTCATCCTTTTACTTTGGCGGGGCAGCGTTTCAGTGGGGTCGTTACTGGGGGGTGTTTGTCATCAATGCCAAGACTCATTGAGCAGATTGTATGGAAGTCTTGATATGCTTTGGTTTCTCAAATAATTTGAAAACAACTTTTCTAAATTCAAATTATTCAACTGATTATGGAAAATAACAGTTTCAATGTAATTTCTTTGGGTTTAATCACGATACGGGGCAGGGGGCTTCCGATAACTTCTTGAGAAATACAACACGCACTTTTGTTGTCAATTGTCATGTTACTTCCGCATGTGCACATGTTTCGATTGTATTTCACTGCTTTCTCGACATCAGAAACTTGTAAATTACTGCTTCCTCAACATACAAAATTCTCCAGACAATGTTTTGCGTTGAAGTCTGCGAAGTCCGTGGAATTCATTTTCACCTAGTAATACCAAAGTGAATTCCGCGGACTTTGGATTTGGCGCATGTTTTCAAACTCGCGAAAGTAAGCCAGTTCTGGCATTGGTAAACTCGCTGACGTTTTGTGGCAACTATACAAGATGAACTACGAAATAAAGCACATTTGATTTTAACATTTGATGCGTAAAGGAGAATGTTTTTGCCCCTATAATTTTCGAGCTAAAACTCGACACACAATGCAATACTCAATGACTGCTGGTGACTCAGATGTATGGCCAAATTGTTTTAGAACCTTTTATATGGCAGTGTAAGTAGAGAAAGAAATAGTAGATTGCTGCTTTCCCCGCGTTACAAACTGTACAGACAACATTTCACTTTGAAATCCGCGAAGTCCGTGGAATTCATTTTCACCTAATGTCAAAATGAATTCCGCGGATTTTGTATTTTGTGGATTTTTTGTACGTCCGCGGCATCCGCGGAATTCACCTGGCCGCTAACTTCGACAGAAAGCAAACATTTTTGTGCGAATTTGAAGAAGCTTCCACGCTCTATGTTATGTTGACAAACGCAACAACTCTCCTCTGTTGACAAACACACGGGGCAGCCTGGTGTTGCGACTCAAGAGAAGTACCATGTAATTGCTCTGCACTCCTGAATGGTTAAAATGTACTTTTACATTGTTTGAAACATGAAATACACTTGTTTTGAAAATATACAATAAAACAATAAATGTGAAATGGAGAGCTATTTGAAAAAGTGCTTTGTAATGTAAAAAGATTTTGACATTTTAAAACATTACCAGGAGGGCAGGGCAATGACATGATACTTCTCTTGAGTCGCAACACCAGACTGCCTTGTGTGTTTGTTGACAGTGGAGAGTTGTTGCATTTATCAACATAACATTGAACCAGGTTGCTGTCAAGTTGCCAGATCAAAGATCGAAATTATCTAGCCTAATTGAGGCTCTGATGACAACTTCAAGGGTCAAACTATTTCAGGTATGCCTACCTATTGTTACACTTTGGCACAAAAAGCGTCAGTAGATACCTACAATCTCTTACAAAAGTGTTAGATCCCTATGAAAATCCACGTTTTTCAGAAATATTGGCCCCCTCTCCCATTTCAATGTTGATTGCTTTGGTGAATCATTCTTTTCCTGGACCTGTGTGAAAGAAACCTCTTTGCAATTCATTCAACATTGAAACGGGGGAAGGGGGACAAAAATTTGATTTTTTCAAAGGGGGTCCAACATTTTTGTAAGATATTGTAGCTACTATGGGGTGCCATTACCGCTAAAATTCAGCCCATGGTTTTTCTAAAATGGTGCATCTCCTTTCTTAAAATGGTGGGTTCAGTTTCTAAAATGGTGCCCTAGTTTCTGAAAATGGTGCATTAAATTCATAACATGATGCCCTTACTTTCTTTAAACGGTGCCTCTATTTTCTAAAATGGTGCCCTTAGTTTCTGAAAATGGTGACTCTATTTTCTATAATGGTGCCCTTAGTTCCTTAAAATGGTGCCTCTATTTCCTAAAATGGTGCCCTTAGTTTCTGAAAATGGTGACTCTATTTTCTACAATGGTGCCCTTGTTCCGATAGGGTTCATTCCATTGATGAACTGCTTGATTTCAGCATGCACTGAATACACATAGTATTGACGCAGCAAGGCCTCCAACATATCCAACTTCATATCAAATTTTGCTGTGTAGACTTTAAAACGATATTTTCTTAATTTGGACTCATGGACATGACAAACTCACATAATTCATATCCACATTGAACAGCATCCTCCCTAACATCAAATTTACCAGTGACATATCATCTACCAGCACACAATTCCTTGATGCCACAGTCATACTCAACAAAGACAACACCATCTCCACAGACCTCTACGTCAAACCGACAGACACACACCAACATCTCATCAGCACATCCGCCCATCTTAAACATACGAAAGAGTCAATACCGTACAGCCTTGCACTACGATTACGAAGGATCTGCCCCAATGACGACACATTTAATAGACGCACGAACCAACTGCTCACATACCTTACCAACTAAGGTTACAAATGCAAACACATACGCAACGAAATACGGAAGGCTTTCAAAATAGCATGACGATCGAGTCTATGAACGAAACAGAAAAAAACAACAACAGAACATCATTCGTAGTTACCTACCACCCAAGCATACCACAACTTCATTCCATAATTCACAGCAACTTCCACATACTACAAAATTCGACAAACTGCAAGGAAGTCTTCCCTGACCCACCGATACTGAGCAACCGCAGACCAAAAAACCTCAGGGAATGCCTGGTGCGCACCAAAATAAAAAATGATGCCACTACAACTCCCAGAGGTACATGCAAATGTCCATCACGACGTCACTGCCACACATGCCAACACATACAAGACGGAACACGCAAAGTCACATTTTTAAACACAAACAAAACCTTTGACATAGGACAAAGCCTTGACTGCAACTCTACTAACGTCATACACTTACTGCAATGCAAGCAGTGTCTGCACAACAAAATGACTGACTGCCAATACATAGGACAAATGGGACGACGCATAAGAGACAGATTCAAGGAACACCGATGAGACATTATAAACAAAGGTACTGACACATCCGGGGTTGCAGAACACTTCTGTAAACCCGGACACTCCAAACAAGACTTACAGCTACTGCCAGTACTCCAGGAACATGACACCAGAGGGAGTGTGAGACGAGCCAAAGAAACATGCTTCATTGGCTTGGCTAACACTCTGTCACCCAACAGACTTAACATAACCACAGACCGCTAACAAACATAATACCACTTTTATTGTACTTATAAGCACACTCTCTTACCTTGCCTATCCTTACTCATACAATCACCATCATCGTCATCATCCCATCATCACCATCATCAGCATCATCACCACCGCCCCCAGCAACACCACCATCACCGCCCCCAGCAACACCACCACCACCATCACCACCACCACCACCATCATCATCATCATCGTCATCATCATCATTATCATCATCATCATCATCATCATCGTTATCATCTCACAATACCATTTTAACCCATCTTGCTTCTTCAGTATTACAATATCATATTATCCACGTCACAATCATCATCACCATCATATCACGTAACCCTTGTAAATTTAACCGATATAGCCTCTGCGTAGCAATCATGTCTAGCCAGCCACATGTAACCTCTCTTTTGCAAATCGCTGTACATATTTAAATCGTCAACGTACCTGAAACATAACAGCCCTGTAGAAGTTCTGCATGGCAGGACGAAATATTGGTATCTAATATATATTCTTAATTTCGCACATATTTGCTGTTGTTCCTCATTGCATAGGGGTTTCCTGCTTTCAAAAATGATTACTTACCTACTTTTCTTATTTACTTACTCTCCTACTTACTCATTTTCAAAGGCAGTGCAAAATCATGGTCAAATTTTCCTTTTATGTTTCTGCCTGAATAACAATGATTTGTACATGCGTTGACATGTATTGTCACTTTTGGAGGATACAAGTTTCGTCCCTACGAGCACAACTAAATTATTCCAGTTGATCTCACCATGAAATGAGGATCAATGTTATTCAATATTATGTATCTCTGCCCTTGGTAGAACTATCTGTAACAATGTCATTTTAATTTCTTCTTTGCAGTAGAAGATTGAGAACACTGGTTTGATATTACAGACACATTCTTCTCTGCAACTAGGAAGACCTTGGTATGTTGAAGACATCTTAGTCACAGCTGGTCATATTTTTGCTTGCAAGAAACCATGATTTATTACAAAACTAATATCAAGAACTTCATTCTTATCTGAAACTGAAGAGAAACGTTGTTTGTGCTGAATCCATCTTGTTTTCAGGGATTTTCCATGTGATGGTCACAACTGTTACCCGTGAGAGGATTGATAGGGAAGCAAAAGTGCCTAATTTCAATATTGATCTAGATCATGTCTGGTATTCTTGTTAGGCTGCTGTCATTCCTCTCAGGAACGTCCTTTGATAACTGAATTGACATTCTCAAAAGAAAAATTAGTGTGCGTTAAAGCCTCACAGCGAAGAATTTGGCGTTGTCAGTGTGGACAGAAAGGGCTTTGTTTGTTTCTCGTGCAATTCGGTAGCCACTCGTGCACCCATGCGGAAGCTCTTAACACCACAATTGATAGCCAAGCTGAGGATACCCCAGATTTCCTCGTTCAAATGGTACAATGACAAGACGTTTTAAGAAAACTCACCTGAAAACGTACACGAGATTGTCTATCTCAGTAAGACGGATCCCGTATCAGCGAATTGCTTCACAAGCAAGCATATTCAATGGTACATTTCTCGTTCATGCATCAACGTTGCAGGAAGATGATAAGCTGTGCCCTGATTTTGTGACCAACGTATGCCCTTCATGCGACTATGATTTTGATGAGGCTCCAGTTGAATGGAGTCAGGGATCATACAGACTGTTTTCCACAAAAATGATTCTGGCTGTGTGAGGTGATATATGAATTATTGAAATCTTGGCTACATTTGGAAATGCACCTAAAAGATTTTATTTACATGAATATGCACAGAGACTGCAGAAAATTTGGTCCATGCACAGTGATCCAGAGCATGGCAAAAATGTCAAAACACAAAACCTTTCAAATGCTACAACTGTTAGGTTTATCATAAAGAGGATACTTTAAGCTATTCAGAACAAAAATCCGTTTGTTAATCGGACCAAGGAGTGCAGAGAAATTGCAATTTGAAGTTGACCAAAATTGTTAGGTCATGTTTTTGTTTACATTTCCCGTTGATCACTTTTGAAATGGGCCTAAACCAAATATTTCAAATTTTCATTTCTCTCATTGTGTTTATCCGATTTCAATAAACTTATTTTTAATTAAACCTCTATGTATGCGCAATTAAACAACGCATTGGTTCCATGAATTTACGCCAATTTTTGGGTTTTTTGGCACGTTTTTGTCAAGTAGTATTTTTAGCAGTAAAACAGCATGGCACCCGTAAATCTCTTCTTTCTTAGTGCAACCATGGATGGCGCATATTATTATTATTATTATCATTATCATTACTATTATTATTATTATCATTATTATTATCGGTTTATTTAAAGTTGGCTTTCTATGTAAATAGCTAAAATAATAGCTAATTAAGGCCAACTATAACTAAAAGAAATTAAATTATAATTTGCAATAAAAAAGAACATTGATAGAAGACAAAATTAATTAATTTAAAAACCCCAAATCTTTTATAAAAACTCTACACAATCTGCAGGTGCATGAATCGCCATTCCACCGTTTTATTTTTCTTTTGAATTCTTGAATTTCGCTACTGTCTTGGAAGTGAGGACCATAAAAGGCAGCCTCTATATTGAATATTCTCTGTACCATATATTCACAGTGATCCAGAGCATGGAATAAATAGAAAAAAATGAAGTTTCCAAAATACGCCAAATTTTATGTCAGCATTGAAGGGTTGTCTGGATAAAAGTGGGAGTTGGGTAATGGGAGTGGGGAATGGGGAGTGCGGAATGGGGAGTGGGTAATATGGGAATCAGATCAGCAATAGCCTCAGTCTTTGAATTTTTTCACTTTAAAGTTTTACTTACTTGAGTTCTTAAACAACACAATATCTGAAATACACAAGAGACTGTTTGATGACAAAGAATCACTTTAAATCAAACCTTGCAAGAAAGGTGGGTGCAGGGAGTGGGGAGTAGGGAGTGGGGAATGGGGAGTGTGTAGTGAAGATTAGAAAATAGGACTCAACAGTTCCAAATGAAACACATGCTACTGAAAGTGAACACCCGCAATTTAGATTTGCCTTACAGCAACATTCCTTAAGACTGGTGTCGGGGGTTATTAATAAGTTCCCACCCTAAATGTCATAGTAGTAGAGGACTTGAACAGCAACAACAACTGTATTACATGAAGTAATACCCACAGCATGCGAGTAGAAGAAATATGGTTGTAAAAGTAGCTTGAAAGTGATGAAGTCTGGCAAATTTGGTTTTAATTTCTTTGTGTCCCTTCTAAATGAACCGACCAAGCGAGGGGCACGACACTGGGCCAACAGTAGTTCCTTATTGCATCTCTTAACTTCCTGAAATTGATTTTTAAGATCCATGACAACTCTTTTAGGGCTGCGCTGCTAACATTGGTATTCGAGCGCCAGGAATTACAAGGAACAACTTTACTCCATAGAATTAGTCCCAAAGTTAAGAAGCTACAACACAAATAGTTTCTTACAAAAAATACTTAACCCATACCAGCTGCGATGCCGTTACCCGAACGATGACGTTATTGATTGGCTTTCGTCTTTTGAGAGAATTGCCAGAGCAAATGAATGGAATGTGACGAAACAAGGACGTATGATTTCAGTGTATTTGAGAGGGCCTGCTGCCGATCATTTTGAGAAACTGGATACACGAGACAAATCAAACTATGGAGCAATCAAGGATTCTTTGATTGAACGTTTTAGCCCTGCTGATATGAGAAGATCCGCATATAGTAACGTTGCTGGACGGAAACAAGGAAAAATGGAATCAGTGAATGAGTTTGCGTCAGCAATACAACGCCTTGTGTTCAGATCATTCCAAAGTGGAGTTGACAATGAGATAACAGAGATGACAGCCCACGAACACTTCATCCTTGGTTTGCGTCACAAATTGATGAGGAGAGTAACAATGGCTGACCCAAAAACTTTCTCGAACGCCATCCGTATTGCCTTACGAGAGGAATCATTCGAAACAAATTATGCCTCTGAACGTGTGAATACCGCAGGAAAACGATCAAATGACCGAAGTCATTGGACTCTCCGGCAAACTTTTGAAAAACAATGACGTAAGTGAAAGAAAGTTTAATTATCGTAAGGGAAACCCTAGAAATTCAGGCACCAAAAATAAGTTTACCCGGGATGGGCGCCCCGTATGTAATTTTTGCAGTAGACCAGGCCATTTGGAGAGGAGTTGCTGGAAGAAGCATCCTCATCTTAGAACTGGTGCCTCCAGCTCTGAAAATAAGGATCAGGGAAACTAGAGGCTTAAATCCTCTACCGGTTGTTAATGTAATTGAGAACATGGAGGAGCAACCTTTGAGTAATGATGACGTCAAACCTCTGTTGAGTGATAATGTATTGTGTTCTCAAGAAATTTTACTTTGTGGTCCCGCTAGTTTAGTTCAAGCTTTTATCAATGAGCACCCTGCTAAGTTGTTAGTTGATACAGGTGCGTCAATGAGCATTGTAAAGAATCATTTCAACGTGCGCACATGCCTCATGTCCCTTTGGGTCCTGGGAGTATGAATGCTACATCGGTAACGGGAGAACCTGTAAATTTTAAGGATATTTTTTCGTTATCCCTTAGGATACGAAGCAATGTAGCATTCCAAGATTTTTACGTCGCATCAGGTTTTCATCACAACTGGTGTGCTTGGGACAGATTTTCTAACAAGGGAGGGCCTAACCCTTGATATGTCTAATCGTATGTTGAAATGGAATTCGGAAACAACTTCAATGGGCACTGATAGGCCAGAACCAACTTGGGAAATCTCTTCAGTGGATAAGATAGAGATTCCCCCCAGGTCTGAAATGTTTGTCATGTTGCCTATAGGTCCAGGATGCTCTACTGGTTTGTTTGAAGTGAATGAGTTGCTATGCCAATCTTCGCATGTTTATGCTGCTAGGTCTATCGATAGGCCAGAGCAAGGGGAAATCCCAGTAAGGTTGGTTAATCCCAGTTACGACACTATAACCATAGAGCTCAATGTGAGTACTGGTAGAGTGACGTCAGTCACGGAGATTGCCACGATGCAATTAGACCACAATAGCATTTTTGATCTAATTTTTTTTGTAATCTTATTTTAATTCGAAATGACATTCTAGTTTCTAATTACAAGATAAAAAGAAACTAATCTAATTCAAATACAAAAATACTAAATCAAATAGAAATACCAAATGACGAACATTAGATATACGTTCTAAGAAACTAAATAAATTCCAACCCCCCCCTGATTCAAGTATGCAGAGAGAACTGACTTTTCACTAGTTGATGCTGAAATTCGCTTCAAGCATATCTATCAGGGATCTTCATATCTACACACATTACAATTGCACTGAATGCCAGACCATTGCTTTATCAATCGTTTGAATATATTAACAGTCTCTGGGGATTTTATCTCATTTGGTAAACTATTCCACACCTTGGGACCCAAAGATCTTAGACTGTGTGTACCAAATGTTACTTGATTAGGTCTATGATGATGTAAGTCATGGGGATTTCTCGAAGAACGATTTGGATTGCTAACTGATTTGAAATGAAAGATGTACTGCATAAAAGTAGGATTTTGTCTTGTGAATTTCAATGACAAACTTCATAGACAAGAGACATGCATAAACTTATTGCCTGCCCTACGAAGAAGAACTTCATAGGAACTATCATTGTCTTTGTAAAGAAACCTCAATGCTCTCTCTTGTATTTTTTCAACTTTTTGCACCGATTTAGCTGGTGAAAAATGCCAAACCAAAGGACAATAATTAAAATTTGAATATATAAAACTTTCAACAAGAGTTTTCCTTTCTTCTAAACCAATGAAGGATTTCAATCTTTTCAGAACATTTAATTGTGTTGCTGCTTTCTTACACAAATCAGCAATGTGGCGGTCGAAATTTAACCTATTGTCAAGTTTCATACCCAATAGTTTGACATCAGTTTTTGATTGGATGTTGTTTTCCTTCAGTTTGATTGGTACGCCATTAGTGTCAGATCAGTCTTTCTTAACTATCAAAGCATTGAATTTTTCAGGGTTTGCTATCATGCTTCCGGATGGTGTTCCAACGAAGGATAAGCATTCAAATAGAATGGGAATTGGAATTTAGAGAACAGAAATTTTAATGGTAGATCTGACTTTGATCCACTGTCAAGCAGGATGGTGAATAACCAGCTGTATGTGATGGTTTTGTAAATTTGATGGTTGGAGTAACTTAGATGGTAGAAGATGAAGTAGCTTTTTTAGGAAGATGAGTGGTATCACTACAGCCACGAGGTCTTCTATAGCAGAGCTGGGTTTTATCTTTAAATCTGGGAACAGAATTGAGCAAAATTAGAAAGTTTAACCAACTATGTTGCCTCTGGTACACCTTTTCAAACTCTGTCTAGCCCTATTTTGGTTGGGGGGGGGCAAATTTGCCCCCCCTAGTAGATTTTTTTAAATAACTCTGCGAGGACGAATTTTATAGCCATGAAACTTCTTGACTTTTTGCAACTACTTATTGTGCAACTTCTCAAAAAGTTTCATTGAAATATTTTGAAAAATGAGGGGGCGGGAGACAATTTTCTGGGACTGACCCAGGAAAAATCGCAAATTCTCAAATCTCAATTATCGCGAAAAAAAGAGCAGAAGTGGAATATTTTGCAAATTTCTTTTTTAATGTTGTGTTATTTGATGCATTCTATCATAAATACCATGTTTGGATGGAAAATATGCTCCAAATTTAATTTTATCTCGATTTTCCTGATTTTGGCCAATTTTGCCGCTTTTCTTGACCACACAAAGGAAAATGCTGACGTAAGCAAAAATGGTGGCTATTTTTAAGTAAATTTTTATATTTACAGAAAGTATATGCCTGAGGCTTTTAGCACACCAAATTTGGTCGCTCTATCTATTACCAGTAAAGAGTTAGGTAGGGGGGGGCTTTTTTGCCCCCCCCCCAACCAAAATAGTACTATCAAATAGCCCAACCACTATAGGGCTAGGTAAGAAGGGAGCTACATAGAGCTTTTGAGGTAACAAACTGATGGCTGATTTCGGTACCAAATTTATGACACAGGCTTTCATACACATTTGATAATGTTTTATTCATCATTGTAGCCTTTAAAGTTTTGTTAAAAGTCTTTATGTTTGAAGGAAATGCTCTATTTCTTGTACCACTCTGAGAAACAAGCTTATTCCATGATTTTCATGGTCAAAAGGGACATTCCTTTGCAAATGCTGGATCATGCCTTCATGCTGTAAAATTTGGGCCAAGAAAATTGGTCACCCTCCTTCTTCAACATAAGCCTCTTCATTGGCAATATCACCGTCTACCCCATAGTAAGTTAGATCTGCGTCACTGAGCTCTACCCCACAAGGATTTTGCATTTGACCTGACACCCAGAGTCTCAATGGGGAGGTTCTTGTTGTTCTCATTCTGTGACATGCCCAAGCATGTCGCCATATGTCCAGCTTTGTGTTTATCTCTGATAGGAAAACATAATGGAGAGCTGTTATGTGGTTGTCATTCAAGGGGTCTAGTATATTCTCCTCTTCCATGCAATAGAACAAATGATAGTAATAACTGAGCACCCCAGTAAACACATCTCGCCACAACCTTTCTATTCTTTGGTTATGTGTGCTCTTTCCTGTGATCATACTTCCTCTGCCACTTCCCCTTTTTCAATCACATAATCTGCCACCAAGATATTCTCCAACCCCTTGTCTGATCGTACTCTAGATGGAAGGCCATAATCTCCTACCCCCTTAAGGAAAAACAATTTAGAACGGTCTCCGCTTTGTTGTTATCTGTGCATGCAAGTGAAACTGGTAACTGACTGAAACCATCAATTATCCCAGTAATGACAAAGTAGCATCTTATGAGTTTGTGATTTGTGTCTATGTGCCACAAATGATTGCGTCCTTGGACATTATAAGTGCGTCTGTGTAGACGATTTTTTTTTTAGCTTCAACCCCGATTGGGTCTGTACGTTGTCAGTCTTTGTAATATAAAAATAGGCCGAGTGGGGCGTTTCGCACGTCTTGATTGCTATGCCTGTGCGATGGCGTGCGATACAAATACCTACTTTTTATCGCGATTATCCGTTGTTTTATTCCCGTTTTAAGAAATGTAGCTTTCAAGAAGACCTTTTGCGTTGAAATGAAATAAAAAATTGACCGAGAAACTGTGAACAAAGCGGGCCTTATCTTTAGAAGAAGCATCTACAAGCAATTGGTGAAAGAGTTGTTCTACAATAAAGACGTTAAATTTAATTAGTTTAATGAAATTTCCACGAAATGACATTGGAATCTCTCTGCAATGATCTGAACCTGTCTATCTGGACTGAAAAATCTTAAATAGACCATTACGTAAAGGACGACGCCAGGGTGCTTTGACCAAGATGCATTGCGTTTGATGATCAAATTTTTGTAGAATCAATGCTGATGCTACAATAGAACGCAATGTATCTTGGTCAAATGCCCCCCAATGCCATTTTTTTTTCATTGTCGTCAGTTGCTTACAGACCCGAAAGTCCGTTGAAACATTGCCAAGCAAGGTCACAGTCCACAGACTTCCAGACCCTTCCATATCATCGTTCAGGTAGCGGATATTCCACGAAATAAATATTTTCTCGTTAAATCAGGCTACCTTTCACGATGATATGGAAATCTGGAAACAAATCAAAATGAAAAGGAAATGGCGAATTGACAAATTGACAAAAACTTTCGATGTGGTATTATCTTTCTCTGATTTCTAACCGATGATTCCGCTCTTTCCCCAACCAAGAAATTTCGCTAGCCCCACTTTGCTTCCTTTCGCCATGATGACGGAAGAACAGAGTAATCAAATGAACAGTGAAGACAGCTCTTGTATACGTCGTTTACGATCGCCTGCTTTCATTGATCACTTAATTAAGACAGTTAATCAAAACAAACACCTGGCGTTTATTGCAGATTGCCCCCTATGGAAAACATAGTACCTTGGAAAAGCGACGAAGCTGCCTTTGAATTTGCTGACTTCCACTTCCCGCAACTTAAAAATTCGGCGAAACACTACTTTGAGCTGCAAGGCTGTTGAATTTTACGAATTTTTTTTCGCACATATTTCTTTTTGCGTGTGCGATGTTTTGCACGCCTTGGAAAATTTAGGCGTGTGTGAAGGCGTGTGCGTGCGATCGCACGCCTCGTATTACAAAGACTGTACGTCGTATGCTTTCTCTTAGCCGATACCTCTGCACAGAAATGCCATGCTGCCTTAGTATCCTTTCACCACAGTTTGGAAACTCGGTTGCTACAGCCTGAACTTGTGTGTCCAGGTCTTCGTCACTGATTTCAATAAAATCCCATTTCGTCAAGCTGAATTAGCTCATCCTACGATAAACTGTTTGTTCGCTTACACCAAGTAATCGTGAGATCTCTTTTACGGTAAAATCCTCCTCCAGAAGTCCAAGGAGCGTTTCCCTTGCAATAGAATACTTTGGTGCTCCACACGAATTGGCCTCCCTGTCTGGAACATCTGGACAATAAATGGCACATTCGATTCGCAAATCCATTATTTTTGGGCGATTTGTCAGTCCAAGAGTCTGTAGATCAGTTAAGAATAACTTGGGGACGATTTCTGGAGTGATTTTTTCGCGAAGGAAATGTTCCAGAATGCGAGAAAAGTTGAGCTTTCTCAGAACATCAACAATGCTGTTATCCGCCATGTTTGAGCTGTTTTCGTCTGGCCTGTTCTTCAGTTTTACCGCCAAATTTAATCCTAATGAAGTTTTCCAAAGAGGCCAGCATCACAAAATGTTTCCATTCCATAACGATGAGACCAAATCACAAAATGTTCGAGTTTGAATCGCATAATGCCGAGAGCACATGAAATGGACGGAGGACAGAAGAAAGTGATGAAACCACATGACAAAACTGTCAGATCGCATAATGACAAAAACACGAAACAGAATGGTAGGAGCACTGCACAGAACGATAAAAGCACATAATATGATGAACGATAAAATAGTATAATGAATGATGAAATAGTATGATGATGAAATAGTATAATGATAAAACTAGCATAATGGTGAAATAGTATAACGTAATGATGAAATCGTATAATGATTGAATAGCATAACGTAATGATGAAATAGTAGAATTGAATGACACCACAGCATAAAGCAAAGGTTATTGGTCACAACTGAAGGCAATAATGACATAATGTAACATGAAAAAGACATGATCATTACCAAGAATAACAGCAAAGGACGAAGAAAGCACATGGTGGACTATCAAATGTGCACAAAGAACTTATTATGGCCGAATTGAATGACCAATCGACATAAGGCAACAATAAAATCACACCAAGCAATTTTAATCCATGTCATAAGGCAGCCATGGCGTTCCATATGCAACATATTCTTCTTTGACACTTGGAGTGGAATGCAATGCACTGATTGATTCCTCAAAGGAATAACTATTTGTAGAACAATTGAAGTATTTCAAGGTATAATTCTTTTCGATAGAGAAAGCTAAAGGTCAAAGTCATAATTCCTGTGCAACATGCCTGTAATAGCAAATCATGGCTAGGCCTTTTTACAAAACCTCTGGTTTCGGGTGCACTGTAAATTTTGACTATGCAAGCTTGTATCTCCAGTGTTTGGTGGCCAATTTTTAAATGCAAGGTATGTGGATCTAAGTTGAAGATTGATAAATTTAGCTGTCCACTTGGAGAGTAATGATATCTTATCGTTTCGTTCCTATTTCCAGTCAAAGGGGGGTAATTTTTTGAGACACCCGGTATATGGTCTGGAAATATGTAGATATTTTTTATTCCTTGAAAGCCACACTGACAGAGTGCATTGAAAATGCATCAAATGTTTGCAATTTTTGGGAATATGGTGCCATGGGTTTTTAGAGAAAAAAGAATCTTTCATTGAATGAGAATTTCCTCTCAAGAGAAACATTTCTGGATGTTTCCCTATCATGCCATCATCTAGCTATCTTCATACAAGCCAGTGATGTATGTGAGGAATTTTTTTATGCAAATCGATCATTCACCATTAATAAGCATAACAGATCAGAAATGTCAACAACATGCAACGCCGTATGAAAACGTATGGAAAAAAGGTCATAACCAGCCATCGGAAATTCCAAATCTGCAGGATTTTCCATCAGATGCTGAGCTCACTCAGGCATTGGAAACAGGCCTGAGCAAGTGCAAAGATGATCTACGGATGGTAGGAATTGTGCCAGATGATGAAAATCACGATGATCTCTCAAACAGCTGGTTCTTTGCACCACATTCGATGTCAGTGACGACAAACAAACGGCTACATGAAGTGATGTGGGTAGGCAAGGAATTCATAAGTGAGGATGCGGAAGCAGATAGTTTGGATCAAAGCATTCCAATTGCGGAGACAGTGTCTTTTGAACCTGAAAGCTACGTCAAGGAATATCCTGATCTTGTGCTGCACCTAAGGCCGTTGTTAATGAAATTGATGGAGATGAGGAAGAGGAAGTAAGTGAAAAGAGTCAAACAGTCAAAGTTGACTGTTATTGTACCTGAAGTGGGAGAGGTTTACAAATCCACAATTTGCACAATGCTTAATAATTCACCCCGTGGTCTTTCAAAAGGAAGGTTGAGGTGTGTAAGGTCCAAGCATGTAGGACTTCGTGTTTTTCAATCAGTCAGCATTGCCAATGAAGTTGGATTGTTTGATGATGTAGTTGTACATTCCAAGGTCGATAGAGCCCATGGAATAGAGACTGGTAGGGTAATTCAAATGCAAAATCTTGGGAGAGGTGCAATAGAATTTAAAAGGCCTGTTGCTCTTGATTCCCAGTCAAAATACCCTGAATTAAAATTGATAATCAAACCCTATCAAAAAGATGGCGATTCTTACCAATACAATACATCGGTGCCAAACTACAAAACAGTTTCTTTTACATTGGTTGTAATGAAAGGCCATTGATTTGTAAAACCCCAGTATGTCCTCCAACTTCTCCCTAAATTAAAAAAAAAAATTTCCAGTTTCCATACGATTCCTAATCTAGAGTTCTTCTTAGGATACCACTTAGCAACATGAACCCCTGTGGAATGTAAAGCCATGAGTTTTGAAATAAAAACGAAGCATCTACGAAAACATATCTTAATATCTGGGATCTTAATTTCTCGGATGTTAATATCTGGGATCTTAACTTCTCGGATCTTGATTTCTTGGATCTTACTTTCTCAGATCTTAATATCTGGCATCTTAATTTCTCGGATCTTAATTCCTTGGATCTTAATTTATTGGATCTTAATATCTGGGATCTTAATTTCTCGCATCATAATTTCTTGGATCTTAGTATCTGGGATCTTAATTTCTCGGATCTTAAAATGAAGTAGATATTGTTGCCTTTGGTCCGTCATAAAGTACGAATGAGGAGAGGGAAGGCAAACAAAGTCATTCATTATCATGAAGTAGACCAAGAAAGCAAAGATCCCGCCGATGTTTGTCTCTTTCCAAGGTCCCCTGTCTCCCCCCAATCTTTTTACACCTGCATGTATGTTAGTCCATGTGACAATGTTGCTTACAAACCCCACTGTCACAATGAATATAAAAAGTTTGAAGGGAGGCATGCCCTTATCCAATGATATCTGTAATCCAGGATTTCTTCGTTCTTCATACTCTTCAAGAGGGATAGGCCTAGGCATAGCTGTTGGTGGTCTTCTAATCCACTTCACTTCTCCCCCACATCAAAGACAAAACTTTCAAGTCTTCATCCTCCGAGTCTGAAGACCATTTCATGCAAAATTTACCATGAATGAATGGCACAAATCATTCACGTTTGAATAAGCTAGAGAAGCAGTTGGGTACAGCATTAGAAAAGCAAAGAAACACTTCACATAGCCAAAGGCATGCACCTCACACTTGGGATGATTTCTTTGTTAGGAAACCTGTTATTCTCTTAAAAATTTCCATCAACTTGTAATTTTTATTTTATACCCCATGTAAACAATCCATCTAAACATGTAAACAACGCTGGACGAATATCTCTGCGACCGATTTATCAAAAAATATCTTAAATAACTGCAATATTTGAGCATCCATTTCAGTTATTGTGAGGGTACTAGAAACTTCATCACAAACGACCGATTTTGTCTCATGGGTTTAGAGGTTGACGATGTCAATTGCTGATTTTCGTCAGGTTGAATGATTTCCGCTTGTTCTGATAACCAGTAAGGATTTGAGCCTTATCTTGAATTATAGCGTTCTCCTTTGAATCAAATCATAAACATTACAATTTTGGGAGAGGCCGTTTGGTTTGTCATTTGAACACCAAACCACCTTGCCAAAATTATGGCAGAATCCAGAACTGATTCAAAATGTGGCAAATTGTTTCAGCTGAGCGCAGTTTCAAAACTGTGATTGTTTACTTCAATAAAAGTAATGACTTTTTTTGCCATTTCCACCTCTTCTGTGAATAGAATGAGAGTGGCTAATTGTCAAAATCCCCATTCTGCCCATTTACGTTTCCTTGTATCATGACGTAACCATGGACAGACGGCATAAGCCTTGACCTCACTCTCACTCATGACCTCTATCAGACTATCCTCTTTTGTTTTAGTTCACTTTTGTTTTATTGACCAATCAGGAGCCAGAGACATTACATGATTTAGTCGCAAGTCCCGTGTTACGAGTCCGCCATGACCAGCGGCATGCAAAATGCACTCCTGTTGGCGCTGACAAGCAAATCTGTTCCTGTAACATCAGATCTTGAATCTGATTTGGTGACAATAATGTTGGGAGTGGATAAAGCATCGATGCCACCATTCATGAAGCTTTTTTGGGATGAACAGTAGAAATGTTTAAAAAGTCCCAGTAAGGGGGCACATTATCATCCAATAATCATTCGCCATTGTTTAGGACTTGCTGCAAAGTCACCTGCCACCTATGACAGTCTGCGGTATGATTAAGGTAAAGGAACTGGGGTCTTAATTCTACCAAATAGGTGCCGTCTTAGGGATTACAAGAATTACATTCATCCTAAGCAAGGGTTTAATCATGAAATCATCAATGAGCTCATCAGCAAAACAGGCATTTTCTAATGCTGAACGTTCTGTCATCTTGTCCCTGGATGAAATGAAAATCCAAGAGGATTTAGTGTGGGAGAAGCACAGTGGTGAACTAGTTGGTTTTGTTGACCTTGGAGACACTGAGCTTAATTATGGAAGCTTGAAAGGAGAAACGCAAATGCTGGCCAGCCATGTCTTGGTATTTTTACTCAGGAGTGTGGTATATCCAATGAAATTCAGCCTGGCCAATTTTGGAACAACAAGTGGATCATCGTTCCAGCTCTTTACCCTATTCTGGAAAGCTGTTAGTATGTTAGAGCTGCAGTGCAACTTGAAAGTCATTTCAGTATCATGTGATGGTGCCTCTGCAAATAGAAGATTCTTCCAAATTCATATGCATCTCAATGAGGAGGTCCCTTCTACTAGGCTATTAGCAATCACCAGCCCCGGCCCCCCGGCCCCGGCCCTCGGCCCTATGGCACTCGGCCCCGGCCCCGGAAATTTGATGATGGAGAGTTAAAATTTTGATACCAGTCTATTTGTTAGGCCAAATTGTAATGATGAACAAATGCTCAAATGAAGGGTGATAAGTGTTAAAGAGAAACAACGAATAAAATGCAATGTTTACTTGTCTTGCGCTAAATCCTGGGGCCGTAGTTTTGTAATCTTGTCTTGGCGCGCATTTTGCTATCATGTTCTCTTTGTTATAAAATGACGTATAGCGCTGGTCACGTGAAAGCTATCAAGGGTTGAAGGTGGCTAATTTGAATATTTGAGTTGTTTGGCTGGTGGGAGTGACCGCTTCTTCTACTCTCTGGAACTTGACAAAGTACGGTATTTTCCTTTTTGCCCTCAAATGCACAAATTTTGCAGCCTGTGTCCCAGACGCTCCACACTTTTGAGAGTTAAGAGAGCTCGCAGTTGGTATATGATAGTGTATATTTTGTTTCTTTCATCTAGTACGTCTTACGGACGCTCTCATATTTGTGATTTCGCTATTGAACTTCAGGAAACTTTGAGTGAAGCTATAAGTCACAAAGAAACGGCAGTTTCAGCAGCAAACGAACTAACAGAACGTCAGCAATGTTAAGATTTTCGAGGCCAACTCGAGATAAAAATAATAGGAAGTTATTCACTGCGAATTGTCTTCAAACTGAATGCCTTACAGTTGGTTTCAATGGTTTCAAGTCTGCTTTGCAGACCGCGTGCGGAGGATAGGGAAAGAAAAGTAAAGACAGACCAGTATATGATATAGGTTTCTCTTGATCTTGGAAGTAAATCAACGGTGTTGGAAAGCAGCTTAGCGAAGGTGCAGGTAAATGTGAAGTTGCATTTCTTCCTCCTCGTCGTTTTCTCCCTCCCTCACGGTCTGCACCGCAGACTACAGGATACTGGTTTTTTAGCAGCTTCTAAGCACCAATATCCTATCCCTGTTGGTAAAGACTGCAAGAAAAATTTCTAGAAAAGTCATGAACACTCTCATGACTTTTCATCAGAACAATGACATAACGAAAACAATGGCTAACAATAGCCTTTGTCTACGATGGGATTCCTGGAGACAATAGGAATATTGAGATGCGCGCCAAGACAAGACTGCAAAACTACGGCCCCAGGATTTTGCGCAAGACACGTAAACATTGCATTTTATTCGTTGTTTCTCTGCAACACTTATCACCCTTCATTTGAGCATTTGCTTGCCATGACAACTTGGCCTAACAAATAGACTGGTATCAAAATTTTAACTCTCTATCATCAAATTTCTGGGGCCGGGGCCGAGTGCCATAGGGCCGAGGGCCGGGGCCGGGGGGCCGGGGCCGGTGATTGCTAATAGCCCTTCTACTACAGTTGCGTTGCACAAAGTTAAAAACGTACAGTTGTCCTCAAAATTATTCATACCCTGTCGAAAAAGATATTGTTTTCAAGATTCCTCATTTGTAAATGATATCATGTTGATACTTTCTATGCACCATTTGTCTATCTGTTGCAATGTACAAATCCACACTTAAACTGGGTAGGATTCATTTGCAAAATAATAGATATGGACAAAAGTTCTTTTCTGCTCACGTTCAGAATTATTCATACCTCTGACTATGTCTTAATAAAAGTGCTCTTTTACTAAAGTATTCATCGTTTTTAATTCCCGGAGTGCTTCATTAATCTTTGTTCTGTAGTTACTTTGTGGTGTCCCAATGGAATAAATACATACATTTTAAACAATAATGAAAACTACTATCTTTTCATAAAATATAAACAGAAGAAAAACATTCTGGTCATTCTCAGTTCTAACCATCATGGCCAAGAAGAAGGAGCTCAGTGAGAACCTACGTGAACGTCTTGTGCATGCACACAGTGAAGGAAAAGGCTACTAGACCATTTCAAAGCAATATGATGTTCCTGTGGCAACTGTCCAGAGCATAATTAACAAGCATAAGAAGTTCAATACCGTAAAAAATCTCAGTGGGCGTGGCAGGAAACGTAAGGTGTCTGCCAAACTTGCCAGGAAAATTTGCCGAGAAGTCAACAACAATCCCCGAACAACAACAAAGGCCGTTGTTGAAAACCTTGACCAGGTAGGGATGATGGTATCACGGTCCACCATTGAGCGAGTTTTGCACCGTGGAGGTCTCCATGCACGCAGGCCTCAAAAAACACCGCTGCTCAGGAAAAGACATCTGAAGGCTCAACTGGCCTTTGCCAGAGATCATATGAAGCAAGATCCCAGGTTTTGGTCAACTATCCTGTGGTCTGATGAGACAAAATTAGAGTTGTTTGGCCATATGGATGCTGAATATGTATGGAGAAAGAAAGGAGAAGCATACAAACCAAAAAACACTGTGCCCACCGTCAAGCATGGTGGTGGAAACATAATGCTATGGGGGTGTTTTTCTTCCAGTGGCACAGGGAATCTCGTCAAGGTCCAAGGAATTATGAAAAAGGAAGATTACATAAGGATTCTTGAGAAAAATGTGAAAGAATCAGCTGAGAGACTGCAGCTCATCAACGACTGGAAGTTCCAGCAGGACAATGACCCGAAACATACTGCAAAGATAGTGAAGAAATGGTTCAGGGAAAATAATGTTGACGTCCTTGAATGGCCAAGCCAGAGTCCTGACTTGAATCCTATCGAGAACTTGTGGCGAGAGTTGAAAAGCAGAGTGATGGCAAGGAAACCAACCAACCTGACCCAGCTTGAAGCTTTTGCCAAGGAAGAGTGGGCCAACATCCCTCAGACAACATGTAGGAAACTTGTGGACACATACAAGAATCGCCTTGAAGCAGTTATAAAAAACAAGGGTTATGCTATTGACCATTAGAGTATTTCATAAACGCTGGGTATGAATAATTTTGAACATGTGATTTTTAATAATCCATGATAAAATACCAATAAAAAGGATGATTTTTTTCTAAATTGCCTTCTATTGTTATTCTTCACTTGCTGGTCACACGCAACTCAAAAGACAATTTGATCAATCCATTCATTCTATCGTGAAAGTAAAAATTCACAAAAATTAACAAGGGTATGAATAATTTTGAGGACAACTGTATTCTCACAGGTCCATGTGCACAGATTTACCAAATGATTCATAAACACAAATTCAAAACTACTAAAACAAGCCCCTAGGGTCTAGTGCAGGTATAACAGATACCAGCTCGTATATGTGTCATTTTGACATCCTTTCAAGAAACAACTCCATCGCAGATCAAGGAATCAAATGAAATTTTCATTGCCACTGACACCCACTGTTGATCAAAGATGGCCCACACTCAGGCTCCTGTGGATGTAGAGGTTGCTGAAAACCAAGCCTTGGTAAATCCTCAGCCAGCACAGCCTGAGCAGGTAGATAATGCTCAGCAGCCTGCAGAAAACCCACCTCAAGTGGCTGGAAACCAAGTAAGGGCCTGATTATATGGGAGTTTTCACCATAGGGCTGGGATTTCAGCCCGCTTGCCCGAGATGAAATTCCAGCTCCCCTCTCCGATGAATGACTTACAAATTGCTCCTGTCGATTATATGAGAAAAATTCAGCCCTAGGTTGAAACTTACCATAGGGCTCAAATCTCAGCCCTCTTTGCTTTACCCGGGATGAAAATCTAATCCTTATTGTGACACATAATTATTGCTTGATCCCTATTGTTTTGCATTGGATGTACAAACGTCATCAAAATATTGGATTGTTTTCACATTTGAAAAACGAACTTGTCGTGTGGCGGCAGATTCCAGGCCTGGGTTGAAAACTCCCATGTAATCGTGAATAATTTTCACCTCGGTTAGGAGGGCTGAAATCCCAGCCCTATAGTGAAATCTCCCATATAATCAGGCACTAAGTTTCTTGTGTTTTCTCTACCTTTTCGTTTTCAGTTTTTAGATTTCTGTACTCTCATCACCAATTTTTAATATTCTCTGCAGTGTTGGCCCCAAATGCTCTGATTTATTTTGTATTTTTTGTCAACAGGTAATCCGATTAATGGGTTTTGCTGTTGCATTTGTTGCATTGCCCTTTTTGTTGCATGCATGTGACCAGACTAACGGGTTCTGGATGATTTATAGGGTTTTACCAATCAATGGCCCTGGCCCTATGGCCCTATGGCCCAATGGCACTACATTACTATCGTCTCGTGCGGTTGATGAAAAATAACATACCTCAGTTTTAGGTCCAAAGTTTAAGTATTATTAAGAGGCCACTTAGTTCAATTCGAGGCTTCAGCAGGTTGATTGTGATAGTGATCACGATTTCGATTGAAATTCTTGATTAAAAGATGATCACATTGAACTTTGCAGGATGCGTAGAATAAAAATCACAGGAAACTGTCGCCTTTCAAAATATTTTATTTCTTAACAATTGTCTCGTAAGAATGCATTCCTTGTGCTTGACCAAGGACCTTATAAGTAATAATGCTGGTTCCAAACAATGATTATTTAGTGGTTTGATTGTCTGCCAGACAGCATTTGGCTCTGGGAAACACCCAGATGAGGGTCTAGTCTAAAACACCACACCAATGGAACACCAATGAACACCAATGAACACCAATGGAACACCAATGAACACCAATGAACACCAATGGAACACCAATGGAACACCAATGGAACACCAATGAACACCTATGATTTACCAATGGAATAAATTAAATTTTCGCTTTTTCTGCCAGAAGTTTCTTAATTTGTCTCTCAAATTTTGAGTGAGCGAATTATGATGTCGTTTCCAATGCTCAAACAGAGAATGTTTCCTTATTTGATAAAACATAAACTGGGAAGGTGCAGTGATTTCCTGTATTTTCTGGGCTTAAAGGAGAATTCCGGGATAATTCTAACTTTAGCTAAACTGGGCTAACTGAAGTTGACAAAAACGATCGTAAAAAAATTTTTGATGAATAACGGACGGTTTTAGAGTTATTACGCATTCAAGTTGTCGTTTTCTGCGGGACAATTCTCGGAATGTTGTCGTTTCCGAGGATTAATCTGCCTATTGTGACGTCAAATGTGATCACTGGCTTTCGTGCACGCGATCATGAATGGGCCTATTTGTGTGCTTTGAGTGTTGTTCCCGTTACATTTACTGTCTGGCATTCGCTTTCCTACGGGTTGCACGTCAAAATTGTTTCATGGCAGCCCTGGCAACTGCTTTGGAGAGGGCAGTCGGAGAAGTACTAAGCAAAGAAAACTGGCTGTGCTCGTAAATACCGATGTTGTTGCAAGATGCTAGAACGTAGAAGTCATTTGGGCCTTAAGAGCACCAACCAGGCGTTAAGGAGGATTTTGATGGCGAAAATTAGCATTGGCAGCGAAAAAATCAGGAAAGAATTTCCGAGGAAAACCCTGTAAGAAACGCTTCGAAGATTTTTATGAAATTCGTCTTGATTTCTCTGGCTCAAAGAAATCATTCCGAACGAGCGAAAGGACGACAGAATGAAATAATCAAAGACTCAAGTCCTCAGGTGGGTAAAATGGTTATATTCAAACCAAAAGATCATCTCATTTTGCCTCATAAACTCCAAAACTTATATGGTAGATGTGACAAAAGAAACTTTAATCAAGGAAATATCAAAAGTCTATACTTAGATTAAATTTTTAACTATATAAATCAAATACTGAACCACCAGGCTATTTCTACACCCCCTCTTTTCTAAGGCCCTAGTTCATTCTGCTGGGTACCCATGCCCAAGGGGCAACCTTTGTTTTCAGTATAGATACACGTTTTTTCTTTTATAAGAAACTTGGATTAGCATTTAGTACTAGATGTCTCTTAATTTCACATGAAAATTTCTGCTTTTTACTGCAAAAAGTTTCTAAATTAGTTTCTTATTTCATGGATGGAGTGGTTTCTACCACTGTCAGGTATTTGTTTCTCAACATGAAGCACATTTTATCAAGAACGCAAATTGTCTGGGCTAAAAGCATAGAATTATAAGAATTATTATGCATATTTGTACCCAGAAACAAAGGGTCAATAAAAATTTTCCCACAATTATATCTGATCCAGCTTTTAAAACAGTTTCCTAGCACTTCTTGAACATAGCACTAGTGTTTCTTAAATTTGTTGCCCTCCAAGTACTTGTTTCTTATAAACCAGTTTCTTATACAATAAAAAACATGTGTGGTGGCGTCAATATTTGGGGTCTGAAATTTTTCAAATTTTATCCATATCTAGGGTTCTTGAACAGACAATGAACAAGAATTCAGTACTTCAAGTGAGTGTAGCTGAGAAATGAAGCAGAAAAACACAACATTCTGTGATGTTTCTATAGAAATCAGAGTCACAATATTCTGGTTTTCAAGACATTTGGCACTGGATAACATTCAGGGGTGGCCAGGGTGAAGGTTGACATTTGCTCCTCCTTTTGAAAAAGAGATACCCTATCTATTGCAAAAGTAGCTTTCCCATGGTCTTTGTCCTTTTCAACTTCCAGCAGCAGCATGGCAAAGAGTCCAGGAAGAGTGTTTACCCCAAAATAGTAGGAGACTGGCATACTGGATGAAAACCTCATTTTGCAAAACATTTTAATCAGTGGTGCTGATACTTTTGATAGTTTCTCAGGCTTTATAACATATACACTAGCAGCCAAAACCATGACTCCATAATTGCCTGCATTTAGTAATCAAAAGTTGGTATGCTCTCCAGGAATGTTTCATCTGCAATACCATACAACTACAAAAACCTTGAACAGATCCTTGTCATGCATCTTTATTTTCTGACTTTCTGTACCTCATGACACTAAATGCTCTTGTGAATGCTAAGCAGTTTCCAAGAATTTCAGCCTTCATACCTGAAATCAGAATGGCAAATTTAGATTAATATTTCCAACTGACAAACAGGGGCTAACATGTCTCTTTTCCATTTAAGAAATTAAGAAACTCAACTTTCAGACCATCAAAAATCAAGAAACCCTTTCCACCCTTTCATGGAAACTATAATTCAAGAACTTAATTGAGGAAATCCTTAGCATGTAATTCCTCTACCTTTACACCATCATATCAGACAGAAGGCAATTGAGCAATATCAAAATATTGGAAACCCTTAAAAACTTGGTTTTTTAAATGTTGATGAAGGCAGAGGTAGTACATATGCGAATATAAGGCTGTTATGGAACCTTTTGAAAAACTCCTAAGAAACTCTGAATTCTCAAAATCTGCTAATTTCAAGAAGTTTAGCCCAAATTCTAAGTTTCGCATGAAAGATATGCGTATTGTGCAAAAAATACACAATGTCAATATAGACACATTCAATAGTAATGGTGGACCCAACCCAGGCTGTTCTGTTTACAATTTGTTTTGTATCTTGCGAGCGGTCACATCTAAAGCACGTCACGGACTGAGTTTGTTGATTAGAAAGTTTTCAACTTTGCTTACCATGCTCGGTTTGTTTCAAATCATTTCTTCGGCTGTATTGATATCGATTCTTACATCAAACTGAATTCTCATCTTTCAACCATCATGGTCTATCCACAGTCAGTGTTCAATGGCTAGCAGCTGTGATGGTCATCGCATTCGTCCATTTCCAATATAAGCAACGTAGATCAACTGGATCAAATCATCGTTGATTATTTCATCATCAAAAATGTTTCTGCTCAAATCTATGAGACCTCCTGTGAAAGGAAATTGCGAGGAACTTCTGCAGCCACAATGCGAACGCAACAGAGTGGGCCTAATGCTCAAAACCACTGATCTCATATGACGTCAAAATTGACCCGCGGGATAGAGCGCAATCAAACCCGCCCTTTCTCGGAAATTGATTCGGGATGGTGTTTGCGGGTCGATTACAAGAAAACTGTTGCGAATTTTGCAAAACTGATTTCGAAAATGAATTCAGGACCTCGAAGTGCTTCTAATCGGCGAAAGTCAAAATTATCCCGGAATTCTCCTTTAAAGCTAAAAGTAGTTGATTTTACTCCTCAATAAAAACATGATAAATGTCATTAAATCTTTCGAAATCTTTGAACCGTTTCTGGGCTCTTTTCAAATCAGCTCAGGGCAGGTACTAGTTATCCGAACAACATCATATCAAAAGAAAATATTTTGATCCATTTTGAAAAGAAATGAAAAGGTCAGAATAGGACAGTCGTATTCCGTTTGTTCCACAGAGATCAATTTCGCATTCAAAATTAACAAGGAATTTGCAACTGCACTTGATGTGCTCGACCTCGAGCACAACTGTGAAACACGGAACAGAACAAGGAAAGGGAAGGAATGAGACCAATGGCTTGCTGTAGTTTAGCGCCGTGCTACTGAAACGCAAAATCATACTACTGAAAGACAAAATAATACCACTTTGAAGATGACATATTTTCTCATCAGGTGCTGGTTAATTGGTGCACACGAAACTAATACAGTTACAATATATATCGAAAAGACCAAAAAATTGTTGGCTTATTCCATAAGATTTCCTTGTTGTTTTCATTCTTGAGTTACTTGTAAAATATTCAACATGTAAAGGCTACATAATATTTTTGATTGGCGAACGTCAACAAAAGCAGTTTTTAGAGTCCTCTTTCTGTCTTCACAGGCCTATCTTCGCTAAAGAACTACCGGTCATCAAGTACCGGTACTTCTTTACATCGGTAAAGAAATACCAGTGTAAAACAGAAATATGAACCACACAAATTTTCGAATTGGAGACGTTCTCCTTGAGAAAAAAAAGCCAAAGGACGATTCCGTGGAAATGTTTGAAATACCAAGCTACGCCTGTACCAAAATAACCCTTTCACTCTTGTTTCATCCGGTTCTGATTTTAATATGCACAGAAATAAGGGTCCCATCCCAAGAAACTGTCACAGATGATTCATGAGTACTGTATGGGCCAAAGAACAAACGTTTTAGATACATTGCAAACCATGGTTGGAAGTTTCCTGCTTCAGCTGAATTCAAAATGGTCAGCCCTGACTCAAATTGTATTTTGTTACACAAGCATAGGGGTTGGTGTCCCAACGGCGTCTGAAAATTTGCTTGTGCATTTGATGCATGTCCCCTGCAAGACCTTTTTAATCCTCCAGAATTCTTCAAGATTGAACTTGTATTATGCAGAATTTTAAATTAATCGCATTTTTTTATATACCTACTTCGAGATCTAGTTAGCCACCTGGAAATTAATTTTGACAAAAGATTTAGGTAATATAGATGAGAAAATATAAGAATTTGATTAGATTGTCCACTAAATTTCAGCAACTTGCTAGCAAACTTGGACCCAAGTAGCTACACGTACTACCTTTCAATTTAGCACTATGGTGGCCCATCGTTATCATCCAACTTTTCATGTCATTGCATTGAAAATTTGTAATTTATTTTTAAAAAAATTGAAACAAAATAGAAAAATAATTTTCTGTAACAAAAAAAAATTTATTTTCACTCTTACTTTTATTTTCACCGTCAGTTTATTATTTATTTTATTTTTTTAATTTTTTTTTTGTCTTCGATTTTTACGCGTGGCCCATCGTTATCATTATCAAAATGGAAACGAGGCTACATTTTCCCGCCAAAACTTCCTTGTACTGTGATGCACATGTTCTTGCATCACCTTGGCCTAACTGTGCTTGTCCGTTAGCCTATGTTGAAAATGTCAAAGAGAAAGGCATGGGATTTTTATGAGAAGAAATGTTCCGCAAAAAGAAGAGGAGAACCTGCCTTGAAGAAGAAATCAAGTGCCCCTAGTAGTATAATGGTGCAGCGCATGAGTTCTGAGGCAAACCGACTGAAGAAGTTTGAGCCGCTCGATACACGTGATTTCGTAGACTTTTCTGATTTCGACGAGATCTCTATCGACAACATCAAACTGGCCTGTGAGAAATTCTACGAAATGCCCAAAGGTTCCTGCGATGTTCTTTTGGGTGACAGGGGGCCATCCTGCTACCTAACGGAGCAAATTGTGGGGAAAAAAGTATATTTTATTCGTTTCTTGGACCCCACAAAGAGAGCCAAGAACAGCAAGGGCACTCAACCACAACTTGAGACAGGGAAGAAGAAAATCATGGAAGGTAATGAGTCAAACATGGGTCTGTCTAGTTTCATAGGAAGGCACCCACAAACCAATGTGTTTCCTGAGACTACTTTTCCAAAGGTACCCCAGACTGCCTTCCCAAAGTCTGTTTCCATAGCAGATTTGTTGCAAGCCCGTAAGCTGATTGAAGCTCCGGACATTTCTACTGTTACAATGGTACTTGAGTCTTACAATGTTTATGACAAGGTATGGGAAACTGTAAACACTGTGGAGTTTCTTAAGGAGAACAAAAATTTTTCAGAAGGAGGATTCCGCAAGGCATATATTGCTACATCAAAACATCCAGGTTTTCCCAAAAAATGGGTTATCAAAGAATCAAAAGAAGACAAAGTTGATCTATTGGAAAGGACAGTCAAGTTAACAAATGCACAACACACAAGGAAGCAGGTACAAATGCACTCAGTTGCAAGGAACATTTGTCAGAAATTTGCTAGAGAGGTCCCTGACACTTTTGGTACTTGTTTCAATTACAAGAAAGTGTATTTTTCAACGATGAATGGAACCCCAGTCACTGTGGAAGAGTTCATTCCTGGTAACTTTGAAAAGTATTCAAACAACACAGGAGAGATGGCTGCAATCAAGTCTGATGAGCACAAGGAATTCATAGAAAAGGCTGAATGCTTCATGCATTTTTCTTATGTTATTACCAATAAGCAGTTGATGGTTGTTGATTTGCAAGGTGTTGGTTACGATCTCTGTGACCCAGAGATAGCAAGCATGGTTTTATTGGAGGAGGGGCAACTTAATTTCTGTGCAGGAAATTTGTCAGCAGATGCAATTGAGACCTTTATGACCCATCACACATGTAATCAATTTTGCAAAATGATGAAACTGTAAATTGCAAACTAGACACTTATTTAAAGATTTTTTTGGTGTTTTATTTCAATAGTTTTAAGCTAGATTGCAGGGAATCAAGGTTTGGAGCAGAAAATTGAGAGCTCCTGTAAAAGTTTAGTAATAACTGGCATATTTTTTTGATAAAAAGGGAAGCAGGTGAAAATGATCAAAGAAGGGCATGTTGCTTTAGCCTTTTGAAAGTCATAGGATTAAGAATCTCAAATGGTACTTCATTTTTTAAAATGTCTTAAAGACCAAGGGGCATGGGTAAGAGTTCATTGAGATAGACCTGTTTCACAATTAAATTCAGTTTAAGGCACAGATGAGATTCCCTGTCTAGCAAGAAATCTACACTATACCTATTATTTTGTAAATACACATACAAAACTATTTCATGTGTTGCTTCGTGTAATGCATACTTTTGAGATTTAGATCCACATAATATCCAGGCAAATGATGTTCCTGGGAATAGTTCAAAAGAGCTGATATTGTAAAAATGGTCTATTAAATCTAAACTAAAACAAATTTGAATGTTCACATGACTGGAATTTTAAAATGCATTAAATTGTGACATTAGAAAAGTCTCAATGAAACAACCCATGATTTACCATGTTGCATGATAGCATGTTGAGGGTACGGGTATGTGCCACCCATATGGGTGGGTTTTTGGACCCAAAAATCTCTAAGCAAGGGTCCTTTTTTGGCATATTCTCCTTAAACATGGGTGTGTTATCCAGAAAAACTGGCAAAAATAGCCAAAAATGGGTAATTTTCAACCGAAATTCATGATAAAAGTGGGTATGATGGCTAGTTTTGGTAATTAGAAGAGGGTAGCTTTCTGAAAATTGGGCAGCAGACCCCCATCCCTCTGCAAGTCATGTACCCCCAGGTCTCCAGGGCTCAACTGAGCCTGTATGGCGAATTCAGTAAATCATGGTGAAACTGAAACTGAAAAAGGACCTGCTATGCTGTTTGTTTCTGTTACATAACATGTTCATGATGCTTGATGATCATAGTTGAAGATTGAAAATGACCAGTTTCTGTATATTTCTTGCTTTTAATTCTGTAAATTTATGAAAATATCACTACTTTTAAGGCCTCCAATGCAATGGACCAGAGTCATGGCAGATAACTGCAAGGCCAATAGATTTAAACAAGATATATTTTTTTCACAATTCTATGTTTATTCATTCCTGCAAGAAAATAAAGATTCAAGATTCTTTTTCTGTATGTCCTTTGTCTCAGTCAAGTAAATAAATTGCGTTTCAAGAATATATAAGAGTTCTTGGCATCTTTGCTTTCAACCTCCACTGGATTTGGTATCTTTGCCATTAAAGCTTGCTTTAATTCATTTTCAATGAATTCGCTTTGAGCAGCCTCTATACCAGACAGCTCTGTAACCTCCACTAATTGCTCATTTGATATGGGAATGCCCATTCTCTCAGCCTCATATCTCTCTGGAAATGAAAACAAATGATTTGGGATTCCAGTTGGCAGCTCTAAATCTTTCTGACCTCTTATTCTATGATTGTTCCACATGTCAACAAAAATGTTGCACTCTCTTTGCATTATTGGCACATACACATAAGCCATGATCTTTCGGTGTAAATGATTATGTGGATCATATTCTTGTTCCTGAAGCAGTTCTTTTAGCTGTGTTTTGAAAAACTTTGCTAATCGCTCATGGAGGTCTCTCCACCATCTCTCTATCTTATTGGATGTTGATGGGCCATATGCAATTGAATCCAATGGATCTTCAAAGATGTCATTCTGGGACATTAAGTATGTGTGGATGGTGGCCATTTTGCCAGTTTCTGTCCCCTTATCCATTCTCAAGAACCTTGGAGCCATTTTCAACTTGTGCAACAAATCTGTGTATAATTGACCTATGACTAATGGGTCTGAATTTGAGACTACAACAGACAAGGCCAGGATTTTTCTGGAGAAGGTATCAATGAAGCCGTACACCCCCAAAGGAAATGTCCAGTTCTGATAACCGCACAACTTGTCATGACCATCGACTGAAACAACCCACAATGATCCTTTAGAAGTGAAATGTGTCTTATCTCGCTTCCTCTTTTTCTGGAGACTCCTTTTGGCGACACCCTCCGGATCAATGTCCGCAAGAATATTGTTGACTAAATGCCTCAGAACCTTTATGTCATGCTGAACTCTTAGCTTTTGAGACATGGCTCTATAACCAAGCAGCTGTCCAGGGCCATCAAGCTCAGCTCTAATTGCACACTGAACATCTTCTACGTCGATAGATTCGTCAATGTAAATGTATTCCAAAATGGCGCATACGCCTGTCCAAAGTTGGAAGACTCCATTTATAACAGGTGTAGTCACGTTGCAAAAAGTCCAACATCTCTGCCCTTTTGATATTATGACGAACATAATTCCTCATGTCTTCAGCAAGATCGCAATCATTTTTCCAACCAGGCTCCATCATTCATAAGTCACAGAAGAATCGCAGAGAGAAAGACTTTTTGAGAGAAAGAGCGGGAAAAAGTAGCCTCGTTTCCATTTTGATAATGATAACGATGGGCCACGCGTAAAAATCGAAGACAAAAAAAAATTAAAAAAATAAAATAATAAATAATAAACTGACGGTGAAAATAAAAGTAAGAGTGAAAATAAATTTTTTTGTTACAGAAAATTATTTTTCTATTTTGTTTCAATTTTTTTTAAAAATAAATTACAAATTTTCAATGCAATGACATGAAAAGTTGGATGATAACAATGGGCCACCATAGTTTAGGAACCTTCTGCAAAAAATTTTACGAACGTTTCAGAATGTGAGCATCTGAGTTGTAAAAATTTGCAATAGTCGGAAAAATTGAAAATCAAGATACTTTAACCTACAGTTGATTGAAGGAACAATACTTCTTCTTTCTCATTCTTCTTTCTCGTTATGATGTCTGAACTGAACATTACATCAAATAATATCAAGTTCTGTTTCGTACCACAAAGTTATTTCTCGTCATTATCTAGAGTGTGAAAATTTGACTTATTGCCTTTCCATCCAATATTCTTTTCCATTTATTACAACCTTTTCCATCCAATAATTTTGGTGACCCTGTCAAATCCCTTCCATCCCCCCCTCTGTTCCATGCTTTCTGACAGCTCCATTATTGCTTTTATTATTAGTCAGATAGGTCTGGGTTCTAGTATGGAAAATAATCAAAAACTGGTTTGATGGATATATTAATTCTGGATGGTGGAGCTACAAAGGAAGACCTTAAGTTACAAAAACGAGCCCAAGGAACGAATCTCAACATGCTACTTTATCCAAAGAAAAAAATTAAATATGAGCAATTGGGCCTATCATGAGATGTCAACGCTATTTGACAAACCTTTGCCTAGATCAAACATACTAAAGATAAAGATTTGAATCATTCATTTAACGTTAAGCTCATGGAAGGTGACTGCTGTGTTACAGTTCCAACTTAAATGTGTCTTTTAGAGGGGGCCCTAAGCAAAACCCAGTGGGAATATCATCCCACTAGGAACTAAGGGAGGAAACAAAAAGCTCCCCACAGCAAATGCATCGCAAGAAAGAGCTTTTGTCAGTTATGACAGTCTTATTTGAGAAAGACCAAATGCAACAACCCTAACTGTTGAAAGTACAGTACAATCCTGTTTGAAACAAATAAAACAAGTGATTGGGCTTGACAGTGAGACCAATAACCTTTATTTTCCAATGGCAAGAAAGCATGAAGTCACATTGTGGACATTTCATGTCCTAAATCCTTAACCACGTCATTGGTCATGAGGTGAATCATAGTTAATCCTAAGGTGCAATGGTATTTATGGGATCTTAGCACCTTAACAACACAATTCATGGTACCACCTTTATGTTTCAAAAATCCCATCTCATGTCACTCATTGTTTCAGGTCAATCAAGCTAATCAAGTGAACATCAGTTGATTTATGATTTCAATGATCACTCAGTGATCAAATTTTTTGTATGATTAGGTTAACCAACCAAGGAGTGGTTCTGATGTGCAAGTTATGATGGAAGACAACATTGCACATAGAAAGGGTGCCAGCAATTTTGCAGAACGTTTTATGAGGAGGGTCTGAAACCCACGGACATTTCCGTGGGGGGTCCATGGGCCAGTCTGTGACTGCCCGTGGTTTTCAAGGAATTTTTTTCCTGTCATGGACATGGCCATGCACGGTCCGTGGTTTACCATGGTTGCTATGGCTTTCTCATGAAAAAGGTCATTAACTAAGTCATTTCTTCCTGTCTTTCATTGGAAAAGAATCAGCGCAGTATTAAATACGGTTGACGTAGGTATGTACATTGTATGTTCAGGTATGTTTGCATAATAGCTAAGAGTTAGCTGAGAATGGTTGCCTGTCATCAAAGTGCCATTAAGTGCTAAGCCTTTAATCTCGGTTGATGAGTTCACAAGCAATTAACAATAAGTATCTGTCTTCTAATTATATGACATTTCTAACTAGTTTTTAAGTCACGATAAGTTCAACAATCCTCGCAGCTCTAACTTCAAGTCTCTGAGAGGAATAACTTCAAGTCATTTCCGTCCTTGCCTGCTTTCTGCAAAGATTGTACGATCTTCACTGCCGTGTGGTTCGTTTGTTTGTTTTGCAATGCTTTGAAACTCAAAGTAATGTTGAAGCAGACAACATTTAAGGGAACGAAAGTGGTGTTTTCCAGATAAAGGACAGCGACAAATCATCCTCAACATGGGAACACCAAGTAAGTAGATTTTGCATGAACCTATTTTTCAATAATACAATTTTATTAAATACAACAGAAAAGCATGTCATAAATGTTTCATCATTAGAAACTAGAAACTTGTACAACATAGAAATAACATGAAACATCTCGGGAACTAAGAAACTCTGGTACATGACCAACTGCTTTGAGAAGCCCCGAGAATCTTAGGAAATTCAAGCTATTGTCGTGACAAAACTCCAAGGGTGTTGCTAAACCAATGATTCTTGAAAGAAGCCCATCAGAACCATCTTCTTTACGAAATAGATTGGAGTCCTTCCACCTGAGAAACAAAGAGCAAATTTTGGATTTACTGACTTTAATCACAAAACTTAGTATCTTTAGTGGTATTTTTAGTGGCCTGATCCAAGTTTCCTGTTAAGAAAACCAGAAGAAAACGAGTAGAAACTGGCAGCTAATATCAGATTCAAAATCAATGTTTTGAAAAGAAAATTTTAGATTTTACATCATTATGGAATACTTCTAGGGTATGAATGGAATATGTTTCCTTTCTAGGTCAAACATGCTCCTCAAGCTGAGGAAAGAAGTAATGAAGAGGAAAGAAACCCCATGGAAACTGGCTGTTCGGCTTCCCTCTTGGATCAAATGAAGAGTTCGCAAGCAAGGAAGGAGCCAGAAAAGACAAAGACTAACCCAAAATGCATGGAATGCGGCCAGTCTTTTAACCCTATAGTGGTTGGGCTATTTGATAGTACTATTTTGGTTGGGGGGGGGGCAAAAAAGCCCCCCCTCCCTACCTAACTCTTTACTGGTAATAGGTAGAGCGACCAAATTTGGTGTGCTAAAAGCCTCAGGCATGTACTTTCTGTAAATATAAAAATTAACTTAAAAATAGCCACCATTTTTGCTTGCGTCAGCATTTTCCTTTGTGTGATCAAGAAAAGCGGCAAAATTGGCCAAAATCAGGAAAATCGAGATAAAATTAAATTTTGAGCATATTTTCCATCCAAACATGGTATTTATGATAGAATGCATCAAATAAAACAACATTAAAAAAGAAATTTGCAAAATATTCCACTTCTGCTCCTTTTTTCGCGACAATTGAAACTTGAGGATTTGCGATTTTTCCTGGGTCAGTCCCAGAAAATTGTCTCCCGCCCCCTCATTTTTCAAAATATTTCAATGAAACTTTTTGAGAAGTTGCACAATAAGTAGTTGCAAAAAGTCAAGAAGTTTCATGGCTATAAAATTCTTCCTCGCAGAGTTATTTAAAAAAATCTACTAGGGGGGGGGGGCAAATTTGCCCCCCCCCCCAACCAAAATAGGGTTAAATGGGCACACAACTTAAAACTGCACATGCAGGCAAAAGACTCTTCACCAACAAAGAGTTCTTTAAAGCATCATGGTCGTTGGCCAAGCTGCAAACAGAAGTATGTCAACTGTGACCATCTGCAGGAGCACATGGCGAGAGTGCATTTGAAAAATCATTTGAAACATTTGTGCTCCCATTGCAATAATGGATTCAAAAGAAAACGGACGAATGCAAAAGCACCCTGAGATTTGTGGCAAAAAGCTTACATAATAACCAAAAGCTGTAGAGCAAACTTTTTGGAGATCATTACGGAGTCTTTCTCCAGAACTCCTTGGCATTAGCATTTCTACTGGGATATTTAGGGCAAAAAGGTATGATATGTTGATTGCAGTTAAACACATAGGCACTTTTGATAAAGCATTCACTACCGTTGCTATGGTGCTGGAGAACTATTTTGTAGTACCTCATTACTTTTTCAAATACAAGGTGTATTGTTAAATATTACTTAACAAAAGATTCATAAAGCTGTATCATTAAATCACATCAAGCTATTGTCTCAATTAAAGTTTATCAGCAGATTCCCACCTTAAATGAAATTCCTTGCTTCCGAGACCGGACATGCCGTTGGAAAGAGTAGCAGTTTTCACGCTTTTGGTTTTTGTAACATGGTCTAAAGAATGAAGAAACAGGCAAGTTTTGAAAATTAGTGTTTGGTTGGGTGTGTTTTCACAAAAAATTGGTATAAGGAAAGGGTATGCGTATCCTATGATGGAACGCCCCAACCAAAAATCTGGTGACATGCTTCCCCAGATATTGCGCTCGAAGGCATGGAGAGGTTTGTCACTGTGTCCATCAATTTGATTTTCCTCACTAAAAACTCATATGGATTTAAGGAAAGTTCACAGACCAGCATGCCTTGCGTGAAGTCAGAGGCTTGCTCTGCAGAGCTGACTGCATGAAATTCACAAAACAAAAGCAAACCACGGCTAAAGCTGCTAATCTTTGCACTCCCTTCAAGTCTGGCCGTAGATCAGCTCCTCAACTTCACTACTTCACACAGTATGTTACCCGATTCTACACACCTTCCATCTCATTACTTTACACTACTTAATCCTTGTTTTGTCCAAAAGAGACAATATCAAACGATTCCTTTCTCCAAGAGGTCCATTAAATTCACGTAATCACTCGTCGATATTGAAAATGATGCACTCTTCTTTATAAAGAAATTTCTCTTAAGCAATTTGCTTAAAATAATGCTAGGCCTTTGTTTTAAACATCAAGAAATTGTGCTACCTAGATTTCCCACTCTTGGTGCAAAGTGATTTCTTTGTTAAGAAACTACTGGGTGTCCAAAAAAATTGTGGACCATTTGTGTGGCTGCTGTGGAGGAGCTATAGATTAAATCTACTCTGAGTGAATCTGACAAGTGGCTGCTGATTTATGGCAGAGAAAAGGCAAAGCAAGTGATAGCTTTGAAAAACAGCACTTCCATTACTCTGCAAACTTTTGCCGGAGTGGGGCTGATTTTCAAAAATTTCCTCTGAGTTGTGGGGCTACTGACCCCTGGCCCGGTCTTGTACGCTTATGCATACCATAGTGTTATTTATCCTTTAACTGTATGCACTAGTTTACCCAGTAACTAATCTCAGTACTGAATTTGTTGCAAGAGTTTGAATTGAGTTCTCGGTCACCGTTTCTACTGAAAAGTTTAATTAAATTTGAGTCTTTCCCGCAAAAATTTAAGGATTGGCCAAGTGCCCATAAAATAGGAAATTCGGATCCTCAATGAAGAAAATCTCAAAGTGTATTACGAAAATTTTGCTCAACTAAATTTTAATGATTTTTCAGATGGATTTGGACAGCCTGTTACTTGCAGTGCTTGGAAATTCCGAACAAAGTTTTGAATCCCTGTAGCTGATCTTTGTCAATCAATTGATTCTCTAGCATCGATCGATCAAGACAGAAATATGATACACGATCACCATCACACTTGTGATTTGAATCATGAATGATTAATGAGCACCAAATAGGTTATGGCATCTAGTGTCCACAATCTTCTCTGGCCTCACTAAAATGCTACACAAGGAGAAAGAGTGCTACATTTGTTCTCCAAAATTTTAAACATCTTAAACAAGCTGGTTAAGAAGGACAAGGAGAATGCTCCCAGAGATTCTCAACTTCTTTGTAAGTTGTTTACCGATTATGCTCCTACCACAGAGATGCTCCTACCATTTTTAGACAGAAACAGTTTGAGAAATAGGGCCAGATACTTCATTCTACATCTTCACAGCAGCGCAAGTTTCCAACGCAGCAAGATTGCTTTCACATATGGACAATGGCCATTGACAAATAAACTATTTTCTGTTCTTGATAACACCGGAAGTTTGGTCATTACCTGAGGAGCAGGAAGAATCAATCCATGCCACAGACAACTTAAGCATATGAGGGATTGCGAAGATCTGCGAAAAAGCGTTAAGTCTACAACAAGTGGAAAATACAAGCGTGTATTATTTGGATGAGCTTACTGAAAGGAAATAACACACAAAGCCAATGGAAATCAACCAGTCTTGCACAGATGGAGAAGTGATGTCCCCACAGAAAAATCAAAGAACCCTTGGGGGGACTCATGGAGCCAAGCCACAATTTAAAGATGACATTAACAATGAAATTTCAATCGTAATAGAAACTCTCGCCAGGCTTTCTTTTACTTGTGCCTTACTATTTGTGATATCTGTCTCAGTAAAAAGGAGGAGAAAATTGTCTGTTTCAGAAATCAAAATACAAATTCAAAATGAAAGGTGTCCTATTTCCTAAAGGTCCAAACCCTGATATCGCAATTGAAATTAATCCTTTTATCGTAAAATGGTTCATTAACCTGATTAGTCGATGGAGAGTCGAACTGCCCTTGTATACATTGGAAAGAATGTGTTTCTTTGCCTATTGCGGGAATTGACGTCATCATTTCAAAAGAAGCAGGCGCCAAAGGAGGGGAGCGTTCTTAGCTGCGGCATGGTCTATTAACCAGACCCTTGTCTGCTAGGACCTTAGAACTTAGGACGATAGCAGCACGACTCATACTAACCAGAATCATATGACAGTCTATGATTCAGCTGAAATTCTGAACTAAAAATGTTATTTTAGACTGGGATTTACCAATGGTCTGGTTAGTATGGGTCCTGATCCTATCATCCTAGGGTCCTAGGTCCTAGCAGACCAGGGTCTGGTTAATAGACCATGCCCTAAGCTGCTGCCCTTAGGTCATCGTTCCCAAAATGACCTTTTGAGCCATGACAAACACACCGGACATCATTCGCTGCCATACCATAGACTCCATGAGTCAATGAGATATCATACCCCAAATTGCAGTTGCCATGCACATTTTGGAGTCAGTGACAAAACGGCTCTTGCAAGATAGAGCTGCATTCAGGAATGCATTACATCAAACACGCTGCAAAAGGCAATTGAATATGTGAATCATTGAATATGGAAGAGCAGAAGGCAACATTCTTGACTGTAAGTGACCCATTTCATTCATTTTGATAGTGGCGTATGTGATAAATAAACATTAAAACTTGCCTCTCAATACAGAACAAATGATCATCTATCAGTTAGAATTACTATTTTATGGCCTTTTATATTGTGCCTTCTGCTGCAATTATTTGTATTTCATACACCAGCGACACCTTTAGCTGCGTTTACATGGGACCGCTCAAGTACTTGGCTGGCCGAATATTTGGCCTTTTAGCTGCGCTGTGCAAATGATTGTTTGGTATGGCTTCACTTTACACGAGGCTGGCCATCTTTTATGTGCATAGTCTTATTACTAGCAACATGTCACCACTTTCTCTGAGGGCCATGTTTCATTGGCCTGCTATTGAAAGCATTCCATCCTCGATAATGGTACCATACACATTTTTTTCACTTAGAGCGTTTACATGTGACCGCTCACGTATTTATTTGACCTGGAGAAAAGTTCTAGAAAACCATTGCATACTACGGCGCAAACTGCATGTAAGATTCCTGCCAGGAGTTTGAAGAAAAACCCGTTGTCAGGCAGGGTAGGGATAGGGGCTACACGGAAAAGAAAGACGCAAAGTTTAAAGATCGAAAACGATAAAGTTGAAACCGACGTAGTTCAAACTGATGATCTTCTGCAGATGTACCTGTTGCCGGATTGTTTTAAATACTATTTACCAAAAGATGATAACGATTTTGTTGGGGAGACAAGATACGCTTGACTGAGGAAATTAATATGTCCCCCCGTGCAGTGGGTCAAAGCTCATGTGCCCGTCAGAGCTTCAACCTTAAAACACTACTGCGCATGAGCTATAACCTACTGCACGGGGGAACACATAAGTTTCCTCAGACAAAGCATATCTCGTCTCCCCAACAAGATTTAGGGCAATATGAGATTAACGATGCTTTACAGTAAGAGTCAAAACTTGATTGAGAACAAGGTATTGGTGAACCAAAACTCAAACTGCTGCAAAGCTGACACAAAAGAAACAGGTTGTGGAGTTAAAAGGGGACGTTATGCAGACATAGATATTATTGAAACAGTTTACATACCCCCTCACAAGACAGGTAAACCCAAGCCGCAATTGAATTTGAAATATTCAACATTAGAAATGCAGGAAATCTTAAATTATCACATGTTGACAGACATGACCATTAATTTTGCGCAGAATACATAACGGAGAGATTTCCCAACCATTAGTGGCCTTGAGAACACTACAGTAGGAGAAGTCCTGAATTTCTCAGTGGGGATGATAAATGGGATCAATGCTCTCTTAAAGACAAGGGACACCATTTGCATCTATAGTGACAACAAATACGTTTTTGCAGCACCAACAAGGAACTCTGCAAAATAACTCAGTATGAGAAACTGTTTCATTTCTCTGGTCACACATTCTGAAGAGAGGGGAATCCTGACTTTTATCAATAAAGTGTTTGATGTTGTTTGTTCTTATTGCTTGTTCTTGGGCACTGCAAATTAATGCCTTGGTGCATCCTTTCAAGTCACTTGATCGAAGCCATTTCCACCAGTTCTGAAGATCCTTCCCATCCATATCTCATAGGTACTTTCCATACATTCTTTTTTCATTCCGGGCATTATATACTCTCTTTCTCACGTTTCTTGTAATCTTTTGGCTAGATAACATCATCAGTCTTAATAGTACCTTGCCTTTTAACAGCTATTAAAAGAGGCTAGACTTTATTCTTGACATATACCACCCGAGATTGTTCTCTTCAGATGCTATACAATTTTTGCAGCTGATCAGCCCTCTACCTCCCTTTTTCCTTGGTACATACAGACGGTTGAAAGATCACTTCAATGGCAAATTTGGCTTCAGTATTATTTTTGTGTTGTGTAAAGCTTATTTCAAAATATTTGTATATTTGTGATTTTGGGTGTGGAGGCAACTCGATAACGTTATGGTTTTTGCCTCCACCTCAACAAAATTAAATTTGAGTTTGTTTTTCGTTTTTAAATTTTAGTGATATAAAAAAAAAAACGGTTGATATCACTTTCAGGATGGAACTCTTTATTGACTGTAAGAATTTTCCTTGTCTTTCAATCCATCTGGGCAAGGTCATTTACTTACCAGTTAAGGATACCTGCACCATATCTCATACGTGAGATAGCCCATGTATTTACAAGGTGACCCAAAAATAACTTCACAAGCTAGATCACATATTTTCTTAAAACCAAATGTTAGGAAGACAAACAAGGTATCAGCATGTAGCTGAATAGCTCCACTATCTTTTGAGATGTTGCTTGGTTAATTTAGGATATGCTTACTGTCCGAAAAAACAGTTTCAAAAACAAGGAAATTCATTCATTTCTCAGACAATTCTTTCACTTTCCAGTCCATGTTTTGGAAAGTGTGAAAAAAGCTGAATTCCGAAATTGCTTTGGAGCATGAAATTTGAATGAGGAACAGAGGTAAATCATTTTGCAAACAAACAATTTTCCCAGGCAACTTCTAATCCAGCACTATGTTGAGTTTTCACAAAATGTTGACTGGAAAATGAAGGTGATTATTTCACTCAAAGTGGGGAATCCGGAATTCAAAATTTTCTTTCAATCTGCTTTTTCGGATGGTAATCATTGCTTAAAATGACCATGAAGCATCTCAGAAGATAGCCACGCCTTTCAGCTAAGCTGTGATAGAAAGCATTTGCCAATAGCTTGTGACTTCAGGGAGCCAGCTATGATCTAGCTTGTGAAGATTTTTTTGGGTCACCCGGTAGAGCATTGATTTTATCCTTTACATTTAACTTGCTCTTGCAGCCTAGTTTAACCCTTCTGAAATATTCCGTTGCAAATGCTTCTTTCATCTCTTTCTCCTCAATGCTGTCAAATTCTAAGATTCGAAGATACTGTAAGGGAAATCTCACCTTCATTCATGACAAAGCTTGACTTTGCTCCTTTATTGTTGGTATCTTTGCCTTGAACGTTAGATGCTACTGTTGCACTTTGCTGTTGCAAGGATTTTTGTGCTTTTTGGTTATTTTCGGGTACGATCATTGTCTGAAAGGAGACACTGGGGTTCTTAAATGCATAGTCAGCTTTTTTTGGTTCCAATGGCATTCTTTGTACAATTTTGAGCCTCTTGGCAAAAGATGGCCACAAACAAGGCACAGATGGGGATCAGCCTGGTCTCTTTTGGGCTTCTTCTTTTCATCTTTTTTGATATCTTTCCCAGCCTTGCGTTTAGGCTTGAAAAGATCTTTCCACTTGTTACCCTGAAATAAAATTTCTTGATTAAACTGGGCCTTAATTGAATCCTCAATAACTAATCACCATTTAGTTGACTTTATGCAGCATAACTTGTCCTGGTTCACCCTTTCATGTGCTTTTTGACTAAACTTTAACCAGCATTCTTTGGCTTGGTACAAAGTCTTTTTCACCAAAGTGCAAGTGAGTGCAAATGCGACAATGGCTCCAGCATTGTGACACCAATTTGGTTGTGCTGCATTGTTTTGACATTGGTAACATAGGAGAAAATCCTCAAAACAAAAATCACAGGACTTGGCAAGTGTCTTTAGTGAAGATAAGTATGTGTCATATGATTCATCATGTTTCTGAGATCTAATGTTAAATTTATATCTCTCAAAAGTTTCATTAGTTTGTCCCAAGATATGAGTATCCAACTTCCTGATGATATCTTCAGCAGAGTCTGTATCAAGTGGATCAGACCCATTGTAAATTTGTAATTTTCTGTTCCCATTATCGATATGAGTAATAATCTTTGATAGAGTGCAGGCTGACTCTTGACTCTCATCACAATGCAGTAAATTTTCCCAAATTTGTTTCCACAGTTTCCATACTTCTGGGGCATTCTTTCCTGCTAAACAAACAGGATCTGGTAGTTCGAGGTTTAAGTTGAAAGGGGGTGCTTGCGCCGCAGCAGCAGCTTCTTCATCATTATCAGCCATTTTGTTTAGTTAGCAAAAACTGGCCTAAAATTTTTGCCTCACAGAAATATCACATTCTCTACAACTCACAGCAAAAATTGAGTACAGTTAATTTGTTCACATCTGAGATGATGACAAAATGTAGGTCGACACACCTGACACCATGTTTCAAGATTGGTTGGCTAAAGAGAATGACGAGACAGTGACTACACAACTTGCCTCAAACCAGAAACTCAAGAACAACTCACAAAACCTTAACAACAACAACAACAACTTTGTAAAACAACAACAACACAAAGTACACGATATTGTAACACCTATCTTCAAGAATTCAAGAATTTCCAGGAATGTCCAATATTCAAAGTCACCCTTAGCAATAAAATTTGATGAGCAAGGCTCTTCCATATCTTGAACAAACCTCATTTAGTGGCACTAGATATTTTTAGCATGGCTACTCCTCCATAACTCTATGCAAATGATTATGCCATCCATTCTGAAAGGGTGGTCACAATGCTGTAATATCTAATTTTTGATAATTTCCAAGCTCAAGAAGAACTCTGTTAGAGCCAATCTGTTAGAGCCAATAGGTATGGATTGCTTGTTATTGGAGGATAGAAGCATAGCTGCAGTACCCGATTAATTTGATAATTTCCAAGCTCAAGAAGAACTCTTTAGAGTCAATAGGTATGGATTTCTCGTTATTGGAGGATAGAAGCATAGCCTTGTAATCTATCAATGTCTTTTGAAGCAATGCTCTTTGTATACTTTTGAAATGGCTAATACAAAAGAGATGGAATGAAAGTAAAGAAAGTGGTTGCAAAGGACATTGGAACACGACTGAGGTTCAATTTGCGTACCAAAATCGAGGAAAAGTGGGCTAGTTTAGCATCACAACTTTGTCTTAAATACGATGCAGCATGAAAATGCCCACAATTAGGCAGAGTTCAAAGGGTTTTGATGAGCAATTAAGGCTTATTGTAATTTGTGAAAATCCTTGCATCATGCAAGAAATGCAAATTTTGCAAATTACAACACAGATACTTCAAATTGTGAAATGCAAAAATTATTGACTAGCCTTTATTTCTTGTAAATGATCAAACACAAAACAGGCCAATTCCACACCTGACAGCCAATGATTATCGCTTCCATTGTTTAATACCAGTTTAGTTTGCCCCACTGTTAGATAATTTTATATGATATCCTATAATGCATGAGATCGTACATGCTTTGCAAAAGTGTGTACCAATGGCTTATTTATCACTTTGCATGCAAACTTATAAAAGTGATCAACAGGAGCATCATCCTACTACAAAGTTTAAATATAGGATTATCATTTCCGTTATAAAACTTGATGGTGCCCTTATTGAAATGAAACAACCATCAATATTAAAATTCCTGTCTCTCGTTAGGGTGATTTCCTAAAAGTGTCACATGGTCCATTTTTACTCTAACCCGTGTTGTTGACAAACGGCTTTGGTGCAATTTAGATCTATAATCTGCCTGCCATAAATTCCAAAGGAGACGCTTTTTAGTGGCTTGGCATCAGTCAGAGCCTCGCCAACTCAGAACAAACAATTAGATAAATGCTGTCAAACATTTGTGACATTTAAAGATTTATCATTGGCAAAGACATGAACAACATAGCACAAACTCTTTCTATAACATGCATAGTGAGTAGTTATAAAAAAGAGTTATAAAATGGGAAGCATTTCCCAACACCATTACTCTACAGTAGCTGAATAGTAGGCATCCATAAGATATCACTCAAAGACAAGTGCAATTAAGAAAGAGGGATGGAGAAAGCTATCAAGAGCTTATTAGTGTCATTGTTAGTGTTGATGGTACTAAATACGATGTCAGAAGGATCTAGCAGTAAAGTAGCTGAAGGACAAAATACGCCGGCAAAGAAATCCAAGCCCATTGGCAAGCTCATTGACAGTGCTCCGATAATATTTGATTGTAGCTGATCTGTTTTAGGCAAATTATATTGTCTATTTAGATTATTTATAATCTTGCCACTTTGCAATGATCTTTTTGAGAAGTTGAAAACTGAAATTGATAACATAATTTTAGGCTTCAATCTTCACTGGATGAAAAAGCACTCGGAAATCATGCAAATTACTTCTAATCATCCAATTATGTCACCTTTAACATGCTAAGGCAAACACATGATGCCAAGCTAATGATGATATGCCAAGCGAACGATGATACATCATGTGTCTTTGGGTGTATGAATGATCACACAGCAGAAAGAGAGCTTCATGAGTGGACAAAACATGGATGCACAAGAAATATTAGAGGGTTATGTTCACAACTTTTGGTCAGTGATGAAAGGTGGATCAGGAAACTTTTTTGACTTTCAATTGCAGACCAAGAATGAGACAGTACATGGTGTGTGCTTCTCACTAGCTAAGAATGCTGTTTGAAGAGTTCAGTTTACAGCATTCCCTGGTAAATATCTCAAAATTTGTTTGTAAAATGTTCAAAGACTTTACATTATGGACTTCTATGAATTGTTTGCAAATATGGAGACCTTACAAAATTATTGCTTCAGGGAAAATGGTAGTGGAGCGCCTTCAGTTCAAAGCTTTGGCCAAAAGTTGAAGATCATCCTCGAATAAGTGTGAAAAAAGTTCTGTGATTGTGATGTAAGAGCCTTTGACATTTGATAATAAGAATAATAAAGAAATTATTGAAAATTGATTTGAATAACCATGCAATTTGTTGCTTCACATTAAAAATAAAGTGCTGGTATGGTCAAAGCTGTGGAGGAATGGCCAAAGCTGTGAACTGAACTATCGCGCGGCACAAGGGTAAAAATGTTTCGTCCTGACTCAGCTGCGACATTCCGTACGGTAATGAACTCTAGCAGTCATGACCGTAACTTTTTGCGATGATCAAATCTAGAGTTGGCCATCAAAATTTGCGGTGATAAACACGAGAATGCGTCATTATACCAAAGGTTTACACACAAATAGCCTATTTGCACCATAATTATTTGCGGTGATAAACACGAGAATGCGTCGTTGTACGACTTGCCTACACAACTTGCCTCAAACCAGAAACTCAAGAACAACTCACAAAACCTTAACAACAACAACAACAACTTTGTAAAACAACAACAACACAAAGTACACGATATTGTAACACCTATCTTCAAGAATTCAAGAATTTCCAGGAATGTCCAATATTCAAAGTCACCCTTAGCAATAAAATTTGATGAGCAAGGCTCTTCCATATCTTGAACAAACCTCATTTAGTGGCACTAGATATTTTTAGCATGGCTACTCCTCCATAACTCTATGCAAATGATTATGCCATCCATTCTGAAAGGGTGGTCACAATGCTGTAATATCTAATTTTTGATAATTTCCAAGCTCAAGAAGAACTCTGTTAGAGCCAATCTGTTAGAGCCAATAGGTATGGATTGCTTGTTATTGGAGGATAGAAGCATAGCTGCAGTACCCGATTAATTTGATAATTTCCAAGCTCAAGAAGAACTCTTTAGAGTCAATAGGTATGGATTTCTCGTTATTGGAGGATAGAAGCATAGCCTTGTAATCTATCAATGTCTTTTGAAGCAATGCTCTTTGTATACTTTTGAAATGGCTAATACAAAAGAGATGGAATGAAAGTAAAGAAAGTGGTTGCAAAGGACATTGGAACACGACTGAGGTTCAATTTGCGTACCAAAATCGAGGAAAAGTGGGCTAGTTTAGCATCACAACTTTGTCTTAAATACGATGCAGCATGAAAATGCCCACAATTAGGCAGAGTTCAAAGGGTTTTGATGAGCAATTAAGGCTTATTGTAATTTGTGAAAATCCTTGCATCATGCAAGAAATGCAAATTTTGCAAATTACAACACAGATACTTCAAATTGTGAAATGCAAAAATTATTGACTAGCCTTTATTTCTTGTAAATGATCAAACACAAAACAGGCCAATTCCACACCTGACAGCCAATGATTATCGCTTCCATTGTTTAATACCAGTTTAGTTTGCCCCACTGTTAGATAATTTTATATGATATCCTATAATGCATGAGATCGTACGTGCTTTGCAAAAGTGTGTACCAATGGCTTATTTATCACTTTGCATGCAAACTTATAAAAGTGATCAACAGGAGCATCATCCTACTACAAAGTTTAAATATAGGATTATCATTTCCGTTATAAAACTTGATGGTGCCCTTATTGAAATGAAACAACCATCAATATTAAAATTCCTGTCTCTCGTTAGGGTGATTTCCTAAAAGTGTCACATGGTCCATTTTTACTCTAACCCGTGTTGTTGACAAACGGCTTTGGTGCAATTTAGATCTATAATCTGCCTGCCATAAATTCCAAAGGAGACGCTTTTTAGTGGCTTGGCATCAGTCAGAGCCTCGCCAACTCAGAACAAACAATTAGATAAATGCTGTCAAACATTTGTGACATTTAAAGATTTATCATTGGCAAAGACATGAACAACATAGCACAAACTCTTTCTATAACATGCATAGTGAGTAGTTATAAAAAAGAGTTATAAAATGGGAAGCATTTCCCAACACCATTACTCTACAGTAGCTGAATAGTAGGCATCCATAAGATATCACTCAAAGACAAGTGCAATTAAGAAAGAGGGATGGAGAAAGCTATCAAGAGCTTATTAGTGTCATTGTTAGTGTTGATGGTACTAAATACGATGTCAGAAGGATCTAGCAGTAAAGTAGCTGAAGGACAAAATACGCCGGCAAAGAAATCCAAGCCCATTGGCAAGCTCATTGACAGTGCTCCGATAATATTTGATTGTAGCTGATCTGTTTTAGGCAAATTATATTGTCTATTTAGATTATTTATAATCTTGCCACTTTGCAATGATCTTTTTGAGAAGTTGAAAACTGAAATTGATAACATAATTTTAGGCTTCAATCTTCACTGGATGAAAAAGCACTCGGAAATCATGCAAATTACTTCTAATCATCCAATTATGTCACCTTTAACATGCTAAGGCAAACACATGATGCCAAGCTAATGATGATATGCCAAGCGAACGATGATACATCATGTGTCTTTGGGTGTATGAATGATCACACAGCAGAAAGAGAGCTTCATGAGTGGACAAAACATGGATGCACAAGAAATATTAGAGGGTTATGTTCACAACTTTTGGTCAGTGATGAAAGGTGGATCAGGAAACTTTTTTGACTTTCAATTGCAGACCAAGAATGAGACAGTACGTGGTGTGTGCTTCTCACTAGCTAAGAATGCTGTTTGAAGAGTTCAGTTTACAGCATTCCCTGGTAAATATCTCAAAATTTGTTTGTAAAATGTTCAAAGACTTTACATTATGGACTTCTATGAATTGTTTGCAAATATGGAGACCTTACAAAATTATTGCTTCAGGGAAAATGGTAGTGGAGCGCCTTCAGTTCAAAGCTTTGGCCAAAAGTTGAAGATCATCCTCGAATAAGTGTGAAAAAAGTTCTGTGATTGTGATGTAAGAGCCTTTGACATTTGATAATAAGAATAATAAAGAAATTATTGAAAATTGATTTGAATAACCATGCAATTTGTTGCTTCACATTAAAAATAAAGTGCTGGTATGGTCAAAGCTGTGGAGGAATGGCCAAAGCTGTGAACTGAACTATCGCGCGGCACAAGGGTAAAAATGTTTCGTCCTGACTCAGCTGCGACATTCCGTACGGTAATGAACTCTAGCAGTCATGACCGTAACTTTTTGCGATGATCAAATCTAGAGTTGGCCATCAAAATTTGCGGTGATAAACACGAGAATGCGTCATTATACCAAAGGTTTACACACAAATAGCCTATTTGCACCATAATTATTTGCGGTGATAAACACGAGAATGCGTCGTTGTACCAAATGTTTACACACAAATAGCCTTTTTGCGCCATAATTATTTGCGGTGATAAACACTAGAATGCATCGTTGTACCAAAGGTTTACACACAAATAGCCTATTTGTGCCGTACCCTCATTTTGGATTCTCGACACAAATAGCCTATTTGCGCCGTACCCTCGTTTTGGATTCTCAACACGAACAGCCTATTTGCGCCGTACCATTGTTTTAGGATTCTCGACACCAATAGCCTATTTGCACCGTACCCTCGTTTTGTATTCTTGACACGAATAGTCTATTTGCGCTGTACACTTGTTTAGGATTCTCATGCTTTTCAATTTTCATGCTTTGACCGATGGATGAGAACGAGCTGAGAGAAGTGTCAGGCACTGCTACAGACATTTTAGCACACTTTCCTAAAAGAATTGAACAAAAAGAAAATAACACTGATGGGTCTGGTGCTCTTCCATCAGCAACTTCAATGCCCATTATTGCTGACCCAGGATTTAGGCCTATGTCAAGGAGTGGAGGAGAAGGCAATGACGGGGATGGTTTGACGAGACGGCAAGAAAGGGCAGAAAGAAATTTCAGGTACAGTAACCAGTTACTTTGATTGTTAGAATTTCCAAATTCCTGTTTGCAACACCGAAGCCCTCCTCTATTATCATCAATTTCTTTGAAAGTTTGCAAAAAGATATTATTGCTTTGATTAAAAGCTAATTTAGGCCAACTAAAAAAATTACAATGTACAAGAGCGAATAGTAGGTGAAATGGTAAATTAGAAAAATATACAATGAAATCCTCAGCATAAAAACCAAAATAGTTAAAATCAAATGAAGCCTAAGTTTGGGAGAAAAATTTGGCATAGTCGGCAGTGGCAGCTTTCTCCAGACCAAGATTTGATTTTGTTTCTAGTTAGGATGGAGAGAGGGGTTCATCAATCATGGACCACTGGCCCTTTTTTCACAGCAGCAACAATTTGAAAATGGCCTGCAATCCAAAATTACAACAAATATGGAGATGTTTTAGATAGGGGATATCTGATGCAAAACTCTATAAGATATTTATGTTGATATTCAGAAAGGTAAATGGTTTACTTCATTCAGGTTTTCATCAGTGTGCAGCACTGCTTTAGGTTATCTCTAAATTTTATAAAAAGTAAAAACCTCCCTTTTGTAGTCCCCCTCCCTTTTGTAGTCCCTTCACCTGTACAGTTATTCAATATTTATTCTATACATTTACCAGATTGAAATTAAATTAGATTTATATCTCCCTCAGGGTGGCATTTCCAGGTTGGCACTAGATCATAGTATGCTAACGTACATGACGTCACATCATTTTTGAAAGAGACTGGAATGAAAGGTTGTCTAGATTTTGCAAATTCTACACATTCGTAACAAATGATTGAAAGGATTTCAAAATAAAGTGAGCAGAAATGGTTCATGTAAACGAGCATGGGAGAGACTTTACAACTTTCGAAAATTTCTCTCGCAGCAAGAGCTTTCTTTTGAGGCAACATTCATCAATATTGTTTGTTCCACCTAACTGAATTTGAACAATCAAAACACTGCAATTGCTCAATATTTTAAAATGCTCCTTTACTTTCGTTTGTGATGCATACCACAAACAAAAGTGTTTTTTCTTCTCTGGTATCATACCAGAGAAGAAAGAACACTTTTGTTTGTATGAATCGTTTGCATGAACAGCAATTGTCTGAAATGAATCTTGCCAATTGTTTTCATTTCTATCGATTTCTATGGTGTCAAAGAGAAAGGCCTGAGAAATCTCAGCAAAATTTTCAAGTCCAGCTTTGCGACTCTGCGCATGGCACACACACACCATTGTTTGGAATGGTGCTGCACAGTATCCCACAGTATCCCGCAGTAAGTTTCACATGTGTTGATGATGAGGATTTGATGCAGTTTCAAGGATGAACAACTGTCTTTCACAGTTTATGAAAAGAACGTACTGGCACTCCCAAAATTCCCACACGGTTTTAAATTTCGGAAGTCCAAAAATTTCCCTTCCAGTCAAGGGCAGAAGTGAAGAGACTGATAGGAAGCTTTTGTCATGTAAACAGCTAGACAATGCCTTGCCCTTTGGTCTTTTATCAAATATGATGCATGAATATCATATTCCCATAATAGGATAGAACCGTCTGAATGGCAGTAACATCAAATCTTGTGAATGAAACAGAAGCTTTTTGTTGTTATAATTGTTACTAGTAAATTAAATGTTTTGTCAAGATCAAAGTTTTTGACTGATCTCAAATATGGACAGCTACACACCACTATGTACACACGGAGCCTAATATCATCATGGCGTTTTTCTCAATGCCATTCAAAGGCTCATAGCCTCTATCTGATCTCTAATCAACCTCAATTTCAAAGCCTTTTGGTGATGCAATATTACGTCATGTATGTTAGCGTACTATGATCTAGTGCCGACCGCATTTCCAGGCTTGTGCTCCAGGCAAGTAAAGCACAGCGAGCAAAGGCAGCTGTTACATTATATTATATGATATTACATCATATTAGTAACAAACACTGTACGTAATATTGATAGGTGGATTTCAATCAACGAGACGTGTTACGGAGACCTGTCGATTGCATGACCTGGTGACCCATGGATTACAGTATCCATTGTGTAGATGGGTTAATCACAAACTGTGGCCTCCCACATCGTGTCATGGAACACCTGAACTGGATTATGTACAGCTTATGGATAACTACTGGTTCATCAAAACAATTATAGGTAATGGTTTCAAATTATGTAGGAATTATCACTGACTGTGATCAGGCATGACAGCCAAATCAACAAACCTTTTTCTAATGACAGTTTATGTAACAACCATTTGATACCATCTCTTAAAAACTGTTGCATCTAAAACTGAATACAGTAGTGTCAAAGAATAAGCCTTTTCATGGTTATGGCTACCATTTTGAATTAGGTGGGTTTTAGGCCATGATGGCAGTGCGCTCATAAACACAAAACTTTCTGAGCTCTGAAAATGGTGTTCTTGCAGGTACATTGGCTTCAATTATGGAATTGTTTATACTAAAAAACATTATTTGTTTGATATGAGTACTTACCAAGTCAATAATTTGTACTTCCTTGTTTTCTTCGACCTTGATCACATCTCCAAATCAGCCTAAGCCAAACCGCGCTCGGTCAAATCGATTCCCAGTGCTCACAATGCCCCCTTGAAGGCAAATTTTTGTTTCCTTGTAGCCATTATGTATGTACCTTTCTTTTGCAACGAAAATTATCGTCATGGGCCTCCTTTTCGAAAAGATTCACATGCTCAAAGTTTCTCAAAGTTCCTTGATGATATGCACAGTCATGCACTACTGCGTTATTTCACTGATTCAGACAGCTGCGGGCGGATACCTCGTAAAATGATACCAGTTTATGTTTGATTGGATAGAACTTAGGGGAAGACCTCTGGGATGGTGTTTTATTGGTTCTTTGTAAGGGGAGGCAGTCAATTTACGTAGAAGGGCATGAATCAACGGGATAAGTGGTGGGGGAAACATGCACACAAAGTGAACTCAAAATAATTTTTTATACCAACACAAAGACAAAATCTTCAGAATAATACTTGTGTATTGAAGAGATTAAAAGAACTTTGCACTATGTCAAATCAAAGTTTTGTGTTGGCCCTTGTGAAAACAAATCATGGTTGCCTGATAAACTAGTTGTCAGAGGACATGTGAATAAGCTTGTTTTTCACTCTTTTCCCAAAGATGAAGCTTTGAGAAAGTTGTAGGATAAACAAATATCAAAGGGACTGACAAACTATGAAGCAAGAAAGGGGATATACGTGTGTTTGAATCATTTCAAACTAGGAAAGCCCGTTGCAAACTTTAATTATCCAATTTTGTATCTGACCAAAAGTGATGCTGAAATGAAAAAGACCCCAGTAAAGCGAAGTATTCGATCGCCCAGTACATCAATAGCGAAAAGGTCGTACAATGAAGTAAATTTATGTTGAAGTCCAAGAAAGAGAGCTGAAAGTACTACTACCCCTCAAGAGCTTTTTGGCAATGAAGAACCGAAAGTGCCAATTAAGGGGGCAATGGAAGAGTTTCTAGTTAGCTTAGGCCCTGAACATCAAATGGAGCAGGTTTCAGGGGACTATAAAGTCCAATACTACACTGGTTTTGAAGGTACAAAAATGTTCAAGTTAGCTTTTGACCATTTATTTTCAATTTCCAGTCGGATGCAGCATTGGAAAGGAGAAGTAACAACACAGACAGAAGGGCGAAAGGATGTAAACCCAGAGTTTGAAGAAGAATTGTTACCTGAGCCCCCTGCCTCCTAGGCCCATAATGAAATCACTGATCTGCTGGATGATTAAAATTATTTTTGATTAAAACTGTCAACAGGTTATTAAAATTTGCTTAAAGGACCTTGTGTATAAATATTGATAAAATGAATGGATGAAGGAAAAACCCGCTCAGGCATTAAACCGATGCCATGATTTGGCGCACTTTTTTCGCATTTGAACTTATTACTAGAGTCTTCTACTAACCCTACCTGTCCCTGCTTGTGCACTGCAAAAATGGTGAAATTTCCCCATGTTTTTTTGTTGGAAATTTTGGGGAAACGGACACTTTCCGAACAGTTTCCTAAAAGGGAAATGGAAATTTCCGTTTCCCTTCAATTTCCCAGAGAAAACTGTCCGTTTCCCCTAAATTTCCATGAAAAAACTATAGGGAAATTTAGATATTTCTTGCTGTGGTGGCTTTAGTTTGGAAGAGCAACAACAACAAAATTAAATTTATATTGTTGAGAATGATGTAATGAGCACAAATAGACAACTATTATAAAAATTACAAATAGACAACTATTATAAGAATCAAATAGACAACTATTATAAAGACAAAATATTCAGCACAGACCCCAGCATATTTCTATAAGTATTTCTATAGTATAAGTCAACAACACATAAATTATTAATATTATATCGTGATGACAGGGTCTGCTCGGGTAAAAGTGATAGGCCTGCCTGGCGGGTTTGATTTAAAATTTTTATCTGTTTTGACAGCTTGTGCTTGTATTTCGTTGTTTCTACATTGCCCACATCCTTCCCTTTTGCCCGTGTGGTCCCTGTAGGAGTTTGCTACAGGCTATAAGCCTAATGCAAAAAATCATATAAGTATAAGTATAAGAAAGAAAGGGATGACCTTTCTTGAACAGTTCACAGCTGGATAACACAGCTGGATAGCCGGATGGGTTTTGGTACAGCAGGCAGTACCTTTGTTGATGATGTTTGACAAATAGTAGACAAGATACTGTACTGCTTTTCCCTGAAAGAAATTGATAGGGGCAAACCAAGGTAGAAACATAAATGGCTATATGTCAAACTAATGGGTGCTTACGGTATATACTGGCACCACCATTTCCGCAACAGCCCACCTGTGTTGACAGCTACAACTGACCCCTTGGTTTTCAAATTCCTTGTGGTTAGGTCCTATTATTAGCATTGGATCGAGTCACATCACACACATCATTATGAATAATTAATGAGGAGCAGTTTGGGACAAGTCATCCATTTCTTTCTTACAGGAGGACTTGGCAAGTCCACAGTAGACCATATATCAGTGAATTTGATTTTCTCGATTACTGTGTATTTCATTTGGATGTACCTGACAAAAATTAAGCATCATTGTTCAATGTCGTTCATCTGAATCTTTGTAGCCAGTTTTCTGATTATTAGTTTGGTAGAGGGCCAGGTCTAAAACGCGGACGTCGCGGACATGTCCGCCTCAAATCCATGTCCGCGTCTTAGGTTTTCGCATAGGGAAAAGCCTAAAACGCGGACAACGCGGAAATTGTCTGATTCTTTGAATAAAGTGTTAATAAGTACGTTTCCATGATCATCATTCACAGGACGTCACAGAGAACTAATGGTTTGCAATTTTCTTCAGGTCCGCGAAACCAATGTGCGCGTCTTAGGTTTTGGTATAGGGAAAAACCTAAAACGCGGACATCGCGGACATTACCTAATTCTTCGAAAAAAAATGTTAATAAGTACGTTTCCATCATCATCATTCACAGGACGTCACAGAAAAGTAATGGTGTGCAATTTTCTTCAGGTCCGCGAAATCAATGTCCGCGTTTTAGGTTTTGGTATAGGGAAAAACCTAAAACACGGACATCGCGGACATTATCTAATTCTCCGTAAAAAGTGTTGAGCTGATAAGCTTTCTGATCTTTATTTTTTGATTCTTCAAATATAGAAAAGTACTGAGTAATTTTAAATGTAGTGACCATATCCTTTTGATCGAGGTGGGAAAGCACAAGGCCTACAAGTGTAACAGTAGTATTTGTTCAACTTTCGTTTGGGCTGAACCACTGTCTGTAACATCATTCAAGAAACATTTGAAGCTATGTGGATTGCACTGAACCAAGATTTTTTAGTATCACCACAATCAGAGCAAGACTGGAAAGAGATCTCTGCCAAATTTCATCTAGAGTGGGATTTCCCAAATTGTTTGGGTGCCGTTGATGGCAAGCATGTTGCAATAGAATGTCATGGGTTTAGTGGCTCTGAGTACTAGAATTATAAAGGATTTTATAGAATTGTCTTGATGGCAATCTGTGATGCCCAATATTGCTTTACAATAGTTGACATAGGGAACTTTGGGAGAGACAATGATGCCCAGATCTTCAATGGTTCAGAAATGTGCAGAGCTTTCATAAGTGGTGATATGAATATCCCTTCTCCAACAGTAGTGAAGGGATTCAATCTACCCCATGTTTTGGTTTCAGATGAAATATTTGGATTAAAGACATGGCTGATGAAACCCTATCCTGGAAAAGGTCTCAATGAAGAAAAACGGATTTTTAACTACAGACTTAGTAGAGCCCACCGTACCATTGAGAATTCATTTGGTATTTTTGCTGCACGTTGGCGTATCTTTAGACAACCAACCAAGGCAAATCCTGCAACAGTTGACAGCATCATAAAGGCTTGCATTGGCCTTCACAACTTGCAGACAATGCAAGATATACACCAGCAGGATTCATTGACTCGGAGGACTCATCAGGAAATGTTTCTCTTGGGGATTGGCGTACCATTGTTCAAGGAGAACAAGGAGCCCTTCAAGATACATCAACTGGCCGTGCATTCAACAGCACTTCATTATATGCAAAAGACACTCGTGACACCTTTAGGAAATTTTTTAACAGCACAGAAGGATCATTGAGTTGGCAAGGATCATACGTAAACAGCATTGGAAGCATGCGATAAAACGAGGCATTAATCATTACAATAGTCAAATGAGCCTTAGATATTATATGATTTTCTGTGCATTTTGTGATTGTTAGCAATTGTTATAACTATTGAAAGCTGGTGGGTGTAGATTGCAAGTTATCAGGTCCCGAAACTTGGCCTTACCAGTAGTTAACAGCTTGTGTTTGTGGTGTTTGTGGTTGATACGCTGACAATGGATTGTTATTGTAAAATCCATACTCAATATCCAAGAAAATTTTTTGAAGTGCATTTTTTGCAACAGCCTTTTCATTCTGTCAAAACTCCAGTGGCGACTTGCAATACTCATTCCATAGTAGTGGTCTTCATCAAATTCTGTTTCTTCTTTGTAGGATCGCCATTGTGTAGAACAAATTAATGATTTGTTTAAGTTTTGCATGACAGTTGCTCGTTGGTTTTTTCCAACTGCCTTTTTCTGCTTTCTTTTTTCACCCAAGCATTTTTACTTGATTCAGCAGTTCCTGCTTTTGGTGTTGCTGCTGATACAAACTGTATACTTTCTGTCGTACTTTCAGTTAGTATTTGGGGCTTGTGACTGTGACATCTCTTCTTCATGTTCATGTGACTCCATGATTTTGTTACGGTCACCTTCATCATGTAACTTTGATAATCAAGTTCATGAAAAAGAGCATCAACAAAATGACTCTGGGCCTGACTGGAGATTTGACTGGTTGGTTGTTTGGACATTCTCCTCAAATTGGTTGAGCTTGCTCTGCTTGGGGAGATGAATCTGCCCACAGCAGAAGTCATTGATGGATTTTGTTTGCCATTTGTAATTGTCTCGGATGAAATGTTTCCTTTAAAAGAATGGCTGATGAAACCGTACCCTGGCAGGAATCTTGGCGAAGAAGAAGAAATTTTCAACTACAGACTGTCAAGGTGCAGGAGGACAATAGAAAACACCTTTGGTATTTTGGCGGCTAAGTGGCGCATATTTAGGCGCCCAATACGTGCTAAAGTTGAACCAGCTGAAAGAGTTACAAAAGCATGTATTTGTTTGCACAATTACTTGAAACAAACAGAGAATGCCTGTTATGTTCCTGCAGGCTTTGTTGACACTGAAGATGACAGTGGAACTATTGTTCCTGGCAGCTGGAGAAGTGAGGTAGCTGATGATGTGTCAGGATTGCAAACTGTGAATCAGGTTGGTAGCAATAACTACAAGAAAGATGCGAAAGAAACTAGAAATCAATTCAAATTATCTTTCAACAGTCCAAGTGGATCTTTACCTTGGCAAGCAAAGCATGTTCAGAGTTGTGGTGAAAAGCTGTCAGCAGTGAATTGTAGGCAGGAAAAAAATTAAAATTGAAAAAAACAGACTTTTCATGTAATAGTTTCCAAATTGAGCACTGTTTTTTTAATTTCTACACAATGGTTGGAGCAGAGGGCTTGGGCCCTAGTTATTTATTTCATAGTCTGTAAGTGGCTCTAGTCCTCTCATTTGCTCTAAAAAAAGTCTTGGTCTACTTGGTTTGTCTGTTATCACCAAAATCGCAAGAGACAAATAATTTTAGCAAAAAATGCCAGATCCAAGGAAGGTTAATGATAATGACTATGCTGCATTTCCGGTTCATGCCTCAGTATCCCCAGCATTCTTCTTCATAGGCCCCAACCTATGGTACAACACCTCTCTACCTGTCCCTCACCTGAATACTTATCAAGCTCTACACTACTTTCAGTGATAGGTTTGATTGAGTGGCATCTGAGCTTCAATCACCGTCTTGTATACATGAAGATCTTGCAATAATAGACGATTACGCTAAAGATGGCGGCGAGGAACTTTTTACCAAGATGCATTGCGTTCGAATTGCAAATCCTTAACGATTCCATAGGAATTTGACTGAAGAACGCAGTGCATCTTGGTAAAAAGTTCCTTGCCGCCATCTTTAGCGTAATCGTCTATTAAGAATAGGTTTAAGGTTTGTTGATAGCCAAAATTCTCAAAGGAATTATTTTCAAAGTCTGCTGAAATTTGACGTGAAACCTGAATTCTGCATGAAATGCAAAAAAAAAATCAAGCATTTTGTAAGGAATGTCATTGCAAGAAAGCTGTTTGTATTTAGGTTAAGCCCTGTTTGCAAATCAAATTCCTATTATATGCAGAGAGGAGATAAGATTAAGGCAAGGATAATTAGAGGAAGAAAAGTATCATTAACATAGTGCTAAGAATTTAGAAAGTGAAAGAAAATGTATTTTTGACATGAGCTATGCATTATCTACCAGGTGTTATGCACATTTCATTGCATCCAGTGATATCAATTGCTCTCAAAGTGTTCCTTGATAGTAAACTTGGAGGTGGATACCTTGTTTGTTGGTGTTGGTGCTTTGAGAGCAGAATTACCAACTTTCAAAGCTCACAATTTGCATCCACTTCCAAACCAGAGATTTAGCCTGTTGACCTAAGCAAATCCCTGAAGCATGTCAAAATGAAAACCTAAAACTAAAAAATATGGGTAAACTGCACATTGTGTGACATCTAGCAATCTAAACATGATATGATCTGAGCTTTTCGCATTATACCAATGGCACTGGCTGATTTATTTGCTTTTGCCAGAAAGATTACTTTGGCCATATCACCAAAGTGCTGGTATATAAAGACAGCAACTTTGAGCCTTGTACATTGATATTTCCACAGTCAAGCTACCAGTATCAACAAACAAGGTATCAATCTTTAAGTTAACTATGAAGGAGCATTATATGGGAAATTTGCCATGCAATGAAGTCTGTATACATTTTTTGGGACACCCGGTATTTCATCCTGTTTGTTACTGAAAAATTTGTCTTTTGCTTGCTTGTCAACGTTCTTAAAGTATTACATCATATGTCACCCACAGTTATAATTTTTCAGAATGCATTTAGTGTTTATAATAATAAAATATGAATAACAAGGTATCCTTGAAACAAGTTGTTTGTTTTCAGTTTCAGACTGATTTTGATTGTCAGTTACAATTCATTTTCCACATTGATTGATGTCCTGACATTATTCAAAGTTGTATAATTTGCTGCAGCAGCATGATTCATCATCTGTCTACCATGATGTTGCATGAAACTTTGTTGCTCGTATGGCTGGAATTCTTTGCTTCCTTCAGAATTAAACATTGGATCCCTGAAGTGAGCATGATGTTGTTGTTGAATTTGTGGTTGGTGGTTGGAAAATTTCATCCATTCAACATCATTGAAGATCTTCATGATTTGAAATTTAACCATAGCTTTGTACCTTGGTTCTAGACTCTTAAGCTGGCCAACCAGGCTTAAACAGAAATGCTTATCTTCATCAAAATCCTCACTTTCAGACGACTTCTTCTGAGGTGGACCATCTGCACCTTTGATAGCATTACTGATGGTTTTCATTGTCTGGAAAAACTCTGTATCAACATCATTGGGGGTAACTTTGGGGGTAACGGGCTTATTTTCTTTCGCAGGCCCTTTTCCTTGACTTTTGTGTGGTTCTTGTGTTCAGTGGTGTTTGAGTCACATTTTGAAGTTTCTTCTCCTTCTGTGGAAGCTCATCAATTGGCGTTGATGCACGTGGCAAAGTGAAAGAGCTTGATCTACTGGGCTCCTCTAAAATGCTAGACGTTTCCCCATCTTCAGGTTTATATGCTACATCTGCTACCATTTCTTTGAAGCTCCCGTAATTGATATCATTGCCTTCATCACAATCATCGTTCCAGTCTGATTCATCCTCCTCATCATCACTCCGATTTACTGTTGCTCTGCCATTGGGGCCTGTGCTCTCGACATCTTCCTCTCCCTTTCTGCAGACTGTCTCTCCGTTTTACAGTCTGAAATTGCTAACACTTTCCCTTTGCTTGATGTGTGTGATGAGCCATCTTAAATGCTCATAGTCTTCCTTTAATTCAGGCAAGTCGCTTCTTCCTGACCCGGAGCGAGTACATTTAATTCGTTTGACATACTTGGAAAAATTTGTTCGAATACTTTTTTATCTTGTTTGTGCCTCTTTGACACCGATTCCTAAATTGGTGCTTATTTCTTTCCAGGCATTTTTCTTCTGCTGAGTAAGTTTGTAACCCTTGCTTGATTTGTCATAAATTACTTTATAATTCCTGATGCAGTTCCTCAGTGTTTCATTTGCTACTTCAGTGCTTCCCGCCAAGTCAGCCACAGGTTCACTGGAAGTCACCATGTTTGATCTCGTCATTTGATTCAATAATGGCGCGAAATTGTAACAATTTTGATTGGACAAGAAAATATCACATGACACTACAAAACAATGAAATGATCGCCGGTACCGCTAACAAGTGTTCCCATTAAACTTTTCAATGCTGGCGGTACCGCAAGTCTACCGCAACTGCCGGCAAAAGTTGAACACGGCTCAACTTTCTAGCGGCAGTTGCGGTACCGCCGGCATGGCAGCTGGAAAGTGCTTCCATTAAACTTTTCACTGCTGGCGGTACCGTAAGCATGGCAGTTGTGGATGGAAGCTAGGTGCCACCGGCAGTCTAACGGCAGTTACGCTTATATGGAAACCAGCCTTATTGCAAGATACAAGCAAAAGAAACTCTACTGGGTGAGCCAGAAAAAAGTTCGCACTTTTGAAAGTTCATAAATGCAAGAGTATTTCACAGATCTGAATGATTCCAATTTCAGAGGCCCTTTACACGAGAAAAGTCAACCCGGGTCGAGTTTCACCCCGGGTTGAGTTTCAACTTGGCCGCTGGAAAAACCTTTGTTATTTGTGAAATCGTTTACATGAGAAAATTTTAACCCTGGCGAGTTCAACTAGTTTTCTCAACCGGAGTGGAAATTTCGCCCCAGGGTGAAAATTGCACGTAAAGGCAAATTTTTCTCAATCCGAGGCGAGTTCAGAAATTCAAACAAAACTCTGGGATTGAAGGTCAAGGTTTTTGGTGTTTTGGCGCTAAAAAATCCTTAGTCGACAGAGCTTTCCTGTGAAGAAGTGAGCTCTGAAAAGTGAATCCCGGAAACAGAAGAACGCTGGTAGTTCGAAAGAGGTGAGCTTGACTGATGTAATCATTAAAGCAAGTTACAATATTGTGTGGTTGCTAGGTTGATGCAATTTCGCAGGGCTCAGTGATATGCAAGGCTATGCTTGGCCCATTTACCTGTCAGTCAGTTTGACGATCTTTAGGCTGCGCCTCTGATTAATAATTTGATTAGCCTGTGCGCAGCCTCAACACTCCTATGCGAAAGTGTAGAGTCTGTGCAACAAAATCCATTTAGCCTTCCTCACCTCGATATGAAGATCAACCGGGTGAAGTTTCATTTTTTAGGCCTATTGTTTCTGGACCAATCAAATTAACTTTTCAAAGAAGTTTGAGAAGTCGATGGGCACTTTGATTGGATGAAAGAGCCCACTAGTCCGCTATTCAACTACGGAGCTGAAGTTTTGTCTTGTCACGCGGTATATAGTTATTTATAATGGCGAAGTCAAAATGCGAAGCTTTGAGAGATTTTGTTTGGAGGGAGGAGAGGTTCAAGGAAGGGCTGCAGTTGGTGAAGGTCTATTTTGGTGTTGAAAACCTGTTTGAAGATCAAGTTAAAGCCCTTAGATGTTTCTTCCAAGGAAAGAACATTTACTTTAGTGCACCAACCGGCTATGGAAAGTCGCTGATATTTTAGGCCATACCCTTGATTGCTGACATTATGAGGGATTGCTTGCCCTCGTCAAGCTCAACACTTGTTATTTCACCACTGCAGTCGCTGATGCTGGACCAGGTTACGGAGCTAAAAAAGATTGGTATCAGTGCAGCTGCGATATATGCTGGTCAGTCTGAGGAAGTCTTGAAAGACATTAAAGAAGGAGGGATATTCAGTATCATCCTTACATCCCCTGAGTCAATGTTGGCAACTGATCGATGGCGAAGATTTCTCTTGTCTGTGACATTTACAAGTAACTGTGTCTGTGTTGCTTTTAATGAAGCTCACTGCATTGCTCATTGGTTAGTATTGGCCCATTCTCCTAGATTCTTTGCTGTTAAGTTTGCTTAGGGTAAATTATGTCCCAACAAAATGGCAGTAAACTGCAGTAGATTGCTGTTGTTTTTATTTGTATTGCCAATGTAGAGGAAGAACTGCTGTTATTATGAGAATGAAATTGTCAGTTTTTGGAATGCTAGGAAATATTTGTTTTTATAACGCAGAAATTATGTTCTCAGAAATTATGAATTATTGAGTTAATTAAAACTCTATTGGTTCTTGGTGGCACTTTTGTGCAGTTATAATCACAAGGTTTTCAGGTCTAGTGGGGGCACAAAAGGCAATCTTGGGGTAAACTAGCAATAACGTTAGTTAGTGAGTGCAGCGTTTTGGGAAATGCGAACAAACTGCACCATCATATAAAATGGAATAACAGAAATGGCCTTTCTCATTCTGCTGATATTACGAGATGCCTTTGCCCCCCTCCCCTGTGTACGCAACCCGTTCAGTCTGTTTTGCCACTCTTCCTGCCCACTGTCTGAAGACCATGACAAAGTCACACAAACACGCATTCATTCTAGATAATGATTCATTAATTCTTGATAACAGCGCCTCTGATGTTTTTGTTATTTTGTGATAAAAATAAGTCATTTGGAGAAAATCAAATAGCAGGATTGTGATGTTTTCACAAACCGACACAAAGAGAGACTTCACAGCTTGCTGATTCTTTTGAAATATTATGTGTTCTTACGTCATGCTCTGATCAAATGCCGAACACGGTTTGCTATAATCGAATCTTTGCTGTATTTACCGGCTAGTATCGAATTGATGGGATGGCCGTTGCTCTAGAAATAATCCTGCTGTATATAAATCGAGCAGCTCAAAACAAACAGTTTAAGGACCTTATTTAAGCTTTTTTGAAGGTATCTGAACAATAATCTGGGGTTAGCAAGAGTGGTAATGTGAAAGAAGCACGGTTTGTTTGGGGCGAAAAGGGGCCTAAGTTGCAAACAGAGGAGCTTTCTCATCGCAGCTTCCAACATGAAATGGCTCGTTATTCTTCGAATGTCGGAAATAAATTGCAAACGATGATCAAAGTAGGTAAAGTATGTGGTTTTACATCGAATTTTGACACCCCGAAGCCATTTACTACGCTCAAAACCGTGCGGGGTTGACTCCGCGCGGAATTTCCGTGCAGATCCCAGAGTAGAGGCAGAGCAACGAACTCACTCTGGAGACGAGACTGGCACTGAATTGATTTGACCACAAATCGACGGAAAGAAAGAGACAGAGATATCGCATCTTGCTAATTGTTTTGATATATGATGCAGCTAACGCTGCAAATATGTCAGGCCAAAATGAAATAACTTTAATGTAGGTGAAAATTTCAGTTTAACAAGTTTCATGAAATTAAGCTACAAATGCTGAAAATGCTCTTCTTGGTGTTGTGTAATGTATATTTACAGTAAAACCTTTTACAATCTACTATTTTCAAGCCATCGATGCAGCCCATATTATTCCTGCAGACCCTACAGATGGTGACACCATGTCAAATAGTTATATGTATTACTCCTTTGCAGGGGACAAAGCTATGAACATAAGCCAGCTTTCAGACAATGGTATGGGCTAGTTGGTGAAAGGCATTTGCTAATCCACGGCACTACGGCACCACATCACTGAGTACTTTAACCAGTTTAAACAATTCTGTGTTGTTAGCCGGCAATTCTCGCCTCTCGCAAAAGTCTTCGTTAATTTGTAGGCTAAACAGAAACAAGTAGGCAAGAAGTGAAGGACTCTACACGAAGCATTTATTGTGAAATGGAGGACAGAAACTGCATCCCACAAATTTTCAGTGCAATGTGTTGGGTGCATTCGAGGTACAAAGAACTCTTTCTATCATCGTCAAAGTGGTATTATTATAGAATTTACAGGGTTCTTGTTCACTAAATTTGCTGCATGCTATGTATTTTGACAGTTGGGTTCCTAAGAGGATAGGTTTTTAACTTCGATTTGGCCAGAGTTTTAATGTAGCTAAATTGTGTATAAACGGAATCCATATTATAATGAGAAAATCCACCCGTTAAGGAGAACGGAAAAACAGTGCAAACGCGATCCAACATGGTTAATCACAATCGCTGTTGAGAAAACAGCTTTTACTGCCTCAGCCAATCAGTGATCTGCTTTTTCCAGATTTATTGTGTGGCAGTAATATGAGCCATAATCCCATTGACAGGGTGTTAATCCTACTTGATGCCTTTGATATAGCCCTAGTGCCGCAAACTTGTAATGGAATTATCAATCAGTTTATTCAATGGTTGGTTTTGATTGATAAAAAGTGAGATTTTGTTTCGGTGTGAGTGTCCTACTTCCAGGGTTGCTTTTTCTCCGGTAACTCTTTCCGAGACAAGAAGTTTTTCATGGAACTGGAAAGCCCGTCAAATGTTGTACTCGACAAGATTATTCTTAATTTGTCACACAAAACAACAACCATCCAGATAAAAGAACACTGATAGCCAGTACCAGATAATAAATGTGACAACTTACCCAGAAAACGGTGTTATCTGTATCCACTGAACTGTCCCGGTCGCTTTTGTGCAATTGGTAGGTAGACTGACTGATTTGGCGCCAAATCTTCATGGCGGGCTATGGCTTGGCTGGATACTCCACGTGTTTTTCATCTTTGCGTTCAGTGTCCACTCAGCAGCAACGAAATCCTAAACGTTTCTGGCAATGCATCCTTGACAAAGATTTTTCGACTTAACTAGCACCAAATAAATAGTTTCTTGTGGCTTTTCGTCCAAATCAATGTGATAGTGCCATGGTACGCAATTTCCTTGTTGATCGTCAGGCCCTTCTGTTTTGCGTGTGGTTTCAAGAAATTGCTCCACGCTGTGTATTAGCCAGCGGTGTATGATGACAGATATGCATTGTTTCAGTGTGGAGTCAGTTTAATTCATGACCAAAATTTTGTCTATGATTAGCTGTTAACAGGTTGAGGGCTGCGCGGGCTTTTGAAATAGGAAGTTATTCTCGTTTACTACAGAAAAGCCACAAATATCATCGACGAGCTCCTCTGCAAACATAACCATGAGGGTTAACAAGTATTTCTCGAATCGCCTGTTTTAATCTCTTGTATAAATGCAAACGTTGGAAAGATCAATACGTTTTTTTGTTGAAATCTTTTCTTTCGGATTCAAATGCAACCTGCTGGTGAAGCCCGCCAATCAGACAAGATGGAAGATTTGAAAGTCATGTGCAAGCAATGGCAGTGAGCTGCTCACAGAAAATGAATTGAGAAATTCGTTTGAGTTCCAATAAGTTGAATTGTCTTGAATTAATAATTTATTTACAACTTCAAACAGAAGATATTCTAAATACAGAAATCGCTCTTCCTGACAAACGTTTGAATTCATTGGCCCTGTACTGCTTGGCAGTCATGTCAGTTATCCGCCCAGGCAATACTTCAATAGGCGATTACGCAAAAGATGGCAGCGAGGAACTTTTGACCAAGATGCATTGTGCTCTTTAATAGAATTCCCAAAGAATCGTTCTTTCCTATAGAATCGTTCTTATACGTCATCATCAATTGCAGGGCATCTTTACTGAAAGATCCCGTGCATAATCTTTGTGATTTTGAGAAATATCCCTGAAACCTTCAAAATCCTTGCTCAGACTTTGTCAGTAATACAGTAATAGTTGGTCCTCCATAGGACCTATGGGACTTATAGGACGAGAACACTTCGTTGGCAGCTGTCATTCTGAACCATTTAACCTCGACGATCCTGGGAATCCTTCGTTACAAAGGTCAGTAGCTAAATATCATGTTTTCCTGAAATTTCGCTGCGAGATGAGATGTATTTGGCGAAGAGTGACTTTGAAAGTTTGACACGAACTTGACTGTGTTATTTGGATAGGATTACAGTAAACAATACTTAAATGTATACTTAGCGGTCCAAAACATCTCACTTTTCTATCTTTTTCCTTGTCGTTTCTTCAGCGTGACCTAAAAATCAATTGGTAGACTTTAATACATCATAGGTCCAATTTGCCCAATTTATTGTCTATACTTACCTTATCTATTATATACTTGTTTTGAAAATGTGACTTATGCGCCATTCTCAGAGCACTCTTGTCATCACCACCACACGCAGCATCCATCATCATCATCATAATTATTATAAGCACCATCAACCTTTGTATCGTTACATCCATCATCAACACCAAGGCAAGCATCAAAAGGACAAAGACAAGAGGACTGTACTCTAGAAAATATATGGAATACAAATTTGAAAATACATTTGAAATTACCTGCTTAAACACATTTGACTTTGCTTGTAGCTGTTCAACTGTTCATTTCTTTGAAGCAACACCTTGTGTTTTGGAATCTTTGACTTCATTCGGTTTTTTGCATGGCTTTAGGCTGTCGAGGTACCACGACAAACTTCCTGCAACTGCCAGCTCTTCATCAATAATACTTTCCCACATCTCCTGTTTGTTTTTCTCCTCCTCTGCGAATTTCTCCCACCATTCTCTTTCCTTAACAGTGAACCTTTGGCTGCAACTGTTCACCCTGCTTTCAATTACATTGAGACTGTTCTGTTGCAGACACATGCCTCGTGACAGTGATGGTTTGCCTGAAGGCAATCCTTCCAGGAGGAAAAGAGGGTTTCCTTCCTAATCTCCCTTCCAGTCATCTTCAGACGACCAATGACGATACCACATTCCAACCTGTCCATTTCTTTCAAGCTCAAACTTGAAAGCGTGTGGTCGACTATGCTGCTTGATCTGTGCGATGTGTGGACCAAGCCAATCCTTTATGGCAAACACATAACGGATCATTTCTACTGTATGTGGAAGGCTATAATCTTGTTGAACAAGAGATGCGAGGCTTGCTAATGTAACAGCATTGTTCTTATTCAACTTTGACGCAATATGACTGAAGAGCTGCAAGAGTTGAATGGTTTTATTGAGAAAATTTGACGTTCAAACCTTGGGTTAGGGGGCGGGGAATTCCTCCATGTGCATAGCGATATACCATTTTGATTGTATTTTTAAGTGACAGCTCTTGACTGTATTATTGCTATTGCTTTCATTGCCTCTTGCATTTATAGGTGATCTTTTCAGTAAATCTACATTTGAAGTACACTTTGATATCTTTTCTGGATTTACGAGCGTAGTTTATGGTGCAGAAATTTCTCCCTTCACCTTAGCACCTTAGTTAGTTTGAGTAAAAAAGGCTATTGACAGAAAGTTAATTGAAATCCTCCTCAATAGCCCAAAATAATTGAGATCTTCCTTCGTAAAAGTGGCGGTACTTCAACATTCAGTTTTTGCTCGGAACTTCCACAGGAATATGAACAATTGAATTTTCAATTGAAATATCCAAGAATAACAAAAACGCAAAAATTGGCCATCGAAAACACTTTGGTAGTTTTATTAGCAAATAGTTCTTAGTGATATCTACTTTCAGGCTGATTTGAGGTAGTTTTGACAAGATGTTTCAAAGACTATTTGAATAATACTCAATACTACGTGTAATTTTCTCATTATACCTGATCGATATCTTCATGAGTGTGACCAACCATCAGAAAAGACAAACGAATCTAAAAAAGTAGGTTTCAATAACTGATGTTTCTTATTAAAAGCACTGAATGGTCGCTGCAACATGGCACAAGAGTGCAAGTGCCGTTCTGGACATATTTTATCATCAAAGATAGTGGAGTGTGTGTACACTCTTTTTTAAGAATACCATAAATTTTGTCTAGCCTCGATGATGTCCTTAGGATTTCTCATTTTTAGGCCTGAATGTATTCCTAAAGCATTCTTTTTTTCAAATCTGATATGGTTTCAGAGGAACACTGTTGACATGTTGAATAGAAACTAAGCTTTCTGAAATATACTCTTATAATATTCTTGAAAGCTGGATGATACTCAGCCTGAATATTCTTATGAACAATATTTGTAAAAAAGGTGTATGTTTTAAAGCGAAAAGCAATTACCTTTCGGATTTTCGTTTGCACAAGTAAGGCACACATGCCCAAGACGTAAATGTTCTTATTTTCACGCCAGCAGTTATCCATTTGTAGGTATAACACACCAGGCAATGCTCCATCCTGCAAAAAAGTGAATACATTTTAGATCTGGTTTCTCATGCACCCTGTGTGTTAAATCTAACTCAAGTAGTGAGGATGTGCCACCCAAAAGGGTACACTTCATGTTTTGCTCGAACATTGCCCTCGCCTTTGAAACATTGGTATTAAGGAGAGTTTTACAATGCTCATAAAAGCCAACTTGCTTAATGGCATATGGTCTCATCTACCCTCTTCCTAACTCCATCCCCACTTCCCCCCACCACCTAGCACTTGTACATTTCCTTGGCCCTTTTATTTCAATTTCAATGTTAAAATTATCTTTCCTTTAGATTATGTCAATGAAACATTGCCACTGAAACATTTTAAAAGAAGTGTCAAGTGAAATGAAACTCAATACGTTTCGAAAAAAAGTCTCTTGCTAAACATTTAGGGTAGCCTTTATCCCGTCGTAAGGAACACGTGGCCCAAAATATTTTTCAGTGCTACTGGAAAAGTGCATACCATCAATAAGGAGACCAGTGATCTGAGCAAGAGGTTCGACGTAAGGTCCAAATCATGTGACCATTCTTGGCAATCAATGTACTGATAAGACATCTTCTGGCCATGAGAGTACACACCGGTAACATGCATCTTGTAAAAGTGAATTTTGTTCCCCTATGGATACAAAATAAACAGATTAGCATTAATATCAATTCTTCGCTATAATCAGCTACGTATGCACTAAAAGATTCTTTGCATTGTAGTCGTTTGAATGTCTTGTTTGGTTTAATTCTTTTTTTCCATCAATATAAAATATTACAATAGATGCTACATTCTACTATACTTTAACCACTATGCAACACTACAAGCACGATACCACGAGGAGCAAAAGACAATGTCTACCCCATGGCCAACACATAAAAATATACAACTATATCAACAACTAAATAAACACCTACAAATTAATTCTCATTGGAAACATTATGTATTTTATTCGTTTCAGTATCGTGTATAGAATTATCATCATTATCATCAACTTTGCCTAAAGATAATGCAAAAACTCCGGAAGGATATGTCTTACCTTTGTATCAGTCGCATAATGGGGTATATTGGTCTTTGATTTGTCCATGCCATCAATTATCAAGCTCATATACTTGTCAGGACGACATCATGCCTTGTCCCTATGTTTGTAATAGACCCGTCTCTCCGCTCTGTCAAAAATGGGTATCGTGATCAAAGCTGGTTATAAGGTGATCCTTTAAAGGCGGCCTGAAGCGAAAGTTATCATTGATGCAAATGAGTACATTGTCGAATGATATGGAATCCGTTTTAAATTTTTTTTGATATCTCATTTCGCTTTCAAGTTATCCACTGATTTTAAGCATCAGCTATTGACGTAGTTTTTGTTAGTTTGTTTGCAAATTACTAGGATATTATATGGAATAGGAAAATATAGCTATATCTTATCTTTAAAAGGTTACAGTTGCAAGAAACTTGGAAAGGCATTTTGGTTGACAGATTTTTCTTTTAGATTTCTTTCGCCAGCACGGTCAACCTTATATTTACACTCTCTTTGTCTTATGCAAACAAATTGGCATCATTAGCCATTTATAAAAAATACTAAATAAATTGAAAATGGAATGAATATCAAACATTTTAAACAGAAGTTTTTATTATTCATCTGTGCTATTCAGTTGCATCTATGGCAATTTGCACATTTTGAAATTGGTTAGCCATTTATCAAAGCTAAATTCTCATTACGATACCAAACCAAATGTGTATACTATTTACTGGGCGCCCCGGCATATTACGGGGACTTGGCTGAATTACAATACAACAATAAGACAGCACGACTATGATTTCTTAACTTTAAAAGGTTACAGTTGCAAGAAACTTGGAAAGGCATTTTGGTTGACAGATTTTTCTTTTAGATTTCTTTCGCCAGCACGGTCAACCTTATATTTACACTCTCTTTGTCTTATGCAAACAAACTGGCATCATTAGCCATTTATAAAAAAATACTAAATAAATTGAAAATGGAATGAATATCAAACATTTTAAACAGAAGTTTTTATTATTCATCTGTGCTCTTCAGTTGCATCTATGGCAATTTGCACATTTTGAAATTGGTTAGCCATTTATCAAAGCTAAATTCTCATTACGATACCAAACCAAACGTGCATACTATTTACTGGGCGCCCCGGCACATTACGGGGACTTGGCTGAATTACCATACAACAATAAGACAGCACGACTATGATTTCATGATGCCAAAGAACAGCCCCCATCGACCAAAGAGGTAAGGGGGTAGTAAACTTTATCTAAGGGAGTGGTCATTTTTAATCCTGGGTACCAGGGAGGAGGATAATTTCACATAATCAAAAAAAGCTCCATACCCGACCTTCAATAATGAAAAAATTTTCTTACCCCACCATCTTTAAGTGAAATGATTTGGTACCCCCATCCAATTATATACACATATTTGTAAACATACCAGCTGTCCCAAGTGATCATACCATAAAAATGATGTACTGTATCATTTCCAGATGTCAGCTGAAATACAAATGTACCCATATAGCAATAAAAATGTATCTAAGTTATAAAATTAAACTGGCATACAGTAGTCCTGGTGCTACATGTAAAAATATATTTATAGAGTACCTTCAAATGATGTCGAGTGCATCACGCATATTTCTTTTTTTCTTAATCTTCATACATGTATAGATTTGAAGTTTTTTGAAGTCAATTGCCTTGTACAATGTAGATGCTGAATTTTGTGCAAATATGCTCCTAGAACCCCATTCAGCAAGTGAATGCCACAAATTTTACAGCAACACAAAAACACAAGATGAAAAGAAAGATCACTTACCAAAATACTCAGACAAACGCCAGTTACCAGCTATTCTTCCACTGCGAGTTGTTGAGAAAAGTGATTCAGCAGTAGGCTCAGAATCATGCACAAGATTATCAACCTCAGAATCCTGCTCATCAGACTCATCACCATCTGTCACAACAGTAGTTTCTATCACATCATCATTGTCTTCCATCTCAGCTTCACTGTCATCCAATTCTGATTCTTTTTCACCTTGAATATTGTCATTCACAATCCTAAAGTGCCATTGTTTTATTGCCTCAATTTTCTGCTGCTTTTTTAACTTCAAACAATGTTTCAGATTGTGTAATGTGAGATACTTGTCCAGGCTCTTCACTTTTAGTGACTTGAGTGTATTCATGTTTACATGTTTGTCCCAGTCAAAATCACTGTAGGTCATAGCATCTTCTTCTGCCCTGGCTCTCTTATTTTCTTGCAAGTGAACCTGCTTTCTCGAATGTGTGCATTCAAGCTCATTAACTGCCTTTAGAACAGCAATCTTGTCCACATAAACTTTGCACAAAATTCATCAACTTCATTGACCGTTTTGGATGAAATCTGCTTTTCTTGAAAAAGATATTTCAAATTTGTTCTTGGATTGAAATCATTAACCTCTCTTTGTTTGCCATGGAAGGTAGTAGGAGTATCCTTCACATGTAAATGCTTGTAATTATCTGCTGTGTTATCAGGCACTGGTTCAGGTATTCTATAACATGGTAGTCCAACCCATGTATTTCTTGAGCAGAACTCGCAAAGATCATCATTACAAGAAAACTTCACAAATTCCAGATATTTTTCACCTTTTCGAAAGTGTTTGGCCATGAAATTATCAAGTTTAGTGTAAAAATGATAACCTGGAACGATTTTCTTCTTTTCTTTTTCGTCAATATATCTTCGCAAGTATTCTTTATCCCAGAAAAACAGTTCCTCATGTTCAGGGGTAATAAATGACTTCAGGTATCCATCAGGTGCAACAGCTCCCTCAATCCAATCAGAAACCTCTTCACAAATTTTAAATGCATTGAACCTCATTCGTCTGAATTCATGCTTTTCAAGATCATCAGTTGAAAGGTTAGGTATTTCATCTTCAGTTATGCCATGATACTTCTCTTGGTATTCCCATTGCAGATAGCCACCATCACAAATTGCATCACCTGTAAATAGAAAATGGGAGTTTTGTAATGCAAAAGAATACCTACATTTTATAAATACAGTATATATATATCATTATATATTCATGTATCACCTTTAGTTTTCAATAGGATGGAATTTGTTTCCTCACACAGGATAACTTTTTGTTGACAAACATGGATAAAGTGCAGTATATCTGGAAGAGGGCCAGATCTCTCACCTCATCTGCAAGATGATATTCACCTGTGCCCATATGAGGTTTAGCAGCCTCCTTCAAGGGCCAGGATGACCCCCATTGCATTGTCATTACCAACCCACTTACTGTAGAAGGGCTTGCCACGAGATATCTGCACAGCTGTAAAGGAACCTTGCAATCTTTCTGCAGTAAATAGGTTAAATGAACCAGCCCCTGTACTGCACTGTGGAACTTTCTTTTTGGTTTTGATTGTTTGCACAAAGAGCTGTGTCCTCCTTTTGAATATGATTATCCCTGTCGGGAACAAAACTTAGTCGCACAATTGGATTCTGATGTCAACTGTTGATAGATTCAACCAATAAGCAAATTTTGAGATAATCAATAAAAAACTTCTTAAAAATTGCTTACCAACATAACTCTGAATTCTTTCTACTTCATTGTGGCTGCTGTCCCCTGGAGCTAAATGGTGTCTGATATAGTAGTCAATGTTAGTGATGAGTATTTCTTGAGCAATGCCATAGCAAACATCATTATTTGTGATTCCAACCCCTGGCCCTGCATCAGTGAGATCCACTACACGTGGCTTTTGTGTGGGCAGATTCAGTGTTTCAATGAAAGATAAGCACCTCTCCATCACAGCAAATAAACTTTCAAACTCAGGTAAGACTACCTCACCAGAATTTGGCAACTTTATTTTGTCCATCAGTGTTTTACTTGCTTCAGAAACCAGATGAAGCTGCAAAACCAACAACTGTGCACATTCAATTTCTTTATCACTGAAAGAAGGTGCATTTACTGATTCTGCTATTTCTAAAAATTGTTGGTTGAAGAAAGATAATTTGTTAAGTTCATATTCACGAAATGCACAATCTTCTTTGTCAGTTACAAGACAGATATCTTCCCAGATCATTTGATTTAGTAGGCTTCTCAATAAAGCTAGAACTCTGAAGCACAAACTATAAAATAACTTTCCCTGCCAGCTTTCCTCAGTGGGTAGCAAGTGAAGATATGGCTCTCTGTATCTTAGATCCATCAGATGGCTTGACCAAACACGTCCTGAGCTCTCAATGAAATATTTGGGTTTTACTATAACAATGCTTTGTTGCTCAGTTGTCCTGATTTGTTCTTTATTATCAACATCTTCAACTTGTTTGCTCATGAAATGAAATGTTCCAGGAGTGCAGTTAAGCATGGAAATGGGGAAATCATATTTCTTGAGCTTCCTGGCTGTAGCATCATCAGTTGTAGAGAAGACCCTTTGCGAGCGTGCACTGTGCATGCCAGTGCTTGTATCTGGACACAGATAGGCTTTGTCATCAAAACTTCTGTACATGGTCAAATTACTATCAGTAGAACTCAAATGACGAATTATGTTCTTTTTGTGTGCCCGACAAAAATGAGTTAGTAGGCTGGAATTATCCTCTGCCTTTTGAGGCTTTTTGCAACAGAACATACCTAAACCCAAATGACGTTTTGCTTTTCTTGAGCGCACATATTTTGGTCGGGCTCTGTTGAAAACAGTTGTTGCAGACTTTATTGGCTGATAACCTCTCTGTATCCTTGAATAATTTGCCAACTGCGAAAAGTCGCGTTTCTTTACCCTATGGTGCAGATATAGAACTGCATCTTTCCTTCTTCCATGAGCAGTTGCTTTTGATGATATACAATCAGCTATAAACTTCTCATCTATTTCATCTAAAACCCGTTTTCTCCCACTTCCAAGCTTCCTAAGCTTTAGTCTCTCAACTTCAATTATTTTACTTAGGGTGTGGCTTACCATGGAAGAAAGCTTTCTCTGCTGAGAAGTTTCTTCATTTATTAAATCATCTAAGGCTGCAATTTTCCTCTGCAGGTCTTCAATGCATTCTGTTTGCTGATTTACTTGAAGTTCACTCCATAACTTTTGTTTGGCTAATAGAAGGCGCTGTTTCTTCAACATCAGTCCTTGGGCTTGCACTCTCTGGCGTATCAACTTGTTTTTCACAACCTTATTTGCTTCACCTTTCAGTTGCTCGCACTTTTCAAAGAAATTGTTGATGGTTTCTCTGTCCTTTAGAACTGTGTCACTGTTAATACCAAGCATATCAATCTCCTTCCTAGTCCTTGATAACCCCAAAACTACCCGAAGGATCTTCTTGTCCCACTTGGTGTCCATGCTGCTTAAAACCTTTTTGATAAATTCCTTATCTAATGCTTCATCTCTTCTTTCATCCGCAAAACAATGCTGATAGAATGCCTCCAAGCTAAAGTTGTCTGGGCGCAGCACAAGGTATTCTTTCTGTTTTGCTTTCACAATGTTTACACAGAGGCCATACTTTGGGTGAAGAACCAGTTCTGTAAAATGCTTCTTTTCGTGTCGGTCCGACTGCATAAACGTCACAGCAAAAAATGTCAAAATTTCCCCATAGTTCTTTGGTGGAAATTTAAGGGAAATGGACAAATTTCTATGGAAGATTGAAGGGAAACGGAAATTTCCATTTCCCCTTTGGGAAATTATGGGAAATGTGTCCGTTTCCCCAAAATTTCCCCAATAAATAACGTGGTGAAATTTCATCATACTTGCCTCTACCTGGATGTTGGTAAGCCAAATAAATGCCATAAGCTTCATCGAATGACATGTAAGATAGTACCTTGGATTTCCCATGCACACTGGAAACATTGGCTAAAAGACAATCAAGAACATACCGAAGAGAGCAGAGGTTTCTGGTAGTTGTTTAGTCTGCATCTTGTCTTTCTATGTACTTGCTCAGCAGAGATCGAATTCCACTTAGGCTGCAACTCTGCAAAGATGTTTTTACAACTTCGTTTATAAGTGAACATTTTCGAATCTCTTCTCGCGTTTCGTTGCCAGTCGCAGGTTCATTCTGAATCGCTGAGTCTTTGGCGGCCATGATTATCAACTGCGCTTTTTGGCGCCAAACACGCCACAACGGAGATTCATTACAAAGTGTCTTGTGTCACTCTATGAGTCAACCATGTTGGTGTCAAGTCAAGAGATAACAGCAACAACAACAACAATGAGCAAACGTTGAAGCAACTTTTGTAATGAATCTACACCACCTCTGAAGGAAAGAGGGTGGCTCATTCTTTCTTTGTCAAAATGAGGAACATTGTTTATTTTAAAATGGAGGAACTAAGGGTGTTTTTGGCGAATATTAAACTGGAACAGTACTTGGAAAACTTGGTGGAAAATGGCTATGATGATTTTAAGTTTATGTTGACCATGAATGAAAGTGAGGTGAGGGAAATGCTTGAAGATGCCAATATTGAGAAGAAAGGCCACATAACGAAGTTTATAGCAGCTCTCAACATTCGTAAATGTGAGGAGGTAAATCCAGTTGCTTCGCAAGATCACATTGCTGCTCCTCCTATCGTTGAAGGTGAGTATTAAGTAATTTTCAGCTTGCATTGATTAAAGGCTGCTGCCTTGCTAGACACTTTGCTTGTAGGATGAAAATGACAAATGATAAAGAACTGTAAGAACGGTGAGGTTGACGTTGGCCTTAGGCCTCTGCTTGTTTTCCGTTCATAGCGGTGACTGTTTTTTCAACCAATATTTTCAATCACATCATATTCCACTCATTTGGAATAATTCTTTTCTTCTAGTCCCATCAATTGTGAAAGAGATGCTGCTGCCAAATCCTGTTAGTAAGAAGCAGGAATATTTCAATGTAACAAACAAGTTGTATGAGGATTGCTATTCTTTGATGGTGTCAGATGTCTTTATCCGGTACGTATGCGATCAACGAGAGTCAAGGTAGCGACTTCAGAAGAAGTTAGATGTGTTTCTTAACTTCAAGGAACAGATACAAACAAGTGCCGATGGCAACTGCTCCAACATCAGGAAGTTTTCTGGAGAAAATTGTCAAATAAATTCAAAAACAACATATCAAGCAAAGAATGCTGCAGAGTTTCTAAATGAGAAGATTTCTCATGTCAGGGATTTTGAGGGAAAAGTGGATGATTTTCGTGTTCAGCTGTACAACAGCCAGCATCAAGTGGTCTCTTGGAAACACAATGAGTTAGAGTTTTACACTCAATTTTTGCAAACAATTAAAAAGGTAAAAGAAGAACTTTGTCAGTTGGGTGGAAATATAAATGCAGCTATTGCAAGATCATCAGGCATCTCGATGAGGTCTGCTGAACAGCACGAGAAGAGGAGGGCAGAAAAGAGAAAGCAAGAAAATAAGGCTAAATCAGTGAAAGAACTGAAGCAGCGATGCCTGAAAAGTGCGTCAGCTTGCCTCAGCATCACATGCAAAGTGGACTTCTCAGAAATGGTTAGCAAGTCTGACTTCAGTTTCTCTATTGAGAAGGGTGGTTTGATTGAAGATGGCTTTGACAAGTTATTGCCAAAGTCACACTTGAATGGCCTGAAATTGCTGTTAGAAAATGGTGTGTTTGCGGATTTTAATGGGAGCCTTTTACAAGCAGAACAAGCGGTTGAGAAGATGGAACAAAATCTATTGAAATCAAGTGACATGACTATAAAGAAGAAACAACGCAAGATGCAGAGAAATGACAGCAAACAAACTTCACTTGCATCATTCTTCACAAAGAAAAATAAACAGTCTTTGAAAACTTGGACTGAGTGAATGCTTTGTGCTAAGTCTTGAATGCTGTTACTTTTTCTTTCAGATGTTGATCAATGAATTTACAAGATTTTTCAAACCAAAATAGTTTTGTACCCCATGGAAGTTTTTCTTGAAAGTTTCGTACCCCCACTGATTGATAGCAAAAAGTTTCATACCCCTGTCAAAAATCCTCCGCCCCGGTACCCAGGATTGAAAATGACCACTCCCTAATATGCCTAGTTGCTAAGCCAAGGCCACTTTGAAAACTAGCTCATGATGAAAAGCAACCCACAGTAAAATAATAAGATACTAAGATAAAAGAATGAAATAGGAAAATGCCGTGTAGCCCCAATGTATTTGTAAGTGCCGCGGAATGACCCAACAAGTGACACTTCTCACAATTATCCTTCACAGGTGATGCCCCATTCTTTGGCTACGAAAGTTTATCCAGAAACCAATACAGAAACACATGGCAGAAAAGTTCATATCCAATGGTCTCTGCATCAACTCTACACACGGTACGACAGGTTATGATTTCTACCTAACGACAATGCTAATAATTGATGAATTTGGAGCTGGGTTTCCAGTTGACTTTTGTCTAGCAACCCACGAAGATGAAAATTCCTTGAAGATATTCTTCAGAGAAGTGCAAAGGAGCATGGAGACACCCATGAATCCAAAGAGGTTGATGACAGAATCTGCCACGCAGTTTTACAATGCTTTTGCAGCAGTCACTCATTTTAACCCTAAATACCTCGTCTGCTCTTGGCATGTCGATAGGAACTGGCGTGAAAATATAAGGGCAAAGATAAAGGATAAGAACCTTCAGGTTGACATCTACAAACGGTTAAGGACAATCATGGAGGAACCAGATGTTTGAGAGTTTGAGAACAAGCTTTCCATTGTCTGCAGTCAAGTGTCAAACACACCATCCCTTACAGCATTCATTGAGTACTTCAAGGATGAATGGTTACACCTTAAACAACAATGGGCATTCAGTCATCGGCAGCATGTTGGGATCAACTGCAACATGTACCTGGAGAGCTTCCATCGTCATTTCAAATATGGATATCTAGGAGGAAGAGTAAACACGAGAGTTGATAGGTAAGTACGTTGATTTGGGTATTGATGAGCTGACTTTACAGCATCACATACATACAAACAAACAACTTAAGACATAGGTTAGAAATAAGCAATAGCTTAGTAACTATTTCTGAATTGTTACCATTATGGGATCTATTCTAAGTGCCATAACTGAAGATCAGTGATGGGTTTGGTAAGGAATTAATAGTAGGTAACTTAAAAACTTCGCGAATTAACTACCTTTGAGTTTTAGTTGAAGAAAATCCGTATCTATCATGAGCAAAGGTAAGTTTAATCATTAAAGAAGCTACAAGTTTGCAACTGGTAAAGTATTCCAGCGTTTGGAGCTGGAGCAGAAGTGTCTGGCATCATGAACACCATACGCTCTGTTGACCTCAAATTGTCTATTCCTTTTTGAATACTTCAAGTTTCAAGTTTCAAGTTCAAGTTTCATTCATTGTCAATAAATCCTAAATACAATTCATACACAAAACTCTACAACTAAGATACATTACAACAATAAGAACTAAAACTAACACTACTGAAAAAACAAAAGAAGAAAAATTACTTTACACAATTGTATTTAAGATTTACTGACTAAGGAGGAGCTCTCTAAGTAGGTAAACTAATCCAGAGAGAGCCCCCCCATAAAACACAAAGAAACCAAAAATTATTTTAAAAACAAAGACAGACAATAACCAAGAACCAGATGAACCTCAACGGGATAGGACTTGTGTGTTAAACTAAGAGTTATTTTGTGAATATGAATCAAGGAAGTATCTCTTTAGCTTTGAACGAAAAACCACAGTAGAGCTAGCAACACGTATGAACAGTGGAAGGGTGTTCCAAAGTTTTGAGCCAAAGTACTGAATTGTTTGCAGACCATACAGAGTTGTATTTTTAATAGACTTGAAAAGATTACCTCTTGTAGCCTGGCGAGTCCCAATTCCATGAACAGATGAATTTGGCTGAAAATAATCATGAAAGCAGGAAGGAGATAGCTTATTAATAGATTTATAAACAAAGGTTAAGATGTTCAGGTGCAGAACATCCACAATCTTTAAAGTCTTTAATGACTGAAAAATTGGTGTGCTATGAGAAAGGAAGGGTTCAAATTTAATGCAGCGAAGAATTTTCTTCTGAAGAATAAAGAGTGGGTTTAGGTAGGATTCATACGTGTTCTTTAAGTATACTGGTGCCTTTCCATTCAGTGCTCTAAATGGCAAAAATAAACTTGAAATTTAATTCTTTACCAGTTTCGTTCTCATGATAAGGGAGTGAAACTATCGTATTTCCGTGCACCATTTATGTTCTTTCCTACAGCACTTTGAACTCTTTGCACCTTCTGTATATGGGAGTTTGGCAAACCAGGCACAAGGCTAATGATGCAATAATATAGCTTTCTCGTGATAAAGGCATGTTCCATTCTTTCAGTAGATTAACCTCCGTCATTAACCTTCTAAAATACTTAAAGGCATTGAGTCCGTATAAATAGCGCTCTCATGACCAATATCAACTTCTTTTCAATTATGAAACAAAAGTTGTCATTTAATTCCTATTGAAATTAAACCAAAGAAATTCCTCAGGATAATGCATTAAGAAGTCTTTGGTCTTCACTGCTAATGACTTTATCACTATTGTGCGATAACAAAGAGCCGTCAGCGGTTTGTCAGCAAAAATTCAGGACAGCGTTAACGCTCAACTATTTATATGGACTCAGTTCCTTTAAGGAGCAGAACGAATCGATTTCTAAACAAAAGAATCGACGTGAGAAAGTGCCTCTCACGTATAGGGGGTTGTGCACGCGATTATTAGGTAAATTCTGGAAAAAAATATATTTTTCAACGCTGTACTAATATGTTTAAATTTTCCATGCGGGTTTTTTTTAAAAGAACACGTAAATCCAGAGAAAACGGCTTTTGAGTAAGGCATATCATTTGGCATCTTGATCCTTAACAAATAGGCCCTTCATAAACGACATAAATTCACATCAATGTCTTCCTATTTTCTAAATATCATCGAAAATACATTAACAAGGCAATAGATGGGTTTTAAAGGGTACTGAACTTTCATTACCAAGGCAGTGGCGACGGAAAGGGTAGCATATGATACCAACCGCAGCTCCTCCCTCATCTTTGCATTCCTAGGGAATCAATTCAAAGCAGCACCGTCTGAATTTTCTTTGCTGAACTTTAAAGATTCACTTTGTCGATTTCATTTGATTTAAAAATAAACGTTGATTTGTAAACATGGTCGTCAATTTCCAATTTTTTTATCAATTATTGAGCTTGACCTTGGCCCTCATCTGTCATTGGTCAAAATCTGGAGTGGCGTGAAAACTCTTGACCTGACGTGAGCTGAGGCTGTTGAGTAAAGGCCAGGTCGAAAACTCGGAGATGTCGGAGATCTCAGAGAATTATATCCGAGTTTTTCATCTCCGAGTTTTCGTGTTGGCCCTGTATGCATAAGTTGAAAACTCGGAGATGTTTGGAAATCCTTTGGAAACTTCTCTAAGTTGCCTGCTTCACACTGTTTAAGCCTTTATTTCACTAACAGCATGTAAAAGGATTGGTTTCGTATTGTAAAACTTTCATCTCCGAGTTTTTCATCTCCGAGTTTTCGTGTTGGCCCTATAAGCATAAATCGAAAATTCGGAGATGTTTCAAAACCTTTTGGAAACTTCCGTTTCACACTGTTAAAGCCTTCATTTCACGAAGTTTGATAGTCAGAGATTCGAGTAAAATGGAGCACATGCAGATATTGCAAATAGGATGACACATACAAAGAAGCAGCATCACAAGATTGAATTGTAACAACGATATAACAACAAGATGTACTGCAACGTTTATAGTCTTCACATACCGTAATCAGGGCAGCAAAAAGCAATAATTAAAAGACATATATGTCAGGCATAACTTGTCCTTAAATTATCCTTTTATGTCCTTTTAGTGAATAAAGGCTTTAACAGTGTGAAACAGGCAATTAAGAGAAGCTTCCAAAAGATTTCGAAAAATATTGTTGTTACAATTCAATCTTGTAATGCTGCTTCTTTGTATGTGTCATCCTATTTGCAATATCTGCATGTGCTCCATTTTACTGGAATCTCTGACTACCAAACTTAGTGAAATAAAGGCTTAAACAGTGTGAAACAGGCAATTTAGAGAAGTTCCCAAAGGATTTCCAAACATTTCCGAGTTTTCGACTTGTGCATGTGGGGCCAACACGAAAACTCGGAGATGAAAAACTCGGAGATATCAGCTTCACAACACCAAACCATTCCTTTTACATGCTGTTAGTGAAATAGAGGCTTAAACAGTGTGGAACAGGAAATTTAGAGAAGATTCCAAAGGATTTCCAAACATCTCCGAGTTTTCGACTTATGCACATAGGGCCAACACGAAAACTCGGAGATGAAAAACTCGGAGATATCAGCTTTACAACACCAAACCATTCCTTTTACATGCTGTTAGTGAAATGGAGGCTTAGGGCCTGTTCATATGGAGACGAGCCAGCCCGCTTACCGGGCTGGCCCGGCAGGCGAGACAGTTTTCATCTTGTGTTCATATGGAGAAATTCCAGCCCGCTTGCCGAGACAGAAATCTGACACGTGTCAAAAATTAGACACATGCCCACTGTTTAGAGAAGCAGTGCATGAGCAATAGCGACATTTTCGTCTCGGTAGCCGGGATGGAGTGTTCATATGGGAAAATTTTCATCCCGCCTACCAAGATCTCGCCTCTACACCAGTGAGATCTCGCTTAGCGGGCCAGCCCGCCTACCCATATGAACAGAAATCAAATTTTGTATTGGAATTACGGATGAGGTGAGATCTCAGCAAATTGATCCAGCCTGGTAAGCGGGCTGGCTCGCCTCCATATGAACAGGCCCTAAAACAGTGTGGAACAGGAAATTTAGAGAAGATTCCAAAGGATTTCCAAACATCTCCGAGTTTTCGACTTATGCACATAGGGCCAACACGAAAACTCGGAGATGAAAAACTCGGAGATGAAAGTTTTACAATAAGAAACCAATCCTTTTACATGTTGTCAGTGAGATAAGGCTTAAAGTGCAAGTGAAGCGAAATTTTTCATTTCCTGCTTTGATAGAACTTTTCGTACTGATTTCAATGGTGCAATCGGTTTTTTCGTCCGCCTTATGGTTCTGGAGATATGAAGCTCCAAAGGTGGTCAAAAAGTGGTTCCACCAAAACGCGGTGAGACCGTTGAGTACCAGACCCCTGTGACGTCATAGGTTTGTCAGTTCTCAAGGGCCTCGTTGAAAGGACAAAGGATTCTGTAGTGATTGCAATGGACGCAGTGCAATATGCTTCATGAAACTTGATTTCTTGTCGGGTTTACGGGCTCTTTATATCAAGTCTTTGCAACTGAAGATGGAATTCAGTATTTATCAGTAATTAAGAATTTGACTTTAGAGGCGAAACATGTCGTTTGGTGTACATAAAAATAGCAAGAGAGAGATTCTGGCCTAATAACGACATAACGACTAATAACGAGCTATCAAATTGCAATATCGAGTTGTCTGTCCAAATGGGTGTATCAACCGGACCACCATGAGTACGGAATGGACTGATCAGTGGATTTAGGGGATAGCGGAGCTCGCGAATTTTCTGTTTCTATGGAAAGCAAAGTAAGAAACATGCAAGCTCATCAATTTTTTTCCCTCTGTATCCCTTGTTTCGTGTAAATGTAAGTAGAAGAGGGAAAGAATGGTTCCCTGTTTCCAAATCCTTTCTTCCAAAAGCTTTTTAATTGGTAGTTTTCTTCTCCTGGGCCACTTTAAACAGTTTTAATCTGAACCTTTGGATCGTGTACCCTATAGATTTGCCCCAAGTCTATTTCGTCAATCAAAAAATTAGGAAAAGGAAAAATCGGAAAAGGGATCTTTCAGATAGACTTAATACAGGTGACATACCTTTTCAGATCGACCAATGACAGATGAAAAACAACAGTTATCATGCAGATTGCGCTCATTTTCTGTTAACCACAGAATTGTGTTTTGACTTCAACTTGTGAATCATAACAAAATGTTTATTCATAGAGTTAAGATAAGTTCATTTTACGACTTGCCACCATGGATACACCGGTTCCCACTTGATCACCGAAGTTAAGCATGGTTGGGCCAGGTTATTACCAGGATGGGTGACCACCTGGAAACACCCGATATCGTAGGTACAGCACCTCACCAAGGTGTAAAATTGGTACCTCGGCGATGAAGGCATCAGAAGCGCCAACTGTAAGGCTGCACGCTGTGTAAAAAAAATACGCCCAAAGGGAGAAAAAGAAATGCCTGAGCTGAGGGGGTAATGGAATTGTAAAGTGCATTTGAATATTGAATTATAGTAAAGGTGCTATAACTTTACTTTTACTTTACTTTTTCATTTCCAAATGTGAATTTACATAGTAGTTGTTTTAAAGTCTCAATAGGCACCTTAGAAGCTTTTTAAAAATTTCGTTCTTTACTTATTAGATATTAACGTGGCATTTGGCAGCAAAATATCCCTATGATTGATTAAAGAAATTATCCACAAGCCCCGGACCTCAGCTTCTCATAGACAAATGAGGGTACGCATATTTTGCCTATAAGAAACTACAAGGTGAGCCAGAAAAAAGTTCCCACTTTTGAAAATTCATAACACCAAGACTACTACACGGATTTGAATCATACAAATTGTAGTTAAAAGTCGAAAGATCAAAGTATTTTTGTGACTTTTTTCGCTGTCCTACCAGCACTACAAATATTGGTAAATTCAACTTTATGAAAATTTCATAGTTGCAAAATCAAGGAAAAAGGGCCTAAAACATTGATCAAATCTTAAGGATTCTATTCAAATCGAACAATAGGCCATGGGCGTTTTACCTCCCTCAAGAGTTATGAGACATCAATTTTCAAACAAATACGAAAGATTTTCAATGCCAAGGAAATTAACGCCTAGGGTAAATCTCTCACCCATGAGAAGTTGCATTTCCTTCATTATTCTGTGCGAGAGGTCATTTATGAATTGATCGATGTTTTTAGCCATTTTTCAGTAATCAATCAACCATGAAATTTTTCAAAAGTTGAATTTACCTATATTTGTAGTGCTGGTAGGACAGCGAGAAAAATCACAAAAATACTTTGATCATTTGGCTTCGAACTAGAATTTGAATGATTCAAATCTGTGAAGTAGCGTTAGTGTTATGAATTTCCAAAAGTGGGAACTTTTTTCTGGCTCACCCAGTATAACTTTGGGCCAACACAAAAAAGTGTCTTTTAAATTATCAGAGTTTGAGTAAAATTGATGAGCTTGCTTGTTTCTTACTTTGCTTTCCACAGAATCAGAAAATTCGCGAGCTCCGCTATCCTCTAGATCCACTGATCAGTCCATTCCGTACTCATGGTGGTCCAGTCTATACACTCATTTGGACAGACAACTCAATACTGTAATTTGATAGCTCGTTATTAGTTGTTATGTCGTTATTAGTCGTTATGTCATTCCACGGTTTACAGGAACTCCATTTCTTTTAGTCAAACTTTGATGGAACTGGTTCCATGGTCAAATTGAAGAAGGACACAGAGCCAACGAGATTTAAGAAATTCCCTGAACATTTGTGAAAAGCATGTTTTATTGCAATTATAGGGCCTACTGGGGGTAAAAGGGTGAGTTTGGGGTGGAATGGATACCATGAAAATTTTTTGATAAATTTTGCTGGAATCTCTGTTCAGGGTTGTCCTCTGGCTAAAAGTGCTTGAACAACCCTCCTTGACATAATGAATGTTGATTTGCCCGTTTGAGTCTATTGTTTTCCAGCAATCAACACTGCCCATTTACCCCCAGTCTGCCTATTAACCCCAGTAGGCAATAAAAATCAATACTGATTTCAACATGCTTCTGTATTTTGAATAAGATCAAAAGAAAATGATTTATTCGTGAAATGCCCTTGTCTATCTGATATGTTGTGCAAATGTGTGTTTACCATGCAACACATCTTTCCTAACAATCGTAGTCTGATGCTTTTGAAAAGGGAATTTTATCATATAATTCCCAAAACTGTTTTCTGGCTTGCATGGTGAGGGAAACGTATCGTCCAGAATGGTACAGTACGAGCTTTAAATACATTAATACTGTTTTCTTGCAGAGAAATTCTCAGGTAATTACTAAGAATTTTGTAATAAATGTAAAAATTAGCCAATTCTTTCTCACCTCTCAAGAATCACTCTCTCCATTTGAAAATTCTCAATAACTGAGAATTCTTTGATCTTGTAACGTAAATAAGCCCTGTACTGTATCATGTAGCTTAGTTCAGTGTACTTTTAGTCCACAAGCATAATTCAACCAAAAAGCATCAGACTACTGAATGGCAACATCCCAGAATAGGTCATTACACCATTATCAACAGCTTAAATTTGTTTTGTTTCTTGATCTTCTGTAAACTATAAACTCAGGTGTTTGTTCCAGGTTTCAAAGGAACGAAAGGCACCAGCAAAACTAAATTTACCTTTGGACACTGAGAATGATATTGGTAATTGTAGTAATTCTTCATTTGATCATGGTGATGCTGAGAGTGTTTATGGTTTCCCTAAAGTCGGAAAACTTGGTGGCGACAAAAATTTAGCAAAGAATCTTATTTGTCTTTGGAAACTTTTCTTGTTGATTCATGTTACATTTGAATTCATTCACACCGCAGATCTACCAAGCAACATAGTATTGTAATGTAACCAAGACGGTTCTAGATTAGACAGATTACCACACCTTTACATTCTTTTCTTTGCATTCGTTTTGCTCTACTAATTTTTGAGCCACATTATTTTTGCTCTACTTATTGGCAAGGCTCTTTACCACTGTATAATTTCCTTTTATTGTGACGTGTACTTTGTGAATTCTTCTATCTTCTGATTGCAGTAGACTTCCTGAAAATTGAGTGGAAGTACCTGAAAGACAATCTCAAAAGATGCCTTGACAAAACAAAACACCAAACAAGATCTTGTGCTGCAGGTGGCAGTGGCGGAGCCACCGTGGGGAATAGGGGGACTAGTCCCCCACTTTTTCCCAAGGATGGTCTTTGAGATTCGTGCAAACTTGATGAAAGAAATAATCTCGGGGGGGGGAGGAGGTGCATTCTCTAAACGGTCAAAAGCAGGTTTTGTGTGCAGCCGTTCAGATTTACTTACCTGACTTCCACAGTCAAAAGTGGGCCAGGTCGAAAACACGGAACTCTCGGAAATCTCGGAACTCTCGGAAATCTCGGAAATCACATATTCTGAGGTTTCTGTGATGTCCTAGAGTTCTGTGTCTTCGAGCAGACATATGCTATACTCGAAAACACAGAAATGTTACAAATGTACGGTAACAGTGTTGTTAAAGCCATACCAATTAGCGTTTTGCATTACTTGTCTCATGCATGACTTTAACAAACAATTAAGGAAAACAATATGGGAATCTTTCGACGAACAGCTACTTATCTTCAAAGCTAATTATCTTCTCGTTAATACTTAAATTTATGCATCGCCATCACAAAACGGTTGGACGGTTGGATCGTTGAGACGATCTGCCTTGGCACCTCTACAGAATCGTCTCCAATTGTCCTGCCTTGTGCCTCTCTAACTACCGTAGCAATACTGAATCCTGCAATGTTCTTTATGTTGTGCTTGAATCTCAGTTTGAGCCTTCCACGTTTTTGTTTTCTATACACCATTCCAATTTATGCATACATAACAGTAACATCAACGTACAGTATTCATTTACAGCTTGTTCCGAGATATCTACGATTTCTGAGATTTCCGCGTTTTCGAATATGCCCTATGTCTACTCGAAAACACGGAACTCTAGGATTTCTCGGCAATCTCGGAACGAGCTGTTTTTATGCAAAAAGGCACATATTTTGTATGATATTCATTTTACATTGATACCTTGCTCGAGGGGCATTCAGTAATCGCTATTGCCAGAGGCATTTCAGTGACGCTCTCGAAAATCTTGTACACTTTTGCCAATCCTCTTGTTTTCAAGAAAAATACAGCTATTTCGTCCAATAATGGGGGTAGTGACAAACCATACGAGATGGCTTAGCAAACAAACTTCTTTCGAAACGATGATTTTGCAGTATTTTACATAGGCCATATCACAAAGAGTTTTCGTTGCTTCCCTCAAAATGAAGGTTGCTTCTTGTTGCTTTGCCCTTCTTTTGATGCTCAACGACGAGATCTCGCTGGAGTCTATGATGTATTACGACCTTTTGGACATAGTAATCTTTCAAATAAGGTCCTAACTCATCTTTTACTATATGGCGATGAAAAATTCTCCTACGACCTCAATAGAACTATTCTCAACCTGACTATACAGTTCATCCGCGAAACTGGTCGGTTTGAATAAGGTCGCTTCTAACAAAAGATGTACACCTCGTAACCACTAAGTCCCTGTCCATTTATTTATTTATTTTTGTCTCTTTACGTTTGAAAGTCTGTTGCATATTGGTCGGCAGGTGCATAGTGGTTTATTCTCTTACTTCAAAGAGAAAAAAGAAAAAAAAATACATATATACAAGGAAAAAAAAACTTCCAATATAAGTTTTTCTCCATCATTACTTTTCCTCACTATCACATGGGTCTGACTTCTAATATGCAGCAGACTTAGTGTCAAATCGTTCTTAGTGTCAAATTGTTCTTATTATCCATATGTATTGTTTTTAGTAGTGTTGTTTAAGTTTAAGTAGTTTTCTTTCTTCTATCTATGTTCATTCCCTTGGGGTAGACACAGTCTCTTGCTCCCTGGGGGTTTTTGTCCCAGTAGTATTGTAAAGTAATTCTTGTAAGTAGTGTAGACCATAATATGTATTGTAAAATTTTAATGACATATATAAAAAAAATGAAGGTGTTATTTCATAGCATACGCGTGAAGCCATCAAGTAGGCTAGGTATTTTGAAGATGACCCTTAAATTCTTAGAGCAATAATTGAAACACTCATATGTTGTACGATTGCAGAGATATTGGTGGATTTTTAGAACTAACCATGTTGTGGATTTTTCACATAAGCCAAGATCTGTGCATATGGGCAACAATCTAGATAATAGAGATAACAGGTTTGTTTACGGTTACATGATCCAGGCCCTTTAAGAGACGTTACAAAATTAGCAATTAGTAAATTTACAAATTAGGCGTCTTACCGCAATCTTTAGCGCAATTGAATATTGCTGAGATTGCTGTCATTTCCCAGCTTTGTTGCATTATTGTCATTATTGTAGTTGTCATCAGTTACTAACATACGTTAAGGCAATACTGCACTGCAATTCTTGTGCTTTCTTACTGGAATGTAATCAGAGCATTATTGGCCAAGAATCGCATCATGATACATTGCAAACAAATGTCTTCCAAGATTTCTCAGAGATCCTAGAGTTCCGTGTTTTCGAGTAGGCATAGGGCATATTCAAAAACGCGGAAATCTTGGAAATCTCGGAACAGCCAAGTTTATCAACATTTTTTTCAAATTATGTGACAAGCTTATTGAGATACGTTTCGGAGGTCAGGGCAGGGCAGGGTCAGGAGTGTACATCCAGAAGATCATTGGGGGCGGGGGTAGATGCATTTTGGACCGAATTTTGAACAGCAGCACTTTGCAAAGCCTAAAAATAGCTTTCAAAACTATTTGTTCTTCGGCTTTTGAAAGGGGCTCAAAGACCATTGCAGGCAGCCCCCATTCGGGTATGCGGGCTTCATCCCAGCAACACGACTTGTCAGTCCTCCAGCTGCTGTTCCTGCATTTCACACAATCTACTCTTTCTTCATTGGACAAAGTTATGGTGCCATCTTTGACTTTCTTGATGGTTGGGAGGCCTCCTAAGGAATCTCGGGCTCCGAGTCTCCAGGGCATATTTTATTGGGCTCCGGGCTCCCAAAGGGAAAGTTGCCCTGCTCCAGGGCTCCATTGCTTCCTTTTCAAGGCTCCACGGGCTCCATCTATCAAAATTCAAGAAAATCACCATGGGAATTGCTTGGGCTCCAGGGCTCCAAACATTCATAATGTCGGGCTCCAGCGACCTCCCTTTGGGGGTCTCAGTTGGGGCCAATGATAGACTTTTGATGGATTTTTCTTGCAAGCAAAACAATTGTTGGCAAAGGTATACGAAATTTTCGAGAGCGTCACTGAAATGCCTCTGGCAATAGCGATTACTGAGTGCCCCTCGAGCAAGGTATCGATGTAAAATGAATATCACACAAAATATGTGCCTTTTTGCATAAAAACAGCTCGTTCCGAGATTTCCGAGAAATCCTAGAGTTCCGTGTTTTCGAGTAGACATAGGGCATATTCGAAAACGCGGAAATCTCGGATATCTCGGAACAAGATGTAAATGAATACTGTACGTTGATGTTACTGTCATGTATGCATAAATTGGAATGGTGTATAGAAAACAAAAACGTGGAAGGCTCAAACTGAGATTCAAGCACAGCATAAAGAACATTGCAGGATTCAGTATTGCTACGGTAGCTAGAGGGGCACAAGGCAGGACAATTGGAGACGATTCTGTAGAGGTTCCAAGGCAGATTGTCACAACGATCCAACCATCCAACTGCTTCGTGATGGCGATGCATAAATTTAAGTATTAACTAGAAGATAATTAGCTTTGAAGATAATTAGCTGTTCGTCGAAAGATTCCCGTATTGTTTTCCTTAATTGTTTGTTAAAGTCATGCATGAGACAAGTAAGGCAAAACACTAATTGGTATGGCTTTAATAACACTGTTACCGTACATTTGTAACATTTCTGTGTTTTCGAGTATAGCATATGTCTGCTCGAAAACACAGAACTCGCGGAAACCTCGGAATATGTGATTTCCGAGATTTCCGAGAGTTCCGAGATTTCCGAGAGTTCCGTGTTTTCGACCTGGCCGTCAAAAGTGCACCTGCTATGCGGTGATACCATGTTTCTATGATTCACATCAGAAGAATGAAATAATCATTAGGCAAGAACAGGTGTCTACAAAACGTGGCCTACACCATTTGACCTACCATTTACCTATTATTGGTTTCGTTTGCTTACTGTATATTTATATTCTGTGTTCAGTTGTTTCCAACAGTTTCCTTGCAGCGCTGCAGGAAAGGATGCAATGCATCTTGTAAGACACTTGACCTCACCCTTGTAAGGAGTTTCTTTTGTTGGAACTGTTTTGGCATAGAGTTACTAGAAAGAACACATGATAACCAACAGATTGAATAAGAAGTCAAAATAAGCAGATTTCTTGGTAACAACAAACTTTTTAGTGAGCACTTACGTAAGTGAAGCAACAAAATGACCTTGCAAATTTGTGTGTCAACTAATTTCATCTCCAACCCACCTTTATCAAAGGCATGCTTTAGTTGACCGGCCCCAGCAACTGATGCCATCAGTATTTTCAATGTTTTTTGCAAACTTGGTGAAATTGTTGGTAACAATTTAGGCTCAAAGTTCCTTGGAAATCCAAGAAGGCTTTCCTTCACAAAAACCTACTTTACCTCATTCATTTGAAAATGTTGAATTTTGCAAACTGTTCTAGAAAGTCACATTTTGTGTTGGGTGACTGGTTTTGCCGCCTGTGACAGTGTGCTGTTGTTGTCACTAAATGCTGCTGGCACATCTCCAAAGAAAAACATAGAAAATCAATCCAGACAACCTTATTGTGGCAAGTGCACATGTCATAATTGTTGCTAATGCAAGGCTGATAGGCCAGCAGTGGGCCATAAGTAAGCAAGCAATGAGCCAAAGGTAAGCCAACAGTGAGCCAAAGGTAAGCCAAATGGTAGGCCAAATGGTGTAGGCCACGTTTTGTAGACACCCGACAAGAACTTAACTATTGTAAGAATAAGGCAGAGTGATTGAACATTCATTTTAACATTTCAATACAACTTACCCTAATGATCATGTGCTCACTTCATTGATGAATTTCGCAGATGACTCTTATAGTCTACCACCCTTTGATTCATAGTGCTGACGTAATGATGTGACGTTTCTTGCCTTGAATGGCAACTTAATTTATTAGGATGGGGGTGACTTTACTTTGCGAGAGAAGTGTGAGTTAAGCCTTGGAAGGCATTTGAAAACGTAGTCTAAATGTTTACAAGCCTCATCAAGAATATAGAAGTCAACCCCTGCCTGTCTTCAGGGTGGGAATGAGGGGGTAGTGAAAATATCACAGCCCTGACTTTCATGTAAAGCAAGCCAGGTCCTAAATAATCATTTTCACTCTTTCGACGTTACGATCAGCAAAATTGTCTGTGCCTTCACTCATGATCTTTCTATCAAAAAAGTTATTAATATCAACAATGTCCTCACAATGGGACCTATAAGACCGGTTACTGACTTCCCTAAACCCGATGTTTCTGGGAAGGATTACAGATTTCAGCAGATATGGTATGCAATATGGCTGGATGGAGTACTTAATGGAAAAGATGCAATATTTTCTTTTTACTGATTTTTTTAATTTGATTGGTTTCTCCTTATCATGGAATTAGAAGCTATATTTATTCATTTGAATAGAAATGTGATGAGAATAACAACAAAAGTTCCACTAGCATGCTTCATTGGATAGAAAGGAGAAAATGATGTTCTAAACGATTTAACATACATTCCTATAAACTTTGAACGCAGCCCAAGGTAATCACAGCAAAACCCTTTCATTATGATATGCCTGCCAAGCAAAGAGAACAAAATCAGTTACTATGTATCATCGTCCATAAGAACGCTATAATGATCTGAACCCTTTTATTTCAGTTGGTTGCTCTGAGAAAATCTTTACCAAGGATGGCTTTTGAAACTGGAAAAAGGCAACTGGGGCGACTGGCCACTTGGAGAAACATGTAAAGTCGAAGGCTCATCAGTTAAGAAGGGGAAAAGCAATTTTCAAAAAAGCAAGCATACCAATAAATATCTTATAGAAAGCATATCTTATAGAAAGCAAATCTTCGCAAAAATCCTTTTATTTGATGATGCGTCCATGGTCAAAAAGTCTCTCTAAGAGTCGCAAGAACATCATAAGTATTTTTCACGTAAGTTTTTGATCATTTTTACGTAATTTGGAACCATCCAATGCCAAGAAGGTGTTCCTTAAATCTTTTGAATCTTTTCCACATAGGACACTGAATGATGGCAGAAAGGAAGCCAGCGAGATTTTCTCCAAAATACAACATTGCTCTCCTGAAAGAAATCGTTGCTCAAAACCCATTTGCAAAAAAAGAACAGTAAAGTGAAATGGCTCCATATAGTTGTCAAAATGAATGCCCTGACGTCTCAAACCAGAACTGATATTGCATTCACAGAGAGAGGGTGTAAGGACAGACTAAAGATTCTGGTAAATGCATTCAAAAAAGATACATTAGCGTCTTTAAAAGCTTCAGGCACAGAGGAAGAATATAATGAGAGACCAGCTCTTGACTGAAGTAGTCGAGCTTATGGAAGAGAAAGAAAATATTGCAAAGGAGGCAGAGAAAAAGGAGCACGAGAAGGAAGAACAAGGTGTAGACATCAGAAGAATTTCCATGGAGAAATTATGAAAGAAAAGAGCTGGTGATAATGATTCAGATTCTAGTGGAGTTTCACCACCAATAAAGAAAAGGAAAGTGGTAAAAGGCTATGTAGAGTACCTGAGGGAAAAGGATGAGGCTGACAGAAAATTAAAGGAAGAAGAATTAAAACTGAAACAAGAGCGGCTTGAACTGGAGAAGAAGAGAGAGGAACAAAGAATGCAAAGAGAAAATCTCATGATGAATTTACTCGTCAAGATGGCAGAAAAATTCAGTTACATTATACTGTTATTCATAACTGAATGGATGTTAAGAATCATTGTTGTGCTTGATTTCTAAATTTCCTAAGTTTTCAGTATACTTATTATTTGTGACTGTCATGTCCAGTATTGTTTTGTTCATTTGGTTAATTTGGCTCTATAAACTCATGTTTGTGAAAAATGGTGATGAAGTTATTAATGGAATTTCCTGCTACTGAACAAGTTATTCATCGGTGGCAAACCATTCTCATTTGGATTGCAGGAATCATTTAACTTTTGAGGTGTAGGAAATATTTGAAGAAAAGTTAGCAAGCTTTTGTTGACGTGGTTTTTAACTTTTCAATGTTCATCACAATCACCTTTTATTGGATAATACACTCAATTTTTATGAGAAACTCTGCTACCTGAATTGAAAAAACCAAGAAACTTTGTAAAATTGGATTTAAAAAGCCAGTTTAAATATCATTTTCACCAGCCTAGCAGCCAAGATTTTTTATAAAAAATGAGTGTATTAAGCATTTTAGAATTTCAACATAACATCAACACTGTTTCTTGCCAAATACCTAGGTACAAGTTTGATGTCTGTGATTGGAGTTCAAACAAAATGTAAATATTCTTCAACAGTTGGGGGCCTCAGATCAAACTAGTCACTTGTCTGATTTCCATAAATACATGTATGGCAATTTGCAAGTAGAGCACCAATTAGGTACTAGTATTTTGCCACAGGCTGAAGGTAAATCTTAAGATTCTTTTTATAGTCAAGAAAGGGAAATATATTCAAAATCTTTCCAAATTCCCATTCCACACATTCTCTAACTGAGACATTGCCTGGTTGAAAGCGCTCTCCTCTTCTGTCAAGTGTGCACCTTGGAAAGGAGACAAGAGATAGTCTCTTATGGGGTAAGCTGGGTCACCATACAGAGCAAAGCAAAGACCATCAGCTGTTGTCCATTGTTTTTCTTCCAACTGATCCATCAGGCCACTGAGATGAAGAAGGGCACAGTTGTGCCTTCGGCCCTCAATTGGACCAAACAAATGACCAATGAGTCCATTTGGGAGAACAATTGATTGAAACTTCAAAGCATGCACTCTTTTGTGATCATTATAACAAACACGCTGGTATGTGGTTGGTCTGCAAATAGGTCGAACAGTGCCATCTATAAATCAGAAACAGTTTGTTAGAGGTGCCCCTTTAGCATAAATTGTTGCAGCATATGCTTCCAACGCTTCTTGTTGAAACCAGGGTTAGTCCAACGATGAAAAGACATACCCATGTCTGTCATAGATGAAGTCCAAAGTATGATTGATTATCAAGGACAATGTGGATTTAGGCCTGCCAAACAGTGTTTCTAAGTCACTGCGTCTGTTAGGGTAAACCAGACGGCAAAGAAGAATGCAAAGTGCATCTGTTCCAGAACAGATGCAACGATTTGCTAATTGAATCTGGTCGGGTAATGCAAGACTGCATACCAGTCGATAAATATTTTCTTTGTCAAATCTAAATTTGTTCAGAGCCTGCTGATCAATTTGGTCTTCCAGATTAAACCGTGGCAAATCAGGGTCATAGGTAGTCCTACCCTCCTGTGGCATTAGAAGCAATCTTTGTAGATTTTCGTCATTCCTTTGTATGGCTAGGTATAGCAGTTCTTCTTGTTCCGCCATGTTGAAAATATCATCCGTAACCATAGCAACGCGTTCCCTATCCGTAGTATGTGCGAATCCTCTTTTTAATCCGCAAGCACAGAAATCGACACGGGAGCTGATACCCGTTACCGTATCCGTATCGGTCAAGCTGCGAAACCTCTCTACTTACCAAAATCTGACATGGTACACCAAAGAGGGTATGAATTTCCTGCCCCATACTATTTCTCTTTGTGCTATCATTGCTTTTTAATTTCTATGAAGAGGCGTCTTTGGCACCGTCTCAGTTAACAGTCCATGTTTACATTCATCATCTCACCAAGAGTGATCACCACACACATGATAAAAAACACTTGTCCATGGTTCCTACAATAATTGAATCAACACAGAAAATTACATCTCTTGGGTGGAAGTTATTGTGTCTTGGATTACAGCCAGGCATGCAATGCTGAGGAAATGGTCTCGAACATTCCCTTTCATTGTTGTTGCAAAGAGTCCATAGATACTGATGACCTCTGTGAACATGTTGTAGCTTTTTGTGAATTTAAAGGCTGTCTCAAGGTATTCCTGGGGCAGTTTGTGAAGCATGGTGCAGACACCAAAAAGGGCCTGTTTGATTGCGATTCCAATCTCACCAAGTTCTCAAAACGCTACACTTCACAGAGTCGGAAACACAGTGTCCAATCAAACACAAAGTTCTTAAAAACGGCAGGTTTCAGATTCATCCTGGTGAAAACAAGGTTTCCAGTCGTAAATCTGAAGACGAGTCCAGTGCTTGGCTATGGAAATTGGATGGACTCAATTACCATAGCAGCACAAGTAAATTGGCCCTGTTTTCGGAGCCTTGCAAATAAAACAATAGTCTCTCCAAAGTCTGCAAAATCTTCCATCTGTTGGGGCAGAAAAAGTTTGGCAGGCCTTTAGAACCTGCCAAACCTGCCGTTTTCTGAATTTGTGGTCAATCAACCACAAATTCACAGTCTGTTACTTTCAGGTTTGGCACCAATCAAACACACCCTTTGATTATTGATAGAAACATTTCGTTGCAAGGTGGTGACAAACAGCACCAGATGAAGCCAAGAAAAGGTCAAAATAACTTAAAGATCATCCAAATTGTTCAAGTGTACAATTGGCATCCTGATTTGCAGACAGAAGGGGAGTCCCTAATTTAAGATTCAGGAACCAAGAACCAGAACCAAGAACCAAGAACCAAACCACCCTAATTTAAGAACCGGAATTTAAGAACCAAGTTTAGACACCCTAATTCAAGAACCGGAATTTAAGAACCAAGTTTAGACACCCTAATTCAAGAACCGGAATTTAAGAACCAAGTTTAGACACCCTAATTTAAGAACCGGAATTTAAGAACCAAGTTTAGACACCCTAATTTAAGAACCGGAATTTAAGAACCAAGTTTAGACACCCTAATTTAAGAACCGGAATTTAAGAACCAAGTTTAGACACCCTAATTTAAGAACCGGAATTTAAGAACCAAGTTTAGACGCCCTAATTTAAGGACCGGAATTTAAGAACCAAGTTTTGACACCCTAATTTAAGAACCGGAATTTAAGAACCAAGTTTAGACACCCTAAATTAAGAACCAGAATTTAAGAACCAAGTTTAGACACCCTAATTTACGAACTGGAATTTAAGAACCAAGTTTAGACACCCTAATTTACGAACTGGAATTTAAGAACCAAGTTTAGACACCCTAATTTAAGAAGCAGAATTTAAGAACCAAGTTTAGACACCCTAATTTAAGAACCGGAATTTAAGAACCAAGTTTAGAGACCCTAATTTACGAACTGGAATTTAAGAACCAAGTTTAGACACCCTAATTTAAGAACCGGAATTTAAGAACCAAGTTTAGACACCCTAATTTAAGAAGCAGAATTTAAGAACCAAGTTTAGACACCCTAATTTAAGAACCAGAATTTAAGAACCAAGTTTAGAGACCCTAATTTACGAATTGGAATTTAAGAACCAAGTTTAGAGACCCTAATTTAAGAACCGGAATTTAAGAACCAAGTCTAGACACCCTAATTTAAGAAGCAGAATTTAAGAACCAAGTTTAGACACCCTAATTTAAGAACCGGAATTTAAGAACCAAGTTTAGAGACCCTAATTTACGAACTGGAATTTAAGAACCAAGTTTAGACACCCTAATTTAAGAACCGGAATTTAAGAACCAAGTTTAGACACCCTAATTTAAGAAGCAGAATTTAAGAACAAAGTTTAGACACCCTAATTTAAGAACCAGAATTTAAGAACCAAGTTTAGAGACCCTAATTTACGAACTGGAATTTAAGAACCAAGTTTAGACACCCTAATTTAAGGACCGGAATTTAAGAACCAAGCTTAGACACCCTAGTTTAAGAACCAGAATTTAAGAACCAAGTTTAGACACCCTAATTTAAGAAGCAGAATTTAAGAACCAAGTTTAGACACCCTAATTTAAGAACCAGAATTTAAGAACCAAGTATAGACACCCTAATTTAAGAAGCAGAATTTAAGAACCAAGTTTAGACACCCTAATTTAAGAACCAGGATTTAAGAACCAAGTTTAGACACCCTAATTTAAGAACCAGAATTTAGAACCAAGTTTAGACACCCTAATTTAAGAACCAGAATTTAAGAACCAAGTTTAGACACCCTAATTTAGGAACCAGAATTTAAGAACCAAGTTTAGACACCCTAATTTAAGAACCAGAATTTAAGAACCAAGTTTAGACAACCTAATTTACGAACCAGAATTTAAGAACCAAGTTTAGACACCCTAATTTAAGAACCGGAATTTAAGAACCAAGTTTAGACACCCTAATTTAAGAACCAGAATTTAAGAACCAAGTTTAGACACCCTAATTTAAGAAGCAGAATTTAAGAACCAAGTTTAGACACCCTAATTTAAGAACCGGAATTTAAGAACCAAGTGTAGACACCCTAATTTAAGAACCAGAATTTAAGAACCAAGTTTAGACACCCTAATTTAAGAAGCAGAATTGAAGAACCAAGTTTAGACACCCTAATTTAAAGACCGGAATTTAAGAACCAAGCTTAGACACCCTAATTTAAGAACCGGAATTTAAGAACCAAGTTTAGACACCCTAATTTAAGAACCAGAATTTAAGAACCAAGTTTAGACACCCTAATTTAAGAACCGGAATTTAAGAACCAAGTTTAGACACCCTAATTTAAGAAGCAGAATTTAAGAACCAAGTATAGACACCCTAATTTAAGAACCAGAATTTAAGAACCAAGTTTAGACACCCTAATTTAAGAACCAGAATTTAAGAACCAAGTTTAGACATCCTAATTTAAGAAGCAGAATTTAAGAACCAAGTTTAGACACCCTAATTTAAGAACCAGAATTTAAGAACCAGAATTTAAGAACCAAGTTTAGGTGCCCTAATTTAAGCACCAGAATTTAAAAACAAAGTTTAGGCGCCCCAATTTAAGAACCAAGGCACCCTAATTTAAGAACCAGAATTTAAGAAAAGTTTAGACGCCCTAATTTAAGTGACTGAGTGACCTCACTGGAATTCATTTCAAATTGGTTGAAATAACACTTTGTTGCAATCTCTTGATCGTATCCCATTTTGATGCACTTTGCGACCAGACTAAAAGTTAACTTTTGCACTATTTGTTATTTGATTATCTATCTATTCTATTTTTCATTAATTTTGTTATTTGTTAATTTCCTATTTCATTATTAGGTAATTAACTCCGTTTCTTATTCAACAAAAGGAAAAATGAATAGAATTTTTCATTGTCGTGTTTGGCACGCGAAAATCACCGCAATTAGATATAACTGGCTTTTCTGGAGAAACCTCAATTTTCTGAAGAAAAAACCTGGTTTATCTCAGATAATCCTAGAAACCAAGTTTTTCTCGGATAAACTTAGCATTTCTCCAGATAAATCTCTGGATAAACTAGGTTTTTCACCAGAAAGCAAGAAGGCTGGTTTTTCTGACTAAAAGCGGGCTCATCAGAAAAACCAAGTCTTTCTGTAGATAACCTAGGATTTTCTCCAGAGTGCAAGACTGCGTTTTATCTAACTGAATGTGAGGTCGTCATCAGAAGAACTATGCTTATCCGCAGCTTTACGTATCGAAACTTTACAAGCTCAGATCATAATCGGACAACAAATGTTTCATGCAGTACTAAAGTGAAACTTTGGGGCGGGGGGGGGGGGTTAAGTTCAGCACCTACACTTTTTATCTCACACCGCCTACCACAGCAAAGAGACCTTTCAAAATATAGGTGGTCTTGAGATTCATACGAAGCATGTCTTGCAGATGATCAAGGGGCGTATCACTTTCCATAAATCCTGTACACCTTTGGCAAAAGATCCTTTGTTTTCAAGAAAAATCCATGAAAAATCTCTGAAAATTCTATTGTTTTCAAAAAACTCTCTTACACTTTTCTGGAAGAGTGTATGGCACACGAAAATCACCACAATAAGATAAACCTGTAAACCTAGTTTTTCTGGTGAAAAACCTGGTTTATCTGAGCAGATAATCCTAAGTTATCTGTGAAAAACTAGGTTTCACAAGAAACAATCACTTCGAGATAAACAAGGTTTTCCTGAATGAAAGCAAGGCTCATCAGACAAATAAGGTTTTTTAAAACTACTGTATGCTTTTCTAGAGAAAACGATCCAGAAAAACTTGGTTTTCAAAAACTAGCATTTTCTGGAGAAAACCAGGTTTTTCTCCGATAAACCAGGTTTATATGGAGAAAAACTAGGTTTATCTGAGAAAAACCTGGTTTATCTAATTGTGGTGATTTTGGGGTGCCATAGTCGTGATGTCTATGGCACGCCATTTGCACAAAAAATGACATAATATAGGATTATGTCATATAAACTAGGACTCAGTTCAGTTTTCATTTTAAAATTCACAACATACAAGTTACAATATAAAATACATTAAATACAAGAATACAGATATACATATAAAAAGAAAAAAAAACAATACAAACACCTAAATTAATCTAAGAAAGAGAAACCTGTATGTGGGGAATTCCTTAAAGGAGGAGCTCTCTCAATAGATAAACTAATCGAGGAGAGAGCACCCCCTAAAACCTGGTCTATGTGCACATAAACTAGTATTATGTTACATAAACTATGATCATGTACATAATCCTTGTTTATGTGCACATAATCTTAGTTTATGTAACGTAATCCTAAATTATGTCATTTTTGTGCAAATGACATTCCATAGATGTCCTGTTTTGTTCACTTTCACTTTCATAAGCATAAAAGGGTTTACACAAAGTTCAGGAATTTTGGTTCTGAACTTGGTTCTTAAATTATAAACTTGGTTCTTAAATTCTGCTTCTTAAATTAGGGTGTCTAAACTTGGTTCTTCAATTCCGGTTCTCAAATTAGGGTGTCTAAACTTGGCTCTTAAATTCCGGTTCTTAAATTAGGGTGTCTAAACTTGGTTCTTAAATTCTGGTTCTTAAATTAGGGTGTCTAAACTTGGTTCTTAAATTCCGGTTCTTAAATTAGGGTGTCTAAACTTGGCTCTTAAATTCCGGTTCTTAAATTAGGGTGTCTAAACTTGGTTCTTCAATTCTGCTTCTTAAATTAGGGTGTCTAAACTTGGTTCTTAAATTCCGGTTCTTAAATTAGGGTGTCTAAACTTGGTTCTTAAATTCTGGTTCTTGAATTAGGGTGTATAAACTTGGTTCTTAAATTCTGGTTCTTAAATTAGGGTGTCTAAACTTGGTTCTTAAATTTTGGTTCTTGAATTAGGGTGTCTAAACTTGGTTCTTAAATTTTGGTTCTTGAATTAGGGTGTCTAAACTTGGTTCGTAAATTTTGGTTCTTGAATTAGGGTGTCTAAACTTGGTTCTTAAATTTTGGTTCTTGAATTAGGGTGTGTAAATTTGATTCTTAAATTCCGGTTCTTAAATTAGGGTGTCTAAGCTTGGTTCTTAAATTCCGGTTCTTAAATTAGGGTGTCTAAACTTGGTTCTTAAATTCCGGTTCTTAAATTAGGGTGTCTAAACTTGGTTCTTAAATTTTGGTTCTTAAATTAGGGTGTCTAAACTTGGTTCTTAAATTCCTGTTCTTAAATTGGGGTGTCTAAACTTGGTTCTTAAATTTTGGTTCTTAAATTAGGGTGTCTAAACTTGGTTCTTAAATTTTGGTTCTTGAATTAGGGTGTCTAAACTTGGCTCTTAAATTCTGGTTCTTAAATTAGGGTGTCTAAACTTGGTTCTTAAATTCTGGTTCTTAAATTAGGGTGTCTAAACTTGGTTCTTAACCCTTTCATGCATACTGTTGTTGTACAACAACAAATTAAAACAATTGAAGTTTGATCACATGATCAGTTATTTTGTATTCAAAGCTGCATTTCATTGTTTGAGAGGAAAAGCAGTTTCAGAATATCACATGGAATCGAGGCTAGCATTGAGAAGAAATCTTCTGTCAAGCATGTTTTGACCGGATGGCCTAAGTTAGTCGAAGCTATGAAATTGCTGGTGAGTGTTGTATATTTTTGTTTAACCATTGTACACTACAAGAAAATAAAAAATACATGTACGGAGACTTACATTTAGCTGTTTCGTAGGCTGTGTCAAACTTGTTGTCACTGATGTTACAGAAGGGAAAATTGACTGCATGAATTTGTTGTTGGTGAACAACAACATGCATCAATGGCTCTAATTTCAATGCGGAAGTTGATAATCAGCTGATTTTAGGAGATCTCTCTGAAGCAATGAAACAATAATTTTTCTCAATTTTGCGGCATACTTTATCACTAATTATTTATGCAAATGTTTTTACCGACAAATTTCATTAACTTTCACAGATATTGCATGAGTTATGGCAAGTAATTCTGGAATCAAAGTTTCATCTTTCTACAAAAGGCCAGTGGCTGGGTCAGGACAAGCAAGAATCCACATCGAAAACCTGATAGTGCCCGATGCAAATTCAAGTGAAGAAGATAGTGATGATGGTGGTGAAGATCTTGATCCTGATTTCTCATATGAAGAAAGTGAAAGTGAGTCAGATGAAGGACCTGCAGAGGATGAGACTGACAATGGTAAAGATGAGCCAATGAATCCCCCTTCAAAACATGGGGCTGACCTACACACAAGATGGCGTAAGCGTGACCCACCAGAATTTGATACTACGTTTATAGGTGCGCCATTTCCAGCACCTCCAAGTGAAGATATTGCCCCAATTGATTATTTCAAGATGTTCTTCGATGATAGCTTATTTCAACACATTGCTGATCAGACCAATCTTTATTCAGTCCAGCAAACTGGAGATTCAATCAAAACAACAAAGCAAGAAATGGAACAATACGTTGGTATACTTATGATGATGTCTATTATTCAACTGCCTCAAGTAAGGATGTACTGGGAACCTGAAACCCGTATATCCTCAATTGCAGATATCATGAGTGTGAACAGATTTGAGAAATTACGGAAGTTTTTGCATTTCAATGACAATACAATGAATGTTCCAGCAAATGATAAGAATCATGACAAGCTTTTCAAGGTCCGTCCTATAATACAGTCACTCCTAGAAAAGTGCAGAAAGATACCCCAAGAGGAAAAGCAGTGTATTGATGAGCAGATACTGCCAACAAAGAGCAGAACATTCTTGAAGCAGTATTGCCCAGAAAAACCAAACAAATGGGGTATTAAAGTATGGGCCAGATGCGGAGTGAGTGGGCTTGTCTATGACTTTGAAGTCTATACTGGAAAGTCCACTGAGAAGGAAGAGCAGCCGGAGTTATTGATGGGAGGAAATGTCGTCCGCAGACTTTGTGATACTCTGCCATCAAATGTGAATCACAAAATGTACTTTGATAACTATTTTTCCTCTTTGAATTTACTGCGCTATTTGACAAAAGAGAAAATATGGACCATTGCTACCATAAGGCAAGACAGGCTCAAAGGTGGTGGGAGATACCTGAAATCCCAGAAGGAATTGCAAAAGGATGGCAGGGGATCATCTGACTGGGTAGTTGAAGCAAACAGTGGAATTATTGTTATAAGATGGCTGGATAATTCAGCAGTGCAGTTGATTTCAAACTACATGTCACATGTTGATGGTCCTGATGCTAAACGCTGGAGCAAAAAGGAGAAAAAGTACATCCAGATAAAGAGGCCACTCATTGTCCATGAGTATAACATTCACATGGGAGGAGTGGACTTGTGTGACATGCTCTTGGCATTGTACAGAATATGCCAGAGATCAGTAAAATACTACATGCATGTATTTTACTATTGCCTGGGAATCTCAGTTGCAAATGGATGGCTGCTTCATAGAAGACACTCAGAACAGAAAGGGATCAACAGAAAACATCAGTTAACTTTGCTGAAATTTAAAGCTCAAGTTGCTAACAGCCTTTTGCATTCTGGAAAGTCTTCTGGAGTTAAAAGAGGTAGACCAAGTCTTCAAGAGGATGATTTGAAGCGAGGTAAACGGGGCAGGCAACCGCCCGTCCCAACGCCTTCAGCTGATGTCCGCAAAGACGGGGTGGGGCATTTGCCACACTTTGCAGACAAACAGCAAAGATGTAATCATTGCAAAACAGGCTATTCCAGCATCCAATGTTCAAAATGCAAAGTGCACCTTTGCATGGTGAAAAAAAGAAACTGCTTTTCTGACTTTCATATAGATTGATATGAGCATCAAAACCATACGTGTTCACACTTATTTGAATCGTTGATAGAAGATACTTTGACCATTTCAATAGTCAAATATACTTTGTTATTTGCCTTTTTTACGAGAGTCTAGTCAGCTGTAGTTGTGAAGCAAAAAACTTGCTGATATGAAGATCATAAAGATACTTGGGAAACATTAATTCTTTTTCTTTCACTGAGGTTAGATGGTTGATGGGTCGCAACCGGTTGGGCACAGGAGCCACCCAGTCCTACTGTAACTAATTTGTGCTAGTTTTTGTGTCTTACCTCCTTTCATGGCAAATTGCTATGCATACACTCAAAAAATCATCAAATAGCCATATTCTGATTTTCCAAAATTTGCATGAATTTTATCCCTTCGATGCATGATGTTGTTGTGGAACAACAAATTCATTTTTTGTCATAACAAAGGATTTTCAGAAAATTTTTAGTTTTTTGCAAAGAGGGTCCAATAACAACAACTTTTGGCCAATCAATGATTTTTTAAAGTCTGTAACAAAAATTCATGCATGAAAGGGTTAAATTCCGGTTCTTAAATTAGGCTGTCTAAACTTGGTTCTTAAATTCCGGTTCTTAAATTAGGGTGTCTAAACTTGGTTCTTAAATTCCGGTTCTTAAATTAGGGTGTCTAAACTTGGTTCTTAAATTCCGGTTTGTAAATTAGGGTGTCTAAACTTGGTTCGTAAATTCCGGTTCTTAAATTAGGGTGTCTAAACTTGGTTCTTAAATTCCGGTTCTTAAATTAGGGTGTCTAAACTTGGTTCTTAAATTCCGGTTCTTAAATTAGGGTGTGTAAATTTGATTCTTAAATTCCGGTTCTTAAATTAGGGTGTCTAAACTTGGTTCTTAAATTCCGGTTCTTAAATTAGGGTGTGTAAATTTGATTCTTAAATTCCGGTTCTTAAATTAGGGTGTCTAAGCTTGGTTCTTAAATTCCGGTTCTTAAATTAGGGTGTCTAAACTTGGTTCTTAAATTCCGGTTCTTAAATTAGGGTGTCTAAACTTGGTTCTTAAATTTCGGTTCTTAAATTAGGGTGTCTAAACTTGGTTCTTAAATTCCGGTTCTTAGGTTAGGGTGTCTAAACTTGGTTCTTAAATTCTGGTTCTTAAATTAGGGTGTCTAAACTTGGTTCTTAAATTCCGGTTCTTAGGTTAGGGTGTCTAAACTTGGTTCTTAAATTCCGGTTCTTAGGTTAGGGTGTCTAAACTTGGTTCTTAAATTCCGGTTCTTAGGTTAGGGTGTCTAAACTTGGTTCTTAAATTTCGGTTCTTAAATTAGGGTCTCTAAACTTGGTTCTTAAATTCCGGTTCTTAGGTTAGGGTGTCTAAACTTGGTTCTTAATTTCCGGTTCTTAGGTTAGGGTGTCTAAACTTGGTTCTTAAATTCCGGTTTGTAAATTAGGGTGTCTAAACTTGGTTCGTAAATTCCGGTTCTTAAATTAGGGTGTCTAAACTTGGTTCTTAAATTCCGGTTCTTAAATTAGGGTGTCTAAACTTGGTTCGTAAATTCCGGTTCTTAAATTAGGGTGTCTAAACTTGGTTCTTAAATTCCGGTTTGTAAATTAGGGTGTCTAAACTTGGTTCTTAAATTCCGGTTCTTAAATTAGGGCGTCTAAACTTGGTTCTTAAATTCCGGTTCTTAAATTAGGGTGTCTAAACTTGGTTCTTAAATTCTGGTTCTTGAATTAGGGTGTCTAAGCTTGGTTCTTAAATTCTTGTTCTTAAATTAGGGCGTCTAAACTTGGTTCTTGAATTCCGGTTCTTAAATTAGGGTGTCTAAACTTGGTTCTTAAGTTCTGGTTCTTAAATTAGGCTGTCTAAACTTGGTTCTTAAATTCTGGTTCTTAAATTAGGCTGTCTAAACTTGGTTCTTAAATTCTGGTTCTTAAATTAGGCTGTCTAAACTTGGTTCTTAAATTCTGGTTCTTAAATTAGGCTGTCTAAACTTGGTTCTTAAATTCTGGTTCTTAAATTAGGCTGTCTAAACTTGGTTCTTAAATTCCGGTTCTTAAATTAGGGTGTCTAAACTTGGTTCTTAAATTATGGTTCTTAAATTAGGATGTCTAAACTTGGTTCTTAAATTCTGGTTCTTAAATCAGGCTGTCTAAACTTGATTCTTAAATTCTGGTTCTTAAATTAGGCTGTCTAAACTTGGTTCTTAAATTCTGGTTCTTAAATTAGGCTGTCTAAACTTGGTTCTTAAATTCTGGTTCTTAAATTAGGCTGTCTAAACTTGGTTCTTAAATTCCGGTTCTTAAATTAGGGTGTCTAAACTTGGTTCTTAAATTATGGCTCTTAAATTAGGGTGTCTAAACTTGGTTCTTAAATTTTGGTTCTTAAATTAGGGTGTCTAAACTTGGTTCTTAAATTCTGGTTCTTAAATTAGGGTGTCTAAACTTGGTTCTTAAATTCTGGTTCTTAAATTAGGGTGTCTAAACTTGGTTCTTAAATTCCGGTTCTTAAATTAGGGTGTCTAAACTTGGTTCTTAAATTATGGTTCTTAAATTAGGGTGTCTAAACTTGGTTCTTAAATTCTGGTTCTTAAATTAGGGTGTCTAAACTTGGTTCTTAAATTCCGGTTCTTAAATTAGGGTGTCTAAACTTGGTTCTTAAATTCCGGTTCTTGAATTAGGGTGGTTTGGTTCTTGGTTCTTGGTTCTGGTTCTTGGTTCTTGAATCTTAAATTAGGGACTCCCTCATAGACCAGCTATAATCGGGCAAATACGTGCAAGAACGATGAGCTTTGGTGCAAGCTTCTAGCCAAACTGTCTTTAGGAATGGAATAAGCTTGACTCGGAGATAAGACAATTGCCAAATCTGGACATGTTTAAAAAGAAGCTTTCTTCACTTATTCATCCCCTACCCCAACCAGTCTACAGTATTCACGACCCAAAAGGCTTAGCAATTCTAACACAACTTCGTGCAGGTCTATGGCAAGCCGTAGTGGACAAAAGGTAGTCGAGAAAGAGTTTATGTATCCAGTTAAGTTTTTTATGGGTTTAGTTTACAATGTGAGCTTCCAGAAACAGGATGAACATATTGAAATAAGAAATTGCTTCTTCATATGTGCTTTTTTATATACACAGAGTTGTGTTTGATACACCAAATTTCTTACTTGATGTCCGAGAATTGTATTTGGTGTCCGAGATTAAAGTTTAGTGTCCGAGAATCGCATATGGTGTCCGAGATTAAAGTTTAGTGTCCGAGAATCGCATTTGGTGTCCGAGATTAAAGTTTAGTGTCCGAGAATGGTATTTGGTGTCCGAGATTAAAGTTTAGTGTCCGAGAATAGCATTTGGTGTCCGAGATTAAAGTTTAGTGTTCGAGATTTGTGCTGAATTGCCGTGATTAAAATTTAGTGTCCGAGAATTGTATTTGGTGTTCGAGAAAGAAATTTTGTGTCCGAGATTTGAATTTTAGTCGGAAACTTTGCGCAGGCCCCAACCTGGTTCCGAGGGCCGCCTTTCATAGGCACAAAATGGCTGACAGAGGCAGGAATGCAGGTGATAGTAGTCAACAGATTCTGTCTCAATTAGTCAGCCAAATAGAAGTTTTGTCTTCTTCCTTGAATCGAAATAATGGTGGAAATGCTCAGCATCCTTCTTCAAGTCTTCAACAGCCAGGCCATGTTACTGTGGAGGAAGAAGTAGCAAGAGCTTTTAACCGGCCTAGGCCCACAGCAGCAAATGGTGGTGTAGGCCCATCAGTGGGCAGTGTGCAAGCCAACCCGATGTATGCCATGAGGAGAAATTTTCAACAAATTCAAGCGAATAGAAGACATCCTTACCGAAGGCCTGCAAGGACCAATACAGTGAAGCTAGCCAACAAAAGCAAAGCCAAAGGTCATTTCTTCACAGATGTGATTCTTTTGCCAAGTCCTAATGCAGATCAGGTTCCAAGACAAGGAAGTAAAGTCTTGCTTTCAGAAAATGGGCATGTGCTTACAGGGTGTAAGATAGAAAAGGAATGGTCAGCAACTGAAACTGAGAACAACTTAAGGTCGTTGTTTTCAGAAAAAATTGCCATGGATGTAGATATTCAGGTGCTGCACTCAATACATACAAAGATTCTGCCACCAACTTTGGCGCCTGGCCAATCATTAGATGGTATGATGATGTATAGATTGTTCAAATCAAAGGCTATTTATTTACGACCATCTGCAAAGTTGTTAGATCAGTGTGGTCCAAATGAAGAAACTTTAAGTAGTGATGAAAGTGATATCGAAGATTTCCCCCCACTGTATGAAGAAAGCATAAATGAATGCAGCAGTATTTCCCATGATGTCAAAACAGAACTGCTAGAAGAAAAGCCATTACAGGCACCTCAGTCTGCTAGTAATCATACAAATGATTCATCCAATGTCATTGATTTAACAGAAGAGTATACTGCCCTGTTAAATGATTCACTTCCATTTGATGATGAGATTGAACTGATTGAGCACAGAGAATCCACCAGTCAGGTTTCAGAAGGGGGCAGCAATGCTGATGATCAATCCGAAACAATGCAAGAAATAGTATGTCAGCTGGCCTCTGTCATTGATTATGAGAAGATATCAAAATTCAATGTAAGCAGAAGTCATTTATGGGAATCAGCAAAGAGGGGCTTTAGCAAGAAGTCATTCTCACCAAAAAATAAAATTTCTGTCATGTTTACTGATGATGCTGGTAATTCAGAAGGAGCCATTGATCTGGGAGGCCCAACTAGGGAGTTCCTCACTTTGCTAATTAATTACATAAACAGAAGCTCATTGTTTGTTGGAAATGAAGAGTCAAGATTACTCAGTTGTTACAGTAAGGAACTGCGTGATGGAGACTATTTTTTGGCTGGAAAGATAATTGCTCTTTCCATTGTGCATGGAGGACCTGGCCCAGAAAGTTTTTCACCAATACTCTTTGACTCAATTGTTCAAGGACCTGAAGATGTGAAGGTCAGTGTTGATGATGTGTTTGATCATGAAGCAAAACAGCAACTGAGGCAGCTCCAAGACTGCACATCTGTTTCATCAATTTCTGGGTGCTTGGATGGAATGGAAGCATTGATTGATTTTGCTGGTGTAAACCCAATGGTGCGGCATCCAGATGACAGATTTCGCATCATTGATGATGTGTCTAAATGGCTTGTTGTTGGCAAGACAAGGCCAGCCCTGGAGAGCTTCAAAAGTGGTTTAAACACCCTTGGTGTACTAGAGGCTATCAGAGTTCAACCATCAGCGTTCAAACAAGTCCTCTGTTACAATGACAGGAAGTTTGATGCAACTACATTTGAGTCAATCTTTAGAATTCAGCGAAGTGAGCAGGGCACACAAAAATGTGTCACTGAAAATAAAGTCATCATGCACTTGCGTGATCTATTACAAGAAATAGAAGAAAACGATTCTGATCTAACATACACAGAAATCCTTGCATTCACAACAGGAAGTTCCAAAATGCCACCTGCAGGGTTTACCACCAAGCCAACAATTGAGTTTTTGCATTCCAATGGCAGTGATGAAAGAACATTTCCAACTGCTAATACATGCTCGTGTATTCTCCGTCTACCAACATGCCATCAGGAGTATTCAACATTCAAGGAATCATTGGAGTTTGCGATAAAAAACTGTAGAGGATTTGGAATGCCATGAGGACAACATGAGGGTTTGACATATACCTAATATCTTCTGCACTTTGAGGGCACTGTGTATATATTTTTACTTGCTTCAAAATGGGTTACACAATCATTTCAAGTATGAATACAACCATACAGGGCACATGACTGCAAATAGGAAACCGGTATTGGTATTAGTAAACTGAGTTTAACTGAGTCCCTTCCATTTTTATGTTTATTTGAAGTACAAAAGATGTTCAGTCAACAAAGAAGTCCTGCACTTTAGCATACCAAAAATTCCAAATAGTCCTCAAGAGTTAAAGGGTTTGTGGAAACTTAAAATCTGGTATTGCACTCTTGCAGGGCCAGGAAATCTTAGAACATTTTATTCTTTGTTCAATTGTAGACATGCCTGTTCCATATTCCTTTTAATTCTCCCAATCTAATAAGAAGAATTCAGTTCTTGAAAGGTATGAAAAGACTGTAAAACCTTTCAAACAGAAATTTTAATGTTTGATCCTTAAAAACTCTAATTAGGCAAGAAAACAGTTTCACAGGCCCCCTGGCAAGTATGGTGCATTGTCTTTATAAACTATTTTGCTTTATTTCTCAAGAGTTATTGTTGAAAATCCCAACAGTCTCTCGCACCTTCAAAGGTTCCTGCATTTGGATGCTTGGCATAAATGCAGACATGGCCTGTATGTTATGTACAACATGCTTAGTTTGATGAGTGTCCATGGTTCAACTTTGACTGCAGAGTCTTTGAAAGGAGTTGCAAAGTTTTGTGTTGAATGGTGGTGTTTTTAGAAGTAGATGCAGTTTTAAAACACACAGAGCATAGGGCTCAAGTCTTGTTTAAAATTTGTTTATCATTTGTTTAAAAAGTCATTGCCCCCCTCCTTCCTTGGATTCAATTGATAAGGGAACTAATAATTTACTATAATCCCAGAGAAAGCATTGTTGATTAGTTTCAGAATTACAACATTTACAAAGTTCCTGCTAATTTTGATGTTGTGATATCATCAAATTGCTAAATCATCAACTATGTAAGCTGCAGACTTCTGCTTGCTAGCACCTCATAGATCTTTAAAAACTAAGCATTTCATGTATTGGTCATTTTTACTTTCCTCAATCACTTTACAATTTATGGTACTTCTAATCTTTTTCAATTCTTTGATGCCTTCTCTGGTACATCATTCCATGAAAGTTAAGGCTGTAATCAGAGATGGCGCCAGGGAAGAAATGCTGGGGGGGGCAAAAACTGTCAGAGTGCCAACGGCGAGCGAAGCGAGCAAAATTTTTACGGGTCACACCTTTCAGATTGGCTTAAAATGCGACTGCACTCTCTAAAAGCATAACAAGCAAGTTACGAGAGTGCCGACAGTGCACAAAAATTTTCAAAAAATCAAGTGCCGACGGGGGGGCTCAGTGAATTTTTGGGGGAGCTCCTGCCCCCCCAAGCACCCCCGGTCGCGCCATCCCTGGCTGTAATGCCAAAAAATTATAATGATGAAATAAAAAATGCCCTTTCTGGAATAATAGCGAACAGCCTGAAGTTCCCTTTGATCTAATCAGTTTGAAAGAATTAGGCAATAACATTTTACATATTCGATTTTAAAGTTTTGCAAGGGTTTAAGTCCTATGCTCACATACAGTATTGCCTTATGAAGTCTTTTAATTGTTGGAAAGATCAAGCTGGACTAAACATGATCAATGATCAAATAAGAAATTTTAGAGAAGGCTGCAGAAAACATTTAGCTTTCTCCAAGGGAGGATCCAGCCAAAAGTTGAAGGAGGGGCAACCTGAAGAGAGGGTGCCAAAAATGCAATTAAAAACAGGCGTATTGAGTGCGAGAAATTTTTGGACTCCTGTTTTAGAAAATTCTTTGGTGTTTTACCAAGTAACACCCTGATTCGCATGTTTCCCCACATTCTGATCAAAACAATTTAAAAGAGGGTTCCTCAAAGTCACGATGAGGGGCGCACTTCTACCTAAAAAGGGGGTGCCCAAGCTGAGTTTTTATCATGAAGGAGAGGCAGTCTCCCCCACTTGCCCTCCCCTAAATCCGCAACTGGCTTTCTCTGCAACATGTAACTGAAAGATATTTTTATAACCATCTTGACTTTGTTGCTGTTAGTATTTATCACCGAAGGTATCATCGTTGGCTTGCACGCAGCCTCAACACGCTTCCACCGAAATGTAGTACACATTCGCGGAGAAGTATTGAGACTGTGCGCAGGCTGTATCATCACTCCCTGTGTTCTGTAATTTTATAAACATTTTGTTTTGTTATTTTATAACCATTGTGTTCTGTTATTTTATAATTACTTTGATCTGTTGTTTTATTACAATGTTAATATTGCTGCTCTTAAGCAGGGGCGTCGTGGGACCTGTCTATCAGGGGGGGGGCAATGCCCCAAAATTTCCGGAAAAACCGAAAAATAAAATCTTTCAGCTTCGCTCTTTTTCCGTTTCCAAGATGCTCGCAGTGAATAGCGGGAAAATGTTGGATTTATTGGTGTTATGTTGGAATGCTAAGACCAGCTGCTAAGACCAGCTGGAAAATTTCTACCGAATAGCAACGAAAAGAGCAGGTGTAATGGGAAGTACTGAAAGCGATGCAAAAAATCTGAACTGATCAAATTTACGTAGCGCAAGCCCAAAGTCGTTCATTGATTTTCAGACGAAACCTTAAAATTTCCGAAAATCTGACGATCTGAATTCTAAGGTGGGCCATGGCTCCCCTGCCCCTACCGGCCACGATGCCCCTGCTGTTAAGAGGTATTATCAAAGAGAGAACCTGTTGGGTTGAATTTGCACGAAAGTTATTTGAAGTTTTATGAACCGCAATGATCTCATGGATCGAAAGAAGTAATATTTGATGAACCATTGAAAGAAGTAATGTTTGATGTTAGCTAAATAATGCTAAATAATGATTATTGTTCCTTGTTGCATAATCATGAAGATTTCTCTGAAGAAATGCCACTACTGTGCAGCAGTACAATCTAATTCTACTTAAGGGGGGGGGGGGGTGAAGTAGCAATCAATCTCATGTCTCTGAAGAGTTTTATCCATCAGATATTAAATTTTTGTAAATTCCACCCTTCCTTAAGACACTTTTTAAATTTCACTGAAACAAAAGTTGCAGTAGAAAGACCATGACAAATCTTTTCCATGAAAAAGAATGGAGAAAAAAGTCTGCATAACTAACGCTGCAAACATTGTCTAACGAAATCTCTTGTGTGCAAATAAAGATCTATTCCATGATTCATGTCGTCTGAGAGAGGATCAACCATGTTGAAAAGTGTAGCAAAATCTTCCTCGTTTAGATGAATTGAAATGTCCTCCACCACGACATTGTTGTCTGTCTCAATTTCTACCACTGTGCCTTCGAAATCAACACCGTAAAGGTCACCTTGTGCTTGGTAAAGATCATCGTTGTCATTGACCGCTGATTGCAACATACTGCTTGTCCAAATTGCAAGAGGTGATAAGTGTCTACCTGTCCGCATACCGTGGTTATTCCACTGGCTTGTAAATTCATCTAAAGATGCCTGGATTCTTGGCAAATATATAAAATGGAGAGCGTACAGATCGGTCTCGTCATGCTCATCAAGGATTTCTGCATTCTCCATGGATATGAATAGATCCTTATAATAGGCATTTACAACTCTATTTACATCCGACCAAAGTCTCTCTATTCTTTGATTATGGACGCTTCGTCCGGCTATGAAACTTCCTCTGTTCGTTCCTCTTATTTCAACGATGTATCTCGCAACATCTACATTTTCGGTACCACGATCACCTCTCACTCTCAATGGAGCTCCGAACTTACTCACTCCTTCAATGAAGCAGTTGAGTGTTGTACTTGCCAAGTTATTTGGAAAACATTTCAGGTAAATAATGGCCCTGCTGTGACCATCAATGCATCCGTGCAGCACAAATTTCCAAGGAATCACTTTATGATTAGAGTCAATATGCCAAAGGCTATTTGCAGAACCAACATTGTACACTCTTCTTGAAATCGGCAATCTCTGTCTCACTGCTCTACCAATTGGGTCAACTGCATTCAGCCTTTCCCTTACTCTCCAACGTTGCACTCTTATGCCTCTTCCTCTCAGACTTCGCCTTATCAAAGTTTGCCCGGCATATGGAGTCAAGCTCAGGATTTGACGAATGCAAGCATCCAGATTCTCATTGCTAATGTTATCAAACCTATCATCTACGTTCAGCTCACTTCGTCTTCGAGCAATAGTGCGAGGATGCACACCAAGACAGCTAGCAATCTGTCTCCAAGTCATTCCTGTTTCTCGGAGGTGCTCTAATTGTTCTTTCGTGATGATATATTTTGGCCTGCCACCCGTAAACATCGTTGGTGCTCTATATTCAGCACCAGGATTGTCTCGATTTTGAGTGGTTTTTCTGAATGCTTCCCTCAGCAATTCATGCAACGAATAGGCAAGTTCTTCTAAAAGAGTTTACTGAGCTGGAATCGTCGACCAGTGCTGCCTCCATTCCTATGATAATCCTGAGATACTCCTCCAACCTCCTAACGGTATGCTCCATTCCTATCCAGTCAGCATCTTCTTGCATAAGCATCCGGATACAACGACTCAAAGAAAGGAAGAAATCACGGAGTTCTTCGACTGCTCCAGCGTCCATCTTGGTCGGAAGGTTGTGATCGTTTGCGAACTCCGTGCAAAGATTATGGTGTCAACCAATGAAGTGACTGATCATGAAAATTTACTAGTTTGCTAGTCTTCCAATGTTTTTTGTCTTGAAGAATCTTGTTTCCTAGATGTTCAAGCATTAAACATATCTGTTTCTTGATTCTCTCAAACATAGATCTCACACACTACAAACTAACCACGAAACACGAGTCTCGGACACTAAATTTTAATCTCGGCAATTCAGCACAAATCTCAAACACAAACTGCAATGTCGGACACCAAATACAATTCTCGGACACTAAACTTTAATCTCGGACACCAAATACAATTCTCGAACACTAAACTTTAATCTCGGACACCAAATGCTATTCTCGGACACTAAGCTTTAATCTCGGACACCAAATACGATTCTCGGACACTAAACTTTAATCTCGGACACCAAATGCGATTCTCGGACACTAAACTTTAATCTCGGACACCATATGCGATTCTCGGACACTAAACTTTAATCTCGGACACCAAATGCAATTCTCGGACATCAAGTAAGAAATTTGGTGTATCAAACACAACTCTGGGTATATAAAAAAGCACATATGAAGAAGCAATTTCTTATTTCAATATGTTCATCCTGTTTCTGGAAGCTCACATTGTAAACTCAACCCATAAAAAACTTAACTGGATACATAAACTCTTTCTCGACTACCTTTTGTCCACTACGGCTTGCCATACAGGTCTAAGTAAGCTAAATCTTCACAAATTTAAGCACAAATTTAAAGACACAGTAAATCCAATGTGCTCTATCAATGATGGATTTGAGGATACGGAACACTTTTTGCTGCTCTGCCATAGCTACGATGCGCAAAGACAGGATCTTCTCGATACCATTAACCCTATATTAGAACCTCAAGACTTATCAAACCTTTCTAATAAAGCAGTTCTCAAAATCCTTCTTTATGGTGATGAAAGGTTGCCACTTAAGTCAAATACCATGGTCCTTGAGGCTACAATTAAGTATATATACGCAACAGAACGCTTTGATTGAACCAATGCCATCTTTTCTTTAACATATATACAGTGTCCTCTCCGCATAGCGGATCCGCTGTTCAGTGAACCATCGTTTTAAACACCCACTTTCTAGGGATATAAGCCCTTGCAGGCTAATTCTTAGTTCTGCAGACCCATTGTTTAACGATGATCTAGATTCATCACGGGTTCTCTGACGGTTTCGTTGTGGAGAGTGGTCACTGTAGTGGTTCTATTTTTCTTCATGTAGTTCCTGTTAAATTATTTTCCTGTATTTGTCTTAGTATCTTTAGCATTTGTATTGGTATTAGTATCCATCTTAAGAAGTATTTATGTTAAGTGTAAATATGCAATTAGTTAGCAGAGTAACAATGTAGTGTGACGTTAAGTGTAATAGTGCAGGGTTGCAATGTTTTTTCATGCTCCTTGCACTATCGTCTTGTAATGTAAATTGTTCGTTAGTATATTGTAAATTTTAGATGAATACATATATATATATATAAAATATTGGCTATAACCCACTTCAATCACAATGTGAACAGGGCAGTTAAGAGGAGACCAGATGGCGCAACTAGAATGAAAGTCTGCTACCCAAAATTCAAGAACGGAGAGGCAACTGTGCGAGATGTAAGAGTTATCCAAAACTTTGGTAAGTCCACACTTGTCATGTTCAGCAGTAAAGCTTTCTTCACTAAAATATTAGTTTCCTCACAAAAGACAGCAGTTGCATGTGGTTTTAAATTTTTGTTTTGTGTGACAGGGAAGTTTTTTGGATCTAGTCTACAACACCACACCAATGGAACACCAATGAACACCAGTGGAACACCAATGGAACACCAATGAACACCAGTGGAACACCAATGAACACCAATGAACACCAATGGAACACCAATGAACACCATTGGAACACCAATGAACACCAATGGAACACCAATGAACACCAATGGAACACCAATGAACACCAATGGACACCAATGGAACACCAATGAACACCAATGGAACACCAGTGGAACACCAATGAACACCAATGAACACCAATGGAACACCAATGGAACACCAATGAACACCAATGGAACACCAATGAACACCACTGAACACCAATGAACACCAATGAACACCAATGGAACACCAATGAACACCAATGGCACACCAATGAACACCAACGGAACACCAGTGGAACACCAATGAACACCAATGAACACCAATGAACACCAATGGAACACCAATGAACACCAATGGAACACCAATGGAACACCAATGAACACCAATGGAACACCAATGAACACCAGTGGAAAAGGAGTGAACACCAATGCTAAAGGATAGGAAACACCGAATACTAAAAGATTTTTGATGAAAACATGTGGAAAGTCGTGAATGAAAATAAATATGAGTTAAAACAGACAATTCCTCCATAAGATTTACAAAAAAAAACTAATCTAAACAGAGTGCTAAATTGAAAGGCAGTACATGTAGCTACTTGGGTCCAAGTTAGCTAGCAAGTTGCTGAAATTTAGTGGACAATCTAATCATTTTCTTATATTTTCTCATCTGTATTACCTAAATCTTTCGTCAAAATTAATTTCCAGGTGGCTAACTAGATTTCGAAGTAGGTATACAAACAAATGCGATTAATTTAAAACTCTACATAATACAAGTTCAATTTTGAAGAATTCTGGAGGTTTAAAAAGATCTGCAGGGGACATGCATCAAATACACAAGCAAATTTTCAGACGCCGTTGGGACACCAACCTCTATGCTTGTGTAACAAAATACAATTCGAGTCAGGGCTGAGCATTTTGAATTCAGCTGAAGCAGGAAACTTCCAACCATGGTTTACAATGTATCTAAAACGTTTGTTCTTTGGCCCATACAGTACTCATGACCAGGCGCGGATTCAGTGAGGGGGCCGGGGGGCCATGGCCCCCCCCCCAAAGTGTAAGAGTTCTTGTAAAAACCATTGTCTTTTATAGATAAAAGAATAAGTTTTAGCCCTTTACTTCCTAAAGCAACCCACAAATAACCATAGCGCAGATGCACGATGGTTCAGATAACAACAAGCCCGTCTAACCAACCCACGAAGTAATTTATTGTTGATCCAGAAATTCGAAAAATATACGAATCTTAATTCTAAACGAAATTTCATTGCGTGAGTTCGAGACTGAAAATCATTTGTTTCATTCACTTTGTCACAATATCGGTGATTCAGAATCTTTCAGTGAACTTTGGTGTTGAAGTTCATTTTATGATAATTTTCGTTCTGATAAAGACTTATGATAAAGACTCGTGTCTTCTGTAGTGATAGTTCTGGGGTGTTGATAAGTCACTTGAGTGAAGCTTATAGAAGGTGACGTATTAAGCGAAGAGAATTTTGATTGCTTACTCCAATGAGGTAACTTACCATGGGAAATTTCATGGCATTTTCAAGAACTTTGAAATGCCTTTGAATCATGGATTTGAGAACAACTTCATTTTTTATGCCAAATTTTCATTTATGTGGTTGTGCATCTGATTTCCGCGATACACGTTTCCGAACCGGTGCTTATGATAAACTTTCTTTTGATGGTCCCTTCCTTTCCCAACTGATGGCCTGTTAGGTTTTGCACAACATTGCCAGTTTGTATGTTAGGAGGAATGAAGATTGAGTGATATGCTTAATGATCTAAAATTAAGTAAAAAGGGCATTTCCCACGTTTTCCGAGAGTCTGAAGGGCGTCACCGCAAAAAATTTTCGTGGAGGCTACGCCCCCAGACCCCCATGCTTCTTTCTTAGTGGCCCTCCCCAGACTTCAAGCCTGGATCCGCCCTTGCTCATGACTCATCTGTGGCAGTTTCTTGCGGCCCTCATTTCTGTGCATATTAAAATCAGAAGCGGATGAAACAAGAGTGAAAAGGTTATTTTGGTACAGGCGGATAGCTTGGTATTTCAAACATTTCCACGGAATCGTCCTTTTGCTTTTTTTTCTCAAGGAGAACTGCTCCAATTCGAACATTTGTGTGGTTCATATTTCTGTTTTACACCGGTATTTCTTTACCGATGTAAAGAAGTACAGGTACTTGATGACCGGTAGTTCTGTAGCGAAGATAGGCCTGTGAAAACAGAAACAACAGGACTCTAAAAACTGCTTTTGTTGACGTTCGCCAATCAAAAATTTTATGTAGTTTTTACATGTTGAATATTTCACAAGTAACTCAAGAATGAAAACAACAAGGAAATCTTATGGAATAAACGAACAATTTTTTGGCCTTTTCGATATATATTGTAACTGCATTAGTTGCGTGTGCACCAATTAACCAGCACCTGATGAGAAAATATGTCATCTTCAAAGTGGTATTATTTTGTCTTTCAGTAGTATGATTTTGCGTTTCAGTAGCACGGCGCTAAAATACAGCAAGCCATTAGTCTCATTCCTTCCCTTTCCTTGTTCTGTTCCGTGTTTCACAGTTGTGCTCGAGGTTGAGCACATCAAGTGCAGTTGCAAATTCCTTGTTAATTTTGAATGCAAAATTGACTCTGTGGAACAAACGGAATACAACTGTCCTATTCTAACCTTTTCATTTCTTTTCAAAATGGATTGAAATATTTTCTTTTGATATGATATTGTTCCGATAACCAGTACCTGCCCTGGGCTGATTCGAATAGAGCCCAGAAACGGTTCAAAGATTTCGAAAGATTCTGAATGAAAACAGACAAGAAAGACATTTATCATGTTTTTATTGAGGAGTAAAATCAACTACTTTTAGCTTTAAGCCCAGAAAGTACAGGAAATCACTGCACCTTCCCAGTTTATGTCTTATCAAACAAGGAAACATTCTCTGTTTGAGCATTGGAAACGACATCATAATTCGCTCACTCAAAATTTGAGGGACAAATTAAGAAACTTCTGGCAGAAAAAGCGAAAATTTCATTTATTCCATTGGTAAATCATTGGTAAATCATTGGTGTTCCATTGGTGTTCATTGGTGTTCATTGGTGTTCCACTGGTGTCCATTGGTGTTCATTGGTGTCGTGTTTTAGACTAGACCAAGTTTTTGTTAGACATATGTAATCTCAGTATATTTTTACCTGTTTAGTTACTTTTACCTTTCTACTCTCATTACATTGTTATTTTTGTAAAGGGTTCATTTTAAACTACAAGTGGATAAGAGACATTCACCTGTCATACACAGACGCAGTCATGATACTCACAAGGGTCCTTGCTCAATAATTTTTAGATCATGGTAATTTCTAGTATATAAGCATTCAATTACCTTGTAGATTACATTGAAGATATCTATCAAACACTTCTTGAAAATATTCGAAATCCTACCAAGTTACAAGAAGCATCAGATGAGCTAACTGCTATGACCCCTGAGCCAATAAATACGATGTTGTAAAAGCAGCCAAAAGAAGATGCAATACAGAAGTTACTTGGCAGACGGTCTCTTGTTAATATGAGTGTACCTCCAACTACTCCAGGTATTCTTTTCTGGTCTGTAATATGACTTGCAGTAGGATGGGGGTCTGCAGCTGGTTTCAGAAAGCTACCATCTTCTAATACCAAAACTAGCCGTCATACAAACTGTTATGATGAATTTTGGCGGAAAACTACCCACTCCTGACTATTTTTGCCAGTTTCTGGAAAACTCACCCATTTTAAGGAAAATCTGCTGAAAAAGGGACCCTTGTTTTGAGAATTTTGGCCCCCAAAACCTACCCACATGTGCAGCACATGCCCGTACCGTCAACATGTTATGTACCCCTCTTAGGGTAATGACCCTGTTTTCATTCATAATTCTCGTTCTTTGAATCAAATGATAAAGTACAATTTCTTCTCAGCTTTAAAGTAATATGACTGTCTAAATTCTATGGTCTTCGTGACAAGGAAATCTTTGGTAAAAGTTTACTTGAGAGACCAAGCTCCCTGTGTCATTTTGTAGTTGTTCCCTATTGTAGTTCCTAAGTCCGTGATGCCAGTTTCACACAGTTTTCCCTGATTTATTTTCCAGCTGAAAATGTTTCTGAAGGACAGGCATCAGGAAAAACGGCAAGGTCTAGGCCACGGTGTGCCATGTGCAACCATCCTATGAAGGGACATAAAGAGGTCAAGGATTGCCCAAAAAAATAGGAAAAGTGAGTGCATTCATATTTTGTGAATTTTGATTGCTCACTTTCCCACAGCGATAACCTCAACTCATAAACAAACATCCCTTATGTTGGAGAGACATTTCAATTATTTCAAAATTAGCGTGCACATGTAAAAATTTGTCTGTATGAAAAGTATGGAAATATAGCTTGTTCCGTTTCGAACCCGTTCAGGAAGAGTTTCTAAGACAACGAGGCGATTTACCTACGCAAAAGACTGAGATCGCAACATTCAATGGGGTCTTTGTCTGACGTTGTTTTTCACTTGAGCATAACAATAGCGTTATTGTTTCGAGCTGTACACTGTTATGGATAATTGGGTTAATTGATGCGCATCGATGCATGGATGCAAGTCATTGTTTTTCACATTCGCTGGTTCGCAAGAACACAGCTTTGCAGAAAATAGTCGAAAAGGCTGTTTTATCGGGCGGTAGCCCAAGAAAAGACATTGAGTCTTAACCATGGATTATCGTGCCGATGCACACAAAGTATAAAAGAATTTTCGTGCCGAAGCACAGCAAACAAAGATGAATTTAGTGCAGATGCACACCGAAAACAGAGGGATTTTAGTGCCGATGCACAAAGTATAAATCGAAAGTCGAACAGGATTGAAAGCGCCTTTGTGTAGCCGCTGGCTGCGCTACCAGAGTTTATCGAAGAAGTTGTTCAATAATCGTTACAAACACTGTTTATTAATCCTACAAGAGTATGCAGACCAAGAAGAGGACTGACAGCGCCCTTGTTTAGCCGCTGGCTGCGCTACGTGATTAAAGAAAGATGTGGACTCATTGATTATTGGACGAAAGAGAGATTTGGAAATATTCTAATTTTACTAATGTCGCTTTATAAACAATTGATCGTTGGTTTACATTTAAAATTTCGTTATTTCAGAGAGAGTCTTGATTTGATCCTCCGCAGTTATTGACCGTTTATTGATGCATTCCCGCAGGGGCTCTAAAAGGAATATGAGCTAAATTTGTCAAAGTTCAAATGGTTCATCCACTTTTCACATGGTCCACTGAGCCGGATTTGGATAGAGGCACGGACATCGAACACCTAATGGACACTTTATTCACCGGACACACTTATTCTTACGAATTTACCATTTTGATCATCGTTTGACGCTGATTACCCAGAATGGAATCGTACGTACCCAGTAGCTTCGAAGTGATCAAAATTGATCAGTTATCATTGGAAGACATCAGAGAAGAGCTGCCAAGAAGGGGACTTTCGCCTAAAGGAAATAGAAGAATGGTAGCTAAGCGATTGAAGGATCATTTGATTCACATAAAAAATTTTTTTTTTTTATTCCAATAAAAGTTTACAATGATATTTTACTTAATACTCTACTAACAAAATTACTTTACTAACTACTCTACTTACAAAATTACTCTACTATACTACTAGAACGATACCGCAGGAGCAAAAGCATTTAGTCTACCCTGCAGCCAAAACATAAAGGTAAAAACTACTGACGTTAAAACGAGACGAAAGAAAGAATAAATCAAACAATACACGTGACTACAACAACAACAATTTGCTAAAGAGGCTATGGTGGTTGAAAAGCTTAGGATGGAGTTTGATATATTCTAATCAAGTCGACCAGTTTGGTGGATAAAATTTAAAGTTAGAAGAAGTATGTTTTTATTGAGGTCATTAGGAAGGTTCTTATCACCATACAGTAAGACTTGCATGAGGGCCTCGTTAGAATTGCTGACATACCCATATGGTCGTAACAGAGCTAACACTCCAGTGAGAAGACCTCTTCACGGCACTGCAAAGGAAGGGGAGAGCAACAAGAAATGTTCCGTATCCTCGATGCCATCGTTCGATGGGCACAATGGGTTTATAGTGTCCCTACAATTATGCTTGAATTTGTGAAAGTTTAGTTTGCTGAGACCAACCCTCAATTGACAAAGGTGGGATAAACCTATTGGGTCATGTATGCCAAAAAAGGACTTAGCAGGGGGTCGGATTATTGAGAGGAGTTTTTTCTTAAAAACAGCAACCGACGGCGCAAGTCTAATTTCAGGATCAAGTTTATTCCATTCAGATAAGCAGTGAGGATAGAAGCTACTTTGAAATTTTTCTGTTCTGGCCTTTATTCGCCCAATGACATCTTGGTTGCGAAGACAGTATTGCAACGGTCGCTGAGGTGGAAAAGGATCCTTCATGTAACTTGGGGTAAGATTATTCAGAATCTTATAGAACAAAGTAAGGCGTCTGCTCCACCTTCGGCAATTTAGTGATTCCCAACCAAGTTCTGTGTACAACTTTTCTTGCGATGTTCCTCTCCATGTTCCCGTAATAGCCCTGGCAGCAGAATGCTGTACAGATTCTAATTTTTCCATAAGGCTTGGTAAAGTGATGTTACTACTAAAATCACATACTTTTGCCGGAATATGGTAAATAACATCCCCATAGTCTAGATGGGGTCTTACATAAAGCTTGTATAATTCATTTAGAGTGTGCATGGGCAAATACCTGGAGAGATATCTCAGCAAGCCAATACCCTTTCTTGTTTTAGAAATAGCTGATTTGATATGAGTAGAAAAAGACAATTTTGAATCCAAGATAATTCCTAAGTGTTTATGATCATCTACTCTCATAACTGGTATGTTGTTAAAGCGAATTTCTGGATGGTCAATTTTGATTCGTTTCTTTGAAAGAATTAATTCAACAACTTGCTTCTGCGGGCATAAAAAATGAAGCTGTTTTCCCAGCAAGTACCCCAGATACGTCATTTTCAAGCTCAGAAGACCCAAAATCAAGAGAGCTTAGCAATAAAAGAAGGAGAGAAAAATGCTTGAAGGTCAATATCAATGGTATCATGAATGATATAGTCGATTTCATGTAGTCATCAGATAATGTGGTTGAAGTACAAAATAGCCTTCAAGAATTAGACAAGCAAAGACAAATGCATAAAAGGCTTAATCATGAAATAATTGGTTTGATTGGAGACGAAGAGGTAGACGATGAATGTCAACAATTTTCTGAATATCATCATAAGATCCGAAATGCTATGAGCAAAGCGCAAAGGTTTATTACCGAGCTATCCGTTGCTGCTGATACAGAAAGTGTGAATTCGTCTGAAAAGCATCATAAGGAGATAAAGTTGCCTAAATTTGATCTACCTGTATTTAATGGGAATATTCTCAAGTTCACCGCTTACTGGGATCAGTTCAAATGTGCTGTTCATGACAACAGAGATTTATCAGCTGCGCAGAAATTCTCATATTTAAGAGCAAGTCTTAAAGGCACTGCATTGCAAGCTATCGACGGTTTTGAAACAACATCTGCAAATTATGAGCCTGCAGTTGCAACCATTTTTCACAGATTTGGAAGGAAAAGAATCATTGTTGCTTCATTGGTAAAGTCGATTGTTAAGTTTGAAATCAAAGATAATGCGAAAGCAGCAACACTACGTCAATTGCATGATACCCTCCAGAACAGGATAAGAGCATTAGAAGGCATGGAGTTCAAATCAGAAGACAATCCAGATGTTCAGATGGTTCTTATACCCCTCTTAGAAATGAAGTTGCCTCAGAGTTTAGCAGAAAGATGGGAATTTGAAGTGTCAGATCTTGAGGATACTGAAATCACAATTGATTTGTTTTTCAAGTTTTAGAATCGTCATGTATTGTCAAGAGAGGCAGGAGAAAGAAGCCAATTAGAGAGCGGCAGTTCAAGTGGCCATAATAGCAGTAAAAACTTCAATAGAACTAAAGCCAATAATTTTAACAAGAAAGGAATCTCTTCAGCATCAGGATTGGTAGGAAATGTAAACCAGCCAAGAAACAGCAAATGTGGTTTCTGCAATAAAGTAGGCCATGAAACTGTTGAATAATACTCAGCAAAGAATATGAGCACTCAGAGAAGATGGGAAGTTGCTAAAGAGAATAAGCTTTGCTTCAATTGTTTAAAGCCATCCAATGGAAGTCATAACGCAGGAAACTGTAGACACCCAAGCTGTACAGTAGAAGGTTGCGGAAGAAAACACAATCGTTTACTTCATCAAGATAGTCAAGAAGCTAATCAAAATCGGCAAGTTGGAGCAACAAGTGGATTAACAGCAGCCTCACACACATCAAAACAAGTGCTACTTCAAACAGCATCAGCATTTCTGACAAATGATGGCCCTCAGGAAATTCAAGTTCGTGTTCTTTTCGATACAGGAAGTCAAAGATCGTACGTAAGAAAGAACATTGCTGAATCGTTAGATTTAAAAGGTCCAGTGGAAACTTTGAGTATTTCTACCCTTGGAGGAGAGACGATCGAATCAAAGAAAATGCAGAGAGTTAAGTTTAACATTAAAGGATCACAGAGCAGTATGAATGAAAGTTCAATTGAAGTTGAAGCATTGGCAATAGAGAAAATTTGTGCTCCATTACAAGATATCAACATTGATCTGTCAAAGTATCAAAACTTACAAGGAATAAAACTAGCTGATACATACCAAAGTGGAAAAGAGCAAGTAGACATACTAATTGGAGCAGATTACTATTACAAAATTATCGAGGGTGAAACAAAGAAAGGAAGATGTAGTGATGAGCCAACAGCCGTCAGTTCCAAGCCAGGATGGATTTTATGCGGTCCAATTAAAGGACAGCAGCATGCCACAACCACTGCAATGTTCTCAACAGTTGATGTAAAAGAAGCCACAATGAGTCTCAAGCACTTTTGGGATTTAGAATCAATCGGTATAGTAGATGATAAAGGCCAGACGATGTCACTAGAGGAAGTTGATGCAATAGCACTGTTCAAAGAAGGTCTTACCTATGATGGCCAGAGATATCAAGTTTCAATCCCATGTAAACGCAATCACCCAGAGTTGAAAGATAATTACCATCAAGCAGTCCAAAGGCTTAAAAGTATAGAGAATAATTTGAAGCGTGATAAAATCAAGCAGCAAGATTATTCAGAAGCTATAACACAGTATGTTAGAGAAGGATTTGCAGAGGAAGTAAAGCCAGAGAACATTCATCAGCCAGAAGACAAAGTGCGATATTTGCCACATCATGCAGTTTACAGACGAGACAAGACAACTACGAAAACCAGGATAGTCTTTGATGCTTCAGCAAAAGTTGGACATGACCCATCTTTGAACGATTGCATCCTACAAGGTCCTGCTTTACAACCGAATTTAGTGTCACTTCTCATTCGTTTCAGAAGTCATCCAGTAGCGCTTATGACGGATATAAAGAAGATGTTTTTGCAGATTGAGCTTGATGAGAAAGATCGAGATGTTCATCGTTATCTTTGGCGTGACATGAAGACAAATGAAGAGCCTAAAGTTTACAGGATGCAGAGAGTTACATTTGGAGTGAATTGTAGTCCTTTCTTAGCAATAACTACGGTACAAAGTCATGCTGAAAGACACAAAGAACAGTTTCCAGGTGCCGCAAAAGAAGTTTTACAAAATATGTATGTTGATGACTGCCTGACGGGTGCACAGAATGCTGACGAAGCAATAGAGTTACTATTGGTGGAATTCGACAACTCTCAGAAAACCAATCCAATTCTTGAGAAACGGCCTTTTGCAATTCCCATTATCTAAATGAAATATAAAAACAGTGAATACCTTCTATTAGGATAATCTCTACATAACAGTTGGTTGAGGCACCATATTTTGTGTAATTCCATGAAAGACCGATTCCTACTTTGTAATTTATATAAGTTAAAACGAGCTGAAACGAGCTGAAACGAGCTTTTCTCAGTAAGTTCAATGGATCCAGTCTGTCACTGATTGAACAAATAAAACTATGTCACTACAGGAAAACAAACTATTCTAGGAACTTTGATGATGAGCCAATGTACCCTAAAATTTTTTTTAAGTCCTCACTTAGCCTTTGGTCTTTGAACAAAATCAGTTAATGTTGAAGCTGTAATCCAAGCTGTAAGAATTTATTCGTTGCTGTGTCAGGCAGGCGTTTCAAAGTCTCCTTCAGCACGACAATGGCTGGAAATGTGAACTTCTGATCGTGGCTTTTCAGGCATTGCTTCAAGTAATGAAGATATATGTTACCTGATTACCGCTTCTGCTTGCCGGTCCTCCTGGCAGTGAATTCTCTTACTCCCATCGTCTTAACTATCACCACCTCGGCATTGGTAAAAGGTCCAAGGCACTCTTGGCATCTATGAACGCTTTTTGGGCAGTTCTTTGTGTCTTCCCAGTGTACGAGGTAGTACAACTGCATTTCTACACGCATTGGACCCAAAGGATCCATGAAGCTTGCTCCTGGTGTGGCACTTTCCTTGGGCGTGACAATGATTTTTTTCGACACTTGGTATCCACCATTGGTTCATTGAATTTTGATGGGAGTTACCCGTTGCCCTTGCACTTCCTTTTCATCCACATTCCGTTCTCCGCAAACATTTGTAATCCTTTCCACAAAGATCACAGCCTCATCTTGGTCTCTTCTTCTTTTCTTGTCTTGTGATTCTTTCCTTCCTGCATTGCTGGGCCTTTCAAAGGTCTCACTCGGAGTCGGAAGATAGGCAAAGAATGCTTCGCAATGCTGCTGTTGCCTCTCATCGCTCCAACGTAACTATTTGGTTGGCTCAACAGCAAATTGCTCATATCCAGGAGCCAACTGATACTTCCCAAATCCTCGTAGTGCTTTGACTGCTTCTGCTCGATAGCTTGCAGTCCATTCTTTTAGCATAGCAACCACCTAAAAAATAGTGCTATAAGTACTCCTAAAAACTAGATAGACAATTGGCTTTTATCATTCCAAGGATAAGAAAATTTTATTTGGTGAATCATTCACCTTTACGACCCCAAAATGGAGAACATTAGCTCATGTGAAAGCATTCAGTATCATATGGTGTCATCGTAAATATGAGACCATATTCGATTCTAATGCAGCTTTCCACACACAGTAACAAATGCCTGACATTATTGATAGTGATTTGAAAAAATATGGAACGGCTCAATATCTATGCTTACTTAGAATCACAGCAAAATTAGCTGAAGCCTTGCAGCATGTCCATCATGACAGAATTGTGCATAATGACCTCAAGCTTGATTAAGTTTCTGTTATCCGAACATACAAAGGGCCAACTTCCAAACCGTGGCTGCCAATGATTCTAGACTTTGATGAGGGTCAGGTCGAAAACTCGGACGTCTCAGACTTCTCGGACCAAATTGTCTGAGTTTTCCAGGTCGGAGTTTTCCTTTTAGCCCTATGTTCAAACTTGAAAACACGGACCTCTCAGACAAAATTGTCGGACTTTTTCTTTGTCCAAACTATCAAATTTCTCCTATGCACTAGAAGAAAACTCGGACATGTTGGAACTCGAAACAGCGGACTTCTCGGACGAAAAGGTCTGACTTTTCCTTGGGTCCAAATTATCGTATTTCTTCCATGCATGCCTCCAAATTATCAATTTCCCCATGAATTTCTCTAAGATGTTGATTTTTTTCTTAAATTTTGGGACACTTTGCAAGTTAGAAAAAGTTTCTTGGCTGTTTAAATTCAAAGGGTAGTTCTAAGTTTTGGAAATTGGGCTTACCGTTTCTTATAAGTTTAGGATGACTGTACAGAAAGCCTTTATTCACTGAATCATTTAAAATAAACATTCAAGAATAAAATTAATCATACCTTGATCAGAGTTTTCTGAATCATGATGTTTCCAGCTGAGCCCGTTATCAAAGTGAGAAACTTTGAAACTTTGATTAAGAAACTTTGATTGCTTTGCGTTAAAAGTTTCAAGTTTCTTGAATCATCCGAGTTTGTGTGCTGAAAACTTCTTAATAACTGTCATCAAATTCACATCTGTATCACCCTAGGGGGGTGTCCTTCATCTCTGTATGCTTTAGTGAATATTTCTGATTAACCAAATGTTTGAGCTTCACTTCCATTACAGAATTCTATACCATTTTTAAATCAACAATTTTAATAAGGATACATTTCCAGTTGACCACAGCTCTTATCACTCATTTCCTGTGTAGGGCTATCTAAAGTAAACCAGGGTAGGAATACTCGTCAGTGACCAAAACAACTCACACCCAGAACTTATTGAACTTATGGTTTCAAAGTTTTATGCTAGACATGGTATTGGGCATTAGTAAATTTGACAATTCTGGCAATAAATAGATATCTAAATGCAACTAAACGTGGAAGTATCAAAAGGGCGATTGCAAATGACCGGACACAACAACTTTCACAACCTCCGCCGAACCCGTTTTGGCATATACGCTCAGAAACAATCAATGAAAATGAATACGCTCATTTCTTATAAAAAACACTTGGCTCTAGACTTTGCAACTTTCTATGGACACAGTTCTTATTGAAAAGACTTTCTTAACTCTTTTAACTTTCACGAAAAGAAAGTAAATGATCGACCCTGCTCTATATGTAACAAAATTGAAAGCGAAATACATTGTCTTATGACTTTTTACAATACAAAGAAGATAAGGAAAAGCTGTTTAACCCTGTAATTCAGCAAGAACCATTTTTCAGATTCATGGATGATAAAATTCAGATTCAAACTGATTCTTGAAGCTTCTTTGCATTATCAAACCTAAAAGAGACGTAAGATGCAATATCGATGCAATATTGAAATTGATCATCCAGTGATAACTTTTAATGATATTCCTTTGAAAAAAGTAAGTGAACATAAACATTTAGCCATTATCTTGGACTCGAAACTTTCCTTCTCTGCCAATATCAACGCAGCTATTTCTAAAACAAGAAAGGGTATTGGCTTGCTGAAATATCTTTCTAAATATCTCCCCAGGCAGACTCTAAGCGAATTATACAAGCTGTACGTGCAACCCCATCTAGGTTACGGAGATGTTATTTACCATATTCCGGCGAAAATATCTGAATTCAGTCAAGGTATGACCTTGTCAAATCTAATTGGAAAGTTAGAGTCTGTCCAGTATTCTGCTGCTCTGGCTGTAACAGGAGCTTGGAGGGGAACATCGCAGGAAAAACTTTATGCAGAGCTTGGCTGGGAATCACTAAATTTCCGAAGATGGAGCTGGTGTCTAACTTTGTTCTTTAAGATTGTAAATAATTTGACCCCTTTGTATTCAAAGGAACCAATTCCACTTCTCCACCGGTCCAACTAATCTCTTCGTAACCAGGATGTTATTGGGCGAATAGGGGCAAGAACAGAAAAATTCCAACCTAGCTTTTATCCGCACTGCTTAGCTGAATGGAATGAACTTGATCCGGAACTGAGACATGCACTATCCGTCACCGTCTTTAAGAAGAAGCTTCTCTCGATAATTTGTCCCCCTGCAAAATCTGTCTTTGGGATTTACGACCAAATAGGTTTATCCTATCTTACTCAAATCAGAGTTGGTCTAAGCAAATTAAACCTCCACAAATTCTTACATAATTTTAGGGATACTGTAAATTCAATGTGCCCAATGAATGACGGCATTGAGGATGTGAAGCACTTTTTGTTGTTCTGCCCTTCATTTGAAGTGCAACGACGAGATTTTCTCGCTGGAGTTTCTGAATTATTACGTCACGTGTAGTGCTATGTTCGTGTTTTTAGTTTTATGTTGCCATTTGGTAGACGTTATTTTTCGCTCCAAATGGCATTGTTTTAGTAGTAGGGTATAGTATTTTGTAGGTAGTGTTATTAGGTAGCATGCATTGTAAGCTTTTAGCTTGATATATATATATATAAAAGATGCAATATCCATATTAAAATAATCAAAGAATTTGGGCCAGTATTTAGAGTTTCATAAAGTTATCAGATTTCTGGTACTCTGAGTACCTTACGAGGCTCTTAAAGGTTTGATAACAATCTTCAAGTTCACTACCTGTACCTCTGTGAAATGATTATGTCCGACATTTCCGAATATTCTCCTAAAGCATGGAAGACTCTTCGCATCTATTTTCTTCAAGCAGTCAGATAGGAATGGACCTTACTTATTTTGAGAGCTTTATTTATTATATCATCAACTGTAATAAGTAATCGGAAAGTAAAATGACTAAACAGAATTTCGCTTCTCGAAAAAAGCTAAGAAATTCGGTAATTTGGACATAAAGGAATTTTGGACCTTTTCGTCCGAGAAGTCCGCTTTTTCGAGTTCCAACATGTCCGAGTTTTCTTCTAGTGCATAGGAAAAATTTGATAGTTCGGACAAAGAAAAAGTCGGACAACTTCGTCCGAGAGGTGCGAGTTTTCAAGTTTGAACATAGGGCTAAAATGAAAACTCGGACAATTTGGTCCAAGAAGTCCGAGTTTTCGACTTTGCCGTTCTCTTAGTGCACAATAAGTGTTCAACTTTGATGAGAAACTTAAGTGTAAATCCCGAAGGCTTTTTCTTAAATCGTTGAACCCATATTGAAGATCCGATCATATTCTTGCATCATTCATTTTCATTTTCATATCTTTATGCACAAAATCCCTATCAGCTATAAAAAAAACTTATAAATCCTAATAACAACAAAATTAAAATATCTAGTACAATAGTGTAAAGAATTAAAAACACAAGTCCTAATCATGGCCTAATCTGCAGAATGCTGTTCTACCTAGGGATCGTGCTTTGGGAAATGTTGCCGATTGAGTAACAAATCCTTCAACTTCTTTTTGAAAGTGTAAATCGTAGGACTTTGTCTAATGTTCGGTGGGATTTCATTCCAAACTTTGGCTGCGGAATAATAGAAACTTACATCTTCCCGTCTAATGTTGATACACAGGATCTGTACTGCTGAATCCAGCAAATCTATTGTCTCAAGGGTTCCACTGAGGGCACATTCATCATTCTGCGAACCATTTTCTGGGTAATGAAAGCTTCCATCTCCTAGCTTCTTTTTGAGAGTGGCGATTCTCGTTATGTCTCCTTCCACTCGTTCAATTAAGGAGAAAAAGAAATTTTTCAAGTAAACACCTTCCTGATCTTCAACAACTTCCTCCATCTTTGGCGGGCAACTTTGATGCCATCCGCCATTATGGGGAAAAGCGCTCGCCCCAGTAATAATGAACATATTACTTTGGACTGAATAATATTTTGTATTGAAGAGAACTTTTCACATTGTATTGGCTATATTTATACATTGAATATATGTTTTATGCAGAACATATCTTCGCATTGAATAAAAACTTCTCACTGAACGTATTCATAAATTGAAGGAGTGTTTGGATGTAAGACGCATGTTCTTTGCATTGAATACTTTCTTATATTGAATGTAATATTGCATTGAATGCATTTTGTGTTTCGGATGCATATTTTCATACTAAATTGTAGAGTTTTGGTGTACAGCCTGGGACTGAGGCTACTGGAAAACGAGGCCGCTGAGGAGAAAGGAAGACGGCCATTTTGTTTTGACATGAGAGACACACACTGCATCGCTCAAAGACCTTTCTAAAGCTTGTTTATTAACTGTAAGTGCTTTTGTTTTGTTATGTATCGCCTAAGGGCTTTCTAGGACTTGCTCATTAATTGTTTAGTGTTTATGTTTTATTATCCAATCGGTTGTTCTCCTGATTTATCTATATGCCAACTTATGCTTTATTGTAGGAAACTAAATTGTTATCCTCAGCGTTGTCAGAATAAATATTACGAACTTCGATGAGTCTTTCTTTATGAGGATAACAATTTAGTTTCAGTTAATTTAGTTCCATTTCCCAGGTAGCAGCAGCAGCTGAGACCAGTGTGGGACCCTCACCCTTGCCTCGCCGACGTAGGCACACCAAGCCTACTCATGGCCCTGTGACGCTCGACCACCATGTCTTCACAAAGGGTGAATGGAAAAAGGCCCGCCTCAGGCCCCACCTGCACATTAAGGTTACAGTCTCAGTTGACACTCCACCCCAAGCGAAGCACGCCGGCTCACGCCACATCTTGCCTCATGCAGAGATAATTGCCATCCCTGACACTGGCACCCAATCTGACCTCTGGTCCCTGTCACAGTTCCTCGCCTGTGGATTCTCTCGTGACGACCTACGGCCCGTAACCATCGGCCTCACAGCAGCAAACCGCTCTCCAATCTCAACTGAGGGGGCGTTTTTCGCTAAGCTTCAAGTTGCATCCTCAGAGGGTGAGACCACCTCCTGTCGCTCAATGGTTTATGTTAGCAGTTCCTTCCAAGCCATGTACTTATCATACGAGTCCATGCTCAACCTCGGCCTCCTACCATCCACATTCCCGGCTGCCGCCAATACCAACACCGGCAAGCCACATGCCTCTCAGGATCATCTGCTCCCGATCAATGCTGTTAGCAAGCTCAACCGTGGTTGCTTTGCTCCAGGCAGTGGTGACACCAGCTCTTGTTCATGCCCACAACGTGATGTCACCCCCCAACGCCCGTCCGAATTGCCGTTCCCCTGCACGCCAAAGAAGAATGGACGTATGAAGACGTGGCTACTTGATAGGTATGGATCATCCACATTTAACACGTGCCCCCACAGGGCACTTCCTTGCATGGAAGGGCCACCTATCCAGGGGCGTCGTGGGTACCTATTGACAGGGAGGGCATAACTTGCTGATTTTCCGACGAACAATGACGTCAAAACTAATGGCGTCATCATGCGCATGCGCAGTTTTCTTGGGAGGAAGCGTTCCGTTTGACGTCATCTGTTGTGCATTCATCATATCATAAAAGAGTTTCAACAAATTATTTGCTGACCGAGAAATCATTTACAGATAATTCAGTCATAACTGCAACAGCGGCGTGGCGTCGTGGCCAGGGTAAATTAAGTGCCCAGGGGGGGCACTCAGCAGATACGGATACGGGGGGGTCAGTCCAAGAAATTTTTAGGCAACCCAAAAATATCATTTCAGCTTCACTGCAACCCAAAAATATCAACTCATTTCATACTTAGAAACCAGTAAATGAACATAAAATGTTCCGAAACAATGCAAATAGAAAAGAGCATTACCTCTAATGAACCCAGAAATATCAGTTCAACGATGTTTGGTATCAAAAAATATCATGAACATAGTTTTAGTTTTCTTTGGACCCAAAAATATCACTTTTCACAATATTCTGACCCAAAAATATCGGACTCACCTCCCCGTATGTGTATGTGCTGAGTGCCCCCCTGGGATCAAGTGGAGATAGCGAGCCATGGGGCTTTGGGGGCGAAGCCCCCAGAAAATTTTTGGGGCCACGCCCTTTACTTTGGCTTAAAATGCATCTCCCAACATAATACTTGCCAATGGGGATGAGGAAATTTTGATAATTTTGTGAGAGTTATTCGGTAATGCAGAGTGCGAGGAAAATCTTTGAAGAAACATCCTTTGCTTTGGCTTTCAGAGCATGTCCCAATATCATGCTTGCCATTTGACGCAGAAGACATCTCCGAACATCATGCTTGCCATTAGTGACGTACAAGAAAATTTTGATAATTTTGTGACTGTTATTCGGTAAATGAGAGTGCGAGAAAAATTTTTGAAAATACTTTATTTACTTTGGCTTAGAATGCATCTCCCAACATCATGCTTGCCATTGGCGACGATGATAATTTGTTTGTGATACTTATTTAATGAACAAGAGTGCGAGGAAAATTTTTGAAGAAACGTCTTTTACGTTGGCGTAGAAGGCATCCCCTGATTCCATATCACGGCAAGAAGAACGTACGTTTCTGTATAGTTTTTAGATCAGAAATGTGTAAGAAACGGACCGTTTCTGAGGATTTTTGCTGTTGAGATTCGATGGAAATTTGACATTTCCGCTTTGATTTCTGACATAAAAAATCGTCGGAAAGGCACATTTCCGTTTCTTGTTAGTCTCATGGCAGAAATTTGGACATTTCGGACGTCATGAAATCTGCCGTTTCTTCGGAAATTTGGCAGAAATTGAACGTTTCGGAAGAGAAACGAAAGGTTTTTTCCAATTAAATGTGAACGTTTCCTCTCAGTTTTTGCATAAGGAACAAACTAAACTTTGTCTGAAGATTCACCGCAAGAACATCATACGTTTCTGTGTAGTTTTCACGTCAGAAATGTGTAAGAAACGGACCGATTCTGAGGATTTTACACGTGGAGATTCAATGGAAACTTCACATTTCGCTTTGATTTCGGTTGGACATATCGGACGTGATAAAATCTACCATTCCTTTAAGAAAAGTTGCACGAAAGGTTTTCCAACGAAATGTGAACATTTCCATTCAGTTTTTGCAAAAGGAGCAAACTAAACACTTTCTGATAATTACAGCTCATGCCGTTAAAAGATCATACATCAATTGCAGACTTAATGAGAAGAGATTGAACGATGAAATTATGAATTATGATCATGATACGTTATTCTATTATTGTCAATACAACATCATACAACCATCATTACACGTATTTTTATACAAATCTCAGATCGCAAAAAGTTAAGAAACTCCACTACTGGAAAAATATAACTTAAGAAAGTACTTGTTTTCACAGAGAAAATCTACTGGAAAAATATAACTTAAGAAAGTACTTGTTTTCACAGAGAAAATCCTTAACATATTTTTACTTTATTTTCACTTGTTTCCTGTATCATATTACTTGGGAGGGGGGTACTTGAGCAGTATCTAATCATTGGAACACCCAAGGTTTGAAATGTTCACGACGTCATATTCCGTGAACATAAAGATTACAGTAGTGTCCCGCATATAAGGAGCACAAATTTAAGAAAGACCAGTCCTGATTTTCAAAATAATACCCCCTTTGATAAGAAACAGGCTCAGGTCTGAAAAACGCTTGTTTCTTACTTAAAGGTTGTTGACATGAGAATGGTTTCTATTTTTAGCTTTCCAATTAAGTAAAACTGTATATTAGACTTGCCCCAAGTCGATTTCGCCAATCAAAAAAATGGGAAAGGGAAAATTAGGAAAGGGAAAAACGAAATGTTTCGTCGTTCACTGTTTCAGGCAGACTTATTGCAGATGACGAAATAGACTTGGGGCAAGTCTAACTGTATATCTATTCAAAATAAAAACAAGAGCTTGCATGCAAATGAAGCAAATGAAGCAAAGAAAGCACCTTCCAGGAATAACTGTAGCTTTCATTAGAAGTGCAAATTAACAAAATGCAAAATCAAAATACGATAGTATGTTTGAATGGGAGAAGTTCATTGATAGTGCACAGTTTTTCTAATAAGAATCTTAAGAAACTTTACCCTGATATGAAGTTTATATCTCATTTTATAAGAAACACATCAGACCTGAAATTGAACATGTTGTTTCTTATATGCGGGACACTATTGTATCATAGAATGTTTAAGAAACCCTTCATGAACTCTAAATACTCAAAATCTGATGATTCTAAGAAACTTTCAGTAGTGGGCCCTAATTCTTAGTTTCGCTAACAAATACGTGCAATCAAACCACTTTAAAAGAACTTAAGTTTAATTCCAATCACAAAGCTGTGAAGAAGGAATTAGCATTCCGATGTTTTCATGAGTAAGCAAAGTTTGTTCAACCGGGACCGCCTATGCCAAAAGACATCATTTTCCGCAGTGGCGGACACTTGGGGGCAAGGGGGTGCGATCGCCCCCAATGCTAGCTAGAATAAAGAGCTTTTGTTCAAAAACAATAGAAATAAACAATACTTTTTACTGAAACAACGACTTCGCCCCCAATATTTGGCAAAGTGTCCGCCACTGATTTTCTGTCATGTCTAGGCAATGTGCAAAGGACATGGCACTTTCAGTCACTGAAGAGGACGCTTTTTGAAAACACCCCTCTAAGTGCATGCTTCCACGATTAATTTTCTTTTAACATGAAAAAATATAAAAAATGTCGTTTGCTTGAAAGACTGATATTACACCTTTTGGAGCATGTGCTCAGATGTTTTAGACATGGAAAAGGGGAAGTTTTGCGGGGTAGTTGAAACATTTCTACCTTCACTTTCCAACACAATCACAAACAAGCGCTGTCCTTGCATTTAAACCAATGGATCAATTTGATTTTTCTCGAAGTTTGCGTCACCAATTTCGCCAGAATGTTAAGTGTGAAATTCCTTGACAAGATATCTTTGAAGTAAAAATCATCATGATAGTGATGGCCTTTCGTTTCAAAGAGCCATTTACACCCGTGGTCTGATAGGCGCATGGTACAGTTTGAGAATGTCTGAAAATCAAATTTGACCTAAACTGATACTCTGCTGCTCCAAGACTCTGCTGTTGCCAATATCTCAAACCGACCAGAATCTTTGGCATAACATGAGGAAATTTCGTTAATACGTTCATGCTCATATCGCAACATTTTGATGTGGATCGTAGCAGAGAGATATTTGAAAATGCTCCTGGTATGGATGAAATCTTTCCAGTGGGAGGAAGATACATTTTCACAAATACGTGCGGACTCAGCAGTGGTGGATTAGGGGCAGATGGGGGCAGTGCCCCCCTCTTCACGATGAAAACTCAGCGTTGACGCCCTCTTTTTGGCAAGAACAGCGCCCTTATCCTGACCTAAATGCACTCTTTTTTCAGTGTTTCGTTCTGAATGCGGGGGAAACATGTAAACTGCGGCGTTATTCAGTAGAAAAACAAGATAATTTCTCGAATAACGTCCCAAAATTTTTCGTGCGCCTTCGGCGCGCTCGCTTCCCCCTTCAACTGCGGGCTGGATCCGCCCCTGGGACTCAGCCAAAGTCATTCGCCAATGACAAATTTGAGAACAAAACAGATCAAAATATAAATGCAGACAAGGTCGGGCTTCAAGTTATATTTGTTCACTTTACGATTTGTGATAGACTTACACGAAAGGTATGATGCAGTATTTGACGGATTAGAATATGTTCTGACATTTTGTAAGATGAGGGAGCACATAGAAAATCATTTTCTGTTGTAGAACAAAATGGTAATATCAAGGTATTTTTCGTTGATAATAAAAGGAGACCTATTATGAGATTGGACTCTGACATTCTGGGGCGGGCAGGTGCTGTAAAGTTTTCACCAGACGCTTGTTCTACTGCCAAAAAAAACCATCATCCGGCACAATGGTGAAATTCGACGAATTTGACTTCTGTTCTGACAAGATACACTCAATCGCTGTTCTACAGAACCACCAAAACTACTAAAGAGGCACCCCGTCAACATTCAGGAGAGGGTCACGTTATTGGACGACTAAGAAGGAGCAAATTGTTACTGTTGATCATAAAAAGAAAGCATCTCATCTTCATACCTGAGGGCAGTTTCCAGTCAGTGGTCAAATAGCAAAAGCTATAGAATTCAAATGTTGATGGCACACAGTTTACCTTCTACTGGTTCTACCTTTTTTGGCAAATCTATTTAAAAAAGAACAGTATCCCAACCATGGCTACCACTTTTGGTTGATTTTTCCTAGAAATGATATAACGACAACATGTCTTCAGGATATCGATTAACTTTTGACAATTTTCATGTCCTACAATGTGATTTCCAGAAAAAAACTACGAGCTTTGGGATAACCATTGTTGAATTCAAACTTTCCGCTAACTTGGAGAAACATAACAGCAGCAGAAATATGTCGATGAAGGATTGATTTGGGGCAAATATGGTGCAAAGAATTTAATGATACAAAAGTTTTGAAGGGAGAAAGGACAACCGTCCCCAGTGTGATTTGCCTTTAGGTCACACTTGGTTGGACTTTTTTTCCCAGTGTAATGTAGATAATGTCCAAAAAACTTTGCAATCATTTGTCTGTCAATTGGAAGCTAAAGAAAACGAGATAACAGACATCGCAGCTCTTCCAAAACAAGTGGGCGTAGGTATTTGGGGACAGTTTGTATAAGTTGAAATATATTGATTTTACGGATTCTAGACATAATGGGTTCAAGCACCTGAAATAACTAAAGGATGCTTTGATAACATTTTGAAACACATATTAGATCAAATTGCATCAGCACCTTAATATATGATCACTATTCCCAGTTCTTCAGCTACCAATGAAGCAATTCCTTCAGCCCATTACCATTAAACCCAAAAATTAAAAATGCATCCCCAACATCTTTGCCATCAAACATCCATTCTTCACTCGCATCCATACAAATAGGCACTTTCTTGAGAAGTACATGCTTGCTTGTAGCTCAAACAGCTTGAAACAAAAGAAAGAACTAATCAGATGAAACATTTTTAGATGACAAATACTGACCTATTAAAACCAAAACAAACAAAAAACAGAATTCATTACTCATTGTTTTCAAGAGATGCCAGTTTAAAGGCAAGAGAGTCATTCTTGTTTTCAAATGTTTTGACCCTGTGAGCCAGCTCAAAGACAAAAACAAACTGTACATGTACAGACATAGCATCAAACAGTTTTTACAAATTAGAAGTTTGTGTATTCTTATTGGAAATGACTTCACAGTAGGAGCAAAAGTCCTAAGTCTCTTCTTTGAAGCACAAATACCAGTACATATGGTTAAATGATAATAGCAACACATTTCAATTTGATGGGCGTAAGAATGTCAGGGATCCAACCATTTACTACTCTTCAAAATAATTTCAATTAAGAAAATAAATCAATTTAGCTTGCCTTGCAACTTGAATGTTGAATTGCATCATTTTCCTATAGTTCTTAATTAACTATGATGTTGTTTGCACATTTGTGTTCTACTTTCCTCCTGTTTTCAAGGTTCAGTAACTTTTCCGGTTTATTGGGATATTTTTAACCCACCCCCTTTATTCCAGCCCCTCAATCTATTCTAGACTCAAGAGTAATCTTTTCTCTGCTCAATCAGATAAAAAGTATAAACATAAGTTTTGGCATAAATGTGTTTCTTTGGATAGTGATTTGCATTCTGCTAAATTATTTTTCTGTTTTGTATTTGTGGATGATGACTGTGTTGGTTTTTATTCTCCTACTGCCTGAAATAAAATGAGTATAGTTCCTGCACACTAAGACCTCAGAACCACGCTGATCAATATGCTATCATGATGAAAATGATTGGGTTTACTGGATACTGCAAAGGGGATAATCCGATGCTAGATTGCCAACATTTCAAAATTCCCATTTCAGCTGGATACCAGATGAAAATCCAACAGGCTACCGGATTCCTGAGAATTTCATTTAAATAAAATTTGCAGCAGATGGCAAAACCAGTGATAAAAATATGTATGAAACATATACGGTAAAGCCCAAATTATTCATACTGGGACCCACACCAAATACTAAGTATGTTGCATTGTTCTGTTTGAGAGTCAATTTTACAGTGGCTAAAGTTTTGTAAGAATATGGATAAAAGGCTGAAAATAAGCACAACAAGAGGCATTCAAAGAAATAAAATATCTTGTAAACTGATCCGTAATGTAACAATTCAAAATACTCCAAATGTGGCATGGGTATGAATGACTTTGGGCTTTTCTGTATACAGCAGAGCAAATCAAGATATGCTCTACAGCAGAAATGTACAAGAAGGTACTTTTTGTTAAAAGGGAATTGACATAGTTAAAAGCTGGCCAGGGCCAAAAGTATACTCAACAGCTTCCATGCATCATGTTTCATTCTGTACAGAAACAATAGGTTTGCTGGCATTTCTCTAGTCTAATTATAACAGCTATATGACACATCTGGTTGGAAAAGAACAGTTCAGTTCTATATAACTATTACACCCATGCCAGAAATGAGAAATGAAGACTTGCATGGTTGAAAACAAATTGCTGTGAGCACTGACCACTTGAACAAGTTTGTGCATTCAAGAGGCAAAACTGTTTACATATATTGAAAAATAAGAACAGAAATTGATAATATGATGGCCCAGCATTACTCTCTTTTTCTCAACCATCAGCAAAATGTTACAGTTTGAAATTATGATCTCACCGGTGCTTCTTTCTCCATCCTCTTGACTCTTCCCGATGTCAGCAATCAATCTGGAATGCTATCATGAAAGAGAAGAAGAGAAAAACCCACATTTTCTGAATAATACAACAAAAACTTGAAATACATATAGCAGCTTTCACTTTAAAACTTACAATCATTCCAAGTTACGATGTGCGAATGGCAAGCTGAGTTGTATATTCCAGCCTGGTGGTTGCAAAAGTTGATCTTTGTCACAATCAAAGAAATAAAGAATTACTTCCCAAAATCTTATTCCAAATTTATGATATATATACACATATTTTTTTCAAAAACAACCAAGAATTTGGTTCAGTATTGTAAGTTACTGAAAACATCAGACTGGTGTTTACCTGAATGTTTCAAAACAAAGATTTTCTGAAGCCTTTCCAATGATTAGACAACTACTTTTCAAGTAATACGAGACAGGAACCAAATGGGAATAAAGACGAACATGCTGAAGTTTCTTCATTTTTGGCAATCTATGAGTACTTACAATTTGTAGCCTCACATCACCAAACTGGTTCAATTTTTTGCAGTTTTGCATGTGAGCATAACTTTCTTGGCTTTAGTTTCACCTTAAAATGAGTCTAGCTTCATTTCACTATCAATGAATCATAACAGGCTGGTCACAATCCTATCAAGTTAAAAATTATAGACTCTCTGCTATAAAATTCCAATCAAATTTTTCAAAGTGTTTCTTCCTTTTCTGTGCCCTGCTAGCTTTCAAGAGGCCTTGCAAGAAGAAGTGCCAAAGCTTGTGCCTCCAAACACACCAGGAAAGATCTAAGGGCTTTGCAAGTGAGCACCTGGGTGGATTGAAGGTGTTGTGGCGCTGTGGTGTAATCCTCTGACATTGCAGCCAGAACAGTCAGGTGGAGTGGGTTCGAGTCCGGGTAGGGCCCCAACACTTGAGCGTCATGACAAGGGGTTGGACTCGATTAGGTCTGCTCTATTTCTGCGATCCCTGTGCTTGGCGCTAAAAAACGCAACCTCTTAATATCTGTTGTAATTTTTGGATATTTTTATTGCTGTGTCATATGTCAAGGATAACTTTCTGGTGTTCTGGAATCAATTTCTTTTCAAAGTGCTCAGTCAGCCAACTGGAGCTTCTTGTTAAGCGCCTGTATTCTCATTCCTCACTCACATGGTCTGCTTGCAAGATGTTTTCAGATCAATTAATAAATGCCCATGATTAGGTATACTTCAATGCTTCAAAACCCAAATGTTTGAAGAAAAGTAAAAGGAATTGTGTACTAACCAGTTTTATCCTTGCTTTGCAATTACAACTTGACACTGACAGGAGCTTGGGGGAATGAAACAGAACAGGTTATTTGTAACTAACTCGAGAATGGCAGCAAATAAAGTGGGGAATGAAGATGCTACTTGCATGGTTGAAAACAAATTGATTTGATCGCTGACCACTTGGACAAGTTCGTGCATTCAAGACGCAGAACTGACTCACATATATTCAAAACTAAGAATAGAAATTGATAATATGCTGGTCTAGCATTCCACTCTTTGTATCAACCATCAAGAAAGATTTAGAGTTTGAAATTACTTGCTATGCTTCAAAATATGATCTCACCAGCTTTTCTCCTTCCTCCTCTTGCAGTCTTGAGTTTCTTGACCAGACTGTTGATGTCACAATCAAGCTGGAGTTCTATGATGAAAGAGATTGTTCCAGAATCTCTCTTAATTTGAGACAAAATAGGACAAAATCTTGACAGCAGACAAAATGCAAAACTTTGAAAGACTAACATAAAAATGTAAATTTTGACAATGAAGGAGTGCCCTGTGGGGCAGGTTCTCGTGCTGATCTTTGAACAAAAGTTAACCAATTTGTTTCTTGTTCGAGTGACCAGGTCCCTACTCGGCAATACAAAACATCTGCCTGCCGCCGGGCCTAAATAAAGGAATTTCTGAGGAAAACTTAGATCATCGCACCTCATCCATAGTTCAAACCCTCTAGCAATTATAAGTTTCTAAATTATTTTGAAAGCAAGGTAGAACGGAAAGATCTTCTCGTAGGCCAACCTCACACTTCGCCCGCCATTTTCCAGTAGCCGTTTGGCGGTGGCCTAAAAGGTGGAGATCAGTTAAAAAAGGGTACCTATAACAGGCCTAATGCAAAATAAAAGACTCAACAAACCTTTCTGTAGAGACTTTCAATGCTTGACTTGCTGCTCATTCTAAGAAACTTCTTGATTTCATACACTTTCTTGGCTTGATAAGTGTGTACGCAGCTTGGAGGAATACCCTCCATCATTGCTGAACGTTGAGGAAAGAATGAATTTGAGCGCCAAAATGTCAAACGACGTTCGGAACAAAAGACTCCTGTCATAGAAAGAGGACTGGGAACGAATATAGTAGGGATTTCTCCCATTGGAAATGGTGAGAAATTTTACGTGTGAATTTCGCAAGCCAGAAACTGATCGGAAACTCTGCGTGTGCATTTCCCAAAATGGAAATTAATTGGAAACTACGAGTGTGAATTTCAGTCTAAGAAACTAATCAGAAATGTGAAAATCTCGTTACTTAGAAATTGGTGGAAATTTCCATAGTTTTTGCCGTGTATTTAGATCACATTACAATTATTCGAATCAAATGGAGCGTTACAAAATGTCATCACGAAATTCTACAACAGTGCGCAATCTTCTCCTTGCTAGGAGAAAAATCATACACCACCAACGTACAAAACTTCCGCAGACGAAAATATCAATGAATCGTCCAAATAAGTAATACCGTCCAGTCAGTATCCCAGATGGAATGATTCGTTTCTACGATGTATGAATGAAGTTTGAAAGAGTGGAACGACAAACACCTAGTTTGTGCTTTGTGCCAAAAGCCAAAGAGATAAAGAATTTCCGAAAAATTTCTGAATTTCCGAAAATTTCCGCATTTCCGACGCTAGGGGGGGCAATTGCCCCCCCTGCCCCCCCCAGCCACGACGCTTCTGCACCTATCGAGATACACGTTGACCCGGATGCCATCCCCATTGCATGTCATACCCCAGCTAGCATACCTCTGCACTGGCAGCAAAAGGTGTGTGATGACCTGCTCCGTGACGAGGCCCTTGGCGTCATTGAACGAGTCCCACATGGTGAGCCGGTCACATGGTGCCACTGCATGGTAATAACACGGAAACACGATGGTTCACCTCACCGCACAGTTGATCTATCCCCACTCAATAAATACTGCAAACGGGAGACGTTCGCGATGGAATCCCCCTTCCATCTTGCCCGCCGCATCCCCAAGGCAACATGGAAAACCGTCACAGATGCATGGAATGGATAGCACAGCGTTCCCCTACGCCCCTCCGACAGACATCTTACCACTTTCATCACACCCTTTGGTCGCTGGCGGTACGCCAGGGCTCCCCAAGGATTCCTCTCCTCAGGAGATGGCTACAACTGCCGTTTTGATGCTGTCCTCTCCAATGTTGAGCGCAAGGAGCGCTGTGTTGATGACATTATCGATTATGACCAAGACCTTGCGAAGCACTGGTGGAGGACTATTGACCTGCTCACACGTATAGGGCAGGCGGGCATCGTCCTTAACCCCGACAAGTTCCAGTTTGCAGAAAAATGTGTCGACTTTGCTGGATTCAGAATCTCTGAGTCAACTATCGAGCCCCTGCCCAAGTATCTGGACGCCATCAGGGACTTCCCATCTCCCAAATCCACAACGGACATCAGAAGCTGGTTCGGACTGATAAACCAGGTGACACACTATGCACAACTACGTGATACCATGGCACCTTTCAAGCCCTTCCTCAGCCCACGCTGCAAGTTCACGTGGACCCCTGAACTTGAGAGCGCCTTCCAGACGTCGAAAAGAGCCAAAATTGATGCCATCCATAAAGGTGTGGAGATCTTCGACCTACAGAAGTGAACATGCCTCCGACCCGACTGGTCAAGGCGGGGCATTGGATATTTCCTCCTCCAGCAGCATTGCAGCTGCCAATCCGGCACCCCTGGCTGTTGTACAGATGGCTGGCGCATCACGTTAGCTGGCTCCCGGTTCCTCTCCCCCGCAGAACAACGGTATGCAGCCATCGAGGGTGAAGCCTTAGCCGCAGCCTGGGGCCTTGAACAAACACACTACTTCACCCAAGGCTGTGACAACCTGGTTGTCATCACCGATCACAAACCGCTGGTCAAGATCTTTGGGGACCACACCCTTGATGAGATCCCTAACCCACGCCTGTTTCGCTTGATGAGATCCCTAACCCACGCCTGACTTCTTTAACTATGGCGGCCATCATTATCTTGTTGTCGGAGACCGCCTCTCAGGATGGGTGGAAGTATTCTCCTCACCAGCAAGCACAAACCTCGCAGGAGCCACTGGACTAGTCCCGCACCTCCGCTCATTTTTCGCTACATTTGGTGTACCAGAAGAGCTCTCTAGTGACGGTGGCCCAGAGTTCACAGCAGGTGAGACAGAGGCCTTCCTTCGGCTATGGGGCGTACAGTGCCGTCTCTCCTCCGCTTACTTCCCTCAATCCAATGGGCGAGCGGAAGTTGCTGTCGAGACCACCAAGCGCCTCCTGATGTCAAACACAGGCCCCAACGGCAGCCTTGACCAAGATCGCTTCCTGCGGGCGATGCTTCAACTGTGAAACACCCCTGACCCAGACTGCAACCTATCACCGGCACAGATTATCTTTGGCCGGCCCATTCGTGACACATTCTCATTCGTCAACCGCCTAGAGAAGTTCTCTAACCCGCACATTCGCCCACTTTGGCGCGAAGCTTGGGCGGACAAAGAGCAAGCACTTCGCACCTGGATGACCCGCACTACTGAGTCTCTGAAACAGCACTCAAAGCCCCTCCGCCCACTGGCCATAGGTGAAAAGGTCTTCATACAGAATCAACATGGCAACAGCCCCACGAAGTGGGACAGATCCAGGACAGTAATGGAGTCCCTTAACCATGACCAATATCAGGTCAAAGTGGACGGTTCTGGGCGCCTGACTCTGAGAAACCGCCGATTCCTACGTGCATTCAACCCAGCCACACCAGATATTAAGTCAACAACCTCACCACCACCCCATGCACGCTGTGGGAAGCCAGCACCCTTCCTGATGGTGCCTACTAGACCTGCCTTGCAACCACTGGTGGAGAACCAACCCCTCCTAGCACCACCAGTGGCCGTACCCAACAGAGCCATGGACAGTCCTGTGCATCCTGCCCCTGCAGGCACACCACCGGTCCGTGAAAGGGGATCTGATGAGACACACCCAAGCAGCCCTACTTCTCGAGTGAGTAACGGAGTGCCAGCACCAGCAGACACGCCACCACCACACCAAGTCGCCCCACCGACCCCCCACCCAGGTCGTGAGCGTCGGCCACCTAAACGATACGAGCCCGAGACAGGCAGCTGGACTTGAAGGATGAGTCCGTTTACTATGGGTTCCACCGTTACTACCCGGACTGGGGGGGATGTAGAGTTTTGGTGTACAGCCTGGGACTGAGGCTACTGGAAAACGAGGCCACTGAGGAGAAAGGAAGACGGCCATTTTGTTTTGACATGAGAGACACACACTGCATCGCTCAAAGACCTTTCTAAAGCTTGTTTATTAACTTTAAGTGCTTTGTTTTGTTATGTATCGCCTAAAGACTTTCTAGTAGGGAGGTCGAACGTCCGCCTTTTCACATTGGAAAAATTCCACACAATGGGAGAAAAGTAGCTCGAAACATTAACTCATTTGAAGGGCAAAAATAATGCTAAAATAGATGCAAAATATATTAAAATGTTGAAAAAGGGTTGAATAATTGTATTCGAAGTTAATAATGGCAATTTTACCTTCTTTTAGACGATTTTGAGGCATTTTGCTTTGCGCGATTTTTCTCCGGTTTCGGCTCTCGCGGCACCCGGTTGCTCGCGTACCTAGGCCACTTTGTGACGCTTTCGGCCAATGAGCCTCACTTCGAATAGGGGTATTTTTAGCATATTCTTGAAGAAGAGGCTTTGGGCTCCACGCTGATGGGTCCTTTTCGGCGATCGGCCAAGGAGAAGTGTGCGACAGCGCGACTCGAAGATTTCAGTGACGAATTTTTTGTGGAAGGAATAAAGTTTCACGGAAAAAGTAGGTACCCAGTTAAACTTTATTCTATTTTCTGTTAATTTATCGACTTTTTATCTTGTTTTGATCCCGTGCTCATTTGCCAAATTTCAATTTTTCTCCGGAGCTTTTAAGGCTCAAGTCACGCCTCACAATCCTGACTCGTGCCTCTTTCTTTTTCGGCAGGATCAAAGAAATTCATAATGGCGGACAGCAAGATGGCTGACTGCCAGCTGATTGGTATGACCGATGATGAGCTCAATTTATTTATTGGTGAAGGAAAAGTTCCCTCTGGATGGAATCCAGTGGACTTTAGAATAACCCATGGCTTATTGAGTCAAATTTTCTCATCATTGGAGTCCTTTGGTAGACCTCAGTCTGATATTGTTGAAATTTGTTCAACCCTTTTGGATGTTGATGTTGATAAGGTTGCAAAGATAATAAAAAAGCCAAGCAATCTCAAAAGATCCATTTTTAATTCTCTTGCAAAAGACAAGAGTAATTTTTCAAAGATCTATGAGCCACTTTATAAAACTGATATGGGCAAAAGTTCTGATTGCATTGTTTTGAAAAGCAGGGGTTTAGATTTGAAATTTTTAGACTCAATTTGCAAAGGAAATGTTGTTTTGCCTGATGGTTTTCAAAAGTCCCCACTAACTAACCAGGAAATTTTAATCTTACTTGATGCCAAGACAAAACTAAATGCATCTTGGATTGATTTTAAAGACTGGGTTTGTGTTTTATGTTGTGATGACAATGAAGTAATTTTTGAGGAGAGTCTTCGAACAGCAGTTTTAAAAGTGAAGGAAAGGGTTAATGACCTCAGAAAGCACCAAAAATTGCCAGATGTTGAATTTTTTCTAAATGATTATTTTGTTAAACCAACAAATAGGTATGAGAAAAGAAAGCATGCGTTAGTGTCAGGTGTATCAGATCCTCAGCACATTGATGTGAAAGAGAAAACTAAGATGATTGAGATATTATTAAACAAAGTGGATGTAAGCGAAGAGAGAATAAGTTGGTTGATAAATAAATTGAATGAGGAGAAAGAAGGAAGGAGACTTGCTGAAGGTGATGCTGAAAATTTAAAAAAAGAGTTGAATAATGCAATTATTGATTTGAAAGCCAGGGAGGATGAGTTGAAAGGCCTTGTAGAGAAAATTGGTGTCTTGAATTCTAAAAATGTCAACAGAAAAATTAAAAGATTGCGCACAAAGTATGATGAAATTGAAGAGGAGAATAAAGAGATGCTTGTTGATTTATCAACTGAATTACTTGAAAGAGATGAACAGCTAGCTGAGAAAAACCAGCAAATAGAAGAATTGATAACTAATTTAGATAAAGCCATCCATGAAAAATTATGTGCACAAAGAATGAAATCTCATTACAAAACTGAACTAAAAAAGAAATCTATTGATGATAGCAGAAAGATATTTAATTCAAAGATTGATGATTTAAAGGAAAGAATTGCTGAATTGGAGAATGAGAAGCTAGAAATTGAGGAAAGATTAAATGTTTTTTTGAAGGGAGAAGATATTTGTTTTTTTGAAAATGGAAAATATGTTGATGAGATTCGAATGTTGTATGAGGATTTGCTTTGTTTAGGAGTTAGCACAAATAATGTTGAAAATGTTATTAGAAAATGTTTGAAAGTAGTTGGGGTCAATGTTCACAATCTCCCAAAGGCCACATTTGCAAAGTACATGCTTTATGAGGCAAGGTCACTGGCACAACTTCAAGTTTTTGATGAACTGACAGAAAACTGGAACACAGAGAACAGGACTTTGCATTCTGATGGTACTTCAAAGAAAGGGAGATCATTTATAACATATGATATTGTCAAAGATGATGGAGAATGTTTGATAACTGGCCTGAGGGAGATTGCGAGCGGAGATTCTGCTACACAGTTGAAAGTTTTGCAGGATGTTCTTGGTGATGTTTGTTTAATGTTTGAGAATTCTGGTCTTGTTGGCAAGGGTGGAGTGAATGATTGGGTCAACAAAATAATTAAAAGCATAAAGAATGTGATGTCAGATCGCTGTGCAGTTCAAAAAAAGTTTAATGAGTTGTTTACTTGCTTCAGGAAGGATGTTTTGCCAAGCGTTGTTGAGGGTTGGGAGTCTTTGACTCCAGCGGAAAAAGAAAAGTTAAGTGGAGTGAATGAGTTTTTTTGTGGGTTGCATTATCTTGTAGCATTGGCAGATCAAGCAGAGGCTTGTTGCAAAATCTGGGATACTTTGTGCTGGGAGGATAAGAAAGTTGGCTCTTTGGCACATGGGGGGTACAGCAAGGGTGAATCTGGAGCATACAGGCTGATCCAGACAGTTTGTAAATCAGTGCAAGAAAGAGGATGTGAGAAGTCTGGACGAATGATACATTTCAAAACCTTTTTAGAACAAGAAAGAAACATTCATGAAATTCCTTTAGCTCCCTTTTTTGGAAATCGCTTCAATATTTTATTTCACAATGCGGCTGGAACTTATTATTTGGAAGAACATTTAAAGATATTTTTTGAGCGTTATGGGAAAGACAACAAGCTCCTCTCAGCAGTACAACATGATCTAGAAGTTACATCTTTCTTAACAGCTTGCAGGGCTTTAGGTATGATCGACAAATTGATTACTGGTCCTCTCTGGAGGGCAATTTCAAAGGATGGGCATATTTTAGATATGAATGTTTTTTACCAACGATTGTATGATAAATTTATGTTGTGGGGGTCAGATGCATCAGAATTCATGACAGGTGATGTGAAATTATTTGGAGATGACATTTTGATCAGCAAAGATTGTGTATTTGATTATCTTTATTTGTCCAGAGGAGAGGAACATGAGCAGATGACAAAGCAATGCTTGGAGATAATTTTTAGTGGCTTTGCAGTTGTTACAAAGAGGTTGCTTGAGGATCATATGGAAGGGGGGAGATTTTGGAGTAAAGAACAAGATGAAGATTTTAGAAATGAAACAAAGAATGTTGAGAAAAGTAATATTAAGGCAGAAAGAGATTTTGGAATGCTTGATTACCAAATGAAATTGAAACCAAAAGCAACCGATTTTGCAATTGAAGGCATAATTATGTTCAAAGCCAACAAGACAGGTGATTGGAGGGGAAAACTTACTGATGAAAAAAGGATGAAATTCCTAGAAATTGCAAGGAAATCAAAAAATATGCAAAGAGAAAAATACTTGTCGACAAAACAACAAATTGCTACTCAAAGAGCACAAAAAATGTCAGAAAAGCTTGAGATGAAGGAGCATAAAGAAAGAGAACAACGTATCTTAAAGGAAAGTCTTCATTCTAAAATTGAAAAATTTGGTTTGTGGAAAACTGAAGAAGAAGTGATTTCAGGAGTGGGTAAGATTGTAGGAACTGGGAAGAAACGGGATGCACTCTGGTTGCAAATACGCTTCAGAAACAAAGTCCTTGGAAATAAGCATAGTGACAAGAGTGTTTTCCAATTAACTACTAAGGGGGTTTCCAATAGCCCAGAAATCTTGATTAAGAATCTTTTAAGAATTATCAAAGAAACTGAAAGGGATAAGGAATTGCTGACAGAAAGAGATCAAATTTCTGAAAAAGATACATCAAAAGTTTTTATTTTAGAGAAGAGCAAGTTCTTGGTTGAGAAGGATAGGTTATTGAAGAAAGCATCTGAGGATCCAAGGGAAACTACAAAAGGGAAAAAGAAACAATCAAAAAAGAGAATATCATTGAGGAAAGAGACATCAGAAATACCTGTAAGGTCACCAGTGATATCATGTGCTGAGGATCTGATTGGAAAGAGAGTTTGTCAGAGATTTGTAGATGAAGATGGTGAAAGATGGTACAAAGGTACAGTTATTAATGGTGGTATTGGAAGAAATCCTATGTTTACAATTCTATATGATGATGATCCTAATCTATATAAGTATAAATTAATGGAGGATTTTGAAATTGGAGATCTGGAATTGTTGACCTTAAGTAAGGAAGATTTGGTAGGAAAGGAAATTTTACATTTGTATACTGATGGTGACAATGATGAGTGTTGGTATAAAGCTGCTGTTGATGATGTTGATGAAGAGAGTGAAGACAGTGCAAATCCAGATTTTTTTGTAAAATATGAAGTGGATGGAGATTATAGTGATGAGGATGAATATTATTTGTGTCAGTTGTTAGAAGATTATCAAAATGGATGGGTTCGGATTGTCTCATAATTTTAACAAAATTAGACAGATATTTACTGATGTACATAAGGATTTCTGGTTGGTGCTTTTCAAATTTTTATGGAACATTAACATTTACTGTATATTCATACAAGCCAAATATGTGAAGTCAAGTAGTGCTATTCATATACTAAATTATATCAAGAATCATGAAGTAAAACTTTAGCCATAGGTAGATTTGTTGGTAATTTTGTTTATTGGGGTTAGGAGGGGTTGTGTTTTGGCAATATAGGCTAGGAGTGGTTCGGAAGGTAGTGGGTAGACCCATAATGGGCTATACAGGGTAGTGAGCATCCCTGCCTCCACAGCTCCAGGTCTGCTCTGGCTCCGGAGTGGTAGCACCTGTCTAGGGCCAGAGAGGGAAACTCTGTTTAAAACCAAGGTAGTGGGTAGTTCTTTTAGGACTATACAGGGCATTGAGCAGTCCTGCCTCCACAGCTCCAGGTCCGTTCTTGCTCCGGAATGGTAGCACCTGTCTAGGACCAGAGAAGGCTACTCTGTCAAAAACCATTTCTTCAAATGATTTCAGACTTGTGTCTCCTTGGCCGATGTTAAAGCATTCACAACTTATCTCAAGATTTAATGAAAGCAAATACAAACCCGGTCTGCAGCTGACATCATTGTATATCAAGTCTAGCTGTACTGATGAGCCCTGATATTGGGCGAAACCGGAAATGTCAAATATTTTTATTTCATGATAAAGTTGTCATCTTGACAGTGTGTTTTTCTTTTGTTTTACTGACAAAGCATACAGAGCTGGAGAATTGAATAACAGTCTCTGGCTGTGACCTGGTCAGAGTCATAAAATGTATGCATATTCAGCCCATTCTTACTAAAGGATTGTTAGTAATCCTTTTTAACTATGTTTATGCTGTACTAGTACAATTTTGACCTGCTACTAAGTTATGTTTACACTGCTCTAGGAAAGAATTATTCTGTAGACAGCAGAAACAAGTGTTACAAATTAACAAGGAATAACGTAAATGGGAGGCTGATCCACCACACTTTTGTTACAAATCCAAAGTTGTACTAGCACGGTGTAGATGGGATCTCATTTTTACTGTTGCTATGGCTACACACATCTCCATGGCAACAGTGTCAATTAACAGAACCTGATTGTAGATCCTGTTCCCTGTCTTGAAATGACTCACAAATAGTTTCACAAGATGCCTTTTCCTGTCAAAACATATGATTTCATGTCATTGCTTGTTGCTATGGCAACATTTGTTACCATGACAATGGGCTAATTTTAGCATAAATTTGAAAATTCTGTTTTGAATTCTATTTTTGACTTGGCATTAGTGTTCAGTTCAAGTTTTGCTTAAAAAAGTGATGGTTGCTATGGGAAAGTCAGTCACCATGGCAACAAATTCTATTTTTAGAACTATTTTTGGAAATTTCAACCTTTGTTTTACTTGGATATGAATTTTGGTGTTTATATCTTGAGCCATTTCAGAATTATTAGACATTTACTATTGATAGTTGTTTTCATCAAATAAGCAGAAGGTGCCACTCATCTCACTACTCCTTATGGATACTTTGCTGCAAGTTATTCCAATCAGAACCGCAAATAAAAATTCTTCAAAATTTAATAACTTTTTTTCTAGAAGGGCTATTGAGTTGGAAAAAATTGCATAATTATGCTAAAATTGAGCTCTTTCAGATGAGCTAACTTTCAGCCTCATATTGAGACTACAAAAAATCAGCTTGACCTCCCTATTTCTAGGACTTGCTCATTAATTGTTTAGTGTTTATGTTTTATTATGCAATCGGTTGTTCTCCTGATTTATCCATATGCCAACTTATGCTTTATTGTAGGAAACTAAATTGTTATCCTCATCGTTGTCAGAATAAATATTACGAACTTTGATGAGTCTTTCTTTATAAATCTTGCATTGCATGAAAATTTTTGCAGTTTAAAGTAGGTATTACATTAATGATTTATTTGATTGAATATTGCTACAAAAGGGCAGCCATACCATCGCATGTTGTGACATTTGATGAGAATTCTGCCAAATTTTGAAACCATTACCTTCATTGTTTTTTTGCTGAACCGCAAGTAAACTTAGCTAAACTAACCATTTGTCAACTTGGTCAACTAACCATTCACAAAAGTGTGCACACTAATGCATTCATTGGCCAGATTGCCAATTATCGGTATGGTTAACTCCAATTTGTTCCTCTGCAACTGACAAATTTTTAGAGTTGAACTCGTTTCTCACTTTTTCCAATTGACCTATGTTCTCAGTTCCGTGAAGGGGTGAATGGATGTCACTTCTAACGTACGTTTAATGTATTTCAAAGCCAATCAATCAAAGGGATACTTCACGTGTGTTTGTATTTTGAATGTCCCTTCATAAACTGCAACCTTTGTTCCCCCAAAACAACTTGATGATGGTGCTCACCACTCTTGTTCTTTTGCACATGTTTCAATCTTAATATATTAATACTGTTGACAAGTCAATGTTAAATTAGTGACGAATCAGAAGACAATTCCATGTTAAAATCAATAATGACAGAAGACATACACAAAAACCCGCACATGGGAACTTTTATTTATTAAGGTCCTACAGCCTGAAATTGTATATTTTGTAAATCAAGTTGCTAAGCCATAATAATTACAACGTTTCAACCCTTCCTAGGTCCATCATCAGCAAGTTGACTGGGTGGAATTACGATTAAAATACTAAATGAGGTACACATTTGCGGGAATTGGTAAAAGCCTAAAGAAGGGCAAAATTGCCACATAAAGAAAAGAATGAAGAATCATGTGCCAACAACTTTTGAGAATAGTGCCATTTATCACCAACACGGTTATTGAGAGAAAGATAACTACAGAAACTGCTATCTTACTGATAGATAAACACATACCTTTCGGAGGATATTGTTTCTGTTGATCAGCTTGCCAATTTCATTTTCAATTCGTGCTTCATCCTTGTTTGAATTGGTTGGTGTAGCTTCCCTGTAGTTTTTGGAGTGGAAGAATGCCTATTGGTCCTATGCTACTTGATTTCCTTTGCGTTCTTTTAGCATTTCCCAAGGCTTTCTTGCTCTTCTTTTCAACTCAACAAATTCATCCCACCACACAATCTCTTCAGCCTTCATTCTCCCTCTACTTGCTAAAAGTTCTTTTGGTTCTTTTGCGATTATGTTAAGATCATTTTTGTTGTTGAAGGTTGGTTTTAGACGTAGAGGGATATTATTGTCTGGTACCTGGTCTTTACGAAACACAAGTGGCTCTAGTGCATCTGTTTTGGGGCTTCTAGGCATTCATTTTGCCTGACTGGCCCAATGCTTGTATGTAAGGACAACTTCATCAGAGTTGTGTTGCTTATCAAATGTGAAGACATGTGGTTTGCTTTGCTCCGTGATGTCTGAAATGTATGGCTCAATTAATTTATTAAAATCGAAAAGGAAGGTTAGTTGGCTGACTCAGGGTGACAGGTGATAGGCTGTCCGAAGAATTTTTATGGAGCTGTGGAAGCGTTACTGCTTTCTGTTGTTTTAGTTGTGCAGAGTTTCGGCTAAACATCTGCAAAAATATAGTCAATCGCTAAACATAGGCGTCACATCTTGAAAAGGCTCAACTTTGCAGCTATCATACCAGTTGAGTCGAAAAAGATTCTTAGATGTTTGAAATGTTTTTGCTCTGAAAGTTGCTAAGATGTTAAGACAAGATTGTGATACATTGTGTGTTACAACTTAATAAGACCCTTAATGGCAATATGATAGACCTTCTCTAGACAAATGAGTAGAATCAAAATGAACATGTAACAAATTGTCGGTAGAAAAGGATGAGAGGAAATAAGCATGACGTTCTCTTTTGTTTAGAAAAAAGTTGTTGGGACTGATAGATATCAGACATAAAATTTATTATTACCAACATTCATTCATCATAATGTCATTTGGTTATATTTATGTATCTGCTGAAGAATCATTACATAACTCCAAACCTTCCTCACCATCCTCTTTTGAACTAGCCAAGCTAAAAATCCAAAAAGGAAGTAATTTTTGTTTTCTCGCCAGCAGTTGTCCAGTTGGAGAAATAAGAAAGGAGGCAGATGACCGTCCTGTGGAAGTAAAGTATATTTTGATACCAATTGCCATAATATGAATGTGAGTTTCTCACCAACTTCACCACTCATATCGTTTTGTATCTTGTGAAACGCACTTTGTATGGCATTCTTTACAACCTCTGCATCTTCGCTTTGGAATTGTTTGTCAGCTTCCAGGGCCCTCCAAAGATTGCATCTCGCAAAAAGGGATGCATTTTTGCCTCCATGCCCATCATAGACAGCAAAGAGGGCGGTTTTTGGCTGCTGATGTCTTCGTGTGTTGTGTGAAGCACATCTTCCATGTGCTGACAACCTCCTCGGTTGGCATCCTTGAAAACCGATACTCCTTTCTGATGTTTCATCTAATCATGCTCTGATCTGCGAAAGCCCTTATGTGATTTATATCAAGTCGTTTTTGATTTTCAAACAAAAGTAGTCATCTTCAATTATTGAAACTGAACAAAAACATTTCTATGAGCTAGCACTAATAATGACCAGAGAATGCAATGAGGAGGGTTTATTTTCCTTTCATTGTTCTACTAAAAACAAAAGCTTTTATCTCTATGTACCACTGAAAACAAAACAATTTCCTCTCGTAGTTTGACCAAGAGTAAAGCTTGGGGGAGGGGTACTTGAGTAGATTTTGGATGAGGACGTGCCATCAGAGCTTCAAAAACATACCTGTTCCTTATTCCAATTTTTCCAAACCTTATACCCTGCTTTATACCATTTTTTTCCAAAACGTTACACCTGTTCCTTATGCCAATTCTCCAAAAATGCATTCCAGACCTCATGCCAATTTTCTCAAATCTCCTGTTCCTTATACTAAAATTGCAAAATCAATACCATTCCTTATACCGGGTGAGTCAATAAAAACGCCCGGCGTTTGAAAAAATCCTGCTTCCTGAATATCAAAGCAATGATATTGAAAAAATTTTTTTTCTCCGTGTCAAGATGGCGACTGCACGCGTTTCTCAATAGCTCCGTAAAAGTACTGCCTATTGACTGGGAACTGCTTGGAACTAAAAGGAAGTTCGATAAAATGTCAGTGGAACACAGTGGTAAGCAACTAGTTTAGAATTGAATGCTTCACAAATGTTTGTTTATGGTGAATTTCCAGCAATTATCTGAAGGTCTAAGTGAATGATCTCAACAATGGCAGGTCACACCTACTCAGCCCCAAGCGGCATGGATGAGGCCGCTCTTCGAAAAGTCATTTCTGATGCTATCTCAGATTTACCTGGCAAACCTTATATCGCTGAACTTGTTGAAAAGCTAGAAGTTAAAATCAATGAGGTGATCCAGGTCGAAATCCAGAAGGTTATAGCATCACTAAATAATAAAATCACAACTCTCGAGAGGAAAATTGATGTCTACGAAGCTCATTTTGCGGGAATAGAAAAACAACTTGCTCAAGTAGAATTTTGCATCGATGAAGCAGAACAGTACAGTTGTAGGGCCTGTCTACGCATTTACGGAATACCACTTCCACCTTCTGGTAATGAAAGTGCTGAATCGTGTATTTAAAAAGTTAAAGAAGCATTTAAAGAGATTGAAGTCAACGTTCCCGACCACAGAATCGATTGAGCGCACAGGATTGGGAAAAAATATACAAGAAATTGGAAAATGGGGCTTATTATGTTCAACGAAACGAACGAAACAAACGAAACAAACGAAACGGGTTCAATAACAAACGGATAATTGACCAAATCAAGAACAAAACCATGAGGTTCTTTTCAAGAGAGTTGTTTTGCACAGTTAAGATAAAAAATTGAGTTGTTTTACTCATAAAAAGTGATATTTAACGAAACGAACCAAACGCATTCAATGAAATATGGATGGTTTGCCATAAACACGAAGATATTGTGCAAGATATGAAAAGGGAAATGCATCACTTGGCTGAACAACTTGCATACAGAAAGGCCCATGGAAAGCAGGCTTGGGACGTAGGATGCATGTCAAACTTGGGCGGCACAACGCCTCGAGGGCAATTTTTCCTTAAAAAGGGGCATTTTCTAAGAATGAAGGGGACATTTCTTTATTTACTGCAAAATCTTTGGGGTGCATGCCCCCAGTGCCCCCGGTTCTTACGTCTATGAAAGCAGGAGGTCTATTGGCAGTCCCTTTTGACAAGTTCTATGATAAACATCTTATTTAGTTTTCATCGTAATAAAATGCAATGAGACATGGCGCAAAAGTATCTTTCTCCAGACCCTGAAAGTATGGGGTCTGTGCAACCGTCACTCGTCGCATATTGCTTGTTAACGAACTCTTTCCAATTAAAAGAAAAGTCCGCATTAAACAATCTGATCATCCCCTTTTTAGGTAAAATTTAGCAGTTTTCTATTGATTCCCATTCAAAAACCACTCATTTTCAAGCGGCTATACGATGAAAACATCAGTAGGATAGGACAGGATGTTGAGGGGTTGACGGAGGGTAATGAGCATGGGTGCATCCAAATTTTGGGGTTTAGAGAATTTTTGGGGCCACTATGACGTCATAAATGGGGATCAAAGAGAACATGTTTTTCGACTTGAAGTTACGTTCGGAGTTGATGCTCGATGGTTACTCAACCGATTTTAGAACGGAAAAAAGATTTCAAGAGACCTGTCATCTGGGGGTCTTTTAACGTAATTTGGGGTTCGATACTGTCCCCAGGGGGTCCGTGCGGTGACCTAGAAAATGGGGTAAAGTTCCTGCCCGCGTTTTGTTGTGCGCTAACTCGGTTTTGCGCCGGACAAGCGGCTTTAGCATGTCAAAAATTGAGGTAAAACTACATTCTTTACTTAAGAAAGCTTTAATCTGCAATTTATCTTCAATATTCGAAGAATAACGAGCCATTCTTTTTTGGAAACTGCGGTGAAAGTTCCCTAATTTTTCAACTTAGGCCCATCTCCACACCAAAGGAATCGTGCTCGTTTTCCTATTAAATGTTCTTGCTCATTTTAGTGTCTAAATACCTTTAAAAGGGTTGAATAAAGGTTATCCACGTATTTGTCTCTAATTTTCAGATTTATCTTCAGAATTATTGGCTCTAGACGACAGGCCATTTTTTGTTGATTTTTCGTCCATTTTTTCCTGTTTCTCCAGTTTGGGAACTTACTACATGCGAGATAAGAGGTGCAAGTCTCCTGATCCTTTGTTTATCTGTGCTTATTGCATTTGTAGTAAGTACACAGCATGCAGTGAGGAAAATTTTGCTTCAGCAACACACTTTTCATTTGACACTGATCACATTGCCTGCATAATGATAAGGGTGCTGTTGATGGGTGAAATTAATTTATGGACTGGTAACTCAATTGGGGTGGTTCTGAGTCATCAGCCCCACATTACGGTTTCTGGAAATTTGGCACTGATCAGATTAGAATTTCTCAACTTTGCATAATGATAAGGGTGCTTTAGAGGGGTGAAGATGATTTATGGTATTTGACAGTTAATACAAACTTATGACAGTTCAAAGTGACATTTAGGCCCCTGTAAGATTTAGCACCAAAATAACAAATCTCAGGGGCAAAAACTTTTTCTTATAGAATACAAGTTTTTAATTATTTCCTTTGAATTCAGACTTATTTTCCAAGTGCAAAACTTCAAAAGCCCTAATTGCAAAGATTGTTTGAGACAAGGAATTACAGTTGAAAGTTTCATTTAGGCCCCTGTGAGATCTAACACTAGAATAACATTTCTGAGGGGCAAACACATACAAGCTCTTAGTTGTATCATTGAAATTATTTCTTCAACTTTATACGCAAAATTTTGCTTTAGGAATACCTAATCTGTGCGAAACAACTCTCTTTAAATGAATCCTATGGTTTTGTTCTTGATTTTCAAATATCCGTCAATCCGTTTCGTTTGTTTCGTTAAATATCACTTTTTTATGAGCATTCCCATTCCTTCGACTTTTTGCAAAATTTGCTTTAGGAATATCTAATCTGTGTGAAACAACTCTCTTTAAATGAATCCTATTGTTTTGTTCTTGATTTGATAGAATATCCGTTTGTTATTGAATCCGTTTCGTTTGTTTCGTTAAATATCACTATTTTATGAGCATTCCCATTCCTTCGACTTTTTGCAATTTGCTTTAGGAATCTCTAATCTGCGTGAAACAACTCTCTTTAAATGAATCCTATTGTTTTGTTCTTGATTTGATCAAATAACTGTTTGTTATTGAATCCGTTTCGTTTGTTTCGTCAAATGTCACTTTTTATGAGCATTCCCATTCCTTCGACTTTTTGCAATTTGCTTTAGGAATCTCTAATCTGCGTGAAACAACTCTCTTTAAATGAATCCTATGGTTGTTCTTGATTTGATCAAATATCCGTTTCGTTTGTTTCGCTCGTTTTGTTTGTTTCGTTCGTTTCGTTTCGTTTCGTTGAATATAATAAGCCGAAAATGGAACAGGCCATGATAGTGAAATTTTTGGCAAGACAGGACGGCTGTTTACAAAGCTCGAAAGAAGCTGGATGATAAAGCTATCCAGTTGGATCTGATGGCCAGGAGATCAAGACTGTTGAAATATGCAAAGGATAAAGTTGAGTGAAATGAAGATATTGATTTTGTATTTCCTGATATCAACTGCCGGTTAGGTTTAAAAACAACCGATGGGAAAGTTTTCTTCTACAGTGACGAGAGTGAACTAGAGGCGGTATTGGATGACTTAGAATGAGCTACATTTTCTTTTCTTTTGCATCTTTTTAATTTCATTTGAGTTCATGGACAGAAGTCTAGTTGACTATCATTACCAGAATCATATTTTTTTAGAAATGGGTGAAGAAATTGGTAGACCTATAGTTATGTAAACTTTAGACTGTCCCAAGTTGGATTTCAGGTGAAATTTGCAATTTTTAGGTATGATTATCCAAAATACTTTACCAATTTTCGTTTTATAGCAAGCAATTTTTGCCTGATATCAAACTTCGGACAGGCAGCAAGGAAAATCTTCCGTGCTATGGGGTGACACGAAAATCCATCCTCCCGTTACTTCCCTGAGAATCTTGATAATTTTTATGAATGTATGAAAGTAAAGGGGCCTGTCGTGGTGAATCTGCAACTAGGAGTGGAAATTCTCCTTTCCTAAAAATATTTCTCATAGCCCGTTTTGTAGCCCCTGCCCTGGTCTTCAGCCCCTACGGTGGCATATACTCCACGGCAGTTCCCAGGGACCCTACGTCTATCATATCAGTTCTGGCACACACATTATCAACAAAAATGCCCTCTTAAGCAATGATCAAAGCCATGTTTTGTTTCAATTCCGAACAAACAATTTTGCTGTTGCGATTTTATATGATTTGGTCTCAAGGTACAGGTGCATGTCTATACCCTCCCAAAAGGCCCTCTTAAGGAAATAAACTGTCACGTAAATATTCTCATGGGTCCCGAATCAATACATAAATGCTCCTAAATATTAGTTCAAGTTATTCTTTTTCCAATAAAGTAACCTCCTATTCCGTTGGTCTCCTATAAAGGCTGATTTCCACTCAGAACAATTTTCTGCATGGGCTGGAATTTAAACGGATCTTAGTCATGCGTAACTTTCTATTCAAATTCATGGCAACATTTACACATTAGCAAAGGATTTCCTGTCCAATCGGAAAATTCTGCTGAGTGGAAATCAGCCTTAACATTCTCACATAGTCCGTCTCCAAAGTGGATTTCAGGAGGGAATTGCGATAAAAGTGTGCGTTCATGCAAAACTTTTCAATAGTCTCAAATTTGCAACTTTAGTGCCTGGCACACTGTGATCCAGCTCTTTAGAAATCATGGAATAAATGTCAAAACTAAAAACCTTTCAAATGCAAAAACCGTTAAGCTCATCTTAAAGAGGACACTCTGAGCTAGTCAGAAGAAAAATCCGTATTCAAATCGGACCAACGAGTGCAGAGAAGTTTCAGTCTGAAGTTGACCAAAATTGTTAGGTCATGTTTTTGTTTACATTTCTGGTCTATCACTTTTGAAATGGGCCTAAACCAAATATTTCAAATTTTCATCTCTCCAGTTGTATTCATCCGATTTTGATAAACTTTTTTTTAGATTAAACCTCAATGTCTGCTCAATTGATAACGTATGAGTTTCATGAATTTACATCGATTCATTTGTTTATTTGGCACACATTTTGCAAGGAGTGTTTTTAGCAGTAAAGACAGCACGAGACCCGTGAAATTCTTCTTTCCTAGTGCAAACAAAAAGAGTGAGGAAAAAAGAGTCTTAGAAACTCATTTCCGACTAAACTTTAGGAATCGATGAAGATCTCTGCCAAAGGGTTTGTTCAGATTCGTTCAAGTAAAAATTTTACAGCAGATATAAAAAATTGTGTCATTTAGGCCCATTTGTGGTATTTTCTGTGATTTTACGTTGTTATGGAATGTATGTTTTGTTTCTAGGTGCTTCTACTGCATAATTTTTGGTTTTCATTGCACGGTTGTAATAGCAAAGGTTTAAATTGTCAATAAAAAGAGGAATTATTTTATTATTTAACAAGCACATTAAGGCAATGCGTCTTAGCAATGCTTTGTTTTATGTTAAACAAAAATACTTAAGGGGTTTTGCAGTGGAAAATAATACTGGAAACATAATTTGTACTCAAGGATTGGGTGTCAAAATCTTTGACAAATTCTGGGACTTTGTCACAACTGAAATCCTTCTGCCACTCACCACACCTACTATAACCTGAAAGAGCATTTTCCACGATCGGAAGTTGTACCTCCAGCTGGAATTCTACATCCCAAAAGTCATAGACGTCAAATGCAGGTAAGCTTTGTTTTATAACCCACGTTAAGCCCATGTACCATTCAAGTCACTGAAATCTTAATGTGCTTGTTAAATAATAAAATAATTCCTCTTTTTATTGACAATTTAAACCTTTGCTATTACAACCGTGCAATGAAAACCAAAAATTATGCAGTAGAAGCACCTAGAAACAAAACATACATTCCATAACGACGTAAAATCACAAAAAATACCACAAATGGGCCTAAGTGACAAAATTTTTTATATCTGCTGTAAAATTTTTACTTGAACGAATCTGAACGAACCCTTTGGCAGAGATCTTCATCGATTCCTAAAGTTTAGTGGGAAATGAGTTTCTAAGACTCTTTTTTCCTCACTTTTTTTGTTTGCACTAGGAAAGAGGAATTTCACGGGTCTCATGCTGTTTTTACTGCTAAAAACACTCCTTGCAAAATGTGTGCCAAATGAACAAATAAATCGATGTAAATTCATGAAACTCATACGTTATCAATTGTGCAGACATTGAGGTTTAATCTAAAAAAAAGTTTATCAAAATCGGATGAATACAACTGGAGAAATGAAAATTTGAAATATTTGGTTTAGGCCCATTTCAAAAGTGATAGACCAGAAATGTAAACAAAAACATGACCTAACAATTTTGGTCAACTTCAGACTGAAACTTCTCTGCACTCGTTGGTCCGATTTGAATACAGATTTTTCTTCTGAATAGCTCAGAGTGTCCTCTTTAAGATGAGCTTAACGGTTTTTGCAATTGAAAGGTTTTTAGTTTTGACATTTATTCCATGCTCTGGATCACTGTGTGGCATTGGCAATCGGACTTTTTTCTAATAATTTAATCCTCATGCTACCCCTGACATTGATACTACAGTTTCTTGCTGTGCATTTTGTGGCAACGCAGACATGTCCTTTGCTCTTGTGCGCCCGCTTCCATCAATTTGCGAAGATAGTAATTTATATGACTGTTAAACTCTCCAAGCAAATCCCCCTAGCGGTCATCGGCCTCATTCGTTATAAACGTTTTACTGTTAAGGAACTTATTTTCGGTTATGCTTACTTTTATATTGTTTGCATGGTAGGCTACACACTTCATTCACATTGGGTTTTTAGGGCAATTCTGCTTAGCGGTGATGTAGAAACAAACCCAGGCCCAGATGCACTTAGCTTCTGTAGCTGGAATCTAAATAGTATCATTGCCCACGGCTTCTTACAAATTTCACTTCTTGAAGCATACAACTCTGTTTTCAGCTATGACTTGATTGGCATAGTTGAAACGCACATTGACAGTACCCTTGATGAAGACAAACTGGCTCTAGATGGATATAGGTTTATCAAGAATAATCATCCGCAAGATGTCAAAAGGGGTGGTGTTGGGCTTTATGTTAAAGGATCTTTTCCTTCAAAAGATCGTTTTGACTTGGTGACTCTCCTTGAATGCGTTGTTTCTGAGGTTCAAATAAATAGGAAAATGTATTTTTTGTCGTAATGTATAGAAGTCCAAGCCAAGACCAGATGGAGTTTGATGATTTCACAATAAACTTTGAGTTGTTGCTATCTAAACTGCATGCTGAAAATCCACATTGTGTCGTTATCACCGGTGATTCCAACTGTTGTTCAATCCAATGGTGGGAAAATGACATTGAAAATAACGAGGGAAAACTATTTGAACCATTAACATCGGACCTTGGCCTTCATCAATAGATCTCAGAACCAACGCATTTGATGGGCGACTCCAAATTTTGCATAGACTTGATTCTCACTGATCAGCCTAACCTCGTTATCGAATCAGGTTTTCACCCGTCTCTTCATGAGCAATGTCACCATCAAATTGTCCATGGACAACTATCTGTCTCAAACATAGCATTACCTCCTTACGGCCGAAAGATATGGCAATATGACAAAGCAGACTTTGTGGCGATTAGGAAAAGTATAGAAATGTTTCGTTGGCATGAGCATCTTTAACCTTTGATATGTCCTAATGAACAGGTCAAACTACTCAATGAGGTCCTGCTGAACATTTATTTTAATTTCATACCTAACAAGGTGAAAACGATCAGGCCTCAACAAGCACCCTGGGTAACGCAAACCGTTAAGAATTTTCTTAGGAAGAAGAATCGTGCTTACGGAAACTTTGTGAAGAGTGGTCAGCCTGATGAAAAGCTCCAAGGAATACAAAATATGATATCTGAAGGGCCTAGATTGATCGAAGAAGCTAAAAGGAGCTACTTTCTTAAGGCAGGGAGAGCTCTGGCAAATCCTGAAATTGGCAGCAAAAAATATTGGTCTCTGATTAACACCGTTCTAAACAAGGCAGATATCCCAATAATACCGCCTCTTCTAGAAGATGGAATCTTTATTACGAATTTTGCTAAAAAGGCACAAATATTCAACGATTACTTCATTCAGCAATGTACAACGATTGGTACTGGAAGCCAACTTTCACAACATATCCCAGCAACTCTTACTCAACTGAATGATTTTGTAACCTCAGCGGAGAAAATTCTGAATATCATTAGATCACTTAACCCTAATACAGCACATGGCTGGGATGGAATATCTGTGAGAATGATCAAACTAAGTGATAGTGCACTGATTATCCTGTTAAAGTTAATATTTGAAAACTGCTTGAGACAAGGAATCTTTCCCGAAATATGGAAATATGCAAATGTGGTGGCAGTGCATAAGAAAAACCAGAAAAATTTGAAGGGTAACTACCGTCCCATTTCTCTCCTTCCGGTTTTTGGGAAAATACTCGAAAAACTCATATATGACTCTTTTATACCAACACCTCGCCTCGTACGACCTTCTTAATTCATGTCAATCAGGTTTTCGACATGTCGATTCAACAATCAATCAGTTACTTTCGATAACGCACACCATCTTCAAAGACTTTGATTGCAATCCTCGTTGTGATGTTCCATCTGTGTATCTAGATATTTCCAAAGCATTCGACAGAGCGTGGCATGATGGCCTCCTGTATAAGCTAGAGCGTTGTGGGATTTCAGGACAACTTCTTTTTCTGGTCAAGAGTTTCCTTAAGGATCGAAAACAACGAACCGTTTTGAATGGGCAGTGCTCGTCATGGGAGATATTACAGCTGGAGTACACCAGGGTTCTATTTTAGGACCTCTATTTTTCTTCGTGTACATAAACAACCTTACTGAAGATTTAAGGTGCAATGTTAAGCTTTTTGCTGATGATACTTCATTGTTCGCAGTAGTTGAAGATTCCAATGCCGCAGCAATTGACATGAATCATGACTTAGAATTGATAAATCAATGGGCTCATAGCTGGATGATGTCTTTTAATCCTGATCCACAAAAACAAGCTGTTGAACTAATGTTTTCAATGAAGAAAAATGAAATTGATCATCCAGTCGTTCTCTTTAATGACGCACCTGTGAAGAAAGTAATTGAACATAAGCATCTGGGAATTGTTCTTGATTCCAAGTTGTCTTTTAACGCTCACATCAAAGCAGCTATCTTTAAAACAAGAAAGGGCATTGGTATGCTGAAATTTCTCTTGAGGTATCTGCCCAGACATACACTTAACCCTATTACTGTAGGGTCACACGGTAGCTCACATTCATGTAGGGGGGGGGAATTTTTTCCCCACCGTGAATAATGCCTCTAATTCAATAAATGTTTGGATTATTACGAAGTTATTGATGAAATACGTCACATATAGTTGAAATATTAGTACTATGTGGACTTTATCTAATTTTTAACCACATTTTTCGCATGTTTTCAATGACGTCATGATTGAGTCACACATGACAAAAACGGTCTTAACTCACGTAAAAACAGCTGCTGAGGCTAAATTTTTAGCTTATCTTAGTCCTCTTTCTATTAGCTTTCGAATGCTATACCACACAACAGAATTAAACAAAAATTTATTTTTCCAAAAGTTGGGTCACATGATTGATGATGTCATAGTTATGTCACGTGTCAAAAAAATTTTTTCTTCTAACCATAATAATTAGGACCGATGAATTCTAGTCACATACCTATGAGGATTTATCAATAAAAAATTGCCTTGTATATCAAAAATTTAAAAGCTTTGAGGGTGGGGGAAAATTCCCCCCCCCCCCGCTACAGGAATAGGGTTAATCATCATCCATCACAGAGGTGCAAGAAAGTGAGTACCTAGTAACATTGAAAAAACTTTCTGCAATCTGGACTGGATGCATTGACAAAGAATGAAACTAACACACTGTCACGTTCCTGAACATTAACAAAAAAGCAAGGAACAATGCTGCAATCAAGGTATTCAAAGAATGAATCTTGATGTCAAAAGGGCAAGTTGATTTACTGCAATAGTTTGTGAAGCAGGGGCCATTTTGGTGAGTCACCTGGAATCTTTATGAAGTGAAATGGTGTAAATACTATATAATGAGATTCATTTCCATGAAAAAGTATTCAAATGATCTTTGAGCTAATGTCCTCGATTAAGGCAGCTTGGTTGACTCTCCAAAACTTACTGCTTATGGTCATTATGTATTTTCTCCATTTATATCTTTAGATGAAAGGAGGAAAGACAAAGCTTATTATCTGAAGTTTCAATAACACTGTGTTTGAAGCCAAAGGAGAATTCTGTTCTGGAAATGATTTGGAAACAAACTAACATATTCTTTAAATTGTGGAAGCAGAATTATTTAAATTTTAAAATCATTTTGAGCCTGGCTCCTGATCACAAAATGATTGCTCTGAAATGTTACAGAAAACAATAGATTTGAAACAAACATATCATCATAGTCACAAGAACGGATAGTTGGGAAACGAACAATGCGCTATTGTTCTAGGTCTTTGATAAAGATTTTTCTGGAGCAAAGACCTCCGAAGGTGCACACGTTTCACGCGTTGTGCACTCTCGTTGTGTCACTTGAGTGTTATTTTGATTGTCTGCCTTGTATCTTCGCTCTTTTTTGCCCTGCCTGGAGCAAATTGCTCGATCTTTGGTTGTCCAACATCAAGAAGAAACAAAGAACTAAGTATTTTTAAGATTCCTTTGCCAAATAGCGACTCAAACAAGAAATTGAGAAGTGAATTGCTGAACGTCGTGACCAAAGATCGCGTCATTGATCAAAGCCTCCAGCGTCAAATCGATTCAAACAAGGTTTATATTTGCGAAAGACACTTCTCCGAGGATCAAATTTGGATTTGTAAGTAATATCTATGTTTTCTACATCCGTACGTGCTCAGAGCTTTGACATTTGCTTTCTTTTTTTCCCAGTGTTAAATATTTTGGATACGTTAGTAGAAGTAGAACTTTTGGTTAAGTTGGGCCTAAGTTCTGCAAGCTCCAGTCACACCCCACTCCTCTGCCCTGCCCCTTCGTTCTGCTGAAAGCGTGGACACCGTATGCGCTATGAATCACACAGTAAATGTTTAGTGATTCATTATCTCGGTATTACTAGCGTATTTGCAATTATTTTACAACCATAACAGTTGATTTCAACCGATATAGGCAGACCTATTAGGCCTATGGAGGAAAACCAGGTATCCCAATAATGATATTTGTTTTATTTCATTCCATAGATCCAACACGAAAAGCACTTAAAATGGAGTGTTGCCATCATTGCATCTTCCCAAGAAAAGCATCTCTTTTTCTTCCCCTCCCCCACGTCCAACAACAGCTATCAAAAAGAGAGAAGAGAACATTTCCTCAGCCTTACCATCTTCAATTCCTTCAGCAGTTTACAAGAGCTTTGCTGACTTTCAGCAACGCATTTCAAAGCTAAAGCTTGGCAATTCTTGGCACATTGATTTGTCTGAGTCATTGGTAACCATTTCTTCCCACAACAATGATTATTTGCTTCCTAAATTTGAAATCTTTGTGGATCCTTCTCTTCGATTTTCTTTGCGAGTTTTTGGTTGTATGCTTACTGAAGACCACGATTTGTATGGAATATATGAAAGATCCTTTGCCAATGTTACCTTATCCAATCTTATTCAAGAAATAGAACAATCTCTTATGTGCAAAGGAATTGACATACCTGACCCAAAAGCCACAGCAAGTGTTCAAAGGCATGTGATCCCAAGAAAATTTTCTTATCTTGAATTTCAACAAAGCTCTTCCCCCAGAAGATTCCTTCAAGATGAATTTCTCCGATCTGGTAACTGCCCTCTTCTAATATCTTGCAAAAATCAATGTTCTTCTTGCCCTTGGTCATGGTGCCAATCTTATTTATGAAAGCAGACGCAAAGAAAGCCAATTGAAGGAACCTGCAAAGCTATTTGCTCCAGTTAAATTTACAGTCCCAGAGAGAATAAAGCTAACTTTGCAACAAAACCGCCTGAAATGCAAGCAACTTGAGGAGCAAATTGAAGAAATGAGACAGTCTTTGGCAGATAACAGCAAACCAGTGGATCCTCAACTTAACCAAGATCTTTGTTCCTTATTCAGTGGCTGTGATGAAAAAGATGTGCCCCCCTTCATGAAATTGTTTTGGGAGGAACAGCAGAAGTACATAAATGAATCGAAATCAAGCAGCATCAGATATCATCCAATGGTCATCAAATTTTGTCTTTCTCTTGCTGCTAAGTCTTCTTCTACTTATTCTGATCTTCGCTACAACAGCAAAACTGGCTCTGGAATTTTAGTCTTGCCAAGTCTAAGAACACTCAGAGACTACAAAAATCATATTCGCCCAAGAAGAGGATTCAATCCTGATGTCATCAATGATTTGTCTGAAAAGACCAAAGAATTTTCTCCTGCTGAAAGATTTGTAACCATTCTTTTTGATGAAATGAAGATCCAAGAAGATCTAGTTTGGGATAAGCATACTGGTGAGCTTATTGGCTTTGTTGACCTTGGTGACATTGATACAAATTATGCCACTCTTGAAGATGTTCAGCAGCTTGCAACACATGTTCTTGTCTTCCTGATAAAGAGTGTTGTCAATCCTCTTTCCTTCAGTTTAGCAACATTTGCTACTACAGGTGCAACTTCTTACCAAATCTTTCCCATCTTCTGGAAAGCTGTCAACATTCTTGAGAATATTAATTTGAAAGTCATTGCTGCCACTGCTGATGGGGCATCTTCCAATTGCAAGTTCTTCCGCATGCACAAAGCCCTTGATGGTGATAGTCAGGAAAATGTTGTTTATCGTGCCAAGAATCTTTTCAGCAAGGATGAACGCTACATCTATTTCTTTGCTGATGTTCCTCATTTGATGAAAACAACCCGCAATTGCCTTGCAAATTCAGGATCTGGCCGTACTACACGTCTCTTGTGGAATGATGGGTTGCACATCCTCTGGTCTCACATTTCCCAATTCTATTTTGATGACTTGGACAGTGGCCTGAAGATGCTTCCCAAGTTAACCAGTGATCACTTCAATCTGACACCATATTCTATAATGAGAGTTCATCTTGCAGTTCAAGTTTTAAGTGATACCGTTGCAGTCTGTTTAGATAAATTTGGCCCTCCTGAAGCTTCTGCTACAGCCAAGTTCTGTTCTATGATGGACAAATTCTTTGATTGTCTTAATGTTAGAAATTCTGCTGAACATGTTGTAAAAAGAAAGCCCTTCTTACAGCCTTATTCTGATGTTGATGATCCAAGATTCATCTGGTTGGATCAATTTCTTGATTATTTTTCCCAGTGGAAAGATTCCATTGAAAAGCGTGAAGGAAATTTCTCTGCAAATGCAAAGAGCAGCATGTTCATTTCTTGGCAAACATACGAAGGTCTTCAAACAAGCGTCTTCTCCTTCAAAGAAGTTTGCAAATTCTTACTTCAAAATGGTGTTCCTTATGTCTTGTCAAACAGATTCTGCCAAGATGATCTTGAAAATTACTTTGGTAGGCAGCGTGCGATTGGATGCCGTCGTGACAACCCTTCAGTTAAAGATGTTGGTTACAATGACAACACCATCAAGTCTCAATTCTCTGTTCGCCCCATTGCTGGAAACGTCAATGTCCAGGTTGGAAAATATGATGTTAATGATACTGAGCCATTACCAAAAAGAAACAAAAAGAAGTAAACACTATTAATATTGCTGAACACTTATATCTACCGGGTAAGTCAAAGAAAGGTTAGGCATTTGGAGTGCTGTGGAATAAAAAGTGACCGATATTCAAAACTGAAATGTTCAAAAGGTCAACTTCGATGAGAAAATTTTGTTTGGTAGTATCCCTCATCTTACAGACCCAGAAATTAGGAAAATGCTGGTAAAGACATGTTTGGGAACAAAAATTCCACACTCCATCCTGGTCCATGATTTACCTTCTATCAAAATTCGAATTCAGCATCTCAAACTGGCATTGTAAACTAATACTAATCATGGACCAGAATGGAATGTGGAATTCTTGATTCCCATACAACCCTTTACAAGCATTTTGATTGTTGTTGGGTCTTAAAGATGTTTGATTTTACCAAACAAAATTTTGTCATCTAAGTGATACATTAAAATTTTACTTCTGGATATCGGTCACATAATTCTTATTCCCAGCCCTCCAAACGCCTAAACCTTTTTTTTATTCACTCGGTATAACTTAGAAGTATAACACATATTCCTATTTCGTGTGAGGTATTTACCCTTAGCAAAAATAGTAAGTATATATATGTTTTCAACATGCTTCAAGCCTGATAGTAACCTGTTGTGAGCATGATTTGATTAAGTTTGAAGGCTTGATTCAAGTAAGAATTTTGCACCAAGCTTGATTGTAGTTTGTTTGAGAATAATTTAAGCATGAGATTATTGTCAAACTTGATCAAGCTCTAATCTGATAATGTTGTCAAACTTGATCAAGCTCCAATCTTGCAAACTTGCCAAAATTGTGCACTTATTTGAAATTGCTTCCAGCCACAATCATGCTTCTTCAATGTGCAAGGTTGTTGCAAGCTGAACTTTTTCTTAATGGTAAAGGGCAATACAGGCCTCAGACTCTCAAACTAGGTGTATATCTGCATGGTTTTCTGTCACAGGAATTCTTAAGAAATTCAGGGTATGTTTATTTTACATTGATGTAATAAACTGGTCTGCTATATCTGCACAAGAAAACTAATCAAAATCGATGAAAAATACCAAGAATTCCTAGATAATCTTTTATGTCAATATACACAAACAAGGACCATACTGTAGGTTATGCAGTATTCTCTGTCATAATCCTGAAATGAAAATGCATGTAGTAGCTAAAATCTTATTTGTAAAAATTGCAGTTAGATTGATATTGCTTAACTAGGAACGCCTGATTATTCGACTTTATTAATTGGTAACAACTGAAATCAGTGAGAAAGTTACCCACATCAAAACAGAAATGATGGTAGTTCAGTTCACCTCATTGATTTTAAAAGATTGGCTTTAAAACAATGAGTAGAACTTTGAAGCTTCATTAATAAAATGTCAAATGGTCTGCTTTCTTTTGTGTTTTTACATCATTCCTTGCTTGTTGTATTACAAATCCTTATCTCCATATTACAACTTGTTGAATTTTTTCATTAGGCTTTATGTGATCGTTTCCACTGTGTGTTATTTTGCAATGACATTTGGTATATTTCCTCTGTTTAGAAAGAATTACTGTAAATTATGAATGGCAGTGACATACCTTACTGTAGGTGCCTAATATTCTACCATGTTCATCATTGCATTAATAACAATAAAAATGTTATGAAATTGATAAGAAACATATTCAACTAAGGTTTCTTTGCCACATCCCCCCCCCATTCAAGTCAAGTGAGCAATATCCTGATAGAACATCTTTACATTTTTAAACATATTTTGTGCACTTTATGTTCTTTTAAAAATGAATGATTACTAAATCTTCTCAAAAGGTTGATCACATGACTTGAATCTGGTGCAGGGTAAACCATAGCCAAATACAGTAGGTACAGTGTGCATCTTTCAACCTTAAGTGGCAAAATTTAGCAACTTGGCTTAGGATGTAAAAACCCATTTTCATTTTCATTTAATTTTGAGTCAGTTAATCAAATAATTTTGACATGCTGCTTTCATACATGAGGACAGCTATGAAACCAATAAGGAGCTCGTAAGAAACTCTTGAGTACTGAAAATCTGATAATTTTAAAAAACTTTCAGTACTGGCCCCAATTCTTAGTTTCTTATTAACAAAATATGTGTAATCAATCCTCTGACTTTGCAGCCAGAACAGTCAGACAAAGTGTGTTTTGTAGAGACAAAATCAAGCTTTTGACCCCATGTCAATGGGGCTTGTACTGGGCTCAAACCCTGTGCCCCTGATTGTTCCAGCTGCTAAGTCAATGGATTATACAATTGCAACCCAACAAATCTTATCTGATTATTTGTGAATGAAAATTAGAGTTCAATGTGTATGTTCTGGTCAGCTTCAATGAATGTGCATTCATTTGTGACACAATTAATGACCGTTGTCTGTAGAAGAACTGGATTTCTTGATTTCTGTCCGGAGGGACCGTTTCTTTGCCTGCTTCTTTGAAACTTTATGTTTTTCCCTGATATCTTTTGCATATGAAAATGTTCGTACTCTAAAATATATTGTCACCATGTGCTCCAAGGGATCCAAACTGACTTCTTTACTTATTTTAAGACTGGCATTTAGGCATACGTTATTGTAGTTGGAAAGAACACAAGAGTCTTTTAAAATCTCTTCAACTAAATCTTTACAAGCCAATTTTGTCTTAAAAGACACAATTCTTGCACGAAATAGCAGCTCTGATTGCAAGAAAACTCTTTCAATTTGTTTGTTCACTCTCCATAAACCACCTCTGTCACGAGCATTAATAAGGGTTTGGGTGTCATCACTTTCAACTTTGCAAGCTTGAAGGATAGAAATAATCTGTTGACATGTGCTTCTGCCTTTCCCTGAATAGAGGAATTTCGAATAAAGTTTATGTAAAATAAAACCAGTGCGACATTGTAAACTTTTCTCCTCCTTCGCTGACAAAGGCTCGGGCTCCTTGGTAACATCCAAATTCTCGACACCAGACAGATGATTCAGTAAAAGATTTGCAACTTCAGACATCAGCGTATTTGTAACAAAAGATTCGTCAAATTTTGATGGAAGAACATTGACCACCAACAAAGAAAAGAAACCAGAATAAAATTTTTCAGCATCACCATTGAAGTTATCTATAACTTTTCGCAACTTTGACCATAATTCGACAGCATCTTCATTTGTGAAAGCGAAGAACCCCTTCGAAAATTTCTCTCGCAAACTTGATGGAAAACATTCGTCTGAAAAGAGCTTTTCGGCGCATTTTAGGACGATGGCTTTGAGCTGGAGAGGATGAAGCTTTTGATGACTAAGTTCATCGGCTGAAGAGGAAGAACCTTTTGGTGCCGCAGTTGAGGCAGACATGGTAACGCCAGAGGAAGAACTAACATCGGGATGTTTTGCATTTGAATGCCGCGTAAGTCCACGGCGTGACTTGCAGGCCTTTCCACAGACGTTGCATCATGGGAGTTGTGGACACAATTTGGGTGTTGATCGTGTCAACAATACCTGGCCTAAATGATATTTAATCAATAAATGTATTTCGTTACCTTGCTTGTCTTCAATTCACTGTTTATCTTCTCTTTCTTGTCTGGGAGCACATCAGCATACTATCAACGTTTCTGCATGGCCTAAATGTTTTGAACTGTTGAGAACTAGTTCCCAGATCGACGCGGCCACCTAACGAGTCTAGTTCCCAGATCGACGCGGCCATCTAACGACTCATCCAGTAAATGAAAATAGATGGGATGGCAATCGACCGCAAATCTCATTGAGGCTCATCGTACCATCCGCGAAACATCCAAATTACCATATAAGGGGCGCAACCATGGCTTGTGTCACATGACTCGAAGCGAAGATGGCTTCTGTTCAGGGAGGGTGCTTCGCTGTTTCATTTCGTTGCAACAACAACCACAAGGCTGAATTATAGCGCGAAAATTGAATCGGCAGCCTGGCAGCCCATTTGCAACAAAGATGGTGCATGGTGCACGTGTGCAATGAGTTTCTTGCTGTATAAGTCAAGATGGATAAAGACTATCGGTGAGTTCTTCGTTGATATGAACAAATTTGTTGTGTTTCTTGCCCTGGTGAGTGCAGTTCAACAGTAGAAGGGTTTCTTGCCTTGGGAATGGTATCTTGGGGGTTAGGTGGATAGGGAACAGGAGCGATTCATTATTGGAAAAGGAGCGATTCTAGAATTCCCCCCTCAAGAATGAAACAATAAGATCTAAATACTGAAACAATAAAATTTAGGACCGAAACAATGAGATCTAAGAACGAAACATGCGAAGGGAGGGTATTCTAGAATCTTGGAAAAGAGACAGGTATTGGGAATGGAATGAACTTCATAACTTAGACTTTAAATATGAAACCCATGACATGAAATTTGGGCAAAATCTTTTGGCAGTGAAAGTTGTGTATGCAGATTTTTCTATTTGGCCTTATTCTGTCTACTTTTTAGATACCATGCTGAGGTCCTTAAAAGGTTATTTGTTGTCAACCAAAATGGGCAGATAAGTGTGGAAGAAGCCTATGCAACTTACACCACTGCGGTAGCTAATGATGGATTCAGCAGTATTCCTTTCAACATGTTTGGAAAAGTTTTGAAGAGGCTATTCAATGATCGCATTGTGAAAAAGAGAAGGAAATTGGACAAAGAAAATAATAGTGGCAGAACATGTTAGTATTTAGAATTATGCATGAGAGCACCACAGATATATTCTTTTATAAAAAGACAACTTGTAAGGGATGTTAGGCTCATTCCTGAGTTTATGCCGAGAAAACTTTCATGTTTGACTCTGTTCAGTAATACAGTAGCAACTGTTTGGAAATCATTTTGAATGTGAATTATGTCATTTTGAGATATTTATATTGTATATAAAGTAATTTGGCAATCTTTTCAACTAAACCAAATGAAGTGTACACCTTGGGTGTGAAAAGTAGATGAAAAATGTTGAAACAATTGGTAGCAAATGGCCCAAATATTGAAGGAAGTGCATACCAGCTCCCAGACTTAGTTTCTCATGCAAATATTTGTATGCCCATTGCAAATCATTCTGAAGTTAGCACAGGGCAGCACTATGAGTTTACAAGCAAAAAATTAAAGTTCACTAAATGTGATATCAGCATGTTTGAACTATTTTCTTTCAACAATTTAAGAACTGCTGCCCCTCCCCCCCTTCTGCAATGAAAGGCAAAATTTCATTTTTCAATTATGATGTCCTTTTTCAACAGTTTCCTGAAAGGCTATTTGTAGGTACTACCAGACAGTTAAAATAAGACTTCAAGAGAATAAAAGAATAAGCTTTCAAGTTATCATCAGCAAAGGAAGGGAAAAATCAGAGAAAATGTTTTTGCAAGTCTTCAAGGCACTTTTAATGTTGAATAGTATCAAAATGTGATAATTCAAATGGTAGCATATGAAGACAAATATAGCTGATTTTCTGTGGAAATTCCACCTGACAGAACAAGTCCATCACAGAGGTCAATGGGAAATGTACTTCTTTTCTGTTGTAAGTGTTGTGCAGGGTTCTCTTCAGCAATTGACAGGCATTGTGTGAATTCTATCTTGCAGGTTTCTACTCTGGACTGGCACTAAACACGTTGACACAAAGAGCACCATTACAGGAACTACCACATAATTTGAGCCCATTCACTTTTGATGGACTTCCAGGTATTTGGGGAGAGATGTGCAGAAAAGACCCCTTTCTAAGGCAATGGAACCCTTCAATTCAAAAGTCTTCCTTCATATTATCTTGTAATACAGTGCATTCCATTAACAGCTTCATTATCTCAAAAACAGTTGTGCTTGATGATCATTTAATGTTCAAAGTATATGTCGCTGATGTGATGTGCAATCTAGAAAAAATTGGCTATAACATTCCACCTGTCATATATTCAGCTGAAAATCTTTTCTGCCTACTTAACATCCTGTCTGGGAGCAGATTATGTTTTGGCTGCCAAAATGTGGATTTCATGATGCTTGGTAGTGAAATTCTTGAAGGAGAAGGAATTATTGGAAGAATGAAGTGTGTGTCCTCATTCAATGAAAAGGGTGCTCTTTCAGAAAAAGAACAAAGGTATTTTTCTTCAAGTTGTCATGCTTTGATGCACCACTCCAGGACCAAAAGTAGTTGTGAAGCATGTGAGTCCTTGGACAGGATCCTGCGGCAGAGACTCTTTAGGTTGAGGTCAAATGATATCCTACAAACTGAAGCAAGAAAAGCAAATCACAGATACCTGTCAATGAAGCAGCTACAAGACAGCCTAGTAAAAGAGAAATTGCTACGACGCAATGCTGAGCGCAGGCAGCAATATGCAAAGAAGAGGCTTGATAGTGAAAGGCATTCCAAACAGCTGACGATTCAAGATCATGAAGATATGTCAGCAATGTTCTGTTCCATCACTGCTTCCAAAGACCATGAGAAGCTGTTTGCAGACAAACCAGACATGAAATTTTTTTGGAATCTCCAAAGAGAAATGATGGAGAACAAAACAAGAAAATGGCATCCAAGGTATAACATACATTGCATTGTACAACAGTTGATTTCAAATGTTACCTTTCTGTGACACAGTTGAGTTGAAGAAACATCATTAGTTCAGTTTTTGTGCTGATCTTGTACTTCCAGGTTTCACAATTTAAATAAAATCTTACAAGAACTGCAGAGCTTTACTCAAGTGTGCATCTAGACAAATTTGACATCTCCAATCAACTGCAACAGATAGGTGTTGGAAAAGCTAGCAGTCATGGGGCAATAAGCAAGAAATCATAGAGAATGTCACTAAAAAAACTTTTCTGGTGACATTCTTTTCACTTTCTTGCAAATATGCCTCACATTAGCTAAGAATTTCAAACATCCCCATCACGCCAGTTTCCCATTCACAGCTTAGTATGATTGGTAAATAATTTTATAGAGACAGTGAATTGATGGTTTCTAATACCCTGGATTTCTACCAAGATCGGAGGGAGAGTCTTGTAAAATGTTTACAAACATTGGTCCTCATGTAAATCAACAGGGAGAATTAAACAATATTGATCATGAAATGCCGCTGTATCTTCAACTGAAAATTTTTATTATTTTACAGAGTGATAGAAACATGTCTAAAACTTTGGAATCGCTCAAAGAGGGGTTATGAAGAGCTTCGCAAAACCAACTTTTTTCAAGCTGCCATCAGGGAGGACCCTGAGAATGAAAAAGAATGTTGTTCATCAGGCACCTGGTATCCATAAGCGAATCTTTGACCTACTTAAGCAATGTGCAATGTCATACAACCTTCCAAAAACAGGCTACCATGGATTCATTGTCTTTGATGAAATGACAATACAGGTAACACTGAATTAAATCTAACTGAAATATCTAATGATTACTGTGTAATTTTTAGGAGCATCATCTTTTGGTTTTACATTTCCACTCCTGCCTTTTTATCAAAACATTTATATGATAGTAGCTCATATGTAGCTAACGTCAACTTTGCAGGTATTTTCTTTCATAGCTGCACAAAGAATGCTAAAAGAGGACAAAAAACAAAAAAAACCACAATGGTCTGTGAATCTTGAAAAAACTAAACCAAGTGGCATGCCATGGATGGCTCCAATGGATGTCTTTCAAATTACCACCAGCTGTTACAGTTTATTCATAATAATGCAATCCATAGATTTTCCAAAGAAAAGGAGAATTCCATCAAATGGCAGCATTCAGTATATGACAGTCACAACCCTGTGCTGCATGTGGGGGGGGGTGGGGCAAAATCATGTTTGAGCCAGGGGATGGGCAAATCTTTCTGCTGTCATTTTGTGGACCCAAAATTTGGCACAAAGGTTGTTTATCATATAAAAATTAATGAGTGGTTGTTGTAGTTGCTGGAGCATAATATAGTCAATATGATGTTGCATTATGTCATATGGATGAAAGCATTGTTAAAATTTCACTTAACTAGTTTCAACTTTTTAGGAATAAATGAAATATATATATCAAAATTTGAATAATTCCAGACTTTATACATGGCAGGGACAGGTCTTAAAAGTGGAAAATTTCCAATCTTGTTGCAGTTTTATTGCTCTATCAGGTATAAAGTTGAAACTTGCTACTTCTCAGTGGCCTGGGGGGGGGGCAGAATTAACCATACATTTATATTACTTCATCTACCCCTTGTTAAAGGAGATTAAAGGTTACTGTTGGGGGAAATGGGCAAAATAACATATGAAAATAGCAATTTTTTGCTATCTTGGTCTCCTCTGTTGGAAATTCCACCCCCACTGTCTGAAGGTTACTGGTGCAACCCCTGAATATTTATCTTGATAAAGAAATCCTTGTGATATTTTACTTAATTTTCACTTTTTTTGTGTACAATATTACTTGCAAAGTACTGAACACTGAAATGCTTCCAAAAATATTGTTTTGCACTGTGCAGTTTGTTATAAAGAAATGCGTCTATTATCCTACTAAATTATAAGTACAGTGCATTACAACTGGCACTCTTATCCTGAGTCAAACACTCCCAGAAACCTGTGAAACCTTGATGAAAACTAGCTTTGATAGAAATGCCATATAGCGTGGATGGAGTGAGCAAAATGCAGCGTAGTGCACTTGATTTTTGCTGCCCAGACTAACTAATGGTATTATTGTACCATTTGTCAAGCTCAATGAAGTTGAAGTTGTAATTAGAGGACCTTGTTAAGTCTGTGATCCCTTGCGGTTCTATCTGACACTCTCTGCCTCAGCAGGCATCAGTGGATTTACATCTCTGAGGCAAGGTCATACAACGTCACTATTGTCCACCTCTCATTTCTTGTAACATCATAGCATTTTCAATGTACTTCATTACTCTTCTTTGTTCAGTTAGTCTTTTAGATGATATTGATTCTATTGCAGTTTTCTTTTCATCAAAAACATTTTCAATTTCTTCACATTCATACAGGTGTTAAGTTTCATCATTTTCATTCTTGCATAGTGGGCACTTATAATTCCCATGTCTGAAATTTCCTTGTCCCAACACTCAAATAGTGGGGCTCTACTTAGGATCAAATCCTGCCTTTTAACTGTTTTGACTGCAAAATTAGAGGAGGAAACCACTGCAACACAATTTTTTCAGAGGCTTCTGGGTCAAAGGTAATTCAAATCAAAAAAAATTTTCTCAAACTAGCACAACACATAGCTTTATATAAGAAACTAGTTTGTATAGCACTGGTACTACACAAGATGACTGAAAAAATAACACCTTAAAGAGACCTCAAACACTTTTGACTGCTAAATGCAAAAGATAAAATAACAAACACGCCACTGAAATCTTGTCTTATGAGGAGTAGGGAGGGGTGATTACTAGTCTAAAACATTCATAAAGGACTTTTTCTTCCCCCTTGATGTTTCATGTATCAAGAAACATTCTGTAAATATTTCAAACATGATCATTATTCATGCACAATTGCAAAACAAAGTAAGGAACTTTTGGTATTAAAAGCTGGAATTTTCACAAACTTTGCTTAAGGGCTGATTCAAGTTTCTTATATGAAACATGTCTAACAGTGAGTTGAAATCCTTGCATTTCTCAAGACCTATTTTGCCCTTTCTCTTGTCCATTGTTGTTGTGTACCTTTAGATTTAAGTGTCAAATTTCTTGATATCAACACAGACAGCAGGTATTCTCTGCTATATGAAATTTACTGCAGTTCTTTGAAGCATACTGCCTTCGTAACGAGTCAAGAGATCTTGGACTTGAATGAAACAAGATGCTTGATCCCCTTTCGTGCCATTATGCCTTCACCAAAATCTAGGCCAACATTTGTAACTCTGTAGACTTCGTGAAATGTTGTTACATGTTTGTTGGTGCAGTAAACAGCTCACAAGTAGCCCAAGGTGGCCTCTGGTTCCTTCACCATCATCTCCAAAACTTCAAACGTAAACGTTGTGCTGCACTTTTCCTGAGTTAACTTGGGGCTGTGGGTCGTAAAACAAGAGTTGGGAGCCATGCTCTTGAGATATCCATCGTGAAACTATTGTACTCACATAATTGTTTTCCTCAGAGAAGCTAACAATCAGTTGACATATTCAGGAGGACTGTTCACCCTGATAACCTGATACAATAAGCCTAACAGCTTGGACCAGGACGAGTCATTTGTTTGTGATCTCCCGTGTGTGCTCCTCTCCCGCCATATTTAAAATCCAATTTTCATTGCTAGCATTACCCCCTGAAAATGACTCAGGATTTCTGATGGCCATTGTTCCAATTTGATTGTTTTCCATAGCGCCACCGCAGCAAAATGTTTCGCGGATGGTACGAAGAGCCTCAATGAGATTTGCGGTCGATTGCCATCCCATCTATTTTCACTTACTGGATGAGTCGTTAGATGGCCGCGTCGATCTGGGAACTAGACTCGTTAGGTGGCCGCGTCGATCTGGGAACTAGTTCTCAACAGTTCAAAACATTTAGGCCATGCAGAAACGTTGATAGTATGCTGATGTGCTCCCAGACAAGAAAGAGAAGATAAACAGTGAATTGAAGACAAGCAAGGTAACGAAATACATTTATTGATTAAGTGTCATTTAGGCCAGGTATTGTTGACACGATCAACACCCAAATTGTGTCCACAACTCCCATGGTTGCATTTGAAGCCTGCGGGGTTTTCTTCGTCTCTGCTAACTTCTGCCACAATATCCACAATCTGATTATTAAAATCTTCATCTTCTTCCAAAAATCCTTCTTCAATTAAGTACGAAAGATCTTCAAGTTCCTCAACAGGCAACGATTTGTGTGCTTGAGCGGCCATGTTGAGCTGGAAGTGTGCACTCTCGGGTTGTTGATGTTGCTCGTTCAACCTCAAAGCGCGTACAATCGCGGAAAACAATAGCAGATTGTTCGCTTCCAAACTATCCGTTCTTGTGACTATGATATCATCAATGCCTCAACAAACTACTCCCAAAACTTGCAGGATCTAAATCAAATGAAAATAAGTAGAACTACCATACAAATGGCATGTTTAACCCTATCTGACCTGGGGGCGGATTCCGCAGCCCCCCTTGTCCATCATGTAGCAATGAAACTGTAACAATTTGGCACTCTGTGTAAAACATATGTTGTATCTCTCATAATCCCCTTTAGTTGGTCCAATTAGGTCTAAACTATGAATTTACATTTTTCATCCATATATTTCTTTATGAAAAGTATTGTTTCACGACCTTTTAACACACTTTCATTTTTATGATGTCATATGACATCATAATGTTAATTGTGCTCTGACCACAACAACAACATTGCTAATTAAAAACTAATTAAACAATTAACATTAAAAACCAGTTGTTTGAAAAACTCATTGTTTATGTAAAGAAGAAACTTCATGCTAAATTAGATTGCCATATCTCAAACAACAACAGAGATAAGAGGGCAGAACTGCCCCCCCCCCCCCCAGGCATTGAGTGTTTCAAAATGCCCATGTCAGATAGGGTTAAGGATTGTTCCAACTACTTACATTTTGCCTACAGCACTGAGTTGCGCTTTCAAGTTCTTTTTGAAATCCAGAAATTTGAAATAATTTCTGATATCTCCAAACAGCCATTCCACACTGACCGGCACTGAGCTCATCCTTTTGTTCCGTAGGTGCTGCTTTTCTGTGAGAACTGCATTCCTGAATTCCTTTTTGGCAAGCACAGCGGGTCATTTTGATATGATTTTGCTTTGCCTTCCCAGCTTGGATATTAACCACAATTCAAAAAAGACTCTCTGGAAAAACCTGTTCCGGCGATTAAACACTTAGGGTAGTCAACTGTCTCACTTTCAAGAGAAAGAATAAAGTTTTGCCATAATTCATTCTACTCCTGAGGTCAGATTGCTGGCAAGATGTTGGTTGATGAGCTCCACAGCTCATGCTCTGAGCTCTTACTCTACTGCCAGATCCTGACCTGCTTTTAAAATAGAAATATGTATGTATGCCTCCTTGCTGCAAAACTGGTGCAGTTGAAGTATGATACTCAAGGCTGCTGAAGCGTCTTTTGTGACATCTATAAATTCACTGTCAAAGCTCAGCCCACCAGCGAATGATGCTTCCTTTTTACAGTGGTGGAAATGGTATCACCAGGCATCGTGTTAGATACCTACAAATCAGAGAAACGATTTTTAGTGTATCAGTGCTAGCCCAAAAGTGAATTCCTTAAATGTAATTAATTATGTTACACTTGATGGCATGTATTTGTAATGTGTAATTTTAGAAGCTCTACGAAAAAGACTACAATCACAGACAAAACTTGTAGGGACAGATGAATGTTGCGTTAAAAGGTGCCTTTCCTGCATGTAAACTGCTACCTTCCATGCTAATGACCCCCTCCCCCAATTGCAGCTGTTTGCATTTGTCCGCACATACAAACACATGGTTGAAGAAATATCGCTAATAAGACAATGAATACCTTTACCTTGACTAGATTGTGACAGTGTTAACAAAAGTTACTGCTGTTGTATCGCAGAACTTTGTGGAGGTAAATTCAGTTGGTTTTCTGTTATCCATTACGAGATAACGAAATGGTTTGGTACATGAATAAGTAGGTTAGAGTGAATAATAGTTTTGGTTTCCTTTCAGAGCTTGGCAGCGACAATTTTTCAAGATATAATGGATGTGTATATCAAAGTCGGTGTATAGGAATCATTGAAAGAATTCCAGCGCAGCTAAATGCTCGAGAAGACCATGGCACATCGCCATATGGTTGTTTTGCAAACCAAGAAAAAGGGAGAACAAAATAAAAATAACAATGAGGGAATTTCAAGAAGACAGCTCAGCTACCAAATCTGCTACACATACCAAGTTCAAAGCATCACTTTTGTGACTGGGAGATTCATTCATGTGGACCATGTACATGGTAGTGGATCGGAAGTGACTCTGTGCTGCTTGCGACATCAAGTTGACAAACAAGATGCAGCAGAAGATAGAAATTGCCAAGCTACTTCTATCAGTGATAAAGACAAGAAATTACTTTGCATGCCCGTTTTACCTGGACAACCTACAAGTTAAACCTGCTGCAGCCCACAATGTAAATGGACCCTTACGTCTAACAAGAAGGTGTTGTGGCGCCGTGGTGTAATCCTCTGACATTGCAGCCACAAAAGTCAGCCAGAGTGGGTTCGAGTCCCGGTAGGGTTAGGGTTAGAGCGTCATGACGAGGGGTCGCAGACTCGATCAGGTCTGCTCTATTTCTGCGATCCCAACGCTTGGCACCGAGAAATGCAACTTCACCTTCAGAATGATGAGGAACTAAAAAAGGTAATATTATTATTTTGCCTTTGTTTATACTTAATAAGCTATGATATACTGTATAGCCTACAATCTTGGTCAAAATACTTGAGAAAAGTCACAAAATTGCACTACTTCTGTCTTTGACTACATGCCCCCCCCCCAATGTTGCTGGAATCAAACACCATTCGACCATCTCAACATTGAAGAAGGGGAAAGGGGGATGAGAAGGTTCTAAACGTATGTTTTCACCACAATATTTTAGGAAACGTGACAAAAGCACTTAATTTGCCAGTGTCCCAATTTATTTTGTCCAGGATTGTAGTTTTAAGTTGGTTAATGTTATTGTTAAGGCCCTGTATTTAAGAAACCATTTTCAAGAACCTTTAAGACCACTGAAAAATGATTACCCTTCCTACTCATAAGAAACTCTTGAGGCTCGCATCCAAAATAAAGTTTCTTGAGGCTCACATCCAAATAAGAACCTTTCCAGAATAGAAATTAGAAACATGAGAAACTTTTAGCGTGATAAATGAAAAGTATCATTGATATAAGAAAGATTTTAGGTTAAGGTGTGATAAAGTGGTTTCTTAAATGCGATGACTTACTGTATACAGTTTGACATGAATTTCGTTCACCAAGTGCAATATGACAAAAAATTTTTACTACCGGATGGCCAAAAGAAGTGACCAATTGGAATAATTGATAGTACCAATCTATTCGTAGCCTCCATTCAGGTCAGGAACACACTTAAAAAATATTAATCAAACGTATAGTTTACAGGCTGTCTCAGGATGAAATCACCAGTATTTCCTTTTTTACTCACAGAACTTTTGCGTTATGTTGACTGTATTGATGGTAGTCATATATAGTGAATAGTTTGGGTGGTCTTTTTGGGCATTGACATGGCAGAAAACATTTTCTAGCACATCTTTTCTTCTTTTCCTAGCAAATCACCTTTTCGAGATTCCTTCACACTTTCAAAGCTTTTGGATCAGCAAATCTTTTCTGATCTCTTCTTTTCAAGTCCTTCTAACTACTTCTGTTTTTCAAAATGATGTTTTCATCAATTATTTTACGTAATGAGAGAGCTGTTTCCCGGAGTTCCACAAATTCTGATAATACAATGAAAAATATGATGTTTTCCCATCTTTCCATCAATCTTCAATCTTACCAGTTTGCTCTAGGTGTTAAATGGCATGCTCGATCAGCTGCGGGAGCCACTAGCCTCTTCAGCACTGTTGTGGACGCTATGTCCAGTGAAGAGCATTCAAGCAGCAGAGAAGCATGAATGAGAAGAAAGCTGTTGCAGTAATACATATGATGATGTTTGGACAGTCTCAAAAGGCTAGTTGCTTTCAAGGGGTTATATCCAGTGGAGTGGCTGGCTGAGGAATCAGTGAAACAGGACTGAATATGTTAAACAAAAGTTTTTTCGCAAATTACAATAAGCCAGACAGCAGTAAATCATGGTAAAATTGTTTCTGAGTTCATCAATGAAGCAACAAGAAATAGAGATCTCCTTGTATTGATGATAGATGATTACACCAACATCCACACAAGGCAACACCCAGGTAGTGAAGAAACTTCAACTGCAAGGAGTATGACCACAATTCTGCTAAAAAGATTCAGTGAAGTTCCCGCAATACCTGGATAAATTTCAGCCATAACTCCTGTGTTGGTAGAGATCTTCACTGCCAACCTGCTTCAGCTGTCATCTACGTTTGCAGCCCCTATTCCTTTCTGGATTCATGGAGCTTTCTTTGATCCTGAAATGAAATTTTTAAAACAGAAAATCTAAATTACTCTTTAATTATCCTAAAGTAGTTCTAAATTTGCACAAGAATTCAAAGCCACATGAAAATCTAAAGTCTGTTGTCTTTGATTCTAAGTTTCTAGCAAATATTGGGTACTACACTAAATTCAGGTACACTGGGGCTATAGAGAACTTCAATAGCATGCTAATAACGTATGCTCCTAAAAGAATGTCATTTGACTATGTCTGCTTAGTTATGTCTGTTTTTAATACTGTAAAAGAATGTCATGACTATATTAGCAGAATGGTATGGCAGCAATGGACCACAACATGCATGGATTTTGGCCTGTTGCAACAGCAACAGATGGAAGAAACTGCTATTGGTGAAAATATAATAAGAACACTAAGAATTTCCATGCTCAGCCTGTAAAGACAAAGAAAACTTACAAGCACATCCCATACTGCCTTGCAAAATCATTCCAGCCCACCAAACTAAGACTGATGCTGTTTTAGAAAGAGTAATTTGTATGGAAAATGATCCAAAATTGATACCTCCAAGCCTAGATCTGATAAACAAAGCCCCATCCACATCTGACCTTGTAAAGCAGAGGATCTCTAGAATTGCAAAGGACCCATGAGGAACAGCATAGAGCTCATATCTTTAAAAAGGTGGGTGTAAAACTCCATTACATATTTCTTTGAATTAAAGTGCTTGGACAGAACCTTGGATAATTTGCTGTAAATTTGCCATGGCAATTTTGTGATACCTTGATTATTTTAGGGACACTATAAACCCAGTGCGCCCATCAAATGATCGGCAAGTGTAAAACACAGGTTTACAGGTTTAACAGGTTTACAGGTTCCAGGTTGACAGGTCACCAGGTTGACAGGTTACCAGGTTTACAGGTTTACAGGTTACAGGTTGGAGAAAATGCAGGTTGACAGGTTAGAGTACAATATGCAATTTTGGAAGATTTCTGCACAACTATGAAATGTTTCTTGAGGAGTACAATGAGTTTCCTTGCAGGAAATGAGCAATTTTGAAATAAAAGCTTAGGACCTGGCAATTTTCTTGACTTGAGTATCAAATTTGAAAAGCTAATTTTACCTTGTTACGAGCTTAGAATAAAACATCAATATAACAGTCAAATTTCTGCAGTGAGAATAACACATGGACTTTAGATCAATACAAAGATTCAGTTCCAAAAGTTTCTTACACCAGATATTTTATCAATTGCAAGGGGGATCACTCCTTTGTCTTACCTGATTGAATTGTATTGTGTCTTAAAATAAAGAAACAAGTGGAATCGCATTTCCGATTCACGGACAAATTAAAACATTTTTCAGTGTTAGAGCCTCTCAAGATTTTGGTGGTATGGCAGATTTTTTTAAGAGAGGTCATATTTTGAATGAAAGGGGTATTAGTAGATGTCTTAAAATTTATTATCAAAGTTTTCAAATTGTTTCATTTAAAACTGTCTGTGCCAATCTCCATCAAATGCATGTGGCTGCTGCTGATGATGGCAATTGTTGCTGTTCCATGATTATAATTGACTGTCATTATTTGGCCAAGTTTTGTTGCTTTCCAATTTTGCTTTCCATGTGTTTTCACCATTTCATACCTTTGTCAAATTATTTGATGTTCCAAAGTCTGATAGGTGAATTTGTGGAATTTTCAACCAGTAAACCTGTCAACCTGTAATCTGTCAACCTGTAACCTGTCAACCTGTAAACCTGGTAACCTGTCAACCTGGTGACCTGTCAACCTGGAACCTGTAAACCTGTTAAACCTGTCAACCTGTGTTTACACTTGCCGTCAAATGATGGCATTGAGTATACGGAGCATTTCTTGTTCCTCTGCCCTTCCTTTGCCACTCTTCCTCGCAGAGGCATTTTTAAAACGGGAGACAGCTCATAAAGCATCAATGAGTAAAAATTTGCAGTGTGATGTCTTTTTGAATTCATCATATACATCATACACTCATTATTTATTTTACATCAGTTTCCATTGTTCAATTGAAATCCCTAATCGTCCATGCAACCACCATGAAATTGCCTCAAAATAACATAAAGTAATTAAAGGTGCCAGTTTTTGTCATTAAAATGTTTCTCATACACTAATATTATTCACATGATGTCATAAGCATTGAAGATGTCATAAAGTTCAAAATTGCTGATGTGATCAAAAATGGATGAAACTATACATCATCTGAAAGCTCTTGTCAAGATCTGCCAAATGATAATGTTCTCAATGATCTGTGATCATTCTGGAAAAGATAAGAGCCCTTTCTTTTCGTAGATTGCTGACCACGTGTTCATAGGATGTTTGTCACCTGATCAGGTTCTACAATTTTTAATCTTTGTATGTGGTATTGATCATTTTATTTTCACAGATGTTTCTTTTGAGGTCTTCTTATCAAGGGCGAGTTCTTCTGCTTCTTGTCCAATTCTTTGAAACACTTGGACCAACTCACTCCAATTGTTGCTTGTATGTACACAGACTAGGTAGGCCCATAGAGCTGCTTAATGGTATCAAATCCGCCACTAAGGACAGGCAGATTTAGTGATAACTACTTGTTGATTTTGTCAATGGCAGCCATCTTGGTTTCCTTCCTGTCTGAGAATTTATCCATTTGAGCACTTCAAAGTTGTCAAACAGCTCACTTTATTTTTATTCTCAATTCCCCCATTCAAAACTCTTCTAGATGATTATGTCTTCCACCCTATAATTCTTGAACATGCTAAGGTAGGTGGTGTAGGTCTTGGGTTCCATTAGAGCGAAACTTAGTACAATGATGTACAGTAACAAAATCTACACCATAGGTTACTTTTTCCATTTTTTGTTACATCAATGATGTCACAATGTTGCCTAACTGAGAAAAATTGTAGCATTTGCTTGCTGTTGGCAATATTGACAATATTTGAGTTTTTATTTGACTATTCCTTTTTTAACTAGACAAGAATGTGTCATAAATGATACTGTACCCAAGCTACACCCAACCACTTTTCTCATCTTCAAAAGGAATGTTAGTGGACAAAAACTTAAACCATGTTGCAGAAGATATTGAGCATTGACTTGCTTCTTCATTACAGTTTCGACCCCACCCAATTGGAGTGAGCAGTTGGTCCCCCCCCCCTCAACATCCAACCCTCCACAATTTCTGCCACTGATAATGGTGATTGTTGATAAAGAGATAAAACTGATCTTAACTTGCTTCCAAAGCTTTGGAATGCAAGCTTGTCTCCCCACTCTTTCTTGCGTGCTGCTGGCAAGAGCTCCAACAGCGATGCATCATCACTTGTGTGGCGTAGGCTTAGAACAAGATCCATCAGCATTCGTCTCGATTCATGAAGCAGGTGATAGAACTTGCCATACCTGGGTTTTGGTCTGATAGTCACTTGCCCCTCACAAAATACTGACTGCATATTTCAACAAATGTTGAATGATCTGAAATCGAACGGTCCAAAGCAGGACAAGCTAAATAGCTCATCATCATCACCATCATCAATGCACAGCCGATCTACGAGTTCCATTGTTGTGGAGAGATTTTTGATGCCCAATGTCTTTGCACCTAAACATAATTTAGAGACTGCTAAGTTAAAATAAAATATCTTCAAAATTTATCCTACTCATGATGTCGCAAGCGTAGAGTAGGGGATGATAAAATCAGTCCACTAAAGGGGCTGCGTTAAATCAATGTGTGTTAAATCAATCATAGCCTCATTATGTACATCATACACTCATAATTTATTTTACGCCAGTTCCATTATTCAATTTAAATCCCTAATCGTCCATGCAACTACCATGAAATTGCCTCAAAATAATGCAAAGTAATTAAAGGCGCCAGTTTTTGTCATTAAAGTGTTTCTAATACACTCATTATTATTCACATGACATCATAAGCATCAAAGATGCCATAAAGTTTAAAATTGCTGATGTGATCAAAAATGGATGAAACTACACATCATCTGAAAGCTCTTGTCAAGATATGCCAAATGATAGTGTTCTCAATGATCTGTGATCATTCTGGAAAAAATAAGGGTCCTTTCTTTTCGTAGATTGCTGAGCACGTGTTCATACGATGTTTGTCACTTGATCAGGGTCTACAATTTTGAATTTTCGTATGTAGAGGGGTGTTGCCCTTATTGAGGGTATTTCACGTTGGTAGAATGTTCCTGTTGAACGAAAAAATTTTCAGAACGAAACTTACCATGAACACTTTCGTAACCTCTTCACTGTTGTTGATATAGAATATATTTGTCATTGGTGATGCTGTCTTAAAGAGCGAGCTACTCGAGAACAGAGTGGTCGAGAGGGCCTAAATTTCCAACGTCGCCCTGGTTGAGGGTATCCAAATTTTCACATGGTTTCCGGTAAATTTAAGATAACTTGATGTGAAAATTAGCAGCATATCAACGATTAAAGAGTATTTGTTGTTATCAAATGTTTTCTAATTGTGTTTGCTGTGTTTCGTTATCCTAAACACTGACCTTTGTTGCCGCTTTCGTTCAAAGACTTTTCAAGCAACTTGACATCAAGTTTTCCTCCTTCGGTGAACTGAACGATGCTTAAATCAATTTATGATTAAAAAAAATAGTTTTCAGCCGTCCACTGATAGAACAAACCTGTTTTTGCCCCATGACATGTCCTTTTACAGCAAACAGTAGTTGCCTGTCATGCGTTGACAATGCAGATTTCATTCAAGAACCGGAAGATACCACAGTACCCTCAACCAGGGCGACTTTAGGTCAATCAGACGGGGTGCAAAAAGTAGCCCGTCGTGGCGGAAGCGGATGCCATATCTCTGAATTTATGTTAAGTACTTATTCTGGACAAGTGGAGCTTGGCAAGAGGCCATTTGTTTGCTTTGAAAATTTTAACAACGTCAAGAAACCTAGCAAAAAGAAAATTATGCAACAAAATGTGAAAGGAAAAATGGCGGATGCTTAAAATTACATCTTAGGTGAGCTTCTTTGTGCACTTGTCCCTCTGTTTGTGGACGGAGTTTTAAGAAACACAAACAAGGAAATGTTAAGCAAATGGAGTCACTAAAATATTTTTGCACACTTTTTTTTTAACTAGGCCCAAACGCCTGTTATTCAGCAACAAACGCAATAGTGTTAAAATCGGTCAACACGCGTTTGCCCTCAACCAGGGCGATACCCCTCTAGCATTGCTCATTTTATTTTGACAGATGTTTCTTTTGAGGTCTTCTTATCAAGGGTGAGTTCTTGTGCTTCTTGTCTAATTCTTTGAAACTCTTGAAACAACTCACTCCGATTCTTGCTTTGAAGGTTTGTCTCAAATCTACACATGTTTTTCTTCTAAGCAGCTGCCCATAAGAAACTCAACTCTCAATAAGAAACCCAATTGGTTGCATTTAACAATTCGTTTTTCTTTGTTTCAGGCAAGAAAAGGTTTACTTCAGAACAATGTTTAGAAATGCTTGACTATTCAGACATTGACATTTCTGATGATGAATTTGATGATGACCATTATGATGAAAACAATGAAATAGGTTTGAAGTGCAGGAAAGTGTTGCTGAAGATATTGTAGATGATTGCTTTGAAGTTGGAGATGAGAGAAAGGCTGCAACAGCAAAGATACAATGGACAGCCAAGGAATTTCAACCACCAGATGTCACAATAAACCGAGGAGACCATTTTAACAAAGATTCAGAAGGAAATAAGACACCCATTGATTATTTCAAAGGATAGGTCACAGAAGATCTTCTAGAAATGATGTCCCAGGAAACAAATCCCTATGGCGTTCTTGCAAATGGACGCTCCTTGCAGACAAATGTGACTGTAATTCGAAAATTTCTTGACATAAATATATTTATGGGAAATTTTCATCTTCCAAGAGTTAAAATGTACTGGGGATCAGTTACTAGAATACCATCAATAGCTGATGCCATGCCAGTAAACAGGTGATAGCCTATTTTGTTAGTGAAAATTTACAGACAATCATTCTCAGAATTTTGGATATTTTATGATTTATCAAAAGCGTAGAAGTCATGTCCATAGCATGAATTTCAATGATACTCTTTCCTGTCTAGTCAATGATGGACCAAAAGTGGTAAGCACTTCAGGACTTTAGATTTTTGATGTGTAGAAAGTTGTAAGGTAGCTAGTGGAAACCTAAGTTTGTCTTTGATGTATCAGAAGTTGTCTTGTTTTCACATATTTTTCATAGGGTCTCCCTAACTTAGAACCTTTGCCTCGTGATTAATGAAAATGCTATGACCATTCTCAAGAATATCTTTCTGTTTCTAGATTCTTCAAGCTGCGCAACAATCTTCACATTGTTTCCCAAAGAGAGCCACCTCCAGGCAACACCAATTGATTCTGGAAAGTTGATCCAGTAATAAAGGCAGTTCGCAAAAGATGTTTAGAGCTTCAACCTGAGGAATACAACAGCGTTGATGAGCAGATGATTCCATTCACTGGAGGTGCGCCCGCAAAACAATTTGTGAAGAACGAACCAAATCCTGTTGCCATTAAGAATTTTGTAATTTGTGGAAAGTTTGGTAAAGCCCATGATTTTGAATTGTACCAAGGGAAGGGGACTGGTATCTGTGAGGAGCACAAGAGTCTCGGTCTTGGTGCATCAGTTGTTTTGCGACTGGCTGAGAACATACCCAGGTTTAGCAATTATAAGGTATGTTTTGATAATTACTTTACTGGGTTTCCACTCATACAAGAGCTTATGGGAGGTGTTGACAACCATGACTTTTTGATAGCTCTTTACAGGATTCATGCAAAAACAAAGAAATGGCCTTTGAGAATAATCTTTCACCTTGTGGATTTGGCACTCGCTAATTCCTGGTTAGAGTATCGAGAAAAGCAACAGCAGATTGGGACATCGCCAAGAAAGATTTACGATCTTCTTCAGTTTCGCAGTATTGTTGCAGAAACCCTCATGAAAGCAGAAGTTAACAGGAGACCTGGAAGACCAAGAACATCTGCTTCACCTGATCTCCAAGAGGGTGCACCACCTGAAAAACGGAGCGTTCCTGCAATACGACCTATTCCAGATGTTAGATACGATGGTGTGCACCACTGGCCACAGCATCTGGATGGTCTGGGCCAACACTGCAAAATGGAGCAGTGCACAGGAAGAAGCAGGATAAAATGCACCAAATGTGATGTTTTTCTTTGGTTGATGAAAGAGCGAAATTGCTTCAAGGCATTCCACATCGAGAAAAAACTTTAGAAAACATTTATTAAATCTTTCAAGGGCATTAACTTTTTGTTGTTCTATCTTGCATTTGTTTATTTGATATAGTGTGTGTTTGATGTGTGAAGTTTCCCTATTTTGAAGTACAAGTGAAGCAAAAAGGAAATTGAATCATCAGTATGACCTTAATCTTTGCATATCTGAAGTTCACAGCAGTTCATGCCAAATTCATTTACTTACCAATGACTTCAGTTAGTCATGATGTGTACAATTGTACACACTTGCTAATTTGCATATTTAATCTTCTAAATTTGAAATTGTTTATTTTTCTGTTTATTGTCAACAAAAGACATCCTATTTCACAATTTCAGAATTTTTATGAGAGAACTGACTCCCCGTGACTGAAGGGGATAAAGTCAGTCCACTAAAGGGGCTGCGTTAAATGAATCGTAGCCTCATTATGTACATCATACACTCATTATTTATTTTACAGCAGTTTGCCGTTGTTCAATTTAAATCCCTAAGCATCCATGCAACTACCATGAAATTGCCTCAAAATAATGCAAAGTAATTAAAGGCACCAGTTTTTGTCATTAAAATGTTTCTAATTCACTCATTATTGGCTCTCACAGAAGCTGATCTCAATATACGTTTACTGAAAACTATGAAGGCTCAAAAAGAGTTTTCCTATGGGCTTAACTGTGAAACTGTCTTGAAAGATAAGCTAAATTGTCATCATCTGCAAAACATTCAAACAGAAACTATGGACAAAAAAGGGGTACAATTTCTCCCCTTCACAGAAATTTTTTTAATTTCTTATCTTGTTAGTAGATTATTGCATTAATATTTTTGGATACAATGAAAATGAAACAACTAACCACCAACTTGCAATGAACAAATTGGCCTCCCACCTTTTTGCATTTCTCTTCATTTCTGCCAAGTTTTGATCAGCACCAGCATCCTCTGTCTGCTTTTAAGCAATGAGAAAGTCACAGGAAGACACAGCTTTAAAAAGATTTTGCTGCTTTTGAATCTTCAAAATTTGCATCTCCAATAGACTTCTTTCAATTGAATTTTATGGGCAGCAAAAATTATTGTTGTCACATATAGGAACAATTGCTCCAATGGAAATTCAATTGCTCCAATGAGGAAGAACTTTTCTTCTATGATTCAATACTTTTTGCTGCTGCGCAATACTGATTGTTTCAAGTTCTATACTTTCTTTGCTATTACATCATAAGATGCCTTCTTCATGTGATGCAACAATGCAATTTCTGGCTTCGTGCAGCTATTTCAAATTGAGTAGCGGTAAAAGTAAAACCTAACTGCTGTATGTTCCCCAGAGACCCATTGGATTTGACTTTTCAGACATTGCTTTGAATATGCGCAGTGAGCAGAACTCTTGCTCATCAGAGTAGTATAATGTATGGATCCACATAGAGAACCTAACACCTTTGATTTTGGCCGCTATTGTTTAAGATCAATCGGCCCCTTTGAAGTCAGAATAAAAGAAAGGACATAGATCCTTAAGTGAATTGGGACGAAATTTAATCCGATTAACAAGGAGATTAACATTTTGGCCGATTGTTCCCCTTCGATATATCCCTTGGGATTTGAAACTCAACCAAGACCTAGTAATGACGTAATTTGGGCTATTTATGCGAATTACACTAATTCTGCGCCTGCCCACGTGCAGAATAAGAAACTTTTTCATGAGGGGCACAACCATACAAATTTATGGCATCATAAATGACATATCAGTTTTCTTTTACTCTTTTTTTAAATAAAACTTTAATTTTGTCTTCCTTCAATCCGTTTTTATCACAAGCGCATAAAATGTTTGCCCCAGTTCATCATGGAAACAACCCTTTGTTGTACAGTAATTATCTTTTCAAGGGCAAAAGAAGAAGACCTTTTCGCGCACCAGGCAGAAGAGTTTGAGGACGAGGTTTTCCTGGACAAGTTTTTCGCGCTCCCAGTAGAGGAACAGGTTTTATCACAAAAGACCAAGCAAAGGAAGGACTTGCAAAAGCCGCAAAAGTTGGTCTTCCTCTTATCGGCAAATTAATTCAGGGAGTTTCAAAACAGCAAAGAAGGAAAAAGAGAAGGAGTAGAAAAAAGAAACAGTTGAGAAAATTAAAAGGCGGATCTTTCTATCATCATATGCAAAGCCCTTTCGGTAAAGGTATGTTTGGATTATTAGGTTTCCAAAGAGCTTTAACGAACTGGGCGGATGAAAAATATGGCAAATAAGAATATAACTAGTAAAAGTTATCACTAATTTTTTGTATTCCAAGTCTCCAACAAACTTTATCATATTTCAATATAACAACCTTCAGAAATTGGCAATAATTTGAATTCAATCCAGAGATGAAAGGTAAAGGTAAACACAATTTTAGAGCACCTGGTGGCCAACGAGGACACTTTGTTCGAGGTCGAGGTGTTAGAGCATTTGTTGCAATTGGTAGGAAAAAACAGGACTCCACTATCGAGGTAGAGGAAAACAGAAATATCGTCGCCATTATAGACTTCGTCGGGCCATTAAAGGAAAAGGTTTCCTCACAGATTGGGCCCTCGAATCGGATAAAATGCATAAAAAAATATACCCTAACAAGAGTATTTTTGATCAGGGATATTATTTTTCATCAAGAAGAAGCATATTCAACTGATAAAGAATTCATAAACAGTAATGAATTTGATAACTTCAAGATGACCGCAAAATTGCATAAAATCAAGAAGAACTTATCAAATCCCACCGTCGAATTATTGTATCAATTAAAAATACTTGCCTACCCTTAGAAGACCAAGCAAGATCAAGACCCTACCGAACATTAAACCAACAACAGGAAAGGACACATAAAAGTAGACTGAATAAAGTAGATATAAATCATGGAACCCCTATAAAAATCAGTCTAAAATAAATAATGTTAAAAAGTTAATATTTTGAATGGTTCATTACCCATGCCATGCATCGTTCTTGTTTAGTTTGCTCTACTTCTACGCCTTGTATTTTCATGTCGATAACGATATCCACAAGTTCGTTTTCCGTTAAATGGATCAGAAGAAAACTGTCTGTTGTAAAATCTTGGAATTCTAAATCAAGCTCATCAACTTGTTGTTGTTGTCTCTCTTGTTGTTGTCGTAGCATTTCTTGTTGCATATAAAGACGAATGCTCGCCACCCTTGAAAATTCTCTTGCTTGTGCTTGTTTTATTAGATACATACATACATGATACATAATCGTTGCCATTGATGGGCATATCCATAAAAGTATACGAACAGCCGCGTAATTGTTGAACTTCATTGATCATGTCTGCTATATGCATATTGGCAGCAATCATTTTTTTTAGTAATCAAATTTGAAGTGTTGCGCTTGTGTCTTGTTGTGAAATTGTGAATGATTTTTGAGTCTGTTTCCTTGTTTTAACATCAAGTTTAACAAAAACATCATATGACCAAACGACGCTAAAAGATTAGAACGCCGAAAAGCAAATCCCAAGTCCCAAAGGGACAAAACCTCAAGTCGATTTAAATCCGCTCCCATTGCAATTTGTTTGTTTGTTTGTTTCAAGACACACGTGCAACACTTTAAAGTTTAGAAGAAAGTACCTGCTGATTGGAAACAATACAACCGCTTTTTTAACACATTAAAACAAAAACGCAATGAAATGAAGTAAACTTGACGCGCGTGCCACTAGAAAGTTTATTAAATCAGCAGGTACTTTGATCTAATGATGAAAAAATGCTGAATTTGATTATTTTTTTATGCACAAGCGGCAGACCACCCAATACCCCTATCCAAGCACCAACCCTCGAAATCCCCATCATAATCAAATTCAGCATTTCTTCAACCATTAAAATCTATACGCCTATTTATGTAAGGTTTATAAGAATGCATCCAAAGAGTCAAATATTCAGATTTACCAAGGTCGTCAGGAAAGATGGCAGACTGTGGTAGGGCAGGAGTGGTGAGGTCGGCAACGGTCGACGGCAAGGAAGGTGGAGTGGGCGGATTGCGATGGTTACGTCTTCGTCTTTGATTTCTTGATAAAGGGGCAGGAACAGGAACGGGAAGAACAGGATGATGATGTTGATTTGACGATGTTGCGGAGGATGGCGAGTAATGGCAATTGCTGTTGTCGCCTCGGTTTCGTAACATTATTGGTCTGTAGGGTACATAATCTGCAGCTGAAGCTCCAAGGTGAGAAAGGAGTCTTTCGCCATTGGCGCCATCGACGTTGTGTGAAAATGTGAAAAATGATGCAATTCTTTTTGCCATGATGCGTTATTTCATTTGATGAATATCAGCAGAGGCGACAACAGCAAGAGGGTGAATATGTGTAAAACACTGATATTTATACAATTATTTTTACATCTAAAGGTAAATACCTTAGATTTTTACCGTTAACCAATCATTTCATCTATTTTATTTCAAAAGTGAAGAAACTGTCAATCATGTTGGCACTGTGATTTGCAATTCCGTGTGGGATTTTGGTTCTGTTTTTGATGTTCTCCCAAGTTGCTTAAAGTTTGAGGTCACGCGAAGGCCAGGTCACATAGAGGTCAAAAAGTCGCAAGGGATCATGAGAAGATATTTGGATCCTTGTAGCCAAATAGTTTGAAAAAGATTAATGAGATCTTCATATCGTTATTCTTGTAAATCATTTCCGAAAAAGCAATCCCTGCTTTTTCTTTTTCCTCCAGAGTCTTGAAATAATAAAAATTGTCCCAGAAAAACTGCTGTCAGGCTTTGTAGCATAAATGCTTGAAATAAATAAAATTGTAAATTAATAATGCTGTATAAACAAAAAGGGCAGTTCAAGACAGCTTCATAAATATCAATAAGAACGATGGGTGAGTAAGAGATAAAGTAGGGCATTTGTCAAACTGTTGCGTCACATTGAGCCACTTGATCATCACGGACAAAATTTTTCCATGCAGCCAACATTCTCACTTAGATCATAAACCTTTCCGCATTTAAATTGGTCTCTTAATGCCAGATGGCCAGATGCTCCATAGACCTCAAAACTTCAAAAACGTTAGGTTCCAATATATAGTAGGAGAGATACTATTTTCTCTGCAACACTATACATGAAAGCGCCAAGATCTTTGTTCATGCAAATGTGCACCGCTCCTCCAATCTGATCCCGGAATACATGCATGTGACTGTTGAGAAAGCCTATCTTCTGCCATCGCTCCAAAGCATTGATGACTTTTCCTCAAATACGTAAATGACAGCAAAGTGTTGCTGCTCTTCAAGCTGACCTTTTAACGTTGACATCTAGTTGTCATTTTCAATACAGACAGGCCTCTCTTCTTTCACAATGAACGGACATATCTCAGCCATCTGATCTGCTACTTCACGTATTGAGCAATATCAATGTGATTGGCTTCTCCAGTGATGGTAATTCTATAGAAATGAGAAAGAAAAATCATTGCTAGATGCATGCAAGCAGACAGTTACAAAAGTACAGCAATTTTGATGGAAAGGCTGTGCAAAAGGATGCTCCTTAACTATCTATTGAAAAATCTGCAGTATAATTCATCCAAATTTCATCTTCAGCCAATCTGTTGCCAGTTCCCTTGAAACACAACTGATGTTTGCCAGCACAACTTATAGACCGGGTTAATTTTGAGGTAGGTGCCACCTATAAGCGAAGAAATTGCGATTGATATTTTCAAGTACCCACATATGTCGGGTTAAGAAAAGTGATGGTGAACCCTAATCTGCTGGAACTTAGGGGCTGAAAATGGGAGTTAAACATTTAGTACTAAGGCATAATACTAGCCCTGAGGAGTAATTGACTTTTTTCTTCTGTTTGTGCCAGATATGATATTTTGTCCCTGATAACAGTAGGGATGTTCTTTTAACCGGACCCTACGACCCTACGACCCCGGACCGTACGACCCCGGACCATACGACCCCGGACCATACGACCATGCGACCCAGGACCCAAGTTTATATTTTTAGCTGACACGTCTTTATCAGCACTTATGGTTGATTGGTGAACTTGCAAGACATCAGTACGTGTCAACGTTACGTTACCTGGCAAGGCACAATTCCATGTATTTGTATTGAGCAAAGAGCAGCACCAGACATTAGAAACCCAGTCTTTGTAAACAAAACTGGCCCTTAGAAGAATGAAAATGAAATTGATAAATATCTATGTCAAACATCAACAAATATATGCTTCTTTTCTTGATTCAAATCATAAAATCAAATGTATTCACGTATAACTTTGAGGCAATGAACATAACAAAAGACAGGAGCGGACTGCAGAGCATGATAAAGCGTGGGAGTTGCGCCTTATACCGTTCTTCCTAGCTTGTTCAAATTGCTTGAGAAGATAGTAAAGAAGTAAGAGATCTTAATCTTGAATAAAAACATTTTTTCCCATTGTTTCTTATTCTGAGATCTGCTTCAGTTGCTAAACATCTGAATCACAGCAAAATAATTCATAATTATAAAATATGAATAAATCATAACAAAGTCTTGCCAAGTAAATATATCAAGCTTGGGTCCTGGGTGGTATGGTTGTAAGGTCCGGGGTTGTAGGGTCGTAGGGTCTGGTTAAAAGAACATCCCCAAGTTCAAAAGGTCATTTTTTTGCTTGAGGTTCATAACAGTGCACATTACAAAGTGTTTTGTAACGAAATGATTTCAACTATTTACTTCAACTGTTGGTCATCACATCTCCTTACTGGTAATTCTCTTAGCAAAAAGAACTTTGTCAAAAGAAACTCCTTTACGAAAGCAAGGTCAAGTGTCTTATAAGATCTCAGGGTCATTGCCCTTCATCCTTCCTTTGTGAAATTGTGCATGCCCCAAAACGCTTCGCTCGTCCCATTGATCAGCGAGCCAATCAGAGTTAACCTCATTTCCTTTGTGATTTACAAGAGGGGGAGGGGAATTCGCAGTATCCCAACGAGTACAAACTTAAAGATGGGTGATTTATAGTGGATCAGGGACAGCAATGGTCCTGCCTCTTTCTTCACCTGCAAGGTAAAGTAGATTGTTTCAATTGACAACAGATAGGAATCAAAGAACCATGCGGGTACTAATGGAGCAAGCCTTGGAGCCAAAATCAAGTCTAGGTAGAAGGTTTATCTTCAATCAATAGCTTGTCCGCAATAACATGCTGATATACTAGACAAGCTACAGAAATTACAAAATCGTGCTGCCAGAATAGTAACCAATAGCCCCTACAACGCTTCTGCTCTTCCTATTGTAAGGAAACTTGGCTGGCAGACATTTAATGATTGGACTGTAAAAGAAACTTTGAAAATGGTATATAAGTGTATAAGTGGTGAGGCTCCCTCTTAACTTGCATGACTGTTTGACAGGTTATCAGAAACCAGTACCCGGGAACTTTGAAATACACCAACTGATCTATGTGTCCCATTTCTACGAACAACATGTGGCCAAAAATGCTTTTCTTTTAGATGGGCGAAAAAATTTCAAACACTTCAAATCCTGTCTCGAAAATTCCAGAACATAATGGTCCCCTTTTTATTCCTGCTAATCAAGAACTTTTATACTACTTTTACTTTATTTTTCTACCTTGGGTGTTGTAAATTTTTTAATGTTTTATCTTTTTTCTTTGCACAGGGCAGCTTGTAAAGCAATTTATGTACATATATTTGAAACTTTACCCTGTTAAAATAGATGAAAATGAAAAATGAAATGAAATATAATTCGAAATAAAAAAGACTCAAAGTGAAAGGTGTCTTATTTCCTAATCTGATAAATGGATCAAAAACGCAAGGTCCAATCCCCTGACATGCAATTGGTGTGTGTGTGTGTGTTTGTGTGTTCAATTATTTTAATTTGATTACCAAAACCTCTAGCTAACAATACATATACATAATATACATATACATATATACAAGGTTAACTAATCTAAATCGAATAACGTTGAATAAACTAAATTAAATCTTTTTTTTTATAAATTTCAAGAATCAAATTAAACTAAACAGGTACAAGCACTGCATTTACAAGAGGGTCCGTCCCAATTTTTTATTAGATTTTTAAAATTTTGCAAGTTTACTGCTGATTTCAGTTCGTTTGGTAGACCATTCCAAATCTGTGGCCCAATAGACATCAGACTGTTGGACCCGAATGTTGTTTGATTAAGCATTACGTGGGCCAAGTCATTTGGATTCCGTAAAGAATAACGTGAAGTCCGTAATTTAAAAATCTTCTGCATGAACGGTGGGTTTAACTGTTTCACTGTTTTGAAAATTTCAACGCAAAGGGTTCTTTGGCGAGAAATAAGCATCGTGCATTTATCTGATTTTGAAAGCAAATCGTTATATGAACTGGTATGATCATTATGGAGAAATCTCAGAGCGCGTTCTTGTAACTTTTCAATTTTCTGTAGAGATTTGGAGGATGAAAAATACCAAACCAGAGGGCAGTAATCGAAATTTGAATAAATGAAACTCTGAACAAGAATTTTTTTCTCCTTAAAGCCAATGAACGACTTCAGTCTTTTAAGGACATTTAACTGTGTTGCAGCTTTTTTGCAAAGATTCAAAATATGAGGGTCAAAATCAAGTTTATAATCCAAGGTTACACCCAAAAGTTTCACAGTCTCCTCGGATTTGATTGTTTTACCGTTAACGTTAATTTCCTCACCACCAGTATTTGTCTGATTTTTCCTGGGCAATATGGCGTGTAATTTTTCGGGGTTAGCAATCATTTCATTTTGCTCCAACCATGATAAGGTAACTCCTGTTTCTCTTTCCAGAATATCGACAAGATCAGGCATACTTTTAGAGAAATAAGCAAGTGTATTGTCATTGGCGTAATTATAGAGCGTTGCCTGTTTTATGAAAAGGAATCAATCATTTATGTAAAAGTTGAAAAGGATTTGTCCCAGCACAGAACCTTGGGGTACACCAGATATAACCTCTTTAAAAGAACTATACGTATTATTTATCTGAACACATTGTTTTCGTCTTTTGAGATAAGAATAGGTAAGGACTAGTACATCTTCATCAAAACCATATGCATGTAATTTTGCAATGAGCAAGTCATGTGGGATACAGTCGAAAGCTTTCGAAAGATCCATTAGGATTGCCCCCACAAGAAAGTCGTTGTCGAGGTGAGACCTCCAATCTTCTATTAAGAATGGAGCTATCTATTATATTATATCCTATTAAGAGTGGTATAAACTCTTTTATCGTTGGATTGTCTATTAACCTAATTAGTCGATCGAGAGTCCGAAAAACCCTCATAAGGATTGCAAAGAATGTGTTTCCTTTTTTTCTATTGCCCATTGTGGAAATTGACGTCATTATTCCAAGGGAAGCAAGGTATGCCGAAGAAGAGAGCTGCAGGGCTTAGGTGTCATCAGTCTGTTTGTTGGATTTGTTGGACACACCGGGATTTCTGTTGCTTGCTGGAACAAGCATCTCTTGAACGTTTTCAATCGCATCTTGAATTTTAACCGTTGGTTCAAAATTCAGTTTTTCCGAACCAGGCTGCGCATCCCCAAGACTTCTGATTCCTGACATTGTTGGTGTTTCTGAATATTCCTGATTATTAGTGGGCGCTTGTGAACCAAGCACATCGTGAGTGTTTGGATCACTTTTCAAAAGACCTCTTCCCTTCAATTTATTTTTTCCACTTGATGTGTACTGTTTCAAGGTTTCAACATAATTGTGAATCTGAAGAGCGTTCATATCAGTGCTTCTTCTGCAAATATTGTATGGAAGAGGAAGTTTGCAATAGGGTATGTTTGCAACTTTGCTACTTCGAATTATTCGCTCCTTTTCAAGACGTTGTTGATGCTGTGTCATCCCTGAAGCTCGCTCCATTCCTGACATTCCAGAACCGTAAAGGTTTGAAAGTTTTGTTGGTTGACAGTTGTTGAGCATATGATCATCATCATCATCATTGATTGAAGTGATGTTGTTGCTGTTTCAACCACCTAGTTTTGAAATCTTATTAAATCGCTGAAGAGCATTTTGAGCTGGGGTTTTTTTACCGTTGGAATTATGATGCTGCTGTCTTTTTGAACGAGAATGTGATCGGGAATTTGTTCGATCCTTTCCCATGATGAATGTGTGTGCAGATTGATGTTTTGATGCATAGTTTGTAATTAAATATTAACAAGTTTGTGTGAGGCTAACTGTTATTGAAAAAAATGTTATGCTATAATGTATTTACCAGACAAAAGACCTCTGTTGATTCTTTTCTGAATGCCTCGTCTTGATGAAAATGGATCAACATGTTTTCTTTTTAGTCGTTTTCTTCTTCTTCTTCTCCTTCTCGCGCTGTGAGTAGTTAAACGACTAATTTTTGTTGCAGCTCGTGTTGATTTTTACCAGTTTTTGAAGAAGTTGTTGATTTTGTGCCTCCAACCTTTCCTGTGATGATTTTGCTAGTTTTGTCTTTTGATGTTTTTGTTACTTCACCAAGCTTCCCTTTGATGATTTTGACAATTTTGTTTTTTGTGTTTTTAGGATCAATTTTACCTTTTACAATCTTAGCAAGATTATTTTTTGCTGTTTGTAAACCGCGTTTTTTGGCAACTTGCGCTGCTTTTGAAAGTTTTGCTTTAGATAATGATCCAACTCTTCTCAATAGTTGTTTTTGCGCGATGGTTTTGCTTGCTTTTTTAAGACTTGATTTTGCAGCAGCTTTAGCACTTGCAGCTAATTTTGAAGCTGTCGCACCTCCTTTTCTAGCTAGAGCTGATGCTCCTTTGCTAAATAGTGAACTAAAAAATCCATCCCCATGTAAATCAACTCCACCACTATTTGCTGCAGAAGCACTTCCTCCTCCGTAAAGATCATCATGTCCTTGTTCAAAAAGGGACATTGTTGTTGTTGTTGTTGCTGTTGTTGGTGTAAAATTCCATTATGGTGTACGGTATGTGTACTCTATCGCCATAAGCGTTACGAGGATCAAGGTTGAAGTTTGATGATTCATTCGTTGTCAAAGTTTTAAATTCCAATTGTTCTGGAGCGTATTCGATTTGAATGGTACCTTCGACAATTTCCGCAGTTTTCGTCGAATCACTTTCCAGATTTGATAATCCATACCCGTAAACTGAAGATGGAGAATGCGCAAGAAGTGGCGATTGAAAGTTTCCAATATGCGTCCATTTCACTAAACTATCCTGCCCTGTGTAATAGAAAATATCACCAGCGTTCAAATGATTCACAGGATCCTGAGCGTTTATGTAGAAATAATCATACTTGACATCACCTTTCTTGTCAAGAAGAAATGCTTTAACCCTATTTTGGTTGGGGGGGGGGCAAAGTTGTCCCCCTAGTAGATTTTTTTAAATAACTCTGCGAGGAAGAATTTTGTAGCCATGAAACTTCTTGACTTTTTCCAACTACTTATTGTGCAACTTCTCAAAAAGTTTCATTGAAATATTTTGAAAAATGAGGGGGCGGGAGGCAATTTTCTGGGACTGACCCAGGAAAAATTGCAAATTCTCAAATCGCAATTATCGCGAAAAAAGGAGCAGAAGTGGAATATTTTGCAAATTTCTTTTTTAATGTTGTGTTATTTGATGCATTCTATCATAAATACCATGTTTGGATGGAAAATATGCTCCAAATTTAATTTTATCTCGATTTTCCTGATTTTTGCCAATTTTGCTGCTTTTCTTGACCACACAAAGGAAAATGCTGACGTAAGGAAAAATGGTGGCTATTTTTAAGTTAATTTTTATATTTACAGAAAGTACATGCCTGAGGCTTTTAGCACACCAAATTTGGTTGCTCTACCTATTACCAGTAAAGAGTTAGGTGGGGGGGGGGGGCTTTTCTGCCCCCCCAACCAAAATAGTACTATCAAATAGCCCAACCACTATAGGGTTAAAATCATTTTCCTTTCCATCAATGGTGGGTATCTTTGGGAAGGACCATAAAAAACCATTACCTTTTGCATTTCTTTCATCGCAGTAGGGAGTGGCATAATAAGCACCAGCATCATTACGCGATGCTGCCGGTCTATTTGGATCTGTTGCTGTGAAATGATGCAATTTCGCTGGAGATATATGTACATTATCATAGGAATGATTGATATAGATTTTCTTCCTGGTTGATTGATTGAACTATCTTTTTTGATTGTTTTTGTTTTGGCAATTTTTTGATATCCACAAATATTGGCAAGAATTGAACCCATTGCAATGTATACCACTGATAATGGAACTTTTGCTTGCATTCGAATATATTTACCACAACCATTTGCATCAAAATCATCGCATACGATGTTAAATTTTGGTATCGCATCAGCAATTGACACCCAAGCTTTGGTTCTTCCTCAAGCATAACCAATGGGAAAAGGATTTGTGCAGTGCCAACCCTTAACATTTCGCAATAAGGGAAATCCTCCACAATGCTCTTTACTTGCGTTGGCATTTTGCATCTCTGTTACATCGAATAAATTATTCAGAACATGAACAAATTCTGTTGCTGTTAAATGATACCATCCAGACGAGGATGGTTTGTGACCAAATCTTGGAATCACATCCAGCAAGTTTGCTCTTAAAACTGGTGCTGCGTTCGGTGAAGTATATGATCCGATAGGAACTTTATTCATGGCTGGTTTGTCATAATGATTCGTGTATAAAATAGATAGCATATTCAATAAAACTCTTGTGATCATATAATGCGACCAATTAAACAAACTACTTCTATTTCCGATTGCAAGTTGATTTAGTTTATTCCACCAATTTATCCCATGAGGGTGCCAAGGTATCAAAGAATTGTGAAATATGGGTAAATATCTTAACGGACCAAACAAATATTCTATCGAATACAAGTCATAAACATTGTTGAATGCTGCAGTCTTTGCCTTTGCTGCTTCAGGAAACGAAAAACATTTATTTATGTGAATGTACTTGATGTTTGTCAACGCGATTTGCCATTTCTCTCCGACTGGTATTTGATAGTCTTTTTTCAGCAATGTTTGTTCACTACTTCCGTCGGTATTGATAAATTCAAAATCATAACCATTCACTCCCAAGTTATTAGATACTTTCTTTGGATTGATAACTCCTTTGATGTAGAATGAATTTGTGTTTTGACTGAAACTCATGATTTTTATCAATCAAGATTGTAAAATGTCTTACCTTCATAGATTAATTTCCACGCCGTGTTACAAACAACAAGTTCCGCTTTAAATGTGTCAATTTTATCGTTGAAATTAGTCAAAGGTTTTTGTTGTTGAGGAACATAAGAGTAGCAATTGATTTGAAGAGTTTGAAATTCAAATGGTATCCGTGAACTTATATCAACACAACTGAATTTCAATCGTTTCAGTGTAACATTGAACACGCTATCACTCGTCGGGCACAGATGATCGTTTGAGGAGAAATGTTGTCTTGAGAAATCTCGCTCAAGATGGTTTGTTGGAGTGTATATGACATCAAATAAAGTCGTTAAATACGATGAATGATTATCAGCAGAAGCACCATTAAAACTGGATAAACTACGATGTAAAGATTTAGGACTACCTTCTAATGTAAATACTAGCAATTTGCATGTTGTTGGTAATGTATTGGTAATAATTAAAGTTTATTGACAAGTTAGATAATGCAATGTTAAGAGTTTCCGTATTTTTCCACCGTGCATTCAATGCATGCACAGGGAAAATGTTACAGTTTACCAATTCCCCTCCATAAGGATCAAGAGGTTTGTTGTTGTTGTTGCTGTTTGCATCTCGAGGTGCACACTATCTTTCTCCCAAACAATCAACCCAAAAGCTTCTGAAGAATTTCTCAGCAACAGCTAAATCTCCAGGTCGTGATATCAGGTTTCGTTCAATTGACATTGTTAACATAATGCGGATGCTTTGATTGTCTAGTTGAAAGGATATTTATAAGCTTTGAATCTTAATTGTCTTGTTCCCAAATATTTTTTATTTTGTTTCAGTTTCAAATGTACTCGCTTGTGCCTTGATGTCTTGAATGACAGTGTAATGTTGTTGTATCTGGACATCTGATTGGTAAGTGGTGTTTTTAGTGTTACTGGATATTTTGCAAATGGAAATTGCGTTTTTATCCCTACTGGTAGTTCGCAATGTAGAATTGTCTTTTCCTTTTTGCCACTGAAGATATTAGGATCTATAAAGTGGCATGATGTATTGATGGAGGTTGCAATAATTGGCCAACGAACATATTTGTTTGCTTCCCAACTCACTCCTCTTGTTAATCCAATCATGTGTGGACTTCTTGAAACAACCAGAATGGAGTATTTATTGAATACTGCATTGGTAGCATAAAACAAATTGCGTAATGATGTACCCACACCCAATCTAGCTGTGTTTTGGTATACAAAATGATCAGAATATTGTTCACCTCTATGATCATCTTCATACACATCATCGTAAGATATCGAGGGGTATGTGTTATTTAAGTTGCCACCTTGAAAGGTATCCTCATTTTTGTAACTTTGTCGAATTTTTATTATGACTGCAGGTATTTCGTAATGAAGTAGAAATTCTTTCCAAAAATTTGATTTAGTGATGTTTCTTTTGGTGATTGCAGCAAGTTTTTGAATAGGAGGATTCCAAAACATTTATCTTGTGATTTTCTGTATTCCAAGACCTGGCAGATGTTTTGTAAATGCAGGGTATCCACCATCGTTATCAGACTCCATCATAATGTTTTCATTTAGACCCAAAAGCACTTCCAAAGTGTGACTTATGCGCATCAATTCACCCGATGGGTGTGTCGTATTGTCTCCACCTATCCATTTTATATCAAATTCAAATGCATCATTAACCTCTGTTTAATCAGGATAGTCAACTATACGAAAAATTGGATGCATTGTAGGAACCGTCCAAACACCTGTTGAAGTGATTAAAACTCTATCATTGAACGTAGCATTAAACCATTCACGCAATTCGTTTGGTAATTTTTTGCTTCCATTTTTTCCCATCAATAGTTTAGTTGCTTGTTTTCCTGGGAATTTGACTTTCAAAGCAGCATTTAATTCCCATGCAGCATCTCCCGATTGAAGATATTTACTCCAAGCAGGAATTCTTTTATACCATATAGATTCGCTAAACGATGAATCTCATTCAAAAGGCACGGAAGCAGAAATGGCGCTTGCATTCCATTGAAATCTCTCATCAAATTGTACACCTCCATAAGGATTTACTCTAAAATCACTCTCATCGTTATTGGGAAAATCATCAGTGTTTGAAACAACTTTAAAATATACAATGTCCTCTTTCGACTGTCCAAGAGCATTACTATTTTTTAAGACGTTGTTGCTTGTCATTGTTCTTCTTCCTTTATGACCAGGAGCTTTGGTGGTAGTAGGAGTTGTTGTTGTTGTTGTTGGTGAACGTTTTAGGCAAAAATAATAATATTGAAGACAGTCGTAGTATGACAAAGGAATTTTATTGAGACAATAATCATGTAATTCAGCGCATGATTTTGCCTTTTCAAAAATACCACCTTTAGGAGTTGGCGCTGTGGTTGTTGAAGCGGGAGGAACGCAATAGTAATACCATTCCAAGCAGGCGACAATAAAATTTGTTGTTGTGCAATTTTTATACAGAATTTTGCATAAAGATTTGTTTCTAGGGATAAATCCTTCAAAATCCAATCCTTCTTTTTCAGTAGTGGCAACCTTTGCTGTTGTAGTTGGAGGAGGAGTAGTGGTTGATTGAGGTTTGTTGACTTTGCAATAGTCATAAAACATTACACATTGCTCTTGATCACCGCGATAATCACAACCGTCTCGCATTGATTGGCAATCCAAACAACCAGCCACGCAAATGTTAAATGGTTTCTTTGCACCATCTTTGCACCAACTCTCCCACAGATGACAAGCTCATTTTGCATTGTATAAAACACATGCTCGCATCAATCTGTCGCAATTCAAACAGGGCCAATTCAGTTTCAGTTTCATATTTTAAATTCATCTACATACAATTTATTTAAATCAAATATACAAACAAGCAACTAATACATACCTACAATACAATATTACACACACAAAACCTATTCAAAACTTAAAATTAATACAATATATAAATACAAAAACAAAGAACAGGATAAATTGTATGGAGGGAATTACTTAAAGGAGGAGCTCTCTCAGTAGCTAAACTAATCGAGGAGAGAGCACCCCCTGTTTCAAATTTCTAACATAAATTTCTCACATTAATTTGATTTCTTCAAGGAAACAGAAACTATGGGCAGGTAGTGACTTTCTGAATCAAAATTTCTATGATCAACTTTTGTAGTGGTTTTGAAAGAGGAAGGCTTAGGAGGAAGGCAGAAGGCCGGTTGCATAAATGCATCTTCCATGTATCTTGAATTTCTTGTTCTTGTTCTTTGGTGGTGGTGGTGATTTCCATGTTTTGCCACAATTTGGTAAAACGCTTGTGACGTAGATGCAAGTCATGTTTCCTCTCACAACACCATCTTGTCGAACCCAATAATTACCAGTTGTGTTGTTAGAATTTGCTGTTGTTGTTCCATAACCAGGAGTTGTTGCTCCATCACCATCATCAACATCAAGATTATTCATCATTTTTGTTGCAAAACACGCGACAGTCAACACAGCAGCAGTAACGAATATCAACGCTTTAATTGCAATGATGGTGAATATCGAAAGTTTCATCATCATCATGATTCCCCCTAGGCTTGATAGGGTTAAAGGTCTCCCTGCCCATTTTCGTAAACTCAGTGAGCAGTCTTGCAAGCGATTTCAGTTTGTAAGAAATTTCCTTCCTTTTCTCTGGACCATCTTTTCGTACATGACTGTCCCATACTGACATACTGAATCAACAGTTTATCCGCTTTTATTATGAGTTGGCTCCCATCATTCTTCATTGGCACAAGGACATCCTCAGCGAATCTTCTTGAATTCGCACTTTCAAGCGTTGAAGTTGCAAGTAAAACTTTGCTTGCTTTCAAAATTTTCTTGTCACATGATTCCTGTTGTTGCGTTTCTGATAGAAGCCTTGCAGGGCATGATCAACATTCTCTTTTGTATCAGTAACTGTCATACCATGTGTTTTCTCATGCTCCCTGCGTCTTTTACCATCAACACAGTACGTTCTTGAGCATCCTCGAAATCTACATTTAAAACGACCAGTTGTAACTTTTTCTGTTGTATCTGCTTCCTTTGCAGTCTTAAGGTTCCTACGAAAGAAATTTAAGAAACTTACAAATATTTCATGTAAAATTTGAGCTTGTGAAAACACGTCTGGATATGACGCATAGCCAAAATACACAATGTCTTGTAGTGCATGTGCTTGCTTCTCCTGGGATTCTGTAGACATGTAGGTTATAGAGAAGAATTGAAACATTCTTGAGTAGTTTTGGAGAGAAATTACTTTCCTGAAATCAATGAAAGTATGAAAAATAGTTGAGAAGCTAGCATGAAGCAAAAGATTGTAGTTTATTCATCTTTCTCTTGCAAAGATAATGTGAAGCAGTATGCTGTTTACCGCATTTTATAGGCGTAGTACATCTAGAGAAATTGGCCGATTGCTGAGAAGGATCATTAAGCAAGACGTCATATTGCTGCTCACTAGAGCGGTATGTGGAGATACATATAAGTTTATGAGCAAATCGTCAACAGCGTTCGGAGATGGTCCTCTTTTTTCCAGAGTTTAACGTAGTGTCTCATCACACCAGCATTCTTGAGTGTTGTTTCTATGTCATTGTCATGAGCTTCATGCACTCCTTCCACTATGGGAGCTGCCGACATCATCATCATTCTTCAGAGATTCTTTGATGCCACTTTTCCATGGAACAAACAACAGCTGCTTACCGGTTTTTTCTGTAACTTAGTTGATTTTGCCCCCAAACTGCCGAAATGCATTCCAAAAGTCACTTACCTTTTTGGGGAGAATGTCTAATAGTCCTGCAGCTATTGACTCAACCTTCCCTAGATTTATCAGATTGTAGAAGCGTCTTTCTTGCACATCCTATAGTTGAGAAAAGAGTTTGTGCTTTTTTTCCTTCCTCTCTCAACTGCCGACATGATTTTGGAACTGGCAAGGTCACTTGCAGGAGAAATGCTAGGTTTCCTGGTTCCCGAATATGTTGTGTCATCTCGAAATGTATGAAGCGGTAATCATCACAAAAATGTGATGTCGTCGTGACTATGTGATGTCGTCGTGACTATGCGATGTCGTCGTGACGATGTGATGTCATCGTGACTATGCAATATGGTGTTGCCATAGAAATAATGGGTGTTGTCATGCTGTGCGCATGGTGAATGCGCAGTGAATGAAATGTGGTGGCCAATTTTGTTGTTGTTGTTTGACGCACGGGGACGCACCAACACCTAAATTGGCAATTTAGGTTGGATTCGCAATGTTGGTAAGTGCCAGTAGTATAATGCATGGAGCCACATGGCTCAACTGAACCTTATAACTTGAATTGCAGTAACAAATTGATCTTATCTTTACACTTTACTACCAGGAATCACATCAGGGAGTAAGTGATAAATGACCAGCAGGCTCAAGATCATTTGCAAAGAAGTCTTTAGAAAGCAATATTGTTGGTTTAAATCGATTTTATGACTTTGGAGAAGCAAACATAGCTGATTTACACATTCCAAGGTCTGCCCCATTGTTACAGGAAATAACCATTTCTAGCAACCAAGGTTATGTTTTTTTCTAATCGGTTTTCTCAAAATCTACTCTAGGAGTACTTGATTCACTTAACCCTATCAAGCCTAGGGGAAAGGCTGAATCAGCCCCCTCTGGCGGTTTTTTGTTCCTTATTCTTAAGGTTGATTGGCTTATATTAACTTCATCGCAGCAATGAAAATTTCTAAGTGTCGAGTGTTGCTTGCTCGCTTCTGAAACTGTGGCGCAGCCTCGTTTCAGAGTGCACAGGTAGATTTACCAATTTCCTCTCAAATTTTTATGTTGAAGTCTATAAGTACCAGTTTGAGCTAAAATGAAGGGATTTGTCATTGTTGTTTTCATAGCTGCGATTACTGGGACTATGTTGTGAGTGTATTGTCTGGTTTCCTTCGGCCATCTCTTGTGGCAGTTGAATTCCTATTGCATCTACGCTGGAATCTGAGAACTGGAAGCTGGGGACCCATATATCGATAACAGGGAGTTGAAAAATAGAACTATTATAGACTTACCTTGAAGTTCATTGAAGTTGTGTTTCAATGAAATGGCTCTCATTTCCTTTTGGTATTTCCTTTCGCGGTAATAGTGCACCAAACCATATGCCACGGCCAGGAAAAGCAAGGATGTTATAATAATGAGTACAAACATAAAGATGGGTGATTTATAGTGGATCAGGGACAGCAATGGTCCTGCCTCTTTCTTCACCTTCAAGGTAAAGTAGATTGTTTCAATTGACAACAGATAGGAATCAAAGAACCATGGGGTACTAGTCGAGCAAGCCTCGGAGCCAAAATCAAGTCTAGGTAGAAGGTTTATCTTCAATCAATAGCTTGTCCGCAATATCATGCTGATATACTAGACAAGCTACAGAAATTATAAAATTGTGCTGCCAGAATAGTAACCAATAGCCCCTACAACGCTTCTGCTCTTCCTACTGCAAGGAAACTGGGCTGGCAGACAGTTAATGATTTGATTGTAAAAGAAACTTTTAAAATGGTATATAAGTGTACAAGTGGTGAGGCTCCCTCTTAACTTGCATGCCTGTTTGATAGGTTATCAGAAACCAGTACCAGGGAACTTTGAAACACACCAACTGACCTATGTGTCCTGTTTCTACGAACAACATGTGGCCAAAAATGCTTTTCTTTTAGATGGGCGAAAAAATTTGAAACAATTCAAATCCTGTCTCGAAAATTCCAGAACATAACGGTCCCCTTTTTATTCCTGCTAATCAAGAACTTTTATACTACTTTTACTTTATTTTTCTACCTTGTATATTGTAAATTTTTTAATGTTTTATCTTTTTTCTTTGCACAGGGCAGCTTGTAAAGCAATTTATGTATATATAGTTGAAACTTTACCCTGTTAAAATAGATAAAAATGAAAAATGAAATGAAATATAGTTCGAAATGAAAAGACTCAAAGTGAAGGGGGGGCTTTTTCCTAGTCTGATAAATGGATCAAAAACGCAAGGTCCAGTCCCCTGACATGCAATTGGTATAAACCCTTTTATCGTTGGATTGTCTATTAACCTAATTAGTCGATCGAGAATCCGAAAAACCCTCATAAATATTGCAAAGAATGTGTTTCCTTTTTTTCTATTGCCCATTGTGGAAATTGGCGTCATTATTCCAAGGGAAGCAGGGCGTGCTGAAGAAGAGAGCTGCAGGACTTAGGTGTCATCAGTCTGTTTGTTGACTCCATGCTCCATTACTGCCAAAACATAGCCTCTTGCGTATGAGAAGAAGATCATGTGTACGACGGACAGGAAAATGTCAGCTATCCTATAAACTCCACGAATCAAAAATGAGTCTCATGTTGTAGAACATAGTGTTGCAGAAAATCGATGGGGGTTGCATAATGTTTAGCATGATATTCTATTTGAATAGTAAAAACTTCTAGCTCTTACTTTAAAACCAGCTGTACTTTTTCCAAGGTTTTTAAAGTTTCTTGTTGTTCCACGTTGATGAAGTCTCCCAAGGTATTGCCAGCATTTGACATTTCTCCAGTCAGGACAAACCCATATAAAAATTGATGCTCGATTACTGCCACAGCCTGTATATTGTGATGCTTGAACAATTCAGGATGAGCTGCTGCAGAAGCCACATCTAACAATCGCCGTTTTTATGCGGTGGCAACTTGTTCAATCGTTTGGTATGATGCTTCTGCAATGATGAGACAAAACATGGCTCAAGTGTTATCCCTATTTAATTTATGTACACAATTATAATCAGACAATGGGATTTTCCCGCTAAAATGTATTGGTAGGCATTTGAGATCTTTGATTGTAAGAACAAGACCCAATCTTCCTCTCTCCTCTCTTATACCACGTTCACTTACATAAGTAACACTGGTGACAGGAGTTATGGCTGGCCTTAATGTCATTTTTGGGAAACTTGAGAAATTTACCGGCAACAGAGATGTGGATCTACGCCGGGTTCCTGTAAACCGTGGAACGACATAACGACTAATAACGATGTAACGACTAATAACGAGCTATCAAATTACAGTATCGAGTTGTCTGTCGAAATGGTTGTATCAACCGGACCACCATGAGCACGGAATGGACTGATCAGTGGATCTAGGGGATAGCGGAGCTCGCAAATTTTCTGTTGCTTTGGAAAGCAAAGTAAGAAACAAGCAAGCTCATCAATTTTTTTCCGCTGTATCCCTTGTTTCGTGTAAATGTGTAAGTAGAAGATGGAAAGAATGGTTCCCTGTTTCCAAATCCTTTTTCCTAAAGCTTTTTTAATTTGTAGTTTTCTTCTCCTGGGCCACTTTAAACAGTTTTAATCTGATCCTCTGGATCATGTACTCTATAGACTTGCCCCAAGTCTATTTCATCAATGAAAAAAATAGGGAAAAGGAAAAATCGGGAAAGGGACCGTTCAGATAGACTTATTACAGATGACATACCTTTTCAGATCGACCAATGACAGATGACAAAACAACAGTTACCATTCAGATTGCGCTCATTTTCAGTTAACCACACAAAATGTGTTTTGACTTCAACTTGTGAATCATAACAAAATGTTTATTCATAGAGTTAAGATAAGTTCATTTCCGAGTGTGAATTTACATGGTGGTTGCTTTAAAGTCTCATTAGGCACCTTTTTTAGTAAATATAAGTTAATAAGTTTTTAAAAATTTCGTTCTTTAATTATTAGATATTAGATACTAACGTATTACGTAAGAAAATTTGGCAGCAAAGTATCCCTATGATTGATTAAAGAAATTATCCACAAGCCCCGGAACTCAGCCCTCATAGAAGAATGAGGGTATATGTATTTTGCCTATAAGAAACTAAAAATTTGGGCCAATACAAAAAGTGTCTTTAAATTATCAGTTTGACTAAAATTGACGAGCTGACTTGTTTCTTACTTTGCTTTCCAAAGAAACAGAAAATTTGCGAGCTCCGTTGTCTCCTAGATCCACTGATCAGTCCATTCCGTACTCATGGTGGTCCGGTTGATACACCCATTTGGACAGACAACTCGATACTGTAATTTGATAGCTCGTTATTAGTCGTTGTGTCGTTATTAGTCGTTATGTCGTTCCACGGTTTACAGGAACCCATCTACGCCAGTGGTTGAGAAGTTTTGAATGCTGTTGTCTCATTGCTGAGAGGACTCACGATTTGCTTCAAGGCCAACTGTTGATGTTATGTGTAGATGGTAGAGCAAAAGCTACTCTCGATCAATTTGAGGAAGAAAAGAAAAACACCCAGAAATGATCAGAACTAAAGAAACAATTACGTGTGTGTTTGACTCAGCCACTGATCGTGAAGCCAAGATGACCGAGTTTGAACGCCACATTCAAAAGCTAGATGAAAGTGAAGACAAACTGATGACTAACCTTCTCCAGTTGTTTTGTGTTGCCAACCCTGAAGCCAAAACTGAGGAAATAAACTGTGCAGCAAAACGAAAATTTTTACAAGGCATTTCAGATGAATTGCAGCGAAACATTTTCATTTTCTGCAATCACCCATTTCATGACAAAGTCTCCCACCAATATTTGCTGAAAGCTTGTCACTATGCTGCTGTGTATCTTGCCACAACCAGATCTTCCCCTGCCTCAGACCAAGCCATCTCCCCAGCAGTTTTGGCTGCCAGAAATCTCTCACCAGCTCCCTCTTCTTCAGATGATACGACTCTGCAAGCTGTTCTCTCTCTTTCCAACAAATTGGAAGAGCAAACTCGCCTCACAGCAGCAGTTGAATGAACAACAGAAACAGATAAACATGCTTCTTCATCTTCCTACAAGTAGGCCATTCTCACAGCAAGTTTCCGCATCAGCAAAGCACCCCCGTGGGCAGCCTCATTCTCGTCCTCCTCATCATTTCAGCTGGAGTTTTGAATCTTCAGCACCAGCATACCCTTCCAACACACTGCCCATTCCCTGTTATTTGTGTAATGGTCTCGATCATTTGCAATGTGATTGTCTAGCCTTCAAGAAGCAAAATACCCCCTCTCAGCAGTCGGAAAACTTCTGGGGCTCCCGGTAGAGGGTCATACCGGGAGTGATATCATCAATTCAACGACCCCAACCAACAGCAACAGTAGTAAAGACAACCCATCTTCCATACAACCTGCACCAAATTTGCTCTGGTTAGAAGGTAAAATCAATGGACAACCCTTACCAATGATGCTATATTCAGGAGCAACAGTCTGTTGTTTGGCCAAAAGATGTTTGATTGCCAGTCCTTGCATTGAAAATCTCTCTGTCATGCCATACAAGGGACCTGGTAATTTGGATGCAAATGGAAACATTTACAGACATATGGTGTCATTACACCCCTTGTTTTGGGACACCCTTCTCTATGTTACACCATTGAATTCATCATCATTGATTCACTTCCTTACGCCTGCATTCTTGGTTTGAGTTTTCTGCACCAACTTGATACTTGGGGTATTGAAACTTCCACCCAAACACTTGTGTATTTGAGCCGGAAAATTGTATGTTGAATCCACAAAATATAGAACAAAGGAACTGAAAAGCTACCAAATATACCCTTTTTGCTTGATTTTGCGACTAATGCCCCCTTTCTAATAAGCCCCCCTCTCCATCAAGCCCCCCTCTGGAAGGTTCAAAATTAAATAAGCCCCCGGGGGCTTAATAGAGCTTTTACAGTAACAATATTAATTTACTTAGAAAGATGTTTAAAGATCAACTCACTTTCGTTACAGGGGCATTCTATTTAACAATATTAACCCTTTCACCCCCGGAAGGGCCATATGGCCCAACAGTATTCATTGAGAACTGCAAATTTTTCAGGGGGTAAAGCATTTGGAATTTTGATTGATTTGAAAGGTTATGCAAATTGCATTTATCTATTGCTTACTGAATCACTGATTATGGTGCCCCCTGGAAAACGACAATCTACATTAGGTTTTCCTGTTAAGGTTAATTTTAGCCGGGCGTGAAGGGATTAATTCAGTTATGAAGAAATTTAAAGATCAACTTACTCTTGTTATCTTTTGTAGGCCTAGCAATAAGGCTTCACTATCGCTTCCAGGTGCTTGGCTTTCTACCTCTGTCTCTATTCTCTGGATGGTCTTTCTCTTTGATTCAACCGACACTACTGCATTCTCTACTTTCAAATACATTGTTACTATAACAAGTTTTCTTGTGACAACCCTGGACTTGCCCAAGTCGTCCTGGAGGAAACGAAGAGAGAACTTGTCGCGAACAGTGAACAGCTGGATAACACAGCTGGATGGTCGGATGGTTTTTGGTACGGCAGACGGCACCTTTGATCATAATGTTAGACCAATAGCAGACAGGATACTGCTGTTCCATCAAGGAAAATGACGGGGGCAAACCAACATTGAAACATAAATGGCTGTATGTCAAAACGAGCAGATGTTTATATACTGGCGCCACCATTTCCCTAACAGCGCTCATGCGTAGACAGATACAATTGACCCCCTGCTTTTCAAATTCCTTGCGGTTAGATCCTATTACAAACATCGGGTTAAGTCAGGTCACATAAATCTTATGAATAATTAATGAGGAGCTGTTCGCGACAAGTCAGCTCTTTCTTTCTTATATGACGACTTGGGCAAGTCCATGACAACCCATACAATGTGAAATGTTTTAACGCAAGCATTCATCTTGCTCTCACTTCATAAACAAGACGCCATTCAGTTTCCTGCATTCTTACCAGAAGACTATACTGATTACAGTGAGTCTTCGTCAAACTTATGGCTGACCACGTTGCTGTCAAATAGCTACCCATCTGATCCACCAGAAGTTTCGAGGACAAGTTAGAAATATGCAAGGGATCCCCCCCCCCGGGATATTGAGAAGATACCGTGCACTTTGCTCTCCCGTCACATGGGACTTTTCGTGGATGCAAGAGGAAGAAATGCACAGTCCATTGCTATTATTTGCAGTTGGTTCCTACGCCCAGAAGAGGAAGGACAGTGTGATTGTGAACCTCACCTCAGTGAAACAATGGAAGGCGAAGGTATGTTATGGAACATTCTCGTATCGATTTGATCGTTTCTTGCGAGGGGCATTTCACTCGTTCGAAAGAGCGTACGAGATTTTCCAAGACAAAAGGATTTTTACGGATTTTGAATGGATTTTTCTTTAAAACAAAAGGATTTTTGCCAAAAGCGTACGAGATTTTTTAGGAGTGAAATGCCCCTCGCTTTCTTGTTAGTATCAAATTTCAATTTTCACTTTTCCGGAAAACTTTGAAATGAAATAAGATAATATCTCTTTCTAGAAAAGACAGTATTTTGGGTGGCCCTTTATGATGCTCCAGAGTCGCAGAAGGTCGTCTAAGTGAGCAACATAGACAACTTAAGACAGAGAGGTTTGTTGATCATTGTTGATATCTAGCTTTCCTAGCTACTCCAAGTTCGTGAGATACTGAAGAAATAAAGGCAAACTTGGCGATTGGCATTGAACAGTTTCACTTGCCACTGGCCAGACCTTTTCCCCTTCCCGACGCTTTTGGAAAGATGTGGGAGGGAGGGGCCAGAGTGACTCTTGAGTGTCTTTTTACAGAAGATCTTCGGAGCAGAGAAGAACTTGTTTGGCTTTTGTTATTCTTTGGTACATACTGGAGCACAAAATTGTTATGCTCCGAAATATTTGGCACAGAGCAGCACAGAGATTATGCGTGGAAATTTCTCTATCCACATGGGACAGAAAGGATCCCACAATCCGTTGAAGAATCCGAAAACCAACGCTTGGTCTGGCAGGAAAAAAGTCCACTGCAAAGGCAAAACAGGCAAAGTCGAATCAAGGAGCTTTGAAAAAATACATAAGAGAGGTTGCGCTTTCATTTTTAAAGCGATTTTAGCTTTGTTTGCGATTAACTTTTCTTGCGAAAAAGTTCTTCTCTTCTATGCCACAAAGTGACGTTAACATAAAATTTTTCCTGAAGATGCAAATTCATGAAAAAACTTGTAGCAAAATGGCAAAAGTTCTTTTTAGAACCAGCAAACATGGGATCTGGAGAAGAGGTGTTCTTAGCCAAAGTAGGTGTGTTTTAAACAAATTCCTGGGGCGTTTAGCACCCTCAGTTGATCTGCACTGCTTGTATCAAAGTTTCTGACGAGTACGAGCCTCCTACATACGTGCGGTCAGCCCAAAAAAATATAGCGCCCAAAACTTATATTTTCAGTTAGTTTCAGTGTCATGAATCATCATCATCATCATCATCATCATAATCATCCTCATCAATCATCAATCATCATCATCAATCAATCATCATCATCATCATCAATCATCATCATCAGTCATCATCATCATCATCAATCATCATCATCAATCAATCAATCATCGTCATCAATCCATCAATCAATCAATCATCAATCATCATAGCCATATTGGGTAATCAAAAATTAGCCCATAACCAGGATAATTATTCGTAACATGACTTTTTTCGAGGGGCATTTCACTCCCAAAAAATCATGTACACTTCTAGCAAGAATCCTTTTGCTTTGAAGAAAAATTCATCAGACATCCGTATAAATCCCTTTGTTCTGAAAAAATCTCGTACGCATTTTCAATTGAGTGAGTGAAACGCCCCTCGATTTTTTTCAATCCATCTATGTACATTAATTAAGCTATGATTGACTTATTGCACATTGGCGTTATCATCCCCTACACTACACTTGCGACACCGTGAGTAGGATAAATTTTGAAGGTATTTTATTAAAACTTAGAAGTCTCCAAATTATGTTTAGGTAAGAAGACGTTGGGCATCGAAAATCTCTCCACAACAATGGAACTAGTAGATCGGATGTGCATTGATGATGACGATGATGAGCTAGTTTATCTAGCTGTGCTGGGCTATTAGAGATCACCGGCCTTGGCCCCCCGGCCCCGGCTCTGGCACCATGGCCCTCGTCCCCCGGCCCCCATATTTATAGGTGTTTTTAAAATTTTGTAACTTTCTGCTTGTTCCCGAATTTCCACTGATCTGTATGATCGCCATTTCATCCAAAAATTATATTTCAAGAGCTTTGGAAACTCCTTTCAAGTAGAGTGAGAGAACTTTGAGGGGCAGAGCCGTTATTTGAGCCTTGCAAAACAAGTTGAGTATGATTTCCTAAACAAACCGCAAATGCGTATACACACTGATTCGCAATACGATCATGCGCCTTCGCACCATACACTCATGCGCCTTGGCATTGAAAATCCTTAATAGATCGATGAGGGTGTCACATTTCTTTCCATATTGATACATTCTTTAATACATTACAGTATTTACTAAACAGTGCCTTGAATTGAATACATGAACCGCAAACTATTCAACATCTTCACTAGGACAGTTTCAGAGTGGGTGACAGGACACCAAAATGAATAAACGTTGCAATAAAGTGTACATCGAAACCGAGTAGTACACAGTAAAAAACCAGGTGAGAATACTCTTTGGTCGCTTTCCAGTGTGAATAGACATTTTGAATGTTTTGAGTGTCTGCCTTCAAGAAGTAAAAAAATATTGTACCACAATAGCAATCGTGTAGTGAATTCCACGCGATCATGGAAAGTCATCTTTGCTATGCAAATCTTATTTGGGGGAATCTATGAAAAGCAAAATTAGATACCCTCCAACGTCTGCATGACAGCGCTCATTCCATAACAGAAATTGCAAGCATAAGGGACAAATGGTCATCTAGTTGGCTAAGTGTTGAAAATCTTACTCGATTATAAGATTCTGAACAAGTTGAGCCCGGATAGCCTTTGGAACAAGTACCAATATAAATTCGCATATTCAAATTATATAACAATGAGTTGTAAGGATCTGCAGATTCCAAGGATTAGAACTGAACATGCCAAAAAAGGATTTACTACTATGCAATAAAGGCTTGGAACGATATCCCAGCTAATATCAGAGAAATCTTAACACTTGGGCGCTTCAAAAAAGGACTAAAAGCGCACCTGAGGAGCTGAGAATGCCGAGAAAAAATGCACCAAAACACAACAGCCCATTTTCTTTAGGTAATACTCCATTTTTTTTATTATTATAGAAACATTGCACTAGGTTTTCATGCTAGCTGCAGATTGTAAACATTGTACTAGCTGAAGAGGCATTCGTGTATCAATAACAATGATGATAATGATGATGATGATTTCTCTTGCCTTAAATCAGCGAAATCTCGCTCCATGACCTTCGTTGATATTCCACCAACGTTGATTTGTAGAGTAGCCGACACAAAATTGTAACAGGTTCCATTTTCGGCAACATTGGATCATGAGAGGCATTCCGAGCCAAATTGAGGAATGTTCACTTTTACAGTACTTACAAACTTTCCTTAACTATTACAATTGTTTCAAAGTTTCTATTCTATTATTGGGAAACATTAGACCAAGAGTGTCCTCAAAAAATTTTCCAAAGAGCAAAATACCCCTCATTTCAATTTCTCCAGTAAATTTACCCTTGCTACGCCACTGTAAGACTGACTGAAATTATTGATAAATCATTCAAAATTCGTTCGAGTTAAAGCTTCAACTGGGTGTGGGAACCATTTTGTGATACCCACTCTATAGATAGACAGCAGGCAATAGATCCTAACACATGTAAAATCCCAATGTATCATGGAAAGATCAATCAATATTTTTCTTGATATAAAAAGGCCTTTTTGCTTATTTTCACAAAACTTTGAAATGAGGAAATTGAGGCCCCGTTCACACGAGAACGGAACGGAACGGAACGGACCAGAACGGAACGGAACGGTACTTTTTAAGGGGTGTTCACACGGCAATGGATCGATTTGAAGTGTTAATATCTTCCTCCCTAGAGATATAAATTTTCTAAGCTCGCCATTAAGTTTTTCCATTTTCATGCGTAAACAATCCTATTGTTTGGAGTCTTAGAATTACCTCATGTATAAATTGCATGAAAAAAGTCCGCAAAGTGGAACGGAACGCTTCAAAAAAGTGTTCACACGAGGGCTAAATCGTTTCGTTCCGTTTCGTTCCATTTTACGGCTCACTTTTCAGAGCCGTCCACTTTTCGGAACGGAACGGAACGTTTCTAGTCGTTCTCGTGTGAACACCTGCAAAAATTCCTTTGTTTTCTGGAACAGTTCCACATCGTTCCGTTCCATTCCATTCCGTTCTTGTGTGAACGGGGCCTAAGACCTTGAAATCCAGGTTTGGAGGAAGGTCAAGGACTTTTTGCAACTCTGGTAATACATCATACAACCTTTTTCACAGACTTCTTTTCGGAGGGGCTGGAAACTGGCTATAAGAAGCCGGTGAATACAGGCTGCAACTGGTTTTGATAAAATGGAAAAAGCTAATTCAATGAAGTTCTTCGAATTTCCCCATTTCTTGCTAATGGTGACCTCGCCATCAGCAAGTTTAGTTTCTTTGAAAGAGTTCCTTACAACCAATTTATTCTGCCTCTTTTCAAAACAGAGGAAAACGGAATTTTCAGGGCGAAGGAGCATGAGTGCATGGTGCGAAGGCGCATGATCATATTGCGAATCAGTGCGTATACACATTTGCGGTTTGTTTAGGAAATCATAATCAACTTGTTTTGCAAGGCTTAGATAACTGCTCGGCCCCTCAAAGTTCTCTCACTTTACTTGAAAGGAGTTTCCTAAGCTCTTGAAATACAATTTTTGGATGAAATGGCGATTATACAGATTAGTTGAAATTCGGGAACAAGCACACAGTTACAAAATTTTAAAAAAACCTATAAATATGGGGGCCGGGGGACGAGGGCCATGTTGCCAGAGCCGGGGGGCCGGGGCCAGTGATCTCTAATAGCGGCTGTGCTGTGCTGTATTTGTGCGTAACTTAAAATGAAATTTCAAACTCCAGTCCCTTTTCAACTTCACTGCAATAGACCAGTTTCACAATTAAATTCAATTCGAGGTAAGAGATGTGATTCCCTGAACAGCAAGAAATCTACATCATATCATTATGTTTGCAACTACACATACAAAACTATTTCATGGGTTGCTGAGAGCAATGCACGCTCTTGAGACTTAAATCCATATGACATTGAGGCAAGGGATTTTCATGGAAGTATTTCAATAGAATTGACGTCATTGTGAAAGTGGTCTATTTTTCCTTGGTCAGTCGCTGTGTGGCCTGATTGTTGATCATTCTTTTCTTTGAGTCAGCCAATAAAAACCCTACATTGTAAGGCCGGCCAATGATAACCTATTTATTCTTCCTTTCAGCCAATCACATAAATTCTTAGCATGTGACTGCCATTGTTTCAACAATTGCCTAATTAGCAAGGTGTGCGCTCAAATCTCCAATTCACTCAGCTACATTCAGATTAGTAAGCGACCTTTGGCCGCAAGTATGAGATAATTACGTGCATATATTTCCCTGGAAACTTGGAAAACAGCCCCTTTGAAAAAGAGGCTTTGAACACGATTTGATTTGATGTTTAACAGACCACTATTATCATAATGACATCATAATACCACAGGGCCTCTTTTAAGGAATCATAACTCGGGAGGCAAGTTTCAAAAAGGGGACCTCATTTTTGATACAAGAAATATTTTTTCGAGGCATGAATTATGGTAGAAGGACTATCACTACTATGATGCCACTCATCTCTGTGACCAGGACGGAGAGAGAATTTATGGATGGCCCAGGTTCAGAAGAAAACATGGGTGGGCCCTTCGCAAAATGAGTTTTGAAAGGTACGCCAAAGGCGCAGACGTTCATCTAGAGGGTCCAGGGACACGCTCCCCCAAGAAAATTTTTTTAATCTACGTTGCTAGAATCGCTCTGGTAGCAACTTTTTGCCTCTAAACCAGTTACCATATCATCAAACTGGCTAGCCATCATGCACAAGAATCATAATGTAGTAACAGTCAATCTGTCATCACATATAGGCCAAGAGAGGCATTTCTTGAATAGAAACATGGACCAGCTAGCCGGGTGAGCCAGAAAAGATTCGCCACATTTGAAAGTTTATAGCACCAAGTGTGTCCGATGAATCGATTTTTGCTTGATAACCGAGAAACTGAAGCATTTCTGTAATTTTTATGAGGACTGCACTGGAAAGATAAGTAAATTCAACTTCACAAAAATGTTGCGAAAGGCCTGAAAAGGAGCCTAAGAATAGCAGAAAGAAAAAAGGACCATATACTAGGGGGCAAAACACTGTAGAAAGCTGTAGCTGGGGGGGCAAGCGTGACAACTGGGGGGCTTTTGCCCTCTAGTTTGTATGTTAAAAGAGGCCCTGTAATACCATCCAAAAGGGGCTCTACAACCTTCTGAACTCAGTTCAGCAAGGCAAAAGCCTTGAATGAGGCCTACAAACCACGGACTGGGCACTGGTAGGGCCCAGATCCTTGCTGATGCCAATGAAATCTTAAGATTTTATAAGACTGAATTCATAAATTTCTTTAGGGCTGAAAGCCTGGCAAGAAATTTGGATTTCATTATTATAAATCTTAAGATTTCATTCCCACCCATCAGCCCTACCTCTCATAACATGGAGTCACAACGTATACCTTCTCAATCTACAGGAGGCAGCACCAGAGGAAGAAGGGGAAGAGGGGCAACGATCATACATCACCATAGTCATTATCAAGGTTTATTATCTATTTTACATTCGAAAGAATTATGGAATTTGCCGTTGGTATTTTGACCTTGCAACCATGGAAATGAATTTGTTACTCAAATTTGTTTTCATTGACTTGTGCTGAAAGGAAGGAATGCGTAAGAGGAAGTTGATTTTAGGATGCACCTCAAAGTAAGTTTACGGCGCGTTTGTGACTGTGCAGTGTTTAGAAATTCGAAGGTGGACTTCTTGAGCTTGTTACCATGTTCTACAGAGAAAATGTTTACTTTTTTTTCTGCTTCAAAGCTCTACCAAATTACAGGCATGGCAGCAATAATGTAAATAAAAACACAACAACCACAACAGAAAGAAAATCAACAAAAAAGAACTAAGCATCAATTTACAGCTGGAACAAAACAATAATTGGTGTGGAAAATTCACTGTTCTTGGTGATTTTTTTCGGATGTCACTTGCTACTTTTAGAAAATTAGACAAGGCCTCAAAAACACTAGGCTCATTACTCTGCATTAGTTTTTTAAACGGGATTCATTTGAGGTACTTCTTACATTGAACCCTCTTACATTGAGCCCATGTGGAGTTGTTTTGGTTTCTTATGTTATCCACTGGTGTTGAGCACAGCTTTGTATCACTGTAAGTTTTGAATCTTACTTGTTGTTTACTAGGTCCCATAAAAGCTTCCACCTTCCACATCAGCAATTTCCAAGTATTTGTGCGTAACTTAAAATGAAATTTCAAACTCCAGTCCCTTTTCAACTTCACTGCAATAGACCAGTTTCACAATTAAATTCAATTCGAGGTAAGAGATGTGATTCCCTGAACAGAAAGAAATCTACATCGTATCATTATGTATCATTACGTCATACACTTGCAATGTGTATCTCTTTTAATGATACTAAAAGTCAACCAACAATGGAAATGATTTTAACTTTCGTTAGTCATTTTTAAACCAGGGGGTGCTCTCTCCTCAATTAGCCTAGCTACTGAGAGAGCTCCTCCTCAAGAAATTCCCTTGCATACAATTCTCCATATTTGTAGTTAATAGTATTGTTGTTGTATGTTAGCAAAGTTAAATTTATTTGTAATAATATTTTTTGTGTTCAATGTATCGTATGTAGGTGGAATTTTAAAATGATGATGAAACTGAAACTGAAACTGGTGTCTCAAAAAAGTACCCCCTTTTGACTGGAAATAGGAACAAAACGATAAGATATCATTACTCTCCGAGTGGACAGCTAAGTTTATCAGTCTTCAACTTAGATCCACATACCTTGCATTTAAAAATTGGCCACCAAACACTGGAGATACAAGCTTGCAAAGTCAAAATTACAGTGCACCCGAAACCAGAGGTTTTGTAAAAGGGCCTAGCCATGATTTGCTATCACAGGCATGTTGCACAAGAATTTCGACTTTGACCTTTAGCTTTCTCCATTGAAAAGAATTATACCTTGAAATGCTTCAATTATTCTACAAATAGTTATTCCTTTGAGGAATCAATCCGTGCATTGCATTCCACTCCAAGTGTCAAAGAAGAAGAAATGGAACACATGCATGCTCATTTGGAAGGTGTTGCACGACTTCATCATTCTTACCAGATTTTGTTATATTTGTTTAATCAGGGCAGGCGATTTCCACGAGTCTTTTTTATTCAATCCAAAAGCGAAAAACTGAAAGTTACAGTTTAAAGGTGCTTTGGAAAGGATCCATAATACAAATCATGGATAGGCCCTTTTACAAAACCTCTGGTTTTGGGTGGACTGTACATTTTGTCTTTGCAAGCTTGTATCTCTGGTGTTTGATGGACGATTCTTAAATGCAAGGTATGTGAATCTAAGTTGAAGATTGATGAATTTAGCTAACTACTCGGAGAGTAATGATATCTTATCGCTTCGTTCCTATTTCCAGTCAAAAGGGGGTACTTTTTTGAGACACCCGGTAGACCCTTTCTTCTTCTGGAACAATCATGGGTCTACATGTATGCATAGTTGTTTGGGATACTATCAGTGAAAGTCTTTCAGATTTTTGCCAGAGGAGCCAGACACCAGTCAAAGCGCTTTGGAGTCTGCACAATATCGATCTTATGGTCATCATCGTTCATCCTTCCTTCGTAAAATGACGCATGCCCCAAAACGCTTCGCTTGCCCCATTGATCAGCGAGCCAATCAGAGTTAATGTCTTTTCCTTTTTGTGATTTACAATAAGGAGAATTTGCAGTATCCCCAACAAATAGGCAAATGAAAAATATAAGAACAGTGGTGGTGAACTTTCATGCTTGCAGGTCATTCACAAATATTTTTTAACAATGTAGCTGTTGGCATTGATTTTTGCTTACTGACAACAAGATATCATAAGAACTTCTTGTTCTTGATATCTTGTTCACAGATTTTCAAGAATTTCTTTATGATATCTTGTTCACAGTGATTTTCATCCACAACTTAAAGGCACTATACAACCAACAAAGCTTACTCACAGACTCTACTTTCTTTTTTTTCTCTCCTTGGAACTTGTGACTTTGGTGTATGAACTGTTTTTGCACGGCAAGTGTAAAACACAGGTTTACAGGTTGACAGGTTTAACAGGTTTACAGGCTCCAGGTTGACAGGTTACCAGGTTTACAGGTTACAGGTTGGAGAAAATGCAGGTTGACAGGTTAGAGTACAATATGCAATTTTGGAAGATTTCTGCACAACTATGAAATGTTTCTTGAGGAACACAATGGGTTTCCTCGCAGGAGATGACCAATTTCGCAAGAAAAACTTAGCTCCTTACAGAGCTTAGCACCTTTTCTTGACTGGAATATCAGATTTGAAAAACTAATGTTACCTTGTTAATTGCACATATTCTTTGGCATATATAGGCAAGCTTACAAGCTCAGAATACAATATCAATGAAACAGGCAAATTTCTGTAGCAAGAATAACACAAATACTTTAAATCTATACAAAGATTTAGTTTAAAAACTTTCTTACACCAGATATTTTATCAATTTCAAGGGAGGTCACTCCATTGTCTTACCTAATTATCACATTGCTTTTTGAAATAAACAAACAAGTGGAATTGCATTTCAGATGCACAGACAAATTAAAACATTTTTCAGTGAGCCTCTCAAAATTTTGGTGGTATGGCAGTTTTTTTAAAGTAGTCATTTTCAATGAAAAAGAATTATCAAGTGTCTGAAAATTTATTATCAAAGTTTTCAAATTGTTTAGGTAGGTAAGTAGGTATTTATATTTAACGTAGCTAGGCAGCGAAAGTCTGAGAGAATTATTTCCAGTACGGGCCACGGATGTTTTACCATCAGTCTGCCGCAGCTACCTGCTACAGCTACCAGATTTCCCTCACATGGCTCTGGTTGACCCGGGCTAGGGTAACGGACAGTGACCAAACTGTCCAGCCCTGGATTTGAACCTATGGCCCTTCTGACCTTTGGTTTACAAGTCACACGCCTTAACCACTCGGCCACGCACTCCCGTTTCATTTAGAAGGTCTGTGACATTCGCCATCAAATGCATGTGGCTGCTGCTGCTGATGGCGATTTGTTGCTGTTCCATATTGTAATATGGCTCTTATTGTTAGGCTAAAGTTTTGTTGCTTTCCAATTTTACTTTTCCATTATTGTCTTTGTAAAATACTGCTTCCAGTTTGATGCTCCAAAGTCTAATAGGTGACTTGTGGGATTGGCAGCCAGTTTGATGCTCCAGAGTCTAATAGGTGACTTGTAGAATTGTCAGCCAGTAACCTGTCAACCTGTAATCTGTCAACCTGTAACCTGTCAATCTGTAAACCTGGTAACCTGTCAACCTGGTGACCTATCAACCTGGAACCTGTAAACCTGTCAAACCTGTTATTCTGTCAACCTGTGTTTTACACTTGCCTGTTTTTGCATCCAATCCAAATCTTTTACCAAGCAACTAAGAACCCTTCTAACATGCACCTTGAATTCAGATTTTAATCTTGCGTTATCATTTTCTGCAGGAAGAAATGTGATGACAGGTGGCATACTGTTGGCATGTGACTTACTTTGAACTGGAGAAACTAGGTGTGTTTCTGGCATCCTTCTTCTTATTGCAACTATGTGGAATAGATGATGATCCTGATTCTTGTGAGTTCTGGTTGTATCCCTGGATTTATTGCGAATATCAAGGTTGTCACTGACTACATAAAACCTATGTGGCTGCTGCTTGGTAGTAGCTTCGCTTTCTTTGGGTTTTTCTTTCACCATCTCAGCACACTTCATGTCACTTTTTTGGGAAACTGACTGTAACAGCTTTCTTCGAAGGACGTACTTTATATCTTCTTTAACTGGGAACTCATAATCTTTGCATGATACTAGTGTAGAAGGTGCTGTGGGAATACTTTTTTCTGCAGCCAGTTTGCTTGGAGCTACCAATTCTTCTTCAATAATTTCAGTTACATCCCCATCCCATTCATCAAGTAAATTGTTCAATTCACTGTCAGGCTCATCTGCACAATTTGAAGGAAGTGCTGTGCAATCCTTTGTGTTGCAAATCTTCAGTCCATTCACTAAGTTTGTTGCTACAATCCTGGTCAAAATAAATTGGGACACTGGCAAATTTCTGTGTTTTCGTCATGTTTCCTAAAATATCGAGGTGAAAACATACGTTTAGAACCTTCTCATCCCCCTTCCCCCCTAATTCAATGTTGGGATGGTCGAATGGCGTTTGATTCAACCAACGTTGAAACGGGGGGAGCGGGGGGCACCGAATCAAAGACCGAAGTAGTGCAATTTTGTGACTTGTCCCAAGAATTTTGACCAAGATTGTCTGAAAAACTGCCATTACTGCTTATTGTAAATGTTAAAATAAATCCAAATCTACTTGTATCCGACAACCCCTTTTACTACGACCCGATAGCCACTTAGTGTGGGCTAAACTCCAGAATACTTCAGAGTTTAAAGTTTTTGTAGTTAATGGTTTATTTATTAGAACTATGATGTCATCGAATTATGAACGATTTTCCCATTGCGTTTTGCAAAACTCCTTTTGTGTATGAAATCTACCAATGGATTTCGTTTGAAAACAGCACAACTGGGAAAGAGGATTCGAAAACAAAGTTTTATTTCGAGAAAGTGCCAATCATGCGCCTCCACAGCGCAATTGTCTTCTTTTCAAATGTGCCCTTTCTCAAATTTCTACTTATTCATTTACTTTCAATGAAATTAACTCCACTCCAGCAAACTTTCATTCACCCTTGGAGGGGATTTAATCTTCCATTGTGCTCGACAAATGGTCATGCAGAACTCTTTGTTGAAGAAGAATGCCGAGGTCGCGTGCCGACAAGGCGGTTTTAGGCAATGACTGGAATTTTGAGAAAGTGATCAAATCTTCAACGCTTCTCCCTTACTTAAACATTAATAACTTTGGCTTCGCTCGAGCTATCTTGACGAATTTTGTCTCATTCTGCTGTGCAGAATAAGCTTTATTAGCTTACAATCAATCTTTGCTGTAAGATTTCATGAAGTACGATTTTCCACGGTTCTCCGTCAATTTCATAAAAGACTTATCCGGAATTGTTTATTTTAAGTATTTTATTTTTGGAGAACCGTTGGATTTCGCCCTTCCAGGCGATTTTTACCTGGTTTTTTTGCATGAGTAGGAATACTTTGATGTTCCAATCTGGAATCAAACGAATTTACCGAAAAAGCGTAACTTATCCCAAAATTATGGGGCGTTTTCTGTGGAGCGCCGTTGGGAGAACCGAGGAATTCACAAGAAACGGGCCCTCAGACAATGCCCCAAAAGCTTTTCTTGCAACGATTACTCACATTCAAAAGAGCAGCAGACTATGCAATCCGATGACAGTGGAAGAACGCTCAGAACCCGAATGTTTCTCACATTTCATAAAGGAATCTGTAAGCTTGTGTAAAGCGCAACAATTTTGCCACGCCCACATTTAAGATAGTGCTCAGCGAATTTAGCGAACAACGCCTACTTCGGCATAAATGGCTGAGAAGTTACTTCTTGTGTCAGGGATGATGGTGGTAAAATTTCACGCAAAAATCTCGATGGGTTCTCAAGCTCTGAGTCTTTATTTGTTAACAACCATTTTCAGACAATCCTGGTCAAAATAAATTGGGACACTGGCAAATTTCTGTGTTTTCGTCATGTTTCCTAAAATATCGAGGTGAAAACATACGTTTAGAACCTTCTCATCCCCCTTCCCCCCTAATTCAATGTTGGGATGGTCGAATGGCGTTTGATTCAACCAACGTTGAAACGGGGGGAGCGGGGGGCACCGAATCAAAGACCGAAGTAGTGCAATTTTGTGACTTGTCCCAAGAATTTTGACCAAGATTGTAGTTCCTTGTGCCAATTCCAGCTGTTTCATTAGTATGGTGTCATATGATACAACAAAGATTTGAAAGCAAGTCGCTTAGCACCAGCACGTCTAAGAATGATGGCATTCAAAATTGCTTGAGTGTTCATTCGCTCATTTTTGGTCATCAGTAAAATGCCAGCTGCAGTCAATAGACTTGGCATAGTTCATTCAACTGTTTTCATTTTGTTTCGTTTTAAATTTTTTTGTTGCAACCTGCAGCTGTTAATAATTCTGATGAAACTGGTGCCCTGACTTTCAGCTCTTTTTGTTGGTTACTGAAACGAACATCTTTCAGGTTTTTGATGCAATCTATGCGAAACGTAGTTGCTTCCTTGGAGCAGAGCTTTGAAACCTCTTGATCCACTTCTTTGCAAACTTTGGTAACTATTGCAGCCTTTCCATCTGGCTGTGACCATAGAATATTGATCACTGCTGAAATATTACCATTGCACATTGCTCTCAGCAAAATAAATCTGGCCTTAGGAAGCTGGCAGGTAAATGCAGAACTTCCATGTGTGATCTGAATCTGTTTGAAAGAACATAAATGTTGTCAAGACTATTGCTCAAAAAATAGTAATGATCTTTTCAATGGAAAATGGTTTTTATAAAAGGTGCATTCATTCAAAAATTGTGAGTTTGAACTAACTGTATGTGTACCATCTTTAAGTAAAGGGGAATCAACATGGTTAAAGCTGACCTGGTTCAATTAAAAGATATATCTTGATACTACTGTATGTGATGATTTTGATTTTTCACTCCATTTGTTGAAATTTTAGTATCAAAATGATAATTTTGAAATGTGATGTTCCACTGTGTGTAGCAAAAGAAATGACTGGTGTTCTATATTTGCATTTTCTTCAGGCTATTGTTGGCCTCTAGATATGGTTATACCCTTTTGATAAGTAAAAGGCACTTTCAAAGGATGCCAATCTTTCTTTCTGACATTGAGCCCCCTCTTAGATTACAAAGTAGGACTTTGTAACCAAAAGGCCATTCACTTTTGTGAGAACCAACAAGAACACAACGAAAGCTCACCGTGGCAATTTCTACTTCATCCCTTGCACAGGAGTCACTAAAAATTTCTGGCTCTATGTTCTGGATCCAATTTACATTTTCTGGGACAGGTGCATTTTCGTTGCCAAAAGCCAACTTCCTTGCCGGCTTCTTGAGTCCTCCTCCCTCGCCGTCACCAGTAGTAGTACGACTAGGTTTAGTAGGCCCAACATCTTCACGAAGACATCTTTTAAATTTTGTTCTCAAAAAGTCACGTCTTTTTGTCTCTCTGATCCCTTGAAAAGCTCTTTTGCTCTTTTCCTGTTCGGCAACAGCTCTATTAATTTGACGATGGCAGTTCTTGCACAAAACTCGGAAGTCTGTAGAAGGGTTCAAATCCTCGTTCAAAAAACTTTCAAGCTGCAAGCAAACACTTGTTTTCTTTGACTGCTTAAAAAGGGAAAGCCGATTGCTCGCTGGTGACTTATAACAACTCGTATCTTGCCCACAAACTACACAGTAAACGCTGGCACTCGGCGACAACACTTCGAAAACTTTCACAGGCGTACTATTGGCGGCCATTACCAAACTAAAATTTAATGTCTTATAATTTTCTTTTGCCTAGCACGACCCCCTGTTCTGTTTCATTGCACCCATGGAGTGTAGTCACGTGACCTGAACATGAATCACTAATGAGATTGCCGAATGAAACAAGTCTCAGTTCCGAGAGCCGCTCCTCTCGTTCACTCTGGGAACTTAGTGAAAGATCGGACGGGACAGAGACTTTAACAAGTCAAAATGCTTCTAAGAAATTAAATTTTTATCTTTTTGCTGATGATACAAACATCTACTATGAATCCAGTAATTTGTCTAATTTGATTAATATAGTAAACAGAGAGTTGAAATCAGTAAAAAAATGGCTTGATGCAAATAAATCATCACTAAACATTGATAAGACAAACTACATTATATTTCATTCTTCATCTGCAACTGTGCCTTCTGATGCTGTTGTTAAAATAGGGAAAAAATATATTAAGAGAGTGAAATTCGTTAAATTCTTAGGACTCCTTTTAGATGAGCATCTAAGCTGGAAATACCATCTCAGTGAACTCTCTAAAAAATTTGCCAGGACGTGTGGAATCTTTTTCAGAATTCGAAACTTACTGCTGCTTGATGTTTCACTCTGCGTGTATAATGCTTTATTCCTTTCTTTTCTGCAATATGGTCTTGTTGTTTGGGGTGGAACATATGCATCATACATTGAACCAATATTTAAATTACAGAAAAAAGCAGCCAGGGCTATCTCTTTTCAGCCTCGTTTGTCACCCTCCCTTCCCATTTTCAAAGACCTTAAACTTCTCAAACTCTCTGAGATTTTTGAGCTCAGGCCCTTAATTTTTGTTTTTGAATCTGTCAACAAAACTTCACCTACTTGCTTTCATAACTTTTCCTTATTCAATTCATCTGTTCATCAATGTTCCACAAGACAGGCCAGTCAAGGTGATCTATGTTCATTCCGAAAAAATAGTGTTCAATATGGTCTTAAATCAATTCGCTATCTTGGTGCTAAACTCTGGAATTCTTCACCTGTGGAACTCCGTAAAGCTCCATCTAAACTATCATTTAAATCACAACTGAAAATTTACTTATTGAGCAAGAACCAATAGATCTGATCTATTTGTCATCTTGAATAATTTCACAACTATTATGCAAACATGCTATGGTGCCTGTGTGCTTTGTGGGTGGTCCTGTGCTGGGTGGGTTGTTGTCCTGTGCTGGGTTTGCTGTCTTGGATGGGTGGGTTGCTATCTCTGATGGGGATGGTGGCCTGCCCATTTGGGATGGTGGCCTGTGTGGGATGGTGGCCCGTCTGGTGTGGGGCTGTCCTCATGTTTTGGTGCATGGGCTCCATAGCATGATGAAATGCAAATCCGTCTACTCCTAAGGTTAATTTTAATTCATCCAAAGTCAACCGATAATATTCTAGGATAGGGGGGGGGGGCTCTCCTCGATTAGTTTTCCTACTGAGGGCCTGTTCATATGGAGGCGAGCCAGCCCGCTTACCGGGCTGGAGCTCTTTGCCGAGATCTCACCTCATCCCTAATTCCAATACAACATTTGATTTCTGTTCATATGAGTAGGCGGGCTGGCCCGCTTAGCGAGATCTCACTGGTGTAGTGGCGAGATCTCGGTAGGTGGGATGAAAATTTTCCCATATTTTTTTTTCCATCTTCTTAAACATACATGTATATAAAGGTAAAAACCTACAAACAGCAAAGTTTAAGAAGAGTAACAGAACAAAACAAGCATACACGAAACTAATTAAATACTGTTAAAGGTAACTAAATTTACAAAGGGGGTGCAACAATTTGGTTCTCTGCCCGCATTTTGGACAGCTTGAATAAATATGAGGTGATTTCTTTCATCACAGTGGGTTCTGGGATAGAGAAAAGAAATCTAAACTTGTCACGCATGTTCAGAAGTCTGATGTTAGGGAAAACGCCGTAACATTTTTCAAAGAAGTCTATTCTAATTTGGTTATACAGTGTGCATTCCGAGATAAAGTGCATTTCATCTTCAACAGCTTGTGCACTGCATAGTTTACATACTCTATCTTCAAATTTAATTTTTGGTGTGGTTCTTCTACCGTATTCGACTGCCAGAGTGTGGTCACTTGTGCGTAATTTTGCTGTAAATACTCGTTGTTGCCTAACATTATAATCATGCAATAAGAGGTATGGTTCACATTGAAATTCTTTTTCCATATCCCGAAGGAATTTTCCCTTTTTGGAGATGAGGAGTTGTGATTTCCACAATTTTTTGTATGGCATTTGTAAACTAAGTTTAACCTTATTCTTATTCACTTCGAGAATGTTTGGTGAATTGGTGAAACTCTTTATGTTGTCAATGTGGGTGTTAAAGTTGAGGTATGAAGGAAGGTCGTTATTAGCAAGTAAGGATAGATGCACCAGACTATTTGGCGGAGATTCTTCTATGTGACGCAGAAAGGAGATGCATCTGTTATCCATCGTGTTTTTCAGAGGAAAGCGGCCTAATTCACCACGAACAAGAATATTTGTAGTTGACCTATTTACCCCAAGTAAATGCTTGCAGAATGAAAAGTGTATTTTTTCAATAATATTATTGTCCCACCTGTCGTAGTCTGTGTAATGAAATGCCCCCCAAACCTCAGAAAAGTAAAGGAGGATAGGTGAAATCACACCGTCAAACAACTTAAGTGCAGCCTTAACTGGGAGGCGTTTTATTTGGTACCTACTGTTTAACGCATAGATGGCTCTCCTGGCTTTTCCAGCAAGTGTTTCCATTGCAATATGAAAGGAGCCCGCAGAGTTTATGGTTTTTGCTAAATAACTGTATTGAGTGACATTTTCTATCTTATTTTTGCTCACATAAAAAGAGTCTTTCTTGTTTAGCCTACTTTTGTTCTGAAAGGTAATGCATTTTTTTTTCTTTGTATTCACCGAAAGGTTCCATGTAGCACAGAATTCGGTCAGTCTATCAGGCATTTTTTGGAGTCCATGTTGGGTTCTTGACAGCAAAATAAGATCATCAGCATAGAGGAGGCAGCTAACGTTAGCCTCCTGATGTAAGTGTAGGGGGGAAGGATTAATTGCCTCAACTTCGCTGATGAGATCATTTATGTAAAGGTTGAAAAGCGTTGGGCTTAGGGGGCAACCTTGTCTGACGCCCTTTGAGTAATTGAAAAATTGAGTCATTTTGTCATTTATTTTAACGGAACATGTAGTTTTGGAATAGATGTCTTTGATTATTTCTAAAATGTTTCCGCTTATATTTAGACTTTCAAGCTTTAGAAACAGACCCTTGTGCCAAACAGAGTCAAAAGCTTTTCTAAAATCCACGAAGCATGCAAAAATTTTTCCGTTTCTCGTGTTATGAACATGCTTATTTATGAGGGTTTTTAAAGTAAAGAGGTGATCAGCCGTCCTGCATTTTTCTTTGAAACCAATTTGGTTGGCATTCATGATTTCATATTTATTGATAAAGAGAGTCAGTCTTTCGTTTAACATCAGAAAGAATAACTTCGAGAGGCAACTGGCCACGCATATTGGTCGGAAATTTTCAGGATCACTTTTGCTCCCTGATTTGTGGATCGGGGTTATGATACTCTTGTACCAGATACTAGGAATACATTGAGCACTTAAAATCATATTGAACAATTTCAAGTTGGCCTGTTGCATGTATGGCAGGCTGGCCTTGATCATTTCATTTGAGATTCTATCCATGCCCGTTACTTTACCATTCTTTAGCTTCTTAACAATTCTGCTAAGTTCTCTTTCCGAAAACTGCTCATTGAGCATTTGATTAGGGAAATTCATTCTCACAATATTTGTATCAGAGGGGGAATGAAAGACATCTTTGGTTGTATTATCATCAAATAAGTTACTGTAAAAGTTTTCCCAAACGGCGCCATCTGGTATATTTATTTTGGAACCTTCTTTGTGGTTTTCATCAAATTCTCTCCACAAGTCCCAAAAGTCTGAGTTTTCTGTCTCATGTAATTGATCAATCTTGTTGGCCCAAAATTGTTTTTTCTTGTATTTGCACATATTTCTGAAAGATTTTGTGCATAATTTAACATTGTTTTTGGGAGTATTCTATATGTCGAGCCCTCGAGCCTCGAGCCTTCGAGCCTTGTATTTCGAGCCTCGAGCCTTCAAGCCTCGAGCCTTCGAGCCTTGTATTTCGATCCTCGAGCCTTCGAGCCTTGCATTTCGAGCCTCGAGCTTTGCATTTCAATCCTTGAAGCCTTAACGTTTCAGAATGAAATAAAAAATGAGGCAACATTATTCAACAAACGGTGCACATGAATTTCAAAGATTTTAACAGTAACGTTTAAGTTGAGACTAATGGTGAATGACATGAGAATTTCATTGGCATGTAGGAATGCATGCCAATTAATTGGAAAATTTAGATCTCAATTAGTCACCCATTGAAACTCTTACATGCAACTTTCCCACTACATGCAACAGAACCATTACAAGCAAATGATAGAAGTACCATGAACTGAAACTTCAGTCACAAAAGCCAGATTGTCAAGTTTTTTGCGAGTAATTGGCCAGTAGTGATAGATCTCTCACATACAAATGAAGCACTTTCCTGAAGTATTTTCTGTGTAGCACATTCTTTGAAATCGAGCCTGTTCGGTCCTTGAGAAAAATATGTGATGTGGCAATTTTACAAATTCACATGGATCTTAGCTAATGCCTTGAACTTGAGTACTAATTGATCTGTGTAAAAAGAATCCTTGAAACTTGAATCCTTGATGTTTGCAAAAAGATGAACCTCAAAGATGAAAGCCTGTAGCTAAAAATATAACTCGAAGGCTCAAAGGCTCCAGGCTCGAAGTATGAACCTAAGGCTCGAGGCGAGGGCTCGAGGCTCGAAATACAAGGCTCGAAGGCTCGAAGGCTCGAAGGCTCGAGGCTCGAAGGCTCGAGGCTCGAAGGCTCGAGGCTCGAAGGCTCGAGGCTTGAAGGCTCGAGGCTCGAGGGCTCGGAGATTAGAGACACTCTGTTTTTGGCAGCAGTACAGTGCGGGTTTTTCTGTTTATTCAAGAGAGCCTTATCTAAGAGGTCTTTTTTGTGGGTACATTCTTTATCAAACCATTTTTTTCGAACTCTTGGATGGTTTCCTTGCTCTTTTACGGGATGTTTGCGGCAGACATAGCTTTGCTGAGCTGATTAGAATGTTAGAAAAATCATTATTTGCAGATTCAATGTCAATGTCACTTTTCGCATATGGGAATGAGATGAACCTATCGATTTTTTTCTTGATTTCGGTTGACTGTAATGCAAGTGTATATTTTGCTTTACTACTATTCAACCATCTAAATTTTGCTTGAATCCTATTCCATTTATACTTTGGTGTTTTGGATTGTTCTTGTTTAGACTCTGCAGGGAGCCAAACAACTATTTGACTGTGGTCATTGATAGCTTTGGGTGGTTTAACAACGAAAGAATCAACCTTGTTGAATGAATGGTCAGAAATTATAGCATAGTCAACGGCGCTACTTCCACCACTGATGTTAAAGCACGTAGGATTTCCAAAAGTATCTCCGATTTTCCTGCCATTTATTATTCTTAAATTGTGGGATTTGCATAAATCCAAGAGAGCGTGACCACTACTGTTCACTTCACCATCACTATTATTTCATGATGTAGTGATTTCTGAGGTTAAGAATCCTGTATTTGTGAAGTGACTGTCTGTATTTTGAATAAAATCATCAAGATTAGATGTCCTGGCATTAAAATCTCCCAAAATAAGCACTTGGGTATTGCTTTGGGAAAAATTAGCAATGTCATTACCAAGATCTTCAAAGAGGTTTTCATCAAAGTACTTTGAGCTACGGGGTGGGAAATATGTAGCACAAATATGATAGTTAAAAACTTGGAACCATAAGTAGTTTGAATGTTTTTTCAGGATTTTCATTTTCAGATTTGATTTGTGCAAGACAGTAATTCCTCCAGAAGCACGGCCTCTTGAGGTATTAGCATGCTTGGTTGGGTCTATCTTAAATATAGTATAGCCTGGTAATATATCAAAATTTGAGTTGCACCCCCAGGTCTCAGAAATTATGTTTATATCAGAGTTAGCGTTATCTATAAAGTCTAAAGTGTTAAGTTTATAACCAAAAAGAGTTGAGTTCAGCCCTCAATTGTTCCAATATGAGACTGAAAACAGACTCATACAGAAGATCAAAGAGAATTACTTACAAATGCAAAGGCTGACGTTCACAAACCTACTCTTGACATCACAAGTTGTATAGAGTTTTGATGAGATCCTTTCCATATGAACACTCCATCCCAGCTACCGAGACGAAAACGTCGCTATTGCTCATGCGCTGCGTCTCTAAGCAATGGACACGTGTCTCATTTTTGACACATGTCAAATTTCTGTCTCGGCAAGTGGGCTGGAATTTCTCCATATGAACACAAGATAAAAACTGTCTTGCCTACCAGGCCAGCCCGGTAAGCGGGCTGGCTCGCCTCCATATGAACAGGCCCTGAGAGAGGCTCCTTTAAGTAATTCCCTGCATACAATTTATCTTAATTCTTTGTTTTGTATTTGCATGTATTAATTTCTTATAGTATCTTTAATTCTTTGTAATATTGCCTGATGTTCTTATAGTTTAGTTGTTATATATATATGTGTTTATTCTAAATTGTATGTAGCGGAATTTAAAATATGAACTGAAACTGAAAACTTTTCAAACTCCTTTAGGAGCGCTGATGAATTTGCCTCATATTCAAGCTCCAGGGGGGTTAAAGTTCAACCTGGCACTGACACGCCCCATCTCCAGTCTGCGGACATATGTTTTCTTGTTTGTTTGTCATCTTGTTTCAATTCAATTTTACTGTAGCTTCTATTGAAACTAATCTGAATTGAATCAGCTGCGAAGTAAGTTACTAACTTTCTAAATAAATTTATATTTATTTCTTCTGCACTTTGATGCTCTGTGGAAATGCGACAGTTTAGGCCCAATTTTTACGGGAAGTTATGATCAATTTCTTTTGTTAATTTTGGCTTAAATGTGGAGCTTATTTGAATCAATGCAATTTGCCAAACATGGCAATGTAATAGCAGTGATTAAATTGTTGGAAACATCCTGAAATGTCCTACTTCAAGGCAAATTTGTGGCGAATTTATTACTTGTCCACAGACTGGAGGTCATGGCCACGAACTGGAGCAAGACAATACAAAGAAGAGGCAAGAAATCCGTTTTGGAGACATTAATAAAATTTCATTTAGATATTCTGATAGGACACATTTGAAACTACTAATTTTGCTATTCAAAGGTTTGTATGCAATTTCTAAGCGATGATAATTATCAGTTGAATAATACTGTCCGCAGACTGGATACACGACCCTATAATTGTACAAAACATGCATCACCAGGATTCTCTCTGTTCTTTTTGTTGTTCGGCCGTTCTTCAGGACTACCTATTGACCTGATATTCAATACCAAACTAACCGCAGGTCAAAACAGCACTGAGAACTATCTGGAATGTACTCACAAATGGTGCAAAGCAATTGCAGAAGCATACCAACTAGCGTCAAAACGATCTTAAGATGGTCAATACCAGAGCAAGGAGCAATATGATAGACATGTTTATTCTACCATTTGCAACCCAATGATTGTGTGCTTACTTTGAATCTAAATGGAAAAGGCGGCCAGGAAAATTACGCCCTCACTGGGAATGGGATCGTTATCAAACTATCAAATGTGTAGAAGAAAACACACCCAATATATCAAGTAGTATCCGAACAGAATCCAAATGGTTGTGTACTTTACATTGGAATCTTTTATTACCATGCCACAATTTGCCGCTTTAACCTTCTCAGCAACCAAAGCAGAAAAGACCTCAGAACATGCATCAACAACCAGTGGTACCGCCAACCGACGCCATTCGTGGAAATGAGGATCCCAACAGTGATGATGAAATCATTCTTTGTTTTTAAGGTGATGAAGCGAAAGAAGTCAAGCTGGCCTCAACTGCCAACTCCATTTTATGAGCCTGAAAAATGACAGATGCCAAATCAGATACTAACGATGTCTAAGAACCTCTGCATGAGTCTTCTTCTGTCGCACAAAATGATGTTATTCAACCTATTGATGTGGCATCATTTTCTTCGACATTCAGCATGACCTATTGATCTCCATGCTGACCTTCATCCATATCATCAGTAGTTTCATCTGAATTTTTGTGCTCACAAGTTTCTCTATGCCTTTTCCATGCAAGCTTACCCTTGAAAGTTCTTTAGCATTTGATGTATCCACACTTTACTTTTCCATTAGAAATTACTTCCATTCCCGTAATTTGCTCCTCACACTCATGCTCAATATCACATACTTTGTTACTATAGAAGCTGCAACATCATCAAGGGCAGCTTCTTTTCATCTACGGTATTACCACGCCAATTAGAAACTAAGTTTTTAAACCAGGCTGCTTGGTTTCTTATAGAATGAGAAAAGAATTTGAAACAGGCTGAAAAATTTCTTGTAATTACCCCCAAGAAACTCACCAAATGTGCATCAAAAGAAATCATGAAATTTCTTTTTATGCTCAAGTTCAAGTTCAAGTTTTCATTTTGAAATTCCAATAGATACAAATTTCATGTAATAACAATTTGTATAATCTGCAAGTGATGTGGCACTCAGCAGTCGCTTTCTTTTGTATTCTTGGTAGGACTTGCTTGTACCATGTTGCGACATATCATTCAGCATAATTGCAGACCAGAGAGGAGCAGTAGGCATGAGATTCTTGCCTATATCTTTTACGAAATTTTGCTTGAAGAAAGAATTTGGTGCTTTGTCCACATATTATCACTCTCTCTCTCTCTCCGCATGCATCTACCATCTGTTGGCAAACCACACCAAATATTTGACGAAATGGTGACTTTGTGGAACTGTTCAGCCATTCCTCTTCTGTACCAGCCCTATTTTTAACATCCACTTCTTCCTCTTCAAGTTTGGTGAGGTCAGGGGCGCACATTCAAATTTTATTTGGGGGGTGTCAGCATGCTTTGGACCGACTAAATTTTTCTGGACCGACTGAACGTATATGGGCTGTTTGTTATCATTGGGAACTTTGATAGCTACAAGCAGTCGAGATTAACAACGGTGCTAAAAGAAGGGGGTCTGGGGGCAAAGCTCCCAGGAAATTTTTTTAAGGACACGCCCTCTACTTTGGCTTAGAACACCTCTAGTGATCAGATGTTTGCCGGTTCTTACAGAGAATTTTTGCCGTTTTGTAACAGGTTCTTTTCCATAAATTGGCATCTTCCGGATACATTTCAAGTTGACACCACTCTCTTTGGCTCAGATAAGCAGATTTTTTCGCAAAAAAAGTTTATCGCAAACAAAGCTAAGATCGCTTTCAGGGTGAAGGAAAATTTTACGTATTTTCTCAAAGCTTTTTTATTCGACTTTGCCTGCTTTGCTTTTGCAGTGGGCATTTTTCCTGTCTGGCCAGACGGTGGTTTTCGGACAGCATGTATACTTGCAATCTGTAATGTGTTCCGTCTACAAACCCTTTTGCTTCACTTAACTGACTATTTTGTGCCGCATAGCAGTTCTTGTTATATGTTTTGGAGATTTCACTAAAATTTTTTGTCTTAAGCACAACCTTTTGTCACACATGAAACTTGTTTGGTTGAGATTTTCGCATCATTTGGTCATGGATTTGGAGTTTCAAATAACGGTGTGATCTTCAATAAAACGACTTCTTCGCTGCAAAGCACAGCTAAAGCGCTGGTTTTAGCATGTTTTTGTCCTTTAAGAAAGCATTCTCTCGTGACTTTTAGTTTCTACAATGCTAGCGTTTAGTTGAAACAGATACAATGTTTGATGGATAAGATTTATAACCGATTTTTCCTTTTATTTTTGAGATTCATTTAGAAGTGCCCGATTTCCTATGCTCCCACCGACACAAGGGCCGCCGAGAAGTTTTGGAGGCCCAGGAACAAACCTGCCAAACATGAGGCCCCCTGCGAGCGAAGCGAGCTGAAAATTTTTGCCATCATGCTACTTAGATTAGCTTAAAATGGCCTAAAATGCATTATAGAGCATTTCCTGCAGTCAAAATGATAACAAGTCTCCAAATACGAGGCCCCCTAGACCCTGACGCCCCAGGGGCAAATTGCATACTGCTCCCCTCTCAGCCATTACCGACACCCCAGTACTAGACTGGAAACTTTGACTATTAGCAACAGCTGGGAAAATAGCATGGCTGGGAAAATTTTTTTAAATTCCGTCTGCCTCTTTGGCTTAGAACGACTCTCCCGACCACTGTATCAATTATTTCTTGTGAAATTGCTAACTGTCGTCATGGACCGACCTTTGCCATAAACATTCAGAAGTCGGACCAACTTGGATTCACACTATCCAAGCTTTATCGTGGACCGACTTTTCGTTTAATTTTGGACCGACTCTGAAAATATTGGGGGGGATGTCTCACCCCCCCACACCCCCCTAATGTGCGCCCCTGGGTGAGGTCAATTTTGACGTCTTGGGCTTGTAGCCTAGCTTTGTTTCTTGTTTCTTTACCAACAGCCTTTGCATTTCTACTGACACCTTCATTGGGACCTGCAGTAAGAGCCCACAAAATAGAAACCAAAAATAGATTTTTGATGCGTAGAAAGTTGCAAGGTAGCTACAGTAGAAACCCGCATAAAAGAACCTAGGTTTTTCCTTGGCAGCCTGAATAGGTTCTTAATCAAGTGGCTGTTACTATAAATTCCAGCCTACAAGGTTCTTAAAGGGGTCCTTATATACAATATACACCTTGCACACTTTAATACTGTTTTCAACAGGCATTTGCTAATCCACGGCACTGCGGCACCACGGCACTATGGCACTGAGCACTTTAACCAGTTTATAGAATTTCGTTGAAATAACTTCAAGAAAACTGTTCTCGCAATAATCTCATCGACCAGTTAAGTTCAAGGTACACCAGCTCGTTGGTGAACAGGCCTTTTGTTCCTTCAAGCCTGTCCGGAGGTTAAACAGTAAACACCAGCAGTGGTTTGGTTCACACAGGATGTCCTTGGAACCTTTTCTTTGTTTGCTCCCCAGCCAAAGTTGCCCCCTCCCCTCGAAACAAAATAAAGTCATGAGTTGGTACCGGTACCAAAGACTTCTCCTGTCAGCCCCCGCTTGGGAGATAGGATCTTTCTTGGGGATCGTTCTTGAAAGCAAAGGAATTCGAACCTCTATTCTTGAGCAATAATTTGTTCATAAGAAACTAGGATCAAACCATAGTACTAAAAGTTTCTTAATCAAACCTGAATTTTGTCCATTCTAGTACTAAAAGTTTCTTCAACATCATCGGAAAAGAAAACAGAAGAGAAAGAACGCCTTTCTACTGATGGTGAGCTCCGGAGGCTGTTCCCTTCAATAAGAACGAAGATTGCAGAAGATAATCGGCCAAGCAGCGGTAGGCCTAAGCAATGCAAAACGGCAACTGAGAATTTTCTAAACAGACCGAAAAAGCAAGGTTGACATTCAAAGGGAATGTGGCGAAATCTACGAGTACTGTAGTTTACACCGGACATGGAGCAAGAAGAAATATTCTCCACAATTAGAGAAAAATTCTATGATAAGTTTGGTGGCAATGTTCCAGTATTCAAGATCTTAAAAGCCTATGGCTCTCAGCTTGTAACACCTAATTTGGATGGAGAGTGGAAGTCCTTAAACATCAGTTTGGCAATTGGCCAGTATATGTATGCCCAGACACAGTAGTATTGACGGTGGGCTCATCTGATGAGGAAGAAGATGACAATGAAGAATTTCCTCAGGCAAACATTACAAAAGCACAGGTAGATACAACAGAGTGTTTGGCACCAATTCCCTCATTGAAACCACAATGTATCTCAAAGGAAAGCATCTCAACTGCCAATGTGGCTTGCCCTGTGTGTCAGGTTAAAATCCCTTGCTATGAAATTGAGATGCATGCAGATATGTGTGCTGAAAAGGCAACAGCATCAAAGTCATATGCTCATCTCGTTGAAGATATAACAGATGATCAGTTTCTGGAGGAGATGGAAAATGAGATGCAGCAGCCTTCTACTGAACAAACCCAAGTTGCTTCAGACATGACTGTTAAGGAATACCGTAAAGCTATCAAGGAAGGGTTATCAACAAGATTTGATATGGAAAACAATGAGAACATGTGTCATATGAGTGTCCGGAGACAGCATGAATGGAAAGATTATGTTTCCTCCTTCAGCAAGCCTTGGAATAAGAAGAAGGCAACATGGCCTATCATTGTTACATTCTTAGGGGAGGCAGCTGTTGACACAGGAGGTCCAAGAAGAGAATTTTTTTCCGGTATGTAACACTATCTCAACATAAGTGTATAGGACACTATCTCAACATTTTCTGTCACAGTGACCAGAACTGGGCTGTTAACAGCTCAGCTGCCTCTCACTCTCAATGAACCATTAGACTTCTCCTCCCCCTTTCGCCCAATTCCATGGACAGCGACAAAAATTGTTTGTTGATGACCCTTAAGTTCACTTGTTTTCAAGAAACTTGGCTCTGTAAAAGCGCCATAAAAGGTGCCGTCCCTTTGTAGACATTGTTGGTATAAGATCTTACAGCTCTTGAAGTCTGAGATATCTTGCCCCAACTTTCCCCAAATCTGTTAGCTTCGGAATACATGGCTTAGTTTTCCATGTGCGTTCTTTCAGGTCACTGCTCAGTGCATTGAAATGCTGATTGTCAATTAGAATGTTCCCGGGTTTCAAGTCCCTGTGCGCGACCCCTTTGGAGTGCAAATAGCCACACATTGAACCAAATGCTCAAAGTTGTCAAAGTGACATGACTTATCGACTTCGGAAATTAGCTTATCTAAACTTGAAACTTCCCCGGTTCCTCCAAAAGGCCCTAGGTCAAAAAATATGTACTCAAGCATTAGGGCTTTAGGCTGGCTACACATGGCAACTAACTCTACGACGTTCTCGTGCGATAGGTTGCTATGGAATCTCGCTTCCTTAAACATATCCTGCTCTTCTGTATGCTGCAGCTCCTTCAGCACTACGTTTCTGTCTTTATACCTTGCCTTGTAAACTTGGCCATACGATCCAGAACCGATCAAGACCCTTTCCTGACATCTCATATCGAAAGCAGGGTATGCCTCTGATAGTTCTTCCTGAACCTCCTGGAGGAGGCCGTTTGCTCGACAACTGAGGCAACTTGAACATCTTGAAGAGACAGAAATGTTGATTTTAATTTTTCTGTTCCGCAAATTTGTCTGGCCAAAATTATCCGGCCACCTTGCATAAACCGTACAAAATGAATTTTCACTGTAATCCAGTGCATCAGCCCTGGCTGGTTTGTTGTTCTCGGGTGAGTTGGATTAATTATTCATGTAGATTTCGGAAAGTGACGTTATTTTGTCAAATTATGTGCCATTTTATTTGTGATGTCATGTTGAAGTTATAGAAAACTTGCAAATATTAACAATCATGTCAGCAGTGGCAGAGCACTTTTTTGAAAATATGGTGATTTAGATTCGCACAAAAACCTCATAAAAATCCTTGGGTAGGGGTAGGCCTGCCTTTAGCTTTTAATCTCGCTTTCTTACTCTAAAATATGAACTGATTATTTTGAAATCTTTTTCTGTCTTGGTCATTCTAATTTTGCCATGCTTGGTTGGTCATTTCACATTATCACATGAATCATTTAGACTTTTACAAGTTGTGATACTTGTTGTAATACAACTCAAAACCCTCTATGAAGGTTTCTCGTATACACACATGATTTCATCAGTCATTTTGTATCCAAAAAAGGGCGTTTTTCTACATTCAAAAGGGTGTATTTCTATCTTTAAAGGGGCGTTTCCCAAAGTTCTGAAGGGTGTGGTCCCAAACAATTTTCCGGGGCTTCACCCCGGACCCCCATCAGTCTTTTACGAATGTGATACGAAGCTCTGATTTGCATCATTCGATTGATTGCATAATGTCTTCTGTACCATTATATCTCTTGTTTTATTTGTTTACACCATTCATTTATAGTCTATCTAGATATAAAGTAGCCATATAAGAAATCTCCATTTGAGTATCTTACTGTAACAATGTCACCTGCGAGTTTTGAAGTGGAATACCTACGGGGGTGGGAGGGAGGTGGATTCCACCCACAATTTTCTTTGCTGCTATGGCAAGGGCGCCTACCTTTTGAAATTGTTTTTTTTATTTGCACAAAAAATGGAATTTGAAACCACAAAATTATTCCTAGGTCATCATGAAAGGACAGCTACTGCACAGTGTACTCTCCCACACAAACATGACTGTGAATAAATAATTCTCACAATAGGCACCCTTGATAATTGTAGCTATGATCTTTAACTTGATGATTGAATGGAACTCGATGGGAACAACAAAAATCAACAGAATTAATTATATTGTTCTTGTTGCTATGACCATAAGAAGACACAAAGTTATGATTATTCAAGAACCAAGATATGGGGGGAGGGGCACAGGGGGCCTGCCCTTCTAATAATTTTCAATAGTTACTTCAAGATTTATTTTTCTCAATTAGCACTTTATAGATTACCGACGAGAGCCATTAAGATATGCTTCATTGGATGTTTATAAGTTCCGTCCATGGTACTCCACCTGGAAAGTCAAAATTTGCGCAATTTCAAGCCAATCTGAAGGACGTTGTCCAAAACTTTCTTCCAGGGAGAGCTCCCTGACCCCCCTCCACTGCTTTAGCTGCCATGCCTCCCCCAGCCATGAATTTGTATCTCGGTCCTTGATTATCATTCAATGTGCAGTAGCGTCAAGTGCTTTGGAAACTCCCGGGGGGTGCACTACATATATTTTGGGCACGGGGACGTGCCATCGAGAAGGGTATCCATTTTCCAGACATTGGTATGAAGAGCGGATCAATTTTCACAATTTTTGGTATAAGGAACGGTAACAATTTTCAAGGTTTTGGTATGAAATATAAGGTAGGATATACTTTTTCGAAAAGTTGGTATGAGGAACGGGTATGTTTTTGAAATCTCGATGGCGCGTCCCCGACCAAAATCTGGTCAAGTGCACCTCCTCCCCCCCGGGTGGAAACTGTTCTGACTGCGATTTCTGTAAATGATAATACACACTTTTTTATAAGGAACCCCGTTAAAAGGAACACACATGTAGAAGGCCGACAAGTCTAAAGAACTTATACTACTAAAGACAAAATTCCTAAGGAACTCTTCCATTTTGAATGCCCCTACATTACAATCAAGGATTAAGAAGCGAATTAGACCGATATAAATGGACATGATGCTTCGTGATTGACATTGTACTTTTAGTTGGGTCAGAATCTCCAGATCCGTGGCAAAAAAGGGTGTAACTAAGTTTGACAACTGATTCCCATAGATTGAAGGGTGCTCTTCAAAATGGGCTGGGTCCAACTTCTGGGAATGGTGGGGAAAAGGCAGGAGGGGGGCTGGTCCAAAATTTTATCCAACTTTCTAAAGTCTGTATTTGGTGGCGAATTTCAATAAACCAGTGCCACCAAATCATTTGCAAGTGATCCTAATTAACTTGTATTAAACTGTCATTTCATTTTAACTATCAAAATTACTAGAATTAGCGTTCTCAGCCGTAAAATTGTGTTTGATAGCTTGCGCATGCGCAGCGAAAAAAGTACAAATTTTTGCCTCGAATCTTGAAAGTGTGGGATCTGTATGATAGGAAGCTGTGGAGAAGAGTCAACAGAAGAGTAATTAAGTGGCTTCTTTTAATTCTGCCAATTTTACCGTTGTTTGTAGACGTCTGTGCGCAGAAAGCATCAAATTGCAACTTGCAAAATGCATATGTTTCCAAAAACAGAACTGTTTCCATATGTTTCTAAATTCATGTCTTTGAACTAACACAATTTGACTTAATTAACAAAGTCTGAACAAATTCTGCAGATGTCTTAAACGTCTAGCATCAGCTCTATTCATAGTCGCTCTCATCAAACTGTCCACTTCTACATCTGACTCCCAATCTGTCTCATTATCAGAGCTGCTCTCGTGATTCTCTTCTGCAGTAATTAAGAGTTCCTGTAAGTTCCTTGGTAAAGGAGGAAGGGAATGCTTTATGGGTAAGACTCTTCCATTTTTTTGGAACCACCCATGTTGCAGTGGAGACGGAGGTGGTGATGGATCATGATATGACAATCAAATCAACTAGTAGAGAAGATTAGAAGTGTTGGCAAGCAGGACAAGGAAATGCCAATTGAAATCTATGAAGAGCTTCTTGCTGAACCATCCTTTAAAGGTTATTTGAATGATTTGTATGCTGGCATTGAAGCATCAAACTCATCCAAAACACGTTATTGGTTGTCATTTCTTGAAATGGTGGAGGGGCTGCTTCTTCACTATCATTCAATGAGATGTCAAAATTGGGAAAACTACCTTCTTTCAATATGGCTCATGCTTCCATGGATGGCAGCTTATGACAATCTACAGTACTCAAGGTATCTAAGCATTTATTGGTCAATGATGAATGGTCTCAATGAGGAAGTAAGTAACCATATGAAACAAGGCCTTTTTTCTGCTTCACTTTCAGGGCTGCCTTTTTCATGCGATTGAAGTCACGATGAATAATGGCTCAAAAATGAAAGGAGGTTGGATTGGCATAACAAAGAACGAGGCTATGTTGAATATCCACACTAAGACCGTGAATAAAATCATGAAAGTACAATACACTCTCAAGGCGGCTGCATCCATGAAAAGAGAGAGGCATGATCATGTTGCAAATGCTAAATCAAGGTTGGTAAAAAGATGAGACAGCAGTACAAGCACTGATTGGCTGCATAGACGAATGTGATTGTAAACCATGGCCATCAGATGAGAGTCCACTGTGTACCCTACAGACTGGGTTTCTCGCGCCTGAGAAGTTGATAGGTGATTCTGAGTCAGCAAAATCTGATGATGAAGGGCAGATAGATCAGTTTTTTGAAGAGAGGATCTTTTCGTCCGAAAAGCTGATCCATATGTATGTATGTATGTATCATTTGCCACATAAAATATATACAAGCTATTATAATAAATATAAAAAATAAGATACAATACAATACTTTAAGGTTAAAAACGTACAATAAAAACACCCCTAATTGCAGTGGCAGGGGTAGCATTAAAGGGTCAAGCTGACCTTATTTCCATAATGGTCCCCTTAGAGGTGCTGGTATAACGGAAAAAAAAGAATAAATAAATAAATGATAAAATAAAATAAATGAATCAATAAAGTACTGTAGTTGTTTTCAGTACAAAAACACAGTTTGGTCGATGGAAATATGACAGAGATGAGGAAGGGTCTTAGTAGAATACATATATATCATCTTCCTCTTTTTGTATTTGTTGGAAAAAATTTTCTTTGATCTTATGTTTGAGTGTATTCGGATTTTTAGCTGATTTTAAGTCAGATGGAAGATTATTCCATATTTTTGGCCCGAGGTAAGATACGCATTTTTGGCCAAAAGTACTTTTACGAAATGGAAATTCTAATTTAAACTTAGATCTTCGCGTTATTCGGCCTAGGTTAGCTGGATGGAATATCTTGGCACTGTATGCTGAGGCAGTTCCATTGAAAAACTTCATTACATTAACACAAACACATTGATCCATCCTATTCTTTGTGGGGAGCCAATTTATAGCCTTAAATTCTGTGGCGCCAATATGGGCTGTATTTCTTAAATTCAGGTAAAAGCGAACGCATTTGTTTTGAGCAGCTTGAATTTTTTTGGACATCCTCTTATTCAACATTGGGTACCACGAGGTGCATGCGTAATCAAAATGGGGTTGAATAAGGGCATTCAAAAGGAACCTTCGAAGGGAGCCATCTAGGAAGTTCTATTTTCTGTACAAAAATTTTAGCTTGCCATTTATCTTTCCAAGCATCCTAGTTGCCATTGACTCCCCAGAGAGATTTTCATCCAGAATACATCCCAGATATGTGACCGTTGAGTATTGTTTGATCATTATGTCACCTCTCCTGATATCTAGTTTTTTAAGATTCTTGCAATTTTTACGCCCAAAGAGAATTGACTTAGTTTTGTCTTCTCCAAAATGAATACTCAGTCTGTTTTCTAAGAACCAATCGCAGAGCGCGTTAAAATTTCTATTCAAATTGGTTTCTATTTGCTCGATGCTTTTGTCTCTAAATATTAAGCAAGAATCATCTGCGTACAAAAGCAGGTCACAGTCAACCGCCCGTGCCATGTCATTCACATAAAGAAGAAATATGAGTGGACCAAGAATTGACCCCTGAGGAACCCCAACCCCAACCTGAGGCAGGTGTCCGTTGAGTGATGAGGGCGAAAGCCAGATTGGTATCTAAACAATATTTTCTTTTCGTCTAGGTACTTTTGTACTTGACCATGGATAATTTTTTCAATAATTTTTGAAAGTTTTTGGGATCATCTTTCGATCCTTTTTTTGCAAAGTGGTTTTAGTTTTGCCTGTTTGCAACCGTCAGGGAATTTTGATTGTAGGATTGAGAGATTACATAACTCTGTTATCGGCTCGGCTAGGGCGGTTGCACCGTCTTTGAGGAATTTCCCTGCAATATTATCCAAACCTGTCGCTTTTGAGGGGTTTATCTCTTCTAAGAGTTTGAGGACATTGTCAGTGGATGTAGGAAGCAGTGAAAATGGTTCAGTAAGGTTCAAGTGCTGATAATACTTTCGCACACTGTCTAGTCTATGTGGGGATGGATTAAGTTTCTTTACTAAATCTGAGGCTAGATTTGAAAAAAAGTCCTTAAAAATTTCAGCACTTGTTTTATCATCGAAATATTGTTTGCCTTTATCATTTAAACAAATTTTAGAGGGCGAGTTGTTTCCTGACGACAGTCCGAGAGATTTTAAACACTTCCATAGATCTTTAGGTTTCCCTATATTCTCATTTAGCTTTCCAACAACAAAGGATTTGTTCTTCTTTTTGATCAAGTTTTGGACATGATTACGAGCTTTCTTGAAATTTACATAATCAACGTGAGCTCTAGATGACCTAAATTTTGTCAGTTATCTGTCACGAATTCTAATCCCCTCAAGGACTTCCTGGTTCATCCACTCTTGTGTGTTCTTCCTGACACGAACCTCCCTCATGGGGGCAACCTCATCAATGATCTTTGTGACCAGTTCAACAAAATCAAGCTGCACAAAAGGGCATCATTTGTGAAGCCACCTAAAGAGCAACTGAACATCACAACGAACAGGGCGACTTATGGGATGGAGAATAAGGCCATGGTCAGTCCACTAAACATTGCTGAAAAGTCAGCAATGAATCTAGAGGAAGTAATGAAGCATCGAGTTACAGCAGTATCTTTGCCTCTTTTCAACCTGAATGGAAATCTCAGAAAGATGGTGAAAGCAAAGCTGCTTTGAACTAAAACAAATTGAAACTGGCTACACTACAGTCGCGTCATTGCTGTGATTGACATGTGACATCTTTGGTGGGTATGCATTCCAAGTAAAGAGGACAGAGAAACAGCTGATGGAGCACCTTACACATGGGACGACTATGCATCAAAGCTCTTCAATGGCATCTTGAGAAGACATCCGAATGCTGCAGAGTATCATCTGATAAATGATCCTTATGACGTTGCTTTGTCAGTCAAGGATTCTGAACATGGCCGGCGAAGTACAAACTACATTGGAGGCGCTGTCAATGTTTTCCCTCGACGTGGAGCAAAGATTCCACAAGCAAGCAGATTCGATGCCTTTTTTGCCAATGCCAGCAACAAGATTCATCTACAAGCATTCCTTCTGGGAGAATTCAAACAAAGAATTGGGGGTGGGGAAGAAATGTTTTTCTACACAAACGGAGAAAAATGCATTTTGTTGCCCGCGCCGGAGCGCGCGAGAGCGCGCGAAGCAAGGGCTTCTAACTGGCTGCAGGCACGTGATTTTGTCAGGAGGTCAATTTTGATTTTGGCATGCTGAGTCAGCAAGATTTTTCAACAATGGGAAACAATGGGAGTCTGGAACCGAAGAAGACTGGAGCCAAGGGAAGACTGGAGCCGAGGAAGACTTCAAGCTCGTGTGCCACACTTGACACATTCTTTGGCAGCGTGTTCCAGAGGTGAGAAGGCGTAGGTAAGTGGAGTCTTCCTTTCAACTTTACGAGTACTTGGTCTCACAATTAATTGTAAGTGTCAGCCCAAGCAGACGGGGTTGGCCTACGTTTTGATGAAAGTGTTGAAATATTTAACCCGGGATAGTGCTTTACTTAGGGCTAAAGTGTAATCCAGCTCCGTCCCCAAACAAGAATAGTTCTCGCCCCGCGTAGGCCCTTGCCAGAATCTTCCTTTCAACTACGAGTACTTGGCTGGACTCACAATTAATTGTAAGTGTAAGCCCAAGCAGACAGGGTTGGCCTACATACGTTTTCATCAAAGTCTTGAAATATTTAACCCGGGATAGTGGTTTACTTTGGGCTAAAGTGTAATCCAGCTCCGTCCCCAAACAACAATAGTTCTCGTGGTAGGTGGGCGTACCGCCTAGGCCCTTGTTGCCAGTAGCATAGATTTGCTTTCAACCACTTGAAAACTGAACCAGCCTGGAATAAATGGTAGTATCATTGTACAGACAAGTTGACCCATGTAGCATAGAGTGCATGGCTAGAGCCTCCATCACAAAAAACTTTCAAGTACCTACGTTGCGATTAATTAGGTGTGCCTGAAGGAAGTTGGGGTGGCAAGGATCGAAAACTTATTCAATCATGCGTGTCTAAATACTGAAAGGGGGTTGGGTGAGGAATCAAAAGTTGCAGGGAAAGGAGAATGCGCAGTATGTTGAGAAGAAAGAACTTGATTTAAGTCAAAGACTGGCTTGAATGTTATAAGACAAAACCAAGTTAACGAAGTTTTGAAATAGAAGAATGTGATAAGACTCAAAAAGTTTGAGAAGTTACTCGTATTTTGTTGCATTGCATGCATGTTGCATAATAAGTTGCGTTCCTTGCCACAGACTCGTAATGACAAATAACATAGATAGGATTCATTTTATGAATTCTTCAAGGGATCATCCTGGGATATATTCATGTGCCATAGATGCATTTCTAGAAGTAAGCCATGCTGTTTTATATCCACTGCTTCTTGAATTAGACACTGGTTATTTTCTAGATTGTCTTTATCATTCATGTGATTTGTATGAGAGTGTTCTAAACAATGCAGTAGTCCAGTTTTCAAATCATGTCAGTCACCTCTCTGATATCAGAGAAATTGTTTGGTCTGTTTTAAGAGAAAGGTGCCCCTCCTTTACTGCCCAAGATGCTAATGCTCAGTTTTCAGAAATATTCCAAGAAAGGGTATTTGACTACTTCACTACTGATGAAAGACATTTATTAGTATCAAAGTTCATTCACAGGGCCTTTTGTTCAACATGTCAACTTCACTTTATCAAAGTTTCAGAAATATTTGTGCACTATGTAACATTGAATAATGTTACGTTGTCTGGCTTGAATTTATCACAATATATAGCTGATAATAATTTCAATCTGCAGAATTTGTGTTGTACAACATGTAATGTATCAACAAATGAAATAATATCACATGAATTTTTACCATGTAAAATTTTACCTGTTGAGTTATCAAATGATGTCATAAATCGATTAGTCTTTGCAGATCAATTACTTATCTCTGATTTTGTGTATGACCTCAAGGCAATAGTACGTTGTAATAGTGGTCATTTTACATGTGCAATAAAGTGCAATGCAAGCTGGTACTTCATTGACGATTTTTCTGATTCAGTAAAATGCTATGAGGATTTAACAACTTTGTATTTGAGTCATCAGCGTGGTTGGTTTTTTGCCCTTTTTGTACTAAATGACAATGAAGTTCAAATGAATCTTGACATGGGCAGGGGTATTGCTGACCATTCCTGTTCATCACCTTCAACAATTGTTGATAAGGACACGGAAAATTTTGCTTCTCCTCCTGCAAGTAATCTTCACAGCAATCTTGATCACAACCACAAGAATAACACCATTCCCAAGAAGAGATATTTCTTTGAATATGATGACGTTACAGTGGCAAAAAAGATCAACATGAATAGTAACTGTACAAACCAAGATGATTTACCCACAAGTGAAGCTGTACCAGCTTCAAGGGAATTTGTACCTTCTTCTTCAAGAGCACAATATCACAAGCAATACTACCAAGAAAGAAAAATGAAGCCCCAAAAACATTCTCCAAAGACCATTACCATTCAGATTGATGATGAAAATGAAAATATGTCACAGAATGTTGAGGGAGAACAACATGGTCTTCATCCATCTTCAACTGCAAAGAAACAACATCAACATATAAACTATTCTCCTCCTCATTTTGCAACACCATCCAAAGCTGCGCAGGCCAATATGAAGAAATTTCATGCTTCAAATGAAATGGTTATTTTCCAATGTAGTATTTGCAGGGAAGCTTGGCCTTTCAATCATTATGGAAAGAATAAACCAAAGGAAAATACTAAAGTATGTTCTCGCTGCAAAAAAGATAAAACATTTCCAAAAAAATTTAGCAAAGAAAACAACATGATCCCATCACCTGTCCCACCAGAGTTGCAAGACCTTACACAATTTGAGGAGATGCTTATTGCAAGAGCTTTCCCAATTATACAGGTTTATACAAAGCCCAAAGGTGGTCAGTTTGCATACAAAGGTCATGTGTTGACATTCCCACAAAATGTTCAGCAATTAGCAAATGTTTTGCCAAGGTGTCCAAAAGATCTTCCTGTCATTTTATTCCAAATATGTGGAGAAAATTATCATTCAAAGGAGTTCACAGTGCGAAGACAAAAGGTAGACACTGCCCTCCATTGGTTAGTAGCTAACAATTCATTGTACACAACTGTTACTATAGATTATTCAAGGATAGATAACCTACCAGAAAATGGATCATTACAGGATATTGCAGCCATTAACATTCCAACTCAGACTGATTCAATGCCTCCTGATCAAGGTCCTCAAGATACTTCCCATCTTCAAGGCACATCCACGCAATACACTGAAATAAGTAGCTTTTTGCCCATATCTGAAGGACAACGGAAACAAAAGGATTTGATTCGAGACCAGCTTTCAGTTCAGCAACCCTACCCATGGAACATTGAAAGAACACCACTCAATGAATACTACACCAACAACCTTGCCACTATGGCATTTCCAACACTATTCCCAGATGGAAAAGGTGACCCAACCAGTAATGACACTGTTCGAGACATTGCACGCAGTTCTACAGAGTCATTTGCTCACAAACTTAAACATTTAATTATGTTTGCAGAAAGGGTTAAAGGTACATGGGTGTATAGGTTTGCATCACACCCAAGATTTGCTTATTGGGCGTACAATATTCTTTATCGCAAAAGGCTTTTAAGTCAAGGGAACATATTCATTCGCCAAAATCCACAGGAAGCAGCATTGGAAAATCAGGATTTCATTGCTATGCTCAATAATAATGATTATTCTTCCTTCATGTCAAAACTTATGCATTATGCCAAAAATGTTACAGGCACTAATGCATACTGGAATAAAGCAAAAAACAATTTAAAAGCTATCATAATGCAAGAAGGCCCACCAACTGTTTTTTGGACTTTATCATGTGCTGAATTTCATTGGCCAGAATTTCATTCATTATTTTCAGATCACGGCGAAGTAAAAACACTTAGAGACAATGTTATACAGAACCCCCATGTACTTATTTGGCTTTTCACAAAGCGTACTGAAAGCTTTGTAAAATGGTGGCTTTATAAAACATTGAAAGCCACATGGCATTGGTACAGATATGAATTTGCTGTTCAGCGAGGTTCAATACATTGCCATGGTGTAGCTAAGTTGGATGATGACCCAGGTTTGTGTAATTTGACAAAAATAGCTTTATGTGGCCACCTTTCACAGAAGAAAATAGAAAGTGCAGCAACAGAAAATCCTCCTCATGATGAAAATTTGAACGAACTACAACAAAATGTCCTAGATGGCAAACAAGCTGAGCAAATTATATGTGAATATGTTGACAAGCTCCTGTCAACATGGAACCCTGAGCCCCCAGATGAATTAAACTGGAAGAAGCCACCTGTTCACCCATGCGCAAAAAAATTCTGTCAAATATCAGAACAAAGCTGGGACACTGATTATGTTGATTTATTGAACACTGTGCAAAGGCATTCAATATGTAATTCAGCATATTGCTTAAAAGAAAAAGATGGCAACCAGTATTGCAGATTCAAGTATCCATTTGATAAATGTGACAAAACTAACCTTCAATTTGAGAAAATTCATACCAAAGATGGTAGTGTAAAGTACAAAGCAACCGTTGTTACAGCAAGGAATGATACTAGACTTAATCGCCACCAAAGACTGCAGCTGCAAAGTTGGAGAGCAAACTGTGATATTAACATTGTTATTTATTATCATTCGTGCATTGAATACCTTGCCAAATATGCTTCAAAAGCAGAAAGAATTTCCACTGTAGCAAAAAGTGCATTTCTCTCAGTAATGGGGAATATGCATCCTTCAGGTACGCACAGTGCATTGAAAAAGTTGATGATTAAAGCAGTGGGTGAAAGGGATATGAGTATTCAGGAAGTTATGCACCATATATTGTCCCTGAAAATGCTAAGCTCCACTTTTCAAGTAATATCTCTTTCATTGGATGGGTCCCGGAAAGTGGAAGTTGATGATGAAGGTCTTATCACAACAAAGAAATCTCTTCTTGATAATTATGCAATGCGGAATCAGTTTCAAGAAAAACATCCCAACGTTATGCAATTAAATCTCATTCAGTTTCTTTCACAATATGAAGTAAAAAATGACACATCCTGTGAATATCGGAAGAAAAAGATTGTTCTCAAAACATATCCAAATTACTCAAATTTGCCAAGTAACCCTAATTATGGACTATTTTGCAAATACCAGTTACTGAAATACAAGCCTTGGTCACAAACACTGTCACATGCATGGAATTATGAACCAGAAACGGATGATGTGTTCATATCATATTGGGATGAATTTCTGCATTCACAAGATGCAGAGACCTTTGTTCCAAATTGGGAAAGTGAGCTGCAAAATGTATCAACATATTATTTATCAAATGATGACACACAGGATGAGGGACAGCAACTTCAAACTGGTGACTATGAAGACTGGATGCTCCTCTCTAATCTCCATTCATCATATATGGCCAATAATGATGGTGAAGATGAGAATGCACAAACTGGCATAGAACATTGGTCTACTAATACCACACACTATTCACCTGAACAAATTGGTGACATGCCGCAATGGATCCAAATGCAAAAAGAAATATACATTGATACACTTCATGATTCAAGCATTCCAGTTGATGTCTCTACATTAAATGCAGATCAACACAAGGCGTATACCCTTATATTTAATCATTTCCATTCCGAGTCCGAAGAGCAGTTGTTATTAATCATCACCGGTATGGCTGGGTCTGGGAAGAGTTATCTTATAAGTGCCATAAAAGACCTTCTTGGAAATAAATGCAAAATTGCTGCATTTTTTGGAGTTGCTGCATTTAATGTGAAAGGACAAACTTTACACAGTTTGCTACAGCTCCCTATACGTGGTAAAAGAGCTTATGAATTAAATGGGGATGCACTACAGAGACTGCAAGCAGCCTTTGAAAACATTGCATACCTTTTGATTGATGAATTTTCAGTTATTGGGCAGAGCATGTTGGGATGGATAAGTAAGCGTCTCAAACAAGCAACTGGCAAGACACAGTTGCCATTTGGTGGAATTTCAGTAATTCTCATTGGAGACATAGCACAGTTGCCACCCGTCTCTGATAAAGTATTATACCATGATAATCCATCAAATGAAGTATCAACAGAAGGACTTTATGTATACAATCTTTTCAATTGTGTTGTTTTGCTATCTATAAACCAAAGAGTTGCTGGTATTAATCAGCAACAGTCACAATTTCGTGACTTGTTGCTTAATCTAAGAAATGGCACTGTAACAATAGAACAGTGGAAACTCTTACTACAAAGGACACCTCAATCAGTAAACAATTTATCAGAATTTTCAGACAAGGCAATAAAATTAGCTTTCACTAATGAGAAAGTTGCAACACACAACTACAACTCTATTCAATCATTAAAAGAACCAATTGCTCTTGTTAAAGCTAAGCACAATAACTGTACTGCCTCCAAATTAAGTGCTGATGATATGGGAGGTCTTCAGCCAAAACTTTTGATATGCAAGGGTGCAAGGGTTATGTTGATTAGGAATCTGTGGACAGAGATTGGTTTGTGTAATGGTTCAATGGGTACAGTTATAGATATTATATACAAGGAAGGCCAATGCCCACCATCTTTACCTATATGTGTGATTGTTAAATTTGACACTGGTTACTCAGGCCCATCCTTCATAGCAGAGACCCCTAATACAGTTCCTATACCACCTGTAGTAAGTGTTTCCGACTCAATGGGCTCAACTTACGAAAGACAGCAACTACCATTGAAATTAGCATGGGCCATTACTATCCATAAGTCCCAAGGCCTCACACTGGATAGAGCATGGGTAGATTTAGGAGAAACAGAGGCTACAGCAGGTCTTACTTACGTTGCAATTTCTAGAGTTAGGACCTTGCAACATCTTGTGATTGAACAAATGACACTGGAACGTTTGAAAGCTGTTAGAAATTGTTTGGGATATAGATACAGGGTAAGGGAAGAAAACAGGTTGGCATCTTTGGCACAGTGTACTCATGTTACAACTATTCATCAATGATTTATCAGACAGGTGGTACAACAAAATTGGTCACAGCCTTGTACAATATTCATTCAATTTAAAATAAATTACTTATGATTAAGATATTAAATGTAGATACAATAAGGTGCCTTTTATTCCTTTCCAGAAGTCATCATGTCCGGAATCATGTCTTCCCCAGAAGATTCACCAGTTTCTCCGAAGAGGCCTCGTTTTTCCAGCAATTACCCATCCACTCCTCCATCTCCTGATTCTCCACGAATCACAGGTAAGTCATTCATTTACTTCCCAATTTCCTTTCTTTTTCTGTGTTTCCTTTATCTTTTATTTTCCTCATTTTTTCATTTCTTTTTGTTTCCCTTCCTCCATATTCAATGACTCTGAAAAAGTTGACATGTTTTCTTCACTGCAGAGTACCAGGAATATAATGAATTCAAACTAAAATGTTCATTTATCAGTCAGACACTCGATTATATCTGAAATTTTTATTGGTAAAATCACTCATCTTGCACCCAAAAGTTCCTTAATTGCTCTTATTACAATGGTGTGACCTTTCATCTTCATGAAGCCTGGGACATTCTTCCATGGAGTCGTCTTCTGCATGTTTTCAAATTTGGTTGAAATATATTCTATTTTTTCCAGATTTCACCGGTTACATAACCAGAGTGACTAAGCAAGCTGTGAGTGACAGTGGGAGTCCATATTTTGATTTATGGCTGAAAACATCTCCAAATGAACACATTGTCATCAAAATCATGATGCAAAGGAATCAGGGAATACACCGACAAATTTTCATCGACAAAAAGTTGTCTGGAGAAGCGGTAACCTTCCATAGATTGACAAGAGGCAATAGAGGTATATTCTTTTATATTTCTACCCTGGGGAGCTGCATGCAAGATGGCGTGAGTGCCATTCGATTTAAACTAACAGACACTGACACACTTAAAATTAAAGACTTGTGTGAAAAATCCTCGGGAAGGTACACAGTTAATGGTGCCATAAAATGGCTTGAGCAAACCAAAGATATCACAAACAGCAATACAGCATCACCATCAAAGAGACAACCAAAAGTACTTCTGGTAAGAAATGGTCTCATTGCTGATGAGACTGGTGAGATGATAATTTCTGTATGGGGTGAACACATCGATGAAATTGAAGAATACCAGTGGTACACTTTAACTGATGTCAATATCAAACATTTTTATGGCAAGAAATTAACAACAAACATGGAAACATCTATTCGCAAGTTTGAAACATCCCTGTCAATTGACTGGGACACAATTGATGTTACAATGTATGCTAAAAGGGAAGAAACGGCACTTCAAGAAGCCAACCCAATCATTTGCTGCCCTGAAATTGATTCTGCAGAAGTCAATATATATCCAGTCTGTAAGAATCAGAGCTGTTTGAGTAAGGTTGAATTTCAACCTGGTGACCAGTTTGTTAAATGTGTCAAATGTTCCCGAAGAATGCTTCTGGAAAAATGCCTTTCTGGATTCACTGCCACTTTGGATCTATCCAAAGACAATGCCGTCAAAACATTAACAATTCAACCAGATGTCTTGTCATCCTTCTTTGGAGTTGATGTGCTCAAAGACTTCAAGCACAATGCCACTGATCTTGAAGAAAAACTTCTTCTTTCTACATCAGTTGATTTCACACACAATGCAAAGAATGTCATCACTGAAATGAAGAGACATGTCAAGGAGGATCTTTCCTAAATTACACTATGTATATATGTTACTTACACTGTGTGTCTCAAAATACTGCCCCCCTCTCCAAAAGATCATTGCAGCAAATTTACTTGCACTGTAATCAACCAAACTGATTTTTACATTTTTGCATATTAAAATATTTTACTTTTTGGATAATTTTCAAATCACTTGACCTTCACTGTGAAGTTCAAAGATTCACTAATGAGTATTCCATAACATCCAGAAAATGGTCTAAAGTACACCACAAAACACCAATTTTTACTTTATATACTATTTCCAATGCTCCATTTTGCAAGACCAATGAATAAGATGCCTTTCTCACTTTCCATCTCAACAATTCATTTCATTGCTCCTGCTGATTTCCACAACATCGTAAATAGATTTCAAATAACGTGCAAGGTTTCATCCTCACACCATTTTATGCCCCTAATGAAAGATTAGTTTATATGATTTTGAATTTGACAAAACACCACAACTTTCAAAATTACCAAAAACTGCATGAAATACTTAAATTATTTACTTTCTAATCATTGTGCAACTATTTCTCCTGCAATTATTTTCCAATGAGAGGGACATTGTTTGAGTCACCCAGCATTTTGCTGTTGTTCTGTTCCAATTTGCTAAAAACTTATTTCCACTCAGTAAAATTTTCCAGCTGAACTGCAAACCACTTCGCAGTTCATAAAAATCACTTTGAATTTTAATACGAGTTTACATATTACAAATATTCTGTCATGTAAAATTCCATACACTTGAGAAATTCTGCTGAGTGGGAAACATTCTTAACACATTACATATGAACATTTTACAATAGTTTTGTTCCATTTTAAATACTGTTGTAGGGATGTACTGGGTATCCATAGCTTCCAGGGTAATCTAAGCAGAGTTTGTCATTGTAGAAATCCAACTCCAGCTGCACCGCAAATAGATTTCCCAGATTTATGTTCAACTTTTTTACGCAAGGCTACCCTCAAGAAACTCACCGAATACAACCTACAATGATTTGATTCCGTACACAATGACCATAATTTTCTCAATAATGATTATGAACACATATCAGAAGTACATAATTCGTTGATCATTGGCCACATCAAATCCGTAGATACTGTAACATAGAATCGATGGAAACAAATGAACTATAACTATTTTTGCCACACCAGATTCTTCCTTTCATACCATTTTCCGATACTCTACTGCTTTCCTCGCGGAAGAATTATACAACCGTTTCCAAACTGTACACAAATCTTACCAGATTTCGACAATTTTGAGATTCTCAAAAGCGTGATCCAGTACACCCCTACACATTTAGCTGTAATTCTGTTCTGTTTGATGAAAATATAGCCATATTTTCATCCCAGGGGGGATGCTCATACATATTTATCACAGCGGCGCTCAGACTGGGGTACGAACCAACAACCCATAAAATGATTTCCAGCATAGAAATTGACCCAAAAAAATAAATTTCCTTGCCTTGCACTCCCAAAAAAATAACAAAAAAACTCTGTTTCATAGATACAGATACGATGGAAAGATCATATAACAGAAGCAATTATAATAATTATCAAAGATACGCAATGTACATCATCATGTAGTTTCACTTTTGTATTTTGGTTGCAAACCTTTCAAATTTCCAAATTTTCGAGTGTTAACCATATTTTTCTCTTTCTTAAAGTGTTCTCATAGTCAAGACCCAAAAAAATAATTCGGCATTTCATCAGTAATTGTATAATTGGCTGACCCAAAAAAATAACTTTCGCTCAAATTTTACACCCAAAAAAGTAACCTGAGCACCCCTGTCATAAACATATATGAGTACCCTCCCTGGGATTTTCATATCATTTACCTATTGTTTTGTTCCATTCCAGGTGTTAATTTTCTGAATAGACACAACCATGTGCATGCTGTTTGTGTATATGTCATTCTTCCTTCCACAAACTAAGTTTCAAATCATAAATTTGCCATTTTACTTAAAGACCCATTGTCAACCAACAAGCTTTCCCCTTGTGTATCAACATTGCCCCTACGCAATTACATGTTTTTTAGCCTGCGCACAGCCTCAATGTTTTTCTGTGTCAGAAAATTAAAGTTGTGCAGCAGGGTGCAGCTACATAGATACTTGCAACATGCTGAAATAACCAACAAAACACCTGGCTTCTGAATAAGTACCCAGCTTTTATGCTGTACTTTGTGTCGAGAATAAAGGGAATCAGATCGTTATCACCCTCGTCAATTTCAGTGTACGGCGAAGTTACTGAAGCCTTCTAATTCTGTTCTTTTATAACAAAATGGCGACTGAATGTTTATCACACAAAAACGTCACTGTTTGTAAACACCATTTTCATAACACTGGTTTCGTTGCTTGACAATGGGTCTTCAAAGTTGTTCAGTTTATGCACGAGACTCTGCAATATTCATGAATAAATGTTAATTTCTTAGACTACGAAAATACTTACACCCATCGGAGCTTCAGATCAGTTTGAAATATGTCGGCCAATATTCCTCCCCCTCACATGAATATTTTCAGACCAGTTTGAGAACATAAAGCAATACGTGGGTTACTTCAGCAATCATAACAATTTGGATTGTGTTGTGGAAGATATTGGCATCACTTCATAACAATCAGATACAACTGACGGACTTTCAATGACGTCTTCTCAAGGAACACAGGGAATGGCTATCACAATTGTCTTGAAAGCTCCTTTCGCCTCGAAATTGAACATGTGCTACTCATATGGAAATTTCAGGTCCACTTGAAACTCAAACCGAACTGAGAAACCGAAATGAGTTTCAGGTCCACCCGAGTTTCATCTCGCCTGCATCATGTGAGCGCTCCAACGGCCTCCACCGTCGGGTCCACCGTACACCAAAATGAGTTTCAAACCGATCTGAAACTGCACCGTTCGTTGTGAGTTTGCTCATATGAAAACATTCTATAACACCCATTAACAACCGGTATTTAAGTACATCAACAATACTACAATGCAATTCTTCACTACACGTATTTTTCTATAAGGAACTAAGAATTTGGGTGAAAATTTCATAATAATCTTCATGTCCATTTGCTGCACTCACCTGAAATTTCAAACAATGTTTTTTGACAACTTTCCCATGTTTACACATCACTCAAGTACATTCCGAGCAATATGATACAAGAACCAAATGACATTAAGTAAAATATGTTAAGCATTTCCTTTGTTAAAAATGAATAGTTTCTTCAGTCAACCATATGTTTACCTTTGATGCCTTTCCCCAACTTTCTCATTCCTTCCACGGCGTGGGCACTTAGCGGCAGCTATTACTAGTTATATACAGGTGAAGAAATCCGAGAGTTTGACTGTTGCCAGCACGAAGCTGATACAAGAAGTTTCTTTCACATTACTGTGAGAGCAGAGGCGGCAGCAGGATTCCATTTCTTGTTGATGCCGAAGATACAGATGTTCTGGCTGTCGCATCGGCTGTGGCTCACAAATGTCTACATCCTATATACCTTTACAGACGAGTTCTCATCTATGATTGCAGAAGGATGTGCAGCCAAAAAATTTCATCAATTATTTTTCCAGCTTCATGCGCTAACTGGTGCTGATGCTATCAGTGGTTTCTACGGATTATTGAAACGAACAATATTTGCCAGGGTTGAAAAAAGTGAGGATGCTGAGAGTTTGCTAGCAGATCTCGGGCAAATTCTTGAAATGTCAAATAGATGCAAAGAAGACATAGAGAAATTTACCATCAGATACATCTACAACGACAAGAAAAGCGAATCTTTGCCTCAAGCTAGAGCAAGTAAATGGCGATCTTTAAAACGCAAAACAACATCGAGGATTCATCGAGTACAGCTGCCTGCAAAGCCAAAATGAGGAAAGTGAGGCATGTGCAAAGGAAACAAATAAATGTCATGTAAGTAGATTTTTTCCTATTGCCATTTACTTTCTACCTCAAATAAGCCATCAAATAATGTAAAAATAAATTCATTAATGCAAACTTTTTGCTCCATAAGGGCAATTGGCCTCACTTGATTTAAGGCTGATTTAAGGCTGGTTTACGTGATCATATTCACTTAAGATTGGCTTCACATTTTTGATGTGATCGCAGAATGTGATGGTGTAAATGGGCTTAACAAGTTGCTTTAAGTTTTGTGAAGCGACAAAACTTAATCCCCTTTTATTTGTGATGGCAAGTTAAAGGGGATTAATTTCGAAGAACTACAACCAACTTGTGAAGCCCATATAGACGATCACATTCTGTGATCAGATAAAAAATGTGAAGCAAATTTTTGAATATGTAAGTGATCATGTACGAAATTCAAATACTGATTTACATACCAACTTTTGAATGAATCGATCAATCTTAAAGCGTGCCAAGGTTTGGACTTCTTTGACTCTCTATATACTTGTATTGACTTGCAAAAACAATGATCAATGAGTGCAGCACAGTCGCTCGTTAAAAGGGAAATTGACAAAACGATTGAAAAATGAAATGTTATTGTGACATTCCATTGTGGAATAAACATAATAGGATTTACTCCTATTGATCATTCAAAGCGGGTGCAGGCAGTCACTTCTGTAAATTCACTGCTTGGATGTGCCAAGAAATTGATTATATCTGCAGCTATATTTAGAGTTCTTGTTACATATCTTGCTTCCTGGCTGAGATCAATTTTTTATATCCCAACTCAAGGAAAGCACACATTTGCTGCAAACAGACAGCATGAGTTTAAATGCCTTCTAATTTTATTTTTATATAAGGTTTTTCTATTTGTCTAGACTCCAAAAGCCCACTGCCTAAACCACCTGCCAATTTGAATCTCAAACTTAGATGAAAATCAATTAGAAATGCGGTTTTGCTATGCTCTGCTGCAATAAATCCATATCTTGTCTCAGACACACACAGATAAGGAGTCTGATAAATCACGTGCCCTACGTGCCATACGTGCCCCCGTGCCAAATTTCATCCCGTGTCCCCGTGCCCTCTAACTTCCCGTGTCCCCGTGCCACCGTGTCCCCATGCCAAATTTCATCCCGTGCTCCCGTGCCCTCCAACATCCCGTGTCCCCGTGCCAACTCTCATCCCCTTTTTCCGTGCCCTTGTAGGCACAAATTTTATCCCGTGCCCTCGTGCCCAAGTTTAGCCCATACCAATTTTAGCCCATGCCCATGTCTTTTGAGTGATTTACGGAAAACTTTATTCCTTACCTATCTAAGACGTTCACACGATGCCGGCACATTTTGAAAACGGTGACAAATGTGACGGGATAGGCCTCCTGTTTGCACGAAAACGGCACATTTTTTGCCGGCAGATTTTGAAAACGGTAGATTTTGACAATGGATTTGTGAAAACTGCATCGTGTGAACGCTAGCTCAAATTTTGCTACTGTCACATTTTTCACCGTCTTCAAATGTGCCGGCATCGTGTGAACACAGTCTAAAATGAGTAGGCAGTCGGATGACGGAGTATTACTTTGTGGGTTTCTACTTCTGTAGCAGAAATTCTGTAAACGAAGAGGTTTTCCCTTAGCTTTCCATGCTTCTTATGGTCGCTTTTGGGCCAAGGATAGGGCATGGCGATAAAGGCCATGGGGACGATGTTGTACCAGTAAAGAAAGTTCATTCGAAAAATCAAAGACCAGTTTACATAGCAATGACAAAAACAGTCACAATAACAGTCACCATTATCGTAACCATGAAATAATTCAAACTAAACGAAGTTTCTTATGTACTGTAAGTATGTTACAGCAATGCAGTGATCTACCAGCCGAGAAGAAGTCTACGTAGTCTAATTCGTAAAATATCTTGAATTAGCATCATTCAAGAGCTCCATTTTGCAGTTTCGCTCAATGTGCTATGCCTGTGTGGGAAAATCCTTACCTAAAGGCGGATCTCCACTAGACAATTTTTATGACGATCGTCTGAAAAATTTGCCACGAGACATGCGCAGTATCGTCCATGAGATCGTCGAGCGGTCGTCTGAAAAATTTAACGATTTTGAAAAGTGCTGGCGGGGAATTCAATGTTAGCAAGTAAAATGGCGGATGTGAATCAAATTTACCTTAACTACTTGCATCTTCGAGGAAGCAAGAAACTCTGTTACGAGATTCTGTACTTGTTGTGCTGTTGATCCATCTTCACTCTCTCCTACGGCAGCCACTTTGAATCAGCCCAAAGTGAACTCCTACTGGTTGAAAATATGACGATTCGCAAAGCGCTCAACGATCTCATTGACGATCTTCTATTTCTTCTGCGCATGTATCGTCGCAAATTTTTCAGAGGATCGTCATGAAAATCGTCTAGTGGAGATCCGCCTTAAAAGTTGATATATTGTACATTCATACACGTGCCTTTTTGAAACACGAGTGTGCAGGAAAGAGATCTGACGGAAAACAGTTGATTTTAGTTACGGGATATTAGAGGGCACGGGCGCACGGGCTGAAGTTGGCACGGGGACACAGGGGCACGGGGACACTGGATGTTAGAGGGCACGGGGGCACGGGCTGAAATTTGGCACGGGGACACGAGGGCACGGGGACATGGGATGTTGGAGGGCATGGGGGCACGGGATGAAATTTGGCACGGGGACACGAGGGCACGGGGACACGGGATGTTGGAGGGCACGGGGGCACGGGATGAAATTTGGCACGGGGACACAGGGGCACGGGGACACTGGATGTTAGAGGGCACGGGGGCACGGGCTGAAATTTTGCACGGGGACACGGTGGCACGGGGACACGGGATGTTAGAGGGCACGGGGGCACGTATGGCACGTAATTTATCAGACTCACAGATAAGTTAGCATGCCCAGATATGTAATTGTGGGCAACTTTCTTTCAGGGTATGCAGAATAGTTGAAGACTGTAGAAATGAAGCAGTCTACAGTACTTTTCACTTGCTCTGTGGATGAGCTATTATGTAATTGTCACTAGGTTAGCAGCTTTACATGCTTAATTTAATCCACAGCTCTTCACATACAAAAAACTGAAGAAACGCCTTCAAAATGCAGTACCCCCAAAGAAGCCTCAAGGCAAGACCCCATCACGACGCCCTATAAAACGGTCAAAGCTAGATCTACCATCACCTAGTAAGTTGAATGAATTGGTTTCCTCATAAAAATATGTGTACATGCAGTTGTTTGTACTTCTACGTTCTACGTTAGAAAAGTCATATTGGGCCTTTTAACTGGACTTAGCTGCAAGGACGAAATCAAAGTTTTGTTTCACACATGCAGCATATCAAAAACAGTAACAAATCAAACATCAAGTAAGAAAGGACCATGCAAATGCAAAACAACAAATGAACGCAACAGGCACATTGCCATACTCATACTCAAAGCATTCATACAACCTTTGCCAGACACAAAACCCAAGACAAGAATCCAGAAAGAAGTCCAGCGGCTTTGAGAGTCTTCTTCAAGGTTCCTAGTTCCTACCAATCCATAAACACCCCCAATAAATCCTTAAATATTCTCAAGAATTCTGGAGAAATTTCAGTTACTTTTTTAACTGAATTTTTCCAGTTGGAGACTGGGTTAATCACAGCTTCAACTTTCAAATTTAGACATACCAACCCAAGGGCCTCCTGAGAAAGACAATTCAAACGATGATGACCAAGAAGTGACATATGAGCCAGAACTCTCTTCAAGGCACTACAGCTACCTTGATGCAGAGCAAAGGGAGCAAAAGCCCAACAAAGCAGTCATCAATCAATAGCGAGTTTACGATTCATGACGCGCCACTGGAAGACGCGCCTGGGAGGACTAGGAACTAGCGCGGCCCACGCGTCCGGCTTCATCACAACGCGTCTTCGTCTGTTTCACAACGCAATTTCGAAGTTTCTACGTCGTGAAGACAACGCAGCAGTTTTTTAAGTAAGTATGGCTTTTACAGTCCTCAGGATGTTGAATTTCAACAAATCAACAATTGCTCATTACAGCTGTAGCTTCTAAAAGTAATTTTCTTGCAATTTTTGCCACTTTCTAGGCTATCCAATTCGAGTGAGTTTGCTGGTGAAAATGGCGTCCCAAGGATCTGAAGTACAAGTCCAAGAACAGCGGAAAAAGGCACAAACGTTCGTAATTTTAACTGAAACTCACGTATTGCTTGCATTTGATGTTGTTTTAGTGCATAGCCACTCACGGCAAGAAATACACAAATTTCACAATGTTTTTTAAGTCGTAATCTACTGTTAAAGGTCCAGTTTCCTGTGGTTTCTCTTGAATACACGAACAGGAAGTGTGAGATTTACTCATTAGTTTCCAACACGAGAAACTATGGTTAAAGGAACGTTTCCATTTCCCATATTTTCTCAATGTGCACACTCTGCGTTTCCAACAAGGGAAACGCTTGTTAAATTACAGGTTTTCAAGTTAAATCATTGTGAGATCTCAAGTTTCCTTAGCGCACACATGTCGTGTAAAAGATATTTTTCCGGAGATTTAGCATTTCGCAAAGTGAGATTCGTCATGTCTCTGGCAATTTCACAATAGTTTCCTCGTGGTTTCCTTGGGAATTTTTGCCCTTTTCCTACTTGATAGATCCCTCCTTAGTATATGCAAAATTACTGCAATATCTCGGTTTGCGCATTTCAACTACGATGGTTCACGACTTGGAATGGCTATTTAGATGAATTAATCAAACGTTAATAGAATTATAAAGACCAATGGACATAACATGGAAGACAATCTGTCTTCAATGGATCATTTCAGGATTCAGAAAAAAAACTGCTGACACATTAGAATCTGAACAATGATACACCATGTTTGCATACGCTAGAAGTATATTGTAACATACTGGATATTACAGAATAATGAAGTAAATCTTACAATGTATATCGAGCCATCAAATAACGAGCTCTCAAAATATCGAGTAAAGGAATTTTAAAGATTTGGAAGCTAGCATGTGAACAACTAAGAAGGATGCAGAAAATGCTCTCACAATCATAGTTTACAGTTCTACCGCTAGGTTACTCGCATAAATCACGAATGTCCAATAATGCTCCTTTCAAAGAAGGCTCGGGTAAATTCCATTTAAACACTTTCTCCGCTAAGTCTCATATGGTTTATTCTGGATCAAATGCAAGGAGAGCATAACCTTCAACGTTTTAAAAACTCTATCAAATTAATGAGAACTAAATGACGTAACTACCAAAACTTGGTCCCTGAATTGAATAAGACGTTAATTGAGCTAGACAAAGCATAATGGAAAGAACTTCGACTATTCGAGAATTTGCAGTGCATCGAATACTGAGGAATAGATGAAAAGTGGAATGAATGAACGTTTGATTGATAGCTGCTATGCTAATTTCTAATGCTCAGAAAAACAGAAAACCAACAATAAAATATTTCACTTTCGCCTATCAAATAGGCTTTGATCCAGTCCAATACGTCATTCGCACCCCATTTTTAAACACACTTTAAGTTCTTTTTGGTCCACCCTGCAAAACTTTAAAATGCAATGTCAGCAAAACGTAGCCAATGATATGATTCAAAAGCTTGTTCCCATCTTTCTTATGTTTTATGGATTTTGACAATGTGATTTTGGTGTCCCTGAAAGATGTCTGACATTGGTGTAGTTTTTCTAACACAATATTTGACATGCTAATGCATAATCTAAACTTTCAATGATAGGAGTAATACGGAAAAAATGTTCTAGGTAGAATAATGGTTCATAACAGTCTTGTACTTTCAGTAATATCCTACGTAAGACGGTGCAGATGTTTGTTCGGAAAGTTTGTCTCTCCCGTGCTCTTATTCTGCTTGTGCGCTCTTTGCTACGCCAGTATAAGGAGTTCTAATTTGCAAACATTCTCCTTCTTTGCCTCGTTTCACACCTGCCGTTTTGTCACGTTGCTCCATATATTTGTTTCCCCAGAAGGAACAAGTCTGCTTTTGATTCCAATTACTAAATGAGAAGAAATAAAGTGGAATTAGCAAATTTTATACTTTACAGGGTGTCTCAAAATGAAGGGCTGCATGATGAAATAACCCTGCTCCTGAGATATTTAATCAATTGTAGACACTAGAATTTGTAAATCCGACCAATGCTCAGGGAGTTCAGGGAGTTTTAGAAGTTCAAGTTTATGCGAATGCAGAAACCAGAGGCCTCTAAATGGCATTTTCGGTAAAGTTAGCATGTGCTGTTGCTTCTTTTATTTCTTGTTTGTTTCGGAGGGAAAAAGTTGGAATTTGAAAAGATTTGCCACAACCTTACTTTCAAGTGTATGGGTGCTCTGAGGAAAAAGATTCAGCATCTCGTCGACGTTGCTTCAAACTACTGTTTTTGGACACATGCTGTTTAACAATGATTATGAGAACTAAGTCAATTTCCATGTTCTGTTTGGTTTCATCTGATATTTAACAATAGTTATGACATTGGATGACCTTCTTTTACCTTGATTGCGGAGCTTCTTTGCATTAAAGAACTCTGCAATCAGTTGCAAAGTTGTTGAGCCATCCCCGTCCTCCCGTTGCAATGTTGATGGAAACAATTGTGAATTTTGTGATTTGCAACCCTTCCGATTGATTTCAACATTGCAAAGGGGGGACGGGGGGCACAGTGCTCAAAAACAGCATTTTTGGAATGGCTCAACACTTTTGCAACTGATTCTAGGGGCCTCTGGTTTCGTCTGCCTCTTTCCATCTTTGAAAGCATGTACCTCAGTGAATCTTTAACTGATTTGCAAGATTCTGGTCTCTAAAGTTATTTCAAAATCTTACGGACAGGGTTATCGTCACATGACATTGTTCCTGTTATCATTACTTGTTTTTGTACGGTCGTGAAAAAGTTTGAGACCGCACTTTGTTCAATAACTTTTCTTGGGGTAACCAATTGGAACCCTAGTGCTCTACGTGATTTGCTCGCTTAGAGTTAGTTGAGGTCAACTTTCCACGTAGATTTCAAATTTTGATGTTGTTTTTTTTGGGCCATTTTGATGCGACTTCATAATGAAATCAAGAGAACTTCTCGGAAATTGTAGTGGTTCTGCCGACAAGGGGTGTGACCCAAAAACTGTTTATTCAGCTGCACTTTACATTAAGGACAGTTCATTTCTACGAATCGTTGCAAAATACTGAAACCTTAAGAAAAATATTGCTTCATGCAAAATGGTAGTGGAAGGCCCTCAGTCCAATTTTTGGCCAAAAGTTGAGGACCACCCTTGGAAAAGCATGAAAGAAGTTCTGTGATTAAGATGTAAGAGTCTTTGATATTCGATAATTAGAATAAGAAAGAAATTGCTGACAATTAATTTGAATAACTATGCAATTTGTTGCTTCATGTTAGAAATAAAGTGCTGGTATGGCCAAAGCTGTGGACTGAAGGCCCTCCAGTACCTTATTCCGTAAAGCAATATTTTTCGTACAGTTTTGATATTTTGTAAATAAATCAAAGAAGTGAATTATGCATAGATCGATTTAAAATACAGCTGAGTAACACAATTTTTGGGTGACACTCCTCGTTGGCAGAGCCACTACAATTTCCGAGAATTTCTGAAGATTTTATTGTGATGTCATAGCAAAATGGCGCAGAAATTCTAAAAGACAACGTTGAAATTCAGAGTCTACATGGAAATTTGACCCAAAAAGCGAACTCTAAGAGAGTGAAATATGCAGAGCGTCTGGGTTCTATTTCATTACGCCAAAAAAAGGTTGTTGACAAAATTGCTGTCTTAAACTTTTTGCCACGACTGTATTGAATCAAACATTGAACAATTTTTTTGAGACTCCCTTTACAACTTGAATCGCTGTAGTAAAGCAGTTGGTAGCTAGTTTATGCTGCTTAAGTGCCGAATCAAACTTAGTTTGGTGATTAAACGCAAGTAAAAACGTTAAATTATAAGGTACCATACCGTAAGGTAAAAAACTTTTATTTGCTCTTTTCAAAAAATAGAAAAGACTCTTTCAGAAGCAATCAGAAACATCAGAGCTCAGTTCGAGTTCAGCCTTATATAAGAGATCAGACATGGGATTTTGCCTACATCTCAATGCTTTGCGGTTCAGACTGCATGGCTACTATCTACAGGGTGCTTCAGAAAAAACGCAACCCAATTTCATTCGAGTTTCTTCAGGAAATGATAGAATTTGAATCTATATGAGGAAGGAAGATTGTACTCTCAGATGGTATACATTACATCTACTTAAATTTTGGCATTTCTTTAAGATTTCAATTTATAGTTGGAATGCGTTTTTTTACACACCCTGCCTGATAGCAATTGGTAGGGCTTTGCCCCTTATGAGCATGCAGCCTTAGTTTGAAACCGAATATGGCCCTCGGTCACTGTTTTCTGTTGTGACATTTTTTGATTCAAGTCCCTACTTAGTGTATTCTTATTAACAGGACTTAGCATCATGTTGATAAATGGGAAATTGTTTTAAATCACCGTGTAAAATAAACTACCAGTTAATCAAAGGCATTGGCAACTACGATGGGATGCCCTTATAAACAGTTTAGTAGCCATGGCTATTTGCTCATTTTATTCTACCAGCCATCAACGTTCTTACTGTATACTGATGATTACTTTCGTCCTTCTACTGTGAGCAAAGCGACCATTAAAGGGGCAGGGTCACGTAATGTAAACAAACTTCTTTCGAAATGACAATTTTGCAGTCTTTTTGATAGGCAATATCAGAGAGATTTCCACTGCTTTTCTCAAAATGAAAGTGTTATTTTGAAGATGGATTTGTGTACTTCGTAGAGAAACAAACGAAGCACTCATATGTTGTACGATTGCAGAGATATTGGTAGAGTTTAAGAAGTAACTTTAGTGAGGATTCACCCCATTCACCAAGATCTGTACAGAACACAATGGCCACTTGTGGGCAATAAGATAGATTTAGAGATAACAGGTTTGTTTACGGTTTTGTGACCCTACCCCTTTAAGTTACTGGTTATCAGACATTCAAGAACACTGGCATCAAGGGTGAACGATGTGTGTAAAGCACCGATATTAACCAATACTATTCAAGCAATTGAAGTTAAAAGCCCATTTCAGACCATCAATGAAATAGGATAGAGGTCAGGAAAATGCCAAATTGCTTCTATCTGGTCACTAGGTGGTCGATTTTGTCTTAATCTGTGGCACTGAATTGCTCTCATTGGGTAAAGGTTTGATATGGTGTATAGTTTGTTGATTTCGATTCAATCTGAGCACTTAAGAGCCTGATATATAAGAAACTTTCTGTAGGTAATATATCAGATTCCTCGTTCTTATTAAAAGATATTAGTAACACAAAGCAGGGTATGATCTGGTCATGTTTTATTCTCTTGTTGGCTCAAAAGGCTGTATGTATTTGTGTTCCTTGCTGAATTTTGATGAAATTTAGTCAGTTTTGTGACAATTTACAAACTCTACAAGAATGGTGCCAAAAGATTCCTTCATCTTTTTTTCAAGACTAGGAAACTAACAAGTTGACCAAGTATAGAGAATACCGTTGTATCCTTATTCGAGGACGTAACCTCACATTCTCATTGTTCATTTTGCTCAAATATCTTTGAAACGACCAAATTAAATTACAAGAAATAAGTCGAAATAAGATGAAGGTGTCCTTTTTATACTGAACTTGAACTTGAGGAACAGTTTTCCTAAACTGATTAGTCTCAGTGCACTTTGGTATCCTAAAATGTAAATTATGGCTGCTCAAGATGTACTGCCACCTTGTCATCTTGCTGGACAAATCAATTTGGTTCATTGATTCTTTGAATTGGAAGAGTGGGTCACTTGCGCTGACCTCCCTTGCTAGCAAAGCCTACGCATAATGTTGTTGCGGTTGTTGCTCTGTTAATGTTGCTTCATTTAGTGACACAGTGTGAATGATGTGGATATGATTTGACAGTCGCACCCAGGCCCCTCTGTAGGCATTGGCTCAGCATTTGGCACACAGATCTTGAGCATGAAAGTGCTTTTCGTTGGAAATAAAAGAAATAAAACTAAGTTGAGTGATCATAACAAATGCTTTATAAATTTTCCCTTTTATGCGTTCTTCTTGTTCAAATGTGACGGTGAATATACTTTGCACTGTTCTGTTACCAAATAAAATCTTTATCTTTAATTCCAAGTTTGGAGTAGTCACTGAATGGAAGCTGAAAGGTAAGGTTAAAAAGAATTCATTCTAAAACAAACGCATGAAAAGAAGCCCTTACCTTTGCCCTTTTCTGTAGAATAGGCCCATCTGATCTTCTTTCTTCATGAGATCTTAGAAGACAACAGAGAAAGAATGCTGTAAGATTTCTTCTAAATGTAAATAAGGTAGCAGAATTCGATAAACATGGTTCGTAGAAATATCAATCCCTAATATATCAGACACAGTTTCTCCGTCCTCTTGTGCGGTTACTTGCATTTTCATGCAGAACGACATCACATACCGAGGTATGCAGGACTGGAGCCTGTCTCTGGATATTGGCGCCGATATTTATCTTTCTAACACCACAGGTTTCATTGAAAAGACTCCCCAGAAGGGTTATGATAGAGATTTAACTTACGTGTCTGTTCAGCTTCCATAAAAAGACTTGACTGGATGTTCAAAGCCATTTAGAACTTCAAAATTTGAGGCGAATGGATCTGCGATGCTTCCAGCTTTGAAATATGAGTGAAAAGACTGATTCTTGGCGCCCAAATTGAAATTTGTGATGTCAAATTTTCCAACTTGAGAAAAGGCCAACACGTTTTCCGCAGACATGTCATCGCGCTTTTGATCTTCAAGCGACCTTTCAATCATGCATTGTGTAAAAACCACATACAAATGCCACAAAAACCCATTGCTCAGTACCTACGCAGAGTCTTGTAAGTAACATTTGTGGTATCTAATTTCGCCTTCAAGAAACAGGCTCTCCGTTATCTGCTTTCTAAAGTCAGAAATTCGAGCAAAAAAAGGTTTTTGAGCCATTATCCTTATGAACCTGTGTGATCACTGTTTTTACTCTTCCAATAGAAAAAAATTTTCCTTTGAACAACAATAGAAGAAAATATGATACTCAAATGGCTATTTTATGAAACTGTTTCAACAACCACTGTTTCAGCAGACTTGATCAAAATAAAAATGATTTATTGTTAGCTAAGATCTATTTCAATGATATTTGGATAAGACTTTCTGTTAAAATAACAATGGTAAGAACAGCAATTTCACATACTGGAAATCAATGGGAAACGACAGATCTTTACGGAGGGACACTTTGCGTGTTGATTTATGCTACGGAAACTCTTTGGAAATCTACAGTGTAAATCTCCAGCGAAGGAAACTATTGTGAGATTAGGGAAGCAAAATTTCAACTTTGGAGACTAAAGGAAACTTCCACGAACCACAACGTAGAATTTATGTTGAAATTAACCTATTTCTTGCCGTGTGGTGCAAGTCTTATCTATGGTGGCCCAAAACTGCCAAGCAAGTTTCTCATTGTTTTAAGATTATGATTGGCTTTTATTTATTTAACCCTATTTTGGTTGGGGGGGGCAAATTTGCCCCCCCTAGTAGATTTTTTTAAATAACTCTGCGAGGAAGAATTTTATAGCCATGAAACTTCTTGACTTTTTGCAACTACTTATTGTGCAACTTCTCAAAAAGTTTCATTGAAATATTTTGAAAAATGAGGGGGCGGGAGACAATTTTCTGGGACTGACCCAGGAAAAATCGCAAATTCTCAAATCTCAATTATCGCGAAAAAAGGAGCAGAAGTGGAATATTTTGCAAATTTCTTTTTTAATGTTGTGTTATTTGATGCATTCTATCATAAATACCATGTTTGGATGGAAAATATGCTCCAAATTTAATTTTATCTCGATTTTCCTGATTTTGGCCAATTTTGCCGCTTTTCTTGACCACACAAAGGAAAATGCTGATGTAAGCAAAAATGGTGGCTATTTTTAAGTTAATTTTTATATTTACAGAAAGTACATGCCTGAGGCTTTTAGCACACCAAATTTGGTCGCTCTATCTATTACCAGTAAAGAGTTAGGTAGGGGGGGCTTTTTTGCCCCCCCCCAACCAAAATAGTACTATCAAATAGCCCAACCACTATAGGGTTAAATGTCATCATTTTACATTTTTTCCATTTCTTTGGTGTTTTGTTTCATTGCTTTTGCTTTAATTCTTTTATTTTTATTCGATTTATATTTGAAGATATTTTTATTGAAGGCTTGTATGTGCTAAGATTGCCTCTGACTTGTGAAATCAAAACAAAGATAAATGTTTTTTCTTTTTATTATTCTGTTATAAACTGATGCTAAGTTTTTTCTTAGAAGGTTATTTGGTAGACAAATGGATAAATTCTTTTTTCATTTTAAAACTGCAAAAATTTTCTTCAAAATTATTTAAATTCAAATCAGGAATTTTTTCGAAATAAATTTTTTCGTTTGAATTCAAATCAAAACTCGAAAACCGGATGTGGCCCAAAACTGCCATGGACCAAACCTGCAACAGCCTCGTTATGGTACTTTTCGCGCCAAATTGGAAATCACGTTGGGGTGCGTGCACATTTCTGTGCGACTTTGCAAAATATTTTTATTGCTTCAAATATGGCAGCGGAATGAAGGAAATTAAGAGCAGAGGTTGAAGAGAAACGAAAAGGTGATAAGAAACGAAAACAAGTCCCAGCTACTCATCTGAAAGGTAAAAATTTAACCATACAGCGCCTGTCGCCCAATGTTTGCGGGAAAGCCCAGAAATATGTCTGTTTAGGCCCAAGAGAATTTGTACCTTATCCTTCTTCAAAAGATCTCACAATCCAGGGAATCAAGGATGCTTGCCATAGTCATTTTCGCCAAAAGGGAATCAGGAAGTAGACATATTGGCAGGAGAACAAGGGCCCTCATGTCACACGATGGAACAGATCCCAAATATCAAATTAATTCATATCAGGTTCTTGGATAGGCCTGGTTCATATCGAAATATTTTCTCCTTGAAAGGTGATGATGACAATGACTCTGATGGGGATGATGATATATTAAAGGAATTGAATCAGCATAAGACAAGCAGCACCGCGGGGGGGTATTTCTACAAACGTGATCAGTTCATGTGATCACTTTGATTTTGAACTTTGAACTTTTGGTTGCATGGTTACAGAACATGGCAACGGCGACGCAAGAGAAAAATCATCGCACGCAGATGAGCTAGGCCAGTTTTCAAAATCTCGGTGGATTTTTTAGAATGTTTTCAGTTCCGGACCCGAGTGAGATGGAAGCAATGGATACCATTGATGCAAGGAGTATCCACGATTTGTTGGTATTTAGACGCCAACGGCCCAACAGCCACACAAGGTAAGTCAAAGCTTAAATAGGCCTTGGCCTAATTCTACCTCATAAATTCTTAAATTGTTACTGCTTTGTTGTTATTTGCCTCCCTAATCCCCATCCAATGTGGATAGAAGCTCTAGTGTTAAGACACGGTCACCTTTCAATAGGTTGGACCTTAATCTGTCTGCAACACTGCTTGGGACATCCCTTGACGATGGTGCTCCAGATGTACCAAACATAGGCCCTGATATGTGGGGAGAACTAGACAATGAAGAGCCAATAAATTGTGCCTGCAAAGGAAAATGCAAAAGAAAGTGCCCCTGCCTGGACCACAGTAAGAAATGTGACAAACAGAGGTGTACTTGCAGAGAAAAACTAAGCACAAACAGGTTTCTTCAGGTATGGCTGTCAACATATTACAGTACTGAACTATGCATGCATCTGACAGGAAATATACGCATTTTGCTTTGCCTTGGAAACTTCCAACAAAAAATTCCTATTGACTATCGCAAAGGTTGTTTGGATGGAACTGTTGGGTGCTCTTAAGATGTGGAAAACAAACTTTGGAAAACAGTACATGTCAGATAAAAATATCATTTTTTTGTGTAGAAGTTTGTCTGTGCTTGGATTTCTGCTGTGCATGTTTTGTTCCACTAACAATTTGCAAATAACATAATGTACATGATACAAACAAAATAATTTCTATGTACAATCATCAAAGTTACATCAGAGGCTGATGTCATATGAATACAAACTTCATTTCTAGTATCATATTTGCAATGGATTCATGTTGGGGCATGCAGTACACACATCTTTAATTGGTAATTAAGAACAGAAAAAAGCATATTGCAATCGCTGATATTTTGACAAGGACACATGACAAATTGTGACCTAGTGATTACACTGGCAAAACCAAATATCCACAGTATTCAGAATCTGAAAATGAACAGCTTGCATGTTCTGGTGAAATTTCAGTGCTGTAGAGTATATCTTCCAATAGGATTTAAATATATCCATGTCTTTTTGTAAATATAGCCTGCTTTTGAAGAGGATCAGTACACTGATGTTGAAAGTGGTCAATCTGACAATGATTCTGGTGCCAGAAAAAGGAACTTGGATGGTGAAAGAATGGATGACAGTAGTGACGAGGTACTCAAATACTAAAGTCATCACATGACTGACAAGTACAGTAGTTGGACATCACAAGATAATAACTTGTGCCGACTACATACAGTACATACTGTATTCAAGTCCTATTATATCCTGTACAATTTATAAGCAAGGTGACCCTGGAAAAGTGAAGACTATTTTGAAAAATGATAAAAAATTTGACCATATCATTGACCTTCTTGATAATGTTTTTGCATTTCATGAAATTCAACATGCATGCATGTCAAGGATCCAACAACTGTATTTCTAGACATCACATGCTGCAGAATTTTGAACGAGCTGAATATGTGGGAATGGCAGCTTTTTACAATGTACAATACCTGGTTTGAATAATGCAAACATAACTCAAAGTTATATCAGTGTCACAGCACATTCAATAACTTATGATGATTCCATCAAAAAGAAAAACAATTTGTGTTCCCATTGACAAAGTGGTAAACTAAGCTGGTGTTCATCACAAGGCTGGTGTTCATACAATATCATACTATTAATTTCACATATATCGAAAGGTAACTATGGCATAATTATTTTCAATACAGAATGAAAATCAAGCACGAAATCACATTCCTGCAATCTTCTGTATCTGTAAAGGCACATGCAATCGCAACTGCAAGTGTAAAGATGCAGGACAGCATTGTAAAGACGACCTTTGCAGATGTTCATTGAGGAAGTGCACACGACGCCCTACAAGAGAAGAGAATAGTTGTAATTCAAACCAGGTGAAGATTTAATGGCTTTGATCCAATCTTACGGCCTGATTTGTTATTTTCAGCTCCAGGGTTGAGTTTCAATTCACCTGACAGAGTTTTAATTCCATCCCACTCCCCATTTGTTGATCTCAATTTAAGTTCAATTATGTACATCGAGAAACCTCAACCCTAGGGAGGAACTCATGCCCAGGGCTGATATCTCATCCCACCTTGCGCCAGCCAAGGTGAAATTTTGAGGTGTTATTTTCAGTATCTGAATGTCCATGCAATCACAATCTTTTTTTCAACCCAGGGCTGAATTATAACATGATGTACTTTTTCATACCTGAGAATTAAATCTTATGACTCACTTTTTCATACCGAGTTGTGAAACTACACATGTACAGTAATAGCAAACCCATTTCAGTGATCAACTCAGAAGAATCACTTATCTCATTTTATGCAAATGTACATACATACTGTAGCTTGTGTTGATCAATTATTACATGTTTATAGCCGGCATCAGCAAGAAGAAGGCTGCGGCAAACTCCAAATGAACTCCAAGATGAGCACGCAAACAGAGCTGTGTCAGCCTTTATTGATGCACAGGTGAATCTTACTTACAGTACTTACAGTATGTAATGTACTTTCATACACATACGTTATTACAAGAGAAGTAAACTCTTGAAAGGCAATTTGTGCAGTAAATGACACTACCAACATATCAATCAACAATGGGCAAAGAGCACCGGAGCATTGGATTCCTTTTTCATCTTTATATTGAATACTGTATTACTGTACTAGGACAGACCAATAAAATGGACTTCAAGCAGACAGACATGTTGGATTTGAAAGAAATACCAGGTTTTGGTAACCATTATCTCTTGAAACTGAGAAGCATGAATTCCACAATAATTGATTCAATTTTATTGACAGGAACTGTGTTTACACTTAGAGAAAGAGGATATTGTGAAGAGACTTTGTCTCATGGCCAAACATGCCCCAACTCTTTGGAAGAAGGTGAATGGTATTGTTACTCAAGAAAGTGATGGCAACAGTGAAACGCCAGAGCAAGATAACTCCCCTTCATGGTGTGTCTGTGGAAAATGCAGGGAAATGTCTAAGGAACGAGAAAGAGTTTGCTGCAGGAACAAAGAATACAGCCATCACCATCCACTGTTTGAGCTTCATGTTTTGCTAGAGCCAACACTTGAGCTGGCAATGAGAAACAACACAGACCATCTCCATTATCCATTTGATCCGAGCAATAATGCATGTTGGCGTTTCACTGCATATCGCCAGTACTCATTGTGGGCATGGGGCAGGCTTGGGAGATCAAACCGTAAACTTATTCCATCATGCTGTGTATGGCTAATTAGGGACAGATTCCCAGATCAAAACAATAACTACACTGGTTTTTTTTATGTTGAGTACAACTTGTAAGGACATGTTATCTGAAAATATTCAACTCAGTTTCATGTTTTTCTAAACATTATATTTCATTTTGTTTCATTGCTGTACGCTTCACCTGTGCAGCAACAAGATCCTCTGTGCGAGGGGCGGCTTTCAATGCTATGTTCCTTGGGAGAAGTTTCGTAATTTGCCTAGCTACACCAGTTTCATTGACAGAATTTTTGTCCATATGTTGTCGCCACAAAATCTTTGCTTGTAAGCCTTGAAAAAGGACATTTGTTGTCAGACTTTAAAATTGCAAAAGAGATTCTGAAAAATGGAGATTCTTGAAAGTTAATGTATACAGTTTACAGTATTTGTAATGTAAATTGGTCCGTAGAGTGATGCTTAGACATCAGTGAATACTGTTTTGTCTTGTGACACAGGTTTGGTTTACCTGAATTTTTTATTGTCCTAAGCAATTATATACTTTTAATTTAGGACTGACTGATGTCCAACATTATACGCTAAAAATAACATGTTGTAGGTGAAAGATTCATCAGGGCTGCATTACTGTGAAACTGCAGTAGTATGAAGTATGCTGTACATGTGAATATTGAATCACATCACCTTCTGGTTTCACCTTCTGGTTTCAAGTTCCTCAGTCTCCAAGGAAGACCAGCTGACTGGAACCTCTGGAAACTTTTCAGTGCTGCTCCCGTCAGGAGAAGCAATTATTATCTGGGATGGGAGTGGTATAACAGATCCCGCAGATGTTCTCTTTCGATTTCGTCTTCTGCTGCTGGCCCCACCAGTAGTCGGCCTATTTTCAGCTGGCAGTGAAGCATTGCCACTAGAAATTCTCATTTCCCCAGATTCGAGAAGCCACTTCAAAAATCTACCATTGTATGCGAAGCCAAGATTGTCACGAGCCTTGTAAAACATCTCTAGCACCTGCATATTTTCTTCATTTCTGGTGCCAAGGCTCAGAGTCAGGCGCTTGCCCACCATTGCTGAGATGCATGGGCTGCCCGGGAGCGCAACACAACAACACACGGTTTCATGTGATCAAAAGCAATCAACCAATCAAAGCCCTGATTTTTGATGTGCGTTGTCAGCAAATTTTGACAGATAGGGTATACCTTGTTGTCTTATGCTGATTCAATTCCTTTAACAACGCCGTTTTCTGGATCACTTCAGTCTTGACATTGATTCCCAATTTCTCTGTGTTTTGATAAAAACTGATAAAATGTGTGACGCATAGTTTTACTATCAATATCGTTAGTGTTAGTTGATTTCAACTCTGATGGAAGACTATTCCATATTTTGGGTCCTAGATAATGTTGTGTTTGGGGTTCTTCCATTGGCACGCTACTGTTTGACGGCCTACATGTTGCCAGACTCTAATACGACTACTTTTACACGTCCTCCTACGGCATACTAACCACCCCAATTATGCGTATGATACGTCAACACTACAGATAAGATTAGCATTTTTGTCCAGTATTACTCTTTCGGAATGGAAAGTCCAATTTGAACTTGGACCCTCGTGTTGTTAGGCCCAGGTTGACTGGACGGAATATCTCAGCACCTTACGCTGGGGCCGTTCCTTCGAAAAATTTCATTACGCTGACACAGACACATTGATCAATCTTGTTCTTTGTGGGAAGCCAATTTCATAGACGTAGGAACCGGGGGGCACTGGGGGCATGTGCCCCCCCAAGATTTTGCAATAAACAAAGAAGTGCCCTTTATATTTTTAAAAATTCCCCCCTTTTCTTAAGAAAAAAGTGCCCTCGAAGTGTCGTGCCCCTCCAAGTTTGAGATGCTTCCTACGTCCCTGGCCAATTTATAGTCTGTGACCCCAATATTTGCTGTGTTTTTCAAATGGAAGTAGAAACGAATGTATTTGTTTTGCGCCGTCTTGATTTTTGGACAGCCTCTTATCTTATTCAACCCTTGATACCATGAAGCAGTGACGCATTTACCCATGGGCCAACTGGGCTTGGGCCCCCTAAAAATCTTAAAGTTAGGGGGCCCCGAGCAAATGTTTGAAAAGCCTATGAACTTTGCCAGTTGGGATTTTACCAAGATGCACATTCTCGTATCTGTGTTTTCAATTTTTTGAGCTTTGCCGTATCAAACTATTTCGTTGATGTTAACTTATTTGGTGGCTGAATGCCTGCCCTTATGCATAAACTTCATGCTAACTGAGTGCCGAGTACTATGCACGTGACACACAAATTTTTAGGTATATTTTAAGGGGCCCCAATCAGCTTTAGGCCCATGGCCCCAACAGACTTAAATGCGGCCCTGCCATGAAGTGCATGCATAATAGACTAGTCAAAACGTGTTCTCAAGTCTTTCTAGGGAGTACCCCCAGACCCCCTGCAAGATTTTGGTTTGGTTCATTTCGCTTGTCACACCCAGTTCGCCAATGGCCCGCTCAAGTAATAACTTGTATCTTGGTCCCTTGGTAATACGAACAATTGTCTAAGAATTAAACAAGTTCACCCATAGATTTAACTGCCCTCTATTTCATCGCCATTTTCTTTATTTTTACCTGCAGGGGGTTTGGAAAAAACCGGCAATGCACATTGATTTGTGAAAATTTTACTCTGGGAAAGGTTATCAATATGCTCCCAAAAGGATCCTTTGATTTATGCATGCGCATGCATTGCAGCGCATGCACAATATTCTCATGTGCAATGGCGTAAGATGGCGCGCGATGAGAGTGCAGAGGAGGTAAATGCTCGCCTGGACAGCTTGCTGAGAGCAGTGTCCGCAGCAAGAGGGCTTGCAACAGTAAGCACAGCTCCAGCTCCCGCTCCTAACGTTAATGTGAACGAGCATTTACAGCAAGCTTTCCCTACTATTCGTGGAAGGCGGCAGCATCACCCAGAAGTAGAGCAAGGGCAACCTTCACACACACAGACAAGTGTTAGGACACATGCAATTGGCGGAGGCAGTGCGTGGCCCATAGGTGGAAACCAAACCTTTAGTTGTTCCTCCACATCTATGTCCGTTTTTTTGTTCCTCCTGGTAGTCCATGAGGATATTTTCTTCTTCGAGAAGTTCAGGTGGGGCTTGTACTCCCGCTTTTCGACAGCTGGGACGTATTGGGTTGTTTTTCTTTGCCATTGGTCTTTTATATGTGTCTAGATAAAAGTTGTAAAATTGCATCAATAAATGAAATACGATAGAATAAAGGGGAAATGTAAATAGACAATTTTGTGGAAGAAGCACAAGCTTCAGTGGGGTCAACAAAAAACGGAAGAGCTTGTATCAGGCACAAATAAGGTCAAAAGTGAAAGGGTAAGCCGAGGTTGGCGCGTAAACCGCATGGAAGATCAAGATATCTAGAACAGAATGATAGATGTTAGCGGGAGATATAAGGACATACAACGCGAAAAACAGGTTCAGGACACAAGAAATAAGTCCAAACTTACCGTTTTTGGAAGATCTTTTGAATCCAAGTCCCTTCGAGGCCATATCATCGTAAGCAGTTGTACATGGATGTGAAATCAAAGAGTGTGAATTATGAGACATCAACGAGGCGAGAGAGTGTGCTTGGGTGGATCCAACCTATTTATAGGAGTTGGTGATCGGAGGTGTTAGAGGTCTGCGGGGGCAGGAACACATGTAGGTGCTGTGCAGGGGTTAAATAGGGAGGCTATGTCGCGCAGCAGCAACGCATTGTATGGTCACAGGAGGCCCAACGTATTGTAGTGAAGAGGCCCTTGAACATTCTAAGGTATGACTTACCAAGATCTTTTCTTTCTTCAGATAGAATATCTTGTTGAAAGTGCTTGCAAATCAGATTTTCTTGTCTTTGTCTCATATGACAGTTAATTTAATTTTTTTTGCGTCGTTGCTGTCGATCAATCCAAGACAATGCCTCAAAGAAAGCTAGCTATCAAGGTGTAATAATAATAATGATAATCGAAATGCCGTTTGTTTTGATTTGTGTTAGCATTGCACTGTTGTATCTATTGTATAGTTATACGTAAAGGAGCGCAACTTATTCCCAAACAGATCAGCAACAACTGTTTTCTTTTCACCCGCGTTGCATCTATATTTGTCCGAACATGCAAAACAACACATCAAAATGTTGCTTATTTATCAGGCAACATTCTTAGATATCTTTCTGTTTCAATGTTTTACCAAAACTCAACAAATTTCGCTGCTAAAGCTCATGTAGTCGGCCTTGCTTATCTTTCTCAGTAGGCTCTGTAGCTTCCCTTAAGCCCAATATTCGAAATTCGAACTCGACAGTACCTGCTGAGTTCGACAAAACTTATCACGGAAATCTGAATCAACCCCCGTTAATCTGCGGGATCAAGCTCAAACTTCAAAACATATGTTGCTTAGCCAAGAATGCAAGAAAGCTTACCTCAAAGTAGCGCACTTTCGAAAGTCATTGGATGTTGCTAGGAAAAATTGGAAGACATTTATATTGCTACAGGGGAAGCAACAGCTATCAAGATTCAGGAACTGGTGTCAAAAAAGAATATGGAAGAAACAACAAGGAAATTTCTTGCATTGCAAAGATTTGAAAAATTGAAAGAAAGAATGCTATCTGTTTTGAAAGAGATGAGAATTGCCAGTGTTGAGCAAAGGATTCTCAGTATACGGGGTGTCCAAGTCAGACCCAAAACACATAGACCCAAAAGAAATTTGCGTAGACCCAGACTAAAATTCTTGAGTTTGATGTAGACCCAGAATATTGAAAGCAGTTTCGTTACAGACCCAACATTTTGAATAATATTTGTAGACCCAAAATTTCAAAATAGACCAACAGAGTATTTCCTTGGTTATATGTTTCAAGTAAAAACAGCCTGTTACAGTGGTGACCTTCAGTGGGCATAATTGATTTTTTGATGATCGAAGTTGACCGTTCCTTTGTTTAGGAGACGAAGTTCCAAGCTTATGAATATTAAACTTATTTATATGTGAGGAAGCTGCCATACTTTATCAAGCTATTACTTTTGACATTATGCATCTCAAAATAATCTATATATTGTCGTTATATTAAAGTCCGTTATTTGAAAATTTTCTGGGAAAAGACCCCATCAGTCGTGATTATTTGAATCTTTCATGGCAAATTCTCCAGAAATTGGGCGTTTTCCAACGATCTGAAGGGCGTGGTTAAGGAAAATTTTTCCGGGGGCAAGCACCCACTTTTCCTTCCTGCGCTCTCGCCGACTTAAAACTCCTCTCTATGGATTTTTTTCGGACGACTCTATCTAGATTCTTGGCATAAATGTGTTCCTACATTCAGGCATTTTCAATTACATTTAAGCATTTTCAAGGAACGACGTACTGTTTTATCGATTTGTAATCTTGGGTTCGTCAAAGCTCAAACCCAAACTTGGTCCATCTGTAGACCCAAAATGAAAGAACCTAACTGGTGACAGACCCAAAAAAATTTACTCTAGACCTAAAAATTGATGGTAGACCCAACGTGAAAAGTGCCTTGGGTCTGACTTGGACACCCCGTCAGTATATTGGAATCTACATTTCTCTTTGATCTACTCATAATTCTACGAAAGCATACGACAGGTAAATTTCCCTTCATCGTACATACCCCATTAATACAGTCAAAGTCATTCATAGGTGCATGCATATTCATGATTTCAACTTGTTGAAATGAAAATCTTTATAGAATTGTGAAATTTGGGGTTCAAGACTTATGGTCTTATGCGTAAGGTTACAAGGATCAACCCTAGTTCAAAAGCCAATAAATCCTTATCAAACTTCAATCTATCAACATATCCATCTTGAATTCCTAAGTATACAAGTGAAATAAAACAATATTGCATTTTGGAATTCATTTTTTTTTCCTAATTTAAAGTTCTTTGATGCAGCAAAGTAGAGGTAATCTTTATAAATAAGACAGAAAAATGCCTAGGCACACTTTGGTTTCTTGAGTTAAATCGTATTGGCATGGACGAAGGAACTGGGGGGGCACTGTTGGTTCATATTTGGGGTTCAACATCCCCCAAGTTTGAGATGCTTCCTATGTCCCTATGTATATGGACACAAATGACGTCAAATACAATAAGCTACATTTAGAATTTCATATGCAACTCTCAGACTTTAGGAAGTATCAGACGGATGGACTGTGCATTACTAATGATCTTCTTCACTATGGAAGTATTTATCACAATGGCTCTGCATTGCCATCGGGATGTTTGCAATTTACAAATCATATTTCAAAAGATCTCAAATTCCAATCAAGAGCTTCTCTTACGCTCTTCTTTCGGTCAACAGGTAGTGAAACTGGGTCTAACATCATTATACTGTCTTCTCATCAGGAGTCATGCTGGGTAAAGTGCTTACGGCAGATGAGACTGCTCTCGCTCTTAGTTCTCAGCCAATCTTGAATAAAGCTGAAATGGCCAAAGTTTGCTACTTGGCAGGTTGGGTGATCTTGAGGCTAAACAGACAAGCACTATCTTACAAAGAACAGATGTTCCTCCAATGCTGCTGAACAGCAAAACGTAGAGAATGAAAATTTCATGATGAAGGTCCTTCAAAGATTCTCTTCATCTAGAGATGAGATTGTGCATTTGACTTCATATCCAGCCACTCTGGATCACATTGAGTATCACAACCGTGGTGGATTGATTCATGTTCCGGACAGCATCTTCTTTTCCTTCTGAAATACACAAGATCTGTCAAGCAATGTCTAAAATTGCCATCATTGGGAAATATCAAAGAAATGAGCTCAAAGTAGGGCCAGGTCTAAAACGCTGACATCGCGGACATCGCATAAATGTCTGCCCCGAATCCATGTCCGCGTTTTAGGTTTTCACATGGGGAAAAACCTAAAATGCGGACATCGCGGACATTGTCTAATTCTTCGAAAAAAGTAGTAATAAGTATGTTTTCATGATCATCATTCACAGAACGTCACAATAAATTAATTGTGTGCAGTTTTCTTGCATCGCGGACATCACGGACAGCTTTCTAATTCTTCCAAATAAAGTGTTGAACTGATAAGCTTTCTGATCTTTACTTTCTGATTCTTCAAATATAGAAAAGGGCTGTGTAATTTTAGATATAGTGACCACAAGGCCTACAAGGTGGGAAGGCACAAGGCCTACAAGTATGTCTCTGAAAAATGTGTGAGCTACACCTAAATGAACACAAATTTCAATTTTTTGATAATATGCTCAGCGTATGATGATTTAAGAGCTACCTTACGCATCGGAAGAATTTGGCAAAATGGAGTAAGGAAACTGAATTTTTAGGCATTTAAGCCCCCTTGTAGGAAGCTCTTGCCCCCAGTTAGAAGATTTCTGGTGCAATTGGAGGGTACCTCTTTCCCCGAATTCTTCTTTTCTTATAAAAAATATGTGTATTAGGTCAACAGATGATAGGCTGATTGGAGCCATGAGAGTTTCTTGAATTTCTCAGATTTTGAGGGCGATTTGTTTTCTTAGGACAGACAATGCGCAAACTGATGACGTTGTATGTCAATTCCAAAACTCTTGGCCAGAATCCGCCCACAAGAAACTCCTTCACCAAAGAGTTCTAATAACATTGTTCCGGAAACAATCAAATATGCGTACAGTAGGGCAGCATCTTTCCTACATCCTTGAGGGTGGCTATGGGGGGGGGGTACTAGAACCTAGAAACCCGATGAAATCAAAGAGTTTTCCACGGCACCTCTCGGCAACCAAATGTAAGTCAAACGGTTAGAGGATGCCTTTGTGCTTGTGAATATGGAAAGAAGATGTTGGAGGCTGTCTTTTGGAGGCTGTCTTCTACATTTTGCAGACTAAGGGGGCAATTCTGCAAAACAAAGATGTGTTCTATGCGTGCAATAATTGATTTTTTGTTTAATCTGAAGAAACACAATGACTGTTTACTATCTGGCCCCTAAAAATTCACCCCTCCCACCTTTCCGTTTTTGGCTACTTGAGCAGATGCAACGAGCTCTTTGTACAGTGGTCAAAATGAATCAGGTCTTTGCTCATGAAAATAACTAGCTTACAGTTGTGATTTGAGTCTTTCCTTGTCATCATCATTACATCATCAAAAATATGATCAACATGAGGTAAACAGGCAGAGTTCTGTTTGTAAAGACAGCCAAATGCAAAGCATTGATCAAGCCTTGGGAACAGAAAGTAGCCACACACTACTTACCAAGGATCTTGCATTTATGATGGCACCATTTTCTACAAGGAGCTCCAAACTCTCAGTCCAAAAAAGTCCAATAATCTGTCTTTTTTTAACCTTTCCACGATGGATGACTTTTCAGCCATGCATGTTTCTCTTCTGAGCACTTCTGCATATCCCTGATCCCAAACCGTGCCTCAAGAGGCCTGGATCACAATGGATTCCACCACAACTGTGTGCAACCCCAAAAAAATCACCCCTGCCACCTTTCTGTTTTCGGCTGCTTGAGCAGATGCGAGAGGGGCTTTGTACAGTGGTCAAAAGGAATCAGGTCTTTGCTCACAAAAGTAACTAGCTGACATTTGTGATTCAAGTCTTTCCTTGTTGTCATCATTACATCATCATAGGTATGATTAACATGAGCTAAACAGGGTTCTATTTGTAAAGACAGCCAAATGCAAAGCATTGATCACACCTTGACAATAGCTAGGCACTACTTACCAAGGATCTTCCATTCATATTGGCACCATTTTCAACAAGGAGCTCCAAAATCTCAGCTCTTATATCTGATAAAGCCACTTATACCTGATAATACTCAAGCACATGAAGCATTGGAAAAATTGTTTTTCACCCAAAATGGCTAGAGTCTGGAATATTATGTTAATTTCAGGTTTAGAGAGAGTCTGTGATACACAATTTTGCTAAAGATTGCAATGAGATGATCACTTCTAAAGACATGATGTCTTTTGCCGGTTGTCCATCATCCGCTCTGTGCAAGTGTCCAAACCATTTGAGCCTATTCTCCCTTGCCTTTGCCGTAATGATACACACTCCTAGCTCCTTTTTGATCTCATCATTCCTTTTCATGTCTCTCAAGGATACCTATGGTGGCCGAGGACTGCCATAGAGAATTTCTATTTCTTTTTCGAAAAAATTTTGAATAAAAATAATTTCTAAAAATGAAAATTTTAAATAATGAAAAAAAATTAAATTAATGTAAAAAAAGTAGAAAGTTTTATATAGTTTTATATTTATTAAATGAAAAATAAATAAATAAATGCTAAAAAGTATAAAGTTTTTGGTTTGAAACGAAAATTCATTGAGAAAAATTAAAGCCTCGAAGATTAAATAAAAAATTCTAATCGATTTAAAATAAACTGAAAAAAATTATTGAAAAATTACAAGTCAGAAAATATGAAATCAAAACACAAATCGATTTCAAAAAAATTGAAAACAAAAAAATTTTGATGGCAAGCCTAGAGCTGCCATAGCCCAGAATGCATTGCAAGCACACATTTTGCGCCAAACTTGAAACGAAACGAGATGAGCTGGCTGACCACAGTAGTGGGCTGAATCATGGCGCGAATAAGGAACGATGCCTGGAAAGAAGATCTTAGTCTGCAAGAAGACCTACGCAGGAGAGTACAGGCGGGGCTTCACAGGCAAGAGATTCTCAATTATATGGTTAGAGACTATCCCCAATATGCCTGGAGTCTGAGATCACTGGACAGAAGATTGTCTCATTTTCAAATAAAGCGCACCAACTATGCCATCCCAATTGATCATGTCAAAGAAGTCGTCAAATTAGAGCTAGATGGGCCTGGAAAACTACTCGGGTACAGAGCACTTCATCAAAAGATCAGGCAGGTACATAATATGAATGTCCCTCGTGATCTAGTTTATGACATTATGTCAGATATTGACCCAGATGGCCTAAGAGAAAGAGCACTTGGAAATAAGAAGAGAAAGAAGGGTCATTTCACCACCAGAGGAGTTAACTGGGTATACTCGCTTGATGGCCATGATAAGCTTATGGGTTTTGCGAAAAGTACTTTTCCGTTAGCTGTTTATGGCTGTGCTGACACTGCAAGTAGGAAAATTATGTGGATAAAAGTATGGATGTCAAATAATAATCCTGACCTTATAGGTCGGTGGTATTTGGACTATACATTTCAATCAAAGAAAGTTGCCTCAAAATTAAGAGTTGATAAAGGAACTGAGACTGGGACTATGGTTACAATGCACTCATTCCTGAGAAGAAATCACGAGGACATGGAAAATTATACCATTGACAAGATATGTGATGAGACGGTTATGTTTGGTCCTTCCACGGCCAATCAAGTAAGTATAAAATTCTTCTTTTACTTTTTAACGGGTAGTGGTTAGGATTTACATTTTGATAAATGCTTCAATTACAGTGCACATTTTGAAATAGTATAGACATTGTGATTTTTTATACATCATTAAAATATTTGTACATAAGTTATTATCACTAATTTCACTGTATCAACAGATAATATCTCAACCAAATTTTCCGAACTGTGCATCTCTGCGTATTTACCAAACTTAATGACATTTCCTTTTGACTTCCATATTTATAAAAAAGTTACTAACATGGATCCAGAATAGGAATGAAAAACTGTATTCAAAGATGGTTTTTTAAACGAATGGCAAAGCAGTTTCTGATACTCCCAATATTAAACCCATTCTTAGGCTGCAGCCAGGGCCTTCTTTTTACTGTTTGATTTAATTGATCATATATACTTAAAAAGTGTGGAATTTATTCTTTGGCTTTGCACATTGCCTTTGGCATGACAGACACAAAAATACATTTCTTTCTTGTTTCTGTATCTTATTGTCATTCTCACATGTCTAGTTTTTCTATGTACTTAGATAGAGCGTTGGTGGAAAGAGCTGCACCACAGACTTGAAAAATATTTTAAGCCATCATTAAAATGGTTGCTGGATAATTGCCATTATGATCCTGACAATCAGAATGACAGGTATGAAAGCTTATAAAGTATGAAACTTTTGCTTCAGGGGCAAAAAGCCCCCCCCCCCCCTATCAAACTTTCAACAGCAAATATTAGATGGGATGTGATAAAGAGCAGAAACTTTCTGAATTATTTTACAGATGATCTTTTGATGCGTTCCATTTTCATAAAATATATATATGGTACCTGTTACATGGCCAAAAAGTTCCCATATATGGTGAGTTAAACAAAGGAAATTGCAAAATTTCTCATAATCCTTTTGTTTCAATTGTAACATGATTGCTTTTTATGTAATTGCCATTATGCCTTTTGATATTGACTCTAGGTTGTGTGCATATTACCATGATGAAAATTTTCAATAATGTGTTTAATTTACAAGGATTCTACACATTCTGACAAGAATTCTTGAGTGGTATCAATGAAATAAAAAAATTGTCAAGAATTTTCATGTGAACTGCACTCACTATGTGCTTGCATACATCACCAGCAAGGGCAGATTTTGTAATACAATAACATCAGTCGCTTTGGTTCACACCTCAATTCAAAGTGATTTAGCAAATACAAACAAAAGAAATTCTCTCAAGCAGAAATTCAAAACATACCAAGCCGCAAAGTGGCCCTGGAACCAGTATGGCCAATCCTCATTTGATGCGGGTGAATGCAGGTTTTTAAGAGAAGGTATGTGCTTATAACGAAAGAATATGGGTAAATCTAAAGTTCTGTCTCGCGGATTTTGTTTATTTGATTCAGGAGTTGAGGAGTGACTGTGTACATCTGAGCAATAAATATGCAAAAATTGTAATGCCCTCTGCTCGGTTTCTGAATCAAGTAAACAAAATCCGCGAGACAGAACTTTAGATTTACCCTTCTTCTTTCGTTATAAGCACATAACTTCTCTTAAAAACCTCCCTTCGCCTGCACCAAACGAGAGTTTGCCTTACTGGTTTGGGCAACTTTGCGGCTTCGTTTGTTTTGAAATTCTGCTTGAGAGAATTTCTTTTGTCTGCAGAGGCTAATCGCTTTGCATCAAGGTGAGAACCAAAACAACTGATGCTATTGTATTACAAAATCTGACCTTGTTTACATCACCAAAAAATTTTGTCTAATAACATCCACCACGTTGATTCATGACACCATATTATGAGAAACAATTCTTATCACAATACAATGTTTTAGGGAAATGTTCCAAAAACTTGTATTTTCTCTGAATTTCCTACTTTTCAAGCTTCAATCTTTAGGTTGGTAGGTAGGTAATCATATTTTAATGTGGCTAGCCTGTGAAAGTCTGAGAGAGACTTGTTTCCAGCAGGGGCCACAGATGTTTTACCATCAACCCACTGCTGCTACCAGATTTCCCTCACATTGCTCTGGTTGACCCGGGCTATAGTTACAGACATAGACCAAACTGTCCAGCGCAGAATTCAAACCTCAGCCGTTCTGACACCTTTGGTTTTCAAGTCAGTCACCTTAACCACATGGCCACGCGCTCCCCACCAAACTGGATCATGCAAAATAATTGGAACTATCATCAGTTTTGAATACTGAAGCTGTATAATACAGCTACCTGTTAATTCTGCTACCTACAGCAGATTATGTAGCACCAGATTTTTTCATAAGTCTTCTCATCAGCTAATCTTCATTGCATCCTTCTATTGCAGGAAACTTCTTGCCTATCTGATGGTTCCAATCTTGCAAGAGGAAATAGATTTATTCAAGGATGTTGTATGGAACAATCATCGTATTCGCTTCCAGAATGATACCTTTCTTCCAGATGGGGTGCCAAATCATATTTATGACTTTCCACAAGAATATGGCTTAGAAGATTGTGGTGAGCAGCGGTGGAACCAAGGAGGGGCATTGGTCTGCTCCATCCCACTTTCCAAATTTAAGGAGACCTTAGTGATTTGCACAAAAATGGAATAATATTTGTTGCTCTCAAACAACAAGGTTGTCCTTGTCAATAAGTGAAATTTAGATGCAAATATAGGACATCTGTCATGTTTCCAAGAGTTTGAAGGGAATGGCTACAAAAGATTTTCCTGCAGTCAGACCCCCTCACCTCTCCCCACACTTGGTTCCACCTCTTGGTGAGGACTTTGTAACTTAATGCAAAGTTACTAAACTGCTGATTTGTTTCAACTTCAGTTACAGTATTTCATTTCCGATTCTTTGCATACAGTGACCCAGTCCTTCAAATGGCTGCTTTTTAGGGAGCTAGGGCAAAACATAGTTAATGTTGCTGTAAGAGAACAGAAATGTTTTCAGTGCAAAGTTAGAATAAACTTCAAAATTTTTATAGCTGATTGAATTTCAGAAAGAGTGCCTTTATCATTCTATTTATTTCCAGGTCTCCTGCTTTTTGCATTGAGAATTGAGAAACTAAATATAAAACTCTTTCCAAGTTCATGTTTGAGGAGCTTTCACATTTTATGTGTCTAATGCCCCATTCACACTGCAAGTTAAACAAGCTTAAAGTAAACCAGGTTTTTCAATAGGGCCTTCTAATTGGTCAATCAAACAAATCCAGTCATTTGATTGGTTGAAATTTAAACTGGTTTAGAAAAAGCTGGTTTAACAGTGTCAGTGTGAATGCAGTATAAATGGTGCCAAGTAAAGGTAACCATTCAAAAGCAAGCATCAAGCACCCATACCATACTGGTTGCAAAACTATGCAGAAAACATTTCCAACTTCAAAGGTATCATAATTTTCATGCTACAAGTTTTCATCTCTCTCCTTCAGGCTGGAGAGTAACTGATGAACAGTTGGAAGAAGTTGCAATTGCTTCAGGTGTGCTGAGTGTTGGTGATGACTATTTAGACGAGGATTTTCGCCAAAAATGCTCTCAAATTATCGCAAACCCTTTAGAAGTGAAGCCAGATGAATGCATTGATGCCTTTCTTTACTTGAAGGACAGATTTGAACAAATGCATTAAATGTATTTTGTTTTGTAACATGTCATAAATAACATCAAGCCATTTTCATACAAAGGTACAGTGCAGTGGCGGACACTTTGCCAAATATTGAGGGTGAAGCTAAGTAAACACATTTCTTGTTTATTTTTTTTTGTTTTCAAACAAATATATTTGTTCTAGCCAACATAGCATTGGAGGTGATGCCACCCCTTGCCCCCCAAGTATCTGCCACGCCACTGGTACAGTGCAAGCCTCAAACATGTATTTGATAACGTTTTTGGATGCATGCCCATTTTTTGGCCCTGCCAGTGTCTTTCAATGTACACCTAAAACAGAATCAATTATCATCTAGGAAAATTCACCTGTGTTCTGGTTGTGTAGCGATAGGTTACACAAGGGGAGGGATAAAAGAAATAAGAAAAGAAGGTAACTTCTTTTCTTTCTTTCTTTTTCCTTCCCTCATGTGCAGCCTATCACTGCACAACAAGGACACAGGGGATAAAGATATGAAAATGGCCAAGAGAGGACAAATAAAGACAATTTTTGTTTTAGCAACCATCAACATATATGAATTCTGCAAGATTCTTTTCATGGTGTAGTGTGCTAGGCCTATCTGTTCAGTACAACATAAACCAATGCCGATAACAAAACGTAACTCTGTAAGTAGTAAGGTACAAGTGCAGTAAGGTGAATTATCTTTTAACTTATGGCAAATAAGATCTGACATTTACATGTGGTTGTGATCTTCAAAGGAACCATCGTTTATTTAGCATTTGGAATGCATCACGATTTAACGGCTTTCAGGGGTACCCTCTCATTTTTGATGTAAAGAAAACATTTGAAACAGTCTTTCAATATCTCAGCAGCTTCATAAAAAGTGCACTGTAAACTTATTGCAACAAACCACTGGAAGTCAAACATTACCTACTTGCACGTGTAATCCACCCTTTTGCAGAGAGAAAAAACTTAACTTAATCACTATACCCTAGGCTGAGTAATACACACATTTTTTATAAGAAACTAAGAATTTGGGCCAGAGCTGAAAGTTTCTTAAAATTATCAGATTTTGAGTACGAAGAGTTTCTTACGAGTTTCTTAAAGGTTGCAAAACAATCTTCATGTTCACTACCTGTCCCTCCTGAACATTCAAACAATAGGAAACAAGTGAAAATAGAATAGAAATAAGGCTTTCCATTATCAAGACAAACTGTTTCTTAAGTTATATTTTCCCAGCACTGGAGTTTCTTAATTTTTTTGGTGATCTGAGAGTTGAGTTTCTTATAAGCAGTTTCTTATAAAAAATAGGTGGGTGTTGGCAAATTCAGCTAATGTCATTTGTACCCACTATAAGTCAAGTGACTGTACACTTGGGCAATCATCTTCATGTGTTTGTGCAGTTACCTGTGCATCACATGGTAGTACAGTAACTTACACAGATTTTATATTATAAATTGCTTCTAAGAATTTCAAATCTCAAGATTAGAAAGGCCTCAAACAATTAGTTCTGAAATGTTCCGGATGGCTTGGCTAGTGAACATGAAGATTCTTGATATGAAATCTCTAAGAAACTCATAAGGAACTCTTGAGTATTCAAAATCTGATAATTTAAGAAACTCTCAGCACTGGCACAAAATCTTAATTTCTTTCAAAAGTATGTTTACGTATGAAAATAAAATTCCTAAGAACACATGATCCAAAGTTGGTGTAGACGTTACCTGACATCGTATATTGCCCCTGGCCCTCGCCTTATCAAAAACTAAAAATTGCATAAACTGAATAAAGTACATATTAATCCCAAGTATCTATCTTGTAGTATCATATTATTTGTATGTGATGTTAGTAAAATATTTTGTTAGCCATTGAAGAAAAGTAGTTTCATGGACAAAACACTCTCTTTACCCTGATTTAATCTGTTGAAATGCTGTTAGAAATGACTCCTGTGTTATTCATTTAAATCAAGTATCTCACAGTATCTATTGCACATATGATTTGCAAGAAATTTGTCAATAGCCTCTGCAGATAAGTTTCCCGCACAAAACATAAACTCTGTTGTGTCTTTGTCAGTCCAGTCTCTTGAAGCAATTTCTGGATCATATAGAGAGTGACCACTGCCTTGTAGATCTACAACCATGAGCCTGTGACTTGACTTCTCATATGTATAGTGAGCAAAGCTAATAGCCTTTTCCTCAACTGAATCTGTTGCAATGCTGTTACAAACAACGCCTGTGTTATTCATGTATTTGACGAATTCTCCATCGATAAATTCCTCTATGGTGACTGATTCTCCATCTTCAAGTTTCCCCATGTATACTTTATTGAAATGCAGCAACTCTCCATACTCCTTCAAGGCATCCTTTTTAAGTAAAGCTTCATTCATTTTCTCACATAGATTCTTGGCAAGTGTGTGCATCTGCACAACTTTCATTGTGTGCTGCTCTGCTGTCATGCCCAGCTTGGTCAAAGAAGTGAGAGCAGCTGGCAAGTACTTCTTTATCACCCAAGAATTTCCAGAAAACTCCTTTGATGTAAATGACCCAACTGTAGCTTTGAAAGCCTTTCGAAAACCACCAGTGGCTAGAACTTCTGGCTCAATGTGCATGACAACATCAGTAGGCATTGATGACCAGGACATTTTTTCAAGATCAAATGAGAAGATATGAATAAGGGTTCCAGATTTCTTTCTTACAAGCTTTCCCAAGTCAATCATTTCAGTTACTGACAAACTCTTTGGGAAAGATGCTGCTGGCTTAGATTGAGTTGAAAGACCTGATGATTCAGTTGCTTGGGATTTCACTCTGTTTTTGTTGCTCAGATTCACATTTTTGTTGGCACCTGCCTTTCCTTGAAGTCTTGGCTTTTTGGATAGAAAGCCGATGGGAAATGAATCATCATCTGAAATTTCATCATCAGGCGGGTCAGCTGCATCCCCACAAGGCCTTGCACCCTTCACAAAACGGATATGCACAAGTTTCAGGTCTGGAACTTGCGCAATCGACTTGCATGAGGGGCCTTGCTCCCCTGCTAGAACATCACATACCATACCCTTTCCGATCACATTTCCGTAGTGGGCTTGACACGCTTTCTTTATGTTGTCCAAGGTTACTTCACTGAAAGTAAATGGTACAAAATCTCTCGCTCCTATTCTACTATACTTCTGGGCTTTTCCGCTCACTTCTGAGCTAAGTCGTTGAACAACAACTTCTTCTGTCTGTAAAATATTGGTTAATGTTCCTCCAGTGGCTGCACCTTTTTGATTGTCTGTCCTTTTTGCCCTTTGCTTCGCTCTGTAATTTTTCCACTCCAAGTTGTTAGCCATCTTCTCAGTTCAGATCATGCCACAAAACCACATGCTGACCCATATGACCTTTTCGCGCCAAATGTGTGCTTGCAATGCATTCTGGGCTATGGCAGCTCTAGGCTTGCCATCAAAATTTTTTTGTTTTCAATTTTTTTGAAATCGATTTGTGTTTTGATTTCATATTTTCTGACTTGTAATTTTTCAATAATTTTTTTCAGTTTATTTTAAATCGATTTGAACTTTTTATTTAATCTTCGAGGCTTTAATTTTTCTCAATGAATTTTCGTTTCAAACCAAAAACTTTATACTTTTTAGCATTTATTTATTTATTTTTCATTTAATAAATATAAAACTATATAAAACTTTCTACTTTTTTTACATTAATTTAATTTTTTTTCATTATTTAAAATTTTCATTTTTAGAAATTATTTTTATTCAAATTTTTTTCGAAAAAGAAATAGAAATTCTCTATGGCAGTCCTCGGCCACCATAGATACCCCAATACGGTGAGAAAAGAGCCAGATTTGATTGGAAAACAGCAAGCAAAACACTCTCTAAAGGAATAATCCATTCAATGCAGTTGCACATGACACAGACCAAAACATACCCAGAGTAACATTTTTGGGTGAAAATACAGTGCCTGTTTACAAAGAAACCAAGGGAAGGAAGATTTGAAAAGTTTGAAATATGAAACCATTGGGGGACACAAAAACCTTGTTTCAATTCAATTTTACCGTAGCTTCTATTTAAATTAATCTAAAACAGATAACTTGAGAAATAGATTACTAAATTTCTAAGTAAATTTCTATCTATTTCTTCTGCACTACCACTTACCAGTTGAATAATACTGTCTGCAGACTGGAGACACAACCCTATCTCTTTTTCATTTCCTTGCTTTTCTATTGTTTTCTCCTGTGTGTAAGTGAATACATAAATTTCACAAGGTTTAAATTCACATCATAACGATGTTGTGATTGTGATTGTGCAATAGACAGGAAGAAAGAATGGATTAGATGTATCCACCAGCTCTGGATATTTGGCAGACAACAGCCTTTGATCATCTGAAATCTCTCTTGATGGAATTTCGGCTTGGCTGCCATGCCACTATTGCCTGCCTTCCCAGAGATAGCATATGATTTCCTCCGGTGTGAAAACCATCTGAAACGCAGTGAAAACTGTATCAAATGCTTTGCCTCGGGAAATGTGTTCAAGAACTCTGTTCACCTTGCCTTCCATCGTTTCTTCCTGTCTATGGTCCTCCCCCCAGTCAGACCCTCTATTCTTTTTCCCAACTTCTTCAGTTGGTTACCCTGAAGGAACACGTTTGCCTGTAGCTCCTCAAACTCTTCTACGGACACATATATGTGTTCAAGAACTCTGTTCACCTTGCCTTTCATTGTTTCTTCCTGTCTATGGTCCTCCCCCCAGTCAGACCCTCTATTCTTTTTCCCAACTTCTTCAGTTGGTTACCCTGAAGGAACATGTTTGCCTGTAGCTCCTCAAACTCTTCTACGGACACATATAAACCTTGACTGCTTCTGCTAGGCATGGGAATGTAGCTTGAACCCGGAAGACTGGAGGCAGCAGAAAATACATCCTTTGGTGTTGGATATTCCAAAAGTTGGGAAAGTTCAGATGGCTCTTTACCTGGAAAGAAAGTATCAATAAGGAACACTCAGTGTCTTTCTTAAGTTTACAAACTGCAAGATCAAATCCATCAAAAATATTCAATGGATAACAATCTTGAGGTTGAAAAGCTGAGTGCAAATGTTTTAAATCTAAATCAATGGCATTTGCTTTTTGTAGAATTGGACTTTCTTTGTATAAAATCATTGCAAACCTCAAAACACCTAACATATATAAATGCATACTTTAGGAAAGTGAATCAAATAAATGAAATGAAAAGTTTGAGGACAGTGAATGAAACTTGAGCTAAAAATGACAATAGCTGTTCAAGTAGAACAGTAAAAACACCATAAATGTAGCAATGATATAATTGGAAATTAAACGAGACTTACCTGTAAGGGAAGTTGAAGTTTGATTGTAATTCTATGAACCATCAGCCAAGAGTGGAGGAGTTGTACGAGAGACAGCACCACGCACGCGCAAACCAGCCTTTAGAGTGACATAGACTCAATGACGGGAGTGGAGGAGTTAGGGTTATGGGTCCTAGCTATCAGTGATAGTAGGGCGGGCGTACAACTCCTCCACTCCTGGCTGATGGTTCATAGAATTACAATCAAACTTCAACTTCCCTTATAGGTAAGTCTCGTTTAATTTCCAATTCTATTTCACCATCAGCCTACGTCATTCCGAAGTTGTACGAGATTTTAGAGCCGTCATTGAGTTGATATTACCTATCAGTTGATAAGAATAGGTAGAAACAAATGATACATTTTGTTCCTTTTCTTTGCACAGCATGTTACAAACAAACAATAATGGTGTTAAAAGTACTTAATTAAAAGCCAACATCGAATAATAACAATGTTCACAAATATTGTCAGAGAACACTGCCCTAATTAACATTGATAACAAAAATTTTGATGTTCACAGCGTTTCCAAAATCGCATTGCCATAGTTAAAACGAGCGGGAAAGTGATGAAATTTCTGAAAAGTTTCCTCTTTAGACCATCCCACTGCACTCATTATGTCCTTTATGTCAAAGTTTTTTGCAGGAAGATGAGAAGCAGAAGCAGCTCTTGTGCTATGGCTACCATACCTTTCAGTGTTTACGCCTGCAGAAGTCATAAAAGACCGTATCCAGTGAGAAATAGTGTCTCGAGATACAGCTTTATGTGGCTTTATGAAACTAATAAGCAATTGTTTCTCTTGTCCACGTATGTTTGCAGTTCTTTGTAGATATTCTTTTAAATGATTCACAATACATACACAATCTCTTATCACGGGGGAAAGCCATAAATTCTAATGGTTTTTGATGACTTCCTATCCTGGTATGTTTCAGTTTTTTAGTAATGAGAAATGTTACCTTATCTTCATTTACAACCATGTTATCAAGGAACAGTTTACTAACTGTTTGACACCTTTGTCCACTTAAGAGGCACAAGAGAAATGCCATTCTATAAGAAAGATCCTTCAATTTTAACAAAAGCAGATCATGTTTTCTGATGTATTCAAATGCAAGATTAACACCCCAGGTTGCAGAATATTTTGGAAGTGATGGACGTAATTCAAAAATTCCCTTCATGAATCTCTTGACAACGGGTAATTGTCCGAATGGAATACTACTATTTTCACAGTATAGCAAAGATGATAGTACACTTCTTGCTGTGTTTATTGAGCTGTATGACAAACCAGCATGATACATATCTGAAAGGAATTGCATTGCCAGTGGTAGCGGCGGTGAAGTGATATGACATTTATTCGTCTTGCAGAATTCAAACCATTTCTTTGCGTAGGACTGATACTGTGACTTTGTACCTTCACGCCAAGAACTTACAATAATATCAATAGTATCCATATACAAACCTGTCACTTGTAATGTTTCCGGGATACAAGACAGATAGCTAATCTCAGGCTCTTGTGTAATGGGTGCCTCATGTTTGGTTGTGAAGGCAATTATCAGTAGCTCCACTGACGGTTTGAGAATGATGGGTGGCTGCTCCAGAATTCCCAACAACAAGGGGTACCATGTTTGAGTCGCCCAATCTGGAACCACTAAAATTCCTGTTGCCTGGTCTGCTATAATTTTCCTGATGACTTTGAGGATACAACTAAATGGAGGAAAGGAGTAAAACTTTTCATTTGTCCATGACAAGGAGAATGCATTCATATGCTTTGCATATGGATCTTGTCTATATGAGACATACTCATCAAATTGTTTGTTTAATCTGGATGCAAGTAAATCAATGGTAGGAGAGAAAGGTATGTCATGCAACACCTTAAATAAAAACTTTGGATTTAGCATCCATTCTGTGTCAATATTTTAGTTCCTGGACTCCATATCAGCAATCATATTTTCCTTTCCAGGGATATGTGCTGCAGTAAGCCAAATAGAGTTTGCCTCACAAAACTGCCAGATTTCACATGCAATAGCGTTGCACAAATCACAATGACAAGTGCCCATATTATTAATAACTGCCACTGCAGTGGTGTTGTCAATCATTATTTTCACATGTTTGCCACTAATTGCATGATAAAATGATTTTAATGCAAAAAAGGCAGCCAGAAGCCCCAGGTAATTGATGTGATTTGTCGCTTCTAGTAGCACATAGTAATGTGTAATCGCCGCCCAATAGTAGTTTCGCCATCCTTACTACGCATGCCCAACTCCATAAACTTACTAAACAATACCTGCCATTCATCCATAACCCTCTATTGTTATGGTTGCTAACCACCATATTATTCTGTAACAATACGTATTCTTACGTATTAATCCACGTCTCGTTGCCTATTACGTCCTTATTGTTCGTATTCTCATTCGTATTCTACGTATTTTGCAATACGTACATATTTCATTAAAATACAGATTATACTCTTGACAAACACAACACACTCAATTCATTTTTTATGCACTTCCTGTTACATTTCTATACTCATTTTTTAAAATACCTGATCCACTACAAAATACATCAACTTCACCATCATCATTACCATAATATACAACATACTCCCATTGATATTTTTTTACTACGTCCATAACATTGTCCATGTCCCATACTTTGTGATCCTTCCTTGCAAATTTAACCTCCCGACTATTCAGGTTTACATGACCAGTTGTTGCAGCATCATTGTTTTCCTCCAAGGAAAACGGTCCATTTAATGATACTTCAAGGGATGTTAGACCACTCAACAACCACAAGCCCTTCAATCGTTGACTTGAATCTGGTTCTCCATTTACACACAACCAAACATGGCAAGTACCTTTATCACAACATTGGCCAGTATATGCATATACATCCCCATAACCATATCATGCATAATCGTCAAGATTACAGTTGGCAATTTGCATTTGCATCATCTGTTTCAATCCATGAACTGACTCTACTGCTTCTGCGTAGGAGATGCTGCTACGATCTCGTACTGTAGGTACATAGTAAGCCATAGCATGGGTGCATAGTCCTTCATTCTGGTGTTCTGAAAAATATAACAGTCAATTTGTAAATAAATATTATCAATAAAAAGTCAACAATAATTATTATCTTAAATGGCACATAAACATTTTAGAAAGTGTCGCCGTGGTCGTCGCCGTCGTATTCAAGGTCGTGGTTTTGGAATTGCAGCAGCTAGAGCAGGATTGCCTATTCTTAAAAGACTTGCTGTTCCTTTGTTAAAGAAAGCTATTTTACCAGGATTGGCATCTGCAGGTGCAGAAGTTGGATTTCGTAAATTATTTGGACAAGGACGACGTTATAAGAAAAAAAGTTAATTAGTCATGACCATTGGTTTGGGTGCCATGGCTGCAATGACCTTGGCCCCTATGCTCTTGAGGGGGTTAATTCCAGGTCTAGGAGGAAGGGGAAGGATTAAGGGTTGAGGAAGAATCAAGGGTCGAGGAAGGCGTTCGTATCATCTTCGTGGACGAGGAGGAAAGAGAAAAACACCAAAGCGTCATGAAGTAAAGAGAGCATGGGTTAAACCTCATACGCGACATTACCGATGATGACAATGTGTGTAATTCATTATGAATGATGATATTTGTTATAACAGTAATTTGTATTTATTATGTATTCATCATCATATATGTGAGTTTTACACTTTGGAGTTTTAAATACGTTATGTAGTATGTTGTGGATGCATAATATAGGCAAAGTATGAAGGCCGTTGCAAAAGTTCAGCGTTTAAAGAAATTTGTTGGATCTCTATTAAGGAAGGCTAAGAGAAAGGTTGTTGGGAGAGGTGTTTTAATTTTGTCGTTTTTGAGCTCCAGGAAGAACTTTTGCAGGAGGAGGACTTGGCGGTTACGGATGACGTTTGCGATCTGGAAAATCTTATTGGCGAGTTAAGGGTCATTATCGTAAATCACATTGGCGAGGAGGACATCAACGCTTTGGTGATTAAAAAATTTGAAGATGGTACTTTTCATGTTACCGTTTATCAAAAACATAATTCGCAAAGTATCAGGTAGATGATCTGTGAAGAAGCGACGGGGACGACGAGGACGACGACATATCAAGTTATCTGGAAAAGGATTCTACAATCAACAATTGACCAATGAGTTATACCGAAAGTTTGGGAATAAAGGAACTAGAAAAAAAGTTTCAATGAATTTTCGAAGCATTGGCGGACGAGGACGAGGATGGTCGAAGAAGCAACCAAAGGGACGACGAAGATGATGCTACGCACGCACCGACGCATGCGTTGATACGATTGGAACTTTGTCATGAGACTGTATTTTAGTACTTAACTATGAGTTGATAATGTATGATCAATGTGCGGGTGTAGGAATTGTATCCCCTGCGCTACAGGATGTTGTGTGTATGTAAAACCTGTCCTAGTGTAAACCAATCGTCGTTCTCTCTGTTTGTGTTTGTCTATAGTTTAGTAGTTACAACAACAATCATACCTGTTCTTGGGGGGTCAATTCTTACAACAGCACATACTTTATTATTTTACCTTTATTCTTACCATTTAATTCATAATGTTGTTATCCGTATATCCAAAAGCTCGTTGAAAAAGAAGTGCCATTTTTTTGTCGTTCATCATATAGATTCTAGTTTGAACATCTTTACTAGCATTGTTCTTTTGTTCCACGGAGTTGAAGTAATAGAAATTATCTTCAAAGAATTTATAAGCCTCCAATGATGGATTCCTTACTGAGGAAGTTAAATCGTACAGGAAGAAGGTACTACATTGTCCACACACATTTGTATTATCATCTTGTAGTTGATGATCCCAATATCTAACACAGCTTGGATCCATTCTCTTGGTGGTATTTTGAGTTTCACGTATTGCTTTGATTAAACCAATGTTGATGAAATTTTCCACATTCAAAAAATTATTGAAAGCATTTTGTACATTGAATTCATAATGTTCGAGGAAATGATAGGTTGCTCGTATGAGCATTTCAAATCTTTTAAATTCCACTTTTGCTTCTCGTCCATATGAATCAAAAAAATATGAAATTCCATTTGTATCAAAGTAGAGTGCTTGCCAATGCTGTCCTCCATTTTGATGAGTGCCAGTATTTAGTATGAATTCAATAGGGAATGATTTATTTTCATTCATTTGACTTTTAATTCATTCAAAGAATTTACTACCATAATCTTCATTGTTAGTATTGTTGCTGTAATGTTCAATGTTGTGTCTCCAAATTGGAATGTCGCAAATTCTACGCACATCATCAGATGCTAATATGGAACCAAAACTATTATTGAGACTTTTGTGAGAAGAAATACATGACAAGATTTCTCTTCCATCCATGATCAAGAAGGAAATCAATATGTTCTTGGAAGACCTAAGCAGAATTAGTGCTCAGTCAAAGGAAATTTCCATGTGGGAATTATCACTTAAAAGGCAGTATGATGATTTCCAGTTAACAGAAGAGCGCAAGCAGATGTTACAAAATTTAACTGTTTATACTTGAGCAATCTCTCTTTGGCTATAATGAGGTTGAACCAAAAGAGCTTCAGGGTACAAAAAGCCAGAGTATGTCTTGGATATGGTTTTCAGAAAGACAACTCAGGATTACAGCCTCAAAATGCAAACCTGCATTTTACTTTGGCAAAGAAATCATTGCAGGAAATGGACATAAAATTGTTTGGAAAATGTTCAGATGGATGAAGAAGAATTTCTGGTTTCCTGAACGAATTGAAACACAATACATGAGGTATGGTATTGAAGAAGAACCAAAGGCTAGGTCTGCCTAAGTTCATGCGACTGGGAGCAATGTAAAAGAGATTGGAATGTGGGTCAATGGTGCATTCCCATATCTTGGTGCAAGCCCTGATGGCTTGATACTTGATTTGGAGTCCAATGTCACTGGATTGATTGAAATAAAGTGCCTTAAAATCCTTAAAGAAACATCAGTGAAAGATCTTTTGGAACAAATAAGACAGGGGAAAGTGTCAAGCACTTTGTTAGGCAGACAATGCTTCACTGTTGTTGGCGACCATCTGGTGCTCAGAAACAGCCACATGTATTATTACCAAGTACAGCTACAGCTACTCATAACAGAACTCCCATTTTGTGACTTTGTACTGCATTGTCCCCAAGGACCACCATCAATTCAAAGAATAATGCCGGACAGCTGTTTTCAAAATCAGTTAAGAGAGAATTTGTCAGCTTTCTGGCACAAAGTCTTCATTCCTGAGTACTTTGAGATGCGAGTGCCAAGGCGACTTTCACCCTTTGTCATTTAGGTTTGCATTGTTTTATTTTGTGGATTTACATGTATGCCTTTTTTATAACAAATGAAGACCATGGGCAATAACTGAGTTTCATAAAATTACCACGAAGAGTGAATGCTGTAAAACAAAGGATACACGTCTGATCTAGAAAAAGCAATTTTGCAGCCTCATCAATAGATTTCTCAATTTCTGTGAAGGAAACTATAATGTTTTGCTTTCACTATTTCTTTTGATTTGATCAAGTGCATTTAGAGGTGTGAAATCTGGTCTCCAGGAAGGTTGATCCCTTTGTATATTCAGAAGCTGCATCTTTTGCCTTGCAAACTTCACTCTGTCTAAAATTACCAGATCTGTGCCCTTACTGAACATTTCAAAACAAGGTGTTTTGAAGGTAGTTCCAATGTTTAGGCACCACTCAATTTTTTTCTGAGTAAAATGATACAAGAAACAAGTGAGAATGAAGAAAACATCCTGCAATTTCTTTCTTTGCCAATCTGCGTTTCTTATTAAGCAGTTTCTTATCAAAACACTATGTGTATTGGACAATTACCATAATTATGTTGCAAGTAGAAACTAAAAAGTGATTTTCTTTATTATTTCTTAACAAATAATGATCCAAGCACAAAAATATTTTATAATACATGGACTAAACCCATCAACTTATTTACAAAGGGGCTGTTGGAAGTTAACAAGGCAACATGCTACATAAACCATTTGAGAAGCTATTGGTGTTAAAGACAAAGGGATTGTCCTTCCTTCCAACTAGCAAAAACTTCTTCAAGCGTTCATTGAATCTCTCTACATGGATACGTGCCTTTGCAATGTGCTTGGTTTCTATTTCCTCTTCTTTGGTCAACCTTGATCTGCTTCCCAAAAATGCTGGTATTTTAATTGTTGCTTGTTTTTCATATAAAAGGTCTTGAATTGTAAAACCTTTATCCACAAGCAGGAGATCTCCTGGCTCAATATGATTTAGGATTCCACATTTTGCAGTAATGGTAACATCATCAACACTACCCTCATATAAGTCAGAAATGAAACATGCACTGCCATTAGGTGTAACTGCAATCAGAGCCTTGAAGGTGGTGTGGCGCTTGTATGATGAGTATACATTCCCTTGTCTGGCATAGTCCCTGGGAGTTTGACAACAGAATTCTGTGCAGTCAATTAGGCATCTCACATTTTTTAAACTCTTGAAAACAGGTGGTAATGATTCACTCAGAATATCCCTACTTGGAAACATGAGGAATTTTATCTCTTTGAAATGCAAGTAGATAAACTGAATCCAGGTGATAAATATGCTGCTGATCAGTGAGACTGATACACCATACATGTATGCAATTGTCTGGTGGGCAAAACCTCTCCTCAACTTTAATAATGTCAAAAATAATTCTTCTTTTGCATTAAATCTGTGAGTCCTGTTTTTCTTTATTTCACCAGAGGCATTCAAATTATCTTTTGTATCTGAATGCCAGTATTTCAGCTGGAATTTTGCTGGACCCAAAAAGTTATAAAGTGCATCAAACTGGTCAGGGAAAAGACCTAGAAAAAACTTAGATCTTTTTCTGCTGGCCAATGTTGATTCTGGGGACATTGAATTGATTTCCTGCTTGCTGTTTTCGTTGGTTTTTGACTGCATTTTTGCTTCGTTTCGTAATGGAATAGTTTCAATCTTGGACCCAAGAACATATTTGTCAAACATAGTCTGAGTTGCAGCCTCTGATGTCACAGACTGAAAAGTATGCTCGCTTTCCAGAATTTCAAAGCTCTTTTCTGGAATGATTGTCAGATCCTCTTTTGCTTTCTTTGTCTTCGAGGGCATTCCAGCCAAATTGAGACAACGTTTTCTTGGATTTCTTCTTCTTTTCATCCTCGACTCTGCCTCTTTCTCAGTTAAAGTTGCAAGAACTGGATCTGGATTTTCCTCCGTTGGGCCCAAGGCATTTTGAAAATGAAGCGAACAAATGTATGTGTCCTTCGTTATTTGTTTAATGCTAGAAAAGTCCTTCCTCCCACAAGCATGTAACCACCTTTTTTCGCGTTCAGATTTTCTATTTGCTTGGTCTTGCTCCCACTTGGTCATGCCTTCCTGGAGTCTTCCAGGCTTTGCAAACGGAAAGAGAGTCATTCCCTCTGGCATTCGATCTGGATATCTTGTATCTGACTTGCAGACAACCCAGCAACAATGCTTTGTTGTCGATTTTCTATCCATCACTGTAGGCCAAGGCTTGGTCGAAGCGAGAAATTGTTTGTCCGAGTATCGATCCCACAATGCAAAGCGCGCAAACGTCATAATCTATTTTTGGCTCCCAAAGAAAGCGCTATTTGAATTTTCTCCCATTGGATGTTGGAATTGGATACATTTCAAATGGATTGGTTTCATATCTTCCAATTATTGCTTCTTTATCTTGCAATGTTACCACTATCAGGTCTGGGATAGCATCAAAATTCAATGGCAGTTGGCATGTTTGTGATGTGTGATTGATGGCGATGGTCCTGATTTGTTGGTGATTGAACAAGAATCTGTCTGGGTGATCAAAGGTGAATGTTTGAATGTATTCCGACGTGATCTTGGGATTCAATTCATATTTGTAGAATCTGCATTGGAAATTGGTAATACTGATCTTGAGTGTTCTTGCTAAGTCTCTGTTTGCAAGTCTCTCACCTCTGGTTTGTCCATTGAAATAACTTCGGTCAGCTACGCATACGTAGAATTTAGGCTCATTACGTGTGAGGGTTATGTTGATGGAGTTGGCCATGCTGAACAGGATATCATTATTTGTGAAGGGATGATTTGGTGTGAATGTGGCCTTGATTTTCTCACCTTGCATGAGAGTCTTGAAGAAATGGAGTGCTTTTGCATTAGGTCCTGTGGGTGCTGCTCCGGGAACGATTCGTTGGTTTGACAATGTTCCTGATTTTTCAAATATGAATAATTGATCCATCAAACTACCATTGCTTTCTCTTGTTTGTTCTGAATTCAGTAGGATGTCCAAGTGATCAACAAACGCTTGATTACCAGAGTCTAGGGTTAAGTTCTGATTGTTGATTTGAAAGTTAATGTTCTTGAAGAGAGATGGAACCAAGTTATTTACAAATGAAATGTAATTGCTCCATACAACTGCTGGAACAAGTGCATTGTTGATTGGTAGATTATTCTGAAATACTTGAATGTCAAATTCAAAGGCCAGGGTTCATCTGTCCATATAGGCAGGAGCTTGTTGGGGGATGTTTAAGAAGATGTTCTCATCACCAACCCCTGGATTTTGAGATTGGGCAGGAATTTTGACTTCCATAACGCTTTCATAAATTGATTGAACGTTGATTTCAGGTTCATAAATCAACTTTTCACTACCAGTTTGTGATCCACCAAAGTTTCGCAAACCTTGGAGTTGGGGGGGTGTTTGAATATTCATTATTCATCGTTTGAATCACCGTTGCAACACCATAATGTTGATTTGCATCTCTTGGTTGCTGCCTTGTAGTATCTCCAGTAGTAGGCACTGTATTAGGTCTTGGTCCATGGTCAATAGGAACAGTTCCTTTGTGTAATTGATGTATATAGGAGGGAGGTCCTCCAAATGGATTTGCAGATTGTTCAGAAGGAAACGCCATCATTACATTAACACACCATCATTAACAAAAAAAGTAAGAACTAACAACAACTACTAGTAATGTTATTAATTTATCCATCCATAGATGGAATGGATTCAACACCACTGTTATCTCAATGTGAATTCAGGTTTTGACATATTTCGCAGCTGGTAGAGTGCTCTGCAGGTTCCTGGTTTAGCTCCATGCGATGTAAACTGGACAAACGTTGTATAATTGAATGTTGTACGAGCTTTAGGGTTACCACCCATTGTCATTGGTCTATTGTGACTTGGTCCAAAGCCAGGACGAGTTAGCTGAACACTTGAAGCATACCAAATGCCATTAAAGGGCATATGAAGCGAAAACTTTTATTCAAGTTTTTAAGACTTCAGACATTGCTTTACACGATGGCGTAAAAAGAATTTTTATTTGCAGCCTCTAAAGCTGCAAATTAGCGCTCCAAATTACCCAGGTCAGCCAAAGAATGTGGCGCCACACAAACGCGGTCAGGACGCTGCTTCCCAGACCTCGCAATCCACTTGTGACGTATTGTGTTTATCCCATTGATTTTGTGCGATCGATTTCCTATGCAGTGTCAGGTAAAATGAATGGAATGAAAACGATTTCTTTCATTGAAGGACATACTCCTACTCAAATATTTTTCGAATCGAACATACTTGCATACGATTGAGAAATAAAAATAATTGCTCATTCAAAGTTATTCGTAATTCCTTGTCTGCAAATATAATCTTAGATCTTAGATGTCTGTGAATTGAGTGATGCCCAAATCAGTTAAGAAACCACTGCCAAGATTTCGCAACAGCGTCTTAGAATGCAAATGTAGATGAAAAACGAAGTTTACGAGCTTGTTTGTAAAACCTAAATTTGATCCAAAACTAAAACGAATATGATTTAACACCAAACCTACCACGCTGTGGATGGGTCACTTTAACTTCAACCTTGATGAGCTGGCCTAACATAAACAGAACGATTTTCACGGCGGCGTAGCTTTTCCTGTCTACTCATCGTTGTAGAGTTTTCTTTTGGAGAAAGTACCCGGTCCTTCTGGAATAGACTCGAGAATTCCTAAGCTTGCAATTAAACGCCATTGGCTTGCTCTTTGCTTCACCTTTCGATTACTTCGACTCGAGTTTGCATGAAGGAATAACCACACAAGCACTGACGTAGACGGAACAACACGGAACTAAAGCTCTGCTGTAATGACTTTGATTGTGATGCAGTGCCAACGCAACGACATATTCTCTGCACGCCGAAATTAGCAGTAATGAAGTTCTTAGCAAGCATGACAAAAGGATGACGAATAAGAGAATATTTCCATTCAGATTGATTTTTTATACCTCTTTTTCTGACACAAAATACATTTACAGGAAGATTTGAAATACATTTAGGGGACAGATACAGAAAATTTTAAAATCATTTCACTGCAACAGAAAATTTTTGTCTGAAATTATCAATTATGAAATCAAATCTCCTTCAAGCCTGTCCCTCACTGATATGAAATGCAAATCTCAATTCTTTTATCTGGAATGAGTCTGGCTGTTAATTTCCATCTGAATTTGGATTAAAACCATATAGAAATGAACATGATATTAAATGTTGAATGAACTCCAAAGACATCCATGATGAAAACAGATCCTTACTAGCCAATGATGATACGAAGTTTGCACTACAGAGCTTTGGAATAAATAAACAAACATCTTGAATACTATCTTAGCATCTTTTCAGGTTACCTCCAAGAAGTATGTACCCCCACACAATGTTCTACTCTTTACATTTAAGCTCCGCAACAGCACAGTAGGCAACTTGCAAATAGAACAAAACAGCAAGATGTCACTGCCTTACAAGGTATAATACAGGTAAACAAATGCCTTTCACATTTAGGAAGTGTTGGAACCCAAATAGGGGGCATCAACAATGCACAGGAAGTTAAAATTTTGAAAACATCAAATTTTTTGAGACTTGAAATTTATTGATATCTCTAAGGACTGCACTGTAGCCAGGATTTTAGCAATTGATACAAATAAATAAATAGTGACTTCAAGAAAGGCATGTCACAAATTTCTTGGATGTGTGCCGCAATTGAGCGTTTACTGGAAATTGACTCAAATATCAGAGGGCCAACTTTGACTATCAATGTTTGCTGTCAACAGCGTAGGGCAAGGTGAGACTGAGACCCAAATATGTTTGATGAAAAAGCCGGAATGGCTATCTAGGCAGGGATCAGATAGTGTTTGGAACTGGTAGCACTTAGAACTTTAACCAAACTAAAGTCTGTCTCACATTAAATGTTAGATGAATTATCTGCCAACTAAAATCAAGAAAGATGCATTTTGCAAATCTCATCCTGACACTTCATTTGAAACAGTCTTTGGGGATATATACATACAGTGTTTAATAATATAGCAATAAGCACAACATTTATTTACAAATTCATAAGAACTTTACTGTCTGTTCTTCCACCTCTTGATAAAGTCTGTGCTGATGTGTGTGATATGTGTTCTGAATAAAGCTATATATACATGCAGGCAAGGGCTGTGTAAATATGCTGGCCCCAAACAAGGTAATTGAAGATCCAGGGTGCCATCCATCTTCAAGCTGTAGCTTGTAGAAGTCTGTAGCAAAAGGAATATTAAATTTAGTGTTTGATTCAAAGTAAGGAAACGTCAACAATCAGAACTCAATGAACTAGAATGGCCATTTTTCTGGCTTTACAAACATAATAAATACTGTAGGATTTCCATCCAAGCAGTGAAGACATACTGAATGACATTTATTGAAATGACCTCAATGAATGGGTCTACTGGGGGTAAAATGGGTAATTTTGGGGGTATTTGTGTAAGACAAAAAAAGTGAACAAATTGAGTAAAAATCTTCAGATACAGATTCTCTCTAGCTGCATCTGATAGAATGGCCCTAAAGTATTGAATGTTGTTTCAATAATTCATCATATACCATTGAATTAACTATTTTACCCTAACTATTTCACAATCTTCCTTTACACTGTATGAATTGTTTACCACTTTTACCCCCAGCAGACCCTATTGCAAGGAAAAGGGAAAAGGGCAGCAAGTCTTGTTCAGTTATCATTATTTTGCTGGTTTCAGAGTGATCTAACTGACTGTGTAAAAATAAAAGACAAAGCTTCAAGAAGAAATCTTGAAAAAATCTTTATGAAATTGATTTTTCTTTGTGAGCAAAAACCTGGAGACAAATATAAAGTAAGACTCCCAGTTGGTAACGTTTCAGAGTTACCAAACATATCTTGAATAGGCCTAAACCTTGAATTAGTATGATTATGTGGCGGTATTCCCATGCACTCTCAAATAATTCAGTGAAGCAGTTTCCACAGTTACACCGAAATGAAAAGGTGAACGCAAAATTATCCTTCGATGCTTGCACTTTTACCGATGCAACATGTGACAAGGAAAACTTGGCATAACGAGCCTGGGCCTATAACGCCTCTCGTCTCGATAGAATCCCCACATACCAAAACAATTTAAGGTCGGGCAAACAAGTTTCACAAACAGCCTTTCTCCAAAAGAAGTTACTTTATTAAGATCTAAATGTTAACTTACCACTCTTGTAACGAGACTTTGCCCTCAAATTTCGCTATAAGTTGTGATTGTCTGCCATCCTTGCCCTTGGGTTCATCTCAACGACGACCTCATATCTCGCTCTCACTCCACATCCAGGCTAGGCCCATCTACATCTTCAGATTCCGACGAGCTTGACCATTCAAAAGCCAGTGGCTCGTGATGGTACGGCAAATAAGGGCTAGCATCTTCTTCATCACTGGATGCATCGTCTGGGACCTGCCATTTGTCTGTTTCGCTGCTGGACATATATTCCGAGAGCACTGTACTTGGCTTGCCAACATGAGATGAGCCAACTTTGTGGGTGTCCCTCTCAGAATGTAATAAACACAATACGTCACATCCGCAAAAAGGCCGCTCACTCGCACCAGGCCCCGCAGTCACTTTTCCAGAGAATCTGAGTGCTTTCATTTGTTAATTACGCCACAATGGCTCATTAAATGATTATTTCAATAACATATTCGGAATCAGCGCCCATGAATTAATTATAAACATCGAAAAAAATTTTCACTTCATATGCCCTTTAACTGTTTTCAATGGATCCCCATTAATTCCTTTCCCACTCATCTCTCTTGACTGGTGTACTTACTTTGATGTTGTTCGTGTAAATGTTACTGTTTTTTCCTGATTTCGTTTCGTTTTTTTGAAACTAACTTTCTTTCCACCACCACCACCACTACCAGGGTTGCCATTTGGCCGATTTGACGGCCAAATTTCTCGATTCTGGTCGTTTTTTAAGCCCCTTGGCCGTCATAGAATGATTTGGCCGAAAACGCAAAAGTTGGCCGAATTTTGGCCGTAAATGGAATATCCGCAAATAAACAAAGGAAACCACTATTTTTCGACAATTGATGCTCAAATCCGTTGTAAAAATCTCAAGATTTCCTGTGTAAAAATGAGAAAAGTAGTAAAACACGAGCAAATATTTCAAATATGAAGGCGTAAAAGTTGTTCTAGCACACAAAGCTATTCCTAACTACACGTTTACTGGACACAATTGGCCGAAATTTGGCTATCATTTAGCATTTTGTTTGATTGGCCGAATTTGGCCGCCAACCGTAGCAATTTTGGCCGCCGACCATTTCGGACATCTGGCAACCCTGACCACTACGCCGTTTTTCTGGTTTGTTACCACTGCTTGTTAACTTTCGTACACCACCACTATCACTATTAACTACTGCTGTATTAGCATCAACTTGTTTTTTACCTTTCTTATACCTTCTTTTGCACTCTTTGCATCTCATGATAGCAGCAGCAATGATCTTCTTTATAACGCAAACCAATGTAAATTATTGTTGAGCAACAATAATGAAAGTGGGAATAGCAGTGAAAATTTGCAACAAGGTGGATCTCCTGCAAGTGGAAACCAACAGTAGATTGACAAGCAATATGTCACGGCACACACTCCACAATCAATACCCAGCATTTAACTTGTCAAGCTAAGGTTAATTAGATATGTAGTAGTAGTAAATATATATCTGTGTATTTTATATTAATAACAGTTATGATGATTGATATTTCATCATCAGCGACGTTGTACATTACCCAAACATCTACTTTCAAATTCTCTTGAATTAACATAGGTGCAGGGAGTTGCCAAAGCAATTTGCATTTGCTTAGCTCGAGAATGATGATTAATTTTGCCATCAAACTTGCACCTTCTGTTGCTGTTTTTAAAACAAAGCTTCTGTCAAAAATTCGCCCCAGTGCAAAGTCTGTCTTTGGTATTCATGATCCAATAGGCTTGAGTTATCTTTTACAAATAAGAGTTGGTCTTAGTAAATTGAATTTTCATAAATTCAAGCACAATTTTAGGGATACAGTGAACCCAATGTGCCCAACGAATGATGGCATTGAGGATACGGAGCATTTTTTGTTGCTTTGCCCATCATTTGACATTCAACGGCAAGATCTTCTCGCTGGAGTTTCGGAATTGTTACAACCTTTTGTCCAAATCGACACCCTTCCAAACAACGTTCTTGTTCAATACTTATTGTATGGTAATGAAGAACTTTCTAATGACGTAAACAGAAATATACTCGAACATACTTTAGATTTCATCCACAAAACAGGTCGGCTTGGATAACTTATTCAAACTTTCTTTTTACGCCACACAGCCACTAGGTACATTTTTCCCGTTTCTTTTGTAAGTCCGTTTCACATTTGATGTTAGGCACATGAAGCAAAATATGGGAACTTATCCATGCTAACCAAAAGTATTTGCGCAGTGTGTTGAGGGGTGGGGGCCTGGAGGAGGATCAGTGGCGATAGCAATTGCTATTGCTGTTGTTCTCTCTTTCGGGGTTCCTGTTGTTCAGCACATTCTCCTATGCTGGCCTGACATCCAATGTGAAACGGATTCGAGTAATTAATCGTATATTTAGCGTTTTGTTGGTATTTATTTAGTTATTATTTGCGTGTCTTTATGTTAATTGCCACAGGGTAGTCATTGTCCTTTGCTCCTTGTGGTCCTGTCCCTGTAGTGTTTGTATAGTTTGTATAGTAATTAGAAAGTATAGTAGGATGTAGATGTAAAATTTTAGATGAATATAGAAAAAAAAAAAAAAAAAAAAAGTTGCCATACATTCGTCCAAATGATTTTATTTCGTTGATGATGCATATTTCGTCAAACTCTATCATTGTATGCTATGGGACCCCACATACTTTCTGGAGCTCCTGTATCTGTCACTGTTCCATGACTCATTCGAGATTTTTCACTCATCATTCTATCAACATTCTTGTGATTATGGTGACAACGACGTTTGTGTTTCTTTTTGCCTCCTCCTCCTCGACCTACAGTAGAGTTCATAACAGGCCGTCTTGCATTTTTTAGCAATGTTGTACTATTAGTATTATTCCATTGATTCTTTACCAATCTATGATGATGTACTCTCCATCCTATTCCATATCCCTTAATTCCTCCGAATCGAGTACCATGTATAAACTTCAATCTGAAATCTGGGGGTCCACTTCCTGTTGGTTGCTGCATGATTACTATTATGTGTCATTATGTGTATGTGTATGTATTGCGTGTTGATACTGATTATTATAATGCATTATTGCAAATATCACTGATACTGGTTAGGTAATCTCTGTTGAATGCACGGAGATCTGCACGGGATTTGTCACTAGCGCAATACGTATCTAAGATGTGTCGCAAGTTCCTTTGCCTATTTATCTCATCTCTATTTCTAAACAATGCCTCTTCTTCAATAGAACCTGGAGTCATTGGATGCTGATTTATCATTTGAGCAGGAGCAGGAGCAGGTCGAGGAGGTGTAGGAGGAAGTGGTGATAAATCATCATCATCATCATCATCATCATCATCATCATCATCAATGTTTGGAATTTCAGGAATGGTATTGCAGGAGCTGCTGCCGCTGCTGGTTGTTCTCCTCTTCTTCTTATCCGTCTCAAGGGTGGTGGCTGCTCAAAGTCTTCTATTGAATCAACAGGACTTCCTGGTATTACTGGTGCATAACCTGGATTTGGTGAATTCATCATTGCAGGAATTGGATAATTATTTTCCCTATAATATTTTAATACTGATGCTTTCCTATTAGGTATTGCAGCTTGCAACAATGATTTGCGCTTAGCTGGAGTTACATTAGGTAATGCTCGTATGAAGTGGGAATCATAAAAATTATGTCCCGGAATTGGTCTTGCTCTAATTCGTTCAAGTGGTCTCCTCCTCCTTGCTGCTGGTGCTGGTACTGGTACTGCTGCTAGCACTGGTGGTTGAGGAATTGGCTGTTGTTGTTGTTGCAAGGGATATAGTTGATTTGCAATAGCAGCACATCGAAATTGACCTGCAAGTACTTGAGGTGGAATAGGTCGTGCTGCTGCTGCTGCTCGAGTTGCAATTGCTGCATCATCATCTCGATGATTTATAATGGGACTATGAATACCGTTATTAGGATTATATGTTGGAACTCTTACATGATCGTCATCAGGTGAAAGAATGGATTCATTAGAATCAGGACTTGTTTGGATAGAGTTTGCTTCACTATAAGCATCATCAGTACTATCAGCATTAGGAGTAGTTACTGATGATGCTGCTGGTGATTGATTAAAAATTAGTGGTGATTGATTGTTCAATGCTATTACTGCTCGCTGAGCTTCATTAGGACTACTACTGGTCCTGCTGCTGCTCCTGCTGCTGCTATTGGCATTACTTCCTGCATTGCTTAATTGTTGTGGACCATGTTGGAGGATTGGAGGACTACCTAAGGTGGTGGGTGATTGATGAGTCGTAGCAGCAACTGCAATTTCCGCATCTCTTTCTTCTTGACCAATACGAAAATCAAGATTTCCCAACATTTGTAATATCTCATTATCTCTTGCTTGCATGTTTGCTTGTAATATTCTTAATGCATCAGTATTGACAGGAGTTAGAGGAGTATTTAATGGACTTCGTCTTGTTGTTGGCCTGTTTTTTGTGCGTTGATCATCATCATCTCCACCTTTCCCAACAACAAAATACTTATTATTATGAAGTATTTGTTGGTGCCTAAGTACTGATTTTAATAGCATATTGTTGTTGTCTTGTTGTCCTCGTGATCTTCTTCTTTTTCCACCTTTAAGAGTACTTTGATCATGGTTAAATGACCATTTTCTATACTTTGACACCATAGTAGAAGATGATGGTCCATAATGAGAGAGACTATAATTTTCCAATAAACCCATGATTATATGATTGATTACGTGATCCAAATTCACTACTACTACTACTTAGTAGTTACTAGTACTACATCCATCTACATTTATGTGTGTCTTTTTCCTACATACAACATACATCAATATAAGTCATTGTATCAGTCAGTTAGAATCATCTGATGAATCCGTACAGCTGCAATGACCGCCAGTTCCACCGCATCTCTCGCAATACATAGTACAATCAATGCACTTTCCACAATATTTTCCAGTTTTGCGCTTACATTCACGATCATGATCATCATCATCATCATCATCACCAGTTTTATCTCCTTTGTTTTTCCAATGCCAAGGCCATACCTTACCATTTGGATCCAAAATGTGTTCCAATCCATTTCATATGACAGTGTCAAATGGTCCATCACGCTTGTATGGCAATTCGGTCATTCCTGGATATGGGTATCGCATTCGTTCGTACAAATAATCATGGTGAGCTTGAAATTTCTCCAATTGACGATTGGTCATTTACGTTGGATCACAACACGCATCAATTGAAAGTGAATCATCATCATCTGCATCATCTTGTGTATCTGTATCTGTATCATCTTCTGTTTCATCATCATGAATGATTGTTCTGTTTGTTGTTTCTAAGGATCAACCAACACACAATCAATAAGTAAACAACTTAACAGGCTTGCTCATTATTCCTAGTTTCAAACATCGTTTATCACGTTCAAGGTCGTTTGCCATTATCATCAAACAATGTGGAGAATCTGGACGTAAGTTAACCCTATTAGTACTGGGGGGGGGGCGTTTTTCGCCCCCCTAACACACTTTTCTACATTGCATGAAAACGGCCTGTAATTCAACCACCAAACCTTGTGACTTTTAGTCAAATTTAATTGGCAATTAAATTTTTAACATTTCATTGTTCTAAATATGATCATGTGACCACAGCAATGCCATATTTGGAGAGTAGTCAACAAAACATTCTTAAAACCTCAATAGATTTTGTCTCGATTGTCGGATTGATCTTAAACATACACCATTCGATTGCATTTGATGAGTAGTTTCATTTGATATGTATATATTTTATATTTGCTGACATCAGCAAAATTTAATATCTATGATGTCATTGACACTTATGACGTCATTGATCTAATGAATAAATGTAAGATATGAAAAATTGTTGTCTTTTTTGCTTCAACTTATTTATTTGATTACTTCTGAGTCCATATTTAGTAGATAAAAGGACAAGACTTAGAAATAAATGAAAAGAAAATCTTTTCATGGAACAAAAGCCAATTAGAAGCTAATTGTGCTAAAAATAGAAACTAAAAATATCTAAAAAGTATGTATTTTAAATCTGCAGCATGTTTCCTACAATTTGAGACAAATTTGGAGAAAATTGGACTTCAGATATATTAAATAGAATTTTTCTTGTTAAAAAGGTAAAAAATTGCGAATTTTCCTCTGTTTTTTGGTTGCCTAGCAACGAAACACGTGACTAATTAATTGTCATTGTTACATTCCAATAGTTAATTGTCTAAAAAACAATAGGAGTAAGTCTTATTGTTATATCTCTAGTGGTTTCGGAGAAAAAGAGGGGGGGACGAAAAACGCCCCCCCCCAGTACAAAGTGAGTAAAAAATCGTCCAGTACCAAGAGGGTTAATGCGTATGTAGGGATAATCTTCTGGCGATGATTCTGATGTAAAGAAATGCCAAATTTTATTAAACATCTCTCGACCTTCATTGCCATTTGGAAACATTTGCAAACGTAAAGTTTGCAGTCTGTCTTGATGAGGAGGATCTCTAAATATATACTTATAATCACATTGTAAACTTATTGTCTTTGCAAGTTGTTGTTGAGGATACATGTCTTGCCATAATAAAAATACATTCAATTTCTTATGATGAGATTCTCGAGTAAGTACATTGGAAATCTCTTCTGATTTTACCATTTCTATCATTAAATCATCCAATATTACGATAGATTTTTCTGGTATTGCTCTTATCCTATCTATCACCCGAGGATTTTTCAATTCTCCTTTAAAGTATTCAATCTTTGGAAGTCGATCTTCTTCTCCATAATTCTTATAATTTTCTTTCATAATCTCATTCAACTTGTTGAAATCTTTTCCATTTTCTGTTCCATAAATCCAGAATATTCGCTTTTCATATTCGCCTGTTTCATCAATAGTATATAATCTCCATTGACTCAAAATATCATATAGCAACGTAGTCTTGCCGCTCTTTGACTTGCCAACAATTAAACATGAAAATGGAACTTTTAATCTAAGATCATATGTTTTTCCTAGATCTTTAATTAATCCATTTTTATAATCATCCAAGTATGATTTAATGTTATAATAATCCGTTTGATTCATTTTTTTTAGTGGATTATCTACCTTCAACAATGCTTGTAATCTTTCTTCTTGACGCTCCTTGTACTTATTATAATACTCAAATAACTTTGCATGTTTAGCTTGCAAAGCAAGTTCTATTTCTTCATCATCATTTATATCATGAGCATCTCCTCGTCTACGTTTTTGTCCTACCTGGTGGTGGTTCCTTCCTGACCCATACAATGACTGACCACGTCCTGTTTTATTGAAATCTTCATCAATTCTTAATAACCCATGCAAGTCTCTATAACGTAAGTTATTAAGTGCATCTCTTCTCGATTTCTTAGTTAACGATGACGACGACGATGACGAGGAGCCTTCTCCACCACCACAACCGATTAGCAGTGCGCCCATTAATTTCCTAACATCTAACATAGGCATGATTGATGAGTGCTTTAATGAATAATGCTAACTTACCATTGATTTGCTCTTTATGTTTCTTATCCTCATTATCATCATCATGATCATCATCATGATCATTGGTTGATGTTGAGATGTCATTTTTTATAACATTCATCATCTTCAACAAGCATTGATGTAGTTCCTTCTTTTCTGCTTCATTTTCAATTGCATCATTGACTCCCTGTTTAAACTCTTGCAATTGTCGTAGTTTCTTCTTGGTTTTATCCGACTTCTTTTGCAGTTTCTTATTGTACTCCATACCCACTGCATGTTGCATGTTGACTTCCATTGTATGATAATCTCCCAACATTCCCTTTATGCCATTTTCCGGCATGCTTTCCAAAAGCTCATCAAATGCATCCTTGTCATAGGTCAAATGAATTTGCTTGTTCAATGGACGTGGAGAATACGTGGTGGTGGTGGTATCATTATCATCCTCAACCCATTTGCGATGTGAGCCCCATCTATACCACTGTCCATCGTGTAAGGTTACTTGAAAATTTTTTGCATGAAATTTCTTTGCCATTTCATCCCATTCAGCATTGCTAATTTCCAATGCTGATGTATCAATAGTTGAATTTTCATCTATTGAACATGGTCCTTCAATAGCACTTGGATCATCAACTGGAACATATGGATCAGCACCAGCATCATCATCATCATATCGTATTGGTGATGTCTGTGGAGAAATTGCACTACTCATTTGATAATAACCATCGTCATGATCCTCGTCCTCGTGGTCACTACTATAACTAGGAAGCATATCTGGCATTGAAGGTGTCATCGGTGGTTCTTCATCATCCTCAATTTCTTCTTCTTCTCCTTCCGGTACTTCTTCAGCTTCATCATCTATGAATGGATTCTTTTCCTTACTTTTTTTTGAACTTTTCTTCTTCTTCTCTTTCTTTTTCTTCTTTTTATCCTCATTATCGTTATCGTCGCCGTCGTGGTCGTTTTCCTTGCGCTTTCTCTTTTTGTTCTTCTTTTCTTTGGCACTGACAATTCAATCATAATGCATCCTTGTCATTAATGAATTGGGTAATGGGTTCTTTTTTGTAGGATCATCACCATCTACTTTGTTTTGTATGATTTCCGTGATTGCATTTTTCAATCCTGCCTTTGCCTGCTCAACCTCTTGATCTCTTGCTTGACTCATTGCAAGAGCAACATTGCGAATATGTTCATCTTTAGCCTGTTGGAAGTCTTGCTCAGCCTGCATGTACAACTGTTGTTTTTCTTCATCAGTCGTATCACTCGTAGTAGTTGGCTTCTTCTTTTTTGGTGCTTCTTTCATTTTCATTTTAACTTGTACTGGTAGGCTTACTCCTCCCGATAATCTATGCATGTGCTCTGGAACGGGCATATGTTGATTCGTCAACTTCATCTTTTCAATCCATACCTCGGCATAATCATCTACCTCTTCTGTTATTTTGGGAAAATTTACATCTGTATTCATCAATTGTAATGCAAGAGCAGCAAAATAACAAGAAAAATGGTAGATGATTATTCCGATTGTTGTTGTTGTTGTTGTTGTTGTTCTACCTCAAATAATGAATGAAGCTTATAATGATACTAGCACACCACAATGGGAAAAGACCACCTTTAAGAGACGACAACGTCAGAAATTACAAGCCTACCAGCAATTATACATTGAATATGAAAACATATTCAAAAACACCCACAAGCGACACCATGCTGATATCCTTGCTGGATTGTACAAATTTCAAGTTCAAAAGGCATTGAGAACACTATTCATCATACCCCGTGCCAGCCCCAAAAAGATGAAAGAAGCAAAGTTACTATGGCTTCAATACTCGTCATTGAGCAAATCGCAGAAGCTTCTCATGTTGTCCCTCGCAATCGTGAATGCATTGTGGATGCAGTTACTCGTGTGCTTACCAGTAAGCATTGTTGGCATGATCTTCATTGACCTTGCATGACCTTCTAGCCAGTCTTCGAATTTGTTTGATGCATGGCACTCAAAGCAGATGTCTTGGTCGTATCTGTGCATCATTAACGTTGTTAGTATTGGACAAGGAGGATGACTTCCTAAGAACAATTCCTTGCTCAGTTGCCTTTTCCAGAATACCCTTTGTACTGTGTCGTCGGCTTTTGCGTTTTGGTTTGCACATTTCCTGATGACGTCAACCAGTTCGACGAGTGGAGTGTCGCTGAATGCATGCTTTCCTACGTATACTCTGATCATTTCGTTGTATGATTCTTCTACGCATGTTTCTTGTGTGCTTCGTAGGTTGAATCTACCTGCGATGCTGCTTGCTCTTGGCCTAGCCTCGAAATCTTTTCAGAACTTAGAGAAATGTTCAAAGTATTACAGCATTTATATGCCTCGGGTGGGTGGGTGGGATGCCTCGCGGGGGCCCCCTGGGGTGCGGTTGTTACGTGCTTTTGTTTTTTTTAACCCTGCTGTGTTTTTTGCGGTTTTGCTGCGCACCTTGCTTCGCGCATCTTAGCACTGGAGCAGGTCCACTAACCTCTTGCCTAGCCTTGCTCTGTGCTCCAGTCTCGTTTTCGCGCTTTTGTTTGTGTTTTGCCTTTTTTTCGCGCGGAGCAACTTTCTTGGGTACCCCAATGTTCGAGTGGAGCTGCTCCAGCTCCAGGGCGTGGCAGTTTTGTGATTCAATGAGTAGGCTTGTTTTTTGCTAATACTATTACTATGCTAATATATTGAGTTCATACTTCAGTTTATACATGTCAGCTTATGTGATTTCCCACGTGCCAAAGTCTTCTTCGTCTTCGTCTTCTAGCTCGTCTTCGCTCTCTGATTGAAATAGATCCGGCACGCCTTGCTGTGTGAGTGTTGGTTCTTCTGCGAAGTCTTGCGGCCTTTTCATCCTGTGGTAGTCTTCGTCGTACCCATTTTGCCGCAGTCTCAGGTTCTTTTTCACGTCGTATCCCCACTCCGGCATTTCTGCGGCCCATTTCATGAACTTTCGCTTCCATCTTTTGACGTTGCTCTCTGCCAGGTTGTCGACGATTTCTTTGATGTTTGCCGGCGTTCCGTTAGCTCCCGTGATGGTGGTCTTGTCGTTGTAGTTGTTGAAATATGTGAACTCGTATCCTACCACGTTCATTTTGACCTTTAACTTCAATATCATGAATCTGTTGAGTAATAATTGCCCCTCGTGCAGCTCGTTGAAGGAATTCGCCATGACGACCACTTTTGAATTTGCTATGACCTTTGTCCCACTTTCGTATTTGCCAGAGAATACGATTCCATTCTTGATTGATTCCAAGATTTGTAGGCTCATTTTCGGCTCAGTTGCACGTGTGGTGTCAAATACGAAGGCTTCTTTTTCTGGATTTAGGGCACATGCCACGTCTTTTTTGTTTGTGGAGTCGAAGCTTTGTCCGTTTTGAGTGAGGGTAATGTATTGCGTGAGCTAAGTTTTTCCTTGGTTTCCTAATTCGTCCACTACGAACAGGATTTCCCTGTCTCCTTGCATGCTGATTAATTTCATCACGACGTGTTGCCATGGTTTGAGTGTCGCATTCTCAAACTGTTCTTTTAGTACGGTCATTTGCATGTCTGAACGCAGCGCGTTGGCTGCCTTATCCACGGCCTGTTTGCATATGTAATAGTCCATGCCATACGCTGCCTTGGTGGCTTCTGTTCCCTGTTTCGCTGCCATTTTGGCCATCTCGCCCATTTCTGCTTTGTCTCTTTTCGTGTGACTGTCCTTCTTTGGTCCTTTAAACACAATCGGGTCAGAGTCCTCTTTCGTACAGTATACATAGTTGTCATTTAGTGAACTATGAGCAACTTCCAGGTGTGCGTTGCCTTCGAATATGGAGTAGATGTGGCGCATTGTGCCTTGAAAACTTCGACAATTAAAGTATTCCACGTATCCTTGAAGGTGGCGTGTTTCCGTGCTTGGAGCTAGCTCTCTTCCTACTACCAGGTACTTTATGGACTTTTGCTCCGGTAGCTCCTCCATTTTTCTCCATGGTTCATCAACATTGTAGTTGTTGAGCGTAAAGGCCCACCTTCTATGTTTCGAAGGCTTGTCGCCCGTTTGTGAACTGCTTACTGTCGACTGTGCCATCTTGTCGTTCGCTTTGACTGTTTGGCGGTTCTAGCCCAGGCAGGTTTTTATACATGGACAGTCACGTGTAAAATAATAAGGATCATGTGATGCAATCTACTCTATCGCAGTCTAACCTTTGATCTAACCCTTTGACCCCCGGTGTCTGTTTGTTTTTGTTCTTTTTCTACTACTAATAATTACTTGTTTTTTCAAGCGATAGCGTTTTAAATGTCTATTTACAAGTTCTTCCAATAACGTGCTCTTCTCTTGTTCGATATCCTTCGCTTCATCACTGACATCTTTCTCGTTGCGTTTGCGAATGCTTTGTGTCGTTCTTCTATTTGCTGTTCGTGGTCTGTGTCTCCAACCATTTTCAAAATCCAATCATCCCAATGATTGATCATGTAAGCTTGTTCATTGTATGCTGACCATTCTCCTTTTGTTCCGAACCAGTTGTTGAATGGAAGTGTTGGCTTTGCTGCTACTTGGTAGTGTTTCTTTGCCAGGATTCTTCTGTTTCCTTGGCATGCCCAAGTGAAGTTGATCCTTTCTTCCCAAGCTGTCGTTACTTCACATTCCTTTTCGAGGTTGAATGAGTCGAGTGCCATGTACATGAATGGTACTGGCTTTGTTGTTCCACCTACTGATGGATGCATTGCTGATGTACAATTAAATGACGTCACGCTAGGCCAGTCTTCTCTGTTGATTTGGAGCGTTGGTTTTCCAATGTTGTATTGACTTGTTTGTAGCTTCAAGTAAGCATCCTCTTTGTCTCCAGTTGTGTATTGTTTGTCCCATGTCCAAAAGTGTTTGCTTGTTTTTTTTCTTTGCTAATTGCTGGAAGTAGATTGCTCCAGTACTCATTAGTTCTCCTCTTCTGTCATTTTTCTCTATCTCGAGTCCTGTCGCTTGCATCATTTGACGGAGGATCGTTCCTGGTACTTCTGATTTGTAGAGCCAGTCATTTTGTTCCCATTCTACGCTTTCTTTCCAGATGAAGTCTTTCTTTGGTCTGTGCCAGTAGAATGGCCGCACTGGGTTTGATGAAAAAGAGTGCCTTTCCATAATTCATTGTTGATCGTTGGTCCATCATAACTACAACAATCATTGCCTCTATTTCTTGGTTAATGACCAAGTTTTCACCAGCTGCTATGGCATCCTCTGTGCAGTATTTAAGCATCTGGATTATGCGTCTTATGCATTTAGATGCACACTTAGATACCTTGGCAAATTTATTATCAAGCTGCAATCCTTGGAGAAAGGATGTCCTCACTTCAATTCCAGAGAATGGCACAAAAAGCACGTGCGTCAGAAGCCTGAAAGGAACGGCATACCGGATAAACGAGACCCTATGACCCCTATGACCTCTATGACCTAGACTGGTAATTTGAGCATGATTTGATCAATGAAATGCAGAAAATAGGCTGAGCTTTTCACAGCTTTATTATGAGCCCCTGTTGAGAGCAAGGTCTACCGCAGGGACTCAAAGGACTCATTGTCATAAGTCTATCTAGAATAAATGACTATTGTCAAAGTCATCTTCATAATGTACATCTTGTCCGTCTTCCTCAACCATGTTGTCATGACGAGTGTCATCCGAATCCAGCTGGATAGACCTTCAATGCAGCTTTTTGAACAGAGGTCTCTTGGAAGGGGATCCATAGACCCTCTCCTTCCATGCAATATTCTTGTTCAATCGGTGATCTAATGATCTTATCAGTCCAGTGAGTTGATGAGCCCGCCATGCTAAAGTTTTCATCACAAATGTGTGGTCAGGCCCATCCTCTTCATCCAACATTAATTTGTTGTTGACACCTTTTGTTGCTCTTCAACCCCGGGAACATGTTTGGAACGATTTAGTAGCCGAAGATAAAAGAAATCCAATGAAGCAACGCTGTTGAAATGCGCTAAGAGAAAAATAACATAAACAAACAGTTGGATATCGACGCAACTGCTGATTATAACTATGTATGGACATGTATGAAAGGATACTACACATTTGTAAGTGGATGTCCCCATACCCGAATAAAAAAGGCAGTCCTTTTACAAAATAAGCACAATGGATTTATTAGTTACAAATATTTTCACAATTCTTGCCAAATAGTCCCGTATCAACAGAACTCCTTCTAGTACAATTTCCTTTTGCCTAGACATCTTGCTAGATTTCAGTTTCCTAGTTTACTTGATATGACCATGCATGTTCTTTCTCAAAATTTCCTTAACATTGCATAATTCCAAACACAGCGGTTAAAAACATAATTGACAAGAGACTGAATCTGTTTCCTCAAAGAGCTTCAGGGATCTCTATAAGATTGATCCAAAAGCAGCAATCTTTACAAGCTTAGACATCTCATTGTTCAAAGAGAATCCAAGGGAGAGCAGCACAGTGAATCACTTTGCAGAACTGTTTCTGTTATATAAGACCACGTATACAAACAATAAAAATTCCGAAAACATGAAAGTTTCATCAAATTTTGCCTTGCTAACGTTTTGGTGGAGCACGCTCCGCTCCACTTGTTTTCTTGTGTCAGAGGGTACACAGAGAATGCAAGTTTGTTTGTTTGTTTGCTATTACTATGCTAAGATATTGAGTTCATACGATTGTCCATGTTCCAAAGTCCTCTTCTGTGCTTTCTTCAACTTCTTCTGATTCTGATTCCGTTTCGAACAATTCTGGCACTCCCTGGTGCGTCAATGTTGGCATTTCTTCCTCTGATTGCAAGTCCTGCGGCCTTTTCATGCGGTGATATGCCTCGTCGTATCCGTGTTGCCGCAGGCGGAGGTTTTTCTTTACGTTGAATCCCCACTTTGGGAGCTCCGCTGCCCATCTGCAGAACTTTCGTTTCCATTTCTTCTCACTTCCTTTTGCCATTGCTTCGACCAGTTCCGGTGTGCCATTGGTTCCGAGGACGGTCTTCTTGTCGCCGTGTTCATTGAAGTACGTAAATTCGTACTTAACTTGCTGCATTTCCATTCTTAGTTTCAATATCATGAACCTGTCCAGGCTTAGCTGCGCCTCGTGTTGCTCGTTGAATGTGTTGGCCATTACCACCACCTTTGCGTTTGCGACGATCTTGGTGCCGCTTTCATATTTCCCGCTGAAAACTATTCCATTGTTTATGCTTTCTAGGATCTGCAAGCTCATCTTTGGCTCTGTTGCACGCGTGATGTTGAAGACGTATGTTTTCTTTTCTGGGTTGAGTGCGTATGGAACATCCCTCTCGTTGGTGCTGCCGAACGATTGTCCATTTTGCGTAAGTGCTATGTATTGGGTTAACCATGTCTTCCGTCGGTTTCCGAACTCGTTGATTACAAAGAGGATTTCTCGGTCTCCTTGCAGTTCTATCATCTTCATTACGACGTGCTGCCATGGTCTGAGGTCCGCGCTTTCAAATTGTTATTTCAGTTCTTTCAGTTGTATGTCGCTTCTTAGTGCATTCGCAGCCTGGTCTACTGCTGCCTTACTAACGTAGTAGTCCATTCCATATGCTTCTTTGGCAGCGTCGGTTCCTCATTTTGCGGCCATTTCTGCCATTTCCCCTATTTCTGTGTGTTCCACTTTGGTAGCACTGCTCTTCTTCTCTCCCTTGAAGATGAATGGATCGCTGTCCTCCATTGTACAATAGTTGTAGTTGTCCTGGAGCGTTCCGTGTGCTATTTCCAGGTGCACGTTCGTCTGGAATATGTCGTAGAGATGCCTCGTTGTACCCGTGAATGATCTACAGTTGAAATATTCAACGTAGCCTTGGAGGTGTCGTGTTCCCGTAGTTGGAGCTAATTCCCTGCCAACTACGATGTACTTTATCGTTCGTTGCTCTGACGATTGTTCTTGTTTCCTCCAAGGCTCTTCTCCATCATAGTTGTTGACCGTGAAGGCCCAACGTCTGTATTTTGTTGGCCTTCCGTTGTCCTGCGAGTTGCTTACTTGTGACTGAGTCATGGCGAGTTCGTTTGAGGATGGCGGTGCTAGCCCGAGCAGGAATTTATACAGAAAAGAGTCACGTGTCAATCATACGATCGTGTGCTGAAATCTAATCTACTGTGGTTTGACCTACTTGACCCCCAGTCTCTTGTTTGTTTTTTTGTTCTGTCCTATTGATTAAAATTTATTTGTTGTACAGCCTTATTTCCATTTTTTTTAGTTTTTACATACACAATTTTTTTTCATTAAGTTAAACAATAGCATTTTTAAAAGAGTCAATTGTTTTGGAGTCTATCACTGACTGTGGCAACCTGTTCCAGTCATTAATCGTACTTGGAAAGAAAGAAAAGTCATAATAATCTGGTCCAGTTTTTGGGATTTCATATGCTTGGTCATGGCTATGTCTAGAAACTCTTGAAGATTGTTTGATATGTTTATCTTTGTCAACTGCTACCAGACCATGATGGATTTTATAAAACATAGCAAGTCTCTGTTTTGTTCTCCTTTCCTCCAGGGTTTCCCATTTCAATTCTGAAATCATATCAGTTACACTTGCGAATCTATCATGTCTGTTTGGGACGTAACAAGCTGCTCTTCTTTGTACCATTTCAAGGGTGTGGATATTCTTTTTTGTGTATGGATCCCAGACTGTTGTAGCATATTCCACAACTGGTCGTACGATTGCTTTGTAGGCTTTTGATTTCAACTCAGGCGAGTTTATGCGAAAATTCCTTTTGAGAAAGTTAAGGGATCTTGTGCCTTTACAAGCTGTGTGGCTGATATGCTGATTCCAGCTTAGATCCTTGGACAGTGTTACTCCTAGGTATTTGGCAGAGCTAACATGGCTCAGACTTTGCCCATGGAGGGTGTAGTCATATATGATTGGGCTCCTGCTTCTTGATATAGTGAGGATTTGACATTTCTCTGGATGGAATCGTCTCTTTTGTTCCATGGAATGTTTTCACCCAATCGATATCAAGGAACTCTCATCGTTGCACTTTGTACCATTGCCCTTGCTTCGACCGGCGTTGGATTGTAAGTTTCCCATTGCAGTTCCGGTCCACGTGTCATCAGCTTTGACAATAATGGCATTATTCGCATTGTTCTCCATATACTCCATGGTAATAACCAGTGAATGTCGTTGTCGCCTTCAGCTGCCATTTGCCTTGGTATGTTTGACATTAGCGGTGAAGGTCCCGGAAGCATGTCTACCCTTTGTTCTTCTCCCTTTGGGAAGTTTCTCAAGCTCTTTAACAGCAGGTCTCCTAAGTGATACGTTGATTCTCCAAAGTTTGCTACTTCCGGTCCTATGTCTTCCATTGCTATTTTCCTTAGTTGATGCATGCAGTCCTTGTACGTCCTTTTTTTCAATCTGGGTGGATACGTCATGTCGTTTAAGTTGTAGTAGTTGCCATTGCCATAGTATGGTCTCATCTTCGTTGGATGCTTTCTGTAGTGTTGTATTCTGTTTCTGATGTCTTCCCTAGACGTTGATGGTATCCATTGTGGTGCTTCATGCGGATATCGTGGTCTTTCTCCCAATCTTTCGAATGGTACTTCCCGCTTGATTAGACCACTTACTGGATGATCTGGATACAATGTGTCTGCCTCGTCTTCGTTTATGTCATGCAAGTCGTAAAGTATGTCATTTAGCATGATGATTTGGTCCTCTACGTCTCTGTAGCCTTTGCTTCCTGGTTTTTTCTTATGTCTGACCAAGTCCCAAATGTTTTTCCTTATTTCGCGCTGCGTCCATTCCTGCATGCGCCATTTTTTGTCATCGATCATTGCAAACCAAGCCCCTGGTTCGATGAATTCGTCATGTTCGGTGAACTGTGGCCTAAAGAAAGATCTGCGCCATGGATATCTACCTCTTTCCATGTATCTTTGCGCATCATTACCACCAGGTATCCTATGGTATCTTCTATGCGGCCACCATTGCGTCCTGTTAGCTCGAGGCATGACTCAGAAATGACAACTTTTTACCTTGTTTCAAAATTTATAATACCTTCTACGTCTATATCTACTGTTAAACCAGCCTCGTTTACGTAGTCTATACTGTGCCCCTAACAACGGGTTCCATTGTCTCATTGGTCGCCTTCGCCATCTTCGTCTCCAAGTGTACCTAGTCCCTCGTCCTCTGAAATATCTTCTCCGTCGATGGAAGTGTCTGCGTCTGTAGAAGCATCGTCGTCGATGCCACATTCTGTTTGGTAGTCGTATTGCCTAACGCAGTCAAATCTGATCTTTCGCTCGTCTAGTGATAATTTGTGTTTTCCGTGTTCTGGGTCGATCGATCTCGGTGCGTGCCAGAAGGCGCTTTCGACCAGCGTTGTTTGTCCACCAATCAGGAGGTTTGCGAATTCGATTCCTTTGATTAACCCGAAACCACTTAGCACCAGCGTCGTTACTTCCGTTGGTATTGCGCACTTGTACAGTCTGTCAACGTCGATCTTTAGGTTCACTTCGAGGTAGTCTCCGATGTGTGCTCCTATGAACTTTGCGATGTCGATTGCTCCAATCACTAGTTGCTGTACGTTGTGTGGCTCGCCTCTTTCTAGCTCGTCTGCAGCATGAATGAGCGTTAACATTGATTCACTGATCTTTTTAGTCCACTTGTCATCTGGTATCCATGCATCGTAGCCTTCGTTCGTGCATTGTTTTACTATGTTTGCATGCTGCGTCCCGAGGTCAAAGGTCTGGATTACCATCGTGTCCGTTTTTTCTTCGTTGAGTAGGTAAGCTTCCATTGATTGCGTGTTGAGCCAGCTGTGCTTCCTTGTTTTTCCCTTCCATGCATCTTTGCTGACTTCGAACAGGTCCTTGACTGGCACGTGCGTTGTGTTATCGCTGAAGTTTTCAACGACTTCCTTTGCCACTTTCAATGAGTTGTGTATGCAGTTTGAAGTGTGTGGCCCCACTGGCATCGTCTTCATTATTCTCATTGCCCTTGCGTGACCTTCTAACCAATCCTCGAAGGTGTTTGCAGAGTCGCATTCAAAGCAGTAATCTTGTGGTTGTCTTTGCATGCATAGCGTTGTCAATAATGGGCATGGTGGATGTCCACCCGTGAAGAATTGCTTGCTCAGCTGCCTCTTCCAAAACATGTGTTGTATTGCTTGGTCGTCTTTATCTGTCTTGTTTGCGCAACATCTTATGGTGTCCATCATCTCCACTTTGTAAGCGTGGCTGTCCGTTTGGTCGTATTTCTCAGCGTACACTCTCATCGCCTCTCCGAAGCTTTCTTCGTAGAAGTCAACCCCTGCGAGGTCGTTTCCCATCATCGTTAGGTCGAATTTTGTGCATAGTTGCTCGACTCTTGGCCTAGCCATGAATTCCTTTCTTATCTTTGAGAATGACATTGTAATTTCTTTCTTTCTAGACGTCCGTTCGCTTTGCTCTCCGATCGCAGACTGATAAATGCCCCAAGTATTACAGCATTTATTGCTTCTGAGGAGGGTGGGTGGGATACTACGCGGGGTCCCCCCTGGGGTGCGCCTGTTGTTTTTTTGCTGCGCCCTGCGTTTCCTTTGTTTTTTTGCGGTCTTTGTTAGTGCGCACCTTTTTCTGCGCATCTTGGCACTGGAGCAGCTCTGCCTGATCGTTGCCTTGCTCCGTCCTTTGCTCCGTTCTCGTTTTCGTTCCTTTGTTCGCGCCTGCGCCTCGCTTTCGTTTGGAGCAACCTTCTCCTGGAGCCAACGTTTGAGTGGAACTTGCTCCGCTCCAGGGCGTGTCCCAATCTTTTTTTGGGTGAGTCAGAGTGTGATTCACTGAGTACGCTTTTTTTTACTAATGCTATTACTATTCTAAGATATTGAGTTCATACATTTTTTTTGAACGTTCATTCGACTTGCCAATCACCGTGGTAACTTCCGTCTTCGTCTTCGCCTTCGCTGCTATTGAATGGATCAGGTACGCCTATTTGTGTGAGTGACAGTTCGTCTTTGGCGAAGTCCTGCGGCCTTTTCATCCGATGCATTTCGCCATCGTACCCGTTTTGTCTTAATCGAAGACATTCGTTGACGTTGAATCCCCATTTGTACATGGTTGCGCCCCATTTCATGAATTTTCTCTTCCAGCGCTTTTCTTTCAGTGCCATTTGATCAACTATCTGCTTGATGTTTCCCGGTGCGCCGTTCGGACTAGTCACCGTCTTTTTCTCGCTTGCCTTTGTCCAATAAGTGAACTTGAAGCCTACTTCGTTCATCTCCGGCTTCAGGTGAAGGATCATGAATCTATGGCAGCTTAACTGTGCTTCATGTAGTTCAGTGAATGTATTCGCCATTACCACTACTTTGGCTCCTGCCACGATCTTGGTTCCTGATTCGTATTTGCCGCTAAACACGATGCCATTTTTGATCGATTCTAAGATCTGAAGGCTCATCTTCGGTTCCGTCGCACGAGTCATATCAAAAACGAATATTTTCTTCTCTGGGTTGAGAGCGTAGGCGACGTCTTTCTTATTTGTACTGTCAAAGCATTGACCATCCTTTGTCAGCGTAATGTACTGTGTGAGCCACGTTTTGCCTTGATTCCCAAGTTCATCTACCACGAACAATATTTCTCTGTCTCCTTGCAACTCCAATAGCTTCATTACTACATCCTGCCATAGCTTCAACGTGGCGTTTTCGAACTGCTCTTGCATTGTAGCCAATGCAATGTCTGAGCGGAGTGCATTTGCAGCCTTGTCCACTGCGTTTTTGCTGACATAGTAATCCATGCCAAATGCGGCCTCCGTGCCTTGCTTTGCTGCCATCTCAGCCATTTCGCCTATCTCAGCGTGTTCCACTTTGTTTCCTGCGTCTTTTTTCAGTCCTTTGAATACGAACGGGTCTTTGTCTTCCTTGGTACAATAGACGTAATTATCATTGAGGCTGCTGTGTGCTACCTCCACATGGGTTCCCTTCGAAGATCGAACAGAGGTGCCTTGTCGTGCCATTGAAGCTCCTGCAATTGAAATATTCTATGTAGCCTTGTAGATGGCGCGTTCCCGTGTTCGGAGCTACTTCTCTTCCTACTACCAGATACTTCAACGTTTTTTGCTCTGGTAGTTCATCTAACTTTCGCCATGGTTTGTTTTCATCATAGTTGTTCAGCGTAAAAGCCCATCTTCGATACTTTGAAGGCTTGTTGCCGTTTGTCTGACTTAGTTGCCTCTGTGTCATCTCGTCGTTCGTTTGAAACTGACTGGCGGTTCTAGCCCAGCAGAATTTATACATAGACAGTCACGTGTGTTTCTACTGTTGATCATGTGATGTAATCTAATCTACCGCAGACTGACCTTTGATCTAACCTACTGACCCCAAGTTTCTGTTCTTTTTTGTTCCTTTCTACTATTAAAATTACATTGTTGTTTCAAGCGATAGCGTTTTACTATTAAAGTCACTATTTACATATGTTTCCAATACATTGTTCTTCTCTTCTTTGAGATTCTTTGCTTTGCCAAAGACATCTTTCTCGGTGCGTTTGCAAAGGCCTTGTGCCTTTCTTCTATTTGTTGTTCGTGCACTGAACCATCGTCTACGAATCCTCTGTCCCAGTCGTCCCAGTCATCCCACTATCCCATATATTACCCACTATCGAGTTAGCTTGGATTTATTTCAAAACTTACACACTAAAAAACACAATATAGACATAAAATGAATCAAACTGGAAAAATTCATCGAACCAAAGAATCATCACCAACCATTTCAAATAACTTCTTCTTTGCCTATTAATGAACATAGCAGAAACAGATAAAACAGATGAAACTTTTTTATAAAAGGAACGCATCATTTTTACTTTAGTCTAAAATACATTCCTAAATTTCACAGCCCATCATATGTTTTACAATTTTTTCCAAAGTATTTGATACCCCTATAAAACGAGGCCAAAAAGTTTGGTACCCCTCCAAAAATTCTTCCACCCCTGTGTGATGATACGACCAAGACTCTAAATATACTGCGTTTTGTAAATTTATTTTAAAATAGTTTCAAAGTTTCCCGGGCTTTACTCGAAGCAAGTCGAGGCTAGCCATGAAAACGAGACATTCGCCCCAGGTCCTTAGACTGACGCACGAGGCCGCGTGCTTGTACTTGTAAGAAGCTTGTTCTTGTAATTTTGGCCGAGGATAAGTTTTATAATTATTCCACTGCGTGTATGAAGTTGGGTTTCGATAATCTGGAAACTTGATTTGGAGTTTGTTAATTTGTGTTTAGCCTAGCAAGGCTTAGGCCACGAACTACCGCGACGTAACATTTTGGTAGCAGAGGGTAGTTTCTCTGTTGCTGGCAGCTAGCTGAAGTGATGTTTACTTGGTGATGCAGTGATATTTAGGCCCTTCGTGCAAGACGAGTTGACATAAAGCTGAGAAGAGTGAAGAGTACAATTTTACAGGCAGTAGCAACAGAAAATGGAGGGATTGCAATTGCTACTGGAAGGAAAATTGTATGGTTTGTCGGAGGAGAAGCTCGTCACAGTGATGCAGTATTTAAAAATGGAAAATGCAGGCGTGTTGGGTGGAGCTAAGTCAAAGAGAAAGACCATGCAAATGATACAAAAGAAATAGAAAGCCAAGCAGCTGCAGGAGAAAATGGGGAAGCCTTATTGCTAGGTCTGCAAAAGATGATGATGGAAGATATGCCTTTATTGGAACAGAGTGATGAAGAAGATAGTGGAGAAGATGAAGATTTACTGAGAGCAGCTAAAGAAGAATTTGAAAACATGCAAAAAGCATTTCAAGACATGCTTGAATTTCAGGAAAAGAAAATGAAAGAAGCTGAAAATAAGTTTCTGAGCTTAAGTAAATCAAGCTCAGGAGGTAAGCCTTTATCACAAACAGGGGCTGGAATTACAGTAGGTCCCCAAAACATAATCAGAATCAAAGATTTTAAAATTTCAGGCACAATTACAAATGAAAAGAATAGATTGCCTTATTCTAGTCTGAACAAGCAGATTGAGAGTGCACTCCAAAAAGGATATTCTGAGGCAGATATTGTTGATGGGGTTATCAATTCAGTTGCCCCAACTCTGCACTTAAGATCTTATATTTGGAGAGTATTCAATCTCTGTCTTTGTCACAGCTGAGAATTATTTTAAGGAGCCATTACTGTGAGAAATCTGCTAGTGAAGCATACAAAGAGCTAGCAAATTGTGCCCAAGAAAGCAATGAAACCCCCCTCAATTTTGTGATGAGAGCCCTGAAATTAAGGCAACAAGTTTTGTCTTCTAGTCAAGAACCAGGTTCCACCATACAATATGATCAAAATTTGGTTCAAAGTGTATTTATTAATACAATTGAAACTGGACTAATTGATGAATCAATTAGAACAAGATTAAGACCTATTTTACAGCAACAAATTTTGCCTGATGAGCAACTAATTCGAGAAGTAAATTTGGCCATGTCTTCTGAAAATGAAAGAATGTCAAAATTGGGAGCCAAAAAGAAGGTTTCTAAGCCAATTAATGTCAACCTTGGTGTGGAAAATGCTGCAAAACAGCCAGGTGTAGAACCAAAAGGAAGAAATGATAAATTTTGGCAGCTATTGAAGCACTCCAGGCTGATGTAAATCTCTTGAAAGAAAGTCAAAACAAACCAAAACCTCAGACCAACCAGCCATCAAACCAACCACATTATGCAAGAAAATCTGCTTGCCAAACCTGTGTTTCTGAGGGCAAAGAAAAACAATGCCAACATTGCTTTATTTGTGGTTCAGAAGAGCATTTTGCCAGAGGCTGTAAGAAAGCGAAGCACCAGGGAAACCGCCAACAGCTAGGCCAGGGGGGGAGCAGCTTAGCTGAAAATCAATCCCCAAAACAACGTTGTAACTTTTGCACTAAAGTTTTGGAGCCAGAATCTTCTTTTAAATGTAGCAGTTGTCAAACAGTGTATTATTGTGGTAAGAGATGTCAAATAAGACATTGGAAAGATCATAAAGTTTTATGTGGTGCAATCAAATCTCTTGCTGTGAGTGTTGAAGAGACAAAAACTGTCAAAACAGCGTTTGTTAGCCACATTACTCCACAAAAACATTCTAAAATTATCAAACTTGTTGGTGAAAAATGTTTGGTTGAATGTTTGATGAATGACAATAAAGAACATGTTTTATGGGACAGTGGCTCACAAATTTCAATCTTATCTCAACAGTATCTCACAGATAATTTTCCACAACTAGAAGTCAAAAATCTGAAAGAACTTCTGGGTGAAGAAATTGAACTTGACTTGCGTGCAGCTAATAATTCTTCAATTCCTTACTCCGGATATGTTGAAATTGAGTTTAAAGTATGCAACAAAAAGAGCCCAGGACTTTTGGTACCATTTCTGGTGACAAAATCTATGCTAACCAGACCCATTTTGGGATATAATGTGATTGAGGAAATTGTGAGGAGAGAATCTAAGATTGATTTTGTCAAGCAAAACAAAACAGTAGACAATGATCTGATTTCAAGTAATCTGTTGGAGGTACTGTCTTCAATTTTTACTGAAAATGACCCTGAAGACATTGAAAACTTGATTGAGTGTTTGGCAGTTCAAGATGAATTTCTCAGTACAGTGAAGTCACCCAAAAGAACAGTGACAATACCAGCTAAACAAAAATCTGTGATCAATTGTCGCACTAATTCGTATACCGTGGAGGCAAAAACACCTGTCCTTTTTGAACCAGAAGAGAGTGATACTTTGCCCCCAGGCTTAGAGCTGTCACAAATGTTGTTACAATTTTCCAGAGGTGCATCAAATAGAATTAAATTGGAAATAGAGAACACTACAAATCATGCTATTTCTCTGCAAGGAAGAACTCTTTTAGGACGTTTAGAGTTAACCGCTTCCATAACGCCCTTAGCGGTAAAATTAAAAAGTGACACTGGAAAAGCCAACAACATTTGTACAGACCTTCACAAACAAAATGAAAGTGTCAAAACAAGTGCTATTGATGTCAAGTCAGCAGATCAGTCTTCATTTTTGAATCAATTTGACCTAAGTAACCTCACTGTAGACCAAAGAAAACATGCTGAAAACCTTCTAATTCAGGAGCAAGATACGTTTTCTTCAGGAGACGATGATGTAGGTTGTGCAAAAGAGCTACAAATGACAATTGATCTTAGTGATAACACCCCTGTCCAAAAGACATATGCATCCATACCCAAGCCTTTATATCCTGAGGTAAAGCAACATATTGAAGACCTCCTCAATAAAGGTTTTATAACACACTCAAACTCCAACTACTCAAGTCCTGTGGTGTGTGTTCGGAAAAAAGACGGCACTCTACGCCTCTGCGTGGACTACCACCAGTTAAATCGACAGACTATCCAAGACCAACACCCATTGCCAACGGTTAAGGACACCCTGGAAAACCTAGGGGGTAATAAGTGGTTTTCCGTATTAGACCAAGGAAAGGCCTACCATCAGGGCTTTATGAAAGAGGAGAGTAGACGCTTTACGGCCTTCATTACCCCCTGGGGACTCTATGAGTGGGTGCGTATTCCCTTCGGCTTGACCAATTCACCAGGATGCTTCCAACGATACATGTAACAGTGTGTTGAGGGACTCCGCGACACTATGTGTGTACCGTATCTTGATGATCTTATAGTGTTTAGCCCTGATTTCAACTCACATTTGAATCATCTAAAGCAAGTTTTTGAAAGATTGCGTGATCACGGTATCAAGTTAAAACCTAAAAAGTGTGACATGTTTAAGAATGAGGTGAATTATTTGGGTCACGTTGTATCAGAAGAAGGGTATAGGACAGACGATTCCAACGTTAAAGTGATCAATGCGCTGAAAGATTTCATACCAAAAACAGTAGGTGATGTCAGACGTGTTCTAGGCTTATTGAACTACTATCGAAAATATATCAAGGATTTCGCACAAATTGCTAAGCCATTGTTTGAACTAACTCAGAAGTCAAAGGAAGATTGTGCTCAGGATCTACAGGATGGAAGAAAACAGAAAGGCCAACAAGCAAAACAACATCAAGTGTCATCAAGGCAGCCAGTGAAATGGGATGTTCACCATCAAAAAACGCTACTCCACTTACTTGACTGTCTTGCTAAGCCACCAATCTTGGCTTACCCTGATCATGATTTGCCTTTCACATTACATACGGATGCCAGCAATGAAAAGAATGAAAAGTACCTACCTTTCTCATGGAGTGATAATTGAAGTGTTTTATGCCAAGGAACTATTAAAATTGTTTATTTTATTCAATTTACTGATGAATAGGCATATTTACACCCTTTAGTAGATATATTTTTGGAAATTCAAACAATCCTTCGGACGGACGGCCGTTAATTCAAAAGTGTACTCTGGCAGTACCTACCTTTCTTACGAAAAGTACCTACCTTTCTTACGAAAAGTACCTACCTTTCTCATGGAGTGATAATTGAAGCATTTTGTATCAAGAAACTATCAAAATTGTTTATTTTATTCAATTTACTGATGAATAGGCATAATTCCACCCTTTAGTGGATATATTTTTGGAAATTCAAACAATCCTTCGGACGGACGGCCGTTAATTCAAAAGTGTACTCTGGCAGTACCTACCTTTCTTACGAAAAGTACCTACCTTTCTCATGGAGTGATAATTGAAGCATTTTGTATCAAGCAACTATCAAAATTGTTTATTTTATTCAATTTACTGATGAATAGACATATTTGCACCCTTTAGTAGATATATTTTTGGAAATTCAAACAATCCTTCGGACGGACGGCCGTTAATTCAAAAGTGTACTCTGGCAGTACCTACCTTTCTTACGAAAAGTACCTACCTTTCTCATGGAGTGATAATTGAAGCATTTTGTATCAAGAAACTATCAAAATTGTTTATTTTATTCAATTTACTGATGCATAGGCATATTTGCACCCTTTAGTGGATATATTTTTGGAAATTCAAACAATACTTCGGACGGACGGCCGTTAATTCATAGTGTACTATGGCAGTACCTACCTTTCTAACGAAAAGTACCTACCTTTCTCATGGAGTGATAATTGAAGCATTTTGTATCAAGCAACTATCAAAATTGTTTATTTTATTCAATTTACTGATGAATAGGCATATTTGCACCCTTTAGTAGATATATTTTTGGAAATTCAAACAATCCTTCAGACGGACGGCCGTTAATTCATAGTGTACTATGGCAGTACCTACCTTTCTAACGAAAAGTACCTACCTTTCTCATGGAGTGATAATTGAAGCATTTTGTATCAAGCAACTATCAAAATTGTTTATTTTATTCAATTTACTGATGAATAGGCATATTTGCACCCTTTAGTAGATATATTTTTGGAAATTCAAACAATCCTTCGGACGGACGGCCGTTAATTCATAGTGTACTCTGGTAGTACCTACCTTTCTAACGAAAAGTACCTACCTTTCTCATGGAGTGATAGTTGGAACATTTTGTGTCAAGGAACTATCGTAATTTTTTATTTTATTCAATTTACTGATGATTAATGGGAATATTTGTAACCATTGTTAACTTGTGAGATGATTTTCGAAAATTCTACCATCCAGATGGACGGTTGTTGATTTCTCATTACCCCTGCCATGCCTAGTTTGTCTACTTGAGCCCACAGCCTATTTGGGTTGTATTTTCGAACAAGAATTCATTAACATTTCATTCTATTCTACGTCCAAGTTAGCATATCCAGTATCCAGAAATCTCAAATTTCTGGTTTTGTTATATAGAACAAACCCAAACCCGCCAGCTCAAATACTTTTCAACTGAAACAACCCCACCACCTCTCTTATCAAGTGATATGACACACTACTATGTCAGACCGGTAATGGTCCCAGGAGATTAAGGATTTGTGGGGTCAGTTCATTTAAGGACAGCTAAATCTTATGCAAAAATTTGGAAATGTTAAAGTCATTTGCAGATATTTACAAATTAAGTAACAGCAACTAATGGCATTTAGAGGCTATTTGGATTGAAATATTTCCTCGAAAATCAAAATCAATTTTGATTTGTTTTTTATACCGACCCCCAGATACGTCATCTTACCTCAGCAAAGATTTTGATCCATTGTTTGATGATATGTTGACAACAGCAAATGCAGAAAACCTAAAAAACTAGGGGACCTAAATTGTAATTATTCTAAGAAATCTGAATCGAAAAGTACAAAAGAAATAATAAAATCAAATTGCCTCAAGCAGATGATAAAAAGTGCAACTAGAATAACAAAGGAAACAGCAACTCTTATTGACATCATAGCTTGTAGTCATGGTGATTGTGTAGCGAAAGCCAGCGTCTATTCAAATGCAGTCAGCGACCATGAACTTACAGGAATCATTCGAAAAATGAACTGCAAACGCTTTGTTCCGAGGCGTATCTTTACTCGTAACTATAAAAACTATGATGAGTCAAGCTTTAAAGCAGATGTAAGAAACATCCCCTGGGATAATGGTACTGGCCTGGATTTTAATTCTGAATGGAATAGCTTCAAGAATCAGTTGATGCAATGTGTAAATAAACACGCCCCGCTTGTTGAGAAAAAAGTGAGAGGGAGAGACTGCGCTTAGCTCACCTCAGCAATTAAATCCAAAATAAGAGAACGCGATTTCTACCTCCGAAAAGCTAAGAAGACTGGGGCGGAGCTTGACTGGTCGACGTATCGGAGAACGAGGAACAAAGTGACGCTGATGATCAGAAAAAGCAAGGCAAATCACAGTTGAACCCTATTTCGAGAAAATATCAAGTCACCAAAAGAGTTTTGGAAGAAAATTAAACAGATTTATCCAAAAGAAAATAACAGTGCAAATGTAAAAATGTTCAAAATTGACCAAGAACCGGTCATAGATAAGCAAAAAATTAGCAATAGTTGTTGCTCATTTTTTACCAATGTAGCGTCGACATTGAAGGGTATCGTGTGTGACATAGGGGATAAGGCCTGGAAACACAAGCGTGAAAGTAATCTTAAAGCAAATATAAATCCTGAGGGAAAAAAATTTCAGTTTACAAGGGTAAAGGAAACTGATGTCTTGAAGATTCTCAAAAATCTCAATACTTCGAAAGCGGCTGGCATTGATAATCTACCACCAAAAATGTTAAAGGACGCCGCAGAGGAGCTATCTGCCCCGTTGTGTAGCCTGATTAATAAAAGTTTGCAAGCGTCATTATTTCCTACATCAGAAAAATGTGGGAAAATCACTCCAGTTTTTAAATCGGGCAATCCGACATTGCTAGATAACTATAGGCCTATCACAGTTATTCCTGCTCTATCAAAAGTTATCGAGAAGATCATTTATAATCAACTGTCCCAGTACCTTGAATCAAATGGCCTGTTGTGCCCGCGTCAGTTTGGATTTAGACAAGGGAGATGTACTCAGCATGCAGTTACCTTACTGTCAGAAAAGGTTAGACAGAACATTGATAAAGGGCTATGTACTGGTGCTGTCTACATTGATCTTCGTAAAGCCTTTGACACAGTACGTCATGCAACCTTGCTGGAAAAATTGCCAAGTTATGGTATAGATGATGTGGAATTACAATGGATAGGTGATTATCCCCTTAATAGGAAACAAATCGTAATTTTTGATAATACCAGCTCATGTGAAGAAAACGTTACATGTGGTGTCCCACAAGGATCCATCCTGCGGCCCCTTCTTTTTGGGCTGATAATCAACGACATCCACATTCCGCTCACTGATGCTGACATTATATTATATGCTGACGATACTGTTTTATACTGTGCTGGAAAGAACGCAAACGAAATAGAACATTTACTTAACAATGAGCTGCAAAAAGTTGCAGGCTGGCTCGATGAAAACAACTTGTTCATTAATTTGAAAAAAGGAAAAACTGAGTTTGTTTTATATGGATCACATCAAAAGTTCTCCAAGCAGCCAAACGTGGAGATCAAGATCTACAATCAAACTATCCATGAGACAAAGTCATACAAGTACCTTGGTATAGATTTGGATAACCATCTAAACCTGCATCAACACTTTGACAATGTTTACAAAAAAGCGTCAGCCAGAGTAAAGCTATTATCTCGTATTCGCGAAAAAGTCAGTCCTTATGTAGCAGAATCGATATATAAATCAATGATAAGACCACTACTGTTGTACTGCTAACCACTACAGCTTTCCCTACCCCAAGGAACAGTAAATAAGATGCAGTATATACAAAACAGAGCAGCCAGAATTGTGAACCCAAGTGCAAAGATAACGACATGGGATAGTATTGAAAAAACACGAAACACAAGGGTTGTCATTGACGTGTTTAAATCATTGCATAATCTACTACCAGAAGACCTGAATGGTTACTTCAAAAGATGTGAGCATGAAATAAATACAAAAGGCAATGGCTCTTGTGTTGTTTTACCAAAAATGCGCACTGAAACTGGGAAAAAGTCGTTTGCGTACCAGGGAGCCCGCATTTTCAACCGACTCGAAAAAACAACCCGTGATGAAGAATCAACCTTGCTGTTCAAAGGGAAACTAAAACTATCGAAGTCTCTGTAGATGTCCAAGAAAACTTTTTTTGACACTTATAAATTCTTATCCTTAATTGTACATTAAAGTATCTTCATTTTATTTTACTTTTTAGCTTGATTTTAACCAAAACTATTGTCAATAGGTAGGATTACAGGTCCTTGAATGATAACAGATAGTTTTACATCTTAACAAGTCAACCTGTTAAATATTAGTTATTATTATTACCAATATATTTCTGGGGTTTTTCATTCATTGAAATGTTCGTAAAGGCCTTTACAACTTGTAAAGTCCTCCAGAAATCAAATACCATATTTCAAGGATATTTACAGTGTCATCAAAGTTTTTGTAAATGCCTAATTCTATGCAGTGGAGGCAGCTAGTTCAGGGCTATTCTCCACTTGACAATTTGTGGAGGGCATGGTGGCCAATAGCCAGAAAAAGGGAGGGGCTGTATCCCATTATTGCCGGGTAAATATGAAGAAGAGCATTTCCTCCCGAGAACATGTCGGCCAAACTGCCTCAATCTTTGTGTCACGGAAGTGCTTCATTCCTTGCAACAACTTGAGCTGCCTCAAGTCAAGGAAAGTGCTCCCCTTTAGACAAGCTTTGCGAGGCTGAAGGGGTGGAACTAGTTGATGGGCTAGAGGCAGCTAGTTTAGGGCTATTCCCCAGCCGATGATTTGTGGAGGGCAAGGTGCCTGATATCCATGAAAAGGGAGGGCAGGTATCCCATTATTGCCGTAGAAATATGAAGACGAGCCAGTCCTCCTAATAACATGTCGACCAGACTGCCTGAAAGGATATATCTGCGTTACGGAAGTGCTTCATGCCTTGTAGCAACTTGAGCTGCCTCAAGTCAAGGAAAGGCTCAGTTCTCCCCTTTAGACAAGCTTTGCCAGGCTGAAGGGGTGGAACTAGTTGAAGGGGTAGAGGCAGCTAGTTCAGGGCTATTCTCCACTTGACAATTTGTGGAGGGCATGGTGGCCGATAGCCAAAAAAAAGGGAGGGGCGGTATCCCATTATTGCTGGGTAAATATGAAGAAGAGCATTTCCTCCTGAGAACATGTCGGCCAAACTGCCTCAAACAATATCTTTGGGTCACAGAAGTGCTTCACTCCTTGCAACAACTTCAGCTGCCTCAAGTCAAGTAAAGGCTCAATTCTCCCCTTTAGACAAGCTTTGCGAGGCAGAAGGGGTGGAACTAGTTGAAGGGCTAGAGGCAGCTAGTTCAGGGCTATTCTCCTCTCGACAATTGGTGGAGGGTATGGTGGCCGATAGCCAGAAAAAGGGAGGGCCGGTATCCCATTATTGCCATAGAAATATGATGAAGGACCAGTCCTCCCAATAACATGTCGGCCAGACTGCCTGACAGAATATATTTGCGTTACAGAAGTGCTTCATGCCTTGCAACAACTTCAGCTGCCTCAAGTCAATTAAAGGCTCAGTTCTCCCCTCTGAACAAGATTTGCGAAGCTGCAGGGGTAGAACAAGCCAAAGGGCTGGAGGCAGCTATTTCAGGGCTATTCCCTAGCCGATGATTTGTGGAGGGCAAGGTGGCTGATATCCATGAAAAGGGAGGGCAGGTATCCCATTATTGCCGTAGAAACATGAAGAAGAGCCAGTCCTCCCAATAACATGTCGGCCAGACTGCCTGAAAGAATATATCTGCGTTACGGAAGTGCTTCATGCCTTGCACCAATTTGAGCTGCCTCAAGTCAAGGAAAGGCTCAGTTCTCCCCTTTAGACAAGCTTTGCGAGGCTGAAGGGGTGGAACTAGTCGAAGGGGTAGAGGCAGCTAGTTCAGGGCTATCCTCCACTTGACAATTTGTGGAGGGCATGGTGGCCGATAGCAAGAAAAAGGGAGGGGCGGTATCCCATTGTTGCCGGGTAAATATGAAGAAGAGCATTTCCTCCCGAGAACATGTCGGGCAAACTGCCTCAAACAATATCTTTGGGTCACGGAAGTGCTTCATTCCTTGCAACGACTTGAGCTGCCTCAAGTTAAGGAAAGGCTCAGTTCTCTCCTTTAGACAAGCTTTGCGAGGCTGCAGGGATAGAACAAGCCAAAGGGCTGCAGGCAGCTATTTCAGGGCCATTCCCCAGCCGATGATTTGTGGAGGGCAAGGTGGCTGATATCCATGAAAAGGGAGGGCAGGTATCCCATTATGGCCATAGAAATATGAAGAAGAGCCAGTCCTCCCAATAACATGTCGGCCAGACTGCCTGAAATAATATATTTGCGTTACGGAAGTACTTCATGCCTTACAACAACTTCAGCTGCCTCAAGTCAAGTAAAGGCTCAGTTCTCCCCTTTAGACAAGCTTTGCGAGGCTGAAGGGGTGGAACTAGTTGAAGGGCTAGAGGCAGCTAGTTCAGGGCTATTCTCCACTCGACAATTTGTGGAGGGCATCGTGGCCGATACACGGCAAGAAATGAGTATATTTCCCCTAGTTTCTTGCAAGGGAAACGCCGCCATTTCCAGGTAGTTTCCATGTCGGAAACTCTGCGTTTCTGATTTCCCCATGATTTCCCTAGTTGAGAACGATGCGTTGCAATTTCTACTCAGTTTCCAGACGGGAAATTTACACTTCGCATTTCTTTGGTCTACACTAGAAATTTCCCCATGCGAAAAACTCTAGGTTTCACCCGTAGGAAATGTCAAGTTTCCGTCTCCGGTCTTGGAGCGGCAGAACGATAAATCTCTCTGAAAACCAGAACGTTTTTGTGTCAAAAATCAAGTCGGCAGCATACAAGGAACTTAAAACATCATTCATGCATTAAGAAACTTTTCGTACTATATAGGCAGAACCATTCACGTTAAATTGAGAAATTTTAATTCTATCTGGAGGATCTCAGCATTCGTTTCAAGGAATAGATGCATAAGAGTGACCAAGCCAGAGAGTGTCAAAACTTAAGAAAAAGCTGCAAAAACCCTCAAAGTCTTTTTTGCTCAGCCAGCAGGCCAAAATTTGATTATGCACTGCACTGCTGTCCTCCTCCCCTGTGCAGTCTCCACAGGGGTTCCCTGATAGTTTTGCATTACAAGGACGAGGGTGCTGCGCAGCGGAATCAGTGCGAGGAGACCTCTTGTGCTGAGTGCGTACTGTATTACAATAGCTCTTTCTGTTCCTAATCCCACCTGAAAAGCGCCACCTTTGCGTCGGTAGCGGCCTGCTTTCCTGAGAGGGCTATTAACAACATGTGACCGCTGGTGTCAACTGCCCAAATTTTGAACTTTTGTCTGGTGAAGAAGAGCGCCATAAACAGCATAAAGTTAGCTTGTGTTGACTTCGACTGGTGAAGGGCGATGGCAGCAAATTAATCGACAAGTTTTCATGGAAAATCAATCGTCAGGTTAGCATTGCTTAGCATTTCTCCTCTCCTTTTGTTACTGCACCAGTTTGTTAATTAACTGACTTCATGCTCCAGTCCTGCATACGGTGACCTGTATGTGTTGCGGATCTGCGTCTCGAACGCACGATCCGTGCAAGAGGACGGAGATTTTCAAGGCTGTCTATTAGAAAATTCGGGATCAAACATGTTATGACCAACTTAGCTCATTAACCAAAATGAACCATGAACTATTCTCTTTGTTTAAGCTCACATGGAACTGCAATTGGCTCAAAAAGGAAAGATGACAGGTAAATCTTAGCGTTTGTTTTATTGCACCAAATTTTTTGTTGTCATGTGTCATGTACACCTAAAAATACTGTCTACTCTAGGAATCAGAAAGAATAAGAAACTCATCAAAATATGTGCAGGATCATGAATTTCCTTAAGCTAGGAAAAGAGTTACAGTCACAGTTCTTTCAATCGCATTACTGTATTTGCTGAATAAATTTATTTCTTTCAGTGAAGAGTGAAACTGCCCGCCAACCCGCCAAGTGCAACAAGAAGGCCAAATGCTCCCTCCGAGCGGAAGCAATGTACACAATTTGGAAGGTATTTGTTTCAATGACATTGAATTTGACATACTTTGCTGTTTTCTCTGGGAACCTTACCCCCGTTTTAAGATTATCACAAAATTATCAATTTTGCCTGGTCTGCTCATCATCCGAGATCTCGCTCTCTTGGCCAAGGACCACTGAAAATGAGAATCCACGAAAAAACTTACAATGATCCTCAAAAGTTTCCGTAAATTTTTAATACTGTAATTTTGACACCACTAGGCACGTAATGCCTTCTTTCTTTGATGAGGCGATGCAGCTGTGCTTCTGCGGAGGAACAGTTTCAATTAGATCCTCCTCCGCTATGCACATAAATGGACCAAACAGATATGCTGATGCTACCAAAGGATCCCTAGGGTAATTCACGGAACTTTAGTAAATCCTTCAGTCTTCAGTCCTTTGGTATCAGTTGAAATAGTAAATACCCACAAAGTGTACTGTGTACTGTATATGGATAAGAAACTGGTCACATTTTGGCACTTGCAATGAAAGTTTGCATTAAATCTTTTCAAAATATGCTCATTAGCCTTGATGATATCGGCAGTTCTCTGTGACTGGCATTGTTGTTGTATAATATTTATCGAGTTCTCCTAGCACTTGTTGTTCAGGTTCTTTCTGAAGCCGAAGAAGTGGATCATTCATATTTAAAGCAATATTCACTCAAATGACATTGCATCCATAGCATTTGTCGATCAATGACTGAAAATTGCAGCTTTCTTTAAAATAGTTATTATGTGATGAATGTTTTTGTGGTGGTGCCATCCTAACTTTGTATCTTGGAGGAATTGGTGCAATATCCTTTCCATTTTTCATCATAAGTATATAATTAAAAGGTTCTTTTTTGCAAAGAGATTGTAGGTCAAAAATTCAGCACAACTGCTTGTTCCAAGGAAGTATTGTTTCAGTTCAATTCAAGTTTTATATTTCATTCTTGTTCTTTTACTTACACTTCCTATAATTCTATTCCATAATTCTAAATTCTTTTGAAGGGCTAATCAGACTTGGTATTGAAATGCTGCTTCTCCTTTCGTAAAATATTGAATATGTAAACAGTATGCTCAAGCTTGATATTAACGTGTTTTGACTATCATTTGAGCATGTTTGAGAACATGATTCAAGAGAGAACTTTGCAGCTACCTTGCAGATGACCGATTCAGGGAAACATGCCTTGTAAATGGATTTCCACCCTCTTAAGACCTATAAGAAAATCTAAGGTCAGATTGTTATCACACCGAAATCTTGCACCATTCAAGGTCATTTCTACATTGTGTATCAAAGAATACCACTGTAAATTCTCTGCTGCCAATATCCAAAGGCCCAACACAAATGAGATAGTAATTCACTAGAAGCCTGACTCCCGTGCTTTCATATGAGTATTGTTTCTGCAAAATAGGTCTCTAGGAAATTCGAAGAAGCAGGCACTAAGCTACAAAACATGTGAAGAGAAGAACTGTTCATCAGGAAATCTCTGCTCTTTGTTTAAATGTTTCGCTTTGAAAAGATCCTTTGAAAAATCATGAGATAAAGTTATTGTACAGGGTTGAGTTTTCCTTGTCTGAAAGTTTCTGTCAATAACAGTATGTAAAGATTTTGTCTATATAATTCAATCATCAATAAATGTTACCATGCTAACTTCTTGCACAGATTATAAAATCAGAAAGATATGCAAGATTTGCAATGGTAGTTTCTTACTTCCAAAAACACATTTAAGAAAATATCAACGAGATCATTTCTCCCTAGAGAAAATTTATCCTTTTGGCAGATAGAATTTTTGATGCACCCTCTAGTTATAGCAGACAACTCGTTTGTTTTTTGCATTCGAATCCCTATTTCAAAGAATACGTGCCATAGTGCTAAAAGTTTCTTAATTCCTCATTTTAGTACTAAAAGTTTCTTAATTTGTTTCCTATTTTTAAAGATGAATCATTAGTTTCTAACATTTCTGCAAATGTGTTTCTTGATCTTTAAAACATCAGATGAGAATAAATGGTCTTCTACAAACAGAGCAGAAATCGCATAAAATGAAGTCATCAATGAATCTGAGATAAGGAAGTGTTTGATAGATAAGCATTTTAAAATAGAAAATCAAGAGTTTGAAGCCCAAGAAAGAAAATATCAACCGTTGCCCCTGGGGGTAACTTCAATAGACGGGTGAGGGGGGTGTGCCATTTGACGTCTGAAATCTGAATGAACACTCGCAAATTTTCGCGAAAACAATACCCCTAAATTTACAGGCCATTGGAAATTCATACCTAAAATTTTGACAACAATCCTAAATTTTAACCAAGTAAGTGAAATTTGATCAAAATCAATACCCCAAAATTTATGACTACTTGTGATTTGATACCCGGAAATTTATTTTCTGCTAGAAATGGCACTCCAAAAAATGGCACATCCCGTACCAGCATATATGGTAGTTACCACCCCCCCCCCCCCCCGCCGGAGACTTTTGCCTAATTTCAGGATCTGTTGGACGGATTAAGGTTGACTCAAAGTTAAGAGTCTTTGGACATTCGTGCACAGTTCTGCTCTGTCTGTTCTACCACATTCAAAGCAAATTATGGACTTTAACCAAAATACATGAAGAGATCATTGATACATTTCAAAGAAAACTGATGAGAAAAATTTGGAATCTAGATTGGCGAGAAAAAGTCAGCAATGATAAAGTCCATAAGGAGACAAATTCAATTCCATGGAGCAAAACTGTAAAGCGAAGAAGGTTGACATGGTATGGTCATCTTTTAGGACTACCAGAAGACACTCCAGCTAGAAAGTCATGAAAAGAAGCAAAGAACCCCTGCAAAAAGCCAAGGGGCCGGCAAAAATTAACATGGATCAAGCAAATAGGTGAAGATTTGGAAAAGGTTGAATTCAAGACATTAGTAAAAAACAACAAAGATGGTAGTTTCAACGCAATACAAGTAAAAGTGCATGAAAAGATGGCACAAAATAGACATATTTGGAGACTTATTGTGGACCACGCAGTTGCATGTCGTTGTAGACGGAAAGCGTAAATGATGATGATGATTCAAAGCAAGGAAAACTGGTTGATATTGCTCAAGAGTGACTTATTTGCCATAATATCATTGAATTTGAGTCTTGATCGTTTCTTACTACTTCTCAAAAAGAGTTTCCTTTCTTATAAACCAGCTTAGTTCTATTATGAAAAACGTGTAATCATGTCATAGTAATAGCAAACTCAGTCTAGCCAAAATCATGCGTCTATCCTGCAAGCTTTTGTCAGAATTTCTTGAGGGCTTCGCCCATGGCCCCTATTTAACTCTGTCCTCTCACTTATTGGTGGCTGATGCTGCCACTGTGCAAGTGCAACTTGCTTTTTTGCATTCAGACACAAATCAAATAACTTTGTATAAAATGTGGCCAGTTTTTGTACATGGGAGCATTATTTAGCATTTTTTATCGTACGAAAGCTTTATCAATGTACAATTCATAGTTCTAATTGATTTTGTCACAGTCAACGAAATGAAATGAAGCCAAATACTGCAAAATACAGTAAAATATGTTTTACTTCATGTACAATTCGAAATTAGGCAATGAAAGATTGATTCAAAGTAGAAACCAGGAAAGTTGCTCAAAGATACGAAGACAGGTGATTTTCGCATACAATTCGTATTTCGTTATAGGTTGATTTATGTATCGTTTCAAGCTACTTGGGACCTTAACCAAGAGTTACTGTAACAATTAACTGTATTTGCACATTGAAAAGTTTTTGTTAACTCTATTAGCTGAATAACCAATTTGCTCAAATAGCGTTCATAAGGCTCTTCCAAAGTGCATTCAGATATTGATGAATACTGATCTTATGAAGTGAATGACTTTTTGTTCTTTTTTCCAGTGCTCAAAACGATGATGAGCAGATATGACAGAGAAGACGAGGGTGCATCATGGGTGCCGATTCAGGAGTGCATGTCAGACGAAGAGAACATTGGGGACTCCATGAAATCATAAATTTACCTCGGCAATCTCAGGCACTCAAAGAACTTATTTGGCAGTCGGAAGACCGTATCAAAGGACAAAATATCTAATGTCTTGGATAAGAAACAGAAACCAAGAATAACAGGACAATCCCCAATGAAAGAAACAGTCTCAATTATAGAGAAGAAACGTTTTAGGAGAAGTTGTTTTGACTAAAAATTTGCATTTGGGCTGAGTCACGCAATCGTAAACAACCCTGAAATCTCTACAATCTATACTGTTTCAGGCGTGTGTTTGTTGTCTTCTGCACAAGTTTTGGTAGATAGGGGGAATCCACACTAAAGGTACTCTTGGAATTTTTCCATCGATGTCTCATGTCTCTGTAATCTTCTTTTTTTTCATTTTTGCTCTGTGACATTCAAGGATCGATCTTCAAAATAACATGTCATTTTAAAAGATACAGGAAAATCTGTGCAATCTGGCCTACAAAAACTGCAAAATCGTTGTTTCAAGAAAGGTTACGTGACTCAGCCCAATTGAGCTCTTGAAAATAGTTCGAAGATAGTCAAAATTAGATCTTAAGCTTTGAAGGAACAAATATCGTAAAAGCTCTATTTCGCGTCCCCTTTCTGGTAAGCCCTATTTTTGAGCCAAACCTTTTGATAAGCAGCTCTCTCTATTGAGCCCCATCTCCACAGACATCACTGATTACCGAAGAGTTTCAATTTATTCCGCTAAACAAGCTTGCATGTAATTCTTGTATGGTTTCGGATAACAACTGTGCTGAACTTTTGCATCTCACTCGTAAAATTGCCTGTTTTACAAGAACTATGAGGCTGTATGTAATGTATATTCTCATCATTTGACTTTGCAAATAAGCCCCCTTCTCTAATAGGTCCCTCTCTTATAAGCCTCAATCTTGGATCTATAAAATTAAATAAGCTACCCCGTGAACTCAATAGAGCTTTACGGTATTAGCCTACGCAGCCTTTGCGAATACCCATAACTAGTCTACTCGTTGGCTATACGGTATTTGCAACTGATGCTTTCGGTGTTGTATTTTTCCATAAAGATCCTCTTCACATCCATCTAAAATTTTAAAACAACGGAACATAGCCGATGCCACAAAGAGCACGAGAATTCATCGACATAAAGCATAGAACATTTATTTGGAAATAATCAACCAACAGATTATTTTTATTATTATAGCGGTGAATGCAACTATGAAAATCCTTTAAGAGTCATGAAAAACAAATACCTGTTCTGGAGTGGGGCAAATAATCCTATTTCGGTTGTCATTTCGTTTTCACAATCTTGTCCGTATAGGGTTTGTTGAGTGAGCCGCTAGCCAACTTTACAGTTCGTGAATAGCATTTTTGTTTTGCTTGATCATTGCTACTTAATTAGCGGTGTGATGCAGTCGTTTTGCAGAATATTTTATATATTTCAACATGTCTCCAGAATAAGTGAAGCGTCAATGTTATTGCTATCTTTGCAAACCTTTGCATTTATGAAAATTTAAGTCTAGTTTGGAGCAAAAATGAGATATTTCTTTTGATTGGTGAATAATCCCCAAATAGTTCTTTTCAGGAAATGCAGTTTGCAGCATCCATGCCATTTGAAATAGGATATTTGGATACTGGATCCACATAGAAGAATTAGTTTGATGATACTTTTTAGTTAACCTCGCTTTTCCAATTATCGTGAGCGCTTTGGCATCAGTTTATGTCATTTTCAGAATCTTTAATATTTAGCTGCAAGCCATATGTTATCGAGCCTTAGAATCCGTCGTCGAAGTCTAATGATATCGAGTCCTAGAAACTGGTCATCGTAATGGTAGTAGCGGCAAATACTCTATCCAAAAGATCATCATATTATACGGGTAAATGATAGAAAAGTAACTTATGGGTTCTTTGTGGTGTATATCGACAATTTATCTAGGTTCTAGACTCAGTTTGAATAAAGCTGTCTATGAGCTATTGCCTTTTTAGTTGTTACGATTTCGTCTGAAATCCTGTAGATATAGAAAATGATGCAATGATTTGTTTGAAAAAGTTTTCGTCTTTTTCGCAATCGATCTATCGAAATTCACTGGCCCTGCTCTGAGCGTTAGGCATACTGTCAGGAAGAAGAACAGGGTGCTTTCCAAAGTGAAAAGCAATGCACAATTTCACCAAAATTTCCCGTTGAAACACCCGAAGTGTACCAAGATCGCCAATCTGCACTTCGAATTTCACGACAATTTCCTCTTGCACACTTCGAGTTTCCCTTCATTTCACCGATAACACTCGACGTTTACCGCAGTTGGAAATTGTGCATTTCGTGTTGGGAAAACATAGGGAAAAGTAAACTCCCTTTTCCCATTAGTTTCCAGCCTCGGAAATTTCACATTTCAACCAGATTTCCAAGTGGGGAAATGATTGGAAATGGGACATTTCCCATGAATTTACCCACAAAACACTATGTCGAAACTTGATGATTTCTTGCCGTGAATAACAACGTTTTAGTCCTAGAAATGCGAAAATCTTTATTCTTAATTACGAAACAACTTTCAAGTTCCTTGTTGAAAAGTTGAAAAGATTTATGGCAATAGAAAAAGCATTTGAGCAACATGAGTAATTTCTTACGACCGATACCAGTCAAATCCAGGACATGAAAACAAAACGAAACGAAAGTAAATTGGATACTTGTTCTCACGGATTCCCGTACGAAGTTAATTTTCAACCTTTACTATGGATTTCCTCACTGATTTCTTAACGATTTCCTCTCAGAAAGATGTCCATTCGTGAGAGATTTTGACCCCCGGAAAGGCCTATTGTTTCTTTTGAAGCCAGACCTTGTGTTTCACCTTTGTCTGTCTCACAATGGATTATGACTGCTCGTCACCTATGAATAATACGTCTGATCTTGCCGACCTCATATTTACAGGCAAAACCTCAGATATACCGGCGCCTCAGATTTACAGGCTAGCGCTACGGTGGACTCTCAACAAATAAGAATCCAATGAAGAAACTTTTAGTACTAAAATGGACAAAATTTCATGTCATATTAAGAAACTTTTAGTACTATGGCCTGATCCTAGTTTCTTATAAAAAAAAAACGTGTAGTGGTGAAGTCATCAATAATTGCAAGTACAAAATGGTGATTTTGTATAGCATTATTGATGACTTCATCAATCTCATCCTCATAATCAGCAATGAGCTTTACCTCATGGCGCCTCTCAGTTGTACTGGTACAAGTAACTCCAAGTTACCTGGCAGTGTTTAGAGCTTCTCTGTTTTGGTTCTCAGTCCTGAGGAATATGCTAAAATCCTTTTGCAAATGGTTACATTTTTGGCTTAGCCCAAAACAGAGAGTGTGAATTATATTCATAGTTAGTTTTTCTATTGTTGACCTCCTTCTTTCATTTCTCCTAGATGCAACCATCATACCTTCTGTAGCTTTGAAGATGTTTGGAGCCCTCGCGTCAATGCATAGTTGCCGAAACTGATCAGGGTCATAAGTAGTGTTGGTGTTGGCGTTCTTGAGTGACCTGTTGAGCCTGTCCTTCACCAGGCGTAACTCGTCTGCCAGATTGCCATTTTTTGCATTTCGCAACATTAGTGCATCAAGCATACCAGGTGGGAGCAGAGTCTCTCCAGTTGGTGCTCGCCTCACATTGCCATAAATTGTGACTGCTGACACTGGCCAATCCTTCACAACTGCAGCATTACCTCTCCTCGTCAGACAACTCCAGACTACTACATTCGTTCTCTTGATCTTGCACGCTTCTAGATGCCAAGAAAGATTGAAGTGCTCATCCTTGGATTTTTTTGCAGTGTCTTCCACTTCTTCTTGAGAATTTATTCACACACTAGAACAGATGGGGAACAGCAATTCAAAAGGAGAAGGTCCATTGTAACGTCTATCATGATAATTAGGGACATGCAGCACAATATGGCTAGAATTCTTAAGAATTCTTGAAGATTTTTCTTGAATTCTTCTCATTCTGAAAACGAGAATTTTCTTATTATGTTGAAGACTGTCATATCTTTAGCTAGGAAGACGGGAAAAATTTTGCAAGAATTCTCATACAAGAAAGCTATGTTTCAAGGTAGCATTTTTGTATGGTTATAGAGTTTCCTTGTCACGGGAAAACTTATTGTTGCTATGTGGAAACCTACTCAGTAGCTGCGAACAAGTTCTTGATTTTTTCATCTTATTCTGTTCAGTTGGCAGGAATTATGTGGAAAATATGAAGAAACATGCTTATCTTGTAGTGCGCTACACCATAAAATCTCAAATTCCCCCTCTGATTTAGATAGAGATGTTTGCTATTATTAGTTCATTTCTGTTCATGTATGTTATAGAATTCCACTGCATACAATGACACTAAGTACAGTAATTAGATATATTATATTAGGCTACTACTTTTAGAAAACAAATAGAAGTATAGACTAGCTATGTGTACTATCTGGTCTCTAATAGAAGGGGGGGTTGGAATAGTAGGGGGGTTGGAAAATGCCCAAAAAATTAATAGCCAAGGGAGGTTGGAAAACATCTATTTTTTTAAGTTTTGCTTTTCCAATGGAAACTTATGCAATGCCTTCACAGATTTCGCTCAAAAGTCTCATTCTTAGCTAGGTTGATAGAATTTTGTTGTGTAGCTTTTGTCTTGCTTGCAACATTTTGCCAGAATTAATAAGCTGGGGGGGGGGTTAGAATAAGAATGTCCTGGGTGGAAAATTTTCTAAAAATTAATAAGAGGGGGGATGTCTATTAGAGACCAGAGAGCAGAGCAGCTGTTTTGATGAGCAAATAAATGTATTTTGCATAAGAAACTGGGAATTTGTGCCATTATTGAAAGTTTCTTTAAAATGTTAGATTTTGAAAATTCAAAAGTTTTTTACACAAACATAGTAACTTTACCGGGTGTCCCAAAAAAAAGTATCCGGATTTGGTCGACCCTAGCGATAATAACATAGCGTGAATCAAACCGAAATGATTTTCAAAACATACCTCGATAGCCAACTTGAACATAGATACCTCGTTTGTTGAATTTGGTGCACTGAGAGTGAAGATATCAATCTTCAAAGGACAAATTTGCCTCCACCTCCAAACCAGAGCTTTGGCGCTTTGGCCTAAGCGAATTCTTGAAGCTCTGTAAATAAAATCAACAAAATCTGAGGACGGCACAACAGATGGGTTTTACAAAATACAGTTTATGTGAGACCTATTGTCAAGGGAGCTCCGAAATCAGCTTCATTCATCTCAATATCGACGATTTATTTTACAAATACTATTCACCGGTGATTGAGCATCAATACACTTTTGAAATCGTCGAATCATTCCTTGAAAAGAATTGTTTATTAGATCTCTCGGGGGGCCACGACAGGAAGGTCTGGAGATCTTTTGGGGGCCAAAAGATATCTCCTCTCTTGATGATGACCCACCCGGGAAATCAGCTTCGAAGATGCGCGATGATCAACCTGATCTCGAGAAGTCTGATAACAAATTCTTTTCAAGGAATGATTCGACGATGTCAAAAGTGTGTTGATGCTCAAGGGAGTACTTCACCGGTAAATAGCAAGTGTTAAATAAATTGTCGATATTAAGATGAATGAAGCTGATTTCGGGGCTCCCTTGACGATAGGTCTCACATGAACTGTATTATGGAAAACACATCTGTTGTGCCGTCTTCAAATTTTGTTTATTTCATTCACAGAGCTTCAAGAATTTGCTTAGGCCAAAGCGCCAAAGCTCTGGTTTGGAGGTGGAGGCAAATTTGTCCTTTGAAGATTGATATCTTCACTCTCAGTGCACCGAATTCAACAAACGAGGTATCCATGTTCAAGTTAGCTATCAAGGTATGTTTTGAAAATCATTTCGGATTGATTCACGCTATATTCTTATCGCTAGGGTCGACCAAATCCGGATACTTTTTTTTGGGACACCCGGTATGTTTTTTTCCAATGCTCTTGTTTGCTGAAGCCTCTCCATTGTTCAGACCTTGCAAGCAAGATACAGGAAGAGAGGACTTACTTTACTAAAGTAAATGCAAATATTTTTTGTAAGAAACCGTTCATAAGAAACTCAGACTCCCAGATCATCAAAATATCAACAAACTCTTGCAGGTTTTTCCTTTTTCTCACTTTTTGCTGTATCATATTACTCAGAAAGTACTTGAGCAATGTCTAAACATTAGAAAGGCTTCAAAACACCTTGTTTTGAAATGTCAAAACACCTTGTTTTGAAATGTTCAAGGGGGCAAAGATCTGATAATTTTAGAAACTTTCAGTACTGGCCTAGATTCTTAGCTTCTTACAAAAAATGTGTGTGCTATTGCCTTAAATAATTTTTCTTTTTTTTTCTATCCAATATAAAAATTTACAATAACGATATTACCTAAAACAGCACTTACAAACTACTGTACTACACTACAAGAACGATGCCATGAGGAGCAGAAGACCATGACTACCCCATGGCCATAACATAGAGACAGGTAATTAAAAGTCTAAATATACATTCAAATATAGACACAAAAACTAGTACAAACACTTTTGACTGATAAATACTAAAGTCGGGTTCACATTGGATGTCGGCAATTGCTGTGTTTTGGATGTATTCGCTAAGTGATTACGTAGGATGGACGCTAAATTTTACTGAAAAATTGAGATTAAAATGAGTTAGGTTGGCGTCGGAATTTCATAACACTGAATTCCCAACATCCATTGTGAAACAGGCATAAACAAGTGAACAATAAAAACAAGAGAAAGGGCTTTTAGTGGCTGAGTGGAGTAAACAAACTTTTCAGATCTATTTAATCAAACCGACCTGTATTGTGGATGAAAACTAGTGTCAGTTCGAGTACACTTTTGTTGATTTCATTCGAAAGGTTTTCGTCACCATACAATGGAATCTGAACAAGAACGTCGTTGGGGAGGCTGTTTGTTTCAACAAATTGTTGTAATAGTACCGAAACTCCAGCGAGAAGATGTCGTCGTTGAACGTCAAATGAAGGGCAAAGCAGCAAAAAGTGCTCCGTGTCCTCAATACTGTCATTTGTTCGACACATAGGGTTAACTGTTTCCCTAAAATTATGCTTGAATTTGTGAAAATTTAGTCTGCTGAGACCGACCCTTATTTGGAATAGATATGAAAGGCCTGTTGGGTCATGAATACCAAAGACAGGTTTTGCAGGGGGGCGAATTTTTGAGAGTAGCTTTGTCTTAAAAACAGCAAGAGACGGTGCTAGCCTGATTTCAGGATCAAGTTTATTCCATTCAGAGGTGCAGTTAGGATAGAAGCTGGACTGAAATTTTTCTGTTCTTGCCTTCATTCGTCCAATAGCATCCTGGTTGCGAAGAGAGTAGCTCGACTGATGAAGAAGTGGGATTGGCTCCTTTGTGTACAAGGGGGTGAGATTGTTTATAATCTTATAGAACAAAGTAAGTCGTCTACTCCACCTACGAGAACTTAGTGATTCCAAGCCAAGCTCTGCATACAGTTTTGCGCGCGATGTTCCCCTCCATGTCCCTGTCACTGCAAGAGCAGCTGAATACTGAACAGACTCTATTTTTTCCATTAGATTTGGTAAAACGATATTTTGACTAAATTCACACACTTTAGCTGGAATATGATAGATAACATCCCCGTAGTCCAGGTGGGGCCGCACATAAAGCTTATATAATTCATTTAGAGTATGCCTTGGCAGATACTTGAAGAGGTATTTTAGCAGACCAATGCCCCGTCTCGTTTTTGAGATAGCAGATTTAATATGAGCTGAGAAAGAAAGCTTCGAGTCCAGGATAATACTGAGATGTTTATGCTCAGTTACCTTTTGCACGGGTGTGTTATTAAAGAGAATGACAGGATGATCTATTCCATGCCTTTTCTTCGAAAGAAGTAGTTCGACAGCTTGTTTTTGCGGATCGGGATTAAATGACATCCTCCAATCATGGGCCCATCGGCTTATCAACTCCAGGTCATGGTTCATGTCCTCCGCAGCTGCATTTGGTTCTTGAACAACCGTAAACAAGGATGTATCATCGGCAAAAAGCTTAACGTTACATTTCAAGTCAGTGGTAAGATCGTTGATATACACAAGAAAAAACAATGGTCCTAATATAGATCCCTGGGGCTAGTAACCACAGTAGTGGTTACTGAATGCTCCTTGATCATGTGGTTTCGATGTAAAATGAATATCATACGAAATGCATGTGTGCTTTTTGCATAAAAACAACTCGTTCCGAGATTTCCGAGAAATCCTAGAGTTCCGTGTTTTCGAGTAGACATAGGGCACATTCGAAAACGCGGAAATCTCAGATTTCTCGGAACAAGATGTAAATGAATACTTTATGTTGATGTTAATGTCCTATCCATGAATTGGAATGGTGTATGAAAAGCGAAAACGCAGAAGGCTCAAACTGAGATTCGAGAACAACAAAAAGAACGTTGCAGGACTCGGTATTGTTACGGTAGTTAGAGAGGCACGGGGCAGGGACAATTGGAGAATGGTGCTGCGGCAGATCGTCTCAACGATCCATCAGTTTAGTGATGGTGATGCAGAAATTTGAATGTTAATGAGAAGATAATCAACTGTCCGTCAAGAGATTCCCTCACTGTGCTCAAGTCATGCATGAAACAAGTAAGGCAAAACGCTATTCAAATTGGCATTGCTTTGATAACGCTACTACCATACATTTGTAACATTTCCGTGTTTTCAAGTACGGTCTATGTCGGCTCGAAAACACAGAACTCTAGGATATCGCGGATACCTCAGATATGTGATTTCCGAGAGTTCTGAGATTTCCTAGAGTTCCGTGGTTTCTACCTGGCCGATAAACAGAGCAAAATGTCTACTCCAGACTTGATTGATGTTCTTTGGAAACTAATGTTTCAAACATAAAAACAAACTTCTAAATTTGTATGCAAATGCAACAATCTACAGGGTTTAAAAACTCGGGGGGTGCACTTGACCAGATTTTGGTCAGGGATGTGCTTCAAAAATATAGCCATTCCTTATACCAATTTTACAAAAAGGTGTACCCAACCTTAACCCAATTTTCCAAAACTGTATACCCAACCTTACAGATACCAATCGTTCAAAAAAGTAAACCCAACCGTCTAGTTTTTACACAAAAGTCATTGGCACTGTTTCCTGCACCAAAATCTTCACAACTGGTACTGTTCCATACAGTATGTTCCTACACTCAAAACACATGAAGTGCACCCCCTGGATATAAAAAAGGCTACCAACCAAAATTTTCAATTTATCTGTGTCTGACATGAGATAGAGATTTTCTGAAAGCTTGACTCCTGTGCTTTCCTTTGATATATAGTTTTTGCAAAATAACCATAAACTGTGTGTCAAAATGCAGCAGCACTTCTTTTCAACATTTTTCTGATTGCATCAGCTGATGTAAGTTGGGATTTTGGTCTTTCAATTTGCATTGGGTACGTCATCAGAGAGTTGGAAAGCAAGCAGCATGTTAAATAGGTGTAGCTAAAGTTAATACAAAGAGTTTTTTGTTGAGAAGTTTTGGTCACCATAATTTACAACAGTGTAAACTTGTAGTTCTGATTACAGTGATCAGAAAAATTGAACAGTTGCAATTAGTTTCTTCTACCAATACAACCAATACAGTCAAACAAAACATAAACAAGTGGTACCTCATTTTAGCTTACTGTATGCTTGCATTTTTCTCCTTGAAATTTCCCTTGGGCCTATTTTACAAAACTTATGCATGAAATGAAAGCACTGAAGCTGGACTCCAGCAAATCACAATCTCACCTGTCAGACCTTTTGTCAGAGAATTTTGCTTTTCAATAGGTGTAGCCTTTTTTGATACACCCTGTAGTGATATCAAGAAAATGCTTAGTTTCAGCTTTTAGTATAGCAAAATGTGCATCTAGAGCATCAAACAAAACACAAGTTTGTGGATAGGTTCATCTAAACTTTTCCAAATTCTGGTGAGGACAGAACATCCTCACAAAAGTTCTCTGAAAAATTGGGGCCAGTGTATCTTTCATTCAGTGGAAACACGATTCCAAGGCCACAGGTATTAACATGAACTCTTCGTGATGAATCTTTGCTGAATATGATCTCCCCTTCTTTAGGCCTTTTGTTGGTAGATATCTGGAGCCTGTAAGGAAAAAGAGAACATCTTCAAGTGTTACCTCGATATCTTTCTTTGTCACCTCCTCTGGATCATCTTCAGTTGGCACATCCATCACATCCCATGATTTACGTTTTCCAGATTCTATGTTTTCAAGCTCATCCAAGAGATTGGCAAAATTATAGAAAATGTCCTCTTCCTTTGTCTTTTTTATTGCTGATGCTCCTTCTGTGTACTTGATTTCAAACAGGGATCAAATTTTGTTGGCAGTGAGAAGACAGGAATGGTAGGTGAGCTCCTTTCTGGACTCTTCTTTATGCTTTTTCAAAGCGCTGAGAACACCACAAATATTCAAGCCTGTAGTAAACTGCTGGATTTCTTCTAGCTGCTTTGTAATAATATTGTGTTTACAAATTGTTTTGACAATCATGTCCCTGTCTTGGATGGTAATGATGGCATTATTGTACCCAGCATCAATTCTGATATCATCAAGCTCCTGAGAAAACATGCCCATGCTTGCTGTTGTGTTACATTCCATGAGTTGCAGAACTAATTTTCTTACTTCAAAGTCTGGAATGTCATTGGGGTTGTAGACAACATCCTCAGGGTCTAAGATGTAATCTACAAGAGATCTGGAAAGGTTGTGTGGGCCAGCACATTTGTGGAGCAATGCAAGTGCAACAAGCCTTCCATCCTCATTGCATCTCTCAGGAAAACATGAGAATTCTCCACTCCACTTAGAATAGGGGCTCCCTCAAGGAGAATTGCAAACACTCCCTTGTTGGCCCACCATAATCTGCTTCCATCTCACCAACAAACCTGACATTTAACCTCTTTAGGCTTTCCTCTTCAAATAAAAGAATCTTACTTATACTTATACTTATATGATTTTTTGAATTAGGCTTATAGCCTGTAGCAAACTCCTACAGGGACCACACAGGCAAAAGGGAAGGATGTGGGCAATTGTAGAAACAACGAAATACAAGCACAAGCTGTCAAAACAGATCTTGTTGATACTGTCATCCCAAATTCTCCTTCTTCTGACAATCATAGTCAATGCATCTTCTTTCTCAAGGCTAGAAAAAAGGGGTTTTGCCAACTCCTCCAATTCCTCTGACAAGGTAACATATGTTTTCTCATCCTTCTTTGCAGAACAACTTGCATAGTCCTGAGTGGCAGTTGTAACTGATTCCAAAGTTAATACTGAGGAAGTACCTGACCTTGGCTGCAAAATTGGGAAATCATCATCGACTTCCTCATCTGAGTATGATATGTCAACAAAACTCTTCTTGTTTGGTGGCCCTTCATCCATGTCAAGCAAAGTAGCATCTGGTCTCACATGAATTGTCTTGTTCTTGAATATTCTGTGGACCAAGAAGCCATCCAATATTTGACCTGGTGCTAAAATAGGCCTTACAATTTTTGCATTGACAGATGTACAGAGGGTAAAATCAGTTGCCTCAGGAATGACTGCACCAAACATCTGACGGATCTTATGCATTATTTCGGATGGGGTTCATTCCTTCATGAGTTGAGCTCCAAGGTTGATGAAAAATAACATATCTCAGTTTAAGGTCCAAGGTTCAAACATTATCAAGAGGCCACGGAGGCTCACTGCGAGGCTAGAGGCTATTTGGGATTGTGGTCATGATGTCATGATTTATGATTTTGTTGGAATTCCCATGATTCAAAGAACGATTGCATTTGACGTCATCAGCAATGTTGTGTTGTGAGAAGACGCAAAAGTATCATTTGACAATTAGGGAACGATTTTCCTGATTTTGTTCTTGCAGATCTCCCCACATTGGAATTTGCGTTTTTGCTGCATTCCCATACCCAATTTCATTTTCCTAAATCATAGCTTGAACATTATTTAGATTAACCCTGTAGTGGTTGGGCTACTTGATAGTACTATTTTGGTTGGGGGGGACAAAAAAGCCCCCCTACCTAACTCTTGACTGGTAATAGGTAGAGCGACCAAATTTGGTGTGTACTTGGCATGTACTTTGGCATGTACTTTCTGTAAATGTAAAAATTAACCTAAAAATTGCCACCATTTTTGCTTACATCAGCATTTTCCTTTGTGTGGTCAAGAAAAGCGGCAAAATTGGCCAAAATCAGGAAGATTGAGATAAAATTAAATTTGGAGCATATTTTCCATCCAAACATGATATTTATGATAGAATGCATCAAATAACACAACATTACAAAAAAAATTTGCACAACATTCCACTACTGCTACTTTTTTCGCGATAATTGAGATTTGAGAATTTGCGATTTTTCCTGGGTCAGTCCCAGAAAATTGTCTCCCGCCCCCTCATTTTTCAAAATATTTCAATGAAACGTTTTGAGAAGTTGTACAATAAGTAGTTGCAAAATTGCAAGAAGCTTCATGGCTATGAAATTCTTCCTCGCAGAGTTATTCAAAAAAGCTACTAAGGGGGGGGGGGGCAAATTCGCCCCCTCCAACCAAAATAGGGTTAACCATTTATTCAAAAAGCTTCAAAACGCTTTGTTTTTGTAAATGATTGCGAGAGTACAGTAAAAAAACGTAAACTGAATCAATTGTCAACACTGCACTTTTAGGCCAGCTATGAAAATCAGTCTGTGGAAATCTCATACATTTTTCAGCGGAAATCCATTTGCTTCATGGAGAAATTTCTGAAGTCATCGCAAACGCTTTTGTCCTATGTGGCAAAATCATTTTAAGTCACAACAATTGAGCTTTGTTGTGATTTTGATTTCAACATCATTTCTGTTGTCGATGCAGCAATGCTTTGCTTGTGCGATAGCAAACAAACTAATTGTTGCTTTGTGTCCAACAATGCTGCTCCAAAACAGGATATGGCGTTAACCCTGCAAATGCTCATCTGGGTTTTTCCCAGAGCCATATATTGTCTTGCCAAAGATCTGGCAGACAATCAAACCACTGAATAATCATCGTTTGGCACCAGCATTGTTATTGTTAGGTCCATGGTCATGCACAAGGAGGCATACTTGCCAGACAATGGTCATGAAACTGTACAATAAACATGGAAACAAAGGGCTAGGCTAGAGACAGGTAAATTCCATGTTGCTGGTTTTTCCAACAATGCCGAGTGTCAAAGTTAATGGGCTTAATGGGCCTACAGGAATTCAGTGGTGTGTGGCCATTTATTGATTTATGTGTATGGCAACAATGGAAAGATTGTTTCTTAGGATAGTAAGAGCAATATGTTTTGGAATAAAAGTATGGTAAAGAAACCAACACTCTTGTTTGCGGCAAAGCAAAGCAGCAAAATCAGGAAATGCAGATTCTTTCTTACACAGGAAGCAAACATTACAGATTATCAGAAACATATTTTGTTCCAGAAATCATTTTCCTTTCTTTCAAATATCATTGTGTTGTGCTCCTTTTGTTTACATTCACAGCCAACTCGTGTTATTCGTGAAAGGAAATAGTTTGAAAGGAGTACAAGGAAACAGCTTCCCATGATTCTTATTGTATGGAAACTGCAAAGTTCAAGGTGATTATCTTTTCATCAAGAATTGCAATCAAAATCATGATCACTATCACACCATCACGATCAACCTGAAGCCTCACATTGAACTAAATGGCCTCGTAATAATGATTAAACTTTGGACCTAAAACTGAGGTATGTTATTTTTCATCAACCGAGCTCCAATAACAAAGTGTCCCTTCTCTATTAACTCCACTTTTGGTGCTTGCTTTGGAACAATATCCATGGTAGGATTAGGGAGTAGTAATAAATCAACAGTGAAAGGACCTTTCTTCTTTGATGCTTGAGCTCTAGTTCCTTTTGAAGGCCTGGAAAATGAATAATCAAGTGTCCTTTGGTTGCTTCTTGCCATGGGTTTGGATGTTGTGAGGGACTGTGATCCAAGCTGCTGGAACCTGTTTGGTCTGAACACAGACATGCTGCTGTTTGGCCTGCTGGAAAGTCTAAGTTGCCCACTGCTTGTACTTATATCACGCACAGAGACGGAACTACTGCTACCACTAAAAATCCTGCGCATTTCTTGATGTTCTGCAGCTTCAGTAGTACTACCAGTATTGGTACTGGTAGGCCTAGGCCTATTATGCATATGGCTTGTAGTGGGCAGTGCAGCGGCAGTTTGGGGCCTGGTTGCTCCTGGCCTCGTTATGTCGAAGCTGTTTGAGTTGCCAGGACCGTCGAAAGATCAAGGACATTGTCAAGGATTCTTGACACAATTTGATTAACTCGCTGTTCTGCTTCGGGTTCGTTGTTCTCCATGATTTGTGGCCGCACATGTTAGCTGGCCGCTTCGTAACAAGTACTGGGAACGAGCAAATCTCGTTCTGGCAATCCCGTTCCGTCTTTTCGCTCAAAGGGTCTTTGAGGAAGTAGAATTTTGTGTTCAGTAAGTAGAACTTTGAGAGAAAGTAGGATTCTGTATTTAGTAAGTAGAATTTTGAGAGTAAGTAGAAATTTTGAAATTAGAATCTGACGTATTTTCTAATTATGGAAACCGTTTCTGCCTTAGAGATGTATTTGAAAACGCACTGTAAACGTGTTTCTACACAAAATTAATTGTTTTTAATTCAATGAGCAATTTCTACTTGCTAAACAAAATGAAAAACATTCTTATCTCTATTCTGATACGGTAGTGTGCAATTCTAATTATCAATTATGAAATTCTAAACTTTTGTCATGAACGGCGTTCCATAGCATCCAATGCCCAAGAAAGCTATAAGAATCCCCCGCTAACTTCATGGTAGCATAATGACATAATGATCCTAGCAAGAAATCGTGCAAAAAGAACTGTAACAAGCAAGGGGGCACAATCATTCTGTCAGCATAAATAATTGTGTTCCTGCACCTCATCTCTATGATTCATGAACTAGAGTTTACATTTTATACGCCTGAATAAAACTCACGATGCTTTCATACCCACTTTTTTGCTTCCATGGTTACGATAGATTATAAGGCTTAACTAATCTGCAAGATACTGAAAAGTACTTGGAGTTCTTTGCTCTAATCCTGTTCTTTAATCTGCTAATGATTTTTGTGGAATCTTGATTATTTGGAATTGATCTTCACACTTCATCAAAAAGGACAACATGGAAAGTGAATCGGTCAACTTCTTGACCTCTTCGGTCTGTGGCTCTTTAAGTTTGGCAGTTCAATGGACCAACAAGGATGAAGAATTAAAAAACGCTACAAACTTTGAGAAACTTTCTGAAAACACTGCCGTTAGAAGGCCCAGGAAAGCAAACTAAGGAAAGAATCATATCATTCTTTAAGAACTACGCAAAAATCTACGAAAGTTCCATAATAAAAAGCATCGTTGCGCGTGCGATGAAATGCACGCCTTGGACATTTCAGGTGTGTGTGGAGGCGTGCGCGTGCGATCGCACACCTAATGTTACCAGGACTGGCAAAGTAATATATCTCTGAAGCTTATCGTTTAAGCGTTTGCAAATGTCCCTTTATTGTCATGAAGATGGCCAGCTAGCCAGAGGGTGGACTAAACTTTGCCTTGTGTTGTTTGGCACGAAAAAATTTCTCCCTTGAAAGTTGCCCATTTCTATCTCTATATGGATCTCTGGATGAAAATAAGTTTGTGAATATTGTTGCTCGTGAGACTGTTGAAGAGCTATTCAATGCTTCGTTTTCGCTTATGGACATCAACAGTTCCAGGAGCTATGCTGTGAGTCAAGGGCAGATGCAATGGAAGATCAATACTGTCAATCAAAACATTGATAATGTCATTGTAAAATACCGGTTGAGCCAGAAAAAAGTTCCCACTTTTGAAAATTCATAGCATCAAGACTACTTCACAGATTTGAATCCTTCAAATTCTAGTTAAAAGGTATCAAAACTTGTTGCATTCCAAATTTCCAACATTCTTTCGACTTACGGACGTTACCAATGATTCAAGTATTTTTGTGATTTTTCTCGCTATCCTACCAGCGCTAGAAGCATCTAGGCCATGGGCAGTGAACTTGTTTCGTTCAAGTTCGTTGGACCCAACCTGGAGACTACTTTCTGACAACATAAAATGAAAGAACATACCTTTCTGATTACTTTTCCACTTGTTCGCGGTTGCATAGACACACAGTTGTTTTGAAAAATACGCATTTGGTCCTCTCGTTTGGCCACAGGAAAAACCTTTATTCAACGCCATTTTGAGCTTTGATTTTAGGGCACAGTAGAATGCGGACTAACATCCGAAAGAGGCACCTTGCAGATTTTGCACTGATATGAAAAGAGGCTAAGCTGTTCCCGGAACTCGGGAGTCACGCAAGATTTCCAAGATCAACATACAAAAAAATAAAAGCAATTTTTACGAGAAGCTAATTATAGGAAACTCAACTCTGACATCGACAAAATATTAAGAGACTCCAGTACTGGGAAAATGTGACTTAAAAACTCTGTACTTTTTCAAAAGAATCCCTGACATATTTTTACTTTGTTTCCACCGGCTTCCTGTTTCATGTTACTAATTACTGGTAAAATACTTGATTTTGCTAAGCACTTGAAAGGCTTCAATAAAAACATTGTTTTGAAGTGTTCACAAGGGCACAGGAAGTAAGCATAATGACTGTTATGGAACCGTTATGAAACTCCTAAAAAACTCCAAGTAATGAAAATCCGATCATTCAAAAAATTTCTAATGTGAGACCAAATTATTAGACTTTTACTAAAAAAATCTGTAATTCTGCATTCATCCTTGGAATAACACAATAACCAAGTTGTAACCAATTCAACTCCCCCACCCCCCCTCCCCCGCTATTCAAGAACTCCCCATGCCAACATGGCAGCCAACATGATAAGTTGTTTTATTTGATACTATTGTTTTATGGACCGGTGATTTTCCTCCATCATTGGGAGAACGGCAATGGGCTTCGGTGGGCAAGATTTTATCATTTTGTGTCGTCAACGCGAAGATAAGTCAGTGCAAATCCGGTTTCCACTCCATCACTGTCCCAGATGAGGTATCTTCTATAATCCAGTCACTCAAGAAAAACAAGTCTACTGGGCCTAATAGCACTCCAGTTAAATTATTGAAAATTCTTGACCCTCACATCTCTGTACAACTCTCTCAGATCATCAATGACTCATTTCAAAATGGTATCTTTCCTGAAAAGTTAAAGATTGCTAAGGTTATCCCTATATTTAAGAAAGGTGATGCTTCAAAGAACTCAAATCATAGACCCATATCATTACTATCAATTTTCAGTAAGATCTTTGAAAAGCTTATGCACCAATGCTTGTACAATTTCTTAGAACTTCATGAAATTCTGTTTCAAATGCAATTTGGATTCCGTAAAGGACACTCTGCTGATCATGCACTAATAAGTTTAAGTGAAAGAATAAAGTATACACTTGACTCAAACAGAGTGGGCTGTGGAATCTTCATTGACCTGCAAAAAGCCTTTGATACTGTTAACCATACCATCTTACTACAAAAACTGAGTCACTATGGGATCAGAGGCACCTCACTCCTTTGGTTTCAATCCTACCTGACAGGTAGACAGCAGTATGTTTCGGTCAACAATCATTCTTCTCAACTAGGGGGCATTACATGTGGTGTCCCTCAAGGTTCTGTACTTGGCCTGTTGCTTTTTCTAATTTATATCAATGACCTTCCTAATGTATCCAAAGTTCTCTCATTCTTCTTGCTTGCTGATGATACAAATATCTGCTATGAATCTGAAAACATAATAAAGCTTAAGGATAAAATAAACAAAGAGCTGCTGAAAGTAAAATCATGGCTGGAGATAAATAAGCTAGCTCTAAAAATTGAGAAAACAAATTTTGTTGTATTTCACTCATCTAGGAGGAAATTGCCTAATGATATCCAAATTAGATTTGGCAAAAAACCAGTTGCTAGAGCTAGGTATGTTAAATTTTTAGGTGTCCTGATGGATGAGCATCTCTCTTGGAAATTTCATATTACTGAACTAACTAAGAAACTTTCAAGGACAACTGGGATCTTCTTCAAGATCAGACACTTCCCCTTCCACTTGACATTCTGAAAAATCTCTACGATTCCATATTCTCTTCTTTTCTAAGTTATGGTTCATCAACTTGGGGACTCTCCTATGATACATATCTTGCACCTCTTTTCTTGTTGCAGAAGAAAGTACTAAGGTCTATCTCTTTTCAGCCTCTCCTCTCTTCCTCGACACCAATCTTCCATTCCCTGAAAATTCTGAAACTAAATGATATGATTAATCATGAAATTCTCAAGTTTGTTTACAAATCTCTAAATGGTCTCTCACCTTTTCATTTTCAGAATTATTTCCAGTTCAGTAACACTGTTCATAGCCATGAAACTCGTCAGGCAGCTGGGGGTGACATCTTTCAGTCCATAAGAAATACATTTCTGCATGGTCTTAGATCAATAAAATATCTTGGTGCCAAACTCTGGAGTGGTATTCCAACTTTTATCAAAATGTCAGTTTCTTTTAATATCTTCAAGTCAAAATTGAAAGAATTCCTCATTAATGGCTATGACCTCTAATTCCTAACTCAATAAAGAGTAAATCATTCTTTGGAGCTATTCTGGTTTTCTTTTCTTCCGTTTCATTTTTTTTTTCTTTTTTTTTAGTAAAAAATTTTGTTTTTCTTTTTTAGTTTTTAGATGGGGGGGGGGGGCTCTCTCTCGATTAGTTTATCTACTAGAGAGCTCCTCCTTAGACTAATATATCTATGTACATAATGTTAAGTAATGTTTTCCTATTACGTTAATTTATTTAGTGGTTGTCCATGTTCTTGTTGTTGTGTAGTATGTATTATTGTCTTATTTATTTTAATTTAGGTAATGTTAGTTATTGTATTGAAATGTACTTAGGTATATTTGTTAAATGAAAACTGAAACTGAAAACTGAAACTGAAACTTTGTTATTGATACAGCCCTTTGAGTTTTCCTTGTTATTGAAAATATTTTGACCAAAACAGGACCCATGTTTTATCATTAGAAACAAAGAAATTCTTCAATAATGATAGTTAAGTTATCAGATTGTACTAAAAGTTATCAATCAGGCTCATTAAATCTTGTTTTCATCTTTCTGGGATCTCCAGCGCCATCAAGAGCACTGAACAGCCAGTTTCTCTCAAATTTCATGAATACATGCTTTTGTCTAGAAATAGCTCAGCAGCATCAAATAATAAAGTACAGAAAAAAGCTGCTTGTGCTTCAGATTCATAGAAATAAGATGAAAAAATATTAGATATGTTTCCAGTGCTTGATCTTCCCAACTTTCTGGTGATCTAAGAGTTCCTCAAAAGAGTTTCTAGCAAAAATATTTGCATTTACATATGTTTGATACTGGGCCGTTTTGAATTATCTCAAATATTTCGTATGATCCTCTTGGCTTTGCTAACTGAAGGTTCAACAACAAAAGGTCTAGAGGTTTGTATTTCAAATACAAACAGCACTGATTTTGTGAAAACTCATACAGTAGTTTCATGTTAAGCCGTCATGTATCTTCTGACAGATTGGATTTTAACAAACATTACTTATTTACATACTCATTTTGCCAGGATACTGCACCTGCAGGTGAATTAAAAAAGTTCTTTAAAATATCCCTTATTTCTTTTGCACTTTTCTTGCAGGCATTGCCTGCTTTTTTCGGTTGGGTTAAGGGCTGATGGCCAGTATCTTTGCCAACATCTGTTCTCCATGCTCCTGGTACTATTTCTGCATTTTTATCTTCAGAATCCACAAAGCCAGGTGGGCAATATCTTCGCTCGTGTCTGGGTAATGTTGATTCATGCAGCATTAAAAAATTATGCAAAGCTACCACAGCTTTTGTAATACCAATGCTACGCTCAGGTATAGCATCAATTGGTCGCTTAAAAATGCGCTGTCTGGCAGTTGAGATACCAAAAGTATTCTCACTGACTCGTCTAGCTCTTGAGAGTCGGTAACTAAAGATTCTCTTTGTATGTTCCAAGTATCGTCCACCATATGGTTTCATTACATGATGTCCCAGTGGAAAAGCATCATCTGCAGTAATTACGTACGGACACTTTGTGCTGGTGTTAGGCAAATCACAATCTTGTGGTAAGGATAAACTGCCATCACATTGAGCATCTTTCATTCCACACCGTTCAAATATGCCTTCATCGCTTGCGCTACCGATAGCCCCTATGTTCACTATCAGATATGAATAGCGTGCACTGCAAAGGGCCATTAAAACAATGCTGAACCACCCATGGGAGTTAAAGTACAGTGATCCAGTGTTTGCTGGGCAGTGCCATCTCATATGTTTGCCATCAAGGGCCCCAACGCACAATGGAACATTCCACTTCTCCCAAAATTCTTTGGCAACGTCTTCCCATTCCTTTTCCGTTGATGGACATTGGAGATAGATAGGAGAAAGCGCGCTCCAAATTGCTAGGCATGTTTCAGAAACAATCTTGTTGACTGTAGAATGTCCCAAGCGGTAACTGAAAGCTATCGTTTGGTGTGAGTCCCCAGTTGCTAGATATCTTAGGGTAACAGAGAGTCGTTCTGCCGGTGTGATGGATTCCCGTTTCTGGTCAGATTTTACGATCAAGGGTGCCACTAAATGTAACAGTTCTTCAAATACTGTCGGAGACATACGAAAATACTTGAAGAAACTTTCGTGATCTCCAAGCTGCATTTCCCTGATTAGATTTGCATACTCCCCTTTTTGCTTTCTTTTTTGATTAGTAGGGCGATCCCAAAATCTTTTTCTATACTTCGTCTTCTTTCTGTGCTGTCTCCTTCGTATTAACAGCAGTAATAAAAGTCTTCTTCTGCAAAAGGCCACCATCTTGTTCTAAACTTTTTTGGTAGATGGCGCCAAATTATTCGTGGTTTTGCGCCATAAACGATAGATAAATTTCATTGGCTGATCGAACAATAGGAATTCGTGCAAACAAGTATTGAGTGTGTATTGAATTCGCATGCATTCGCAAATCGCAAATTGCATGCGAATTGCGAATGAAGTGGAAATGGGCCTTTAGCCTTAGGACAGAGTACAATAACCACCCAATCATTGGTTTCTTAAATATCAATAGTTTTATACCAGAACCTTTTTAAGAACCTTGCAGGCTGGAATTTAGAATAACAGACATTTAATGAAGAACATATTCAGGCTGCCCAAGAGGAACCTAGATGCTTTTATGTGGGTTTCTACTGTAGTTGCTGATTTATAGAGCAAGAAAATCAAAATTGATGGTGGCTCAGTACTTAACCTTATAACTTGAATTGCAGTAACAAATTGACCTTATCTTTACACTTTACTACCAGGAATCACATCAGGGAGTAAGTAACAAATGACCACCAGGCTCAAGATCATTTACAAGGAAGTTGTTGGAAAGCAATGGATTACAATGGATTGGATTACAAAGCAATGTTGTTGGTTTAAATCGATTTTACGACTTTGGAGAAGCAAACATAACTGATTTACACATGCTAAGGCTTGCCCAATTGTTACAGGAAATAACCATTTCTAGCAACCCAGGTTATTTTTTTTTAAAGCTAGGTTATGTCTAATCGGTTTTCACAAAATCTACTCTAGGACTACTTGATTCACTTAACCCTATCAAGCCTAGGGGGGAGGCTGAATTAGCCCCCCTACCGGTTTTTTTCCTCACCTTTAAGGTCGATTGGCTTACGTTAACTTCATTGCAGCGATGAGAATTTCTAAGTGTCGAGGGTTGCTTGCTCGCTTCTGAAGCTGTGACGCAGCCTTGTTTCAGAGGGCACAGGTAGATCTATCAATTTCCTGTCAAATTTTTATGTTGAAGTCCATAAGTACCAGTTTGAGCAAAAATGAAGGGATTTGTCATTGTTGTTTTTGTTGCTGCGAGTACTGGGACTATGTTGAGTTTATTGTCTGGTTTCCTTTGGCCATCTCTTGTGGCAGTTGAATTCCTGTTGCATCTACGCTGGAATCTGAGAACCGGAAGCCGGGGACCCGTATATCGATTACTGGAAGTTAAAAAATAGAACTATTATAGACTTACCTTGAAGTTCTCTGAAGTTGTGTTTCAATGAAATGGCTCTCATTTCCTTTTGGTATTTCCTTTCCCGGCAATAGTGCACCAAACCATATGCCACGGCCAGGAAAATCAAGGATGCTATGATAATGAGTAAAAGCTTAACCCTATTAGTACTGGGCGATTTTTTAGGCTATTAGAGATCACCGGCCCCGGCCCCCCGGCCCCTGCTCTGGCACCATGGCCCTCATCCCCCGGCCCCCATATTTATAGGTGTTTTTAAAATTTTGTAACTGTCTGCTTGTTCCCGAATTTCAACTAATCTGTATAATCGCCATTTCATCCAAAAATTGTATTTCAAGAGCTTTGGAAATTCCTTTCAAGTAAAGTGAGAGAACTTCGAGGGGCCGAGCGGTTATCTGAGCCTTGCAAAACAAGTTGAGTATGATTTCCTAAACAAACCGCAAATGTGTATACACACTGATTCGCAATACGATCATGCGCCTTCGCACCATGCACTCATGCGCCTTCGCACCATACATTCATGCGCCTTGGCATTGAAAATCCTTAATAGATCGATTAGGGTGTCACATTTCTTTCCATATTGATACATTCTTTGATACATTACAGTATTTACTAAACAGTGCCTTGAATTGAATAGATGAACCGCAAACTATTCAACATCTTCACAAGGACAGTTTCAGAGAGGGTGACAGGACACCAAAATGAATAAAGGTTGCAGTAAAGTGTACATCGAAACCGAGTAGTACTCAGTACAAAACCAGGTGAGAATATTCTTTGGTCGCTTTCCAGTGTGAATAGACATTTTTAATGTTTTGAATGTCTGCCTTAAAAAGTTAAAAAAATATCGTACCACAATAGGAATTGTGTAGTGAATGTCATCTTCGCTATGCAAATTTTATTTGGGGGAATGTATGAAAAGCAAAATTAGATACCCTCCAACGTCTGCATGACAGCGCTCATTCCATAATAAAAAATGCACGCATAAAGGACGAATGGTCATCCAATTGGCTAAGTGTTGAAAATCTTACACGATTTGATCGTTCTGTTATGGCATATAAGATTCTGAACAAGTTGAGCACGGATAGCCTTTGGAACAAGTACCAATATAGATTCGCGTATTCAAATTATATAACAATGGATTGTAAGGAGCTGCAGATCCCAAGGCTTAGAACTGAACATGCCAAAAAAGGATTTTACTACTCTGCAATAAAGGCTTGGAACGATATCCCAGCTAATATCAGAGAAAACACTCGGGCGCTTCAAAAAAGGACTAAAAGCGCACCTGAGGAGCTGAGAATGCCGAGAAAAAATGCACCAAAACACGACCTTCTGGAAGAACAGCCCATTTTCTTTAGGTAATACTCCATTTTTTCATTATTATAGAAACATTGTACTAGGTTTTCGTGCTAGCTGAAGATTGTAAACATTGTACTAGCTGAAGAGGTATTCGTGTATAAATAATAATAATGATAATGATGATGATGATTTCTCTTGCCTTAAATCAGCGAAATCTCGCTCCATGACCTTCGTTGATATTTCACCAACGTTGATTTGTAGAGTAGCCGACACAAAATTGTAACAGGTTCCATTTTCGGCAACACTGGATCATGAGAGGCATTCCGAGCCAAATTGAGGAATGTTCACTTTTACAGTACTTACAAACTTTCCTTAACTATTACAATTGTTTTAAAGTTTCCATTCTAGCACTGGGAAGCATTAGACCATGAGTGTCCTCAAAAAATTTTCCCAAGAGCAAAATACCCCTCATTTCAATTTCTCCAGTAAATTTACCCTTGCTACGCCACTGTAAGACTGACTGAAATTAATGATAAATCATTCAAAATTCGTTCGAGTTAAAGCTTCAACTGGGTGTGGGAACCATTTTGTGATACCCACTCTATAGACCGCAGGCAATAGATCCTAACACATGTAAAATCCCAATGTATCATGGAAAGATCAATCAATACTTTTCTTGATATATAAAGGCCTTTTTGCTTATTTTCACAAAACTTTGAAATGAGGAAATTGGGACCTTGAAATTCAGGTTTGGAGGAAGGTCAAGGACTTTTTGCAACTCTGGTAATACATCGTACAAACTTTTTCATGGACTTCTTTTCGGAGGGGCTGGAAACAGGCTATAAGAAGCCGGTGAATACAGGCTGCAACTGGTTTTGATAAAATGGAAAAAGCTACTTCAATGAAGTTCTTCGAATTTCCCCATTTCTTGCTAATGGTGACCTCGCCATTGGCAAGTTTAATTTCTTCGAAAGAGTTCCTTACAACCATTTTATTCTGCCTCTTTTCAAAACAGAGGAAAACGGAATTTTCAGGGCGAATGCGCGTGAGTGCATGGTGCGAAGGCGCATGATCGTATTGCGAATCAGTGTGCATACACATTTGCGGTTTGTTTAGGAAATCATAATCAACTCGTTTTGCAAGGCTCAGATAACCGCTCGGCCCCTCGAAGTTCTCTCACTTTACTTGAAAGGAGTTTCCAAAGCTCTTGAAATACAATTTTTGGATGAAATGGCGATTATACAGATTAGTTGAAATTCGGGAACAAGCAGACAGTTACAAAATTTTGAAAACACCTATAAACATGGGGGCCGGGGGACGAGGGCCATGGTGCCAGGGCCGGGGCCGGGGGGCCGGGGCCGGTGATCTCTAATAGCGGATTTTTTACTAACTTTGTACTGGGGGGGGGGCGTTTTTCGCCCCCCCCCCTCTTTTTCTCCAAAATTACAAGAGATATAACAATAAGACTTACTCCCATTGTTTTTCAGACAATTGGCTATTAAGGTGGTTGCAGGGGAAAAACTAAAACTTTTTTGTTTTATGAGTTGAGAGCCCATCCAAGGGATAGAAAGAATCAGTTAGCAACCAAAAGAAGGAATTTGACGAAAATTTTGAAAAAAATTAATTTATGCGCATAATTAATGAGATCAAAGTGTCGCGGAATGGTATGTCTTTCAAGGTAAATATCTATGTCAAATAAAAAAGGAATGCAATCAAACTTTCAGAGTTTACTGTTTAGACACGTTTACATGTGCTGAACCTTTGAGTTGAGTGCAGGTGGGTAAATAACATTAACAAATTTCTGAAAACATTTGGATCCAAGAAAATTCCGATAATTGCTATTATAATCAAACTACCCTTTGAGGTCTAACTATGAGGTAGAGGGATCTTCTTAGGTTCAGAACATGCCTTATTATATGCATGACAAGTTGTGAAAATTTGAAGGCAACATCTCTTACCAATTTTCTTAGATTTTCCTTGAAAGTTTCGGAATTGATCAAAATTGCAAACTCCGGGAAATGGCAAAAATAGAAAACATGAATACTTGAACAGAATTCTCCACAAAGAAATGATGCTTACTTGTTACTGTGGAAGCTAGTTGGTTTCAACTACACTAGGACAAGTTCCTCACAATATTTTTTCACTGTTCTGTTTATTGTTTTTGACATTTTGTCATACAATAATTTGATCCACTCTCCGTGAAACAATGTTACTTCAATATTTGGTCATCATCAGTGTCTGTTTCTTTCTCTATGTTGTATCCTTTTTCAATTACCCTTGGCTGCTTTCTCCTATGGTTCACCTTTGGGGTTCATTTTCTCTCAGCAGCAGACAGATCTTGTCATTTTCAATGCAAAATTTGGCAAATCATGTACCTGGCTCAATATCAAGCATTTCATAAAATTTTGATCCTGATTATCTCGCAGTCTGCTAATGCGAAAACAATTTCCTGAGTGAATCTGTCTACACACATATAGATATGTCTTAATTGAATGCATCTCTTCTAGATGTGATGAATGCTTCACAGAAATTTTATTCCTGCTACCAATACTGCCATGAAACTGCGTTCTCTCAAGATCCTATCTCCACTCAACAAATGTAACAAACATTAGCTTATCTTTCATCAAAAGGACATGGAATGCTTTTGTTTATTTCATTAAATGTCTTCTTGCAGTAGCTGTGTTTGATTCAAACCTACAACATGACTGCAACAACATGAAAATGCATTGGATGGTGCCTTCTGCTACATTCTCGATGCACTCCTTTTTGAGCCTTACTTGGGTGGTGATGATGTTCCTATTTTCTCTGGGATACATACAGTAGTGTTGACTCTCTCGCTTCATCTTTAAATGGCAGTGTGACTTGAATCTATATATTTACCAGTCACTGCTGTTTGCTTTTGCTTCCTAATAACTGCCACATTATCGAATGGGCCCGAAATAGGCCTTAGGCCATCCATTTCTGGTTCTGTCTTGATTAAGGATATGAATGATTGATGGTATGGTTTACTATGACTCAAAATAGACTTATCTTCACCACTTTTGGCCTCCTTACCATAAGGTCTTCCCCTTTAACTCCTGCTTTCTCGCAGTTTTCTTTCTATATCATGAATTTCTTGCCACTTCAAAGGTAAACAACACAGAACGAACAGATGGTGCAGTGAACCAACAAACAAAGTCTTCTTGTCTCCAGCAGATACCTTTGAAGTACTTCATGTAAGGATATAACAATTCAATTCAACTGGAAAAGCCTTGTTATCGACAGTGGACCCCCAAAATTGACAAAATCAGCTCGTTAAGTGAAGAAAGGGGGCAAGAATTGGTTGCTATGGGCGTTGCTAGGGAATTTTAGTCTGACTAAGGTAGATTTACTTTGAAATATGTCAAAAAAACGATTGTCCACGATGAAAAGGACTGCAGCATCGAATTCCTCGATAATTTCAGCACCTGAATCGATGATAAAAAAAAATTTGATAATTTTGAAAAAAATCGAAAAATTTTCCCCTACGACCACCTTAAAATATAACAATGAAAATTAATTAGTCACGTGTTTCATTGCTAGGCAACCAAAAAACAAAGGAAAATTGGCAATTTTTTGCCTTCTTAGCAAGAAAAATTCTATTTAATTTATTTCTCATCCAATTTTCTCCAGGTTTGTCTCAAATTGTAGGAAACATGTTGCAGATCTAAAATACATACTTATGAGATATTTCCAGTTTCTATTTTTAGCACAATTAGCTGTTAATTAGCTTTTTGTTCCGTGTGCAGATTTTCTTTGCAGTTATTTCCAAGTCTCTTCCTTTTATCTTGTAAATATGGACTCAAAAGTAATAAGATAAATAAGTTGAAGCAAAAAAGGCAACAATTTTTCATATCTTACATTTATTCATTAGAGCAATGACGTCATAAATGTCAATGACGTCATAGATATTAAATTTTGCTGATGTCAGCAAATTTTGCTGATACTGTCATTTGTTCGACACATAGGGTTAACTGTGTCCCTAAAATTATGCTTGAATTTGTGAAAATTTAGTCTGCTGAGACCGACCCTTATTTGGAATAGATATGAAAGGCCTGTTGGGTCATGAATACCAAAGACAGGTTTTGCAGGGGGGCGAATTTTTGAGAGTAGCTTTGTCTTAAAAACAGCAAGAGACGGTGCTAGCCTGATTTCAGGATCAAGTTTATTCCATTCAGAGGTGCAGTTAGGATAGAAGCTGGACTGAAATTTTTCTGTTCTTGCCTTCATTCGTCCAATAGCATCCTGGTTGCGAAGAGAGTAGCTCGACTGATGAAGAAGTGGGATTGGCTCCTTTGTGTACAAGGGGGTGAGATTGTTTATAATCTTATAGAACAAAGTAAGTTGTCTACTCCACCTACGAGAACTTAGTGATTCCAAGCCAAGCTCTGCATACAGTTTTGCGCGCGATGTTCCCCTCCATGTCCCTGTCACTGCAAGAGCAGCTGAATACTGAACAGACTCTATTTTTTCCATTAGATTTGGTAAAACGATATTTTGACTAAATTCACACACTTTAGCTGGAATATGATAGATAACATCCCCGTAGTCCAGGTGGGGCCGCACATAAAGCTTATATAATTCATTTAGAGTATGCCTTGGCAGATACTTGAAGAGGTATTTTAGCAGACCAATGCCCCGTCTCGTTTTTGAGATAGCAGATTTAATATGAGCTGAGAAAGAAAGCTTCGAGTCCAGGATAATACTGAGATGTTTATGCTCAGTTACCTTTTGCACGGGTGTGTTATTAAAGAGAATGACAGGATGATCTATTCCATGCCTTTTCTTCGAAAGAAGTAGTTCGACAGCTTGTTTTTGCGGATCGGGATTAAATGACATCCTCCAATCATGGGCCCATCGGCTTATCAACTCCAGGTCATGGTTCATGTCCTCCGCAGCTGCATTTGGTTCTTGAACAACCGTAAACAAGGATGTATCATCGGCAAAAAGCTTAACGTTACATTTCAAGTCAGTGGTAAGATCGTTGATATACACAAGAAAAAACAATGGTCCTAATATAGATCCCTGGGGCTAGTAACCACAGTAGTGGTTACTGAATGCTCCTTGATCATGTGGTTTCGATGTAAAATGAATATCATACGAAATGCATGTGTGCTTTTTGCATAAAAACAACTCGTTCCGAGATTTCCGAGAAATCCTAGAGTTCCGTGTTTTCGAGTAGACATAGGGCACATTCGAAAACGCGGAAATCTCAGATTTCTCGGAACAAGATGTAAATGAATACTTTATGTTGATGTTAATGTCCTATCCATGAATTGGAATGGTGTATGAAAAGCGAAAACGCAGAAGGCTCAAACTGAGATTCGAGAACAACAAAAAGAACGTTGCAGGACTCGGTATTGTTACGGTAGTTAGAGAGGCACGGGGCAGGGACAATTGGAGAATGGTGCTGCGGCAGATCGTCTCAACGATCCATCAGTTTAGTGATGGTGATGCAGAAACTTGAATGTTAATGAGAAGATAATCAACTGTCCGTCAAGAGATTCCCTCACTGTGCTCAAGTCATGCATGAAACAAGTAAGGCAAAACGCTATTCAAATTGGCATTGCTTTGATAACGCTACTACCATACATTTGTAACATTTCCGTGTTTTCAAGTACGGTCTATGTCGGCTCGAAAACACAGAACTCTAGGATATCGCGGATACCTCAGATATGTGATTTCCGAGAGTTCTGAGATTTCCTAGAGTTCCGTGGTTTCTACCTGGCCGATAAACAGAGCAAAATGTCTACTCCAGACTTGATTGATGTTCTTTGGAAACTAATGTTTCAAACATAAAAACAAACTTCTAAATTTGTATGCAAATGCAACAATCTACAGGGTTTAAAAACTCGGGGGGTGCACTTGACCAGATTTTGGTCAGGGATGTGCTTCAAAAATATAGCCATTCCTTATACCAATTTTACAAAAAGGTGTACCCAACCTTAACCCAATTTTCCAAAACTGTATACCCAACCTTACAGATACCAATCGTTCAAAAAAGTAAACCCAACCGTCTAGTTTTTACACAAAAGTCATTGGCACTGTTTCCTGCACCAAAATCTTCACAACTGGTACTGTTCCATACAGTATGTTCCTACACTCAAAACACATGAAGTGCACCCCCTGGATATAAAAAAGGCTACCAACCAAAATTTTCAATTTATCTGTGTCTGACATGAGATAGAGATTTTCTGAAAGCTTGACTCCTGTGCTTTCCTTTGATATATGGTTTTTGCAAAATAACCATAAACTGTGTGTCAAAATGCAGCAGCACTTCTTTTCAACATTTTTCTGATTGCATCAGCTGATGTAAGTTGGGATTTTGGTCTTTCAATTTGCATTGGGTACGTCATCAGAGAGTTGGAAAGCAAGCAGCATGTTAAATAGGTGTAGCTAAAGTTAATACAAAGAGTTTTTTGTTGAGAAGTTTTGGTCACCATAATTTACAACAGTGTAAACTTTTAGTTCTGATTACAGTGATCAGAAAAATTGAACAGTTGCAATTAGTTTCTTCTACCAATACAACCAATACAGTCAAACAAAACATAAACAAGTGGTACCTCATTTTAGCTTACTGTATGCTTGCATTTTTCTCCTTGAAATTTCCCTTGGGCCTATTTTACAAAACTTATGCATGAAATGAAAGCACTGAAGCTGGACTCCAGCAAATCACAATCTCACCTGTCAGACCTTTTGTCAGAGAATTTTGCTTTTCAATAGGTGTAGCCTTTTTTGATACACCCTGTAGTGATATCAAGAAAATGCTTAGTTTCAGCTTTTAGTATAGCAAAATGTGCATCTAGAGCATCAAACAAAACACAAGTTTGTGGATGGGTTCATCTAAACTTTTCCAAATTCTGGTGAGGACAGAACATCCTCACAAAAGTTCTCTGAAAAATTGGGGCCAGTGTATCTTTCATTCAGTGGAAACACGATTCCAAGGCCACAGGTATTAACATGAACTCTTCGTGATGAATCTTTGCTGAATATGATCTCCCCTTCTTTAGGCCTTTTGTTGGTAGATATCTGGAGCCTGTAAGGAAAAAGAGAACATCTTCAAGTGTTACCTCGATATCTTTCTTTGTCACCTCCTCTGGATCATCTTCAGTTGGCACATCCATCACATCCCATGATTTACGTTTTCCAGATTCTATGTTTTCAAGCTCATCCAAGAGATTGGCAAAATTATAGAAAATGTCCTCTTCCTTTGTCTTTTTTATTGCTGATGCTCCTTCTGTGTACTTGATTTCAAACAGGGATCAAATTTTGTTGGCAGTGAGAAGACAGGAATGGTAGGTGAGCTCCTTTCTGGACTCTTCTTTATGCTTTTTCAAAGCGCTGAGAACACCACAAATATTCAAGCCTGTAGTAAACTGCTGGATTTCTTCTAGCTGCTTTGTAATGATATTGTGTTTACAAATTGTTTTGACAATCATGTCCCTGTCTTGGATGGTAATGATGGCATTATTGTACCCAGCATCAATTCTGATATCATCAAGCTCCTGAGAAAACATGCCCATGCTTGCTGTTGTGTTACATTCCATGAGTTGCAGAACTAATTTTCTTACTTCAAAGTCTGGAATGTCATTGGGGTTGTAGACAACATCCTCAGGGTCTAAGATGTAATCTACAAGAGATCTGGAAAGGTTGTGTGGGCCAGCACATTTGTGGAGCAATGCAAGTGCAACAAGCCTTCCATCCTCATTGCATCTCTCAGGAAAACATGAGAATTCTCCACTCCACTTAGAATAGGGGCTCCCTCAAGGAGAATTGCAAACACTCCCTTGTTGGCCCACCATAATCTGCTTCCATCTCACCAACAAACCTGACATTTAACCTCTTTAGGCTTTCCTCTTCAAATAAAAGAATCTTACTTATACTTATCCTTATATGATTTTTTGAATTAGGCTTATAGCCTGTAGCAAACTCCTACAGGGACCACACAGGCAAAAGGGAAGGATGTGGGCAATTGTAGAAACAACGAAATACAAGCACAAGCTGTCAAAACAGATCTTGTTGATACTGTCATCCCAAATTCTCCTTCTTCTGACAATCATAGTCAATGCATCTTCTTTCTCAAGGCTAGAAAAAAGGGGTTTTGCCAACTCCTCCAATTCCTCTGACAAGGTAACATATGTTTTCTCATCCTTCTTTGCAGAACAACTTGCATAGTCCTGAGTGGCAGTTGTAACTGATTCCACAGTTAATACTGAGGAAGTACCTGACCTTGGCTGCAAAATTGGGAAATCATCATCGACTTCCTCATCTGAGTATGATATGTCAACAAAACTCTTCTTGTTTGGTGGCCCTTCATCCATGTCAAGCAAAGTAGCATCTGGTCTCACATGAATTGTCTTGTTCTTGAATATTCTGTGGACCAAGAAGCCATCCAATATTTGACCTGGTGCTAAAATAGGCCTTACAATTTTTGCATTGACAGATGTACAGAGGGTAAAATCAGTTGCCTCAGGAATGACTGCACCAAACATCTGACGGATCTTATGCATTATTTCGGATGGGGTTCATTCCTTCATGAGTTGAGCTCCAATAACAAAGTGTCCCTTCTCTATTAACTCCACTTTTGGTGCTTGCTTTGGAACAATATCCATGGTAGGATTAGGGAGTAGTAATAAATCAACAGTGAAAGGACCTTTCTTCTTTGATGCTTGAGCTCTAGTTCCTTTTGAAGGCCTGGAAAATGAATAATCAAGTGTCCTTTGGTTGCTTTTTGCCATGGGTTTGGATGTTGTGAGGGACTGTGATCCAAGCTGCTGGAACCTGTTTGGTCTGAACACAGACATGCTGCTGTTTGGCCTGCTGGAAAGTCTAAGTTGCCCACTGCTTGTACTTATATCACGCACAGAGACGGAACTACTGCTACCACTAAAAATCCTGCGCATTTCTTGATGTTCTGCAGCTTCAGTAGTACTACCAGTATTGGTACTGGTAGGCCTAGGCCTATTATGCATATGGCTTGTAGTGGGCAGTGCAGCGGCAGTTTGGGGCCTGGTTGCTCCTGGCCTCGTTATGTCGAAGCTGTTTGAGTTGCCAGGACCGTCGAAAGATCAAGGACATTGTCAAGGATTCTTGACACAATTTGATTAACTCGCTGTTCTGCTTCGGGTTCGTTGTTCTCCATGATTTGTGGCCGCACATGTTAGCTGGCCGCTTCGTAACAAGTACTGGGAACGAGCAAATCTCGTTCTGGCAATCCCGTTCCGTCTTTTCGCTCAAAGGGTCTTTGAGGAAGTAGAATTTTGTGTTCAGTAAGTAGAACTTTGAGAGAAAGTAGGATTCTGTATTTAGTAAGTAGAATTTTGAGAGTAAGTAGAAATTTTGAAATTAGAATCTGACGTATTTTCTAATTATGGAAACCGTTTCTGCCTTAGAGATGTATTTGAAAACGCACTGTAAACGTGTTTCTACACAAAATTAATTGTTTTTAATTCAATGAGCAATTTCTACTTGCTAAACAAAATGAAAAACATTCTTATCTCTATTCTGATACGGTAGTGTGCAATTCTAATTATCAATTATGAAATTCTAAACTTTTGTCATGAACGGCGTTCCATAGCATCCAATGCCCAAGAAAGCTATAAGAATCCCCCGCTAACTTCATGGTAGCATAATGACATAATGATCCTAGCAAGAAATCGTGCAAAAAGAACTGTAACAAGCAAGGGGGCACAATCATTCTGTCAGCATAAATAATTGTGTTCCTGCACCTCATCTCTATGATTCATGAACTAGAGTTTACATTTTATACGCCTGAATAAAACTCACGATGCTTTCATACCCACTTTTTTGCTTCCATGGTTACGATAGATTATAAGGCTTAACTAATCTGCAAGATACTGAAAAGTACTTGGAGTTCTTTGCTCTAATCCTGTTCTTTAATCTGCTAATGATTTTTGTGGAATCTTGATTATTTGGAATTGATCTTCACACTTCATCAAAAAGGACAACATGGAAAGTGAATCGGTCAACTTCTTGACCTCTTCGGTCTGCGGCTCTTTAAGTTTGGCAGTTCAATGGACCAACAAGGATGAAGAATTAAAAAACGCTACAAACTTTGAGAAACTTTCTGAAAACACTGCCGTTAGAAGGCCCAGGAAAGCAAACTAAGGAAAGAATCATATCATTCTTTAAGAACTACGCAAAAATCTACGAAAGTTCCATAATAAAAAGCATCGTTGCGCGTGCGATGAAATGCACGCCTTGGACATTTCAGGTGTGTGTGGAGGCGTGCGCGTGCGATCGCACACCTAATGTTACCAGGACTGGCAAAGTAATATATCTCTGAAGCTTATCGTTTAAGCGTTTGCAAATGTCCCTTTATTGTCATGAAGATGGCCAGCTAGCCAGAGGGTGGACTAAACTTTGCCTTGTGTTGTTTGGCACGAAAAAATTTCTCCCTTGAAAGTTGCCCATTTCTATCTCTATATGGATCTCTGGATGAAAATAAGTTTGTGAATATTGTTGCTCGTGAGACTGTTGAAGAGCTATTCAATGCTTCGTTTTCGCTTATGGACATCAACAGTTCCAGGAGCTATGCTGTGAGTCAAGGGCAGATGCAATGGAAGATCAATACTGTCAATCAAAACATTGATAATGTCATTGTAAAATACCGGTTGAGCCAGAAAAAAGTTCCCACTTTTGAAAATTCATAGCATCAAGACTACTTCACAGATTTGAATCCTTCAAATTCTAGTTAAAAGGTATCAAAACTTGTTGCATTCCAAATTTCCAACATTCTTTCGACTTACGGACGTTACCAATGATTCAAGTATTTTTGTGATTTTTCTCGCTATCCTACCAGCGCTAGAAGTATTTAGGCCATGGGCAGTGAACTTGTTTCGTTCAAGTTCGTTGGACCCAACCTGGAGACTACTTTCTGACAACATAAAATGAAAGAACATACCTTTCTGATTACTTTTCCACTTGTTCGCGGTTGCATAGACACACAGTTGTTTTGAAAAATACGCATTTGGTCCTCTCGTTTGGCCACAGGAAAAACCTTTATTCAACGCCATTTTGAGCTTTGATTTTAGGGCACAGTAGAATGCGGACTAACATCCGAAAGAGGCACCTTGCAGATTTTGCACTGATATGAAAAGAGGCTAAGCTGTTCCCGGAACTCGGGAGTCACGCAAGATTTCCAAGATCAACATACAAAAAAATAAAAGCAATTTTTACGAGAAGCTAATTATAGGAAACTCAACTCTGACATCGACAAAATATTAAGAGACTCCAGTACTGGGAAAATGTGACTTAAAAACTCTGTACTTTTTCAAAAGAATCCCTGACATATTTTTACTTTGTTTCCACCGGCTTCCTGTTTCATGTTACTAATTACTGGTAAAATACTTGATTTTGCTAAGCACTTGAAAGGCTTCAATAAAAACATTGTTTTGAAGTGTTCACAAGGGCACAGGAAGTAAGCATAATGACTGTTATGGAACCGTTATGAAACTCCTAAAAAACTCCAAGTAATGAAAATCCGATCATTCAAAAAATTTCTAATGTGAGACCAAATTATTAGACTTTTACTAAAAAAATCTGTAATTCTGCATTCATCCTTGGAATAACACAATAACCAAGTTGTAACCAATTCAACCCCCCCACCCCCCCTCCCCCGCTATTCAAGAACTCCCCATGCCAACATGGCAGCCAACATGATAAGTTGTTTTATTTGATACTATTGTTTTATGGACCGGTGATTTTCCTCCATCATTGGGAGAACGGCAATGGGCTTCGGTGGGCAAGATTTTATCATTTTGTGTCGTCAAGGCGAAGATAAGTCAGTGCAAATCCGGTTTCCACTCCATCACTGTCCCAGATGAGGTATCTTCTATAATCCAGTCACTCAAGAAAAACAAGTCTACTGGGCCTAATAGCACTCCAGTTAAATTATTGAAAATTCTTGACCCTCACATCTCTGTACAACTCTCTCAGATCATCAATGACTCATTTCAAAATGGTATCTTTCCTGAAAAGTTAAAGATTGCTAAGGTTATCCCTATATTTAAGAAAGGTGATGCTTCAAAGAACTCAAATCATAGACCCATATCATTACTATCAATTTTCAGTAAGATCTTTGAAAAGCTTATGCACCAATGCTTGTACAATTTCTTAGAACTTCATGAAATTCTGTTTCAAATGCAATTTGGATTCCGTAAAGGACACTCTGCTGATCATGCACTAATAAGTTTAAGTGAAAGAATAAAGTATACACTTGACTCAAACAGAGTGGGCTGTGGAATCTTCATTGACCTGCAAAAAGCCTTTGATACTGTTAACCATACCATCTTACTACAAAAACTGAGTCACTATGGGATCAGAGGCACCTCACTCCTTTGGTTTCAATCCTACCTGACAGGTAGACAGCAGTATGTTTCGGTCAACAATCATTCTTCTCAACTAGGGGGCATTACACGTGGTGTCCCTCAAGGTTCTGTACTTGGCCTGTTGCTTTTTCTAATTTATATCAATGACCTTCCTAATGTATCCAAAGTTCTCTCATTCTTCTTGCTTGCTGATGATACAAATATCTGCTATGAATCTGAAAACATAATAAAGCTTAAGGATAAAATAAACAAAGAGCTGCTGAAAGTAAAATCATGGCTGGAGATAAATAAGCTAGCTCTAAAAATTGAGAAAACAAATTTTGTTGTATTTCACTCATCTAGGAGGAAATTGCCTAATGATATCCAAATTAGATTTGGCAAAAAACCAGTTGCTAGAGCTAGGTATGTTAAATTTTTAGGTGTCCTGATGGATGAGCATCTCTCTTGGAAATTTCATATTACTGAACTAACTAAGAAACTTTCAAGGACAACTGGGATCTTCTTCAAGATCAGACACTTCCCCTTCCACTTGACATTCTGAAAAATCTCTACGATTCCATATTCTCTTCTTTTCTAAGTTATGGTTCATCAACTTGGGGACTCTCCTATGATACATATCTTGCACCTCTTTTCTTGTTGCAGAAGAAAGTACTAAGGTCTATCTCTTTTCAGCCTCTCCTCTCTTCCTCGACACCAATCTTCCATTCCCTGAAAATTCTGAAACTAAATGATATGATTAATCATGAAATTCTCAAGTTTGTTTACAAATCTCTAAATGGTCTCTCACCTTTTCATTTTCAGAATTATTTCCAGTTCAGTAACACTGTTCATAGCCATGAAACTCGTCAGGCAGCTGGGGGTGACATCTTTCAGTCCACAAGAAATACATTTCTGCATGGTCTTAGATCAATAAAATATCTTGGTGCCAAACTCTGGAGTGGTATTCCAACTTTTATCAAAATGTCAGTTTCTTTTAATATCTTCAAGTCAAAATTGAAAGAATTCCTCATTAATGGCTATGACCTCTAATTCCTAACTCAATAAAGAGTAAATCATTCTTTGGAGCTATTCTGGTTTTCTTTTCTTCCGTTTCATTTTTTTTTTCTTTTTTTTTTAGTAAAAAATTTTGTTTTTCTTTTTTAGTTTTTAGATGGGGGGGGGGCTCTCTCTCGATTAGTTTATCTACTAGAGAGCTCCTCCTTAGACTAATATATCTATGTACATAATGTTAAGTAATGTTTTCCTATTACGTTAATTTATTTAGTGGTTGTCCATGTTCTTGTTGTTGTGTAGTATGTATTATTGTCTTATTTATTTTAATTTAGGTAATGTTAGTTATTGTATTGAAATGTACTTAGGTATATTTGTTAAATGAAAACTGAAACTGAAAACTGAAACTGAAACTTTGTTATTGATACAGCCCTTTGAGTTTTCCTTGTTATTGAAAATATTTTGACCAAAACAGGACCCATGTTTTATCATTAGAAACAAAGAAATTCTTCAATAATGATAGTTAAGTTATCAGATTGTACTAAAAGTTATCAATCAGGCTCATTAAATCTTGTTTTCATCTTTCTGGGATCTCCAGCGCCATCAAGAGCACTGAACAGCCAGTTTCTCTCAAATTTCATGAATACATGCTTTTTTCTAGAAATAGCTCAGCAGCATCAAATAATAAAGTACAGAAAAAAGCTGCTTGTGCTTCAGATTCATAGAAATAAGATGAAAAAATATTAGATATGTTTCCAGTGCTTGATCTTCCCAACTTTCTGGTGATCTAAGAGTTCCTCAAAAGAGTTTCTAGCAAAAATATTTGCATTTACATATGTTTGATACTGGGCCGTTTTGAATTATCTCAAATATTTCGTATGATCCTCTTGGCTTTGCTAACTGAAGGTTCAACAACAAAAGGTCTAGAGGTTTGTATTTCAAATACAAACAGCACTGATTTTGTGAAAACTCATACAGTAGTTTCATGTTAAGCCGTCATGTATCTTCTGACAGATTGGATTTTAACAAACATTACTTATTTACATACTCATTTTGCCAGGATACTGCACCTGCAGGTGAATTAAAAAAGTTCTTTAAAATATCCCTTATTTCTTTTGCACTTTTCTTGCAGGCATTGCCTGCTTTTTTCGGTTGGGTTAAGGGCTGATGGCCAGTATCTTTGCCAACATCTGTTCTCCATGCTCCTGGTACTATTTCTGCATTTTTATCTTCAGAATCCACAAAGCCAGGTGGGCAATATCTTCGCTCGTGTCTGGGTAATGTTGATTCATGCAGCATTAAAAAATTATGCAAAGCTACCACAGCTTTTGTAATACCAATGCTACGCTCAGGTATAGCATCAATTGGTCGCTTAAAAATGCGCTGTCTGGCAGTTGAGATACCAAAAGTATTCTCACTGACTCGTCTAGCTCTTGAGAGTCGGTAACTAAAGATTCTCTTTGTATGTTCCAAGTATCGTCCACCATATGGTTTCATTACATGATGTCCCAGTGGAAAAGCATCATCTGCAGTAATTACGTACGGACACTTTGTGCTGGTGTTAGGCAAATCACAATCTTGTGGTAAGGATAAACTGCCATCACATTGAGCATCTTTCATTCCACACCGTTCAAATATGCCTTCATCGCTTGCGCTACCGATAGCCCCTATGTTCACTATCAGATATGAATAGCGTGCACTGCAAAGGGCCATTAAAACAATGCTGAACCACCCATGGGAGTTAAAGTACAGTGATCCAGTGTTTGCTGGGCAGTGCCATCTCATATGTTTGCCATCAAGGGCCCCAACGCACAATGGAACATTCCACTTCTCCCAAAATTCTTTGGCAACGTCTTCCCATTCCTTTTCCGTTGATGGACATTGGAGATAGATAGGAGAAAGCGCGCTCCAAATTGCTAGGCATGTTTCAGAAACAATCTTGTTGACTGTAGAATGTCCCAAGCGGTAACTGAAAGCTATCGTTTGGTGTGAGTCCCCAGTTGCTAGATATCTTAGGGTAACAGAGAGTCGTTCTGCCGGTGTGATGGATTCCCGTTTCTGGTCAGATTTTACGATCAAGGGTGCCACTAAATGTAACAGTTCTTCAAATACTGTCGGAGACATACGAAAATACTTGAAGAAACTTTCGTGATCTCCAAGCTGCATTTCCCTGATTAGATTTGCATACTCCCCTTTTTGCTTTCTTTTTTGATTAGTAGGGCGATCCCAAAATCTTTTTCTATACTTCGTCTTCTTTCTGTGCTGTCTCCTTCGTATTAACAGCAGTAATAAAAGTCTTCTTCTGCAAAAGGCCACCATCTTGTTCTAAACTTTTTTGGTAGATGGCGCCAAATTATTCGTGGTTTTGCGCCATAAACGATAGATAAATTTCATTGGCTGATCGAACAATAGGAATTCGTGCAAACAAGTATTGAGTGTGTATTGAATTCGCATGCATTCGCAAATCGCAAATTGCATGCGAATTGCGAATGAAGTGGAAATGGGCCTTTAGCCTTAGGACAGAGTACAATAACCACCCAATCATTGGTTTCTTAAATATCAATAGTTTTATACCAGAACCTTTTTAAGAACCTTGCAGGCTGGAATTTAGAATAACAGACATTTAATGAAGAACATATTCAGGCTGCCCAAGAGGAACCTAGATGCTTTTATGTGGGTTTCTACTGTAGTTGCTGATTTATAGAGCAAGAAAATCAAAATTGATGGTGGCTCAGTACTTAACCTTATAACTTGAATTGCAGTAACAAATTGACCTTATCTTTACACTTTACTACCAGGAATCACATCAGGGAGTAAGTAACAAATGACCACCAGGCTCAAGATCATTTACAAGGAAGTCTTTAGAAAGCAATGTTGTTGGTTTAAATCGATTTTACGACTTTGGAGAAGCAAACATAACTGATTTACACATGCTAAGGCTTGCCCAATTGTTACAGGAAATAACCATTTCTAGCAACCCAGGTTATTTTTTTTAAAGCTAGGTTATGTCTAATCGGTTTTCACGAAATCTACTCTAGGACTACTTGATTCACTTAACCCTATCAAGCCTAGGGGGGAGGCTGAATTAGCCCCCCTACCGGTTTTTTTCCTCACCTTTAAGGTCGATTGGCTTACGTTAACTTCATTGCAGCGATGAGAATTTCTAAGTGTCGAGGGTTGCTTGCTCGCTTCTGAAGCTGTGACGCAGCCTTGTTTCAGAGGGCACAGGTAGATCTATCAATTTCCTGTCAAATTTTTATGTTGAAGTCCATAAGTACCAGTTTGAGCAAAAATGAAGGGATTTGTCATTGTTGTTTTTGTTGCTGCGAGTACTGGGACTATGTTGAGTTTATTGTCTGGTTTCCTTTGGCCATCTCTTGTGGCAGTTGAATTCCTGTTGCATCTACGCTGGAATCTGAGAACCGGAAGCCGGGGACCCGTATATCGATTACTGGAAGTTAAAAAATAGAACTATTATAGACTTACCTTGAAGTTCTCTGAAGTTGTGTTTCAATGAAATGGCTCTCATTTCCTTTTGGTATTTCCTTTCCCGGCAATAGTGCACCAAACCATATGCCACGGCCAGGAAAATCAAGGATGCTATGATAATGAGTAAAAGCTTAACCCTATTAGTACTGGGCGATTTTTTAGGCTATTAGAGATCACCGGCCCTGGCCCCCCGGCCCCTGCTCTGGCACCATGGCCCTCATCCCCCGGCCCCCATATTTATAGGTGTTTTTAAAATTTTGTAACTGTCTGCTTGTTCCCGAATTTCAACTAATCTGTATAATCGCCATTTCATCCAAAAATTGTATTTCAAGAGCTTTGGAAATTCCTTTCAAGTAAAGTGAGAGAACTTCGAGGGGCCGAGCGGTTATCTGAGCCTTGCAAAACAAGTTGAGTATGATTTCCTAAACAAACCGCAAATGTGTATACACACTGATTCGCAATACGATCATGCGCCTTCGCACCATGCACTCATGCGCCTTCGCACCATACATTCATGCGCCTTGGCATTGAAAATCCTTAATAGATCGATTAGGGTGTCACATTTCTTTCCATATTGATACATTCTTTGATACATTACAGTATTTACTAAACAGTGCCTTGAATTGAATAGGGTGTCACATTTCTTTCCATATTGATACATTCTTTGATACATTACAGTATTTACTAAACAGTGCCTTGAATTGAATAGATGAACCGCAAACTATTCAACATCTTCACAAGGACAGTTTCAGAGAGGGTGACAGGACACCAAAATGAATAAAGGTTGCAGTAAAGTGTACATCGAAACCGAGTAGTACTCAGTACAAAACCAGGTGAGAATATTCTTTGGTCGCTTTCCAGTGTGAATGGACATTTTTAATGTTTTGAATGTCTGCCTTAAAAAGTTAAAAAAATATCGTACCACAATAGGAATTGTGTAGTGAATGTCATCTTCGCTATGCAAATTTTATTTGGGGGAATGTATGAAAAGCAAAATTAGATACCCTCCAACGTCTGCATGACAGCGCTCATTCCATAATAAAAAATGCACGCATAAAGGACGAATGGTCATCCAATTGGCTAAGTGTTGAAAATCTTACACGATTTGATCGTTCTGTTATGGCATATAAGATTCTGAACAAGTTGAGCACGGATAGCCTTTGGAACAAGTACCAATATAGATTCGCGTATTCAAATTATATAACAATGGATTGTAAGGAGCTGCAGATCCCAAGGCTTAGAACTGAACATGCCAAAAAAGGATTTTACTACTCTGCAATAAAGGCTTGGAACGATATCCCAGCTAATATCAGAGAAAACACTCGGGCGCTTCAAAAAAGGACTAAAAGCGCACCTGAGGAGCTGAGAATGCCGAGAAAAAATGCACCAAAACACGACCTTCTGGAAGAACAGCCCATTTTCTTTAGGTAATACTCCATTTTTTCATTATTATAGAAACATTGTACTAGGTTTTCGTGCTAGCTGAAGATTGTAAACATTGTACTAGCTGAAGAGGTATTCGTGTATAAATAATAATAATGATAATGATGATGATGATTTCTCTTGCCTTAAATCAGCGAAATCTCGCTCCATGACCTTCGTTGATATTTCACCAACGTTGATTTGTAGAGTAGCCGACACAAAATTGTAACAGGTTCCATTTTCGGCAACACTGGATCATGAGAGGCATTCCGAGCCAAATTGAGGAATGTTCACTTTTACAGTACTTACAAACTTTCCTTAACTATTACAATTGTTTTAAAGTTTCCATTCTAGCACTGGGAAGCATTAGACCATGAGTGTCCTCAAAAAATTTTCCCAAGAGCAAAATACCCCTCATTTCAATTTCTCCAGTAAATTTACCCTTGCTACGCCACTGTAAGACTGACTGAAATTAATGATAAATCATTCAAAATTCGTTCGAGTTAAAGCTTCAACTGGGTGTGGGAACCATTTTGTGATACCCACTCTATAGACCGCAGGCAATAGATCCTAACACATGTAAAATCCCAATGTATCATGGAAAGATCAATCAATACTTTTCTTGATATATAAAGGCCTTTTTGCTTATTTTCACAAAACTTTGAAATGAGGAAATTGGGACCTTGAAATCCAGGTTTGGAGGAAGGTCAAGGACTTTTTGCAACTCTGGTAATACATCGTACAAACTTTTTCATGGACTTCTTTTCGGAGGGGCTGGAAACAGGCTATAAGAAGCCGGTGAATACAGGCTGCAACTGGTTTTGATAAAATGGAAAAAGCTACTTCAATGAAGTTCTTCGAATTTCCCCATTTCTTGCTAATGGTGACCTCGCCATTGGCAAGTTTAATTTCTTCGAAAGAGTTCCTTACAACCATTTTATTCTGCCTCTTTTCAAAACAGAGGAAAACGGAATTTTCAGGGCGAATGCGCATGAGTGCATGGTGCGAAGGCGCATGATCGTATTGCGAATCAGTGTGCATACACATTTGCGGTTTGTTTAGGAAATCATAATCAACTCGTTTTGCAAGGCTCAGATAACCGCTCGGCCCCTCGAAGTTCTCTCACTTTACTTGAAAGGAGTTTCCAAAGCTCTTGAAATACAATTTTTGGATGAAATGGCGATTATACAGATTAGTTGAAATTCGGGAACAAGCAGACAGTTACAAAATTTTGAAAACACCTATAAACATGGGGGCCGGGGGACGAGGGCCATGGTGCCAGGGCCGGGGCCGGGGGGCCGGGGCCGGTGATCTCTAATAGCGGATTTTTTACTAACTTTGTACTGGGGGGGGGCGTTTTTCGCCCCCCCCCTCTTTTTCTCCAAAATTACAAGAGATATAACAATAAGACTTACTCCCATTGTTTTTCAGACAATTGGCTATTAAGGTGGTTGCAGGGGAAAAACTAAAACTTTTTTGTTTTATGAGTTGAGAGCCCATCCAAGGGATAGAAAGAATCAGTTAGCAACCAAAAGAAGGAATTTGACGAAAATTTTGAAAAAAATTAATTTATGCGCATAATTAATGAGATCAAAGTGTCGCGGAATGGTATGTCTTTCAAGGTAAATATCTATGTCAAATAAAAAAGGAATGCAATCAAACTTTCAGAGTTTACTGTTTAGACACGTTTACATGTGCTGAACCTTTGAGTTGAGTGCAGGTGGGTAAATAACATTAACAAATTTCTGAAAACATTTGGATCCAAGAAAATTCCGATAATTGCTATTATAATCAAACTACCCTTTGAGGTCTAACTATGAGGTAGAGGGATCTTCTTAGGTTCAGAACATGCCTTATTATATGCATGACAAGTTGTGAAAATTTGAAGGCAACATCTCTTACCAATTTTCTTAGATTTTCCTTGAAAGTTTCGGAATTGATCAAAATTGCAAACTCCGGGAAATGGCAAAAATAGAAAACATGAATACTTGAACAGAATTCTCCACAAAGAAATGATGCTTACTTGTTACTGTGGAAGCTAGTTGGTTTCAACTACACTAGGACAAGTTCCTCACAATATTTTTTCACTGTTCTGTTTATTGTTTTTGACATTTTGTCATACAATAATTTGATCCACTCTCCGTGAAACAATGTTACTTCAATATTTGGTCATCATCAGTGTCTGTTTCTTTCTCTATGTTGTATCCTTTTTCAATTACCCTTGGCTGCTTTCTCCTATGGTTCACCTTTGGGGTTCATTTTCTCTCAGCAGCAGACAGATCTTGTCATTTTCAATGCAAAATTTGGCAAATCATGTACCTGGCTCAATATCAAGCATTTCATAAAATTTTGATCCTGATTATCTCGCAGTCTGCTAATGCGAAAACAATTTCCTGAGTGAATCTGTCTACACACATATAGATATGTCTTAATTGAATGCATCTCTTCTAGATGTGATGAATGCTTCACAGAAATTTTATTCCTGCTACCAATACTGCCATGAAACTGCGTTCTCTCAAGATCCTATCTCCACTCAACAAATGTAACAAACATTAGCTTATCTTTCATCAAAAGGACATGGAATGCTTTTGTTTATTTCATTAAATGTCTTCTTGCAGTAGCTGTGTTTGATTCAAACCTACAACATGACTGCAACAACATGAAAATGCATTGGATGGTGCCTTCTGCTACATTCTCGATGCACTCCTTTTTGAGCCTTACTTGGGTGGTGATGATGTTCCTATTTTCTCTGGGATACATACAGTAGTGTTGACTCTCTCGCTTCATCTTTAAATGGCAGTGTGACTTGAATCTATATATTTACCAGTCACTGCTGTTTGCTTTTGCTTCCTAATAACTGCCACATTATCGAATGGGCCCGAAATAGGCCTTAGGCCATCCATTTCTGGTTCTGTCTTGATTAAGGATATGAATGATTGATGGTATGGTTTACTATGACTCAAAATAGACTTATCTTCACCACTTTTGGCCTCCTTACCATAAGGTCTTCCCCTTTAACTCCTGCTTTCTCGCAGTTTTCTTTCTATATCATGAATTTCTTGCCACTTCAAAGGTAAACAACACAGAACGAACAGATGGTGCAGTGAACCAACAAACAAAGTCTTCTTGTCTCCAGCAGATACCTTTGAAGTACTTCATGTAAGGATATAACAATTCAATTCAACTGGAAAAGCCTTGTTATCGACAGTGGACCCCCAAAATTGACAAAATCAGCTCGTTAAGTGAAGAAAGGGGGCAAGAATTGGTTGCTATGGGCGTTGCTAGGGAATTTTAGTCTGACTAAGGTAGATTTACTTTGAAATATGTCAAAAAAACGATTGTCCACGATGAAAAGGACTGCAGCATCGAATTCCTCGATAATTTCAGCACCTGAATCGATGATAAAAAAAAATTTGATAATTTTGAAAAAAATCGAAAAATTTTCCCCTACGACCACCTTAAAATATAACAATGAAAATTAATTAGTCACGTGTTTCATTGCTAGGCAACCAAAAAACAAAGGAAAATTGGCAATTTTTTGCCTTCTTAGCAAGAAAAATTCTATTTAATTTATTTCTCATCCAATTTTCTCCAGGTTTGTCTCAAATTGTAGGAAACATGTTGCAGATCTAAAATACATACTTATGAGATATTTCCAGTTTCTATTTTTAGCACAATTAGCTGTTAATTAGCTTTTTGTTCCGTGTGCAGATTTTCTTTGCAGTTATTTCCAAGTCTCTTCCTTTTATCTTGTAAATATGGACTCAAAAGTAATAAGATAAATAAGTTGAAGCAAAAAAGGCAACAATTTTTCATATCTTACATTTATTCATTAGAGCAATGACGTCATAAATGTCAATGACGTCATAGATATTAAATTTTGCTGATGTCAGCAAAGATGAAATGTATGTATATCAAATGAAAGTACTCATCAAAAGCAATCGAATTATGCATGTTTGAGATCAATCGGACAAACGAGGCAGAATCTATGGAGGTTTTAAGAATTTTTTTGTTGACTGCTCTCCAAATATGGTATTACTGTGGTCACGTGATAAGAGTCAGAACAATGAAATGTCAAAAATTTAATTGCCAATAAGATTTGACTAAAAGTCACAAAGTGTGGTGGTTAAACTACAGGCTGTTTTAGTGCAATGTAGAAAAGTGTGGTTGGGGGGGGGGGGTGAAAAACGCCTCCCCCAGTACCAATAGGGTTAAAGATGGGTGATTTGTAGTGGATCAGGGACAGCAATGGTCCTGCCTCTTCCTTCACCTGCAAGGTAAAGTAGATTGTTTCAATTGACAACAGGTAGGAATCAAAGAACCAAGGAATCTGCGCCTGCCTACTTGCTTGGCTGATCTTTATTGCCGCGATCAGCAGAAGTTAGATATACAAAGATATCATCCAACATTTTCATGCATGCCTTTTCTTTATTGGAGAGAACCTTTCCCGTATCTGCCCCCTGTTCAGCTGAGTCATCCAAAATGCTCTCACTATCGTACTCATCAAATAGGTCAACCACTTCCAGCTACATACTGATCACTGCCCCCTCCATTATTCCCTTCACATTCATAGTTTTCATTCCGATGCTCTTCACGACTCTTTCATGCCACATCATCTTTTCCAATAACAGGAACTTCTTTCATCACTTCTCCTTTTCCCACCACCATGTTCTATCCCATGTTATTTTGGTCGTGAATGGCTCTATTACACAGCATTCTATATCTCTCTATCCCTTTGCGCATTACCCTGAACCCTATTGAAATGTGGTTCAAGGTGCCTCAAAGTGACACCAAATCCAGGTATTGGACATTTCCTATGTAAATGAGTCTGTCTGGTATGCTGGTTAGCTGGTTGATTTTGATGGTTGAATAACAGAGCCTTTTCAGTAAAGTCAGTCAGAAAAAGCCCATTCTGCAATTGCAATGCAACTTATACAGCATTGGCTTAAGCATTTTCTACATGTTTATAGCACCATTACAATTTGTCTCTACTTTTTAGAAAATTTCTCAAATTATTGAAGACTTTATGCCTCAAACTGTTTTACTACGTTGTCTTTAAAGAATGATTGCTTAATGAGCCAATGCAATAAACAATGTTCAACTCGTAGCAATATGAGATACTCTCTCCGCATTTGCACCATCCTAGACGGGGCAGGTGAAACTACTTCGCAATGAATACTTCGCAATGAACCCGTTCGCAATGAATGCTAGTGAGTGGTGTCGTCACTGCAAGTTTTAGCAAAATCATCGCTTGTGGCAGAGCCTCCGCTAGAGCAGCACTCTTAATCACTGATAAGAGATCTTGTGCAGTTGCTGTTCCTTCCCTTACAGCATCAAGTTCTACATCAGCTTCTTCTCCAACTTCAAATTTGTTGTGCTCTCTGATACTTCTTTCTGCTTGATTTTCACCTTGGCAATCCCTTTCAACCTCAATCATGCTTGCACGCAATTTTCTACGCCTCTCCTTCTTCTTGGCTATGAAAGCATCCTGATAACAAACAAGCTTCTGCAATAGGAGGGAAATCTCATTGCTGTTGTACAGGTCGTTCATATTATACTCTGTAGCCTTAACATCTGAAACTGCGAAAGGATAAATCCTGTGCCCTGCTTCAATCAAAGTGTGCTGATCTCTACTAGTGGCCCTCTTTCGTTCTTCAAATTTAGTAGGGTTAAGTTCATCCTTTTAAATCCCGAAAGATTTTCAAAGCGCCATGAAAGCTGCTCAGAAAACTTGGCAGTAATGTATTTGCCAGGACTTGTCAATGACTCCTTAGAAATCTCTTGAGATGCATCTTTCTCCTGCTCCATGCCCTTCCATCCTCCTCTTGCACGTATCACTGGAAAATCTGGATCTGCTTGTAAGGTGGCCTCCCAGACTTGCACAAAATCAAAGCTCCCTAAAACAATTGAAGATCTTCCAACATCGAGCTGTGTTGAATCGCATCCAATGTTGGCTTCTGGATGACAGTCATTATTGGGGTACAATGGGTGTGGGCCTTCTCGTTACTGTTATTAGAGAGTTTGTGCAGAGCAGTTCCGATAGCTTTGTACCAAGAACCAATGACACTGATCGCAAAATCATGCGAAAGTCAATGGGTGGTGGGCTGCTTCTGAAGAAACTTATAAGTTTATCAGTTGTTCTGAAGAACTTTGCAACCTGAGGAATTTTACTGGCGGACCGGGCGGCACAGAGAGACATTCTGTGAGCCATGCAGTGGTTGTAGCATGCAGCTGGACGGTTGTCCCTTAATGACACCTTCTACACAACGCAAAAACGAGACATAAATTGTCACTTGTGGTACGCAATAGTCCGTGTTAGTATGCAAAGTTCCATCCATGTGCCCATCTGCATAGTTCCTATTTCCATTTTCTTTCAGTACACAACTTCTTTTGTTCCTTCCAATAATGTCAAAGCCCAGTGAACTGTTAGGACAGTGTGCATGTTTCATTGAACTTTACTGATGCAACTTGACAAGGGAACTGTATCTACCAAATATCACGTGGAAGCCTGCACCAGCTTCAAAACATCAACCGCATTGCATCAAGCTTCACTTTGTCTGCTAATCTTTTAGAAGAACATCTCCAACAGATATGACTGACTCCTTTGCATGAATTTTGTACACCTCCATCAGACATAGAAGATACTCACTGTTCCACCTCTTGGTGGAATGGCCTAAAAGTAAACAATTATATTTGGCATGTTTTGAAAGTGTTGTTTATGTGCTTACCACCTCATAATAACTGTTGTGAGGAATATGTGATAAGTTCCTGCCATTTACAAGATGAGAAAAGGGTAAGGGGGGGTACCAGATCCCTTCACTATCATCATGAACATAAGTAATAGGCCTGGAATTAATAACTCCTTTGATTTCTACTAAGATTGTGTTCATCTTGTAAAAGTCTAACATTGCACGGCCCTCTACCTTTACAAGCCATCATTTGACACTTCTTACCAATCGTTCCCATGCCCCTCCTTCCCATGGGCTTCTTTCTGTGATGAATTGCCATTTCACTCCTTGCAATGCAAGGGCTTCAAACAGCCTATTGTCTGACATCTTTGACTTGACACAAGTGTCACAAGTGTCATAAGCATAACAGGTTTTCAATGTAAGACATTTTAAGTCCAACTCTTTCAATGGATGCCACCTCTGTAAGTATCTAAGAATGACAGAGACATCCCAGATTTCTTTGTACCTTGGAAGGGCAGGTCTTTGTATAAATACTCCTTTCATGAACCTTGATACCAATGTATTACTTCCAAAATTTTCTCCATCTTGAAGTTGCATAAGAGTTGACAGTGCAGACCTTGCAGTACTGATGGAACTGTATGACAGGCCATCATCATATAATTCTGCTAAAAAATTTATACCTTCAGTCACATTACTTGAAATGGGATCCATTTTCCTTTTACAGCAATGCCTTTCCCATTTTTTGAGGTACACTCTGTACTGTTTTTGAGTGCCACATCGCCATGACTGTTCGACAATGTGGGCAGCAGTCTTTGAAATTCCTTTTGTTTCCAATAATCCCCTGATATATGGCATAACAGGAGCTGCAACTGCTTGTGAAGTGGATGGACTGCTGTTGGGTCTGCTGGCAGATACAGTGTCTCTTTGCTCCTGGGTAACAAAATTGGTGAAGCGATTAACATGGTTGTAAAATAAGGCCACCACGTTTGCATTGGCCAAAATGGCACTACTAACAAGCCTGTAGCCTTATCTTGTTGTATTTTTGTCAATGTTTTTTGAATTATGCAAAAGGGAGGAAATGCATAAAATAAATAGGAAGTCCAGGCCATATGAAATGCATTAACTACTATTGATCCAGGATCAGGCTTAAATGAAACATATGTTTCATTCTTATGATTTAGCCTTGATGCAAACAAATCTATAGATGGTGATAATCCAAGTATAGCAACAGCCTGACAATACATCTGGGTACTTAGAGACCATTCGGTTTCTCTGGGCTTAATCCTTGATTGTAAGTCAGCTATGACATTATGTTTCCCTGGAATATGAACGGTAGTTACCCAAATATTGTGCTCAAGGCACAAGTTCCAAATAGCTTTTGTGAGGTTATTAAGAAGCTTAGAATGGCAAGTGCCCATTTTATTAATGCATGCCACAACAGTGGTATTATCTACCATGAGTTTAACATGTTTATTTGCAAGAGAAGTGATAAAGGTTTTCAATGCAAAGTATGCTGCAAGCATTTCTAAATAATTAATATGATGTGCAGCTTCTTCAGGAGTCTAGTTTCCTCCCGTTCTTAGTCCCATGCATGTGCTTCCCCAACCTATAAAAGATGCATCACTGCTTATGGTAATATTCGGGTTTCCATGGCTAATTTCATTGTAACTGTATGGTAATGTATCAATCCACCATTGTAACTCAACGGTAGCCTCTATTGAGAGGGACATTTTCTTATCAAAATTACCTTTCTTTTTCCTTAGAGCTTCTGTCTTATCCATCTCTAATGAATTATAATGCAGAGGACCATACATAACCCCTGGGAAACTAGAGACCATTAAACCTATCACTTTAACAACATCCCGAATGACTGGATTTTGTTTTGCTAATAGTTCACAAGATGCCTGCTTAATGGCATCATTTCTTTCTGCAGTAAGAGTTATTCTCATACCTACAGAGTCTAAAATGAACCCAAGAAACGTGATTTTCTGCTTGGGCTCAAAAACAGATTTAGATGGGTGAATAACAAACCCAAGCTTATCAAGCAATTTTATAGTATCAATAATATTTGATAAGCAGTCATCATAGTCATCACCTTGAAGGTATGAATCATCGATGTATGACACAGAAAAGTGTCCCTGTTGCCTCAAATAACAATATGCAGGCTTCATATGCTTAGTAAACTTTCTAGGGCAAAGTGCGAGACCATTTGGGAAACAGGTGAAGTTATAGACTTTTCCTTTCCAAATAAATTTTAGAAATTTTTGCTGTTCCTGGCAAATAGGAACTGAATAATATGCATCTTTAAGATCAATGGATGCCATGTAACAGTTAGGTTTCATCATGTTTACAGCTGACCAAATAGTATCCATTTTAAAATGGTGATACACAACAAATCTGTTCAGCTTTTTGAGATTTAAAACCATGCGGAAAGATCCATCCTTTTTACCTCTCAAAAATATGGGTGAGATAAACTCGCGATGTTCTCGTGGAGATGGCACAATAACCTTTTTGTCAAGTAATGAAGATTTTTCTTTGTCCACATGTATCTGATTTTCATCAGCAATATGTGTGTTCAAACATGGTACTAATTGAATTGGCAACTGATTAAATTCAATATGCATACCATGAACAATATCAAGAATTTCTTGATCTGAAGTTAATTTTCTCCACAACAGAGAGGCATCTGAGATGCAACCTGCCTGGAAACTTTCCTTCCTTTCAGTTAAACATTTCAATAAATGAGGAAGATAAGTATTGTAATTGCTTACTGTCAAACATTCTAATATTTGGGAGTTGTCTTCCATTGTTGGTTCTGTTGGTTTGCACTTCCCTTTGGCTTTGTCTGTGTTTGTAGTGATGATTCTTGCCATTGTTTCTGTCTGTGTGGGGGCTGGCGGCCTCGTCCCAAAAAATTCTGAGAGGCAAAAGATTTTCCAGGCTGGTTTCCATCTCTATTGAAAGGTTCCTTGTTCCCAGGCTGGTTTTGATATTTGTTCCTCTTGTTGCTGGTTGCACGACTGATTTTGTTTGATGCAGTGATGTTGGTTATCCTGGTTTGCAGGTCATCCTCATTTCCAAACAGGTAATCCGTTACAGGAACCTGAGTGGAACATAGTGAGTAAAAATCTTCACTCAAATGAGGGCGGATGTTGTCGGCCAGGCGGAAAACACGGAGTTGTCGGAGACGTCGGAGATGTCGGAGATGTCGGAGAAAATCTCGGAGATGTCGGAGATGTCGGAGGAAATCTCGAAGATGTCGGAGATAATCTCGGAGAAAATGTCGGAGATGTCGGAGAAAATGTCGGAGAAAATGTCAGAGATGTCGGAGATGTCGGAGAAAATCTCGGAGTGATCGGAGAAAATATCGGAGGAAATCTCGGAGATGTCATAAGTTCTCGTAATTCTATCTGAGATGTTCAACATTTTCAGAGAATTTTCAAAAAACCTAAAGAAACCGTTGTAATTGCTCAGCTGGTTGATGAGAAATGAAAGAAATTCAAGCTGAAAGAAATAGATCATAGAATTTTACACCCAACCTTTCGTGCTGATTCAAAGATTTGCTCCTACCTGCAAGGCTTGGACAAAAGCCCGGGGGGTGAGGGTACGGGTTTGTGCCGCCCGTATGGGTGGGTTTGTGGCTTGTAAATTCTCTAAACAGGGGTCCCTTTTTCGGCAGATTTTCCTTAAAAATAGGTGGGTTTTCTAGAAATTGGCAAAAAATTGTCAAAAATGGGTAGTTTTCCGCCAAAATGCATCATAAAAGTGGGTATTATGGCAACTGTCGCTAATAAGAAGAGGGTACCTTTCTGAAAACCGGGGGGCAGACCCCCGTCCATCCGCAAGTCATTTCATTTATTTAAGGAGGGTTGCCCTTCGGCAAAAGCCGTTTTTCAAGGGGCCCTCCATCAAAAACTTCATTATTATTACAAGAATATCAAAGAAAACTACCCTAATCTAATTACAATGAAAACCATACTATTAAAAACCTATTTACAAGAAATGATCAATGATCATGTACCCCTCACGGAGAAAAAAGGTACTATATTGGTTCTAAACTGTCATGTTTGTCCCTCCCTTCAATTCCAAGATGTTCCTAAAGACATCAAAGAGTTCGGCCTTTGTTTCAAGAATTGTGATGTGCATTCGCGCTGTAGGCATTTTAGTGCAAGCGCCCATTCCCAACACGTCCGTAGTAACAAACCCCATGTCTTCATCGTCTTCATCAGAGGAGAAGCCAAAAAGGACAGCCTTTGTAGATTTTGTTATGATCCTTACAAACAAAACAGAAAACAGCATACAATTTGTTTCTCGCTAACAAAACAAATAATATTTCTTCCTTGCAATCCAGGAGGCATCACTCCAATTTTAGGCCTAAATTTTCTCCGACATCTCCGAGATTTTCTCCGACATCTCCGACATCTCCGACAACTCCGTGTTTTCCGCCTGGCCGGATGTTGTCCCGTCTTAGCTGGGCAAGATCCCCACTCACATGGCCTAGCAGTGCAAGGCTGTCTGCATTCATTCGAATAAGCTCCTCCACATCTACCGCTTTGTTCTCAATACGAGCCTTGAGCAGCAACTGTGTGGATTGCGCAATGGCACTCCCTGCACTTGCCAAAACTTTCTGAGGCTGCGAGATTTTCAAATCCTCGTCACATTGCTCTATCATGTCATAACTTTGCATCACACAAAGTTAGTATTGGATGCTGCTGCAGTTGAAGGAAACAGGCAGAAATGTGAATGCGTAGGGAGAAAACCCCATGCACTCTTGTCTCTTTAGCCCTTGTGCATGTTCAACAGTTTCAATACATTATTAATTTGCGCCTAACCCCTTCTTCATGAACACACTTTTGACCCTGCTGCTGACTGCCTTCAACTGATGTTTTTTAAAAATGGAAGTAAATATTTCCCCTTTTGTAATTATTTTACACATATTTTGAAACTTGCACATAAAGAAATTTCAGTAATTGTCAGGTAGATTTTGCCCGATATAGTCTGTGAGAACTGAACGAACATATTCACCTTCATCATTGTTTGATGAACAAATTGGATCAGGAGTGTTTTTATTTCTTTCTTCTTCCAGTTGGTGTCTCTGCATCTGACTTTGAATCTCATCTTGATCAAGGGTATTATGATTGCGTTCGCAATAGTTATGTAGTACAAAGCATGCGTAAATCATTGTTGGTACCATATCAAACTTAAAGTCAACCTTTCTGGTAAGGAACTGCCATCTAGCTTTAAGGCGACCAAAGGCACATTCAATCTGGTTCCTAGCAGACCGAAGCATGTTATTGAAAATAACCTGTTCATTTGAAGTGCAACTCTGAAATTCTTTCAGGCAAAAGGGAGTCAGAGGATAGGCTGGATCGCCTATCAAGTAATTTGGGACTGCTTTGTACCCTGGAAGGACTGTGTTATATACTTTAGGCAGACTCCCTCCATTTAATTTGGCATTTATTCCTGAATTCGAGAACACTTTAGCATCATGCACTGAGCCAGGCCATTTACATTCCACATCCATAAACTGTCCTTTGCTATCGCATGCTGCCTGAACATTTAAAGAAAAAAATGTTTTATAATTAAAGTAATCTTGAGAATCCTTTAAAGGTCTTTTGACAGGAATGTGGGTGCCATCTACACAGCCAAAGGCCTGAATCATCCCAAATTTTAATTCAAACTCAGAAACCTTCTTCACCATTTCCTCTTTGTTTCTTGGTAAGTGCAAATAATTAGGCCCCAATTCTTTGCTTATTGCTTGGCAGACACATAAGATGGTCTTAGATGCAGTGCATTGGTGAATCCCAAAAGTGTTTGCAGTCATCCATAGAGAGCCGGTGTCCTTTAGGAAATATAACGTAACTGCCAGTTTCTTTTCAGTTGTCAGAGCACGATAATTAGGGGAATTTTCCCTCGGAGAAATGAAGGGTCTTAATGGCCAGGCGGAAAACACGGAGTTGTCGGAGACGTCGGAGATGTCGGAGATGTCGGAGATGTCAGAGAAAATCTCGGAGATGTCGGAAATGTCGGAGAAAATCTCGGAGATGTCGGAGAAAATCTCGGAGAAAATCTCGGAGATGTCGGAGAAAATCTCGGAGAAAATCTCGGAGATGTCGGAGAAAATCTCGGAGAAAATCTCGGAGAAAATCTCGGAGATGTCGGAGAAAATCTCGGAGATGTCGGAGAAAATCTCGGAGGAAATCTCGGAGATGTCATAACTTCTCGTAATTCTATCTGAGATGTTCAATATTTTCAGAGAATTTTTCAAAAAACCTAAAGAAACCGTTGTAATTGCTCAGCTGGTTGATGAGAAATGAAAGAAATTCAAGCTGAAAGAAATAGATCATAGAATTTTGCACCCAACCTTTCGTGCTGATTCAAAGATTTGCTCCTACCTGCAAATCTGGGACAAAAGCCCGGGGGGTAACATTGAGGGTACGGGTGTGTGCCGCCCGTATGGGTGGGTTTGTGGCTCGAAAATTCTCTAAACAGGGGTCCCTTTTTCGGCAGATTTTCCTTAAAAATAGATGGGTTTTCTAGAAATTGGCAAAAAATTGTCAAAAATGGGGAGTTTTCCTCCAAAATGCATCATAAAAGTGGGTATTATGGCAACTGTCGCTAATAAGAAGAGGGTACCTTTCTGAAAACCGGGCGGCAGACCCCCGTCCATCCGCAAGTCATTTCATTTAGGGACTAGTCATTATTAATGGTGGGGGGTGGGGCGGAAGATATTTTTGGAACAGTGTGATTTTTTTCTTGACCCCCCCTTTCTTTCATGCAACTAAAATGTGGCCCCCCCTAAATCTAAGTATAAGTTTTTGTAGCCCCCCCCTAAAAAGTAGAAAGATGTTATATGAGTTCGTATGACCTGAAGAACCACGATGCTACTGTTATATCACAGAGAGTTGAGATGGAGATTACATAAGCGTATGGGAAGGAAAAATCTAGGGGGAGCTGCGCGACACAAAGCACAAAGCTAATCGTTTGCCAACATTTTTGCGCGACTAAGGACAAAAGTTTGCCCAAATGGGGCTGATTTCTGGAAATTTTTCGCCTCGTACGCTTGTGGGAGATTAGGACAGAAAACTGTTCAGATATATGAAGCCTAGTTTCCGTCAGTTTTCGTACCCAAAAGATGGGAATTGGTAAAATCTTGAGAAGGGGATCCACCACTTGCGCAATTCAGCTTTTGAGTGGAGGGACAAGCGCATCAATTTGCCGATTCGGACGATAACGCTCTCATTTTGAGGTGTATTGCTGAAAGACCTGACATAATTAGGGCCCTTAAAATGTGCACGATATCAGATTTTAAAACTTTTCATACTCACCAGTTGATAGAAACAGGCAAGAACATATTGCAAAAAAACAGATCCAAGCACTACAGGCTCCCAGAAATTTTCTGACGACACGCTTTCTACTTTTGCTTAGATTGCCTCTCGCAGCCCCATGAATTGCTATTGTGGAAAATTTTGTCACAATCTTTATAAACTAGCATCCCAAGGAAGGTTTAGAACAGATTCTCTGTTTAGAGTAAACATAATTACATTGGCTTGGAAGACCTCTTTCAACTTGTTTGCCAGAACAAACGCCGAAAATTTGATAAGCATGAGTAACAAAAATGGGGAGTAGCATGTACTGTAATGAGTAACATGTTTAAAAACTTTTGCATGAAGGACTGCTGCTTTGTCTTGGGATGCTTATCACAATTCTATTTTTGCCTGCTCCTCACATGGAAACTTTGAAAATTCCGTGGTACTTTGTTTCCATTATCAAGCGTCCTAACAAAATTTTTTAAGGACTTCCTTTACATTGGCTTAGAGCGCCTGTCTCAGTCACATTCCAATATCTCTGAGAAATACTGCTAACCCTTTCCTATGTCCAACTACATGCTTTTTCAAGATAGAAACTTTCCCTATTCTCGATGGTGACTTGTTTCTTACCACCTTCTTCTCGTTCAGTGCACTTTCAGTCCCACCCAACAAATTTCTTACCGTTCAAAGAAAATATCCAAGTATTCCTGAATTGTGAGAGGGAGGGCAGTCACCTCTCCAACTCCCCATAGTTTCCACTTCGGTGCAGAAAGCAATTGCAAAGAGGACAGATGTTGCAGAGGCTAAAAAGCAAAGTTCAGCAAAACAAACAGAGTTGAAAGCAGCGGACAATCCAGGTTGTTTTTTGGCAAGATCAGCCATCAGATTCAAGAGAATACAAGTAAAAGCTGTACTTGTATAATAATAATGTGAACTGTCATTTATTTCTGAATAAGATACTTGTCAATTTTAACTGATTATTTTTCATGGCCCCCCCTCTCGCTGTCTGATTTTTGATCTGGCCCCCCCATCTAGGCAGAAAAATTATTGGTGACCCCCCCTTAATATCTTCCGCCCCACCCCCCACCATTAATAATGACTGGTCCCTTATTTAAGGAGGGTTGCCCTTCGGCAAAAGCCGTTTTTCAAGGGGCCCTCCATTAAAAACTTTATTATTATTACAAGAATATCAAAGAAAACTACCCTAATCTAATTACAATGTAAACCATACTATTAAAAACCTATTTACAAGAAATGAACAATGATCATGTACCCCTCACGGAGAAGAAAGGTACTATATTGGTTCTAAACTGTCATGTTTGTCCCTCCCTTCAATTCCAAGATGTTTCCTAAAGACATCAAAGAGTTCGGCCTTCGTTTCAAGAATTGTGATGTGCATTCGCGCTGTAGGCATTTTATTGCAAGCGTCCATTCCCAACACGTCCCTAGTAACAAACCCCATGTCTTCATCGTCTTCATCAGAGGAGAAGCCAAAAAGGACAGCCTTTGTAGATTTCGTTATGATCCTTACAAACAAGACAGAAAACAGCATACAATTTGTTTCTCGCTAACAAAACAAATGATAGTTCTTCCTTGCAATCCAGGAGGCATCACTCCAATTTTAGGCCTAAATTTTCTACGACATCTCCGAGATTTTCTCCGACATCTCCGACATCTCCGAGATTTTCTCCGACGTCTCCAACATCTCCGAGATTTTCTCCAACGTCTCCGACATCTCCGAGATTTTCTCCGAGATTTTCTCCGACATCTCCGAGATTTTCTCCGACATCTCCGACATCTCCGTGTTTTCCGCCTGGCCGGTCTTAATTCATCTGCTAAGGAAAAAAAGGAATGCCTTGTCATTCGAAAGTTTTTCTTCCAGCCCGATTCCGGTACATCCTCACCTAATAAATTTTGCCACCAACGATCGGTTCTTCCAACTTGAAACCAAACTGATCTCGCTTTACGACGCATTCTAAGGCCCTTGATCAATTTCATTTTCCTTGCTATTTTACTCTTCTTTGCAGCATAATACGCTGCTATTGCCAAATTCCTCTTCATAGCAAGGACTTTGTATGTCATTACAAGACCATAAAATTGAAACACTAATGCGAATAATGTGCATGATCGAATAGTTGTCTGCACGAGCAAATTTCGAATGTTGCTTTGTGGCGCCATCTTTACGACTGAAATTTCTTTTGGCGCGCAATTTTGATTTCAGCCCTCCCGGGATGAAATTCTAGCCCTGTGGTCAAAACTGCCATGTAATCGCAAATATTTTCACCTCGGGTAGGCGGGCTGAAATCCCAGCCCTATGGTGAAAACTCCCATGTAATCAGGGCCATAATGATGTTTCAGAAATGTTTGATCCTTGTGGTTTTGAAACGATTTGAATGAAGGTTGAAATACCAACAAAAAATCATAAAAAGGATAAAAAATGTTATGTCTGACAGATGGGCAGTTCAAAAGAGGCTCAATAACTTGTTTAGTTGCTACAGGAAAGAAATCTTACCATCAATTGTTAAAGAGTGGCAAAACCTGTCAGAAGATGAGAAAGAAAAGATGGCAAATGTCAATGAATTTTTGTGGTTTACATTTTCTTGTTTTAGCTTTCTGATCAGGCAGAAGCTTTCTGCAAAATTTGGTATAATCTTTGTTGGGGGAATTCAAAAGTTGATTCACTTGTCAATTGTGGTTACAGTAAAGGAGAATCTGGGGTTTATATTTTGATCACAACTGTATGCAAGTCGGTTCAAGAGAGGGTATGCGAGAAGTCAGGAAGGATGGTGGACTTTGCTACATTTCTGAAGACAGAGAATTATTTGATTTGATCATTTAAACCTTTCTCTTCTTCTAGCACAGTAATTTTCAAGTCTTTGAAATTCTTGAAAAATGAGGATGGACCTAAATATATTAACGTTTGTTTATAAACATATTAACAAGCTTTCTCCTTCCTGCTTTCGTGATTACTTTCAGCCAAACTCATCTGATCATAGGATTTGTACTCGCCAGGCCACCAGAGGTGATCTCTTCAAGTCATTTAAAAGCACCTTTTTGGTTCAAAACATTGGAACACTATCCCACTGTTCATACGTGTTGCTAGCTCTGTTGTGGCTTTTCGTTCAAAATAGAAAAGTTATTTCCTTGATTCATACTAACAAAATTGATTCAAACAAACTCAACCATTTATGGTTTTTCCCCCCATTGAGGTTCATCTGGTTATTGCTTGCTGCATTGATATTCTAAAAATAATTTGTTTCCTTTTTAGTTTATGTCTTTTTACGGAGGGGAGGAGTTTACCTACTTAGAGAGCTCCTCCTTAATCCATCAATCTTAAATACAACCATTTAAGTAGATTTAATCATTATTTTCAGTATCGTTAGTCTGTAGTTCTTTGTTTTAATTATAGTAATCATGTATGTTCTTAATAGTAGTGAATCCTTTGTTAATTTGTACTTAGGATTGATAATGAAACTGAAGAGAGAGTTTTGGATCATGTCCCACTGGCTCCATTCTTTGGAAATAGATTCAATGTTCTCTTTTATAATGCAGGTACTTATTTTTTGGAAGATCATTTGAAAGTTTTTTTTTGAGAGAGTTAAAAATGAAAATAAATTATTGTCAGCTGTTTATTATGATTTAGAGGTCCCTTCTTCATTCATGGCTGCATGCAGAGATTTAGGCATGATTGATAAGCTAATCACTGGTCCTCTTTGGAGAGGTATTGAGGGGTTCTATAAGGTCCCTGTCTCGCTGGTGAATTGTCCCCCATATCAATGTTATGTGGAAAGTCTCAGCCATGTATGATCTTAAAGGGGCCGTAGCACCGAAAACCTGTGAAGGCTTGACTGCAGGTTTTTGTTTTGATTGCGGATGGAGCATGCATGTCATATCCTTTTTGACTGTTTCTTATTCAAAACTTAATCAACGAACTACTGCCTTCGTTCTAAAAAGAGGATTCTGGAAGAAGAGTTATGTATATGTTAGAAATTCAGCTGTGCAGTTGAATCAGAGTCAGAATGTACCTATTAAAATGAAAACAATACTTTGCATGCAGATGAGGCAAAAAACACCTTCCTTGCATAATTTTTGCTTTCCTTCGCAGTGAAACGTTACATTAAATGATAATAACAATCCAACTACCTCCTCCCTTACAGGCCCAAGTTACGTAGACTGGATAAACTAAGCTGTACTAAAATAATACTTGGCAATAACCTTATTGGCAGGTTTGCAGCGCCAATTCTGTTTCTAATCTTTTAATGGTTTCGAGTAGGGAATATAAAAACTTCCCTCTTAAGCACAAAACAACGATCAATGAGAAAGAGAGACAAGAGATGCAGACCCTGTGAATGAACTGAGGCTCGCTGAACGAGGAGATTACAGAAGATTCATGAGAATGAACACTGAAACCATTGAGGTAATCTCCATCCCAGCTTCTAAATTAGAATTCTGCTTAGAGCAAAAAAGTTATTTTGATTTGTTTCAATTTTTGGGCACATGAACTATGATGAGTTTCTACACCATTGCCACATTTATGATTCTGAGCACAGACTACAACGCTGTTTGGTATAGAGGGTATTCTGTCTGGCTTAAGACATGTGAATTTTGCGTTAAAAGATATCCCTCCAACAATGTAGTAGTTCATGTAGGCAATCGTGTTACGTCATTTTTCGGGTCCTTTGAAAAACTTGTAGCGCGGAAAAAAAATTGATCTCTGATCAAATTTTTTCTGTGATGGCCAATTATAAAGGTGTGAAATAATTGGATTAAAGACGCTATCGTGCAACTACAAGCAACTCCTTAGGCGCTTTACGCTATCATATTTTATGATCACGCCAAAAATGTGGAGCTAATTTTATGTGAATGTGATAGTGTAACGCCGCCTTAAGGTACTTTTAATTTCATAGCAAGGGAGCATTCAGCTTTGTGCAGCAGTGCAGTCAGCACTCTTCCCTTGCCATTTGGGTAGAGATACGACTGATATTTGAATCTATGTACGTTCTTTATCTCTTCCAACAGTACTCAGATCCTGGAATGCGCAAAATGATGCAACTTAGTAATCATGCTAAATGACGTGACAAACTCGAGAATGCTTGCCGAGCATCTCCTGCAAATGCATGAAGGACTGCAACAAGGCTCCCTCAGAAGAGAGCGTTTCTAATCTCCGAGCCCTCGAGCCTCGAGCCTTCAAGGTTTATACTTCGAGCCTCGAGCCCTCGAGTTATATTTTTAGCTACAGGCTTTCATCTTTGAAGTTTATCTTTTTGCCAACATCAAGGATTTAAGTTTCAAGGATTCTTTTTGCAGAGATAAAGGATTCAGGTACAAGGCACTAGCTACAATCCATGTGAATTAGTAAAATTGCCAGAACACACATTTGTCTCAAGGACCGAACAGGTCCGATTTCAAAGAATGTGCTACACAGGACGGAAAATACTTCAGGAAAGTGCTTCGTGTGTATGTGGGAGACCAATCACAACTCGCTAGTTACTCACAATTAACGTGACAATCTGGCTTTTGTAACTGAAGACGTTATAGTTAATGGGGCTAGAGTGCAGTTTAGCGGGCGGCCCCTGCGCAGTAACGTCGTATTTGACAGGATTCGAATTCAAATCAAAAGTCAGTTTGAAACAAGCGTGGTTTCTTTTCATGCAAACATATCAACTGATAAACAACGGGAGTTTGGGGGCGGTAGCCCCCAATTATCACGGAAACAAACAACGAGTTATGTAAAAAGAATCATCGTAACAAAGAAGCTATAATTGAAAGTCATCTAAACTGTTCGTGCTGCAGTCCAAGCTGGGTTTTGCAGGATTTTGGCGAATCGCAACAAGTGGCCTACGCGTCTTCACTGGATAAACTTTCGTGATCAACTTCAAGAATGTTTTACTTCTTGTTTCTTGAAAGAATCACCATTGATTCAATGCTAATAAGCTATTGTATTATTGTTTACGATAATCTTGTTTCCCTGTGATCGCCGCCCGCTAAACTGCACTCGTCCCGTTAATGGTACTACATAGTGGAAAAGTTGCATGTAGGAGTTTCAATGGGGGACTAATTGAGATCCAAATTTTCCAATGAATTGGCACGCATTCCTACATGCCAATGAAATTCTCTTGCCATTCGCCATTCGTGTCAACTTAAACGATATGGTTGAATTTTTAAATTTACATGCACCGTTTGTTAAATAATGCTGCCTCATTTTGTATTTCATTCTGAAATGTCAAGGCTGGAAGGCTCGAAATACAAGGCTCGAAGTCTCGAGGATCAAAATATAAGGCTCAAAGTCTCGAGGATCGAAATACAAGGCTCAAAGGCTCAAGGGCTCGAGGCTCGAAATACAAGGCTCGAAGGCTCGAGGCTCGAAGGCTCGACACATAGAATACTCTCAGAAGAGGAATAGATGACTAGCGGGTAAATCCAGGAATTGCTCCGACCCGAAAATTATTGTAAATGTACGATTTTCGGTTCATCGGTGACCGAGGCTACAGTCCGGAGACTTAGCACAGTTTCGCAGTAATGGCGGACAGGACGTTGGGTGTTTGCAGCGAGGGAACTATGCTTCCAACGTCTGCTGTTGCAGATACAAAAGGGCTACGATTTTTATACCATGTTTATACAAATGAGGTGCAGTAGAAATATTTCACGAAGGCCAGCCCTCGCAAGGAAGGATAATGCATGCAGTTTGCAATTTTGCAACTGCTAGGCCCAATGTAAAGTGATGTGATTCGTACAAGCAAATAGAGAAAGTAGCTCCTTCACATGTCAGAACAAGGGGAACGTCATGAACAAAACATTTTTTTAGGACAAAGGTGGGTAAATAAAGAACAGGACACAAACAGTCCATTCTACTCAGACTCACCATTTGTCAAAAGGTACAAAACAGAAAAGAAAGATATTGGGTAGATAACATCATACATTTTCAAAGTTTGGAAATATCCGGTATGAATAACATGATTGAGGGTCAGTCATGCACACCGATATGATTGGGATCAAGTACAAAGGGCTTCAACGAATATGTTTCTTTGGAGCACTATACCGTAATTAGACAAACAATTGTCCCTTTGGCTATCATTTGTCTTGCAATGTATATAAGTATTTGTGGAGTTCCAATGTATTCAAAAGTAAACAAGTACGAACTTTGAAAGTTTGGGGAGTTTGTTGTCTGATGTAAAACTTCCGTACGACTGAACATCTTATCTGTAAGACCTTGAGGGCAATTCCACGCTTAAACATCAAAAAGTTAGTTTTTTTTAATCTTTCAATTGAGATCTATTTTGAGAAACTTTTCTTCAATTAGGCCTATATTTTACAAAAATATATATTTCAGTAATGTTTTGGTATTTTTTCCATATTTTTTTGCATTTTTTGGATACACCATGTAGCATTGATTTGCTAACAATGAATTGCTCCAATTTTTTGATAAATGTTTTAGATTTCCCTGACAGTTTGTAGCATCCATTCTGCAGCAACAAATAAGTGAAAACTTTCTTCCAACATTACCACAATCTACTTTCTTTATAATAAAAGCAGTTATGCATTTTTATCCTTTGCAATGCTCAGGTGTTAATTATGTAATGTCCGTTACAAAACTTTGAAGTTTTCTATGTATCTTAAAGAAAATTTAAGTTGATGGTTCCATGGTTAATACCATCTTACTATGCAGTCATTCCAATGTAATAACATAAGAGTTTTGGAGTTTTACCTAAATTTCATTGTTTTCTGGTGTAACGGACATTACGTAACGGACATTACATCAAAGAGAAACAAATTTTTGTTCACAGCACCTTTGCATTTTGACACAGTTTTTACGTTTTGAAATAAAAAATATTCCAATAGTTGTTTTTAATAGATTTGGATGACTTTTTAATGTCTGATACTATGTATTTTAAACACAAACGTGGTACTTGTAATTATCACCAATAAATTTGTTGCAAATCATTTATCACACCAATCATGATCCTAATGCCTCATTTCCAAATGTTGGCCTCTCTTTCAACATGGGTGCCATGGCAACTATTGATTCTCCAGCTGAAATATTATTTGAAGATGTCTTTGTTGACATATCAAATTAGATTCAATCATGGTACAACCAAAATCACCCAAGACAAGAATGAGGGAGTACAGAGCAAGGCTTAAAGAAAACAAGGAAAAGAACTTAGCCTATTTAGAAAAGGACAAAGAAAGGAAGAAGATTGTTAGAGCAAAGGAGAAGGAAGTTGGTCTAGGCATACATGTCATTAATCACAGACGTCTATTAAACAGAAAAAGAGTTGCTAATTGTCGTTCAAAAAGATTAGCTTTAGCATTAACAGCTCCTGCAGTAGATGAGCCAGTCTTCAAGACAAACCAAAGTTTTGGGAGAGCTGTTTCTAAAGCTTCAAGGTATTTGCCATCAAGCCCAAGAAAAAAGAAACTTGTAGTTGAAAAACTTGCTGAGAAATTGGCCTTGTGCAATCAAGTATTGAGCCAAAAACTTCCATTAGCCAAGAAACAAAGGAACTTGTTCATATTATTATTGCAGAAATGACATCTCGAGACAAGCTCCAGGCAAGAAGGACTACGTTACTATTTGGAAAGAAGGCGGAAAAGTGAGAATGCAAAAACGACATCTCTACTACACAGTGAATGAGACATATTCTCTTTTCAAGCAAGACAACCCTGATTTGAAAATCGGAAAGTCCAAGTTTGCAGAATTGAAACCACAGCATGTGCTTCATAGAAGTGATACTCCTAAAGATGCTTGCCTCTGTTTATACCACGAGAATTTCATCCTTATTTGTGAGGCCCTCCACAAGGCAATTCCAGAGTTTCCTGTATATTCAAGCGAGTTTGTATCAAACTTTGTTTGTTCTCCAACTTCAGAAACATGCATGCTTGGGCACTGTGAAGCTTGTAAGGAGAAAGGAGACATGTGGCTTGAAACATTTGAAGAAGGATCATCCAACCAAGAAGTCACCTGGTATGAGTGGGCAAGGGAGACCAATGAAGTAGCACCATCAAAGCAAAAGGCTGGGGATGATTTAACTGTAAGATTCAAGAGAATGGAAAAGAGATGTCAAGTTGCTACAGCTGGCGAGGCTTTGGCATCCCTGTCACAGAAGATCCCTGCCTTCCTGACTCATGTTTTCATCAAAAGAGAACAGAGCAACCATTTCCAATACAAGCTATGCAGCATTCCACCAAGAAGTGCTCTTGTACAGGTAGATTTCAGTGAAAACTACAATATTCAGCAACAAGGAGAAGTCCAGTCTGCACACTGGAATCAGCAGCAGTTGAGCCTGTTCACAATATGTGTTTGGCTGCACCAGAGTCAAAGAAGCATTGTTTATGTGAGTGATCACTAGGAGCATGATAAGACCACAGTACTTGTACTGATGAACAAGCTGTTTGTTGAACTCACTAAGAGCAATGGTGTGAAGAAAATTGATGTTTTTTCTGATGGACCATCTTCTCAATTTAAGAATCAATACGTGTTCAATGCCCTTCCATATCTTGTTGGTTATCACTGTTTGGATCGCCTCAACTGGCACTTCTTTGCTACATCACATGGGAAAGGTGCAGTTGATGGCATTGGTGGGAGTGTCAAGAGAGATGTATGGATGGCAACAGTGAGCAGGCAACATGTTGTGACCAACTTGGAAGATTTCTGCAGAGTAGCTAGAAGCAAACAACATAAAGTTGAAGCAGTTGCCATCACATCAGCAGATATCCAAGCATCAGCCAAGCAAATGAAGTTACAAGAAATCTTCACTCATTCTACACCAGTTGCCGGAATAAAAAAGAAACACTTCGTTTCAGTGGAAGGAAGTGGCATTAGATGCAAAGATTATTCTAACCAACTGGATGCAGATGAGGATTTTCCTTTGATGAGCAGCAGTTGGCTATCCAATAGTGCCAATGATTCAGAGCTGAATGATTGGTATGACAAAGAATGTCAGAAGTTAGCACCACAGCAAGTGAACGAGGGAGATTACGTTATTTGCAAATATGAGGGAGAGCTGTTTCCAGGTATTGTGACTGTTGCAATTCCAGATGTTAATGGAGCTACAGTCAAAGCAATGCAAAAGTGTGCTGGTGGGTGGAAGTGGCCAGAGAAGGATGATGAAATTGATTATCTGGAAAAAGACATCATTCAGAAGATAGACTTTCCAGTGCCAGTGAACAACCGCGGAACCTACAGGGTTAAGGAATTGGAAAAACAGTGGGGACATTAGCTAATATAGTAGTTGAACTGCAATACTAGAACCATCATGATTTATTTGTGTTAATCTAAAGAGTTTCATGGAACAGGGTTGAATTGGTTCATCAAGAGTTTATCAAGTAATTTCGAACTATACACATAATATGTTTCATGTAAAAGGTTATAACTAGTGTTACTATTTAAATTTTCAAATAAAGTTGTTGAAAAAAGCAAAATTCTAGAATACTGTACTTAAACCAGACCTCCCAATTTAGAACAGTTGTTTCAAAGCTACAAATGACTGCTGGTGAATCTAAAATTACTTCAGAACAATTTAGCCACATTCTTGGACACTGACAAAATTGTAATGTCCGTTACAAACAAGTGTCATGTCTATTACACAGAGTTTTTGCATTTCTCTTCCAGAGAGGAATGAATTAGAAACCAACAAATATGGATTTGTACATCTATATGCAAATGAAATAAAAATCCAGTACAAACAGTTTGCAGTAGATGAAACTTCAGCAAATATGTAAGTTGTAAAAAACTGACTGAAATAAATCACTGAAAAAATTAAGTTAAGTTGAAAATACTTCTGTCATAGACTTTCCAGCACACAAAAGGTGTATCAAAGACACAAGTAGCTGTGATGCTGGTAAACTTTGGAGTATTTTAGAACAGCTTGTCCACTTTCTTTGACACTGACAAACATTGTAATGTCCGTTACAATCCAATTGTAATGTCCGTTACACAAAGTTATCATTTTTGCACCAAAATGGAATGACACAGTCACCAACAGGTATTGATTTGTGCAAACTACATGCATATAAAATCAAAATCCAATCAGAACATTTTATTGTGAATGAAAGTTCAGAAGAAAATTTAGTTTGAAAAAGTGTACCAAAACCAAGTGACAAACTGTTGTAATGTCCGTTACAGCAAAAAGATGCTAGATAAGTCAAAAAGCAAACCAAAAATAATTCATAAAACAGGATAAAGAGGATGGTAATTAATGTTGGATTCAAAAACTTAATATCTGTTTGGAAAATACAATGCTAATAACTTGATATTTAGACATGAACTTTAGAATTGTTATTGACCTGTAATGTCCGTTACATGGAATTGCCCTTGAATACTTGGACTAGATGATCCACACAGTATGAAATTCTATTCAGTGTAGAACTACGGAAGGACAAATTCATTGAAGGAAAATCGAGGAATGTTTTATACAGAATACTTGACAAGAAAGTAAACAGTAAAATTAAGAAACTTCAGGAGGAGAAAAGATTATTTTTGAGAAATTTTTTGCTTATTCAAAACAACCCATATCATAATTTCAATTTTTTCTTTACAATGAAAATAAAGAACAAGAAACACAAAGTAACAGTAACAACGCCCCGCCACAGACCTTGCAAGAAAAGTTTCGCGGATGTTTGTTTCGGGTGAACCTGTACGAAGGAGGATAAAATCAAAACAGAGAGCAAGAGCCTGGATTGCTTTTCGGATGTTAAAATCGCCAACGAAAGCTTTGGCGTCGGAAGAAAAACGAGAATATTCGGGTCGGAGCAATTCCTGGATTTACCCGCTAGTAATAGATGTCCAAAGTAGGCCTGTCCACTGAAGGTCGAATAATCGCTATTCGGTTATCTGATCACTATTCGAATAGCAGTGAAGCGAAACGATTATTCGCTGCCAACCGAATAGTCCGAATAATGCGAGTATTCGGATAGTATGACAAGTCGAATAGATCAATTATTCGGATAGTATGACCAGTCGACGGGTTGGAATGTAAATGATCAGTCAAAGAAACCGAATAGATTGACATAGCGAATATTGTGAATTGTGTGACTGATTGAACCATTTCTATGGATTGAACAGATCAAATTTTCTTGTCCAGACAGTGGGTAGAAAGTGAGACAAAGGGCAGTGGGAGGCACATTATTTTGTAAAACAATGAAATATTGTTAGCCTGTTGTATTTCTCCGCCTTACTTGATTGTATTGCTATTTTTAAGGGCGACACTGCGTTGAGGATTTCCTATGACGTCTGCTGTTTGATAAAGCAAGCTTCAGTCAGTTGTGGTACCTTGGCAGGCCACAGGACTGCAGCTGGACCATGGGCAGGCCCTTTCCTGACAATTTTGCTGTGCACAGATTGATATTTGCCATCATACAAAAATTTTAGATTGTTCAGGCGGGACCACACCCTAGCCACACCCCTATTCGCCGAATAACCGAATATTCGGTAAAATTAGCACCGAATATTTGAATAGTTGTAATCTTTCATTTGGACAGCCCTAGTCCAAAGACATGCGGTGTCATCATCTCTGCAAACGTACCTGAACCCAACAGGTTGGTTTCATTATTCTTAATGGGAAAAACAATTGAATATCTTATCTGCTGCCTCATGCTAGTGACACTTCTATTCAATTTCTAGCCCGGATGCACATTAAGTTATTTTATTTTCAAGCTTAAAGGAAGAGTCATCAGGGTCAACTACCGCAGAGGAACCCACAGGCAACGCGATAAAGAGCAGCTGAATGAAATGAAATCCATGTGCGCAAGATACAGGGTAATGTACCAAGGGCGACTTTTGAATGGGGGATAGGGACCCAAACTTTGCTCTCACTACTCTTCGACAAAGCAAATTGCGTAATGATTGTGAAGCACTGAATCTTTGTTTAAAAGATTCGCCACTGCTGGGTAATGTAAATACAATCCTTAGACAGAGGATCCTTAGACAGAGATAACAAACAAGGCCTTTTTCATCATGTTCTGAGACTATAGTTTTTAATGGCACCATCTAAAACATTGCTTAGGTACCATCGTAGTCTGTATCAGATTACAACTTTGAGTACACATTACGAGAGTATTTCTATCAATACTTACCCTGGATACCAGGCTCCCTTTTGAGAGAGTCTGGCACCTTGAGTAATCAATACAAGAAGTGAATATCAAATTATTGCCTGTTGGGATCCTTATCTGAACATGATTTGGCTTCTAAGCATAGACTTTGTCATGTACCTTCGCAAAGGTTGATATGTTTTCCTTTTATTTCAGGGATTCCTACTTGCATGGATTTTTTTCCACGGGGAATTATGGAAGGATCTGGTAGAAGAGGCACAGGCCATATTAAGCAGCATTATCCACAAATGCCTTCCAATGAAAGACGATCATTGGTGTGCTGGAATGGCATTAACACTGTACGCCCAAGTACTGGTAAGACAAAGCTTTTGCATTGAACAGTTATAGTCTTTACCTTCAAGTAGGCAAAATCTGATACTCAGCCGAACATAGAAGGAAATTTAATGGACCATCTGAGGACCGAAATTGAAGCAGCACACGTTTGGCAGGCACAATCTACAGGACACATTGCAACCTCTCCTTTTTTACCCAAAGTTGAATATTTGTGATTGCAAAACAAATGCTTATGCAAAATGTTTTCATTGAATTCTACCTTTTTGCAGTACATGATAACGGTAGATTGGGAAAGGAGCATCGCTGAAATGGTCATCGATATGCTTCTGGCACAGGATGCAAACTCAGAGGAAAAGCCTCTCATTATCAAGATCGAGGAGAATGTCATCGAAAAAATCAGCTCAAAGGATGCCCATGTAAGTTTGTTTTCATTTACAAATAAAGGCACTGGCAGAATCAACACCAACTTGCTAGCCAGAAATGCAGTGCCAGAGGTGGTACTTGGGTATTTAAGGAAAGCACAACTTTTTCGTAAGAAAATTTAATCATAGACAGAGAAAGGCAAAGGCAAAGAAATCTATTAACTGCAAGACGCGCGATCCCATTACTACTTTCGATTGATTTATGTAGAGACATGATGAAAATAGGAATCGCCTTCAATTTTAAATTGTATTCATTCTTTTTTTAAGAAATTGATTTGTTTGGTATACGAAAACCACTGTCATGAACTTCAGAGACTATACATCATAGCATCTGCTGACAACGGGCCACTGTCATTCATTTAGCGAAACGGTTATAAGGGCTTGGCACAATTCTACGTGGTATTCACGTGCTACATATCCAGTTTCTTAGCATGTCGAAACTTTGCTTCGTTCAGTAACAGATTTGCAGTTTCGAATCTAGATGTGATGTGGACAACTCTTGCATTGTCATGGCCTAGTACAACGAAAACAATTGGCTTTATTGGTTTTACCTTTAGGATGGCTCAGTATCTACAAGATTTAGCTCTAACTACCAAAAATGCCTTCTTTGATAGATGTAATATGCCGTCCTATCTGTTTTTGTGAATTTTTTTCACAAATGTGATCACCAACGCTGTCCGATTACCTGCGCTAACACACTAACATCGTTCACTAACATCGTTCAAAAAATGTTTCCATACCATTTTGATATGAATGAATTCCCAATAAGTATTCATTTACAACGCATTACAAAGAGATGTAGCTTCCGAGAACTTAGTGCAAGGAATATCATATGATCACATAACCCTCTTTTTTGCAGATACTAACATGGCTTAACTGGCAAAACACGATGAAATTGTTGCAGTCACAAAGATTTGTGCCAGCCTTAGCAAAAAAGGCTTCAGTGTTTGCGGATGTCTTCATGGATATCTCCACATCTGTACGTTTATAACACTTCTGTATTCTGAAACTTTTTCGATTCTTGTGGTTTCTTTTCAGTTCAAGAACATACGTTTTTTTTTTGAAGCTCGTTAGCATGATTTCATAACAAATTTGTTGTTTTCAGGAGCTGCAGATAGAGCTAGACTCCACAACAGAAAAGGGCTTCTCAAGGTCCATGTCATTCTGCAAAGAAGGAGATGAATGTAATTTGAATACGCAAAGAAAAAGGACCAAAGATGCCACATTTTCCCGCAAAAGGGAGGGTAAAGCAGCTGTTACATGGCACCTGTAGTGAGATTCAGCCAGAACGGAGTCAGGTCATTCATTACCGAGGTCATTACAATCTAGGCTATTTCTCTACATGTCAAGGTTTCCCGGCTCTACGGGCTCCATGAAAAGGCTGCCTGACGTGCCATTCAATATCCACATGCAAGTATTTCAGAAAAAAAACAGTTCTTAACCAATGTTGACTGAGGCCAGCTGATGGATGCATTTGATTGCAAATAAATGAAAAAGACAGTTTGTACTGAAAAACTGACACAATTTTTGGAGGTGAAAGTGATACCATGCTACTGCATCTTAACGTTTTGCAAGAAATTTTGTGTAGTCCAAAGTGCCAAAACACTCTAAATTGGAAGGATAATAATTTCATCATTTGCCACTGAAAGTTTCTGAATTAGTTTTTACTATTTGGGGCAAAAGTTATGGTGTAGTCTCTGTGACTGCTGAGATATTTGCTGTATGTTTCCATTTGTTGTCTTTCTTCTTTTTCAAAAGAAAGGGCAGTGTTGTTGCATTGCCAAGTCTCAGAAACACCACACCCACTCTGCTTCTCATTGTGAGTGGTAAATTGATAATAAAATTTCACATACTGAACTGCATTTTTTAACCCTATTTCACATGGGGTATTTTCTTGATATTTTGGCATGGGGGGGGGCATATTTCGTTCCCCCCCCCCTTTTTCTCTGAAACTACAAAAGATATAACAATGAAACTTTCCTCCATTGTTCTTTGGACAATAAGCTTTCCAAATACAACAATGGTAATTAATTAATCACATGATTTGTTGCTAGGCAACCAAAAACAAAGGAAAGCTGGCCAATTTATAGTTGCTTCACAAGAAAAATTCTATTTAATCGAATACTCAACCGATTTTAATGAGAATAGTCTTAAAGGATAGGAGATACATTGTAAAATTAAAATATGTACTTTGAAGCAATCTGAAGTATCTATTTATAGACCAATTAGCTCTTAATTAGCTCTTTGTTCCTTTCTACTTATTTTCACTGCAGTTTTCCGTAGTTTTATCACTATTTCTGACATAGATCGACTTAATATGCATGAAACAAACAAGATTAAGCTAAATTGCAACGAAAATCTTAATTAATACATTAATTTATTCAAAAATGACGTCATAAATATAAATGACGTCATAGATTAAATTTTGATGATGTCAGCAAATTAGCATAAATTACATATCAAGTGAAAGCTCTCATCAAGAGCAATCGAATGATACATGTTTCAAGTAATTCGGACGAGAAACAAAGAAATTATGGATGTTCAAAGCTGTTTTTTGTCAACTACTCTCCAAATATGGTGCTATTGTGGTCACGTGATCAAATCTAGAACAATGAGGCATTTAAATTTTGATTGCCAATTAAATTTGAGTAAAAGTGACAAAGGTTTGGTCATCATATCTTGTGTCGTTTTGGCGCAGTGTAGAAAAGTTTGGTTGGGGGGCTAAAATGTGAAATAGGGTTAAGAAACTTTTCTCTAAATCCCTGATTTTATAAAGGCTGTCCAAAAAATCGCAGTTTTTTAGCTGCAAAAGATGAAAATTTGAAGTTTTTTTTAGGAACTCGCAACTCGCATTTTAAATGTAGCAACTCGCACTTTTCACTACTAACTCGCAACTCGCAAAACAGGAGCAACTTGTAACTCGTAACTCGCAACTCGCACTTTACCAATCCATGTACGCCACTATGGCCACAGGGCAATGCAAATGCTAAAAGTGTCATGAAACCTCTTGGCAAATTATTTTAGTCAGCAAAGTTCGAGAACAAGAATTGGAGAAAAGAACTTCAAAAATTTTTACTATCATTTCGAACAACGCCCCACAGCACGACAAAAGTTCAACCTGTGAGCTCCTATTTACCAGAACGATACGAGGAAAGCTTCCCGAATTAACGTCAAATAAAGTTGTTAGCAAACACAAGATGGCAAAGGTGAACATTGAAACGCAGAAGGATAAGAATAAAGTTTATTATGACAAAAGAAAGCACGCAAAAGAGGCAGATGTCGAAATGGGAAACACAGTCATATGCTTGGAACGCTTGGAAACAGCTCAAAATAAATTGTCATCAAAGTTTAGTCCTAACAAACTGAGAGTAACAGAGAGAAAGAGAAGGAGAGTCACAGCTGGGAATGGGCAATGCGTGATAACAAGGAACATTTCACACTTGAAAGAAAGTTGCAGAGGTTGAGACAGAAGATGAGGAGGAGAGCGAAGAGGAAGTAGAGAGCAGTGATGATGAAGAAGAAATTAGAGATGAAGAAGCGAGGGAAGAAGTACATGTGGAACAAGGACCCAGGAGTTCAGGACACACATGTAAGCAAGTAGACCGGTATGGAGATTTATTTCCTAGAGTTCGTTTAGGTAATCGGAAACCTTCTAATCGTTTGTTTTGTTGACAATGCTTTATAAGTTATGACATTTATAGAATTCTTTACGGCACATGTATACCAGACCCCCTATAGGAGTTACCGAGGGGCAATTCACGGCTGGAAACCTTAGATGCTCTGAAAAAATAATCATATTTAAATAAAGAATTAATCATATTAATCAAGCAAAAATCAGATTAATAACAAAAATCACCAATCATATTAATCACAAATTTTAGGGTTGCTGTAAACCGTGGAACGACATAACGACTAATAACGACATAAAGACTGAGGGGTTTATCACTCCTCCGAAAAGGCGTACAAGATTTTTTAAAACAATATGATTTTTAGGAGTTTTTTATGGATTTTTACTTGAAAACAAAACGATCTTTGCCTAAGGTGTACGAGAGTGATACGCCCCTCGATAAAGACTAATAACGAGCTATCAAATTACAGTATCGAGTTGTCTGTCCAAATGGATGTATCAACCAGACCACCATGAGTACGGAATCAACTGATCATTGGATCTAGGAGATAGAAGAGCTCACAAATTTTCTGTTTCTTTGGAAAGCAAAGTAAGAAACAAGCAAGCTCGTCAACTTTTTCCTCTGTATCCCTTGTTTCGTGTAAATGTGTAAGCAGAAGATGGAAAGAATGGTTCCGTGTCTCCTTACAATGTTTTCCTGACAGAACAACAACGACTTTTGCAGGTACGGGTAGGCAACATTCCTTAGCTTCCTAATAATAGTTTTACCATAAGAGAGAGTTCTTGGCAAAATAACATAACATTCTAATGGTCCGATAATATTTTTACCATAACCAATAGAGTATTTGGCAACATCATAACTAATACCGGGTGTCCCAAAAAAAGTTCCAACGTTTGATGGAACACAGAGAAGAAGGTTTTGAACCTTCTATTCACTCTAGTTACATTCTAGACATTTCAGCTTACAGTTTGTCATATCATAAGAAGAAATTAGTAATATGAAAATGGAGTTATGAGGTAAATATTAATAGCCTTGACAATGAAACTTGAACTGTGTCATAATGAAACAAAGTAGAATCCAAAAATAGCATTAATTAATTTCTAATCACGTGATTGGTTCCTAGGCAACCAAAAAGGGGCAAATTTGACGAAATTGAGCTATTAGGAAAAAAGAGTAGATTTACATTAAATAACCTGCTGAAATAGGCTAAAAACTATCCAAATGCTTACTTGATAGCCTTAGTTTGAGACATCATTTAGTTTTATATGAATATTTGTGGTTTCTAATTAATCAACTAAATAAATAAATAAGAGTAATACAATTCAATGCAAAATTGTTTGCTCAATAATAACGCTTAAACATCATCAATTTTGCTTAATTCGGGTGAAATCAAATAGATTTATTAATATTTCAAGTGATTAAATGATTTTTCATAAAAATTACTAATTCATTAGAAATATGACGTCATAGAAATTATCAACCTCGTCATGACAAAAGACCTTGGGGACGAGGTTGAGAAATTATGAATTGCTTACGTCAGCAAATATAGATAAATTATGTGTCAAATGAAAGTACTCATCGAGACATATGGAATGGTATTTATACATTGACGAGATTTGACGCAAATTGAAGAAGCTAGAGCAATTTTAACGATTTTCTTTGTGACTCCTCTCCAAATATGGGCATCTTGTGGTCACGTGGTCTAGCAATAGGCATTGAAATTTTTATTTTCTGGTTGCCAATTAAATTTCAGTAAAATTCATGAAGTTTCCGTGCTATAGCTATTATTGTTTAGGAGCTATTAACCCCTTCCTCCCAGCTCTTTGTTTTGAAGCTCCTATGTCTCAGGCCTTTGCTTGCACATCTTTAGTTGTAATTTTTCTGATGTTATTCGTAAGCTAGAGTGTGATCAGAGCTTTCTAATTTGTAAGATTGTGAGCATTGTAAGCCCATTTTGAGTTCAATGAATTTATACCTTATATTTTTCTGATAGATATACATCACTTCTAAAGGAAGTCAGGAGCGGGAGAAAGACAGCTGCTGGTGGGAGGAGCAGGAGCAGGAGGAGGGCAAAATCGAACTTGGCCAATCTTTGGTTCCAATCAATAACCAAAGATTGGACAGAAAGTGTACCAAATAAGGAGGCAACATTTTTGTTGCCTTCTTGTTTTACCAAGAAGGAGGTTTACTCGATGTACAAACGATCCTGTAATGGTAGGTACTTTTTGCTTTCTAGGCTTACGCTATATACTATGGCCACAATACTACCGATAAAAGACCTGGGGGTTAGTTAAGGCTCCAAAGTATGGGACTGTGCAATTGAGTGCCCAAATTTACCACCCATAAATCCGGAAAATTTTCTGAAAAGTATAACCACAAATATGGAGAAAGACAAAAAAGTATACCTATAGATCAAAAGAAAGTGAAAAAAGTATACCCCTCAAATGATCTCCCATGAAACATCATACCCATAAATCCGGAAATCATTAAATACCCAGAAAAACCATACCCATATATCCATAGTATTTCGTAAAAAGGTACCCTAAAATGGCACAGCCCCGTACCTTGGAGCATTTAAGCAACCCCTCTCCCAGAATTAAAGGTTTTGCATCAGCTAACAAGCTTAGATACTCAGGGAATGCTCACTTTCAAGAAAAGCAATGAAATGTTTTTCAAGTTATGGGCAAACATTGCGTACAAAACTGTGCATCATTGGCAAGATGCCATGCCCTCTGAGGTTTTACACACTGGTGTATCCTAGATTTTTGAGAGGAGGGATACAGTATTGTCAAATCAGATTCCTACAAGAGGTTCCACACCTTTTAATTGATTTCCAAATGAAGCTTCTTCTTCGCCAAATGAATGATCAAATTCTTAAGTTGTGACCGCTTGCTTACCAAAGTATTTATACTTTTCGCAGATAAAACGTACACGTACGGGATTAATGACAATGAAGCAACGGTGTCCTCGTTTCCTTCTTGAGAATCTGGAAGAGACACTTCAAAGATTTGAAAATTAGACCTGTAAGTCTTGAATTCAATATTTTGCCTTCATTTAGAATGACATGTGCAACTCATGCCCTTACAGTTTTCATCGATCAGCAACATCAAATACACACAGAGTGTCCCGAAAATTGTTCGCCTTTTGATTATATGTTGACAGATAACGTCAATACGAGCAGTCCCAAAGGAAGATGTTCCTCTCTGTTGCCGAGCCAGAGGAGGATATAAAGGGGGTAAATGCACCATACTTTAAAAATGTGACTAAAATATGCGACTTAGAATGTGATAAAAATGTGTGGGTATATTTTTAAACCCCATAAGGAAATTTTGGACTTTCATCCCTGTTCTACCTTCGGTCTAGCTCCACCACTGGCTTCTCTCCATAAGATCCTGAAGGAATTTTAGACACCAAAACCCAGGGCCGCCAAGAGCTTTTCGAGGCCCAGGGGCAAAACTACGAATTGAGGCTCCCTGCGAGAGGAGGGAGCAGAAAATTGTTTGATCGCCCCCTATAGATTGGCTTAAAAAGAAATTACTCAGGCAATCACCAATGCTTTGTCCAGTATACTTCAAAACCCGACAGTCTTTAAAAGATCTGAATGCACTAATCTAAAAACGAATTAGATAATCAGCAATGGGTGGAAAATAATTTGGTCTTTCATCCACTTACCAAGTAGAGAAATTTGAAGACTGGCCATGTAATCGAACTTTTGGTATTTTTTCAAGTAGAAGTACTTTATGGGATACCCAGCGGTAGCTTATATTTGGATTAACCTGGTTCCTCTGGCTAAGCAGTTTTTACCTCCGTTGATCTACCCTAACAGTTAAAAAATGTTTCCTTTGCAGAGTGGTTCTGTCCACTTTCTGTCCAAGAAAAAACGGGGGCATGTCTTTAAACTCGTTACTACGTATAGTTGGAACATGGAGCAAGGAATACAACAGTGGTATATTGGGCCATCTTACCACTTCTTCAGTCTTTCAATCATTGTTAGCACTAACGTTAGTCCTCATCTTTCATCTTCATCTTTTATTAGAGAAAGGGCAGTTTCGCAGAATGCGGAATTTGCACGCTGCTAAAAGATTTGTCAGCCGGCACGACAAATCCTGGAAAAAGGAAGGAGCTGGTTTTCAAAAAAGAACAACATTTGCAGCAACAACAGTAAGTTGAAAATAGGATGTTTGAGGATGAACTCTGTCGATGAACAAAAAGCTTTGTGAAAATTTGAAACATTAATTCAGTTATCGTCTAAAATTAAACATTTGATATCTGCTCCTTGATCATCCAAAAGTCTTAAACAAGTTTGATTCTATCACATTGCTCTCTATCCTTTCTCACGGTACTTTGGAAAGATTTGAACCTGATTTAAGAACCCTTAGCCATTTCATTTTTCATTCTCTAAATCTAATATTACAGAAAGAAAGTTAATTAACTATATACAAAAGGAAACATACTGAAAACTATTGTCATCGCTGATCTTCCAGGGAGCTCATCAAATGCGTTTTAGTTTTTTTTGAATTGGCACAAGGTAAGAAGCTCTCCGATACTTATTGGACTTCATTCCAGATCTTAAAAACTGGAAAGGAAAATCTTTTTTGGTATGCTCCAGATTGTACCTCGGAATCTGAAGATCTCTGCAGAACCGAGTGTTATAGCTGGAGTATTGGGATCTTCGTTGGACTTTGTTCAAGAGACTCTCTGGGCAGGTCTGTTGGTGGTCTTGCAGGCCATAACGGCACGATTAAAAAAGACAAGTTGCTAATTGTATAATTTATTTAATAACCAAAACAGCTTCGTTTGGAAAAATTAGGAGTGATGAGTCATGCACAGTTTTACTGTTTATTGCTAAAAGATTGAACTCAACTCGAGCATTGCAGTAAGGGTTTAAAACAAATAGTTGAGAAATCTGAGAATTCACCTGTGTCTACATATCATGGCTTTCATGTCGCAATATACTGTTGCAAGCAACAGGAATGTGAATCGCTGCTCAACTTAATGTAGCACTTCAGTGGTAGATTTAAGGCCCAGGGGGGGGGGGGTACTCCTATACTTGAGTTGATGGGATGTGCCGCTCAACAGGGTGTCCTTTTACGGTAAAAATTATGCGACAGGGTCTCCTTTCCTGATAACAATTATGCGACAAGGTATTACGATTTATAAGAAAATTATGCGACAGGGTATCATGTGGAAGGTCGCTTTGTAGACTTCTCTTGAAACAATGGATTTTTGCAAAAGTTTTATGCGACAGGATATACTTTTGGGCTATTTATTATGCGACAGCCCCCGTCACTTCCCTAGTCAAGTACCCCCACCCCCTGGATTTAAGTATGATGAGGAAAATTAGACCAACTGTCCCCTTAACGATGAAAAATTCAGCTTGGCATGGCGCCTCCTTTTTGGCGAGAAGAGCACTCCTTTTCGACTCTTACATCATAATCCTAGGTATTCCTTTCAAACTTTCTGGATCTAAATGTCGGGGATACAAATAAGTTGAGCCGTTATTTAGCAGAAGAATCAAAGAATTTTTCCTAAATAAGAGTCCAAGGATGTTCACCCACCTTAGGCACGCTTACTTTCTCATTTGGTTCCTGGTTACAAACTATAAGCTTGTCAGACACAATCTATGCTAGCTATGCCGTTTTCAAATTAAACCAACTTTGAAATCGGTAGGTACGATTTGAAAGTGGCATCAACATTTTAGTGCAAACGCTTTAAAACGGAAAGCTCCAGATTCAAAGAGAGACACTGGATGCCTAGAGAATGCCTATCTCAAAAGATTAGATAACAATGCTTAGTAATCAATTTGAGTAGTTTTGACATGTACCATGAGAGATGAAAGATATACACTTCACAGAAACAGTATTAAGATTTTCAGATATGCTTGCAACATTTTTAAGCCTCAATGTTCAGAAGATGGCAACCAATTGCGAAAGGAAGAGTACGATTCTTAACAATGTGAAGATTGATAACAAATATTCTTGCTCCACCCTAAATGCTGCGGAGGTCATCCAATCACAGCAAAAGCTACTGCATAATATTAAGTCATTGTCAATTTATGTATTTGTTTAGGTATACAACGTGATCTTTATCACAGCTTGCCAATCGAAATAGAGCTGATTTAGTTTCCTTGAAAATAAAGTTAACGCAGGCCAAGTACTTGGGAAGCTGTACAGCTGATGTGACCCTATGGAACCATCGGACGAATAGAAAGGTTTTATCCCATATGCCACCTTAACATTGCTTAATATGAAATTGTTGAATCTGATTGCTCCAATTAAATGTGCTTGTTCATTGAACATGCTGCCCTGGCGCAAGTCAATGACTTACAGATTTTTATACCTTGCTTTACAGGATAGAAAACTCCCTCCAATACTGTACGTACAATTGGACAATTGCTGGAGGGAAAATAAAAACATTCACATTTTTGGATTCTTCGCATGGCTTGTCCAAAGAAAAATTGTCAAGAAGGTATGACGTATGTGTTTCAAGACAAGTTACAATTCGTGCATATTTGATTCCAAAGCTTCAAGGTTATTTCTTGCATAGACCATTTTGACATGTAGAAAAAGGTTCTGGGGAGAGCAGTATTTTTCTGGTAAATGGCTACCAAACGGCTTCCTGGAACGATAAATTGAACGCTACAAATTTATTGTTTTCAAATTCATGGGGAAAAATAAATGAATTACCCAAAATGTACCCGAAAAGCGGAACAAATGCACTTTGGCGGATTGCAAGTACTATATGCTGATTGGTTTTCTAAACAATAGTGATAGAAATCCTATTATCTGATTGGATAATGATCTGCAGCAAGAGCAGACAATTTATCCATCCTTTTGGACAAAACGTCTCAGGAGCTGCTGCCCCCAAACCCCAGCTAATGCTGTTGGTATACTTCAATCTCAGTATTGACGCAGTTACCATCCAAAATCGGTGCAATTTTCAGACATGAAGAAATGTTAACAGGGTGTCCGCGAAAGTGTAAACTAGCTGAATAAACGAATTAAATTGCTATGATGCAAGTCCAAGGTGAAAGCCTTGCAACGAAATCTTGGGATCATAGTTGTGTCCCTTTGAAATGTGTAGACTGGAAAAGATCTGGTGATCTGAACTCAGCATTGTGTGGAATGTTGCTTGACTGACAACATTTGATACGCATTTATTGCTGTGTTTGAAGACTTTTGCTTCATAATGAATCTTGCAAATGCAAATATAATCGGGAGGAACGATTTTGGAAAACACATAGCAACATAAAAACAGGAACTTCCATTTACAAGCGAGTTGAACTTCAGAGTTTCTTTTCTTCATGAATTGCTTGCCACAAAATTTTACAGTAAACAGGGCAGTGTAGCCATATCGACGATGGCCTTGCCTCCATAGGGAGCAAAGAAGCTTCCTGTGAAGCAGAAGAATCTAAATAGCCAACAGCCTTATATTATAGTTGATAAGCGAAATGTGACATGAAAACATTCAACGAAGATCAGACCTACCTGCCCTTGCAGTTCTTCTGCTAGGCTGGGACTCACAAAGGACCTGTGAAATCTATTCGAAGTCCGATCAATGTTGCCAATTAGAGACTTAGTAAAAAACTTCTGCTTGAAGGAGCAACAGATCCGAGCATTGATCTTGCAATACTAGTGAATTTTTACCTTTCCACTAGTGAATTTGTACCTACCCAATTCAAAAAGAAACAATTATCTCGATGATTTCTTTAGATACTTTACCTGATGCTACTTGTAAGCTTGCTTCGCTCATTGTTGTAGACAGAAAGGCTGACAAATACTTTCCCGCCAAACGCAAAAAGCCGTTGGAGTTGAGGTATGGGTCGGAGAGAGAGCCCCCCTTCTGTTACGAGGCTGTTGGTTCATGAAACAGCTATTCAGGTGCATTTCGAGCAATTTATTTCCAAACTTTCCACCGTAAAATTGAAACCAATGGGTTTGTAGAGTTCAATTTGTCGTTTGTGAATGCCGTGGGGCAGCCATTTACCATAAAAATATTGCTCTCCCCAGACTCGTTTCTAAATATCAAAATGGTTTTTTCTTGATGCTGTAATTGTAGAATTAATCTTTTTTGTCAAAATGGATTTAGGTATCTGCAGTTCACCTCGCATCAGATGTAAAGTCCACCCCACATTAGATACGCTCATTGGAGATGATTTTTGTAGTTCTTCTTAACATATGGCCCAGTTGTCACAGTGAAACTTTTGTGTACAGGATGTTCCAAAAGAAACGTGCAGCAATTGAATGGCTTCTCTGAAGGAGCCATTGATCCTACTTTGCAGATTTTCAGATTTGTGAATAGAAGAGACTTCAGTTTAAGTTTCACCCTACAGGCCCGTAGGAGCGTTTTTTCAGATTGGAGAGGCACCGATTCGTGCCGAAGCTGAAATGTAAGGAACTCGGGAGCCCCGGAAAATTTTTTGAGCCGTGGCCTTTTTTTCTTCACAAAACCCTTTTGTGAACGCTATTATGGTCATGTTATGTTCGGAGGTCCTAAGGGCGAAATAGGATATTTGTCAATCCAAATATGTTTCAAACAGGCTAGCTGAAACTAAACTAGGACATGTCGAGAGCATCGCAAGTTCTCGTAGTTCAGATGTGTGTGATTTAGAATTGTTGAAGTCTGAAAACTTTCATCTCACTTGACAAAGCGCTTCTTATGTCAAAAGGGCTGAGTGATCCAAAATTAAGTTTTTGTGCATCGGATTCCACAACGATTTTTTTGAGATGCTGAGGGTTGAGTTTATGTGAGTTTATCAAGCTATCTCTTTTGTGCACATCTAGCACCGTTAGGTTGTCGAGGCAGTTGTTTGTTGCTGCCAGCCTGAGATAGGTCTTGACCAAAGAAATATGGTCTTGCCCCAAAATACACACTTCATTCAGAAGCCCGTTCAAAAGAATGGTGAATGCTTGAACTGTTTGATTAGGACAGATAAGTACAAAAAAGCTCCAAATTCTAAATTCTCAATGAGAGTGGTTACATCTCATCTCACCTATACCTTGGATATCAGAGCCTGATAAAAGAATTTAAAAGATAAAGAGGAAAAAGAAAAAAGAATCTCTCTTGTTCTTTTTTCTGTTTATTTTTTATACTTTTATTGGTTTTTATTAGGCTCTAGTACCCAGGGTAACTTAGTGTACTCACTTAGCATACGATGAAAGTACTAATAGAGGGACGGAGGATGCTAGAACACTTTTTTGGAGAGTAATTTCATGGTTGATTCAGTCAGCTTTCTATGTTATACGTGATGAATGAAAGAAATGCAACTTTTGGAAATTACTGGGGGGTCCAGGCCCGACCGGCCCCAATAGCTGCTACGGGCCTGCACTAAGTTTGAGTTAATCTGATAAGAAGTTGCTGATTAGTGGAGAAAGAAATTCAAAATCACTTGTTGTTTGAAACCAGACTTCCTTAACCTCCTAACACTCATAGACTTTTTAGCTATTCTAAAAAGAATCTAAATCGAATGATATCTTGATACATTTTGGAAAATGTTTGAATGCGAACAACAGGGATAGAAGCCCCAACGCCACTCAAGCGATGCCTTTCGTATAAAAACGCATAACAGTATAGTTAGATCAATACTCGTCTGGAGAAAAGCTAAAAGCCGTATTGCAAATAAATAAAAGGCCTACTTTATTGAGACACATGAATGCGTCACACGATTAAACGGAAAGTAGTCACTAGTCACTGCCATATTAAACTATCAAGGCTGATTTCCAGTCAGTGGAATTTTCCGAGCGAGCGGAAATTCTATTGTTCGCGGGAGAAAATGTCGCTCTGAAATTGAATAGATAGTTAAAATTGCGCCCGCTCGGAAAATCCCGCTGACTGGAAAATTATCCTTCGTATCGTTGGTGGAGGTGAAGTCCTTTTTATGGAAATTTTTTGTCATAATCGTTAAACATGGCTACGAATTGGTAACATTTACCATTGGTAACAAATCTCTGTTGAGCAGACCCATGACGAGGGCAAAATTCACAAAACATCAAAAAAAATCATAAATGACACCTAGAGTATGTTTGCTAATATCAGAATTTCTTCCGCTCACAGACAAGAAGTCCCTTCTCATGACTTGCATCACGTCTTAGAACAATACTTTTTCCGTTACTAAATTTACTTCTCTTAACAATAGCCTTCCTTGAGCTATTGCCTGTCATCTTCAATATTGTAGTTATCTCTGCATCTCTTTCACTTAGAAATTTATTCTCATAAGATCTATGTGATAAATGATTACGCACTCCCTATTATGAACATGGACAACACAAATGGCTATCTGTAAAACATGGAGTGTGGAATGATGGAATGGAATGATGGAATAGAATGATGGAATGGAATAGCAGAGATGGAATGGCCAAACTACTGGTCGCTTTTGAAAAAGAATTACACCAATGTGTTCCTCAAGATCTCCTTAGTCTATTTTGCTCATATTTTCTTGACAATTTCATGAAATTCCCTTCAATTTCAACTAAAACAACAAGCATGATAGCAGACAGCGTCGGCAGACATCAGTTAAGTCGTTTGATTGCTGTGAGTATGGGAAAAAATCTGTAAAACATGGAGTGATGGAATGGAATGATGGAATGGAATAGTCAAGATGGAATAGCCAAACTATTGGTTGGTTTCGGAAAAAAATTATACCAATGTGCTCCTCTGGATCTCTACAGTTCATTTTGCGTGTATTTTCTTTAAAATGTGATAGAATTCCTTCAGATTTCAACTGAAAAAAGTGGTATTTACGTTAGGCTCTTTTACTCACGGCTGTGGAATGTCATAGGATGAATGGGTATTGTGACATGAAATAATCCTTTTAAGCCTTATCACATAATGGTGCCAAGATCAATTTCATGTGAGACAGAGGTTCAAAGTAACTTTAGGCAATAAAATGCTTCACATTGCTGCTCTCATTCATTGTTGTTTGAAAACAATTCCCCTTTGTTGTTGTTGGTCGTTTGCAAAGATTTTGTTCTTGTCCGCTTACGTTTTCATGTTGGGCCGCCCTGCGACTTTCGCTGTCGTTGTTCTGGGTTGCAAGTTTGTTGTCTTTTGACAGCAGGCTTCAACAGGCTTCACATACAGAATGGCACGAAAGTGCCTCAGGAAAATTCCCTTGTGAAGTTTTGAGGATTCATTTCATCTTTGCCTACTACATGTATTTTTTATATGAAAATGCTTATAAGAAACTCAGCTCTCCAAAAATTAAGAAACTCCAGTGTTGGGAAAATATGACTTAAGAAATTGTTTACTTTCACAAAGGAAATCCCAAGCACATTTTACTTAAATTTCACGTCTTTCCCTTCTAATATTACTTGGAAAGTACTCGAATAAAAGTGAAAGATTGTCAGGTTGTGAACATAGAGAATGTTATGGAACCTTTAAAAAGCTCGTAAGAAACTCTGAGTGCTGAAAATCTGATAATTTTAAGAAACCTCTAGTGCTGGCCCAAATTCTTAGTTTCTTATGAAAAATTACTTCTACATCATTGGTACTGTCTGAACAATCACCAAATCGATAGTGACAAGCATAGGTGACAAGCTTGTAAAAGAAAACAGAAAAGTAACCCAGACCAATGTTGTAGAAATCGAGGGGCATTTCACTCCAAAGGTTTCGTATGGATTTGGCAAATGTCTTTTTGTTTTCGAGAAAAATCCATCAAAAATTGGTGAGAGTCCTTTTGTTCTGAAAAAATCTCATACTCAAAAAATCTGCACCATCTTGCACCTGTAGAATTATCTGAATAATCCAGTCCTTCAACAGGTTTTTGGAACAGAGGCAGACCAACCTTATCTCTTCAGAGCAGGCCTAACTTGAAAGACAAACTCGTCAGAACAAAATTACCACCGCGTAAGAAACAATAAGTACAACAGCCACTGCGACAAAAAAACAAACAACTTCGAGAATTTGAGATCAATTGTTGCAACAGCAACAACAACGGCAACAACATAAATGTGAGCAGAGCCTACACAAGAAAATATCCAACAAGAAATTATACAGTTGCTTGCATAAATAACAAAACTATGGATTTAGTATTGCTTAATTCATTCACAATAATGGAGAATATCCAATAAACTTGAATCGACACTTTAAACTGAACTTGGCAACTGTGGTCCTGGACGCAGGATGCATGGGCCACCCACACATCACAATGGATGTACTAAGATTAAAGGCTCGAAACAGCCTTGTGGATTTTAAACAATCGATTTAGGCATTTATCTTAAAAAAGATATGGAATGACATTATCGCGATACCGGAAAATAGCTTGCCACTCGGAGTCAGGAGCCTCCACTATGAAAGACAGAATCCTATACATCAGTACCGGCATGATATACGTGGAAATTGGCACTACTCAGGACATCTTTTCCGGTTACATCCTGCATCCCCACAGCTGGCTGGCATGGCCTTTAGGTGGTAGGTATTACTCCCTCTTTATTCAGTTACCTTAGTTATCAGTTGCTTTAGTATTGTATTTTAGTTCCATATTTAAATTTCCTTTCACTCTAAGCTATCCAAAAAAAGAAATTACTGCCAGCGATCCCTTTGGTTTTTTACCAAAATAAAGGTTTTGCCCAAGGTCAGCTTTTTCATTTTACTGCTAGGTCAAGATTACCCCGTCCCTGTGCTAATTTGCTTCATCCGAAGAAATCAGGGTCGAGAGAACGTATCTTAATGCCAAAGGAACGGACATGGCTTCGCGAGGTTAGGGGAAGGGTCTATTTTTCATTGGAAAATCTGTTGGATGGACATGTGATACTTTTCAGCTGTTGAATGCCCAACTGCCTGAGCTGTAAGCCTCTTCAAAACACATGATGGCCTCCACTGTATACCTTTTGGATCTGAATTCTACTATTCCCATCCTGCGAAAATGATCCCTGGTTTTCCTCGTCTGTCGGACGGAAATTTCTCTGACCGTGACCAGCATCAAAAAGGCCCTAAAGAACGTCAGCACACAAGTCTTGTGAAAGCCGTTCGTCGTTTTCTTGTCTCGTAAGTAAACTATGTTAACAAGGTAGGCCTATAGGAATTATTGATTGAGAAAGACCTTAGAGTTATGACCGTAGTTCTTTTTTGGGCATTGGAGTGTACAACATCATTCCCAACATCGCCCGTGTGGTCTCATTTTCGGCTGAAAAGTCCGGCACTGATCACCGACAGGATTATCGCTTTTGTGTCTTTATTCAGGCACAATGTCCATTGAAGCTAGACAAGTCAAATTTGACATAGCAGAGTTGAAATAATTTTCAAAACGGCAGATATCATTTTTCAAACATATATTCAAGGACAGGGTCATGCAATTTTCTCTGGCAGGGGCATCACTGTCGTTTTTATCAAAGGTAGATCCCCGAGCCTCCACCAAAATGGGAAGATTCACTGTACTTGGCACCCTCCACCGTATTGCGAAGACATAGCACGAGGTGCGCTTGCGTGAAGTTTCTCCTGTGCCCATAACGATCCAACTGCACTGAATTAAAGGGATTATCAATGAAATCGTGTCCATAATTAGAGAGGCGTGGTGTATTGTGTGGGTTAAAGGGTTACATTTGGAAATCATTGTGACCTTGCCGATTAAAGACCCTCTGCTAACCAGTAAGCTTTGCGCCCCTCTTTGCTATGGGCATACAAAAAACAGGAGACGGCACGTGCGAGGTATGGGAGGTATGTCCGTTACTTAGGCCCCTTTTGAAATTGGAGAAAAAGAAATATCAAGATTTGGACTCTACACCTTTGTCTATGCTTAAGACCCATTGTCCTTTTGTTCGCCGAATGAAAGGCAAGGCAAAGAGAAATTAGGCCAGAAACGACTTTCAGATAATACGAAAGTCGAATTTGGCGCCACAAAGGATCATGGTTAGCAGAGACTCTTTAAGCATGGAGGTTCGCATTGAAGGGCAGTCCCCTATGATCTCACTCACACCCACCGCCTCCCATATATGAGTTGCCTCAATATCGCTGTGGTTGAATTCATCAAGTCATGTGGCCCCTTGGGGAATTCCACCCTCAGGATGTGTGGGGGCAATTTATATATGGTTGTATGTGTAGTGTGTGTAAAGTGATCATGTCGTACAGTTATTTTCTTTCATTTTTTTTTCACTTTTCATTTAACAGTGTTTTAACACGACAAAACCCTTTAGCAATCAACATAAAAAGCTTACAATTTTAAATCTAAAAATCAGATTCCTAAAATCCTACATTACAAATCTGCTGTTGTTCCAAAGAGTCATGTTTTAATCAAATGAGTTTAGCCCTACAAATGTATTTTTAGTCGTTGTTTAAAAGGATTTAAAGTCGGTAGCTCACGAATCGTGGAAGGTGTATCATAGATGCATAGTGAAACTCTTTTATGAAAAATTCTGTCCTGCATCTAGGGATTTGAGGATCCTGATATTTCCTCATACTGTACGTAGAAAAAACCATGATCTGGGCAAGTATTTGTCAAAAAGGTTTTCAGGACATGATTAGTTTAATGTGGTCTTAGAGGTCATCACGTTCCTGTCATAACGGATAATATTTTCTACATTTAGCCAGGAACAAGACCAACGACCTTTAATTCTTGCTAGCCTATTACTAGCCTATTACTAGCCTTGCTCAGGATTGAAGACGCTGAAGAGCAGCTAATTTTGTTTTACACAAGCTACCCCAAATAACGTCTCCATAACACAGATGACTCTCGACAACAGGACACACTGCAAAGCTGAGATACACATTTTTTATAAAAAACTGGTTTATAAGAAACTAGTACTAAGACGGCCAAACTTTTATGAAACTCTCGTACTATGTCTAAGAAGTACTAAGAAACTTAAAAGTTAAAGGATGGATATCATAGGAAACATTTCGTTAACTAACCATTTATTGTGTTTTCAATACAACAGAGCACCGCTTATTCCTATATGATGTTTTAAATGTTAGGAAACATATCCGCCGCATGCGGTGACATTGATAATTCTGCATTCAAAAAATAAGAAGCCAATTGAAAAACTTTTAGTACTAAAATGGACAAGATTTCATGTTAAATTAAGAAATTTTTCGTACTATGGCATGATCCAAGTTTCTTATAAAGAAAAACGTCTAGTGGTGAAACATTTTCAGTCGTTTTAGAGCCGAAAGACCAGCGCTCATTTTGCCCTTTAAACGTCTGAAGCGCTCATCCCAGGTTAGGTTTCCGTCAATAATGATGCCTAGGGATCTCTAAATCAAAATGATTTTTGGGTACACATATTTTTTAAAAGAAACTGCTCATAAGAAACTCAGCTCTCCAGATCACCACAAAAATTAAGACACTCCGGTACCGGTGTGATAGGGATATTTTGAAGACAAATACATAACCAGCACGAGTGGTTGCCGATGTAGGTTTAGAAATGAAACGACGAAAATCTAGAGCATCACTACTTCCTTATGTGCCGTATTCTGTTACTTTCTTTCTCTTGCGCCAAAGTTTAAGTCTACTCTGTGGACTCGCAAGCCACCAGTGAACGTCAATTCCCAACAGTGGCGGAAATTGCCCCCAATTCAACAAGACTCGGAGAAGTGGGAAATTTTGAAGGTGAGGTTGAAATTTCTATTTTGAATGAGCAAACAAAATGCTCACGCTCTATCTGCATCATATTTCTAATGTTTTATGCACTAACATGCCTTTAAAAACGAGAAGAAAGTGGTTGGGAAAAGTATCGATATTTCCAAGAGGTGTTGGAGCAAGATTGGAAAGGTGTTCTAAGCCAATATGTTAAGGCTCGAGTTTTCAAAATTTTCCTTGGGACGCCAACTACAAGGGGAACGATCCATGAATTGTCAAGGTTTCCACGTCTATGTTCGAGAAGCGTTCTAAGACAGAGTAGAGATTCTTTACGCAAAATTTGTTTGAGAAGTAGGTACTAATACTCGTCAAATATTCAAGTTTGTCCTTGGCAGATAATGATCAAAGAGGTCTTCTTAGTGAAAGTACATTGTGTTTGCTCATGCTCAAAGAATTTCATAGGGTTGCTACTCTGCAAAAGATTGTAAATTGTCAAAATCAAACTTCGATACTGGCAAACATTGGTTCATGAGATCCATTTTAGGCAAAGTAGAGGAGTGTCCTCAAAATTTTCCTGGGGGGCTTCACCTCGATTCCTGAAAGCTATTCGACTTAACCTTTTGGTATGTTTTTGTCTTTCTCTATCAACTTTTGCTGAAGACAGATAGTTGTGAAATCTTTCTCTTAGCACATTTAAGGTCTTTAAGGACCCTATTTACATCATGTATTCCAGCGAAATACGCCAAGCAAAAGCATTTCTCCTCAGAAAATTCAAAACTCAGAAAATTGATGTCCCTCCCCCCCCACTCAAAAAGATGAATTTCCGCCACTGACACCCAAAATATATTAGAAATCTCAACATACATAAAAATAAAACGGGCAACAAGATCTTTCCCAAGCATCTTGCGCCTCCCTTCTCGACTTAGTACCTGGATCGCACATGACTATTACCTTCTCCCCCAAAACTAAATGATGAATGATGATTACTTTATTTATCATAAGTTATACAAAGGAATTTAATGATGTAACACAACAACAAAAATCAACTCAAGTAAACAAATGGGAAGACAACGGTCTACTTATGAAGCAGTATATGATTGTCAGAGTACCACATTTGTGTACCAAAGAAAAGTATTTCGATTGACATTCGGAGCAAATCAGCTTTCCTTAGCTTATAGCGAGAAACGAGTGGACCCTTCATTTCGCTCAGGGACAGTTAAATTAAATAGGCCAATCTCAAAATAACAGTGACGCAAAACAGTTACAAAATAAGTGCTAGACGAACACAACGTACTCCTATTGGGGCAGCGTAAATTGAAAAATATACGTCAACGAAGGACATCAATAGACCAAAATTCGAGTAAACAGCCAAAATAACGTGGGAAAATGCTATTATAAGCAACTTTGTTGTGGTCATCTCCTTGGCTACATGTTAGAAATAAATGAGAACTATTTCGAAACGAGGCAAAGCAAATGTCGAAATTGACCTCTATTACACTGGGAAAATATAACTTTGAGAAACTATCTATTTTTGCAAAAAAAAATCCCCGACATACTTTTACTTTTACTTTTACTTTCACTCGTTAACTGCATTCTCTATCATATCATTCCGAAGGTAACTGAGTAATATCAAAACGCTGGAAAGGCTTAAAAAAGAACTGTTTTGAAATGTTCACGAAGGCACAGAAAGAAACACGAAGACTGTTAGGGAACCTTTAAAAAACTCGTAAGAAACTTCAAGTACTCAAAATCTGATAATCCCAAGCTCGTAGTTTCTTATAAAAGCATGATGTCCAATTCGGTTATTTACATGAAAATACAAGTTAAATGAATGATGAAGAAAGTTTCAAAATGCATTTTACAAGAATTTGAACCAGTGGCAATGCAGTACTGACCATTAGCATACGAACAGGGGGCATGGAGTGGTAGCCCCCCACCAAATGTTGGATAAACTTTCGAAAATCACCCCTGATCGGGCAACAATCTGCCTGCAGTCAAGCAATGGTGTTAAGCAATAAGCCTTGTTTCGGGCAGCTCCTCAGATGTTTTCTACCCGTACGCTATGTTAGTGACTGAAGATTCCCTAAAATTTCGTTTCGCGTTCTGTGTTTTAGTAGGAGGAGTAGGCATTGAACTATTTATAGTTCAATGGGGGTAGGAGGCTCCTCATGCACTTATCAAGTCCCTTTACAATAATTATATGTGAGGGCCTTTTCAACAAGACAGAATCTTGTTGCGGAGAAACGTATGTGTCCCCCGTGCAGTACGTTGAAGCTCATGCGCAGTAGCGCTTTGGGTTGCATTGCCGAGAGGACCAACCATAAAGCACTACAGCGCATGCACCCCAACCCATTGCATGGGGGGTAACATCAGTTTCTTTGGACAAGGCCTCTCTCGTCTCCCCAACAAAATCGTTGCACAGCAGCCATCGACAGACAAACCCGGGTAATAGCAACAGCAAAAGCATTATGGAAATGAGATACACCGCTGCTCAGACCCAGGGAGATCGAGAGCACATGGAAGATGTTTTATCGATCCACGAAACAAACAATTTAACGTGGTTCGCTATCTTCGACGGGCATGCGGGAGAAAGTGCAGCATTTTGCTGCAGAGCACATATGGATGATTCTTAAAGAAGACGAACGTCTAATTAGCGGAAGAGACCCAGAGACAATGAAGTCCGCAATACAAGATGCCTTTCGCAGGACGCAAAAGGACATGTGGGGAGAAGTTGGTAAGAAAATGAATTTTACAGAGTATTACTTAAAAATTGTTTGACGTTTGATTAAATATTGAACTAGCACTTTAACGATACATTTCCCCATATCTAAGATATGAAGTAGTTGTTTGTGTGAATAAATCAAGACCAAAGTAAGAAAAACTGATCCGGTGACAGCACAGCCGTTCCGTAAATCTTTTACCAACCTTCAGGGCAATCTCTCTTTCAACCTGGATTTTCCACACACTTCTTTCGCAGAGAATAATTTTTGCATTTTAGAATCTTGCAAAAACTTTTTACATCATACTTGCTTAAAGGCTATCTAGTTCTAGGCACTGGTGATAGGGCTAATGTAGTTGTGAATTCAGCGCTGATTTGAATCATCGGTAATGATTTACAATGGTTGCAAAACAAGAAAATTTGCAATATCGTCCTCTTAGGCATCTTTTCATACACGGATTCATACTCAACTGCCACACAGGGAGAGGGTCATAGCAATGGGAGATTTTTATTGCACCATTCCTGTGCCTGTTGTTTGAGGCTATCATATGCTGATATTACCGATCAAAATTACATCTTTTTGGAAGCATTGAGCGTGCCATTCAAGGAGCATTTTTGAGCATGCCTAAAAGGCATGTAGTATCCGCTTATGCTCTTATGTATCCTCTTATCTTCATGAAAAATGTATCAAATGTCTGTAGAATTACTTTGCTCTAAACGATCTCAAAAGACTTTTCGGATGAGTGAAACACCCCTCGTTGCATTGCAATGTCCACTAGGACTGTACAAAATAAAGTCTTGCCACAGAAATCATCAAATAAGCCCCAGAATTGCACCCTCCAACCCTTAGAGGCGGGAGATTTTTTTCGTTTCCGTGGTAAAAATGCCTGGGATCGCAAAGGAGTCATTGTCGAGAAATGCAAGCAACCACGCTCGTACAAAATAGCCACAGACAAAGGAACCACTGTTCGCAGGAATAGAAAGCACCTGCTGCAAACCAAGGAAGACCTCAAGCCGATGGAGCATTTTATGGAACTATCCGACTCAGGACCAGACAATCCGCAACACTTGCCGCCTCAGGCAGTGGCACCAGAAGCATCTCCAGCCGACCAAAGAGTTCAACTCAAACAAAGGAACCTCAACCTGCAACACCCAAGAGTAACTAGATCAGGCCGTGCTGTTCAAAGACCTCGCCATTTGGAAGACTTTACAGATCTTTAACTTTATATTTTTACATTATACTTACTTTACATTTAAATATATTATAACTGTTTTGTTGTGCAAAAGACACTGATTAAGAAGTTCTTGTATGATAGGAAGGGGCGTGTTATGTTATCTTACATGAAGTAGTTGTGTTATGCCATCTTACATAAAGTAGTAGCTTCAGTGTTCAGTTGATTATGTCTGCATGGAGAAATAGACACGCGTAAATACTCTCTTGTCTCCACACCTCATCTAATAAACATAACATTGAGTACTCTAAGTCAGCAGCTAGAAGGACAAAAAAGGACTGACAAAGGTAAACGAGTGTTGAGCACAGACAAACAATGACACAGAAAAAAAAATTGTTCATTACAAGTGCAAATGCCCCTCAATGTCAAATAGTGATGAACTATATATTCAGTTTATGATGTCAATTTCAAAGATGTTACTACTATTAACAATCTGAAACAAGTTAGTTTCAGGTTTAATGAATAAATGGATAAGATTTACTGATCAGAACACTTGTTTTGAAATGATGTTGTGGCAAAACTTTTTGTTAAACTTTACATGCGTTTTTCTCAAAATCGATTTCCGGATGGGTCCTTTACCCATGGAAAGCATTTAAAGCTTCATGCTTTGGGTATAGTCACAAAATTTTCTGGGTTGGGGTATTTTTTGATGCTCTTTGCAATGAATACATGAGATTTTCAATTTGAGCTACTTTCCTTGTCATTTCCTCCAAATCAACATTTTTGCTGATAAAAGAAGCATGAGATAGGTTATCAAAGTACTGTGTATTCATTGCATTGACCAAGGTATGGTTTCCATTCACAGAAAAAATCATCTTAATATCTTTATTACTTCTTGAGAAACTGTGACCAAAAGTTTTGCATGCCGCGTCATAATTTGTACGTTTCCATGGCAACAAGATGACATAACCCAGATTTTGACTAATAAAATCTACTTCTGTTAATCATATGGACATGACCATAGAGTTTCACCTTTGTACCATGAGTATTTTAGGAGAAATTGCATAAAATCTGATTTGCTGGTTTCATTGTGTACTACCACCTTAAGAAACTCGTACGAAACTTTGAGTACTCAAAATCTGATAATCTTAAGAAACTTTCAGTGGTGGCCCAATAGTTTCTTATAACAAAATACGTGTATCTCATCTCTACTTTTTTAGAGATCTGGAAAGGAATTAAGGAATTTCACCAGTGATGGGCATATCAGCAAAGAGCCAAGAGAAGCAAAGGATAGGGCCGATGCTTATTACCACAGGTCAAAATTTTTGATTAAAAAAGCCCAAGAAATAGAGGCAATAACAAAGTGCAAGGTGTCATTAAAATTGTATCCAACGTGGAAAAAAGGAAAGGTCAAAAGCTATGTGTCTGCAGGGCTTGACCTGGAAGATGATTCTCATGGTTCTTCAACAATCGCCTCTAACACCCTGGCTTTTAATGAAGGTCTGGATGAACATGTAACCCCGACGAGAGCCAGGGCAACAAGCACACCTGGCCCATCTTGTGAGACAGTGACCAGAAAAAGAGTGGCCATTGATCCTAATATTTGTCAAATTTGCAAAGTGGAATACGTCAGCGATGCCGATATTGACAGCCATTGGGTTCAATGTGCCAAAAATTGTAGCTACTAGGTCCATGCAACTTGTTGGGAATATACTACAAAAACGATTCAAGTGGCGAGAAGAATTTAGGAAAGTGGAGCGAAAAGCATTTCTTTTGCAAGCGACATATGCCGCATGACTAAGGCCTCGTTCACACTACTCCGTTTTTGTACAAAAACGGAGAGAAAAACCTCCATTTTTGTGAAAGTGTTCACACTGATCCACACAAAAACGCCACAAAAACGGAGGTTTTGGTTGCCAGTATAATGTCCACTTGCGCATACATTGCTGGAATTAACAGCAAGATTTCATCAAATGGGAGAGAAATGCCCCTAAACCTGTTCACAATCTTCATGGGCCCACCTGGAACGGGCAAATAACAAGTTTTGAAACTATGCACCAAAGAGTCCATCAACGCCATGTGCGAAGGAAGAGGCGTCAACAATCTCGGCCTCCACAAGTGTACGCCATCTGGTACGTAAAATTCAGTTATTTTGGATCTCGCAGTTCCCTCATGAGCTATTTTTACAGACATTTACCGTTAATTCTGACCGAATGTCACTTTTGGGGAAACTAACTTCCCTGTACAGACACAAGCATTCTCCCTATGTATTTGGACCAACTGTCGCTGTTATGAACTTTCAAAAGTTGGAACTTTTTTCTGGCTCATCCGGTAGTTACATGTTTTCAAACTGCTGGCAGTTGTTATGTTCGTTCTATGAAAAAGTAAAGTTCAAATATTGATAAGGGATTTGCCCCTAAGCAATTGCTTGGGCTGAAATTTCACACCCCAAGTCATTTTCACGGTCAAATCCTTCGTAGATTTTCAAACTTTACATCACCATTTAATTGAAATAACAACCTCCAGCAACATGAAAACTCACACTTACACGATGGTGTGGGTGCTAATTCCGAAAATTAGGCATCAAAATTTTAATAGGAAAGGCTTTTGTATGATTTCCAAAACGAGGCTGTTCATTCAAGTGGTCTATTGATACTGTGGCTTGAAGTCTTCTCACGCAAATCAATCCTTTGAAGCTGCAGTAAATCATTTTTCACCATTATGTCTTTTTGTGTGACATTCCATCCTTGGAAAATTCTGTGCCATTAGAAGGCAGTTTCATTTTGGACAGATATGAGGATATCTGTCCAAAACCGTTTTACTGTTTTGATACCGTTTTGATACCGTTTTACCGTAGGATACCGTTTTGAACAAATACGGCAAAACCATAAAATGGATAAATTCATTCCATTATAAACTGTTCTAAAATGATTTCTTAGGAATAAAAAGCGTAAATAAATTATACCATGTTTGATACTTCTCATATTTTTAGGCTGAAGTTTCTAAAATTAGAATTTCGTTTTTGAAAATTCCCAGATAAGGAAGTTAAAACAAAATGGGATTGTCTATGTACATATTGGCTATGTTTAGCTAGATGAGTGTGTTATCAGTGATTGTCAAGAACATCAATTAAAATTTAGGTAAAAATCAAAGGGGCAGTTGTAGGTGCGCGCCCGCAGGACACAAGGCAGCAGTTTTGCTGATGCTTGGGCTAAGCAGCACAAATACGCTCAAAAAAGTTATGCATAAAAATCTAGTTGCACCACCGCTTCAGACGTTCTACGAAAGGATTTCAAACCAATCAAATGAGGAGTTTGACAAGAATGTCACCCAATCTCTTTAACCCTGTATAGCGAAACAATTTTAAGGAACATAGAAGACTGCCGAGGAATGAAAATAAATGGTCAAAATTTAAATAATCTCAGGTATGCCGATGACACAGTTCTAATGGCAGAGAGTGACAATCAACTTCAAAAACTTTTAGATATTGTTGTTTTAGAGAGTGAAAAGTTAGGATTGACGCTAAATTTAAAGAAAACAGAGTGAATGGTCATTTCTAAATAATGGACTCTGACTATTCCCATGTTTGGATGAGAGAAAGAACTTTTTTGAAATGAGACCATCACGCCACACCCTGTCAAAGGCTTTAGAAATATCAAGATACACAGAGGAAACATCAAGCGAATGTATCTTTCCTTCTTGCAGAAACATGTGCCTTTCCTCAAGTTATCTACACCAACTTCGTGTCCAGTGCCCCATATATTTATAAAAATGCTTTGGGGCACATCAAAGGACCATTCGCGGACATCCTTCACAACATCGTCAAATCTAACTACAGCAATTGTAAACAACAAGCTGCAATTAATTTTGTAACAAATGGCAGAAATGGCTGGGCAGAGAAGAAAACAATCAACAAAATAAAAAAAGATGCTGGAGAATCTCACATCAGCTTCCAATCTTTGGGGGTACATATAGCACAACTTACCAAGGGTATGCTTTTGTGCCCGTTGTACCGCACCCTGGGGTGGTACATTTCGTAATCAAAATCAATTTGACGGACCAAGCCCAGGAATTGGTAGGAAGGTGTGAGAGACCTGGCCATTGTTCTCCATCAACGTCTTACTGCTCATCATTGTACCAGGTGACCCAAAAAAAACTTAGCTAGATCATAACTAGCTCTCTGAAATCAAAAGCTATTGCAAACTGCTTTCCATCATTGTTTAGTTGAAAGGCTTAGCTATCTTTTGAGGCATGGCCACTTTGAGCAATGATTACCATCCGAAAAACCTGATTCAATAAAAATTTTGAATTCAGGATTCCTCATTTTGAATGTGAAATAATCACCATCATTTTCCAGTTAACATTCTGTGAAAACTCGACATAGCGATGCACTAGAAGTCGCCTGGGGAAATTTTTTGTTTGCAAAATGAGTGACCTGAATCCCTCATTCAAATTTCATGCTCCAAAGCAAAGTTTGAATTCAGGTTTTGTCACACTTTCCAAAAAAATGGACAAGAAAGCGATGGAATGGTCCAAGAAATGAATGAATTTCCATATTTTTGAAACTGTTTTTTTCTGACAGTACACATATGTTAAACTGACCAAGCAACACCTCAAAAGATAGCTGAGCCTTTCAGCTACATGCTGACACCTTGTTTGTCTTCATAACGTTTGCTGTCAAGGAGATATAGGCGATCTAGCTCGTGAAGTTTTTTTTGGGTCACCCGGTAGGCTTCTGCATTTGGGTTGTGGTAAGTCCGCATTCATATGTATCCTTTTTATGTCTTTGACACAACGTAGCGGGTGTCCCAAAACAGTACTACGGCTGAAACATCCACTGCTAATCATGGTCCTTTGTCGACTTTGGCGCCACCAAGTATCACGATTAGCAACTGGTCTTTAAAAAATCTCCAACTATCAATTATCAAACACGTGGGTGATAAGTTTCTTCAATTGTTTTCTATTTTGTTTTCTTTTACTTCAAAAGGAATTTCAAGTTCCCATATGATTCCTGATCTAGAGTCCTTCCTAGGATACCACTTGGCAACATAAACCCCTTTTGAATGTAAAACAGGGAGTTTTGAAATGAAAACTCCCTGAAAATGAAAATGAAAAGAAAACGCAGATGAGATCTTCAATGAGCTTCTCGAATTGAAAAACAAAATCCTACGTACACTACCATCATGCCATGTCATAAAATCGACCCCCACACAGCGCAAAGATAACATGAAAGCTAACAGCAAGTTGAAAGTTCTGAATCAGAAAATCGCCGCCCTTGGAATGGAAAGAATTAACAATAACAACATTGTTGAGGCTGACCTTGGTAGGAAGAAACTGCACCTTAATATGAAAGGAACTGATAAATTAGCAAAAAACTTTACCAATTATTTACGTACTCTTTGATGAGATTCCTCAGGTGAGACAAGCTGATCCAGTCAATGGAGGGGAAGGCAGAGGCTATTATCATCATCCATTGAGTTTTAAGAAAGGCTTGACCATTGCATCTCTTAATATAAATGGGCTTAGGGGGCACTTTGATGAGCTTCAATTATTTTTGCAAAGCTCAGGTATTCATATCCTTGCCTTAAATGAGAACAAGCTTGATCCCCATTACCCTAAGGAACTCACTGCGGTGGCTGGCTACCAACAGAGACGCCTTGATAGGACTTGCAATGGTGGAGGTGTCTCTCTTTATGTCAGGGACTCCATAAAATTCAAACCTAGGGATGATGTCCCCATTGACAATCTTGAGTTAATTTGTGTGGAGATTCAGCCACCCAAGAGCAAGCCCTATCTTGTCGTTTCCTGGTATAGGCCACCAAGTGACCCTGTTGTTTCCTTCAGTAAGATGGAAAAAGTTCTTTCCTATCTGGATAAGGAGGACAAAGAAATTATTCTTCTTGGAGACACAAACTGTGATCTCACAATAACAGCTCCTGACCATCCTGCTGGGAATAATTCTAAGCACATATGCAGTCTCTATGAGCTTTTTAGCCTCAAACAGCTCATAGAAGAGCCAACAAGAGTCACACTTACTTCATCTCCTATCATCGATCATATTGCTACAACATCTGCCAGAAACATCATTGAATCTGGAGTGCACAAGGTTTCTATGAGTGATCACTATATGATCTTTTGTGTCCGCAAGTTTGAGGGCGCATTAAAGAAGGAACATAAAGTGGTCACAACCAGATCTATGAAAAACTTTGACAAAGGTGCATTCCTTGCTGATGTTGCTGGCATTTGTTGGGAGCGGGGATTTGATGAAACAGATGATGTTAATGTGCTTGTCACCCAGTGGTCAACCCTTTTCTCCTTGATCATTGACAAGCATGCTCCCATCAAGACATTGCGTGTTTCTGAGAGGTACTGCCCATGGGTGAATGAGGACCTTAAGAGGCTAATAAGAAGCAGGGATAAACTTAAAAAAGCTTCTGTTAAAAGCAGATCTCTGATTCTTATGAGCTCTTATAGGCATATTAGAAATAAAATTAACAAACAAAATTCTGAGTTGAAAAGGCAGTATTTTTCGGAGAGACTTGCCCAGGCTAAAGGCAACATGAAGGAATCTTGGAAAACGATCAACCAGGTGTTAAGTGAAAGATCTAAATCCACAAACATTGATCTTTTGAAGGGACCTGGAGGAGAAATTGTAAGTAAGCAGGAAATTTCCAACGCTATGAATGAATATTTCTGCTCAGTAGGTAAGGATCTCGCTAGCAAGATTGAGGATGCCCCCAACCCCATGCTTACAGGCGAATATAATCTCAACCCTGATAATAGGCGCTTCAATTTTAGGCCAATCGTAGTGCAGGACATCAGAGATGCAATGGGTAAGATAAAAACATCAAAGAGTCTTGGAAGTGACAATATATCTAGCTATTTTTTAAAGCTAGCCACTCCATATATTGAAAACGTTTTAGTTTTCATGTTTAACACCTCTCTTGAGACAAGTCAGTTTCCTGATTCTTGGAAAAATGCACGCATCACACCAATTTTTAAGGAAGGTGACAAGACTGAAAGGTCTAATTACCGCCCTATTTCAGTTCTCCCTGTCATCTCAAGGCTCTTCGAAAAACTGGTTTTTAACCAACTTTATGACTATCTGGTTAGGAATAAACTTATTCATCCTGGTCAATCAGGCTTCTTAAAACTCAATTCTACATTTACCTGCTTACTAAAGAACACCGATGACTGGTATAGTGGGTTGGACACTGGACAGATGGTGGGTACTGTATTCATTGATCTCAAAAAGGCATTTGACACTGTCGACCATGACCTTCTCTGCAAAAAGCTAGAACACTACGGTGTTCAGCAAAGGGAACTGTCTTGGTTTCAGTCTTATCTCCTTAACAGAAAACAGTTCTGCAGAGTGGGTGGGGTTGATTCAGACATTGGGGAAGTGGAAGTACCCCAAGGGTCCTGTCTGGGACCACTTCTTTTTTTGATCTACATCAATGATCTACCTAGTGCTGTCCAGGGCTCAACTGTATCCATGTATGCTGATGATACTAGCCTTTGCTTAAAATCAAAAGATATTTCTCAGCTGAATGAGGCTATTAATGACGACCTTGAGCACTTAGACTCGTGGTTGAAGGGCAATAAGCTTTCGCTAAATGTTGCTAAAACACAATCTATGTTAATCGCAACCAAACCGAAGCATCGAGCGCTCAACGATGCTGCAGAACAATTGCATCTTAAAATTCGTGGTTGTGAACTGGACCTTGTCAATAAGACCAAATACCTTGGTGTTCATGTTGACAATAGTCTAGATTGGAAAGAGCATATTAAAACGGTCTCCACCAAAGTATCGAGAGCCATCGGGTTTTTAAAACATGCGAAGAATATTCTCCCAATTGCTTCTTTGAAAACATTGTACTCGAGTATTGTGGAGCCCCATTTTCGATACTGCTGCTCTGTATGGGGTTGTTGTGGCACAACTGATATTGATCAGCTCCAAAAGCTTCAAAACAGAGCTGCCAGAATTGTAACGAACAGCAGCTTTGATGCCCCAAGTAGGCCACTCATCAGGAGTCTTGGTTGGAAAACCGTTCGCGAACTTGTCGACCAGGATTCTAGACTGATGGTCTACAAGTCCATTAATGAACTTGCTCCACAGTACATGAGCAATCTTTTCACAAGAAACTCCACCTGCAGCTCTCGCAGCCTTCGAAGTACGAAGACTGACTTGAGGATACCAAAGAAAACATCCGCAAATGGGCAGAAGTGTTTTTCGTATCGAGGTGCAAAACTGTGGAACAGCCTCCCAGCTGAGACTAAACAGGCACCCTCCATTGCTGTGTTCAAGCAGAATATTTGATAGGCTGGGGGACTTTTCTTGCGGTCGGGTGGCTGGCTGCGGCCCTCGGTCTCTGTGCTTGATTGCTGCTGGATCGGCGATGGAGACCTGTTTTCGGGGTCTCCGTTGTCGGTTTGGCGGGGTCGAGCGCGGGACCGGGGGCTGCCCTGGTTGGTTGGTCGTTGGGGGAGTTTCCCAGTCTATTGGTTTTATTTAAATTTCTTTTACTTTTGAAAATTAGGTTTACTTTTTAGTTTTGTATATATATTGTAAATAGTTTTTAGGTGCTTTTATCTGATTTTTATTGCAAGTTTTTATGCGGAGGGCCCCTTGAAAATCAGCCACTAGGGTGAAGGGCCTCCCTCCTTAATACATTGAAATGAAAATGAAATGAAAAAAATGAAAACAAAGCATACAAAAAAATATCTTAATATCTAGGATCGGGGCTGGGATCTTAATTTCTCCAGTCTTAATATCTGGGATCTTAATTTCTCCAGTCTTAATATCTGGGATCTTAATTTCTCGGATCTGGGATCTTAATATCTGGGATCTTAATTTCTCGGATCTTAATATCTGCATCTTTCATGCATCTTTCTTAAAAATATGTTGCACAGATTCTCTTGGAGGAAACTAACAATGTACGTATTCACTGTCTGCGCCCAAGTGAAAACTTTTAAACAAGGCTTTGAAGCCTTTCCAATGTTTATGCATAATACATAGTACCTTTGCAAGAGGGTACCCTCTTGAAGTTTCTTCTCTAGAGCTAGAACTGTCTAGAACTGTCTAGAGCTCTCTTGTGCTCTGAACTGGTAGTTACAAAAAAGAAATGGATCATTTACAGCGTTTACCGTCCCCCAAAGTTTGATATAGAAACCTTTCTTTCAAGCTTATCAACTTCTATAAATTGTGCATTAGACAAGTATGATAACATAAAACCCTTTGTTTGACAATCTCACATCAATGTACGAAAGTATTTGTTACTTTCCCAGAAATATAGAAGGCGCTATCCTAGACTCGCACACCTGTGGCTATCTGATCCCAACTGAACCCTACCAAAAACCCTACCAAAACCCTATAAGGTGTGCAGTTCTAGACTAGTCCCAGCCAGAAGTTATGACAAATTTTAATTGACTGAGAATAATGAAGTTATATGACAAATTCTAATTTGACTGAGAATAATGATTTCAAAAAGTTTTTAATTGCACTCCCCCTTAACTCTGTAATCTAACATCTATTTCTTTTCACAGTAAAATAGAGGGATATGCCCCCTAGCAATGCAAAGCTACCAAAACTTACAACTGAAGCATAAAATCTTGACCGCAGCTACGATAGACTTGGGCCATTGCAACCTTATCGTGAAGTTGACACCCTTTTAAGCTGTCGCTCACAATAAGGTACAAAACAGTTTATTTTGTTGTCTGTACATTTAAAGAACCATTATCACCTCGTGTTCTTTGTATGCACACTGCTATTTCAGACTGCCATAAACTTAGGGTTAGGGTCCATAAGGGAATTTGACATAAGGGAAATATGGATCCATACAGCAGGAGTTGTATGGATAACAAGTTTTGCTTACTTTCACATCAGTTCAACTGTTGCAGTACTAATCCAGATCCTCTTTATTTTATATATTCATTAAGAGTAATACAGGTGAAGGGACTACAAAAGGGAGGTACGTTTTCAGTCTCCTCTTTGATCACCATCTCATATGGTGGATATCTAAGAACTGTTCTGTGATATAATTTGACTCAAATGCTTACTCCCTGGGAGGGAAGTTTTCCATCCAATTAACCTTTTTAAGGAAAAAATTGTATTTGAATTATACATCAATTTTCTTGGGGGACTACAAAAGGGAGGTTTCATAAAAATTGACACATTTTTGACTGAGGCAAACCAGGGCATTTACTCATCATGTCTATGTAGCTTGGGAACCACATGCTTCCTACCACTAGATATCATTAAGTTATCACTACTTGCTAAGTGGACGTTTTTGGGAAAAATTCCATGAAATGGACTACAAAAGGGAGGTTCAGGAAATCTAAAGTTGGGCTTGGTGGTAACCATGAATGTCAATGGTATGGCATTGAAAACAGATGATTTACATGTCTAAGAGGCTCTTCAAGAAAACGCTGCAATTTGAAGCTAACCTAGCATATTTTTTGTCTTTGTTTTGATCAGGGGCATTGTGGGTACCGGTTGACAATGGGGGAGGCACAACTTGCTGATAATCTGATGAATGACAACTTTAAAATCCAAATGAAATCACCATGCATGCGACTTTTATTGCAGAAAATAAAACACCTTGTTTGACGATCTCACATCACAATCACATCAAGTATCCTTGCCTATTTACAAGGTCCTTCTTGACGGATCCATTTGACTTAATGCCCCAACTGATAACAGATGGGCTGATGTGGTTCGCATAATTTTGCTTCATCTTGTTGACAACTATTAACAGTTAAGAAATGGTAAGACAAATAGAAACTTGCATGAACATGTTACAATACTGGTTATAACCATGCAATTTGAATTTCTGAAGGCTTATAGCGGTATTCAATGGAAAGAAACATACAGACCAGTTGGTATAACAGTACAGGAGTGGAGCTAGCAACAATAATGCTTCGTGATTGCAGATATAGCGAACTTACGATTGCACTACGCAGCTCACTACGACGACGAAGAGGAGACTGGAGCGAGCGCGGCGCTCTGAGGAAACCCCTTCCTTCGTCGTACTCAGAAAGTTCACTACGCTGAAAGCAAGAATCTACGTTGTCGCGACTACGAAGGTAAAATGTTTTCTGTATATTCTTGTATTGCTTTTTCCATCATAATAAGTAAGTCTTCGTGCACCTTCAACATCCCTTTTTCAGCAGAGAATGTTTTCTGTTGGTAATTTTCCTTTATTTTCGTTTCACAGCCTTCACAAAAATTGCAAGTTCAACCAGGAAACAGGAAACCATGGCCTCATCAAGTCAAGACAAGGCATCACAAATTCAAATGTGTGTTACTTGAACTGAGCCGTAGGATGTTTATTTTACTTGCTTGAATGAACTTGATAGTTTTACAGAAGTACATGAAAAACAGCTTTCTTTTCTGTGAAACATTGTTCAAAAAAGGATCTAAGTTTCACAACGAGCCTCCTAGTCTAGGCCTAAATGATGTTTGTTGTTTTCTGATGTTAAAAAATTTTGTCGAAATGATCTTGAATATTTGCTTTATTGCACTGAGAAATTGAAAGTTCTGGCTGAAATGCTTTAATCTAAAAACTATGGAAATATTCAAAGAAACCTTCCTAGCTTCAATATCTTTTGAGCAAATAATTTGAGTGTTCAATTTAATTTTGTCACTTATCCTATTTGATTTTAAAATGGAATTCTGAAATTTGACTTCAGCTTGTTCTTTTCTGTATTCTATCCTTTCACGTTCCTCTCACGCAATTTCAGTTTTAATTTTATACCCAGGCCCAAAATGGTGTGGACAACAAAACATGATGTTGCTCTTTGTAGAGAGGTTTTGGTTGTTGAACCATATAAGTACAAGGTAGGGAGCAGAGAGAAAGGGCAGAGCTGGGACAGGATTGCAACCGCCTTGAATTCCCTTGTTGAGCCTAGATTTAGTGTTGACCAAAGGGCGGTAAGGGGGAGATTTTCTAAGCTGGAAAAGTATATTAAGAAAAAGACTGCAAGTGAAGAGAGGGCCAGTGGAATTTCACCAGAAACTTCAGAATTAGATGAGGCAATGGAAAATATACTGGAACTAATAGAGACAGCAAACATGGAGCAGGGTGCGGAGAAGGAAAGCAGAAAGAAAAGGGAGGAACAGGAAAAGGAGACAGCTGCCAGTGTTAGGAAAAGATCTATGGAGAGACTGAGTGAGACAACAGAGAGGGAGTGTCAAGAGAGCAAGAAAAAAAAGAGGCATAGTGATGGTGGGGCAATTGAATATTTAAAAGAGAAGAATGAACGAGAATCAGAGTTAAAGCAGCAAGAGTATGAACTGAGAAAGAGAGAACAAGAGCTAAAAGAGAAAGAATATGCAATGAAAGAGAGGGCACAAGAAATGAGAGAGAAAGAGCAGCAGCAGTTAATGGAGATAAGGAGCAATGAAATGAAGCTGAGAGAGAGAGAGCAAGAAGAATGGGAGAAAAGGGAAAGCAGAATTTTGGTGCAGCAGAATCAAATGATGCTCATGATGCAGCAACAACAACAGCAACAACAAGCAATGCTACAGCAAATGCAACAACAAAATGAAGCAATGCTTAAATTATTGAACAAATTTTTAGATAAAGATTAGACTCATTGATCAACTTTTTGAGATAATTTTTAGTCTTGAATTGTAATTTGCTGTTCATATGCTTTCACATCTATTTGTTGTTGCTTAGGGGCTTATTATTTTTGTGTGTGAGAGACTTTATATCGGTCAGTGACCATTGGCCATTTGGTAGCTTTTAAAAAAGCTGTTTTTCTTGAAAGGCTCTGAAGAGCTTGATGTGCATCTTTGAAGATCTTGGCTTGCATCTGTGAGGAGCTTGAGGTTCAACTTCTTGATTGCCAAACATCTGATCTGATCTACATGAAATAATCAGCAAGTGCTGGTGGGTGCAGATTAAAATAATCAGATGTAGTTGAACCATAAAGGCAGGTCATTGCATTCCTCAGAAGTGCACAGACGATGTAAAATTTACCTACAGGGCTCATTCCTATTTTAAGATTTTTCTTAAAGTCTATGAACTTGAAGTAGTTGATGATATCACCAAATATCCACTCCACAGACATCCTGACTTGGCTCATAGACTGGTTGAAAGCTTCTTCTGGTCTAAGGTTTTGCCTTCTTGGAAATGGGCACTGCAAGTGAAGCCTGTGTGGGTATGCAGGATCACCATATATGCACAGAGCCTGATCATCTGGTGCAAAGGAGTGCTGTTCAAGTTGTGGTAAAAGCCCAGACATTGCAAGAAGGGCACTGTCATGTCTCCTACCCTCTACTGGCCCATAAAGATTAGCTATAAGACCATTTGGGGCTACAACTGATTGGAACTTGATTGCATGCACCCGTTTATGGCCATTATAGACTAACCTTTGGTTCCTTTGGGGTCTGCAAATTGGCCTAACTGTGCCATCAATAAATCCCCAGCAATTATCTAAGGCAGCTCCTTTTTCATGGACAGCATTGGCGAAAATCTGTAGGTTGGGACGAGATAGCCAAGGCTGGTCTAGATCTCTAAGCAGATGCCCAAATCTCACATATATCTCATCTGCAACCAAGTTACGTATCATGCACAAATGGGGAACAGGCCTAGCAAACCTAGGAATTAAATCCCCATATCTACATGGGTAAGCTAGACGTCTTAAGAGAACACAGAGGGCTTCAACAGAGTCAAAAACAGTTCCATTATAGCACCTAAGCTCTTCTGGGAAGTTGAAGATATCTAACAAGGTGTAGATGTCATCCCTCCAGAACCTAAACTCTGCCTTACATTCGTCGTCTTCTAGCTGATCAAGGTCGAACCTCTCATAGTTCCAGTACGGGAATTGAGGGTTTCTTGGCCTGTTTTCATCTTGCAGCAACAGAAGCTCTTCATCATTCACTACACCGTCGTTATGACGCGCGAACAGGAGGTCGTTTAATTCTCCGTGGTTTGCCATGTTGATCGAAGTTTCTTGTAATTTGGCGCCAAACAGCCACCGTAGTCTTAGCAGATCGTAACATAAAACCCTTGGCGCGCTAGGACTACGCAGCCGCGCTAGTGCCATGCCCCTCACCGTCGTCGTAGTGAGCTGCGTTGTGCAATCGTAAGTTCGCTAATTTGTTGAGACAACACCCTCTAGATTAGTGGGAAAAGCCCCTCTGTCCTGAAAAATTTATCAACAAAAAGGACTGTGATTGTATCCAAAGAAAATCTTTTGAAAAAGTACGTATAGCGATAGAGTCTTTCCAGAAGCTGATATTTTCACATCATTAGAACTGTTTCCAATTGTAAATGTTTGGCAAAACATGTTTTTTTTTTACTGAAAAGCGTTCCCATGTATTTATTCATCACAAATAGCTGGGTAGTTGCTCAGATTGGGCCAGATCGAAAACTCTGACGTCTCGGACTTCTCGGACCAAATTGTCCGAGTTTTCCAGGTCCGACTTTTCCTTTTAGCTCTATGTTCAAACTTGAAAACTCGGACCTCTCGGACAAAATTGTCCGCCTTTTTCTTTGTCCGAACTATCAAATTTCTCCTGTACACTAGAAGAAAACTCGGACATGTTGGAACTTGAAAAAGCCAACCTCTCGGACGAAAAGGTCCCACTTTTCCTTGTGTCCAAATTATCGTATTTCTTCAATGAATTCCTTTAAATTATCGATAAGTTATAGATTTGTTGAAATTGCTGAATCAGGTAAGACAAACTTATCACGTGCTATGTTTGTATATGGCCTTGAACCTCAAAGTGAAGACTTTGTGCGAATTACTTTTTCAGAAGCGGTAGAAGACTGTCTTGTGGAGAGAGGGCACAATAAAGAAGCCACATTCTGCAGACTTGTGAGAAACTGGAATAGAGCAAATGATGAGGCAGGTATGTCAGTTCTTCAAAGGATTGAGCACCGTTTACGATTTAAGAATTGGCTACTTGATGGTATTTTGTTTGGTAGTTTCCCCCGTTGAAGGGCTTTATAAAGGGTTTCCTGCTGTAACATTTGAAGCAATTGTTTCTGCCATGGATGGTTACCTCATGCTACATGCTCTGGTTCCGAAACATTCTTTCAATGTTAGGTCAGTTAATACGAATGACAATGAGACCTACCACAGCATTGTTCTTAGCCTTTCCAACAGCAAATACGGCATACCAGACAGTGCTGAACTGGAGTCACTGCAAGCGAAGATTTGGAGAATGCACAAAATGAAGATTGACCCAGAGCTGCCCTTTCAGGAACGTACAGCAAAAAAACCCTACATATATTGACAGAAAAGCCATATCTCAAGTCAGTGAAAGTGATGATAGCATTTATTCCTCAACTGCTAACAGTCTTATTGATCATTTGCAGATAAAAGATCACTTTTTTGATTCCGATGAAAGAGCAAGGACGCAACCAAGGCATAAACCAACGGGATTGTCTGGTGGAATGAACCAGCCAAAGGTGTGAGAGGTGTCAGGGAACATCACAAAGTGGATGAAAGTCAGTTAAGTATGCTTTCCAGAATGAATTTGAGTGGGGACCTTTGTTCTTGAGGTTGAAGGTAAGCAAAACAATGGAAAAAATTAAAGATTTGAGGGGCAATAAACTTTATTGTGCTTGTTAAACTTTGTGTTACATGAACAAAAAAATAAAAAAATCTATTTCAGCTGATCATTCTCTTTGGTGCATACCACATCATAAACAGGTCCACTTAACTGTGTGTTTGTATTGATGTGGTGTAACTGCACTGCCAAAGAACCAGCTGAAAGGAATAAATTGAAATTTGTGTTTGTCAAGCTTTGCGTTAGATGAAAAAAAATAAAAAAATCTACTTCAGCAGATCACCAGGGTTTGGATAAATAGACTTTCGGATAACATGTTTTCCGAAAGTATGATTATTCAAAAGTTTTAAAGTTTAATGTAACACCTTTATTCAAGAAAATGAACTATGACTTTCTGTTGTTTGTTTTAGGCCTCTCTCTTCGTTAAAACAGCAACATTAGGATACAAATTGATACTCAATGCAAAGCAATCCTATTCATTTGCCCTCAAGTTCAACTTCCGTCAACTCTCCCTACCATGTTTTGCAAATCAAACTTCAATTGTTAGGGTTAAGAATTTGTTATTTACCTCTCATTCGTTTGTCAATCCATCGTAACAAAGACAGAACCTGCAAAGGTCGGACAGACTGCTGATGCTGTGTTGCTGATGCAAATGCTTTTGTTTTCTTTCAATGGTGTCTACAGTTGATAGCATTCCAATGTCAATGAACTGTGGTGCCTTTCATATCGCATTCCTTACATTACATGAATTCAAATCAATTTGAATTTATTTTACACCAGATAAGATCTGTTTTTGCCTCAAAAATATTCAGGGGAATATCTAACAGGCATGCTATTTTCAGCTTGTTTTCGGTGTAACAGGGGCTTCAAACAATTATCTACATTTTAACTGAATTGCATATTCTTTATTCTTGTTTTCGGTATAACACAACTCTTTATTGCATATTTCAGGGGAGATATCTGCAACTGATGTGGAAAGAATTTCAAGTGCAGCTTCTTTAAACATTTTAGTACGTAGTGAATTATCAAAGCATGTGAATACAAGATGCTTAAAACTGTTTACAGTCTTCCACATATTCTTCCAAGAATTTGTGATTTCACAACTGTACATAACATGATACATGGATGCATTGATTCATTCAATTCTTTTACTAGATTGCTGTGGAAAGAAAATTTGAAGCCCTTTCAAGTGAATTGGAGGAGATAGAGGAAATCCAAAAATTGAAATTAAAGAAACGGAATGTGAGGCTATCTGTTGCTTATGCTATCAAATTTAGCTACTTAAGCCTGGTTTGCATAAAGTCACTGAGGTTCCTTGAGTCGTCAGGATCGCTGCAAAATAAGTTCAGCGACCCTAGCGACTCCAACAACAGCCTGTTTCCATTTAGTCCCTAATTTCGCTGGTATCCATGGCCACACTTTCGAAATTTGACTACTGGGCATGTGTGTTATTATTCCTAGAAATCGCAGGCAGTCACTGTGGGTTGCTGGCATGTTTCCTTTAAAAGAATTCCTTGAATGCACTCAACCGTGGGTCGCTGAGATAGAACTTCAGCGATCCCAGCGACTGGGTTGCCAGAGTTGCTGAGGGTCGCCAGCAAAATATGTCAGCTTGTTTCCATAAAGTCGCTGGGGTCGCTGAGCCCATTTTTCAGCGATCCTGGGGACTCAAGCAACTGCAGCGACTATATATAAAAACCAGGCTTTAGTTTACTCCATGGTCCTTGACAGAAAGAATATGCAAATACCATCACAAGTTTAGGGGCTGGTAGCATTAAAAAGGAAACTATTTCCACTTCCCTAGCATATATGATTTCTGATTCTACAGTTCTCCTCATTTCTTTATTCTTCACACCTAACTTGACATGATAAAATCCTTTGGTCTGCATCCTAATCAGCATTTTTCTTGAAAATCCCATAACGGAAAAGAGAAACTGATACTATGAGTACAGATTCTGACAACACATATGTACTGTGAGAATTCAGTAAGTCAAATTAAAACGAGTTGGAAATAGCGCCTGAGAATATTAGAATTAGAACCAGAAAATTGATTGGAATCAAGCAAGCAAATTTATTTTGCAATTTTGACTTGGATATTTGGTGGATGACATTGAGGAATGCTGAAGATCTAGACAATGTAAGGAGGAAATTTTAAATTTTAGAGACCCTGTAGCAAAGATCGATGTGAGTTTCATTTCACTCTGTGTCATGAGGACATTAATAACTTTGACCACAGAAAAAAATGAGTTGGAAATTGATATGAGTTTCAGACCGACCTGAGTTTCCTCATGCGAGGACAGTCTAAGGGCACATTCACACAAATCTGTTTTGTTTAAATCTGTTTTTACTCCTAAAAACAGAGCTATTTTTCATCCCTATTCACACTGATCCATTTTCAGATAAAAGCGAGTCAATATCTTTCAGCAAGTATCTGGTCTCAAAAAGGCGTCTGACTTTCTCTTAACTCATTTAATCCCAGAGTATCAAATACCTATGCAAAATGCGCCCGTTTACATAAGTAACGAGTTTCATGTAACTGATCATCAGAAAAACTTTTTTTTTCAATTTCATACATTTTTATGGAAATTACTGCTATGTTCCCATTGGGAACAATGGGAAGATGCGTAGACATTTTCAGACATGGGATTTTTCATGTTATAGTAATTTTGCAGTGTCAACATGAATGTATCAATTCTGAAGTGGAGGAAGCATCACAAATACAATCAGAAAATATAAGCCATGTATGAAATCCATCAAAACAGACAATACTTTGATCCAGAACAAAACAAAAAAATGAACGATTGGTTCAAATTTTTCCCTATTTTTACAAAATTTGCAACGAACTTGAGTCTTGGCTGGGTTAGACTCACCCAGCACTAGCACCAGCATGAAAAGGAACAATATGAATGAAGAACTATCAAAGGAGGAAGAAGAGGACATTTTAGCAATTACTGATGACATAGAAATTTTTGATGATGAACAAGCACAACCTGTTCCTAAACAGGATTATAACACTAAAAAAACTGCCTATAAAAATTTGGGCTAAAAGGTAATTCAATCAAGTTTAATTTGCCCTCGAATACCGGCCTTCTTCTAACTCCTTCTACTCCTTCCTTTATTCGCTCCTCCTATAACCTTGCTCATTCGCTCTCTATCCCTTCTCTTCCACGACCCTCAATAATTTCAAAGACACTTCAATAATTTGAAAGAAAATCTTATAAGGAGAGGTTAAGATCTAACACTTATTGAGAACACATTTGCAAGACTTTCGAATATAAATCAGAACAATTTATTATTTCCTGATCAAACAAATGAACATGGGTCTAACCCTAAAACCGACAATATAACAGATAATTGAAACAAGGTGATACCATTCATAGTTCCCTATGACCCTGAAATAAAAGCTATCGGAGCCCACAAAACATAATGGATATACTATGATTAAAGGCTCAAAATATCCTTGTGGGTTTATAGCTGAAGAGCAACTCCTTTACCTTTTTATTATTTTTATTTATAACAAGGAACCGTCGAACCAGAAATTTCCACATTTCAACTTTGTCCACTTTTTCTTCTTATTTCAACGCCTTGTCTTTTTCCCTCTCTCCTCCCTTGATCAATTTACGATAATTGGAACACTAACTTTAATAGCTTAATAGCTACTTAGCTAGGAAGAGAAAGAAGTTTTTCCTGTTGCCAAGAAAGTTTGCAGGGAAGTGTTATTAAGTCAAAAGCTCCACGAGCCTACAGCCTTAAAACTTCTCCAAAGAACTTTTCAATACAATGCAAAATGATAAAATGATATGATAGAACACGTTACAAATCCATCTAAATCCTTTCATCTTTTAGAAAAAGAAGACTTAAGAATCCAGTTAGAATGTGCCACAGATGAAAAAAGGTCTCATAATGCAAAAGTCTCGTAGCAAGGATAAAAACTAAAAATCACAAAGTTTCAGTGTTGCAAGTGCACTTGGTAAAAATCTACAGACGAAAAACCACTAGAGGGGCTGATTCAGCCCCCCAGGCTTGCTAGGGTTAAGAACTTTCCTGGTCAAACCACAACCCTGATCTGACAATGCAAGATTTGTAGTATCCGTGCGGGTTACACTCATTGCCTTCTAAACCACAGAACTGTGCGAATCATGTGCAAGGTCAAGTGAGTTTACCTTAATCCCCTAATGCCTGTTCGCACAATTCGCAATTTCTAAAAAAATTGAGTGCTTCTTTTAAAATGCTCAAATTTGCAAGTAATTGGGTTTGTTTTGTGAAGTGAGGTGGCTAAAACGGTGCTTAAATACTTGAAGCATCAGAATATGGCAACATCGAAAAATTTCTCTAAGGGCTACAGTAACCTTAAGGCGAGATATGTAGTGAAAAACTAAATTGCAAGATAATGACTTTAGGAAGTGTGTGCTGTAAGAAAAACATTTTTTCACGTTAGTCAAGGTGTTTTGGACATGCCCATCAGGAGAATTGTGGCATTATTACAAGATGCTTCTGTAGAAAATATATATTCAACTAACTGGGTGCCAAATTTCAACTCACTATCGTAGTTTGACCAAAATCCTTGCTAGGAGATTTGGTATTCATGAAAATCATATTTTGAGAAATTCTGCATTTTGGTAAGCACCATGGAATTAATCAAAAATCGGAACCGTTACATGTTTACAAACATGAGTTGTGTGGACGGCGATGTTAATTCGAAAAATGAAATGCAAGAACTAATCAAAAATGCTCATGTTGAACTTTTAATTTGACAATTAACTTTTAATTTGCGTGAAAGGGGGAAAATTATTGTTTTCACTTTTGTGTTCTTTTCTGTTGGGTTCGCAAAGTTTGGCGGTCTTGGTCTTGGTCTTTTAAGTAGGCAGGTACAGTATATTTAATTGATACAACAATTTGACAGTTATGGATTTGAAATATTATCAACTTCATTACTGGTTTCTAAATTTGGAACTTTATCAATTCAATGTACTCTTTGCTCTTCAATATCCTTGTTAACTATCAAACAAACCTACACCAATCGCATCTCTACACAGTTTGTCTGAATGAACCGCCCAATCTTCAAAAAATCCTTTTCCTTTCATACAACTTTGTTGACGGCGATGGTTTTTGCGAGATGTTTTTTGATGGCGCAAATTCTTTTTCCTCTACCGCAAAATTTTCTTCTTTTCCTACCAACTGCGGAAAATGATCTTAAGAATCCAAGGCCACAAATACTGGGAGCTCTAAATCTGCGTTTACCTTTCATATTATTTGCAAGAAGTGAATACCATGTTCAAAAGAAATCTTCTAAAACATATCGAGATTGTCGCGTTGCGAATTGTGAAACTAAAATAATTATTTCATTTATATCATTAGCCAAATTTCTTTTGGGCTTTCTTATCAATAACGTCAAAAAGTCATAACATGCCAGCCAAACCTTTGGTCAACGGTCCAGCCAGAAAAGGATTTCCGCCCTCGAGCTTTTTCCACTTTTTCTATTTCTTCTCTTGCGACGCTTTCTTCTGTTTTCCTGCTTTGAAACTCCTTCAAGTAATTTACCGATCATGGAGCTTGAAAATGATGATTGCGGCCTTAAACAGGAGTATACATTGGTGTTTTCGCAGAAATGTTTTGCGGGAATTTGAAAAAAGTTTTATTTATGAAAAATAAATATGAGGAAAACTGTTATAGCATTTATGATTCCTTAAATGAGTGAAAAAAGGAAGTTTTCCCAAAAAACCCGAATGAAATCATGCGAATAGTTTCTTAGCAATAAAGCAAGTGCCCCTAAAGCAAAATCGCAAAAATAAGAAAGTTTCTTATTCTGCAGCTTAATCAAAGTGTAAGTCGCAGAATTAGCATAATTCCGGTAAACAACGCGAATTGCATTTTCATTAGTAAGGCTTATGTTCATTTCAATTCCCAAGGGATATGTTCATGTATTCCTTCAGGATTTTTACAATAGCAGCCAAGGGAATCGTCATGAGGCCAGCAGCCCTGGGTTTTCTTGAATCTCTGATACAGAAAATAGCCTGGCGCCACACATCACTGCAACTGTCACAGAATTTTGCAACAGGCCAATTTGCCAAACTAATTGTTGGCGGAAGAGAACACCAATCAATTTCTAAAGCCATAAGTCTACCCAAAAAACTTTTCTCTTTGTCCTTTCACGCTGAGCATTTCAGTGTTCTCAACAATGAAAATAGATTATGGTTTTAAATCCAAAAATAGAAAACAGCAAAATCCTAGAATCTAACCAAGGCTTTTTGTGAAAGCCATCAAATTTCAAATCAGTTCAGTGCATAATTCATTGTTGACTGGAAAAGTGCATTGTTTCATTTGGTGAATCCGGTATAAATCAGGAAGTATGTGAGGCAGGGAACTGAAGGGGCTCTTTAGAAAATTAGCCTTTTTGGGTAATCAAAAATCAGCCAATAATCAGGCAAATTGTTGGTAACATGACTTTTTCAATCCATCTATGTATATTAGGCTTTGATTGATTTAATGCACATCAGCAGCCCCTTCAGTGGACTGATTTTATCATCCCCTACACTACACTTGCGACACCATGAGTAGGATAAATTTTGAAGGTATTTTACTTAAACTTAGAAGTCTGCAAATTATGTTTAGGTGCAAAGACGTTGGGCATCGAAAATCTCTCCACAACAATGGAATTCGTGGATCCGATGTCCATCGATGATGACGATGATGAGCTATTTAGCTTAATTCCGGACAACATGCTTCTCCTGTTCTAGGTACCTGGAGATGAAACCAATACTGGACCCAAGGGGGTGGGGCAACTCCTATCGGGGGTCTGGTATATCAGGGGCCTGGTATATAATGTGCTTTTGAGAATTCAGAGTTAGGCTCCAAAACCAGGGCAACATTGTGAAAATAATTACCCATAACCATTGCAAAATTTTGTAATATGACCCCTCAAACAGGGCAAAATTTTCCACAATTATCATGAAAAGACCATGTTTCGTATCATTGGTGAAGCAAAATTCTTGTTTTAGGGAAGTTTCTTGTCATTATATCTAACAATAGATAAATTGCTAAAATGACTCATCCGGGATACAGTTTAAACTATTTTTTGACTCACCCGGTATAAAGTCTAATGAGAACAAATTCTTTTGCTGGTTATTGAACCATACTTGTTGCATAGCTACTCTGTTTTGTGGCATTTTCACAATCAAATACGTTTTGGCTGAATGTTCAAGGTGTTTAATCTCAGTTCTGCTGCTTGTTCTAGAAGTTGTGGAAAAATTGTTCTGCTTGCTGATATCTTGGGATGTCAATACGTTAACTCTTCTTGATTAGTTTACCTATTGAGAGAGCTCCTCTTTTAAATAATTCCCTACATACAAATCATTTAGCCCATCTTAGTATCTTTTATTAATATTGTATAACTAGCCCATCTTCCAAAAAGCAAATAACCCTGCCGAAGGTGGGGTTGGAAGGAAAACCTGCATTTTTCCCACAAAACTAATCCCCTCGTCCATGTTCGACAAAACTTTTCAGATGCATCTGCAAAAGAAAGAAGATCCAACATGAAAATGTGAAGAGGCGGGTGGGTGGGAGATTTTGATTTGCAACCACTCAGCAGGAGTGTACAAAATTTACTAAATTCTCAAATCAAACTCTGTTTTATACTGCATGGAAGAAACCATGACGCATGTATGAGATGAAAACATTACATCTCTAGAGAGTTAAAACAACATTAGTTTAAATTGCCAGATTTGTAAATCTGTGAAAAGAACAGTACACAGCATGTTCGTTGCTTTAACTCCGATTAGAATTTCATTCTAATTGTCATTTGTATTAATTTTTGTATCATTGTATTAATTTCCTGTGCAATATTTAATGTACCTAGTCTTTGAGAGGGAAATCTACACAAGAGGGAAAAACAAGCATTAGGCGGATTATCACCTTCAATGAGCATCGTTGCCTGTGTAGATGGTAATTTTTGGCCACTTGTCATGAGCATGGATTTAAGAACAAATCACAAAAGCCGCTTGGCCAAGTTAAGCATCTCATGGAGGTGCCTGACATTCTCATTTCTATTGTTTCACTAATCCTTGCCTGTCATGATGAATTAAATAGCATTGAGTGTTGGTTTTTTAGTCATACACGAAGACAAGATGTGAAAGGAGGAATTGTTTGTTTCTCTTTCATTTTTATTTTCTTCAGCGAAGTAGGTAGGTCAGGATACATGGGTTTATGCCATTCGCTGTTAACATGTTTATTGCAAATTTATCTTCAAAATGCTGGTCTTCGGAGTTGTCACAAACTTCACCGCATCTATTCTCAAAATTGAAGTGGTCATTCACCATGTGCCTAGGACCAGCCATCGTAACACTGTATTTGAAATTTGTTTCTGTGTTTGACATTCTCACTACTCAGTGAGCAAGAGTGTGCAGTTGAATTGAACGAGATAACGTGACAGCACCTCCAATTCATTTTGATTTGCTCACTGCTGACAGATCGTGAACCCCTATAAAGCCACAGCGGACAGAACCACCATAAAACCCCAAACGAGTTTGATCAACAATGGTTCTAAATTGTTTTCAAAATTCAAATTTCAGATATGAAAGAAATGAGAAAATTGCTGAAACAAGAATTCTTGAAAAATCCACATCCCTTGCCAGATAGACAGAGAGAGCTGGTGAGGGATGTCGGCTGGACATTTCATCAAGTTATTTGATGGTTCCAAAATCAAAGAGCCTATGCAAAAAATTAACTGATTTAGGCACCCAGGACTGGTAGGAAGGGACCCAAATTAACCAGACTCCTGATGAATACCAAAAAATTTCCATATGTTCAGACAACAGATAGTGTACATTCACATCAGGCCTCTTGCTCTCTGTACACATCAGAACTCACAGACGTGTAAAATTTTGTATTATCATAAAAAAGCCAACATGGAGACTTAACCCTATTTTGGTTGGGGGGGCAAATTTGCCCCCCTAGTAGGTTTTTTTAAATAACTCTGCGAGGAAGAATTTTATAGCCATGAAACTTCTTGACTTTTTGCAACTACTTATTGTGCAACTTCTCAAAAAGTTTCATTGAAATATTTTGAAAAATGAGGGGGCGGGAGACAATTTTCTGGGACTGACCCAGGAAAAATCGCAAATTCTCAAATCTCAATTATCGCGAAAAAAGGACCAGAAGTGGAATATTTTGCAAGTTTCTGTTTTAATGTTGTGTTATTTGATGCATTCTATCATAAATACCATGTTTGGATGGAAAATATGCTGCAAATTTAATTTTATCTCGATTTTCCTGATTTTGGCCAATTTTGCCGCTTTTCTTGACCACACAAAGGAAAATGCTGACGTAAGCAAAAATGGTGGCTATTTTTAAGTTAATTTTTATATTTACAGAAAGTACATGCCTGAGGCTTTTAGCACAGCAAATTTGGTCGCTCTACCTATTACCAGTAAAGAGTTAGGTAGGGGGGGCTTTTTTGCCCCCCCAACCAAAATAGTACTATCAAATAGCCCAACCACTATAGGGTTAATCAGCAAACTGGCTTTAGTAAATTTGGTTTGTATTAGATTTTCATATTTGTATTACCAGAATCTTGGTCTGGACATCAGTATGAATCTTGTTCTTCAAGGTTGATGAGGAAGCAAGCACTTCATTTCTTTTTGCCTAGGCTCTCTGATGTTGGTACCATCACTTGCAGAGTCACTGATGTTGCAACTGTAAATTTGATGTCAAGTAAAGAGGGTGCTCTGTCCCGGATTAGTTTATCTATTGAGAGGGCTTCTCCCTAAGAAGCTCCAAACCAACAAATCTCCTAAATCAAATGCATTCCAGGGGGTAAACATAAGTATTTGAGAGATGTATGTGTAAAATTTTGAATAATTCCTAATAATATCTGCACACGGCAAGAAAAGAATCCATTTCAACACATAGGAAACTATGGGGAAAGGTGTTGATTCCAAAGGTTTTGCCACTCAGAAACATAGTGAAAATCCTAGATTTCCAATTTCGGAAACTAAAGGGAAAGGGACATTTTGTTTTCCCCTAGTTTCCAGCATGAGAAATTCTTCAATTCTGATGTTGCAAAGTGTGTAGTGTAGGAGCGAAATTCTAGAGAAACACGATGTGTGCAAAGGGAAATCATTGTGAAATCAATGTGTAGGTTCTTTTTATGAAATTTGTTTAGAAAATTTCTATGGACATTTAATGCAGTTAATGCAACATTGATAGATTCTGATAGATTTGAACAAATTCCTTGTTTTGGTATGTTTACTTTGGTACGTGTACAGTTGCTGCATAATCTCAAAATTTGGTACGTTCACCCAGTTCACATCTTCTAAGAGGCAAAGTCTCAACTACATTCCAGACCAAATGAAACAATCTATTAACCCTATTTCACATGGGGGGGGCGTTTTTCGCCCCCCCCCCCCAACCAAACTTTTCTACACTGCGCCGAAACGACAAAAGATATGATGACCAAACCTTTGTGACTTTTACTCAAATTTAATTGGCAATCAAAATTTAAATGCCTCATTGTTCTAGATTTGATCACGTGACCACAATAGCACCATATTTGGAGAGTAGTTGACAACAAACAGCTTTGAACATCCATAACTTCTTTGTTTCTCATCCGAATTACTTGAAACTTGTATCATTTGATTGCTCTTGATGAGAGCTTTCAATTGATATATAATTTTTGCTAATTTGCTGACATCAGCAAAATTTAATATCTATTACGTCATTTATATTTATGACGTCATTTTTTGAATAAATTAATGTATTAATTAAGATTTTTGTTGCAATTTAGCTTAACCTTGCTCGTTTCATGCATATTAAGTCGATCTATGTCAGAAATAGCAAGAAAACTACGGAAAACTGCAGTGATAATAAGTAGAAAGGAATAAAGAGCTAATTAATCGCTAATTAGTCTATAAATAGATACTTCAGATAGCTTCAAAGTACATATTTTAATTGTACATTGTATTTCCTATCATTTAAGACCACTTCCATGAAAATCGGTTGAGTATTCAATTAAATAGAATTTTTCTTGCGAAGCAGCTATAAATTGGCCAGTTTTCCTTTGTTTTTTGGTTGCCTAGCAACAAATCACGTGATTAATTAAGTACCATTGTTATATTTGGAAAGCTTATTGTCCAAAGAACAATGGAGGAAAGTTTCATTGTTACATCTTTTGTAGTTTCAGAGAAAAAGGAGGGGGGCGAAAAACGCCCCCCCATGCCAAAATATCGAAAAAATACCCCATGTGAAATAGGGTTAAAGATCCAGTTCATGTCTGCATAATAAAAATTGACAATTGCAACATAAAATGACAGCTGATGCAGGAAACCAATTTTCAAAGGTAGTCAAATTTCAAGAAGTTGTCATCAAGTGAGTGTTCTAACAGAGGAGCCCTGGAGCCCCTAGAGCCCAAGAGCCTAGAGCTCAGGAGCCTTGAGCCCCTAGAGCCTTAGAGCACAGGAGCCTAATAGCCGTAGCGGCTAAAGGGCGTCAGGAGCCCAGAGGCAAGTTGTCTTTCCATAAATGAGAAATAGGCTGAATTTCTTTATTACATCCTTAGGACAAATTTGAAACATCATTCACGGTCGTGGGTCATGGAAATAAAACGAAGGCTCTTTATTTCTCTATTACTGACACTCTGGAGCACAGTGAGTGATCTCTCCAACAACCGGTTTGTTAACGTGTTTGCTTTTTTCAGTGATGCCTAGCATAGGCTGCATCAGATTCTTACCACTATTCTGGGACAAATCTTCACGTTCTGAGGCACCAGTCCCAGTGCAAGAGTTTTGAAAAAAACTAGGGATGTGCTGGTCGGCCAAAGATGAAGGACCTTCCATGATTTCTTTGATATTTCGCTGTGAATTTTGAGATAAACGTAGAGCTCCCTACGATCACCAAAGAAAAACACAAACATCTGACCAAGTGTTAAATACAACTCCCAGGATGCATTGTGTGCTCGCAGGTGTCTAACATAGTCAGGGGAAAGGTCTATCGTCTAAATTGGGTTTGAATCGGTCAAAATCTGCTCACACAGCATTTGAAAATAAGGATCTTGATTGACCAATCTTTTTTGTTGATCACATGAAATTGTGTGCTGTTGTGCTGCTTTCATCAATGCTTACTTAAATGCTTTTTGTAAGATTTGGCAAACATGTTAAACGTTTAGAAACATAGTTAGCATATAACAGGAAAGCATGTGCAATAAAGTTTAATCTTATCACCCATATTCAATCTCTTTAATTGGTTTAGAGAGCTATCCTGGACAAGTTCATTCTCATCCAGGATCAGAATAAAATCACAGATTACTTTTTTGTCATGGGATGAGAAAGTTTTCTGTTTTGATGCATCAACGGATAAGAAATGCATCAGTGTAAACGCTTATTTCAAGGGTTAGCTCCAGAACTTTGGCCACTTTTCACACCTTGCCAGGAAAAAAACGACTTGCAGGTGCACAGGTGATGGTTATATTTACTTGGGGCTCAGCAAAAACAAATGAAGGTAATGGGTTCAAAATGTGGAGGAATTGTCATCAAATGTGAGCAAGCATGCCTGGAAAAACGAGGGTAATGGTTTCAAAATGGGGAGGAATTGTTGTTGGATGTGACCAATACGGTTTTTCAAAATCCAGAAAAGGTTTTCAAAATCAAGAAAAAAGTTTCCAAAATCCAGAAAAGATTTTCAAAATCAAGGAAAGTTTTTCAAAATCAAGAACACACAAACACGTTTCAAGCGTATACTGGTTATCAAGAGGTTGAGATGATGAGCAACCTTATTACATCTGACAAAGCCATTTTCAGCCTGAATTCAGAGGTAAACAGAAAAAATGTTGTGCATTAAACACAATCACATGAACGGCACCTTGAAAACTATTTTGTAGATCACAAACAAGGGGCAGGTCAACTGATGGTATGGGTTAGTCGAGGATTGCTAAAGTCCGGGCCTTCGAGCCCTGCGCCTTCGGGCCCTGCGCCCTCGGGCCATTAATCTTCGGGCCTCGGGCCCTTCTTAAAGTTAACTTTTCAATTTTTCTTCCTATCCTTATCTCGGACATTGTGATCTCCATGTCCGGACATTGTGATTGGCTTTCTTTGGCCATCTCACAGGTAACGGGGGAAAATTGATAAAAACAACAAGTACCTCTCTTTTTACTTTAGTGTTTGCCAACTTTGTCTAGATAAGTTCAACAAATCTTTGTATGATAAACATCATCGTCGTTGGCCTAACCCAGACAAAGTTGGCAAGTTTGGCAAACACTAAAAGTAAAAAGAGAGGTACTTGTTGCTTTTATCAATTTTTCCCCGTTACCTGTGGCCATCTTTGTACTTTTCTAATGAACAATTTTCTCATAAAAACGGTGCTGGCAAAGAGATGATTTGATCGAACTGGCAAATTCCGAGGAGTTCAAAGTTTTCAGAAACATCTTCATGTGCACTGCTTCCAGGTGTCTGCATTCAGCCTTATTTCCACATATGTTTCCGCAACAGCGGCATTTTGCGAGCGAGTACAATTTTAGACAATGAAAGGTCGCTCAGCCGTAACTTTATTTTCAATTCAAACAATTTTGTGGGCAGTTAAATAACCTATGGGGAACTCATACTCAAGTAACCAGTGAACATGACAAAAAAACAAACAACTCAAACAAAATTGGTTCAGCCAAATGCATATCATCCTGGCTAAAAGTCATAAGCGTACGGGAAGAAAAAATCTAGGGGGCTGTCCAACACAAAGCCCATTGTTTGCCAACATTTTTGCCAGACTAAGGACAAAAATTTGCCCGAATGGGGCTGATTTTTTAAAATTTCTCCAAAGTTGGGGAAAGTTCCGGCCCCCCTTCTCGTATGCTTATGTTAATAAAAGTATTGGGATACAAATCCCGGGGGTGGGAGCACGGAGGTACTTTCCTGTAAGGCTGGTTGTCATCAAATGGTAAATCATCGCCGATCTTTCAGCTCTGCTCCTACCCTTTTTACCAATCTTCTGCCAGTCTGTCGCGCTCTTTGATTCGTCACATACAGATTCTATTTTCAGATTACAGGCTCGTCGAAACGAAATTCATACTAGGGAAAATTTTTCAAGACCATGCCCCTTTAGATCGTTGGAAAGCGCTCCATTTGGAAAGGGTTGGAAAACCTGCCATTGAAAGAAGTTAAGTATCACGACTGATGAGAGCATTTCCAGGAAAATTTTGAAATTTTTGATCACGTTCCCATGACCTTTTCACTTATGAAATCAACAAACTTCAGGAAATTATTGGGGGAAGGGTAAAACCCTCCAGCCGCCCGCTTCCGACGGGCCTGGATCATCCTTTTTAATTATCAAATATAGAACAGTATATCCTTCCTTGAAATTGTCATTGAACTGTCATCCTTAAGCACTGCTTTTTTGTACACACATGGAGGACAGAGAAGGTACCAAGTGCCCCCTCCCCGCGGGTAAAAACATAACGCATCAAATGAACAAAACGTCCAAGCCTCAGCAGCAATACAACTTCCGTAAAAACTCTATTAAGCCCCCGGGGGGCCTTATCTAATTTTGAACACTCCAAAAGGGGGGCTTATTCACAAAATCAAATGAGAAGGATGTATGTGATAACTTTTTAGTCCTCTTACGCCATATTCTAGGGATTCAACATACAATTTTAAGGGTCAAATACAGATTCAACACAGTTTTATCCTGAAACCATATCAAACCCAACATGCAAACTTGTTTAGGTAAATACATGGAAAATATTTTGTAACTTTTGGAATTCGATATAAGTGGGGGCTCAGTAGAGAGGGGGGTAATTTGAGATTTTTGCTAAGAGGGGGGAGCCTTATTAGAGGGGGGGATTAATAGACGGGGAGCCAAATAGAGCTTTTACGGCAAACATATAATATGTTAGCGTTCAAAAGTAGCAAACCTCCTTAAATATGTAAAAAACGCATCAAATGAACGAACCACCCAAGCCTAACCATCCAAACATAACGCAGCAATGCAACTAAACATATGCTAGCGTTCAATAGTAGCAGATCTGCTATACATCATTGGATACAAAGAAAGCATAATGCATCAAAGGGACAAAATGTGCCAGCGGTACCCGGTGGGTGCAATGTTAATGAAAATACGACACCAAGCTCATCTATGATTTTGCTGAGAAATGGGTATAATTGAAGCAAATTTGTATGACATAGAATCTCAAAATAAGGGATATTTTTCATCGCAAAGTGTCCCAAAAAGTGCTTAAATGCTGACGAACTCGACACCCTAGAACCAAGATAAAATAAGAGGCTTCTTCTGCTTTCCAATAAAGAGATATCAGTGAGATGAATGGAAGGAACGTGCAACAATCCCAAACCTTTTTCTTATAACCAGTTTGTTTACTGTACAAATCTCTTCAGAGTTCAATGATACTCCTTTAAAAGGGAGTTACCTTCAAAGTTTTCGTTGATAAGGGGTCTTTTCGCCAACTAGAAAGTCAGAGAAAAGGGTATTCCATGAAATGGTATTGACCAGCATGGTGTACCCTTTACTACTGAATTGCACCGACCGGGCAGTTGTAGCAGCAGTGCAGCTAAAAATATCTTATCCTTTGAAGGTGACAGACCAGTGCTACAACTCATGGGATACAAACAAGAGCTGCTGCAAATATTATGGGAAACCAGCAAACAAAGTAATATAGACTATAAGATAAACTGGTTCAGTTCTTCCTGTTCCTGTTTCTTGACTCTGTAGATTAAAGTCCAGGTTCCTGAACAACGTTCAAGCCTGATCTCTTCATTTCCTCAATGACTGCAGCATCGGTGATGGTTGTCTTTATAATGGTTGGCTTTACTAAATTTGTGTAAAATGGAGGATTTTTGACACAGGCAATTTCTGGACAAAAGAAGAAGACCTTCTCCTGCACAAAATCCTGCTCATATGGAACATAAAGTGCAGTTACGCAAATAGCCAAGTCTCCTGGGGCTATTTCACCTCTGCAAGATGGGCAGGATGGATTCCTCCCTGGCTTGAGTTGTTTTTCAAGAAGTTGCCAAGTGAAAACATATGAAGAAGATCTGGGGTCTTCTTGTAGTAGTTGTTTACAAAAGTTGAATCTCCCACCTTTGGTCACAATAGAGGCTGAAGTTGACTTCTTTGCCAAATACTTGTTTTCAACATCATTCACTGAAAGCAGCTTTGTAACCTCATCTACTGTCAATGAAGTTTGTTGAATGATATGGCTGTCCTCTTTCAAATGAAATATGTAAAGATAGAGCCAAATCAGATGTTTGCAGGGACCACTGTTTGGTGCTTTGTTGAAGTCTAAGCAAGTGCAAGTAGGTTTTGTGCAAATCAATACCTCATATGGATGCTTTTGTAGCCAAGATTTTGATCCTTTGACGACATATTTTCTTCCAGCAGGTACATCTTGACATTCTTTGACCTTGATTATTTCTTCTTCCTTTTTTGCAGTTTCAATCCTCTTTTGTATTACCTGACTTTTCTTTGTTCTCAACTTTGTTGCTCGTGATTGACTTGTATGATTTGGTGCTTTATTTGTATTTGTATCATTGCTTACCCTTTTGTCTGCTCTGTGTGAATCATGTGGATCAACATGAGACCAGGCAGCTGATGGTTTTCCAACACTTGCAGAAGATGGCAATGAGAACTGGAAAATTTGGTCAGCATACTTTCCTGCTTTCTCTAACTCCTGCTTCCTCATCTTTTCAACACGCTTTGCAGCACTTGGACCAGTCCCTCCTTTAAATCTGCCCTCTTCAAATTCCTTCAGTTGAAGATCCAATTCGAAACTTTGTGTGGTGTCAAAAGCAGCTGCATCTAAAAGTGACAGGCTTGACTCTCTCATGTTCTCCCATGAAGCATGAACAACCTCAGCAAGATTGCTCCTTGGTGCATTTGACACATGCCTAAAGGCAGGGAAAATCATTTCTTCTCTGCCACTGGTACACCACCATTCCACCCATGAGCGCAGACTTTCCCTTGATTTGTCTTCATCAATGAATGCAATCAAATCTACAACTGCATTGCTGTATGCATTCTTTGTAACTGCATCAAACAGAGCATCAGTTAGATATGTGAATCTTTCCTTTGCTTCAGAGGTGCCTAGCTTCATTCTGTGACGATTTCTACAGTTCTTAAAGCGAAATGCACATGCAGTAAACTTCTTCAAGAAGCTGTTTCCATAGACATTGACTAAACCTTGCCTGTTACATCCAGCCATATCAGTGCAAATCCCCAGTGGATTGAACATCTTACCTTTGTCTCCACTCACTTTCTGCATGCATTCATTTACAAGCTCAAAAAATGAGAGTCCACCGTAGCGCTAGCCTGTAAATCTGAGGCGCCGGTATATCTGAGGTTTTGCCTGTAAATATGAGGTCGGCAAGATCAGACGTATTATTCATAGGTGACGAGTAGTCATAATCTATTGTGAGACAGACAAAGGTGAAACACAAGGTCTGGCTTCAAAAGAAACAATAGGCCTTTCCGGGGGTCAAAATCTCTGACGAATGGACATGAACAATTAAAATAAACCGATACTAAGATTGGGTTCTTAGGTTAGATATTTCGAGATTTGGGAAAGATGTTGCATACATTTTAAAAGAATAAGAAACCGAGAAATGATATGCGACAAAAATGAAAAATAAACTAAACCGATACTAAGATTGGGTTCTTAGGTTAGATATTTCTAGATTTGGGAAAGATGTCGCATTCATTTTAAAAAAATAAGAAACCGAGAAATAATATGCGACCAAAATGAGAAATAAACTAAACCGATACTAAGATTGGGTTCTTAGGTTAGATATTTCTAGACTTGGGAAAGATGTCACAGACTTTTAAAAAAAATTAAGAAACCAAGAAATAATATGCGACCAAAATGAAAAATAAACTAAACCGATACTAAGATTGGGTTCTTAGGTAAGATATTTCTAGATTTGGGAAAGATGTCACAGACTTTTAAAAAAAATTAAGAAACCAAGAAATAATATGCGACCAAAATGAAAAATAAACTAAACCGACACTAAGATTGGGTTCTTAGGTAAGATATTTCTAGATTTGGGAAAGATGTCGCAGACTTTAAAAAAAATAAGAAACCACGAAATAATATGCGACCAAAATGAAAAATGAACTAAACCGATACTAAGATTGGGTTATTAGGTAAGATATTTCTAGATTTGGGAAAGATGTCGTACACATTTAAAAAAAATGAAGAAACCGATAAATAATATGCGACCAACATGAAAAATAAACTAAACCGATAGTATGATTGGGTTATTAGGTAAGATATTTCTAGATTTGGGAAAGATGTCGCAGACTTTTAAAAAAAATTAAGGAACCGAGAAATAATATGCAACCAAATTAAAAAATAAACTAAACCGATGATAAGATAGGGTTATTAGGTTAGATATTTCTAAATTTGGGAAAGATGTCGCACACATTTAAAAAAGAATAAGAAACCAAGAAATAATATGCGACCAAAATGAAAAATAAACTAAACCGATACTAAGATTGGGTTATTAGGTTAGATATTTCTAGATTTGGGAAAGATGTCGCACACATTTAAAAAAAAGTAAGAAACATAGAAATAATATGCGACCAAAATGAAAAGTAAACTAAACCGATAGGAAGATTGGGTTATTAGGTAAGATATTTCTAGATTTGGGAAAGATGTCGCAGACTTTTAAAAGAAATTAAGGAACCGAGAAATAATATGCAAACAAAATTAAAAATAAACTAAACCGATACTAAGATTGGGTTCTTAGGTTAGATATTTCTAGATTTGGGAAAGATGTCGCAGACTTTTAAAAGAAATTAAGGAACCGAGAAATAATATGCGACCAAAATGAAAAATAAACTAAACCGATACTAAGATTGGGTTCTTAGGTTAGATATTTCTAGATTTGGGAAAGATGTCACAGACTTTTAAAAAAAATTAAGAAACCAAGAAATAATATGCGACCAAAATGAAAAATAAACTAAACCGATACTAAGATTGGGTTCTTAGGTTAGATATTTCTAGATTTGGGAAAGATGTCGCATTCATTTTAAAAAATAAGAAACCGAGAAATAATATGCGACCAAAATGAAAAATAAACTAAACCGATACTAAGATTGGGTTCTTAGGTAAGATATTTCTAGATTTGGGAAAGATGTCCCAGACTTTAAAAAAAATAAGAAACCACGAAATAATATCCGACCAAAATGAAAAATAAACTAAACCGATAGTAACATTGGGTTCTTAGGTAAGATATTTCTAGATTTGGGAAAGATGTCGCAGACTTTTAAAAAAAATTAAGAAACCGAGAAATACTAAGCGACCAAAATGAAAAATGAACTAAACCGATAGGAAGATTGGGTTATTAGGTAAGATATTTCTAGAATTGGGAAAGATGTCGTACACATTTAAAAAAAATGAAGAAACCGATAAATAATATGCGACCAAAATGAAAAATAAACTAAACCGATAGTATGATTGGGTTATTAGGTAAGATATTTCTAGATTTGGGAAAGATGTCGCAGACTTTTAAAAAAAATTAAGGAACCGAGAAATAATATGCAACCAAATTAAAAAATAAACTAAACCGATAATAAGATCGGGTTATTAGGTTAGATATTTCTAAATTTGGGAAAGATGTCGCACACATTTAAAAAAGAATAAGAAACCAAGAAATAATATGCGACCAAAATGAAAAATAAACTAAACCGATACTAAGATTGGGTTATTAGGTTAGATATTTCTAGATTTGGGAAAGATGTCGCACACATTTAAAAAAAAGTAAGAAACCAAGAAATAATATGCGACCAAAATGAAAAATAAACTAAACCGATAGGAAGATTGGGTTATTAGGTAAGATATTTCTAGATTTGGGAAAGATGTCGCAGACTTTTAAAAGAAATTAAGGAACCGAGAAATAATATGCAAACAAAATTAAAAATAAACTAAACCGATACTAAGATTGGGTTCTTAGGTTAGATATTTCTAGATTTGGGAAAGATGTCGCAGACTTTTAAAAGAAATTAAGGAACCGAGAAATAATATGCGACCAAAATGAAAAATAAACTAAACCGATACTAAGATTGGGTTCTTAGGTTAGATATTTCTAGATTTGGGAAAGATGTCACAGACTTTTAAAAAAAATTAAGAAACCAAGAAATAATATCCGACCAAAATGAAAAATAAACTAAACCGATAGTAACATTGGGTTCTTAGGTAAGATATTTCTAGATTTGGGAAAGATGTCAAAGACTTTTAAAAAAAATTAAGAAACCGAGAAATACTAAGCGACCAAAATGAAAAATAAACTAAACCGATACTAAGATTGGGTTCTTAGGTAAGATATTTCTAGATTTGGGAAAGATGTCGCAGACTTTAAAAAAAATAAGAAACCACGACATAATATGCGACCAAAATGAAAAATAAACTAAACCGATACTAAGATTGGGTTCTTAGGTTAGATATTTCTAGATTTGGGAAAGATGTCGCATTCATTTTAAAAAATAAGAAACCGAGAAATAATATGCGACCAAAATGAAAAATAAACTAAACCGATACTAAGATTGGGTTCTTAGGTAAGATATTTCTAGATTTGGGAAAGATGTCGCAGACTTTAAAAAAAATAAGAAACCACGAAATAATATGCGACCAAAATGAAAAATAAACTAAACCGATAGTAACATTGGGTTCTTAGGTAAGATATTTCTAGATTTGGGAAAGATGTCGCAGACTTTAAAAAAAAAATTAAGAAACCGAGAAATAATAAGCGACCAAAATGAAAAATGAACTAAACCGATAGTATGATTGGGTTATTAGGTAAGATATTTCTAGATTTGGGAAAGATGTCGTACACATTTAAAAAAAATGAAGAAACCGATAAATAATATGAGACCAAAATGAAAAATAAACTAAACCGATAGTATGATTGGGTTATTAGGTAAGATATTTCTAGATTTGGGAAAGATGTCGCAGACTTTTAAAAAAAATTAAGGAACCGAGAAATAATATGCAACCAAATTAAAAAATAAACTAAACCGATAATAAGATAGGGTTATTAGGTTAGATATTTCTAAATTTGGGAAAGATGTCGCACACATTTAAAAAAGAATAAGAAACCAAGAAATAATATGCGACCAAAATGAAAAATAAACTAAACTGATAGTAAGATTGGGTTATTAGGTAAGATATTTCTAGATTTGGGAAAGATGTCGCACACATTTAAAAAAAGTAAGAAACCAAGAAATAATATGCGACCAAAATGAAAAATAAATTAAACCGATACTAAGATTGGGTTATTAGGATAGATATTTCGAGATTTGGGAAAGATGTCGCAGACTTTTAAAAGAAATTAAGGAACCGAGAAATAATATGCAAACAAAATTAAAAATAAACTAAACCGATAGTAAGATTGGGTTATTAGGTTAGATATTTCTAAATTTGGGAAAGATGTCGCACACATTTAAAAAAAAGTAAGAAACCAAGAAATAATAAGCGACCAAAATGAAAAATGAACTAAACCGATAGTATGATTGGGTTATTAGGTAAGATATTTCTAGATTTGGGAAAGATGTCGTACACATTTAAAAAAAATGAAGAAACCGATAAATAATATGAGACCAAAATGAAAAATAAACTAAACCGATAGTATGATTGGGTTATTAGGTAAGATATTTCTAGATTTGGGAAAGATGTCGCAGACTTTTAAAAAAAATTAAGGAACCGAGAAATAATATGCAACCAAATTAAAAAATAAACTAAACCGATAATAAGATAGGGTTATTAGGTTAGATATTTCTAAATTTGGGAAAGATGTCGCACACATTTAAAAAAGAATAAGAAACCAAGAAATAATATGCGACCAAAATGAAAAATAAACTAAACTGATAGTAAGATTGGGTTATTAGGTAAGATATTTCTAGATTTGGGAAAGATGTCGCACACATTTAAAAAAAGTAAGAAACCAAGAAATAATATGCGACCAAAATGAAAAATAAATTAAACCGATACTAAGATTGGGTTATTAGGATAGATATTTCGAGATTTGGGAAAGATGTCGCAGACTTTTAAAAGAAATTAAGGAACCGAGAAATAATATGCAAACAAAATTAAAAATAAACTAAACCGATAGTAAGATTGGGTTATTAGGTTAGATATTTCTAAATTTGGGAAAGATGTCGCACACATTTAAAAAAAAGTAAGAAACCAAGAAATAATATGCGACCAAAATGAAAAATAAACTAAACCGATACTAAGATTGGGTTATTAGGATAGATATTTCGAGATTTGGGAAAGATGTCGCAGACTTTTAAAAGAAATTAAGGAACCGAGAAATAATATGCAAACAAAATTAAAAATAAACTAAACCGATAGTAAGATTGGGTTATTAGGTTAGATATTTCTAAATTTGGGAAAGATGTCGCACACATCTAAAAAAGAATAAGAAACCAAGAAATAATATGCGACCAAAATGAAAAATAAACTAAACCGATAGTAAGATTGGGTTATTAGGTAAGATATTTCTAGATTTGGGAAAGATGTCGCACACATTTAAAAAAAAGTAAGAAGCCAAGAAATAATATGCGACCAAAATGAAAAATAAATTAAACCGATACTAAGATTGGGTTATTAGGATAGATATTTCGAGATTTTGGAAAGATGTCGCAGACTTTTAAAAGAAATTAAGGAACCGAGAAATAATATGCAAAAAAAATTAAAAATAAACTAAACCGATAGTAAGATTGGGTTATTAGGTTAGATATTTCAAAATTTGGGAAAGATGTCGCACACATTTAAAAAAAAGTAAGAAACCAAGAAATAATATGCGACCAAAATGAAAAATAAACTAAACCGATACTAAGATTGGGTTATTAGGATAGATATTTCTAGATTTGGGAAAGATGTCGCACACGTATTAAAAAAATTACGAAACCGAGAAATAATATGCGACCAAAATAAAAAAAACTAAACCGATACTAAGATAGGGTTATTAACCGATACTAAGATAGGGTTATTAGGTAAAATATTTCGAGATTTTAGAGAGACGTAGCACACATTTAAAAAATTAAGAAACCGAGAAATAATATGCGACCAAAATGAAAAATAAACTGAACCGATACTAAGATAGGGTTATTAGGTAAGATATTTCTAGATTTGGGAAAGATGTCGAAAACTTGTAAAAAAAATTAAGGAACCGAGAAATAATATGCAACCAAGATGAAAAATAAACTAAACAGATACTAAGATTGGGTTCTTAGGTAAGATATTTCTAGATTTGGGAAAGATGTCGCAGACTTTTAAAAAAAATTAAGAAACCGAGAAATACTAAGCGACCAAAATGAAAAATGAACTAAACCGATAGGAAGATTGGGTTATTAGGTAAGATATTTCTAGATTTGGGAAAGATGTCGTACACATTTAAAAAAAAATGAAGAAACCGATAAATAATATGCGACCAAAATGAAAAATAAACTAAACCGATAGTATGATTGGGTTATTAGGTAAGATATTTCTAGATTTGGGAAAGATGTCGCAGACATTTAAAAAAAATTAAGGAACCGAGAAATAATATGCAACCAAATTAAAAAATAAAATAAACCGATAATAAGATAGGGTTATTATGTTAGATATTTCTAAATTTGGGAAAGATGTCGCACACATTTAAAAAAGAATAAGAAACCAAGAAATAATATGCGACCAAAATGAAAAATAAACTAAACCGATACTAAGATTGGGTTCTTAGGTTAGATATTTCTAGATTTGGGAAAGATGTCGCACACATTTAAAAAAAAGTAAGAAACCAAGAAATAATATGCGACCAAAATGAAAAATAAACTAAACCGACAGGAAGATTGGGTTATTAGGTAAGATATTTCTAGATTTGGGAAAGATGTCGCAGACTTTTAAAAGAAATTAAGGAACCGAGAAATAATATGCAAGCAAAATTAAAAATAAACTAAACCGATACTAAGATTGGGTTCTTAGGTTAGATATTTCTAGATTTGGGAAAGATGTCGCAGACTTTTAAAAGAAATTAAGGAACCGAGAAATAATATGCGACCAAAATGAAAAATAAACTAAACCGATACTAAGATTGGGTCCTTAGGTTAGATATTTCTAGATTTGGGAAAGATGTCACAGACTTTTAAAAAAAATTAAGAAACCAAGAAATAATATGCGACCAAAATGAAACATAAACTAAACCGATACTAAGATTGGGTTCTTAGGTAAGATATTTCTAGATTTGAGAAAGATGTCGCATTCATTTTAAAAAATAAGAAACCGAGAAATAATATGCGACCAAAATGAAAAATAAACTAAACCGATAATAAGATAGGGTTATTAGGTTAGATATTTCTAAATTTGGGAAAGATGTCGCATTCATTTTAAAAAATAAGAAACCGAGAAGTAATATGCGACCAAAATGAAAAATAAACTAAGCCGATACTAAGATTGGGTTCTTAGGTAAGATATTTCTAGATTTGGGAAAGATGTCGTAGACTTTAAAAAAAATAAGAAACCACGAAATGATATGCGACCAAAATGAAAAATAAACTAAACCGATAGTAACATTGGGTTCTTAGGTAAGATATTTCTAGATTTGGGAAAGATGTCGCAGACTTTTAAAAAAAATTAAGAAACCGAGAAATACTAAGCGACCAAAATGAAAAATGAACTAAACCGATAGGAAGATTGGGTTATTAGGTAAGATATTTCTAGATTTGGGAAAGATGTCGTACACATTTAAAAAAAATGAAGAAACCGATAAATAATATGCGACCAAAATGAAAAATAAACTAAACCGATAGTATGATTGGGTTATTAGGTAAGATATTTCTAGATTTGGGAAAGATGTCGCAGACTTTTAAAAAAAATTAAGGAACCGAGAAATAATATGCAACCAAATTAAAAAATAAACTAAACCGATAATAAGATCGGGTTATTAGGTTAGATATTTCTAGATTTGGGAAAGATGTCGCACACATTTAAAAAAAAGTAAGAAACCAAGAAATAATATGCGACCAAAATGAAAAATGAACTAAACCGATAGGAAGATTGGGTTATTAGGTAAGATATTTCTAGATTTGGGAAAGATGTCGCAGACTTTTAAAAGAAATTAAGGAACCGAGAAATAATATGCAAACAAAATTAAAAATAAACTAAACCGATACTAAGATTGGGTTCTTAGGTTAGATATTTCTAGATTTGGGAAAGATGTCGCAGACTTTTAAAAGAAATTAAGGAACCGAGAAATAATATGCGACCAAAATGAAAAATAAACTAAACCGATACTAAGATTGGGTTCTTAGGTTAGATATTTCTAGATTTGGGAAAGATGTCACAGACTTTTAAAAAAAATTAAGAAACCAAGAAATAATATGCCACCAAAATGAAAAATAAACTAAACCGATACTAAGATTGGGTTCTTAGGTTAGATATTTCTAGATTTGGGAAAGATGTCGCATTCATTTTAAAAAATAAGAAACCGAGAAATAATATGCAACCAAAATGAAAAATAAACTAAACCGATACTAAGATTGGGTTCTTAGGTAAGATATTTCTAGATTTGGGAAAGATGTCGCAGACTTTAAAAAAAATAAGAAACCACGAAATAATATGCGACCAAAATGAAAAATAAACTAAACCGATACTAAGATTGGGTTCTTAGGTTAGTTATTTCTAGATTTGGTAAAGATGTCGCATTCATTTTAAAAAATAAGAAACCGAGAAATAATATGCGACCAAAATGAAAAATAAACTAAACCGATACTAAGATTGGGTTCTTAGGTAAGATATTTCTAGATTTGGGAAAGATGTTGCAGACTTTAAAAAAAATAAGAAACCACGAAATAATATGCGACCAAAATGAAAAATAAACTAAAACGATAGTAACATTGGGTTCTTAGGTAAGATATTTCTAGATTTGGGAAAGATGTCGCACACATTTAAAAAAAATGAAGAAACCGATAAATAATATGAGACCAAAATGAAAAATAAACTAAACCGATAGTATGATTGGGTTATTAGGTAAGATATTTCTAGATTCGGGAAAGATGTCGCAGACTTTTAAAAAAAATCAAGGAACCGAGAAATAATATGCAACCAAATTAAAAAAATAAACTAAACCGATAATAAGATAGGGTTGTTAGGTTAGATATTTCTAAATTTGGGAAAGATGTTGCACACATTTAAAAAAGAATAAGAAACCAAGAAGTAATATGCGACCAAAATGAAAAATAAACTAAACCGATAGTCAGATTGGGTTATTAGGTAAGATATTTCTAGATTTGGGAAAGATGTCGCACACATTTAAAAAAAAGTAAGAAACCAAGAAATAATATGCGACCAAAATGAAAAATAAATTAAACCGATACTAAGATTGGGTTATTAGGATAGATATTTTGAGATTTGGGAAAGATGTCGCAGACTTTTAAAAGAAATTAAGGAACCGAGAAATAATATGCAAACAAAATTAAAAATAAACTAAACCGATAGTAAGATTGGGTTATTAGGTTAGATATTTCTAAATTTGGGAAAGATGTCGCACACATTTAAAAAAAAGTAAGAAACCAAGAAATAATATGCGACCAAAATGAAAAATAAACTAAACCGATACTAAGATTGGGTTATTAGGATAGATATTTCGAGATTTGGGAAAGATGTCGCAGACTTTTAAAAGAAATTAAGGAACCGAGAAATAATATGCAAACAAAATTAAAAATAAACTAAACCGATAGTAAGATTGGGTTATTAGGTTAGATATTTCTAAATTTGGGAAAGATGTCGCACACATTTAAAAAAAATTAAGGAACCGAGAAATAATATGCGACCAAAATGAAAAATAAACTAAACCGATACTAAGATAGGGTTATTAGGTTAGATATTTCGAGATTTTAGAGAGATGTCGCACACATTAAAAAAAAATTAAGAAACAGAGAAATAATATGCGACCAAAATGAAAAATAAACTAAACCGATACTAAGATTGGGTTCTTAGGTAAGATATTTCTAGATTTGGGAAAGATGTTGCAGACTTTAAAAAAAATAAGAAACCACGAAATAATATGCGACCAAAATGAAAAATAAACTAAAACGATAGTAACATTGGGTTCTTAGGTAAGATATTTCTAGATTTGGGAAAGATGTCGCACACATTTAAAAAAAATGAAGAAACCGATAAATAATATGAGACCAAAATGAAAAATAAACTAAACCGATAGTATGATTGGGTTATTAGGTAAGATATTTCTAGATTCGGGAAAGATGTCGCAGACTTTTAAAAAAAATCAAGGAACCGAGAAATAATATGCAACCAAATTAAAAAAATAAACTAAACCGATAATAAGATAGGGTTATTAGGTTAGATATTTCTAAATTTGGGAAAGATGTTGCACACATTTAAAAAAGAATAAGAAACCAAGAAGTAATATGCGACCAAAATGAAAAATAAACTAAACCGATAGTCAGATTGGGTTATTAGGTAAGATATTTCTAGATTTGGGAAAGATGTCGCACACATTTAAAAAAAAGTAAGAAACCAAGAAATAATATGCGACCAAAATGAAAAATAAATTAAACCGATACTAAGATTGGGTTATTAGGATAGATATTTTGAGATTTGGGAAAGATGTCGCAGACTTTTAAAAGAAATTAAGGAACCGAGAAATAATATGCAAACAAAATTAAAAATAAACTAAACCGATAGTAAGATTGGGTTATTAGGTTAGATATTTCTAAATTTGGGAAAGATGTCGCACACATTTAAAAAAAAGTAAGAAACCAAGAAATAATATGCGACCAAAATGAAAAATAAACTAAACCGATACTAAGATTGGGTTATTAGGATAGATATTTCGAGATTTGGGAAAGATGTCGCAGACTTTTAAAAGAAATTAAGGAACCGAGAAATAATATGCAAACAAAATTAAAAATAAACTAAACCGATAGTAAGATTGGGTTATTAGGTTAGATATTTCTAAATTTGGGAAAGATGTCGCACACATTTAAAAAAAATTAAGGAACCGAGAAATAATATGCGACCAAAATGAAAAATAAACTAAACCGATACTAAGATAGGGTTATTAGGTTAGATATTTCGAGATTTTAGAGAGATGTCGCACACATTAAAAAAAAATTAAGAAACAGAGAAATAATATGCGACCAAAATTAAAAATAAACTAAACCGATACTAAGATAGGGTTATTAGGTTAAATATTTCGAGATTTTAGAGAGATGTCGCACACATTTAAAAAAATTAAGAAACCGAGAAATAATATGCGACCAAAATTAAAAAATAACTAAACCGATACTAAGATAGGGTTATAAGGTTAGACATTTTGAGATTTGGGAAAGATGTCGCACACATTTAAAAAAAGTATGAAACCGAGAAATAATATGCGACCAAAATCAAAAATAAACTAAACCGATACTAAGATAGGGTTATTAGGTAAGATATTTCTAGATTTGGGAAAGATGTCGAAAACTTGTAAAAAAAAATTAAGGAACCGAGAAATAATATGCAACCAAGATGAAAAATAAACTAAACAGATACTAAGATAGGGTTAGATATTTCCGTTAGGTTTTTTCTTAATTTCTTAATTTTTTTTTTAAATGTGTGCGACATCTTTCCCAAATCTCGAAATATCTAACCTAATAACCCTATCTTAGTATCGGTTTAGGTTATTTTTGATTTTGGTCGCATATTATTTCTCGGTTTCTTACTTTTTTTAAATGTGTGCGACATCTTTCCCAAATCTCAAAATGTCTAACCTTATAACCCTATCTTGGTATCGGTTTAGTTTATTTTTCGCTTTGGTCGCATATTATTTCTATTTTGCTTAATTTTTTTTAAATGTGTGCGACATCTCTCTAAAATCTCGAAATATCTAACCTAATAACCCTATCTTATTATCGCTTTAGGTTATTTTTTATTTTGGTCGCATTTTATTTCTCGGTTTCCAATTTTTTTCAAATTTATGCGACATCTTTCCCAAATCTCAAAATGTCTAATCTAATAACCCTATCTTAGTATCGGTTAAGTTTATTTTTAATTTTGGTCGCTGTTTATTTCTCAGTTTCTTAATAATTTTTTTTCAAATTCATGCGACATCTTTCCCAAATCTCGAAATATTTAACCTAATAACCCTATCTTAGTATCGGTTTAGTTTATATTTCATTTTGGTCGCATTTTATTTCTCGGTTTCTTATTTTTTTCAAATTTATGCGACATCTTTTCCAAATCTAGAATATCTAACCTAATAACCCTATCTTAGTATCGGTTTAGTTTATTTTTAATTTTGGTCGCATATCATTTCTCGGTTTCTTAATTTTTTTAAATGTGTGCGATATCTCTCTAAAATCTCGAAATGTCTAAGCTAATAACCCTATCTTAGTATCGGTTTAGTTTATTTTTCATTTTGGTCGCATTTCATTTCTCGGTTTCCTATTTTTTTCAAATTTATGCGACATCTTTTCCAAATCTAGAAATATGTAACCTAATAACCCTATCTTGGTATCGGTTTAGGTTATTTTCTATTTTGGCCGCACATTATTTCTCGGTATCTTAATTTTTTTTACAAGTCTTCGACATCTTTCCCAGATCTCGAAATGTCTAATCTAATAACCCTATCTTAGTATCGGTTAAGTTTATTTTTAATTTTGGTCGCTGTTTATTTCTCAGTTTCTTAATTTTTTTTCAAATTCATGCGACATCTTTCCCAAATCTCGAAATATTTAACCTAAGAACCCTATCTTAGTATCGGTTTAGTTTCATTTTCACTTCTAAAGTGCAACAGACAAAGAACGACTGACTTATGTTGGAAGTACTTCTATTGACAGTCTACCCCCTGATAAATAGCGGTCGGCAGCTGTGATCACAGAAGAGTTATGTTGTATGTACAATAGGCGGTCTCTGTACAGTATTGTTTAATTTGAAAGGCTCTTGAAACAATAACACTAGGTGTTTGATTACTCCCAGGACACCTCATATTTACAGGCAGGCCTCAGATATACAGGCGCCTCAGATTTACAGGCTAGCGCTACGGTGATATATGCAAAAAATAGCTGCACATTTGGGGTGTTTTCAGAGGGGCAATCCATTATAGCCAACGCTATTTGCTTTCTGAGCAAAGGGTGCTACACACTCAATGTCAAGGTTTTATAATGTTTTAGCTTGCCTGATTTTCCATCGAAAAAGCAATGCTCATCCTCCAAGAAGTGTCCACTTCCCTGATTCATCTGAAGGAGCATCTTTACCTTGTTTGTGCTGGTCTTGAAAACAAAGTCTGGTTTATCAGGATTCATAGAGCTCAAATTCAGTTTGTAAACATAAAATGTATCATGCTTATCACATTGCTTTTTGAATTCAATGACTGACTCCATGCTATCTTGATTATGATTGCCATTTTCAGATTTCGCACTTTGCTTAAGATTTGAGACCCACCTTTTGTCCAACAAAGGTTTTGCATCTTCCTCTATTTTTTCCCAGTCTTCACCACTTTTAATCGCATTTGCAATTTTCATTGTGGATAACTGAGAAGGTGTGACCTTTGGATTTTCCTTGAAGTACCCCTTTACTTTATCAGCAACAAGCTCTCTGGGTTTCACAGCAGTACATGTGTGCTCACCTTGATGGTAAATAGTGGCTGATGTTTCCTTGTACACAATGTAGCGCCTTGCAGGACAACAAGTCTTTGCAGCAACATGTCCACATGCTCGACAGCAAATGGACCCATCATTCTTCTCAAATTGAGTTTGGTTTGGATACCCATACTGACTCCAAAATAAACACTTTACGTTGACACACTTACTGCCTCCAGCACAATTTGAGTATCGCACTGACTTCTTTTTAAATCCAGCCCAGTTAGTAGATGAGTCTGGACCCCAAGGTCTTCCATCTTTTACAGCTGCTATTTTTGGCAAAGTTGGGTCCAATGGAACTTCGTATGCACAGGTGCCATCTATATCATATGGTATCTTTTCACACGATTTCACTTCAACTTGGGAAAACTTTGAAAACACCTTTGACTTTGAAGAAGCATCGCAAAGGGAATAGTCCATTTTCAAGTAGCGGAGGAATACCAAGTGTCTTTTTCTTATTTATCAGTCTATTCAGTACAGCCCAATATGCCTTTATACCTAACTTGGGGTCAACTAGCTTATGACCTAATTTGAGGTAATATGTTTCTTTAGCAAGATGTATCATTTTCGATGTTTCATTGCGTACCTCTTTAACATGCTTCCAGTCCTCTTCCTTCCTTCCACCATCGACAAACTTTTTAAAGACTCTATGTTTGCGCTTAATTGCTGTTTTGACATCTGGAGTAATCCACGGGGCATCTTTGTCATTGAATTTCAAAGTCTTATTAGGGATATTCGTGGAAAGAATAGAGCATAAGTTGCTTGTAAAAAGATCCGTCATTTCATTTGGTCCAAGTCCAGCAAACCGAGCCCGCCAGTCAGTACTATTTACTCCACTTTTAATTTTTTCAGTATCACTTTTTGCATAATCCCAAACGGTACGCTTGTATGGGGGAGGAGGGGGTATAGAAACCCCCAGCTTGCCACAAATTATTTGGTGTTGACAATGTTCATCTAAAGAAGGATTTACTGCTGATTCTACGAATAAATTGGGTTGGTCAGTTATAATAAGATCTATGCAGGACATGTCTTCGTTTCTTATGTTCGTCGGCGTATCTATTAGCTGATGCAAACTGTTGGTTTCGATCAATTCATCAAGGGCTGTCCCTCCGGATTTTCAACATCCTGTGCCCACCACTGGGTCGATCTGCAGTTAAAGTCTCCAGTCAATATCAGTGTATGGGGTCGTTCGCTTTGCATCCGGTTCAAAGCTATCTGTAGTTTATTTATAAAGTTTTCAAATTGCTCACTATTTTGGCTCAGGCTCCGATAAATTGTAGTGAAGAGAATTTTCTTGCGTGCTATCATTATTTCAGTTACAACCATCTCTTGCAATGTTTCAAGATCTTTTCTACGTTTTATTGCTAGCCCTTCACGAAAGTAGACACAAACTCCTCCAGTTTTTGTGTCACTTGGGTGATCATTACGATAAATCTCTTTGCTGAAGCCTTCAATCTCAATCTCTTCATTGCTAACCGTACTATTTAGCATGGTCTCAGAGAAAGCCATGACGTCAAACCGATAAACAGAATTGTATGCTTCAAGCGGTGGAATCTTAAAACCTCCTCTAGCGCAGATACTGTTTAAATTCCGATGAAAAAATTTGAAAGACCTATCGGTCTGAGGGCCAGGATTAGTTTCAATGTCCCCAGAAAGTAAAAGTAAGATGTCCAGAGGACCATTTTCTCCCACATTTGTGTACTCTAATAAGTTACCCATGAGCAGAGCCAACAGACTACAATTCAGTCTACTTAAAATGAATTTGCGGCAAGCTGGGAATTTCCGTATGGAATCAATCACACCTTTTGGGAGCTGCAGAAACAACAGGAATGCAAAGTAAGTTGTAGCTAGCAGATATGAAGTTGTAGTTATATAAACATAGGGTCTTGAGATTCAAGACACATAGGGAGACGAGCAGAAGGCCAAAGTTTGCGGAGGGGAAAGAGCTCAAGCAAAGCAGCAACCTGCAATGAGCAGGGTATCGTTATAACTGACATCCAAATGAGGAGGTACAAGTAAGCAATGGAATGTACTGCGCAAACAACAAGTTCTGCAATATTAATGTTTAGACAGCGTGATTGATAATGAGTACGCCATGCGATCCCTGCACGCCACTGTTCAATCCCTACCGGTATCTAGCACACACGACAAGATCGATCCCTTTGGTCAGTGTGACTTTTGATTGAAATTGCAAAAACAAGACTTTTGGTAGCATTGTTTCAAATAAAGAGCAGCGTTTGTAAGAAAAAAAGACAATCACTGAAAAAAGAAAAGATAAAAGAAGTACGATCAGAAAGTAAACTTTCAATCGTACAAGAATCATGGTTTGGCTTCCTTTGAGATTAGGGTTTGAAGTTTTTCCATTATCAATATTTCCAGTATTGAAATGGCTCACCAAGCTTTTGTGTAAAAATGCCACCAAGTCCTATGGGAGACCTGGTCGGAGTTTCCCCTTACTTGAAAAAAAAGGAAACAAAATAGAGAAATCAACACAAGTACGAGGATAAGGCCAAGGGGCAAATCAACTAGGAAAAGGACCTAGTACCTTCCTAATAAAAAAAGAGAAAAACATTTAGATCTGTGTGAAAAAAAGTTCATATTGAGTGGATAAATCTTGTACGGTCCGTTTCTCAGTTAGATCTGCCCTCTGATTACTTAAAATTCATTCAACAAATTATGTAAGCTTGTCTTCCAAATTGCTCACTGAATTAAAAAGATAAATTTACCGTTTTTTAGTTTTAAAACCAAGGAGCAGTTTATATCTGCAAACACAAAATCAGCATCAGTGCAACTCTTGACAAACTCTTTGGCCTCTCTTAAAACACCCAGTCGTTTCCGCGTAAGATCGAGCCTTACCTTGATATCTCCAACCTTTTTCTTATCCTTTCTGTTCCGATAAACAACTGTCCGATCTCTAAACGTTTTGACAGAGGTAAGGACTTTTGATCGAAGGTTGTCAAAGGAACATGCAACATGGTAAAAACATCGAAGGTAAATACCACAAGCTATCACCCTGAATGTGATGGACTTGTAGAGCGTTTCAATCATTCTCTTACAACCATCATTTCAATGTATGTATCGGAACACCAAAAGGACTGGGATCATTTTATACCTTATGCTCTGTTTGCATACCGTTCATCTATACAGGCAAGTACGAAAGAAACACTGTTTATCTTATGTACGGGAGTGATCCACGTCTCCCCATTGATGCTTCACTTCTAAAGGCCCAGGAATTGTACACAGATACGGATGATTATCGAGCTGTTTTAGCCGATTGATTCCTGGAAGCACGTAAGTTAACCCATGATAACATCGAATTAGCATAGCAGAGACAAAAACAACAGTATGATAAAGGTACAAAAGAGATTTTGTATGATGTAGGACAACATGTCTGGCTGTACACCCCTAACAACAGGAAAGGTTTGTCCTCAAAACTAATTCATAACTGGCATGGTCCATGCGGTATCTTGGCTAAGAAATCGCCAGTTAACTATCTGTTAGATTCTAATGATGAACGTTCTTATTCGCATGTAGTTCATGTTAACCGATTAAAACCTTTTATCTCACCAGATATCCGTCCCAAACAAGATTTGTCTGATGACTTTGATGACCACCTAGACCAGGAGAATGTTTCAACAGAAAACGAACAAGCTGTATCAGAAAGAGATGCAGAAGATGAGCAAGATCCTGCAGAGCTCGCAGTGAAGGCAATCCTTGACAAAAAGATCGTCAAAAACAGATCAGGACGCTGTCAGGCATTATACCTGGTTCAGTGGGAAGACGAGGACATAGAGCCGTCATGGGAACCTCTACGCAATCTACACTGTGGTGAGTTGTTGAAAGAATTCGAATCTTCCTTGTTAGCTAAGAAAACTAGTTAACTCGTACTGGATACCGATTTATGAACTCGTGTTTTATTTCGCCAAGAATCTAGGGTGATTCTTTTTCCCTACCCCGGGAGGGATGTAATACTGGTAACATTTTGGGATACTCTCTGCTATTACTTTTCGCATAGTACTCGCTAGCATACCCCGCATCGTTCAGAACTGTGTACTACAGTAAAAACCCGCGTATAGGAACCTAGTGATTAAGAACCTACAGTCTGAAAATTCTCAAATTAGACCCCCAATATATAAGAACCCATTCATCCTGAAATTGGAAATAGGTTCTTATTTGTGGAGATCATCAAACTAAATCAAACTCTAGTTACTTTGTCATTGAGCCTATACGTACTGATTCTGTCATATGTGCAAATTGCAAAGAGCTCTAAAGATACTTTGAAAGCTTTCATTGTATTCTGTAAAATTTCTGATTCTTCCACAAACTGATGTTTTGAATAAGGCGTCATGAACTAAGTGTCCCTTAACTGACAGTAAATAATGGGCTTGAAGTTTCAATCTGAACGAAAGAAATACCTGGAAGCCCTGAATGAAATAAGAACTAATTTAAGAACCTGGACAGCCTTATATCCTACTAAATACTCAATACATAAGAACCTAATCAGGCTGAGTTGCAAAATTGTAGGTTCTTATATGCGGGTTTTTACTGTAAGAGAGAACAAAAGGTACTAACGTTGTCTGAAGATTGCCATATTAGGCCATGTTAGAGTTAAGCCCGTGCTCGATATTTGCTTATGCCCAGTTGCGCCATTTTGTGTAAATCTGTTGCGTCGTCTATGACGTGTCGCTATCTGTATTGAATTAGGCATCCCCAGTTGCGTCAGAAAGGCATCTAGCCTAATGCGTGGAATCCCCCTGCCTTTGTTTATTTAGTTTGAAAGGATTTGCCCTACCTAAGCTGTTTTATTGCAAGGTCACGATTACCCTGTTACCCAATATGGAAACATTGAACTTTCTTGCGTGGTGTAAACCTTATTTGGAAGTATTGCACCTTTTCGTGTAAGACTGTGGTGCAACATTCAAAACATTCTAGGGATTATTCACCCTTTTTTGCCCCAACATTTTAAACATTTTGAATTGATTCAATCTGGGGGAAAACGAATTACGGAGTTCTCTTGCAGAAAACCATGAACATCATAGTTTTGGGCTGGGTTTTTAGAGTCCATCGTTTATATTTCTGAAATGATTTGTTTTAAACGGGCCCACAGCAAACAGTTCCAGCCAGTGAAGATGGGTGGTTGCGTATTGCTTAAACAACTGCCAAACTAATCACCATGACAACGATATGAGCAATTGTCACTGAAGCATGCAAACCTTTTTTTACCGAAAGGCTATTTCTAACAATGAAGGATGCTGAATCCCTACAAATCAATTCAAAAGTTTTCGCTCAAAACGTTCAACGAAACAATTGAGAAACAATACAATGACATCATTCTGAAAGAGAGCCAAAAAAAGGTACATAGAATACTGATAGATGACCACTGTCAAAAATTGAAAAGGTCAGTACAATAGTGTCTATCCCAAAGAAAGGGGTGAAGGAAGTGATGGGAATTCTGGTATTGGAATTCTGAAGTTTCTTATTGCGCTCCTTTTGATACCCTTTTGATTTTCAGTTTTCTTTCGGAGAGAGTCTGGTACCCAGGGTATCCTTTTGATGGAAAATTTTCCAACATCACATGGAATACAACGGGTATTTCACTCCCAGAAAAAGATCTTGTACGCATTTGGCAGAAATGCTTTCCAATTTCCAATTTTTTCATCAATTCTTGAGCTTTTTCATCAATTTTTTCATCAATCCCTCTTCTGTCATTGGGCAAAATCTGGAGTGGCGGGAAAACTCTTGACCTGACGTGAGCTGAGGCCGTTGAGTAAAGTAGGATTGCTCTGCAGTTGGTTATTCCTAGAACGTCTACTAAAGCGTCCAAGATTCAGAAGAAATAGCCACTGAAAATAGCCACTGAAGGGACTCACCTTACCAAAGATGGTGCCACAAGTGTAGATCCGTATGGACTCGGTGAAGCATTCTGTTGCTTCCCGAGTAGAGATTTGCTTGATCTGCATTGCTTTGCATACTACGCAGAAAGGGTTATCTAAGTCAGATATTTGGCTAGCAAATTGCTTGAGGTATCATACTGGACCAACAAACGCCATTCTGTCAGTGAGGTTGCAAGGAAATAACCAGGTATATGTTGAAAGACATATTTCCCTCTATCTTCTGCTTTTTGCATGAACTAGATAGGCTATATATGCACATATTTTTATAAGAAACGCGACTTTCAGATAGCTAGAAAATTAAGAAACTCCAGTACTGGAAAAGCATATCTTAAGCAGCAATCCATTTTGACAAACGAAATCCTTAACATAGTTTTATTTTCTTTTCACTGGTTTCCTCTATCAAATTACTTGGAAGGTACTTGAGTAATGTCTAAACATTGTAAAAGCTGCAAAATACATAGTCGAAGAATGTTCACGAGGGAAAAGGACATGAATTCACATACTGTAATAGCTGTAATAAAACTTTTAAGAAGCTCGTAAGAAACTCTGAGTACTCAAAATCTGATGTTTTTAAGAAGCTTTTAGTACTAGCCTAAATTCTTAGTTTGTTTAAAAAAAAGTAATTGAGATCAAACTCTTTCATACCGGCAGCATATGACTTCAGTGTCCCATTCTGCAAAACAAGGTGAGCAATATTCATGTTGCAGTGAATTTTCATTCTTTATTTCAGTGAAGAAATCCTGTAAAGAACTAATGGAGGTAATGGCATCGTTATTCACTGGTAGATGCAATCCAATGATTGAAATTAGGTCACTTATCGCATCCTGCAATATATTGTGACAAATAGCAAATGCCATTAATAGGCCTGCGTGATCTGCTCTTTTTATTCTGGAACCGCTGAAGAGCTTATCAGAGTCACTTTCATCTCCTTCATTGCCTCCTTCCTCAATGCTTTCATCTCCTTCATCTCCCCCATCGCTGCTTAATTCCGTGATACCATCATCGCTATCAACATCCTCATTCACTCTGTAGTTTTCTTTATTGCACACTCAATGGTAGGAATCCTCAGGTCAGTGCTTGGATTGGCTTTTGATTTTATGATATTCCTGCTACGTTGTTCAATTTTTTGAATCTTGACAACAATCATGGGAACAATGTGATTTGGCAAAGAAGAAAAGCAAATGTAACTTTTTCGTTCCCCAGATGTCATCCATAAGGTTCTGACAGGATTGCCATTTTGTAAATTTTCTCCGGGAAGAAGCTGTGCATTGCAAAGTTCAATGACATTCTTTCTGCCATTCTCTGGAGAGAATGAGTGAATGGGGAGGCCTAGAACACTTGACAAACCCATGAAGCAATTAAAGAGACTCCAATGACCATTAACACAATTCAGGGATGCCTCAGATTTCATGGCATCAGAGAAATTTTGCCTATGACAAGGAGGTCATTTGGACTAAATGTAAATGAACTTGAAAATAATGTTTCCATAAGATCCTTTTGGTATGATGTTACCAAAAGTGTAACAAAATGAGGATGAGATGCATAAAATTCTGAAAACAGGAACAGTTCAGCAGATGTCAATGCTCTCAGCAGATGGGATAAGTCTTCAGAGCCAGAGATTGCCAAAGAACACAAATTGTATAAACAATTGAGATCTTCTGAAGACCTAGTTAAATGAAGTAGTTGCTTCAATTGGTTGATTTCTTTTATTATTTGTAAGATTACTGATTGCTGATGAAGGCTTATGCCGAAACATGTAAACAAATTTGTATGCTTAATACGCTTATTCCTAAGCTTATGAGCAATGATCATGTTATACGTATGTATGCTTCTGATGAGGGCTTAATGCTGAAACACGAAACAACAAAACATGCTCCTGTCATGGTGTAGGGCCAGGAATGTGAATGATGTCAGATTCCTCCAAAATTTCATTGCACTTAAGTGGTGCAATGCTTTGTCAGAGAATTGTTTGCTGTGAAGATCTCAGGTTCGATCCCAGTAAGGCATAAATAAATGATTCAAAAATACATAGCCTTGTGTAAACGTTTTGACTTGTGTCTTTGTCATCAATGCTTCTCAAATTCTACAGAGGATATCAAATATTGCTATCTTCATGGTTTCTAGTAAGATATATGAGTGAAATGTCGGTTATTCATGAAAACTACCTGTGTACATATACAGTACCTCAGAAAAGTAGAAGTCATTCAGTCATGGAGAAATTGTTCGTTTGTGAATTTATGAGAACTACTTCTTGTCAGGAAGTTTATCTTGATTTTGAGCTAAAGTTACTAAATGTGTTCTCTTCTGCACAAAGATACACAAAGCCATAAGAACATTTTCCTATTTCACTGCATCAACACAGCTCTCTTGTGACAAGGCGTATGACGCTGACTCACCATGAATACCCAGTGTATTTGGTCGCAGGGGTAAAGTGGGTAGCAGTTGTAGCTGGAAGAAAACTGTGAGCAGAGGTTTTAGCTATCTAAGTTGTTTGCGCTACCCATTTTACCCCAAAGTTACCTACTTTGCCCCCAGTTAACCTAACGATAAGAAATTTGCTGACTTGTGCTTTTGATGATGCAACTAATATGCTTGTTGATCCTTATCACATGTTACAATAACAAAGAGAGAAGAGCGGGTCTATTTACTATGACTCCACATCCTTAATTAAACTATTGAAAAAGAGGGACTGGTTTAGAATCACACACCTTGTAGGGGCTTGTTAGGGTTCAGTTAGGATCAATTAGGTGCAGCTGAGATTCTACCGGGTGAGCCAGAAAAAAGTTCCCACTTATGAAAATTCATAGCATCAAGAGTACTTTACAGATCTGAACGATTCGAATTCTAGTTAAAAGCCAAAAGATCGAAGTATTTTTTTATGATTTTTCTGGCTATCTTACGATCACTAGAAATGTAGGTAAATTTAACTCTTAGAAAATTTCATGGTTGCAAAATGACTGAAAAAGGGCCAAAAACATTGATCAAATCATAAAGGACTCCTCGAACAGAACAATGGAGAAAATACAATTTCTCACGGTTGAGAGCTATCCTCGGTACACTTATTGCCATGGGATTTAAAGTCCATAGTATTTGTTTGAAAGCCTACGTCTTGTAACTCTTGAGAGTGGTGAAAGGCCCATTGCCTATTGTTCTATTTGAATAGAATCCTTACGATTTGATTTATGTTTTAGGCCATTTTTCAGTGATTTTGCAACCATAAAGTCTTTGCAAAGTTAAATTTACCGATACTTCTAGTGCTGGTAAGACGGCAAGAAAAATCACAAAAATACTTCATTCTTTCGGCTCTTAACTGAAATTTGAATCATTCAAATCTGTGATATACCCATGGTGCTATGAATTTTTTAAAGTGGGAACTTTTTTCTTGCTCACCTGGTAGGGTAGTGCCAAAAAGGCTAATAATCACAAAAGGCAATAATTTATAGTCATCCAATAAGAAACACAATAAAATTGATTTAACTAGAAAGGTTAGAGCCAAAAAGTAAACTTGTTAAATCTTACAAAAAGTCATCAGCAGCAAGTAACCTAGCAACGTTCTGTCCCGGCGGGTGCAATGTTAATGAAAACATGACACCACGCTCGTCCATGATTTCACTGAGAAAGGGGTATATCTGAGGCAAAATCCTAGGACCTAGGATCTCAAAAAAGGGGGTATTTTCCCAAAAAATTATCCTAGTTTCTTCAAAAAGGGTTTGTTTCATAATCTTTGGTATATTATGAAACATCCCAAAAAGATTTCAATGCTATGTAATAAAACATCGCATGCACACAACAAAATTGCTTACAAGAAGTTCTTGCATTCTTTCACTTGTCGCTCAAGAAATTGATACCAGCAATTGAAAAAATTTTACTGTTTTTTTCAAACTGTGAAGATGTTTCCAGTTTGAGAGTTACTAGGTTTGCTATTGATTTTTGATGAACAAGAATTGTTTTATGAACCATATCTAATGAAAACTAGGAGATAGTTAGGAACAAAAACAAGCTTTACATTATAAAAAAATAGATTATTTTTGTCTATATCTCAATTTTAGACTTCAAGATGGCAAAAAGAGATAACTTTTCTTTGCTGTCTTCATTACAGATGTTTCCTTCCTCTCAGGCAGATATCCCAAACATACATCCAACATGTAAATTTCATAAGAAACTGAGAATCATTAGAGCCAGCACTGAAAGTTTCTTGAAATTATTGGATTTTGAGTTCTCATAATAGTTTCTAGCAAGCTTCTAAGTGAGTTGATTTAAGCTAGTTGATTGATTGAATTTGTGTGTTGCACCTGGTAGTCACATGATTTCACTGCCATTAAAGTCGTGATTTCACATAGAGGATTTGGACAAAGCTCACATTTCCAAAATTCCCGTCTGGCCTGTCATCATGGAATCAAATCAGTGATTGCATTTCTTCTCATGGCCACCATTTTTACTGATGGCAAACATTGCACAAACACATATGAAAGTTAAGTGTAGCCCTCACTTACAACAATAGTTTCAAGGAAAATGCCAACCATTTTGAGCCAATACTGCCAAAACATAGATACAGGAGCTTGTCTTTCCTCATCAAATCTCCAAAGTTCCCTTTGCTGAGTTATTCATATTCATTGAGTTGAATTTTTTAGCCTCCTTTCCCTGCTGCCTCGCCCATTATTGGCCCATTCAGATCGGGCTGGGGAGATTGGAGACGAGAGTGACTGCTGGAAGATACAAAACAAGAGTAGGTTTTCTGATAAACGCGAGACCAAAGAATATAATGCTTTTGCCTGGCCTTAAACCATTTGCTGCGGCGAGTTTTATGGGACTGTACCATTTTCTAATAAAGAGATACCCCAACAATCCCAGAGCCAGTATTTCTGAGGTGAAATTTCTTCAGACTTCAGCGATACTTATATAAAGGGGGGTTCCATCGAACATTTTCCGTGATAAGGGGTCTTTTTGCCAACTAGAAAGTCAGAGAAAAGGGTATTCTATGAAATGGTATGGACGAGCGTGGTGTACCTTTTGCTACCGCATTGCACCCACCGGGCGTTCTGTCGAGGCTAAATCTTTTACGGTTCCATTGATATCAATAATTTTTGTGGTGTATAGTATCATTATAACATAGTTCATGGGACTGGTAGCCTCAGGCCAGGGATCGGCTGAAGGGTAAGGGTGGTTCCAGGTAATATCCGTAACCCCCCCCCCCTACTCGCATGCAGCTGCCGAGATGCAAAAATCCAGGGGTTGGGACAGAAATCAGGAACAATCCAGACATTCAAGTTGCTGGCAAACTCTTCCATAGGTCAACATTTTCCTGGCATCTTTCCTCTGAAAAGTCAATGAAGCAAAATTGAGAAGATCCACGAGCGAGGTCTTAGAATTCTTTACAATGAATCTACCAGCTCGTACAACTATTTACTTTCTAAAGCTGGGAAATGCTTGATGAAAATCAGCCGTCTCACAACTCTTTGTATTGAAGTTTATAAAACTGTATCAAAACTAAATCCACATTTCATGCATGATATTTTCAAACTAAACAAACAACAAGGTCAAAAAGAAACCCAAATGCATTAACTCATCACAGACCAAACCAAGTTACATTTGGGTCAAAAAGTCCCCTATCATTAGGACCACAAACTTGGAATGCTTTGCCCAAAGAGATCAAATTAGTTGAAAACATTCCAACTTTTAAGAGAATGATAAAACAATCGGATAGGCCAACTTGCGGCTGTAATATCTGTTAAATATTCCATTTAGATTAGTTTCTAGTAGATTAATATTAGAAGCTAGAGTGAAATTGAATGCAAATAAGATGACAAACAAACATAGGGGTAGACTGTGTGTAAAATTGAAAAATCCGGACAACCTACAAGGCTTGAAATTACATTGTGGGCCTTTTATCTGGATTCAGGGTCCTATGGATCCAGATTATTTCATTTTGAAATCTGTTATTTAGTTATTTGCTCAAAGAACAACAAAGTTGTGACACAATGACGTTGTGATCATTGGTTCAAGGTTTCCCATACCACATCCAGCCTCTCTGGCAAGAATTAGGCCTAGGCGTTAGGCCCACATACCTCATAGCTGCCTATTCCCTAACCACTGGTGTAAAATTCTCAAGTTTGGTTAACTTTCTTAAAACGAAGAACCATTAGTTGATGGGCTCTGATGATGTTTTGTACTGGCAGGAAATCCAAATTCAGAACCTTCTTGAAGAAAAGAACTGCATCAGTCCAACAGTTTCTGCGTGCATACAGATATCAAGATGACCAACAATCTGCAGAAATAAAGAAGCTTTGGTTGATGCAGTAGAAGTTAATGGAGGCAAGGGATGTTATTGAATTATGTGATAGGAAACCAAGGAATGTTGTCTATACCTGCACCTGTAAAAGAGAGTCACTGTTGTTGAGTCAGCAAAAAAAAGAGAAAGAAATAGGGAACCATTCTTTTCATCCTTTTACTCACACATTTTACATGAAAAAAAGGATACAGGGCACAGAGACCAAATGAGATGAGCAGCAGATGAACCCATTTGCCTTCTTGTGTTTTACTTTTTGGTCCGGTTGATACACCAATTTGCACAGACAGCTCAATACTGTAATTTGATAGCTCGTTATTAGTCGTTAGGTCATTATCAGTCATTAGGTCGTTCCACGGTTTACAAGGACCCCACCACATGAACTTCATTGTCCCCACCATCACATTGATAATGATAACAATGCAAAGATAAGAATGTTTTAGCGCTTACGATCCACATCCAGTTTTCAGTTGCAGTTTTCAGTTTTTATTGATTTTATTGATATCTAAATATATGATACAAATATATACGAATGAATTTACCTACATCAACTAAAACAATCAAAATACACGACAATCAACTAATACAGACAACTACAAAATACACCACACCAGACACCAAAGAACAAGAAAGGCACAATACAGTACAGAACATAGAATGAGCATAGGTTTCAGAGGCAGCCAACAAGACTACATCCGAAACCCATGCTCACATGTATTTAGGTATATTTGTCTATGGAGGAGCTCTCTAATAGTTAAACTAATTGAGAGAGAGCCCCCCCCCCCATCTAAAAACTAAAAAAAAACAAAGAAAAATTAATTCAAAAATGAACGCAAGACCAGAAAATGTCTCCAAAGAGTGAGATAATTAAAGAATGTTTCCTCAGTTATGAAGGTGTAGAATTAAAGACCATAGCCATTTGCAAGAAATTCTTTCAATTTTGATTTGAAAATATTGAATGAAACTGACATTTTAATAAAAGTGGGTATGCCATTCCAAAGTTTACACTGCATAGAATTTTGGATTTGCAATGCATTTACAAATATTGTAAATTTCATGAAAATACCATATTTGATTTTACCTAATATTTACAAATTGTAAAGGTCTCAGCGATCTTTACAAATTCTGTAAACTCCATGAAACTTTATGTAAAAGGTGTACACTGAATTTACAGTTGCATGTAAATGTCATTAATTTTATACAAATGCTGTGTTAAAACAGTGTTGAAAAGAGTGTTGTCTTTTGCTCCATTTTCATTCGTCAAACGCTTTATTACCTGAAAACAATCAACATTCGTCCATTGGACGGGATTTTTTCAGTAGGGGCCAACGAGTGAAAACTAAGAAACCTTTCCACTTTTCTTATTGCAAGAAGCGCTACTTTGATCTTCATCGACTTGCATTGAAAATGTGAGGTTGTATCCAATCCAAATTATTTGTTTTGAAAAGAAAATGAGATCTATTGAATAGCAGAGTTCTATATAGCAATAATTCACAAAAATTTCCCGTAGCATGGCAATGAAAAGACAGGTATATTAATTCTTGTAAGAAATTCTGCCCTGAAATTTCTAATATCGCTGCTTAACTCTAGTTGCAGTTATTTATTTTTAGAAAATGAAGTTTACGATTAATCATAATTCATGGAGGACCGCTCATATAACTAATGTAACCAATACGAATCCAAAAACTACGCTACAGCAGGAAGTCATAAACAAAGATTATACTTATTATTTAGGGAGCTGGGGTGATTCTTAAAACCCTTTGCAATTCAAAATAGACAAAATTTAGCTTTGCTAATTAACCTTTTAGCTACTCTGCAAAAGGCCTGGTTCGAGCGATATTCTTATACATTTTCACATGCGGAGTTCGATCGAGTGGCGCTAGGGCTTCTATCATGCGTGTCTTGTTGGCGATTTATCATAAAGACAAGGATAACTTCAAATCTTTTAGTTGTGAAAAAAAAAACGTTGTTTGAATTCAAGCTAGCCTGCGTGCAGACTCTACTGATGTCTTTTCAGAGAGGTTCTCCTGTCTGAAAAGGGAACAGTAGAGTCTGCACGCAGGCTAGTTCAAGCAAGAGGGTTCGAAAAACTGAATAAAGGATGATGGTTCAAGCAACCAAGAGAGTTCAAGCAAAAGGCTTCAAAAAACTGAATATTTTACTCAATCATTCTCTATTTGAATCAGTTATCGGTAGATTTTAGCAAGGCGATGTACCCTGTGCAATAGGAGAGATCACTTTGTTCTAGAAGGAATCATTATCAAAGGTTAAGCAAGAATGACAAATCAAACAAGCAAACACATTTAAGCTCATCTGATGCAGTGTGACTAGCCTTGACAATGAAGCATTCCGCATATCTGACGAAATTTTCAAGGAAATTTGTTTTTTAATTATGAGAGTCGATAGGGTGAACCTTAGGAGGGGGAACGAAAATTCACTTGAGTGAGAGTTACCAATGACTTCCAGTTACAGGAGCTGCATTACTGGTGATGTAGTGAATCTTGGGGAAAATAATGCTGTACGAGCTATTGAGGAGTTCGAGTTAAACTATAATGGAGACTTTGAGGTCTAAATTTGCAAAATTTGTTGAATCTTTAATCCTCTGCTTTCTAAATAGTTTGTTAATGAGAAAGGTGATAATGATCTTTCTACCAGGAGTAAATCGCCACCTAAAGATCGTGTATACCCTTTTTGAAGAAGTTATACACATCTTGCTTTCTTATTTCCTAAAATAATTATTTCAATTTATCAAAAAAAATACCTTTGAGAAGTGCTTCATCATGTAAGGTAATCGAAATTTAACAAACAGGTTTTAAATACTAATTGCCCGATCTCTTGGGCAAGTTATAATGATGTCCTTGTTAAATAATCTTCTCTGTATTTTAACAAATTTGCTCCTGATTCTCTGGACAGGGATGAACGAAGCAGCCCTGGCATATCGTGCAGCTGAGAATACCAAACTTCGTGAGGCTTTCCAAAATAATTCTTGTAGTTTGGAACTGCTGTGAACCAAAACACCTTAGCAATAAGATGTTGCTTTGGCTCACCATCGACGTTAGCGATATGTAACAGAAATTTCTCAATGACTCCAGGTCTAGGTTGTGTAAAGGGATCAATGACTGACTGTATCCCGCCATCGTTTCCCGCCCAAAATGCCATTATGGTACTAGATCTTTTACTACGAGAATAGCAGGATCCATAGATTTCACCACTGGCATAGATATACTGGATGGAAGTGTAGGAAATGTGAGCATTGATACAAGAATCAGGATACAACACTTTATACATTTCCAGAAGGTGGGTTTTTTCAAGGTTTGTCAAAACGAAATGCCTCTGTGAAGCCGGATACGTCATTTGCGATAAATCACTCCAATTCCCAGTTGCCAATGCAAAATTTCGAGAAGTGAATTGCAATTGTGAGAACAGTGTTTGATATCCCATCTCTACAAGAGTTCCTCTATCCTTAGAACCACTGAGCCTATTCAATATGTCCGAAAAATCTTCCCTGTATTCAGCGGGAAATGATGCATCATGGCAGCAGCCATCTCTCAAAAACCGATTCATTATTTGTTTTTCTATTTGACGCTTGTTGGTTGGTAGACTTCCGAGGTGGCTAAAAAGCTAAAAAGCCAAAAAGAGTAAACAGGACCGTACTCCTTTAGGCATTCTGCAAGATGTCCATGTAAGTGCATGTTTGGGGTGACTCTCTCAGCGCCGTACAGTCTCTCAAAGGATTTGCAAAATTCCACCAGTAGGCTATCAGCTATCTGTATGTCTGCTTCAGTTATCACTTTTGAGCACAGGTATCTGCAGGCGAGTACAAATTTTCTCCAACATTCCAAATGTTGATCTCTAATTACGTCCTTGAGAGCGTAGATCGAGAAAAGTAGAGTCCAATTTTTGAACTCATCTGCCGTAAATTTATTAAATGCAGTAATAAGCTTCGTGGGTAGCTTTCCGACATCACTTGCTGCTTGAATTCCTTGGAGCTTCTCGTCAATTTCCTCTAATTTTTTGCCATCGATGATTTTTTCATTTTTCCAAAGGTTGAAAACGTGCTTGGCAGTGCCCAAAAACAGATTGTGCATAGGGTCAATAACGGACATCCTCACACACGAGAAATGAGGTAGCTCAATCAATGCAGAGTACCTTGTCCCATATTTTCGTTCAAGTTCTTCTTTGTCTCCCTTGCTGCGACATTGCTGAATTTCCCTCATTTCTTCTCGATGCTTTTCATCAGTTCGCTTTTCCCATGATTCTCTATCAAAGCCACCATATACCTTCTCCCCTATACCTCCAGGAAATGATTTTTTGCACTTTGAACATCCTCGTGTAGCACTGTGGCCTAAAACATGAAGGATTTGGGATGATATCCAAGTACACACACAATCTTTAGAAGGAACGTAGGTCTGAGGCTCATAGCAGATTTCTTGTACATTTCATTGCATTTTATTTACAAAGGTTGTCTCGGGTTCCTCAAATATCAAGACTGTACTAAAATAATTCCATTTTTGCCTCTAAAATTCTTTCCCTGTACCTTCTGGCTGGATTCAAGACAAGATTCCAGATATTTTACAATAATATTTGAATGAATGAAAAAAGCATTGGTGCAAATAATGATGCTTTCTTGACTAATTTAACTCAGATTTCAGAATCCCATATCAAAAAAATGACCTTAAGGTAGTTCAAAGCTTGTTAAAAGCCATATTTATATGAACAAGGTACGTGTTAAAATGGCACTTTGTAACATAGGAATAGCAGCAAGTTGCTTCCGGATGAATACATTCATACTGCTATAACGTAGAAAAGAGAGGCTTAACAAAATAATCAAATAAAACATATATCAAAAATATTTCTTACCTAGAAATCCAGATAATTTCCTGCATGCTGGAATGTCACATCCTACGCAGAGAAGGGCTATTTTGTAGATAATCTGAGTACTTTCTGTTCCATGTGAAGAAACGGTAAAGCCATCATTCCAACCTTTTTTCAGTTCTGCAACCAGTGGCTCTATAAACGTGTTCGTTGGAGGCTCATGTTTCATATAAGGTATAATCCCAATTAAGATAACGTTTTTTCTTTTGAATCTTTCTGTGCGTGGTAAGTTCAAACAAACCATGTAGAGAACCCCAACGGAGTAGTTAGAGTGCTTATAAGGATTAAACCAGTCCAAATTCAACATCATGCCAAGATTTTGCGGAGACTCTTGAAAGAACCATAGAAACTCTTTCCAAACACGGCCGTCATAGATATCCTCATATGTATTATTTGGAACTCGTCTTTGTTTCCACAATTGGCACATGTCCTCAAAATATGTTCGTTTATAAAGACTTTCAATGCTTTCCTCTAAAGACTTGTAACAGTAAATTTTGTAAGGAACAAGAACTTTTTTCCCTCCAGGTGTCACAGTCTGCTTCATTAATTCAGAGCGGCAATGGCGTCTTAGATGTCTTGCCCTGTGGTTTGGAAATGCGACAAAATTGCACTTTGAGGGATATCTGACTCCTCTGTTTGTAAAGTAGCAGTCCTTTTTCTGGTATAATTTAAAACATGAAGGACAAACAACAAATTTTTTGAAAGAGTTTGCTTTAAAGCCAAGAAAAGAGTGCAACTTTCCAATTGTTTTCGGGAATCCATTCGCCACTGGCTCCAAGAATGCACATTTGCTTGCAAGAACGAACAACAAAGAACTAAGGAATAGCAATAAACTTCCTATGGCCGTATCAGAAACTGCATTTGCTGTTTGCCAGTGTGCAATGAACAGGCACAGCCATCGTAAAACTGTTGCTGCAAATACCGATGGCTCATCCGGTTCAACAGCAATTCCTTGCTCATCTGCCTCATTCTCTAGAAAATCTTCAATGTTTGGATCATACACGAAAGCATTTTCATCATCAAAAATATCGGCATCGTCTTCTGACGGAAGGCTCTCTTCATCGACAGTAGCAGGTAGGTCAAAGAAACTTCTCAAATCACTTTCATTTAGGTTGTTCCGTTGATCAAGTCTTCTTTGAAAGTCTGGAGCCCGTTGGGCAGATAGATTCGCTGCCTCGTCAGCGCTGCTGTTTGAGTCATTATTGTCTCCGATGTCTGGACTTTTCTCGTTGCTGGTCTCCATTCTATAATCTGAATCTTCACTGGAATCCTGTTTTTCTTTGCGCATTTATATGTTCTGGTACTTTCATCAAAACTGATTTCCGTATGGCGCTTGAAAGATTTGTGGGAGAACGATTCATTACATCCTTCGCAATTGATTCGCTTGCTTATCCTACAATAAAAATGACAACCTAGATCATTGTCAGTAAGTAAAGTGTAACTAACTCCTGTTCCCATCGTGACAGAAATTGCCAGTCAATAATGAATGAGTGAAGTGTGACGCGTTTGCCAATTCATTTTTCTGTCAGTAACTACCGGGTGTCCCAAAAAAAAGTATCCGGATTTGGTCGACCCTAGCGATAAGAATATAGCGTGAATCAATCCGAAATGATTTTCAAAACATACCTCGAGAGCCAACTTGAACATAGATACCTCGTTTGTTGATATCGGTGCACTGAGAGTGAAGATATTAATCTTCAAAGGACAAGTTTGCCTCCACCTCCAAACCAGAGCTTTGGCGCTTTGGCCTAAGCAAATTCTTGAAGCTCTGTGAATAAAATCAACAAAATTTAAAGACGGCACAACAGATGTGTTTTCCAAAGTACAGTTCATGTGAGACCTATCGTCAAGGGAGCCCCGAAATCAGCTTCATTGATCTCAATATCAACGATTTATTTAACGCTTACTATTCACCGGTGAAAGTACTCCCTTGAGCATCAACGCACTTTTGACATCGTCGAATCATTCCTTGAAAAGAATTTGTTATCAGACCTCTCGAGATCAGGTTGATCATCGCGTATCTTCGAAGCTGATTTCCCGGGTTGGTCATCAACAAGAGAGGAGATATCTTTTGGCCCCCAAAAGATCTCCAGACCTTCCTGTCGTGGCCCCCGAGAGATCTAATAAAAAATTCTTCTCAAGAAATGATTCGACGATTTCAAAAGTGTATTGATGCTCAAGGGAGTACTTTCACCGGTGAATAGTATGTGTAAAATAAATCGTCGATATTGAGATGAATGAAGCTGATATCGGAGCTCCCTTGACGACAGGTCTCACATAAACTGTATTTTTTAAAACCCATCTGTTGTGCCGTCTTCAGATTTTGTTGATTTTATTCATAGAGCTTCAAGAATTTGCTTAGGCCAAAGCACCAAAGCTCTGGTTTGGAGGTGGACGCAAATTTGTCCTTTGAAGATTAATATCTTCACTCTCAGTGCAGCGAGTTCAACAAACGAGGTATCTATGTTCAAGTTGGCTATCGAGGTATGTTTTGAAAATCATTTCGGTTTGATTCACGCTATATTCTTATCGCTAGGGTCGACCAAATCCGGATACTTTTTTTTGGGACACCCGGTACATAACTGGTTTTTTAAGTTTTCCTGTAACAACTGCTACAAACCCAATCGTTATCATTGGATAAACACCTGAAGAGAGCCTATATAACAGCTTTTATTTCTTGTGCTGTGCTTCATTGATGTTAAGCTCTCATGTCGTCTATGAAGTAAGTTTCAGAAAGATTTCAGGTAATGTAGTGAAAAGTTCATAGCCACTGTTATTATGGATAACGGAATTTAAAGCAACATGACATATGAATAGGGCCATAAAAAGACTAGATTATGAGTAATTCACCACTTTGCCCAATCAGAATACCGTAGCTGCTCTTCCCAAATTACAGGAATAAACGACACACTCTTAGATAACAATGCTTAGTTCGAGAAAAGTAAAGAAGTGCAAAAATTAATGTTCTTTATTTATGATAGGTTAAGTAATACTCTGGCAAGTTATTGATGAAGTGTTCAATAAATCTTAGAGTTGGTCTTTCACAGGAGTCTTGTGACTGACATTTATCTGCTAAGATCTTCAAGTTTCTGGAAGACTTGCAATCTCCAAACCTAGCTATGCCATACTGAATTAGATAGCTAATACTAAATACATCACTGTAAGGACTTGGCGCGGATAGGCAACTATTAACCTCTGGGGTAATCCAATAATGTGTTGATTGCTCCCTTTTCTTTGGCTTTCTTTTGGCATTATGCACAAAACATGCTCTGCCAAAGTCAATTATGATTGCTGACCAATCTTCAAGGTTCACAAGAACGTTATTTGGCTTCATGTCATTATGCAGTATGCCAATTTTATGCACACCAAGCAAGCCTGTTGCAAGCGAGCAGCAAAAACGTAGAAAATTTGCAAACTGCATCTCAAACTTCCTGTCCTGTCCAAGCACTCTGCTTAAAGTTGTCGACTCATTGTTTTTACCGACAAAAAAGGTGACAATGCTGACAGGCTTTCCATTTTCATAAATTGCCCCGTACAAATATTGAACATTCTTTATCTTCATGATGCGAAGGAAGTACAGCATCTTCAATTCGACGAAGAATGCTTCTACATTGTCGCGATCGTCTTTTTCTTTAATTCTTTTTACCGCAACACATGTACTATAAGCTCGATTAACCCTCTTTAATATGCCTCCATGCACTATGCCATAGGAGCCTCGGCCAATCTCATAATTGATCTGTAGGTCAGAGGACATAAGTTTCGTTTTCTCGATTAATTCACTACTGGAAATGCAAGCCCTCTTTTCATTCATTCTTGCGACACTTGCTAATAGTTCGTCCCTTTCCTTCAAGATGAATAGACTTTCCTCCTTTGTAAACATTTTGTCAGACAGTGAATGACCTTCTGTTTCTTTGACACTGTCTTCAACTATCACACTTTCTTGGATAAAATCTGTTTGGGTTGTTTTGTTTAGTTGCGTCTTTGTTTCTTTTCTCTCCAGTTCTATGTGATCTTCTCCTTCATGTTTCTTCTCTTCGCTGTCTTTCGCAACCCTCTTTTGAGCTTGATTTCCACTATTGCATTCATTCTTTTCATCCTTGTCATCTAAAGACTGACTTTCTGAAAGCATTCTAATTTTGTAATATACATTTTGGCGGTCCCCCGTTCTCTTTCTCTGATTGGAACGTTTCACATAAGGATGAATGCTATTTATTATTCTTCCTATAAAATATACGCTGATGTCATCCCTTTGAAGATCAGATCTGCATTTCTCAGCTACTGCGACAGTATCAACTCTACCACTGTCATCTGCCACAATATTGTGTCTCACCCTGAATTTAGAAGGCCAATAGAGGCAATGAGAAATTTCGCTCCTTAGATCAATAACAACGATACACAATAACAGCGTCCCCATTATTCTTTCTTTAAGGTCAGGATGGGAACATTCGTTGCTTGGACAAAACTATTTTAATCACACTAAGAATTGTTGTAAATTGTAAAAGAGTATGCTGCTACCTGTCAGATCCTAGCTATCATTGTGTTACCCTTGGAGCTTATTGCTAGTGCCTTTAGGACGCTGATTGCAAGCTCCAGCTACTTTTATATGTGAGCAGACCAACCACAAATGATATCCAATCCATTGGAGTAGCGAGCATCAAAAGCTCTACTCAAAATCAATTCCAGAGCAAGTTGTCTGTGCTAGGAGCCCTGGGGGTACTTCCATGGTGGCCTCAAAGGAGGATCCGATCTGGGCTAAAGACGGTCACAGCATATGCTTTTACAGGACCCCAAATGAGATCCATAGACCCAATATTGGGTCATTCAGTAGCAGCAAGTAATGGAAATTTTCTGCAGTTTTCCATAATTTTCTATTGTAAAAATTGATGGAGCATGGCTGAAAAAACTTCAAGTCATTGATGACTATTGCCATGCCATGAAGTGCGGTGAGTTGAAATATTATGCACAATTGGCCAGAAACCTTAAAATAACCCCAAGTGGTACCGTGTGTTTGACAAATAGGGCCATTTCGCAGGCATTTGGCAGGCATTTGGTAAGACCCTCAAACTGACTGGACCACTTTGTAAGGCTATAATGGAAGTACCCCATCCCCCAGCCGTTGTTACGAGCTAAATAAATCTTTACCTACTCCACATCTCCAATATTCAATAAATGAGGCAATGTTGCAATTAGCTGCTAAATATGCGTTGATTGAAATAAGATTTACAGCTTTAGGTGGATGGTGTAAACTGTTAAGCTAAATGCATTGCTTGATGTATATCTAACGTCTATCTCATATCGCCGACATTTTGCAAGAGTATTCTTAGAACTTAGAGCCTTAAAAAGGCTTCCAATACACGTATTTTTTTGTAAGAAACTACTTACAAGAAACTCAGCCTCTCAGATCTCCACACAGTTTAAAGAAACTATTTCATATTTTTCTATATTCTCACTTGTTTCCTCCATCATATCTCACAGGAAGTACTTGAGCAATTCCTAAATATTGAAAAGGCTTCAAAACATCTAGTTTCGAAATGTTCAGGGGGGAAGGGGGTGCAGATCTGATGATTTTAAGAGACTCCCAGCACTTGCAGATTTTCTTAGTTTCTTAGAAAGAAAAACCGTGCAGTTTTAGAGGTGCACGTAAAGAGGCTTACCAGCGAAGTGTCTCAGCCTTCCGCCTTGCATTTCTTTGTCTGACTGTTTCATTGGCACTAAAAGGTAAGTTTGATGTTTGTATAAAACGATCACTGTTGCAATTAGAATGGCAATCCAGCATGCATGCAAACATATAAAGAATAATATCTTCATCTGAAGCCTCGTACTCGTTAAAGATACACAGTTTTTACGAGAAGCTGCTGATAAGAAATTCAATTCAACCTTCCCATCGCCAACAATTCAACCTTTGTTAAGGATTTTGTTAGGAAATGTAGCTAACTGTTCAGAAATGTATGTAATATATGGCCCCTATAAAAGATTACCCCTGCCCCCTTATCAACATTATCCATGGCCAAGTGAACAAAGAATAGAAATGTCTGTCCTATATGAATGTGATTTAAAAGTTTTTTCAATTACATCGATTGTCTATAAATAGAAATAATCGATAAGGATTTTCTTTAGAAATGTAGGTAACTGTTCAGAAATGTAGGTAATATATGGCCCCTATAAAAGATTACCCCTGCCCCCTTATCCACATTATTCATCGCCAAGTGAACAAAGAATAGAAATGTCTGTCCTCTATGAATGTGATTTAAAAGTTTTTTCAATTACATCGATTGTCTATAAATAGAAATAATTAATAAGGATTTTGTTAAGAAATGTAGGTAACTGTTCAGAAATGTAGGTATAATATGGCCCCTATGAAATATTACCCCTGCCCCCTTATCAACATTATTCATCGCCAAGTGAACAAAGAATAGAAATTTCTGTCCTTCAGGAATGTGATTTAAAAGTTTTTTCAATTAAATAGATTGTCTATAAATAGAAATAATTAATAAGGATTTTGTTAAGAAATGTAGGTAACTGTTCAGAAATGTAGGTAGAATATGGCCCCTATGAAATATTACCCATGCCCCCTTATCAACATTATTCATCGCCAAGTGAACAAAGAATAGAAATTTCTGTCCTATATGAATGTGATTTAAAAGTTTTTTCAATTAAATCGATTGTCTATAAATAGAAATAATTAATAAGGATTTTGTTAAAAAATGTAGGTAACTGTTCAGAAATGTAGGTAATATATGGCCCCTATAAAAGATTACCCCTGCCCCCTTATCAACATTATTCATCGCCAAGTGAACAAAGAATAGAAATTTCTGTCCTTCAGGAATGTGATTTAAAAGTTTTTTCAATTACATCGATTGTCTATAAATAGAAATAATTAATAAGGATTTTGTTAAGAAATGTAGGTAACTGTTCTGAAATGTAGGTAATATATGGCCCCTATGAAATATTACCCCTGCCCCCTTATCAACATTATTCATGGCCAAGTGAACAAAGAATAGAGATTTCTGTCCTTCAGGAATGTGATTTAAAAGTTTTTTCAATTACATCGATTGTCTATGAATAGAAATAATTAATAAGGATTTTGTTAAAAAATGTAGGTAACTGTTCAGAAATGTAGGTAATATATGGCCCCTATAAAAGATTACCCCTGCCCCCTTATCCACATTATTCATCGCCAAGTGAACAAAGAATAGAAATGTCTGTCCTATATGAATGTGATTTAAAAGTTTTTTAATTAGATCGATTGTCTACAAATAGAAATGATTAATAAGGATTTTGTTAAGAAATGTAGGTAACTGTTCAGAAATGTAGGTAGAATGTGGCCCCTATAAAAGATTACCCCTGCCCCCTTACCAACATTATCCATGGCCAAGTGAACAAAGAATAGAAATTTCTGTCCTATGAGAATGTGATTTAAAAGTTTTTTCAATTAAATCGATTGTCTATAAATAGAAATAATTAATAAGGATTTTGTTAAGAAATGTAGGTAACTGTTCAGAAATGTAGGTAGAATATGGCCCCTATGAAATATTACCCCTGCCCCCTTATCAACATTATCCATGGCCAAGTGAACAAAGAATAGAAATTTCTGTCCTATATGAATGTGATTTAAAAGTTTTTTCAATTAAATCGATTGTCTATAAATAGAAATAATTAATAAGAATTTTGCTAAAAAATGTAGGTAACTGTTCAGAAATGTAGGTAATATATGGCCCCTATGAAATATTACCCCTGCCCCCTTATCAACATTATTCATGGCCAAGTGAACAAAGAATAGAGATTTCTGTCCTTCAGGAATGTGATTTAAAAGTTTTTTCAATTACATCGATTGTCTATGAATAGAAATAATTAATAAGGATTTTGTTAAAAAATGTAGGTAACTGTTCAGAAATGTAGGTAATATATGGCCCCTATAAAAGATTACCCCTGCCCCCTTATCCACATTATTCATCGCCAAGTGAACAAAGAATAGAAATGTCTGTCCTATATGAATGTGATTTAAAAGTTTTTTAATTAGATCGATTGTCTACAAATAGAAATGATTAATAAGGATTTTGTTAAGAAATGTAGGTAACTGTTCAGAAATGTAGGTAGAATGTGGCCCCTATAAAAGATTACCCCTGCCCCCTTACCAACATTATCCATGGCCAAGTGAACAAAGAATAGAAATTTCTGTCCTATGAGAATGTGATTTAAAAGTTTTTTCAATTAAATCGATTGTCTATAAATAGAAATAATTAATAAGGATTTTGTTAAGAAATGTAGGTAACTGTTCAGAAATGTAGGTAGAATATGGCCCCTATGAAATATTACCCCTGCCCCCTTATCAACATTATCCATGGCCAAGTGAACAAAGAATAGAAATTTCTGTCCTATATGAATGTGATTTAAAAGTTTTTTCAATTAAATCGATTGTCTATAAATAGAAATAATTAATAAGAATTTTGCTAAAAAATGTAGGTAACTGTTCAGAAATGTAGGTAATATATGGCCCCTATGAAATATTACCCCTGCCCCCTTATCAACATTATTCATCGCCAAGTGAACAAAGAATAGAAATTTCTGTCCTTCAGGAATGTGATTTAAAAGTTTTTTCAATTACATCGATTGTCTATAAATAGAAATAATTAATAAGGATTTTGTTAAAAAATGTAAGTAACTGTTCAGAAATGTAGGTAATATACGGCCCCTATAAAAGATTACCCCTGCCCCCTTATCAACATTATTCATCGCCAAGTGAACAAAGAATAGAAATTTCTGTCCTTCAGGAATGTGATTTAAAAGTTTTTTCAATTACATCGATTGTCTATCAATAGAAATGATTAATAAGGATTTTGTTAAGAAATGTAGGTAACTGTTCAGAAATGTAGGTAGAATATGGCCCCTATAGAAGATTACCCCTGCCCCCTTATCAACACTATTCATGGCCAAATGAGCAAAGGATAGAAAATTCTTTCCTTCAGGAATGTGATTTAAAAGCTTTTGCAATTACGTCGATCGTCTATAAATACAGAACATGAACAAAGATTTTATTAAGAAATGTGTGTAACTGTTCAGAAATGTCGATATGGTGTAAAACTGAAAGGTGCGCAATCTTCCCATTTCAAAGTAGTCAATGATCATGGTTCTGTCTCGTTTTTGCTTTGCTCTAAATCAAAGATATTTCTTACCTATCATTAGCCTCCAAGGCGGCCGTTTCTGTAACCTGACCACTATTGCCCGTGGCTTGCTGGAATGTGAAAGGACAAATAAATTTTACAGAGGCAAGAAGCGACATGTATTTGACACAGGCAAAGGTGATGTGGGACAAAGTCCCGGGCTGATGGGTACTTGCTCTACAAACACATGGGGAGGTCTGGCTGGAAAATCTGAAAATGCTACCATGCTCCAAAGATAAATTCCTGGAAATGATATCCTGTTCAGCGGCGTGTTCCGGTACGAATAAATCATATGAGTGTCCCCCCGAAACAAACCATGGCGCTGCCGTGATTTCTTCCAAATAAAGAAACTACATCTTATATTGAAGAAATCACTTTTTCTTTTTATAGACGCTATATGGCATGACTCACACAGAGCTATAATTCTGGTAGCAGATTGGCATGATAAGAACCTTTGCTTGCACGTTTGTTTGTTTTGATAACGAGGTCAAAATTTCACTTCAAAAAATTATTTGACGAGATACATAAGAATTCAAAGTTTTAGATCCTCGTTTGAAAATAAAAGATCCTAAAGAAAAGAATTAAAGGTCTTACCATATTTTCGGTAGCTGGGTTATTGTCGCTGCCTGAATTCATTAGGTTTCTTTCCAAATTCATCTCGTTTCTCTATAGGAAGTAAATAGAAATACATAGAACATGAGGTAATTCTTACATATTCACAGTAATGATTTCTAGCAAGAGATATAGATATGATTATGAATATATGAATGTAAATAAGGCAGCTTACACCTTCTAATACATGTAGTTTCTATATGAATCTTAATTCTAGGATTTGTTATCTGGCTTTAACTTCAAGGAAAACACTCCTAATTACAGTGGGAGGGATAGCATTAAAGGGTCAAGCTGACCTAATTTTCATAATAGTCCCCGTAGAGAAAAAGAATAGGAACAAAAAAATCGAAAAAAGGAAGGTACTGTAAGTGTTTTTAGTACAATACAAGCTCAGCCATTTAGCTATTGCTAAAAGTACTGAGGCTTCTAACACATTGACAGAAATCTGACTCAAAACAATTTCATAGTATAGGATAGCAAAACGTTTTTGCATGACGGGGAACATTTTACCTCCAAGTTCCCTAGCTTACTTGATCCAGGAAGCCTGGCATCTTCTTTTTGGAGTATTTGCCTCTAGTTTCGAGTAACAATTTTATTAATAAAAAAGCATGCAGAGAAGAAAGCAAATCAGTTCAGTTCAACTTGATGCATTAAATAAAAAGATATGAGTTACCTTTGATTCTTGTGTTGCTCTGTTCGTTTTTCTTTTCACTGGAAGACCTCTCTGTTCAATGGAGAATACCAAACTTGGTAGTCACCATAGGTGTGTGTTTTAAAACAGTTTCTGCCAGCCATTATTTATAAGAAAAATTTTCAATCACACTTTGGTAGAGATTTCCAATTTCAAGAGTGTTAAACGCGTCATTTGGTTACCCTACTCCTTCACTGCGTCATGACATATTTTACCCCTTTGATTTTACCACTTTTTCCTTGATTACTATGACTAACCTTTTTTGCAGTATAAGTTTCAGCATTACGTAGGTATTGCTATTTCCTTTCGCTCATATTCACCCTTTGCTTTAGTATTTGTGTGGTTGATTTGTCTGCCGAATCTAACCCACTCATGAAATTCCCCCATTTGTCACTTCCCGGTTTGCAATTATTGTTCCTTTTCACTTTGGTATCATATTCCACACATAGTTTCTTAGGTCACGCTTACACGGACCGATACAGTTTTGTCCCGCTGGAAAGTTGTTACGGTTCAAGAGCATTTACAGTGCTCGAAAACAAAATTTTGCTCACAGTGTTGCGGCTTTGCAGGAACTGTGTAAGTTAGAGACTAGCATAGGAAGCTTCCAACAGGGGGGCTGAAATGGCTGAAAAATGCTAACACATGTTTTATTTTGTCAAATTTCCTCCGACGTGAATCCAAAACTTATTCCTCCGACGGGGGGCTAGATACCTCCAACAGGGGGGCTGTAGCCCCCCTAGCCCTCCCCTGGTGCCACCCCTAAAGTGCTTTCACTCTTTTGATGATTTTTTGACTGTGATTTGTTTCAAAGAAACTAGGTATAAAAGTAGTTGCTACTAAGGTTTTCTAAAATTTGTGGAATTGTCACCACAAAAAGTTTTCCAATGAGCTAGTGCAATGATTTTAATTTTTCATCTAAAATGTATCTGAATTACTTTGAGAAAGCCTACTAGTTCTTTCATTTAGGAACGAAGTCTTAACTGGCACACTGAAGCCTTTCTATGGGCAAGCCTTTCAAACTGTCCCATCTGCAGCAGATCCTGTTTCAACCCATCTCTGCTGAGGCGGCTCACTAAATTATTCCTGCGGAGACGGAGACGGTCCTTTGTTTTCTGAACGCACCATTGCTTTTCCCGCCATAAATTTCTGCTAAATGTCATTGATCAAACGATTGCATTTTTGGTTCTTGCAAACTATCGCACCTTCAGTCTTTTGGTCTCAAATGTTATGACATTTGTTCAGAAAGTACATCGCAACTTCGCGGGAAAGGGGAAAATTTTATCATATGCTCCTGGCTGTTCAAAGAACAGGTCTGACCCGAACTACCTCATCCATAACCGAATTTCACTCCCGCAATTCTTCCTAGAAAAGCTAGCTATCCGTTGAGTTTTCTCAGGTAATTTTAGTCGTAATGCAGAAGTTGTATTGTATTGTCAATTCGATTTTTAATTTGAGTGGATGGAGTGGAGGGAAAACCCAGTCATAGCAGTATTTGAGTTGCACGGCTAACTTTTCAAACTACAACTAAAACTACATGAACCGTGAACCAAAATTTCCTTCTTCCTGTTGCAGCCCGACTTTTCAATGCCTAACTGTACTCATAGATGTTTCGCAAGCGCCATTTTGACATTTGAATTGCGCTATTTTGCATGGTCCTTCGCTTGGTATCCTGTTTCACCTTGTCGGTTGATGCTTGGCGCGGCTTTGGATTCTTGCTATTGCGTGACATTCGTTGTGTTCCTGCAAACTTGTAGCTTGCTAAAAGGGCCTCTATCTTCAGAAAAGAAACTGCGAGAACTGCTGCAAAGGATAAGTATTGTTTTACGTTATAAGATACTCGCGATGTGTCCTTATTTAACTTTGAGTAACTTTGCCATTCATTGAGCAATCAGGCTAGGCCCATGGGCACAGCAAACCTCCCTCAAACCAGGTCTGGTACCAAGACAGAAACTAGGGTGAAGCTTTTCGAGCCTCTCGATATTGGAACATTTTGCGCAGCCTGAATGTAGGGTATTCTAAGTTGTGTACTTCTTGCTTGAAGGTACCGATTAAATTTTCAATTTTCAAAATTTTTCGAGGGGGATTATTGAGTGAGGACATCCAACACAGATGTTCCGGAGTTTTGTAAGTTGTTGAAATTTTGAGCATTGCGTTGCATTTGAGAATATTTTATAGATTCTATGCTCCCTTCCTTTCCAAACCCTGTTCCTGTGACAAAAATGCTAGCAATTGTATTTTATGTACATCAATGATCAATCATTTTAATTTTGTGTGAAGGAGGGAATTTCTCATTCTCAGATAAAAAAGGAAAATTTTGAGCCTAAAGTAGGGACCATTTACTCAAACTAATGCAACTTTCTTTTAAAATATGTTTTGATAGTGTAAGACTTGCCTTAGAATGCTGAAGGCAAAAATACAAAAGAGATTAGATTTACAACCATACTTGAAGTCATCTTGCAAATTCACAAGCAATGTTATAAAACTCTTTCAAATATATATATTGAATAATTTTCTTTTTGTTTGATCAGCGATATAATGAGTGCATCATCAATGAACAGCAGTGCATCATCCTCAAGTTGTAGCAGAAGGGCAATGAATTTTTGTGGAGCAGTTAGCCAAAATACAAGCACTGGTAGGGCATTTTTAGTCTTGAAAATAATCAATCCTACCATTGTCCATTTTCTCAAAATAACCATTGCAGAGAAGTCTCTTAGCTTCCTCTTTCCTGTATAAACACAATCTTTCATTGTTAAAACCCATGATCACAATGAGGATTGCTTAAAGTTAATGGCCCAGTTTGCATTCTTTGATTTTGGCGCGGGGAAGCTCATTCTGGAATTTTGGCGCATCTGAGGGTTGGAGTTTTTTGTAAATTTCATAAACAAACTACCAAAGATGGTGTTATTACAGGGTTATGGCGCGGCTATGGCTGGAAGCAGTTGAAGTGGCGCGGGGAAGATCTTCCCCGCGCACTACAAAGAATGCAGACTGGGATGGAGCCAAGAAGTCCAAGAAAAGGTTATCTATAATTAGAAGAAAGAACTTAATACACACTATTGTTCATCCAGCTGAATGAATTCCATGCTCAACTTAAAATGACTTTTTCAAATGCAATAGAATACAATAGGCCAAATTTAGGCATGCACATGCAGTTCCTGAAGTAGCAACAGTATCTCCGTCAGCTAACTTTAAGTTAAATATCTCCATCAGCTAACTTTGTTAGGCCCTGGGCCTGCAGGCCCTCAGACCAAGCTCATTTCCAATAGTTTGAATTAGTTTTTGTTCACATGTTTTTGTAAGAAACTTAGAACGATCATACTGAAGTTTTCTTGATTTGTTTCTAATTTTTTGAATGAAGTTTTGAAATTTTCGCACTATGTCTCAGACATAATGCTAGTCTAGAGTTACTTAAAATTTTGGCCATCTTAGTACTAGTTTCTCATTATGACTACCTAGAAGTTAAGCTCTGGAATTCTGCAAGCAAACACATCTTTCACCTCATCCTCTTTAATCAATTATAAGTTATATGTCAAAATTGCAACTCTTAATTTTCTGTAGGATTTAAAGTCTGGAGAATTTATGGCCCAAAAGTGATATTTGTAATTTGGTTCAATAATTATTTTGCACAGAGTTGGATGACATAGACTTGGACCCAACAGAGTTACGATTGCGAGCACACAGTTCCACACTGTCCAGTTCAAGGGATGATGATGAAAATAGGACATTGTCTCCAGGACACCATGAAGAAATTGGTATTCCAGTTCATCTTTGTCATAATTTTATATGATTTTGCAGTATAGTACTGGCTACACCACATTAACATGGTAAAAATTCTCTAAAATTCTTAAGAATTTTGAAAGATCTTACTCTCTGATAAGAATTAATGATGTGGTATGAAGGGCTGTTAAAGTTTTTCAACTAGAACTATTAAGATGAAAATGCTCTCATGGATTCTTGAAAATTCCTGGGCATGAGCAGTTTTGATTTGTAGAAAGCTTGTACAGTACTGCATATTGAGTGATGCCTGAAAAAAGTTGTTAAAAACCATTTGTACTTCAAGATTGCATGTACACTGTTGAAACTAGGGTCCTTAACATAGTTTTGTTACAGAGACATGCCATATCTTTTTCCTACTGTACTTTCTGTTCTTCTAGCTGACACGTTTAGGTGACCAGTGTCACACAAATACATTCAAGCCCAAATGGTGAAAGGGCAACCCTCTCCTTTATCTGAAAATCTTAAGGATCAAAATTTCTTTTCAAGGAAATCCATTGTTTTGTACAGCCTTTCTTTGGTTCTTGATTTTCTCATTTGTCAATTTGAAAAGTTTTGTGATTTTGTTCTTGGTCAGTTTCCACTTTACAGTCTTGTGATCCCGGGGGGGGGGGGTACTTCACTATGGGTAAGACGGGGATGTGCGCCAGTTTTGGGTAGTTTTTGGCCTGAAAATTCTGGGATTGGGGTATCCTTTTATTGGAAAATTTCTGTGATTGAGGTATACTTTCACTCGGAATTTTCTGGGATTGGGTTTACTGTTACACTCAAAATTCTGTAATGGGTGTTGAATAAAAGTACAACTGGATAAATCTTCGAGCAACACGTGGTCAGTTTCAGGTGAACTGATTTCAAGTATTTTTGTGTTGAAAAATGTCCTCAGATCAGAACCTCGTTCCAATGGCCACTTGGAACCAAAATAATCGTTCCCGACCCTCAATCCCTTGTCCCTTTGACGTAGAATTGTTTTTATTACTTCTTCGATTGGGTATCAATATCTGACATATATTCTGGGATTGGGTATCAATATCGGACCAAATTTCTGGGATTGGGTCGTAACAGGAATCCTTGCGGCGCACACCCCCGTATGACTTTATAGTGAAGTACCCCCCCCCCCCCCGGGCTTGTGATACAGTTAATTTTGATGATTTTGTTTTGATCAGTATCAGTCCAAAGTTCTGAATCTTGTGCAATAAGCTATTTTTATTTGGGAATCTCAGAACCTTTGATGTCTAAGCTAAAAAGTGAAGCATGACATCCCCGTATCAAGTTGTTTTTGGTTTACAAAGTTGTATCATGGCAAATACGTGCAAATATACTATTAATCCCTTGCTAGCAAATATTTTCATGAGACTGGAAGGTCTTGCACATTTTAAAATGATTTTTTAGACAAACGTACAATCTTTCATATATATATAGATATAGACATATATTAAGTTTTATTGTTGATGACTGTACAGTGTGAGGGTAAACTTGATCGTGAAATAGAACATTTTAAACCCCTATGCAATTTTCCTAATGCTGTTTCTATATGCTGTATGCCCAAATTCATCCACTATACAATATATAAGTTGCTTGTGCTTTAGTTTCATATTTAAGTATATGCTTGATTATTTGTGGCACAAGGGAATTTTTGATAAGTGCCTACTGTCAAAAGGGAAATATTTTATTACCATTGGTCCCACCCCCACTTGTTTAGTATCATTCCTTAGTTATAGTTAGAAATATCATGTGCTATGCACATGTGAAATTGGCTGCTCATGCTTTTGTTTCTGTTATCCATTTTCATAACATCTATTATTATTCCTTTTTTATTCAGATAATGCAGTTGTTGATCGGGAAGTTTTGAGGCAGCTAATTGTGACACAAAATGAGTTGTTAAAAGCTCAGCGGCAGACAATAGCTAAGTTGGATGCTGTGATGGCCACCAGTGGTAAGAAGAAGCAACCTGCTGCGCCGGCTGTTTCAAACTTTGTGAAGGTAAAGGCAATTGCTTATTATGAATAATTACAACTGTAGATCCTGTCCTGTAAGAAATTTCAATTGATAAGCTTAGGTGAAGGTTTCTTGACTATAATAAAGCATATATACTATGCAGGGTGAGTCAGAGTGAGTCTAAAAACATGTATACACACATTTATGTTGTATGCTCAAGATCATGATACAAATACAATAACACCAATTTGAAAACTTACTCTGAGTTACCTAACTGAGGGTTTAACTTGAAGTATTCCTGAAAGCTGGCCTCTGTTAGCGAATCCTAACAACATGAATTGTTGTCTCTGGTCTGTATTTCAATTATTGAATTGATGAAATGACGTTTTCCTGCTTTCTTATGATACAGAAATACTTGAAATGTTAGTATTAAGAAGTCAAATCCACATGATTTCAAACAGGCCAATTTTAGCTGTTTGAGCCTGTTAAGAAATATGGCTTTGGCTAATTTCTAGTTTAGAGAGGAATCAATGCACCTAAGACGATGAGAAAATCTTGAAATTTAACTTGAAACTTCAGAAAGTAATGGAATCAAAATTTGCAAATTGGTTGCAAAAGTTATCCTGCACAATTTTTAATACAGGACACATCATCTGACTCACTCAATGTTATTACAACAAAGCAGAAACTGCATGCACATGTGCAGAAACTCATGACTTTCAACCCACCCCCCTCACAGCTCCCTGCAACAGATTCAAATTAGGCAGCACTTGATAGTTTCTTCCTTGGGCCTCAGCTCTTGATTTATCATTCCAAATTCTTATTTATCCAAACACTTCCTTATCTTAGAGATTGCTCCATTATGTCATTTTTTACAGTTTCTGCTCTGCCTATTATTAACATTTTGTTTCCAGTATTATTATTCTTGGTATCCAAAGAGGGCCTTTCAAATTGAGGAAATAGCTCTTTGAATTACTTTTGTGCAATGGTTTTCATTAATTTGAAAGTTTTAAGGAGATTTCAAAAAGGCTAAATATGTGCAACTGTGCATGATTGTAGGAAGCTGTTCTATGATCACGGGTTTTAATACATTCTATCTATTCATGATAATACAAGTATTCATCATGTTCATCTCATGATTTTTTTTTACTTTACTCTCATCTTTCTACTAATTCACAAGAATTTAGTGCACAATGGCTACAAAGAAGCCCTTGGAAGAGAATGTGCTGAATGGTTGGTTGAAAAAGGAAAGAGGTAATAAAAAGATTGTACCCCCATTCACACTTGCAAGATAACCTACTTAAACTAAATCAGGTTATCAAGTGTTGCATTCTAATTGGTCAACTCAACAAATTGAATGTATTGGATTGGTTTAGAGTTAACATAGCTTTTTCCCTGGTTTGGCAAAATGTCGGTGTGAATGGGTGGGTTATTATTTTCATCTTTCTTGTATCTTTAACTTTTTTCTTGTGAAAAGATTGCTTGACGTAATTCTCTGCTGCCTATGATTAACCAACAGTCAATTTGGAACATGAAGTTAGCTTGTTAACTGATGGTGTAAGATTTACAGCATGGGAGGAAGTATCTGTGGAGAAATTTTTGTGCTCTATTTACACAGGCTTACTAAAAGCCAGTTCATAGATCTGATGATAGATGTTGTTCACATATGACAGAATTATTGTATATGTTCATTTCAGTATTGATTGCCAAGAAAACATAGCCACAACATCATTCATACGGGATTATGCCAAAGGGATTTCAGCCAACATATCAGATGATGTTTTACATGGTATGGTACTGTTCGTAGCAACACATCTTTTGGTTAACAATAAATTTGTTTGAATAATTAAAGGGAATGGGTCCATGTAATTACTGCTGTTTTTTCTCATTGACAAAATATGCTGACACAATTTTGATGAAGAGCCTCAAAAAGCCCACATTGATTGGTAGAATTTGACTGATCACATGCAAAGTGAAATTTATATTTCTAAACTAGGCTGCATGCTGTGGTTCAGCCTTGGAAGCTGCATTTATTACATTTGGCTGTCTCATTAGCTCATTTGCCAAAGTGATCACATGAAATATCACATGAAAGTAGCAAAGTCGTTGTACTTATATGGACACAGTACCTATGGCATAGTGAATCAAATGCAGGCTGTTCCTTTCAGTAGAGCTAGGTATGACAGAACTGTCTTAGTACAGCTTCCATCTTTTGTGTATACGTAACATCTTTGTATTGCCTGCTGATAATGACAAAATGTTTACCACACTGATGCCTTTCTGCAATATACTACTGTTACAGTGATGGTCTAGGTACGGTAATTGTTAATTATTGTGTTTTAATCAACTAGAATGAAAATGGTCTATTAAAATTTTCACCTTTGTCAGCATCTGCTCCGCTGGTTCTAATCTTGACTTTCTTCTTTTCATATCAAATTTATCATCAAGCTGCACTTCTTACATGATACTTTTATTTGACTGATGGGTGCAAGGCTCTCTTTCAGAAAAATGCAATACATCTGGCAACAAATTTGGATATAAGTCAGATAGCCTTGTTGTGCTAAATACTGTAAACTATGGTTTTTGGTTAGGACTTCCTGTTGTGTAACTTTATTCCTGAAAGTGCCTTCAATTTGTTGGCACAAGAAATACTGAGAATAAGTGATGTGTTACTGCTGTTGGTCACTGATTTTTTTACAGTAAGCATGTAAGGCCATTTTCGATCCCTCCAATGCAGATGAAAGTATCACTAATGAAGAGTTTCAAGAGACCTGTTGCTGAAACACTCTTTAGTGCCTGATTTTGTACTTAAGTAGTTGGAGTGATTGGATAAACAAGCAGCTTCTTGCTCCTACCTTATTATATTTTGATATCTAATCTATTACTCTCCTTAATAGCTGCTCTGACACGCTACTACCAAACGAAAAAGGAAAGTGCTTCACGAGAAAGATCGTCAAATGGTGAAGTCGTGAAAAAGAAGCAAAAGTTGTACGAGAGGAAAAATCAAGTTAGTATTGTTTTATCTTTTCATTTGTTTCATAAATTTGAATAAAAACATCTGATGTATTTTGTATTTTCTCAAGTAAAGGTTTGATTTTTTTAAAGATGAATGAAGCTTTGAAACATAATGCAGAAAGCTATTCACTGACCGACGAAGATTTATCTTAGTCTCATGTAATCAAAGCTTCTTTAAAGAAGTGTCTGCTGGGCATCAACTCCTTCTGGTAACATTCAGCACCTGAAATCTGCTGTAACTCGACAGAGCAGGAATCTGGCACACATGCGCAAAAAGTCTTAACTTTGAGCCCAACTGAGTCCTGGCAACAGATCCTGAAATTAGCCAACACTTCATATTTTCTTCTTTGGGCTTTGAACTCTTGATTTATCATTTCAAACAGCTTATCTATCCAAACACTTCCTTATCCCATATTGCTTGATGTCGTCATTTTGCAGGTTTCTGTTCTGTCCTGTAGCGGACATATCTGCTAAGAAGTCAGATGAAGAAACAGAACTATGTTTCTTTTCCTTGACTGTGGCTGTCTGCATGCTGACTCTGAAGGCTTATATCCAAACAGCGGCACTTTGCCAGCGAGTGAAATTTTACACAATAAAGGGTTGCTTAGCCGTAGCTTTCTTTTCAACTTAACCAATAAAATTCCTGCTCGCTCGCAAAATACGGCTGTGTGGAAATTAGGCTTTAGACTGGATTGGATTTTTCTACGAGTATTACATGCCGCTTAGTGTGTTAAGGTTTTATGCGTTTACTTGGATGCTTTTACAGTAAGTAGAGCCGTCAACAAAGACGTATAATTTAAAGGGAAAGGGTCACGTAACTGTAACAAACCTGTTATCTCTAAAATCTATATTGTTGCCCACACGTGGCCATTGTGTTCTGCACAGATTTTGGTGGATGGAGTGAATCCACAAGAAAATTACGTCCAAAAATCGGCCAATATCTCTGCAATCGTACAACATATGAGTGTTTCGTTTGTTTCTCTACGAAGCTCAAGAATCCATCTTCAAAATAACGCCTTCATTTTGAGAAAAATAGTGGAAAATCTCAGTTATATGGCCTATCAAAAATGCTGCAGAATCGTCATTTCGAAAGAAGTCTCTTTAAATTACTTGACCCATTCCCTTTAAGGCGCTTTATCCCTTTACTTGAAACGATCCTAAAGAAAGGGCATGTTTTTCAGAAAAAAAGAAGACGAATGAAGATGGTTGGCAAGAAGACATCTTGGTCCAATGAGAAAAAGGAGAAAGTAAGGGCAGCCCTTACAGTGGAAATGATGTCTTCGGAGGATGAGGCAGAGGATACGAATGGAAGACAGATTTTTGTGGTCAAGCCACTGCCTTGGCAAACACCAGAGTTCCTCCACATCAAGGAACAGCTTGATAAGAAATTTGAGAGGAGCATGTCTCAAAGAAGCCGGAGACAGTTTCTGCCTAGAGCTGAGGGTGACCCTTCAGTTCGGCCAAGGCCTAGGACAATCAATGACAGTATCGCATGGGCAATTCTATAATAGACTTTTTTACGTAGTTTATACAACTTTTTCACTTCTTGTTATGTTTAACCCCGGGGGATTTACTTAATACAATGACCACCCGGGGATGTGCCTGCCAATAGGGTGTCATTTGCAGCTGAAAATTCCGGGGCAGGGTTATACTTTTTGGGTCTTTTTTCCGGGACAGGTCAGATTGTTGTAAAAAATCTATAAAAAACTCTGAAAAGTTCTCTGAGGCTTTGCTCCTATTCAATTGATTTCAGTGGAACCTTTGCCTGTGTCAAGTTACAATTCACCAATCTGCTCCAAGTGTTGTCCGTTTCATAGAAGAGCTAAACAAGAATGTTTTGCAAATGTTAAAAGATGTGAATATAACCTTAATGATTTAAAGAAGAGGTACTTTACATGAAGTAGTTGGGGAATAACCATCAGTTCCAGGAACTTATTCCAGGACAGGTACTATGTTTTCAGCATTTCATTCCAGGACAGGGTCATAAAATTTTGTTCTGGCAGGCACATCCCCGTTGTTTTTCTCCAAGGTAAACCCCCCGGGTGTTTAACTTGCAGTTTTAAGTTGACGCACACTCATTTGAGTCCTTACCGAAAATTCTCAATAAAGTAAGACGTGTTTTTTTATATTCTGAAAATACTATGACATTTAAGAGGAGTATTTTGAATAGGACCTTGTTTCGACAAAAATGTTACCTTTCATTCGAACAACTTCATGAAGGTTTGACTCGTGTAATGATTTGCAGGACATTACTATTAGCCGCGTAGAAAAAGGGATTGAAGCTTCTGGCACGTTCTGTTCAGGGAATCCAAAGCTTGTAGCTATCATGGAACACTGTACCAAAAGGTATGGACGTTCTTACGTATCCTACATGAGCTATGTAAACATGAGTTTAAGTGACTTTCTTATCGATTTGTTGTAAAATACTAACATATTACCTTAGATTAGATAATTGTATCCTGTTAAGTTGTTTGTAACTCACACCGAAAGTGTTTGAGAGAGAACGTTTTACCCCTCGATTAATGTTGTTTTGCATTAAATATCGTTAATGACAAGAAACACTGTGATGTATTATTGAATTCTGATTCTCAAACTGGTCAGGACTGTTATCACTGGCTCACGGGGATTTAGCATGCACTGCCTTGAGACAACTAAGCCAAAACATCATTTTTAGAGTCGATAAATGCAATATCTTTGTTTCCACGGACAAAGTTTCATCTTTAACAGCAGCCGATGTAGCTGTTTCATGAATGACGAATGTGTTTTCATTGTTCACAAGCAGAGTTTACTAGCTGCAGTGAAGATAGTCGCTAAAAGGATATCCTCGCTGGAAGAAGGCATTTGGAGCTCTAAATTCGTCAGTAAAAATGCAGAATCTCCCACCAAGTAGAAAAATTGCGCATCGCATCGCCAGTTGAAGAACATTTTTGCAATGAGCGTAAATGTCCAAAAAGGTCGACTTTGGTTCATATTTGCTTTTCACAAAAGATCGTAAATGTCACCTTTACGGTCCAAATACATGGCATTGCAAAGTTACGTAAAAGGTGGACTTAACATACAAAATACAGTGTTTAGTAAAGTTCATGTAAAAGGTGGAGCTTTACAATCTTTGATGCAGGTTGTAAATATCATGTAAAGTTCGAACTTTACCAAATCAGTAAATTTCGTAAATTTATTGTCAAATTTGCTCTCTACATGGACTTTAAACGATATTTTATAGTATTGTAAATTCCAATTCCTATGCAGTGTTAGTGCTGATATACCAAGGAATAGATTTGGAGCAAGTCTACTTTCACTTTCATCTGGCTCTATTTTTGTATTAAGTGTCGAATTTTTAAAATAACATCAAACAACTAACCTGACTGGTCAAGCTTTTGTTCTCAAAAAATCTCATGATTTTCCAATGAATGAAATGCCCCTCAGTTAAATTCACAGCTTCTCGTTGTCAAATCTTTTGTTCTGCATTGCTTTAGAATTTATAACAAGGTTCTGGAGCGCAAATAATTCACCCTTTTGCATGAAATGAAACCATGGATACCTTCACACAGTAGTTACGTTTCAGAAAAATGTTTCTGCGGAGACTGACATCAGTGAATTCTACATCTATTTTCAACATATCTTCGTCAATAGCAAGATGCAAGGTTTGAACAAAAAACAACAACTAACATTATCGTAAGATAAGATGAGATAGAGCATGAAAATTTGCTCATAACGGATTTCCGACTGTTGCTAAGGCTGTCGGAATTGGACGCGCTCGCCTCAGTCCCTTTTTCCTAATTGGCAAATGGTCTATTAAAGTATTCAAAGGTTTTCAGGCATCCGTTAGGTATTCATAACGGATAACCAGAATTAAAGTATTCAAAGGCAACTAACCCTTGAGGTCGCATACGCATATTTTGCATAAGAAACTGCTTGTAAGAAACTCATCTCTCAGATCGCCAAAAAATTAAGAAACTCCAGTACAGGGAAAATATAGATTATTGTGGCAAACGAAATCCTTAACATAGTTTACTTTATTCTAACCCTGGGGGGTACTTGACCTAAATTTGTACGGGGATGTGCCCACGAAAAGTATACTCAAAAACACCAAAATTGAACCAAATAATAACAAAATTTCCTCTTTTGACATGTTTTGACAACCTGCTCCAGAAAAGTTGCCTTCTTTTGATACCCTGTTCTAGAAAAAATAGGCGAAAACGATACCCTGAAAAATGGCACATCCCCGGCGGACAAATGTACTAAGTACCCCTCCCGGGATTCTAACACCATTCCTGTATCATATCACTTGGAAGGTACTTGAGTAATGCCTAAACATTGGAAAAACTTCAAAAAACATTGTTTCGAAATTTTCGCTGTGGAACAGGAAGTAAATATCCCCCCCCCCCACTTTTTCCGATTTTTCAGAGCTGGCGCCGCCACTGCGTGATTCCTGCTTTCTTGCTGTCTTTTTCTCATTGTATCATTACCATTTGCCGCTACTTGTTCATTTTACACCGCGATGTAATTCGAAATTTCCGTTGGAATGGACGGCCCTTTTCCTCTCATTGTTGCGGCAATGTTAACGGCAATCTCGTGGGGTTCAGCCATGTACCAATGCTAATTCCACGCTTTGTTTAATGCGTTACTGGCTTGTTCCGCTTGTTACTGGCTTGTTCCTTGGTTGTTCCGCTTGTTACTGACCTGCTCCTTGCTTGTTCCGCTTGTTACTGGCTTGTTCCGCTTGTTCCGTGTTTTAGTAAGATCATTTCTATCTTCCTGAAAGAAACATTGGAATTGCAATGAAATCTTGCTCAGCTTTCACCTTTTGATTGACAAAAATGAAGTTTAAAAGCAATTCATGTACTAACAAGATGCAACTGACTTTCTTTGTGTCTTCTTTTTTTGGAAATAATCGTGCTCCTGTCATTGTCTCAATTAGTATCAAGCTTTCTTGCCCTGTTTCTGCATGTACAAGAATGGTCCATAATCCCAGAACTGCATGAATTATCTTGGTGGATTTGTAGCTCTAATTGAGCCTCTCTGCCACAAGATAATTTGTCAATAACTGAAATTGGTATATGATTTTCCATCTTACATTTGGCAAGTGCTCATACATCGTTTAGGACACCAGTAGCATAAATGAATTGAGAAAAGGTCGTAAATATGTGTACAGATGCCGCCAACGAGCTTGCCCGAAACCAGCGCACCTTAATCTCTCGTGTCTTGATGGAAGAAGATTAAAAGGGCAAAGATTGTGAAAATTTTAGCAGTGAAATGGTGCTATGGTTCCTGAACCTAAATATGTTACCATATTTCTGGGCTTAGCGCAAAGGTTGGTTTCAAATCATGAAACTCAACCAGAGATGAAGTCGTGAAGTTCAAACAGTTCAAACTGACGTTGAGGTAATTTCAATGTCAAATAAACATAGCTTTTAGCGCGTTATTCTGACAGTTACCATCTTTTGCGACATGTGCAGAATTAGTGAGACCTTATTGTTCTCAGTTGCCACTTCCTGTAAAGAATTTCTTGCCCAAACAAAATAATTTCAAATGAATGTTTTTAGTCTCTTTGGGAGTTAAAACATGCAAACATTTCAACTGGAATGATGAAAAAAACGCTGTATTTTTATTTGATAATTATGTTTAATCTTCTTCCAAATAAATGAGAATGGACCCACAAGAATTCTTCGAAGCAGAAGTGAAGTAACCAATCATCCGTGTCTCAAAAGCAGTACAACTTTACAAGGGAGGAAATGGCTGGGTAGATCGCACCACTACTGAGTGATATGGTAGCACTCAGATGGTATTGCAAATCTGTGTGCAGGCTTCTCAGAAACTGATGAAGTTTGTGAAGGTGAAGTTGCTGTTTTAGCACTAAGTCCTGCAATCACCGAAGCAGCTAAGCACCAATAGAGTTTTTCAGGACGGGATGATGTTTGTTTTTCTAAGTAAATGAATATATTGGAAGCTGGGAGGTTAAATAAAGCAAAGTAGAAACTTTCAATGAAAGTTATCCGAAAGTTGAGAATGAAGGTTAACTCTTATGTGAACCTCTACATTTCATGCTAAATCAGCCACTTGGGTCAGCTCTTTCGGAAAGTCTTTCGGAAGCAAGGGATTGCCCTAAGAAATTCCTTGATACCACCTTTAGCGCAATCGTCTGTTGTCGGAGACAGTGGAGGAGCTGTTTCAAGATCCTTAACTAAATGGCAACATTCTCACCACTTTCTTGGACTAAATTTTGGCTTTGCAGTTGAACCCAGTGCATTCACGCAATTATCTTTTTCAATAAATTCTGATTTGTATTCATCTTCTCACTTCTTTGATACACGAATGATCACAAGAAAATTTTCAACAGAAATAGCATGGATTACTCCAAAATTTAATCCAAGATAAAATGATTTCTTGTTTCACAATTTTTGCACATTCACACCATTTTGTGTTCCATTGGGACCACCTTTGTGTTATATTTGACAAAATTTTCGTTCATATTCGTGATCAATCTTTAAATACAGTAGAGTCCTGCATATAAGAAACATGAATTTAAGAAACATCAGACCTTGATCGTCAAAATAATATCCCCTCCTATAAGAAACTAGTGCAGGCCTGAAAATGGCTTGTTTCTTATTCAAAAGACTATGTTTTCATAAGAAAATTGAAAACATGACAAATTCAGCTTTGCATTTGAATCAGCCTTTACCTAATTCAAATGAAAACAAGAAATTGGCATGCAAATGAGGCAAAAATCACCTTCCTGGAATAAAATGTAACCTTTTTTGATAATATTGTGTATGTCAATCATAAAGCTCGTGTCTGATTAGTTTACTGATAGTACATGATTTTTCTAATAAGAAACTTAAGAAACTTTACCCTGATTTGAAGTTTATATCTCATTTTATAAGAAACAGATCAGACCTCAAATTAAAAATGTTGTTTCTTATATGCGGGACACTACTGTAGTCTCTGCACCAATTTGAAGAAGTTGCATGCAGTTTCAATTTTCGTCATTGTTCCACTTTTTGTGCCATTTGGACCACTTTTGTGAAATTATCTACAGAATTCACTTCCATGTTCGTAACTAGCATGTTGAATTAGGTCATGTACCAATTTTGAGACAATTCTTTGTAGTTTGATTCTTTGGTCATTACTGCTATTTTATGTGCCATTTGGATCCCTTTGGTGACATTTTTTTCAAAATTCATGCCCATACTCGTAATCAGCATATTTGAAATAGTCTCAATATCAATTTTGAGGCAATTCTATGCAACATCAATTTTTGGTCATTTGTGCCACTTTATGTACCATTTGGACCAATTTGGTGACAGTATTTTCAAAAATCATGTCCATACTTGTAATAAGCATGTTTGAAATAGGCTCTGTGCCAAATTTGAGACAATTCTATGTAACATAAATTTTTGGTCATTTGTTGCACTTTTTGTGACATTTGGACCAATTTGGAGACAAAATTTTTAAAAACCATGCTCATATTCGTAATTAGCATGTTCGAAATAGGCTCTGTACCGATTTTGAGACAATTCTAAGAAATTCCAGCTTTTGGTCATTTGTGCCACTTTTTCTGCTGTTTGGACCACTTTCGTGACAGTATTTTCAAAAATTATGTCCAGATCCATGATCAGCATGTTTGAAATTCGCACTGCACCGATTTTGAGACAATTCCATATAACATCAATTTTTGGTCATTTGTGCCACTTTTTGTGCCATTTTGACCAATTTGGTGACAAAATTTTCAAAAACCAAGCTCATATTCGTAATCAGCATGTTTGAAATAGGCTCTGTACCGATTTTGAGACCATTCCATATGACATCAATTTTTGGTCATTTGTGCCACTTTTTGTGTCATTTTGACCAATTTGATGACAAAATTTTCACAAACCAAGCTCATAGTCGTAATCAGCACGTTTGGAAAAACAACATATGGTGTTTCTCCTATATAGGCCAGGCGGAGAATGCAGGAATGGTCCCCCGACGGGGAAATTTATGGGAATAAACGAATTTGGTCAATTTTGGGGTGCTGAGTTCGAAAATCGTTGGTATACAGGCAATGGGCGGGGCCTTCAGCCTCGTTTTCGTGATTTAATGTCTCGTTTTGGTGAAAAACGATTGGTGCGCGATTGAAGCAAAAACTAAGGGAAACTTTGATTAATAAGAGTGACTTACATTATTTCGTACTGCTTAGTGAGAAAATTGATGATACACTGTCACTGGGCGTGGCCTTTAGCCTCGTTTTCATGATGGTAAGTCTGGTTTTTGTAAAAAACGATCTGTACATGATGAAACACAAGTGAATATTGATGAATAAAGATAGCTTTAGCATTTGTGGGGTGCTGAATTCAAAACCACCCGTAGAGGGACATTAGGGAGTCCCTGGTCTTTGGTTTCACACTTTGTGAGTCTTTATGTTGCAAGAAGGCCACACTAAGTGGCTGTACGAAAAATTCGGGAGCATTCATAAGTCATGTGAACTTATGGTGTTTATGTGAATTTGTGAATTTATAGTGTTTATGTCTGGGATTCATTGAGATCTGGACGTCATCGTATCAACCTCGTTTCTGTGATCAGATAACCTCGTTTTGTTGCCATTTGGTCGAACACATAATGAGCTGCGGCCGACGCCCCCACTCAGAAAACGGTTATTTTTTATATTTCAAAATTGTTCCTGTGGGAAGTCGTTATATATAATATGCATCCCTCACAAGTGATTATTTGTCATTTGATTCAAAGGGAATTGTGCATTCGACACTTGGTCACAATATACTATTACTAATTGCTTTTATATGGTTAGAAATATTGCATTCCTTATGGACGAGCGGTATCGCGGATTATCATCAATAACACACAAGTTTATTTCTCCAATGTAATTTGATCTGAATTCAGCATGAAGTTGAAACGAATCACAAACTGAAAATGGCTGATTGTATTATACACTATGATTCACTAGACACATCTGGTGATAAATTGATTCGACCAAGTGAACGCACATTTGAAACTCTACTTGAATGCAAGAAAATTCGAGAGAATCTTGGCGGTGAGAATCATCACATCGATCAGTGTAGTAAGATTCCTGAAAATCTAGGCGAAATAGAATATCTCTATCATCGAAAATGTTTTCAAAAGTTTGTGTATGCCAAAACGTTATTGAAACGGAAAGCAAGCAAAGACAACGATCAAGGTTCAAGTAACAAAGTTCAAAGAACAACAAGAAAGAAATTGCAAAGCGCTGAGACCACCAGCTCCCGAGGACTCTTTGCAAATGTCTGTATGATTTGTAAGAAGAAAGACTTGAAGGTAAAAGGTGTACGGCAGCCACTGTCGAAGATTATCACTGATACCGCTGAGAGAACAATAAAGGAAGCAGCCATTGCTCAGAATGATTTGCAAATGATCGTAGCTGTGCGCGAAACTGATCTGATTGCGAAAGAATTTCAAAAACACGACAAATGCTATTTAGATTATACCAGGGTCGTCAGAAAAAGAGCTGAATCAGCTGAAAATGTGAGTGATGACCAGCTTGGGGACTACGATGCAGTCCTTTCATTGGTGGAGCATGATATCATAGGGGGGCAGCAATGCTTATCGATGGAAACATTGATGAATCGCTATAATGGCACGATTGGAACCAAGCAAAGTAGGTACAAGCTTAAAGAACGCCTTACGAAGTCATTTGGTGACCAACTAGTATTTCTGCAAGCAGAATATCATGTCCCACAAGTTGTAATAAGCAGTGAATGCCTGCACAATCAAATTCTGTCAAGAAGCTCTCCGTGTATTGAACAATTCACCATCAAACGAGCAGCTTTGATCCTTCAAGAGTCCGTCCAGAACTTTTTGGAAAAAGTTGCGCCACTTCCATGGCCTCCAACAGTCGAGAGTTTGGCTGCAAGAGATAGAAATTACCCCGAGCTTTTGGAATCGTTTTTCAAAGAGCTATTGTCCCACAAAACTAGCTATCGTACCAGCGAAAGAGTCGATCGGCTGACTGACTCTTTTTGTCAGGATGTTGTTCATGCCGTTTCAAAGGGTAAATTTCTTACTCCGAAACATGCATCACTGGGACTTGGCCTTCATAGTCTGACTGGTCAAAAACTGCCAATAACCGTACTTGCAAGATTTGGACATTCTATTACCTACAACACAGTCAATGAAATCGAGACTGCCCAAGCTGAGTTAGTGGAACATTTTCAGTCAATGAGTCTTAACTTACCTCTTCAACCAGCTGCACAGGGTTCCAAGGTAAATATTTCCTTTCTGTATGGTGAGCTTGTGATTTGATGCAGTGAACATTTCTATACCGTGCTCTGTTGATTTAGAAATTCAAGATCTTATAAGTTTGACACACAGTGATCTGTTTTGGTAACCTTTGTGACGTAGAAAGTACTTCAAAGTGGAGCCTCAATATAATTTTTTACTCTTTCAGGTATCAACAATATTCTGGTGGGATAATTTTGATCGCAATATTCGAGACAGCATCGGGTGCTGGTTCAATTCACAATACACCAGGCATTGCGTTTCAAGAGGATTCCGCTGCAGCTGTGATGAGACAAGAAGATATTAGTGTTCCAAAGTCAAAGCGGCGATCGATCCAACTACCTAGAGACAACCTCAGTAAGCGAGTGGCAGTCAACTCAAAAGCTGAACCACCATCATTTGTTCAAGCACAGGCCTGACCTGCTCATTCCGATGCTGAAATGTTTTGTGAAAAGCTCCTGTTGTTATGGAAATCTGTGCGATATCTAAGCTCCGCCAATCAGACAAACCCCAGGTTTGTAGGGTGGATCGTGCGCCGTTTTCAACGGGCTCACAGCAAAGCAACAGTGATGACATACTTGCCTCCAATCTCTACCCCGATAACCGAATACTCCACGATAATCGAAATTTTTCATCAATCCAGAATGCTAGCGAAGCAATCCAACATGTCTTACACTCACATTACATTTGACGTCGGAGCTGCAATCAAAGCTTTTCATGTGGTCTGGAATAATCCAGATACATGGTCAGATATCATAATTCATCTGGGTGATTTTCATGCGATGATGGCCTTTTTTGGAGTTATTGGGCGTTTTGTTGAGGGAAGTGGATTCGAGGATGTACTATTTCAAGCGGGTCTGTGCAGCTCTGGAAGCATTACGGGAGTGATGAGTGGAAAGCACTACAATCGATGTTGGCTGGTTCACGAAGCCTTTTCAGAAGCATTGGAGAGGCTCTTCATAGAACAGTATTTACCAAACATTCCAGAGAAAGTTGGAGAGTTCGCTCAAGGTTTCCCCGAATCGATGAGTTTACGAAACATTCTAAGCGATGACATCGTCAAAGAATATGCAAATCAGTACCAAACACAAAAAGCTAAATGCTTGAATGGCGAATTTGGAAAGACACCCCAATTTTGGGCAAAGTATATGGAGCTTGTAGATCGTCAGCAGAAATTGCACTACTCCATTAACACCAATGATTATAATCTAAGAATGCTCACTTGGAAAGAATCCTTACCTTTGTGCTTTGCTACAAATCGAGTGGATTATGCTCGCTATGGCACGTATTATGTTAGTTGCTTAGAGCACATTGGCAGCACTCACCCAGGCGCAAAAGAGGAGATTGAGAATGTGGGTTTGTCCGTGCGGCGAAATACACTTGGTATAGGACAATCAATCGATATGGCCGGAGAGCAAAGTTACATGAGAAATGCAAAGACAGCAGGTAAGCCCACATTTATGAATTGTAAATTCTCTTATGTTAATATTGCATGTAACAATTAATCCATGCAGGTGAGTAACGCGCTATAGTGTTCATAGTTTCGATATTTCATCATAAGATTCCCATTTCTTTCAGGTGGAGTCACTCAGTTTGCCGCAAAGGAAAATACTGTCGCAAAGTGGGTCATGAATAGACCGTATCAAACAAAGTTTGTTGAATCATTAATGGAGATCTCAGGGATTACGACTACAATGTCAAATCCACGAAAATGTCTGCGTACTAGTGAAATTCTGAAGTCAAATAAGATGGTGGAAAAAATCATGGTCATTCTGCAGACGCAGTTCATCAATCCATTCCAGCCTGATCTTGATAAAGATGCATTGTTCAATTTGGTCTCAGGCTACCCAGCTCAGGAGAATGTGTGCAACTGCTTACTCGAGCTTGAATCAAGAGGAAAGGAGCTAATGGCTGAATTTCAGGACAGAATATCAAAGGAGTCGTCCGAAACAGATTTTTTCAGCCCAATCAAGAGAGAACCTCTCAAGACCTTCAGGAACTCAGCCGTCAAAACAAAGTTGAAGAGCCAGGGAAAGACAAAGGAACTAACATTTCAAAGAGACATTTTGGGAATATTAGTCGCATATTCTAACAAGCACGAAACAGGAGTCGATCTTGAGAGAGTTCTGTGTTTCCCTCTTGCACCAATTTCAGTCCCGCTAAGCACAGCAGATGGCGCAATAAGAAAGACCATCAAAAGTAAATTGTACGAAGCTGCCATGCTTGACCTGAAGATTGTGAGCCACGATGAACTCCCATCAGCTGCAAAAATGAAAACATACTTGCTAGATCTTGCCGCTTCCATATGTAGTTTAGTTGGCATTGCATCAACGATAAGAGAATTGGCATCTTTAATAATGTCCACTGTTCCAGCTCAGTATACTTCTATCTTCATAGTTTGTGATACATACCAGGAGAACAGCATCAAAGGTGGAGAACGCCAAGCGAGAGGTGTAAGCAAGCGGTATATCCTAACCAGTCCTGATATGAAGGTGCCTTATGACTTTACGAGCTTTCTTCGCAATGGGGAAAATAAGGAAATGCTGTTCAATCTTATCCAGAGAGCAATCGAAGAAGGGCGGAGTGATCTGCTGGGAAAAACCGTCTTCTTTTCCAACAAGTCTCAATGTACAAAAATAACAGTGGATGACATATCTGTAATCGAAGATTTATGTAGTGACCACGAAGAAGCAGACACAAAGCTGGTTGCCTTAGCCTCTGCTGCTAATGTTTCTACTGGAGATGCAATAATGATTCGATCTCCTTCTGGTGATATCGATATCCTTACTCTGTTTGTGGCACATGATTTCGGTGGTGTTAGGGTTCTTATTGACAACGGAACGGGCAAAGCTAGGAAGATTGTGGACGTAACATCGTCAACACTTGATCTTGACAAGAAAAAGGCTCTCATCGGTATGCATGCTTTTTCCGGCAATGACTACGTTTCTAGTTTCTTCAAGAAAGGTAAGGTAGCGGTCTGGAAAGCAATGCTGAAACGCCAAGAATTCATTCGTTTATTTGAAGAGCTAGGTACCAGTCCACAAGTTCCTGATCATATTTCACAGGGCTTAGAAAGATTTGTCTGCGCACTGTACGGAAACCATAGGGTATCATCAGTCAACGAGCTACGAAATAAGATCTTTTTGCAAAAGTTCGAAAGAGAAAAGAAAATCATCGACTTAAGCCTTTTGCCACCTTGTGAAACCAATTTGAAGCTTCATATCATGCGTGCAAACTATGTTGGATCAATTTTCAGGAATGCTAATCGCTTGATCCTCAACCTAGAAGAGCCGATAAATCATGGCTGGGATGAAAGAGGTAGAGTAATGTGGAGCAGTATTTGTTATCCCGACGACCTTAGTCAATTGTTGATTAACTACGAAGAAGATGCAGAAAACACGGATATCGTACAAAATAGCGACTCAGAAGATGATTTTGATGAAGTGATGGAAGAGGATGATATTTAAAGATTTTTCAGACGTTGACAATATTTAGCGTATTTTCGTGTTCTTTGTTTGGCCACTGAAAAATCGTTTCCATAACACGTAAGAGCCATAAAAATGAGGTTAAAGGATCCCTTAATGTCCATTCTTTGGTGGTTTTTGAAAACAGCATCCCAAAATTGCTAAATCTACCTTTATTCGTAAATTTTCGGTTGCTTTTTTTCATGTAAAGATCGTTTTTTATGAAAACCAGATTTTCCATCATGAAAACGAGGCTGAAGACCACGCCCAGTGACAGTGTATCATCAATTTTCTCACTCAGCAGTAAAAAATAGTGCAAGTCACTCTTGTTCATCAAAGTTTCCCTTGTTTTTTGCTTCAATCGTGCACCAATCGTTTTTCACCAGAACGAGACATTAAATCACGAAAACGAGGCTGAAGGCCCCGCCCATTGCCTGTATACCAACGATTTTCGAACTCAGCACCCCAAAATTGACCAAGTTCACTTGTTCCCATAAATTTCCCCGTCGGGGGACCATTCCTGCATTCTCCGCCTGGACTAATATGGAAGGCTACAAGGCTGTTCTTGCGGACTTGGCTCGCTTGTCTTGTATGAAATAAGAGTTTTCTGCTGTTTTCACAGCATGGTTCATATGCAAGGCAAGGTCTCCTTTACGTTCTGGATGCTTTTTGTGTACGACAGACACAGGACAGCAGGGTATGTTGAGGGGAAAATTCTTTTTGACTGGCAGCACAAAATTCCGAGGATCTTAGAAAAAAAGAAGGCTGTCGTGAAGGCTGCCCACAACATAAGCTTGTCAATGTTCTTAAATGATAGGGAGAGGGCTGTTTTCAAGGAATGTAAAATCCCAATGGTAATAGACAGCCTAGCCGGTCTGGCTGTGTCACTTTTCCATCGTTTTATACCTTTCAGCACCAGCGTTAACAAGGGCATTGGAGTCCAGCAGGGAGCAAAACCCAGCTCAATTGATTTATGATGAACAGCAGCTAGGTACGTTTGAATCGTAGCAAAGCTACGTGATTCAGCAAGGAAGGTTGCAAAGTATCGCAATGACAGTTCAGTTGGAGGGTACGGGGTCAGCTTGAACTGTGAACAAAACGTTAAACATTGCTGTTGGCCATCAAGATGTGTTATAGCTATGACAATGAAACTTGCACTGTGTTATGATTAAACAAATGAGAGTCCAACAGTAGCTTTAAATAATCTTTAATTGCGTGATTGGTTGCTAGGCAACCAGAAATAGGGCAAATTTTGACGAAATCGAGCTATCAGGAAAAAACAGTATATTTACATTAAATAACTGGCTAAATTCAGCTAAAAATTATCCAAATACTTACTTGATAGCCTTATTTTGAAATTTCATTCAGTTTTGTATCAATATTTTTGGTTCCTAAAACTAAATAAATAACAGTAATTTGATTCAATGCAAAATTGTTTCCTGGATAATAATGCTTAAACATCATCAATTTCATATAATTTGGGTGAAATCAAATGGTTTTATCGATATTTCAAGTTATTACATGATTTTTCATATAAAAATTGCTAAATCATTAGAAATATGACGTCATAAATGTGTATGACGTCATAGAAATTATAAATTGCTGGCGTCAGCAAATATAGATAAATTATATATCAAATGAAAGTACTCATCGAGACAAATCGAATGGTATATATACTGACGAGATTCAGCACAAAATAAAGAAACTAGAGCAGTTTTCACGATTTTCTTTGTGACCACTCTCCAAATATGGGCATCTGGCGGTCACGTGGTCTAACAATAGGCATTGAAATTCTTATTTTCTTATTGCCAGTTAAATTTTAGGAAAAGTCAGCGAGTTTCAGTGCTATATCTATCATCGTTTAGGAGCTATTAAAAGAAGTTCGAGAGGGGGGGGGGGCGAAACCCCCCCCGGTTAAAATAGGGTTAAGCTCTTGAAATACAATCTTTAGATGAAATGGCGATTATGTAGATCAGTTTAAATTCGGGAACAAGCAGACAGTTAAAAAATTTTTAAAATACTTATAAACATGGGGGCCGGGGGATGAGGGCCATGGTGCCAGAGCCGGGGACGGGGGGTTGGGCCGGTGATCTCTAAAAGCCTGTAAAATGATTAAAACAACAAACTAACCAGTGCTATGGGCGTTTTCATCGAGCTGTTTACAAATGCTAACTTTTTTTGCGTGACAATTTGATAGGTAAAGTTCTTCTCTACAACTTTTGTTTAAAACTCTTTTCTATATCACAGATAGTTTTTCCAGGGTTTCATGATATTTGAGATTGACTCTTTCTTGTGTTATCTGCCATGTTGCCGTGGGCAACATGAAATAAGGGCCCCTAAAATTCTCAAAACCCCAAAATTCGGACGCGCCCATGGTCGTTACCCTCTGTCAACCCCTCAACATCCTGTCCTATCCTACTGATGTTTTTATAGTAGCCGCTTGAAAATGAGTGGTTTTTGAATGGCAATCAATAGAAAACAGCTAAATTTTACCCAAAGAGGGGATGATAGATTGTCGAATGCGGACTTTTATGTGCGAAGAATGAGCACACCATTAGCCTGCGTGCAGCCTATACCCAAGGAAAAGGCATAGTCTGCGTAACGCCGCTCACCTTTGTGTAGTGCAAGCTTCAGCATTTATTTGATAACAACAAAACTTATTGTTGTAACAGCCACTAACATTGCTTTCCTGAGAAACGAGGAAGCGATCAGATTTGAGAATGGCTATCATGTGATCAAAGCTCAGGTTTCACTTTGTTTTCTAAGCCAACTTAATTAGCAACACAATGCTCTGGAATTTTAAATGCCCAGCAGCACACAATAAGTAGACGCTAAGGAGAAAGGGCCATTCAAACTGCTATCGAAATGGAATGCTGACGCATACAATACACAAGACTGAGCAGTGTTGCGCAGACTATACCTTTTCATTGGGTATTGTCTGCACGCAGGCTAGCACATTATGTGATGGGGGAGAGTTTGTATAGGAAGGAAGCGAGGTAGGTAGGTAGCTAGCTAGCTAGGTAGCTACAATCCTTGTCAAAATAAATTGGGACACTTGCAAAGAGAGCACTGATGCATTTTGTGGATTGGCAGCGGGCCTTTAGTTGAAGCATGCCACAATTAGAGCAGTCAATGAACTTGGTGGTGCCGGTGGTAGGGACACATCTGGAAGAGCACTTGTTGCAGATGATATAATCTTTCAGGAATTGGATTCCAAGTGGTGGGCATGCTGCAGAAGTTAGTGTGTCTTTTGTTGGAGGTAGGTCATCAGGGTTTTCAAAGGTTTCATCTGGTAGTTTTACATCTGTAATCCCCTGGACGTTGTAGGTGCAGCCTGAGGTGATTTTGGAGATGTCAGATTCCGACAGAACAAACCACATTGATGCTGGTTCATCTGTGATGATCACTGTCTGCATTTGCAGTGTTCTACCTTGGTATGTTTATAGTCTTGTACGTCTCCTTGTAAAGTGGCCGTTCCAGTGATATTGACTGGACCAGATGGGAGCAGGAGAACTTTGGCATTGCTGACAAGTATTGTTGGGGCTTCTAGAGCAGGGTGTGACTTTGTTGAAGCTGTCATTGTAGTTGAAATTGAGTTCACTGTCATTTGGTTCTTCTTGTTTTCTTCTTTTATTGAGTATGATTTTGCTTTCATGACTAAATTCGCTTTGCCTTTTCTGGTAGTTCCTTACTTGATAGTGGAGGTTGACTCATGTCTGGTTTGGAATATTTCATGCTTCTCATGGGAAAACCAAACTCTGGGATATGTAGTGCTCTTTGTTTGGATGGTGAGATCAAAGTATGTGTTCTTGTTCTTGCTGCTCTTCAATGGTGACAGGTTGTGCACATAGACAATCACAGCATTTCCTAACATTTCACAGAAAGTGATTGGTTTGGGCAAATATGGTGGCCTTTTGTATTGCAATGAGTGTTAGAGAAATAAATACTCCCATCTAAAGAATTATTCACGTCTCAAAAATCTTTTTGATTCGGCATTTTTTATTTTGATACACTGAGAGGCTTACACATTTTCAGATCTGTATGCCATCAATTTTATGGAGGATTAAATATCCCACAAGGGTAAGATCCTTGAAGGCGCTCCCTTGTGCTTAAGTTGTTTCTTTTTTGTAAATTCATTTTGGCTGAGTAAGAGATATTCCTCAGTGACTTTTTCAGTTTTCACTTTTTGCATTTGTACTCAAATGTCCATGCACAGAGTAAAGGTCCTTCCTCGGACTTTCTACATTGTGCCTATCCTTGAGGAGATTCCCCCCAACAGCGCGTTTGTAGTTTAGGCCAAAGGCAGGGGCGTCGTGGGTACCTATTGACAGGGAGGGCATAACTTGCTGATTTTCCGACGAACAATGACGTCAAAACTAATGACGTCATCATGCGCATGCGCAGTTTTCTTGGGAGGAAACGTTCCGTTTGACGTCATCTGTTGTGCATTCATCATGTCATAAAAGAGTTTCAACAAATTATTTGCTGACCGAGAAATCATTTACGGATAATTCAGTCATAACTGCAACAGCGGCGTGGCGTCGTGGCCAGGGTAAATTAAGTGGAGATAGCGAGCGGTGGGGGTTTGGGGGCAAAGCCCCCAGAAAATTTTTGGGGCCACGCCCTTTACTTTGGCTTAAAATGCATCTCCCAACATAATACTTGCCAATCGGGATGAGGAAATTTTGATAATTTTGTGACAGTTATTCGGTAATTCAGAGTGCGAGGAAAATCTTTGAAGAAACATCCTTTGCTTTGGCTTTCAGTGCATGTCCCAATATCATGCTTGCCATTTGACGCAGAAGACATCTCCGAACATCATGCTTGCCATTAGTGACGTACAAGAAAATTTTGATAATTTTGTGACTGTTATTCGGTAAATGAGAGTGCGAGAAAAATTTTTGAAAATACTTTATTTACTTTGCCTTAGAATGCATCTCCCAACATCATGCTTGCCATTGGCGACAATGATAATTTGTTTGTGATACTTATTCAATGAACAAGAGTGCGAGGAAAATTTTTTATTTAGATCACATTACAATTATTCGAATCAAATGGAGCGTTACAAAATGTCATCACGAAATTCTACAACAGTACTTAATTTCCTCCTTGCTAGGAGAAAAGTCATACACCACCAACGTACAAAACTTCCGCAGACGAAAATATCAATGAATCGTCCAAACAAGTAATACCGTCCAGTCAGTATCCTAGATGGAATGATTCGTTTCTACGATGTATTAATGAAGTTTGAAAGAGTGGAACGACAAACACCTAGTTTGTGCTTTGTGCCAAAAGCCAAAGAGATAAAGAATTTCCGAAAAATTTCTGAATTTCCGAAAATTTCCACAGTTCCGACGCTAGGGGGGGCAATTGCCCCCCCTGCCCCCCCAGCCACGACGCTTCTGGCCAAAGGCTAAAAGCTCTGGTTTGGAGGTGAAGGCAAATCTGGACTTTCAAGATAAAAATGTCTACTCTCAATGCTCCAATATCAACAGACAAGGTGTCTATCTTCAAGTAAACTATCGAGGATTAGTTTAAAGGTTATTTGCGATTGATTGGAGTTAAATTCTTAGCGCTAGCCCTGATCAAATCTGTTACCTTTTTTTGGGATACCCGGTACATACTACTTTTATTGCTCTCGTTTGCTTTGGTGAACCAAGTGAACAGGCTGTATGTTACCTGGACGAATTGTGATTCACTGCTAACTTTATCTTCACATTGTGATTCACTATCACTTCAGGTTGGAAAATCAACAATCATTCATTCACTACTGCATACATGGAATGGAAATACTGCCAATTTGAAAATGATGTACTAATGCATAAAGGCGGGTTTCCACTTGTGCGACTGTGGTCGCGCGACCCGTGTGATCGATCGAAAGCAGTCGCAAGAACCAGTCGCACGACAGCGCGACCAATGGCTTGAGCATGCGTATTAAGTCATTATTGCAGAATCAAAGCAATCTGATTGGCTCTGTTCGTGCTGGTCGCAAAAAAGTTGAAGTCAATCCAACTTCCAAAATCAGTCGCGCGATCGCCGATGACTGGGGAATCTTCTTCTGTAAAACAAACTACGCATGCCCAGACAGCTGGTCGCGCGATCGCACGACCAAATTCGTACAAGTGGAAACCCGCCTTAAGAACTGGATGGCATGTCCTGTTTGTGCTGTTGACCAGCAATCCTGTCATGTAGATGGAAATTACAAATCTGCTGGAAGGTATGTCTCCTGATGAAAATGACTTTCAGTTCATTGCATATGCAGCATAATACATACGATAAACTTTATTATTATTTTTATTATTGATTTATTTAAAGTTGGCTTTCTAATTGAAATAGCTAAAATAACAGCTAATTAAGGCCAACTATAACTAAAAGAAAATAACTTATAATTTACAATGCAAAAAACACTAAAAGAAGACAAAATTAATTAATACAAAAACCCCAAATCTTTTATAAAAACTCTACACAATCTGCAGGTGCATGAATCGCCATTCCACTGTTTTATTTTTCTTTTGAATTCTTGAATTGTGCTACAGTCTTTCAAAAAACTTGGAAGTGAGGACCATAAAAGGCAGCCTCTGTATTGAATATTCTCTGTACCATATATTGTCGTCCTTACTTTCGGCAGTTGCAAATGATTTATATTCCGCAGACTATAATAGTTGTCTCTTTCTGCAAAAATGTCTTTCATAAAAGTTGGGTTAAGATCGTTCTTTGTTTTGAAAATCTCTATCATAAGCAGCTGCAGATTGCGTTGGTGTGTGGTTGCAGAACTATTTACATTATATACAAAATCATTTCCACCATCTTTGCATACAATTCGCAATGCTCTTTCACGAATTTTGTTCACCTTAGAGTTGATTGTCCTGTCATGGAACATCCATACGAGTGGACAGTAATTGAACTGTGATTTGATAAATGCATCCATCAGCAATTTCAACTTGACAGGGTCCATATAATTAGAGAGGCGGGCAAGTGCATGCAATTTTTGGTTTGCCTTTTTGCATAAGTCTTCGACATGTTTAGTGAAACTTAATTTTTTATCAAAAGTAACTCCCAAAAGCTTTTCATAATCACTTTCTTTAATTGTGGAGTTTCCAATGTTGACTACTGAGTCTTTACATTTGTTACCAAATATCATAAGATGACATTTGTCTTCATTAAGTTTCATGTAGTTCTCTGAAAACCATTTTGCGAGTACTGCACTGTCTATTTCTAATCTATTAATTATAGTATTGAGATCTGAATTGCATGCATAGATAGTGGTGTCGTCAGCATAGTTACAAATGTTGGTATTATTTACAAAGAAGAAAATGTCATTTATGAAAATATTGAACAAAAGAGGCCCTAGAACTGATCCTTGCGGTACCCCTATCGTAACATCTCTCCAACTACTATATGAGCTGTTTATTTTGACTCTTTGTTTCCTCTTTGATAAATAGTTTTTGATAAGCTTGAGAGCATCCCAGCCGAGACCATAAGCAGCTAGTTTTGCGATCAAAATATCGTGATTTATGCAATCGAATGCTTTAGAAAGGTCCATCAGAATTGCTCCAGCTAGTTCCTTATTGTCAAGACTTGCTTTACATTTTTGTAAAAAATTTAACAAAACGTGCTGCGTGTTATATCCTTTTCGAAAACCACCCAAAAGAGGAGAGAAAAAGGTGCCAATGTAATCAAAAAGCTGATTATACATGATGCGTTCAAAAACCTTAGAAACGGCTGGAAGTAGGCTTATAGGCCTATAATTTTGTTTTCTCATGCTATCATCTTTCTTGTAATGCGAAGAAATGTCAGCAAGTTTTAGATCATCTGGGAAAGCACAGTCAACCACAAGGTTGTTGAAAATTCCAGTCAGTGGCAATGAAAACAGATCCGCATTTGCTTGAAGTATTTTTGCTGGAATGGCTTCTTGCGGCGACGCCTTTTTAGGATCTTATTTCGTTAACTGGTTGAACATTTCTTGGACAGTAATTTGGTGAAATGAGAAACTTTGAGAGCTGTTAACAGCAGCCCTAATCTTAGCAATACTAGGGTGGCACTGGAAACGTTGAACAGTCGCTTGTAAAGTATCTTGCGAAGATATATCCAGGTTTGTGGAGTCCTCTTCGCAAGCTACACCCAAAGTTTTGGTAATATCAACAAAATAACCATTCAAGATTTCCGCAACCCTAGTATCGTCTGATTCAACAACATCGTCCTCGAGAAGTGTAATACTAGCACTTCCTTGGATCTTGTTCGAAAAAAGGGGCTTTACTGTTTTCCAAAACTTTTTGTTTGTCGCTCACAACTTTTGGGTCCAGTTGATTGTAATATGACCTTTTGTTTTGACGGAGCAATTTTACGCAAAAGTTTCTTTGCTTTTTGAAAGCAGTCCAGTTCTCATTTGTCCTATTTTTGTTAAACCTATTCTTTAGTCTAGTACGCTTCATATTTGCTTTTCTAAGTTCTTTGGTCATAAAAGGGCCGTCATTTGCTCGAACGTACTTCTTCTTGCATGGAGCATGCCTATCTAGCACTTTTTTAGAAATTCTATTGACAGTCGTGAAATCTTGATTGCCATCAGAATTAGAGGTAAGCTCTTCCTGCAGTTCCGTTCTAAAAACTGAGTTATTGAATTTATTATAATCCCTGTACGTTATAATTCTAGGGCCTCTTTTACGAAAGCTTCCTTTCAAAGCGGTAGCTATCATAACGTGGAAATCCGACAGCCCAGTTTCGATTGTTGTAGTATTTTTAAGTCTTGTGGTATCACTAGTAAGTATCAAATCAATGCAAGTTGGACTGTCGGATTTAAAACAAGTAGGTTTCTTAACGACATTTTCTAGATTACAGCTGTTCATGAAGTCTTTCAAAGTTGAATTTTCCTCGCCAAGGTTAAAATCCCCAACGACGAGAAAATTTTCATAATTGGTGAAATAATGCTCCATGTTTTTGCTGATTTCTTCGAAAAAAAATTTTTCTGATTGAGATGGAGGACGGTAAATGCCAATAAGAAGTCATTTTATTTTGTGAAGATTTATTTCAACGACTTTGATTTCGATTTCTTTGGAAATTAAACCACTCGTCGAAACTTCTTTTGCAGGAACACCCTCTTTTATATATATCAGAAGACCTCCCCCATGTCGATTCCTATCTGCTCTTAGGGGTGGCATATAGCCATCAATGAGAAATTGATTCGTTGGGAAAGTTTCGTCTATTTTCGTCTCTGCTATTATTAGGATATCGATATTTTTAGAAATCAGACATTTCAATGCTTCTAATTTATTTCTAATTGAATTGATATTCAGGTGTGCGATTAGTAAACTGTTTTTATTATGTAGTCGCAACTTTTTTAGAATCAAACTGGCATCTACATCCTCCTCCTCATCATGAGGGTTATCTAATACATCATCAGTAACTACTTCGTTAGGCTGCAATGTTCTTTTTTGAAATTTTTCGTTTTGTCCATTAAGGTTCTCATTCGATTCACGGCTGCTACAGACGGCAGGTCAATCCCGCAATGCAGATATAATATTCAAAGCAAGCTTACCATCTCCAGTGTGATTCAAGTGCAGGCCACTGCGATTCAAATGTGTGCGAATGTTAATGTTACTGTTGTCAATAAAAGGAAACTTGTTTTTCTTGCAGAGTTCTTCGAGAATCCTGTTAACATTCGCGGTTCTTTCGTTTATAAATGCATCTTCTCTGCTGATAATGCCGGATACAAAAACTGTATTATCCTCGGTTTTCAGCGTTCGTGCTAGAGCGTAAATGTTCTGTGCAATTTTGGCGTCTTCTTTCTCTTCTCTGAAATCATTTGCCCCCGTATGTAGTACTACACGATCTGGCTGTTTCTTCATCGATGGGACAGCATGGAAAGACATATCATCGGTCGTCGCGCCAGAGAAACTTTTCACAAATACTTTTTCGCCATATTTCGTTCTCATACGCCTTCCGTCCAGATTCTTCACCATCAAGTCGCCAATTATAACCGTAGAATCTGATTTGTTTTCCAAATTTTTTTCCTGTGTGTTTACTGTGGCATCATTGCTGTTACCATTGGTATTTTCCGTGGATTCTTGTTTATTGCTCGCCACAGTGTTGCCAGCGTTGTTTGTTGTTGTTTTCAACCAATCTCGTTTCTTTTTGCTTGATCGAGTTTTCTTTTTGTTTGTGACATTGTTCTCAGGAATTATACTTTCTTCAACAATGTTGCTATTGTTGTAACTTTCTGTGATTTCAATACCGCTTGTTTGTGCCTTTTTCCCGCCTCCCATGAGGTTTCGTATTTCGTTAGCAGAAAATGGCCTCCCCTCCTCTTTAGGGGTTGTCAGAAGCTTGTCGATAATGGCCTGTTTTTGTGCTAACTGCCTTTCCAAAGATAGGATTCTATCTTCCAAACTGCGGATGAAACATCTTTCGTAGTCAATGGGCTTATTTTCCTGATTTCGCATTAACTTTTCATTTTCCTTAAGGCTTTGCATGTCCGCTTGAAAAGCGGAAATTTTGTCGAGAACGTGTTTCTTAAAATCCTGAAAATCACTGCAAAAATCGGCACCATGGTCTGTTGTATTGCTCTGCGGTACATTCGTCGGCTGTGGTTCTACAGCTACATTACCATCATCAGTTTCATTGGATTTCTGTACCGAATCTGAGACCAATGAATCTCTTTCATCTTCGTTCGACTCGTTGGTTTTGTCTAGGCCCTTGTTGTAAGCAAGGAGTCTGGCGATCAATTCGTCTTTCTTGCCTTTCGTTGTAAGGCCTTTCTTCGATAATTCGACTTTCAATTCCGCAACGCTTAGTGCCATGCTTTCTTTATCAGTTATCTCGCTCATATTTAGACTTTCAAGCAAAAAATAAGTTTTTGTGTCGCAGCTGAAGTTCACACGTCCGTCCGTAGTCATGAATGTCGTGTGAAATCTGCATATTTTGTTGACTTCAATTTGCTCCCTTTTGACCGAGGGGCATTCACTCCAAAAATATCTTGCACAAAACTTAATGTTCAGATCATATAGCTCAGTGATTCTTAATGTTCAGATCAGGTTTAATGAGATTTTAGTTTGTCAGGTAATGGTGTAGAATCGCAAAGAGTCGTTTGAACATCTACCAAGTAATCAGATACCTAAAAAAGTTCCCTGCTATCTCTTAGTTGGGTTCATATGCAAATGGTTGAAATGAGAAAGGTTCTCTGATGCCACCAAAAAAGAGGATGAATATCCAAGACATTGTTTTAAATTCCAAAGCAGATCCACAAGTTATCTTCAACAACTGCAAGAATACTCCTGTTTACATTGAGGGAAGCAAAAAACCAAACCTCCAGCAAAGATTTACGATCCACAAAAGAAGAGTTCTATTCCTCTAAGTTCCTTATCCATGCGCATATCAACGCCAAGAAATTTCATGCTGGATAGTATGAATTTATTTGTATCTACTGCGACAAATGGCACTGTGCCCATTTATTACATTCACATACATATGAAAATGATACATTTGTTACACAACTTCTTACAATATCAGCCATTGTGCCTCTCTCAAAATCTTGAAAATTTCATTGCATTTCTTGTGCACATCTTGCTTGTCCTTGATGACATCTATCAGAACTGTATAATCTCTTAGTATCCTTTTGCAATGCATTCCGCTCCCCATAAAATCCAGGGCAGTGAGGAACTGTTTCTGCCTTTGGGCGATGTTTCCTTGAAATTTAATTTTCAAGTTATCACAGTAAGTTTAAAGTGACTTCTTTCACCATATCTTCTTCTGAAATCTGGGCAGCAATTTTGTTGTGACAAATATCGTCGTGACAAATATTGTCATACCATTGCAATTATATGACATTTGAACAAGTGAGACATGTATACTCTGCTCTACTGATAGTTCAAGCCCTTCTGATTTTCTCGTTCACATGTGGAGTGAAGCCAGTTTGAACTGCCATCATCACATTGGCGCCGTGGTGTAATCCTCTGACAATGCAGCCATGATTCTCGCTTGTAGAAGGTGTTGTGGCGCCGTGGTGTAATCCTCTAGTCAGGCGGAGTGGGTTCGAGTCCCGGTAGGGCCCCACCACTTGAGCGTCATGACAAGGGGTCGCAGACTCGATTAGGTCTGCTCTATTTCTGCGATCCCAGTGCTTGGCGCTGAAAAACGCAACTTCACCTTCACCTTCACCATTGAAACTAGTTAAATGTCAAAGATCTCTGATATCTAGCTGCATCCTGCATTATCTTTAGATAATTTGTCAACTAATGAGATTGATGTGGAGAGTTTTCTGAAATAATTTTCATATACGTTGTTAAAGCTAGTTTCTAGTTTGAACATTGCAAATTTTATGCTTTCTGTTGTTCTTTTTAAATTTCAATTTCCGAATTGGACCAACAACAAAGGAAATATCGTCACCATGATTCTCGCTTGTAAGTGACATTCCCTGTAAGTTCTCAGACAAAAGATATGCTAAGATGAAAAAAAACTCACCCATTTGGATGGAAGGGACGTAGGCTGCAAGGACTTCTGGGGTAAAATCCAGCACTTTGCACTCCCCATGAGAGGCCAGATTGGCCAATGGAGAACAAATTGTTGTAGTGGCACATTACAAAGTTTAAAGGATCTGGTAAATTGTCAGGAACTGGCAGAGTCTTAATGTAGTTTCAAGACCTGGTCTCGCGAGAAAAGCTCCAACTAAGATATGGCAAGGCGTTTGAAACGCATTCGTAAAAATAAGAAAATGTAGCCCATGAATCTTAAGTCAAGATAGTTAAAAATATTGGACACCCGAGTTATATGTGGTTTCAAGATGCAACGCTAGGAACACAGGCGACGAGTGCCCTCCCACCGCTGCATCATCACAGGTTGAATAAAACGTATGCTGGTGCAGTAAAAGAAGGAGAAGAAACAATTTACTCCATTTATGGCCCTAAAAAGGAGATCATAATCACAAAAACAAATTTTCTTTTCAAAAGTTCAAAGAGTATTCTCCATTAGACATTCAGTTAAAGAAACTGGACAAAATATATGAGGATATGATAAAGAAAGGTATGGAGGGTTTATCAAAGTTCAAAGTTTAACATGATAAAAGTGGCTGTGTTTTTTCTTGATCTCCTTCATACTTTCTTAAAGAAAATGGGGGGCATCGGAGATATGACAGAGGTACTACAGTAAGTATTCTTTTTTCCTATCATTGCATTCTTTTTGTGGTCACCGCCCCTCATAAACTTATGAATTCAGTCGAAGGGCAGGGGCCTATCATTCTTGCTGCATAGCTGTCAAAAATACTTCAAACTCCCACAGTGTTCAATTGTTTCTAATAAGACCTTTCATTTAGCACTAATTTTGCAGACATCATTAAACTCTGTAGCCATGTGATCGAGGGGAAAATCACTGATTTTGTCGTCGTACACATACACCTTGCTTGAAATCACAAACGAGTCGCCGCCAAAAATCACGAGCAAAAATCACAAAATCATATTAAATTACTGCAGAATCATACAAAATAGGTACTAAAAATCATTAATGTAAGGAGAATAAGGACAGAATATCACGTGATCTCGAAATCACCAAACTTGTGATGTGCACTATTATGAGATGTGAGTTGCCCCTCGGTCATAATCGAGAGGCATTTCTCTCCCAAAAAATCTTGTACACCTGACAAAAATCATCTTTTTTTTAAGAAAAATCCATCAAAAATCCGCATAAATCCTTTCTCCTTGAAAAATCTTGTACGCTTTTTCCAATGAGTGAAGTGCCCCTGCCTCGGTCATAACAGTGATGTCATCACATTTCTGACGTGTTTTCTAGAAAGTGTTAAAAAATCTGCAACTAATTATAATGTCAGCGTTTTTTTCTGATTCATTTTGATTTAATGCTCATGCAAAACTGGGAATGCTGTTACTTGTAGTAATGAAATATATTTTTGGAAAAAAGCCCTGGGGGCGTACTTAGTATATTTGTCCCACAGGGATGTCCTTGTTTTCTTCCAGCAGGGTATCATTTTCGCCTACTTTTCCTAGACACAGTGATCCAGAGCATGGAATAAATGTCAAAACACAAAACCTTTCAAATGCAAAAGCCGTTAAGCTCATATTAAAGAGGACACTCTGAGCTATTCAGAACAAAAATCCGTATTTAAATCGGACCAACTAGTTGAGAGAAATTGCAGTTTGAAGTTGACCAAAATTGTTAGGTCATGTTTTTGTTTACATTTCCGGTCTATCACTTTTGAAATGGGCCTAAACCAAATATTTCAAATTTTCATTTCTCCAGTTGTATTCATCCGATTTCGATAAACTTTTTTTTAGATTAAACCTCATTGTCTGCACAATTAAAAAACTTATGAGTTTTATGAATTTACGTCGATTTATGTCTTTATTTGGCACATATTTTTCAAGGAGTGTTTTTAGCAGTAAAACAGCACGAGACCCGTAAAATTCTTCTTTCCTAGTGCAAACAAAAAAAGTGAGGAAAAAAGAGTCTTAGAAACTCATTTCCCACTAAACTTTAGGTATCGATGAAGATTTCTGCCAAAGGGTTCGTTCAGATTCGTTCAGGTAAAAATTTTATAGCAGATATAAAAAATTGTGTCATTTAGGCCCATTTGTGGTATTTTCTGTGATTTTCCGTTATGGAATGTACATTTTGTTTCTAGGTGCTCCTACTGCATAATTTTTGGTTTTCATTGCACAGTTGTAATAGCAAAGGTTTGAATTGTAAAAAAATAGGAATTATTTCATTATTTAACAAGCACATTAAGATTTCAGTGACTTGAATCGTACATGGGTTTAATTTCGGTTTGGACAGCCAAGCTTGACGTCTATGACTTTTGGGATACAAAGCTCCAGCTGGAAGTACAATTTCCGATCGTGGAAACTGCACTTTCAGGTTATAGTAGGTGTGGTGAGTGGCAGAAGGATTTCAGTTATGATTAAGTCCCAGAATTTGTCGAAGATTTTGACACCCAATCCTTGAGTACAAACTATGTTTCCAGTAACAATTTTTACTGCGAAACCGCTGAAGTATTTTTTGTTTAACATAAAACAAAGCATTGCTAAGACTCATTGCCTAACATCAAAGTCACATAAAAAGAACAGTATCAGAATTTTCAGAATTATAGTAGAACAGTGCCTCAATGAATGATGACCCTTGGTGCCAGAAAATTCACAATAGAATTATAAAAGTTTAACCCGTTCCCTGAATGTTCTGACAAAACCTACCATGAAAGCCAATATGACCAGATATTGGAGCACCCCGACCCCTGACTTTTTGGTCTATCAACTAAATTTCTGTTCCACAAGTCATCAAAAAGGAGCAGTCTTAGTTTGATTCATAAGAGATCTCGGAAGCCTCAAATTTTTGCTTCATGACATGTTGGGGGCAGTCACGAAAAATACATGGTTATCATAAATCGTTTGAATTTATAGAGACTACATAGGCTTTATGTTTATCACATCAATTTTTCTTCAGTTTGTGCCTGCTGCTAAATATAAGATTCCAAGAAAATTCACATTTATTTTCGGTTAACGTTGAAACAGATTACAGGGTCGCACATGCTGAGAAACATCGTCTGAAAACTATCTGCAACCGACAAGATTAAAACTGCGACTTAAAAAGCAAACCTTTTTGATAAAAATCAAACTTAGAGTTTGTGGAACAAGTTCATTGGAAACTTTGAAAAAAATAATCTTCACAAACGCAACAAACATTGTTGTCATCAAATGTCAATGGCATCTTTGTCTGGATGTTCATCAAATTTGTACCAACCTTAGTCGAAGCTAGACTGAATGCATTGTGAAGTGTCAAGTTCAGGGTTGTAAGAGTCAGACTATCTATGTACCAAACCAAGAAGAAGCTCTTGTTCCAAACATAAGCAAATGGACTATAGTTAATAGATCGAATGGTGAGTTTGGACTAGGGCCTAGTGTACCCAAAGTGATAGATATAAAATGCTAGTCGGCTTGATTTTCATAAACCACGTTGGACCAACTTAAATCTTAATGTGCTTGTTAAATAATGAAATAATTCCTATTTTTTTACAATTCAAACCTTTGCTATTACAACTGTGCAATGAAAACCAAAAGCTACGCAGTAGAAGCACCTAGAAACAAAATATACATTCCATAACGGAAAATCACAGAAAATACCACAAATGGGCCTAAATGACACAATTTTTTATATCTGCTATGAAATTTTTACCTGAACGAATCTGAACGAACCCTTTGGCAGAAATCTTCATCGATACCTAAAGTTTAGTGGGAAATGAGTTTCTAAGACTCTTTTTTCCTCACTTTTTTTGTTTGCACTAGGAAAGAAGAATTTTACGGGTCTCGTGCTGTTTTACTGCTAAGAACACTCCTTGAAAAATGTGTGCCAAATAAAGACATAAATCGACGTAAATTCATAAAACTCATAAGTTTTTTAATTGTGCAGACAATGAGGTTTAATCTAAAAAAAAGTTTATCGAAATCGGATGAATACAACTGGAGAAATGAAAATTTGAAATATTTGGTTTAGGCCCATTTCAAAAGTGATAGACCGGAAATGTAAACAAAAACATGACCTAACAATTTTGGTCAACTTCAAACTGCAAATTTCTCTCCACTCGTTGGTCCGATTTAAATACGGATTTTTGTTCTGAATAGCTCAGAGTGTCCTCTGTAAGATGAGCTTAACGGTTTTTGCATTTGAAAGGTTTTGTGTTTTGACATTTATTCCATGATTTCTAAAGAGCTGGATCACAGTGCTAGAATGGGGTATCAAAAGAAGGCGATTTTTCTGGAGCCGCTTGTCAAATCATGTCAAAGGGGAAATTTCGTTTGTTTGGGTTATTAGTTGGTCCAATTTTTGTGTTTTTGGGTAAACGTTTCACCAATTTCGTCTAGAATCGGGTATCATTTGAAGACAAAATTTCTAGAGCCAGGTTAAAACAAAAATTTTTCATGGGCACACCCCGTACAAATTCAGGCCAAGTGCCACCCAGGGGGGTGGCAGTGCTTTGTTCCTCGCACACATTTCCCTTGAACATGACTACTACTGCTCCCACATAGTTCTGCTGTATTCTGAAGGTAGGCAATAAATTGTTTTGATAGTCTGCTTTGGTGCTGCACTCAAGTAAGAGAGCCTATACAAAGATAAGCAACATGCATGTGTGAATTATCTTTCATTTATTACAATTTCTCTTCTAGAATGATATACAATGTATACAATGTTGACATATTTAATCTCATTTTACTGAGTACAGAATAGTTCATTTAATATCATTTATGAACCATACTTTTCACTAAAAGATGCAGCCACAAATAGTTTTAGCAGAACACTACAACAAACACTTTGTGGCTTTATTTTCCATTTACCCACATTACATGGAAGCACCCAGGAATTCTAATGGTTTGCAATGTCCTTCTTCACTTTTTAGATCAACTGATTGCTTTCGCAAAAGTTTTTCACTTTATGACAACATTTGCGTCTTGAGTGAAATTTTGCTAAATTGTCATAAACTTGTCGTTTGGGGCAGGTAACAAGCCCTTTCTGATAGACACCTTGACGTAACCAACTCACAAAACCTGATGACAAAGCTCGAACCATGCAGATGATGGTAAAGATGGTGCATGCGCATTGCGTTAAGTTGCTGTCATGCCATTATAGAGAACAATGCACCCAGGTCAAATGTCCCTCGAGTCCTGCGACGCCAACTTTTCCCTAATTATCTATGGCCAATAATTTATGTGATATGTGGTGGCATGTATAAATGGATAATTCGTGACTGACGCGATTAGGGTAGTAGATACTCAACTGATAAGCATGGAGAGAGTACTTCTTGGCAAAAACGCCAATTGACAAGTTAGAATGGTCTGAGGCATCATGTGTACGAGTCAAATATATTGAAACAATTTCCTTGAGCTGTGCAAACACTTGGAAACTCAGATTTTGCTATTTTAGAATGTGGTAACGGTAAATTCCCGCCGTTGAGAAACCCATTATTTGAAGTGAGCTAATAGTTCATCCTAAATCACTTTATTATTTTGCTATTGTTTTTTTTTTGAAAAATTCACGGTCTGATATCTTACAAAGTTATAAATGTATCTTATAAATGTTATACGAAAAGCTAATTGTTCGTTCAGGATTTCCTCATTTTGAATTCCTCTTTTCCTTCGATTTTTCATTTTCACTAGGGAAATCTGGGATATTACCCACCTAGTACCCCTCCTCCTTGTACCACCTTAATCTTCACTATCGCGTCCGGTTTTTGATTTGTACCAAGAGATATGCCATACATTAGCCACACATCTCTTAGATCTCCAAATACAGATGAAAAGTATCCTGATAAAAGATCTCCTCTTGACGTTACCAGAGAAATAACCTGGTCAGGCCTTCCTCAGGCCACAATCCTTCACAAATTGAGAGACTGATGCATTCAAAACACCAAAAAAACAAATCTAAACATTCTCTCGAATACCGAAATAACGGGGGGGTGGGTTGAAATGGTGCGATACAACAATAATCGGGGGGTTGGAGCAATCGGGAGGGGGGCGTTTGGAGAAATTGAAAATAGTCATCTTCTTAGCTAAACACATATGTAAGTGTTTTTTTTCAACTTGGCAAAAAAGTGTCCTTTTATTCAACAAATTTTTGGACGCAATTGGAGTGGCAAAGCAAGTACTTGCCATATAAAATCCAAGTTCCATCATATTAACGAAAGGTTAAATATTCCATCCTTCTTATCCCCATTCCAAAAGCAGTTTCTGATCGTAAGTTATGTAGGTTTGAAGTTAGGAGCCCCAAAGGATGGAAATATTCCACTTGTGGTATGATTGAAATATTCCATATGATACTAGCAATAACATTAGTTAGTGAGTGCAGCGTTTTGGGGAATGGGAAGAAACTACACAATCATATGGAACGGAAAATAGAAGTAAAAGGCGTTTTTCATTCAGTGTTCAACAAAATCCCTCAAAAGTCCGTAAACATCCTTTGTTCTGAAGAAACCTCGTACATTTTTTGAATGAGTGAAATGCCCCCCAACTCTGCCAAGTAAAGATAGTTTGCAACCGCAAAATTGAAGCTGCAAGAACAATATCTCAGACCCAAAATGCAAAATGAAATTTCTGATTACAATACAAACTCTCGAAAAGCTTTATTATCTGTGATATCTCTCCCAGTGAAAACATGGTAAAATGGAAAGGAAATTGTACACAAACTCATAATTGGATCACAAGCTCAAGGTCCAGAATGTTGATATTGATAATTGACACTAACGCCATCTTACAATTGTTTTTAATCTCATTAGTCCATGAAAGGGCCAATTTCCTGCCTTGCCTTCTGCCGTGACTGATTACATATCGTACTTGCGGTTCTGATAATCCCTGAAAGCCGCTATCTGTGCTGTAATCGTCGCCCAATCATCCAATTCAAGTAAGCCGAAATTGCAACCGAGGTAGTTAGTAAAAGTTACGTTCTTTCGCTGCGACATTTCGTTGTGGCCTCGTTTTCGTTTCTGCCTCGTACCGCCCAGTAGCCCGCTTGGTGCATTGAATTGAATTGGTGCTACCTCAAATCGACAGAGATGAAGATATCGCATCTTGCTATTGTTTTGATATATAATGCAGCTAACGCTGCAATAACCTTTCATCATGTGGTGCTCTTGTCATGAAATTTTGTACACTTATGTCGGAAGTAGTTGCCCACATTTTGACGCAAAAAAATTTTGGATTGGGGCACACAAGGAAGACTTATTCCACTTTAACACATCATATTTAACTGTACCAGAAGCACCCAGCTCATGAGATTCATTTGTATTGGAATTCATAAGAGTGGCAAATTTTGCTTTAGTAAGACGTATCAGAGCAGAAAAATATTGATTTATTCCCTCTAGAGCCATCAAGGATGCCGTAATTCCAATAAAAAATAACACATAAGAAACGATCGTATGTTTTGTCGTTTTCATCTAAAATCTTATTCTATCGTTTGAATACAATAATGAGCCGTTGAAAGAATTCAAAACAATAATAACATGAATTGGGAAGAAATTGCCAAAAGAATCAGCTCTTCTGGAGCCTTACAGGATGCGTTATTAAAGTTTTTCTTTTAAAGCTTTAACGTTAAATTAGGAATTTCAAATCATACAAGACTTGGGCTTTAATCATTTGACATTACTAAACTAATGTAGAAGGCTATAACTTGCTCGTAAAATCAAAATTTTGTGTAAAAAAGCGTTTGGGCCTAAGCAAATTCTTGAAGCGCAATGAATAAAATGAACAAAATTTGAAGACGGCACAACAGATGTGTTTTACAAAATACAGGTTATGTGAGACGTGAGACCTATCGTCAAAGGAGCTCCGAAATCACACATGCTATTCATCTGTGAAAGTACTCCCTTGAGCTCAACACGCTTTTGACATCGTCGAATCATTCCTTGAAAAGAATTTGTTATCAGATCTCTCGAAATCAGGTTGATCATGACGTATCTTGACGTATCTTCGAAGCTGCTTTCCCAGGTGGGTCATCAACGAGATAGGAGACATCTTTTGGTCCCCAAAAGATATCTAGACCTTCCAGTCTTGACTCTTGAGAGATCTGATAACAAATTCTCTTCAAGGAACGATTCGACAGTTGCACGAGTGTGTTGATGCTCAAAGGAGTTTTTTCGCCGATACGATGTGATAGTAAGAGTAAGATCAATTGTCGATATTGAGATGAATGAAGCTGATTTCGAAGCTCCCTTGAGGATAGGTCTGACAGACAGAGCAGAAGCTGGGTAAAATGACGTCATCAACCAATCTGAGATAAGGAATTGTTTGAATAGATAAGCTTTTTGAAATGATAGATCAACAGTTTAAGACCCTGGGAGGAAAATATCAAGTGTTGCCTAATTTCGGGATCTGTTGCAGGGAGCTAGGGGGCCTCAAAGTTACGAGCTTTCGCGCATGCGTGTGCAGTTTCTGCTCTGTCGGTCTGACATAAACTGTATTTTGGAAAACACATCTGTTGTGCCATCTTCAGATTTTGTTGATAATGTTCACTGCGCTTCAAGAAGTTGCTTAGGCCCAAATGCCAAAGCTCTGGTTTGGAGGTGGAGGCAAATTTGTCCTTTGACGATTCATATCTTCACTCTCAACGCACCGATATCAACAAACGAGGTGTCTATGTTCAAGTTAGTTATCGAGGTATGTTTTGAAAAGCATTCCGGATTGATTCACGCTACGTTCTGGTCGCTAGGGTCGACCAAATCTGTATGCTTTTTTTTGGGACACCCGGTAGTTAAAACTTGAAGGGATTGTAAAAACCCACTAGGGAGAGACAAGTAACATTGGAAAGGTCGCTCATGAACACACTTTTTATTAAAAACCGTTCTCTGAACCAATTCTGAACAGTTGGGCTAATGCTTATACCAGTTGAGCTAGAGGACGACATCATTGGCAGAAAGATCTTTCAACCCTATTTCACATGGGGTATTTTTTCGATATTTTGGCATGGGGGGGCGTTTTTCGTCCCCCTCTTTTTCTCTGAAACTACAAAAGACATAACAATGAAAATTTCCTCCATTGTTCTTTGGACAATAAGCTTTCCAAATGTAACAATGGTAATGAATTAATCACGTGATTTGTTGCTAGGCAACCAAAAAACAAAGGAGAACTGGCCAATTTATAGCTGCTTTGCAAGAAAAATTCTATTTAATCGAATACTCAACCGATTTTAATGAGAATAGTCTTAAATGATAGGAAATACATTGTAGAATTAAAATATGTACTTTGAAGCAATCTGAAGTACCTATTTATAGACCAATCAGCGATTAATTAGCTCTTTATTCCTTTCTACTTATTGTCACTGTGGTTTTCCGTAGTTTTCTTGCTATTTCTGACATAGATCGACTTAATATGCATGAAACAAACAAGATTAAGCTAAATTTTAACAAAAATCTTAATTAATACATTAATTTATTCGAAAAATGACGTCTTAAACTTAAATGACGTCATATATATTAAATTTTGCTGATGTCAGCAAATTAGCAAAAATTATATATGAAGCGAAAGCTCTCATCAAGAGCAATTGAATGATACATGTTTCAAGTAATTCGGACGAGGAACAAAGAAATTATGGATGTTGAAAGCTGTTTTTTGTCAACTACTCTCCAAATATGGTGCTATTGTGGTCACGTGATCAAATCTAGAACAATGAGACATTTAAATTTTGGTTGCCAATTAAATTTGAGTAAAAGTCACAAAAGTTTGGTCATGATATCTTGTGTCGTTTCGGCGCAGTGTAGAAAAGTTTGGTTGGGGGGGGAGAAAAACGCCCCCCCCCCATGTGAAATAGGGTTAATAGTAGACATGTTCAAATCCTTTAAGGATCTACCTCAATGTAGTTGGCCACTCCATTATGAAATCGTCAGGGATTTCCAAAGCACTCCTTTGAAGGTTCAAAAAACCTTAAAAATTGGCCTAAAATGACAACCAAATTTTCCTATGATGTCTGCTTCAAAGTGATGATTTCAATAAGCATTGGCCAATGTTTATGCTGTTATGCTCCCAAAGATTAAATAATACTTTAATACTGCCAATGGGATAACACGTACTAAAGCATATAAAGCCATTGCTTGTGTGGTAGAAAATTTGCTCGCGATTCCTTTTCAGCCTGTTTTGAAAGTTTCAAGGGGCTTTCTGAGGAAATTTCGCAATGAAGTTGCCGGTTTCAGTCAAGTAAAATGTCAACTATTAAATGAAATACCGGGTGACCCGAAAAAGCTTCGCGAGCTAGATCATAGCTGGCTCCTTGAAATCAAAAGCTATTGCCAAATACTTTCTATCAAAGTTTAGTTGAAGGGCGTGGCTATCTTCTGATATGCTACAATGATTACCATCGGCTATTAGCAATCACCGGCCCCGGCCCCCCGGCCCCCTACTTTTCATGATGGAGAGTTAAAATTTTGCTACCAAGTTATTTGTCAAGTCAAGTTACAGTGGCAAACAAACGCTCAAATGAGGGACGATTAGTGTCCAAGAGATACAACGAAAGAAATGCAATGTTTTCTTCGCTCGCCTAGAATCACGGGGCCGTAGTTTTGCAACCTTGTCTTGGCGCGCTGTTTTCAGGAATTCCATTCTTGACACAGGGTATTGTTACAGCACCTACAAAGCGGAAATCCCATTTCAATGGTGTGTCATACCATACAACAGAGAAAGCAGAGAAAGAAACTGCAGCATCAAACAATTAACATAACATAACTTCAGCAACGTAAAGATTTTCGAGGCCAGCTTGAGCTACAACTGAAATGAATGTCTTCACTGCGAAATGCCCCCGAACTGGGCCTTACAGTTGCTTACAGATATGCTTACAGACACGTACAGATGCTTACAGATATGAACAAACTTTGTTGGTCAAGTCTGCTATTTTTATACCAATCAAGAACAGTCTCCCACCTGTTGCGCTGTGCTGGGAAAAGAAGAACTCGACAAAATAGCAAAAAATCATTGTTTAGGGATGAATGACGTTGCCCAAATTACAATTTCAGCAACACATCGAAGGCAACTCACACTGAAGACAAGTAACATAACAAAAACCTGTTCATCAAAAAACTGCATGCAGTCCCTCTGGAAACGCTATTCACAAAAACCGTTTTGCGCAAACTCGTTGGTGAAATTCGATCACATTGGCATTACGTTTAGAAAGCAAGCACATGGTGAGCAGTGCTTGTTAACAGAAAGCTGCCGTCACCCTCATGGCGCAACAAACAATTATCGTTTACTCTTGGAGCACAAGGATGCAAAATCAACTCTGCAGCACGAAATTTATGGGCAAACTTTTAAGTAAGTCGGCAACGTAACCAAAAACCAAATCTAACATTATACAAAAAGATACCAACATCGTAGCAGCTATGGTCCCCATGCTCAGATAGTGAGATTCAAAAATGAAAGATGTGCAGTTTGGAACAAAATTTGTATTGGCCCACCCTAGCAACGCTCAATATATGCTTAACATTATTTTTTCATGAGAAAATCTGATCTCGTATCTCTGAAAATGGACAAACTATGGTATCAGGACACCAAAACTCAAGAAACCAAGAAATCCATAGCATACTTTCACGTTACTTTCTCTCTTTTTTCTTGTATTGTACGGGGTACAGGCTAGGGGTATCCTAAATAGATGTAACAGATTTGATCACAGCTGGCAATGTTAGTTTACACCTCAAATCAACTGGCATTTAACTTCAAACTTATCCTGAAAGTTAACTTGAACATATACCTTATGTGCCATAAAATGGTAACGGATTTGATCTGGGCTAGCGCTAAGAATTTAGCTCCAATCAATTGGAAATAACCTTTAAAGGAGAATGGCACCGTAATAAAAATTTTTGATATAATAAGGTATTCGTCATTAGAAACACGATCGTGAAGTTATTTTTTGTGTATCAGAATTAGTTTCAGAGTTATTGCAGTTTCTATTACGTATTTCCTCTGCGGGACAATTCTCGTTCATTGTCGTTTCCGAGAATTAATCACGCCTTTGTGACGTCATATGTGATCACTGGTTTTCGTACACGCAACAAAATTTAAGTCAGTTTAGGCCAGTGCTGGAGCGGAAAGGAAGCGTAAACTTTGGCAAAATGGTTCACTGTAACGCGTATAACTGCTTCGAAGACAGTAGACGTCGTCTTTCTAATGAGAAAAATACTTCTCCAACAAAAGTTTCAAGGAGAAAGACCTTGTTTTGCTTCCCTAAAGATCCAGCATTGCGAAGACGATGGGTTCAAAACATGCGCCTTGAAAATTTTGTGGTAAAGGATCATTCCAGATTGTGTGAAAGGCATTTGAGGAAGACCAGTTCGAAGTCAGCCCAAAACTTATTGAATCTCTCGGGATGATAGGAAAGAAGCAGCTGAAATTAAAAAGAGATGCAATCCCAACAATATTTGATCGGGGATCACCAAAGTCAAGTGGCCAGGTCCAGGGAAAGAAATCATTTAAGAGGAAAAAAGTATCGAATCTTCAGACGAAGTTTCAGTCGAAGTTTGAGTATTTGTGTAGCAGTCCAAAAAAACTAAGCCCAAAGAAAAGGTACGGGGCCTACACCAAGCGTCGAAGGTTGGAGGTAAGTCGATTTTAATTTTTTTTCGCGTCAAATCAACCTTCAATTTTAGACTTCATTCATTCCCCTTGCCCCTTCATTCTCTATTCAGTCAGGGCTACAATTATGTGATAAAGTATACATCGTTCGGCACGACTTATCGTGGTGTACAAATTTGTATCGATCCTTTTGCATCTATGTGATCAATAAAAGCCAATAGAATACACAATTACAGTCTACTATCTTCAATTCTAATCGTCTTCGGTGGCTGTATAACAGTGTAATCTACAGTATTTCATTTTTTATATACAACAGCATGCACAAGTCTGGAAAGGGTAAAGACAGGTTCAGCATTTCTTTTCATAGAAGTAAAACTTTATGAACTTTCACTTATTTCAGATGGTTACTGACTTGTTGGCTACCACTGCTGACAGTGAAGCAATGGAAGAGTCTGTGTCAGAAGAGCTGCCTTCAAACCAAGGAGAACATATTTATAGTGATGTGCCCCAACAGTCTGAAGATCTCTGCACCATATCTGTAACACTTGATTCTCAGACAACAGATGCAGCAACTCAACTGACAGCTACTGCACATGAGCTATTTCCTGCCTGTGATGGAAGTACGCAAACACCCATAAACTGGAAGTGGAAAGGCACACAGACCAATCCTGTAGTACGGTCTAGAGGTAAGTTTTCTTGGTTTGAGGAGTGGCGGAGCCAGAGGAGGGTATGAGGGGGGTAAATACACCTCCTACCTTTGAAATCTTGCTAAACTGTACTCTTGATTATTTTGCTAAAAATGTCTGGGTATACCTTAAAGGACCTTAAATCCCCCACCAGTTGCCAAATTTTGTACGTTTACCCCTCACTATTTTTGCCTGGCTCCCCCACTGGTTGCAAGGCCCTCATCTCAAAACGGTCTTGTTGATTAAATAAATGTTCCCTGCAGCATTTTCCAAACTACCTATCCAAGGGGTTTGACCTTGCAAATAAAATATTGTAGGGCCCAAAGCAAATTGTCAGGGGATTCTTTCATTAATAAATGCTATGATGTTACAAGGGTTCACAATTATGGAAGTTGCACAGTAATTTCACTTTAAATCATGATGATGGGAAACCTCTACTTTCTTGAGGAAGGGGTATTCATGGCAGGTGTCTCTTATATAAATCTATGTTATCATTGACATGACTGGACCTCTGCCCATTTACCCAAATGTCTTAGAGGCATCAACTTAATTTTTCAAATCTTTTTCAGCATGCCAGACAGAGACAATAATGGTTGATGCAAGTACTCAGAGTGATCAGATGAATATAACTGGAATAAATGAGCATCTGCCTCTTATAAGAGAAACTTGTGTGGCTGTTGCAAGTGAAAAGGAATCAGAAACTGACAGCGCCTCCTCCTGTGACCAAGATGATGACTGGAAACCCCCTGAATCATCTGGATCTGAGTCTGATGAGACAGCAGAAACAGACTGGAATGAAAGAAAGTTCTTGATCTTCGAATCCTGCCTCATGCAATTGTTTGTCATCTGTAGCACTTGTCTAGCACCTATTACAACAATTAAGAAGAGTTTGTACGGCTCCATGCTAAAAATATCTGCAGAATGTCACAACGGTCATCAGATCAACTGGTCATCACAGCCTGTCCACAATCGTATGCCTCTTGGGAACTTGTTCATTGCTGCTTCATGCCTTTTCTCGGGATCCCAATGCTCTAAATTATTTACCTTCCTAAACCACCTGAAAATGCCTTCCATTGCCATACGAACATACTGTAAAATACAGCGTGCACTACTCATTCCAACAATTTTGTCAGTATGGAAAAGATGCCAGCAACAAATATTTGAAAAACTACCACCTAAACCACTAGTATTGGGAGGTGATGCAAGGATGGACTCTCCTGGTCATTCAGCAAAATATGGATCATATTCATTGATGGACCTTCGTACCAATAAGATCCTGGATTTACAACTAGTACAGGTACAGATTTTTTTATGCATTAAAAGCAGTGGCCGAGCCAGACAAAAAAATACAGCGTAAAAGCTGAGTTTCCCAGCTTGGGGGTGTAGGTGGGGTGTATTTATGCCCTCATGCACTTCCTGGCTCAACCATTGAGTACAGGCCCTTACACATCAACATATGACAAGAATTCTTGTACATTATGAGAAGAATTATTGAGACATTCTGCATAAATGGAAATTCCTCTAAACAAAAATGAATAGTTATATTTTTGAGGGCAAACACTGCAAGTTTTGCCCAACGCCCTATTTTAGTATCATCAGTTTTCATCTCAAAACTTTGAATACAAAACACTGCAAATTGATAAATTCAGGTATTATTGGGTATCAAGTAGAGGGAATTGGAAGCAATTTTTTTCATCCTTTCAGAGCAATGAAGTTGGTGGAGCCAATCACATGGAGCTTGATGGACTTCAACGTTGTCTGAAAGTGCTGGATGAGTCAAAAGTTTCATATACCACCTTAGTTACAGATCGCCATGGTCCAGTGAGAAAGTTCATGAGAACTGAGAAGAAAGAAACAAAGCATTTCTTTGATGTATTTCATGTTGCAAAATGTAAGCAAACAATATCGTCTTAATCAGTATAATTATGATCTATGTTTTCAGGGGGTACATGACCTGCAGTCAAATGGGGGCATGTTGCTTTCCTCAGAAAGATTACACACTAATTCTTTCTGCTTAACCATTTCTGCCAAATATTGCAACTTCAAACCCACCCACAAAGTGGCACATACTGTAAGCTTCATGGCACTTAACTGTATGTTCCCCAAGTATACAGTATCAGAATATTTTGGTAAAAAACTAAAGGCTATCTCATGATCAAGTTCAACTGCAGTGCCAGAAACAGATAGCTCTTTCTCCACTGTATGCTGCAATTTTCTTTATTACATATTGTCCTCCTTGGCATTGCTGGTCTATCATTTGTGTAAAACCGATCAATTAAGTTGCATTTTTTGAGTAAAATGTCCTATTTGTAGCTATTGGTAAAAAGGTTGAAATGATTGGCAAGAAGAAAGGAAACAGCAAGGTGCTAGAGTGGGTCCAAAGTGTCAAAAATCATGTTTATTGGTGTGCTGCATCATCCGATGGTATTGGAATTCTAGTTAAAGAAAAGTGGTTGTCAATCTTAAATCACATCATAGACAAGCATACAGATCATGGAACTGTTTACAAAGATTGCCCACATGATAAGATAACACGAGACTGGCTTAAAAAAGGTACATCCTATAATGACTCAATTTTGCATGCAGTATTAAAAATTAGCTGTTTCTAAAAAGGCCAAATTGATCCCATACTGCTTTTCAGAATGAACAATCGTGATTCTAAAGAGTTGCCTATATAGACTTTTCTGTTTAAAACAATATATAAAAAATATTTTGGGTTGTAATTACCATGTCTTTGGTCTGCAACTTTTTGTACAATACAAAATTTTCATTTTATGCCAACAATTTGGGAATGATCTTTTTTTATGTAACATTGGAAGTTTTTTCATTGGATAAACAAGCTTATTCTTTTAGGAGACAAAGGCTACAAAGAATTAAAGGCACTCCTAAGCAAAACAAGACTTGTCAATGACATTGCAAGGTTATCACCATTAGAACAAACAAGTGCATTGGAGTCCTTTCACAATGTGGTCATACGGTTTGCTCCCAAGAGCACACATTTCTTCTATTTGGCCATGAAAGCACGGTGAGTTGTTTGGTACATGGTACAGTATCTTTATAACTTGAGATGTACAACTCACCAGTTCAATCAATTTACAGTTTTATTGTAGTACACCTTACATTAACATGACGAGAATTCATTTTCTAGAAGTGTGGAAAGACATTGAAAAAATTTTTGACAATAATTGGCCAACTACAGCAGGTTAATAAACACCTCAAGAGGACCTAGGGCTGACTTATCCCTAAACAAGTTGTTTTTGTTTTAGCTTATTTCTTGCTGCATTGCATTTCAATGAAAACTCCCAGAGAGCCCAGAAATTGACACAGACTGGTGAGAAAATGTACAAAGTTGCGTATCCAAAATACGGTAGTGGTGCTGCAGTTGTGCAAGAGGTCAAAGAAAAGCTTACTTATGGTAAGACTATCTTTACAGACATTGATGATAAGTCAATTCAGTTCATGCCAACAGAGATTCTTAAAATGAGTTCAGCTGATTTCAATCCTGAAATCAGTTCAGCTGATAAAAATTTTCATTGGGGACAGATAGATGCAAGTGCTTTCAGGGTTGAATCATATTCAGAGTAAGAAGACTGTATCCCTGATCCCTCCATGAGCATGATCAACCTCTTAAGAATCAGAGTTGTATCTCCTGTTTCTTCCAGCACCCAAAGGTCTTGGACAATGAGAAGCTAAGCTTATTGAGGCAGTAACCTGGTCCTTCCTCTAGATGTGACAATATCTCATGATTCCTTCAGCCTTGAATTATCAAGCGTTAGCGACTCATAACACTCTGCTCAGCAGATTCAACAGGGTGGGGACTTGAACCACCAACCTGGTCAAGTGATCTTATCACATCATCTGTTTCTTTCAGCTTATGTAGACATGTTAATGGACAAACTGGTTCAGCTGCGAAAAGAGACCTCCAGCCTTCCAGAAGCCAAATTGCAATCTTCTCAACTCAAAAAGTCTGTTCCTGGAACACTGACTTCAACAGCAAAGAAAGTTTCCAAGGCAGAGGCTATAGCTGCAAAAAAAGCCAGATTTGCCAAGGTCATGTCAAAGCAGGCAGATGTGCCGAATAAAGTCACTGAACTGGACAATGTTTTGTTTAGCTTATTATAATTCTTTGATTTGCATTACATTACATCATCGCTGAAACATAATCTGAACACTTAACGCTTCTTAACCACGCTGTATAATCCCTTTATTCATTTATATTGTCTGTTTGTTATGTTGATTTTGAAATACAGTCCTCTGGAAGGCAAAACATGGCCTCAACTTTCTGTCGTCATCTAAACATCGGAATTTAACAGCATTTAAATTAAGAAACTAAACGAACGGCAGAAAATAATCCACACAAAAGTGTTCCACACGAGCCGCATGAGCCAGCCAAGCAAGCAAAGATTATGACCGAGGAAACAGAGGAAAACATAGGAGCCGTAGGCCGCGATGAAACAAGAAACACAGAATTTGCAACCGAACAGAATCAGCAGTTGAATCCCGATCATTTAGCCGAAATATGGGGAATACGATCAACAGAAGCAAAATTGAGAGAAGTACAACAAAAGAAGGAGGTAACAAAGATTACTTTAGACATGATCAACGATTCTTTGAGGGGAATTTTAGAACGAAAACGAAAACCGGAACTTGAACGAACAGTTTCTAGGATAACTGATAGGATTAAGGCCTTGCGGGAGCATAATACCGAACTCGAAAGCCTTATGATTCAAGCTGGGAATCCCCTCCCAGACGTAGCAGTTTTTAATTATCGAAACGAACTAGAATTAGACGTCTTTTTAGACATGCAGCTAGAAGTAGAAGAAGTGTTGAAAAGTTTGGAGCCCCCTAAGCAAGTAGGTAAAGGGAATGACCCAGAAGCTGAAAGGAAAACCTTAGATGCAAAATTGATTAAGTTGCCAATCACTAAATACGATGGGGACCCTTTAAAGTGGTTGGAATTTTGGGAACAATTTGATATCGCAGTAAACTCAAGAAACCTCGAAAGTGTCGTAAAATTTTCGTATTTACGAGAGTATTTATCAGGGAAAGCAGCAGCAGTAATTAGAGGTATCCCAATCAAAGCAGAGAATTATGAAGTAGCTGTAGAAAAATTGAAAAAAGAGTATGGAAGTGATGCTAAGGTGCGCAGCGCTCACATAAAAGCCATACGTGATATCCAGCAAGTGCAAAGCGTTTCAAACCTACCAAAACTGCGCCAGTTTTATGAAGTAGTGGCAACGAATTATGCTTCATTGGAATCGCTGGGGTACGAAAGTCACATCATGTGTTTGGTCGAGGAAACAATCATGAAATTACCCAGGATTGCACGGTACGAAATAACAAAAGGAGACCGCGAGTGGACAAAATGGGGATTTAAAGAATTTTTGGAGAGATTATGGGAATACTTAAGAGCATGTGAAGATATCGAGCCATCATTCCAACCAGAGAAGGACACAGGGAAACGAGAGTCATCAAAGACCTACCCAGTGAGACCAAGGCCAGAGAATGCAACGATTCTCAGCACAACAAGTCGTACAAGAAGCTGTGTCTACTGTAACGAAACAGGACATCGCTCAACAGAGTGCACAAAGCTAAAAACACCCCAAGAGCGCAAGACATTCTTGCAACAAAACCACAGGTGCTACAACTGCACTGGCACAAGACATGTCACAAAAGATTGCAGAAGTACCAGAGCATGCACACATTGCAATGAACGTCACCACTCTTCAATATGTAGGAAACAAGGAGAGGTAGAGCAGAAGGAGCCAAGTCTTCACATCAGCAATGGCCCCGTTGCCTATCAAACCGTCCAGGCAAAAATTGGAGGCATCTTATGCTGAGCATTACTAGATAGCGGGAGTGGTCAGTCTTATGTAAGTAAAGAACATGCAAGAAAGCTAGATGTCAAGCCATGCAGAGAAGAATCACGTGTGATTGGGACAGTGAACGGTGACATGCAAGTTGAATGTCCAGTTTATGAGCTAGAAGTGCAGGGAGTAGGAGAAAGGTCTCAAACAAAGTTCACGACGCAGTTTGCAAGATTGAATATCAGTGTCTTATCAGCAGTACCAAACGTGCATCCCGAAATAGCAAAGGAAAATTACAGGCATCTTCAAGACATAAAGTTCTCAGACACATCATCGAAAGGAGTCCTACCAATACACGCTATACTTGGTGTTAAGGACTATGCTCACATCAAAATGGGAAACATAAGGAAAGGAAATGAAGGAGACCCAATAGCCGAAGAAACAGCACTTGGATGGACATTAATGGGACATATAGGGGAAGCCAAAGAGCAGAAAACACACATCAATCTAACCATTGACAAGGAGAGAACCATTCAAGAAGATGCAAAACGATTGTTGGACCTTGATGTTCTAGGAATCAAAGATGATGAAGAGGCATATGCAGAGTTTAAAGATTCAATCAAACAGAATGAAGATGGACGATATTGTGTTAAATTACCATGGAAACAAGGAAACTATTACTTGCCAGACAATCGCAACCTTGCTGAACAAAGAGTGAAGAGTCAACTGAAACGAATGAGCAAACAGCCAGAACTTCTCAAAGAATACGACGAAATCATAAAGCAGCAAGAAGAGAATGGAATCATTGAGCCAGTCCCAGATAAACCAGATGGAGATCGCATTCATTACGTCCCACACCACTGCGTTGTTCGAGAACAAGCCGAATCAACCAAAGTTCTTGGAGTTTCATGGAACACCGTAACTGACAACATGTCCGTTAGCTATTCACATGTTTTAGAAAATGACCACACCTTAACGCAAAGAGGTCTTCTCAAGACAACAGCATCAATCTTCGATCCACTCGGAATTGCAAGTCCAGTGACGATCATAGCAAAGATGATTTATCATGAAGTGTGTCTCGCAAAGGCTGGTTGGGACACAGAAATCTCTTCAGATCAAGTGAAATTGTGGGAATCATGGATCAGAAATCTTGCAAAGCATCCAGAGCTCGAATTCAGCCGATGTATCATCAAGCATCCAGATGAGCCAGTGCTAGATATCAAACTACACGGATTCGCTGATGCAAGTCTCAAGGCTTGTGCAGCAGCAATATATCTTCAAGTAACGCAACCAAGTGAAACGTACGTCCAACTACTGACAGCAAAGTCAAGAGTGTCAAAGCCAGGACTAACAGTTCCAAGATTAGAACTCGTTGCAGCCCAGATGCTCACCAAAATGATGAAGCAAGTACAAGAAGCACTAGAAGACATAAAAATATCAGAAGTACATGCATGGAGCGATAGCAAAACAGTGCTATGCTGGTTAAAAAACCATGGCGAATGGAAGCAATTTGTGCGTTTAAGAGTTGACCAAATCCTTCAAGAGTCAAACATCAAGTGGCATTACGTCAACACAAAGGATAACCCTGCTGATATAGCATCAAGAGGCATGCACATTCAACAATTGACATCAAATCAACTTTGGTGGAATGGACCACCTTGGATAAATGACCAAGACAGCTGGCCACATTTACCAGAAATAGAAGCAACCGAGGAGAGTGAAGTTGAAGTGAGACACAAGAGCACTACAGCAGCCACTGTAGAGGTGAAGCCAGAAGGTTTAGAAGCAGTAATCGATCTTCAACGCTACAACAGTCAGCATAAAGTTATTCGAATCACTGCATGGATCTACCGTTTCATCAACAATGCAAGAAAGAAAAGGAACAATCGAGTACACAGCAGTCTTAGCACTGAAGAGATCAGAGCAGCAGAAAGCAGATGGATGCAGCACGTACAAGCAAAGATCAAACAACATGAAAGCTTCCAGCAATTAACGCAGCAATTGAATCTGAAGGAAGAAAATGGCATTCTGAGGTGTCATGGCCGTCTAGAGCATGCGGAAATTGAAACAAAGCCAGTCCTACTGCCACGTAATCATGCTTTCACAGAGTTGGCAATCAAAGATGCGCATCGTCGAGTATTACACTTTGGAGTATCAATCACCCTAGCAGAGCTACGTCAAAGATATTGGGTTCCAAAAGGTCGTCAAGCAGTGAAGAAGATCATCAGGGAATGTCAACATTGTGCAAATCTTTCCGCCAAGCCACTGGCAGCTGCAGCCACAGCATCATTACCTGAGTGCAGAGTAAAACCAGGACATGCGTTTGAAACTGTTGGTGTTGATTTTGCAGGTCCTTTCTATTGCTCGAACGGAAAGAAAACTACCAAGGCTTACATCACCTTGTTCACATGTGCCACTTCAAGAGCAGTTCACATAGAGCCTGTTCAAGACATGTCAGCAACAACTTTCAAACAAAGTCTGAAGTCACTCATCACCAGACGCGGTATGCCATCAAAGATGATATCAGATAACGCTCAAACGTTCAAGTCCACCGCCAAGTGGTTAAAGAAATTGAAGAAAAATGCTGCAGTAAACGATTTTCTGCAAGCCAAAGGTATCGATTGGCAATTCAATGTTGCGCGTGCACCGTGGTGGGGTGGTTTCTTTGAGCGTCTTATTGGACTTGTCAAGTCGTGTTTAATTAAGATCTTAGGCCGCGCAAAGATCTCATTCAAAGAATTCAAGGAATCGTTATTAGATGTAGAAGCCGTGCTAAACAATCGCCCGTTAACTTATCTGGATGAAGAATTGGGACCAGAAGCATTAACTCCTAATCATTTGATACATGGACGTCGCATACCAACATTAGCATGGGAGCAGCCAGATAGCAACGATGAAGCTGAGGCAACCAACAGATTGAAGCATTTACAGAAACAACTTGAGCATTTTTGGAAAAGGTGGAATCGCGAGTATATTGCAAGTCTTCGTGAACACCATCGATGGAACGCGAAGAAACCGCAGAAATCACTCAAGAAAGGAGCTATTGTTCTTATCCAACAAGAGGGTATGTCAAGAAGCAGATGGAAGCTAGGACGCGTTGATCGATTGATAGAAGGAAAGGACGGTGTAGTAAGAGGAGCAGTGCTGAAAGTAGTCACAAATGACCGAGTATATACAGTCGAGCGTCCATTGCAGAAACTTTGTTTATTGGAGCTTTACGCTGAAGAGGAGGAAGAAGAAACAGTCGAGAGGACTCTCCATGACCGGAATGAACTGTTACGCCGAAGTGCACGTGATGCAGCCGCTGCTGCCAAAGTTAGAATCGCAGACATTGATGAGGATATTACAGAAAATCAGGACTCGGTCTGATTTGGGGGGAGAGTGTGCCGAATAAAGTCACTGAACTGGACAATGTTTTGTTTAGCTTATTATAATTCTTTGATTTGCATTACATTACATCATCGCTGAAACATAATCTGAACACTTAACGCTTCTTAACCACGCTGTATGGTCCCTTTATTCATTTATATTGTCTGTTTGTTATGTTGATTTTGAAATACAGTCCTCTGGAAGGCAAAACATGGCCTCAACTTTCTGTCGTCATCTAAACATCGGAATTTAACAGCATTTAAATTAAGAAACTAAACGAACGGCAGAAAATAATCCACAGCAGAATCTAGCCCAACGGATGGTCAACCGGAAAGCCCTAACCCTAGGATAACACAGAAAGAGGTCCCTAAAAAGAGAAAGGCAGTGCGATTGCAGACTGGGTTTTGCAGGAGTAAGGGTAAAAAGTAAAATGGACAGTTTTGTTGGAATTCACTAGATTTGCTAAAGGACTAATGAGATTTCTAAACTGTAATCACAAGAAAGTTTATAATCATACAGAATAACCATACTAGAGCAATGAAATTAAAATCATGATTATATCTTTTCAGTTTGCAATCAAGACATCTTACGTAACTAAGAAGATGATATATGTCCATAACCGTCCATTACTTTTTACTGTTTATTAATACTGTATCTTTGGATATTTAAAGCCAGTGTATTCATCTGATGGGAATTTATGTCTAATTGACATAACAACACATGCTGGTAGAATTTCTCTTCTATGTTTACCAAGTCTGTGCCATACCCAGCGCACGAACTGCCGATAGCTCAGGTATCTGAAAAGCCTAAGGAATGAAAGACTGCTGTTAGAATTGTCTGTCATAAAACCTTGTTTCATTTTAGCAGTAGTGTTGGTTGCTGTTGTCTTCAAATATTTTTGAAATACACATGGCGTTTTTGAAAGTATATGACAAAAATACTTAGTACATTCAAATGTTCTCTTAGCTCTGTGATAATGTTGCTTGATTATCTTATGTAAACAATTGTGACTGTTACAAAGCACTGATCTTATCATGGAGTTACAGTAGTTACACAGACTGAGCCAGATTGGGTGTCCTGGGTCCTAACTTGCAAATAAGACACATTAGAGTCACATTAGTTGTTTCATACAAAGCTCAATTGTAATTTATGATTGATGTTATGACTAATCATTGTTTGTTTCTTTTGAACCTATTTTAAATGATCCCCTCTCTGGGCCATGTGCCCCTACAGCAAGTTATCTGAATACATGAATTTTTTATAAGAAACAGCTTCTAAGAAACTCAACTCTCAGATCCAAAAAATTAAGAATCTCTAGAACTGGGAAAATGTGACTCAAGAAACTATTTTTTCAACCAAGGAAATCCTTCACATAGTTTGCTATCATTTCAGTTGTTTCCTGGATCATATTACGTGGAAGGTATTTGAGTGATGTCTAAACATTGAAAGGCTTGTAAAAATCATAGTTTTGACATGTTCACGAGGTGACAGGTAATAAATATGAAGACTGTAATAAACCCTGTAAGAAACTCGTAAGAAACTCCGAGTACTCAAAATCTGATAATTTTAAGAAACTTTCAGTACTGGCCCAAATTCTTAGTTTCATATAAAAATTACGTGAACTCGAGTTGTTGCTTCATCTCATGTTAGGTTGGTCAGCCACTGCTGTTTAATGCTTCTTTTTACTGATGCGATGCGTTAGAACAAACGAATTATGTTTCATAATTTATTAACTTATGTAGCGATTATCTAACTTACTCGAACGTGGGAGTATCATCAAGGAATTCTTCATCCTCGATGAACTGATATATTGCTGTTTGCACAACAGCTGTGTTGAGGCAAACCACTTTGAAGTCTTCATCGTGGGCTATGCACAGAAGGTCCTTCTCATCAGCCTTGAGACGCACTCGCAGTATTTCTCGACAGCACAAGCTTTCTCTTCCCGTGGGCATATCTTGACAGTTTCCGCACTGACACCTGAAAAAGAAATACAGTACACAGTATGTGTCTCAGACCATTCGTGTTTTACAGCTTAGGCCTCCCTCATAGACCTATTAATGAACGACGCTACCTTGGCTTGCCCGCATCTGAAATGATCAATTAACGATGTATGTAAGGACTACAGCTTTGACACTGAAAGATTAACTGTTAAGATACTCACCAGTCTGTGTTCCCGATCCTTTCAGGGTTAACATCTTCCTCCTGTTCTTCGCTTTCAGTCTCCCACTCCGACGATGATGAATGATGACGATCGTTTGATCCCGGCATTGGTTCAAACATGAACGGCTGAACTTCTATCGTTCTAATATCAATCACAGAGTCGTCCAGAAATTCTTCTTCAAAGTTTTCAGCCATAATCATGAAATGAAACGTTAATTATTCAGTAGTTGACTTTAGTTATTTACGTCGTCGTCGTGTGCATAGGCCTAGTAAACACCGCCAAGTTGAAAAGTGCTTCCTGACCACTGATCGCATTTGACGTCATAAGTTGCGCGTGACCTCCTGCGGGAGAATGCGCATTCAAACCCGTCCTTTCTCGGAAAAGGGCGTGGCCGGCCACTTTGAGGGCTTCTTACTCTTAAACGAGAAGAGATATTTAAAAAATTTTTTCAGATTCGGAATCTACGCTTTCAATTCTGCCTAACGAAGGTTTGTTTGTATTACGGTGCCATTCTCCTTTAAAACTTATCCTCGATAGTAAACTTGAAGAAAGACACCTTGTTTGTTGACATTAGAGCATTGAAAGTAGACATTTTATCTTGAAATTCCAGATTTGCTTTCACCTCCAAACCAGAGCTTTTAGGTTTTGGCCTAAAATGCAAACGCACAGTTTTGGGGAATTTCCTCAACGATAGGCGCAACGTAGAAAGTCTGAGGAAGGACCCCGTGTGCTTAGGTGGACATTTGAATAAATATGTATAAACTGAAAACTGACAAACATATCAATGAAAAAAGTTACAAAGGAATATATGAAATTACAAAAAAGAAACAATTTACGCACAAGTGAGCCCAACTGAGCAATTTCAAGTATCTTGTCCTTGTGGATGATAAATCCTTTAGATATAAGTGACAATTTTTAGTGTCGTAATGATTTCAATGATAACGAATGCATTTTATTAAAACAAGGAAAACTATTCATACCCAAGGGAACATTTCTGTGAAGAATAACCTTTATTCCGTGGAAGCAATTAAAGCTTTTGCAGAATGAACAGAGATGTCTCTTTGGGGGAAAAGTCGCGAGTTTGATTGTCTAGTTCGATTTGGATTTCCATTAAGACTTTTTCCGAAGAACGTGGGCCCTTGTGCGTACTTCGACATGATTCAGGAGACTCCTCAACAAGCTCGTTGACAGCTTAGGCCAAAGCCCAAAAGCTCTGGTTTGGAGATGGAAGCTAATCCAGACTTTCAAGATTTAAGTTTCTTCTCTTAATGCTCAAATATCAACAAACAATGTATCTTTCTTCAAGTTAACTATCGAGGATTTGCTTGAAGGTTATTACCGACTGATTCGAGCTAAATTCTTATGATAAAATATGTTACCTTTTTTCCGCGACACCCGGTACACCAGAGAACTTAGTCCAGTTCAGCGTATCTCAGTCACTCTGATTAAACATATGATAATCTGCCTGTAAGCACACAGTCTCAAGGCAGTAATTGTTTCACATGGCAGTTTTACCTCGGGAGGTGATCTGAACTATCTCACAGTTTTGGACTAAGATGAGTCTTTAACTCAAACACTCATTTTCAGGCACTTATGTGTTATGGATTAACTTTGTGTTAAAATGTCTTCAACATTTCGGAAAGAAAGTGAACCGCATTGCACTTCGCTCTCAAATGCAAGGCTAAAAGTATGCTGCAGCAAAAGGACCAGTTCCCCTTTCAGTACTCATTTGCTCCCTTTGGTCTTGCAAATCACTCTAAAGTTTCTTATCATATGCCAAAGAAGTTGACGGAACGTAAAAATTGTAAATTATTAATCAAAATGTCAACAATAGTCCTGCCTTATTATAAAAACGGTGATAAATGTGACAAGCCTAAATTGTTTACAATTTTCTCTTTGTGTTTTCCACATAAGTGTGCCATTGCCTCACCATGAAGGAGTATGTTGTGTGCCGCATAGTTGGGCATTGCTTTTGAAAGGCAAACATAGCTGTGCCATGGAGTGAACCCATGATGCAGCTTAAAATAAACATTGGAGGCTTGATCTGAAATCCTGTCTTGACCATCCTTACGAAATTTACGACGGAGGCGGCATACAAATACAAGGTCCTCCGGAGGAGGTGGAGCAATACCTCATGGCTTCAGGAGCTCACCACATCCATAACAAACTGATACTCTTGAATGACATACTTTCAAGGTTGTTATTACGACTTGACCCTCTGCTAGCTTTGAAAGGTTTTCCGAAAAAATTACTTGTCTTTTAGGCTGAGTAGCATTGATGTGATAAGGTGCAACGGATGAGCCACCACTTACAATTCGTGGCATCTGAAGAGCACTCATGATCGTAGGTATGACATTGAAACTACCTGCTGATATATTACCTGCTATGAACTCATTTATCGGAGGTAATGATCGAACAGGATTTGAAGACGTGACTGTTGATGTCAAAGTGCTATTTTTGGTGGATGGTACCACACGACTTTCCGCATTCCAGGGTTGTATTTGAAACTCAGGCTGAAAATTACCACTGCTAGGCTTGTGAGGAATTTTGGTCCTCCTGACGATGCCTGGGCCGTCTGACCTCTCTGGTGATTGCACCATCTTTCGCTTCCATGGGCGCACGGGCCGCTTCTTACCTGCTTTGTTTTTTTCAACATTCTTTGACGCCAGCCTCGTGAGACTTTGTGCTTTCGTTCGCTTGAGAAATGCAGCATATACATCAACTGCTCTCCTCTTTAAAGCGACACCAATGCAATGGCCACAAAGTCCAGCCTGCTGGTAACGAACACAAGCATCATCACAAGTTATCTTTCCAGTAGAAGAGCATGTGACAATATGGGGTTTACCTCCAGCGTACGATTTGACAAGGAATGAATCTTCACTTCCAAAGTTTTTCATCACTGCATTTTCAGCAAAAATTGCCTTTCCCTTCTGAATGGAACCTAAAATGACACTTTCGGGGATGTTTGGACGAGAATTCTTGAATAGGAATTGCAATTTCTCCGTTGATTCAACTTCTGTACTTGGGCCAGCTTTCTGCGGAGAATGGAACTTTGGTATCGCTGCAGTGACAGGGGGTTCCTGGGGCTGTGGCTCAAATGTTGACTGCAGTCTTTTTGTAAGATTGCTTCTTGCTCTTTCAATTGAAGTTGTACCAACTGAGTAGGCTTTAACAGCTCCATAGGAATCTCCATCAACGATAACATTCAACAGAGCTTTCGAGGTTGCTTTCTTATCCTCTTCAGGTAAGTTCCCAAATTCAGTATTGAAATCCAGTTTATAGGCCTCAAATTCTGGTCGTACTTCAAAAGGACTTTGAATGCCGAGGAAAGCTCTCGTGACATCGCTTTCTTGTGCTTTAACTAGTGTTTCAAATGATTCTATGAATTCCTTGACATCTAATTTTTCTCTCTTCTGCCAATCTTTTACCAAGCGGTTCATGAATTCACAGGCGTTGTTGTAGAAGAATTCAGGGCAATCTACTATTCCAGCAGACGAGACAGCGGCTCTTGAAACATGATATTTAAATTGGTTTAGCTTGTGACATTGGAAGTACTCTGCAAAGGCATCAACGCGGTCATCATTTTCCGTCGCCCATGCATCCAATATGTTACTTGCAAACTCTTCAAAAGCATTGATGTCTGCGCAATGCACCAGTCCTTTACTCACAAGACTACCAAAAAGATCTTCTTTGATCCTCTTCTTTTGCTCATCAGGGACTTTCAACTCAATCAGCCTGCGCTCGATATTTTGCTGTGCATGCCGCATGCAAAGCAGAAGAACTGAGGCTGGGAAAGCAGCACAAGATTCGTTCATAATGGACTTCTCCCCATCTGACCCAATTACTTTCAAATGAGGGCCTAAACCAGGGCAGGATGAGAGTATGGAATCGTAGAAAATCTTCATTGTTTTAGCATCCTTCTTATGGCTTATCATCGCAGGCCCAATCATCGTTGGACAGCGATTCGTTTTCTTCACATACAAGCTAGTGTTCTTGTATACACTGATCAGGACAAAATATTCTCCAAGTTCAAAGGTAAAATCTGTGGCAAAAATCGATTTAAAGCTTTGATTCTCACATCAGCAGAAATTTGCAATATTGTCAGTCATGCGATCTGTATGAAGGACAATGATGTAGCTACCATCGTTCATTGTGATATGTTTTAAAATTGATTCTCCAATACTCTCTTCCATTTTTTGCTTGGAAATAAGTTCCTTCAATGGATCTTGAGATTTTGTGTTCTTCTTCTCTACTTTCTTTAAATAATAGGCCTGTTGACGAGAGGGGATCCAGCTTTTGTTTGGAGCTGTTTCGATGCCTCCACTCTTTGATTCCGCTGCAAATGTTGCCTTTTTTGGACAATGTCCTTTAGAAAGCTCATGTTTCAACTTCCCTTTCACACTTGGATACACCCTGCTATTTCTAGATGGTGAAATCATCTTTCCTTTTTCTCTGAAATGGTAGGATATCAAAATTACAGGCTCTGAATCTCGGAAAGGATCACTCCGATTTGTAGCCAACGCTCCAACTGGATACACTGCAATGATGGTTTTTGCAAGTGAGTCGTCATCACAGCATTTGTAAGGTCTTTTTACCAAGCGCATTTTGTTTCTGTCATTCCTTTTCGTGAAACTCGACAAGTCCTCCGAAGATGTTACATACGTCTTCTATAACTGCCACCTCCATGCATCAATGGAAATGTCTCGTTTATTTTCAAGGGAGGATGCATCCACGGCAAAATTTGCATCCTTGGTCACATGCCAAGGAACTTTCCCTTTGAAAAGATGCTCTTTCAGATCTGAATGATTCGACGGCTGACACAAATATTTATTGGATGTCTTCTTTACTTCTAGGGAAGGGTATGCTGATGTATCATGTGGCGAAGATACCTTTTTGGAGACAATATTAACATCTTCTTCTGCATCAGAATTAGTTCCAATCTTGTCACAACTAGCATCTTCTTCAGAATCAGAATCGCTGTGTACGTCAACTCTGAAAATTAATATACAGATATTTTTGAGCATCTCTGCAGTATTCCGAAGGAAACTTTTGGCTTATTTGAATTTTCTGTTTTTCCTATATCTCATGGATCGTTATCTATTGATGACATATGATAGGGTATGGCAAAAATCCTCTTCTTCATCAATGCAGTGTCTCCTGCATCTTCAGAATTTCGTCCTTGTGAGCTTTCCCTTACCAGAAATTGACTGGCCTGGAGCTCCGCTTGATGACAGCAAATTGTTTAATGCAGTTCCCATTTGTTTGGAGACATGATTTACACATTCTTCTTTTTCTACACCGTTTTCAGGTCCATAGATGTTTTCGTTCACAATGACATCATATGATTTGCTGTCCCCCTCTGACAACACAGCCTTGTATCTTAGGTTCAGTTTCTCAACAGAACTGTTCCACAATCTTTTAGCACACTCTGCCTCCATGGAGTCGGCTGATCCATCATAATTTTTCTGGCTATCAACTTTATGATTTTCCTGCCATTGCTCATGGTGAGGATCATCTTCCCTCGTGAAAAGTTGCATTTAAGGCAGAAATTTGAAAGGATGTCATAGTCAATTGGGAGTCCAGTTATTATGCAGTCAATTGGGAGTCCAGTCACAAGAGCCATTCCATTATGCGACAAATTACCCCTCTTATGCCAAATGCCATCAATAGAGACCACAATCTCCAAGACACCATCTTCATCTGGTGTCTTGGACATTGAATTAAAGAGTTTTAGTGAGCCGAAGAAAGCAAAAATTTTGTAATCCGTTCAAATTCAATAAGATTTTTTGCTGGATTATTGTGTCTTATGTTGTTAACATTGACACAAACGTAAACTTTCACGGATGAGCTTAGAACTCGTTTTATAACTTGATAGCACCCAAGAAAAACTCTTCTGCCAAGTTGTCATAATATGTAACAACAGGCAGATCGCATATGTTTCTATTTCATGCAATCCTACGGCGTAAAAGAAACTACAGGCTCAATTTTTGGAACCAATTTAATGTGCTGCTACGATTACATAAATCCTAATTATCACACTTCAGTTGCAGGATAGTTATTGATGGCAGTACTTATATTTTACTGAAAGATCTTATCCTTATAAAAACATATCACAATTATCATCATTAACATCTGAGGCTTTAATGTTCCCATGTTTTTGACAAAGTATGACAATTTTTTGATATTTTGTTTCTAATTATGTTAATAACTGTGCTATATATCTATGGAAACACTTCTTAGGCCATTTTAACGTGTTTAAAGCTGCCCAAGACAATTTTATTCAGAAAGCATTATCATCATAGTCTCTACATGATTGTATATTTCATAAAACAGTAGGGATGTATGTCAGATTGATGCTAGGCATGAATCGTCAAGTGCTCTTTTAGATGATACGGCAGAATGGTAACAATGATATTTGATGATGAATTCAAATTTCCAGTCTTCACCATCGCTTAGATTCTGAACCCTGGACAGTAGTTGTGTTTGCATAGATTTTTGGCGGCAAAAATGGGTTATATGCAATAATGCCTTAATGCTGTTTTCTTATCAGTACCAACAAAAATGCAACAAGGTCTCTATGTGACACTAGTTAATACAAGTATTCAGTGGGACCTAATGAAAACTATTTTCCAATCATTGTCTCATTACTCACATGGTCGTGTTTCGAGAAGAGAAGCAAAAAATCAGTCTTAATTAGCCTCACCAACAAATCAAACAATCAAGGTCCCACTAAATTCCGCAAAGTACGCACGTGTCCCGCTAAACTTCCAAATGATGAAGGTCCCTCCATGCACCCAATAAGACAACGCCCACGCAGGACTTAACAAAAGCCTCTGTCTGCTTATTATATCATTACAAACGTTGAAGTTTGCTGAAGGTAAGGTCAAAGTTTCCTGGAGGAGTGTCATTAGAGCAGAAACAATGCAATTTGGCTTGGTCCCACCAAAGCAGTAAACCACCAAAGTCCCGCTAAATTACCCGAAGGACGCATGTATGTGCGATAACAGCTAAGCAGTTAGGCCGTGAGGGGCTGCTAAACTAGCAACAACCCTCTGCTACCAAAATGTAGGGGCCAATAAGATTACTCAAGAACGACTCAATTTTGTAGTGGAAGCATATTTTGCAACTAAATTGTAGTTTACACGTTTTCATCCTTAAGCCTGCCAAAGTTTATCTCTCATACATGGCGATCACATTCTCTCTCTCTACTCACGTTACTTCACGTACATAATTGAAAAAGTTCAACCCACTTGCACGGGTGTAACACGAGTCTGCACTCGTATTGTAGCTCCTCGCAATAATTATTTTGTTATACAACTTGTGTCCTTCACACATGCAGTTGATGAAGTGCCATCGATAGAGACTTGTTGCACACAAGAAGGTTCTAATTCAACTAGATCTGTCAACCTTGGCAGTCAGTCCACAGTTACACTTTGATCAACAAGTCAAAATTATTGGAGTTCTTCTCAAGACACCATCAGCCTACATGAAAAGATTCCTGCTTCTCATGTGGAAACTGCATGTCAGACCAATGATGTTGTTCTAATCGACAAGGAGCAATAGGATGATTTGCTGCAAAGAGCCATGACACTGTCCATGGGATTGATGTAACAGGAATTGCATCTATATTACGTAATCAATAGTAACCTCGTTTTCGTCTTTCTAAGAATGAATGAACTTTACTTACTTCCGTCATGCGTTGAAGCAATATGTCAATCATCTATTGTATCTTATGTAATTAATCATCTATTGTAAATTTGGTATAAAAAGCTATGTTTGATAATTTCTTGTAACTTTTGATATGTGAATGAATGCTACACAAAAATGTAACACATGCCATCATTGCAAAATACTCTCGCTCGCTGACGGCGACGCATATCGTCGTCCCACTATGAATTGGTGTAGGACCCTTCGCCTCAGGGTAAAAACAAGATCTCAATCAAATGGCGAAAGTAGAAGAAGTACTTGGCCTCATGAATGGTCTCGCCAGTGTGGTAAAAGATCAGCAAGCCGCCACTCAAGATGCAAACTCTCACACACAAGCCAGCATCCAAGCACTTTCCGATGCAGTGCAAAAATTATCTATCGCCGTGAGTTCCAAGGAATCAATGACAACCTCCCCTCTACGATTGCCTCAACTCACTTTGCCTGAATGTACTGGTCGCGAAGACTTGGATCACTTTGCAGAACAGCTAACACATGTGCTTTCCTCCTCTGGTGTTTCCCCAAAGTACTGGTTTCCATACCTCAAACAACAATGTCAAAAAGATGCAAGAGCCTTCGACATTATCTGTTCATTCGAGACCGACAGTACTTTCAAGCTTCCAGAGAAAGCTACCAATGACGAACATCTAAACTTTTATGACAAATTTCTTTGCTACCTCCAGAAACAACGTGGTATCCCCAAAAAAACAACAAATTAGACAACTTTTGGCCGCGTACTTCTCAATGATGCAACGAGCAAATGAGTCAATTTCCGACTTTGCACATCATTTTTGTGAAAACAACGTTCTTTGGAGAAACTTATTCCCGGAATACATCTTTCCACAGACCCAAAGAATCGTGAAACTGAGCTCGTCCTCGCCTTCACCATGAAATTGAAGCCAACGATTGCAAAACAACTTCTTAGCCGAGGTGCCGCTTTCCCTGACCTCACTTCTGTTACAACAGCAGCAAAACGATGCAAATCCCTCGACAGTGTCCTCCCCATCCCAGAAGCTGATCAGTCTTGGAAGCCAGCCGTCCTGTATACCGCAAAAGAAGAAACAAAGCCGAAACAACAGTTCGCATCAAAAAAGCGGTTTACCACAAGACAGGACAATGCCACAGGTACAAAACTTTGTTGGTTTTACAACAAATTTCACATTGCTAAATGCAAGTTGCCTAACAATAAGTGCTCCAAAGGTTTCATTCATAAGTGTTCACAGTGTTTTAGGCAAAATTGTAAGCTTCGTTTTCATTTGCAACAAGGCTCTCGCGCCTCCAATTTTAATTCAAATAGGGAGCACAACTCGTCACAATCATCAGATAAAAATGTTAGTGCAAATATTGTATCGACATCTGATAATTCTACTTTAGTTGATACCGTTAAAGGAGAATGGCATCATAAAAAAATTTTTGATATGTTATGCTATTTATCATGGAAAACACGATCGTAAAGTAATTTTTTGTACATTTCTTTTGGTTTTTGAATAATTGCAGTTTCTATTGCCCATTTTTCTGCGGGACAATTGTCATTCATTGTTGTTTCCGAGAATTAAATTCGGCTCTGTGACGTCAGATGTGATCACTGGTTTTCAGTTGGCAGTCGCACAACAACATTTGTTGGTTAGGCCAGTGCAGGAGTGGAGAGGGATGCTTGCAACATTTTGCGAAATGATTCGCAGTAACTCATATAATAGCTTAAAAGACAGCAGACAATTTTATCAATGAACAGGGCACTTCTCAGTCAAAGATTTTGACGAGAAAGTCGCTTGTACCATTCCAAATGGATTCGGTTTTGGGAAGACATGAGACCTTTTGTTCCATAACCAAACATGCCGGTCAGTGATGACCAGTTCGAAGATGTTTGAAGCCAGTTAGTCCTTGAGTCTCATGGGGATACTTACTAATTGGCTGCATTAAAATGAGATGCAACCCTATCCACAAGACGAGGAACGAAATCATCGATGGCGTGGCACATAGAAATGTCTATGATGTGGTAGCACTGAAAAGGTAAGACCAACTGAAATATGTGGGGCCTAACTTATGGGTTGTCGGTTAGAGACAAGTTATGTTACATTTTTTCTTCATGACGAAAACATTTAACAGGTGTAGCCATCTTCTTGCATGCAATCATACCACATGTCTTGAAGGCGCAGTTGGAAAGTGCAGCAAACATATGCCATCCTTACACACACACAAAGTTAGAAAAAACAAAATTAGAAAGTTGGAAGAAACTGGAAAGCTTCTGAACTTATTTCATGTTGGCTTCATTGTGCCAAGCACATGTCTGCTCATTATTCCCTTTTAATTACAAATTTCATTTGGTATTTCATCACATGGACAATACATGCAATGTTTAAACTCCCTGTCAAGTGTTGTCCATGCATTTGAAAATTGTAGTCTCTTGTAAGCATTATTCAGGCATCAAAATTTGCATTTGGTACAAAGATATAGTTTGCAACCTTCTCTTTCAGTTTGTCTTTGACTTATTGGCTGCAAATCACATCAGCCAAGTTGGAATTGAGAGACGCTTATGGCAAGCGAAATGCACAAGAATTCGATAAACCTGGTTTTTCGCCGATAAACCCACTTTTTCGATCGATAAACCAGGTTTTTCACTGATAAAGTAGGTTTTTCGACTGATAAAGTGGGTTTATCGGTGAGAAACTAGGTTTTTCGTTTGAAAAAGTAGGTTTCTTGGCGAAAAAGTGGGTTTCTCACTGATAAAGTAGGTTTTTCGATCGATAAAGTGGGTTTATCACCGATAAAGTGGGTTTTTCATTTGAAAAAGTAGGTTTTTCGGCGAAAATGTGGGTTTCTCGCTGATAAAGTAGGTTTCTCGATTGATAAAGTGGGTTTATCACCGATAAAGTGGGTTTTTTATCGATAAAGTGGGTTTTTCGTTTGAAAAAGTAGGTTTCTCACTGATAAAGTAGGTTTTTCGCTCGAAAAAGTGGGTTTCCACCGATAAAGTAGGTTTCTCAATCGATAAAGTAGGTTTCTCAATCGAAAAAGTGGGTTTCTGTTGATAAAGTAGGTTTCTCAATCGATAAAGTGGGTTTCTCAATCGATAAAGTAGGTTTCTCAATCGAAAAAGTGGGTTTCTGTTGATAAAGTAGGTTTCTCACTGATAAAGTAGGTTTCTCAATCGAAAAAGTAGGTTTCTCGCTCGAAAAAGTGGAATTCTCGTCGAGATGTTTATGAGAAAAATGTGGTTTTTCAAAACCGGGTGTACGCAAATACTACAAACAGGTCGAATAAAGCATGTTTGCATTATTAGAATATTTCAGACATATATTCTTTTCACGTTAAATGATTAAATTACCTGATTGAATTACAACACTTTACAATTTACAACCGAACAATATGCCATTCATCTTTGCATTTCGCAATCATAGATTCAAAGCATGATTGTACAGTTACGTCACCTGTAGACAGTACCCCTGTTCTTGAAATTTCAGTGCATGCAAGGGCCTCAGTCTTCACAGATTCAGTTATCCCAAAATGATGTCGAGCAACGATGACGATTTTCAAGGTATGCTGTCAAATGAGATTACGAATGTTCAGAGCTTGCGGCATTTGCAATACGGCAAAAAACTGCATGGCCCATCGCGAGCTAAAGCAAAAAAACCACGTGGACCTAAACCAAAATCGTTGCAGCTCAAACTGTACCATCTGCCAGATGCATCTGGCCTTCCACATTTTAAAGCAAGAAGAGAATACGAAGTTGGTGGCCTGATACGACAGCATATGGAGCAAGGATACGGTAAGTAAGCACACAAGGTTTCTATGAAACAATGCTCTAACGGTAAAAATCCAAAGATCTCTACCAAATGTATGGGCTGAAACAAACAGAGTTGTCTTGTTTTGTTGTGCTCATGTCCTTTTAGCCATTAAGGCTAGCGTTGTGTAATTATACTTATCAGCTAAATTGGCTCTCCTCTCTTGTAGGATTTCCTCCACAATGCTACGACATTGCCAATAACAGGGCAAAGACTGTGTCATTGTCGGTTTTGTTAAATGAAGGACAGTTGACAGCAACAATTCACGAATTTTGTCCAAAACTGGGAAAACAGTCATTCCGGCTTTACCAAATGTCAAAGCAACGCCAGCTTTTACCAATAGAAGCTAAAACAGCACAAGAGCTCAGAGATCTGAAGTACCAAGGCGTTACAATCATTTGCTCGGAGGGCAACATTCCTCCAAACATAACAGCTACATATCAAGAGTTTCCACTGTTGGAAGGAGCAGTTACGACTTCTCCAACACCCCCAACTTTCATAGATAATTTGCTAATCATGCTGTACCATCGTTCTTTCATCAGCCAGGCTTTGATTCTCCACCAACTGAAGTTTTCCCTCAAAATAGGAATGTATTTGGTCAGTCACCGTGGCTGGACTCCAGACCTCCGCTGTCTCTCACTTCTCAAGGTGGTGGCCAAGACGTTGTTGCAGCCCAGCCCATCATTTCTGTACCACTTTCACAGCCATCAGTAGCTTCGGCAATTCTGACATCAGTTGCTGAAACAACTTCACACATTGAATCACAGCCAAATACCATGCAAGAAGCATCACAGACAAGTGCAACGCCATCCGCTAATGAGGCAAACCAAAATCGCAACATCCAACTTGACTTCACTGACGGCTCCAGAAACGAGAGACGCTCTTTCCGGGATCAGTCAAAGCCACAAGAGGTATATGCAGTGGTAAGACAAATTTTTGACATTGACGGTCAATTCTTGCTCGTTATGCAAGATCAGAATACGCATTTGCCAAGCCATAGCAATTTAAACCTGTTCCAGTGGCAAGTGAAAGATGGAGCGTATGTGATCAGAAGGGACATCGATAATTTCCTAGGATTGCCTGATCTTGATGATGATCTTCATGATGATGATGATTTGACCGTTGAAGACACTGAGACCACACCTGATATAACAGCATCACTTTCCCGAATAAAATCAAAGAGACAGGAAATAGTACGAACATTTTCTAGCACACAACAACTGTTACTAAGGCGGCAACATGTTGTCCTGGATGCTATCGCCCAGTATCATGATACAACCATCTTACATTCCAGGCTTTATGTGCGCTTTGAAGGTGAGACCGGTGACGACCTCGACGGCCTGACAAGGGAATTCTTTTCAATTTTCTGGGCTGAATTCACTCAAAAGCTGCCAGGCAATGCGAGAAAGTACTTTGCTGTTGATCCGTGTTCTGTAATGGCTACTGATGACCTCAAGGCAGTTGGAAGAATTTTGGTTCATGGTTTCTTGCTAACAGGGTATCTACCTCTCTACATCAACCATTCCCTTCTCTATAAAGTCCTAACCGGTAATGAGCCATCATTAGAGTATTGCCGAGAAAATTTCATACTTGCACTCGATGAAATGGATAAGTCGCTAATAGAAGAAGCAACCACCGCAGAAGCCTTCACCGATGACATGAAAAATAGATTGGCTGCTGTCCTTTGCAATTTTGGTGTGCGCCTATTGCCTTCAAAGAGCAGCCTCCCTGAAGTGCTGATGTCAGTTGGCCGTTACATTGCCATCATCAAGCCTCATTTTTACATTTCGTCGATGCATACAGCAATCGAAGAATTTCAACGAGGAGTTTTCAAAGATATCAATCAAATTTCCTTCAAGGCCATTTTAGAAGGAATTCTCCCTTCCGGGCAACAGCTAATTCCAAGATTACATTTCCAGTACTCCGACGATCCTGTTGCCAAAGCTCTTGAAGAGACTGTTGCTGGTTTTGTTGAATCCTATTTGTTAGGAGTCAATAAGGAAGAACTGTCAAACTTTTTGGAATATGTCACTGGCTCGGAAATGCTTCCAGAAAGCTTACGTGTAGAATTCAATGGTCAATGCAATGAAGAGTCTATGATACCGACAGCTCACACATGCTCGATGTCATTGCACGTCTCACGCTATTTCTTGTCATATAGCCATTTTCAAACGATCATGAAGAATATGTTGTTGAGTAAGGGCTTGTGGCGCCGTTTTGACATGATTTAAGTCCAGTGGTCTGGCTTAAAGCTATCAAGTGGCAAAGTTAGGAGGGACCTTGCATGCGCAGCTTCTGGAGCGACAACACTTGTTCCCTTGATTAGTAAAGTTAGGATATGGAGTACATTGATTAACACCACTTAGCAGTTCTGTTCATTTTTGAAAAGTTCTAAGTTTTAAAATTAGAACAACTAGTAACTAATTAATCAAGTAAATGAAGGTATACATAGGTCAACGTTCCCAGTGGGACACTCAGCATATACACACATAGGGGGGGGGGGTTGAGTCCAATGAGTTTCAGGGAACCAGCATATATCAGTTGTGCTCCATTACAACCCAACAATGTCAGGTTACTTCATGCTCAAACGTCTGTGATGTCCTCCTTTGCCTGTAAACGAATATCGAATACCCTCAAAAAAGCAAATTGCTATCAGCATTGCCCATGATTTCAGTTTTCAGATTTTCATTCCCAATCAAAAGCCTAGTACATGGTTTTAAATGCATATTTAATACAGCTATTGACGGGTAGATACATCATAGACTATGGATACATGAAGAACCCACAAACATCAGTTTTGACTGTATTGATGCTACAAACGTCATGGTCATGATTTCCGTTTATGTAGACCCAAAAAATATCACTATTTTGGCAATGTTCAGAACCAAAAATATCGCACTTAACGCCCCTGTATGTACATGTGCTGATTGTCCCACGTGGGTCACCATTAGACCAATAAGAACGTTTAATGTACTCTTTTCTTCCACTGAATATTGAAACCAAAGTCTCCGTGTTTACAGAATGCCAAAGTTTTATTGCATTGAATGTTGCCGGTAAATAAATGACCAAATCACTTTTACTGAAACTATTTGGTTCTACTTATGCCTGCCTGGCTTTCAAGCCCTTTTTATGCTTGATACACCTTTTAAGGTCATTAAGTAACGACGAAGAAATACTTTGTCATCTTGAAAAGTAACGGAATGATTGACAAAACCTGATAATTCGGTGAGTTCTCGAATGTGAGGACTTATTCTAGGACATCTACATCCAGTATATTAGCTCAAGAAATTCATTCACAAAATTTCCAAGCCTTGCGTCTTGGATTTTAGGAGTTTTTTGTCATAATGCCGATCATACAATTTGTCATTACGACTGACTTGGAGACTTGTACTCCGCATTGTCATCAGCGTTGGCGAAAACACTTGCATCGTTGTATCATATGTACCTTGTTTCGATGTTTGCAAAATAGGTGAAGTCCCGGGGCGGGGGGGTCACTTGAGTCTCCAAGATACGTGGTTGTGCCATTTAGATCGTAGAAGTACTACCCATAAATCCGGAGAAATTTCTCAAAGTATACCCATAAATCTGGAACATTTTCTAAAAATCATACCCATAAATCCGGAAATGCCAAGAGAACTCACCAATAAATGAATTTTGACAAAAAAACCATACCCATAAATCCGGACTCTATCGTGAAAAAGGTACCCAAAAAATGGCACAACCCCATACCATGGACCAGTTAAGTTAAGTTACCCCCCCCCCCCTGGGGGGGGGGTGAAGTACTTTGAGTCCCTTGTAAGCTTGTTGTAAACTTACTGAACAAGTGTGCAGTCACTCTGACTTAGGACATTTCTAACAGTCACTCCTCAAAAATTAGACTAAACAAATCCTATTGTTAGTGCAATCCACGTTCCAAAGAGCCATTGTCACCCAGGCTCTTTGGCGGGCATTCTGCAGCTGCACACTGTCCAATAACCGATTCTGGCCTATCAGAAAAACTTGGGTCGACATCGACACTGAAGTAGTAGAACTGACCATACGACCGGAAACTTAACAAGCGTCAACTTTTCAACTACTGCAGTGTGAAGCCTTGTTCGCCGCTTAGGTCACATTAGATCTGCAGATAGTTTGAAATTGCAGTGTGCCTTGGGTCAAAATGGCCCTATAAGACTAATTGTTACCAGCAAAGTCTATGGCCAGCTTCCGTTGCAACTCATCCAGATCTAAGGAGTATGATCAAACAAGTCACAGCTCGAAAAAAACATGTTTTTTATAAATCTCGCCAGCTAACTCTTACCCTAAGATCTCTATTAATATGCAAAGGCCAAGTTAAATTACGTTAGGGTTGAGTTTTCGAAAGTAATGATGTAGTATCAATTCTATATTCACGTTTTATCTTGTTTTCTTATGTTTATGATAAAGTTACGACCTCGGAGGAAGTTATCTTTTAACCAAAAATTACGTTATGTTGTACCATATTTGGTTATCTGTTATGTTGTGTATGTTTAATCTTCGATGTTCACCATTTTTATGCGTATCAACGGAAAAATGGCGTGATTTATTCTCTATTCTCTATAATTGTGTTCAAACTTCATAAAGTTCGAAAATTTAACTTGGGATTCAATAAAGTCAACACAAACACAACTCAAAATTAAGCATAAAAAGACTAACGTCATTATGCTACTCATGTCTCAAGCACTGTTGATACACTGACAAACAAATCTTACAACTTGGCCATAAATATCGAGACCTTCACTATTTGAAGCTGCCAGAACGTTAATATTTCTTTGTAACTCATTGTACTGCATAGCCGTAACCGGCCTTGGGATGCGTGGAAGAAGAACGTTGATGTTACCAGGTTCTGGCCAGTTAATGGATTCTTCGAGAAATTCGTCAATCAAATGGCCTATTTCGTCTTGGTTTCTTCTAAACAGGTTATTCATAGCAGTATTGTCTTCGGCTGATGTCAATAAATTTGTTGAGAACCATATCTGCAGCGGCGTTCTGTGATGCTCAGTTCTCAGTCCATGATTATTGTGTGCAGTCATCCAACGCTCTAAATCTGCCTGAATACGGGGGAGGAATACGTGATGAAGACAGTAGATGTGGACATCGTTTGTTAAGTCTAAAACATTATTATCTTCCATGTAATGGAATAACTTGTAGTATTTATCCAGAACTTTGCAATACACGTCTCTCCACAGCCTCTCAATCCTCTGGTTATGCACAGATCTACCTGATATGTAACTGCCTTGGTCGAAACCATTTGCTCGTTCCATAAAAGTATTGATATGGACAAACTCGCCACCACCGTCTACTCGAATCCTGCTTGGAATACCAAAATGTTGAATCCCTCTTGAGAAAATAACTATTGCAGTTCTTGCTAAATTATCACCAGCAACTTGAAGGTATGGGACAAGACGCGAGAAGCCATCAATACCACCATGTACTACCATATTCCATCTGAAAGTGATAGAGATTGTCAGATAAGGTAAAAAATAAACAAATTTTCAATGATGTAACTCTTGGACAAATTTAGCTTGATTGCTGGGAATTTTTTGACCTCCTAATCCACCATCCACTTCAATTTGGCGCTTGCCCGTCACTCATTCGGCAACCAACAGAAATTTTCAAAATGGTTTTTCGGGGTATTGTTTGCTATTTCTTGTTTTTTGAGCAAATAGAGTTCTTCAAACGGTTGTGACCTTTGTTTACAAGCATATTTTGCATTTGTCGCAGAGAATTGTTTAACATACCTGATTAATGAATGATTTGAATCAAGGTGCCATAGTGAATTAGGTGTGGGCACAGAATATTGCCGTCTTCGAATGGCTTGTGACCAACGCCTTGCGGTGCCAACTGGATCTATCTCTGCAAGTATTCTACGACATCGATCACGCTGCACTATCAAAGAAGGGGTATGACTTCTAAGCAAACTCAACATCTCTTGAGCTCCAGAGTTTGGATATCTTCGGTTAAGTTCTGCAATTTTTTCTCTTAAGTCTGCATCACTTATTGCGCTGTATCTTTGCCTTGGCCCGCAAATCCCGTTTCGACGAATAAAATTGTGAATAGTGTTACGATGGACATTTCCTCCCAATAAGCCGTGGTTTGCAATATACGTCACAGTAAATCCCATTCCAAGAAAAGCTTCTAGTTTGGAGCGGTCTATATCAGATCTGCGACCACCACGGGTTATTGGAACACCATATTCATCAGGCCTTCTAGGTAACCGTGGGCATAGTTGATTGGCCATATTTGCGGCAGACCGCCTTGTTGAAGCTCTGCTCTCCAATCTCTCAACGCCATTTATCACTGCTTCGATTGCTGTGCGTGTGCTTTCGTAAAGGGTTCGATCGATTTCACTCTCGATCCGATGCAGATTTCTGATGAGACTCCTTAATTCCGTTGCAGTTTCTGAGAGTTGGTCTTGAGTTGGGTTGCTGTTGCTTCTCAAAACTTCCCGTGTATTCACTAATGAGCGTTGTATTCGCTGTAACACTGAATCTGTGGATGGCAGAGATGCACGCTCGTGCCTACCTGGCAAAGGTGCAATGCAGCTGCGAGATGGTTAGCAAACTCAAGAGGAAGATTTGCTTTACATCCATTTTGCCTCTTGTTTTTGATATGCCTTTTTAAAGTTGTCATTGAAATACTGGGATTTTTTATCGGAAAGGCTACAATGAAAACCCACTTTTTCGACCGAAAAAGTAGGTTTTTCGACCGATAAAGTAGGTTTTTCAACAAAGAATCCTTTTTATCACCGAAAAACCCATTTTATCGGTGAGAAACCCACTTTATCGATGAAAAATCTACTTTGTAAGTCGAAAAACCTACTTTATCAGTCGAAAAACCTACTTTATCAGTCGAAAAACCTACTTTATCAGTGAGAAACCCACTTTATCGACGAAAAACCCACTTTATCGTCGAGAAACCCACTTTATCGATTGAGAAACCTACTTTATCAACAGAAACCCACTTTTTCGATTGAGAAACCTACTTTATCGATTGAGAAACCTACTTTATCGGTGGAAACCCACTTTTTCGAGCGAAAAACCTACTTTATCAGTGAGAAACCTACTTTTTCAAACGAAAAACCACTTTATCGGTAATAAACCCACTTTATCAGTGATAAACCCACTTTATCGATCGAAAAACCTACTTTATCAGTGAGAAACCCACTTTTTCGTCGAGAAACCTACTTTTACAAACGAAAAACCTAGTTTCTCACCGATAAACTCACTTTATCAGTCGAAAAACCTACTTTATCAGTGAAAAACCTGGTTTGTCGATCGAAAAAGTGGGTTTATCGGCGAAAAACCAGGTTTATCGAATTCTTGTGCATTTCGCTTGCCATAGACGCTGTGTTCATGCACAGGGGAGATATTTTGGGTTGCAGAAAATGGAAACCTTTGATTATGTAGAGCACCACAGTATGGACAGCAGAAATACAATTAAATACCTTGTTCTGAAATAATTGAGAAACTGTTGAACATTGATAAAATTCCTCTGTAAATTTTTTAAGAAAAACAGCTGACATACACACAGTGAGAATATGTCATTTAATAATTGAAACTAATAATTATGTGACTGTTTTTATTTGATCTTATCTGCCTTATATACTGTCACAAAGGTGCCACCCAAGTAAGATCTTTTAGCAATTCCACAAGAAAGTCTGAATCAAGGAACATTTTTTCACAGTTTTATTCAAGGGTTTAATTAAGTGGCATCATCACCTTTATCGCTGTTCTACTGTATATATTCAAGAACTGGTAGAATTTCTTGCAAACGTGAAAAGGTGTTGCTCAATCAGGATTCTCCTGTAGGATAACTAAAAGGTCTACTTTTGATGGTAAATAATTGAAAAGTTTGATGACAACTTTCAAAAACCACACTGTTAAAGTACTTTCATTTCAAAAAGGTGGAAGTGAATGGATGTTACAAACATGCCTAAGTAAACCCATGCACAACTGTGTTTTCTTTTGCTAAACAATGAATTGGCATGTGCCAAGAATATCAAATAAAGACACTTTTTTACCATTTGGCATGAGTGAGCTTTAAGTAGATGTTGATCCCCTTTGAATATGGGGAAAGAATTTTGTTTTCACAACCTCTAAGAAAGTGTGTTATTGAAAACTTGTTTGCATACATAAATGTATCCCAAAATTTTACACAACTATCTCTCTATTAAAGCATTTGAAGTGAATACTGTCATGGGTGGAATTTCCCTCGCACCCTTTGACAGCCCTTGGAATGCTTGAAACTGTAAATTCATATGTCTAATGTATCAAAGTTCCACTGCTGGAAAAAAGTTTCTTTTTTATTTCCACAGTATGTGTGATATAAGCGAACAAACTGACAATAGCTGGAGTATCAACTTATATTTCTTTCTTTCTCAGTGTGTTTTTGTAAACTCTTTGTGTATAACTTTTAAAGCTAGCCAGAATGAGTTCTAGCAACTTTGCAAATAGGTTATATACCTAACTACGCAATGTGACCAGTGAATGACACTATTTAATCATTACCTGCAACACCCTAGGTAGCTTGGTAAATGGAATGCAAAGTTACAAGCAAACCTCGTGCAACAAATTGAGGAAGCGACGGAGCTATTGAACCGAAGAATCGAGGCATTGGAAGTGAAAATTGAAAATGAGCTGGACGCAAAGTTGAATGATTTAGTATCGGAGAATGTTGAGCGTGAAAACGAGTTATTAAATTCCAGAGTAGAAACCCTTGAACTGAAAATTGATCTTTATGAGTCGCATATGAGAAACATGGAGCTAAAAATGGACGATGCAGAGCAGTACAGCAGGCGTGCTTGTTTACGTGTATATGGAATACCATGCCAGCAGGATGAAACTGCAGGGGACTATGTGACAAAAGTGCTCGATCTCTTTAAAGAAATTGACGTCCCCGTTACAGAAGAGCATATTGACAGAGCACACAGAATTGGAAGAAAAACGCAAGAAAAGGATGGCTCTTGCAGTCAAGCCATCATAGTAAAATTCTGTTCATGGCAGCAAAGAACGGCCGTTTACAAAGCACGGAGTAAATTGAAGGGCAAGAACACGTCCATCCAACTTGATTTAACATCAAGAAGAGCAAAGCTACGGTAAAGCAAGGGTGAAAGATATCCCAGAAATAGAGTTCGTTTTTGTGGACATTAACTGTCGCTTAGGCCTTAAAGTTAAAGACCGTGGTTTGAAATTTTTCAATTATTTGGAGGATCTCGAAACTTTGATTGAGAAAATTACAGAGTGAGTAATGTAGTAGTTCAGTTTCTCGTAGGGTGTATCGCTCTCTGGAAAATGGTTTGCGTCAGTTTGGGCTTATCTCAAGGCTGATTTCCGCTTGGTCAGATTTTCCGAGCAGAAGGAAATTTACACATCTAAAGGTCTTTCGGTCGCAACATTCTATTCAAATTCCGAGTAAAATTTTCTCTCGCTAACAATATTTCCAGTCCGCTCGGACAGTCTCATTAAGTGGAAATCAGTCCTTACGACAGTTAATCATTATAAAAAGAAACCTGTTATTTTCTTTCTTTTCCTGAGAGTGATGCACCAATCATGCTTGGTATTTTGGGTTTGGTGAAACTATAGTGTTGATTTTGCTTGCGATAATAAGTGGATAAATTACTAGGAAACTTAGTTATTTTCCCCTTTCGTTCATCTTTTCATCTCCAAGGTAGCCATTTTTCAACGGAAAACAACCTAAGAAGTCTTTTGTTTCAAATAACAATTTTTCATGAAAATCCTTGTTGAAAATATCATAGTTTCCCTGAAAATCCCTCTGTAGAATTGTTTTGTTCACAATTTTTGAAACTTTTGTAACCACTACAGACCATCCTATTGCACTTAACCTTTTGCGGAATGTGCTTTTTTTTTCAAAACATAAACCCGTGTTTTTTCATCATCAGTACCCCTGACAATGCGTATTTGTTTCCACAAATGCAAGCTTGAAACATTTGTTTCACTTCGTTTTTTCATTTTTTCTTGTTATTGTTTCTTGTTTTTGTTTGGTAAAAACACAATGAGGCTTGTGGGTTTGAACTTGTGTACGCTTTCATTGGTTTTTACAGGTGTTTTTTCGTCATTGTGTGTATTTATGTGCATGTATCTGTCTGCAGTATGCTTTGTGTATTATTCCTCAGGACTTACGCGTCGTGGTTGCCTTATTATAGATTTCCCCTTTGGACCAGCGAGAAGATGTCTATTCGATGATGCCGGTTGAGATCAATCAATGGCGAGCAACAATAGGATGTTTCCTTGTGCAAAGCTTGTCCCCTCTGAACAAAATGCTTAGGCCATTTTCAATTTTTCTTCCAATCTTAAAATTATATTGGTTTTGTAGCTGCTTCATAGCAATCTCAACTCTTGTTCTGCCCCTTACCATAACAATACAGTTTCTTGCAATAAACTCTGTGGCAACGCAATTCTGTTTCTTGCCCTTGTTTGCACACACACATCGGTTTGCGAAGTTAGTAGTCTATATGACTGTAGAGCTCCTCAAGCGCATCCCACTCGCTGTCATTGGACTTATTCGTTTTAAACGCCCTTTTCTCAAGAAAGTTCTCTTTGCTTATGTCTATTTTTACATTGGGTGCCTAACATGCTACACACTACATACTCAGTGGTTAGTCTGCAGGACCATTTTGCTTAGCGGTGATGTAGAGTCAAATCCTGGCCCTGAAACACTTGATTTCTGCTGTTGGAACTTAAATAGTATTTCTGCATACGACTTCCTGAGGGTGTCCCTTATCGAGGCCTATAACTCAGTGTATGACTACGACTTGATTGGGATTGTAGAAACCCACCTTGATAGCACCGCTGATGAAAATAAACTGGCACTGAATGGCTACACGTTTGTCAAAAGTAACCATCCACAAAATGTGAAAAGAGGTGGTGTTGGGTTGTACATTAAAGATTCGCTCCCATCAAAAAGACGTTCTGACCTTGAGACCCTCCCAGAGTGTATTGTGTATGAGATTCAATTAAATAGGAAAAAGTACTTTTTTGCTGTAATCTATAGAAGTCCAAGTCAGGACCAGAGTGAATTTGATAATATCACTATTAATTTTGAGCTGATGGTTTCCAAAATGAGCACGGAAAGCCCGTTTTGCGTTATAATTACTGGAGACTTCAACTGTCGATCTACTCAGTGGTGGGAAAATGACATTGAAAATAACGAAGGGAAGTTTTTCGAGCCCCTTACATCTGACCTTGGTCTCAACCAGTTGATTTCCGAACCAACTCACTTAATGGGTAGCTTTAAATCCTGTATCGACTTGATCTTCACGGATCAGCCCAATCTTGTTATTGAGACTGGTGTGCACCCATCCTTGCACGAGCAGTGTCATCATCGAATTGTTCACGGGAAACTATCTGTATCGAACATAGCAGTACCTCCTTACACCCGTAGAATTTGGTACTATGATAAAGCTGATTTTGTCAATATTACGAAAAGTATTGAAATGTTCCGCTGGCAAGAGCATCTTGACAAAATTGCATGTCCTAATGACCAGGTCAAACTTCTAAACGAAGTGCTTTTGAACATCTACTCAAATTATATTCCAAACCAAGTTAAAACGATTAGACCTCGACAAGCACCCTGGATAACGCAAAATGTTAAAAAGTTTCTGAGGAAAAAAAATCATGCATATAAGAATTTCGTGAGGAGTGGCCAACCGGACGACAAGCTTGAAGGAATTAAAAAAATGATATCTGATGGTGCAAAACTGATTGAGGATGCTAAATCAAATTACCTTCGAAAAACAGGGGAATCCTTAGCAAATCCTGGGACTTCTAGTAAAACGTATTGGTCCTTGATCAATACTGTACTCAACAAAGCGAAGGTTCCGATAATACCGCCTCTGCTAGAGAATGGGTTGTTTATAACGGACTTCACTGAGGAGGCAAAGTTATTTAATGATTATTTCATACTCCAATGCACGTCCATCGACACAGGTAGTGAAATTCCTGATGATATCCAAATAAATTCTACCTTGATTGGTGATTTTGTCATCTCTGAGGAAAAAAATACTGAATATCATAAGGTCATTAAATCCTAATAAAGCACACGGCTGGGATGAATTATCTATAAGGATGATTAAAATAGCCGATATCTCACTTGTTACACCCCTTAAGGTAATATTTACAAACCGTCTAAAATGTGGTGTATTTCCTGCAATGTGGAAGTGTGCAAACGTAGTACCAGTTCATAAGAAAAACGAAAAAAACCTAAAGAGTAACTACCGTCCTATTTCTCTGTTACCAATTTTTGGAAAAGTGCTTGAAAAACTCATGTACGACTCCTTGTACTCGCACCTTGTTTCGTGTAACTTGCTTGATCCTAATCAATCACGTTTTCGTCCAGGCGATTCAACAATCAATCAACGACTTTCAATAACGCATACAATTTTTAAAGCATTTGACTGCAATCCTACTCTAGATGTTCGTTCGGTGTATCTTGACATATCCAAAGCATTTGACAGGGTGTGGCATGTTGGTCTCATTTATAAACTAAAACTATGCGGTGTTTCAGGACAGTTTCTATCTCGTGTCCAAAGCTTTCTAAAGGATCGTAAACAACGAACTGTGTTGAACGGACAGTGTTCTAATTGGGGAGATGTTTTGGCAGGAGTGCCTCAAGGTTCTATTTTGGGACCATTGTTCTTCCTTGTGTACATAAATGACCTTACTGCTGATTTGAAATGTCATGTTAAGCTTTTTGCTGATGATACTTCCTTGTTTACAGTCGTCCAAGAGCCTAACACAGCTGCTGAGGACATGAATCACGACCTAGAATTGATAAGTAAATGGGCCCATGATTGGAGGATGTCATTTAATCCAGATCCACAAAAGCAAGCTGTCGAACTACTACTGTCAAAGAAACGACATGAAAACGACCATCCAGTAATCCTCTTTAATAACATACCCGTAAAAAAAGTAAGCGAACATAAACATTTAGGTGTTATCCTTGATTCAAAGCTTTCTTTCTCAGCACATATTAAATCTGCTATCTCCAAAACAAGAAAAGGCATTGGTCTGCTAAAGCATCTCTCCAAATATCTACCTAGGCATACGCTGAACGAATTATATAAGCTTTACGTGCGACCGCACCTGGACTATGGGGATGTAATATATCACATTCCAGCAAAAGTTTGTGAATTCAGCCACAATATCATCTTGCCAAATTTAATGGAAAAACTAGAGGCTGTTCAGTATTCTGCAGTTATTGCTGTAACGGGAACATGGAGGGGAACGTCGCGCGAGAAGTTGTACGCAGAGCTTGGTTGGGAGTCTTTGAGCTCCCGAAGGTGGAGTAGACGCCTTACTTTGTTCTATAAGATAATGAATAATCTCACTCCTTCGTACACACAAGAGCCAATCCCGTCACTTCGTCAGTCGAACTACTCTCTTCGCAACCAGGATGTGATTGGGCCAATAAGGGGAAGTACAGAAAGATTTCAATCTAGCTTCTACCCAAACTGTATATCTGAGTGGAATAAGCTTGATCCAGAAATTAGGCTTGCACCATCTGTTGCCGTGTTTAAGACAAAGCTTTTATCGAGAATTCGCCCACCTCCAAAATCTGTCTTCGGTATTCATGATCCAATAGGCCTATCGTATCTCTCCCAGATAAGCGTTGGTCTCAGTAAGTTAAACTTTCACAAATTCAAGCATAATTTTAGGGATACCATAAATCCAATGTGCCCTACAAATGATAGCATTGAAGATACGGAACACTTTTTGTTGCTTTGCCCCTCATTTGACACTCAACGACGAGATCTTCTCGCTGGAGTTTCGGAACTATTACAACCTCTTGCTCAAATCGATAGTCTCTCGAGAAACGTTCTGCTGCAACTTTTACTGTATGGTGATAAAGATTTCCCAGATTACGTTAACAAAATTATACTCCAACTGACCATAGACTTCATTCACAAGACTGGTCGGCTTGACTAAGACAATTTTAATTTTGCTTGTGCCACGAAGTCACTGAGTGCTTTTGTTCTTTCTCCTTGTCATTGTTTACTACGTTTGTTTCTCGTTTTATGTAAAGCACATATTGGATGAATCCTAATATTTGTGTAGGATATTTTAGATTAGATGTACAAATATACATATTTTGATGAAGGCACCTTAATCCTACACCAATGAGCTTAGTGCACCAGAAAGGCCTGGCATCTAACGTGAAACAGGCGTCAGTATCTATCTGTTGTCTGTAGTGATCGTTTATGTGTATCTATCTGTAACTGTATATTTAGTTTGTATGTAAGTAGGATATCTCTTTATGTTAAGACCACAGGGTAGTCATTGTCTGTTGCTCCTTGTGGTATCGTCCCCGTAGTGTGGTATAGTCGTATGGTAATTAGAAAGTATAGTAGTTTGTAGCCTTGTATTGTAACATTTTAGATGAACAAAAAAAAAACCAGCCAAAACCACCCAAAACCACGAAAAACATGCTCCCATGCGAACGATGAAAGTATCAGATAAGTTTACTCCGTGGTTGACCACTGAGTTTAAAAAACTAACTAGGACAAGAGATAAGCTTAAGGCTGCAGCTGTGAAAAGTAAATCTACCATTCTTATGAAATCCTATAAACAAGTTTGTAACAATGTTAATAACCTAAACAAGAAACTCAAGAAAGAATATTTTTCCAAGAAAATCCAAACAATAAGGGCAATTTGAAAGAAACTTGGAAAACAAGAAACTCGTTGCTGAACAAAAGATCCAAGACCACAAATGTAGAAAGTCTTAAGGTAGATGATCAGAATGTTGTACCGGGTGAGTCAATAAAAACGCCCGGCATTTGAAAAAATCCTGATCCCTCAATATCAAAGCAATGATGTTGAAAACTGTCTTGTTTTATTCCCAATATGTCAAATTAGGTTAAGTAATTTACCCAGCTTTAGTCGGTCATTCCTTCCTGTCGAAATAGGATATTTTCTGCAGAGAGCCCCATTTGAAAACCTGCAAAAACGAGCGAAAACAGCAAGCAAAATTTCCCTTTGTTCTCCTTCCTAGCAATAATGACTCCTGGACATGCTCATGTATTTTGTCCTCATGGGGGAATGGAATCCCCCTCAATTCTCCGATCCGCGTTGACGTCATGAGCGACTAATGTACGCATGCGCGCACAGCTGCAGTGAAAACACATGATCAATTTAGGCCGTTTCACTGCAGGAACGCCAGTTAGAGCAGAAGGTTTCTAACTTTAGAACACAGAAAATGCCGCTAAGCTGTGCAGCTTATGGATGCACTAATCATAATAAGATGGAGAATAAACCGGGATTTTTTAGATTTCCAAATAATGACCCAGAGTTGCGACAAAAATGGATAAATGCCTGTAGAAGAAAGAACTCCGATGGAAGTCCTTGGTGCCCTAAAGGGAAAAATGTGTACATTTGTGGACATCACTTCGTTACTGGTAAGTTATCCAAATAATTACTAAGTTGGACTTAAACAAAACCAGGTGACAGGAAAACATCTTGAAACAATTCCCTCGATCTTAAAGCTAAATTTTAACGGAAACAGACATTGCTAGTTGTTGTATAATCTAACTATTTATAGTAGATTATAGGGCCAGCTTTTAAAAACAAATGACGGACATGTAGCATTTACTTTAAAAATAGAACTTAAAATGGGGATCTGCCATCATTTGTCCAATCTTTTTGATAATCTCTTGAGATCCTCAATTAGAATACGATAGACAATATTTTAGATTGCCCAGGCCAGGCCCCTGATTGAAGTCACCCTATATCTCTGTAATTTGTCTTTAGTTGATTCCTTGTAAAAAATTGTAGCACTCATGTCCCCAAAATCACTTTATTACTAGTTCACAAATGTTAAAACCAAAAAGTTCATGCCCATTCTTTTGATCAAAAAGAGTTCACAGCATGTAAAAAATGAGACCTAAAGATTTTGCCACCCTCAAACATAAAGTAGCAACAATGTTCACTAGCATAACAGTGCAATTTTTTTACAGGACAACCTAATCGGAAAAACCCATGTCATCCAGACCACATCCCATCACTGTTTATCTATGTTCAAAGTGACCCAGAACGACAGAAAAGAAAAGTTGAACATTTCAACTCTGCTGAGAAAAGAAGAAAAACCAATGAGAGCACTGTCACAAATAGATCTGAATCAATAACGTCCAACCAACAGATCACTACCCAAGCAGAGACCATACCCAATGATAATGAAACTGAAAAGGCAACAGAAGAAGACTTGTCAGAAAAAGTGACACCTACCACAAGTCTGTACACATCATTTGAAGAAGAAAAATTTCAACTAATGTCCGAAATGCAAAATTTGAGGGAGGAGAGGAATAAGGCCCTAGCCATGGTTGAAGATACTAAAAAGAGATTCTTGTCTTATGATAACTTGAAATCAAGGTCAGAAGACAAGTTCAAGTATTACACTGGATTGACATCAACAACATTTGATCTTTTATTCAGTTTTTTACAATGCTCATTACCTGATAAAAGTCGCAGCAAAATGCAATTTAAAGATCAGCTGTTAATGACGTTGGTGAAACTTCGTTTAGACATTCAATTTGAGAACCTGGCAGATCAATTTAATTGCCCAAAGAGCAGTGCCCATGATATTGTCAAGCGATGGATAGATTTAATGTACGTCAAACTGAAATTTTTGATCAAGTCACCAGATCATGATGCTGCAAGAAAAACATTACCAAATGTATTTGGCCAGTTTTTCCCAAGACTGACACATATAATTGACTGCACAGAAATTTTCATGGACAGACCCAAAAATCTGAGAGCTCGTGCCCAGGTTTACTCTAATTATAAGAAACACTCTACTGTCAAATTCTTCATAGCTTGTACTCCTCATGGAGCTATTTCATTTGTTTCCAAAGCATGGGGTGGAAGAGTTTCTGATGTGGAACTTGTAAAGAAAAGTGGGTTCATCAGTTACAGCTACAGTGCTGCCACTCGTAGGGGGATTCCCCTACGGTAGGGGAAAATGGGGCATTGTAGGTTGTAGGGGAAACCTACGGGGAAAATTACTGTTCGTAGGGGAAATATTGTAAAATTGGTCCGTTTTTCAACTATTTTTCAAAAGCACCAAAAAATGAAATCAGTGCCGCCACTCCCGCTCTTTTCTCGCTCTCTTGTGGCTCAGGAAATAGAGGCAATGCACAGCCTCTTTTCCATGAATCTATTGAGAGTGAGATTTGTGATGTTTGGCGCCCTTTTTCAACTGGCATTGTGGCCTAAACGTTGTCATCACAAAATTCTTCCACGGAAGGGCACTCCATCCTTTTGCAAATATATTGTGCCAATACTCTGGCTACATTGAGAAGAAAGTAATATCAAACAGAATGCCTAAAGATCTAGACAAGAAGTATAGGGCTCAGAAATACAGGAGAGAATGGGAGAAGGAGCATTGGGCTCGAGGTTGGTTATCCTCATCAAAAAGTCACCCTGGTAAAGCCTACTGTTATGTTTGCAACAAAGACCTTGCTGCTGGAAAGTCAGAGTTGATAGGACACACTAAGTCTTCAAGTCACATCCGTCTTGTAAAGACTGTTGAAGAAAATCGCCCCTTGGCTGCATTCATAGAAGTCTCAAGCTATCCGAAAATAAAGGCTGAACTGAATGCCGTCGCTCTGGTAGCAAGAAAGAATCTTTCATTCAACTTTCTCGATCAGTTGATTGAAACACTACATTTTGTCGCAAATGACTCAAAAGCTGTCAAAGGGATGAATTGCAATCGCACCAAAGGGACATATCTAATGAATGAATGTCTTGCTCTGAATGCTCATGAAAAGTTGGTGGCAGAGATGAAGAAAGCAAGGGGATTCTCAATCCTTTGCGATAAGGCGACTGATATCACAATGAACAAGATCTTTTGTGTCAGTGTACGATTCCTGGACCAAGATTCTGCTGAGCCTGTAACCCGCCTATATCGACTTTTACCTGTAGAAGATGGAGATGCTGATGGCTTGTTCGATTTGTTGAAAGCTGCTTTGGAGAAAGATGGCATTGGCTGGGAAAAAGTTTCTGGATATGCTTCAGATGGCGAAAACTTGATGCAAGGACAAAACAATTCCCTCTTGACAAGAATGAAAGCTGTTGTTCCAAATCTTTTTGTACTGAAATGTTACTGCCACTCCTTCCATTTGGTTGCCAGCCATGCTTGTAATGTCCTGTCAAAAACTGCAGAACAACTCATTCATGACATCTACAATTATTTCAAGAATTCTCCTAACAGACAAAAGAGCTACGAAGAATTTCAGCATTTTGTCGAATGCCAACCACACAGAATCTTGAAGCCATGCCAGACACGTTGGCTGTCAGTGTCGCAATGCATTCATAGAATCTTGGAACAGTGGCCAGCGTTGCAATTATTTTTTATCTCAGAAGCATCCGAAATGAAGTCTCCCCAAGCTGAAAGGATTGTCAATTCATTGCAAACCCCATACATCAAAGCTACCCTGGAATTCACCGACTTTGTGCTCGGAGATTTGACGGGCTTGAATGCAATGTTTCAGTCTGAGTCCTTCAAGCTCCATCGATTATTGCCAGAGGTACAACGAGTTGTAAAGATGTTCTGCAACAATTTTATGACCACTGTCGACAACGACTTAAATGCAATCAATGTCGATGATGAGAGAAAATGGGTGGCCCTGGATTCAGTGTATGCTGGCATTTATGCAGCTGAGACAATGAAAGGGATGAGACCACACGAGAAGGAAAGCTTTTTGAATAGATGCCGAGATTGGTATCGAGAAGCAGTACGTCAGATACTGAAACGCATTGATGTATCTGACCCTGTCCTTCTTGCTCTCAAGGATGTTGAAAGTAGTACAATAATGAAGGGAAAAGCCAACCTGTCATCTGCAGGCATTTTGGCGATGAACCTTCCTACACTCAGAGGGAGTAGCAGTCTGCAAGTCATCGACAGACAGTGGAGATCATTGGTACGCGATGACGTCGTAAAGAGCGGTGGCTGGGAGAAACACGGAATCGTGGAATTTTGGAAAGTAATGTTACCGATGCCAGAATATCAAGAGCTTGCCCAATTTATGCTAGAGGTCACAGCCTTACCACAAAGCACTGCCGCAGTTGAAAGAACCTTCTCAAAGATAAATAACAATAAGACAAAGCTTCGCAATTGTCTTGCTATCACTACGATCGAGGCCATAGTTAAAGTGAGTGAATGGTTCAAGAAGAATTTTGAGATAGATGAGCGTCTTGCCAGCCTCCACTCAAATGCCAGGGGAGCCTACATGCAGAGGTATACAGATGCTGATGCCGAGAAAGTAACTGACTTTGAATAAGATGATACTGTGACTGATGTTGATATAATACGGGGATTGTACCGTTAAAACTTTACGTTTGTGAGTTATATGTTCCAGAAAATATATTCCGAAATGTTTTTGTGTTTTCAGAATATCAAAATTGCCTTCAGTTACAGGACAACTGGTTAATTACCTGGTAATGGAGGGGGTGTATATAACAGATTTTTCAACTTTACAATAAAACAATGAATCTAGGAAGTTAATTTGGCTAAAAGGGGTAGGGGGATTTTGCTGACCGTAGGGGAAAGTAGGTGAAAACGAGATCACTGCGGTAGGTGGATGTAGGGGGAAAACGCATGCGCTGTAGGTGAAAATAGAAAACAGAGAGTGGCAGCACTGTACAGCTACCACAGTCCCGGTGATCAGGTTTTGGCGGACCGAGGATTTACTCTTGTTGATGAGTTTGCTGCAGGATGTGGAGTTGAACTAATCATTCCAAGTTTCACTAAAGGCAAGAATCAGCTGTCACCAAAGGAAGTAGAAACTTCTCGTCAAATTGCATCCATTCGAATCCATATTGAACGGGTGATTGGTTTGATTAAAAACAGATATCGAATTTTAGATGGGACTCTTTCAACTACACTGGTGAAATCCTTATCAGATGAAGCAAACGAATTGGATGTATCAGGAATAGATAGACTCTTTACAGTATGTGCAGCTCTCTGTAATTTGAGTCCTGGCATTGTTTACAATGATGACAAACATAATGCATGAATAACTAACTGTTCTCTTTTTAATATTTTAGGCAGAAAAAGGTGTGTAAACATTCACTCTTAGGTACCATATGAGCAGGGCATAATAAGCAGTGGGTGGAAAAAAGTTTTCAAATACACTTAACTGTGGCATTGGAAAGGGTAACAAAGAGAACATCACAAAATTATGCTTTGGATGAACAAAGTTAAAAATATATTTTTAAGATAAATTTTTGCATAACATGGTGACAAGACAATGTGATTGTTTGATAATCGAAATGCTCTAAAATTTATCATTAAAGGGTGTCAGAAACAATTTAAAAAATTGGGATTGTGATGAAGACTTCTTGTCAGGAAAAAATCTTAAAACTTTATACTCAGGGATGCTTATTTGGCAGACAAGGAGGGATGCTTACTTGGAACACACAGGAGTGAGTGTTTGCACAAATTTCATACACAGCTTTTATTGAGTCTTATAAAATGTTCCTTTTATTTCTGTTTTCTGCATTCTGGACAGTACCAGGATTTTTTTGGAACTCTCTTCATTTTAACACATGACAAATGAAACCATTCAAAGTTGCAATGGTCTGAATCACAACCAATCCATTTTTCATCACTGTCAGCCTCTCTACTTTGGCAGTAGCAATAAAGCTTTTCATCCTGAGATTGGGGAGCTTTTTTACCATAACTTTGCTCAATTTCCCTGGTCAAGAGCTCTGGGACAACATGGGTCTGATAGAATTTTGCTAAGACAGGAACTGACGATTTTATGAATTCATCATCCAGAGAAATGGTGGTCCAGAAAATCCATTTTGGGGTCCACACAACAAAATCACATTCTTTTACCTGGCAGATGTGCAGCTGCATCTGAATTTGGGTGTAATACTTGTGCCCTCTTTTGAGCTTCTTGTCTTCTGATAGGAAGAATGAAGAATCATTCTTGATGGCTTCCTCTACAGACTGTGTTTCTCTTTTTGAGTATGGACACTTGATTTCGATAAGTTTTGTGACATTGTGGCAATTGCATTTGAAAATACCATCAGGTGAGGCACCAATGAATGGCATTTCTTTGCTAATCACAAAGCCAGATTGATACACTTTGAAATTTTGATGCATTGTGGCCAGAGTTATTTCATAATCTTTCAAGGCATTTTTTTCATTGATGGATCCCCAATTCAAAGCTGGGACAGAAGTTGTGGTAACAGTTGATTCTTTGCAAATACCTTTGAGAATAGATTGGGCTGGTTTTTCAAAACTTGTGTGCAGAACCAAATGAGCATTTGAAGCAGTTATTCTCCCAGTTCTGACTTGTGCCAAAATATGCTCTTGGACTGTCTTTTAGTGATTTTTTCAACATACTCTATGTCCGCTAAAGTCACTTTCACAGAATTCATCATTTCAGCACCAAGACATTGAAGTTCAATGTCACTCTTCTGAACATTCCCTGCAACGTAAAAGTCTCTTAGATATACTGGCATTCTGCCCCTTTCTGGAGGATGATAAGCAGGAACAAAACTGTCACAATACTCTGAAAATGCATGTAAGACAACTGGTTTGGATTCTTGTTGCTGACTGAGGCTCTGCAAAAATTCTTGCTGGTCACTTTCCTTTGTTGGAATATTTATTCCAGGAAAGGCTGCCCCAGACCTCCTATGGCTGTTTGCAGTAAAGCGGTCTACGGATGCCTTTGAATAAAACTTTATTCTAGAGATTTCTGCAGGCTCAATCTTTTTCATGAAATCTACATTCCAGCTGCATGCTTCTTCCGTGCACGTTCTTCTAGTAAAACCAGAACGAACTGCAGCCTCCACTTTAAAAAGTAAGGCCCCAATATGTGAAGATGATTCACCCAGGCCAGCCATACATGAACAGTGGGCTGTAGCTACAGTAGCCCCACTTGTTGCAAGTGCAACCCATGCCTTGTGTGGTTTTTCATTTAATCTTTGCGACGGTGTTACTTCAGCTTTTAGCACCATGAAGTTTGATTTCTTGTTCTTCTTATAAGTGTAAATTGTCCTGACCCAACCGCTGATAAATTGGTTATAGGCTTCCAGGCTTTTTCTGTTTTTCATTGCTTCTCTCGTAAAAACTCCAGGGGTTTCGACAAGATAACTGTATACTTCTGGCCATTCTAATTGCGGCCATGAAGTCGGATCATTCTTCCAAGAATCAGCCGGTATCATGTATGGGCACATATCAATTTCAATCACCTTTAATTTTCTCAAATAGCGCTGCTTTGCTTTCACATCCAAAGACTGAAGACTGTATGAGGCCATTATGTACGAAGGTCAACTCTAAAATCAGCTTATAAACACTTTTAAATACTTAAAAATTAGATAAACCATGTGTACTTTGCGTCGATTTGATGGCCTACCACTGCAAGTCCCGCTTTGTTTTCACTGCAGTAGTTGTTGCATAGCAACAGTGCGGAGCCTGGGCGCTATTCCCGGATCGGAGAATGAGTTATTAACACTAGGGGGGATACTTTTCAACCCACCAAAACGAAAGCACGTGCTAAAGCGTGCTGAAAGTCATTGCTGTGAAGTAAACACATCAGGGACTTTTGCTTGTAATTTTAGCACATTTTTTACGGTTTCTCAAAGGGACTCATTTTGGAAAATCGCTTACAGAATCTGAACGGAGTGACCGATGTTAGCCGGGAAAATTTTCTAAAACTAATTGAACATATTAGTTATTTAATCAAATATTGCAAAATATCATTGCTTATACATTCAGGGAGCAATAGCCTTTCAAACGCCGGGCGCTTTTTTTGACTCACCCGATAGATAATGCTGAAATAGCACAGTCTATGAATAACTTCTTTTGAAGTGTAGGTGATAAAAAGTCCGCCTAAGGCCCCACATTTTTTCTGACTCATCCGGTACATAAATTCTCTGTGCGTCAAAGTCCTTGGGGTGTGACTTGGACAACCAATATGATATTGACTTTGGCAACTAATTTTCTTCTTTTCCTTGCAGGAACGCCAAGATCCTCCCTATCTCCATCGCTGTCCCACTTCTGCTTTCTTGTTGGCATCTCCCCTTTTATTCCACCAACTTCGTTTATCCTTCTCTTTGACTTGGCGTTTGAAATTGCAGATATATTTCTCTGGTAATGCTGGTATTTCTTTTTTAGCATTTCCACAATAAATGCCACTTGTGTCCAAGGCATCCTTGGATTGATGTATCGCGAATCCGTTCTTTTCAGTCTAGGAATATCATTTGCTTTTTCCATATCTATGTTTTGTGTATGACAGTAAATTCAAAATGCAGTGGAATGAAATAATTCTAATGATAAGCTCTGTAGGCCATACCAAGGAATTTAAGATATTTGCAGCAATGCCCCTGAACTTTCACCGAAAGATCCGGTGTAAGTCTCATTTTATTATATGAGAAATGATTATTGGATCAATTCTCTTGATATCAGGAACCATGGGTCATGGATGGCTTCCTTCAATCGCAAATACTGATAAAAATTAATTCTTATTGCGACTTGTTTACGCATTTGTCTTTTGGCTGCTAAAATGTCATAAGATTTATGCAACTATAACTACCAGACCCAAGCATACGTTTCCAGCAAGATAAAAGCAGTTTGGCCAGCCTTGTAAGGAATTATATCTTGAAAGTCTTAAGTTCCACCCAAAGAAAAATTGCAGGGACATATCCACCTATGTCCACTCCCCTCTGAAAGACTTTGTAGGATGTGAATGTAGCATGTTGACAATTTTACTATTAAGTAAGAAGTAGTTAAGCTTATTTTACTTGCCTCTCTCTAACGACAATTTTGTCCTAACTCGGCAAGTGTAAAACACAGGTTGACAGGTTTAACAGGTTCCAGGTTGACAGGTCACCAGGTTGACAGGTCACCAGGTTTACAGGTTGACAGGTTACAGGTTGACAGATTACAGGTTGACAGGTTTACTGGTCGAAAATTCTACAAGTTCACCCATCAGACTTTGGAACATCAAATTGGAAGCAATGTTTGACAGACGTGAAATGGTGAAAAAAAGACAATGGAAAAGCAAATTGGAAAGCAACAAAACTTTTGCATAACAATAAGAGTCATATTACAATTATTGGAGCAGCAACACATCACCATCATCAGCAGCAGCAGCAGCAACATGCATTTGATGGATAATGGCAAATACAGTTCTTAATGAAACAATTTGAAAACTTTTATAATTCATTTTCAGACATTTACTAATACCTTTTTCATTCAAAATATGATTACTTTAAAAATAACTGCCATACCATCAAAACTTAGAGAGAAAAACCTAGAGGCCATAAGACTAAAAAGGTTTTAATTTTGTCTGTAAATCAGAAATGCAATTGTTTATTCTAAGTCACAATACAATGTAATTAGTTAAGAAAAAGGAGTGACCTCCCTTGCAGCTGATAAAATATCTGGAAGAAACTTTTGCAAATAAATCTTTGCATTGATCTAAAGTCCTTGTGTTATTCTCGCTGCAGAAATTTGACTGCAGAAATTTAATTGATATGATTTCACTGATATTCTATTCCATGCTTGTAAGCTTGGCTTTAAATGCCAGTGTAATTAACAAGGTAATATTAGTTTCTTAAGTTCGATATTCTAGTTAAGAAAAGGTACTAAGTTCTGTAAGGTGCTAAGTTTTTCTTGCGAAATTGATCATCTCCGGCGAGGAAACTCATTGTAAAAATCTTCCAAAGTTGCATATTGTACTGTAACCTGTAAACCTGCATTTTCTCCAACCTGTAAACCTGTCAACCTGTAAACCTGGTGACCTGTCAACCTGGTGACCTGTCAACCTGGAACCTGTTAAACCTGTCAACCTGTGTTTTACACTTGCCGCCATGATAAGGGAATTTAAGCGATTCTGCTCCATGGTTGACAGCAAACAGTTTTTAACAATTTTGGAAATGTCCTTCCATATTTGGTTGAGCCCATAGGAAGGGTGACAAGAATCCAGTATAAAGTGTGCAAATTGGGATAAGCACTCTTGATCTCATATTCATTGATAAACAGCAATGTTGTGATGAAGTTCTATCTCGGAAGGTCCTTATTCTTTCCTTCCATTTCTGCCAAAGGTGATTTCTTCTTTAACCCTATCTGGACCGGGGGGGCCTAAGATAGCCCCCCTCCCAGTTTTGTCTGGGTAACTTTTTTTTGATAATTCGTAGGCTATATATTTTTTGTGACTTTTCCTAACTATCTTTTTCACATCTTCTCTTCAAATTTCGTCATGATATCTTATTTATTTCTGGAAATACAATAATTTTTTGAGAGAGTAGTTTTAATTTTTGTTGGTTTTACGGTCTAACCCTTTATGACTTTAAATTAAGATAATTCTTGACAGACTGAAAATAATTCAATGATATTTTCTGTGCAACCCTCAGTTAATAAGAGAAATTCGAAAATGCCCAATTTTTTTCATTTCCTTATTGATGACGTAATTGATGATGTCATGTATCTAATGAATTTAGGTAATAAATACCGGGTGAGCCAGAGAAAAGTTCCCACTTTTGAAACTTCATAACACCAAGGCTACTCCATGGATTTGAATCATACAAATTGTAATTAAAAGTCGAAAGATCAAAGTATTTTTGTGATTTTTCTCGCTGTCCTACCAGCACTGCAAATATGGGTAAATTCAACTTTACAAAAGTTTCATGGTTGATTGATTACTGAAAAATGGCCCAAAACATCAATCAATTCATAAATGACCTCTCGCACAGAATAATGAAGGAAATGCAACTTCTCATGGGTGAGAGATATCCTCTAGGCATTAATTTCCTTGGCATTGAAAATCTTTCATATTTGTTTGAAAATTGATGTCTTATAACTCTTGAAGGAGGTGAAACGCCCGTAGCCTATTGTTCGATTTGAATAGAATCCTTACGATTTGATCAATGTTTTAGGCCCTTTTTCCGTGATTTTGCAACCATGAAATTTTTATAAAGTTGAACTTACCAATATTTGTAGTGCTGGTAGGACAGCGAAAAAAATAAAAAAAAAATACTTTGATCTTTCGACTTTTAATTACAATTTGTATGATTCAAATCCGTGTAGTAGTCTTGGTGTTATGAATTTTCAAAAGTGGGAACTTTTTTCTGGCTCACCCGGTACTGAGAACTTGTGTACTTCCAAGATGGTACATTGAACACATGCACCTTTCATAAGCAACTGTTGACTGCATATTTAAAATATGAAAAAGGTTACAAGTATCAGAACAACTAAGTTCTTTACTATAAATTTCCCATTACAAGCAGGTTTTGGCACTGTGCAGCATTGTCACTTGAAGGCTGTTTGGATGACTGTTGAATATTTCATTCATTTTAAACAGTTGCCCATCACACACATCATACAATATTCCATCTTTGCATTGTCTTGGAATGGAAACAACGTTGGAAAATGCAGGAGAGTAGTCTTTTTCTGGCTCACCCGGTATAAGATAACAAATTTCATTATTTTTTTAAAACATTATGTTTTTATAATAAATTGGTGCTTTATCTGTTATTTAAGCTTAAAACAAGAGTAATATTCCCTCTGAATAAGCTTCTACAGTCAAATCAGTAAAACTACTGTTTTTGACCAGAAATAAAGAAAATTGACGTCATCAAAAGTACAACAATTACGGTAAAATAAATTAGATATTTGGACTTTTCACATAAAGTTACGCTAGATAGCCAAGTTTCGTCTTTCTAGCCCTTATCAATTCAGAGTTCTGAGCCTCGGCGCAAGGATCCTCAGAAAAGCCCGGTCCAGATAGGGTTAACCTTCTCCTAAATTCTGATAAAAGATATAAATTCTTCTCTTAAATGGGGGGGGGGGGGCACTGAGACCATGCTGTTGGCAGCATTTTGGCATGCATTATCCCGTAATCTGTTACTAGTGATAATCTTGCAGAACTGTTCTGGATTGAGCAGAGCAAATTCACATAGTATCGCTTTGTAAGCGGAAAATTGTATCTTTATTGATTATTAGGCTCTACCAAATGGATAGGTGAATGTTTCTCATCTATGTATTGCGGTTGGATTTTGTTCAATTTAGTCATTGGAAAGTTTGTCACTCGTCTCCTTCCTTCTCCTAACAGGTTTTTTTGCCAAATCCTTTTGCACTTCATTGAACCTACTTCTGTGGGGGAAATCTCAATCTTCTCGAGCATTCCAGAGCCACAACAATATCTAAGTAATTACTATTCTCCAATTACCTTCGTTCTGCTTGAATAGTAGGTGGTGTAATGCATAGTCACAATTATTATTCATTCGCATTGTATGTAGTTAATGTCTGAATCTCGCCACTTAGGCCTAGTTACTGGAACATTCCAGCATAGCCTCGTATTTGCATACTAACCTGATACTGATTAAAGGCCCATTTCCACTTCATTCGGATTTCGGATTTCGCATCCGAATCTATTGTTCAGCATTCGGATGCAAGCGTTCGGAAATCGCATCCGAACGTTCGTATCCAAATTTCACAAGTTCGGAGGTTTTGATTTTCATCCGAATGCGGATTCCGAACAGAAAAGTCCCGTACAAAAGAAGCCAATCACGTTAATGCATCCGATAGAAGAAAGAGAGCCGCTACCATTGTTATTCCGTGGCACGCGCCATGGATAGATTCAAGTAATTTCATTGGCTGACTTAACAATGGGCGATCGTCTGAACGTCATAGAAGTGTGGATTGAAACTGGGGGGCGATTGCTATTCGGAGATCGTCGATCGGTTGCAAAATCCGAAATCCGAATGAAGTGGAAATGGGCCTTAAGCAGAAACTTTTGATAGAGTCTAGAAGGGTGTATTATGAGTAGAACATTCTACAAAGTAATTAGAAAGTACAAAGCATAAAGTACAAAGTAATTAGTAAGTAGCAAGTACAAAGTAATTGCTGACTTATGCTTACCAAAGATACATGGCATTTTAAGAAACTCAATGACTGTTATTTCTATTTGTAGGTATCTAGAACGTTCTCATAAGGTAGTATATAAGCAGGCAGAACTTAACTTTGAAGTAGTGGAGTAAGAATGAAGTAATAATGAGTAAGAAGCAACAAATTGTGAGTAGTGAGTAGCTATTCATATTCGAACGAGAGTAAAGGCAAGTGAGAATATAGAATATGAGATAAATGTGAGAATATATTTATGCATTATCTACTTTGAGTTGTCGCAGAAAACTATACCAATTCCCGGCAAAGTGGCACCCCAGATGGGAGTTTAGTGAAATCTGAGAAGGAAACACAAGAACAGAGAATTTCAGGCAAAACGGTGAGAGTAAAAGCTATAATCATGGTGGGAGGGAAAATGGGAGACTTCAACAATGTTAAGAAAAGATTTGATGCCATGATGCAAATGCTAAAGTTTACAAGCAATGAAACACTAAAGATCTTGGAGAAGAATGCCATAAGGCCACTGGAACATCATTTGAAGGCCATAGAGAGTCAAGCAGATGAAATACAAGCCATGAAATTGGAAATTCAAAAACAGATGATCCAGAAAGGTGATAAAATGGAAGCTGTCCAAAAGTAGAGCCAAGAAACAGATGATCACATGGCTGTCTACGAGGAAATAGTAGAAGAAATCAAACAGAAAATCAAAAATGTTGAAGGAATGTGAAAGAGATCAAGGGAGACGGAAAGCAGAGGAGATCAAAGGAGTGAAGAGACAGTGTCAGTATGACTAAGAGCTCAGAATTTAGGAGGCAAAACAGAAAATGATGCATGACATGGAAAACAGCTGGAAAGAACACAAGAAAAGCTTCAGACACAAGGAGACAAGGACATTCACACAAGGTTACCAAAGCTGGTCATTACAAAGTTCAAGGGAACTCACTCGGATTGGCAGCAATTTTTTAGTCAGTTCAAGAGTTAAATCGACAAGGCAGAGATAGGACAAGTGGCCAAGTTCTCGTAACTCAAGGAGTTGTTGATACCCAGAGTGTGACTGTCGATTGATGGGCTACCATTTACAACAGAAGGATATGAGCGAGCAAAGCAAATCCTAAAGACCAAGTACGGTAAGTTAAGCAAAATAGTCCAGGCCCACGTCCAGAAACTGATGTCCTTGAAGACTGCCATGTCTGCCCACCCACAGAACACAGTCAGGAAGGGTACATTGCTTGAATCACAGTATACACATGGCCTTGGTTTCCACTAGTGCTGTTTCACTTGGAAACACTTGTCCCTACTTTGCTGCCTGCTCCCTATGTCACTTGGATGATGATCGCTGACCAGGACTGGATTTCTTTCACACTAGTTTTGCAACGCTTCGATCAGCTGAGGAAATCCAACTTCTGCCAATTGTCGTCCAATCTCACAAGATCTGCTCTGATTACTGGAAGCTTGTCAAGGGTTATCCTCAAATATAACACAAGTCAAGCAAATGTCAGAAAGTAAAGAGCGTCACTGAATGAAAGCCATTGTTGAGTGTGAAGAAACTCTGCTTCAACTGTACTGGAAAAAAAACAGAGCAACAGAGTGCAGGAAAACTAGACATGCCTCCTTCAAAACAACAAGAATGAAAGCCTTGCACGATTGAGCATTCTGGTGAGACGACTTAAGCACAACCCTCAGCTTCTAGACCAATACGATGGAATAATTCAGGAGCAACTGGAACAGCAAATCATAGAGGAAGTCAAGAAGAGCCAGTGGGTCGAGAGTTATACATACCCCACAAGCCTGTAATTAGAGAGATGACAGATGGCACAAAGATGCCAATTTTCTATGATGCATCAGCAAGAGCAAACAAGAAAAGTCCTTCCCTGAATGATTGCCTGGAGCAGGACTAACCCTTCAAAACTTGATGTGGAGTGTACTTGTACAAAATCGATCCAAGCCTGTAGTGCTAGCAGGAGATAGGAAGGAAGTATTCCTCCAGATCCGTATACGAGAAAGAGATCAAGACTCACTGCGCTTCCAATGGATCAAGAATAAAGACCCATCTCAAGTACAAGTGTACCGGTACACAAGAGCATTGTTTGGCCTTGTACAATCACTGTTTCTACTTGGTAGAACAATTGAAATGCACTTGGATGCCTGGAAGGAGACATACCCTGAAGCAGTAGCAGAAATTCAGAGAAGCCTCTACGTCAATGACGTCATCACCGGAATGAACACTGTGGTGGAAACCAAAAAACTATTGGAAACAACTTTTGATGCCTTCAAAGATGCTCAATTTACATTACACAAATGGCATTCAAACACAGCTGAGCTGGAAACAAGCAGTGCAAGTGACAAACAACAGCAAACTTTTGCGAAGGAGCAGTTGGGAGTCTAGGATGATGAGACAAATATGCTTGGGTTGAAATGGAACAAATCTCAAGACCCACTGAAAGTAACAGTTGCCGAAATCACAGCTGAAACGACAAAGAGGGGCGTACTGCGACACTTGGCTTCCATGTTTGACCCCTTTGGATTTGTTTCACCGATAATGTTGCTTGGAAAATTGGTTTACAGAGACACCTGTGAGGAATATTTACCATGGGACAAAGAGCTTTCTCACAGCACGCTGAAGCAATGCATAAAATTTTAACCCTATCAGGCCTAGGGTATTTGATGCTCTAGGAAGCCTAGGGGGGGGGGTCTGATTCGCCCCCCCTAATTTACTTCTGTTCTGGACAACCTAGAGCCTTGAAACTTTGCATGTGTATAGAACAACTTATGATGAACCCAAAAATGAAATCTATTTTTAGATATGTCACGTCACCTCTCCATGACGTCACATTATTCAATTTTCAAAGTCAATAGGGTTCAGTACTAAAAATTTTCAATCGTTGATTGTGAGAAAACAAAAAGCATTAAGGACATCAGTCCAATTTCACTGTATTCCATGTCTAAATAGTATTTGCTCTGTGAAGAAAAATCAACAAAAAGTGATGATGTCATCACACAGGAATGCATAGAATGCGTGCATGCGTAGTGCCAAAATCCGCAAAACCATACGTTCAAATTAAAAATTAGCTAATTCATTGGATAGAGCATCAAAAGTAGTATCCATTCTCATCTTTTCATCATTTTATCACATTAGCTGTAGATTTGTAGATTTTATTAGGAATTATTCAAAATTTTACACATACATCTCTTGAAAACTGGTCGCGTTTACCCCCTGGAATGAATTTGATTTTTTCAAAGAATTAATTTTACATCGTAACAAGGATAAAAACTAAAAGTCAGAAAGTTTCAGTGTTGTAAGTGCACTTGGTAAAAATCTACAGACAAAAAACCGCTAGGGGGGGCTGATTCGCCCCCCCCCCCCTAGGCTTGATAGGGTTAAGACATTCTGCTTGAAAGCATGGAGGTACCATTAAGCCTTGTTGCATACCGACAGGAACTTGATGTTATTGACCTACATGTCTTTGGAGATACAAGTGGAGCTGGCACAGCAGCAGTAATATACCCAGTTGTTTATCAACGATCTTGAACAAACCAGAGACTTGTAGCATCAAAAGCTCGTCTAGCAAAGAAAGGATTGACAATTACAAGCCTAGAGCTAGCATCTGCACATATGGCAGTCAATTTGGCATAGAATGTTAAAGATGCATTTCAAGGCTTACCAGTTCAACACGTCTATGGATGGTTGGATGGCTGTGTGGCTCTCCCTTGGATCAAAGGGGGGGCAGCTACAAGCAGTTCCTTGCAAACAGAATGCAGAGGATACATGAGAAAGACTACATCCAATGGAGATATGTACCAACCGATGAAAATCTTTGCACACCTACATTGACTTTGTAAATACACCTTGCCGGACACCTTGGAACAACCTTTTTTGTAATCATCTGAATGCAGTGATAAAAGATTTACAGTTAACCCTATTAGTACTGGGGGGGCGTTTTTCGCCCCCCCCTAACACACTTTTCTACATTGCACAAAAACGGCCTGTAATTCAACCACCAAGCTTTGTGACTTTTAGTCAAATTTAATTGGCAATTAAATTTTTAACATTTCATTGTTCTAGCTATGATCATGTGACCACAGCAATACCATATTTGGAGAGTAGTCAACAAAAAAATTCTTAAAACCTCAATAGATTTTGTATCGTTTGTCCGATTGATCTCAAACATACACCATTCAATTGCATTTGATGAGTAGTTTCATTTGATATACATACATATTTCATATTTGCTGACATCAGCAAAATTTAATATCTATGACGTCATTGACATTTATGACGTCATTGATCTAATGAATAAATGTAAGATATAAAAAATTGTTGTCTTTTTTGCTTCAACTTATTTATTTGATTACTTCTGAGTCCATATTTAGTAGATAAAAGGATAAGACTTAGAAATAACTGCAAAGAAAATCTGTTCATGGAACAAAAAGCCAATTAAAAGCTAATTGTGCTAAAAATAGAAACTGAAAATATCTAAAAAGTATGTATTTTAAATCTGCAACATGTTTCCTACAACTTGAGACAACTTTGGAGAAAACTGGATTACAGATGAATTAAATAGAATTTTTCTTGCTAAAAAGGTAAAAAGTTGCAAATTTTCCTTTGTTTTTTGGTTGCCTAGCAACGAAACAAGTGACTAATTACTTGTCATTGTTACATTTCAATAGCTAATTGTTTAAAGAACAATAGGAGTAAGTCTTATTGTTATATCTCTAGTGGTTTCGGAGAAAAAGAGGGGGGGGGCGAAAAACGCCCCCCCCCAGTACAAAGTGAGTAAAAAATCGCCCAGTATTAATAGGGTTAAAGGTGACATCAACTGAAAAAGAAATAATGTCCTTAAAGTGTTAATGCAACGAAATTTTCGAACCTCATTTTTTGGCTTTAAAAGAAACTTCAATCTTTGCTGAGCAATATGGTATAAAGATAGGCAAAAGGAAAACATTAAATCGTCTTAAAATACCCCGCTGAAGTAACGAGGTCAGGGCGAATTTTTCATATCGGGCGTGACGTAACAAGTAGAACGCATTGAATTTATCATCTGCATTGTGCAACAACAACAAAGCCCACTTCGGTCAGAGACTACTGGCAGTCACTGGCTGTTTCTCGAAGGCAGATTCATTTTAATTTCAATTTTACCAAATCGACATAAGATGTCAGCGAATACAGCAGTAATGAGAGTTTGCCACGACAATGATTCTCAGACAGTAGTTCATCAAGTGATGAAGATCATTGTGCTGTGAGCTACAAGCTCACGCGCTTTATGAAGAAGACGGCTAGGCCAAGGTCAAGCATGATGTCCGAGGGTTCCTCGTGAAACATTGGATGCCAGATTTGCGAAGAAAGTCGCTGTTAATGACTGGTACGTGATCTTAATTGAATAGGAAGGTTTTGGTGAATTCATTCCTGAGCGATTCAGTCACTTTTAGGGCCTAATCGTAAATAGCCTGTAGATAGGCCCTATCGACCATGGGGAAGGCCTACTGATTATTGTCAGGGCCCTAAAGAGTGACTGAATCATTCATCCCGAATGAACATTGTTTGTATGAAACATTCATGCGCGATTTGTGCAATTTCTGCAAGGCAAATCGCATTTATACAATGATTCACTTGTATTTTCATATCTCATTCTTCCTTCTTTTCACTAAAAATATGAAAACTCGACCAAAAATACAATACAAACTGATAAAGGTGCTTTTCTCTGCCAGGGGTGGCGCCAGGGGAGGGCTAGGGGGCTACAGCCCCCCTGTCAGAGGCATCTAGCCCCCTGTCGGAGGAAATTTTTGGTTCTGGTCGGAGGAAATTTGGGAAAATAACGGACAGAAACACAATTTTTCATTCATTTTACCCCCGCTGATGGAAGCTCCAGCCCCTCTGTCGGAAAATTTCTGGCGCCACCCCTGTTCTCTGCAGAACAAGGATGAAGTGTTGGTTGGTTCACACAGGTACAGGTGCTGCAGGGATGTTCCCTGCACAATGAAAGGCAGTGTTTTATGGCACTATTGATCAAATAAATTACATTACTCCGCATCAAGATTACAATTCATTGATAAACAGTCCTACAAATGGTTGGACCTATATCAAATGACTTGCAAGTGTGAGTGTACCCCAGCAAAAAGCAGGACAAGGCAAAAATGAGCAAGACAATGCTCTGTCAAGTCCAAAATCTGAGAGTAAATCAAATTTGTTTGAATACGCACTTTGTTATTTGTTTACGATAACTGACCATATCTCAACTTAGAGCATTGCACAGCTGATAAGCCTGAACCAATGGTGGACACTTTGCTTGGGGAAGAGGGGGTGGGGTGACAGGGTGCATTAACTCTAACATTGGCCAAAAAAAGACATTTTTGTAAAACAATGCAAACAATACTTTCAACTGAAACAATAGCTTTGCCCCCAATAATACCTGGCAGTGTACACCACTGGCCTGAACCAACAATTCAAGGACAAACAAATTCAATGTCACTTGGAAAACACAAATTCAATTTCACTTAGAAGAACCACACAATAAGTTGATATAACTTTTTCTGGGCCAAGATTAACCATTTTACAATATGAAAAGTGCAATGTGTGCAATGTGGGCAATGGGCATCTGAGACAACTCTGAAACATCTCATTTGCATCCATTTGGACACTTGCTAATTGCAGTATATGACAACCATCCTGCTGTGTAAAGTGAATAAAATGGATTTTGCCTTTGGATATGGAATATTGACTTATGTTTATTGATACACTTTCTTTGTTCAGGAACTGCGGAGTGGAATCGTCAACAGATGACTGGTTTGTTGGTTCTCTGGCTACACTGGTTGGGACGACAAACAATCACTGCCAGCCTGCAAATACCACCAGATAAGAACATAGCTTCATTTAGCACCTGATACTGGCCATACAAATGCTGATTAAAACCATAAACATTACAATATTTGAGAGTAAATGTTTTCACCAGACTTCTTTTCAATAAACAGCCTTGCCAGAAATTGGAACGTGCATCAAAACATGAAAATGAGAGTCCTATAAAAGTTATGCAAAATGAATGGCTGAGTTTTGATTTCTCCTCCAGTTTGAGTAAAGTGGCATTTTATCCAAAACATTTGCTCTCAAAATATCCATACATGTTCAGAAGCATTGAGTATTTTCAAATGTTTTCAATGTTTTTAGCTTATACTGTAAATATTGAAATGAAGTTATTTGTCAATTATAGCAACTGTCAGTGCTCTGCAATAAACAGTTATTTTTCAATTTTTGTGCCTCTTTCTTGGCTGTGCATGGTAGTTGTTTGTTGTAATTCAGCCCTTTCCCTCCTTGTATTGGTACTTAATCCAGCCTGTTCCACTGCACCTCGCTTACAGCATTCTTGTTCATTTTCTGTGGACAAAGTAGATGAATGTGAAACCAATAACATAGTAAGGCAAAGAAAAACAATGTCTCACAAAGACAACCTTTTTATTTTGATCCCAAGATTATCTGGCTTGAGGAAGCAGGAGATATTTCAAATAAAATGTCACAACAAAAAAGAGATGTCATTACATTTTTATTTTGGGGTAACAAGCAATTATGGCAAAATAAATGTAAGATGAACAATTTATCTGTGTCTGTATACAGCTCTGTTTTGTCTTTTCAATTTGTTTACTCGAATTTGGAGCTGGATGATCTTATGTAGCTTTACTTAGCTGGAAATTTTCGCAATCACCAGTCCGAACTTTGGAAGTTCCGCAGGCCTTCTTTAAGCTTCATGTAAATCTGTGTCAGTTTTGTGTTGTCGTTCAGGTAATACTCATTCTCTACAGGACGTAAAAGGGTGACACGATATTCTGTTTAGTTGTTATCGAAACTGAGAAATTCGTGGATGTCATACGACCATTCTACGACGACATCAATCTGAGGGTTGAAGAACAACAAAGACGTTATTGGCCAAAGTGGCCTAAATCGGCGCTCACCTGTCTGTCTTTCCTTATCTTTTTCTGCATCGAAAAATGAATGAATTGGTACGCCATCGGTGTATTGGCTATTTCCATTGCTTATCAAGTTAGGGCTGACACTAGCAACACAGCCCTTTCCTCCACTGCGAGCTCTCCTGCTCTCGACCTTTCTCCATGTTAATTTGCAATGATGTGGAAGTGAAAGATTGCGAGTGCCTTTGTTCTATTCAAATTGGCGTTCTACTTCATACGTCATCAACTTGCAAGGAAAATTCGCACGCGATCTACCAAAATCTCGAACTTTGGCTTGCAATAAAAAAACATTCACGCATCCGATTTTAAATCGGTTTTCAGGATGATAATCAGTGCATAAAGATGCGTTACATTAGGCTAAAAAAAGACATTCGAAAATTTCGTTGCATTAGCACTTTAAATAAAAAAAGTGACAACATTCAAGCATCAGTTGGGTCTCTGAACTCTTATGCCAAAAAGGGCATGTTGTAAAAACCGGACCCTAGGACCCTAGGACCCCTGAGACCCCTAGGACCATTAAGTACTGAAGATGAAAAGGACCCTTAACACCAGAGGGCCATCACCACACATAAACAATAGACCAATGTTATCAAGTGCCAAACAAGAGGTCACGTATCGTAAACTTCCTCTCTTGTATCCCATGAACTTCCGCTCCTATGATGCAATGCCAAAAATCAAGCAGATAGCTCGCAATATAGCACGACGGGGGATGCTCCAAATATTCTAAAAGATAGTTAACATAACATATTGAGTGCTGAGGGTCGTCAAAGACGGAAACTTTGTAAAAAATCACCGGAGGCCGAGGGTTAACGTTCTGTTTTCATGTGAAACTAAGGAGGATGACAAGATCATTCATTGCAATGACATAAGTTTTAGTTTTATTCGTTTGAATTATACATTTTTGCTTGAAACACTTTGCATCTCATATCCAAAACTTGACTTGACCTTTCTTCACTTCGAATTAACTTCAGATCGCAACTTTCTTAATATTTTTGGTAGCGGCTACGGCAGCTCTCATGGGCTGCTTCTTATGAGGCAAGTGAGTGTGGCGCCAAACGAAGTTCGTGGTCTAATCCCTTTCAACTGCAAAACTTGATATGCTTGATACACCGGAAAAGTTCTAAAATTAAGCACATATTGAGCTCTTCTTCAACTCTTCGTTTCATCTTTCTTGGTGAAGAGAGATACGAAAAATGATCTGAAAGCCTATTTATTTCATCATATGATTCCACTTCGAAAAAAATCCAAAGCAAACCACCCAAAGCTAAAAATCAAATTGCTGCAAGGTACTTGGCAATGTTCAAGGGGAATGACGGGCCAGAGTCTAAGCAAGATGAAAAGCTTGCGGGGATTTGCCCTACAAAATATAATGGCAAACATAGGTATCTTCTATAATATGTTTTGCTCCCCCGTCGCACTATTTCGAGAACTCTCTGCATGGTTACTGGCATTGATTCATAGAAGCGGAAGTTCATTGGATTGAAGAGAGGAATTTATGATACGCAACCTACTGTTTGATTGCTTGATGACATTGGCCTATTGTTTATGTGTGGTGATGACCCTCTGGTGTTAAGGGTCCTTTTCATCTTCAGTACTTAATGGTCCTAGGGGTCTCAGGGGTCCTAGGGTCCTAGGGTCCGGTTTTTACAACATGCCGCCAAAAAGTGAAAGTACAACAAATTACAAGAGTGAAAGTAAACGGATGTAGCTGTGGTGTTTCTCTTACTGACATACATGCAATTGATGCAAGTCTTAAAATTACAGCAGAATAACCCAATCGTCCAGTTTCAACCAATCTTGATGTTAACTTTTGGACATGAGTGTCCTGAATTAACTGCATACATATGTTGATCGTCTGATTCTGAATCACTACTTTCTTGCATTTCAAGCGGTTGAATAGGTTTCTTTTGTCCCCAGTTTGGTCTGCTTCCTTTCTTCGGATTACCCTCCTTTTGGGACGTTTGACAAACTTTGGCAAAATAATTTGATTTGCCACACGAGCAGCACTGTTTTCCTTTGGCAGGACATTCATTTTGATGTGGATAAGAGCCACCACACGCTCTACATTTGATGTTTTTCTGGTCGCTACTTTTTTCATGACTGTGGGGGTATCTTTGGACTCAATGTGTCTTGCCTGGTACTTGCTTTGTTCATCTCATCTTCCTTTGATGAGTATGTCCTTTAGTTTGAACTCTGGGTCTCTAAGTGCTCTTTTTCGTATCTTCGAAGATGAACCTCCAATGAGAATTTGTTCCTCAATTTCAAAATCGACATCATGGAACTCACACATTTCAGTCATTCTGCGAAGGCGAGTATGAAATTGGTCCAATGTCTCTGTTGGTTCTTGAGTTGTTTGGCGAAATTTATAGACCTCGTATCTTTTATCCTTTTGTGGTGCAAAATAGTCATGCAATTTCGTCTTAGCTGTGTCGTATGCGTTCTCAGCACCGTTGTCGGAAATTTGTTAAAAAATTTCCTTTACCCTTCCTCCGGCTTGATATAGCAATAAGGCTCTTTGGCGAGTGTCATCTGTTATTCCACTGGCCGTCAAGAACATTTCAAAATCAGCAATCCAGGTATTCCAGCGAGTTGCTACGCTCGCACCTATCGCAGCATCGGGATCGAAGACTGGCATAGGCTGTATTGGAATCGAAGATTGCGTCATAATTTTTGTGTGAGTGTTTGATCCTCAGTCGCCAATATAATATCCTTATGATGAGGGTGATACGAGGAAAGATAACGCCATCTTGCCTTTACAATTCAAACACAACTCTCCCTCATGATATCTGGTTACATAAGATTATATGTCGTTATCAGGGTCCTGGGCCCTAGTTATTTGAATGACCATATCTGTCTATTACACACTGCAGTCGCTGATCCTGGACCAGGTTACGAAGCTAAAAAGATTGGTATCAGTGCAGCTGCAACATATGCTGGTCAGTCTGAGGAAGCGTTGGAAGACATCAAAGAAGGAGGGAAATACAGTCTTTTCAGTCACATGACGGAGTCCATTGCAATGGTTGCTATCCGCCATGTTGGTGTTCCAAAAAAATGGAACTCAGCTGTGGATGCATGTGGAATAGTTGTTTTCTACAGTGATTTTCGACTTTAACCGGATGTGTTTGTGATATTTACATTCTTGAATGGCTTTTAAGCATTTTTCATGTCAGGGTAAAGATGGTACTATGTTTGTTTGTTGATTGCGGGTTTAAGAGTGGAAAGAAAAAGAGTCAGAAACAGCAGCAGTGGGAGACGGAGAAAGGCGAAAATGCAAGTTTCTTTTGAGTACCGGCCATTGTGAAGCACCAAGGAAAGAAAATAGAGGATCTAACAGCAGAAACTGGATCTTGGTCAAAAGCAGAGATGACCTTTCGGAAGGAAAAGTCAGCAGCAATTGTGTTTGTAGCCGTCATTTTACAGGGGAGGATTTTGATGATAGAGAACCTGCTGCTTCTAGCAAGGAGACAGACTGGCCAGGAAAAGGAAATGTGTGATGCAGGGACAGATACCAAAGACCTAAATGAATCTATGAGTAACATAACAATCAAATCAAAAGCATTTGTTGAATCATATTTTATGAATGATGATACCAAAGTTTGATTTTACACACCGGTTTACCAACATATGATGTCTTTCTTACTGTTTTTGATTTTGTCAAGCATTATGCTACAAAGAAGTCATCAACGCTGTGCAGCTTTCAAGAATTTATTGTTACTTTGATGACATTGCGACTTAATGTCCCATATCAAGACTTATGACCCTATCTGACCTCGATTTGAAACAGTCAATGCCTGGGAGGGGGGGGGGCGATTCCGGCCCCCTCTTTATCTATGTGGTGCTTGGGATATGGCAACAAAATTTAGCACATACCGGGTGAGTCAATAAAAACGTCCGACGTTTGAAAAAATCCAGCTCCCTGAATATCACAGCAATGATGTTGAAACTGTCTTGTTTTATTCCCGATATGTCAAATTAGGTTCAGTAATTTACCTGGCATTAATCGGTCATACATTCCTGTCGAGATAGGAGATTTTCTTCAGAAAGCCCCTTTCAAAAACCTGCAAAAATGAGCGAAAACAGGAAGCAAAATTTCCCTTTGTTCTCCTTCCTAGCAATAATTACTTTTTGATGTGCTCACGTATTTTGTCCTCATGAGAGAATGGAATCCCCTAAATAAGTTATTCACACCAGGGGGAAGACTTTTCAACCGGCCAACATGAAAGCACGTGCTAAAGCCTGCTGAAAGTCATCGCTGTGAGGTAAACACATTGTGGACATTTGCTTGTAATTTTAGCACGTTTTCTAAGAATACTCAAAGGGACTCATTTTGGAAAGTTGCCTGCAGAATCTGAACGTAGTGACCGATTCTAGTCAAAATTTTTTAAAAATAATTGAACATGTTAGCTATTTAATCAAATATTGCAATGTATCATTGCTTATGTACTCAGGGAGCAGTAGCCTTTCAAATGTTGGGCGTTTTTTTTTTTACTCACCCGGTAGGTTGTTCATTATATAAACAATGAATTTTTGAGACAATGCTTTGATAAGCGTTGCTGTTGTTGTTGCTAGAGCATAATTAACATTATGATGTCACATGACATCATAAAAGTGAAAGTGTGGTAGAAGGTCTTAAAACTTTACTATTTGTAAAGAAATTAAAATATCGATCAAAATAGATCCAAATTCATAGTTTAGACTTTATTGGACCAATTAAAAAGGATTAAGAGAGATACAATAGATATTTTTCACAGAGTATGGAACAACAACTTGGTTACCATGAAGACAAGGCTAAAAATAGAGCACCGAAACTGTTAAAGTACATTTTTGTATGATAGAAAGTTAAACATGCTAAATCTTGGAGGCATTCAGCAAACACAGAAAAACATATTAAAGAAAATGTATGAGGGGGGTGGAATCCGCCCTCCAGGTCAGATAGGGTTAAGCTATCGCTTTGAAATATCTGTTGCAACTGTGGCAAAGGTTTTTCAGTCTTGGATCAGCTTGATTGATTCCAGGCAAAGTTCCCTCATAGTGTGGCCAGAAAGAGAGGCATTACTTGCCAAGCATACAGCTCAAATCCCTACTGGTTGCTGAAGCACATGGAAATTGTCCAATTTCACGCTTTATAGCCAATAGTGTCGCTAGAAATGAGCATGTGACATCGATTCGGCTGATTCAAGTACAATTTTGAGTACTTCACAAAAACTGAAATGGCTACTAAATTACAAAATTTAATCGGAATTTTTTTGATGAATCAGTAGCTGGGATGCCCCTTTACAGTTTGTAGCGTGCTCATAAAAATATCTCATCTGGGGCTGGAATTACAATCGTTTTCCGGTTGAAGAATTTTGATCTTCGTTCAAACATCCATAAAATCTGCTACAAATAAGATATAACAATGCAGATTTCAGAGATTATGCGTAATGCCCTGAGCAATAAGCTGAATTAGGTCACTGGTATTAGGTCTCAAAATCGCAAGCAATATTTTGTGATTTCAAAAGATGTGTCGCATGGGCATACCAGTCTTCGCCATAGAATGTGAGCCCTTGAGCTTGAAACGACCTAAAATACTTCCTAGAGCTAAATTATTCACCCACCGATAACTGCAGCACATCTTTGTCTCCACTCTGACATGAAATCACAGCTAAAAACGATGAAAAGGGACCATCTCCTTACGAAATTTGCACAGCAGGTTGTATTCCATCTTTTGCACAAACAAACTCGTTTGGGCAGTTCTTGGTAAAAGCACGAGGCATCTAGTGTCATGGCTCTCAGGTCTCAAGTAGAAATATGTGCCATGGTCCTCGGGTCTTGTTTGTGACTACTCATTACAACTGATGCAGTTTTATCATAAGAAACCCAAATCTATTTGCGCCTTAGGGAAATGCTGTCATTGTTTCCATTTTTGTTTTTGATTTCATCGTTTCATCGAAAAATTGGCATAAGGTCGGGTATACTTTTCCAAAAAAATTGGTATAAGGAATGGGTATGTAACTCTGTTCAGGAAACATTTTATAGTCATGAAACTTCTTGACTTTTTGCAACTACCTATTGCACAACTTCTCATAAAGTTTAATTGAAATATTGTGAAAAATGAGGGGGCGGAAGACAATTTTCTGGGACTGACCCTGGGAAAATCGCAAATTCTCAAATCTTAATTATCGCAGAAAAAGGTGCAGAGTTTGAACACTTTCCAAATTTTGTTTGCAATGTAGTGTTATTTGAGAATTATCATGTTTGGATGGAAATTGTGCTCGCAATGTAATTTTATCGTGATTTTCTAGATTTTGGGCCAATGTTGCCGCTTTTCTTGACCACACAAAGGGAAACTGAAGCCAATATTGGAAACAGTTGCTTTCTGCGGTCGCAAAAACATAGCATTACGTGGCCATTGTGACGACTCAGCCTATCTAGAAGCGCAACATGGAAGAAATACCGGCAATTTCCAGGAGCTGCTCGATTTCGTTGTAAAAAATGGCGATCGCAGATTGGAAGAGCACTTCAAAACTGCGAAAAGAAATGCCAGCTACCGCTACAAAACGATGCAAAATGAGATGATTTCTTGCTGTGGAGAGTAAATTTCCCAATGGATCTTCAAAGAAGTCAAAGAGGTTGGAATGTTCTCAGTTTTGGAAGATGAGGGTAAAGATGTTAGCAACAAGGAGCAAATGGTTCTTGTGATCAGATTTGTTGATAGCCAACGGTAGATTGATGAAGATTTTTTACGATTTCTTCATTGTGAAGCTGGTACGTCAGGCAAGGCCATTTCAAATCAAATTTTGTCGCTAGTCAGAGATTTAGGTCTTGATGTAGAAAATTGCCGTGGACAAGGATATGATGGTAGTGGAAACATGGCTGGGAAGCATATTGGTGCAGCAAAGTTTGTTCAAAACAACTATCCAAAAGCAATTTACATTCACTGTGCTTCGCATCGATTGAATCTAGCGGTTGCCAGTGCATGCCAATTGCAAAACATTCTGAACATGATGGGGACAGTGAAAACTGTTGCTGATTTGCAGCTTGCTCCTCCTTTGAGTTCATCATTGCGCTTGTAATCATTAGAAACTGCCTTGCATACACAAGTGGTGCTACGGTCAAGTTACAACAATTGAATATGGATGCAATGAAAGCATATCAAGAAATTGACAAAATAAAGAGAGAGCTGCTGAATGTACGCAAAAACCTGCAACTAAAGCATCAACAATGGTTCAAAGAGGCAGAAAGTTTAGGAAGTTATGTTGGATCGACACCAAAGAGGCCAAGCACATGCGGTTGGCAACAAAAAATAAAGCAAATCCTCCAGCTGAGACAGATGACATCTACTTTCGCAGAACCATCTCAGAACCTTTCTAGGATCACCTTCGCACAGAGCTGGCACCATGATTCAACAACAACAGCAGCATTGTAGCTAGAGGATTTAGCATTGTACCTTCCATCATGTGAAATGAAGATCGCGTTGACACATGGAGAGGTGAATTCGCCGAATTCATAAATGCATACCAGGTTGACCTCCCAATGGAAAATGCCCTGAAAGCTGAGCTAGACAGATGGCAGTCAAAATGGAGCAATTTTCCACAGCAAGAGTTGCCTGATAGGATCTTGAAGACTTTGCTATGTCCAGATCCTCTAAGCTATCCAAACACCTATGCTGCCCTTGAGATTCTTGGAACCATTCCAATCATAACGTGCGAATGCGAAAGCTTGATATCAGTATTACGCAGATTGGAGGCCTATGTGAGGGGCACTATGAAGCAACAAGGAATGAATGGCCGTGCACTTCTACATGTCCACAGAGACTTAGAGCTTGACCTTGAAAAGATCGTAGACCTATTTGCAATGAAGCACCCAAGGAGAATTGAAATGATCAACGTGCTGGATAGTGACAGTTAGAGCTTAGAAATTGTCTTTAGATAACGGTTCCACTCAGAAAAAAGCATTACATTGGTAGTGCAGACCGTGAACATGGTGAAGCATAAGTGAAATCAGGAGACACACGTAAATCCATTTTTCGTGTGAATTACATTTATCAAATTATGAAAATTTAAGCATATAATTTGTGTGTCAACATGTGGGAAGGAATATGGTTGTTACTTGTTGAGGGTAGCTTCAGACAATATCTAGAAGTTGGATGGCCGTGGAATTGTATTGCATTTATTGAAACTGGGCGTTTCCTTTTCAAAAAGCGGGTTCCCTAAGAAAAAGGGCGTTTCCCAAGGAATGAAAGGGCATCGCTCCCAAAAATTTTTCTGGGGGCTTCACCTCCCGGCCCCATGTTAGTTGCACCTTTGGCGCAACAAACCGGTCACCTAAATTGCTAGATCCGCGCCTGCAATATTTCTCAGTGGATTCTCAACGATTTGAATCATCTCTTTCACTAAGTCAAGGCTTCCCTCTCCACAGACAGCTAACTCAACAAGCAATTTTTGCAAGGTCTCCTAGAAAGATCTTTGAATAATTCCTGAAAGACATATACCGGGTGTCCCAAAAAAAGGTAGCAGATTTGATCAGGGCTAGCACTAAGAATTTAACTCCAATCAATCGGAAATAACCTTTAAACTAATCCTTGATAGTTTACTTGAAGATAGACACCTTGTTTGTTGGTATTGGGGCATTGAGAGTAGACATTTGTATCTTGAATGTCCAGATTTGCCTTCACCTCCAAACCAGAGCTTGTAGGCTTTGGCCTAAACTACAAACGCACTGTTGTGTCTGTTGTGGGGAATCTCCTCAAGGGTAGGTGCAATGTAGAAAGTCCGAGGAGGGACCTTTGCTTTGTGCATGCACATTTGAGTACAAATGCAAAAACTGAACAAGTCACTAAGGAATGTCTTTTACTCAGCCAAAATGAAAATGAATTTACAAAGAAGAAACAACTTAAACAAGATAGAGCGCTTTCAAAGATCTTACCCTCGTGGGATGTTTAATTCCTTGGGTATAAGCGACGAATTCTTGTTTCGTAATAATTTAACCCTAATCCATATGGGCTTTTTTCGAGCTACCATTTATGGGGGGGGGGGGGGGGTTCCTTCCACCCCCCTTCTGAAAACTGCCTTAGACTCATCAGAATTCAATACAACTTGGCACCGTTACATATCGAGTTGTTTCTAGCAAGTAGCACAACATGGGTGTGGCTGCCACGCCTTATGACGTCACGGTGATGTCATAAAGTTGAAAATCAGTGAAAATCAGGTTTCCAAGCAAAATTTGAATCTAAAGAAGGTTTTGCATGAACACATTACGGTTTTTGGTCCTAATTAGCCACAAATTTGATATGAACATGTAATGTCATCGAAATTAATGATTTTGGGGTGATATTTTGGCAGAAATTAGCCAATTTGAATGACGTCATTGGTGCAATTAATTTGTTTTCTGTAAAAATAGACAAAAAGAAGCTGCAAAGTGGTAATACTTTACTACAAACGTATCATTGCAGTCTTTCCAATTGAAAATTTCAAGAAAATTAAGAACATTTGCTAATTAGCCCAAAACGGCGGCCATTATGGCGTCATGATAAACAAATGCTGACATCATCAAATTCCAGAAATTCCGGTATCAAATTAAAGCTCTTCATCTACTGATTCATTATGGTGTATGATACTTCATAATATTATCAAATCTTTCCATTGAAATCATCAAAACAATGATTTGTAACTACCTGCTTCCAAATATGGGCATGTCACTTGACCTGTGAGCTCTATTGTTTGAAAATTTGTTGGTCAAAATGTGGCTAATAGACAATTAGTAAAAGTCAGGTAGGTTTGGGGGACATAGTTGATGTCTTTGAAAAAAGCAGCGAGAAAAACCATGAGGGGGGTGGAAAACACCCCCCCCATGTGGATTAGGGTTAAATGATCAAAAATGCATTTTATTCGAACAAGGAAGATTTTTCCACACTCTTATTTGGCAGCGGTAATTCACTGCTTTCGTAGAATGAAAAGAGATATCCCTTTGGGAAAAAATTCTTGAGTTTGATTGTCAAGTTCCACTTGGATTACTATTAAGAATTTTTGCCAAAGCCCAAGCTTCTTGTGTGTTCTTGGCTATGAGTCAGGAGATTCCACAACAAGCGCATTGACAGCTTAGGCCAAAATCCAAAAGCTCTGGCTTGGAGATAGAGGCAAATCTAGACTTTCAAGACTAAAATTTCTACTCTCAATGCTCCAAGATCAACAAACAAGGTATCTATCTTCAATTTAACTATCGAGGATTAAACGTTATTTCCGACTGATTCAAGCCAAATCCTTATGCACTCGTCATCACCTTTCCCGGGAGGGGGGACCCCGGGGATGGTGGGAGAAATGCATTAAATTTACCTTGAACTCTTTCCCAAATCCCCGGGAAATTATTTGTGAACTCTATGCTGTGAGCCCAGCATCCGGGGTCTTTCCTTTGAAAACCTACAACCCCAACAGTCACTGACTTTCCTTCCCGTTTGCAAATTCCAATTTGGGGAGCGGCGCTGCGTTGGGGCGGAAGGAGTTGGTGTTATTGTTGCTGTTTCCCATTCAATCAAGAGTGAAAGATGGAGGACACGACCACGAGTGAAATTGAGAGGTTTGTTTTTACCCTTCTTTATGTCTGATCATATCACCATCATCGATTTGCTCAGGCCTTCACTTAACCCAAATTCTACTTTTTTATAATTCCGATCTTTTGTAACTTTATGTAGCTCAGCACGAGGTACTGCTAGGCCTACTTTATTCAGAATCTACAGTGAAGATGCAGCTGTGAAAAAGATCATTGTGGCAAGCAGCCTGGAAGAGCTGAAACGTAAAGGTAAATGCTACACTCTGTCCAATGCCAAATCGGTCGGTTTTCAAGGAAATGATGGATGCCAGTAGCAAAATAGGGGTTGTTATGTTAGGGCACGGGACGAAAATGTAAGCGGGGGTACTGTTTATTTGCAGGGGGAGGGCCGTAAAAGTGGGTAGTATATTTGATAATCTTTCAGCAGACAGCAGCTACCCTATCATTTTTGCCATCGATGTACGTTATTATTACTAAATTTAAATCTTTTTTTATTAGCCAAAAGGTGCATTTCATGCACTTAGTTCCAAAAAAGATCTTCGGCAGCAGCGTAGACCTGACTTTTTCATCGGTAAAGCGGCATCATTTCTTCAATAAAATTGGTTCTTGACGTGATTGTGTTTGAGAATCTGCCTACCTTCTGTTTGTAGTTTACTGCGTGTGCAAGATATTGCGCACACAGGAACATATGTGGTTTTCAACCTGAGCCACGCAGTTGGCAATAAACAAAGGATCTGTTGTTTTAATCTATTGTTCTCAACCTTCTCAAGCGTGAATTTTCATAGTCTTTGGCCATCTCACCTTGCCCGCGCAAGATATAAGCTTTCCAATCTGGCCTACCTTGGCGTGAACGCAGGCCTTTTTGTAAGGAAATTTCCACCAGGATGTCTTATCGCCCATGTAGATAAGACGGCGAGGGCGATTGCCCTATAAAATATTCTTGTGTCTATGCTTTGTTTTACTGATTGGCAATGGAATCTTTAAAAGGTCTTGTTCTCATATCGAGGACTGCCATACTTTACCAGACTTTTGAGGAGAGAATTACCCTACTTGAACAAGCTGTAAAACTTTTTGCGATACAAAGCTGCGAAAGATTTTATTCCATTTGTTTGCAGTGTTATTCCTCGTTGTTCTGTTATTTTGCCAAAGTTAGGAAGGAGTCAAATCAGTTAGGCCAACCGGCGCTCCCTGGGCCAACCAATTACCTGTTGTCCCCCTTGATTGAGTGTGAAGATCCATTCAAGATAAATAAAGATACCAGAAAACTCATTAACAGATCAGAGAAGGGATTAGAGTAGCGGATGAATCGAAACAACCAAGCCTCTTTTAAAATTTCATCTCTGGAGACTCTAATCAAACTCGTAGCAGTCCTGTCCTACTCTAAAGACCAGAGGAGGGCTTCAAAGGTTACAATAGAAAAATTTTTTGCAGCAAAGTAAGATGACTGTAGCATTCTTCATCTTCAATTAAATGCAGTCAACTTGGAAATGCGATGAAGAAGGTAGGTGTGGGCCCATGATCTCTGTTGCAAACCAACTATTATCAAACACAGCAAGGAAGATGGGGACTGATTGCTGAGGACCAGTATTTCCTCTGCATTTTTTAGTTCTTTAAGTACCTTGTTAAGTTATTTTGCTGAGATAAATCGTAAAACATAGTATCTAGAGTTTCGTTTTGGTTCTTTACATCTTGTTTGCTTCGCCTCTGTCCGCCTCCAAAAAGGCTTTTCTTTTGTAAGAACTTGGAGCCCCATTTGGTAAAATTGCATGAACACCGAGTGATGACTGAATGAACAACTTTGAATCCAGTGGGATTCGTTTCTCGAGTCCATTTACGAACATTGTTTCTGAGCATCAGGCGAAATACACTTTCGTGAGGGCAATTAATAGCCCCAAGTAAACAACTATGCAAGGGTGCTGGCGAGGGCTAGGCGATCGCCCCCGTGAAACAAAAAGGCCTGCGTGAAGTGAATCTTTCCTCGATCTTTTAGCAGTTTCTTTTGATAATGTACATATTTCTTTTATAAGAAACTAAGAATTTGGGCCAGTACTGAAAATTTCTTAAAATCATCAGATTTTGAGTACACAGAGCTTTTAGCAGCTTCTCTCTCCCTGAAAATATGTCTGGCGTCCAAAAGCTTAGGACTCAGCGTTCCTTTGGCATAGGTATATGGAATGCACCCTGGCTTCTTTGGGCTGATTTCCACTCAGTGGAATTTTCTGACAGGGACAAATTTTACACAACAAAATGTTTGTCACGTGTAACATTCAGTTCAACTTGACAGTGATATTTTCTCATGTAAAGAATAGATTTCCTGTCCAATTGGCAAATTCTACTGAGTTGAAATCAGCCTTTAGGGTTGGTTTGGAACTGTTTGGAAAATGTTGAAACTCAATAAACGGGGGACTTGTTTTGGCAGTTGAGGAAAGCAGACTTCATCTACACTTCAGAATCCCTTATCAATGTCCAAGTTGTCATCTGGACAAATCAAGGGGGATTTAGGGGCTTCCAATTTCATATTTTTAGGGATCATCCAAAAATCCACTTGTGATCTAGTGATCATTTGCAGCACAGAATACTGATCAAGAATGCTCAATTTGTGGGTTTTAGATGGTGATTGTTGCAAACTTTTGTTACTGTGCAACTAGTGTGCAGCTTAGGCTAATAACAAAGGGAGACGTTGGAAACTTGCCTCATGAGAATGATGAAATAGAAATATTCAAGTCCACTACGGATGGGGAGGAAGGGGGGGTCAAGAAGTTTGAATAGCCTAAATGCTGCTATCTTATCACAGATGGATTTTTGGGTGACTCATTAAAGGTGTTAGGCTGTTAAGCGGAGGACCCAACCCTTACCCCTGCCCCTGATGGTCAAAATTATGCCTAGATCTATGTTCATTCAGAGGACTGAAATTAACTTGAAGCCTTGTTAGTAGTTTGATTCCCAAAATATCATAGATATTGTAAACAGGGTTTTTCTCAGGTCTAATGATCCGAAGCAATTTGCTCTTGAAACGGCGAGAGAAGGAGAATCTTGTACTGCTTTCTCTAACAGATTCCACTCACATATTTTGTTATGAAAGTAAGAGCTAGAAAAGCGCATAGTTCTACCTACATTTTGCTCAAAGCAATGCGGGTTCCTTGAATTAAATCAACTGAGCGATGTTCAGGTATCTCATTGAAAAGGTAATCTGGCTTTTGGAAGTGGTTATTGAAAAGAAATGACATAATCTTTGACACCACCTTCGGTTATAAAGTGTTTCCCATCCGAGCTCTTCAAGCAGCTTATGCCTACTTGTACCCATCCACGCTCCAGTAACAGCTAGTGCTGCTTTATATTGAGTTTGTTCTAGTTGTTGTGTAAAGTTCAGCTGCATATCTGGGTCATATTTATGGTAAATTATGTCTCCATAGTCTAGGTGAGGTCTCACGTAAAGCTTATAGGTTTGCTCAAGGACCTCTCTTGATACATATCTAGAAAGGTATTTTAACAAACCGATTCCTCTGCGTGCTTTCAAGATAGCCTCTCGAATATGACTTTTAAAATTTAGCTTTGAGTCAAGAATAACACCAAGATGCTTGTGTTCCAATTTTGAGGCAATGACCTCCTCTCCCAATTTAAGACCGGGGTGGATTGGCTTATTCCTTTTGCATGAAAATATAACCTCCTGTGTCTTGTCAGCGTTAAACTGCATTTTCCATTGCCATGCCCATAAGTTAATTTTTTCTAAATCTCTGTTTAAGTCAAGTGCAGCTACATTTTCATCCTGAACGGTAGTGAACAATGACGTGTCATCGGCAAATAACTTAATACCACATTTAACATTGTGGGTTATATCGTTAATGTAGATCAAAAACAAGAGTGGTCCAAGAACTGATCCTTGAGGTACACCTGCGGATATTGTATCCCACTTTGAACATTGTCCATTTAATACGACCCTTTGCTTACGATCTGCCAAAAAACTTTTAACAATCCGAAGAACGTTTCCATGTAAGCCATTGAATTCCAACTTATAAATTAGACCCTCGTGCCAGACCCTGTCAAATGCCTTTGATAGGTTAAGGAAGATGGCACGTGTTTCTTTACTAAGAGTTTCATCAAAGGCTCTATAGATATTTTGTGTGATTAGCAGTAACTGATTGATAGTTGAATCACCGGGATGAAACCCTGATTGATGAGGCGATATAAGACCATTTATACAGAGGTGCTCGTAGATGGCATCAAATAATAGCTTTTCAAACAACTTGCCAAAGATTGGAAGAAGGAAAATTGGGCGGTAGTTTTTCTTGTTCTGCTTGCAATCCTTTTTATGCACAGGAATTATGTTTGGTTTCTTCCACTGGGAAGGGTAAATTCCTGTTTCAAGACATCTTTCGAATATGCAACACAGAGGATCTACTATCGAATTATCACATATTTTGATCATGGCAACAGAAATTCCCCATCACATCCATGTGCCTTTTTAGTATCTAGAGAACGAATGATTTGAAACACTTTTCCCTACTGATATCTATATTTAATAAAGGTGATGGAAACTGCGGAATAAATGTAGGGATAGTACTACCAGTTTCTATCTCCCTGCATTGAGCAACAAAGAACTCATTGAAGATATTTGCTTTTGCTTCTACATTAGTAATAAATAAGCCATTTTCAATAAGAGGGGGTATGTTAGAAACTGTCTTTTTATTGAGAAGTCTGTTGAATAAGGACCAATATGATTTAGCCCCAGATACGTTATTTGATAACTTTCTGCCAAGACCAAGATAATAATCATTTTTAGCATTGGTAATCATTCTTGATGTTAAGTGTTGGACATTTTTAACATAGTCCCAGTCTTCTTGCTTTCTACCACGTCTAACAAACTTAGCATATATTCTGTGCTTGCGCTTAATAGCAGTTTTTAATTCCCTCTTCATCCACGGTGGATCTCTATCATCAAATTTGACAACTTTATTAGGTATATACTCCGAAAAAATTTCAGATAGAGAATTTGTAAACATTTCTACCATTTCTGTAGGATTCAGCCCATCAAAGCAAGCTGTCCAGTTGATTTTGTTAATTGACTCAATAACCATTTGAACATCAGCCTTGAAATAGTCCCATACTTTTCTCTCATATGGAGGGGGAGATGGCAAAGAGACATTCAGTTTACCGTGGATAATTTGATGTTGACAGTGTTCGTCCAGGGATGGGTGAACACCATAGTCAATAAACATATTGGGTTGGTCAGTAATAATTAAGTCAATGCAAGAACAGCCTTCATTTCTTATATTAGTTGGCTCCTCAATCAATTGATACAGGCCATTTGTTTCCATAAGTTCGTCCAAAGCAGTACCCTCAGGCTGTTCAATATCCTCAGTCCACCACATTGAAGATCTACAATTGAGATCGCCTGTTAAAATAATGCAATGTGGACTTTCAGCTTTCATTTTATTGATAGTCTGTTGCAAGCGATCAATGAAGGCTTCAAACTGCTCACTGTTTTGGCTTGGACTACGATACATGGTCCCAAATAAAACTTTTTTGCATTCTATTCTAATTTCAGTAATGATAATTTCAGGTAATAGCACAAGGTCAGTTCGTCTCTTGATGGGTAGCCCTTCGCGAAAAAAGAGACACACTCCGCCAGTTTCGGTATTGCTCAGATGATCATTGCGATATATTTCTTTGCTGAACCCTTCAATATAGATTTCATCATTTTTTACAGTTAGATCAAGCATAGACTCAGAAATAGCAATAATGTCAAATTTGTGGAGGGCATCATAAGTTTCAATAAGCGGTATCTTTATTTGATCCCTAGCACAGATGCTATTCAAGTTCCAGTGAAAGAACTTCAAACATTTATTAATTTCTGGGCCAGGATTTGGATGAATGTCTCCACATAAAAGCAGCTGGCTGAATGGGCTGCACCCACCAACCTGAAAAATCTCTAGTGCAGTCCCAATAAGAAGAGTAAAAAGGATATGCTGCGCTAAACACAGGGCTTTCCGTGGGTACGCCTTGCTGTAAATGAGGATGTTTTTGCATAATTTGGTACCTCATTGAAAAACGAAAACGAAAGCCATAGATAAACAATCACATGCGAATTTGTTTTTGCAAAGATTCAACTGACATCTGTACTTTTTGGGGGAGTAGCTGGCACAACAATTTCAGCGAGGTGGGTCCCCAAGAAGGAAACAACGAGGGATAATGGCAATGAAAGAACAGATGAACAGATGAATAAGTACATGTAGGCAAAGTACTGAAGAGCACAAAATGAAATCCCAACCACTGGTATTTCAAGGCCCTTTGGGACTTTCGACATAAACCAACTTCGGCGCCCTGCGATTCCTGCACGCCACTGGCTAATTCCTACAGGCATCTGCACGCTTGATATCCTTGGTCATTCTCAGCATTAGTCGACAAACTACAGGATGTTTTGAAAAGACGTATATAAATCTGAGACAAGCAGCAGCCTTGGAAAAACAAAAGATAATGACCATAAAATAGAAAGAAACAATAGCATAGAAAGATAAATGAAAACTGTATAAAATAATAGTAATTAAAAATGCATCTATTGTGCAACATCAAGAGGAGCAGTTGATAATGAGCTATCAGGGGAATTTTCTGTTGTTACTTTGAAAATTCAAAAAGATTGGATCAATAAGATGTTTGGTTTGCTATCTAGATATTTTAATACCCTAAGCTATGATTTCCAAAAAAGAGCAATTTTGCGTCCCTTGTGACTTACTCACTAAGAAAAACAAGAAATTTCAGACCCCCTTGAGATTGCCGTGATGTTTAAGCCAAAAAAACAGGTTTTAGAAAACATGGTGCATGCCGCGCAGAACCATCAGGCAAACGTCAGACATGTTGCAATTTACGAATTTTCCCTCCGCGCGTCACTAATTAGCCCAGAAATAGTAAAGCGTAAATATCACAATTAAGCAATTTCCTTAGTTAATCTTGTTAAAATGGGGACATAGTTTTTGAGAATTTGCAAGAAGAAACGTTGATAGATCTCAACTCGAGACTTACTCATTAGTAAAAAAAAGAGCGCAGGTAGGCACCAGAAGGAACGGCATTTCATTCCCAAGAAACAACAAGACATTTGAAAAAAAACCCTAGAAATCCTTATCATTTTAAAGAAATGTTTACACCCTTTTCGGGAAGAAATGCTCCTTCTCAGACACCTAAAAAAACTTTCCATATAAACCTCAATCCAGTATAAGGGGCATTTCGCTCCCTGAGAAGGGAAACTCGTACGCTAAACAAAAGTTTCTTATGAGGTTTATACAAGAAAAATGAACCTAAAAATAAACTCTGTTTGCATTTAAAGACTTTAGATGTTTCTTAGACAATGAAATGCCCCTCGTCAGATGCCTAACCGCTTAGCATAACAATAAACATTTAGGTACCTACCAAAACACAAACGCTCATTAACGTATAGAGCAGGTTCTAAGAGTTTGAGCTTACAAAGTCCTCAGTTCTCAGAGTTTTCTTCTCCGACTTTTTGTTGCAAATCACCCACAGAAGAAAAGAAGAGGAACTTTCCGTTTTTCATTTTCGCCACTAGGTTGCAGTTTATGTCCGCAAATACAAAACTAACATCACCACAGCCTTTTGCCCATTCAGATGCCTGTCTCAGTGTGCCAAGCCTGCTCCTAGTTAAGTCCAATCTGATCTTGATATCATCTAACTTTTTTCTGTTTCTGTAGACCTTGGTTCGATCTCTGAACGAGGAGAAACGCACAATAATTTGCTGTTGAACTTTCCCATCATCATCACTTATCTTTCGCTGGCCGATTCTATGGGCCCTGTCAACAGAATCAATCCCAACACCACAATCTAATTCAGTAAGGATATCTTCCACCTTTTGCATACAATCTTCAGATTCTTCATCGCCAGGAAGCTCAACATCATTAATTCTTAGACACTGCCTCCTGCTATATTGCTCCTCATTGTCAATTCTGTACTCAAGCCTATTGACTACCGCCAGCGAACTTTCAAGTCTTTCGATCCTATCTTCGAGACTTTTAATCTTTTTATCTCGCTCTTCTAACTTTTCTTCGAAGGTTGCTTTCACTTTTTTTGATTGCTTCGTCAATGAACACTCTATCAAGTAACTTGCCCAGAAAATCACGCACAGGCTTCAAAGCGGCATCAATGATTCCTTTCACTTGGGACTGGGTAACTGGCTGTTCTCCCATGCTTTGCTGTAATCTCGTTTTAGGCCGTTCGCGTGTGAAAAGCTCTTCCATTCAGCTTTCAGCTCAACTATCTTCCAACGTACAAAATAACAAACTCAAGTAAAACTACTAATTCATTAAAAGTCGTTTCAGCTTAATTCATGATCCCTGCTACATTAGCTCATTCGTTAACCCATTACTTAGCTGCCACAGCAAAATGCACGTCCGGCAGCCATTGTGACTACAGATCAACAACTGTGACTACAGTTCACAGTTGTAGCAAGGGAAAATCTAAAGTGACAAGTCCATACTGGAGTGTTAAGATTGTTACTGTTTTTCTCAGGGACATGACTTGTCAAACTACAAGATGTCTACACACAAATATCAAAGCACTTAAAAAGCTATCTCCTTCTTGCTTTCATGATTACGTTCAGCCAAATGCAATTGTTCATAGGATTGGTATTCATCAGGCACCAGAGGTGGCCTCTTTAGTGCTCTTAAAGATACTACCTTGTATGGTCTTTAAACCATTAAATATTTTGGTTCTAATTTCTCAAATACTCCTTCAACCTCCAACCGTGTTGCCACCTCGATTGCCGCTTTTCGTTCAAATCTGAAGTCTTATTTTATTGATTCATACAGCGCTTTGGTGTAACTTCCTCCTTATGCTACTAAATATCATGGAAATCATTTTTCTTTCTTTCCTTGTCGTAGTATCTGGTAGCTGACTGTTGTTTTTGATTTAATGTTCTTTTAGTGTTTTTTCCCATTTTGATTTGGGGGGGGGGGCTCTCTCAATTGGCTAACCTACTTAGAGAGCTCCTATGGTATCACGTTATGGTATCAGCTTTGAAGATTATTAGTCAGGAGGTGTTGATTATTTGTTAGTCATTTTCTTATCCCCCATAATTCCGATTTTTCTGTTTTCTGAATGCAGTTTTGAAAATTTTTTTCAGGTGAATGACACTTTGGACCAGGAAAGCTTAAACGTCAAATTTGACAAAGCAAGCATCCTGAGACAATCAAAGATATTCAATCCTACGGACAGAGCGCCAAACAAGTTTGAAGCTGCGATAAATGCAGCAACCATGAGACTGTGTCTTAACCCTATTAGTACTGGGCGATTTTTTACTCACTTCGTACTGGGGGGGGCGTTTTTCGCCCCCCTCTTTTTCTCCAAAACCACTAGAGATATAACAATAAAACTTACTCCCATTGTTCTTTAGACAATTAGCTATTGAAATGTAACAATGACAATTAATTAGTCACTTGTTTCGTTGCTAAGCAACCAAAAAACAAAGGAAAATTGGCAATTTTTTACCTCTTTAACAAGAAAAATTCCATTTAATTCACCTGCAATCCAATTTTCTCCAAATTTGTCTCAAGTTGTAGGAAACATGTTGCCGATTTAAAATACATACTTTTTAGACACTTTCAGTTTCTATTTTTAGCACAATTAGCTTTTAATTGGCTTTTTGTTCCATGAACAGATTTTCTTTGCAGTTATTTCTAAGTCTTGTCCTTTTATCTACTAAATATGGACTCAGAAGTAATCAAATAAATAAGTTGAAGCAAAAAAAATTTTTCATATGTTACATTTATTCATTAGATCAATGACGTCATAAATGTCAATGACATCATAGATATTAAATTTTGCTGATGTCAGCAAATATGAAATATATATATATCAAATGAAACTACTCATTGAATGCAATCGAATGGTGTATGTTTAAGATCAATCGGACAAACGAGACAAAATCTATTGAGGTTTTAAGAATTTTTTGTTGACTACTCTCCAAATATGGTATTACTCTGGTCACATGATCATAGTTAGAACAATGAAATGTTAAAAATTTAATTGCCAATTAAATTTGACTAAAAGTCACAAAGTTTGGTGGTTGAATTACAAGCCGTTTTCGTGCAATGTAGAAAAGTGTCTTGGGGGGGAAACGCCCAGTACTAATAGGGTTAATGATGGGTCGCTGCTGCAAATAGACAAATGTTGCTGAAAATGGCCAGGGAAGTCGTTGACAGGGAGGGCTACGCATATAAAAACTGGAAAATTGGCAGCAAAAAACTTGTCAATTTGTCATGGCTAATGTTCCCTTGCACTTTAGCATTCCTCCCTACCGTTGGAGGCCTAGGGGGACACACAATAATATACTTTCCGTAAGGGACTGTCGTTGAACAGGGTAGAGCGAAGGTGTTTCCTTGAGCTTCCTGCGAGTGTGATTTAATCATTTAACCCTATCTAACTTTTTCAGATTTTGCAGTGGCACCTCCACACATCTGCCGAGATCTGAACTGAAGGCGCCCCAATGGAGAGAGTGTGATTGGGAATGTTTCTCTAGGAAACACAAATTTTGTACCTTTGTCCTTTCCACTTATTTTGAGCTTCCCTTCGGCCCAATATTCATTGGTATTATTTACGATGTATATATTTACGAGGGATTACAAAAATGTTATGACATCTGGAAAACAGGAGCATGGTCGACCATTGCCCTTTCATATCATCCTCTCATTTGATTAAAGCTCACTATAAATTCCAAAAACTGACTGGCTTAACTTGTCTCTCTCGATTTAACAGGTGTTGAGTTTGTTTCAATGTTGGGTTTGAGTTGAACGCTGTTCTAAGAGGACATTGTATCACAGTGCTCATGAAATACCAGGGAGAGTGCTCAGGTAAGCAGATTTTATTGCTAGATTATCTAGCTCTACATCTTTCATGTGAGATTTCCAAAAACATAACAGTTGCTCATGCAAACTGTTCAATTTTTTGTGTTCGCGGGTAAACTTTGCACATTACTGAATATGAATTTTTTGGATTTAAAACTATGCTTCATTAAATCAAATAGGCACTCATTACATTATTCTAATGAATGAACGAAAAACAGGTGAGTGACATTAGAAAACGCCAAAAATGCAAAAAGTGCAAAGGTTTTCTACAAGAACGGCCAAAAAAACCCATCTTGACTTGACTTTGTAAAAAATTGCTAATTTTTTTTGCGTGGTGGCTCTGCTAAGCGCTTTGGCAAGAGTGTCAGCAATAGGATGAAGTCCATTTTAAAATTGATTTTCTGAGTTTTCTGAGACACAGATTTCTTACATTCAGTGTTGAAATTAGGTTTGATCATTCAGTCAACCTAGTTTTTGATCTTTGTGACTGAATCCTGTAATGTCTCCTGCTCCTGATTGGCCAATGAAACAAAAGCAAACTAAATCAAAAGAACATAGTTTGAGGCTATGAGTGAGGTTGAGGCTTACGGCTTGTGTCCATCATTATGTCATGATATAAGGAAACATAAATGGGCAGAATTGGATTTTCGACAAGCAGCCACCATTGTTCTATTGACAGAAGAGGTGGAAGTGACAAAAAAGCCATTAAACAATCACAGTTTCAAAAGAGATATCAGACTAATCAAAGAGCCATCTAGAATTTGGAAAAGTGTCAACAGTGCAGCCATTGCTCCGAACCTCACAGCAAATTGTGTTATGGAGACATGTTTTCACATGTATTCTTTTGACATGGGGAAGTTCATTCTATCCAAGTGATAGCCTGATTAATATTGCATCTGGTGTGGAGGCAATAGCTGAAGTGCCACAGGATCTACTGCAAGCAAAGTGCAAAGGTGAATCTGGCCTGCATAATTTTTTGATTAATGAATCAAAACCAATGCTAATTGAAAGCGTTTTCTTCACTGAAAGTAAAGAAAGTATGCAAAGTCAAAACCACAAAGTTGAAGCTTCTAGATGCAGTTTTTCTCTCTCATTCGCTATGGAGAATCTCCCGTATGACACAGTATTCATATTTGATGGAATAATACTGTTATGACAGCTTGATGCCGTTGTAGCAGTGCCATTTACAATTACAGGGGAAACAATTGCTCTTATGTCAGTTTGCCGCCCATGGGTCAGCGGTAATTAATGACTTTATGCAGAAAAGAGGGTATTGGGTCAAGCATGCTGCGAAGTTCGAAGTTTCTGAAAGAAGCATGACAAAGCATGGTTGAAGAAAACAAAATCCTACCCAAGTCTTCTTCTCTGCTGAAGAGGAAGTAATAACATTGAGCGGCAAATTTCGAGGTATAACGAAAGATAGAATAAAGGATTGGCTATCCCATCGGAAAGGGACAGCCAAAGATGGAAGTGCAAGATCCGATGCTTCCAAGGCGGCGCTCGCTCAAATGTAAGTAAACAATGCCTTTTCATACTTCTCACTTACTGTTTAGATCCTGGGTCGCAGAGGGTTTTGAGGCCCTTCGGACAAAGAAGGCCCAGGGACCCTTATCACAAAAACATATGGGGGGAGGTTAAGTTCAATATTTTTGGGTAAAGATATTGCCCAAAGTGATATTTTGTGTCAGATCTGCACTGCTTCAGCATATTTTTTGCAGGTGTCTCAAAGTGAACTAATAATATTTTTTGCTTGCAATAATGACATCCCCAGAGGGCACTCCCTATAAGTAGATGATGGGGGGTCAGACACTTTTTGGGTTTGCAAAACGTTGTCTAGTATACCTTTTTGGTGACGCTATTTGAGTGAGTGCTGGGCTGAGTTTTCAACAAAATATTGCAGCACAGTTGCCGAAGAAGGTATGAAACCTCTAGTTTTAATGTACCATGAAGCAAGGAGTACATTTTGGGGGTCTAAAAATCCCCTAAATTTAGCATATTTGTGGGTTTTTCAAAAATATGCTGCGTCTGACCCCCTGTCACATACCAATGGTTCTCTCCTGTACTGGGATGAAATCCCCCGGTGCCTCCTCTCTGCAATACTGCTTAGGTCCATAAGTTTCTTGATAGTCTTTACAACTGTTACCATGGGCCGACGATAAAGTGAAATCTCTCAATTTGACTCACCTTTCTTTTGAAAGGGTTATCATCTACATCAAAGATGGCTGGGAAAACGATTTTCTTCAAGGGTGGCAGGACTTGGCTCATAAACAGTCCGATGCAGCAACAAGTTCCATGACAGCTGTTAAAGGAGATTTTCCAGACTCTGGACCATGGTTACCACTAAAATGTTCTAAAGACAACCTGCCTACTTTCAGTATGCAGAACATTCTCTCCTACTTCATTGAAAGAAAAGCCAAAGATGGAGAATCAAACAAAGATTATAAAAATGTAAGCAATAAAGCATTTGGTTTGTTTAAACATGGCCATGTTCAAAAGATTGAGCTAACATCTACAACAGATAAAGCTTACATTCGCTGCCACTGTTTGCCTGAAATGAAGAAAACCATGACATACAAAGTTGAAATGGCTTTGTCTGAGTCAGGAGATATAATCTATGCAAGCTGTCCTTTTCCTGCAGGCAAAGGACCTTTAGGCTCGTGTAACATACTACAGGGAATGTATGATCAACCATTGTGGACCCACTAGCAATTAATTTGTCACACAACCAGACACAATAACTAATACATACGACTTAAAAAATGCATGCCTGACCGAAATCCAAGAAATACATGATAGTGCTAAATTTGAGGCCGCGACACAACAAATAAAGCCACTTTAGTTAATTGTCTGCATACATTCATGGTCAATCAACTAAAGCCCGCCACGCACGGAGAGGAAAATGCTCAGCAAAGTGGCATGAATGTCATTTTGCTCAGCAAAGTTCTCGCCGTGTGCGGATGATTTTTGCTGAAGAAATACTCATTTGTGCAGCTGAGGAAAATATCTATCGTGTTTGATGATTTCTGCCATTCGTGCCAAAATTCTCACCGTCTGCGGTATCACTGAGAATTTTGCTCACTGCCTTGGGTGATCACGTGTCCATGTTGCCATGGCATCAACCAAAGGTCACAGGATTAGATCTTCCTAAACAATTATATCTCGTCGTAAACAATTATATCTTGTTCTGAATTTATGACATTTTCCAACTTTCAACCCATATAATCCGAAAAATTACCGTGTTTCCTTTTTCACTGTTGTGGCTTACCATAGCATAAGTCTATTGTTTCTTTGCCTGGCTGCACAAACGTGACCAATTAAACAATATCTTCTGACTAACCATCTGTGTGCTTTACTATTGCACAAAGTTGAAAAGGCTACCAATTATTTTTTCCACAACAATTTAATGCCAATCCCCCAAAACCAGTAATCCAACCGTGAGAGTGCAGCCAATTGAATAGGGTTATTGGATAACACTTCAATTCTACCATAGCAACCACACAGTTTTCCTGTCATTATCATATAGACATTTGAAACAACCGAGTTGTGATTAATGAAATATTAATTCTCCCCTTTTCAGCATGTTCAATATGATGAACAAGAAAAACCATCCATTTTCAAGAAAGAGGTTGCCCGAAAATTTTCAATAAAGGAATACGAAAACTTCCATTTTGCCAATTACAGAGGGGAGCGACTTAGGAAAATTTGGTAAGTCATATCACCTATATGATATACTGTTCATTCAAACGGCTCTTTTAACACTAAGAAATATCATAATCATTCAAGGAAAATAAAAGCAACATACTTAGCTCTTCCATTCACCGCATTTTACGGGCAATTACAGAACTAAAATGGGATCCAAAGTTATTAATGAACCCTAACCTCTTACATGTAGAAAAACGTATAGTTTAATGATAATGGTTGTTTAGACTCAAATCATACCCACACCTAGACTTATTAAATCATGTAATGCCCAATCTACCACCCCCATTCTTAACATCCATAATAAAAAACCCGCGTCGCACAACACAGTGATTCCAACGTAGTACGTTCCACAGTTTGAATTTTCCCTGAATACTGTTACTGGTAAATACCGTAACTGATGCATTTGATAGTTTCATATTTCCCACCATGGCACAATTTAATCTACTCCCTTACTTGACAACCTTGCAACTATTACAACTTTCATTCTTTCCCACATAGTCATGGTATGACATTGCATATCAAGATTGATGGATCTCACAACAAAACCTCAAGAGGAAAAAAGGAGCACAAAACCAGGCCGTACAATACTTTGCGACACAAACAATGTGAAGACCTTCCAAAATCCATAAAAAAAGAACACAATGCGGAAAACGAGGACATGATATCCAAGCGGCAAAAGGAACAGGCAGAGAACATAAAAATAAAGGATGGAACAGTTGTAAATCTGACGATAAAGTTTTGCTCATAAACAATTGGTTTTCTCACAAGCTTCCCGCTGGACTTGCAAAAAGTCTCTCTCGTGGCAAAAACGAGAGAAGGAATGAAAGCGAGAGAGACTTGTAATACTTGGTAGACTGTGTCGTTGGCTGGACAGGATTCTGTCCAGTCGGCATCCTTTAACGAAAAACCAATATCCAATCATATGCTTAGAAAGGACAATGATACAACAGAGCGAGACTCTACGGTGTTCCTTGACAATGGTCGACTCAAGTTTCGATGAAACAGTTGACAACAAACCCGTTATTATTAGAATGGAAGCAAGGCTCGATAGCTCATGAATATTAATGAGCATGCCAAGTATTACAAGTCTCTCTCGCTTTGTTTCCTTCTCCCGTTTTTGCCACGAGAGAGACTTGTAGCAAGTCCAGCTTCCCGCTACAAACATAAAAATTCTGTAGTTCCCTTCAAATTTATTTAATTGCATCGTTATAAAGCCAAAACAATTACATGCATTCTATGTCTGAAAACAAAGCCATTTTACGCTATTATGTATGCTACTTTAAATACGTTACCCACTGCCTTTTACATCTTATTTTTTATTTTAATTTCTCATTTCGAAATATCATTACGAGGCTAAAAATTAAGTTATTCTGGTTTACAATTACCCTGTTAAGAAACTTCCAAACAAAAAGAAACTATCTAAATTTACACGAAAATCTAAAATAAAACTACACTCAAGATGTGAAAATGACAACCATCTTCATTGCCCTTTGTGACTTCCACACCTTATGAATTCCAATAGCTAATACAAATATCGCAACACTTAGGTAGTGGCGTGCGAAGCGCCACCAAAACAGTGATGGCCTCCGCAGGAGCTAGGAATTGCGAACCCGTGCTGCGCACGGGTTCGTATTCCTAGCTCTTACTAATGGCTGGGAGTTCTCTATGAAAGAGCTTCTGAAAAAGGAATGCATAATCGACTAAAGGTGTGTGTTGCGCTCTCTTTACATAGTGTTCAGATAAGAACCTATGTAAAAGTATTGATAACTTGAATGAGATAAACATGAAGGGAAATATAAACATGAATGAGATACGCAGGAATAAATAAAGATAACTGTCAACTGGTGATTTTGTTGATCTTGATCTACATATTTTTGATACTGTAGCTTGTGAGACTATTGCTTGACCAGTTCTAAGAATTGAAAAGTACCCTAAAAAATAGGGGCCATGTCAAAAACTCAGACGTCTCGGACATCTCGCACTTCTCGGACCAAATTGTCCGAGTTTTCCAAGTCTGAGTTTTCCTGTTAGCCCTATGTTCAAACCTGAAAACTCAGATCTCTCGGACGAAATTGCCCCGACTCCTTCTTTGTCCGAACAATCAAATTTCTCCTATGCTCTAGAAGGAAACTCGGACATGTTGGAACTTGAAAACACAGACTTTTCTGACAAATTCTCAAACTTCTTAGCTTTTTCCGAAAAGCGAAATTCTGTTTTGTTGTTCTATTTTCTGATAGACTTATTAGTCATTACGAATTTTATCAAAATGTCAACAGAAAAACAAAAAATTATTTTCTACTTACAAATGACGATGAACAATACCTGCAAATATTTGCTGAATACTAGACCTAGATATGATTTTCAAAAACACTTGTACAGTAGCATGAACTCTTTTTTCCCTTTTCCTTTGTTAGAACTTATCAACATACCGTTAGTATTACTTTGTTAATTCACTGATAAATTTTATTGTATTAGACTATTAGCTCCTTTAGTCCTAGTATGTCCTAGTAGCAGTCCTAGATTAGACCATGTATCTGTTGATAGTGTAGATAGTGTAGATTGTTATTGAACCTTTAAGAACCTAGTAAGAGACTCTGCGTACTCAAAATCCGATAATCTTATGAAACTCTCTGCACTGGCCCAAATTCTTAGATTCCTTTGAAAAATACCTATATTGCATCTTACGTCTCGTTTTGGTTTAATAATGCAAAGACAGCTTCAAGAATCAGTATGGAATCTGAATTTTATCAACCATGAATCTAAAAATGGTTTTTGCTGAGTTGCAATGTTAAACAGCTTTTACTTATGTTCTTTATCTTTGATTATTTTAAAAAGTCGTAAGACTTTCACTTTCATCTTTGATACATGCAGAGCCCTGTCCATTATTTACATTCTTTTTAGGAAAGTTAAACTTTTTAAGAAACTCCTTCAGTAAGAATTGGGTCCATACAAAGTTGCAAAGTCTAGAGCAATGTTTTAAAGAATGAAAATGAGTGTATTGAGATGCCAAAAAGGGTTCAGCGGAGGTTGTGAAAGTTGTTGTGTCAGGTCATTTGCAATTGCCCCCTTTGAGGCCTGAACATGATCATATAGATGGATACGGAAGTCCCCATCTTCAGGGGGGATTTAGGGGGCGTAGTGGCTTGTTTTAGTAAGTACACAATCAGGGGCATGTTTATTGGAAGGCCGTTGACGGGGAAGGGGGGTAATGCTCTGATCTTAACGGCCAAATGACGTTAAAAATACCAAAATTGAAAGTTGGTGGTCCCTAAGGCAGCCATGTTGATAATGAAACATTTACACTTGCGTAAATGTATTTCAACAACAAGGTGATGCACAAATGCTTCCCACTAGCTCCCAGTCCTCTGCGACTTTAGGGTGTGTTCCACATGTTTGCTGAATTATTGAAAGTCAAATTATATCATCTGTTCCAAGAGAAGTTTCTACCTGCAAGTATTTTCTTATAAATCCTCTAGAATGAATGGAGCAACTGGTGTAGTATGAAGAATTATTTGTTGCCATCATTGTACACTCTTGGGGTATAGTCTAAAACACCACACTATTGGAATGGAACACCAGTAGAACACGAATGAACACCAATGGCACCAATGGAACAGCAATGAACACCAATTGAGCACCAAAGAAAATATTCACTTTTGTAACAGTTTCAAAATTCTCACTCTTATTCAGCAAAACCAGAATAGGTAACGGTTCATTTAACATAAAAACCGCAATTCTAGCCCTTACCGTTTCCAGGAAAAACATAAATTGTCTAGACGACAGTTAGCGACATCAGACTCTATTGCAAAATTTAGATTTGAGAGAACGCTGTAAGCCTGATGTGGCTAACTGTCGTCTACCGGGTGTCTCAAAAAAGTACCCCCCTTTGACTGGAAATAGGAACAAAACATTAAGATATTATAACTCATGGAGTGAACAGCAAAGTTTATCAATCTTCAACTTGGAATCAAATACCTTGCATTTAAATATTGTCTGCCAAACACCAGAGATACAAGCTTGCAAAGTCAAAATTTACAGTGCACTTGAAACCAGAGGTTTTATAAAAGGGCCTAGCCCTAATTTGATATCACAGGCACATTGCAAAAGAATTCGAATGTGGACCTTTAGCTTTTTTCTTTTGAAAAGAATTATACCTTGAAACGCTTCAATTGTCCTACAGATAATTAAGAGCACATGCACATTCACCTTGGAGATGTGGCACATCTCTTGAGCCTGATTCACATTGGGTCATTTGCGCCGTTGGGGTCGTGCAGAAAGACCCAAAAGACAGAAAAGATTGGGCTTTCTACACGATCTTAACGACCTAGTGTGAATTAGGCCTTTCCGCAGGTTGCTACTCAGTGTTACACTTTGGACTGACACAAGCAATCATCTGCCCGAATATGGGTCATCTACATTTGCAGTAAAGTTTACGGTCATTTTCAATGTCATCAGACTTCCTGGAAACAATTTCTGGAAGGATAATTTTCTTGAACCTGGACCATAGTTCATTCAAAAGAAAATTGACCAATGTGTCATCCACCTCAACCTCAACGAAGGTGTAATCTTCCGAGTTGTTCGGTGTGTACATGAAGAAATCCCCCATGGGTTACATTGTATATTACCATTTGTAACTGGATTTTATAATAATATCTGTGATCTTTCTTCATTTGGTTTTCACTTGTTACTGGGAAATCTTTACCATTTTCCCATGATTTGAAGCCATGCTGGTATTTGAAGGGACATTTGATTTCAAGGACTCTGTGAGGATGGTAGCTGCAGGATACAAGGCCATCTGGAGAAGCCCCAAGAAAAGGCATAATTGATCTGACATGAAAGCCAGTCCCCAATACTTTCACATTTGCATGGGTTTTGAGAAAATAATCTGGTACGATTCCCTTGCAGCAGCCTCGTGCTTTTTACCATGCCTTATGTACTTGTGGACTTACATACTGCTGGAACAGGACTCATACTGCAGGAGAGCACGTGGTCGAGTGGTTAAGGCATCTGACTGGTAAACCAAAGGTCAGAACGGCCATAGGTTCAAATCCCATGCTGGACAGTTTGGTCGCTGTCCGCAACTCTAGCCTGGGTCAACCAGAGCCATGTGAGGGAAATCTGGTAGCTGCGGCAAGTAGCTGCGGCAGACTAACGATAAACATTTGTGGCCCCTGCTGGAAATAAGTCTCTAAGACTTTAAATATAAAGACCTACCTACCTACCTATGATATTGTCTAAAAGACTCTTACTTGGTTTATCCATTATCACAGAAGAGAAGAGAATTAACAACCATAATACCAAACCATTTGTTTGAAGATCTGTGTAGGCACTGGTGCTCACATTTGTTTTTGACATTTAGTAGCAGGCTGATGTTGTTATTCGCCTTGTCCTGTGTAGCATCGCATCCAGTTACTTGAAAGAGACTTGTTTCTTGGTAATTTCACAAAGGTTATCACATGATTTTTGTGGATAGCTGTCTTCTTAAGACTGATACTGTTTCAATTAAGGATATGTCAATTCATTGGGCGTTGGATTGACAGCTGTTGGGTCAAAGAGGCTAGTCAGTGGTTCTAGGACAAAATTGCTGCCATCCTCAGTATCACTATCTGTATCACTGTCATTGTGATGATTACTCTGTGGTTCCATCAAAGCACTGCCACGCAGATCTTTTTCACTAATGCTTGTGAAAACTGCAGCTGCTTTATTTTTGGAATGCAGGGCCTGACACAGCAAAATATGTTAGCATTTCCTTTTGTTTTCAGCGCATCGTAGATACATTTCTGGTATGATAACTTTATGTCATCGAAATGATTCTACACTGCAACAATTTGTCACAATAATTTTGATATGTTTACCCACGCCTTGTACAGCAACTGGGACTTTGTTTGACTGATGACAAGTCACTGAAACTGAATTTTGAAACATGGATTCAATCAACATGCAAAACTCACCTTAGATTTGATGAAACAAAACAGTTTTGAGGTTGTGTCATGATAAAAGCAATCCTGAACATGGCCTTGCCTAAAAAATTTGTATCCTTCTAGTGATTTGAATGCTTTAAACAGATTCCTTTGTGTAAATACTGGGAGTATCAATCAAACAACTAGTCACATCAGACCAGGCAGCTTTGGCATCATTGGGCAGCTCTGTGATGTCGCAGCCCCATCCTTCCATCATTGAATATGGATCTTCAAGTTTTATTCCATTGGCAAGCATCAACTTTATATCATAGCATACTTTATCTTTATTTTTCAATGAAGAATAATAATCAATTCTCATTTTCAGAAACCAGCAGCAACAAGAAACAGCAGGAACTCCTATGAAACTCATGATCAAAACGTGTGGTCTTGCCTGTCGGTATGCGCGCGGAACATTGCGTGACGCAATCGCGAAAGGGATCTATTAATTGGTTTCATAGTTCAATATTTTTTTAGGAAGCAGTGCACTTTTAAAACTTGAGATGAGGTGTTTGTGAATAAAAGTTGATTATTACTTCCACTTGTTTCATCCTCTTTACTGCGCTTATATTGAATATCCCCATGTTGACATTTGTACAGCTTGCTGTTTAAAGAGATATACGGAGTGTCTCCATTTCACAAATTTTTTTTGCATTGACAATATCTAAAATTTAGAAGTACTATGGTTACCGCATGGTCACCGTAATGGAAAAATAGTGACAAAAAACTTTCCATACGTTGTGAAACACAATAAAGATCTCATGTTCAAAATGGTACGTTGGTCCCTACGTCATCAATATCAGGTACTTTGAGTTTCAACAAAAACCTAGATTTGCATAAAAGATTGCTAAGTTAATTGCAATACAGTTACGTTCCACATTTAAGAAACTACTTTGTAAGAAATTCAGGCCCTGTACCTTTGCAAGAACAATTGGAGAACAATACCGGGTGAGCCAGAAAAAAGTTCCCACTTTTGATAATTCATAGCACCAAGACTACTTAACGGATTTGAATTATTCAAATTGTAGTTAAAAGCCAAAAGATTCAAGTATTTTTGTGATTTTTCTCGCTGTCCTACCAGCACTAGAAGTATTGGTAAATTCAACTATGTAAAATTTCTTGGTTGGAAAATGACAGAAAAGGGACCTAAAACATCAATCAAATCATAAGGATTCTATTCACACCAAACTTTATGCAACGGGCGTTTCACCTCCCTCAAAACAAATACAGAAGATTTTAAATCCCATGGCAATTAATGTGCAGAGGATATCTCTCACTCATGAGAAGTTGCATTTCCTTCATTATTCTGTGCGAGGAGTTATTTTTGCTTTGATTGATGTTTTAGGCCATTTTGCAGTCATTTTCAAACCATAAATTTCTGTAGTGTTTCATTTACCTATGTTTGTAGTGCTCGTGAGACAAAGGGAAAAATTACCAAAATACTTCAACCTTTTGGCTTTTAACTAGAATTGGAATAATTCAAATCTGTGAAATTCTCTAGCTGTTATGAATTTTCAAAAGTGGGAACTTTTTTCTGGCTCACCCTCTTCTATGCTAACAAAGCGGACAGTAGGCTCGGCTTTCCCTCCAACCCAGCCTGGTACACGCTCGTCCCGTTCAGGAACAGGACACCTATTGCAGATCTTAGTCTCACACTCTATACATTCATATTTGGTTTGTCGATGACATTTCGTGCACCAATCGCCTGGTGTTGCAAACTGTTTGTTGATGGCCATTTTGACAATGATCACATTCCGCATCCCAAAGTTCTACGCACGCTCTTTGCCTCGGATTGGTAACGCGGTGGGAAGACCGGGAACAATTGGAAATGAATAAATGCAGGATTAGCATAATTTATGAATTTGGAACGGCTCTTGTTTGGAACGATTGTTTGTATCATTATGTACCTCAGTCGGCCTGGAGCAGCCGTGCTTCTGAATGTCTATCTAAATCTGTTTTCAGGGTCCTTCATGTACTTCCTACTGATTGACATTAATTGTCAGACATGTTTTGCTCATGATCACCTACAACCACACCATCAGCCTACCTACATTGCCTTTCTTTATGTTTACCATCAATCATCAGGGTGGCCTCAAGATCTTGTTGACGTTTTCTCCCCGGCTACTGTAATCCACAGGTCACCAGGTCATGTAATCCACGGGTCACTAGGTCCCCAGGTTATGTAATCCACAGGTCACTAAATTTGCGGTTGGTGGCCGAGCGGCTACTGCTTTAAGCATTCCTGCACTAGCTGGTCCGTAAAAGATGCTGTTCTTTAGATGCTAGAAACTAACGTCATCGCTTCTGCTGGTGGATTGTCAATGGAACGATACGTTATTGTGCATGATGAAGTTGCGATGTTCATTCATGTAACAAAAGTTAGACTCTGCTTGAAACATGTTCCTTGTTGAGATCTCTGTCAGTATCGAAAAATCGATACTCAAAATACATCACAAAATTGATACCGAAAATGTCGAATAACCAATTCAAATAATTTTGCGAAACTTTATTCTCACTTTTCCTTGTATCAAACTACTTAGGGGGTACTTGAGGAACAAACATTGGAAATGCTTCAACCATGCTTCAACAATGATTTGAAGTTTTCAGGAAGGCACGGAAGTAGGAAACATGATCTGTTACTAAACCTTTATGAAACTCGTATGAAACTCGATCAAGTATACATTCATAAGAAACAGTACACGTTCTTAAGAAACAGCAGGTAAGAGTACACGCTCTTTGGGAGCTTGGATCAGGCCGTAGTACTAAAAGTTCCTTAATTCAACTTGGACAATTTCCCCATTGTAGTCCTAAAAGTTTCTTAATCTTTTTCTTATATTTCAAGTGCATAAATTCTCATATGGTCTCTAGAGGTATATTTTTTTGACGTTCAAAACATGAGGCACATAGGAATAAACAGCATGGGGGTTTAGCGACGTATTTGACATAACCTACTTGAATTAAAGTTTTGAACGTTTCCTGCTGTACCAGTTCCTTATAAACCAGTTTTTTGTATGAACAAAAAAACGATACTGTAGAGGAACATATTACGTGTACTCAAAGCCTGGTAATTTTAAGAAATGCTCGCTACTTGCTCAAATGCTAAGTTTCTTATAGAAGCACGTGTAGCTAAGTGTCATTTGTTTTCCATGAGTTTGAAGGACTGGTATGCTGCCGCCAAAAATGACACAATGATATTGAAAATTCTGCGGACGAATTACGTAAAACCACCAATGTACTCCATTCAAAAGCTTTTATTTTATTATATTTGTGTGATATTTGATTGTTTGATGATTTAAGTGATTAATTTGCTATTATTCTAGAATAACATCAATACTACGATTTTACATCCATACATACATACAGATGAATACTACGATTTTGAAGGATTTTCGCACATGGTATCGGTAATCGTGCGACATGCCATTGATGGTTTAGCTTATCGACACAAAAATGGAATAGTCCACTGTGACAAGAAACCATCAAATATTTTGGTAAGTAACCAGCATTTGATCACCAGGAAAGAAAGGGCATTTAACAAAGAGATGTGGCAAAAAGATCCACTGACTTGTAAATTGGCAGATTTTGGCGAAATTAGGTTGTGCATTGTTCAAACCCAGATGTTGGTTGTTTCAAGAGTGACATGCATGAACAGGGGTAGCCCAGCTTTCATGGCACCCAAAATTTTATTACCTGAGCAAGGGCCTAAAACAGCAACAATGGATGATCTGAAAGCAGCAGACCTTCCTTGAAGTGATAAAGAAAAAAATTCATACTGTCATGGAGACAATAGGGGACAGAAGGACATAATTACTAAATAGAAAAAATCTCTAAAAAGGCCTAAAAATTATCTTAGGAGGTGTCAGGTGGTTGATGTTGTCAGCTTCAAAACAATAAACTTGCATTGCTCATAGCTTTGGGTATACCTTATATTCTACAAGCTAAGTTTTGTTTAAAATAAAAGTTGACCTTTAAAAAGAGAGGGGGCACATACCCACTCATTGGTGCTGCATAATAATGTATACTTACCACTAAATTTTTCCAAACAGTTGTAGTGCTTGATTGATGATCATTCTCACTTAAAAGGCGTTCACTGTCAGTGAAAGGAAACCCAAAAAAAAAAATGCCCTTCCGCCTTTTCAGATTCTCCCTGTAGAACACAATCACAGTTTCTTTCTAGGCTTCTCCTTCCCTTCATGCGACGTCACATTTGATGCAAAAAACCACAGTACTTTTCAGGTATAGTGGTCAACTCTTCATTGCAAGCTTTGAAATGGCATCTTCTTCCTAAAAGTTTCTTGAGTTGAGTAATGGAGGCAATGCATTTCATTTCTGTTGTTTCGCCCTTTTCATCAGTGAGTTTACCATAACCATGAGTACCTTGAAAAGGTCACTCTCTGATATCAATATTATGATATCAATATTATTAGGACAAATTATGATCCATGCTTTGTACATACCTCAAGCCATGGGTGCACATTTTTGGGTACTAGAGCACATGCGGGTAGTGGAATAGAGTACAATTTCAGAGATACCATTAATCCAATGTGCCCCACCAACGATGGCATCAATGATACGAAGCACTTCTTGTTGCTCTGCCCTACTTTAGATGCACCACATAGAGATGTTCTCGCTGGAGTTTCTGCCTTGTTATGACCACTTGGACATACCAATCTTTCAAACGAGTTTCCAATGCAGATTTTTTATATGGTGATAAAGATTTTACTGATGACCTCAATAGGGATATGGTTTCTTTAACTCTCTGCTCTATCCATAAAACTGGTTGATTTAATTAGGAATTAAAACTTGTTATTCAACCACCAAAGTCCCTTTTAAGTAAATAGTTTATTTTTAATTTTGTCTCTGCTATCTTTGTCTTCCACGTTGTTACATGTAATGCCATGTTCATGTTTCCTGTTTTACATTGCCACTTTGTGGTTGTAGTTTTTCGCTCTAAATGGTATTGTATTAGTAGTAGGATATAGTATTATGTAAGTAGTGTGATTAAGTAATATGTATTGTAACTTTTTAGATTGAATGTATCAAAAAAGAGTACATGCAGGCCAATACGTTTGATCTGTTTTGGGTTTTCCACTTTGATCATGTGAAGCCCTTCTTTTTCCTGGCTATCAAAGAACTCTGTCAGTTTCGAATTTGCTGAAACATCAGATCTATGAGCGTTTATTAATACATTAATATGCCAATCTCTATCATCAAGATGTCTCTAATGACAATGAAGCTCTGTTTGGAATAGCATTCTGCAGCGTCATCACTGCCACGGCCTAGCATTTCAATTGCTTTTCTGCAGACAGGGCTTCTTTCAAATAATTTTATGTGTTCCGGAATTCCACATGCTTTTGCTGACAGATTTTGACTTCATGATGTGTGATCCACTTCTTTCACCCTATCTGACCTGGGTGATTTAAAACACTAAATACCCGGGGGGTTGATACCCCCCTGTTTATTTCTGTTAATGCTTGAGATATTGGCAACATAATTTGGCACAAAGTTTGTTCATTATAGAAACAAGGAATTATTCAAACAATGGCTTAATTAGCATGTGACATCATAAAAATGAAAGTGTGTTAAAAAGCTGTCAAACTTTAATTTTCGTAAAGAAATGAAACATGTACACGTAGATCAATATTGATATAAATTGATAGTTTAGACTTAATTGGACCAATCAAAAAGGATTAAGAGAGATATAATGTATATTATTCACAGAGTGGTGCACCACAATTTGGTTAACACGGAGACAAGGCTAAAAAAAAGAGCACCAAAATTGCTACCATTTCATTGCTGTATGATAGAAAGTGATCCCTATTCACAAGAAGATCTCTATTGAAAAGCTTGTCACTGCTGTCAATGTGCCACTTGTCTCTCTGTGTTGCATGTAACATAAAGTATTTGCCAACTGGTGTATCTAAGATCTTGTAAACATCTCCAAGTCTCAAAAAACAATTATTATATGCAATAACAGTAGAATTTGTTGCAAGCTGCAGTTTCTATCTGCCAACAAAGATTTCCTTTGGGCATCTCTGCTATAAAACTGCATTAACCCTATTAGTACTGGGGGGGGTGCGCTTTTCCTAACACACTTTTCTACAATGCACTAAAACGGCCTGTAATTTAACCAGCAAACTTTGTGACTTTTAGTTAAATTTAATTGGCAATTAAATTTTTGACATTTAATTGTTCTAACTCAGATCACGTGACCACATTAATACCATATTTGGAGAGCAGTCAACAAAAAAATTTTGAAAACTTCCATAGATTCTGCTTTGTTTGTCTGATTGATCTCAAACATGCATCATTCAATTGCTTTTGATGAGTACTTTCATTTGATATATATACTTTTCATTTTTGCTGACATCAGCAAAATTTAAGATCTATGACGTCATTGACATTTATGACGTCATTGCTCTAATGGATAAATGTAAGAAATGAAAAATTGTGTCTTTTTTGCTTCAACTTATTTATTTTATTACTTCTGAGTCCATATTTACTACCGGGTGTCCCAAAAAAAGTATCCGGATTTGGTCGACCCTAGCGATAAGAATATAGCGTGAATCAATCCGAAATGATTTTCAAAACATACCTCGATAGCCAACTTGAACATAGATACCTCATTCGTTGATATCGGTGCACTGAGAGTGAAGATATTAATCTTCAAAGGACAAATTTGCCTCTACCTCCAAACCAGAGCTTTGGCGCTTTGGCCTAAGCAAATTCTTGAAGCTCTGTGAATGAAATCAACAAAACTTGAAGACGGCACAACAGATGTGTTTTCCATACTACAGTTCATGTGAGACCTATCGTCAAGGGAGCCCTTAAATCAGCTTCATTCATCTCAATATCGACAATTTATTTAACACTTACTATTCACCGGTGAAGGTACTCCCTTGAGCATCAACTCACTTTTGACATCGTCGAATCATTCCTTGAAAAGAATTTGTTATCAGACATCTCGAGATCAGGGTGATCATCGCGTATCTTCGAAGCTGATTTCTCGGGTGGGTCATCAACAAGAGAGGAGATATCTTTTGGCCCCCAAAAGATCTCCAGACCTTCCTGTCGTGGCCCCCGAGAGATCTAATAAACAATTCTTTTCAAGGAATGATTTGATGATTTCAAAAGTGTATTGATGCTCGAGGGAGTACTTTCACTGGTGAATAGTATGTGTAAAATAAATCGTCGATATTGAGAGATGAATGAAGCTGATTTTGGAGCTCCCTTGACAATAAGTCTCACATAAACTGTATTTCGCAAAACCCATCTGTTGTGCCGTCCTCAGATTTTGTTGATTTTATTTACAGAGCTTCAAGAATTCGCTTAGGCCAAAGCGCCAAATCTCTGGTTTGGAGGTGGAGGCAAATTTGTCCTTTGAAGATTAATATCTTCACTCTCAGTGCACCGAATTCAACAAACGAGGTATCTATGTTCAAGTTGGCTATCGAGGTATGTTTTGAAAATCATTTTGGCTTGATTCACGCTATGTTCTTATCGCTAGGGTCGACTAAATCCGGATACTTTTTTTTGGGACACCCGGTAGATAAAAGGACGAGACTTAGAAATAACTGCAAAGAAAATCTGTACATGGAACAAAAAGCTAATTAAAAGCTAATTGTGCTAAAAATAGAAACTGGAAATATCTCATAAGTATGTATTTTAAATCTGCAACATGTTTTCTACAATTTGAGACAAACCTAGAGAAAATTGGATGAGAATTTAAATAGAATTTTTCTTGCTAAGAAGTTAAAGAATTGCCAATTTTCCTTTGTTTCTTGGTTGCCTAGCAACGAAACACGTGAATAATTAATTGTTATTGTTATATTTTAATAGCCAATTGTCTAAAGAACAATAGGAGTAAGTCTTATTGTTATATCTCTTGTAGTTTCGGAGAAAAAGAAGGGGGGCGAAAAACGCCCCCCCCCCAGTACAAAGTTAGTAAAAAATTGCCCAGTACTAATAGGGTTAAATGTCTTATTCGCATTTTGTATCTGGTCGTGGAGGAGGGAGTTCATCAGTACTTAGGTCCCTAAAAAGTGGCTCCAATGGTCTTTTGATATTAACTGGCAAATTTAGCTTTTAAAGAGATGCACCCTTCAGTTTGTCTGATTGCCATTTGTACCGTCCCTCTGGCTCTTTGGGACAAAATTGGTGGCGTACCTCTTCATTTGCAGTATCACTACAGTGGTATAGGACTGCTCCCACTGCCTTTTTCATACTAAAAAGAGAACAGGTATTTTGCCTGGTGGCCATATCATGATAATTCTGCAATGTATTAATGGTCTTGCCTGTAAGCCCACCTCTTCCAAGAATCTTTTGCCATCTTCTAATACTTTCCATCTGTAGTTGTTTCAGGTTCTGCTATTCTGACCTAAATTGATAACATTGTTTTTCTTTTTTATTTTCTCTTTAATCATGTTACCACCCGTGAGAACCTATGGTTAATGTGCCTCGCTGCATTTGCTTCTGCCAGTAGATGTTTCCCAGCGGGGAAGAGGGAGGGGTTCCAGCACTTTTCCTCATAAACCACCAGGAAACTAGGATCTCAAGTCTGTCTAACAGCAGATATTATGTGAAAAGTTCAGCAAACAGAAGTAACATAAAGGATTTCCGTGCATAATTTTGGGTTATAGCAAACCTCACCAGACTGGGCGGAAAGATGTCAGACTAAATTTTTTTACCTTTTGAATGTCAAGTCTAATTCTATGGTCAAACCTTTTACGTGAAAAATAGGAAGGAATTTTCAAGTATTCTGAAAACATGACTTGTAATTTAAGTGGTGTTTAATTTTTTAAGGGTAATGAAACAGTAAGTCAAGGTGTACATGCATTTGGGTGTGATGAGAGAATTTACCATCCAATGATAAAGAGTAATCCAACATTTATGGAATCACAAACATGGTACAGTAAAAACCCGCGTATAAGAACCTACAATTTTGCAAGTCAGCCTGATTAGGTTCTTATGTATTGAGTATTTAGTAGGAAATAAGGCTGTTCAGGTTCTTAAATTGGTTCTTATTTCATTCATGGCTTCCAGGTATTTCTTTTGTTCAGGTTGAAACTTCAAGCCCATTATTTACTGTCAGTTGAGAGACACCTGAGTTCATGAGACCTTATTCAAAACATCAGTTCATGGAGGAACCAGAAATATTACAGAATACAATGAAAAGCTTTCAAAGCATCTTTAGAGCTCTTTGCAACTTGCACATGCAGCAGAATCAGTTTGTATAGGCTCAATTACAAAGCAACTAGAGTTTGATTTAGTTTGATGATCTCCACAAATAAGAACCTATTTCAAATTTCAGGTTGAATGGGTTCTTATTTATTTGGGGTCTAATTTCAGAATTTTCAGCCTGTAGGTTCTTAATCACTAGGTTCTTATACGCGGGTTTTTACTGTATCTTGCAAGAAAACTTCAAGGACAAAGTGCACGCTGTTCTGGTTGCCCACAAAAAGGAGAAATTCAAATCGGTTACCTGCACCTATGTGTCAATGGACTGCTGTATCTTGATAAAGAGGACAAATTCAAAGTTGTCAAGTGTCCCGCACAATTAACTTCACAACTGCTTCCAGAAACTCAATTGTGGCTCCTCTGTCTTGGCTCACACCCTTCACAATTACTGTGCTGATCCGCCTTATGATAGCAAATTTAGACTGCTCTTCTGGCCAGTCTACAATCTCCAATTTTACAGCAACATCTTTCAGATCATCCATCAATAAATTGAGCAATTTATACTCTACACGGAGCTGTAAGTCATCCACCATGATGGTATGAATCTCAAGTCAAATCAAAACAACATAGGCCATCAGGCCAGGTCCAAAACACTGAAAATGCGGAAAAAGATGTAAAGCTTCTAAAGGCTGGTTTACACAGGCGTTTGTTCCTAACTTTTTTGTAAATTTTTTTGAAAAATTTTCAACATTTAGAAAAAAGTTATCGTGTAACAGGAAAGCATTTACTGCAAGGTTTGATTTTATCTCCTATTTTAATCTCGTTAATTGATTTTAATGAGCCATCATTGACGATTTTATTCTGATCCTGGGTCAGAATAAAATCGCTCCTTAAATTTTTTTGAAAGGAGCCGACAAAATCTGACGTAGTTGACAGACTTTGCTCGAATATTTTGGTGCGCGATTTGAATGTACCTTCATAGAGTGAAAATTTATTCGAATTAAGTATCTCCAACGACTTTATGGCTGTAGATAAGAAGTACTTCCATAATAAGGATACTTCCTCTTTCGATTTTGTTACAAAATGGCAGAGCGCGACAAACCGGAATAAGACCATGACGTCACTAGCAACTAGTTTCCACTCAATGTCCTTGCAGGGGACCGTCTGGATTGAAACATAAATTGGAGATACGTGAAATAACAGTGGAATACCGAATGCAGGATACATATCTGCGATTGCTGTCAAGAGCCAGTATACCCATCCTTTCACCAAGAGTAGAACTTGGGAGGACAATGTGAAACAACAGAACAAACTAGTATTGAAAAAAATTTTAACTGTAAAAGAATCGTATTTTTGTTGATAGCTGTTGCCTATTGAAGCAGTATTTTGCTTTGTCATCTCTAGATGCTGTTTTCCAATTATCCACCAATCCTCAATGAAAATAAATTCAAATCGCGCGCCAAAATATTCGAGCAAAGTCTGTCAACTACATCAAATTTTGTTGGCTCCTTTGAAAAAAATTTAAGAAGCGATTTTATTCTGACCCAGGATCAGAATAAAATCGTCAACGATGGCTCATTTAAACCAATTAACGAGATTAAGGATGGGAGATAAGATCAAACTTCGCAGTAAATGTTTTCCTGTTACACGACAACTTTTTTCTAAATGTTGAAAATTTTTAAAAAAATTTACAAAAAATTTAGGAAAAAATGCCCGTGTAAGCCGGCCTTAAACCAAGCTGCCTGTCAGTTTTATATAGCAATTCTTTCAACACAACCATTGCTTTTTGTTTCTCTATAACCAAGGACACAAATCAATAAGAATGTGCACAGCATAACAAATAAGATAGAGAAATATTACTTAGATTTAAAATTTCTAAATAATAACAAATAAAACTAGTTTTTCCAAAAAGAATCATTTTTGAGTAATCATTTTTGAGTTTGATAATATCATTTCATAAAACACAGAGGTACAACCAACCTGATGAGCTGAATATCATGCAAATCACCAAGGCCCAGTTTCGTGGCAGTTTCTCGTAATCCAGCAAATTCGCTGAAAATCATTAAAATGTATGGATATTAGAGAATGCATGGCCCACTCGTCAGGCATTCACTAAAAATGAATGCCAAATAATCATTTTGAGGTCTTCTAAATAAATGGCAAATGATATTTCAGGACCCTGGATTCTATGATAGGGCAACTGTATCCCTATACAAAAATATATAGCTATGTGTATAATAAAAACCAGATGCATTCAGCCAGCAGTACTGTGGAGCAAATGACTCATGAACTGTGCTGAGCTTGAAACCCCATACAATACTTTCTGGTAGTTATTTTGCCAAAGACAGTAAATTTCTTGTAATGGATGTGTATGTAAATGCTGTAGCTTTTCTACCTGTGTGAAGATCTGCAACAACATATTAGGCCATTATTCCAGTATTTAGACTTACACATACAATCTATCTTTTCGGTTGTGTTAAGCACCGGAACCATCCAGAACCAGCCGGAACCAGCAAGAACCATCCAGAACCACTAAGAACCATCCAGAACCACCTGGAACCATCCAGAACCAGCCAGAACTTTGTTTTAACGTTGGGTATACGTGCAAGCTCAAGTTGACGAGGCAGTGGACATCACCTCGAGGACTATGAATGCATGCGTAGTGTGTAAAATTTTGTTGATTTAGTTATGTAATGTCGCTATTTTCATCACAAATTTTTATACATTTGAAAGGCAAATTGTTAGAGATTTGAGACCCTCTGCAGCTCGTTGGAGCCAAATCCAGCTGGCATAAATAGGCCTCATGCAGTGTTCCTAAGCACAGGAGACAAAGCAAAACAAGTTTTATTTTAGCACTCTATTTTGTACTCCAGCAATTTCTTTAAGATGACCCTTGCAACGAGTGAATGGATCTGTCTATGACTTGCCGTGTTGGATAGTTCTGGCTGGTTCTGGATGGTTCTGGCTGGTTCTGGGTGGTTCTGGATGACTCTGGGTGGTTCCCATGTTTACCACAACCGCTATCTTTTACACTCACCAAACAGTGTCCTTCAGCTTCAAAGCGCTTTTCTCCGTCGATGAGATCTGACAGCAAAATTTATTTTTCTTTGGTAGTCCTCACCTCCTTTCCATTCTTCATAAAAAAATGGCGACACAGTCGATAACAACTTCAGGGTCCACCATTACGATGTCTTTTGTTGGTTGAGATATTTCCCTGCCAAAACTTTCACTTGTCTTTGCTGTTGTTGTTGCAGATAAATCGCTGGCCTTGGCACCAGACTCCGGCAGCGAAACAAATCGGGAAAGACAAACAGATTTACAGTGAAGTTGGTCATGCCGAACACAATTCACCGAGACACTATCCAAAACCGTAAAACCGTACAATTTTATGACAAAAACCGCAAAACAGACTTAGATAATACTGAAAACCGTTCACCGGACAAATATTCAAAACCGAAAAACCGTTCAATTTTAAAGATTTCAACCGTTCATTTGATATATATATATATATTTCATATTTGCTGACATCAGCAAAATTTAATATCTATGATGTCATTGACATTTATGACGTCATTTCTCTAGTGAATAAGTGTAGGATATGAAAAATTGTTGTCTTTTTTGCTTTAACTTACTTATTGGATTACTTGTGAGTTCATATTTAGTAGATAAAAGGACAAGACTTAGAAATAACTGCAAAGAAAATCTGTACATGGAAGAAAAAGCCAATTAGAAGCTAATTGTGCTAAAAATAGAAACTGAAAAGTTAAAAAGTATGTATTTTAAATCTGCAACATTTTTCCTACAATTTGAGACAAATTTGGAGAAAATTGGATTACAGATAAATTAAATTGAATTTTTCTTGTCAAAAAGGTAAAAAATGGCCAATTTTCCTTCGTTTTTTGGTTGCCTAGCAACGAATCACGTGACTAATTAATGTTCATTGCTACATTTCAATAGCTAATTGTCTAAAGAACAATAGTAGTAAGTCTTATTGTTATATCTCTAGTGGTTTCGGAGAAAAAGAGGGGGGGGCGAAAAAGCCCCCCCCCCAGTACAAAGTGAGTAAAAAATCGCCCAGTACTATTAGGGTTAAAGGTAAAAGTAATAACTCTTGAGTAAACCTTTACCAGTGTATAGTGGCAAAACCCTGTTTTGTTGGTATTTTAGTCATGGGGTCAGTTTCTGCTCTAAAGATTTGAATTTGAGCATTGCACCAGATCATCAATTATGCTGGAGTCCTATGGGGCAAGCCACAGCATTTTTATCAAAGACTTTACAGTATTTGCATTTAGATTTCACAGTACAGACCATGTAAACATTATGTAACATGTTTTCTGGCTTGAATGATTCCAAGAACATTTTCAGTTTCTTGAGAATCTATGTTAAAAGGGAACGATTCTAGTTACACAATGATTCTTGTGAAATGCAAATAATTCTTATCATTGCAATGTGTATAATGTCTGTAATGTAGGTGATGCAGCCAGGAGAGAGATTAGCAAAATGTCCTGTTGACTCAAGACATCATACATTCAAGTTTTCTGTCCATAGGTTAAATTTTGTGATAAGATCTTTTTAAAAGATGAAGGAGTTCTTCACAGAAGAAATAAAGTTAAAAGTCATACAGAATGAATGAAATTGCTATGTAATACCAAATTAGAGTAGAGCCAAATTTGCCTGAAGTCAAAACCCATTGGAAAGGTGGCAAAGCCACAAGGATGGCACCAAGTGAGAGGGTACCACAGCTCCCCCATCAGAAGTATTTAGTTCTAATGTTTTATGCCAATTTTGTTATTTTCAGGTAGTACTGCTACGTTTTGTTAGAACTTGAAGGTACAGCCTGAAATAACAACTTTCATTGATGCAAATGAATGGCACTGTCAAATGATAAAAGATCCTGTTTATTATTTTTAATATGTCGTACCATTTTGAAGTTATCCACTGATTTAAGTATCGGTTGACACTATCATTTTGTTATGGAAATATACTGTATCTTATCTCTGTAAAGTAATAGTTGCAAAGAACTTTGCAGCTATGAAATGCTCATGAATTAGAATTACATTTAAAAGTGCAAGCTAACTGAAAAACGTTTTTTATTTCTTTGCAGAGCTATAGTCAGTCTTGTATACTTTCTTATCTTTATGTAAGCAAAATGACGTCATCATCCAATCCCACAGAACAGGGTATACCTCGAAAACGAACCAGTATCCAAAAATTTGAATCAAAGTTCATAAAATTCAATGAGTGCTATTCGTTGGGATCGATAAAAATTTTCGCATCAGATCACCTTTAATCTAAAACATAAAACCAAATTAATAAATGCAATGAGAATTAAAAGCTTTAGATCTGTTTTAGGTAGCCTCATGATAAAACAACTAGTTAAATGGCTAACTGGATCAGCTGAAATCCCCGTTCTTGGATTTCCAAAGAAGTTTTCAATGAAATTTGTGCATGGTTGTGAGAGCAATTGCAAGTGCTGACCAACTGCATCCGCATGTGACTTACTTTTGAAGCTGCCAATTCACATATCCGACCTCAACGAGATGGAGCAGATGATGAATTCAGCACTGAAAGATTGCTGTGGATTTGGCCTTTTATGATTTAGATTTTGGTTGAAGCGCTTACGGAATTGATTGCAAGGTGTACGGAACATTGCTGTTGATCATTTGGAAATGCATCTTATTACACTTCATGTCAACTTATTCAAGTTGATTGCTGTATGTGAGAGCAAACATTCACAGGCATACACCATATTTTGCAAATTCAGCCTTCCTAGCCACTATTGGCCATGTGCATATGATCATCTTTGAGTTGAACAACACATTGATGACGGCTGGTGTAATCTGCATAACGCAGGTTGCATAATACAGGTCGCAGGTCATGTTTTATGGCCAAGGGCTGCATGGCTGTACCAAGAGGCTGTCACCCACAAGAAGGCTAACATTTCTGTGTCAGGGGGATTACAAATAGTTGGTATGTAAGAGCTACTGTTCCTGTGGAAAGAACATGCCACAGGATTAGCAAATCAATATTATGAATTAAATCGCTTAGTTGCAGGTGATTAATTGCCTCTGACTCAGATTTTGATGACAACAAAACATTGTTATCAAATCAATGGGGAATCAATGAGTGACATCATTCTATTCATATTCAATATCCATAACTAACATGATGCAATTGTAATGGTATCCTCAGCAACCTTGTGGATTTTCTGAAAATGCTATGTTGGTTCAAGGAGAATTTCGTGGGAATTTCACTCATTTGTCAAGATTTTTCAGAGCAAAGGATTTTTAAGATTTGGTGGATTTTCTCAAAACCAAAATAATTTTTGCCAGAGGTGTACAAAATGTTTTGGGAATCAATGAAATGCCCTTGTGTTAGTTGCTTCCTCGGAGGAAACTTTCAAGTTTTCCAAAGTCTACCCTTTTCTGCTGGCCGTACTTCAAGCTCGAAAAGTTGGACTTTGTGAGCAAAGTAATCTGAATCTTCTCTTATTACCAAGATTTGTTTCATGCTCCACAAGAAAATTTGACAAAGTATATCACAGATAGAACATAAATCTCTTATATCAACTGTTAAGCTTTGAAACGAAACCCCCTGAAACTAAAAAGCCTAGTGTCATCAAGAAGGTGGCCCCATGGTACAGCCATGCAGCCCTTGGCCATAAAACATGACCTGCAACCTGCATTATGCAACCTGTGTTATGCAGATTACACCAGCCGCATTGATGACTGGACCCCATTTCAGCGAAGGGAGGCTCAATTCCAGAGAATACCTATGCATTGTCAGGTACAATGTGATTCAAAGGGAATTCAACGAGCAAGGCATTGACTGCCAAAGAATTTGGTGGCAGCAGGATGGTGCTCCAGCACATACCAGCAATCAATGCATGCAGTATTTAATGGGCCAGTTCCCAGGAAAAGTAATTAGCAAAAGAGGAGATATCATGTGGCCTCCTCGATCCCCTGATCTGGCTATTTGCGACTTTTTCTTGTGGGGTTACCTCAAGCAAAACATTTGGAACGTTCCTCTTGAGCTCCAGCCACAGAATCTTCAACAGTTACGCGATACAATCATACGGGCACCACAAGAAAATTTGACAAAGTATATCACAGATAGAACATAAATCTCTTATATCAACTGTTAAGCTTTGAAACGAAACCCCCTGAAACTGAAAAGCCTAGTGTCATCAAGAAGGTGGCCCCATGGTACAGCCATGCAGCCCTTGGCCATAAAACATGACCTGCAACCTGCATTATGCAACCTGTGTTATGCAGATTACACCAGCCGCATTGATGACTGGACCCCATTTCAGCGAAGGGAGGCTCAATTCCAGAGAATACCTATGCATTGTCAGGTACAATGTGATTCAAAGGGAATTCAATGAGCAAGGCATTGACCGCCAAAGAATTTGGTGGCAGCAGGATGGTGCTCCAGCACATACCAGCAATCAATGCATGCAGTATTTAATGGGCCAGTTCCCAGGAAAAGTAATTAGCAAAAGAGGAGATATCATGTGGCCTCCTCGATCCCCTGATCTGGCTATTTGCGACTTTTTCTTGTGGGGTTACCTCAAGCAAAACATTTGGAACGTTCCTCTTGAGCTCCAGCCACAGAATCTTCAACAGTTACGCGATACAATCATACGGGCATGCAATGGCATTAATAGGGATATGATAGCAAATTCCTTTGACGGGATGTTGAAGCGTTGCAGAAAATGCATTGAAGCTGGCGGACACATATTTGAAAATGAATAATGGTACATTTAGTATCTTTAATGAGGGAGTGAATGAGAATGAGTCTAATACTTGATCAACCCCCCCCCTCCCGTGATAATCGTACTTGATATTTTTGTCGCTTGCGCAGCCATTTTCCCCCTATGCAACAGCAACAGATTTTACGAAGAAGCGCGTTTCGGAATAATGAGAGTAAGGGCCTGATTACATGGGCGAGCTGACCCGGTTGCAGCTCGGATCTGGCTTGGCTCTAGCTCACCTGCAATCGTGATTACATGGAAAGGTTGACCCACCTGTGGCTCGGCTCTGGCCCTGAGCCAACCCGGCTAAAACCAAGACGAGGCTTTGTTTGATGATCGACGGTTAAAACGCATGCGCGTACAGCGATTCAAGCCGATCGTCAACCCGGTGTTGGCTCGGTTGCTGCGATTACATGAGAGAGTCAACCCGGTGTTGACTCGTTTGCTGCGATTACATAGGAAAGGCCAGCTCGCCTGGCCGGGTTGACCCGCTTTCGAAAAACGGGTCAACCCGGCAAGACGGGTTGGCTCGGGGCTAGCTCGCTTCATGTAATTGCAAAATGTTCTTGTGAAGGATTTGACCAAAGCATCGGGACAACTCACTGAGCCGTAAACGAGCTACAACCGGATCAACTCACCCATGTAATCAGGCCCTAAGAATACACCTTATCTAACAACAATTTTTCGAACAAAAGTCTCCAGTCAAAGTTTTTCTTTAAAACGACCAACGAAAAATGACTTCTACCTAAGTTTTGTGCTTTTACAAAGCATGAAAGCCTGTTGAAGACTGGAGTCATTTGCTGATTATTTTCGTCTGACACTGGTCACAGAAAGTTTTCAGATAGGAACGGAGAGAGATGTGACACGTGCCAGACAATGACATCAGCATTGAATAACGGAGCAATTTTCAAACATTTTTTCTGACACTAGTCACGTCCAATAGTCAGATATGATCAAAAAAAGTAGAAACGAGAACGAAAGTTCAATATGTGCTCAAAGTTAAGAATGTTTTGTTTCAAAATCATTTCTGCGTTATTTCTTCCTTTTCTGTTAACAGTTAGTTGGATTTTTATTGGCTGCTTCAGATTGGTGCATGATCTTTATTCTTTAATGTCATCTTTCAGAGCCCATATGAAAATTTGCTGTGACCAAGGTCAGACGAAAATTTCTATCAGATTATTCCAATTTCCTACACAATGTTTAGCATCCGTCTACCTTTTTACATGTTCGTAAAGATTCAGTAAGCATTTGGAGACATGTTTCGAATGTTTTATGGGCCAGAGTGGCAAGCAGCTCATTTGTACGATCCTTTACGGTAAAAACTAGGCGATGTCTAAGGGCTGTCAGTAGAATTTTCCGAGTGGACTGAATTTTACATAATGAAATTTTTCTCATGCGTAACAATCTCTTTAAATTCACGGCAACATTTTCACACATTAACAAGGATCTTCTGTCCAATCGGAAAATTCTACTGAGTGGAAATCAGTCTTATGCGCTGGGTGTTTGGAAAACTAAGACCCCGAAAACGAAGACCTAAGACCTAAGACCTTGAAAACGAAGACCTCGAAAGCTAAGACCTCGAAAACGAAGACCTCGAAAACGAAGACCTCGAAAACGAAGACCTCGAAAACGATTCCGCGCATACACCGATACACCGAAGAGACTGTAGCTGAGAGCAAACTTTTTAATGTTGATATGTCTTCGGGTCAGTTTATCGAGCAGAAATATTTTTCAAATCCTTTTTCTGGGGACAGGGATGACAGAATTTTTAATGACAGAGATGACAGAATAATTTTCGGCACCCTATTTCAAAATTTATAGAAAACATTTACATGAAAGTGTAATCTAAAAAATAAGAAAATAGTCATCACAACGATCAAGATAAAATAAGGAACTAAGATAGTCTAACTAAATTTGCCCGATTTACTCACTTTGTCTTGGCCATTTCTCCGCTTTCCTGCTACTCGATGTATCATAGAATGACATCATTTTGTTCCTCAAACATCGACGAACATCCTCGTAACAATTGCTCTTTGTTTTGACCATGTTCACTATGTCTGCGGCCCTTCTGAAAACGAGCAATTCGAGGCCTTCCGATGGCAAATCCCGGAGCAAAGTGACAATATTCAACGCGCAGATGGACGCGCATAGCTATTTTGGGCGCAAGTTCCCGGATGCTCCTCCAGCGCGCATAAGGCCAAACTGCATCGTTTCCGGGGGTTGGGTTGTATCGCATAACTCATTGCTCAACAACAAGAAGACATCGCGAGGGCGGTTCACATATCGATGTTTTCAAAAATGGCTGGACCAGGATAGTCGTAGGTTTCCACAATGAATACTGGGAAAACTTCTAATCACAGCTCGCCTGGTCCTTCAACATCAGACACAAGAATCAGGAGATCTTGTAAGAGGAAGATCAGTTATGCTGAAGTCGATGACAGTTTACTTTCTTTGATATTTGCAGAGCCAGAAACAGTAGGCCAAGGTCAAGGAACAAACCAACCATCGAAACGCAAAAAAACCACCAAATCAACTTCAGTTAAACGACCTGTTGCTGCAGATAAGGGCGATTTGAAACAGCACGATCGGAAACGAAAGACCCGTTCAACTAAGAATCTATGGCTCTGCAAGAAAAGCTTCCTTTCCATGGCGAATGATTTGAAAAGGGTGTCACTGGTTGATGTTGTCAGTCATGTTTTAAAATTCCTTGACAATGAGAAACACATAAAAAACAATGCAAAACGTCAAGAGCTGCTCAATTTATTGTGCACAACCAGTACAATCAATAGTTTGACAAAGGAATTGTTTTCCAAGCTTAAGGAACTGATGGTTAAGAACTTAAACGCCAAAGCAAAGGAAATACATGCAAAGTACAGAATAAAATTCACATTTTATATCAGAGACATGATGTATGACAAGTCATCGAAAATTTCAAAGTGGGCTTCCAAGAATGGTTTAAAAGGCAATGATGACAACTTCTATTGTGTTGTCCAAGCTATTGCGGCTGGGGTATTTGAGTTTGTCCCAAATCAGGTGATCAGGCTAAATAAAGAAAAGAAAGAAAATAAGCATGAGGAATCAGATGTTCCCAAGATGGTAAATTCCACTGAATCATTGTTGGTGTTAAGTGGTGGTTGCTTTGGAAAAATTTATAAGTGCGTTAAAAGGTCAATCATCAATTATAAAAGAAAACAGAATGAAAGTAAATGGAGTTCACAAATAGAATTTCGAAAATTTTTGTTCCAACTTGTGATGACTCAAAATGAGAAGAGAAATCCAAACATTCCAGTTGGGCCAGGTCCATAACGCGGAACCCGCGGAACTCGCGGAATTTTTTTTCCGCAAAATCAAGTTCCGCGCTTTGTCCTTGCGGTATAGGGCCAAAAACCAAAACGCGGAACTCGCGGAACTTGTTTTGAACTTTATAAAATAAAGGCTGTTCTTAATTCCTTTGCCTACGAAGCGGTTCATCTACGTTTTATAGGCCTCTCTCAAATCGATTTTGCATCTAAGATATTCATCAATGGGCCTAAATCATGATTAGGACAGACAACAACGGAACCAAGGCCTACGAAAGTTGTTCTCCTCAGCTGAATTAGGAAATTTCACTGCCAGTTGTACGCAAATATGTAAACTTCAGTTTATCGATCAAACTCAACGTGAAAAGAGTTTCTTATGCTGACAGACAAGTTCCGCGAAATCGAGTTCCGCGTTTTGTCCTTGCGGTATAGGGCCAAAAACCAAAACGCGGAACTCGCGGAATTTTTTTTCCGCGAAATCAAGTTCCGCATTTTGTCCTTGCGGTATAGGGCCAAAAACCAAAATGCGGAACTCGCGGAATTTCTTTCCGATTTCGAAAAGGTTCTGTCTTGGTTCTGTCGTTGTCTGGCCAGGGCCCATTGATGAGAGGCCTATAAAACGCAGATGAACCGCTTCGTAGGCAAAAGAAGGAAGAACAGTCTTTATTTTATAAAGTTCAAAACAAGTTCCGCAAGTTCCGCGTTTTGGTTTTTGGCCCTATACCGCAAGGACAAAACGCGGAACTCGATTTCGCGGAACTTGTCTGTCAGCATAAGAAACTCTTTTCACGTTGAGTTTGATCGATAAACTGAAGTTTACTTATTTGCATACAACTGGCAGTGAACTTTCCTAATTCAGCTGAGGAGAACAACTTTCGTAGGCCTTGGTTCCGTCGTTGTCTGTCCTAATCATGATTTAGGCCCATTGATGAATATCTTAGATGCAAAATCGATTTGAGAGAGGCCTATAAAACGTAGATGAACCGCTTCGTAGGCAAAGGAATTAAGAACAGCCTTTATTTTATAAAGTTCAAAACAAGTTCCGCGAGTTCCGCGTTTTGGTTTTTGGCCCTATACCGCAAGGACAAAACGCGGCACTTGATTTCGCGGAAAAAAAATTCCGCGAGTTCCGCGAGTTCCGCGGGTTCCGCGTTATGGACCTGGCAATTCCAGTTGCATTAAGACAGAGAGACAGAGGGTGGCTATTTGTGCCAAAGTGGGTATTTTCACCATATCTGCGCCTTTTGGATCGATGGATATGTCTTACAGCAAACCAAGAAGGACTGCAGATTTATGGAAGCAATTTAATCAAGGTTAGTATACTTATATCACAGAATGTTTCCCCAGTAGTGAGCAGAGCATGGAACAACACGAACGCCTACAGCATAGGCCTTACACACATTAACAGGACAAGAATTCTTTACATCATGATAAGAATTCTTTAGCCATATGAAAGATGGTACACCTTTTCAAACAAGAATTCTTAATGTGTGCATGGCCTGTTCTTCATGCTATTCTGGAGTGTCAAAGTGCAGGAATCTAAATAAGGACAAAGTTGTTCTGTTATAACAATGAAATGGTTTTAGTTTCACCAATCACCCATTAGTATGCTAATTAACATCAAGATTATAAGGTAAAATTCAGGGTTTTCTAAATAGTGCTTGCTAACACAATGGAATTATTGAATATTAAGTATCAATGTTGCAATTTGCATTACTTAATAATGTTGTACAATCTTTTAGGTAACATCTTCAAATGTGAAAAATTGCAAAGAATTAGAAGTCATCTTTGGTGAAGCCATTGAATATATTAAGGTTAATTTCACAAAAAACAAAGAAGCTGTTCACTGCTGGCCATATTTCCAGACTATTCAAATGGTGGCAGAACAAAATGGTTCATTCTCGCGTTGGGCAGTTGATACAATCACACTACAGCTTATGTGGGCTCATACTTGGAGAATGTCATTTAATCCTGATCCGCTTAAACAAGCTGTTGAATTAACTTTTTCAAGGAAAAAAATGAAATTGTTCATCCAGTGATCCTTTTTAACGACGTGCCTGTGAAGAAAGTTGACGAACATAAACATTTAGGAATTATTCTGGACTCAACGCTATCCTTTTCAGCCCATATAAAATCAGCTATCTCTAAAACAAGGAAGGGCATCAGCTTGCTGAAATGTCTCTCCAAATATCTGCCCAGGCATTCCCTAAACGAATTATATAAGCTCTATGTTCGACCCCACCTTGACTATGGTGATGTTATTTACCATATTCCAGCCAAAGTATGTGAATTCAGCCAAAATATAATCTTACCTAATGTAATGGAAAAGCTAGAGTCTGTTCAGTATTCTGCTGCTTTGGCTGTAACTGGATCATGGAGGGGAACTTCTCGCGAAAAACTTTACGCAGAGCTTGGCTGGGAATCATTAAGTTCCCGAAGATGGAGTAGACGCCTTACGTTGTTCTACAAGTTTGTAAATAATCTTAGCCCTGATTATACAGTATTTCCAATTCCCCCTTTTCATCAGTCTCAGTACTGTCTTCGCAATCAGGATGTCGTTGGCCGACTGAGGGCAAGAACAGAAAAATTCAAGTCCAGTTTTTATCCATACTGTTTATCTGAATGGAACAAGCTTGAGCCTGAATTGAGACTTGCACCCTCAGTTACCGTTTTCAAGAAAAAGCTCCTATCAAAAATCCGCCCCCCTGCAAAATCTGTTTTTGGAATTTACGATCCAATGGGTTTGTCCCTTCTTACTCAACTTAGGGTTGGTCTCAGTAAGCTAAATTTTCACAAATTCAAGCATAATTTCAGGGATACCATAAACCCAATGTGCCCAACAAATGATGGTGTTGAGGATACAGAACACTTTTTGTTGCTCTGCCCGTCTTTTGATGATCAACGAAGAGATCTTCTCGCTGGAATTGAAGAATTATTACGACCTTTTGTGCAAATCGCTAACCTTTCAAATGATGCTTTGACACAGCTCTTGCTATATGGCGATAAAGACCTTTCTTATGAAATGAACAGTGACATTCTTAGATTGACTATACGTTTCATTCGTGAAACTGGTCGGTTTGATTGAGATCTTATTGAAGCTTCAGCTGTGTACAAAGCAGCCACCAAGTTCCTTTGCGTAAATGTTTTTGTTACTTCCCTTGTAAATTCTGTTTCATATTAGATGTCAGATCCCTTAGTCATCTAAAACCACGATGAGCTTCCGCTCGCGACTTTTCCATATTTTCTCATCCGAACCCTGATCCAACATTTAATATGGGACAGAACCCTAGAAGTGTATCCTGTAGTCTTAGCTTAATGTTGTGTGTCTCTATGTTTTTGGCCTTGGGGTAGTCGTTGTTTTTTTCCGCTCCCCTTGGTATCGTCTCTGTGGTGTCGTCTAGCAGTTTTGGATAGGTATAGTAGAACGTATAAATTGTTTGTAAATTATTTTATATGAATATAAAAAAAAAACAGCTTATGTGCTCATAAACATGGTAACTTGGTTAAAGGTGGGTCTTCCATAAGAGAGGATTTGTACCATGTAGAGAGACAATCAAAAAAGCAAAGAACAAAATCTTCAAGATAAGAAAATACAGTACAGCAAGGCCCTGCAATTTAAAAAACCGTGCTTCCAAGCCCGTGGCTCAAAAATTTCTTACAGTACAAGTTTTGCACATATTAACACCTGTTTTCTGGTGCAAGAAGCCTTGTAACAATTTCAACATTGTTAAGAATTCTCCTTTTAAAATTTTGCAGCCTTTTTCTCCACTCAAAAATTCTTAGCAGTGCAAGTCTTAAAATTCCTAAAGATTTCTCAACAGTGCTTGCCAATGAAATGAGGCCGTCACTGTATGAAAATATCACCAAGAGCACGTCACATTTATTGTTTTCTTGTTAACCTGTTGGTGTGAATGACAAGTACTGTATATATAGCCCCAAATTATGCATACAGTCCATCCATGATCTCCAGAAATTTGTTTGAACTGTCTGATGTAGAGCTGCATGATGACATACTGTAGCATAGTGTGTTATACATTTTCTTCAAATTGTTCACTGAAATCTGTGAATGCATTTTCAGAATTATTTTCAGAGAAAGTATTAACGATATATTTTCCAAACAACAAAAAAGTTTAGACCAGAAATGGCCATAGAGTCTGGCTTTGCGGCAAGTGTAAAACACAGGTTTACAGGTTGACAGGTTTAACAGGTTTACAGGTTCCAGGTTGACAGGTCACCAGGTTGACAGGTTACCAGGTTTACAGGTTGACAGGTTACAGGTTGGAGAAAATGCAGGTTGACAGGTTAGAGTACAATATGCAATTTTGAAAGATTTCTGCACAACTATGAAATGTTTCTTGAGGAGTACAATGAGTTTCCTTGCAGGAAATGAGCAATTTTGAAATAAAAGCTTAGGACCTGGCAATTTTCTTGACTTGAGTATCAAATTTGAAAAGCTAATTTTACCTTGTTACAAGCTTAGAATAAAACATCAATATAACAGTCAAATTTCTGCAGTGAGAATAACACATGGACTTTAGATCAATACAAAGATTCAGTTCCAAAAGTTTCTTACACCAGATATTTTATCAATTGCAAGGGGGATCACTCCTTTGTCTTACCTGATTGAATTGTATTGTCTTAAAATAAAGAAACAAGTGGAATCGCATTTCCGATTCACGGACAAATTAAAACATTTTTCAGTGTTAGAGCCTCTCAAGATTTTGGTGGTATGGCAGATTTTCTGCATATTTTGAATGAAAGGGGTATTAGTAGATGTCTTAAAATTTATTATCAAAGTTTTCAAATTGTTTCATTTAAAACTGTCTGTGCCAATCTCCATCAAATGCATGTGGCTGCTGCTGATGATGGCAATTGTTGCTGTTCCATGATTATAATTGACTGTAATTACTTGGCCAAGTTTCGTTGCTTTCCAATTTTGCTTTCCATTTGTTTTCACCATTTCATACCTTTGTCAAATTATTTGATGTTCCAAAGTCTGATAGGTGAACTTGTAGAATTTTCAACCAGTAAACCTGTCAACCTGTAATCTGTCAACCTGTCAACCTGTAACCTGTAAACCTGTCAGCCTGGTGACCTGTCAACCTGGAACCTGTAAACCTGTTAAACCTGTCAACCTGTCAACCTGTGTTTTACACTTGCCGCTGGCTTTGAGATTAAATGTGGAACATGATTTTTTTTGTAACCTCCAAGAGTTTTTAGGATATGAATAAGGTTTCTGAATTGCATGGCTTTGCTGAATGACCACTATTTAAGATGGCTTCTTGTAACCTCAAGAACGTTATTTAAGACGACTTCTTGTAACATTTGCGTCTTAACTTTTTATCTTTGATGTAGAGTGGAGTTTCCCCGTAGCCATGGGCAGCCTTGGCACTTCCATGTATGTCCTTCTTCATCAATACACTGGATCTAGCTGATGCATAGTTCACATAAGATAATTTGCTATTTGTTTCAAATTTAAACTGAGAAAACAGTGTTTCAGCTGCACTGCCATTAGCCTTCAATGGATATATGTAGTAATCCTTGTAATCCTTCAGAAATCGCTTCACTAATCCTGTGAATCCATACACAGTGATTCTAAGTAAATCACATGTTTGCCATGAAATGAATCGTCGTTCGGCAGAAGATTGAGGCTGGAAGTCTCCACTAGCATTCAATCTCTCCCACCAGTCTTCAAAAAGTTGGTACCCAGCTTCAATATTGTGCAGTATTGTTAAATCGCTGCTAGTTATCTTTGTATTTGATAGCAATACCCTCTCGAATATGTTATTGCAAGCAAGTAAATAACTACGGGCTAGCATTGTGGATTCAAAATCCTTTGGCTTGTCTGCAACGTCATGTGGATTTGCATAGCCATAGAGCTCTGCGAGAACATTGTCTTGCTAAAATAAAAAAGTATATATGTAGTATAATGGAACTGAACATGCTCAAAGCTCGAGACTGGATAGCAGGTTTCCTTCTATCTTGCTATGATCAGTCGAAAAGCAAACCTTGCACTACTGGTGTATATGGTGATATGTTAATTATTCATCACACAAGAGAAAGACTAAATATATTACAGTATATATAATTTTATCATTGGGTTTGGCCTCTCAGCAGTAGTTTTGTATTTAGTTTTCGCTATCAGATGTACTGTACTGTAAAAGTGGTGACACTAGTGATACTCAAAATCAAAATATTTGCCTTCCATCCTGAAAACTTTGCCCTGCACGTTTTTATGTCTTCTCCTGCCAAAGATATAGGGATGTAGCTACCAACTGGTGGTTTATACAGTGAAGACCCTTAAGTTGTAAAATCACATCATGGCCACAGCAAGTACAGTGCAGGGCTTACAACATGTTTCGTCCTTAGAATTCTCAAGAGTCCTTAAATCAGTTGCTTGACAATTCCTGTTAAAAGATTACAGTCTTTGATATGACTCAAGAATTTATATCAGAATGTGAAGAATTCTTGAAAATCTTTATAAATTATATGTGTTAATGTGCGCATGGCCAGCAGTGTAGTATGCATGCAATCTCCCAATAAGTAACATAAAATGATACCTGCATTATCTTAGCTGGAGCAACATTTAATTTGGTCCAAGCATCTCGTTCAATGAAAGAAGGAAGCAACTTTGGCACTCTGCGCATAATGCCATGCTCTGCTCTTGTGCATTCCCTCTCCCACATTGCAATGATGGCTTTCCAGCCAAACTGACATCCATCCTTTTCCATCTGAAAGTCCTTTGTCCCACCATGTCGTGAAGCAAATAGAGCATTTATCTGATTTTTCAACTGTCAATGAATTAAGAAAACACCATTGGAATGGAATAAATCCACAAACGTTTATTGGATTTTCATGGTCATATGGTCTGTGAACTAAAATTGAGATTGGGAAACTTGCTCCTGGATGCTTGAATCACTCTGGACAGGACTACTGAAGCTGAGATGTACACCAGTTAACTCCTTAAAGTTATCGAGTTTTGAGATCACAGAGTTTCTTACGAGTTTCTTAAATGTTCCATAACAATCTTCATGTTGATTACTATCTGTGCCCTCGGGATGATTTCAAAACAAGGCTTTTTGAAGCCTTTCCAGTGTTTAGACATTACTCTAGTAATTTCTGAGCAAAGTGATACTGGACGCAAGTGAAAATAAATTAAGTGTAGGTTAAGGATTTTCTTTGTCAAAATAAGTAGTTTCTTGAGCTATGTTTCATGTTTTAAGAATGAAAACATTCTGGAAGGGGTTTTAGGCAAACCAGAAAGAATATACTTGTATGCAATCAAAACAATCGAGCGAAATAAAATCTCCATCAAATTTTGATGAGTTGCCAATCGATTTCTCCTGATTAAGGCTAATTACTACGTGTTCCTAACAAACTCTCGCTGTTAATGAAATCATCAACAGAGTTGCAAAGTCATTAAAATGCTATTTGCAAGTTTGACCTGGCAATGTTCCCTTACTGCTTGAAATCTTCATATGGACGACAGTTGTCAAGGAAACCAACCAACCCATATAATACAATCAAGAAACAGGTGTTGCACTATTACAGTGGCAAATCTTGTCTGGCCAAAGTAAAGAATTTGTCAGTATCATGTGCCATCCTTTTTTTCGATACATCCGATGTAATAATTCTGATGCTTATCAAATCCTACATTAAGCAGTTGCAATTGCAGATAAATATTCATTACTTCATGAAGTAAGCTACGTGCATGATCTCATTCTTAAAACATGGCTAATGGGAGCCTTTAATTCTTTTCGATAGGACTAATTAGAAATTAGCTTTTCTTTTGGAATTTGGAAACAGGTCAATGGGGGAATTTTAATGATAACAATAATAATAATAATAATAATAATAATTATTATTATTATTATTATTATTATTATTATAAATAAACTTAAACCATCTTCAAAATTAGCAGAAAAAGTAAAATAAAAACACAGCTGTTAAAAACCAAACGTTTCGATTATAAAATCTTCATCAGTGCTTTCATGTAACATTAAGTAATAATAAAATAATAATAATAATAATAATAATAATAATTGCCATGGATTAACTTTTGTAATTTTGCCATGGATGAATTTTGTTGAATATGACATTTTACCAGTTATTGATAATTTTTAACATTTTTAAATGATTTGTATCTTCTTCCTTAAGTATGACAATTTTTCTTTAACTTATTTAATTTTACACAGGGCTTCTCTTGATAGCAGCTATATTTATAGCTGATTGAATTACCCTGTAGAAATATGGTATTATTATTATTATTACTATTATTATTATTATTATTATTATTATTATTATTATTATTATTATTATTATCATTATTATTATTATGATGATGATAATGATGATGATGATGATAATAACAATAATAAAAATAATAATAGTAATAATAATAATAATATTTATACAGGGTAAATGTTGTCAATACTGCGAGTATATATTGTTATCAATAAGGGACCTGTTTATTTGTTAGAGCGGATCATTTTTTGGTCAAATCGTACTGTTTAGGAGTACAATTTTCAACAGATTGTTCTGGAGTCTGGTATCACTTGGAGGAAAACTTTCTGGAGCCAGCTGAAATAAAAGTTTTTTTTTGGTGGCACACCCGCAAACCAAATTTAAGTCAAGTAACCCCCCCCCTAGAAACCCGGTAAAGTTATATCTGTAAAAATATTTTGCCCTTTTCTTTTGAAATGAATGGAGCGAGGGGAAATTGCCATAATTCCAGAAAATTGTAGGGTAGGTGGCGGATTCACACATATGATGTCAAAAAAGGTATATATAATGATGACACAAAATATGCACACCTGAAATCCCTTGCAATTGCCGATTGCCGGTTAACTGCCTGTTGGCCATCAAGGGTTGATGACTGAACTGATCTGCCAATAGAAAATACTGTCAATAAAATGGAAAGAAATAATCAACCCTAACCCTAACCCTATTTGTCAAACGCATACTACCAATTAGGAGTATTCAAATGTTGGACATTCCAGAGGGGGGGGGGGCTTATTCACAAAATCAAGTGACAAGGATATATTTGGTAGCTCTTCAGTTCTTTTATCCCATATTTTGCAGAATCAACATACGATTTTACGACTCAAATACATAAATTCAACACAACATTTTTTATCCCAAACCATGAAAAAATTAACATGCATTATTGTATGGCTAAGTAAATGGAAATTTTTGGTAAATTCTAGAACTTTGCTGACCTGGGTACCAGATGCTACCCTGGGTAACAGGCTCTAATAGAGAGGGGGCTTATTTCAAATTTTGACAAAGAGGGGAGGGGCTTATTAAAGAAGGAGGCTTGATAGAACTATTAAGGTATTCATGATATTGGCTTTTAGGTGATTAACAACAGGTATTAGCTGATGCAGTTACCCTCTGGAAAAAACCTCTGGCTGACAATGGAAACCAGACACAGACAAAACATCTTTAAAAAACGCTCTGTGGGGAAATTCCTCCAGGTCAAATTGAATATCAGAGGCCCAAAGCATTATTGTTAGTCGAATATCAGGCTAAATTGGAGTACTCTCGAGTACTGAATAATCGTGCCCCACTCATTAATTATTGAAAAATTTGCCAACCCCCCCCCGCTCTTATTCCAACCCCCTTTTATTAAGTTTTGGAAAAATGAAACAATACTAAGCATAATTTCTGAATAAACGCAAGAAAAAGTCTCAAAAAGTGCATTCAACAGAACCATTGTTCCAAAGTTGTATCAGTAACATCATTTTCACATAAATATATAAAAGATACTTTTGTTCTTCTACTGTTCTTGACCCCAGGGGGGGGGGGGTACTTCACTATAAATTCATACGGGGGTGTGCGCCGCAAGGATTTCTGTTACGACCCAATCCCAGAAATTTGGTCCGATATTGATACCCAATCCCAGAAAATTTGTCAGATATTGATACCCAATCGAAGAAGTAACAAAAGCAATTCGACGTCAAAAGGATAAGGGATAGAGGGCTGGGAACGGTTATTTTGGTTCCAAGTGGCCATTGGAACGAGTTTCTGATCTGAGGACGTTTTTCAACACAAAAATACTTGAAATCAGTTCACCTGAAACTGACCACGTGTTGCTCGAAAATTTATCCAGTTGTACTTTCATTCAACACCCATTACAGAATTTTGAGTAACCCCCAATCCCAGAAAATTCCGAGTGAAAGTATACCCCAATCACAGAAATTTTCCAGTAAAAGGATACCCCAATCCCAGAATTTTCAGGCCAAAAACTACCCAAAACTGGCGCACATCCCCGTCTTACCCAAAGTGAAGTACCCCCCCCCCCCCGGGTTCTTGGCGTGTCTCCACACCAAAGATATTTGGCGTAACATACATGTTTTCCAGCGTGGCATAGGGGCCGGGCCGGAGCAATTTTTTTGAAAATACAATCTTCATATAGCCCCCATTATTCCTTCAGCCCCTTATGGGAATTAGGAACATGAAAGGTCCCTAATATTTCATTTCATTGCTCCGACAATTCAAATCAGCTAACCTGACAAGTTGTTTCTTCAACAGGAGATGCGTGATTTAGCGTTTTAGATTAGACCAGAGTTCTGGATACCATGAATGCTCAGGAATCTTTCAATATGCGAATGCAACAATTTAATATCCCTACTGACACTGATTTGATACGAATCCCCTTAAAAATACAAAAAATACTTCATCCTTACACCTATCAGGCAAAAAGATCTTTAATTATTATAGCATCTCACCGGGGTCTCACCGGGTACGTACAAAAAGTTCAACAAATGTTACCTGAAATCCCTGGCGACGGCAGACAAATTTGTCCCCGCTCCTGATGCCTGCTGTGTTTCTCCAGCACCAGAACTACCAGAACTGCTTGCGGTCGTCTTGCTGCTTTCGATCTGCCTCAGCGCGTCCCGTAAGATCGAAGCGACGTGTGAAGTGGCATCCATTTTGGCTATGAATGAGGCACAGCACACCACATGTTGGTCATGGATGATCTAGAGCCCCTTGTCGAATTAGAAAATTGACCGGGGTTGCGATTTTTAACAGACTGTGTCTTGTATGTGTTGATAAAATAAAGTTCATGGTTCATAAAATAACCCTGAAACCCCCGTCAGAGAATTTGATTGACATCAAATTTCCAGAAAGGTCGGCAGCTGGAAAAAAAACAAAAGTGTTTTGAGATGAACCTCTCATAACGGTCATTGAGACAAAATGTCATACACTGCTAACTGTGAGCATGGATCATTGCGTAATCATGTTCGAAAGACTGATTAGAGATTATGATAGCTGATTGACGACTCAATTTGATTTCCGAATCGGCGTGATTGACGACTCGATTTGACAAACACCAATACAAGTAATTTGCGGACCCAGTTTCAAATGGGCTGATAATACGACCACTCGAAATGGGAAACATCACTCGATTTGAGCAACATCGCTCGCATATCGTGTCATGTCCTACGAGCTGATTTACGATCTACCACTCGATATGAAGACTCGGACTTTTGTCCACGATGTGACTCCATAAGGAACAGCCTTTTTGTATTGGAAGATGATGTACCATACCAGTGGAGTCGAAAATGTGCGTTGATGTCTCACAAATACACTTACAGTATTATAAGAAACTGCCAAGAATCTCAAGTGTAGATCGCCAACAAATTAAGAAACTCCAGTGTTGGGAAGTTAAGGAACTATTTACAACAAGGTTTTACCGGGTTTTACTTTACTTTCACTCGCTTCCTGAATCATATTACCCAGAGGTACTTGAATTTAATGTCTAAAAATTGGAAAGGCATCAAATATCCGTGTTTTGAAGTGTTCACAAGGGCACAGTTCTAGTAGCAAACAAGAAGAATCTCGTAAGAAACTCTAATACTCAAAATCTGATAATTTTATAGCAACTCCCATTACTGCCCAAAGTTCTTGGTTTCTTATGAAAAAATTACGTGCATAGCGATTTGGAGTAATCAAGTGATTTCAGCACACCATGCCCATCCCACATCAAAACGTGCATTGAAGAATTTGTTAATTTATGAGAAGTGACTGAGCGCCCCTCAAGCCTCAGCCCCTTTCCATTGATAATTTTAAAAAGGTTTACTACATCACCATCTCTACTCAAGGGCCAATATACCTTTAGTTTATTGAATTTTGAGGAATCATCCCCTACCCGCAACCGTTAATAGGAACCATCCTTAGTGTTTATCAATATGAAGCTTGAAGAGGATTGATTAAGAATTTTCTAAAATAATGGTAGAATGTCGAAGTATTTGCCCCAACTTATTTTTGCTTTTATGATAACTCCTCTCCTCCCCCCTGATTATTAAGGTCATCCCTTCAGACCATCCCCTCTTTTATGTACTGGAGACTATTGTATCCTCAGGTCTGAGGATCGAGCCCCCTTTCCCTCTCCCTCCCCCTCCACCCAAAGTGAAGCTTTGGTCTTGCTCCATGGTCATGAAACGCAATAGCGTTGAGGTCACATAAAACAGAGTCATCAAACGCATTGCGGTTCAGGTAGGTACACTTCCGCATAGGGGACACCTTTGCATACTACACCGGCTTGTCTTGTACTTGTGCAGTTTGGATGGAGAGCGATGTCGGCATGGTGATGTGGGATGACTCTTGGCGCACAAAACTCTGCTCTGAAGTTGAAGGAACTACTCCTGCACAAACACCGTCTATAGTTGACATTGCAGCTCTAAAACTGTGGAACAGTCTATGAGCCAGGACCTTCCTCGAGCCAAGGGAAGGCATGTTGTAATGGTTGCAAATAGCAACGAACTGGCTCTTTTGCATTTCATGCCATTCTGTTAAAGTGTGGTACAACAGTGACTCCGATGACAGCAATACTTTGAATGAAACTGAAAAGTATGCTGATACATCTTTTTGAACCGAGGATGGGGAAGAATCACCCATAAGTAAGGATGACTACATTGAAGCTGCAGAGCAGTCATCTCCAACTGATGACTCAAATTTATTGTCTTTTGGTCCTCTTTACTAACATTGCTAAGGTTTTGCGCTTTGTGTAATGCCCCTGCTAGAGTAACCAAATTGCAATCAAAGGGATTAATGCTGGAGGTTGATAAAGTCTGCTAAAATTATCACAAAACAAAATGGTATTCAACTCCTTTAATTTGGGAGATGTCTGCATGTAACTGATTGATGACAGCCTCCATTCTCTATTGTGGGAATACTTATGCGAGAATCTGTGAATTGATGAACATATGTAAAGTACAATTTTTCGGCCGTACCTTCTATCATAACAATCAGCGAAAGATTCTTTTCCCAGTGTTTGACATTTTTTACAATAAATTCCGCACAGAACTTATTTCTAACATTGGAATTGAAAACCCAACTCATGTTGCTGGAGACGGTCGGTGTGATTCACCTGGCTATAATGCAAAGTATGGAACATATACCATAATGGATACTTCAAGCAACAAAATTTTAGATTTTTCAGTAATTCACGTTGGAACTGTAGCAAACTCTTCTCATGTGGAAAAAAAGGTTTGATTTCATGCATAGAATCGATAGAAGGGACAGGATTAAAGATCGAAAGTCTAACTGCTGACCATCATATTTGGATAAGAGCGTACGTGAAAAATCAAAGAGACAACATAAAACATCAATTCAACATTTGGCATGTAGGAAACAACATCAAAAAAAAATTAGTAAGACTGGCCAAGAGGAAAGGCTGCCATGATTTAAATGAATGGATCAAATCAGTGATAAACCAATTTTGGTGGTGTTGTGCAAACTGCAATAAAGATCATACACCTCTTGGAGAAAAATGGGTAAGCATCCTTTACCATATAAGAAATAAGCACAGATGGGAAGATGCCACTGTATATAAAAAATGCAAGCATCCTAAGTTAAGCAAGCGGGACAGACTCGAAAAACCATGGCTGAAAGAAGGTATGGTGTGGTTGCAAGGTCTGAGATTGCCATTCTAGATCATAACTCAGGAACTGATTGTGCCCAAGCCAAAACTGCAGACAATAAAAACAGATATAAGTTATCATTTACAAAAGTGATTGGGTAACCAAGAAAATATCGTAGAGGAAGGATAAGTCTTATCTCCAAGAGCTGATAGGCAAAACTCTGAAAGTCAAACAAGAAAATAGAATTGTTCAAGTGCCTAAATTGCCTGCTAAAGCGGCAAGTGTAAAACACAGGTTGACAGGTTGACAGGTTTAACAGGTTTACAGGTTCCAGGTTGACAGGTCACCAGGTTGACAGGTTACCAGGTTTACAGGTTGACAGGTTACAGGTTGACAGATTACAGGTTGACAGGTTTACTGGTTGAAAATTCTACAAGTTCACCTATCAGACTTTGGAACATCAAATAATTTGACAAAGGTATGAAATGGTGAAAACAAATGGATTGCAAAATTGGAAAGCAACAAAACTTGGCCAAATAATTACAGTCAATTATAATCATGGAACAGCAACAATTGCCATCATCAGCAGCAGCCACATGCATTTGATGGAGATTGGCACAGACAATTTTAAATGAAACAATTTGAAAACTTTGATAATAAATTTTAAGACATCTACTAACACCCCTTTCATTCAAAATATGACCTCTCTTAAAAAAATCTGCCATACCACCAAAATCTTGAGAGGCTCTAACACTGAAAAATGTTTTAATTTGTCCGTGAATCGGAAATGCGATTCCACTTGTTTCTTTATTTTAAGACACAATACAATTCAATCAGGTAAGACAAAGGAGTGATCCCCCTTGCAATTGATAAAATATCTGGTGTAAGAAACTTTTGGAACTGAATCTTTGTATTGATCTAAAGTCCATGTGTTATTCTCACTGCAGAAATTTGACTGTTATATTGATGTTTTATTCTAAGCTTGTAACAAGGTAAAATTAGCTTTTCAAATTTGATACTCAAGTCAAGAAAATTGCCAGGTCCTAAGCTTTTATTTCAAAATTGCTCATTTCCTGCAAGGAAACTCATTGTACTCCTCAAGAAACATTTCATAGTTGTGCAGAAATCTTCCAAAATTGCATATTGTACTCTAACCTGTCAACCTGCATTTTCTCCAACCTGTAACCTGTCAACCTGTAAACCTGGTAACCTGTCAACCTGGTGACCTGTCAACCTGGAACCTGTAAACCTGTTAAACCTGTCAACCTGTAAACCTGTGTTTTACACTTGCCACTGCTAAAGTTCCTAAAAATATTGCGTCAAAGGAAAAGCCGTACACAATGTTAGACATATGAATCATAAGCCTAATGAACGGAAATGGCACATTGTAATTTTCACAAAGAATGCCGATAAATTTACAGTGATGGGAAACAATGATATGTTTTTGATGATGGTGATATACGGTCAATTTTTCATATCAATTCTGGTGTCTGAAAGTTGTGTTGAGCTACAGAACCATTTGCTTAGTATTTTCATCTGACAGTGGTCACAGCATATCATCAAGCAAGTCAAGGTCTGAGAGATAAAAGCAAGAATAAACTTTGGCATTTGTTTGGATTTAGCTTGTCAGAGAAAGCAGTATTTGACGATTTGGTGTCACCAGTGTCGGACGAAAGGACTTAGCAAGAAGTGCCAAAGCAATTTTCAAACAACAAACTCATATCATTTCTATCTTTCAGTCTTCCTCACTCTCATCTGCACAAAGAAGTCTCTGTTCTTCAATGCGACTTTCCATAAATGCTATAGTTGCCATCAACCACAGGAAATGCGTCCTTCCTGCAAGGTCCTGGAGCAGATACCCGACTTACAGGTGATTTACTTCAGGTTTGTAGACCAAGGAGGCAGTCTTGATGAAGAAGGGAAATGGCAAGGCAGTGTTGGTGAGCTACCTACAAAATGGAGAAGGTTTTCTCATAACAGTGACAAGGACTTTGCTTTTGGCTCAGCAAAACCTGCAGTACCTGCTATAAGTCAGTTTGATCCAAAGAGCTTGTCTGCTTTGGATATGCTAAAATTGGGAAAAAGTTGTTGATGAAAGAAAGCTGAAATGATTCAGCTGTATTCCTTTGATCTGGCACTGATGTCATGGTCCGTTGCTCCAATTTCTGTCCAGTTCATAATTGAGAAAGATCCTGTCGGAACAGTGGACTTAACAACAATGTCCAAAGACCTTGGCACTGCAGTCTGGGTGGTGAAAGAATATTTGGAGGATGCTGCAGCTGCTGGTTTTACCAATCAATGGCCCTGGCCCTATAACCTATGGCCCTATGGCCCTATGGCCCATAGTCTTGATTACTTCTGATGAGTTTGATGATGTATTCAATTAGAATTCGTTTGAAAATTGCTACCAAACAAACCCTAATTCATAGACAAAGTTCTCATTCAGCTAGTGAAAATTTTCTCGATGTGATGCAGGAATCACCCACAGCAACTTTCCTTGCTTTAGGAAACAAGGCAAGGGGGATGCTGAAGTAGCATGATTAACTAGAGGAAGGAGCTGAAAAATCTTCCCAAATCTTTACAATTTTCCAACTCATAGCAACAGGGCTAAGGTCTCCATTAGAAAAGTGTTACAAGAAACTCAATTCTCCCCAGATCGCTTAAACATTTGAAACTCCACTACTGGGAAAATAAGCTTTAAGAAGCTTCATTTTAGTCAAGGAGATCTTTGGCATATTCTTCAGATATCTTCACTTGCTTCCTGTAAAGACCTACATTTGAAACGTTCACGGTCGAAGAGGAAGTAAACATGTCATTGAAGGGAACATGTTTGGAAGACGTGCGAAGCTCGGAAGAGACTCAATGTACTGAAAATTTGATAATTTTAAGAAACTTTCAGTACTGACACAAGCTCTTTATATGTTTTGTTTAGTATCCTCTATGTCTGATTCTGTTGCTATTGAAAGATGTTTTTGAAGGCTTTGATCATCGTTCTCTCAAATTAAATCATTTCAAGAAGAATTCCTAATATCTGAATTGGGGTTTTTAAAGCAATATTTATGCGAATCCTAGTCGAATACTCTGTCAAACTCATACTCAGGTATTCGTGACAAACAGGCACGAGACGATAGAACCACAGTGCCATTGGGCCATAGGGCCATAGGGCCAGGGCCATTGATTGGTAAAACCCTGCAGTTGCCATTGCAAGAAGCAACCAGACAATTGAACAACACACAAAAAAGGTTGTATAAATACATATGCTGGCACAAAATTTTGCCCAAAGACTTGATCATGACTTGAGAAAGGAAGACAACATTGATTTGTATGGTGAAACATTCCACTACAATTAAGTGTTTCTTGGTAAAAGGGAAGATGGAGAAATTGTAGCCGTTGAAGAGTTTGTGGAGGGTGAATTTACCAAATATATCAATAACAATGGTCTCCTTTGTGGTTCAGTTACAGAAACAAGAAGTAAGGCGGAGAGTCTAGCACACTATTCATATGAATGCTCAAACAAAGAGTGTTAGTGTTGATGCTGTTAGATATGCAAGGCTGTGGATACAGTCTCTTTGACCCAGAAATTGCATCCAAAGAATTGAGAGGTGATGATGAGGAGCTACTCTTCTCCACTGGAAACCTTACTTTTAAGGCAATTTCAAACTTTATGGATAACCATACGTGCAATCTTTACTGCACACTTCTTGGCTTAAAACAAGATTGAAGAGAAGATGACAGACAATTTAAACATACATAAGATGCTTTGAATCTGCTAATTGTATGTTGTCCAGAAGGAATGATTTTTATTGATGCAAATGAACAGCACTGTTGAAATGATACAACATACTGTAAAAGCTCTGTTAAACCCTCAGGAGCTTATTTAATTTTGGACACTCCAGAGGGGGCTTATTAGAGAGAGGGGCTTATTCACAAAAGCAAATGGCAAGAACATATATGATAGCTTTTCGGTTCTTTACTCCATATTTTGTGGATTGAACAAAGAATTTTCCAAGTCAAACACATTCTCCATCCCAAACAATATCAAACTAACATTCTTGCTAGCAGGCTTGTTTAGCTAAACAGATGGAAAATTGTTGGTTATTTCTGGAACTTGATATGAGCGGGGGAGGGGCTTAATAAGAGGGGGTTTATTAAAAATTTTGGCATGGAGGGGAGGGGCTTTTGGAGGGACTAATAGAGAGGGGGACTTAACAGTGCTTAATACTGTAATTCTCAAGATTTTTATCACTTGAGTTTCAAGTTATGTGATGATGTCATTTTGTTTGCAAAACATCAGCAAGGAAGGTATTTGACTATGGGTTACACAAGGATATCTAATTCAAAACTTTCAAATTTCACGCCTTTGTAAACATCATCTCTGTCATGCATGTAATTACATCAACTCAGCAACCACAATCACCAACAGAAGCAGATCACTTACAATACACGGCAAGAAATGAGTACATTTCCCCTAGTTTCTTGCAAGGGAAACGCCGCCGTTTCCAGGTAGTTTCCATGTCGGAAACTCTGCGTTTCTGATTTCCCAATGATTTCCCTAGTTGAGAACAATGCGTTGCAATTTCTACTCAGTTTCCAGACGGGAAATTTACACTTCGCATTTCTTTGGTCTACACTAGAAATTTCCCCATGCGAAAAACTTTAGGTTTCACCCGTAGGAAATGTGAAGTTTCCGTCTCCGGTCTTCGAGCGGCAGAACGATATAGCTCTCTGAAAACCAGAAAGTTTTTGTGTCAAAAATCAAGTCGGCAGCATACAAGGAACTTAAAACATCATTTATGCATTAAGAAACTTTTCGTACTATATAGGCAGAACCATTCACGTTAAATTGAGAAATTTTAATTCTATCTGGAGGATCTCAGCATTCGTTTCAACATGGTTTCAAGGAATAGATGCATAAGAGTGACCAAGCCAAAGAGTGTCAAAACGTAAGAAAAAGCTGCAAAAACCCTCAAAGTCTTTTTTGCTCAGCAGGCCAAAATTTGATTATGCACTGCACTGCTGTCCTTCTCCCCTGTGCAGTCTCCACAGGGGTTCCCTGATAGTTTTGCATTACAAGGACGAGGGTGCTGCGCAGCGGAATCAGTGCGAGGAGACCTCTAGTGCTGAGTGCGTACTGTATTACAATAGCTCTTTCTGTTCCTAATCCCACCTGAAAAGCGCCACCTTTGTGTCGGTAGCGGCCTGCTTTCCTGAGAGGGCTATTAACAACATGTGACCGCTGGTGTCAACTGCCCAAATTTGAACTTTTGTCTGGCAAAGAAGAGCGCCATAAACAGCATAAAGTTAGCTTGTGTTGACTTCGACTGGTGAAGGGCGATAGCAGCAAATTAATCGACAAGTTTTCATGGAAAATCAATCGTCAGGTTAGTTTTCGTTTGCTTAGCATTTCTCCTCTCCTTTTGTTACTGCACCAGTTTGTTAATTAACTGACTTGATGCTCCAGTCCTGCATACGGTGATCTGTATGTGTTGCGGATCTGTGTCTCGAATGCACGATCCGTGCAAGAGGACGGAGATTTTCAAGGCTGTCTATTAGCAAATTCGGGATCAAACATGTTATGACCAACTTAGCTCATTAACCAAAATTAACCATGAACTATTCTCTTCGTTTAAGCTCACATGGAACTGCAATTGGCTCAAAAAGGAAAGATGACAGGTAAATCTTGGCGTTTATTTTATTGCACCAAATTTTGTGTTGTCATGTGTCATGTTCACCTAAAAATACTTTTTACTCTAGGAATCAGAAAGAATAAGAAACTCATCAAAATATGTGCAGGATCATGAATTTCCTTAAGCTAGGAAAAGAGTTACAGTCACAGTTCTTTCAATCGCATTACTGTATTTGCTGAATAAATTTTATTTCTTTCAGTGAAGAGTGAAACTGCCCGCCAACCCGCCAAGTGCAACAAGAAGGCCAAATGCTCCCTCCGAGCGGAAGCAACGTACAAAATTTGGAAGGTATTTATTTCAACGACATTCAATTTGACATACTTTGCTGTTTTCTCTGGGAACCTTACCCCCGTTTTAAGATTATCACAAAATTAAGGGGCAGAAACTTTCGCTGGCAGAATGTTTCGCGAGAAGAAAAAATCGCGAAATTAAGGGCATAAACTTTCGCGAATGACGTTTTTTCCGGCAAATTTTGCAACAAAAACTTTCGCCATCGAGAAAAAAAGATGCATTTTCAAGTGAAAAAACTTTCGCGACTGAAGAAAAGTGAGAGGAAAAACACAGTTTTCTATTCATTTTGAGTACTACTTATAGTCACGGTGACAATTTACAAGCACTGCATGAGAATGATGCTTTACAACAAATTGACGCATTATTTAAAGTTAAGTGAAATGTGACTTTACATCTTTAACTTTACAATCAGAAATAAGATATTTAGTTTTACAGTATTTGTAAAGTTGCTAAAATATCAAAATGTAATTTACAATATTTGTAAAGTTGTTGCAACATCATCTTTTGAGTTTTGTAAAGTTTATGTAAAGTTGTTGTAAAGATGCAAGCCCATTTTCATGTTGTATAGATGCAAGCCCATTTTTTATTATTGCATGAATTAAATGTTTATCAAAGATGCTGCAAGATGTACAATGCCCATCAATAAAACCTTGAAGCACTTAGGCTATTTCCTGATAATCCGCCTTTCTAACCACGTGACATAACCCTATTGTGCTTGGGCTATCTGATACGTCCTGGTTTGGTTGAGGGGGGGGGGGGGAGTTGGTGTGCAAATAATGGCCCTAGGCATGTACTTTCTGAAAATGTAACATTAACGTAAAATTAGCTATCTTTTTGCTCAGGTCAGCATTTTCCTTTGTGTAGTCAAGAAAAGCAGTAAAATCGGCCAACATCAGGAAATTCGCGGTGAAATAAAATTTGGAGCACGATTTCCACCCAAACTTGATAATTATGATAGAATACATCAAATAACACTATCGTACGATAAGGTCGAAAAGAATTTGCGAAATGTTCAAATTATGCTACTTTTTCGCGATAATTGAGATTTGAGAATTTGTGATCCAGCATCAGTCCCAGAAAATTATCTCCATCCCCTTTATTTGTTTCAATATTTCGATGAAACTTTCTGAGAGGTTGCACAATTGGTAGTTGCAAAAAGTCAAGAAGTTTCATGGCCATGAAATTTTTCCTGACAGAGTTATTAAAAGATGTCTACTAGGGGGCAAATTCCCCCCCCCTCCAACCAAAATAGGGTTAAGCATGGAAAATCAGTGAGCTGATCAAGGAAATCATTTTACTAAAAAACAGGTAGCAGTGCAGGAGAAAGTGCTGGTTATCTTCCATAGATATCCACATTCACAAATTGGGCTGAAACCCCCCCCGCTTTCTACGGGCCTGCATAGATAATTGATCTTCAGTATTGATAACTGACAGGCTAGAATTTGAATGCAAGTGCTTTGAGCCACTTTCATGCGTTTACCTTCGCTTTAAATCGTATTCTTCATATTTAGACACTTATTGTTCTTTCCCTGGGGCATGCTACTAAGGTGTCTTTATTATACAGGCGCTGTTCAATCTTGACAAATTTGCACTTAATTCTTTGCACAGGCATAAAGGTTGCAGGACCTTCCCTTTCAAATAGTTTGGAGTACCACACCTGGAGAGGTTTGCCATAATATTCTCTGTACTCTTTCAATTCTAAATACCACGATACCCGTGCTATTACATGTTGAAGATTTTTGCCGTTAACCTTGGCAACATGAAGCATGAAGCTCTCAATGATACCTGGCCGTGGTGACAAATACATGCTCTCGGAATCTTGAATTTCCCCTTCAACACCTGGCCAAAAAGCGAATATTGTACTTGATCTTCTTGTTCTGGATTTCTTTGAACCATAAAGCTCACTTCCAATGTAGACATAGTCCATTGAGTGAAAAGAGACATAAGCCTGAAGTTCCGAGTTTGGATACAATACCTGATACATCTTAATTAGATTGTGCAGCTCATACTCAGAAAGTGTGTTTACTTTTGGTTTCTTCTTGTACATCATATATGATAAATCATTCCAAATTCCTTCGGCATAATTTATTCTCCTTGATGAAAGACGCATGATAGGATATAACGTAGCATATGCCATTTCGACAAGTGAGCCGCGATCTTTTCTATCAAGCAAAGAACTCACGTCTCCAGCAAGTTTATCATGAAACATAACAGGCAAGGAAACACTGTGACAAAATATGCCTCGCAAGAAACGCCTCATGAGTTGCTTTTCTATTGTCCTTTTGTTGGTTGGAAGTGATCCAAGAATACCGTTATAACATTCAAAACTAAAGAGCCAGAATGAATAAACTGGACCATAATCTATCAAGCACTCCTTAAGATGGCCATGCAAGTGCATGTTTGGTGTCACTCTTTCATTGCCATACAGCCTTTCAAAAGACCTGCAAAATCTCAGCAAGAGAAGATCTGCAAGTGTTATGTCCTCTTCAGTTATAACTCTGGAACAAAGCAGTCTACAAGCCAATACAAAATCACGCCATCCCTGTAAGTAGCTTTCTTGCAGTACATCTTTTAAAGCAAACAATGAAAACAAAAGAACCCAATTTTTCAACTCATCTGCAGTAAATTTGTTATACGCACTCAAAACTTTTGTGGGTAGTTTTCCAACATCACTTGCAGCCTCGATCTTTTCAAAATTTTCTTCTATCATAGAAAACTTTTGCTCGTCAAGGAGATCTTCTGATTTCCAAATATTTAAAATGTGTTTTGCAGTTCCTAAGAATAGGTTGTGCATGGGATCAATTATAGCCATTCTCACAGATGAAAAATATGTAAGATGAGATAAAACTGAATATCGTGTTCCGTATTCTCTTTCGAGAGCCTCTCTTTCACCTTTTGTTCTACATTGTCGGATCCTCCTCATTTCTTCAATGTGACCTTCATTTGAGCGTGGCTGCCACTTTTCCCTGTCAAATCCACTATAATCTTTTTTTCCAAATCCACCCGGAAACGTCTTCTTGCATTTGGAGCAGCCTTTTGATGCACTGTGACCTTAAAAGAAATCAGCTACATCATTTTTAGTTACTCAGCATTGATCTTTTTTTGAAAGATTTACATATTGATGTACAATACGGGAGATTTAGCATAGATTTTTCTACAATGGCATCAAGAGTCAAAGCCAAGGGTGGCGCCAGGTACATGATAAATTTTGCCTAATTAAGAGGCTCGTCTACATTTGAGGAATGCATTTTGTATTTCGCGTTGTAAATCGACCTACGCATTGCAAAGTATTTTTGACTGGTATCTTAATGGTGGTTCATACATTTAGCATGACAAAATAACAGAACAATGGCCAATTGGATACGTTTCTGAGATGGACCGATTTTTGGTCAGTTTGTATGTATGTGTGTGTGTAAGCTTACTACATAAATAAACTACTCAGAATATTGTCTACTAATGTCAAATTTGGCTTCTTATCGTATTAACCCTTAAGATCCTTACCTAAGAATCCACATAGTTTTCTACAAGCAGGAACATCACACCCGACACACAATAATGCTACTCTGATCTTTTGCTTCTCAGCACAACCATAACATTCAAGCATAAATCCATCATACCAGCTTTCTTGCAATTCTTTCACTAGAGGTTCTAGAAACGTATTTGTAGCAGGTTCATGTTTCATGTGAGGAATTATTCCAACAAGAATAACATTCTTCTCTTTGAATCTTTCTGTTCTAGGAAGATTAAGGCAAACAGCGTATATTGCTCCAATTGAATAGCTCGCGTGTTTGTAAGGATTGAACCAATCCAAATTAAGCATGATACCAATGTTTTTGTTTGTGTCAGAGAAAAATTCCCGAAATTCTTTCCACACAGATCCATCGTATATATCTTCGTAAATTCCGTCCGGCAAGTTTCTTTCGTGCCAGGACTGACACAAGTTTTGAAATTCTTCACGTTTTGTAAGTTGCTCCAAACTGTCTTTCAAAGATTTATAACAATATATTTTAAATGGAACAAGTGTCCTTGTTCCACTTGGTGATTTTGCAACCTTGAGGAGGTCTGCTCCGCATTCCTTTCTTAGATGTGCTAATCGATGGTCTTCAAATTCAATAAAGTTGCATTTTCGAGAATATCTAATCCCTCTATTAACATAATAGCATTTGTCTAATTCATATAGTTTGAAGCACCGTGGACAAACAGCATACTTCTTGAAATTGTCTTTTGACCGCATACCTAAACTCAGTAAAAGACCATCAACTGTTTTTGGAAGATTCCTTGCCAGTGGTTCTAAAAAATCACATCGACTGGCAATGACAAAGAAAAAGTTTCCTAGAAATGTTAATAAGCTGCCTATAGCAGTATCAGGAATTACGTTTTTCATTTGCCATAATGCGATGAAAATGCAGAGCCATCTTAATAGAACAGATCCTATGGAGTCAGCATTGAGACGAACTGCATCATTCTCCTCTTCAAGATCATTCTCGATTTCTCTGACTTCCTCTTCATCAATCCAAACAATTTCTTCATCTGAATAATCGTCATCAGAATTTGTTCCGATGTCATCATTTTCAAAGAATGCTCTTTTATCGCTGTCATTCAAGTTTGGAATATGACGATGTACTCTCCTTGTCTTTCCTTGTTCGTTGTGTAAGAATGAAAGATCTACTTCATCATCGCTGTCGTTAGAAATTACGTTGGGATCACTGTTACCTGAAGGGTCAAAAAGAAGCTCTTGATCCGAATCGCTGTCGCGTTGCTCTTCTTGTTGACAACTGTAAGTTTTTCTCTCTGCATCATAATAGTTTGCTAAATGTCTTGCCATATATTTTCGGTTGAAGGTTTGTTTACAGCCATAACAATACTTTCTCTTTGATGCACTGTTTAGAAAATTTTTAAAAGCTTAATATATGAAGACTAAATTCAAAAGAGCACTAACGCCTGACAAGAGGTAGCAGAGCTGATAATTTTGGGCTTTGTCTTTTGTTGGGAGAATGCTTTTGGGCACAAAAAAATATTACTGGAACTCTATCAAATTATCGAAGGCAAGATGTAAGCTGAAAGTGAATGACCTTATACAGAATTTAATAGAATGCTGGTCTATAAATAGTGCGTTATGTATCATAATCTCGAAGCTTGCACCAACAAAACATTGCCGAAGACATCAAGCGTGCAAAAGTTTTCTCCATTGTCCTATTTAAAAACCGCACCATTTTGCTCAGGTCATTCACTTTAACAATAGCGATTCAGTAGGTAGCTAGAGAAAATCATTCCATTGTAATTTTGAGACATATCTTGATTTCCTCCTCCCATATCCTCCCCCCCCCCCTCAAAGGAAGAATGGTTGCTGTGCTCCCCAGCTTAGGGCTCGAATCTTTGCAAAACTTTGAAATAAAATGTGTCTTCTTACACCAAGGGCGGTACAGTATCAATGTATTTAGATTAGTTTGATTTTGATTTATTATTAATAGAACATAATAATGAAATGTGTAACATGTTATTGCCTAATTCTTTCAACTGAAAAGATCAAAGGAAATTTTAGCGCACTTGCCATGATTCAAGAAATTACATCGCTTCTAAGTTTTTTGAAAGGATGTATCAGATGAAGTATCAGAAGCTTTGACAAGGATTAAATGCACCATAACTTCTTAGGTTGGAAAAAGTCAAAATGGAGCAACGCAACAAAGACTCAGGTTTCAAAGATCTAACAGATGGTAGCAACATGATTCAGCAATTTGACGATGTCATAACGTTGAAACTAGCAGAAATTTTAAGAATGCTATAACTCTAAAAATAACAGAGATATCATAAATATGCTCTTTCTGGAATTATGGCGAATGACCTAAAGTCCTTTTGACCCATTTGGTTGAGAAATTAGGCAATAGTGGGAGAGAAGTTGATCAGGATTCATTTGCAAGTTACATTTAAGTTACATTAACTTGCCCATTCACACTTACAAGTTAAACCGGCTTAAAACTAGACCAGGTTATCGACTGGAGCCTTCTGATTAGTCAAATCAATAGATTGAAAGCATTTGATTGATTAAAGTTCAGCTTGGTTTAAATAAAGCTGGTTTAACAGTGTCGATATGAATGCGGTTTGATACCTCAGATATATGTGAATCTGCAATAAAAAAGAGTGGCCAATCACTCTTTTTATATCATTTTTGCAAGAACAAATGATCAAGCAGAAAAGTCTCAAAGAAACTGCACATGTCTAGTCCCGTTATTCTTGATGCTTTATTCAAGATGAAATTCAGGAAGAGTACATAGTTGCATCTCCATGAAGCTTAATGATGGCCGACTGGTTGGTTCCATGCATAAGCATTTTTCTGCAAGTTGTGTGAGTTTGGCAAGTGAACCACAATGCGCCATTTTTTCCACAGAATTTTGCAAGATATAGCCAACACTAAATATGTCGCTGTATACACTTGGTGCGCACAGCTGCTTATTCACTTCCGGGGCAACCCAAGGACATTGTGTTTGCTCTCTCATTGCTTTCTTCTTTTTTGATTCATGAATGAGGCATGCTCGTCCAAAATCAATTATAACAGCTGAAATATCAGGAAACCGAACGAGCACATTATTTGATTTCAAGTCGTTGTGTAGCAAGCCAGTGGAATGCAATGAAAGCAATGTTTTGCACAGCGATTGACTAAATTTTAGGAACTTAGACAATGTAAAATTATATTTGATATCTTTTGCTAGTACTCTGTTTAATGCTGTCGGCTCTGAGTTTACACCCACAAAAGTAGTTACAATTTTGTCAAGAACTCCTTGGCTGTCATCGAAAATAGCACCGAGAAGAAACTGAACATTTTCTAGCTTTGAAAGTCGCATATAGTTCAGAATCTTCAGCTCCCTATAAAATGACTTGACTACATCAGCATTGCTTTTATCAATGGGGCATTTGACAGCAACCATTGAATCGTTCACTCTATCAGATCGGGACAATTTTCCCATATACACAATACCATACGATCCTCTTCCAACCTCTTTGAGGATAGTCAGGTTTTTAGGATTTATTCTTGTTTTTTGCTCAATTTCCCCATTTGTTACGTAAAGTTTTGGCGTTGCAATTTTAGAAATTTTCAGGAAAAGTTGATCTCGTTCTCTTTTGATGAACAGGATTTCGTTTCTTTCAATGCATTCATCTTTGAAGCTGCTTGGGTTATCTATTGCTGTCTGTTCGTTTTTACCCTCCGCTGCAACAATACCATATTGTCTGCCGTCTTCTTCCTTGTCATTGGTTGTCCGAATAGGTTTTCCATCTAAAATGTACAAATCTTGGTTTTCTTCATTCAAGGGATCATTCCTATCTACCTCGAAAACTTGCCTTTCTAGAGGAGGTATTTTTGTCATTCGTATATTACCATAGCAATTATAGCGTTTACCGTCAGGAGCAGTTTCTTTGCAATTTTTGACAATTGGTGGTGGGTAGCGTCTTCTTATGGCTTTTCCTAATGCTACCGCAGTTATGTCATTCCTTTTCAGTGCCAATTGGCAGTTTTCAAGAAGTTCAGTTGCCCGGACTTTGCTTGGAGGGTCGTAGGTTGTATTATCCATTATCCTACAATTGATTGAGATTCATACTTTCACCAAATGATCTTTTCTTTTAAATCATATTTATTGAAATGATGAAGCTACATCTACGAGTAATGTTACATCCAAGTGGTGAAGAAGTGTGTTTCCTCTCTAATCTTTGCAGCTTTCTTGTTGCATCATTGTCAAAGTTGTTAAAAGATTAAATTCAAATCTTGTTGCGGGCAGATGCAATATCACTTTCAAAGCAAGATCTTCAACTTCGTTGTCATATGACAAAAGGCCCTGGGTACGAGGTTGCAAGATCTTAAAACAATAAATCTTAGCTTGCAAAATTCTTACCAGTCTCCAATCAGCTTTGTTCGTTCACTTGTGACTTTATTTGAGTCTCTCTTTCTGAGGGTTAGAATGGTGGGGTGTGATACAATTTAATTGTTAAGGGTCATCCAAAAATCCATTTCGTCACGGATTGCGGAATTTAGCCGCCAACTTCAGATACCCCCTCCCCCCTCCTCTTAACAGACATGTAAAATTTGGTGTTAAACTATCTCGCTGACTGCTTCATCGCGATCGTTAGAAACCTTCAATTGTTAACAAGGAGAACCTCTTCTCAGGCCGTTTCTGTCTCTGTTTGACGTTATCCAGCGTTGAAACTTTGCAAAATATGACTGAAATCATTGTTAGGTTCCATTCCATCACGCTTAACGAATCAGTAACAATCTCTCCCCCCCCCCCCGTAACGACCAAATTCCGCTATCCGTGATGAAATGGATTTTTGGACGGCCCCTATAAAATCAAACAGTATTTCTACAGAAAGTTCTTGACTTATTTTCAAGATCGACTTCTGTTCAACGTCTGATTTTGATGTCTGAGGCAACCGGTGATTTTGATTTTCTCGCTCCATAAATCAGCTACGAGCAGTGCCTATTTTAAGCTGAATTTACAAGACCACAATCTGAAGTAACTGTCAGCCGAGATTTCTTTCAGGAAGAACTGTTAAGACCAAGCTCTTCTAAGCTGGGTACTCTCTGAGCTTTTCGGTGCAAAAGCCCTGATAATATTATCTAAAACCTAAGATGATACTCACTGGCCAGGCCGTGCTCCAAGAGAAAACCAATCTAAATCACAGCGAAAAATATCAACATTTTATGAGAAATTTCTCCGTGGAAACTTAGAGGAAAGGCACAATTTCCTATGCTTTCTGATGTAAGAAACGGAAACTTCCCTTTCCTCAGAGTTTTTCCAAGGTTTTTCAGAGAAAATTTCTAGTTTCTGCCAAGTTTTTTTTGCAGCACCGTCGGAAATTTAAGGGTATTATGCAGTGAATCGGTGCCAATCCATATAAGAAATCTACAGTTGCTCATGACCGAAATTTATAAAACAAAATGCGAGAATCTGCCGTTTAGAGAAGCAACGGATCCTAACTGATGGGGGCCTTTCCTGGAAAAATTTTCAAAAAATATAAATAGGATTTCAATTTTATGAGGATATGAAATATCTTTGAACTGCATCATTCCAAACGTGATGTCTTGCTTGATAAAGTTTTATAACTTTTCGAATGTAGGTAAGTTAACTTTGATTCTTCACTTCCACGATCTTAGCTTTCACAGCCTTTTCACTTACAAAGGTGAGCAAACGTCAACAAAACAAGTTGTTGAGGGGCCCCTGGGCCTCCCGCTTCCGACTGGCCAGCTGCCAAAAGATAATCATCACCATAAATGCTAAGACGTTGCTTTAAGAGCAATGGACAGAGAACAGTCGAGGGAATGGATTACCGCCAGATGCTTTCTTGGATATGCTCTGAGAAGCCATGTCAAAGCTGCTATATGAACAAAATCGGCGATTTCTTTTCGATTTGATCTAATTCCGATTCCGTAGAAGATTCGAAACGTCCTTTCCACACCCTTTCCACATTCTTTAATTGTTCAAAAGGTAATTCCAACGACCTTATTCATAAACTGTTTTCTTAATGTTCACAAGTTTTTGCGTTGGTTTCGATGTCCGTCAAATGTCTATGCACGCTTTACCAACAGAAATACACTGGACTGTTGAAAAAGGGACATGGAAAGTTTTAGAGGTATCAAGACCACACATTCAAATTTCAAGACCACAGTTCCAATGTTCAAGACCCAAGACCACACTAAAATAGGCACTGGCTACGAGTTGTCATATTTATTCAAACTTGGCACCAAGCTTTTAGTTAACCTCTTCTTTTCAAAAGTTTAGAAAGCGAGAATATTAGATTGACGCTTCCCTCACAGTAACTAATCAACGCTACACATATGTCCTTGGGATACCCTGCAAGAATGTAAGAATTTACGCGACCGCTTACTTTTTCTTACATTTTTTGACACCCTCTTTGCTGGTTACCCCCTTTCACGGGGGGCTTTCAGCTAAATTTCGGGTAGGGGTGTGCCACCCACAGTTTCAAAATGGCACCGTTGGCTAGACCAATTTTTGTGAAAATGATACCCTTGGCTAGACTATTTTCTACATCAAAAGTGCCATGAGTTGGTTTTTTCTAGACAAAACTTGCCAAATTTTCTCTGACCAAAACAAAAAAGTGGGTTTCTGTACAGGAATTACCAAAAAAGGGGCATTCCTTTGGCTAAAATTGCCCAAAAAGCATACCCTTGCCCAGACTAAAATCGACTGATATTGCCAAAAAGTATACCCCAGAAGTCCGAATAAGTATACCCTCGCGGGCAGCACATCCCCAAGTACCTCTACTATGAGAGACCCCCCTCCCCCTCGGTGCCCAACTTCTGATTGATCCGCTCCTGGTGTTTGTCACACACATCAAAAGATATCTTTGTAAAAATTATGTTTGTAAATATATAGCAAAATAGCAAATATGTTTGTAGTTGACAACTGTCTGGGATAACGCAGACCAATGTCCAGGATTTCATTCCTCCTTTTTGAACGAAATATGTTACATTTTTGAGAAAATGTTGACAGTTTGGGAATCCTGTGCACATTGCTATCATATAACTTGCTTTTAAGAACTTCTTAGATGCCCTGGCAAATATTTTTAGGGAAGAAGGTTTCCAGAAAAGAGAAAAACTGATATGAAAGTCCGATATTGTCCAGGATTTCGTTCGCTGCTGTCCAAGATGGCGGTGGTCAATGCTTCAGGTTCTTCTTTACCTTTAAAGACATAGAGCAGTTGAAAGTGGTTTTTTCGGTGCAACACATGTACAGAAGATTTGTCCACATAAAGATGCCTTCAATAGCTTTATGACTTTTATGTTAGCAAATCTCCTCATCTGTCGAACAAAATAAAGCCTTAGAATTCACTAATTAGCTGTGAACAGAAAAATCTGTTTTTGGCACTAAACGAAGATATTTTCCAGGAAATATCTAGATAACAATAGTAGAGGTATCAAATGAATAACGAGATTTGTACCTTTCACCATGACCTCTCGCATTTCTTCCGTCCTGAAAATGACAGGAAATGAAATGGGTTCAAGTCTAGATGTATACAAAATCATTCTGATTCATTGCGCTGGAAAATCAACAATTGACGTAGGTAGCTGATTATAGAGAAGAATGAAAAATTTTTGAATGATGAAATGTAATATGTATCATGATTATTTTTATGGTATAAATGAATGACCACTTACCTCCTTCACTTTTTCCTGTTTGCTGGCATCCATCACGTCACCAAGATAAAATAAGGAACTATCTTGGTGTCACTTATCACTCAAATTAACCATACCAAAACAGCATGGCGATTGATGATTGCAACGGTTAAGGCACAATCGAACGGCCAGGCATATTCAAATACCAGCGAACATTCGAATCGAGTCGAATCACCACCAATGAGATCGAATCTCTTTCATGGTTGCTGCGGGGGCACCAAGGTAGCTGGGGGGAGATGGCGATCAAAAGTTTGGACTCCCTGTTCAGTGTTCTCAAGTTTTGGCGCGCAATACTCAACCTCCTCGCTTGCCATTCTCAAAGAAGCAAGTCAAATCAAGTTGGCAGGAAAGTCCAGCCGAGTGGCCACTGTTTTATTCATCGTTGAAGGTAATATTGAAGTGAAATTGTAAGATTCGTTTACTCTCGGTACTCTTTGTAAGGTTGTATTTGTCTTAAAATTCCTGCCAAGTTTTTGTTTGCTTTGCATGAGGCCTCCCACTATTTTAGCCCTGTTTCTTGGGGCTTGTGTGACTCACAGAATTTCTCTCAAAATGGTTATTTTCAAGCTTTTAAGTAGGCCATATCAGCAGATCTATGGTTTTTAATGTAAATGCTATTTGAACATGAAATGTTATTTTTCACAACGGAACAAACAAAAAAATTCAGCTGCAGTTGATAAAATAAAAAAGCAGGGGCGCGAGATTTCAAAGAACTCACGTGAAACTGTGGACTTCCCTTCAGCAAAGAATTGTCATAGACACATTGTGAGAACCATTCAACTCATTGAACCAAAAACTGAACTCTCTCCAATATCAAAGTGACTTCCATAAAAGCGTAAAAGTTTCTAACAATTTTCTAGAAGAGACAATTTTTTATGTGCATGTCTCTTTAAACTAGAATGCAATTCACAGGTGAAACAGCAATACAACTTCCATTCATATAAAAAGGAACATTCTGGAATCAAGCCCTTCAAGTAGCCGCTTTGCTCTTTCCTTGCAGGCATCTTGTTGTAACAATGGTGGATTCCGATCAAAGACTTGGATTTTCAGTGACTGCCAGTGCCATCACCGATGGTGAGTGTATTTAGGGAATGCAATGCAATGACTACATAAAAAGAAATTTCAAATGTAAATCTATGCAAACAATTGAGGACTGAGAATTTGAGACAATATTCTATGCAAGGAATGACAAAGAACCAGTTATAGAAGTGTAAACAAAACTTACAAGAATCAAACAATGACAGTAAACAGGAGAACAAATCATTACCAGTAATTTTGAAATTTGGGAACATAGCAAACAGCAATCAAAATGCAAAACAAATCAAATTGTTGTAAAAAAATAAAAAAAAGTTAAATTTCTGTGCACTGCACTTGTACACCTAGAAACAATAGGAAACAATAAAAGACAATAAGCCAACAATAGGAAACAATAAAAAACAATATGCCAGGGACCTTGTGCACCCCACCTGTGCTGTGCGCATTTGTTTCTTTCCATACTGGATAGCATGTATGTTTACTGGGCATCTCAAAAAGTTCTTGTTAATTAATTCCTTGGAAGAAAAGTCTGCAGCAGAAGCATAAGAGAAGCTTAGCCTGGTTCCCTGCGTCAACTTCGACCACGTTCATTTGAGGGTACTGGGTGCCAGAGAAGCGATTTGTGGATGCCTGGACAAAAACCAGCCAAACTTCTCAAACTTCTCAGCCTTATTTGGAAAACAGGCTACACGTAGTTCTATTGGCGAGCAAGATTTAAGGCTGCATTCACATTAAAGGCTTGTTTTTGCATGCATGCCTTTGCTTGCGTAAACGCGCTTTTGTTTGCGTTTTCCCCTTCAGATTGGTATGTCCCTTGGATACCATATTGCAGGTCACTTTTGACTTCTGAAATGAAAAGCTCACAATAGATCTCGCTTGCATGTGCGTGTAAGTAATCTGCTTGCTAACCAACAAATTTTTTCGCATGAGCCAGCTTCTTTCCGTATTCAAATATTTTGCAGTCTGGACACTCCAAGGGATTAGCATGGCGGATTTCTGCACGAGCGTTTACCCCGGCAGGATTCAAAAGAAAGTGAATTTCCCGGCAGATGACAAAAGATGTATGGGCCATAGTTATGGTACATGGTTACGTTTTTGTCCAGACGTTATTTTGGACCGCTTCCGTGGAGCCCAGTCCCCCAGTCCAAAATGACGTCAGGGAACCAGACTGAGAGAAGCTTAAGTGGATGTCCACCATGGTATTGGAAATTGAAGCTAATAAGTCACCATTTCTCGAATAAATATTTGTCAGGCTAATTTATTCCTTTCCAGCCCCATGCACATTAAATACCCTGGGCAGGATGCATAATGTCTTGCTCAATTCTTACCCTGACCATACCCATATATACATGTGAAGGTAATTAAGACAGGTGTCAAATCAAATCCCTCTACTTTCTTGTCGTTCATGGTTTCAAGTCAGTTAGGGCTTGCACATAAATTTGATCTTGTCAAATCAATAATGAACGCAAATCTTATTCTATCTTGCAAAAGGGCATTTTCTGACTTTCTAGAGGGTGTGGTTCTAAAGATTTTCCTGAGGCAAGCCCCCAAACCCCCATCTTTTACTTGCTCTGTTCTACTGTCCACCCTACAATTTGGTGGCTGGCGATGCCCTTGTGTAGAACAACATCCTTTTTGCTGTTTTTTGATAGACCAAATATCATTGGAAAAATTCACTGTTTTCTGAGGAGATTGGTTTCTTAAAATGGCAACTTGCTGCTCAATAGAGCGAAAAGCTGAGTTACCTTAAAGAGTCATATGTTTTATCTTCTTCTTACAACCTAATTTTTTGTTTCAGACCTAGAGAATTCTAATATGGAACATTCACCATTTGCCATCAATCAAAAGTCAATTTTAGATGAAGCAAACGAAACTATCAGCCAAGTGCAATGTTTGCTCTCAACCCCAAGGCCTGATATTGCTTCACAGGCCAATTCACAGATGCAGACATTGTTCCATGTTCCTATGATGTCTGCCATCAGAAGCAATGGTATATATGTTTGCATCATTAACAATTTCTGGAAATCTTAGGCTGCGTTTACACGGGGCCACTCGAATACTTAGCTGGCCGAATATTTGGCCTTTTAGCTGTACAGTGCAAATATTTGGTCTGTATGGCTTCGTGTTTACACGAGGCCGGCCATCTTTTATGGGCATGCGCATTGTCTTATTACTAGCAATATGGCGCCAGTTTCTCTGAGGACCATATTTCATTGGCCTCCTATTCAAATAATTCCATCCTCGATTGTGGTACCATGCAAATTTTTGTTCGCTTAGAGCGTTTACACGAGGCCGCTCACAAATTTGACCGGCTTAGTTCGCAAGAAGGCCACTTCCCTAGAGGTGACCGAGTGAAGGTCCGCTAAGCATCCAAATATTCGGCCGGTTAGGCAGGTCTCGTGTAAACGGGAAGGCTTAGTGACCAAATATTTGGCCGGCCAAACATTTGGCCAGCCCCGTGTATACGCAGCCTTAGCTTGATATTCTACAGCAGCACAGACCTTGCAATCATCAACATACATAGGCATAGGAGACACATGGGCTGGGGGGCTGCAGCCTCCCCCCTGATGATGGAAAAATTTGCAAGAATCAGCCATAAACAATGGATATTTTATCGGGCAGCCCCCTTAATTTCATTTACCCTGCATGTCATATATATACTTCAATGATTGTTAAGCATTTTCAAGAATTCTATACAGTCTGATAAAAATTCTTGAGTTATATGTGTGGAGGCTGTATATACATTTTTTTAAACAGGAATGGATGTTTTCGCTGTTCATCAAGTGATGTTAGAGCTTTTATCACTATAATTGTGCACATTCAAAAATTCGACAAAATGTAGCAAAATATTTGTTCAATTCACATTCTTTTCAGGATAGCTTAATGGTCTATTCAAAGAAACTAAAAAGAATTCTTAGGTGAGAAAACCATGTCACTGTGCACAACGCTTGTACTGTTCAGGGCATTCTTAAAGGATTTTCAAGACTTCTTTACATTCTGATAAAAATCCTTGAGGGATATGAAAAAACGTAGTACACAAGTTGAAGAAGGGTTACACTCTCAAGCAATTGACAATTTGTTGAGAATTCATAGGGAAGAATACAGTTTTAACCAGCACTAGTTGAAAACTAATCATCAGGGATCATTATGGAGTTTTTGCATCAAGCCAAGCTAAATTCCTCTTTTGGAGACCTATTCTTTGTGTTCTTAGTTTTCTTTGTGCTAGTTCTACTTTAACTTCTTTTGCAGTAAATTGTCCTGGTGATGGCTCCACATCAAGGCAAGCAAAGAAGAACAAAAATCTGCATAATTTGAGCAATGAAGATAATCAGTGTAAGATTTTAAGTGTTAACAATATTTAATGTGTATACACAATTGACTCAGCCTCAAGATAAGGGAAGAGCTGGCTTTGAAACTATGAAATGAATGCAGACTGAAAATTGAGTTTACAAGTGCTTAAATATATCCTGGATCATTTGAGAAAAGATCCAAAAAGTTAATTTCGACAAACGATTTGTGATACAGAATTAGAAAAAAAGCCTTCAATAACAAACTCTTTATAATAAACTCTCAAGCATGATAGACACTGTATAAACACACAATAGCCACTGAAAGGAAGCTGCTAACTCTTGCAAAAAATGGAACAAACAAATCAACCTGTAACCAGGGAGAAAACTGTTAATTTCTCCAAGGTAAACAACAAAACTTGAAACCCTGACAGGAGAGATATTAAGTTACGATCTGCAAAACAGAGCATAGTGAATTACGAAAAATGCACTTCATTGCACATTCCTTAGTTTAGTTCTTGCAAATCATGTGTCATGTTGTCATGTGTCAATAACACCCAAGCCAATAATCACATCAAAAAGTCAAAAGTCTTTGGCGCCAAATCAAAACAGTTGTAATGAGAAAACAAGGTCATCTTCCCTTCAGTAATTTTGCCCTTGACTAATGAATTTGCAAAGGCTGAAAAGAGAGAATCTAAAACTTCATCTACTTTGACAAGACAACATGAAAAAACGATGATACATGCTTACCATAAATGAACATGACTTTAAGGAGAGTTACTAGGAAGGATTTAAGGAGAGTAGTTTGAATGACTCATTCTCACTTGAAATTAACAATATTGACATAACGTTTATCCTACTTTTCTCATGAATCAAATGTGGTATCGTTACTTGAGCCATTGCTTGTGTGAACAAAATCATGGTAGCATTTAAGCACTCACATGCAACTTCTCCCAGGAAAGACCTGGATCCTAATATTTTATATATGCCCCATCTACATCTTGAAGTTGGTCCCACACTCATTAGTACTCAGTCAATGAGTATATATTTACCAATCGCAGGCTCACTTTCCTTTTTTGCCAGGCCATCCTGGCTTTACAAAGAATTCACTACCATTTCTAGTATGAACTCTGAAGATTATAAACAGGTTTCTTTAACTCCCCATCACTTTGTTAATAATGTGCTTTTTATCTTTAAGGTAGCAGTTAACCCTTAGGATTTGGGAATTTTTGAATTTTGTGTCAAATTTTGGAATTGGTGTAATGTTGTAGTAAATTTATTCCTCTTTTCGATAGAATAGCCCCCAAGCCTACAAAGACGCTGAAATCTTCTAGAATTTAAGATTAATATGAAGAGGTCATAAAATTTCCCTTAGCAACCAGCTGTTTTTGTGGTTGCTAGGGGCTTTTCCAAACATTTTGTGCAGGAATTATCCAAAATTCCCCCTTTTCATGCTCCTGGGTTCCGTTCCTCCTATTACAATCACATGACTAATCCTTCTGGGCAACAACAACACCGCAAAATGGTGTTTTGTGTTGCAAAGATGGAGAGCAGCGATGAAGTCGATGAAGAAGGAAAGACCACACGTTACACGAAATTTAGGAGTATTAAGAGAAAGAAAAGGAAAGGTTTTCATGGCAAAAAGAGGTGGGAAGTAGATAGAGAACAAGCTGAAATAGTAGAGGACACACAGAATGGAGTTTCAGGTGCTGTAACAGCAAGGCCTATTATGAACTTCAGTCATACTCCACCTCAACACAGGCCAGCAGTTCAAGCAAACAAAGAAGGACAAACTCAGGATTCAAAACAAAGTAAATCTGCACAGAAGCTTTCTAACAGCCCTTTTGAGAATGTCACAAGTTTGTCAAGGAAGGTCAAAGATGCTACAGCATCGTTTCCACTGGCAAACACAGCAAAAGGCTTCAAGATCCAAGATGCCAAAGAGTTATCAATTGGCATAGAAAGTGCAGCTGTCTGTTCTGCTTGCAAAACTGGAACTTTAACTCTTATGCAGCATGATAGAGAGAGAGTTGGACTTGCAGAAAAGCTATCATTGAAATGCAGGGAATGTGGAAAGGAAACATTTTTTCCAACTAGCTCTAAGACAGGGGGTATAGGTGGTGGAGCATTCAAAGTCAATCGTCAATCGGTGATGGCTACACAGACCTGGGGTAGATCTGGTTTAGAATATTTTTGTGCCATGATGGATCTACCCCCACCAGTTACAAAGAAGCCATACAATGACCACATGAAGAAGATAGAGAAGGAAGCAGTAGAGTATGCAGAAAAAGTGATGAATGAAGCCGCTTTGCGGTTACAGCAGTTCTTACATGAAGAAGAACCTGAAATGCTGCATGAAGATGGAAATGGAAAATTGATTGGAGATGTTGCTGTGACAGTGGATGGCACATGGCAGAAGAGAGGGCATTCATCTAAGATTGGAGTAGTTTTTGTTATTGCAGTTGACACTGGAGAAGTCTTAGACTATGAAATCAAGTCCCTTGTGTGCTATCAGTGTAGAGCCCACAAGAAGACAGAAAATAATCATGCTGAATATGATGAATGGTTGAAGTCCCATGAGAAGGATTGCATGATTAACCATAATGGTTCATCTGAATCCATGGAAACTGAGGGTGCCATAAGCATTTTTAGAAGGAGCATAGAGAAAAGGGGGTTGCAGTACACCATCTTTGTTGGAGATGGTGACAGCAGTTGCTATGGAAAAGTAAAGGAAGCCATGAGTGAAATTTATGACATGCAGAAAGAAGAATGTGTTGGGCACATACAAAAAAGGATGGGTACTGCTTTGAGAAAGTTTGTCGCTGACAACAAAGGCCAAAAGTTGATGGATGGAAAGCCAGTTGGCGGCAAAGGGAGATTAACAAAGGAGAAAATTGACAAAATACAGAACTATTATGGAATGGCCATTCGTAATAATCCTGAAGATCTAGCAAAAATGCAAAATGATATATGGGCCATATTTCACCACATGATTAAGGCAGACCATACCCCATTACAAGAGCAACATAAGTATTGCCCAAAGAATTCCAATAGCTGGTGTAAGTACTGGAAAGATCACTTCAATGACACCAATGACTACATCGAAGATAATCGTCTGCCACAAGTGTTTCAAACAGCTCTGAGAAGGCTTTTTGAAAGACTTACTGACAGTTCCTTGCTAAGCAGGTGCCTCAAAGGGCTCACGCAAAACCAAAATGAGTCAATCAATGGTATGTTATGGAGAAAATGTCCAAAAACACAGTTCTGTGGAAAGCGACGAGTCAATATTGCTGTTTCACAGACAGTTGCCTTGTTCAACATTGGGGCTGGCAGTGATGCTGTGTTGCTGAAATCATGTGGAGTCTCTCCAGGGAAAAATACAGTGAAGGCCTTGCATAAAAAGGACAAGAAGCGTTTGTACCATGCTGCCAAGAAAACTTCTGCTAAATATTGCAAACAGCGTCAGACTCTAAGAGCTCAGAAAAAGGCAAAGGCAGACAAAGATTCATACTCCAGTGGTGCTTTTGGAGTTAGTACAAAGCGTGAAATTCCAAGAAAAAAGATCATTTTTGAAGTAAAGAAACAAAAAACAGTTCCAAAGCCCCATGCACAACAGTACACCAAGTCAACCTATCTCCAAGAAAATAGTGACATAAAAGTGCAATTTGTTGTTCCACAACAAGAAACAATTGAAATACCATACAAAAGGAAGAAACAATAAATAGACTTAACTAATTAGCATTAAAAATAGTTGAGACATATGGTTATGAGCTGTAAAGTTATGTTTGTGATTTACAATTGGATGGAAGCTCAGTGTAAACCAATTTCTCAACTTTGAAGCTGTTTTTCTCAAAATGATGTTTTGGCCAACCATGATAGCAAAAACCATTGCCAATTTGACACAATGAGTGAGATCTTGATGAGATTTTCACAAAAGATGCCTCAAATGTTGATCTATGCAATGAATTAACAAATTTTGAAAATTTTTCAAGACGCGCCCGGTTGCCATGGAAACCTTACTTTGGTGATGGTTGCTCCGTTTGCAATGAAATTTCACAAAATTGATAATTCATTGCATAGATCATCATAAAACACACTTTTGGTGAAAATTTCAGCCAAATATCTCACACTGGGACAGAATTAATGGCATTTTTGTCAAAATTTTCTGTAACAATAGCGACCGTTTCCATGGAAACGATTGTTTGTAGAAAAAATTTTTCCCCAAAATACTAATTAGATCTACCATGCCAAGTTTTCCTGAAAATTTGATGGATTTGCTTTGCAAGGAATTGTAGTAATTTGCAAGTAAAGATTTTTGCTTCTAAGGGTTAACTGCTACCTTAAACAAGTGCCTAATATCTTCCAGTATATCAAGAAGCCACTTCTCGATACGCACCCATGAGACTTGACTTTGACATGGAAGCATCACATGACAAGGATAATGATGGTAAGCCCTTTAGCCAATCAATTTTGAAACTTGATTAATCAATGATTTTCCACCGCGGATTTGTAATTAAAGTTGCAGGCATGGTACTGTATGATTAATGACATGAAATGTTGCATTATCCAACTTTACAAGCATTTTCATTTTGTGCTGTTAATGTTTTCTCATTTTGCTTCCTGCTCATAATTACAGATTAAAGAAATTACACTGAAAATATGTTATTATTTGACAGTGATGTGTGACAAGCACCGTTTTTAAAATCATTGACATAATAGAGTCCTCATCCTACATTTCAAAGAAGACACAGGTGTGGATGGCTTAGGTATTTTGAAAATTGTATTCTCCTTTACATTGAGCTGATTTTTTTGCAATTATGTGTCTATGTGTAATTGATCTTTTTATTACAAAAGGTCTTTTAATGGCACTCCTGAAGTCTCAGAGGGAGTTAATTGCAGCTCATAAGGAAACTCAAAAGAAACTAGATGATGCTATTTTGTCAAAAAAAGCAGCAACTCTTGATAAGCAGTTGCATGTCCCAAATGAAGTAAGGGTATGTTTCCTTTGGTATTTTATCAAACATACTGTATATATATGTATATGACATGTCCCGTGTTTGAAAAATGTTGCAAGTGGCTCTGGGTGAATTTTGTTTGTGGTAACTTAGTTTTGTTCACTTGCATGGAAGAGACCTCAAATTTAACAGTTTGATATGCTCATTGATAAATATTTCCATTACTGACTTGCATAAGGCTCAGCAAGACTGCAAGATGTCCTAAGTCATATGATATACAGTATATGAAAGCTAGCAAATTAGAATTATGTTGATCTAGATTTCCCAATGTTTCATTGCAGACTAATCGTATTCCACATTGGGAAGATTTCGGAGTTTCTGAAATGCCTGTAAACTTTTGACTGTGGCTCATTTTGAACTACCATTCTAGACAAGGATTGTGAAAAATATTTTAGAGCTGAACTGGAGAGGAATATTTGACATTGCCTTTACAACTATGCTGGTTCCTGAGCTGCATTAATTTGCAATGAAATGACAGTTGCATGGCCAAAGACATCACTGGTCTTTATAAATTTCAGGACTACCGTGCAGATGTTGCTTCTCCATAGCCATTTTTATATCATATTTTGAATGCATAATAGAAATCCATGAAGTTGTTGTATCTGTATATATGTCACATTTGTAGCTTTGGCTGCATTGTTTTTCACAGTAAAGATATATCTATTTCAGAACTATGTTCGAGATGGATACAAGGAAGCTGTTTGCGGTGACCTAAATGCATGGTCAGTTGAAGGTGGAAAAAGGTAATTGTTGGTTGTTTCATATCAAATGTTATAGTGGTGGACAAAATGCTACACTGCAACCAAATTTCAATTCCTAATTTCTTTGTTCATTGCCTTTGTATTCTCAAATTGAAAAAATGCTTTGGTTGAACAAAGACTTGAATTATTACAGCTTTCCATTCCAGACTTTTGTTTTCTCAAATTTATATCAAGAGGCAAATCTCCAACATCAAATTTTGATACTAATATTCTTATGTTAAAGAAACTGTGCTAAGATGTTACCATTTTCCATCATTTCTCTCAAGCATTGACACGGTTGATAACCGAGATACAACAAAATTCATCAGAGATTTTGTAACTGGTGCACTGCCAAATGTTGAACCTAATGTATTGAATGGTAAGTGTAAAGCAAACTATTTACCTTGGTTTAAAGTAAGCAATAATCTGAATAGTTCTAGCAATTCAGTTACATATTATGCCAAATGTTCCTTGGTACTAGTTAACTTAAACTTTTATCACTGCCTAATGTTCAAGACAATAATCTTCAGGGGGACAGAGCAGCATCTGTGTAAAATTACATCATGTTCATTCTGACTTCAGGAAGTCTTTGGCTGCATAAGCTTTTTGAAAAACAACTGTTTCACGCAGGCAAGTGCAATTTCTGCTCTGTCCTTCAGGGATAAGTACAGACGTTAAGTAGACTCGTTACCAAAAAGAGGAAAGGAACATCAATTAAGATTTATGGAATTTTAAAACCACATAGTTAGCCTTTAATATTTTTTTCTGTATTCCCTTTCCTCTGCTGGATACTAGATATTTAGCTGATATTCGTTCAAATTTTTAATATTTGATTGGGAAATATGCTCAATTTGGGGAAGAATGGACAAATTGAGAACTTATTGCACAAAAATGTAGCTAGTGTCTTGGGATGATAAGATCAAAAAGAAATTCACTGCTTTAGTGGAAGAAACATCTACACCTGTTTACCTTGAAAATTCAAATTTTTCTGCTCTATCGAGCCAGAGCCCTGTCATCTCACTGCCATTATTTTATAATATGTTTTTGTTGTATAAGTTTCTTTGAAGATCAAATCATTAATAATGGTCGCTTATTCAAAAGCTCTGGTTTTTTAAACACCCAGTATGTCTTTGATTTCTTGTACAAGAATATTTTTTGTAATTGAATTTTGTGTTATCTAGATGTGCTAGGAACTGTCAATACGATCTGAATAGTTTGGTGATGATGATAGATCTAGAGTAAATGCCAAAACTCCCTTCAGAAGTTGTAAATTACACACTCCCCTTTTATCTTACTAGTCAATATGTACGCTCATCGATCACGTTATTCCTAGCTGCACTTAAACGATACTTCAGGACGAAGAGGGAAAGTGCAAGCCGTGCCAAAAGAAATATCTCACACACTGAACGTGTTAAGAAATATGAGAGAAAAAATCAGGTAAAATTATTACCCTTTCATTTTGAATTTAGTATGATGACGAGATATGGCATCATTGCATACCTCATATCAGTAGAACTATGCAAGGCTTGAGAAGATGATGTTGTTCTTCTCCCAGAGGTATGCATTGGATCAGATTGCTACTTCCTGACCCGAGGTTCTGTGCAAACGCACAATCCAAAGCCGTTCCGATCCCAGCTTTAAGATTTACATGTTATCCAATCCTATCTTTAGAAATCCATTTTGGTAAACAAAATCTGAACGTTTAAATACAGGAAATAGAGGTGCATTAAAGGCGCAAGGTCACGTAACCGTAAACAAACCTGTTATCTCTATGATCTATATTATTACCCACACGTGGCCATTGTGTTCCGCTCAGATTTTGGTGGATGGGGTGAATCCACAATAAAGTTACTTGTGTAAATCCACCAATATCTCTGCAATCCTACTACGTATGGGTGTTTGGTTTATTTCTCTAGAAAATTCAAGAGTCCATCTTCAAAATAACACCTATATTTTGAGAAAGGTAGTGGAAAATCTCTGTGATATTGACTATCAAAAATCCTGAAAAATCATCGTTTTGAAGCAAGTTTGTTTACATTACGTGACCCTGCCCCTTTAAGGTAACAGAAATAAGTATTTCTTCCTTCAAGAAACCATGACTATGGAGAAACTATCTTATGTCACGGTTTTGCCTTTTGAAGATTTTGCCTTCGTTCTATACTTGTTATTGAGACAATTCTCATGATTTAGTACCAGAACTAATACTAGTTATACTAGGTGTCCCAAAAAAACTTTCCCCGTGTGAACAGTTCCTCAACGACAACCACTACCTCGTTTTGAGCTATGTAAACGGCAATCTCTTGCTTAAAGGCTCAATTGGATCTATATAATTTTATGCGATTCTTTTGCTCGTCAAAAGACCTGCAAGAAGTATGAATTTTTTGAAAACCGTATGCTGGAGAAGTCCTTGAAAAGATGGGAAATCTAGCGATGGAGATATGCTCCATTCCTTCCATGTTTTACATCACAGGTGTGAAAGAATACAACCGCTTGTCAATTTCTTAAATTGGTATTCAAAGTCGACACCACAGGACCCTGTCTTGTGTAGCTACTATACTTTTTCTTCGAACATCAAGCATAATCGTGCTTTTTACGGACAAAACAGAAAAATATGATTTTTCTTGGGTCTCTTGATGGAGTTCAAGCTCCGCACTGTTGGAATTTAGTTAAAAACAGAATTTCCAGGATTTTGAGGTGAAGGTTAACGACTTTATTGATAAACCGTTTTTAGCTCTTTTTTTGAGCATTTCAGGTATTCTGTTTTTCAGGAAAATAATTTAGAAAATCAATGTGCGCAGATATAGAAATGAAACAAACACTCAAATCTAAGTTGAGCATTGTATAACAGATTTCTTTTGAAATAATAGCAGCTCAAGCAGGGAAAGTTTTTTGGGACAATCGGTATAGTGAGTGTAGAGGTCTGGAATACCAACAAACCGAGGCATAATATTATAAAAAGATAATAACAGTTAACTATAGATGTTAATAACTAATTCTGTTGGCATTACAAGGTTGAGGCCTTCAGTTTTTCTGTCAGAATCAAAAGATGAGTGACTATCTCAACTCAGGAATCATTCAGTTGCTACTTTTATCATTGTTCACTTGGAAATGATGAGTGTCGTCACCCACTAAAGGTGTTTTGTGACTACAACTGAAATCAGACAAATTCACATTCCACAAAACAAGAGACAGATTAAGAACGCTTTGTAGCCACTGCTTTGACGTTTCATGATCACTTGATTACGATAGGTTGTTTACAGCAAATTTGTTTTCACGCCCTTGGTAGCCTTGCAGCGTTAGTAGAAGACTGTTTTTGACTGATGGAATCAAAGATTGACATATCAATCTCAACTGCTCAACAGACATCGCAAGTTGTTGATTCAACTCGAATATTAAAATGTTTATTGAGGGATTCTAGGGAAAGGATTGCTTTCTTCCTACTAGATACTGCATTGTTAAGCAAATCCAACCTGATCCGAGCAAATCTTAGCTGAACATAATCGCTCTTTCACACCAGTTTTCTACTAAGATGAGTCCAATAATATTCCATAGAACAGCCTACGTTGAACCGCATTGAATATCATGAACTCACATTACCTGTCTGCAATGCAGGTGTTATTCACTGTTGACAAATATTTTGTTTGAATTTGTAGAAGAAAAAGAGAAGAATGGAGGCACTTGACTGCAAGACATCATGGAGTGTCCAGGACAGAGACAAGATAAGGAAAGTGCTGACAATGGATTATATGTCATCAGAGGATGAGGGTGAAGAAGACGGAAATGATTTTTTTGTTGTAAGGCATCTGCCTTGGGAAAGTGAGCGACTGGCATCAATAAAGAAGGTATTGGATACCAAGTGGGAGAGAAGCCGATCCAAAAGGAGCAGGAGGCAGTCTCTCCCTAGGGTCGTGGGCAATCCGTCCAATAGGCCCATTCCCGCTAATGTCAGTGAAGACTGTGCTTGGGCCATTAACAGTGTTCGTTAAATTTATTTTTTAAAACTACAGAGCAGAAACTGCGTAAAATGGTGCCATCGAGCAATCTCAGAAAAGGAAATGTTTGGAGTTTAAGGAGTTTAAGATGATCAAGTGTTGCCTAATTCGGGATTTGTTGGAGTGAGCTAGGGGGGCTCAAAGTTACGAATTTTTGCGCATGCATGCGCAGTTTCTGCTCTGTCATTTAAATCAGCATTTGCCATCTAATTCGTTATTAGAAAAGTGACAAACCACCAAACAGCGAAACCGCATTAGCATCCCTATACAGGTTGTTTCAGAAAAAACGCAACCCAACTTCATTCGGAATTTCTCGGGAAATTAGCTATAAGATTTGAAACAACTTGATGTATGCCATATGAAAGCACAACCTATCTTCTTTCCAGTCACATCCAGATTGGGTGGATTGATTGAATTGTCATTACTTAATTGACGTTTCATGAGTATGGCCTATTTCGGATGCCGGAAAGTGATAGGACATTTACTTTGACGAAAATCCATATTTGTGAGAGCTTATTTTATCATTATCAATAAATTCAACACACGGAAATAAATTTGTCTTCTTCCTACCTTAAGGCACCATCTCAAGTGCTTTTAGGCCTGAAGTATTTTGACAAAGTCTGTTTCGTAATTTTTGCCACAAACAAGGTGTTGATTTTGCTCTTGCGGCATACTGTATTTGAAATTGGCCATACGTACTAAGATATCAGTTAAATGATGAATAATTCAATTAAGTTATCCAAACAGCATATCATGAGAAAGAAGAAAGATGGTACTTTCACATGGTATACATGTCATCTACTCAAAAAATTTATCAATTTTTTAACATTTGCAACTATGCAATGTTACCCCACCACTAAGAAACTGACTTGTAAGAAACTGCAGCCTGCCAGATGGCACCACATCTACCATTTTCATTTAGTTTTCATTCATTTACACAGGGTAAAGTTATCAATTGTATATATATACATAATTGTTTTCCAAACTGCCCTGGACAAAGAAAAAGATAAATCCTGATATAAGAAACTAATCAGCCTGAAAGTTTCAATTCAGTGTTTCTTACCAAGTACCTCCCTGATGATATAATACGAGAAAAAGACGAAAATAAAATAAAACCTTTTTATTTTTTCTTCAATTTAAATTTTTTTTCCTTATCTCTCCATTTCCAATCAAAAGGCGAAAAAACGTTTTTGACACTTTGTATTGAGAACATGAAAACTGTTACACTAGAATTATATCGTCCCAGTCTTCCTAGCACAACTGCTTTAATGCTGATTTACTGTATGTTGCATTTTGAATGGCGACTTACTTAAAATCTAGGTTTTTGGCGTTCGTAATATTTTACCATGAAACGGATGCAATAAGTTGTCTGTTAGCTTAAAAATACCAAACCTTCACCAACGGTATTTGTGTGTGTGGATTGTTTGAAGTTCCTTTGAAGTAGAACTGTGCTGTTTTAGTGGTTCATGAGAAATCATGATTTTGGTTATCATTATAATGAAACGTTTGACGTACACAGAAATGCTTCATTTTTGCTCTTTCATCTCAACTATTGACAAATTGGAAGTCAGCAAAGATACAGTGGGTATTTAAGTACCTTCCAGGTATACAATGCAAGAAACATGCAACAAAGAAAATATGCCGAAAGTTCCTTGACGAAAGAAGTTTCTTAGATAATTTTGTATCAGTTTTGAAGTTTCTTAATTTTTAGTGATCTGCGAGCTACGTTTCTTGTAAAGAGTTTTTTTGTAAGAAAAGGTTTCCTAAAATCAGCAAATATTCACCATGCAAATGCTCTTCTAACTAGCAAAGTAGTTTGCAACTCCAGTTTTTTCGTATTTGGAAATCTAGTTTTTCCGTTTTCACGAATCCTGTCCCTGCTAACAGGTATTGTAATAGGGATCGAAGTTACGTTTTCAGGATCGAGGTGCAGTTAACGTGCACAGACACGGAGCCAGAAAGCAACGGTGTTGTGTGACGATATGATACAAGCTGATTGACTGACTAAAGAATTTACATGCTATGAGAGCTTAAAACTTGATACTGTTGTTTATACTAGATAATAAGGTACTAGGAGAAAACGGACGCAAAAAATCTGACATATTTTTATGCATGTTAGAATACAATAGAAAGATAACATGATAACGAAACTACATTTGAGTGAAAGCGAGGCTTAAGGGATATACTAGTAGTCCTGCTACTCTGCTACAGTATTGTGGGGGGGGGGGTATCGTTTGGGTAAATGGAGCGAAAACAAGGACTCATGTGATAAGCCTACCCTGCTACTGGCTAGCGCACCCAAGCATTTTGAAAATTTAAACGAATTTACGTAGTGTTTAAACAGCAAAATATGACCTTTCCAGTGCATTTACATTACCTGGTAACGCAATAAAAGATGAAATTTTCCTGCAAAAAACATAGCATTAAAAGTTGTGCAAACATCATCTTTACAACGGCTTTACAATGCATTGCAAATGTCTTGTAAATGGTCACTTTACAACTTTTACAAGATGGTTGTAAAGTAATTGTAAAGATTCAACTTTACAACGTAAGTAAATCTGCATTAAATGTTAACTTTTCAACACTTTTACAATACATTTCCTTGTAATGTAAAGCTCATTACTCATGCAGTGAAGGTTTTATAGCTCAAGAGACTAAGGGTCTTGAAGAAACGAAAAAATTGGAAAGAAAAAACTTTCGTGAGTCGAGAATTTTCTGTAATTTCGCGAGCACAAACTTTCGCGAATTTTGACTTTAGATTATGCCTTGGCAGAAACTTTCGCGAAAAATGCCAAAAAACGCAAAAATCGCGAAACTTTCTGCCTTCGAAACTTTCTGCCCCTAAAGTATCAATTTTGCCTGGTCTGCTCCGAGGGGCATTTCACTCCTTCAAAAAAGCGTACGAGATTTTTTCAGAACAAAAGGATTTTTACGGATTTTTGATGGATTTTCTTCCAAACAAAAGGATTTTTGCCAAAGGCGTACGAGATTTTTTGGAGTGAAATGCTCCTCGGTCTGCTCATCATCCGAGATCTCTCTCTCTTGGCCAAGGACCACTGAAAATGAGAATCCACGAAAAAACTTACAATGATCCTCAAAAGTTTCCGTAAATTTTTAATACTGTAATTTTGACACCACTAGGTATGTAATGCCTTCTTTCTTTGATGAGGCGATGCAGCTGTGCTTCTGCGGAGGAACAGTTCCAATTAGATCCTCCTCCGCTATGCACATAAATGGACCAAACAGATATGCTGATGCTACCAAAGGATCCCTGGGGTAATTCAGGGAAATTTAGTAAATCCTTCAGTCCTCAGTCCTTTGGTATCAGTTGAAATAGTAAATACCCACAAAGTGTACTGTGTACTGTATATGGATAGAAACTGGTCACATTTTGGCACTTGCAATGAAAGTTTGCATTAAATCTTTTCAAAATATGCTCATTAGCCTTGATGATATCGCAGTTCTCTGTGACTGGCATTGTTGTTGTATAATATTTATCAAGTTCTCCTAGCATTTGTTGTTCAGGTTCTTTCTGAAGCCGAAGAAGTGGATCATTCATATTTAAAGCAATATTCACTCAAATGACATTGCATTCATAGCATTTGTCGATCAATGACTGAAAATTACAGCTTTCTTTAAAATAGTTATTATGTGAAGAATGTTTTTGCGGGGAGTCACTAATTCAAGATTCAAGATCCAAGATTCAAGATTCAAGATCCGGAATTCAAGATTCACACTAATTCTAGATCCGGAATTCAAGATTCACACTAATTCTAGATCCGGAATTCAAGATTCACACTAATTCTAGATCCGGAATTCAAGATTCACACTAATTCTAGATCCGGAATTCAAGATTCACACTAATTCTAGATCCGGAATTCAAGATTCACACTAATTCAAGATCCGGAATTCAAGATTCACACTAATTCAGGCTTCTAAAGAATTTTTAGGACAAACTGGGTGTTTTGACATTTTTTATTTTTCGCTGTATTTTCACCTGGAAAGCTTTGAATAAATGGTTGATTTGCAATCAAATAATATTTTACATCAAAACTCATCAGAAAATCAGATTACTTAAAGGTACTTGCCTAAACATTGTAAAGGCTTCAGAAAACCTTGTTTTGAGGGCATATAGTGAACATTTCAAAACACTTTCAGCAATGGCCCAAATTCTTAGTTATTTAAGATACTTGTACAAGAAGTGAACAGAAAGTTAAAGGTACTGAATGCCATAGATTTCCTTGATAAGAAGAAAAGTTTCTTCATTGATTCGTCCCAGTACTGAAGTTTGATAATTTTTGTTATCTGAGAGTCAAGTTTCTTCAAAGAGATTCTTATCAAATGTGTGTTGGAAGCTACAGTATTCACTTTGCACAACGGGCGACGGATAAGAGATGTAAACACAGTCTGTTCCGTTCTAAGATTTATGTTCTTATGTTAACATATATCTGTTATTTTCTTCAATATCTGCAGAACATCTAAAGACAGAAGAGAAAAGTGTATGTAAAATAAACATTCACAAGAAACGGCCGATAAGAGATGGTAGGCTCAGAGTTAAAACATCCTCTTGGATTGAACAGCCAAGGGGCGTTTCTTCCAATCGAAAAAGCGTCCAAGATTTTTTCAGAACAAATGAATTTTTATGGATTTTGATGGATTTTTCTTGAAACAGAAGGATCTTTGCCAAAGATTTGTGAGATATTTTTATGGTTAAATGCCCCTCAGAAAAAGCTACGGAAATTTTGGAATTTTCAGCTTTCACTCAAAGGAAATTTGACCCATATAGTAGTGGTGAATTTTGATCTTGTTTTGATTGCAAGTTAGATGATATTACTTGTTTGGCAGTTGCACCGTTCTGGCATATTTCCCACAAATTTGTATATTTTCATAGGTTTATCCTGATATCTGTAAGATAACTTAACGAAATAGAGATTCTTTGCAGGTAAACAAGTGTCAGAGACTTTGCTCTCACCCTGCAAAAGTTTGTCAACTTGGTTAGGCCAAGCATCCTAAGGCTGTTAGGAAATTGTATCTTCCTTTGTTCTAGCCTAATTAATCAAGGAAGTTTTTATTCAAATGATGATATTGGCTTGTCTAGGCCAGTATGTTTGTTTACTTTTTGCTGCAACTACCCTTTAAGGAGCCATTGTAAAGAATTGGGGAATCAGTGTAGCTTTCCAGCCAGAAAAACGCAAGAAACACCTTGGAATCCCTACCACCCAACGGCCCGTGAACTTGGTTTCTTACAAAAAGATGAGTTTCTTGTGAATCTTGAATTCCGGATCTAGAATTATTGTGAATCTTGAATTCTGGATCTTGAATTAGTGTGAATCTTGAATTCCGGATCTTGAATTAGTGTGAATCTTGAATTCCGGATCTTGAATTAGTGTGAATCTTGAATTCCGGATCTTGAATTAGTGTGAATCTTGAATTCCGGATCTTGAATTAGTGTGAATCTTGAATTCCGGATCTTGAATTAGTGTGAATCTTGAATTCCGGATCTTGAATTAGTGTGAATCTTGAATTCCGGATCTTGAATTAGTGTGAATCTTGAATTCCGGATCTTGAATTAGTGTGAATCTTGAATTCCGGATCTTGAATCTTGAATCTTGGATCTTGAATCTTGAATTAGTGACTCCCGTTTTTGCGGTGATGCCATAACTTTGTATCTTGGAGGAATTGGTGCAATGTTCTTTCCATTTTTCATCATAAGTACATAATTAAAAGGTTCTTTTTTGCAAAGAGATTGTAGGTCAAAAATTCAGCACAACTGCTTGTTCCAAGAAAGTATTAGTTTTATATTTCATTCTTGTTCTTTTACTTTACACTTCCTATGATTTTATTCCATAAATCTAAATTCTTTTGAAGGGCTAATCTGACTTCGTATTGAAATGCTGCTTCTCCTTTCGTAAAATATTGAATATGTTAACAGTATGCCCAAGCTTGATATTACCGTGTTTTGACTATCATTTGAGCATGTTTGAGAACATGATTCAAGAGAGAATTTTGGAGCTACCTTGCAGATGACCGATTCAGGGAAACATGCCTTGTAAATGGATTTCCACACTCTTAAGACCTATAAGAAAACCTAAGGTCAGATTGTTATCACACCGAAAACTTGCACCATTCAAGGTCATTTCTACATTGTGTATCAAAAAAGAACACTGTAAATTCTCTGCTGCCAATATCCAAAGGCCCAACACAAATGAGATAGTAATTCACTAGAAGCCTGACTCCCGTGCTTTCATATGAGTATTGTTTCTGCAAAATAGGTCTCTAGGAAATTCGTAGAAAGCAGGCAGTAAGCTAAAAAAATGTGAAGAGAAGAACCGTTCATCAGGAAATCTCTGCTCTTTGTTCAAATGTTTCGCTTTGAAAAGATCCTTTGAAAAATCATGAGATAAAGTTATTGTACATGGTTGAGTTTTCCTTGTCTGAAAGTTTCTGTCAATAACAGTATGTAAAGATATTTTCTATATAATCCAATCATCTATAAATGTTACCATGCTAACTTCTTGCACACATTATAAAATCAGAAAGATATGCAAGATTTGCAATGTTAGTTTCTTACTTCCAAAAACACATTTAAGAGAATATCAAAAAGATCATTTCTCCCTAGAGAAAATTTATCCTTTTGGCAGAATGACTTTTTGATGCACCCTCTAGTTATAGCAGACAACTTGTTTGTTTTTTGCATTCGAATCTCTATTTCAAAGAATACGTGCCATAGTGCTAAAAGTTTCTTAATTCCTCATTTTAGTACTAAAAGTTTCTTAATTTGTTTCCTATTTTTAAAGATGAATCATTAGTTTCTAACATTTCTGCAAATGTGTTTCTTGATCTTTAAAACATCAGATGAGAATAAATGGTCTTCTGCAAACAGAGCAGAAATCGCATAAAAGGATGTCATCAATAAATCTGAGATAAGGAAGTGTTTGATAGATAAGCATTTTAAAATGGAAAATCAAGAGTTTGAAGCCCAAGAAAGAAAATATCAACTGTTGCCCCAAGGGGTAACTTCAATAGGCGGGTGAGGGGGATGTGCCATTTGACGTCTGAAATCTGAATGAACACTCGCAAATTTTCGCGAAAACGATACCCCTAAATTTACAGGCCATTGGAAATTTATACCTAAAATTTTGACAACAATCCAAAATTTTAACCAAGTAAGTGAAATTTGATCAAAATCAATACCCCAAAATTTATGACTACTTGTGATTTGATACCCGGAAATTTGTTTTCTGCTCGAAATGGCACTCCAAAAAATGGCACATCCCGTACCAGCATATATGGTAGCTACCCCCCCGCCCCACCGGGGACTGTTGCCTAATTTCAGGATCTGTTGGACGGAGCAAGGTTGACTCAAAGTTACGAGTTTTTGGACATTCGTGCGCAGTTCTGCTCTGTCTGTTCTACTACATTCAAAGCAAATTATGGACTTTAACCAAAAAACATGAAGAGATCATTGATACATTTCAAAGAAAACTGATGAGAAAAATTTTGAATCCAAATTGGCGAGAAAAAGTCAGCAATGATAAAGTCTACGAGGAGACAAATTCAACTCCATGGAGCCAAACTGTAAAGCGAAGAAGGTTGACATGGTATGGTCATCTTTTAAGGCACTCCAGCTAGAAAGTCATTAAAAGAAGCAAAGAACCCCTGCAAAAAGTACGGTGGCCCACATGTGTCAAGGCAAAACTCTTTTCCTCAAGGCAAAATTTTCTTTCTCAAGGCAAAACTTTATTTCCCAAGGCAAAACTTCCTTTTTTAAGGCAGAACTTTCTTTCTCAAGGCAAAACTTTCTGTCTCAAGACAAAACTCTTCTCTCAAGGCAAAACTTTCTTTCTCAAGGCAAAACTTCTTTGTCAAGGCAAAACTTTCTTTCCCAAGGCAAAACTTTCTTTCTCCAGGCAAAACTTTCTTTCCCAAGACAAAACTTTCTTTCTCAAGGCAAAACTTTCTTTCCCAAGACAAAACTTCTTTGTCAAGGCAAAACTTTCTTTCTCAAGGCAAAACTTTCATTCCCAAGACAAAACTTTCTTTCTCAAGACCAAGCTTTCTTTCTCACGACAAAACTCTGTTAGGAGGGAACCAAAAGAAACCAATTCAATGTTAAAAGGGCCCAAGATACCCAAAGTTATCATTATTCTATCTGTCACACGCTAAGGATGGATGGTATGAGTACCACAAAAGAGACGTCCTCGGGTGTTCGGGTAATCTTCTGACTTGATTCCAGAACAGTCAGGCGGACAGGGTTCGATCCAAGATAGGCTCGCCACTTGAGCGTCATGATTGATGGGCCACAGACTCGATTATGTCTTCTCTACCTCTAAGGTCCTTGTGCTTGGCGTTAAAAATTGCATACTCGCCTTCACCTTCACTATCATATTCTCTTTGATCCTGACTGTGAGAATCAAAGGAAAGCACAAATACAACAACGTCCTCAATATTGATGGTGCAATTATCATTTTGGCTGGTTGGTTCAGAGTGCCACAACAATTATAAAATCTTTCTGCTTCACTCTTCGATGTGTCTGTAGATGGGGAAGCCAAACTTTTCGAGCTTGTCATGCCCATCAGCACCAAGCCACCAAGCTCTGTAAGGCTCGCAATTCTGATATGACCTCCAAGGGCGGTTGATTTCTCTAAAGGTGAAGTTATGGTTCTTAGCGCAAAGCATAAGGATCTTTGAGGCAGAAGGCCTAATCAAGCTCGCGACCCATCTATCATGGCGCTCAAGTGGCGAGGCTACCCTGGATCGAACCATGTGCGCCTGACTCTTCTAGCATCACGTGATAAGATTAGCCGAGCACCCGGTGACGTCTGCTACGATCTTCTGTGGTACTCATGCCATTCATACATAGCACTGCCAGATAAAATAATGATAACTTTGGGTACCTTGGGCCCTTTTAACAACAGCCATGATAGCAGCTCTTACCTAACATTGAATTGGTATCTTTTTGATTCCCTCCTAACAGAGTTTTGTCTTTCGAAAGAAAGTTTTACCTTGAGAAAGAAAGTTTTGCCTTGCGAAAGAAAGTTTTGTCTTGGGAAAAAAGTTTTGTCACGGGGAAGAAAGTTTTGTCTTGAGAAAGTAAGTTTTGTCTTGGGGAAGAAAGTTTTGTCTTTAGAAAGAAAGTTTTGCCTTGAGAAAGAAAGTTTTGCCCTGAGAAAGAAAGTTTTGCCTTGAGAAAGAAAGTTTTGTTTTGGGAAAGAAAGTTTTGCCTTGACACTTGTGGGCCACCGTAAAAAAGTCAAGGGGCGGGCAAAAATTAACATGGATCAAGCAAATAGGCGAAGATTTGGAAAAGGTTGAATTCAAGACATTAGTAAAAAACAACAAAGATGGTAGTTTCAACACAATACAAGTAAAAGAACATGAAAAAATGGCACAAAATAGACATATTTGGAGACTTATTGTGGACCGCGCAATGTCGTTGTAGACGGAAAGCGTAAATGAAGATGATGATTCAAAGCAAGGAAAACTGGTCAATATTGCTCAAGAATGACTTACTTGCCATAATATCATTGAATTTGAGTCTTGATCGTTTCTTGCTACTTCTCAAACAGAGTTTCCTTTCTTATAAACCAGCTTAGTTCTATTATGAAAAACGTGTAATCATGTCATAGTAATAGCAAACTCAGTCTAGCCAAAATCATGCGTCTATCCTGCAAGCTTTTGTCAGAATTTCTTGAGGGCTTTGCCCATGGCCCCTATTTAACTCTGTCCTCCCACTTATTGGTGGCTGATGCTGCCACTGTGCAAGTGCAACTTGCTCTTCTGCATTCAAACACAAATCAAATAACTTTTTATAAAATGTGGCCATAGTTTTTGTACATGGGAGCATTATTTAGCATTTTTTTATCGTACGAAAGCTTTATTAATGCACAGTTCATAGTTCTAATTGATTTTGTCACAGTCAACGAAATGAAATGAAGCCAAATACTGCAAAATACAATAAAATATGTTTTACTTCATGTACAATTCGAAATTAGGCAATGAAAGATTGATTCAAAGTAGAAACCAGGAAAGTTGCTCAAGGATACGAAGACATGTGATTTTCGCACACAATTCGTATTTCGTTATAGGTTGATTTATGTATCGTTTCAAGCTACTTGGGACCTTAACCAAGAGTCACTGTAACAATTAACTGCATTTGCACATTGAAAAGTTTTTGTTAACTCCATTAGCTGAATAACCAATTTGCTCAAATAGCGTTCATAAGGCTCTTCCAAAGTGCATTCAGATATTGATGAATACTGATCTTATGAAGTGAATGACTTTGTGTTCTTTTTTCCAGGCTATTAGAGATCGCCGGCCCCGGCCCCCCGACCCTGGCAACACGGCCCTCGTCCCCCGGTCCCCACATTTATAAGTGTTTTCGAAATTTTAAAACTGTCTGCTTGTTCCCGAATTTAAACTGATCTGTAAAATCGCCATTCCATCCGAAAATTGTAATGTTAGAAGCCTTCAAGGGCTTAAGAAACTCCTTTCAAGTAAAGTGAGAGAACTTCGCGGGGCCGAGCTGTCATCTGAGTCTCGCAAAACAAGTTCAGTAGGATTTCCTAAAAAGACCGCAAATGTGTACACACACTCATTTGCAGTACGACAATGCGCCTTCGGACCTATGAACTGCGCCTCCGCACTGAAAGCTCCTTTTTCCTCTGTTTTGTAATGAGGCAGAATAAATTGTTTGTAAGGAACTCTTTCGAAGAAACTAAACTAATCGATGGCAAGGTCACCGTTAGCAAGAAATGGGGAAACTCAAAGAACTTCATTGAAGTAGCTTTTTCCATTTTATTAAAACCCGGTTACATCCCGTTTTCACTTGCTTCTTATAGCCTGTTGCCAGCCCCTCCGAAAAGAAGTCCGCGGAAAAGGTTGTACGATGTATGTAATGCCTAAAAAAGCCTTTCATCGTGGTGTCATAAATTTGTGGAATATCAACGAAGGTCAAGGAGGGAGATCTCGCCAATGTAACGAACGTTACGTTCTTTAAATCGGCAAAACGTTTGCAAGAAGGATTTCAAGAGCAACATTCAAGATGTCAATTTACAGTCGAAAACGACTAAAGAGTCTTTTCATCTGATTTTGTACTGAGTACTACTCCGTTTCGATGTACACTTTACTTTCAACCTTTATTTATTTTGGTGTCCTGTCACCCACTCTGAAAACTGTCCTCTCCAAGGGTCGATAGTGAAGAATAACGTTGAATAGTTTGCGGTTCATCTGCTCAATTCAAGGCACTGTTAGTAAATACCGTAATGTATCAAAGAAATGTATCAATATGGAAAGAAATGTGACACCCTCATCGTTCTATTAAGGATTTTCAGTGCGAAGGCGCATGAGTGCATGGTGCGAAGGCGCATGATCGTATTGCGAATCAGTTTGTGTACACATTTGCGGTTTGTTAAGGAAATCATACTCAACTTGTTTTGCGAGACTCAGATGACAGCTCGGCCCCGCGAAGTTCTCTCACTTTACTTGAAAGGAGTTTCTTAAGCCCTTGAAGGCTTCTAACATTACAATTTTCGGATGGAATGGCAATTTTACAGATCAGTTTAAATTCGGGAACAAACAGACAGTTTTAAAATTTTGAAAACACCTATAAATGTTGGGACCGGGGGACGAGGGCCGTGGTGCCAGGGCCGGGGCCGGGGGGCCGGGGCCGCCGATCTCTAATAGCGTTTTTTCCAGTGCTCAAAACGATGAGCAGATATGACAGAGAAGACGAGGGTGCATTATGAGTGCCGATTCAGGAGTGCATGTCAGACGAAGAGAACATCGGGGACTCCATGAAAATCATAAATCTACCTTGGCAATCTCAGGCACTCAAAGAACTTATTTGGCAGTCGGAAGACAGTATCAAAGGACAAAATATCTAATGTCTTGGATAAGAAACAGAAACCAAGAATAACAGGACGGTCCCCAATGAAAGAAACAGTCTCAATTATAGAGAAGAAACGTTTTAGGAGAAATTGTTTTGACTAAAAATTTGCATATGGGCTGAGTCACGCAATCGTAAACAACCCTGAAATCTGTACAACCTATACTGTTTCAGGCGTGTGTTTGTTGTCTTCTGCACAAGTTTTGGTAGATAGGGGGAATCCAGACTAAAGGTACTCTTGGAATTCCATCGATGTCTCATGTCTCTGTAATCTACATATGAATTTTTCATTTTTGCTCTGTGACATTCAAGGATCGATCTTCAAAATAACATGTCATTTTAAAAGATACAGGAAAATCTGTGCAATCTGGCCTACAAAAACTGCAAAGTCATTGTTTCAAGAAAGGTTACGTGACTCAGCCCAATTGAGCTCTTGAAAATAATTCGAAGATAGTCGAAATTAGATCTTAAGCTTTGAAGGAACAAATATCGTAAAAGCTCTATTTAGCGTCCCCTTTCTGGTAAGCCCTATTTTTTGAGCCAAACCTTTTGATAAGCAGCTCTCTCTATTGAGCCCCATCTCGACAGACATCACTGATTACCGAAGAGTTTCCATTTGTTCCACTAAACAAGTTTGCATGTAATTCTTGTATGGTTTCAGATAACAACCGTGCTGAACTTTTGCATTTGACTCGTAAAATTGTCTGTTTTGCTTACAATAAGGGGTACAAGAACTAGGAGGCTGCATGTAATGTATATTCTCATCATTTGACTTTGCAAATAAGCCCCCTTCCCCAATTGGTCCCTCTCTTATAAGCCCCAATCTTGGATCTATGAAATTAAATAAGCTACCCCGTGAACTCAATAGAGCTTTACGGTATTAGCCTACGCAGCCTTTGCGAAGACCCATAACTAGTCTACTCGTTGGCTATACGGTATTTGCAACTGATGCTTTAGGTGTTGTATTTTTCCATAAAGATCCTCTTCACATCCATCTAAAATTTTACAACAACAGAACATAGCCGATGCCACAAAGAGCACGAGAATTTATCGACATAAAGCATAGAACACTTATATGGAAATAATCAACCAACAGATTATTTTTATTATTATAGCGGTGAATGCAACTATGAAAATCCTTTAGGAGTCATGAAAAACAAATACCTGTTCTGGAGTGGGGCAAATGATCCTATTTCGGTTGTCATTTCATTTTCACAATCTTGTCCGTATAGGGTTTGTTGAGTGAGCCGCTAGCCAACTTTACAGTTCGTGAATAGCATTTTTTTTCTTTTGCTTGATCATTGCTACTTAATTAGCGGTGCGATGCAATCGTTTTGCAGAATATTTTATGTATTTCAACGTGTCTCCAGAATAAGTGAAGCGTCAAATTTATTGCTATCTTTGCAAACCTTTGCATTTATGAAAATTCAAGTCTAGTTTGGAGCAAAAATTAGATATTTCTTTTGATTGGTGAATAGTCCCCAAATAGTTCTTTTCAGGAAATGCAGTTTGCAGCATCCATGCTTTTTGAAATAGGACATTTGGATACTGGATCCCCATAGAAGAATTAGCTTGATGATACTTTTTAGTTAACCTCGCTTTTCCAATACACCTTTTCAACTAACGGCCTCGTTTTGGAAATTTTCGAAAAGTTTCTTGATACAAAATTTCTGACCACGGATTTGAATTCAGCACCCCAAGTTTAGTCTAACTGCAAATTTTCATATTCCTAGAGTATGCGAATTTGATTTTATGGCGATAATAAATTTGAGAATTTAAAAGGGATTTGACCATGAAAATCGTTTGGGGTGTAACTTTACACCCTCAGTCATTATTCACGGTCAAATCCTTTATAAATTTTCAACTTTGTTATCCTTATAAAATCAAATTTGCTAACACTAAGATCATGAAAATTTGCATGTTGACTCAAATTAGGGTGCTGAATCTGAATATGGGGCCAGAAATTTCAGATGAAGCAAGCTAAAGAAATTTTGAAAAATTCCAAAACGAGGTCGCTTAGTTGAAAAGGTGTATTATCGTGAGCACTTTGGCATCAGTTTATGTCATTTTCAGAATCTTGAATATTTAGCTGCAGGACATATGTTATCGAGCCTTAGAATCCGTCGTCGAAGTCTAATGTTATCGAGTCCTAGAAACTGGTCATCGTAATGGTAGTAGCTGGCAATACTCTATCCAAAAGATCATCATATTATACGGGTAAATGATAGAAAAGTAACTTATGGGTTCTTTGTGGTGTATATCGACAATTTATCTAGGTTCTAGACTCAGTATGAATAAAGCTGTCTATGAGCTATTGCCTTTTTAGTTGTTACGATTTCGTCTGAAATCCTGTAGATATAGAAAATGATGCAATGATTTGTTTGAAAAAGTTTTCGTCTTTTTCGCAATCGATCTATCAAAATTCACTGGCCCTGCTCTGAGCTTTAGGCATGCTGTCAGGAAGAAGAACAGGGCGCTTTCCAAAGTGAAAAGCAATGCATAGTTTCACCAAGATTTCCCGTTGAAACACCCGAAGTGTACTGAGATCGCCAATCTGCACTTCGAATTTCACGACAATTTCCTCTTGCACACTTCGAGTTTCCCATCATTTCACCGATAACACTCGACGTTTACCGCAGTTGGAAATTGTGAATTTCGTGTTGGGAAAACATAGGGAAAAGTAAACTCCCTTTTCCCATTAGTTTCCAGCCTCGGAAATTTCACATTTCAACCAGATTTCCAAGTGGGGAAATGATTGGAAATGGGACATTTCCCAAGAATTTACCCACAAAACACTATGTCGAAACTTGATGATTTCTTGCCGTGAATTTTTTACAATATCAAGATTATTTCATAAAAAGACAACTTTTGATTTTCAAGTTTTAATCAATGCATATAAAATACTGTTTATAAAAAGTGCTCAGTGTTTCTCGCCAAAGCCAATAGGTTTTCTTCTAAGTATAACCATTCAAGGATAGAAAAATCGATCAGTTTCACGTGGCTAAACGTGGATCATATGACTTGCTGCCATTTTCGATAATCAAGTCTGACTTTGAAGACTGACGTGTAACTTGGATTTTTCCAAACAGATGGAAGTCTCTCTCAACGACCATGCCTCAACTATCATGGATCGACTTAAAGAGGCTTCCCAAGCATGCTTTCTAAATAACTAGGACCCAAAATTTGAAACCAAAATTGGACACTAGCAATTAGACTAATCACAAGGCAACAAACTTGATGCTTTTCCCAACAAAATGCTCATCATATCATACTTTTCACATTATTGACGATGAATCAAAGTTCAGCTTTAAAATTTCTGATCAGAACAGATTAGTATAGAATTGAAAGTCACAAATTTGGTTCCATATGATCTTAGACTTTTACAGGGTATCTGCAGCCCAATGAATATAGTTGAATAATTTTCGTTTCAATGACAGATGCAGGGTAAAAGATTAATTTATTTAATTTAAGCTAATCTGTTGTTAGGGAAAACCTTTCTAATCTTTCTTCCCAGCTTTCCTTGAAATTACATTCTTCAGTCTTTCCACCCAATGAAGATGAACAAACTATTCTTGAAATTTCCTGGTATAACCCAACCGCGGTAAAAGTCATGTGTTGAGCCAAATTCATGTGGTAAACCTTATAGAGAAGCAACGACAGACAGCCGCATCATTACCTCCAGCATATCCTTTGATCAAAACAGATTGAATTGAGCATTGGATAACATTCAATAATATTCAATGTGACTTGCAGAGAAGAAATCACCCATGTGTCCAACTGCTTGGAATTCAACAATATTGAGATTAGGTCCCAGACCCCCAAGAAAGCCTCAAAACTAAAAAATTTTTACACAGTCGAGTCAGGCATGCAGTTGCGCATCTAATGAGCCCTCTGTTAAGTCTGTATGACGATTTTTGAAGAGTTATTAATTTTTTTCCCAAAAATGAGATCCTGGGCACACAGTGATGCGCGGAATCGTTTTCGAGGTCTTCGTTTTCGAGGTCTTCGTTTTCGTGGTCTTAGCTTTCGAGGTCTTCGTTTTCGAGGTCTTCGTTTTCGAGGTCTTTGTTTTCGAGGTCTTAGCTTTCGAGGTCTTCATTTTCGAGGTCTTAGGTCTTCGTTTTCGGGGTCTTAGTTTTCCAAACACCCCAAAGCATACGATCCAAAGATCAACACAACAAAAGTTAAATCATTCAATGTTGTTGAAAGTTTCTCTCCGATGCCTCAGCTCAGCCAGGTGAATTATGCAGACTTCGCGGATGCCGCAAATGTACAAAAAATCCACAAAATACAAAATCCGCGGAATCAATTTTGATATTAGGTGAAAATGAATTCCGCGGACTTCGCGGATTTCAAAGTGAAATATTGCAGGAAAATAAGTGCAGGAAAAATGCGAGTTCTACAAGGAAGCTTCCTGTCGAGATCGCGTGATGAACCAGCATACACATCGTTTGCTTGCCAAATACTGGCTGGCAACCTTCTACTGAGCATTTCAACCTTGCTAGCTCCTATCTCAAAAGTTATCCGGATCTTCAAGCACATGAATCTTTGTACAATATCACTTTCAATATTCTTCAAACATCAAAGGGTAAATTTTATTTCATTGTAAAGTGCTCTTGATGGTTTCAGCAATGACAGTAGATACGCAACTTTGTTAAAAATTTTGGGGCAACACCAGAAAAAAACAAGTGCTGTGCCAGCTAGAGAAACTCGCCCGAACGGGAGACCCGTCTCCTGAACGGGAGACCGTCTCCTGAACGGGAGACAATTCTTTGAAAATTGTCGATTTTAGGTCTCCTAAACGGGAGACAAATGCAAAAAATCAAGTTTTGACAATGAAGGAGTCTCCGGGGCGGTTTCACGTGTCAATTTTTGAAATCTACGCCTCAAAATACGGGGGTTCACAAAAAAAAACTTGATGTCACCGTGTTCTATTTCCTCAGAATGAAAGTTCATCTTCTATGACATCATCTCCATTGTCTTCCATTGTTTTCCTTCTTTCCGCAGTGTTTCCATGTTGAGCAAAGCGTTTTGATGTACGGAAAAAAGGGGGTTTCAGAGAGAATGAAAAGACACATGAAAAATTCTCAATAAAGACTTTATCGTTTCATGATTCGTAACTAATCTATGCATCATTCTTTTAAAAAAGAACCTTTTCAAGTTCTGTTTCTGTGAGTCTGTCCTTGAAAATTTGTTTTGCTGTTAAACATTGCAACTTTGACTCTTATTTGGTAGCTGCAGTCAAGTTCTGCTTCACCACCAGGCTTGTCACGGCCAAATCTTGCACGGTATCTTTTGAATGAATGATGAACTGGAGGATCCTTTGAGTGGCCAACTCTCCCACCATAGTTGCACATAATGTCACCGGAGAAGGAAAACAATGGAAGACAATGGAGATGATGTCACAGAAGATGAACTTTCATTTTGAGGAAATAGAACACGGTGACATCAAGTTTTTTCTTCGTAAACCCCCGTATTTTGAGGCGTAGATTTAAAAAATCGACACGTGAAACCGCCCCGGAGACTCCTTCATTGTCAAAACTTGATTTTTTGCATTTGTCTCCCGTTTAGGAGACCTAAAATTGACAATTTTCAAAGATTTGTCTCCCGTTCAGGAGACGGTCTCCCGTTCAGGAGACGGGTCTCCCGTTCGGGAGAGTTTCTCTAGCTGTGTGCAGTGGTGCAAACAAGAGTTCTCAGAGACTCTAGAATTGACACCGCACAGGCTTGCACACATTAAAACATGTGAAGAATTCTTCAAAATTCTTAGGACTTCTTGTCACAATGTACATAAATCTTAAACCATATGTGCTGCTAGCTGGTTGAAAATTGGCTCTTTGCAACCACATCCAAAAAGTACTCTATCTCCTCTGCACTTAGTTATTATTGGAGAGCAGAGTGTCAGATAAAGCCGAAGGCAGTGTATTTCACAATTCCTTTTTTGTTGAAGGTAGTGTTATGATTGGCAAGCTTTTAAAATTGCAAACATAAAACTGAAGCCCTTCAACCTTCTGTATCACTGTAGATAAGATGTAATATGTATCCCAAGTTTGTTATTTTAAAAGTAAAAGTTGAGATCAATAGTTATGTATTCTGAGACTTTGATCATCTTCTAGACAAAGCTTTTCCCCCACAATTTATGTCCATTGGAAAACATATCAGGCTAAGATGTTGCAAAGGCTAAGAGACAGTTCTGATCAAGTTGCTCTTGCTGGAGACGCAAGATACGACGGCATGGGGCATAGTGCAAAATATGGTGCACACTCTATGTACTCTTGTTCAGATTCATCAGTGGTACATTTTCACCTTGTTCAGGTATGTCTCTCAGTGGTACAAAAGTAGTTTGTATACTCCCAACATTCACAGCTTCAGATTCAAACAGCTTTGTGCTTGTGATAGAGATGATATTATTGACAAAAACATTCAGGGGGATGCATTCTCTCCTAAAAAACCTCATGTACTTTTGGCAAAAATTGTTCTGTTTTTAAGAAAAACCCACACAAAATCCATAAAAATCCTTATTTAGAATTTTCAAGATATAATTCCTTACAAGGCTGGCCAAACTGCTTTTTTCTTGCTGGAAACGTATGCCTGGGTCTGGTAGTTATAGTTACTTAAATCTTATGACATTTTAGCAGCCAAAAGGCAAATATATAAAGAAGTTGCAATAAGAATCAAGGATCAGCTTTATTCCCCACTTTATTCACCTGAGGCTTAGGCCCCAGGTCCCCTGTGCGTAGGAAATGTAACTCACGCTTGTTTACTTCACCTTTTGGTTTGTTTGTTTCTTGGTATAAATTGCCACTCATCGTCAATCAGATTCACTGATGAAGAACCAAGTTGGTTCGAAATGTTCGATTAACTAATAAAACATGTTTACATCTAATCAACTAATTTTTATATCTCAACTGGAAATGTCCTAACAACTGGATTTGTCTTATACTGGATTTGTCAAAATAACATGGAATGTCTATTAATATGAAGTTCAAAACAATGATTGTTGTCGCTTGCCTCATCCTTCGTTTCAATAAGAATCAATTTTTATGAATATTTGCGATCGAAGGAAGCCATTCAGGAACCATGGTTCCGGATATCGAGAGAATTGATCCAACAATCATGTCTCACATGATAAAATGAAACTTACACCGGATCTTTCGGTGAAAGTTCAGGGGCATTGCTGCAAATATCTTAAATTCCTTGGTATGGCCCACAGAGCTTATCATTAGAATTATTTCATTTCACTGCATTTTGAATTTACTGTCATACACAAAACATATTGTACCAAAAAACAAAGATGGCGGACAAAGCAAATGATATTCCTAAACTTAAAAGAACAGATTCGCGATACATTGATCCAAGGATGCTTTGGACACAAGTGGCCTTTATTGTGGAACTAATAAAACACTAGCCGGTAAATACAGCAAAGCTCCGGCTCCGAAAATATTCCCGATTATATTGTCGTAGACGAAGGTTCGTTCTTTCGTTCGTATGATGTCTTTCGTACTCTGTCTTTCGTATTATGTACGTCCGTTCGAGCATGCGCTGCGACCTTCAGGGATGTCAAGTAAAGCAGTAAATACGTCATAGTGTACTTGATGTACCAAATCACAAGCATGCGCAAAAGAGAAAACAGGGACTTTGCCATTCTCGTTCAACTTTTCTCCTCCGTTTATTTGATGACGTAAATTGGTACAATTGAGAATGTTTTTGTAAGAATCTCTATTTGATAAAATAATGGACGAGGAAGGACATGCTTTCAATTTCAAATTAAAATTCAATATCTACTTTTTTACCCTATTTCGCGAGCAATGTGATTTATGCTATTCAATCATTTGCTTCACAATGTTTTGTTTTCAATTTGCATGGTACGCGGAATTTGTCGTTTCTTTTGAACGTAGACATTCAAAGAATGCTGTCTCTTTATTTATGTGCACAGATTGATTTTGTTGTTGGCAATTTCAAGCTCAGGACCACAGGTTGTTCATAATCATTTTGACCTGAAATCACTGAGCCACCCCCAGATTTTCAGTTTTTTGCTTCTGTCCCCCCCCCCAGTCAATGTTGCAGCACCACAATCAGTTGCCGAATGACATTCGTCATCTCGATCGGGTACTTTTTTTCAAAACAACATTGACATGGGGGCAAAGGGGGCAGGGGTGGCGCCAGAAACTTTCCGACAGAGGGGCTGGAGCTTCCGACAGGGGGCTGAAATGACTGAAAAATGGTGTTTTCGTGCGTTATTTTACCAAATTTCCTCCGACGAGAACCCAAAATTTCCTCCGACGGAGGGGCTAGATGCCTCCGACGGGGGGCTGTAGCCCCCCTAGCCCTCCCCTGGTGCCACCCCTGAAAGGGGGACAAAATACTTTGCACAAGTTACGAAATTGCACTTCTTCCGTCTTTAATTACGTCCCCCTCGCTCCCCGTTTCAATGTTGCTTGAATCAAATGCCATTGGACCATCTCAACATTGAATTAGAGGAGAAGAGGAATCAGCAGATGCTAAACGTATGTTTTCGCATCAATTTTTAGGAAACATCATGGGAAACATCACAAAAAAGCGGAAGTTTGCCTGTGTCCCAGCAAAGATACCCAGTGTCTTTGAAAACGGAGGGAGCGAGAATGGCTAAGTCCTTGTTTTCTCTTTTGCGCATGCTTGTGATTTCGTACATCAAATACACTATGACGTATTTTCTGCTTTACTTGACATCCCTGAAGGTCGCAGCGCATGCTGGAACGGACGTGCATAATACGGATACAGAATACGAAAGACAGCATACGAACAAAAGCACGAACCTTCGTCAACGACAATATAATCGGGAATATTTTCGGAGCCGGAGCTTTGCTGTATTTACCGGCTAGTAATAAAACAGAAGTACCAGCCTGACAAGAGAAATATTTCTGCAATTTAAAGCGCCAAGTCAAAGAGAGGGCTAAGCAAAGTCAGTGCAGCGAAGTGGGAGCTGCCAACAAGAAAGTGGAAGTGGGACGGTGATGGAGATAGTGTGGATCTTGGCCTTCCTGCAAGGAAAAGAACAAAACTTCATTGGTTGCCAAAGTCTATATCATATTGGCTGTCCAAGTCATACCCCAAAGGCTTTGAAGCAGAGAGAATTTATGTGCCATTTTATTGCAAGAAATAAAATAGATGGTACAATACACAAACAGCCAATGATGTTGTGTGATTTCATTACAGCTCAGCAACATAGTATCCCATGTTTTCATTGCGGCAGGAAACTGTAATGATTTTGGAGCATGGGAAAAGACACAAAGATAAATAATTAACCATTCAATTCTATGTATTTCTATTTCTTTAGTTGAGAGAAAAAGTACTGCTGTCTTTATGTTGTGGTATAAACTGCTTCACTGGGGAAGCTATGTAAGAACCATAATAGGTGATTGGGACCCCCCAATTTGTCCACAATGATTTCATATACAGTGCCCCTGTGAACGTTTCAAAGCAAAGTTTTTTGAGCCCTTTCCGATGGATATGTAATTACTCATGTGCACTTTCAGAGTAATATAATACAGGAGAAAAGATAAAATACTGTAAGAATTTGCTACAGTTATCCTTCCTTGTTGTAGAGTCCGAAAATTTAGTTTCTCAAAATTACAGGTGTATTTGGTGCAGTGAGAATGAGTACTAAAAGGAGAGGAACCCTACAGACAATGGTATTCAGGTTATGTCGTTGCATTTTAGACGAATAATTTGCCAATCCATCAGTGTTGCTCAGGACTAAAATATTGCTTTTGTTACAATATTTAGTTTTGGGGACTTCCCTGCTAGAAAGGCTGCAAGTTTTGTTTTTGGCAAATACGTCTCATCAAAAGATATCCTAAAACTGAGCTGGCTTCCTGTAGAAGAGAGACGGGTATTTAATTGCATGAAGCTCGCATACAAAGCTATTCATTTTGAAAACTGGCCAACTATCAATCAAATAGAGATCAAAACAACGGCACGCATACTTCGGAGTAGTGAAGACCTAAGGTTAATGTCTTCGATGATAAAAGGAACGTTCCAAGACCAAACCAGTAAACAATTCAACAGACTGCCATCTACTGTTTGACACGAAGCAACTTTGCCTTCGTTCTGTAACAGCGTGCGGAAAGAACTCTTTATGCAAGCTAACGAACGACTGGCCGCTTAACTTTTATTCAAGTCTTTTAACAATTCATTTTGACGCTTTACATTTCTTTTATTTTCAATTTTACTATTCTTTTACTGTAATTGTAAGCATAGGGACAAAACCTTTTTAGCTAGAGTTGAAGAGCCACACTTTAGTTGTGGATATGCTCATAAAAGCCATGTATGTATGTATGTATGTATGTATGTAATTAGAGCAACTGGACATTGAGACGAATCTGAGTGATGCAAGAATAACACAGAATCTTCCACAACATAGAATAAAATACAGTCATCTAACTTAATCTATTCTTTACTTGTTGTGCCAAATATCACTCATTGCGCCGAATATCACATATTGCGCTCATTGCGCCAATTGCGCAAAATATCCATTGCACGGAACATAATTAGCATTTTTGACAACTTCAGCATAGAATTTTTGCCATGTGATAATTGACAGCATTCTTCTGCAGTTTGAAAACCAAGCAAATTTTCTGTCAATAGTTTGCTTATTGATAGCCGTTTTGAATCAACTTGATGAGATGTGCTGGAATTTCCGGTGTGAAACCATCAATTGTAGGCAGGGGAGAGTTTGCAGGAATCCCAGTTGATATGGGACTTTGTACTTCCTATGGACGGCAAGCCAACATGTGCTACCTGTGATATGGATTTTGCTGCAAGTTGCGCTAATTGTGCTATGAATGGTAGTTTGGAAACAGTATTGGAATGCTTTGCTGGTCTTCTTGCAAGTGTGGAAACATGCTCCTCTCTAGAGTTCTAGAGTGCTTGGCTCTAATCTTTACCCAGCTCTGCAATACTATCTTAACCCTATCTTAACCGGGGGAGGGTGTTTTTCGCCCCCCCCTCCCGAACTTCTTTTAATAGCTCCTAAGCGATGATAGCTAAAGCACTGAAAATTGCTGACTTTTCCTAAAATTTAACTGGCAATCAGAAAATAAAAATTTCAATGCCTATTGTTAGACCACGTGACCGCCAGATGCCCACATTTGGAGAGTGGTCACAAAGAAAATCGTGAGAACTGCTCTAGTCTCTTTATTTTGTGCTGAATCTCGTCAATATATATACCATTCGATTTGTCTCGATGAGTACTTTCATTTGATATATAATTTATCCATATTTGATGAAGTCAGCAATTTATAATTTATATGACGTCATACATCTTTATGATGTCATATTTCTAATGAATTAGCAATTTTTTTATGAAAAATCACGTACTAACTTGAAATATTGATTAAACTATTTGATTTCACCCAAATTATGTGAAATTGATGATGTTTAAGCATTATTATAGAGGAAACAATTTTGCATTGAATCAAATTACCATTATTTATTTAGTTAATTAATTAAGAACCACAAATATTCATACAAAACTGAATAAAATTTCAAACTAAGGCTGTCAAGTAAGTATTTGGATAGTTTTTAGCCAAATTTAGCCAGTTATTTTGTGTAAATATACTGTTTTTTCCTGATAGCTCAATTTTGTCAACATTTGCCCTGTTTTTGGTTGCTTAGCAACCAATCACGTGATTAAAAATTATTTAATGCCATTTTTGGATTCTCCTTTGTTTAATAATCACGGCCGACAACCCATCATTCGACTTCCGTAGCCTCGTTCTGATGGTAATAGTGTTTCTATAGGAGCATAATTTTTCTCAAACTTTGGCCTGATTTTTGCAAAAGAAATATATGACCTGTATCAACCAACCTGAGCAAAACTTGTAGCAAATTTATCAGAGATTTTGTTCACCCCAAATTTGTTTTCATTCCAAAAGTTTAAATGACCGGGTATCAATTGCTTTTGAAGACGGGTCATAAATTCTTCTGGTAAACCCCATATATGGTATTGGTTCACCCTTATTTGGCACAACTTTTCCAACATCAAACAGGTCAACGAGCCGCTTCGGGAAGAAAAATTTCTTGTCACGGGACTGAATTTTACAAAATATGACACAACTACTTACACAATCTAGGAGTTTGATATTGTATATTCAGCTGTAAGATGATGGATGATATATACATGAACGGTAGGCTAAGAGAACACTTCTGAGCCATGAGAGAGCATAAAATGTGGGAGCGGAGACTGACTAGCCTAACCAAAATGAAGGGAACAAGAGATGAACCTGGCCAGCGCCTAGTTGATAGGCTCACAAACTCCAATAACAAGCAAGTTATATTTTACATCACAAAAAAGGCAGATAATTTTTACGTGGCTTAGGACGTTTCTTTATTCTATAACTTGTCATTTCTGCAAGAAAATACACTCCTAATGAATCAGATCAATTTCTGTAAAATTTGATGAAGCAATAAGCAAATGAATGGCGTGCAAAGTTAAAAGAAACCCTAGAAACAAGATCAAGCCAAAATTTCTTGGGAGAAGTGATTTTTGCATGGAAATATGGATATAATGAGATAAAATCGAAAAAAATTGGATACCAATGCGGCAGAAGGCCGCAAAAACGTTGAAAAATGGAGATGGAGACAGACTGGCCTAACCAAAATAATGGGTACAAAATTCATAGTTAGTCCATGCCTTTTTTATAGGTTTCATAACAACAACAAAAAATATACCAAACTTTAGCTCAAAAGAAAGAGAAATGAATTCTGCATGGCATAGGAAGGGTTTCTCTCTCATAGGACGTTGCATTTGGAAGAAAATTGGCCTTGAATGAAAAAGTTAAATTTTGGTAAAATTCGACGAGCGCAATTGCAGCAATTCAACATGCTGGTGGTATGCAACTCTGACTTCAGAAAAAGCTACAGAATCACAATTTAATTGGTTTTTGGAAGAAAGCATGAATGTCGTTCCCTGAAAATGCCAACTTATCGATCAAATAGAGAGCTTATGACTGAGAAAGACACAAAATGTCTAGGTGGAATCTTCTTGGCCTAACAAAAATAATGGAATTGCAAAGCGAAGTTGATCCGCGCCTAATTCAAAGGATCTGAAACGGAAACCAAAAAGATGCAAAATGCTATATCAAATGAAAGAAAAATAAATTTTGCATGGTATAGGATAGTTCGCTTTTCAAATAAACTCGTCACTTCTCGAGAAAACAACCCTGAATGAAAATCATGAATTTTCGTCTTACGAAACAAAAGAAAAATCTAAAGGGAGTCTTACGATTAAACGCTTCTTGAAAATGGGTAATTTCATTTCAAATTATCCAAAACAAAAGAAAACTAAGTTTGTGAAGCCTGTTCTTCCAAATAAAATCAAACATCTTTGGAATATCACTGCAGATGGATAAGAAATTCAAAGATTAATGTTGAGTTGCAATCCCGGGCCTACGAGATTTTCGTGAAATCGAAGAGGATCTGCTTACCTGCTAGCATCCATAGCGTTTGTTTCTCTGCTTCCAAATCATCAAAATCTTCAATTTATGCACAGTTTTTATTACTAAACACGCTCAATATCAGATCTTACAAAAATGAAATGTTTTTTAGTGTGTACGCGTGATGAAATCAGGAAAAGGGCGCGCAAAAATCACATGACCTCCACCTGCCTCCACAGCTTCAAGGATTCAATGTGACGTCACACGTCAGTAGGGGTTGTCGGGCGTGATAATAACACAGTGCAAGTTTCATTGTCATAGCTATTATAGTTCCGAAGATAATTAGGTGGGCGAAAAACGCCCCCCCCCCCCCCGCGGTAGAAAATCACTTTTTTCACCCGGTTAAAATAGGGTTAAGTGACAGACTTGACAAGGGCTGCTATGTCATTCATCTGGACAAATGGTCGTAACAATTCCGAAACACCAGTGAGAAGATCTCGCCCTTGAATGTCAAATGAACGGAAAAGCAAGAAGAAGTGCTCTGTATCCTCAATGCCATATTTTTTTGGGCACATTAGGTTCACCCTATCGCTAAAGTTGTGGTTGAACTTGTGAAAATTTAATTTACTGAGATAGACCATTAATTGAAAAAGATAGTCTAAGCCTATTGGGTCATGAATGCTGAAGGTAGACCTTGCATGGGGGGGGGGCAAAGTTTTGACAAAAGCTTTTCTTTAACCCTATCTCACATGGGGTATTTTTCGATATTTTGGCATGGGGGGCGTTTTGCGCCCCCCCTCTTTTTCTCTGAAACTACAAAAGATATAACAATGAAACCTTCCTCCATTGTTCTTTGGACAATAAGCTTTCCCAAAAATAATAATGGTAATTAATTAATCACGTGATTTGTTGCTAGGAAACCAAAAAACAAGGGAAAACTGGCCAATTAATAGCTGCTTCGCAAGAAAAATTCTATTTAAATGAATACTCTTAATGATCTTAATGAGAATAGTCTTAAATTATAGGAAATACATTCTACAATTAAAATATGTACTTTGAAGCAATCTGAAGCATCCATCCATAGACCAATTAGCGCTTAATTAGCTCTTCATTCCTTTCTACTTATAGTCACTGCTGTTTTCCGTGGTTTTCTTGCTATTTCTGACATAGATCGACTTAACATGCATGAAACAAACAAGATTAAGCTAAATTGCAACAAAAATCTTAATTAATACATTAATTTATTCGAAAAATGACATAATAAACATAAATGACATCATAGATATTAAATTTTGCTGATGTCAGCAAATTAGCAAAAATTATACATCAAGTGAATCATACATGTTTCAAGTAATTCGGACAAGAAACAAAGAAATTATGGATGTTCAAAGCTGTTTTTTGTCAACTACTCTCCAAATATGGTGCTATTGTGGTCACGTGATCAAATCTAGAACGAAGGGGCATTTAAATTTTGAATTCGAATTAAATTTGAGGAAAAGTCACAAAGGTTTGTTCACCATATCTTGTGTCATTTCGGCGCAGTGTAGAAAAGTTTCGTTGGGGGGGGGGCCAAAAAGGGTTCACCCTTAATGTGAAATAGGGTTAAAAACAGCAACAGAAGGTAGCATAGCTATTTTTCGTTTTTTATGCGCACGCACACTCGGTTTCAAGTAGAGACTTTAATTTTCTGCAAGTTGATATATCAAGGAAATCGGCAGAGGCAAAGTGTCATACTGGAAAGGCTGCAGTACCAGACTTACTACCCAAGTCCCACGGTGCTTTTGAGAACAGTTAAGAATTTGGTTGTTTACTTTTGCAATCGAGAGTCTACCAATTAATCTAAACTTCGCTGAAACTCTGTTCAATGCCAGAAGAGAACTAAAACATACCCAAACTCCCAAAATTGCCCATTGTGATCAAGTCTACTAGAGTTTCTTGATTCCCTAGAAGTGCCTTTAGTTTCATTTGAAATATGTCCTCACAAAGTGGTTTCAAAATAAAGACAACTTGGCTCAGTCTGCTTGCTTTATTCGTGATGTGAATGAACAAAGTGGAATCAAAAGCATTAACAGAGACCTGGTGGTGGAAATATTTTTGATTTTGCAACAGAAATTCTTGCCCTTGAAATTTAAGGTGCATTTTTCTTTTAGGATTAATAAAATTGTTGAATACAGCTCGTGAAATATGCCCAGTTTGATCATGTAGGCCAAACACTCTTTCCTGGTGACCCTGCATCATTCTAAAATATCTCTTTTCCATTAACAGAACTAACTTTGAACATATAAAAACAGACAGGTAAATGCACAAATAAAAACAGACAAATTCAGTGAATGAAACTTGAGAACACCTTTCAGAATTTAAAAATACTTAATTAGCATAAGAAAATATCCTGCAATAATACTGGATAGTTCTGCAAATGTTGTGAAAATGTTCCTGAAATGTTCTTTTTTTCCAGCTTCTCAGAAATGTAGGAGCCATGGATCATTGGGAGGGGGGCACATGCCCCATCTAAGATTTTACAATATTCATAATGGTGCCCTTTTTAAGAAGTGTCCCTTCAGCTTAATGAAAAACTCCCTTGCAGTGTCATCACTGGGACCCCAGGAAGTTGTATAACTCCACCCCCCCTTGCTTTTGATCTCTCTCTGTTAAAGCATTATGTCATAGCTTCACAATCACAAGGGAGGCTAAAGAGGAAGGCCTCTTTATCATTGGGGGGGGTGGGGCTATACAACTTCCTAGGGTCCCTGTGGTGCCATGTTCCCATGTTTAAAATGCTTCCTACAGCACTGAAACCTTGTTTGCAATGGTTACATATGCTGCGTATTCCAGTGCTGCTTTCAAGTCTCGTTGGCATCTATGTATAAATCATCAAAGCTAGTGAAGTTGGATGGGCCAAGGATATTTTGAGCCAGTGCAAGTGAAATCTCATTTGTATATGTAGTATGCATCGAAGGTGCATATATCTGCAAGACAAAAACAATACACCATTTTGCAAACACTTGTCACTATATTTCAGATTAATACCTTGTCATGGATACCAATAGTTGCACAAGGCAAAACAATAGGAAATAACATGTTCAGGTCATTTTTATGAGGGCAGAAGGGGCAATCAGCTCCATGCCCCCTCTCCTGCATTCCTGGCTTTCTTCATTTAAAGTGGAATTAAAAACTAACATGACTCATTGTTCTCAGAAATGCAGCAAATAACTAGTGCAAGGCCAGACTGCAATCGGGGTAGTTTCCATCATATTTATATGGTGGACAGGACCTCGCATTTTGGTGTACGCCGGTGTACACAAAACTTCAAATCTTGAAGTCTTATAATCTATGTACTATAGATTATCTCTTGGCATATGCAAAATTTACCCAGCGGATGCATAGGCGATTCTACCTTGACCCTACTGTGGGCACAAGGCTGTAACATCAAAGAGGAATTGGCTAAATTTCTGACCTTTAATTCATTAATTTGTTACTCCTTGCATTCTCTGTCAGACAAAACTCTGAAGTAAATATTTGCAAATCTTATGACTTTTAAGTGCGAAACTCGCTTAGCTCTCGATATATCAGGGCTGAAGTATTTGCTTCTTGTGACACATGACACGTGGTTCTTGTCCTGTCAGTGATTGTTCAAGGACAAAGCTTTTCCTTCCCCAAATCGTTGTCAATGTAAACAAAACCTTCCCTAAAAAAGACGAATATTGATGTTGAACGCAAAAAACAGTGGACATACCGACACTGCCATACTGTTGTTGAAGCACTTGTAAGTGCATTAGCAAAGTTTGGTGATGTGGCACGGTGCCGATTTGGAGTAATAAACACCTGAAAATTGGCGATTTCAGCTGACGAGTGTTGAACCATTTTAGACTGCACTTTGATAAGTAACGATTTACCTACCTTGTCGACCACTTACGAACATAAGCTTTTGGATATTCCATGTCAAAAAGCAGTTCTACCAACCCAAACAAATGCCAGACTTCCAGCTGGAGTATTTCGATGGAAAAACGATATGGCAGAAATGGCTCCCTCTGCTACTTGACTAACATGGTCCTAGAGTAGTGTCCACAAAACCTGAAATAACTTTCCAACGCAAAAAACAGTGAAAAACCCACCTGATAGGCGATGTTCCTGAAATCCTTGGGAAGAACTCCTGGAAAGATCGTGATGTGGCACGGTGTAGTTTTTGAGAAATTTACTCTTTTGCCAATCGGAAGTTGCATGTGACTTAGGCCGTTATTCCATGACCACAAGAAGTCTTCAAATAATTATTTTTAATGCTAAAATTTAGTCGATCATGATTTCTCCATCTTGTCCAACCTTTCCAGCATCTGAATTCATCAGTTGATTTATGTGCGTGCGCACGTGCTCACGCTGGAATGCAAAAGCCGCTGTCCAATCCATTTAGGCCCGCTGCCTCGCGAAATTTGAAACCAAGCTCTCAGACTGATGAATTTGCGTGGTCAGCGGTTTCTGAGACGAATTTTCACCATGCTACAGAAGGTAGGAGCCTGACTTCTGGGTCAAGTTTATTCCATTCACAAATGCAATTAGGATAGAAGCTTAATAGAAATTTATCTGTCCTTGCCCTTATCCAATAACATCTCGGTTATGAAGTGAGTAATTTGATAGTTGAAGTTGTGGGATTGGTTCTTTTGTGTACAATGGAGTGAGGTTGTTTATGATCTCATGGAACAGGGTAAGGCATCTGCTGCACTTTTGGCAACTTAATGACTCCCAGCCAAGCTCTGGGTACGGTTTTTCCTGTGATTTTACTCTCCATGTTCCTGATACAATGCTGTTAAAGAGGAATGCTGTTAAAGAGGATCACTGGATGATCTATCTCATTTCTTTTCTTTGAAAATAGTTGTTCAACTGCTTGCTTTTGCGGATCAGGATTGAAACACAGGGTGTTTATAAAACGAAGACCGAAGACCGAAGATAGAAAACGAAGACGAAGACGCATACAACAAAAATTCAATACAGAGTAGATTTTCAATATCCAGTGTAAATAGGCCTTTCTCTGGCAAGATGTTGATGAATAAGCGTAAATTAAGCAAATTAAGTGCTAAATGTTTTGGTCTTCGTTTTGCAGAATGACCCCCTCAATCTGCAAAACGAAGACAGACCTCAAAATGCTACCGAAGTATTTGAATTCAACCCAGATGGTAAACATTCGTTTTGTTTCCTCGAATAGGCACCAGGAAACAAGTACTGCACTGTATGGATCGTAGAATGGTCATTTAGAATATGTCTTCGTTTTGCAGAATGACCCACTCAATCTGCAAAACGAAGACGGACTCAAAAATGCTACGAAAGTGTTTAAACTCAACAGATATGGTAAAAAGTCGTTGTGTTTCTTCAAATAGGCACCGGGAAACAATTATTGCTCTGCACGGACCGTATAATGGTCATTTGGAACATGTCTTCGTTTTGCAGAATGACCCCCTCAATCTGCAAAACGAAGACAGCCTCCGAAATGCTGCAAAAATGTTTAAACTCAATCCTGATAGTAAACAATCGTCGTGTTTCTTCAAAAAGGCACCAGGAAACAATTACTGCACTGTACGGACCGTTTATAATGATCATTTAGAACATGTCTTCGTTTTGCAGAATGACCCCCTCAATCTGCAAAACGAAGACAGCCTCCGAAATGCTGCAAAAATGTTTAAACTCAATCCTGATAGTAAACAATCGTCGTGTTTCTTCAAAAAGGCACCAGGAAACAATTACTGCACTGTACGGACCGTTTATAATGATCATTTAGAACATGTCTTCGTTTTGCAGAATGACCCCCTCAATCTGCAAAACGAAGACAGCCTCCGAAATGCTGCAAAAATGTTTAAACTCAATCCTGATAGTAAACAATCGTCGTGTTTCTTCAAAAAGGCACCAGGAAACAATTACTGCACTGTACGGACCGTTTATAATGATCATTTAGAACATGTCTTCGTTTTGCAGAATGACCCCCTCAATCTGCAAAACGAAGACAGCCTCCGAAATGCTGCAAAAATGTTTAAACTCAATCCTGATAGTAAACAATCGTCGTGTTTCTTCAAAAAGGCACCAGGAAACAATTACTGCACTGTACGGACCGTTTATAATGATCATTTAGAACATGTCTTCGTTTTGCAGAATGACCCCCTCAATCTGCAAAACGAAGACAGCCTCCGAAATGCTGCAAAAATGTTTAAACTCAATCCTGATAGTAAACAATCGTCGTGTTTCTTCAAAAAGGCACCAGGAAACAATTACTGCACTGTACGGACCGTTTATAATGATCATTTAGAACATGTCTTCGTTTTGCAGAATGACCCCCTCAATCTGCAAAACGAAGACAGCCTCCGAAATGCTGCAAAAATGTTTAAACTCAACCCTGATAGTAAACAATCGTCGTGTTTCTTCAAAAAGGCACCAGGAAACAATTACTGCACTGTACGGACCATTTATAATGATCATTTAGAACATGTCTTCGTTTTGCAGAATGACCCCCTCAATCTGCAAAACGAAGACAGCCTCCGAAATGCTGCAAAAATGTTTAAACTCAATCCTGATAGTAAACAATCGTCGTGTTTCTTCAAAAAGGCACCAGGAAACAATTACTGCACTGTACGGACCGTTTATAATGATCATTTAGAACATGTCTTCGTTTTGCAGAATGACCCCCTCAATCTGCAAAACGAAGACAGCCTCCGAAATGCTGCAAAAATGTTTAAACTCAATCCTGATAGTAAACAATCGTCGTGTTTCTTCAAAAAGGCACCAGGAAACAATTACTGCACTGTACGGACCGTTTATAATGATCATTTAGAACATGTCTTCGTTTTGCAGAATGACCCCCTCAATCTGCAAAACGAAGACAGCCTCCGAAATGCTGCAAAAATGTTTAAACTCAATCCTGATAGTAAACAATCGTCGTGTTTCTTCAAAAAGGCACCAGGAAACAATTACTGCACTGTACGGACCGTTTATAATGATCATTTAGAACATGTCTTCGTTTTGCAGAATGACCCCCTCAATCTGCAAAACGAAGACAGCCTCCGAAATGCTGCAAAAATGTTTAAACTCAACCCTGATAGTAAACAATCGTCGTGTTTCTTCAAAAAGGCACCAGGAAACAATTACTGCACTGTACGGACCGTTTATAATGATCATTTAGAACATGTCTTCGTTTTGCAGAATGACCCCCTCAATCTGCAAAACGAAGACAGCCTCCGAAATGCTGCAAAAATGTTTAAACTCAATCCTGATAGTAAACAATCGTCGTGTTTCTTCAAAAAGGCACCAGGAAACAATTACTGCACTGTACGGACCGTTTATAATGATCATTTAGATCATGTCTTCGTTTTGCAGAATGACCCCCTCAATCTGCAAAACGAAGACATGTTCCAAATGACCATTATACGGTCCGTGAAGGGCAATAATTGCTTTTCCGGTGCCTATTTGAGGAAACGGAACGACTTTTTACCATCTTGGTTGAGTGTAAACACTTAAGCGACATTTCGGAGGCTGTCTTCGTTTTGCAGATTGAGGGGGTCATTCTGCAAAACGAAGACCAAAATCTTTAGCACTTAATTTGCTTGATTTACGCTTGTTCATCAAACAACTTGCCAGAGAAAGGCCTATTTACACTGGATATTGAAAATCTACTCCGTATTGAATTTTTGTTGTATGCGTCTTCGTCTTCGTTTTCTATCTTCGGTCTTCGGTCTTCGTTTTATAAACACCCTTGAAACACATCCTCCAATTATTCATTGGCCCACTGGGTTATCAGTTGCAGGTCATAGTTCATGTGTTCCACAGCTTTGCTATTCTCTCAGGCAATCGTAAACAAGGACATATCATCAGCAAAACATTTAAAGACCCTCTGCTAACCATTAGGCTTTGCACGCCGCGGATCAGCAAACACACGAATGGAAGAATGTAATCAGTCTAGCAATAACCGGTGAGCAAAATGGCGGCGGTAAATGCGTACGGTTCTCCAATCAGGCAAGGAGATCGAAACGAAGGACCAAGTGACAGCAAGGAGGAAAACAAAAACAGACAAGTTATGCAGGTAATTCCTTAACATTATTCTACATTATTAATCATGATAAATTTGCAAAGCGGTTATTGGCTAGATGAATGATGTTGAGATCTCGTTTTAAAGCTTGAGTAAGGCCTAGACTATGTCCACAGAGTAGGACTAAGCCAAGACTGTGTTAAGTATAAAAGTAATAGTCAGTATAATATTACGGTCAAACAGGGGTGTGCGATTCTAGGATAGCACCTCGAACCCATACACCTAAAGATGCTTTGAGATCTTTTGACCAAATTTTATAAAATCTTTGATTCTTCCAGAAACTTCTATTGTGAATATGACCTCATCAACTCCAATGCTGTAGACTGACAATAAATATCAATAAACTTGAAGTTTTAATTTCAACAAAAGAAGTAACTAAAAGCCCTTGATGAAATAAGAACCAATTTCAGACCAAATACTTATTAGTTTTAAAACCTAGTCAGGCTGACTTGCAAAAGTGTAGGTTCTCATATCCAGGTTTTTGCAGTATGCATGACTCAGCCCTTGTTGAACTGGGCCATTTCTTCTTTTATAGAGGCCTGCATGTTGTTGCAAAGGTGTCTGCTCAAAAAAAAGTGGAAAGCGACCAGGATGCCCCTGCAAAGATGCCAGAATTATTTGTTGTGCTGAGTGCCTTTGTGGGAAGAAGAAAGGTGGGAAAATTATCCAAAGGTGTGCAAATGGAAAGGTATAATAGCATGCATGCATACAACTTCTTGTAAGATCTTGGGCACCTCCAACTTTTGGCAAAAAAATGGACGTGAGAATTTAGTTGAAGCATGTACTTCATATTGAAAATTGTACCTCTCTACATCCTACAGCTACTTTTTGCCAGAGATCTTTCTAGATGTTGATCAATACATCTCTGACTGTCTTTGTTGGGATTGACTGGTTTTATGGAGGATCATCATCATTTCAGTCAAAATAATTATCATGCTTGTGACATTGTCCATATTTCTGGTATGAGCTGCACTCCAGTTAAATACTTCATCTGCTTTATTTTAGCCCAATTCAATTGACCAAGAACAAGGACTGCAGCAAGGACCTGCCAACCGTGCACAACACAATGGTCATGTGGGTATGGAACAAGAGATAGAGAGAACAAAGAGACAAGTCCAACTATGATGTTCACACATTTCAATGTTTATGTTTGTGAGAGGATTCATAATATCGGTACAATTATGAATTCAAAATAATTCATTGAACTCCCAATAAGATATTGCATGTGATCGCTCCTGATAAATATCATTCTCTGACCATATTTGCTGGCAATACATTAATCTCCCTTCTGTAACTTTGTGTGACAGAGTTTCTTTAGACTTTGTGCTTACATGACTTTTCAACAATTAAACATTTCATACAATACTTTCATGCTCAAAGGTCCGAGTCCACAACCAAAATTTGGATGTTTCCGTCATTCATAAGGAACATCATACTCATATACAGTACATCAATGAGAACATGGTATCTTGACTTTTTTGTCTGTTTATGATATTGGCTCCCCAGTGAAAAGTTATTGTTTGAGGGAATACAGACAGCCATGCTGTTTGATGAATGATAAAAACCAAGAAAGATGGGACAGCTGACTTAGACTATGCACCTATTTGTATATGATACATATCAATTTTCTCAAAAATTTCCTCTCAAAAATCTGCATCTGCGTCAGTGTATCAATGATGGAAGTCATAAAAACAGTTTTTATTTGTCACAAGGCAAAGTCTAACATTGCATTTGCAGCATTTGATTCTTGAAAATCCACCTTTGCAGTTCTTACATCGGCCTTGATTTACCTCAAAAACTGGAAAATGACCAACAGCATCTTCACGAATTTCTGGAGGGGGGACGGGGTTGGACCTCTTGTATCTTTTAGCTGCAACTTCCACATCACCATCGGATCTGCATCTTTTTGGTCGACCACGGGTGGGGGTTTCACTTGCTTTGCTTGAAAACAGCAGGCCATTTGCAATTCTTGTCTGAAAATTCAACAGGCTTAGGACATCCTTCTTTGGAATTCCCTTTTACTCACAGTGACGGCGGTAACAAAGCCAGGAATTGACGATGCTGAGGCCAATGCAGTGATAAACTATGTGCATGTACCACTTCTTGGTTCCAAGTGTTATCCTATACAGGGCAAGTAACATGTCACAAAGATCAACACAGCCCATGTTTGCATTATACACTCGGACAATGTTTGGACACTGGATCTCAACATGCTCCTTAGCAGCTGCTGACCAACGACGAACTTGCAGTCCCATGTCAATGCCTAAAAACGTAGAGGCCAATTGAACCACACCATTATCATACCATCTAACTATCACCACATTGCTGTTAGCATCTACTTGATAGTCGACTGCACCTCTCCCCTCTTTTTTCAGATCCTTGTAACTTTTCAGATTTCTTTGTGCTCCTTTCAAACGATTTGCACGTATTGTCCCAGCAGACCATATCCCCCTTGACTTCAGCTCTTTTATTAGCTCGATGGATGTGAAAAGATTATCAAAAAATACCTTATAGCCTTGGTTATGAGGTATTCCTTTACAAAGCCTCAGGACCAAGTTACCAGTGGCCCCAAAGTCCCCAGTCTTCTTGTCGTTTTCCTTTCCTGTGTATATTTCAAAATCATAAATGATGCCACTTATGCCAGCTCTAGCCCACACTTTGAATCCCCATTTATTTGGTTTCTTAGGCAGATATTGTTTGATGGATGATCTTGCTTTAGTTGGTATGATTTGTTCATCAATGGAATTGTTTTCTTCATTTGGAATCTTGTGACATTTCTCAAGAATTGAGTTGACCATGGGCCTTACTTTGTACAATGGGTCATAATTGGGATCCCCTCTTTTTGGAATCTTAGAGTTGTCATTCACATGAAAAAACCGCTTCGGGTTTTCAAAACGATTGACACTCATGCTGTCTGCAATGGCCACAATCCTTGTCTCTGGTGTCCAGTACATGCGATACTGAGGATAATGGAAGATTCCCATCATAACAAGGATTCCAAGGAATTTTTCCATTTCATTTGCATCTGTTTTCACAGATTTTCCTGTTTGTTGGACTGAGTACAAGTTTGTTTGTTCAACAATTCTGGCCATCAAGTCTTTATCAAAAAATGAATTGAAACATTCTAAAGGGCTTGGAATTATCCCTGGTGGGTCTTGAAAGTTCTCCCCTGTAAATGTAGCTGCTTGTTGCATGGGCTCACGTCTACGCCATCTATAGGAAGCTTTTCCTGGCTTTGATGATACTGGCTGTTTTGATGGACCTGCTTGCTCATCACTGCTGCTTGTTTCCCCCAACACATCATTTTGATCTTCATCCACACTGTAATCACTGGCACTCACATCATCTCGTTGTCCAAAATCACTCTCATCATCAACATTTGATTCTTTCATGTTTGATGCAACTCTTTCAAAACCAACCTCCTCATCATCAGAACCACCACTTTCATCTTCACTGCTTTCAGGGTTGGGCAGCACAATTGTCTGCTTTTCTAACTGGTTTTGGATTCTTGATTTTGTTATAGTTGTTCTATAGAATGATTTTGCAGCAAACGGCATCTGCAAATGGGAAGGAAAATGATATAGGTTTGGAAATTTAGGCCCACCACCGATCAGCTGATTTTGAAAATAATCAGCTGATTTTGAAAATCGTAATGTTGATTGAAAATGAATAAATTGGCAACTAACAAACAAATACATCTTAGTAATGTTGTGAATGAGCATTTAATTTAACCAAAAATACGAAATCGGCACCATTTTTGCAATGTTTGCATCATGCTTTAGGTCAGGTTTTTGTCAGGCCTGAGACCCACATCTTCATGATGTTGTTCCACAACAACAAAATTAAAAAAATCGATTTTGCTGGATTCTCTGAATTAGCTTTATAAAAACAATTTCAGCAATCAGTGCACCACGATGATTTTTTTCAAAACTAACAATAATGCCTTACCTTTGAAGAAATGGTGAGTAAGTATCACGATTTGCAGCGATGATGAAGTTCCAGAAACTTTGGAAACAAAAGCTTTTGAAAATATCACAAGTGACCTCGTGGTCGTTGTTGCTGTTGTAGTGGGTACTGCTGCCCATGTGGGTCTGACATCACCATGAGTAATTACGAAATTGCCACCTCCTGCGCAGCGACACCAAGCTTATGATTCGTTGTTGTACAACAACATTATGAGGGAAAGGGTTAAATTCTGTGGCGCCAATATGGGCTGTATTTTTTAAATTCAGGTAAAAGCGAACGCATTTGTTTTGAGCAGCTTGAATTTTTTTGGACAGCCTCTTATTCAACATTGGGTACCACGAGGTGCATGCGTAATCAAAATGGGGTTGAATAAGGGCATTCAAAAGCAACCTTCAAAGGGAGCCATCTAGGAAGTTCTGTTTTCTGTACAAAAATTTTAGCTTGCCATTTATCTTTCCAAGCATCCTAGTTGCCATTGACTCCCCAGAGAGATTTTCATCCAGAATACATCCCAGATATGTGACCGTTGAGTATTGTTTGATCATTATGTCACCTCTCCTGATATCTAGTTTTTTAAGATTCTTGCAATTTTTACGCCCTAAGAGAATTGACTTAGTTTTGTCTTCTCCAAAATGAATACTCAGTCTGTTTTCTAAGAACCAATCGCAGAGCGTGTTAAAATTTCTATTCAAATTGGTTTCTATTTGCTCGATGCTTTTGTCTCTAAATATTAAGCAAGAATCATCTGCGTACAAAAGCAGGTCACAGTCAACCGCCCGTGCCATGTCATTCACATAAAGAAGAAATATGAGTGGACCAAGAATTGACCCCTGAGGAACCCCGCATGACAGATTTCCAGTACAAAATGTGTTTTTGAAAATTCAAACAATCCTTCGGACGGACGGCCGTTAATTCAAAGTATACTCTGGCAGTACCTACCTTTCTTACGAAAAGTACCTATCTTTCTCATGGAGTGATAATTGAAGCATTTTGTGTCAAGGAACTATCAAAATTGTTTATTTTATTCAATTTACTGATGAATAGGCATATTTGCACCCTCTAGTGGAAATGTTTTTGGAAATTCAAACAATCCTTCGGACGGACGGCCGCTAATTCAAAGTATACTCTGGCAGTACCTACCTTTCTTACGAAAAGTACCTACGTTTCTCATGGAGTGATAATTGAAGCATTTTGTGTCAAGAAACTATCAAAATTTTTTATTTTATTCAATTTACTGGTAAAAAGGCATATTTGCATCCCTTAGTGGATATATTTCTGAAAATTCAAACAATCCTTCGGAAGGGCGACCGTTAATTCAAAGTATACCCTGGCAGTACCTACCTTCCTTGTGAAAAGAACCTACCTTTCCAATGAAGTGAAAATTGAAGCATTTCATGCCAAGAAACTATCAAAATTGTTCATATTATTCAATTTACTGATGATTAATGGGAATATTTGTAACCATTGTTAACTTGTAAGATGTTTTTTAGAAAATTCTACCATCCAGATGGACGGTTGTTGATTTCTCATTACGACTGCAATGCCTATTTTGTCTACTTGATCCTACAGCCTATTAGGGTTGTATTTTCAAACAAGAATTCATTAACATTTCATTCTATTCTACATCCAAGTTAGCATGTCCAGTATCCAGAAATCTCAAATTTCTGGTTTTGTTATATAGAACAAACCCAAACCCGCCAGCTCAAATGCTTATCAACTGAAACAACCGCACCGCCTCTATTATCAAATGATATGACACAATACTATGTCAGACCGGTAATGGTCCCAGCAGATTAAGGATTTGTGGGGTCAGTTCATTTAAGGACAGCTAAATCTTATGCAAAAATTTGGAAATGTTCAAGTCATTTGCAAATATTTACAAGTTAAGTAACAGTAACTAATGGCATTTACCAATATATTTCTGGGATTTTTCATTCATTGTAAAGTTCGTAAAGGCCTTTACAACTTGTAAAGTCCTCCAGAAATCAAATACCATATTTCAAGGATATTTACAGTGTCATCAAATTTTTTGTAAATGCCTAATTCTATGCAGTGTTCCTAATTTCCTCAATACTTTGTTGCTGCTGTAACAGTTGTTGCTGCAAAAGTAACACCATAGTATTTTCTCTTTCCTCTCTTCCTTGCAGCTCATTTTTTCTGTCTTCATATTCCTTTTCTCTCAAGGCTTGCTCCCTTTCTTTTATGTCCAATGCTCTTTCCTTCAACTTAATTTCCTTCTTCCTCACATCAAATTCCTTTTGATCACTGAGTCCTTTTGATCTCATGATCACTGAGTAACATTGAATATCCTCTGAAATATTTCCTTGGAAACACAATTTAAAGTTTCAGAAAATTGCCAGGGTGCATTTCATGCACTCAGGCCAAAGGATATTTCCCTTTTGCATGATAATTACACAAAATGCACCCTGGGAAACTCGCACTGACAATTTTCTCACCTTCATTACACTTGTGTGCCACAGAGAGTGACGAAGACAGATTTTTCAAGTCTATAAGTCTGTAACCTGTTTGTTCACTTGTTCCAAATGATTCATCGTTCGAGCTATTCAATGATTCATCTATTGAACGGTAAAGTTTCATCTTCTTCGCGGATGAACTGAGTGACTGTTTGTCACTGTCCTGAGAGTCTGACCCATAAGGTTTTTCATGGGAGGTGCCAGGCCTTGCTCGATCAAAAAATTCTCTTTCTTCTGACAGAGTCTTTTCCTCAGTTTTTTGCTTTCTTTTGCATCCACCAAATCCTTTACCCTTCCCTTTTGGTTTGTGACGGCTTCTTTTTTTTTTCCCACTCACTTTGCAACAATATTTTAACGATTTTTGCACATACCTATGTCCACAGACCAACTAAACAATCTCCACTGATCTCCCTCACCTTCAAATCTTTCTTAGGGTGCAATTGGCTGTGCCTAGAGCATACTTACTTCATGTAAGCAACACCAAATCTCAAATTGGCGTTTTTTTCAGGGGCAAAAGGGACAGGAAAGGTGCATCCACCCTAAAAACAAAAATTGCTATGATGGTTGCCATGGCAACGCAATTCAAGATTTATAGCTCTTGAAAAGAAAACGTTATTTTATAGGTAAATACCAAAAAAAAGAACTAAAATACTTCCCAAAGTTAACTACGATAGTTGAAGTTGGGAATTTTGAAAAAAAAAACAAAAATCAATTTGTTTGTCAAAATTCAGGTAAAGCCCCGCCTTAACTATCTGCTAGGGTGGGCTGGAGGGAAAATGGCTGGGCCACGAAATACATTCCAGCGAATTGGGTGGGCTACCACATAATTTTTGCAGTTCTGGGTGGGTCATGAGGCAAATACATTGATTGGTTTGGTGACCCCTGGGTGACAAAAGTTTAAAAAACAATGTATCTTCTTTGTGATATGATTCTGATAGATATGTCCGCTCTTGGACAATTTTTAAAATTCTGAACTGTGACACTGTTAATAACAGACTGTTTTAAAGAGAACTTATATAATTCCATTGGCCATGAATTTTGTTATGCACGAAAAGGGGTTGATTGTCATTTCATTTTCCAGCAATTTCTCTTGATACAGCCAGCGACATAAAGATGGGCCATAAAACATTTTCCTACATGGCTGGTGGGCCACAGAAAATTTTTGTTTCTTTCAGGCTAGGCCAACACATTCTTTGAGAAAATTTTGATTTTCCCTCCAGCCCACCCTAGCAGATACTTAATGACCTGTCGCTTATGGATTATCTACAGTACACACAGAAACTTAACTCTTAGATTGCAAAGAAAATTAAGAAACTCCAGTAATCGAAAGCTATTTCGCAACAAACCATCTATTTTGATTTGAGGTAGTTTTTACTTTTGTTTTCACTTTTTTCCTGTATCATATTACTTGGAAAGTGGGGTCTTCTGGGGTTAAATGGGTTAGTCCTGATCGCAGGAAATCAATGGACCCTGAAAACTCATAAATCAATGTATTCACCATGCTAAGGAGGTAGTAGGGTTCCTTGTGTAATCCCGCTGATAGTTGATCTGGTCTTGAAATCTATAAACTGTGTCATTGTACTAACATAAAACGGAAGAAGCACAAAATGAATCGAAAAGGAGATAATCTGAAAGGAAATTGCATAATTTGTAAAGGAACTGATGGAGATGACTCAGGGAAGGGGCATCTTCAGGGGGAAGTGATAGGGACATACCAGTATGAGAAAATAGGTGGAGCCATAATTCCATGTCACTTTTTGGAAAAAAACAGACCCATGATTCCATGTGTCCATTAAAGAGGGGACCCACAATTCCATGTGACTACTCATTCTGATGAAAAGGATGCCCATGATTCTGTCTATTTGTTCCAACAAAAAACAAAGTTTATGGAAACCGTAAAAAGAATCAAATGTATAGTAGAAGAATAATTCTTAGAGTTTGATTACCACAATTCATGCTACAAAAATCCAAAAGATGTCACACCAGGAAAGATAAAAAGCGCAGACATACGCATGTCTTTTCACGTCTTGCCATGTAAATACCTGCCATGGAGACACTTTGATCACAATTCCCGGTCTGGCAGTAACAGGGATATTACATTTTACCAGGAATGGTATCAGAAGATCCCATGACAAGCTGCAGCTCTTGCCTAACAGAAACGCATTGCCCTCTGCCAGTCGGGCAAACTACAGGTTATCATGTCAAGAAAATATTGGAACATTGCTCATAATTCTTAATCATATCATTTCATGGTCTTAAAGGCCCCATCACATATTGTAGGTTATTGCTCAAATGTGTCTTGTTCCGCCTTATGGTACCTATACGTTCTTTCGAAGAGCGCATTTACTTCTTCAATTAATGGTAATGCCATGTTTTACAAAGTCTTTTGCCTGGATTGAGGTTTCCTTTTTACTTGTAAGTCATGAAATGCCTTAACATATTTCAACAGTTAATAGCCTGACAAAGGTGTACAAACCAACAAGCTTATAGCAGTGGAAATCATATCGAAAAGCAAAACGAAAGCGTTTGCGTCCAGAGAATAAATTTTTGTTACCAATCACATAATTCTTATTTACCGCATCCAAGGCATGCAAGGGAATCAATGTTTCTGCTTCGTCATGGCTGTGTGTAGGAATCTCAGGTGAATGCACATTTCCATTTGTTGAACAACATGAAGTTCCACCGACAGCAATTAAATCTGGATCACTCGATGCAAATTCTTGCAAGAAGGCTTTCCCTTGGAACCCTGTTAGCCGCAATTTGTTTGCTACGTCACAGCAACGTCTTCAGAAGAACCATCTTGACATTGGTCTTGTCAATTGTGTTGAACTTGATTGACTCTGCATACATGTCACGCTATGCTCTTGTTTTGCGATGTAAGGTATCTGCTTTACTAAAATGTTTATACCAAACAACTATCACTTATTAGCAGACCAACTACCCTTCTGCCCCAGCTGCTGCGCCCCTAGCAACTGCAAGATGTCGCATATATGATCCACATGATAGAGAAGATCTCACAGCATTCAAAACCTCTAAGTTGGATATGTATTTAACAATAATTCTTCTTTGCATCAATATTATTCTTAACATAGTAGGCAGTTTTCTTTCTTGATTACTAAAGCAGTCGTGATGGGAATGAATATCATAAATTGCATACTCCAGTGGCTCGCTGATGTTTGCAACAGCTACATGTACTTTTGGATAATCATCTCTCTATTAGTACATATGAACTCTCTATTAGTATGAACGTTTCAAGTAATGTGACATTTATTTGATGGAACAATTCCGAAGTCTGGTAGGCTACGTTGAAATGTACACGATTTGATTTGCTGCATTTCGAGGCATCGTCACTATTTACCTCAATTGAGCTGGATGTTGGAGACCTATTAAATTGTGTTTCTGTGATCGTTGAAATTTCAGCATTTGAAAGATTTTTGCAGCACAGACCTGGTAATCACAAACCAAAAAGTGCTCTTCTCCTGTGATTTTGATTCTTTTCATTGACTTCATGAACTTCATTTTCCCAGAATCACCGCACTTTCTGCCACTTCCCTAAGTTTCGCCAGATGTTGCCTTTTCGAATTCCAAGGAGGTTCATCTCCACCAGCTCATGTAGGCTTATTATATTCAACGAAACGAAACGAAACGAAACGAAACGAAACCGAGCGAAACCGAACGAAACCAAAACAATTTTACAATTGAATCTTTTAAGATCGATTGAAATACCAAATTCATTATTTCTTATGGTCCGGACGGATGTAAACAATTAATAATGATCACTTTAGTAACAAAAAACCAGCGATTTGGCTACGCTGCATTCCCCTAGGAACGAAACGCAGCCGTTTCCTTCCCCGCGGAACGAAACCAATTGTTTTCAAATCACGGAACAAAAGATTAAAGCGCGCCAATTCTTTGAACTAAAACAATAAGGCCACCAGCTGCTCAACACACCCAAGCTGTGAAACCATTTTTGTGTCAAACATCTAGAGATTCCTAACGCGCTAAACACGTTGGTTGATAAATTTTTGTTGAATGGGGTAGGTGATCTCGAGAGAGAGACATCGATTCTTGTTAATTCAAAGATTTTTCGACATGAATCATTTTCGAGGCCCATTAAGGCCTGAAAAAATCTATTGAAAACTGATTACTTGTCATTGTTATCAGGTGTTATTGTTATTACTTGTTATTGTTATTGTTATTATGGATTGAAGCAATTAATAGCGAAAAGTTTAGTCCCAAAACTAACGATTTAGCGAGGGGCATTTCACTCTTTCGAAAAAGCATACGAGATTCTTTCACAATGAAAGGATTCTTACGGATTTTTGGTGGATTTTTCTTGAAAAAAAGGATTTTTGCCAAAGGTGTACGAGATTTTTTGGGAGTGAAATGCCCCTCGCGATTTAGCTTCATTTCATTTCTCTCTAGATCACCTACCCCATTCAACAAAAATTTATCAACCAAACGCGCTAGGAATCTCTAGAAGTTTGACGCAAAAGTTGTTTCACAGCTTGAGTGTGTTGAGCAGCTGGTGGCCTTATTGTTTTAGTTCAAAGAATTGGCGCTCTGTAATCTTTTGTTCCGCGATTTAAAAACAATTGGTTTCGTTCCGCGGGGAACGAAACGGCTGCGTTTCGTTCCTAAGGGAATGCATCGTAGCCAAATCGCTGGTTCCTCGTTACGAAAGTGATCACTATCAATTGTTTACATCCCTCCGGATGATAAGAAATAATGAATTTGGTACTTCAATCGATCTTTAAAGATTTAATTGTAAAATTGTTTTGGTTTCGTTCGGTTTCGCTCGGTTTCGTTTCGTTTCGTTTCGTTTCGTTGAATATAATAAGCCCTCATGTACAAATTATGCAATATTTTTTCAAATTATCCTCTTTTCGATTCATGTTGTACTTCTTCCAACTTCTGTACTTTAGACAAGGTGTACATCTTTCAAAACTAAATCAACTAGCAGTGCCGTATGGTGACAGATGTAAAGATATTGGTCATTATTTTAACTAACAGTCTCGAAAAGTATCTTAACTCAGCTTCCTCAGCTGTGTAGCTATCAAAGCAGATTTACAATTAGAATTTGAAATAAAAAACAAATTATGTAGCAAAACAGACATTTTTGGAGCTTTGATCATGAAAATAAATTGTAATATACAGGTAGTAGTCTATGTGATTATTTTTAGCTTGAGAAACAAAATTGTTTTACTGCAAATAACCATTGTTGAAGATTCTCTCCTCCGCAGAGGATCACATTTTGAACGGTTATTTTGCAACATCCTAAAATCACCTTAAAAGTGGATGGAAAAAATGGCACCCACCTTCATCGCATAGAGCAGACACCAAAGAAGTGATTTATGCAAAAAAATCAATTTAGGCAGAGAAATCCAACCACCGTCAAAATCACGACACAAGATACTCCACTAAGGGTAGTTTGAGCAGTTCTAGCTGGAAGAAAACCCTGAACAAAGTTTTGGGCAAAGTTTATCCAAATTCTCACCCTATCTATTTCATTAAAACTGACCCATTTTGCCCTAGTCCAGAAGACCCTACTTGAGAAACACACTTACCTCACATAAGTATTGCACCACCTTATCCAAAATGGCGGCCAAGTGTCATGTAACTCAAGCAACAAAATTTGCATAACAAAAGCATCAGCATTTTAAGGGTTTCCGTGACGGGTGTTTTGGCGGGAAAATAATTGTCTGTTTGTCTACTTTTTATCTAACAGTAAAATGAAATGTTGTTTTGTTGGTTTCTTCGATAAATTAAAAAAACCTGAGGACAACATTGAACCAGATTTTGGCTGCATAACTGGAGGAGTAGGCCATAACAAAACTAAGAATAAATAGATTTCTTAGAGCAAAGATAACAAAACTTCACAATTTTCAAATCTTGATTCTGCAAACTTTATCGCTATGACAAAAGTTTTCCGTGAGGAATGCAACATGGATATAAAACAGAGATGCAACGGAAAGAAGCCATCCCAAGGTAAAATGTGCTTGACGCTATTTTTACAACATTAGCATTGATTTTTGATGGGAAACTTTAGGTAAGTGGTTGACAATTAAGTATCATGATTTGGACATACCGGGACGAGTGCAGTTCAGCGGGCGGCGATCACAGGGAAACAAGATTATCGTAAACATTAATACAATAGCTTATTAGCATCAAATCAATATTTGATTCCATCCGAAGATAAATTCAAAACATTCTTGAAGTTGATCACGAAAGTTTATCCAGTGAAGACGCGTAGGCCACTTGTTGCGATTCGCCAAAATCCTGCAAAACCCAGCTTGGACTGCAGCACGAACAGTTTAGATGACTTTCAATTATAGCTTCTTTGTTACGATGATTCTTGTTATGTAACTCGTTGTTTGTTTCCGTGATAATTGGGGGCTACTACTACTAAGACGTCACACACAGTTAATACTGCACAACGCGTCTCACAATGCCACACCAGTTCTTTCTATCATGTGTCAGTTCAGAAAGTCTTTTCAAAGTTTGTGCTTCTTTTGATAGGTCTAGTTTAATTCCAATGCTTGTCAAATCTTGCCTGACTGTCTGCATCCAGGTCGTCTTTGGTCTTCCTTGTGGCCGTTTCACTTTCCTGAGATATTCTTTAAGGGCCTTCCTTGCTGGTGTTTCTGGATGCAAGCGCATGAGATGTCCTAGCCATGTTAGTCTCCTTCCTCTTATTATTTCACTCCATGGTTCACATTTCGTTCTGGCATAGAGCTCGTTGTTGCTAATATTTCTTTGCCAGTTGATTCCTAGAATGTTTCTGAGATGTCTGCGTTGGAAGGTGTCGATGGTGTTTTCTAACTTCTTTGTCAGAGTCCAAAGTTCGCTATTGTACAAAAACACACTTGCTACATAGGCATTGAATGTTCTCAGTTTGATCTTGATGGAGTTTTTCTTGCTGCTGAAAATGCTGTTGAACGTTTTATAGGCATCAATTGCTAAAATCTTTCTTCTGTTGATGTCTTTTTCTGTACTGAGTAGACTACCCAGAACTTTGCATTCTTTCCATGCTTCATTTCCCTTTTGCTCGATGTTATATTCTTCCGTTTTTGATTCATTTATTCGTAGGTTTCTTTCTGCAAGTTTACCAGGAATGGTTTCTTTGATATGATCTATTCGATGTTTTGCAGTAGATGCCCATGTGATGTCATCAGCGTACTGAGGGCTTATTTCAAAGTAGCTGTTTTCTCTGGGTAGGTCTGTTGCTGCGTTCTCTGTATCCATGGATCTGGCAAGGTAGAAGATGAAAAGTACTGCGCTGAGACAGTCACCCTGTGCAATCCCTATTTCTGTTTTGATGTTTTCACCTTTCTCTTTTCCTACTTTGACTCGCAAATTTACATCCTTTATTAGAAGAGACATCATGTGTAGCTCATCAGGTTCCAGTATTTCTTGCAGGTCTCTTAGTAATTTTCCGCGGCTAACAGTGTCGAAGGCCTTACTCATATCTAGCAGTAAAAGGTAGATGTTGTAGTTGCTGGATGTTATAGCTTTCTCTACTAGCATCTTGATTGCAAAAACCTGTTCGGTTGTGCTTCGCCCAGCTTGGTAAGCAGCTTGTTCAATTGGAATTTTAGTGCTGAGGCGGTTCCAACATCTTCTTATCATACAGATGGCAAGCAATTTCCTTAGTACAGATAACAGTATAATTGGTCGTAGATTTGAGGGCAGTCCTGGCTTTTTTCCTGGTTTTCGGAGGGGTTTTAGGATACCCTGTTTGATCTGTTCTGGGTATTCTCCTGTGCATGCCACGTTGTTCAGCAGTTTGGCCACGCCTTCATGTATTTCCGGTGGTCCATACTTTACAAATTCTGCATCTAGGTTATCATCTCCCACACTTTTCCTATTCTTTAAACTTTCTGCTGCCTTTTTTATTTCTAAGCCAGTAAAGGGTGTTTTCATTTCACACGGTGGTATCTTTGGGAGTAATTCTTTCGTTTCCATCGTGAACATTTTTTGGAAATGTTTCGTTATTAAAGTTATCTGTTCTTTCTCAGAGCCAGCAATGCTGCCATCCTCTCCTTGTACGATGAGGGGTTTCTTCGGTTTTCTATTATTAAGAGCTCTGATGGCCTGATAACACTTGTTCGAATCATCCTTTTTTCCTTCTATTTCTGCTAGTTGCTTGTTTATTTTTTCATTCTCGAGTATTCTTATTCTTTTACATATTTGTTTCATGATTTCGCTCCTATTTTTCCTTAGTTCTTGCCTTTTTCCTTTCTCTTGACATGCATCTATTTGATTTTTTAATGGTTTTTGTTCATTTGATAGATCCTCTAATATGACGTCATCATGGTGCTTTTCTTTCAACCTTACACCAAGGATTTCTTCTCCTGCAGTTAAACACGATTTTATTATGTGGTCCCATTGTTCTTGTGGGTTTTCAAAGTTCTGTTTCCCCAAGTAATTTTCTGTTGTCTTCTCACTATACTTTTCCCTGATGATTGTGTTTTCTAGCTTTTCAACATTTATCTTTTTTGTTTTTACATTTGCATGTTTTAATTTCCACCACGTGATTCTCATTTCCATTTTTACTAATTTATGATCCGTGCTTGTTTCTATGCCCCCATGAGATCTCGAGTTTTTGATGAACATTCTTTGTTTGGATTTTGTTATTATATAATCTATTTGGTTTCTGTATGGATTTCGTCTAAGAGTTCCATCTTGGGAATAATGACCATGCAGTCTTTCAGGTGCAGTCCATGTCGTTCTATGGGCAAGTTTGTGCTTGAAAAGAGTGTTTGAAATCACAAGATCGCGTCTTGATAGTAATTCCAAAAGAATTCTGCCGCTGGAATTTATGTGGCCTTTGCCATATTTACCCATGTGCTACCGCCCCCAAACCCCCGTTGTTTATCAGTTGATATGTTTGCATGAAAAGAAACCACGCTTGTTTCAAACTGACTTTTGATTTGAATTCGAATCCTGTCAAATACGACGTTACTGCGCAGGGGCCGCCCGCTAAACTGCACTCTAGCCAACATACCTAGCAAAATCCTCTCGCTCAAATTTAGTTTGAAACTGATTAAAATCTTGCAAGTGACTGAAGCTTGTTTTTTTGCAACATGACTTTTCCTAAGAATGATTTACATTCATTTGCCTTAAATGACTTCCTTCTTCTTTACTTGAATTTTATTCTTCTACCCTATTCAAAGAGGGAACTTTTTTCATGGCATTGAAGTTTGCAGAGTCCAGATCTGAAAACTACAAAATTTTGTTTCCTTTGATCTAAGATATCTGTTCATTCTTCGCTTCGACATGACCTTGTCCTCTAGTTATTCTGCCAAAATCCTTTTCAATGTTGTTCTAAAGTTTTTGTTAATTTATCAAAGAAATCAACAAAAGAACACTTCATTTTACCTCCATGAAAGAGAAGACGAATTAGCAACTATTTTCTGTCCAAAAACACCCAGTAGATAACCTGTAAATGCTGGTACTTTGTTATACAAATTTTGTTGATTGAGTTGGAAGAAACTTTAGGCCGCCATTTTGTTTTCGGTGGTGCAATGCTTATGTGAGGTAAGTGTATATTAACATTGGAAAGGCTTGAAAAACCTTGTTTTGAAATTTTCACAATTGCAAAGACAGTGAACATGAAGATTGTCATTGAAACTGTCAAGAAACTTGTAAGAAACTCTGAGTACTCAAAACTCACAATCTCATAATTTTAACAAACTTCCAGCAGGCTTAACTTTTATGGGTGGAATTTGATCTCATATACAGGCTCTCCAACGTAAGCTGCGTAAATATAAAAAATGATAGAAGTTTTCTACAAAGGTCACCAGTATAAACCACCAGAGGACTGGACACCAAATCATTCATCATCAACCTCTCAATGCATATATGAATACAATTTCATAAGTCAGAGGGAAAAACAAAAAGAAACACACAAGCTTGTTGACTTATTGAAGCAAATTTAAACAAATGGAGGGTGTGGAATGCCGAAAATTCATAATGCTAAACTATTCCTCATCAGCATGTTTATGCAGTAGAAAGTTCATGAAATCAATCCAGAACTTACCATTACAAGTTTCCAGTGATAATGGCATTTGCTGCTGTGGTCAACCATTCAAGGGCGCATCAATGAACACCATAATGTTCCAATTTGGAAAGAAAAATTATGTGATTAACTGTATCAAAAGGTTTTTGTAAATCAATGAAATCACCAGAACCAAGTCTTTTATTATCAAGTGTTTTCCTTACAGTTTATCAAACTCACAAGGGCATGATCAGTTGAGTGATTTTCGTTTTCTTATCCTATTCTACTCAGCCTTTTAATTGGAGCATGCTTATTTGTTAGCATATTTAAATCTTTCAAAATCTTTCAAATTTTCTGTTGATATCTAAGTCACTGTTTTCTAAGTTGTTAAAATAAATTTGATTAAAGTCCTCAAGGAAATCCTTTTCTACAAAGTTCTTAATTCGGGAAATTTACCATGCTGAGAAAAATTTGTGAAAAAATGCTTATAAAGTAAGCTAATCTTTTAGGGGCAGAAAGGCATTTGAATCATTTGAACCAACCACTCACTTTTCATTCTATGACAGTTTTACTTGTGTCACTTTTTTCTGGGTCACCCAGTATGTTATGGTGCGTGTGTATGTGTAACTTAGTCTGCACAGCTTTGACCCAGTCTTTTTTCTGCACTCTTTAACTCCTCTATGCACACTTTTCCTACATTCAAATCATTCTCTGCTTTTTTCTTCTTTAGGTTCCCAATAAAGTATTTCACGCATGAAGTGACTCTTAGCAATTTCCAAAGTTTGCCACGTCTGTTGACGTCAATAATTTTGCTCACTCCTGCAGTCTTTTTCAGCAATACTTGCAATCAAAACATTGGCTTTCCTTCACTCTTCACACATTTCATTGGAATCCTCCAAAGGTTCACTGTTAGGCCATGCCTCTTTTCCTTCCTTTAACCATTCTGGACCTTCCCACCACAATATAACATCCTTAAGCTCGCTTGCATTCATTCCTCTAGATCCAATGTCTGCTGGATTTTCTACCGACGGGACGTGTCTCCAATCTTCTTTCTTGGTAAGCCTCAAAATCTCATTCACCTGCTGTCTTACAAAATTCTTCCATTCTCCATTATTTGCAATCAAGAATAATGCGGTCTTACTATCTAGCCAAAACTTCACACTGTCAATCTTCATTTGAGAACTTAATGCTTTCACTACTGTGTCCATCAAGGTGGCTAGAACGGTCGCAGACATTAACTCTAACCTAGGGATTGTTAGGCTCTTCAAGGGTGCAACTCTTGTCTTAGGGCATGATAAACTTGTATGCACACCTGTGGTTGTCTCGCATACTAGGTAGATCATTGCACAGTAACATTTTTACTGGCATCGGCAAAAACCATTCAGTGTTGTGCCAATACTTTCGCCCTTCATTCCTTGACACACACATCTAGGGACAGAAATTGTCTTTACCTTATTCAAATTTTTAAGCCATGCATCAGGCAATGAGTCATCCCAGTTCAGTTTTTCTAAGCACAATTTCTGGAAAAGAACTTTGCCGGAAACGATGGTGTTTCACACAATCTATGCTGGCAAAGAGGCTCCCAAAAAAGCAAAAAAGCCTGCAGAAACATTTGAAATGCACACTGGGATATGGTTGACGGCGCCCTGCCGGCGACCTGTCGCCTGTGAGTCGCCGGCAGTTTAACTTTTGCAGCACATTGGTGAGGCCAATGGGTCGCCGTCCAATTAAAATTACATGAGAACCAGGCTTAACAACCATGGTAACGACCTACAGCACCCGCCAGTATTGTAAGCGTAATAAGTTCCAAAAATAAGTTCTGCTTTAGACCAAGAAAATCACCCATGAAATAAAATAATTGATGGTGCTGTGTCTTACCTGGCAAATCCAATCGTGGCCTGTACCATGTGGCTTTCGTAGAACTTTCAGGGTCAACTTTTTCAGCCCATGTCCTGTATTTACAAGCGATATCCTGAAAACTAAACTTCACCTCTCTTTTGATTATTGTTTACGTGCAAATAATGGTGGTAAGCAAACAGCTCTCCTTGAAACATGTTCAGGCCCTTCTGTGCTACTTGGTGTTGACAGCTACAGAAGATAAGGCCTGTCTCATCCAAGGCCCCTTTTCCCTTCACTGTATTTGCAGCTGCCTCCCAGACGGAATTTCTGCACTGGTTGTCAGTTTTCACTTTGTAAATAAAGACGAGGTAGACTTCAATCAATGAATATTATGATGGCTTTTGCATCCATCAATAGAAATGCAGAGTCTCATTGCTGTGCATTCTGTTTGTGTGATATCATCAAGTCTTGAAATTTACTTAATAATTTAGAATCTTTTGTTTAGAATCAAAAGGTCCTATCGTTTTCTTTTCATTGCTGTTGGTATTGCGGCCGCCAGAATAAGAAAATAACATGTGTAGGATCCATTTGTAAGATGGGATTTGTGGTTGGCTGTCAATTTGATCAGTGAAAAAAATTGCGATTCTGATCAAATAAGTGCAGGCAAAAATGAAGGAAAAAAAATTCAAAAGCATGATGGATAAGCAGTGGATAACAGGTTTTCTACAGTTTACAACTGGTACCCCTAGCAGTGTTCTCTTTGATGAAGGATGTGTCCGGCTTTATCGTCATGTTTGCTCCAAAGATATGCTTTTCTTCTATGCAACTGGTACAATTGTAGAGGCAGTTAAAAACTTCAAGAGACTCCTTCTTTACTCTTTAACTACCAGAAATCCATTCAATAAATCCCCACCAGTGTCGGTTGCAGAGTTGATATCATCATCTGCAGGTTCTATTCAACAACTTCTCTCATTGCTAAGGGAGAAGGAAAGAGCTGTGTATGGGGACAATGTGCATCCATTTGCAATCAGAACGGATTTTAGTTTGGCCATAATTAACGCATGCATAACAGAGTTTAATGGGGGAATGACTATGTGAACTTACATAGATCATTGCTACAACATTGTATCTGGACAAAGACAAAGTTTTCAAGATTGTCATATGACACTCATCCTTGTTTGTGCTACCCATGTCATGAAGATGAATTCAAAGAATGTTGAAACACATGCATCTAAAAGAGTGGCATCCGAGAACAGTGCATCGGTCAAACATCTCGCAATGCGAATTGTCGGACAATTGGTCAATATTGACAGGCTCAATGACACAATTGAAATTGTTAAACCCGCTTGTATCACTTTCATGCCTGAATGCGTAACACCAACATTGACAGAAGCACTTGAGCATTTATCTGCAGTTCTGAATGAATTCAAAGTAGCAGGAAGAGAAACTGCAAGGTGATAGTGACAATGATGATCATGATCATGACGATGCAGAAGAAGAGCCATTCCCTTTGTCCAAATCGCCCAATGAATTTAGAGCCAGGCTGGAGCAACAATTAAGCCAAATAGATTTGTCAGTGGATCAGGAAACAACACGCAATAAATATAACCTTCCATCATACATGGATTACTTCGGTGCTGTTTTGATGCCTAATTTGCCTCTTTGGACACAAATTATGCTGACTGTTGACGAAATCCTGCTATTGACACCAAATTACAGGCAGCAAAGCACATCTTTGGGAAGACACTTCTTGACATTGGAGGAACAAATGCCCATGCGGAGAATTACTTTTCATTTATGAAACAAAATGTTGTTTTACCCTCCGTACCCATTGACCAATTTATTTACAAACATTTTGATACAAGGACTTGGACAGCAATACATCAATTCCGTGCATGTTGGCAATGGCAAAGAAGGTGGCAACAAAGGAAAGATCTCTGGAAGTTTCAGTCAGATGGAAAGGTGGACATCTTGTTATCCACCAGATACAAACATCCCTTGTGAGCCCGACAGTGACAGAGGAAGAAGAAGAAAAGTGGAATAAGCAACCTCAAAAAAGGAAAAGTTGTGCTATCTCAGGCTACTATTCAGAACCTCCAGCGATACCTATCAACTTTAACGTATCTTGCCAGAAGTCGTCCAATGAGTACGAGGGAAAGGGTAACTTGGGGACTTAAGCAAAGAAAACAGTATGTGTTTTCAAGTTTTCAAAAAAGAGCACTAGTCAAGTATCACACGGACTTCCATCTACCAAAAGATTCTTGAAGGAGCCACAGAAGTGCTACGCAGATTTGTCAGATGCAGAGAAAAGAAAAATCATCATACCACGCCCACATCAATAGAAGCAATACTGCATTTGCAAGCAGCAGTATGACCCCTATGGTCCAATGATGGTACAATGCAACAAATGCAAAGAATGGTGCCATTCATCCTGCATTAGAATGGCAGATGGATTTGTGACAAACAAAACTCCGAGGTACCATCGTGCAACATGTGCAGATCGAATCTTCAGGTGTAAGACACAATATCTATCTCACCACGATGATAGGATAAATGACATTGCAAGTCACGTAATTAAAGAACTGTGCACTGAATTTGATTCATTGGATTTGGATGTACGAATAGCGAGTTTACGATTTACGACGCACCGCACGAAGACACACCTGGGAGGAACATGAGCTAGCGCGGCCAACGCGTCTTGCTTCATCACAATGCGTCTTCTTATCTGGTTCACAACACAGTTTTGAAGTTTCTACGTCCTGAAGACAATGCAGCAGTTTTAAATGCAAGTATGGCTTTTACAGTCCTCAGGATGTCAAGTTTCAATAAATCAACGATTCCTTTTCATATCTGCACCTTCTAAGAGTGATTTTCTTGCAATTTTGGTTGCCATTTTCTAGGCTATCCAATTCGAGTGAAGTTGTTGATGAAAATGGCTTCCCAAGGATCCGAAGTTCACGTCTAAGGACAGCAAAAAAAGCACAAGCATTTGTAATTTTACTGAAATTCGCATATTGCTTGCATTTGGAAAAAAAGGACTTAAATCAAAATGTGTAACAAGAAGTGGAATTATACTTTCTTGATCCTTCTTTTTGAAATAGAAAAGCGATTATCACTTTGGCCAGGTCCATAACGGGGAACCCGCGGAATTTCTTTTTTTCAGCGAAATAAGTTCCGCGTTTTGTCCTCGCGGCATTTTTTGTGAAGTACGTTGTCTTCTGGTACCCAACATATATCGTCCCTGTCTGGCCAGAAATACGACCTTGCCCGGCATTTTGGATGCATAAACTTGACTTTTATATCCTTTTATACCGAATGAATTTCTTCAATGAGCCCAATCCAGTACTCTCCATCATACAGACATAGCAAAGGAATTTAGCGAGGGGTTAACATGTATCTGTTCTATGTCCAATGCAAAGTCAAATTTTGATGCGTATTCTTCATCAGTCAAGGTTCTTTTCGTACCAATGCATGAACTGGAGAGAGGAACAAAATGATGGTAGCTCCTAGTACCAGGGACTGCCTTAGCCTCTAAAAATCTTGTCTTGAGGTTTTCCCTTGTTACTTCCATTGTTTCCTTTGATATGAATTCAAACTTGATGCCTTTGAGTTCCTCATTACAGAACTTGAACATATCAATGGCACTTATAATTTGGCGGTCAAAGGGTCGTTGCAAACTCGCTTGTGATGTTATTCTTTTAACTGTGCCTCCATCACCATCACTCGTGACTTGCCATGACTTGTAGCAAAAAATGACCATGTGCAGCCAATACCAAAATTGGCACGATGGAAGCATAGGTTGAGAAAGTTCTTACAGTTTTTGTATTGGCCAGCACATCCATCACAGAAGTAGTTGACAGTTTTCACTTGAGGATTGATCTCTTACTATTATCTCTTATTACATGCTTTGTTGTTTCTTTTAAAATCTGGTATACCATGTCCACACCATGATTGAGATCATCTGAGAAGAAGCATATGGAGTGATCCTTCAATTGGCCATCTTTCTTTGCGTACACAACAGCTGGATGTAAGGTGCATAGTGATATCCCTGAATTTCATCTTGCACAAGAAACTTGTAATTTTCAGCAAAATCGACAAGAACAATCACTTCATCTTCCTTGAAATTTTCTTTACACTGTTTTAGGTATTTTGCTTGGGTTCGAACTATGAATGAATGGACAGTGATCGTGTCTAGCTTCTCAGTCACAAGCTCTACAAACTCTGAAACTGGTGCTGTTTGTTTAATTAGCTCTGCTCTGTCTGTGCTAGTCCATCCATTGATTAAAAGTTATCTCATAATCTTCTTCTTCTTAGGTGAATGTGTTCTCCGCTTCACTTGTATCTGCATTGGTTTTGTCCTGGTCATTGGGTCTCATTTTAAGCTGCTCTCTGAGGTACTTCTTTAGAGGTTCAATACCGGAGCAATTTGGGCAATGATGGATCATGCATTCCTTATTGTTTCTGTTACAAACAATCAATCCCAACAACTGATGGTAATCTTTGTTGAGTTGATAGCATTCAGCGCTAATGTAACATTCTGATGGGAAGTGCAGCCACAAACGGAGTGTGTACCAGAGGCACCAACAGTAATACACCATTTTGGCTTGAGCATGCAGAACTTTGAAAAGCCAATCTTGACATCTTGGAACCGGTTTCTGAAGGATGAATACAGCTCCTTTAGATCTGAAAGGATTAACCCCTTCTGCATGTGTTGATTCCTCCCAATGCTAACATAATCGTTTTCCCTGGGAGTAGTCTACTATTTTCATCATCGCAGTGGAAGTCTCTAACAAGGAGCTCAATGCCATCTTCTAATAATGGCCCTTTCTCTTGCTCAGGGCTTCCTAATATACCATGCATTTTATGAAGTTTGAAGGCTTGTCGAACCATGCAGTTTGAAACTCCAAAGAATTCAGTGGCTTATCTTCCTGTTCATGATGAAGGAGTCATTGCTAAAATTTGAACCTGAACTTGTCAAGATGACACTTTAATTTTCTTCTTCATCATACCTCCCATAATATCCAAATCTTTGGCTTTTATTTTCATTTCCTTGGAAATCAGATCAGATACCTTCATGCTTTCTAACTCCCTTGGATTGGCATCTTCAACGTTTGCCATGCTTTCTTCAACCTTTAACTGCTTTTCTTTCAAAATTCTTTGAAGTTGCAAAATTTGCCTTTTAGTGGCTCTAGAATGCCCAGAAACAGCATGCAACTTCAATAGACTTGCATCTTCTTCACTGAGCAGAGAGCTCAGAAATTCTCTGCTATCTTCAGATAACTCTCTTGTGGTCTTCTTCGCTGGATAGGTTAATGAAAAGGTTGATGAGGACCTAGAATGTCTAAATACATGGCTTGCAGGAAATAACTTGCCACTTAACGTTGCTAAAAAAACAACATTGTGATTGGAAGTCGGAAAAAGGTTAAAGATATTCAACAAACATCAGCCATGAAACCTTCACTTGTTATTCTTGATGAGGAAATTTCAATGATAGAACACACTAAATACTTAGGGGTACATGTGGACCAATACCTGAATTGGGATGTTCACATTGCAGAAGTGATAGAAAAGATATCAAGGGTGTTAGGTATGATACGCCATGCGAAACAGTGCCTCCCTCTAAGCATACTGCAGACTATGTACAGAAGTATGGTTGAGCCATATTTCTGTTTCTGTTGCCCCGTTCGGGGTGTTTGTGGCACTACATCACTCAACAAGCTTCAGAAGCTCCAAAATCGTGCAGCTCGCATTGTGACAAATAGCCTCTACAGAATGTCTGCACCACCGATCATCAGGCAGTTGGGGTGGCAAACAGTCAAAGAGCTCATAGAAACAGAAACATTTAAAATGGTCTATAGGTCCATAAACCACAAAGCGCCCAAGTATCTTACAGGACTGTTCCAAAGGTTACCTGAAACCTGTGCCAGACAGCTTCATAACACCAGCACTGACTTTAATGTTTGTTTTCTAAAAACTGTATGTGGCCAAAAATGCTTCTTGTGTAGAGGAGCTAAAATTTGGAATGATTTGGAAAGACAGTAAGATGGCCAATCCTTTTTTCAAATTCAAATCGTCACTGATGTTTTGAGCTTACTGAAGTTCCAAACAATGATTGCAAATGCCCTCCTTGCTTCAGGGAAGGAGACACCAAACCGCAAACAGGGAAGACCCTCTTCAAGCCCAAGCAGCTCATGCCTCCCAAAGAGAAAAAAGCACCACTCTGCAGCAGTGCCCATTCCAGATGATGACATTCGGCTCGACAAAGTGGATCACTTTCCGTCTTTTACAGAAAACAATGATTCACCCCCCCCCAGGCTTGATAGGGTTAAACGGCTGCAATTAAAGTTGGTCAGAAGCTATCCGGCTAAAAATCAAAGAGTGAAAATATGTAGTTACGAACATAAATGAAAGAAGAAAAAATAAATTGAAATGAATGAGTAAAAAGGGAGTATCGTGACAGTAGTAGCCTTAGGCCTAGGGTCCAAATGCTTATCCAAAAACCTCTTAATAAAACGGTCAACTAAATATTTAGGGTAACAATTATCGTGCAATACTTCTTTGATGAATGATAATTGCTCATGAAAGCTAATGTAAGTAGAGCACATTCGATAAGCACGATAAACCAAGACCGTAATAAGGTTAGTTTTGTAGTTGCTTGGTGTCAAACTGCCAAAGTCCATATAGAGCCCAGTGAGTGCTTTCTTACGAAATAAATCAGTAACGAAAGCGGAACCGTCCCAAGTGACCAAAACATCCAAGAAGGGTAGTAGTTTTCTTCTTCAATTTTATAAGTAAACTTAACATCCTGATGCTGTCCGTTAAGATACGCCAGAAACTTTCAACATGCTCTACTTTTTCAAATAAACAATAAGTATGATCAACATATCTATGGTATAACATTGGCTTAAATTCAGAGCGGCAATTCGCCATAAATTTAGTTTCGAGAACTGACATGAAAATATTAGCTAATGTAGGCCCCAGTTGGGATTGTTGTGGCGCCAAACACCATGTTGAGACTCAAATGAAAACGAGACTTAAAATGACAGTTTTTTGGCATGTTCCTGGAGAGAGAGAAATGATGATGGACAACTGTGATGTGACTTTGCAGAGTTGAAAGAAAAAAGAACTTGATAAACATAGGGATGTGAGTCGAAGCTTATTTTGTTTGTTTGAGTTGTAGATTGACTTTATTTGAATGATTGTTGCAAAGATTGCTAGGAAGAAAGAAGAGAACAGAAGGACTAAGGTTATTCAGGATTGAATCTTTGATTGTTGATGTGATAGAATGTTGATAGATACAGTCCTCTGAAAGAGGAAAGACAGAGACAAGATTGGTTGGAATTTGTTTGGTTGTGAAACGGTAGACGAAAATTTCAACCGCTCAAAAGGAGCTCATTAATATTCATGACCTCTCGGCAGAGAAACGAGTCTTGTTTTTTCGTCAATGATTTTCGCTGTTTTCCTCGGTGAAAATGCAGCAACAACCACAACAACATTATTCGGAATCCTCGTTTCCAATTTAGGTTTTGGCGGGAACCAGTTAAATGGCGGGAATTGACTCTTCGTAATGTTGGCCTGTTCACAATCATGACTTCTGGGGAGGAAAACCCTTCTCTGGGAGAGCAGTCGCAGGCTAGCTGGTCAAAGTTTTTTCTTGACAAGTCGTGTGTGTACAGTGGAAATGTTGGATCGTTGAGAAACGCTGAAGAGCTCATACGCGAGTTTTCCCTACAGACCACAACAGCTTTCGCCGTCTGGAAAACCGAGAAGAAGAACTTTGGCTCAACAGGTATAAAAATAATCGTATTCTATTTTTATTCTTCATTCTGACATCAACTTTGATACTAGGCCATCTAAAGACTTTGATAATTTGGAAATCCTGCTTTGCAATCTCAGGCTGAATATCAATATGTGTCATTAAAAGTAAATTCTTTGAAATAATTCTTTTCATTCAAATACTTTATAGGGATGATAATCTTGTTTTAAAGTCGATATAATCTTCATGTGTGCAGTTTCACTGTTCATGGGCTTTTATCCACAGAAATCAACAAGGATGGCAAGTACAAGATTCTATGGGATGAAAATGTACCTTACATCTGGTTGAACACAAAAACCTATGCATGTCAACATGGAAATATCCAGCATAAACACAAAAAAGAAACAACATATGTATGTGCAGTGTAAAGTATGCTGTAACAGTTTCCCCTAGTGCAAACCTTGCTTTGCTTGGTGTAAAACATGTATGTGTACCCTGTTTTTTGTGAGAAGTATAAAGGGTTTGGAGAAAAAACAAGAGATTATACCATAGGAAAAACCTTGAATATGGTTTTGAAGTAAAATGCAGAAGAAGAATACCCCAGATCAGTGACACACTCCTGTAAAGAATATAAATTGGTTGATTGCAGCCCCTCCCCTCTACCCTGTAATAGACTACTTGACATACGGATATCATAAATGATTTATCACCTGAAATACCTAGTAGAATGTGCATCACAGTTTCCCCCAAGAGACAACAACACAGTACTTCAGATCAAATATTGTAACTTTTACATGAGTCAAGTCAGGTATAAATCAGTTTCAGTTTTCATTGACAAAGTATACCCAAAAACATTTCAATACAAATCCAACAAATAAGGCAATAATGCAGCTACACAACAACAAGATACTTGCACATACACCAAATAAACTAACTTAATTGGAAATGTTACTTAACGCATCACATATTCAAAGATATTTGTCTAAGGAGGAGCTCTCTGATCAATGAACTAATGGAGAGAACGAGTATCTATTGCTAGGGGTTAGCCAAGAATGGGACAAAATAATGGATGTTTGCTCTCTTCTGTGCTAAATTCCTAGTGCAAGTTGAACAACATAGCCATTACCTCTTTTATTTTCCAGAATTCAGAGCATACATGCAAACGAAAATACAAGAAGGTACAGACAACAAAGAAGTTTGGGTGTGATGTGCAAATAAAGTTACGAGAAGTTGCAATGTTTCATAAGTTTGAGGTATAGCATTACTACAAGTATGCTTAGACCTCCACATAAAAAGTGGATGTTGAATGGAGACTCACATTATATCTTCAAAGAATAGTCATACTTTAGTCAGTTGACCAACTTTTACAAGCTGGAAAGACTGGAGCCTCTTAGTTGGCAACAACTTTTATTAATAGACATCTATAATATAAATACTGACATAAACAACATTCTACTGATACAATGGTGAAAGAAACACATGGCACCCTTGCAGATTTTCATTGTGGGAAGATCCAGGCCAGACCACCAAATACTGTACATACATTTTCAGCATACTACAATATTTGAAGGATTGCATATCAACAATATTGCTAGTTTTTAATGGTCAATAGAGGTCAACAATGATTCTTCTCTATAATCAGCTACGTCACTACGGAATCCCATGAGATTTTCCATGGTCATTGTACAATGACAAATATTTAGGTCTTTTGATTTTATCATCCTGAAACCCTAAAACTAGAAACTGGTTTGATTTTGAATTAAAATTATTGCAAAACTTGAAGAAGGATGCGTCAGAATAGCTGCATGGCATTTTCTTAGCTGAATGTTCTTTGTACTAAAAAGTACTCTACACATTATATAAACTTTCCAAGGTAATGAACAACACAGAATGGTTTCGCAAAGCTGCTTCATCAACCATCAGGGAAAAGCTTCAAGATGGATGTGCTGAATTTACAAGGGAATTCAAGATCACCTTGGGCAAGCCAACGGAACATAATCATATAGTTGGAAAGGTAGGACATAAATCTCAGTGCTATCAAAAATAAGCATCATAAATAATCTCAAAGAGCTGCCCTTGTCTGGAAACTGCCATTAGAAGATGTGAAATGTTTATAATTCTGCCCTTTTACATTGTATGTGTGTACAACTACTTTGTCAATTGCTTGCTATTGACCAAATATTCAATTATGTTTGTAGTCAACCCTGAAAATTAGTCTGTCTTTAATCTTTGAGTGGCTCTAAACTAAGGCAACGGAAACCATGAACAAAAGAAACAGCTAATTCAATTACTATGTCTTTTGGTGGAATGTGTTGTTTGATTACCTGCTACCCCCTTAACTGCAAGTGAATAATGCTTTGCAGTGCACTATTTATTGTTCCCCTGTGATAAACATGCACAGGCAGTCAGAAGGTGGTCGAAGGGATACATTGCACGAAAAAGACACATGTGTGTAAATTATATGTTTCTTTTTGCACATGTAGAAACGTGGTGTAATGTTTTGTGACAATCTGATACTGTGTCTCTAGGCAGCTGGAGCATTTCAGCCAATGGATAAACTTCTTTTGGAGGAAGTTGGCAATCTTGTCAATCAAGGAGTGCATAGTGCTCACGAAGCCCAGAGGCATCTTCGAAGATTTGTGCTGGAGAAGTTCCCACAGCAGTCAGCGAACAAAGACAACAAACGCTTGTATCCAACAGTGAACAAGATCAGAAGCCACATGAATATAGCACAAAGACGGAACATGCTCTCGTCCAATGACCAAGAAAACCTGAAAAAGAAGGTTCATAACAAATACTATATTTTACGACGACTGTGAGTGAGGGGTTTCTCGAGTGACCGGAAGAGTGATAATTTAACGTTTCTGATAAATGTCAAGTTTAGTGTAGTGTAGCTGCAGCCCAGTTGCTTTCTGTATTAGAAACTTTCATGGGGAAAATACCTACTTCATTACTACCCGAAGTATAAACTATAGTTTTCTGCTTTTGTATAAAATTTGAATGAAATAACTGCATTTCTATGTCCTCTGGAAAGAAGGATCTCCTTTTTAAGTCAGCCTATCTTGTCCAAATCATAACCTCTGTGGTTTATTTTTCAGGTTGAGCAATGGGAAAAGCAATATCCAAATGACAGATTCTTTTGTCAGCTACACGAGACAAATGAAAAGAATGAAGAAACACAAAAATTTATGTTCGCATGTCAAACTGAATCACAAAGACGACTGCTCGCAAGATATGGCAAAATCTGCTTGATAGATGCAACGTATAAAACAATGCGTTATGCAATGCCTCTGTTTTTCTTATGCGTGAAAACAAACGTTAACTACCAGGTTGTTGCAGCGTTCATTTGTCAAAACGAAACAACAGCTGAGATAGAGAAAGCCTTGTCCATTATCCATGAATGGAATAGTGACTGGGTACCACAATACTTCATGAGCGACTTTGATGAAAAAGAGATCCATGCAATTGAATCTGCATTCAAATCAAGCAATGCTTTTGTCTACCTCTGCGACTTTCACCGCGAACAAGCGTGGACACGCTGGGTGAGCAAAACAGAAAATGGTGTCTCTAGTGTCAAGGAAGAAGTGCTGTGTCGACTGAGAAGAATTGCAATGGCCAGCAATGAGAGAAGATTCAAAGAAGCTGTCAACGAATTGAAGCAATCCAGTGTGTGGCAAAATCACACCAAGCTACAGATATGGCTGGATACAGTCTGGCTTCCTGAGCATAAGGTAAGGACAGAAAGCAAAACATCTCGCGATAAATATTTGGAAAAGATCTTGAGGTGTATTCCTTTGATCCTTAGAAAGTATTTCTATCAAGTGTATTATATATTTGAATTTAGAACTAGTCACCTTTTCCGCTTCATTCAGGAGTCATCTGGTTACAAATGTATTCAAATTCAAATTTGAAACCAACTCAAAACAAGAGTCCAGCAGAAAAAACAAGACGAACACTCAAAGGAAATGATCCTTTGAAGTCGAAAAAGCAATATAAAAGATGAAAAAGATACAATAAACAAGAAACATAGATGAACGTAAGTTCATGAAACAAAATAACCTCATTTAGTGCCACAATCAAGACGTTGATTTTAGTTAGGACTCTGATTTCTTTACCAAAATGTAACTGTTCTTAAAGTCGTCAATAGTTTCACATCTCTACATATCATGACAAATTACTCACACTCTGATGGTAACGTAAGTTTGAGAGGCTTCAGTGTGCTGAGAAACCTGTCTGTTTCCTTCCGTCCGGCTTTCTTATAGTGCATTATTATTTAGAATAAACTGCAGTACCAAGTTGATGATAAAATATGTATGAGACCCAACCATTGACTTCAGCAAGAAAAGCAAGCCTCAACAGCTACAAATCAGAACTGTCTAAGGAACATAGACTTTCTCCTTGCTTTTTAGCGATGGGTATGGGCTTTCAGGGCAAATCAGTTCCAAGTACTTGTGACAACAAACAATGGCATCGAACGTCAAAACAAGCTACTGAAGTATAATTACCTTCAAAGAAAGCGAAAATCGACCATCTCTCAATTGTGTTCCATCCTGATCGAAGACTTTTTCCCTGACTGCTACAAAAAGTAAGTAAAACGCTTAACAGCATACTAAATACAATTCTTTCGTTACTTCTTGAAGCTAAGGAGACGAAAGTCTAAAACAACAACAGCCACTTAGATGAGTATTTTGAAGCCAAGGGGCCTATCACTCCCTCCAAAAGCATAACGAGTTGACTCCAATATGTGTTTTGCGACTATATTTGGTTTGATAGGACCATTGAATGTTGCACTTATATGCACATTAATGATATTTTCAGATCATACTTAAATGACGCTGTTGGAACGTGTGCCAAGAATAAGAAAATATCAAATTATGTTTACAGGGCGTCCAAATATGCCAATTGCGAGATTTCTATTAACCATCCACCATTTTGCCGTATAAACAAACTTAAAGGGAATAGAAATTAACTATATCTCGTAGCCACTATAGATAGGCTAAAGAAAACGCTTACGCATCCATTGTTTCTTTGGCTCCACAATGAAGCCACAAGCGTGAAAGCCATCAAATACAACAGAATATATTTTTAAGTTGACTGGGCCAACTCTTAACTATGTTGATTCTTTTTAATTCTAGGAATGCCTTGCTGAGTAAGCTAAAGAGCACTGTACTGATTTAAATGCAGCATTATATGTACATAGCAACTTACAATCACTTACAAAATTTTTCAGCCGCCTTGAAAAAGTGACATTTTCATCCCCCCTTCCCCCCCTCATGTCAATGTTGTTTTGAAAACAGTACCTAATCGAGATGACACGTGCGACTTGGCAACTTTTTGTGGTACTGCAACATTGATCAGGGGGAGGGGGAACGGAGGCAAAGAAATTGAGAATTTGGGGGTGGCTCAGCAATTTTGTAAGTGATATTCAACTTTTACTTAGACATCAATAGCAATTGAAAACATTACCAGGTATATATACAAGGAGGAAGTACAATTCTTAATAGGTGCACGGAAAAAGCTAAAACATGTTTTCCTCCTGTATTTCATAGGTATGCTGACATGAATTTGGAATTCTCTTCATCATTCCGAACCTACTCAGATGCTGTTCCGAGTTTCCTGCACTATCGACCGCGCCGTTTCGTTAAGCACTGCTTAGAAAAGCTAGATGCAGCATCCAAAATTCCTCCAGAAAACATACGTGAAGTATCAAAAGGAATTCTTAAAGTGAAGAGTAGTCATATTCCACGCAAAAAAGAATACACTGTTAGTCTTGATGAGAATTCGTTTCCAGATTTAAAATGTGAAGATTGGCAGAGGTTCTATCTTCCCTGTAAACACATGTTTTCTGTCATCATTCATCTGCCAAACTACCCATTTGAAGTGATCTGCAAGGAATACCGTGATTCACCTTACTTCACACTTGATGATGCTCTTCTTACCAAGTTTACGACCGATTCAAATGGCGAAAATAAAGCTGTAAACAGTCTTGAATCCCCGCAACAAATCTTAGAGACTCCAGAAGATGACACAGCAATGACAGATCTGGATGAAGGTGTGTTACCGGATTTACCTTTGCCCAAGAAGGGGCTTCATCTTTCTACAGCAGCGAACTGCAGAGATCTCCTTCATCAAATAAGAGGACTCACATACCTTGTGGCTGACTCCAATATTTTACAAAGTGCAGAAACAACGTTAGAAAAGCTGCTAGAGGATTTGAAATGTGTGGCAGATAGAGAAAATGGTTTCCTCCTCGAAGAAACCGAAGTTAAAAAGAAGACATCAATAAGGCAGAAGTCAAAGCAAACAGTCAGCTGTTAACAAGTCCGTCACACTTCCACTTGACAAAAATCTCAAATCAAACAAGCGAAGGTATGGGAAAAGATATGAAACCATGCTTGCATCAAAGAACTTCAAGATGATAGATGAAGGTGAAGTGTCTGGTAAGTGTTCTGTTTTTAACAGGAGTCCTTATCACTTCTACAGTAGTGCACAATGAAGAGATGCAAACTGATGAGCATGCATTCTGTGTTGGTTTTCCATAAATAAGAAATAAGATGGCTTTCACAACTTCATTGGAATATAACACCGTAATATCCAAGTGCTATTTTTAGAATCCAGAGACTTCATATATACAGCTTTTTCTTTCATCTACAGTAGCTGAATGATAGAAGTGAACCCAGATATCAGATGATACTTTGTCATGCATCTCTTCTTTGATATCTACTGTATAAAAGGCAATGATCATATCAACCATGCTCATAAAGTTGAGCTAAAGGGGAGTAGATGTCCTTATGCACAGTAGACATAATATGATTTGTCTATTATCTTGCACTTGTGCAATTCCAGTATTGTACATGTGATGGACATTTCTTACATCTTATGCTTGGGAAGAAGGCTTCTTAGTAAAGGTGCCTGGGTATGTGCCGCCTGCAAGGGTATACTTTTTCAGACTTCTAGCCTTGACAATGGTATATTTTTTGGCCATTTTAGTCTGGGCAAGGGTATGCTTCAAGCACTTTTGGTCAAAGAAAAGTCAAACTTTGGTAGTTTCTATGAATAAACCAATTTATTTTGGTCTAGTGAATGCGAAAATTTGGCAATATTCGCATCCAAATTTTCGCATTCACTAGACCAAAATAAATTGGTTTATTCATAGAAACTACCAAAGTTTGACTTTTCTTTGACCAAAAGTGCTTGAAGCATACCCTTGCCCAGACTAAAATGGCCAAAAAATATACCATTGTCAAGGCTTTTGCATAGGAATGCCAGCTCATGGCACTTCTTATGTAGAATTTAGCCAAGCCATGGGTATCATTTTCACAAAAATTGGTCTAGCCGACAGTACCATTTTGAAACTGTGGGTGGCACACCCGAACCTAAAATTTAGCTGAGAGCCCCCCCCCCCCATGATTTTATGCAAGCTGGCGCATTTAACACAAAGGGACTATCATTGTTGCATTATCTGAAATATATTGTAGGTCATATTTGGATATCAAGTAATGAAATTGCCAAAATGTAAACCTTTTCTTCATAAATACAACAAGCTACATGTAAGGAATGAAAAGTGAGCTTTCTCAAAAAAATATCCTTGTATACTTACTCAAAGATTCTTGCTCCATAGCAAAGAAGTCAAAGAAAACTGGCATCACAACATCATATTCTAGGAAAGGATTGCTGAAAGAGGTGATTAATAGTTTGAGACATTTCTACTGTATATTGTCATGTCTCAGAAACTGTCCTTTTAAAAATCATAAAAACAGCATTTGTCTCTGGTTTCTTGCCATTTTAATCCAAGTTATCGTTTTCCAATCTCCACTGTCAATTGGTTGACAAAATTTAGTAACTTCTGAGTTGATTTTGATTGATATCTGGATATAGATGAGCGCACTTTTGGTGCTTCTTTTGGCAAAAGAATATTCTCATACTCCTTAAAATCTGCCTAAGCAGTATATGGTACTTAGTCTAGAACCCCCACGTTGATTTCTTGAATTGTGAAATAACTGTGAACTCATGTTTCTTGAATTTGTCTAATTTCACTTGCAGTGATATGCTTTTACTTTCTTGCATCAGACAACACTATCACCGCTCTAGGATAAGAAAATTATTTGCTGTTTAAAAGACTGTTCAAAGTTTGTGTAAAAATGATGCTAATCAGCCCCAAACTTGATTAGCATCAGAGGTATAACAAAAAGCAAAGATTTCCTCACTCCTTATTGAATGCTATAGTTTTAACAGAAAGGATATTGGAACATTGAGCATAATCTTCACAAAGCTCATCAGGGGTGTTCTCTTCTTAACAGGAGTCAATTGAAACTGAAATTGTCATGCCAGAGTTGCAAGCTGCTTCATGTTATGACAATTCTGACAACACTTCAGATGATGGTTCACAGAAAAATTATGAATTAATTGAAAGTGGAAGTGAAGATGAAACAGTACCATCAGATAAGTGGATTAAAATTGGTATGATACATCTTACCTATGATGACAAGAAAATTCTGGAGTCAAACGATATGTGGCTCAATGACAAAATTATAAACGCAGCACAAGTTCTCTTGAAAACAAAGTTTCCTTTAATTGAAGGATTTCAGGATACTCTCCTCCAGAAGAAACATGCCTTTGAAGTAATGTCTGGGGAATTCATTCAAATCATAAATAAGTCAAACAGTCACTGGGTAACACTATCAAATCTTGGATTACAGCAACATGGCACCATCCGAATGTATGACAGCTTAAACTCTTCAACCTTGAATCAAGAAGTCCAAGACATAATTGCTTCTCTCCTTATAAGCCGTTGCTCAGTGATAACTGTGAAGATTGGCCGAGTGCAACAACAGCCTGATGCCTCCAACTGTGGCTTGTTTGCAATTGCTTTTGCTACCCTTGCATGCTTTGGACAAGATCCAAGGAGGGTTAGCTTTGAAGTATCAGCAATGAGAAAGCACCTGTTGACATGTATTGAGAAAAGAGAGATTGACCTCTTTCCAGTCACTGAAATCTGCCACTCGACACATTTGGATACATTGTATGTGTTCAGAGTCTACTGTGTTTGCCGCATGCCATTGCACAAGGATGAGGAAGAAGAGATGCCCAGGTGCAATGTTTGCAATGAAAGATTTCATCACAAATGTCAGCTTGAATCAGAAAAACATTGGTTGTTGCAAGAAGAAGCAAAGGTTTGGTACTGCAATGAATGTTGGGTGCTAGTAGAGAAGAAAGGTTTTACAATAAACTCAATTTATGATTAGAATAATGTAACACAGCAGAGGCCTTATGGAAGCACAATAGTTGATACATGCAATCAACCTTACTGAAGTCCTCATTGTTTACAGAATCTAGAATCTAGGTCCAGGGCTTTGGTGGTTTCTTAAATGTTGGGACCTTCTTGCTCCCTTTTGCCACCAAAAGTTCCTAGGTCTATTGTTTCTTATAAAGGATGAAAGTGTAGGGATTAATCACAGGTGCCATCAAATATTTAAGGAATTGCGAAAAATTTCTTACTTGCTTTATATTTCTTGTTGTATTGCAGCTGTATTCTTTTTCCTGACCAAGCTGCTTACAAATATTGTTTTTGAAAGAACAGGCCCATTGGTCCTAGTCTCCACAAGCATGGCCAGGAAAAGGATACAATGTGAGTAAGCAATTTTTTACCATGTTTAAGAATTGCTTTAATATTTGATGCCACCTGTGAAATAATTCATTTTTAGGTAGTCAAAACCACTCGCAAACCAAATAGCAAACCACTAGCAACGATGCACGTAGCAACTAGCAAACCACTCCCAAACCACTAACAAGATCTCAAAATGAATAATAACTTAATTTGAACTCAAATAATGTCCAAAAAGTTGCTCTGCATAGTTTCAAACCATACTGTAGTTAAGGGATTCATTCAAAAAATCCACTTGTGATCACTTAACAGTTTTGGGCTGCTAAGGGGGAGGGGGTCCCATCAAAATCCATATTTAATGATCATTGGTAGAACTTAAGGAATCCTGATCTAGAACATTTATGTTTATTCTCAATTTCAACCGGTACATACAATGATTTTTGCAAGGTTTTGCTGCCATTGGGTATCTTGCCATCTAGCTAGTGAGCGGTAAATTTGGGCCAATAATATGGAGAGATGACTAAACTTGCATCATCGGAATGACAGAATAGAAAATCATAAGCCCACTGAGGAAGGGGATGGCCATGCTGGAAAACATGTTACACCAAATGTCTTTGGCATGGAGCGACATCAAGAACAATGGAAGAACAATAGGTCTTGTCTAGCGTGGCATAAACCGTTGGCGTAACAAAACAAACTTTCCACGCTCACTGGGGGGAGGGAGGGGGTGGAGAAGTTTTTGGATGACTTCTTACGACTGAATACAGTCAGTCTGAACTCTTTGGAGTAAAACTTGTTTGTTTGAATCTATTGAAAGGCAAGTCTGTAGCATTTAAAATTGTTCTCTCAGTTTCTATCATATGCTACTTCGCTTTACTCGACAGTTCAATACCAGGCCTGACACTCATACTCAAGCCATTTTGGTTTAGGCCATGCCGCCGCCAACCATATAGGGGAAAAGGTCAAATGGCAGTGGAAGTTTCCTTGTCGATATATGCTCAAAACACAGAACATGTACTGTTTTCTGGAAATAAGCAAAATACAAACCTCGGCAGAACGTCTGTTCAATAGCTTCGATGGACTGAACCAAATCTCTTCAGCTGTGGTGGCAAACATGGCCGCCAATGGCTTGCTGTGCACGGAGCGAAAATCCATGGCTTCTTCGTTCAGCTCGTTTCACGAAAAACGACGAGGCTTAGTTCATGAATATTAATGAGCTCCTTTTGAGCGGTTGAAATTTTTGTCTACCTTGTGAAACGGATATAGATTATCACATGATCTTTTGTTCTTTATGTTCGGTTTCATTTAAGTTGTTGAAATAATCCATTATTTTGTCGGTTCATTTGTGTCTTATCCTAGAGCAGCGCGAGAATTGAATTTGATTGGAAGTGACTGGGTGGGCTAGAGTTTGTGTAGAATATTATGTTGGGGGTTGGACCCAGAAATTCCTAACAGGGATCCCATTGCCACCCCATCTATTTGATCATATAACCATCCATTGAACAAAATATGATTCTCTTTTACAGCTAATTGCAACTGTTGTCGAAGCTGTTCCTTATTAAACCAACAATCATTATAAACATAGGTGTCACTGTTTTCAAATACCAAATTAACTGCATAATCAATAGTTTCATCCAAAGGAATTTTAGTAAACAAACTACTGACATCAATGCTTAAATAATTAAATAATTAAGCTTAAATAAATAATTTAGTATCAATCTTAAAGTTGGTAATTTCCTTGACAAATGAGAATATATTATAGACTGAATTCTCTTATTATTACTGTAGACTGTATTCTCTTTTGAAAGTATTCACACTGAAAAAGCTGTTAACTAAAACTACCCATCAGTGAAAGCTTTTGCATAATAACTGTAAAGTAGGTAGCTAACATGAGAAACCATGTGTGACAAAATGCAAAAATGACTCTAAATGAAAAGAAAGCCCACAAATCTGTAACACATTTACGTAGCACAAATAACAAAACTATCACTCAATACTTGTCAATGGGAGTCAGGCATTTTCAAATGCAAATCATCCAGAACCCGTTAGTCTGGTTACTTCCCCCCAAAAAAGGGCAATGCAACAAATGCAACAGCAAAACCCATTAATCGGATTACCTGTTGACAAAAAATACAAAATAAACCAGAGCATTTGGGGCCCACACTGCAGAGAATATTAAAAATTGGTCATGAGAGTACAGAAATCTAAAAACTAAAAACGAAAAGGTAGAGAAAACAAGAGAAACTTAGGGCCTGATTATATGGGAGTTTTCACCATAGGGCTGGGATTTCAGCCCTCCTACCCGAGGTGAAAATTATTCACGATTACATGGGAGTTTTCAACCCAGGGCTGGAATCTGCCGCCACACGACAAGTTAGTTTTTCAATTGTGAACACAATCCAATATTTTGATGACGTTTGTACATCTGATGCAAAACAATGGGGATCAAGCGATAATTAGGTGTCACAATAAGGATTAGATTTTCATCCCGGGTAAAGCAAAGAGGGCTGAGATTTTAGCCCTATGGTGAGTTTCAACCTAGGGCTGAAATTTTCTCGTATAATCGACAAGAGCAATTTGTAAGTCATTCATCAGAGAGGGGAGCTGGAATTTCATCTTGGGCAAGCTGGGTGGGTTTTCTGCAGGCTGCGCTGGCTGAGGATTTACCAAGGCTTGGATATCAGCAACCTCTACATCCACAGGAGCCTGAGTGTGGGCCATCTTCGATCGACAGTGGGTGTCAGTGGCAATGAAAATTTCATTTGATTCCTTGATTTGCGATGGAGTTGTTTCTTGAAAGGATGTCAAAATGACACATATACGAGCTGGTATCTGTTATACCTGCACTAAACCCTAGGGGCTTGTTTTAGTAGTTTTGAATTTGTGTTGATGAATCATTTGGCAAATCTGTGCGCATGGACCTGTGAGAATACATTTTTAACTTTGTGCAACACACCTGTAGTAGAAGGGACCTCCTCGTTGAGATGCATATGAATTTGGAAGAATCTTCTATTTGCAGAGGCACCATCACATGATACTGAAATGACTTTCAAGTTGCACTGCAGCTCTAACATACTATCAGCTTTCCAGAATAGGGTAAAGAGCTGGAATGATGATCCACTTGTTGTTCCAAAATTGGCCAGGCTGAATTTCATTGGATTTACCACACTCCTGAGTAAAAATACCAAGACATGGCTGGCCAGCATTTGCGTTTCTCCTTTCAAGCTTCCATAATTAAGTTCAGTGTCTCCAAGGTCAACAAAACCAACTAGTTCACCACTGTGCTTCTCCCACACTAAATCCTCTTGGATTTTCATTTCATCCAGGGACAAGATGACAGAACGTTCAGCATTAGAAAATGCCTGTTTTGCCGATGAGCTCATTGATGATTTCATGATTAAACCCTTGCTTAGGATGAATTTAATTCTTGTAATCCCTAAGACGGCACCTATTTGGTAGAATTAAGTCCCCAGTTCCTTTACCTTAATCATACCGCAGACTGTCATAGGTGGCAGGTGACTTTGCAGCAAGTCCTAAACAATAGCGAATGATTATTGGATGATAATGTGCCCCCTTACAGGGACTTTTTAAATATTTCTACTGTTCATCCCAAAAAAGGTTCATGAATGGTGGCATAGATGCTTTATCCACTCCCAACATTATTGTCACCAAATCAGATTCAAGATCTGATGTTACAGGAACAGATTTGCTTGTCAGCGCCAACAGGAGTGCATTTTGCATGCCGCTGGTCATGGCGGACTCGTAACACGGGACTTGCGACTAAATCATGTAATGTCTCTGGCTCCTGATTGGTCAATAAAACAAAAGTGAACGAAAACAAAAGAGGATGGTCTGATAGCGGTCATGAGTGAGAGTGAGGTCAAGGCTTACGCCGTCTGTCCATGGTTACGTCATAATACAAGTAAACGTAAATGGGCAGAATGGGGATTTTGACAATTAGCCATTATCATTCTATTCACAGAAGAGGTGGAAATGGCAAAAAAGTCATTACTTTTATTGAAGTAAACAATCACAGTTTTGAAACTATGCTCAGCTGAAGCAATTTGCCACATTTTGAATCAGTTCTGGATTCTGCCTTAATTTTGGCAAGGTGGTTTAGTGTTCAAATGACAAACCAAATGGCCTCTCCCAAAATTATAATTTTTATGATTTGATTCAAAGGAGAACACTATAATTCAAGATAAGGCTCAAATCCTAACTGGTTCTCAGAACAAGCAGAAATCATTCAACCTGACGAAAATCAGCCAATGACATCGTCCAGCGTTGTTTGCATGTTTAGACAAATATCTTATTTGGAGCAGGAGCTACGAGCGTTTACTAGCCAAGAAAAATGGACCTTCCTTCGACAATTCATATAAATTGCTAGAAAGGAGGTATATCGTTGAGAATTTCACAGAATATGCATATTAATCTGGGCAATAATCCAGATACATTTGTTTTCCTAATGTCTCAAAATATTTGACAAATTTCATGTATGTATGTATGTATGTATGTATATGATTATTTAAACTGGATAACACTGTACAATTTTGAAAATTGGTATAAATAGTGGTCCAGCATTGGTTTCAGTCATTTCCAACAGGCAAGGCGAATTGGCCTACGCTCATCCTGGGTGGAAACAAATTCTTGGGCCTGGAATCGGCCAATCATACAACCCTGAGCAAGGTAATTCACTTACCGTTGATCCTAGCACCCATCTGAGCTCCTTTATCCATTAAATTGGGGCTAACTTCAACAGAAAGCAAACAGTTTGGTGCAAATTTGAAGAAGCTTCCACGTTACATGTTATGTCAACAAACGCAACAACGCTCCACTGTTGAAAAACATGCGATGAAATGGCCATTTGTGGAACATTTTCCTCCCCTTTTTATCAGAAATAATAGGTTTTTAAGACATTTTGCAGTATTATATTTCCATACACATTTTACGGTATTTTATAAGAAACTGATCATAAGAAACTCAATTCTCTGATTGCAGAAAAATTAAGAGACTTCAGTAATGGCAAAATACTGTATAACTTGGAGCCTTTAAGAAACTTGCAAGAAAGTCTGTAAGATAACCTAAAGAAACTTTCAGTAATGACCCAAATTCTAGTTTCGTATAAAAGAAAATACTGTACTGGATTTTTTGAGGCTCATTCATGTTGAAGTTCAGGTTCATTCATCCTTTCAAAAAACCACACTTAAGACAAATTAGGCTGACAAGTAAGAAATGTACAAATGAAACAAGTAAACTAGATATAAACATTATGATAGATTTTCTTCTGAAGTAACAAGATTGTATGTAGGAAAATTTCTTGAAGGAAGAGCTTTCTTGGCATCATCTTGTTAGGGCAATATGCAGTAACTACTGCAAGAGAGGATCCCTTCTTTACAGTTTACTACAGCACATTGTGACTTATCATACCAACCAATTTGGTATGCAATCATGCTCCAACGATGACCATTGGCATTTTGCTTTCCTGCAATTGCAAATTAAAGATGGTCATTGTACATAAATCAAAACATGAGATGCACTGGAAACTGGGTGTTGAAAGAATAGTCAGCACAATGCAAGAACCGATTTTCGGAACAAACAAGTACAGTAACTGAGGGATGCAGCGTACGGATAATTATTTCCAGTAATTGAGCTTTTTTATAAAATTACAGTTCATTAAGAGACCACTCTCATGTAGTTTTCCCTTTCATGGTTTCTAATATCTAACAATTCCAGATTCTGTACCATATTAATGGAAATGTAGTGACCTACAGTAATTTAGGTTTAGGGGGTGAAGAAGCTGTAACTGAAAGATTAATCACATCAGAAGAATCTTTGCTTTCTTATATTTCATAATACAATAGACGGGTATCGCCCTGGTTGAGGGTGAACGGGTTTTGACCGATGTTAACTCTCTTGCGTTTGTTGCTGAATAACAGTCATTTGGGCCTAGTTAAAACCAACAAGTTCGCAAAAATAGTTTGGTGATGCCATTTGCTAGAGTTTTTCTTATTTGTGTTTCCTAAAATTCCATCCACAAACAGAGGGAGAAGTGCACAAAGGTCACCTGAGATGTAACAGTAAGTATTCGCCATTTTTCCTTTGACATTTTGTTGGACAATTTTCTTTTTGCTTGGCTTCTGGACGTTGCTAAAACTTTGACAACAAACACATGAACTCTCATCAAGCTCCGCCTGCCCAGAATAAGTACTTGAGGTAACTTCAGAGATATGACATCCGCTTCACCACGACAAGCTTCTCTTTGCATGCCGTCTGATTGGCCTGAAGTCGCCCTGGTTGAGGGCACTGTGGTATCTTCCGGTTCTTGAACAAAATCTGCACTGTCAACGCATGGCAGGTGACTACTATTTGCTGTAAAAGCACATATTACAGTGCAAAAGCAGGTTTGTTCTGTCAGTGGACGGTAAAAAATATCTTTTTTTAAATCGTGAATTGGTTTAAGCATCATTCAGTTCACCGAAGGAGGAAAACTGATGTCAGCGTGCTTGAAAAGTCTTTCAACGAAAGCGGCAACAAAGGTCAGTTCTTAGGATAACGAAACTCAGTAAATGCAATCAAAAAACATTTGATAACAAAAAAACTCTTTAATCGTTGATATGCTGCTAATTTTCGCATTGAGATATCTTAAATTTACCTGAAACCATGTAAAAGCTTGGATACCCTCAATCAGTGCGACGTTGGGAATTTAGGCCCTCTTGACCACTCTGTCCTTGAGTTGCATGCACTTAAAGACAACATCACCAATGACAAATATATTCTATATGATTAACAGTGAAGAGTTTGAGAAGGTGTTCATGGTAAGTTTCGTTCTGAAAATTTGTTCGTTTAGCAGGAATATTCGACCAATGTAAAATACCCTCGATCAGGGCGATACCCATCTAGATCACAGAAAAACTTTAACAATCCTCAAAGGGAATCAACATAGTTGAAAGCTGGCCCATTGAATTTGATAATTTCAACATGTGTGGCTTCATTGTGGAGCCAAAGAAACAATGGACACGAAGGCGTTTTCTTTAGTCTATTTATAGTTGCTATGAGATATAGCTGTGTCTATTCCCTTTAAAAATCCTGTTCTCTTCTTGATGTAAAAATATGATGTATGTACTGCATATGGTGAACTGCAGAAAATATTTTGCTATGCTGACCTTTCTTAGAAAATTGATCTCTGTAGAACTGACTTCTATCTTGTGTGTCTTTATTCCAAACTTCATTCGTAAAATCTGGTAAATTTTCATCATTGTCAATCCCCTCAAGCTCATTCACTGCATTCTGGTTGATCCAGTTGACCACTTTTTTCATTTCACTGTTTTGGTCATCACTCAGGTTGATTTCATAGTCTCTCAGTTTTGCTTCATACACTGCAACTTTCTTTTGCAATCCCCCTCTTTTCCATGAATTTGCCTGAAGCCTCTTCTGTTTACTAATTGGCGTTAATTTTGTAATTCTAAAATTTGACGTTGCCTTTAGTCGCTCCTGGTGCTTTACTTCAACATCATTACCTCCATTCTTTGCATTCATTCTTTTCACATAACTATAAAAAGTTTTGCATTCACCACATGTTGCTCCCACTGCTTTCTGGGCTTTACATAGATTTTGTCCCACTTTGAACCATACTTGACACTTTCTGCTAGTGATTCGGTCAAAAGGACTCTTGTGTTCTTCTTTGTTTTTCAAGTTTGTGTGCAGGTTCTTGGACATTGATTCAAACTCTGAATTAGAAACTCCAATGCAAAGGTAATGCTGGGGGTCAAAAAGACTCATTAAGTTGTCAATTGCTTCAATATCAAAGGGACCATCCTCGTATGTTAATTTGAAAGCCCCTTTGGGCTTTAAAATGACCTGAAAAACAGCATTTCCATCGTTCAGGACAACTGCCCTTGCAGAATGTGATGGTCCACCTTTGGAAAGATGTGTAATATCTGGAAACTTTCTTTTCAGTTCTAGGAAAAAATCATCATTTTCTAAGGCAACTTTCCTTGCATCAATGTTGCCAAGTCTGTTTGTATCGCTTAAAAATGTTTCAAATAACTTAAAAATTTCAAATAAGACAAAGGTCTTTCATGACGACGGCGTATCAACGATGCTTTCCTGTTTGTCTGGTTCATCTAATCCATTTTTAACATTTTTCTGCTGTGTCAACTTCTTCATCAAACGAGCTTTAACATCCTTCGACGTCGTAGGAAACATTGACGCTCCCGGTCTGGCCATTTTTGAAAGCACCATCGATGTGAACCGCCCTCGCGATGTCTTGTTGTTGTTGAGCAATGAGTTATGCAATGCAACCCAACCCCCTGAAATCAATGCAGTTTGGCCTTATGCGCGCTGGAGGAGCATCCTGGAACTTGTGCCCAAAATAGCTAGAGGGGTATCTCCCTGGTTGAGGGTAAATGCGTTTTGACCGATTTCAACCCTCTTGCGTTTATTGCTGAATAACAGGCGTTTGCGCCTAGTTTAAACCAAAAAGTGTGCAAAAATATCTTGGTGACTCCAGTTGCTTAACATTTTCTTGCTTGTGTTTCTTAAAACTCCGTCCACAAATGGAGGGAGAAGTGCACAAAGAAGCTCACGTAAGATGTAACTGTAAGCATCCGCCATTTTTCCTTTCACATTTTGTTGCACAGTTTTCTTTTTGCTTGGTTTCTTGAAGTTGTTAAAACTTTCAGAGTAAACAAATGGCCTCTTGCCAAGCTCCGCTTTTCCAGAATAAGTGCTTCATGTAAATTCAGAGATATGTCATCCGCTTCCGCCACGACTGGCTTCTTTTTGCATGCCGTTTGCTTGGCCTAAAGTCGCCCTGGTTGAGGGTACTGTGGTATCTTCCGGTTCTTGAACGAAATCTGCATTGTCAACGCATGACAGGCGACTACTACTTGCTGTAAAAGGACATATTACGGGGCAAAAACAGGCTTGTTCTATCAGTGGACTTTAAAAACCTATTTTTTTAATCATAAATTGATTTAACCATCGTTCAGTTTACCGATGGAGGAAAACTCGATGTCAGCTTGCTTGAAAAATCTTTGAACGAAGGCGGCAACGAAGGTCAGTGTCAAGGATAGCGAAACACAGCAAACTCAATCAGAAAGCATTTGATAACAACAAAATCTCTTTAATCATTGATATGCTGCTAATTTTCACATCAAGTTATCTAAACCTTACCTGAAACCATGTGAAAATTTGGATACCCTCAACCAGGGCGACATTGGAAACTTAGGCCCTCTCGACCACTCTGTTCTCGAGTATCTCGCTCTTAAAGACAGCATCACCAATGACAAATATATTTTATGTCAACAACAGTAAAGAGTTTACGAAGGTGTTTATGGTAACTTTCGTTCTGAAAATTTCTTCGTTCAACGGAAATGTTCTACCAACGTGAAATACCCTCAATCAGGGCGGCACCCCTCTATGCGCATTCATCTGCGCGTTGAATATCGTCACTTTGCTCCGGGATTTGCCATCGGAAGGCCTCAAATTGCTTGCTTCACTAGGGCCGCAGACATAGTGAACATGGTCAAAACAAAGAGCAATTGTTACGAGGATGTTCGTTGATGTTTGAGGAACAAAATGATGTCATTCTATGATACATCAAGTAGTAGGAAATGGGAGAAATGGCCAAGATAAAGTGAGTAAATCGGGCAAGTTTAGATAGACTACCTTAGTTCCTTACTTTATCGTGATACGATTGATAGTTTATGATATTTTGGAGGTGCTTCTTTTCAGGAGAGCTTATGCTTCTTTGCAAGAGCGTACCTGAGTTAAAGATGCAGCTCATGCGATAGCCATCTGGGCAAGCTTTTGCAGTGTTGTTGTCCAATATGACTTTCAGCTTATCTTTACGACACCTGGTGTGTCCTACAGGGCAAGAGAATGCTTCATTCATATGCTCAATCATCTAGCATTGGCCAAGAGCTGGAAATTTTTTTTTTTAATTTTCTTGATAAAAGATACCTACAACCTACAGTGGCTATTATGGAGATAGTTCTTGTGAAGACTAGTTTAAGCATTTAGAAGGTGCACTGTCATTGTATCAAAGCATAGCCTGTTATAGGAATAGACAATCAAGCTGATGTGAGTGGAGTTCAGGTCTTTTGTTCCTGATAATAATTACAGTTAAGTTCCAAGAAATTAAAACATATTTCACGAGCGTAGTCATACTGGAATACTTGATGACGAAAACAAGCAGGTATGGCAATGAATCACATACTGAAATATATGAAGCCTCTGTGTCTCCACTGGAATTGTGTGTTGGCATAATCATGTTACTGGATGTCTCACAATTAGAAATTTTGTCGTTCAGAAAGAGAAAGGCTATCAAAACATTTGCATTTTGGAAGGGTATGAGCAGCTGACCCGGAGCAAGGCTCCCGGTTGCATTTATCAAGACATCTCTTCATATTTTCCTTTAAGTTTTTCCATTGAGCTCAGAGAAAATCACCTGAAGAAGGAATAATCAACCAATTAGATCAACATATAATCAGCACATGAAATTAATAGTTTACTGTCTAAACTAGGAGATTCCTCAAAAAGTGCCAGAGAGCTGTTTGGGAATATCTTTCCATTGTTATTGGGGAGAAATAGCTGCCTTCCTTATGTTTCAAGATCTCAAATAAGAGGCTTTGAAACAAGTCCATGAAAGAGGTGCAACAGAGGGTAGTGAGAGTAAGATCGGAAGTGCTGTGCTGTTTGCCAAGGGGGGGGGGGGTGCAGTTGATGATGGGCATTTGTAGATGGCGAAGCAGATAAGTTATGGGGGCTCATTTTTGCGCAATGAAAGCAGTTTCAAAGTATGGAGTTGGGGAACAAATACATGCGAGTCTCTAGCTCTTAAAATCTTTGAGAAAATTTTAACACTTCACGACACAGATAGTTACGGTGTCCCACAAGGGTCACAACACATCACACAAACTCACAACACATTACAACAACTCACAACATTTCACACAAACTCACAACGCTTCACACAAACTCGCAACAGAAGTTACAAACTCACAACAGAAGTCACAAAACTCAAAACACATTACTGAAATTTCAAGCAAGCCAGGGGGTTTGCTATACACATATACACAACTAGCATATACACATACAGGTACGGGATGTTCCATTTTTGGGGTGTCTTTCTGATAGGAGGAGATCAATTTTTCCCCACCCCCGGGCTATTTGAATTTGACACTATTGTGAATGTTTTATTATGAAATTACTAGAATGTGCATTTGTTCAATCCCCGGCCAAAAATATTTGCTGGACATGTTTGTGCAAGAAAGTCTTTTTGACCCAAGGACGTGGGGAGAATGGGTAACATCAATGGTTAGATGACGGGGGCATGCCGTTCTGACGTCTGAAATCACACCCAAAAGTTATGAATTATTGAGATAACCCATATCCCAAAATTCAAGGGCCATTCAAAACATTTCCCTAACGTTGAGACAAAAATCAAAATCTGAGCGTGATCAAAATCAAGATGTAATTTGATTCAATTTAAAAGATGCACAAAAGATGCCTCAATGAGTGCCAAAGATGATGATTGAACTGAAGGTAACATGCAAGAATTTGCTACAAATGATGGGAAACTGAAATGACTGTATCATGCCAACTTTTCTTCTCATGTGGGCATAGATTTCTGTCATTTGATACATATTGATGACCATCACAAAACTTATCACTCCAAGAAAGTAGCATGGCACTAGATTTTTTTGCAGTCATTCTGGGTGTTTGGAAAACTAAGACCCCAAAAACGAAGACCTAAGACCTCGAAAACGAAGAGCTCAAAAACGAAGACCTTGAAAGCTAAGACCTTGAAAATGAAGACCTGAAAAACTAGAGTTTCTTAGAATTTTTTCCATCTTAACAATAATTTCTTATACCAACACGTGTAAGAGTGGACGTTTCCAAGGATGCATTCTCATTTTGGAAAATGCGCTGGTGCAGTTTTAACCAACTAAGACGGAGCAATGTGAAAGGGCAGCATAAGCAGAAGCAGTGTAAACAGAAGATGAAATTAAAAACTAAGTTTCTCCAGAACAAAAATCACAAAAACTAAGACCTTGAAAACTAAGACCTCAAAAACGAAGACCTCGAAAGTGAAGACCTTGAAAACGAAGACCTTGAAAACGAAGACCTTAAAAACGAAGACCTCGACGACGAAGACCTCAAAAACGATTCCGCACATACTTTATGGGTCTCAGAGGTTTTTCAAAGATACACCGATACACCCAAGAGACTGTAGCTGAGAGCAAACTTTTTAATGTTGATACGTCTTTGGGTCAGTTTATCGAGCAGAAATATTTTTCAAATCCTGTTACTGGGGACAGGGATGACAGAATTTTTACTGACAGATATGACAGAATGTCTTTAAAACATGAAGATAAATCCTTAGTCACCACCCCGGTCACTTGAAATGATTCATGGGGGTACTATGTGATTGTTGAGTTCAGGAATTGGGTTCAGGTTTCAATTTAGAATTCTGGACTCTGATAATGTACAGATTTAGGGTAAACAACGATGGTTTTGTGGATCTGTTGGGCATCAAATTTTCACCTTAAGATTCATTTTAGGTATTCTAAAAGAGAAATCTGAATCGAACGATAGTTCAATCCAATTCGTGGCATGTTTGGATTTCCGCAAATGTGAAAGAACAGTTAATTTTCTAGTCTCCAGTCAATGAAACCTTCCAAGTTGAAATTCAGTTGTTTGTAAAACAAAATGTTCTGTTGAGTTGTATGGATATGCCCAGTTCTGACATAGATAGGCCTTTTGGTACTTTTGGTATGCGATGGTACTTTTGAATAGACTAAGTAGCAATGAGTTGACATTTGCAATTTCTCAACTAAAATTTGCTTCAAAATCAATATCACTAAAATTGCATGTTTCTAGACATGAATCAGCAAATTTTGACCTTTTCTTGACAAAAATTTCCAAAAATTATATCCTTGGGCCAGGAGTACGAAAAAGAGCACGGCTCATGGAACCCATGGAAACCATGGTTTTAAACTACTTTGGGGTCTTCGTTTTTGAGGTCTTTGTTTTGAGGCATCTTGGGAAACGTTCACTCTTACACGTGCTGGTATAAGAAATTAGTGTTAAGATGGCAAAAATTATAAGAAACTCTAGTTTTCGAGGTCTTCATTTTCCAGGTCTTAGGTCTTCGTTTTTAGGCTCTTAGTTTTCCAAGCAGCCCAGTTATTCTCCTAGGTGTTATCCTGCAGTGATACAATGTTATGATGATCTTGTGCCTGCATGAACTTGATTTAGCATGTTTTACACTTTAGGGGCAATGGAGAACCTCTCTATGGTGATCAGTTTATTGCAAATGACTGTGAAGTGCAAGCACACATACACATAAAGGTATTTATGATGGGATGGGCAGTCATGTATATTTTTCATAATTGAGTGTTAAAAATTTAACTTTTCCGTAGCCCCTAAAGAGCATGATCACAAATCCTAACAACTCAAGGACTGCATTCGTATGTCTGAAGTTAGCATGTTGTATTTGATTCACTCTAAACGTGTTTTGGTGTCATTTAGCTAGATGAAGAAAATCAACTGTTGTCCTTTCCAAAGATTACCTCTACTTAGCTCAGCCAACCAACTTTAAAGATTAAGTGATCAATAGAAGGCTGCTCAACATTGGAATACACATTCCCAGTTTTGTTTACCTCAGATGGGAGCTATTTCAGTGGTTCCAAATGCAAAACTTGGTTATCACGCAACTTCCAGCTTTGTGACTGCAGGCCATGTAAATGGATTTGCAAAAATTGAATTATGTCAACACTAAATCATATTATCTAATTTCCTTGCATGCATACACTTAGACAGACACACATAGATAAGATTTCATGTTTGGCTACGCATGTTGATTTCAGGCAGTATGTGCTGATGTGGAATACTATTTTACTATACTACTTTACCTGGAATAGTATGTTCGTAGTTACAAATTAGATTTTTCAAAGCAGCCTTCAAAAATTTTAATCAGACCTGGCGTAAAATTATAGTGTAATGGGAACAGACATGGCCATGTCTAAATTTTCAACTCGTTTTTGTTTTAGAGCCTTTTTAATTACTTATCATTGCCAGGTTGACATAAAGATTCTTTTGGTACCTTTGGTACGGTTACCAAGAAGATAAGAAGTGTGGCTTACCTTATTGGCAACCGTAAAGCCACAACTATCAAACCTTGGATAAAACATGGCTTGTTGTCACTGGTCCTAGGCATGATTTAGCCACAAAGGCAGTGGTCATTTTCGCTGGAGAACAATACGGCTATGTCCTATTTCTGCACGAGTCCCTTTCAAATACATCGTATGTGAAGTTTATTTGGCAAGACATCAAGTGCAAACATTGGTCTTGGTTGAATACCTCAAAATCCCTATCTGTGATGCATGCAAAAGCACAGTCATTGGATTGTCCAGTAAGTTTTTTGTGTTGTCTAGGTGTTGATCATGTAACCGAATAATTGGAGGAGCAGTTCATTCCTTCAAATAGCAAATGAGGTGTTCAGAAAATCAATCTACCACTGAAACATATTGGCACAGTCTGGTTTGAATTTCAAAGTTTTATTCAGAAAACAACTTCATAGCCAGCCATCGCAGCCGGGAGCCTTGGTTTGCAAACACTTTGTGCACGGCTACTGTAAATCCCTGCACATAAGAACCTACACTGTCTTGGACAATGTCTAGGCCGTGTGAAGATTGTGAATAGTTTGCATTGCGTTCCCATCGTTGTCGCTCAAAATGTCGTCTGATGAATAAGAACCAAGCTTAACTGATGTTGGGTCCAACGCAAACACAGATACTGACTGAGAAGAAGTTTATGGTGTTTTCAATTTGGGAGCAAACACTTCTTATCGAGGTGAGCCTCTTGCTGTTCTTGGTCAATGACCGGCCTGTCGCTGTGATGAGGACAAAGATGGCATTCCAATAGTGACAATTGAAGCAAGATTCAAGCAAGTTGCCCGGTACTGAAAACTTCATCCAAAGGTTTGCAAATGAAAGAAATCTTACAAATATGCCTTTTGCAAGAAATTCCTCAAAGCAAAGTGTGCGACCGGGTTCCACGTCAGGTCAGGGAAAATGCAGTTTTTGTCATAGATTTAAAGAAAGTTGACAATCGTGATCTGACGGTTGATGACAACGGCATATATGGCTCTCACTCTAGTCCAGCAGAAAAGGTGGAAGTGGTGTTTAATGGAAATACAGAAATCACCAGTTTTCGCACAGTCCGAAAAACAAACGTGAATAAGGAAAGTTATGAGAAGGCATCAGTCTTTCTGGTGAGACGCCACTACAGTTGGCACAAAGTGACGGGAATTCAAAGAATTGTTACGAAGGTAAAAGATGGGGAAGATTTCATGAGATATGCTGTACTTCAATGCATTTCACCACGAGAGGTGGAAGATTCAGCACTTCCTTCCCATGGTAACAGCAAAAGGATGAAGGAAGCTCATTATCGTACGAAAGTTTCCATCATTGAAAAAATTAAGCAACTGGGTGAAATGCGATCTCCAAAAGATGTAATATCACAAATGCAAAATGATCTTGGTGGCGTGATTAATCTGGATTCTCCAAGTGACTTGCCTCGGGATTGGCGGCAGGTCTATAACGCACTTTCAAAGGTACCTGGGAAAATGAAATGCCAAAACACTGGTCCAAAGAAAACGCCTGAATTTGGAAGACTAGTTATGATGATGAGCAAAAGTGAATTCCTCAGGGATGTTTCTTTGCATACAAGAGATGAATCAGGAGTAACTGTATTAGCACCAAATACATTTGCTTCAAATGACACTCAGCTCCACTGGATACGTACCTTTTGCAATGGCCAGGCTCCAAAATCTCAGTTAGGGGTGGATATGACTTATAATGTTGGCCCGTTTTATCTCACTGCAATGACGTTTCCACATCCATTGTTTGTACATAAATATACCAGCAGACATCCTACAGTGTTTTTAGGAATGATGACATCCACATCTAGAGAAGCAAAAGACTACCAATACTTAGCGTCAAACCTTTCAAAAGAAAAGATAACCACACTCACGTATGGTACAGATGGTGAACATGCACTCGAAAAAGCTTTTGAGTCCATTTTCCCTATTGAAGGTGTGTCTGCTGCAAAATCGAGCATACATCTTCGCTGTTTTGAGCATGTAAAGTTAGACATGAAAATGAAAATGGATGCACTAAAGATCCCCGAAGAATCACAAAAAGAAATATTGAAGAAATTGTTAGGTTGTGAGCACCAGGGTATCAGAGTCAAAGGATTGGTTGATTGTGACGACGATGAGTATGAAGAACGCTTCAAGGAGATAGAGCAACAACCGCCATTGCCTTTTGCTGACTGGCTGAAGGAGTCGAAAGGCCGCTTACGCCCGTTAAAAGAAACATTGAGAAAATGCATGTTGAAGCCAATCCGTGTAAGTGCAGGTTTGGGCAATCCTCCAAATCAATATACCAATCAGCGATGTGAGTCATTCAATAGGGTTTTGAAGTTTGATACAAAATACTCCCATGTTGATCAAGTAATGATACACGAAGTAGTGGAAGAAAAGATTGTCAAGCCACAGGAGGAAGAGTTAACGAAGGCGATTTTTGGCATGGGGGAGTATAGGCTTTCGAGAGAGTACAAAAACTTGCAACTAGGAAAAGCGCAATGGTTTCAGATGAGCCTTGCACAAAAGGAAAGCTACAGAAGCAAAGCTTTCATGTACACCATCGGGAAGAAAGTAAAGTCGCCTCATCTTCATTATGAAGACATTGAATTTTGTCTCCCTACAATTTCAGCACAAATGCTGAAGGAAATGTGGCAAAGGGCTGCAGTAACTATGGAAACTGAAAATGTCATTCCATTAGAAAACGGAAATTTCTGTGTCACAGAGGAGGACAGAGTGTGCCATATAGAGAAACTATCCCAACAACGCTACAAATGTTCTTGCAAAATCTTCAAGCAAAATGGAATGCTATGTGAGAACATAGTTGTAGTTTGTGACAAGGAAAACAAGCTTCGAAAGTACCTTAAAGATTTAGAAGAGGAAGAGAACAAGCCTTTTCAAATGTTATTCAAAGATGTTCCTGAAAAAGCAGGTCACAAACCAGGTGCAAAAAAGCGGAGTGGAAAGAATAATGTTGCAGAAGAGCCAATTTCTGACCTCGTTGATGAATTGGATATAAAAGACCCGCGACCAGCCAAATTCACAAAGTATTACCACAACGATGAACCCTTTCAAATAGGGTTTATCGAGGATTATAAAAGGGCAGCGACTTGCAAAGGCTGTACAAATGCAATCCCAAGGGCGTTCTTGACCATCCCATTTGACATAATTATCATTCATAAAGAGCGTTATGAATTCCCTACCAAAGATGAGCACGGAAAATTCCTTAGGATGGAGGTGACAAAAAAGCAGTTGGGAAATCAGTACTATTGCATCCGCAAAGAGTGTATATTACAGCGACATCCTTATTTTTGGATAGGAAGATTGGAAACGCCAGACAACGTAAAAGAGCGCCTAATGGACAGTCATTTACAGTTTTTAAAGGAAACGATGTCTGGATATGAACCTTGAATAGGACTTTTTAACAGGATTTCGCGTTATCTTGCAGATAATGATATCTTAGGAGGCCTTTACACAAGAGCTCGTGCTGAACCAAAAATTCCAGGTCGACCCATAGGTATGGGGAATACTGAATTTTATTACACAAAGCTAAAACAAACTGTACCTTGGTGCTCCCTATCTATTTCTTTCTAGTCTGTCAACTTACTGTTGATACCCAGTTTATTAAATTCCATATAAACTCAAAATAGCTGACATAGCAAAATTCTGAACCGCTCTGAAATTTCAAACTGGCACGAAATTGCAGTGGATGCCTCCATGTCTCAGGATTGTGCCACTCAGAACCCAAAAGTACCAAAAACCATACCCAAAAATTCAGATTATGTTACAAAAATGTACCCTAAGAGAGGGATGGCACAACCCTGTACCATTGAGTAACCCCCTAATTGCTTCCTACTTTTTAGCCTATGTCCCAGACCCCAATATCGAAGCGGAATTGGTCTGCATAACCGTTGCAGATTCCTCGTTCAAGGATTTTCCCCAGATTCTCGGGAAACTCAGAGCCTCCATAGGGGGGCGAAAAACCAAAATTTTCCGACAAAAACCATCAACAACAACAGCAACAACAACAGTTAAACGGAACATGGCCAATCTAACTCCTCAGCAACTAAAATTTTAGCCATATTTCGCATTCCAACCTTGCATTCAACACAGTTAATGGATATCAATCAAAAATATACCGTAAATTCAATAATTTCTGTTTGAATTTCATTTCTAACGCTAATAAATACATGCTTTTTAGCGCTATTTCTCCTCAAAATCGGCCAAAACTAGACATTCAAATCACAAAAAATCAAACAAGAGAGCAAAATTTTCCGACAAATGGTCTTCTGGGGGGGGAGTGCTTCGCCCCCCAGCCCCCACTGGCTTCGACCCTGGGGAAACTATATGTGTATCTTAAATGCTTAGTAACGTGACTACTCAGCAAAAAATAGTTCTAAAGTTATGAGGGAAAAGGTTCTGCGCAAAGGGAATTCAAGGAGAACTTGGTAATGATCAGATTGTCGAATGCGTTCTTTTAATTGGAAAGAGTTTGTTTTAGATTTGGCAATTGACGTTTGATTATTCAAAACTCTGAAACAATCTCATTCAACTTCCAAACAAGCAATCTGTGAAGGTTAAACAGACCCCAAGCTTTCAGTGTCTGGAGCACAGGTTAGCTACTTTTGCACCACATACTCGTTGCATTTTGTTACGACGAAAACTAAATAAGATGTTGATCATAGAACATGCCATATAGGACTGCCAATAGACCTTCTGCTTTCATAGACATAGGAACAGAGGGCACTAGGGGCACATGCCCCCAAGATTTTGCAGTAAACAAAGAAGTGCCCCCTCCATTCTTATAAAATGCCCCTCTTTTCTTACGTCCCAGCCTGCTTTCTATGGTCATTTGAACTGTTTTTCCCAAAGGTTCTCTCTCTGCAAGTTGTTCAACCGAATTTATATTGCGTAAAATGCATTTCCGTTCTCATGTCGTGCTCAATATCTCCGTGTTACTGATTTGGCAAATTATCCATATTTTGTTTCATTCGTTTCGTTCCTTTCCTTAAATATCACTTTTTTTATGAGCATTCCTATTTCTTCAACTTAATGCAAAATTTGCATTAGGACCAGTAGGAATATCTAAACTGTGTAAAACAACTGTATTGAAAAGAAGCTCATGGTCTTTATGCTTGATTTGATCAATTATCTGTTTGTTATTGAATTTGTTTCATTCGTTTCGTTAAATATCACTGATATGCTAGTATTCCTATTCGACTTTATGCAAAATTTGCTTTTGGAATATTTAATCTGTGTAAAACAACTCTCTTTAAATGAATCCTTTGGGTTTGTTCTTGATTTCATCAATTATCCGTTTGTTATTGAATTCGTTTCGTTTGTTTCATTAAAGACAAATGACGGATATATAGCGGCAAGTTTAAAAATAGAACAAAACTTGGGCGCATGCCATCATTTGTCCAATTGCTTCGATATAACCTCTGGAGATCATCAAATACAATAATTACAAGATTAAACAAGCGCTAGTGCTGTTTGATCAGAATTATTTACTTACCTGATTCCCAGACCCACTGACTAGGATTCAAATGAGATAGACCCAGACTCCCGGAACATCCTTCTTTTAAGCTCTTAACAAAAACTATGCCCAGATCATTGTGTTTAAGGGTGGGATAAATGCGGCGGGCATTTGAATCCTAGTCAGTGGGTCTGGGAATCAGGTAAGTAAATAATTCTGATCAAACAGCACTAGCGCTTGTTTAATCTTGTAATTATTTTCTACCTGTTCCCAGACCCCTGACTAGTTCCCAAATGAGATTTCAAAGCTAGCAATGAGCTGGGCATGGCAAAGGTGGGAAACCCAAAACAATGCAAAAATGTGTTTCTCACAACTGAACACATTGAACATCTTATCAATGTAACAATAATTACAAAGACTGCACAAGTCTTCCAAAATTTGTATTATTAGCAATGGGTTTATTGTAATGTCTTGCAAAAGTGTGATCATTGCACCATCCTGCAGCCTTTGCAATGTCTGATATTGAAAGTCATTTGGTCTTTGCCAAAGATGTAGCTGCTGATCGTGTAGAGTGTGCAGAGAAAGTTTGTGTATCAATTCCAGATTCCGCAAGAGTACCTTTAGCCCATCTTGCAATGGTTGCACTACTAACTTCCTTATGTGGGGAAGACAAAGACAAAAACAACTTGTTACAATCCCTTCGAATGTCCTTGGTTCTTTCTAGGTAGGCATTTAAGTTTTTAACCACACAGATATTTGGGTCTTCAGGAAAAGACAGAAAAATCAGAGGCTCCTGATGTGATGAGGGTCTTGATGTTTTTAGCAATACTGGTATGTAGAATATGTACTTGTCTTCCTCTTTGTGCATATAGTTTATGTCCAAAACATGAAGAGTTTGTGATCTTTGTGCACTCAATAAGGCATAAGCGTAACAAGTCTGTAAGTGAGCTGTTTCATTGTCATATTGTCAGAAGCTGGTAGAGATGACAAGTGCTGCAATACAACCCTTGCATCATACACTACAGTGTACTTTGGAAGGGATGGTCGAATTTTGAAAATACCCTTCATAAGTCTCTTTACAATGGGATGCTGCCCAATTGGTATTCCATTAGTAGGTTCAATAATTGCTGATAGTGCCGATCTTGCTGTATTCAAAGCTGAGTATTGATTAGTCGTTTCATGAAAAAGACTTGTAATGAATTCCACAACATGACAGATATCTGGTCTGGAAATATCATAGCCATGATTTTGACAATAACTACACCACTTTTTGATGTAAGTAGAGTACTGTTTTTTGGTACTCTCTGTCCATGAGGCCATTATCAGATCAATTGCTTTACTTGATAGGCTCTTGTTTACCCATGTACTAGGCATGCTAGTAATCCTAACTTCTTGTGTAGCTGGTGTCTGGCTTCTGGCTGGTTTGGCAGATGCAGCTGATGCTTGCTAGGTGGAATGAGATAAGGATCACACTCACAAATGTCATGTAAAACTGAAAACCATGTTTGGTTAGGCCAGTTAGGCACAACTATGATACCATGTGCCTTATCAGTAATGATTTTACTCAGCATTCTTCCCACACATGAGAAAGGAGGGAAGGCATAAAATTGTAAATCATGCCAGCTAACTGAGAATGAATTCACAGCTATTGACCCAGGGTCTGGGTGGTAGGAAATATATTTTTCCAATTGAGTATTTGCTCTAGATGCAAAAATATCAATTTCTGGCTCAAATCTAAAGTATTTTACAATCTCAGTGAAGTGTAATGTGGACAGCTTCCATTCAGTTCTGACATCATTTTTTCTTGACTCAAAGTCTGCCTCCTTGTTCAGAACTCCAGGCAAGTGGCTTGCTGTGAGCCATATGTTCCTAGAAATTGCCCACTCCCAAATACATTTAGTGATTGCATTGCAATTTGGAGAATGAATTGAGCCCATTTTGTTGATGCTACAAACAGTGGTAGTATTATCAGAAAGAACTTTGATGTGCTTGTTCCTCACAGTTTTAAACAGTGTGGAAAGTGCAAAATAGACTGCTTTAAGTTCAAGTAAATTTATGTGAAGTTTTATCTCTGTTTCATTCCAGATGCCAGATACCCTTTTCCCATTAAATACTGCACCCCATCCAGTGTTAGATGCATCTGTAGTAACAATCATTGTTGGGTTTCCATGGGTGATAAAGTTTCTTGCAAGCAACAAGTTATCAACCCACCATTGTATTTCCTCATTGGCAGCTGAGGATATTGTCATGGGTCTATCAAAGTTGCCCTTTGCGATTTTAAGGGCCTTTATTTTGTCAGATTCTAGGAGGCGATAATGAAGTGGTCCACAATCCACCCCTGGGAAGCTGCTGGCAATAGCACCTAGAAGTTGTGAAACTTGCCGTATAGATGGCTGTTTTAGACCTTGTATGGTCGTAGACAGATCCATGATCTTAGCTTTCCTGTTGTTAGTAAGGCATATCTCCATGTTCCTGGAATCAATTACAAACCCAAGGTACTCAATAGTCTGAGATGGGGCAAATTCACATTTTTCTGGGTGTATGACAAACCCTAAACTGTCAAGTAAAAATACACATTTTTTCACTGCCTCTAAACAACCATTGAATTCTTTATGAATTAATATCAGGTCATCAATATAAGCTGAGACAATGACATTGTCTTTTCTCAAGGCTGCTAGTGGTGGTTTTAATAATTTTGTGAACTTTCTTGGCCCCAAAGAGAGACCATTTGGCAGAGCACAGAAGTTATAAATCTTTCCCCTGTGTATAAACTTTAAGAATCTCTGGTCCTGAGTTTTAATGGGAACAGAGTAGTAGGCATCTTTAATATCAATCTTTGCCATAAAACAATTCTTTTGGATCAAGTGTAGAAAAGAGTAAATGGTGTCCATTTTGAAATGAGTTTTAGGGATGAATTTGTTTAACTCTTTGAGATTAAGTATGAGGCGAAAAGTGCCGTCATGTTTTGGTCGAAGGAAAATTGGTGAAACAAATTCACCCTGTTCGGGTTTCGACTCAATAAGAACCCCTTTTTTGAGGAGTTTGTCTATCTCCTTGTCAATTTGGGCCATTTCTTCTGCATTAAAAGTGTTGTTTGAGCAGAATTTGTTCAACTGTTGTAAAGGCATTTTTTCAAAGTCAATTGGCATGCATTTGGAAGGCATGTTTTTCATGTTGAGAAGAACACAGCATTTCTGCGGGAATTTCAGCCGAATAAAAAAACGTTGATTTCCAAACTGAAAACTACGTTGAAATTGCACCAATTTCTCTTGCGTTCAACAAAGTTATACGTCGGATGTCTGCAAATTCCATCTTGAAATGTCTAATGTACCACGGAGCTCCTTAAAGGAAATTCCAAATATATCATCAATTTAATTTTGAGAGTGCAAGTTTCGCAACGTTTCCTTGATAGAAAACTTCGAGTTTGCAAAAGCGAAAATCTTGTTTATTTGGAAACGTTCCTTTATCCATAGTTTCCATGCATGGAAACTGAAATATACACTCTGCGTTTCCCGATAGTGTTTTCAACGGAGACTGTCGGAAACTGGACGTTTATTAGCCGTTTAAGCATGAAAATACTACTTTGAAATTGACGCATTTCTTGCCGTGTTCAATATTAATATCTGATCATAGGCTGTATGAAATGCTGAAGTATGACATTACTCATACTTAAGGTAAATCTATGAATAATGGTAGAATAGTTGTAGGATTGATTGGAAATCTTTACAAAAATGAGCAACTAACAAGATAAATTACTCACATGATTCAGAACGCCAAGATGTGATCTCTTCCTGGCAATCCTCCGTGTCACTGCAGTTGACCTAATCTTAAATTGTTTGCGCTTGTTGTTGTAATAATTACGTAAGGATTCATTGAATTCTTGTGCACCAGGAATGTCAATGCCACAGGCTTTCAATGCATTGTCAGTTTTAACTGCCAGCGCTTTCTTCCTGTCTGTTGTTACATTTGACCATCTGAAGCCTTTCATTTTCTACCTCCAATTGGCAGAGTTTTTCTTCCGTTAGTGCTAATTCTTGAGCAACTTCCATGACAGTTTCTTTTCCTTACACAAGATATTCTTCCTTGTATGCTGCATAAACAACAAAATGGCTGAAACCATTACCATTACCAACAGTCGGGTGCAGGAGTTGTGCTCTGAACGACACATAAGAGATTGTTGATTGGTCAACGAACAGTGATGTGATATTTGCAACAAATTCCAAAATCCTGAACAATTTACAAAATAGTCCTGTGTGACCTAAAAACAAAGGTGTGACGTAATTATTCATTCTGGAAAGAACAATTATGAACAAATCAGTACCATCTTGCAAGCAGATTTGAATGGTGTGTCTTCAGGCTCTCTTTTTCCTTCCCCTCCTTTTTAATTTGTCTGTGAGACTAATTATCAGCCTACTGATTCAGGCCCCCTAATTTATTTCTGTTCTGGACATCCTACAGCTGCAAAACTTTGCATGTGCATAGAACATCATATTGTGAACCCAAAAATGAAAGCTATTTTTAGATGTGTCACACGACCTTTCCATGACGTCACATCGTTCAATTTTCAAAGTCAATAGGGTTCAGTACCAAAAAATCTTCAATTGTTTATTGTGAGAAAACGTAGAGCATCAAGGACATCAGTCCAATTTCGTGGTATTCTTTGTCATTTGCTCTGTGAATAAAAATCAATAAAAAGTGATGACATCATCACACAGGAATGCAAACAACGTGCGTATGCGTAGTGCCAAAATCCGCAAAACCATACATTCGAGTAAGAAGATAGCTAATTTGTTGGATAGAGCATCAAAAGTAGTATGCATTCCCTCCTTTCATCATTTTATCACATTAGCTGTAGATTTTATTAGGAAATATTCAAAATTTTTTACACATACATCTCTTAGATCCTGATCACGTTTACCCCCTGCAACGAATTTGATTTTTTCAAAAACTTAATTTTAGGTCGTATAACGAAAAGTTTATAGCCACACTTTTTTGCGGTTCCGTGGGCATAAGACAATGGATCAATTCATTAGGCGAGTTTGTTTTAATAATTCTTGGTGATAGGAATGTTTGCTGGAGTGACCGAGACTGAAGGTTATCATTTGTCAGGGTGTGCGCTACCAAGAGAAACGGAAAAACACTCGAAGGCATTAAACGTGGATGAGTTTGAAGATTTGATATTAGCGGCAATAAAGAAAGTACAAGACATCGGAAAACGAGCAGATTTTGAAAGTGTTCCTGTGTATGTGGAGAAACATCATGGCCTGGCGAGGACTGCGACATTTCAACAGTTGGAAAGCATGATAGCTAACAATAAAATATTAAATATCAAATACCGTGGTAAGCCTTCATTACGTCTTCTAAAAGACTCTGGGCTTTCTGAAAAGGAGAGGAAATTATCAAATGACGAAGAGCGTTTGTCTGAGTGTCGCGAAGAACTGCAGGAAATGGCTTCAAGGCACTGCAGTTTTTCGAAGGAAACTTCCAACGAAGGGAATGATGAGGACATTGGCAATAGCGAAAGTGAAGCAAATACAAGTAGTGGAAGCGCAGATGGAAGCGAGGATGAGTATGAAGAATGTACTGTAGAACCTACAATTAAGCATAAAATTTTAACAGAAAAGAAAATTAAAAAGATAGATGAAATACGACTCGTACGTCGTTTGGAGCTGATAGAGAAAAAGGTGAATGAATTTGAAGGGCGACTGAATAGCAAGAGAAATGAAAATGAAAACGAGAAACCAGAGATGAATGATAAAGAAAAGCTTACAAATTTGCAGAACAGAATGACCATGCTTGAGAAAGAGAACAGAATTTTACAGGATGAAAACTTTGGTTTACGTTTGGAAAACTTAGAACTAAGGAGTATGTTTACAGATGGCCTAAATGCTAAGCAAGATAAGGACACAGCTTCAATTCAATTGTCTCAATTTCATTCAAATTCTGATTTTAATTTGAAAGAGAAAAGTAAAAGAAAAGTCGAATTTACAGGAAATAGCTTACAAAGTAAATTGCAACCTGATGAGAATGTGTGGACTTTTCCTAAAACAAGTGCAAAAATTCAAAAGCCAGTATCAAAAAGTTTTTTAACAAAGAATCGCTACAGCATGCTAAAAAATTTGGAAGAAGAAAGCGAAAAGACAAGAGACTCCAAAACTTTTAACTTTGGGGAAAAAAAAGAGTCAAAGAAATCAAATTTCCAAGAGAAAACAGTCCCAAGAGTAATTTCTTCAAAGAATGCTATTATTACAGTGGATGATGACAAGGAACAAGTGCACGGAATAGAAAAAGTTGATCGAACAATGGAACCAGGCGACTTCAGTTATGCTGATTCTGTTCGTACACAAGAATGGAGTAGGCCTACAAACAGCATTACTCGGTCACAAACAGATGACACAAGATCTAGCGGAGCAACAGAGCGGGAATTTTCAACAGTAAGGCCTCAGTTTCGCCGTGGAAGAGAAAACCCGCCATTTCGATCCGAAGGAAGAAAGCCCAGGATTTGTATCACCGGAGACTCAATGATAAAAAGAATCAGGAGACAGGACATGAATCGCGAAATAAGTGGTGTAAATCTGTACTTGAAATCATTTCCAGGGGCAACAGTGGATCACATGAAGCATTATATAGAGCCAACAATCAGCACAAATCCAGATGGCATTATCCTACACTGTGGGACAAATAATCTACGAAATGAAGAGCCTGTTGATATTGCAAACAAAATTATTGATCTAGCTATGACGTCAAAGAGACGGGTTAGGGATGTTGCCATATCAAGTTTGGTTATAAGGAGTGATTCAGAGGAATTAGAGGCAAAACGGCAGGAAGTGAATACCATCCTAGAGAGAGCCCTGAGAGATTTGCCCCTACACTTCATAAATCACAACAACATCGAAGAGAAGCATTTGGATAAGTGGGGATTACACTTAAACTTTTCTGGTACTAACATGATGGCAGGTAATTTCATAGATTTTTTAAATGAGACATGACTGTATAATATCAAAAAGATTTTTAAAATCACAAACGAGCCTGATTTTTTACTTAGCAATGTAGAACCGTTGTCAAACGCAAATGATTTTCTAAATAATTCATGCATTTTAAGCGCATCATTGAACGACTTATCGACGTTAGATTTGCCTGTTAGAAATAATGCATCACCACGTCAATCTCTTAGGGAACCTGAAACTTTGAGCGACATAGACAAATTTTTTGATTTAAGGATAAAATACCACAACAATCCTCTTGTTTGTTTTTTAAACATAAACAGTATCAGAAACAAAATCATTGACTTACGAATAGTTATGGAAAGATGCCTACCCGATTTACTAGTAGTGATAGAGACGAAGCTCAATGAAACATTTAAAACCGAAACATTGCTGGTTAACGGATATAAGACACCTATCCGTCGCGACCGAACAGAACATGGCGGGGGTATTATGTTGTATGTCAGAAAGGGAATTGTTAGTAAAAGAGTTCCGGTTTTTGAAACCCCTGCTATCGAACTATTATGTTCCGAACTTACTGTAAGTAAAAGGTTGTGGATTGTTTTCAGTTTTTACCGTCCTCCTGATTCAAATCTCGCAGCCTTTTTTAAAGCTTTGTCAACTTCTCTAAACTCTGCCTTAGATAGATACGAAAGTGTGATTATTATGGGCGATATAAACATTGATACTCAGGAACCCCAACAACCTGGATATAACGATTTGATGTCTTTTTGTGATGTTTTTGGGCTTTCAAACTTAGTTTCGTTAAAAACTTGCTTTACTAAGCACCGGCAGTCTTCCATTGATATCATTCTCACAAACAGGCCTACTTTCTTTCAGGCAACTTCTGTTTTTGAGACGGGCCTAAGTGACTGTCATTGCTTAGTTGCCACAACTTTGAAGGCACACGTTCCTAGACTTAAACCCAAGCAAATTAAGTACCGAAGTTACAAAAGTTTCCAAGCTGATGCTTTCCTTAATGATGTACGCGATTTAGATATACAGCCCCATGAAAATGATCCCGATCATTTCTATCGTTGTCTTACAAGCCGTTTTCGAGCTCTCGTAGACAAGCATGCTCCTTTGAAAACTAAAATTTTGAGGGGAAACACGGCTCCCTTTATGAACAAGGATCTCCAGAAAGCTATCTATATAAGATCTAATCTGAAAAAGAAGTTCGATACACTTGGCACTAGAGAAAGTGAGCTAAAATACAAAAAGCAACGAAATAAGTGTGTTTCTTTGCGGAAAAAGGCAATAAAAGCACACTTTAAAAAGGCAACTGAAAAGGGTGTCGTTTCAAACAGGGACTTTTGGAATTTAGTCAAGCCATTTCTTTCAAACAAAGGGGGCCTTTCAGGGAACGACATTACACTTGTAAAAGAAGGAAAAGTGATAACAGACGACTATGCTTTGACTGAAATATTTAATGATCATTATGTTAACATTGTAGAAAAGACCAGTGGTAAGAAACCAAGCAATTTGGCTGAAATGGTTGATTGTGAAGAGGATGGGGAGATAGTTAGGTTAATTATTGATAAATACAAGGATCATCCAAGTGTTGTTGCAATTAACCAAGATCGGGGGGAGGCTTTCGAAGTGTTTTCTTTTCAAGAAGTAGATTCTCAAGAGGTTAGGAGTTTACTTGACTCCATGGATGGAAAGAAATCAACCGGTGAAGATCAAATACCACCAAAGTTAGTATCTTTAGCAGCCGCAGAACTTGAAATTCCTCTTACTAATGCGATAAACATGAGTATTCGCAGCTGCAAATTTCCTGATAAAGCAAAGCGAGCTGCTGTATGCCCACTTGATAAGGGAGAATCAGATCCAACTGTGGAAAGAAACTTTCGCCCTGTTAGCGTACTAAATGCATTTTCAAAAATATTTGAGAAAGTGATGAAAAGACAGTTAAAGTCTCATCTTGACAAGTCCCTTTCAATTTTTATAGCAGCTTATAGAGAATTGTATAGCACACAACATGTTTTGATAAGACTAATTGAAAACTGGAGATCTAACTTGGATAATGACTACATTGTGGGTGCAGTTTTGATGGACTTGTCCAAAGCGTTTGACTGTATACCTCATGATCTGTTAATTGCAAAGCTCTCTGCGTATGGTTTTGATGAAATTTCCTTAGCCTTGATCTATTCCTACCTAAAACGACGTCAGCAGAGTGTTAGAATCAACAATACGTACAGCAGTTTTCAAAACATAGTATCTGGTGTTCCCCAAGGCTCCATATTAGGCCCAATTCTTTTCAATTTCTACATAAATGACCTTCTTTTATTTGTCAAGAAAGCAGAAGTCTACAACTATGCTGATGACAATACTTTAGTGTATTTCTCTAAGACATTACCAGATCTTGTAAAAATCTTAGAAGAAGAATCAAATGTCGCTTTAGATTGGCTTGAAAGTAACGAGATGATAGCAAACCCTGAAAAATTCAATGCTTTGATAGTTAAGAAAGACCGATCGGACACTAGTGGCGTACCAATCAAACTGAAGGACCACAACATCCAATCAAAAACTAACGTCAAACTATTGGGTATCAAACTTGACAACAGGTTAAATTTCGACCCCCACATTGCTGATTTGTGTAAGAAAGCAGCAACACAATTAAATGTCCTGAAAAGATTGAAATCCTTCATTGGTTTAGAAGAAAGGAAAACTCTTGTTGAAAGTTTTATATATTCAAATTTCAATTATTGTCCTTTGGTTTGGCATTTTTCATCAGCTAAATCGGCGCAAAAAGTTGAAAAAATACAAGAGAGAGCATTGAGATTTCTTTACAAAGACAATGATAGTTCCTATGAAGATCTTCTTCGTAGGGCAGGCAAAAACTTTATGCATGTCTCTCGTCTACGAAGTTTGTGCATTGAAATTCACAAGACTATGAAAAAACAAAATCCTACTTTTATGCAGGACATCTTTCATTTCAAATCAGTTTGCGATCCAAATCGTTCTTCGAGAAATCCCCATGACTTACATCATCATAGACCTAATCAAGTAACATTTGGTACACACAGTCTTAGATCTTTGGGTCCCAAGGTGTGGAATAGTTTACCGAATGAGATCAAATCCTCGGAGACTGTTAATATATTCAAACGATTGATAAAGCAATGGTCTGGCATTCAGTGCAATTGTAATGTGTGTAGATATGAAGATCCCTGATAGATATGCTTGAAGCGAATTTCAGCATCAACCGGTGAAAAGTCAGTTCTCTCTGCATACTCGAACCAGGGGGGGGGGGGGGTTGGAATTTATTTAGTTTTTTAAAATGTATATCTAATTTTCGTCATTTGGCTTTTCTATTTAATTTAGTATTTTTATATTCGAATTAGATTAGTTTCTTTTTATTTTGTAATTAGAAACTAGAATGTTATTTTCGAATTAAAATAAGATCACACACACACACACACACACACGCTGGAATGTTGACACCAGGCCTAGCCACAGCCACTATCTTCAAGGTGTGATATTTCCTTATTGTTTTGATGGCCGCTCATGATGACAAACAAGAAAACAAACAGCATTCAACAGAAAGCATTTCCATGAAAAAGGATTGGAAGGAAGCCATTGCAATTGAACCATTCTGTCCAAAATAAGTGTAAAGAAAGCTGTGTTTACTTAGGCCAATCAATGAAGGAAAGATGAAATCAACTGAAAAGCCACTACAAGTTTAAAACCGATCAAGCTCTGGCTGAATTATTAATGGACAGGTAAAATCTACTTTGTTACAAATTATGATCATGACACACTTATGTTTATATTCCCTTCCTGAGAAGCTGAAATAAAACTCTACCGACTTGTTGAATGTTGGATTGGTTTGTTGGGCATGAACCTCCCTCTTCAAATGATCAAAATGCATCAATCGTCAAAAACGAAAGCCCGTGCCTTGAATCATTTGAGATGATCGTTAGAATCATGCTATAAAATCTATCATAAGTTTCCCTCAGAACTAAACTTTTAACATTGGAATTGAAATGATTAACAAACAATTTTTACACTTGATCATCATTGAGCATACAGCGCAAATCCTTATTGGTTGCTGAAGCACGCGGAAATCATCCAATTTCACGGCAGTGAGCCAATCAAATAGCCCCTTTCTAGCCACGTGATACCAAATTGGCCGTTCGAAGTGAATTCTTGAGTACCCTCACGAAAGTTGAAATGGCTACTAAGTTACAATAATTACATGGAATTTTCTTTGATAAATCAGTAGAAGGGATGCCCCTCTATAGTTTGTAGCGTGCTTGGAAAAATATCTCATTTGGAGCCGAAATTACAGTCATTTTCCGGTCGAAGAATATTGACATTCGTTCAAACATCGATAAAAGTCGCTGCAAATGAGATATAAGGATAAAAATCTCAGCGATTATGGATATTGCCCTAGGCAATAACCCAAGCACCGTCCCTTCAATTACATCTCAAAATCGCAGGTGATTTTTAATTATTTCTGCCAGAATTGTGATCTGGGCCTAAACTTCTTACCGATTAAAACTCATTCGTTGACTCCAAAAGGGTTTCGTTTGTATTCTTGAGCTAAACGATTCACTTACCAAGGACTCAATGATCTGTTTGGCTTCATTTTCCATTTAGATGTCTCCAAATTTCGTTTAAAACATCAAGTCTTGAGCAGCTTTTTGCAAATTTGTCTCGTTCCATATTTTCTCTGCAAGCGCCAGCAATCTCCTCAAAAACGTCTCATCGATAGGCTTTGTACTACAGATAATGCGATTCAATACAGTTCATACACTCGTAAATAGATATGGCACGCCTGATTTTGCTCAATTCATTCAAATGGAAACAAAAAGGATGAAACATTTTTGGCTGTTTGATTCACCAATGAATAGATCTTACGCAAAGCAACAAAACTAAATGTTTTGTTGTGTTGAAAGTTTACCGCTGTTAACCTTTTGTTTAACTTTATTGACTCATGAATAGATCTGACACATTTCTTGCACAAACTTTTTGTTGCTTTGTTGTTTTGTGTAAGATCAATTCATTGGTGAACCAAACAGCCAAAAAATGTTTTATCTTTTTTTGTTTCCATTTCAATGACTTGAGCAAAATCAGACAATGCCATATCCATTTACGAGTGTATGAACTGTATCGAATCGCATTATCTGTAGGACAAAGCCTATCGATGAGACGTTTTGGAGGAGATTGCTGGCGCTTGCAGAGAAAATATGGAACGAGACAAATTTGCAAGAAGTTGCTCAAGACTGGATGTTTTAAACGAAATTTGGAGACACCCAAATGGAAAATGAAGCCGAATAGATCATTGAGTCGTTGGTAAGTGAATCGTTCAGCTCAAGAATACAAACTAAGCCCTTTTGGAGTCAACGAATGAGATTTAATCGGTAAGAAGTTTAGGCCCAGATCACAATTCCGGCAGAAATCGTTAAAATCACCTGCGATTTTGAGATGTAATTGAAGGGACGGTGCTTGGGTTATTGCTTAGGGCAATATCCATAATCGCTGAGATTTTTATCCTTATATCTCATTTGCAGCGACTTTTATCGATGTTTGAACGAATGTCAATATTCTTCGACCGGAAAATGACTGTAATTTCGGCCCCAAATGAGATATTTTTGCAAGCACGCTACAAACTGTAGAGGGGCATCCCTTCTACAGGTTTATCAAAGAAAATTCCATGTAATTATTGTAACTTAATAGCCATTTCAACTTTCGTGAGGGTAATCAAGAATTCACTTCGAACGGCCAATTTGGTATCACGTGGTTAGAAAGGGGCTATTTGATTGGCTGACTACCGTGAAATTGGATGATTTCCGCGTGCTTTCAGCAACCAGTAAGGATTTGAGCTGTATGCTTCATCATTGGTCCATCAACCCATGTGAGGCTACCACTGACTGATGACTTGTTCTTGTTCCTTTCAGTTGTGATGTAGGTGTCACGATGCCAGACTTGGAACCCATGGGCATGCAGTTGATTTCTTTGCCTAAACCAGCACAGTTTTGTAAAAAATTGGTAGTACTGAAGTTTCTTATTCTTTAATGATCAGGGAGCTTCTTAACCCTATTCAGCCGGGGTAAAATGTTTAGTATCTTGGTCCAGCGGGGGCTATTTTGTTTCCCCTGTTTATTTCAGAAACGGGAAATTTTATGAAGATGAAACTTGGCACATTCAATTACGGAACGGAGAAGGATGAAAAAATAGCATTACTTAGTGATTTGTCACGTGATTCGTTCCTAGGCAACCAAAAACAATAGCAAAATCAAGCAAAAAGTAGTGAGTGTTCTCAAGTACCAGATATTTACTGATGGTTTAAGATATGTAGCTAACTATGCTGCAAAAATGATGGTAAGAAATGTACAAAGATATTTAAGTTGATTATTCAAGTTTTGAAAATCGCCTCTGTTAATTACTGAAAATTAAGTTCAATTAACGGACACTTCAAACAATGAAAGCCATTGTTATGTCTCGTTCAATTCCTACCCTGACCACCCCCCCCCGGGCATTTGCACAGAAAAGATTCCCGGCACCTGGGCATTTGACAGTCAATTTTTCCCAGCCCCAGGGCATTCAACAATCATGATACACCGATACGCCCATCAGTAAGGTTTGTTCTGATACACAGTCGTTAATGACAAACGATCCAGGCTGTATGTTACCATTTCTGCTAACTGCAGTGTATCGTTCCTTACCTGACTTTCCATATTGTTTTCTTATATGTCATATACAGAAAATCATCCAACCATCCGGTCATTGCAGACCCGCAATGTTCCCAGACCCAAGTGGGGACTCCCTATTAGTAAGATAGCTATTAGCCTGTGTCCCAGACCCCCCTTCCTTTTTGGAAGTGGGGTCTGGGACACAGGCTAGATAGCCATTAGTAAGTGACGGACGGGTCAGACATTTTTTAGGTTTGTAAAACGTTCTCTAGCATACCTTTTGGTGCACTATTTGGTGCATAATCAGTATGTTTTTGGGGTTGCTGATGAGAAAATTTGACAGGGTGAGTGCTAGGCTGAGTTTTTCATCAAGATGTTGCAAGACAGTTGCCAAAAATGATTTAAAACCTTAAATTTTCATGTTCCGTGAATATGTCCTAAATTTAGTATATCTTTGAGTTGAGTATGACCCCTCTGTCACATACCAATGAAACTCCCCCTGGGTTCCCAGACCCCATCTTTTCCAACCCCCGCCTGCTTGGACTTCAGTTAAAATTTTTGTGTTACCAGAAATCTGCGTCTGGTAAAATTCTTTCGTAACCTCGTAGGAATTTTACCGTCGTACGGTACATAAATCAATAACCTCATGACAGAATTAACAAAATGTACTCTCCTCATCATTTATAACTCACAGCAACGGGGCTAAGGTCTCCATGGGAGAAGTCTTACCAAGAAACTCAATTCTCTCCAGATCGCTAAAAAACTAGAAACTTCCTTACAGGGAAAATCAGCTTAAGAAACTTTTTTCTAGTCAAGGAGATATTTGGCATGTTCTTCTTGTAAAAAAGCTACATTTGAAATGTTCACGGAGGAAGAGGAAGCAAACATAACAACAGTTATTGAAAGGAATACGTATGGAAGACGTGCGAAACTCGAAGAGACTCCATCTACTGACAATTTGATGATTTTAAGAAACTTACAGTTCTGACACAATTTCTTTATATGGTTTGTTCTGTTGCTTTTGAAAGATGTTTTTGAAAGCTTTTGTCATCGTCCTCTCAAATTAAATCATTTGAAGCGGAATTCCCAACATTTGAATTTGGGCTTGTTTGAAGCAATATTTATACAAATCCTAGTCGAAAATACTGACAAAGTCATACTCAGGTGTTCGTGACAAACAGGCACGACACGATGGTACCACAGTGCAATTGGGCCATAGGGCCAGGGCCATTGATTGGTAAAACCCCCTATCTTCCTACTCTTTCCGTTGATGAAGAACATCAAATACAATAAGCCATTATCAGATGGACCTAATCCCCCTAGCACAGCTGCTTTAACTTCGTAGATTGACTCTCACAAACGTTTAACACTGCAGCTGAAAGCCAAGTTTTTCTTGAAATTTTTCCCTACAATTTGAGAACTTTTCAGTGCTGTACAGGCTTCACCATACAAAGTACAAACAAGAAAGTTTTCTCCCTTAGTTTTCAAGCTATTTCACGCCATCACTACAACTATCTTCAACTAAGATACATGACAATTGGAATATATCAAGTGTCCCAAGGAAAAAGTATAGAGACTATTAGTATGTCTGGCGGTGTGAATTTAGCTTTAACAGAGGCTAGTCCCCCGCGAAATGTTCCTCGATGGTTAACGTGAACATGATACCTTTTTCATTGATATTGTTGATTTCATAGCAGAAATATGATTTTGAAAGCTCAAATTTGCCGAAATTGGAGTCTATCTCTTTTCTCAAAGCTAGAACTTTGGCATTTTGGCCTCAACGAATTCTTGAAGCAAGTTGAAATTTAATACTGAAATGAAAAAGAATTAAAGAAACTAAACTTCTACTGCTGTTTCAATTTTATCAAAGCATCATAGATTACATCACTGTAGCTGTGCCTAAAAAATTGTCCAGGAGATCTCTAAGCACCAAAATCAACAGGCAACACACAACGTTTTGAGAGTGAATTAAAGTTAAGTTCACTTTGCTGGACCTAACCAATTCTATATACTTTTTTCTGGGCCACCAGGTACTACACCTTAAAATTTAGCAGACGCTCCTATTGACTAATGTCATAAACTTTTCTGATGTCACTCACAAATGTTTCAAATAAATCTGCTCCTTTGTTACAGTATCTCCGTATGAATTCACCCAAATACGAACTGTATTTTTCCTTTTTTACTCCAAATTTGGGAAAGCTGGCCTTTGTGTTTCTCCAGTGACCTTCAATCTTACTGGTGTGGTCACCATTCTCATTGACAAACTCCTTGGAATGGTTCATTTTCAAGTGTTCGTAATCCAGTTCACTCAAAATGTCATAGGCTTTCCAATAGTCTGGAATGATGGTAGTTTCATGCAAAATCCATTCTTCAATGATTGGAAGTAAAGTTTCCCGATTGCGCTTCTCCACAGGCACCATAAAACACCTCCTTGAATCCTCTTCAATTCCTCCGAAAACCCATTGGCCCTCTACTCTGTGTCCTCTGTGGTATTTCCGCTTTCCAAATTTCGATTCATTGATCTGCACCCTCTTCCCTTCACCTCCAATAGCCTGGCTTTCATCATATATCAATACTTTCCACGTCTCTCTACAAAACATGCCCCAATCAACTGCACTCTGTCTGCTGCAACCAACTTCCTTCCGAATTGAACTCTGTTCCATCCCTTGACACCACAAATAAGTGAATTCCAAAATTTCTTCTAGCGTGAAGTTGCTCTTCTCAAACCAACTTCCTTTCCTCAAGGGCACCTCCTTTTTGTGCCTACCCAAGCAGCACTGCCACTTGCACCCATCAGAACGGTCACTGCTGGGAACCATTTTCATTGGCCTTGAACAAGTGGGACAAAGCCTCTTGTTTGCTATCAATCCTTTCTCCATGATCCATGATATTGTTGCATCTTTGTTGAAAATGATTTCGTTTAATAACTTTTTGTAATTAATTTCTCCCTCTCCTAACTTAACTGCCTTTCTTTTGTAGCTTCCCGGCGATAGGCCGAATTGAGTTTCAGCATCTCTCCAATTAGAAGAACCCACCTGACATCCCTGGTGCAAATACTGCTTTGACCTGCTATAAACCTGACAGCTAAAGTCCATGCCTCTCGTTTGATAAGGAAATAAACAGTGAATAAATAAACATGGTCTTGACGCTCGGACACGTTACTTTCTCTCTCGCAAACTCCTTGTGGGCAGTGTCTATGGTCTATGTCAAACAGTCGGCACATTAGAGGATATTGGGATACTCTTTTAAACACCTAAGTCCAAATGAATAGCCTCTCAAATCTTCAGATTGAATTTCATATATCTAATCCTCTCCCCGAGGGGCATTTCACTCCCAAAAAATCTCGTACACCTTTGGCGAAAATCCTTAGTTTTCAAGAGAAATCCATTAAAAATCCGTACCAATGCTTTTGTTCTTAATAAATCTACGCTTTTTCGAATGAATGAAATGCCCCTCACTTGTCCATTGTAAACATTTCACTGCATGCAACCCCTCGCATACAACCTTGCATAAACTGTTTCTCGGGGGGTGCACCACTCTTTCAAAAAGACGTACGAGATTCTTAAAAACAGCGTAACTTTTATGGATATTTTACGGTTTTTCTATAAAAAAAAGTGGTTGTGGAAAAAATTTTTAACCTAACTATTCTTTGCTGATTTCTATGTGTATCTGCACAAGCTGGAGTTGCTTTTCCTAACATTATAGCCAACTATTCAGTCGTCAAGCACAACAAAGATACACAGTAAATGTCATATCTTTTCTTTCGTAGCTGTGATTTTTGGAGCTTTTTCAAGTTTGCCGCCTTTACAAGGATTCTCAAAGGTGCCGTTCGTTCCTGTTTATGCTTGAACAGCCGCTACATCACAGGGGAATGGAAGAGAGTGAATTGAACAGAACTTATAGTTCTTTTCGATTGAATCTGATGGGAAGGAAGCCATTGTAATGGCCAGTACCTTGTGTGTCAAAGCATAGTTACAAGTCAAAATGTTACTTTTGTTTAGCTGGTTTCCCTATGATCACCTTATATAACTGAACCGGCTCTTAAAAGGACCCTCTGAATCACCTCACCTGAGATCCTTCCCTCTTGAACCTTCATTTGCGCAATTACATATGCTATTATAATCGGATTATTCTTCCTTAACTCCTTTCCATGTGTCATATCACATTACTTCCACTTTGGGAATTTTTACCTGTTACCTGGGTGTCGCAACTACCGCCGGTAGACTAGCGGTCATTTCCCTCCAGTATTCCCGATCAGCAGCCCATCTAACACATTTCCCGATGTTAGCTCCTGTCCACTCCTTGATGTCTGTCAACCATGTCCTGCGTGGTCTTCCGTGGTTCTTTGGGACTTGCAGCATACTATATGCAAAAAGCGGTATGCTTCTCACAGTTCCCAGTGCGATTCCTTCATATTTAGTTGTCACACTGTCGGCAATTGGGAGGAGGTCACATTTTTACCATTTTAATTATCATTATAGATTTTTGTCTCATTTGCAACCATGGCTGGCTTCCCCTTAAATCCGCTCACCATAAGCCCTTTCACCTGGAAATAATAGTAGCCATCTCTTTACACTCAATGTTCCTTATTCATACACCTTTTCGTGTGAATAAAAATACCTTTACGCCCTTTGCATCAATTATTGTGAATTATTGTAACTGTGAATTTGTGCTACCTTATTCATTCTATGTGCCCTATACAACTTGAGCAGTTCTAACTGCTTCTGTCACTTGCTCAAATTGACAAAGCTCATTTATATCATTTCTTTTTACGAACTAGCTACGAAATATCTTAAGAAATTAAGTTCGCAGAACGAGAAGGCGTGGAGTAAACCATATCAACGATTGTCTGCTATGCAGTTCAACTATTCTGAAGCGTTGGATGACAGAGTGATCGATTTCCTGACAAACAAGGCGAAATCAGTTGGCTCAAGCGTTGGACTACTGTTGCCCTCTGTTTTAACTATGACGTTCTACTTGTTGTCAAGTAAAGAAGTGAAGGTGAAATTGTCTGACACCCATCAACAGCCAACCAACCTGTACACCATATTAGTGAGACCACCAAGCATCGCAAAATCACAAGTGATGAAAGAAGGAGTGTTTGGTCCCCTGGAGGAGGTACTAGAGAACAGTGCAAAGGTTCTGATCAGCAATATCACGTCCTCAGGACTTACCAAAGTGCTGCATAAAGAAAAACAGTGCTACATCTGCTCCCCAGAAGTATATGATGTTTTAAATAAATTGTTTAAAAGTGACGAGGAAAATGCAACGGGAGATTCGCAACTACTGTGCAAGCTGTTCACTGGCGAAAAATGCTCGTATCATTTTTCAACAGAGGCCATTCGAGAGATCGGTCTTGATGCGCCTTTTGCAATCCTTGGAGCAACTCAGGTGTCGAACGCTGCAAAATTATTGTGCCACATGAACAACGGACATTGCCTTGTTGACAGATTTTTGTTTTCTTTTCCTCCCGGATTCCGGCCACTGCCAGAAGAACAAGAGGAAGCTCTCCGTGTTACAGAGACATATGCAATTAACTCAATAGGGGAAATTTATGAAAAAGTCATGACTCTGCACCAAAGAGAGGCTGTTACGTATTATTTTGAAGAAGAAGCCCAAGCAATTTTGAAGGATATGACGCATGAGCATATAATGCAAGTCAATTAAGCTTTGGCAGAGGCTGAGGTAACCCCACACACAAAGAAATGCACGTACAGAGAAAACCCCACAGACTTGCCCTTGGAATGCACGTATTCCAGTTCATTGCAGCAAGACTGTTGGGCAGGACAGAAGTTGTGAACATCCCAAGGGATATTCCAACAGAAAGCCTGGTCAAAGCCATTGACAATGTTAATTACCTGGAAGGCCAAAAGGATATTTTTTTGGAAGTAAGTTTCCTTTCTCATTACCATCTTTCTTTGTTTTCTCCCATTACATATGTTTATGTGCGTACAGCTCATTAGTTAGGCTAGACAGTCTACACAAGGCGTTAGTGTTGCTCTGATTATGCCGTCAAGGGTTATGAAGAGATCACTCTTCCAGAAGGTCGCTTTACTCATTTGAAAGAGCATACGAGATCTTTCAGAACAAGAGGGTGTCAAAGGTGTACAAGATTTTGGGGAGTGCAACGCTCCTTGACTTTTCCCCATTCTTTTTCACATAAAATTGTCTTTCCGCACAAAGATAATCTAGCATTCTTCTTCCTTGCATACTGTATGTGTGTATGTTATCATATGTAACTTACTCAGATTGAGTGTTATGTATCTCTTTTCGATAGGAAACTGAGAATTTGGGCAACTGGGGGCACGTGCCCACCCAAGATTTTGCAATAATCCTAGCCAAAGGTGTACGGTATATTTACAGTGTGATGATACCCCCCTCGGCTTTTTCATACCGGGTCAGTCAAAAAAACGCCCAGCGTTTGGAAGGCTACTGCTCCCTGACTATATAAGCAACGATGTTTTGCAATATCTGATTAAATAGATAACATGTTCAATTATTTTTAGAAATTTTCCTGGCTAAAATCGGTCACTCCGTTCAGATTCTGTAGGCAATTTTCTAAAATGAATCCCTTTGAGAAACCTTAAAAAACATGCCAAAATTACAAGCAAAATTCCCCAATGTGGTTACCTCACAACGATGACATTCAGCACGCTTTAGCGCATGCTTTTGTTTTGGTGGAGTGAAAAGTCTTCCCCCTAGTGTGAATAACTTATTCAGGGGGATTCCATTCTCCCATGAGGACAAAATACATGAGCACATCCAGGAGTCATTATTGCTAGGAAGGAGAACAAAGGGAAAGGCTTATTATATTCGACGAAATGAAACGAACGAAACAAACGAAACGAAAGAAACAAACAAAACGGGTTCAATGACAAACGGATAATTGACCAAATCAAGAACAAAACCATGAGGTTCTTTTCAAGAGAGTTGTTTTGCACAGTTAAGATAAAAAATTGAGTTGTTTTACTCATAAAAAGTGATATTTAACGAAACGAACCAAACGCATTCAATGAAATATGGATGATTTGCCATAAACCCGAAGACATCGTGCAAGATATGAAAAAGGAAATGCATCACTTGGTTGAACAACTTGCATAAAGTAAGAGTATCTTCGGGTAAAACGTTTCAAAGGCCCATGAAAAGCAGGCTGGGACGTAGGATGCGTGTCAAACTTGGGCGGCACAACGCCTCGAGGGCAATTTTTCCTTAAAAAGGGGCATTTTCTAAGAATGAAGTGGGCATTTCTTTATTTACTGCAAAATCTTGGGGGTGCATGCCCCCAATGCCCTTGGTTCTTACGTCTATGAAAGCAGGAGGTCTATTGGCAGTCCCTTTTGACTAGTTCTATGATAAACATCTCACTTAGTTTTTGTCGTAATAAAATGCAATGAGACGTGACGCAAAAGTATCTTACTCCAGACCCTGAAAGTATGGGGTCTGTGCAACTGTCACTCGTCGCAGATTTCTTGTTAACAAACGCTTTCCAATTAAAAGAAAAGCCCGCATTAGACAATCTGATCATCCCCTATTTGGGTAAAACATAGCAGTTTTCTATTGATTCCCATTCAAAAACCAATCATTTTCAAGCGGCTATACTATAAAAACATCAGTAGGATAGGACAGGATGTTGAGGGGTTGACAGAGGGTAATGAGCATGGGTGCATCCGAATTTTGGGGTTTCGAGAATTTTTGGGGCCATTATGACGTCATAAATGGGGATCAAAGAGAACATGTTTTTCGACTTGAAGCTACGTTCGGAGTTGATGCTCGATGGTTACTCAACCGATTTTAGAACGGAAAAAAGATTTCAAGAGACCTGTCATCTGGGGGTCTTTTAACGCAATTTGGGGCTCGATACTGTCCCCAGGGGGTCCGTGCGGTGACCTAGAAAATGGGGTAAAGTTTCTGCCCGCGTTTTTTGTGCGCTAACTCGGTTTTGCACCGGACAAGCGGCTTTAACATGTCAAAAATCGAGGTAAAACTACATTCTTTACCCAATGAAGCTTTAATCTGCAATTTACCTTCAATATTCAAAGAATAACGAGCCATTCTTTTTTGGAAACTGCGGTGAAAATTCCCTAATTTTCCAACTTAGGCCCATTTTCACACCAAAGGAATCGTGCTCGTTTTCCTATCAAATGTACTTGCTAACCTCATTTTATTGTCTAAATACCTTTAAATGGGTTGAATGAAGGTCCTCCAAGTGTTTGTCTCTAATTTTCAGATTTATCTTCAGAATTATTGGCTCTAGACGACAGGCCATTTTTTGTTGATTTTTCGTCCATTTTTTGGACAGTTCAAAGTTATATTTAGGCCCCTGTAAGATTTAACACTAAAATAACAAATCTCAGGGGCAAAAACTTTTTCTCATAGAATACAAGTTTTTAATTATTTTCCTTGTATTCAGACTCGTTTCCCAAGTGCAAAACTTCAAAAGCCCTAATTGCAAAGATTGTATGAGACAAGGAATTACAGTTGAAAGTTCCATTTAGGCCCCTTTGAGATCTAACACTAGAATAACATTTCTGAGGGGCAAACACATACAAGCTCTTAGTTGTTTCATTGAAATTATTTCTTCAACTTTATACGCAAAATTTTGCTTTGGGAATATCTAATCTGTGCGAAACAACTCTCTTTAAATGAATCCTATGGTTTTGTTCTTGATTTTCAAATATCCGTTAATCCGTTTCGTTTGTTTCGTTAAATATCACTTTTTTATGAGCATTCCCATTCCTTCGACTTATTGCAAAATTTGCTTTAGGAATATCTAATCTGCGCGAAACAACCCTCGTTAAATGAATCCTATGGTTTTGTTCTTGATTTGATAAATTATCTGTTTGTTATTGAATCCGTTTCGTTTGTTTCGTTAAATATCACTTTTTTATGAGCATTCCCATTCCTTCGACTTTTTGCAAAATTTGCTTTAGGAATATCTGATCTGTGTGAAACAACTCTCTTCAAATGAATCCTATTGTTTTGTTCTTGATTTGATCAAATATCCGTCTGTTATTGAATCTGTTTCATTTGTTTCGTTAAATATCACTTTTTTATGAGCATTCCCATTCCTTCGACTTATTGCAATTTGCTTAGGAATATCTGATCTGTGTGAAACAACTCTCTTCAAATGAATCCTATGGTTTTGTTCTTGAGTTGATCAAATATCCGTTTGTTATTGAATCTCTTTCGTTTGTTTCGTTAAATATCACTTTTTTATGAGCATTCCCATTCCTTTGACTTATTGCAATTTGCTTTAGGAATATCTGATCTTGTGAAACAACTCTCTTCAAATGGATCCTTTTGTTTTGTCCTTGATTTGATCAAATATCCGTTTGTTATTGAATCCGTTTCGTTTGTTTCGCTAAATATCACTTTTTTATGAGCATTCCCATTCCTTCGACTTATTGCAATTTGCTTTAGGAATATCTACTCCGTGTGAAACAACTCTCTTTAAATGAATCCTATGGTTGTTCTTGACTTGATCAAATATCCGTTTCGCTCGTTTCGCTCGTTTCGTTCTTTTCGTTTCGTTTCGTTGAATATAATAAGCCAAGGGAAATTTTGCTTGCTGTTTTCGCTTGCTTTTGCAGGTTTTCGAAAGGGGCTTTCTGCAGAAAATCTCCTATTTCGACGGGAAGGAATGAGCGATTAAAGCCGGGTAAATTACTGCACATAATTTGACATATCGGGGATAAAACAAGACGGTTTTGAACATCATTGCTTTCATATTCAGGGATCAGGATTTTTTCAAACGCTGCACGTTTTTATTGACTCACCCGGTAGAAGCAAATGCAAAGTTAAAAATATCTTTTTAAAGATAAAAGAGAACGAATACAATGCGCTGTATCCTATATGATATAAAAATGTAGTGTATCTATTCATATTTTCTGAAAAATTTTCATGTCCTTTTCATTTCAGTTCGTGAAAACCGTGATACAAAACGAGCATCAGCCAGAACAACGCCAGCCAACGAGGTCAGAAATAAGGACTGCTATTATCATGTTCCCAGGACCAGTCCTTTCTGCAAGAGGCTTTATGCAGTCAGGCCCCTCACGACTGAGGTCACTGTCAACTGATGAATACACAACTGCAGTAAACTGTCTGGCAAATGAGGGGAAAGGAACCACAGCTGCCATTCAGATTCCAAGACAGAAATTCCTCAATTGTATTTGTCAAGAAGAGCCCAGAAATAATTACACTGAGCGAGGATGAGATAGCGCTGTACACACAAAAGTACAACCTCCCCATTCACAAGGCCGTTTCACAGTTTATGCAGCAACAGCTTCGTCAGCAAGGACTTTTGCCGGAGCCCATCAATGACAATTAAAATGGCCTTAGGTACCTTTATTTAGGTTAAATGTCTTTTTGAACAACGTTCTCACCTTGTATTTATCCAATCGTGTGTTTCCTTGAAGGGTATTTGCAACTGTTTTCTTTTGGTTTTTTTTGTTGTTCTGCCATTGTCAATTTCTGATAAACACATCGCGGATTATGGTGATAAGCATAGTTCCATTGAAAGAGACTAAGCTCTCGGAATGAAACTACTTCTATTCGCAAAGGAAATCATTAGATGTTTTATTGCACAGGAAGTAAATTGAAAGACTGTTATGGAGCCTTTAAGAAACTTGTAAAAAATCAAAACTTTGTAATTAGAATGCCTTCACACGATGCCGGCACATTTTGAAAACAGTGACAAATGTGACGGTACCAACATTGAGCTAGCGTTAATACGATGCTATTTTTACAAATCCATTGTCAAAATCTACCGTTTTCAAAATCTGCCAGCAAAAAATGTGCTGTTTTCATGTGAACGGTAGGCCTATCCGTTGAATTTTTCATCGTTTTCAAAATGTGCCAGCATCGTGTGAAGGCAGTCTAGGAAGCTTCAAGAGTTTGATAGAATTTCAAAAGATCAAAAAAGCCGACGGTGTATCAGTGTATCGCCGTATCAGAAAAACAACTAGCCTTCATATTCCACCCTCTATTAAATTGTTCGTTCTTAAAATGTCCTGAGAATTGGATAGAATTTCAAAGATCAAAAAAGCCGACGGTGTATCAGTGTATCGCCGTATCAGAAAAACAACTAGCCTTCATATTCCACCCTCTATTAAATTTTTCGTTCTTAAAATGTCCTCAGAGTTTCATTCAAAAGATCGAAAACGCTGGCGGTGTATCTGTGTATTGCCGTGTCAGAAAAAACAAGCCTTCATATTCCACCATGCAGTAAATGTTTCGTTCTTAAAATGTCATAAGAACTTGGTGCCCACGTTGTATCGGCGTATCACGATACACCGTTTGTAACAGAAACGCTACGGGTATTCTAGAATCGCTCCCGTAGTTCATAGTTGTGAAGTGTTGTGAGTTTTTGTGTCATGTGTTGTGAGTTTGTGTGATGTCTTGTGAGTTTTGTTTAATATGTTGTGAGTTTCTGTGATGCACTGTGACCCTCATGGGTCACCATAATAACCAACGTCAAACTCTGTATTTGGTCTTTTTTCTTCATCACATATCCAAAAAGGTCCAGGGGTTTCAACCTCATGTGTGATTATTTCCAAAGAAGTTTGTGTACCTGGCTATACGATCACTTCCCAAATAGTTGCAAGACTATTGTTTGTGAGGATCCAACACCACTTCACTTCCAAAAACTAAAACCTTTACCTCTTCACTGGTGGCCTTTCTTTCTTTCTCAATGGTATGGCTCTGACTCCTTGTTATGGGGAACAATACATTGAGCAGTCTGTTTACCAAGCCTGGCTCAAACAAGCTACTAAATTCACATGAATTCAACAAGAAAGTGAATCATCACATTGGCCATTTGCCTAGGCCATGGATACCATTTTGTTTGTTGTGGTTGTTGATTGTCTCCAGGAAGGCAGCTAGACTTACTGCACAAGTGAGGCACTGTAAAGTTCCATTAATGACACTTTGAAGGAGGAATATAGAACTCAAGAAGTAAGTCTACAACGTGAAAGCAACAATAATTATGTTTGGTATCGTGTTTCAATTTCCACTTCAGAATTCAAGAGACATGATGCCCTAGACTTTCTATACTAATTTAGTGTTTTAAGAGAAGTACTCATTTCAGTATATGTGCCTTTGGGTGTCTGAGATTTTTTGCCAAAAATGAGATGGCGTCTGAAATTTTTCATGGCTGGGGAGCAAGGGTCTCAAATTTTTTGAGGAAATATTTGTATTATAAAATGAGATATAAACTTCCAATCAGAGTAAAGTTTCTGAAGTTTCTTATTAGACAAATTATGTACCATCAATGAACTACTTTTTTTATTCATATCAAATAACATACTGCCCATAATTACTTTACTACACTACGGGGACAGCACCACAAGGAGCGAAAGACAATGACTACCCTTTGGCCAATACATAAAAACGCACAATATAAGTAAAGATCGAAAGAAATGTAACTAAACCACTAATTACAAATAGAAAGTTAACCAACAAAAAGTAGGTGCTAATGAATTGGAATTTGCAGCAATGCAATGAAACATTTACAAGCATTATGAAGCATGAATGAATTCGAGGATTGCCTGAAGTAACCTCTTATTGGTGTCAATGGTTAGCCGCTCATCACCATACAAGATGAATTTGAGTAAGACTTCCTTTGAAAGAGACGGAAAACCATAAGGGAGCAACATTGCATTCACACTATTGAGAAGATCAGATCTAGGTCCGTTATATGAATGACAAAGCAGCGGAAAATGTTCCGTGTCCTCTACCCCATCATTTGCTGGACACAAAGGGTTGCCTGTCTCTCTAAAGCTATGCCTAAATTTATGAAAATTCAGTTTGCTCAGTCCTACCTCTAACAGAGTGAGAACAGCTAGACCTTTTGGATCATGAATACCATATACTAGTTTGGAAGTGTGTCGGATAAGTTTCAATAATTTTGTTTTAAAAATATTCAGTGAGGGTGGTAACCTAATTTCTGGGTCAAGTTTGTTCCATTCAGAGAGACAGTCAGGATAAAAGCTTGTCTTGAATCTTGTCGTTCTTGCCCTTATCTGCCCAATTACATCTGCATTACGAAAAGAGTACATTGCTTGTGGTAATTGTGGAATGGGGCATCTTGTGTGGTCAGGAGTTATATCGTTGACGATCTTGTTAAAAGAGGAACAAGGCATCTACTCTAACGTAGTAGGCTTAGGGATTCCCAACCAAGTTCCTTGTAGAGTTTTTCACCAGATGTCCCTTTCCATGCTCCAGTCACTGCCAGTACAGCAGAATGTTGAACTGATTCAAGTGTTTCCATATGATTATTCAACGAATGAACTACTCAGATTCAAGCTGTATGATTGTTATAGAAAACATACTATTTAGATTGGCATTTGTAAAGTTTCTTTCAAAGTATAAGAGCATCGGAAAAACTTAACATGGTTTATGCAAAAGTGAAAGCTAGTTATAAAATAGAAGACTACTTGAATGAAATTAAATATATCAAATACAGAAGTGCAATCTCCAAAATGAGGATAAGCGCACATACCATGCCTATCGAAATTGGCAGATGGAAAGGCATACCTCGAGAAGAACGTACATGCTTAATCTGCAATTCCAAGGAGACCGGTGATGAAGCGCATTACTTAGCACACTCCAATAACCCAACCCTGCAGTCTCTCCGACAACAAATAATTGAGGAGGGTCAGAAATTTGCGAGCCCAACAAGAACAATTTTTTATATAAATTTACTTAAGGTAACTCTGCTTTCCGCTCCAGTGAGCAGCGAGTTGCCGTTTTGCAAAACCACTCTACTCAGAAAACTGTTAATTTCTCCAATACTATTCGGCCGATCGAAAATCGGTAAAAAGGACATTGTTTTACATAGTCTTGGCAATCGAAAGATATGCAAATCACAATGGTTCCATTAAGGCTGGCTTTGTTGATTATTTTCCAAAACTTTTTGTTGATTTCAGAAAATTGGATTTATCTCCAAAACTGCTCGAAAAATTTTTGGTTTTCTTTCGATGTATCCTTAGCTAGATTGTTGATCTACACCTTTACCAAGTCTGATCGAAAAAGCTAGGCTAGATTTCTCACATCAAATTTTATATTTCTGCTTACTTTTCGACAGCGAAGGGTAGAAACCTTGGTCAACAGATTACCATGTTACGAATCACGCTTTCAAACACTTAGCCTTTGGCTGCATTCACACAGCACAATCTTTTGTAAGGGATTAGTATTTGTGCAATGTGAATGCAGCCTTATAATAACTCTCCAAAATTTTTTCATTGGCCAAATAATGAACGTGATCTGTTAGGAATGCTATATTCAAGTCTCAATAGACACCATTGGAGCGCTTTTTATAGTATCATTATGCTACCATTTTTGATAGCCTTCCGTTTCATGTCCTTTGAGACTTTTATGAGCATTCACAAAATATCAATTTCTTTAAGAGTCCACAATGAACAGAGATCTGAAACTAAACTTTTTACAAAAGGGTTCAACTCTTTCTCATGTCCTAATCAGTTGACCAAGGTTTTTGCCCTTCGCTGCCGAAAAGCAAACAGAAACATAAAATTCGATTGCGACAAATCTAGCCTAGCTTTTTCAACCAGACTTGGTAACGTTGTAGATCAACAATCTAGCTAACGATATAGAGAAAGAAAACAGAAAACTTTTCGAGTAGTTTTGAAGATAAATCCAATTTTCTGAAATCAACGAAAAGTATTGAAAATAATTTACAAAGCCAGCCTTAACGGAAACATTGTGATTTGCATATCTTTTGATTGCCAAGACTATCGATTGTCGTCCTCATGTAGAACGACCCTCTTTTTACCGATTTTCGATCGACCGAATGGTATTGGAGAAATTAACTGTTTTCTGAGGAGAGTGGTTTTGCAAAACGGCAACTCGCTGCTCACTGGAGCGGAAAGCAGAGTTACCTTAAGTCGGATGGACCATTACAGGAAGTCGGATGGACCATTAAGAGGGGAAGTTTTTATAATCCCTACTCGAAACCATTAAAGGATTAGAAACAGAATTGGTTCTGCAAGCCTGCCAATAAGGTTATTGCCAAGTATTATTTTAGTACAGCTTAGTTTATCCAGTCTACGTAACTTGGGCCTGTAAGGGAGGAGGTAGTTGGATTGTTATTATCATTTAATCTAAAGTTTCACTGCGAAGGAAAGCGAAAATTATGCAAGGAAGGTGTTTTTTGCCTCATCTGCATGCAAAAGTATTGTTTTCATTTTAATAGGTACATTCTGACTCTGATTCAACTGCACAGCTGAATTTCTAAAATATACATAATTCTTCTTCCAGAATCTCCTTTTTAGAAAGAAGGCAGTAGTTGGTTGATTTAGTTTTGAATAAGATGACATGCATGCTCCATCCACAATCAAAACAAAAACCTGCAGTCAAGCCTTCACGGGTTTTCGGTGCTACGGCCCCGTTAAGATCATACATGGCTGAGACTTTCCACGTAACATTGATATGGGGGACAATTCACCAGCGAAACAGTGACCTTATAGAACCCCTCCATACATCTCCAAAGAGGACCAGTGATTAGCTTATCAATCATGCCTAAATCTCTGCATGGAGCCATGAATGAAGAAGGGACCTCTAAATCATAATAAACAGCTGACAATAATTTATTTTCATTTTTAACTCTCTCAAAAAAAAGCTTTCAAATGATCTTCCAAAAAATAAGTACCTGCATTATAAAAGAGAACATTGAATCTATTTCCAAAGAAAGGAGCCAGTGGGACATGATCCAAAACTCTCTCTTCAGTTTCAGTTTCATTATCAATCCTAAATACAATTTAACAAAAGATTCACTACTATTAAGAACATACATGATTACTATAATTAAAACAAAGAACTACAGACTAACAATACTGAAAATAATGATTAAAGCTTCTTACATGGTTGTATTTAAGATTGATAGATTAAGGAGGAGCTCTCTAAGTAGGTAAACTAATCGAGAGAGAGCCTCCCCCCCCCCCCCTGTAAAATGTTTGAATCAATTTTGTTAGCATGAATCAAGGAAATAACTTTTCTATTTTGAACGAAAAGCCACAAACGAGCTAGCAACACGTATGAACAGTGGGATAGTGTTCCAAAGTTTTGAACCAAAAAGGTGCTTTTAAATGACTTGAAGAGATCACCTCCGGTGGCCTGGCGAGTGCCAATCCTATGAACAGATGAGTTTGGCTGAAAAAAAGTAATCAGGAAGGAGAAAGCTTGTTAATAGATTTATAAACAAACGTTAATATATTTAGGTCCAAAATATCCTCATTTTTCAAGAATTTCAAAGACTTGAAAATTGCTGTGCTAGAAGAAGAGAAAGATTCAAATTATCAAATCAAATAATTCTCTGTCTTTAGAAATGTAGCAAAGTCCACCATCCTTCCTAACTTCTCACATACCCTCTCTTGAACCGACTTGCATACAGTTGTGATCAAACAATAAACCCCAGATTTTCCTTTTCTGTAACCACAATTGACAAGTTAATCAACTTTTGAATTCCCCAAACAAAGATTATACCAAATTTTGCAGTAAGCTTCTGCCTGATCAGAAAGCTAAAACAAGAAATTGTAAACCACAAAAATTCATTGACATTTGCCATCTTTTCTTTCTCATCTTCTGACAGGTTTTGCCACTCTTGAACAATTGATGGTAAGATTTCTTTCCTGTAGCAACTAAACAAGTTATTGAGCCTCTTTTGAACTGCCCATCTGTCAGACATAACATTTTTTATCATTTTTATGATTTTTTTGTTGGTATTTCCACCTTCATTCAAATCGTTTTCAAAACCACAAGGATCAAACATTTCTGAAACATCATTAAGAACATCCTCCAAAACTTTAAGGTGAGTCTCAGAATCACCAGCAGATACCTCCCGCAATCCAACAATCAAACAGTTACCATTATCCTTCACTATGTCATATCTTATAAAAGATCTTCAATGCTTTGATGTACCATCACTGTGCAATGTTCTGTTGTCTTGATCCCAATCCTTCATCGATTCTTCTGTCACTTGCATCTGGGAAAGAGATCTAGCCTCAAGGATCACATATTTAGCCATAGTGGCTTTTGGGTGGCTATCAACACCAATTCCAACAACCTTTAACATTTTTCTGATAGCATTTTCAACATTTCTAGAACTAATACCCATGCAAAGTGGCAGCAGTCTTCTGTGTGTTCTCTGTCATAATCTGGACTATGTTCGTCCGAAAGTTTGTATGAATGTACGAAAGTTTGAGGGAGTGGCAGTGGTAGTCCCTCAAAGAGTACCAATCAGAAGCCAGGGAAGTGATGGGGCCAACAGATGGAGTGGAGAACGATAGGGGAGAGGGAAGGAGTGCAGAAGTGGTGGAAGCTGTGGAGGCGTGAGCTTGTTGACCAGGAGGTGTCTTAGGAGCGTAAACTTCGAATAGGAGGAGTGAAGGGAGGGTGTGAAGATAAGCCTGAGGGCCCTGGATTAGATGGCAAGTAAGGAGCAGTAAATGAAGACTGAATAAATAAAGGAGTAAAAGGAATGGGAAGAAGGCCGGTGCCTGAAGGTGGGTTAAAGTTATTACAGTTACCTCTCAGACCAAGCTTTTTGTTATTGTTTCATTTGCTGTTGTAATCCTGCATGGGAGCAGATTGTTTCTGTCACAAAATGTCAAATGTCACAAATTTTGATATCATCTGTCTTGACAAATATGACTTCCTCTTCTTCATTCGTAAGTTCTTCTCTTGTTTGGTTTCTTGTGGCCATTACGTTAGTAGTTGTGGTTTCAATCTCTATGTTGTGGCCTGGGTGGCAGGGTGCACTTTCTGCGATAGAGCCAATCTCTATGTTACTACTTCCTTCTCAACTTTCTCCATTATTTTGCAAAGCATTGGTGTTGATGTTTCTGTTAGCGCTCATTGTTCAAATTTTGTTGTTGCATTCCTCTCTGTGCAAAGGTATGCTCCGCACAACAAATTTTCAAATGTGTGAAGTTCTTTTGATGCACCCTGCATAACTTGGCAAATAATGAAAATCTCAAAAAAAAATTTTTTAAATTCATCAACGAAACCGGTCGGTTTGATTAGGCTATGTACAAAGCAGCCACCAAGTTCCTTTGTGTAAATGTTATTTCTTTTTCCTTTTTAAATTCTGTTTCATATTGGATGGTCAGACTTTATCCAATTCAATTCCTAAACGAGTGTGCACTCTAGACCTTTTTGTAGGCCAGGTCGAAAACGCGGAAAAACACGAAAAGGTTGTGAAATGCGAGAAATCATGTTTATTCAATCAAGATATGGGTAAGAAACCACTTTGACACACCAAAGATTCCATCAGGAAGACAAAAAAGAAATGTCTGCATTTTCCGTGTTTTCGTTTTGACTATAAGTTATTTTCAAAAACACGGAAGTTTCTTTTTATATCAGTTTTATCAGCAGCTTTTCGTAGCTATTGACAAGTAAGACGTCAAGCTTTGCCTGGTGATGAATTCTGTACCAAAATAGACTTCGTAGCTCAATAGAAAACTTTTGGATCGTAAGATAAAAATTCAGTGGGCCTAAGTGGCCTAAATGGAATTCGAGGGACAGGTTGTTCGTAATTTCATGAGCATATCCCACTCTGATGCAGTGACAGAATTACAGCATGTTATTTCGCCATACTGCCTCTTGTTTTGTAAAACTTTATTTTTTCCGCTTTTTCGAAAATCACCCATAGCCGAAACGGAAACGTGGAAAATGCGGAAATTTCTTTTTTGTCTTCTTGGTGGAATCTTTGGTTTGTCAAAGTGGTTTCTTGCCCATATTTTGATTGAATAAACATGATTTCTTGCATTTCACAACCTTGTCGTCTTTTTCCGCGTTTTCAACCTGGCCCCTTTTTGTTTTTCATTTCAACCCTGATCTGACATCTAATGTGAAGCAGAATCTGGTAGAGTATCATTTGACCTTTAATTGTGAGTGCTGCACAGTTAGTTGTATATAAGATATTGTTGCGTGTCGTTATGTTAAGGCTTTGGGGTAGTCTTTGTCCTCCGCTCCCCTTTGCATTGTCCCTGTAGTATTGCACAGTAGCTTAATGGGTATAGTAGAATGTAAAATCTGTTGTAAATATAAGAAAACAAATTTGCTTACATAGAAACACAATAACATACTGTACCTTTCAAGGTGTCATGAATATCATTTCCAGAATTTTCTGAGTGATCAATACTTGTAACTTCCTTGCATTCGTTTAATGTCATGAACTTTGCTTTTTTTGCCATGCTGGTCATGCCCGAGGGACAATCAATCCTCCTTTTTCCCTTACTGGAAGCTGGTGCAAAGGGGGAAGGCAACTTTGAAGCTCTCAATGAAGATTTCTGTGCAGTCAATGATACAGACACAGTCACTGTCCTTCCTTTTGAATGCAGGTTGTAAGTTAAGACAATCTTCAGCCATGCCGGGCCAGATGATTAGACAGGGGTAAACTTTTCGTAATAATCTGGAGATCTTGCACCTAAGTTGAAGACTGATTTGGCCTAAATAAGGTATATAAAAGCACAAGGGCATTTTCTGCACTGTAGTAGGCTTAAGCCTAGGCTCAAAATTTATATTTCTTGGCTCTTTGGAAATAAAATTATCCAAAATTTAATAAGGCAGAAATTTGGCTTTCTGACAACAAGCCAACTCTTAACCCCATTAGTACTGGGGGGCCTTTTTTGCCCCCCTACCACACTTTTCTACATTGCACTAAAACGGCCTGTAATTTAGTCACCAAACCTTGTCACTTTTAGTCAAATTTGATTGGCAATTAAATTTTTGTTATTTCATTGTTCTAACTCTGAACACGTGACCACAGTAATGCCATATTTGGAGAGCAGTCAACAAAAAAATTCTTAACACTTACGTAGATCCTGCCTCGTTTGTCCGATTGATCCCAAACGTGCATCATTTGATTGCTTTTGATGAGTACTTTTATTTGATATAAGCCGAGAAGGATAGAGAGAGCGCTACCTCTTTTAATATCTCATACAAAGAAGCTTGCAAGGCAATTTAAGAAATCCATAAGAAATCTCAAGTCCTATGAGGTAAAAATTGTGACCAAAGAGAGTATAGCTTACTTGAGAACATGCAGAAAAGTATAACAATAATGACATTTAAAAGCCTGAACAATCTCACGCCAGCGTACCTAAAGCAATTTTTCCAGTATTCAACTAATGTGCATGGATACAAAACAAGATCAGCAAAAGGTTAAAAGTTAAATGTCTCACAGAAAGAAACAGCTGGCAAATTAGGACATTCAAAGCTAGGACCATTAAAATATGGGACGCTTTACCAGCATCAACAACAAAACTGAACAGTTCGCTCCTTTTCAAAACAGCACTTTAATTAGACATTTATGTCTATGACTTATAATACACATTTATTGTAAATAATGGTCCTTATACGATTCTGTTATATTTTAATTCACGTATTTTAAGTAACACCCAATTTAATTTGTAGTGGGCCCTGTTGTAAAAATTGAATTTTATCTCTATTAGTACAGGCTACCCACTTTAAACATTAGCCATTATTATTTTTAACTACTTATTTTGCAACTTCTCAGGAACTTTCATCAAAATGTTTTGAAAATGAAGGGGTGGGGGGCAATTTTCTGGGACTGTCCCTGGAAAAATTGCAAATTCTCCAATCTCAATTATCGCAAAAAAGGAGCAGAAATGGAATATTTTGCAAATTTCTTTTGTAATGTAGTGTTATTTGATGCATTCTATCACAATTATCATGTTTGGATGGAAAATGGATGATTTCTGCTGGGTGTTCGCCAGGCCCTTAGATACTATGTGTAGCGAGAGAAACAAAGAGAGGGGATAATCAGTCTTCCTGACAATTCTGCACAGCAAAACCTTGCCAGTAGGGATAGTCAGTCTTCCCTGAGTTGTCAACCTTCACGTAGTCCCCCTTGAAGACTCAACAGCATTCCTAATTGTTGGTAGACAAGACCTCCTCCATCACGCTTGTTGTCCATCCTCTCTAATCTCTTTCCAGATCTGGTATCATGCACTTGAACGTGATGCCAACTGGCGGGAAGTGGCAAGTGTAAGACTTCACCAACTAAATTCACTGCTAAGCGCTTCTCTGGAGTCTGCACTTGGGTCACCGTCCTTGTTAGATGTGGTAAAGATTTGCTTTCATCGTTGCCTGTAATTGAATCGAAGGTTACGCCCATACCTCTGAAATCATCTCCGTCCTTGACTGTTGCATGCTCCAATCATGTAATATCCTATGTTGTGAGAGGCAAATTCATTTCACTCTCCAATTCATGCAACACAGTTGGCACAATGGTCTCAGCGAGAATGTTCTCGATGATATCTGCTTTTGTGATTCCGTCTCTCTTTGATGGTACATTAACAATAATTCTAGCGACCATTTTTGCTACCTCTGATGGGAGCTGGGACTCTTTCTTTATCATTGCAACTCTTTCATCTTTTGTTTTGTTTGTTGCCTTAGTGAGGTCTTGTGAAGCAGCATGCTCCACATGATTGCTGTCTGCATTGTTGGAGTCAAGGTCAGAAAAAGATTGCTTTTCTTGGTCTTTTTTAGAGATGGAGGAAAGGTCATGTTCCTGAAAGGTGACTAGTTTAGAATCTTCATCATTTGTCGTTTGAAAGTGCTCGTCAAGTGCGGTTTGCCTACTTTTCTGTGCCTTTCCAGCATTTTGGACTTTTTCATCCTCGCTGGATCGATTTCATCCTCACTACAAATTGAGTTTGCAGCTACCATAGACATCATCTCTGTCATCTCATACTTGACTACCAATTTTAGCATCTAGTCCTCAAGTATACACATTTGAGTAAGCAAGCACGTTTGATACAAAGAATTTTATTCCTCTATCACAAACTCATCATGTGAACAAAACTCGAAGACTCAAAGACTAATCATATCAAACTAATCAAGACCCAATACATATAAAACTTTTACACCATACAAATATTAAAATCTATTCCCTTTACGACTTTAACAATAACACATTAATCAACGCATATTCTCATAACGCCATCAAAATACTCTCTGTTGTGACAACAGTACATTTGTTATGTTCGTATTTTCCACAACATGGGGTTGTCTGTGCTAGCCACAGAGCCCTACATGTGCCACATTGTTTTTCTGTCAAAAGTTGGCACATAAACACGTATATCGCACCGAGAATTAACTGCTACTTTTAATTTGGTACCGTTTAAGCAAATTTGGTAACATGTTTGGTCAATGGTGAGACAACATTTCCTCTTGCATCATTTTCTTTCTTTTGCAGGGGGCATCTCTCTGCACCAGCCACATTTACTCCAATTAGGGCACTGAATCTGCAAACTTGATGACAATCATGTGGTAGGATCCGCCCTTTGATTCATGACATCAAGTAACAGGGATTTCCTGTCCTCGGAAACTGTTGGGGCAATTTCCAACAGCTCATTTTGTGGTTAGGTGGCAAGAAGTTGCTAGAAGAAAAAAGTATACAAATTAAAGGTTGAAGTTGTATACCATAAAGCATAGTGATCAAGGGAAGATTAGAAAATGGTAGAAAAATCTAATAAAAAATATCCAAATGCTTAAAGGATGTTACATACCCTCACATTGATCACATCGTTTGGCTGTGGTGTGAATGCTTAAGGTAGAAGACTAGTCTTTGGAGGGTGTTTTTTAGAGCTTGATGCTAGTCAAATAATGCTTGCAGGATGGGTAAATAATCAATTTTCTGTGTAATTGGAATGTTTTTAAACACAATATCACAGAAAAAATTGTCTATTGGGTGTGGCTTATGTGATACGCCCTATGTTTGACCACACCCTTTTCCGGATGTCATAAAAGTGCAGTTATGCAAACAATGATATTTTCAAAACTGAAACAGTTGCAGCTTTGAAATTTTGGGGAAGTAACAAGCTTTGCTGGAGCTTTGTTATGAGGCACTATCAGCACATTTGCTCATCAGATAGTTGGTACTGGCTTGGTTTCAAATAATAGCTGAATTTCTCTTGGGCGGTGGAGTGTACACTTCCAATGATTTTCAGACTATAGACCTAAGAGTGCTCATTGTGCCTCATAACAAAGCTGTGTGATAGCTCTAGCTGCTGTCCAAATTTGAGGCAGATACCTTGAGTAGTTTTGGAGAAAACTTTGCAAAGAAATTTGATTTGTGCGAAAAACGATATTTTCAGCAAATTGTGATTAAAGTTTTGCATCATGATTTCAAGACAACATCACTGTTTTAACAGTCTAGAATGGTACTGGGGCCCTTCCTTTTCCTCAAGTTGTTCAGAAAATCCCTTCTTCTGGTTTCTAATTGCTCTCCTTCTTTGTTTAGCTCTATCAGTACTCTTATAGACTGACTGATACAATCGTTCCTTGTCAGCTTTCTGGCATAACTTTACACAATGATATCCAGGGTTTATCCCTTGCTCCTCTAAGACACTGGTGATGGTCTTACAACCATCATTGAAGTGGCCTATGGCCAAATAGGCTGCCAGCTGAACTGTTGTAAGGCCAGAATGTGATGTCTTTGGTGCACGCTGCCAGATCAGAGCATTGAAGCATTCATTCTGATTCTGGGTACCACCATGAAGGCAAGAATTCAGCAAATTGTCATCACTCAGTGCCACAAACGTTGCCTTTATCTCATTTGCCACTGCAGTGGGAAGGGGATTATGCTTGTAGCTGCTAGTGCCATTGGCTATGTCCCTCTGGAAGCCACACCAAGAATCCTTACCAGTTGGGCAAAGATGATGGTAAGGATCCTTGTCAGTTGACTTGGTATGGTTCCAAATGGCCATAACTGCATCTTTCATTTCAGGTACACTATGGCAATTGGCTCTTATATCTTTGCCATAGTATACCTGAAGTGAATCTATCAGCTGGCTGAAGTGGACCCAAATTCAGCTGCTAGCGATCTAAATCATGATCTGGATCTCATTAGACTATGGGCATATAAGTGGAGGATGTCTTTCAACCCAGACCCAAGGAAGCAAGCTGTGGAATTAATCTTTTCAAAGAAAACTGCTAAGACCGACCACCCCCCAGTCTTATTTAATGATGCACCAGTGATGAAAGTTGATCAACATAAGCACCTAGGAGTAATATTAGACCCTAAACTTTCTTTCTCTGCTCATATACAGGCAGCGATAAGTAAGTCGCGAAAAGCAATTGGTATGCTACGATTTTTGTCCAAATATCTTTCCAGAAATACCTTGAATGAATTGCATAAGCTATATGTTAGGCCCCATCTGGATTATGGTGACGTCATCTATCATATACCGCAAAAAGAGGACAATATAAGTAGCTTGGGAAATCATTGGATGGAGAAACTTGAATCAGTACAGTATGCTGCTGCATTGGCAGTAACAGGAACATGGAGAGGCACTTCTCGGGAAAGGTTGTACAATGAATTAGGATGGGAACCCTTAAGTTTAAGAAGATGGAGTAGACGGCTCATTCTTTTCTACAAATTTGTCAACGAGTTAACACCTGATTACACGAGAGACCCTATTCCACCTCTCAATGAAACTAGCTATCCTATTAGAAATAGGCCCGTTGTGGGGCAAATAAGGGCAAGGACGGAAAGATTCAAAGCCAGTTTTTATCCTCACTGTTTATTGGAATGGAACAAACTTGATCCTGAGATCAGAGCATCACCCACTGTTGGCATTTTTAAGAAGAAACTGTCTTCACAAATAAGGCCACCTGCGAACTCTGTATATGGTATTCATAATCCAAAAGGGGTTGCATATTTAACTCAACTCAGGGTCGGACTGAGCAAGCTCAATTTCCACAAATTTAGACACAATTTTAGAGACACAATAAATCCAATGTGTCCAATCAATGATGGTGTAGAGGATACGGAACACTTCTTGCTGCTTTGCGACTCTTATAAAGAACACAGATGTAATCTTCTCGCTGATGTTAATGCTGTACTACAAAATAGTGGGCATTCTGTCTGGAGCAACAGCTTTTTGCAACTTCTTTTGTACGGTGATCAGAGTCTGTCTTATGAGGCAAACAGATCAATTCTAACTTTGACTATTACGTATATCGTCAAGACAGAACGTCTTGATTAAAGAGTCTTTATATCATCCCAAGAAATTGTCTCGTTTCCTTCCAATTCCTTCCATTCTCTCCTTCTCGCTGTGTTCGTGTTTCCTGTTTTATGTTACCATAAGGTAGTCATTGTTTTTTGCTCCAAATGGTATTGTATTAGTAGTAGGGTATAGTATTTTGTAAGTAGTGTAGTTGTAATATGTATTGTAACTTTTTAGATTGAATGTAAAAAAAAAAAGAAAAAAAAAAAAAAATCTATCAGCTTGTCCGTAAGTCTCCCCTTCCCACCAATGGACTTCCCATCTGTAAGTTTTGCTGTGCCCCATCTCTTCTTCAATGATCTAAGCCGAGATCCCATACGTTTCTGGATATGCCCAATGCATTCCAGTTTCTTCACCTCTTTACCACCATAGACTTTATCAGCAATCAGCTGGTTGTGGGCCTTGCAGTCTCCATCTCCAAGAAATTCGGTGTATCTGCATGCATGTTTGTCAATGGATCGGTTGAAAATGCTGACACAACCAGCTGGATCCATTTTTCCTGAAGAGCCATGAAAATTGATATGACATTCATGTTGGTGATCTTCCCACCATTCATCAAACTCTGGTGTTCCCTCTTTCCTCTTGTTTATCAGGCATGCACGACATTCTTTGCTCATGATTTCTATGTCTAGGATTTTGCCAGAGACTATAGACATAATAGTATGGATTCCAATGGAGGATTTGAATCCTCTCTTTCTCCATGTTCCATCACCAGAGACACCGATGTCAGCTTCTCCATCAATTTCTGCCTCATAATTCTCCTTTGTTTCAGAAGCCGCAACTGCCATACTTCTTTCAGCAACATGCTCTGCTGCACTTTCAAGTGATTTTACAATGCCTCTATAGGCATTCTTGCTCATTGGCAAGGGCATATTCAACACACCGGAAAATTTTACCAAGCCCTTGTAGCCAACACCAATTTCTCGTGCAGCAAGTACAGTTCTCCTGTTTACTTCAAAAACTGACCATTCTTTGTTGAGGTGAAGAAGGGTTTTGAGAACTTGCATGTGGCTTTCGTACAACAAATTCTCAAGGCCGTTGCAAATCCCATCTTTGACTCCAGATCTTCAACCAGAGTAACATTTGACTTGCAAACAGGGCAAAGCAACCATTCAAAAATTTGGGCCAAGACAGTCAAGTCTATAAGCCTAAACCCACAGTTTATGGGTGGTTCTTCTTCCTCTTCCAATGAACTGCAACTTTCCTCACTTTGGCACTGAGCTGCTCTCAACTTTCTGTACGAAGCACTTTTTGTGGTTCTTGGGGTTTCAACAACATCTTCGATCAACTGTTGTTCCTCATCATCCGACTTAGGCCTAACATCACCATCCATCTCAACGTCAATTTCCTCTTCTTCTGAACGTGAAAACATTCCTGTATCTGTCTTTCTCGCCGCTGTGTACTGGTTGCCAGTGAATTTTCGCTTTTTTCTCCGAACTGAACGAGCCTTTGGCTTTCGATATTCTTTTTCTTTCGACATTTTCTTCACAACATCTGACAAACGAGCGAGTGTGTAAATGTTACCGAAAGGGATCTAGACGAATATTCGTCCAGACATGGGTTCGATATTCCAGACGAAGATTCAGAAAAAGACGAATTTTGTAGCATAATTAGATACATTTCTGAATATTGAAGTAAATGCCCAACAATTCCAACTTATTCTCAATCAGAAACAGTTATTTCCCTTCTCCTACCTTCTGCAGTCTTTCCGAAAAAACTCGAGATATGTCAGTGTGTATGCAAACATTGGTACCTATTGTTACATTGTGACTTCCTATTTTACAAAAAAATATTCGTTGAACGAAATAATTTCGCTATTAAACATAAATTCCCGGCAATTGCAACAAACTCTTGATAAGAAACAGTTAGTTGCATCCTTCTAGCTGTTGCTGTCTTTCCGTAAAAACTCAAAGTAAATCAGCACGCATGCGCCCGTTGTTGCTTTGCGATTTCCAACTTTGCAAAATATACACATTGGAGGAAACAATTTCGATTGAAAACGCAAATGCCCGACAATTGCACTGTATCCATGATAAGAAACAGTTATTTTCCTCCTTCTATCTGTTACTGTTTTCCCGTAAAAACTCAAAGTAAATCAGCACGCATGCGCACGTTGTTGCTTTGCGATTTCCAACTTTGCAAAATATACGCATTGGAGGAAACAATTTCGATTGAAAACACAAATGCCCGACAATTGCACTGTATCCATGATAAGAAACGGTTATTTTCCTCCTTCTAGCTGTTACTGTTTTCCCGTAAAAACTCAAAGTAAATCAGCATGCATGCGTACGTTGTTGCTTTACGATTACCAACTTTGCAAAATATACGGATTGGAGGAAACAATTTCGATTGAAAACGCAAATGCCCGACAATTGCACTGTATCCATGATAAGAAACAGTTATTTTCCTCCTTCTAGCTGTTACTGTTTTCCCGTAAAAACTCAAAGTAAATCAGAACGCATGCGCACGTTGTTGCTTTGCGATTTCCAACTTTGCAAAATATACACATTGGAGGAAACAATTTCGATTGAAAACGCAAATGCCCGACAATTGCACTGTATCCATGATAAGAAACAGTTATTTTCCTCCTTCTAGCTGTTACTGTTTTCCCGTAAAAACTATAAGTAAATCAGCACGCATGCGCACGTTGTTGCTTTGCGATTTCCAACTTTGCAAAATATACGCATTGGAGGAAACAATTTCGATTGAAAACGCAAATGCCCGACAATTGCACTGTATCCATGATAAGAAACAGTTATTTTCCTCCTTCTAGCTGTTACTGTTTTCCCGTAAAAACTCAAAGTAAATCAGCACGCATGTGCACGTTGTTGCTTTGCGATTTCCAACTTTGCAAAATATACGCATTGGAGGAAACAATTTCGATTGAAAACGCAAATGCCCGACAATTGCACTGTATCCATGATAAGAAACGGTTATTTTCCTCTTTCTATTGGAGTATAAAAGTCTCGCTAGATCTACTCGTGATAAATGAAGGAAAACTTGTTAGTTGTTAATGGAAGCCTGGTCTTTCATCGAAACTGGGTGTTTTTGCTTCATCTCTTTAACTCGTTCTGTGTTCTTTTCTTCAAGTCTCGCCGACATGGAAGGAGCATGCTTGCTGAGAGCTTTGATCAGTTGCTCGTTTCTTGTCATTATTCTGACCAGCTTCAGTGAAGAGTTAGCAGTATACAATCTCAGAATACTAGATATTATTGTTTCCAGGGTCGTTGAAGCGGTCTGCTTGAAGTCTGGTTTTCCGAATTTGCTTTCAATGATCAATCCTTGGAAACAAATTGATTTCACTTGCATTTCATTGGCGATGTTAATACATTTCGAGAGAATTTCTTCCAGTATTTTGGCGATGGCTCCTTTTGTGAGGTTCTTGCTCTCCCCTTCGAGACAAAAATTCATTGTTGGTTAACAGGAAGGTTTACATTGACAGGAGGGGGGGGCAGGGAAGCAGTAATTGGCCGAGGTAAAAGTTAACAATTTAGACCACTTTATTGTGTCGTTGATTCAAAACTTTAGCCAAATCTTTTAAAGTTGTGGTATTTGATACCCTCCCTTTATCATGCCACTGAAATTCTAAACATAGTTTACTCGGAAGGTAGCACTAGAAAGTAAACATTGGGAGGTAATAAGAAAACTGTGTTCACAGAGATTCATGTAATGCAAGCAGCACTGGGAGCAAGCAGCAAGGTGCTTTCAAAAACTGTTGCGCCTATTCATTTCAAGTTCTAAGAAACATGTGCCAAAAGCACTATGGTTTTAGCAAAATTCGATCAAAAGCAATAAATCAAGAAAAAGGCGAGGGCATGATGTAACAGTTTTTAAAGCCTACCAAGATTTTGCAGTACATGAAAGCAGCACTTTCCAGGGATCTGCACATTCTTAGTTATGATGATTTCTCCGTCGCCGAGAGTTTTCTTTTCCTCCCTATGAGCATCTATTTGTTTTTTCACCTCACTGTACCTTTCACCAAGGGTTTCAATGACCTGTTGAGAAGTGAAATGTAGACAGACAGTCAGGTAAAGTGTGCCTTAGTGTGGGAGGAGCAATGTTTTCCAATACATGGCTGACTTCTACAAGAAACAGTTGAGAGAACAGACAGAGGTATGCAGAAAGAAATGTTAAGCCTTTCGAAGCAAAGTTGAATAGATAATTCTAAATAGATGAATAGCCTGTCTTCAAAGTATTCTCTTTTGATAATTAGGTATGTTTTGATCTGTCATAAGTAATAAATTCGCAACAAGAAAAGTTAAGTTTAAAAGTGTTTATTATCCGATATCCGAATAATTTGGGCATTACATAGCGTTTTTATCGTCAAATTTAAGTAGGTATTGATTAATTAACTATCTTTTTCGTCCTTGACTCAGTGCAGACTCAATAGGTTAGACTTTATTAAAATTTGTTTACTCTGTGTTATTCGTATTTAGCCCAACCTGTCGATATAATGCTGCAGAATTGATATTGAAAATCATCAACAGCAACGCCTTTCTGTACCTAGGCATAAGTAGTGGGGCCTACTTACTGTTGGGTGTGGATGCAGATCTTCGCCAATAAAGAAGCATTTCACTTGGCAGAAATCTTGATTGATATTACCACGATAAGCTGTAGAAATCAATAAGAACCATTGTCTTACTTTTGCTCTTTACACGCAATGCAGAACCATTGTCTTACTTTTGCTCTTTACACGCAATGCATTTTTCGTTTTCAGGCATCTGTGCAATCTTCAAAAATGAGTATTTCGATAAAAATATGAACATAAGCATCAATTTGAGATACATTTATGGACACTTACCTTTCTAGATACTTTACACAAACATGGAGCTCTGTCTTGGATTTTGTAGAGGCAAATTCGTACAGTTGCTGTTTCAACAAAGACCTCAGTGTCTGCTAGCCTCTGATTTACTCGATCATTACATTTAGGATCATATAAAAGCCATATAATTCACTCTCTAGATTATTTGAATGTACAGATTGTACACTTACCTTGAATGTAGACATTATCATATTCACGTAGCGACTTGTATGTCCTTGGAACCAGTTGCAATAGGTTGCATGCTTTTGAATGCTGTCAAAGTAGATTTTGGTAACATTGCAAAGTTGTAAATCGCAAAGCAACAACGTGCGCATGCGTGCTGATTTACTTTGAGTTTTTACGGGAAAACAGTAACAGCTAGAAGGAGGAAAATAACCGTTTCTTATCATGGATACAGTGCAATTGTCGGGCATTTGCGTTTTCAATCGAAATTGTTTCCTCCAATGCGTATATTTTGCAAAGTTAGAAATCGCAAAGCAACAACGTGCGCATGCGTGCTGATTTACTTTGAGTTTTTACGGGAAAACAGTAACAGCTAGAAGGAGGAAAATAACTGTTTCTTATCATGGATACAGTGCAATTGTCGGGCATTTGCGTTTTCAATCGAAATTGTTTCCTCCAATGCGTATATTTTGCATAGTTGGTAATCGTAAAGCAACAACGTGCGCATGCGTGCTGATTTACTTTGAGTTTTTACGGGAAAAGAGTAACAGCTAGAAGGAGGAAAATAACTGTTTCTTATCATGGATACAGTGCAATTGTCGGGCATTTGTGTTTTCAATTGAAATTGTTTCCTCCAATGCGTATATTTTGCAAAGTTGTAAATCGTAAAGCAACAACGTGGGCATGCGTGCTGATTTACTTTGAGTTTTTACGGGAAAACAGTAACAGCTAGAAGGAGGAAAATAACCGTTTCTTATCATGGATACAGTGCAATTGTCGGGCATTTGTGTTTTCAATCGAAATTGTTTCCTCCAATGCGTATATTTTGCAAAGTTGGAAATCGCAAAGCAACAACGTGCTCATGCGTGCTGATTTACTTTGAGTTTTTACGGGAAAACAGTAACAGCTAGAAGGAGGAAAATAACCGTTTCTTATCATGGATACAGTGCAATTGTCGGGCATTTGTGTTTTCAATCGAAATTGTTTCCTCCAATGCGTATATTTTGCAAAGTTGGAAATCGCAAAGCAACATTGTGCTCATGCGTGCTGATTTACTTTGAGTTTTTACGGGAAAACAGTAACAGATAGAAGGAGGAAAATAACTGTTTCTTATCATGGATACAGTGCAATTGTCGGGCATTTGCGTTTTCAATCGAAATTGTTTCCTCCAATGCGTATATTTTGCAAAGTTAGAAATCGCAAAGCAACAACGTGCGCATGCGTGCTGATTTACTTTGAGTTTTTACGGGAAAACAGTAACAGCTAGAAGGAGGAAAATAACTGTTTCTTATCATGGATACAGTGCAATTGTCGGGCATTTGCGTTTTCAATCGAAATTGTTTCCTCCAATGCGTATATTTTGCATAGTTGGTAATCGTAAAGCAACAACGTGCGCATGCGTGCTGATTTACTTTGAGTTTTTACGGGAAAAGAGTAACAGCTAGAAGGAGGAAAATAACTGTTTCTTATCATGGATACAGTGCAATTGTCGGGCATTTGTGTTTTCAATCGAAATTGTTTCCTCCAATGCGTATGTTTTGCAAAGTTGGAAATCGCAAAGCAACAACGTGCTCATGCGTGCTGATTTACTTTGAGTTTTTACGGGAAAACAGTAACAGATAGAAGGAGGAAAATAACTGTTTCTTATCATGGATACAGTGCAATTGTCGGGCATTTGCGTTTTCAATCGAAATTGTTTCCTCCAATGCGTATATTTTGCAAAGTTGGTAATCGTAAAGCAACAACATGCGCATGCGTGCTGATTTACTTTGAGTTTTTACGGAAAGACAGCAGCAGATAGAAGGATGCAACTAACTGTTTCTTATCAAGAGTTTGTTGCAATTGCCGGGAATTTATGTTTAATAGCGAAATTATTTCGTTCAACGAATATTTTTTTGTAAAATAGGAAGTCACAATGTAACAATAGGTACCAATGTTTGCATACACACTGACATATGTCGAGTTTTTTCGGAAAGACTGCAGAAGGTAGGAGAAGGGAAATAACTGTTTCTTATTGAGAGTAAGTTGGAATTGTCGGGCATTTACTTCAATATTCAAAAATGTATCTAATTATGCTACAAAATTCGTCTTTTTCTGAATCTTCATCTGGAATATCGAACCCATGTCTGAATGTCGAACCCATGTCTGGACGAATATCCGTCTAGATTTTTTTCGGTGTAAATGTTTCCCTTTGATTGCCAATGTCAATCATAGCCTCTCTTTCACCCTTAGCCTCATTTTTGGAGGAAATGGAATGGACAGCCTGGACTGCAGGATCTCCAGAACGGGACTGCGATTGTTGGGGTTTATTTACAGATAAAATCAGCTGTTTTTAATTTCGTTGCCATGACAACGCCATTTCTCGCTCAGACTAGGTCACACAAAAGTGCGTTTTCCATGAAAATAGCATGAATAATAATCAAAAACTGCATTGCACCATGTTGTTAGGTGTTGAGAGATTTCATATACTGAAAATAAAAAACTTGCAAAAAATTTCAAATTTTAGCCTAGTCATCTACCTTAATTTGGGTGGCATATTCTAATCGCTTCCTGACGGGAAACATGTAGCATAGTACTATGGTTTCATTGGTGACCAAGCATTGTATGCATTAACGTGTCTAAAATATTGTCAAATGGAAATGGCCACCAATATGAAAATTGAAGTCTTTTGCATTGTCAATTTGGTCTGGTCACAAATCTTACATGGCATCAAATTGGCAGTGACTTTAGTTCAGATGGCTGGCTTTTCATCAATGAGTTGATTTACGTGGCTAATTCTTTGTATGCAATGAATTTGAACTATTCTTACTAAGATATGTTATAACTAAATGGGTTAGAAACATGGTTTAATGCTGAAGAGTCAAAATTTGGTTTGGCTAATCATTTCCAAAATTTCTCCATTTCTCCAGGGCCAAATCATTTTGGTAGGTAACAGTGCTAAACTATGAGAAAACCTTGTTGAAATGATCGCTTGAAAAACCCTTATTGGAACCAATAAATGCCTACATTTGGTTTGATTTGAGTTTGATCAGGGCACATTATACCACAAAAGTTCGATTTGACAGCTGATCATTTCAAAATTCTGGGTTTAAGAAAGGAAAAGAAGCGTCAAATTACTGTTTGTGGATTTTCTCTGTTTTGGCAAGGTTTCTTTTTCGTACCAGTGCATGTACACTCATGACTGCACAATTCATTTCAACGTTTGCATGGGCATCCTTTCCCAAGGCACAGTGTCTTGCAATCACATGTCACTAAGAGAGAAAGGGAGAGAGCAGTTTGATGTTCCCTCCTCCGAGCCGTCCCTGTTTCCAGTCATTGTTGAACCACGGGATCAAGGGAGGTGACACAATTCTGAAAGACCACTTCGAAAGAGCACCTAAAAATGCAACATACCGTTCTCAATCTGTGCAAAATGAATTAATCCAATGTTGTGCTGATTTTATTAGGAACAAACTCAATACTGAGGTAAAGGAAGCAAAATATTTTTCAGTTCTTGCAGATGAGGCAAGTGATTGTAGCAACAACGAACAAATGTCATTCATCATACGTTTTGTTGACAAAAATGATGAGATAAGGGAGGAGTTTTTGGAATTTTTTCATTGCCCAAAAGGTATTAAGGGTGAACAAATTTGCAATTTGGTTAAAGATACTGTTGGAAAACTTGTCTTAGACATGAGAGACTGTCGTGGGCAAGGTTATGATGGAGCTGGTAACATGGATGGAAAATACATTGGAGCTGCTTCTCTCATTAAACAAGATTTTCCTTCTGCAGTCTATGTACACAGTGCTACTCATCGGCTAAATTTATGTGTTGTAGCTGCATGCAAAATCCAAGTTATTAAGAATATGATGAGTACCATACAAAGGGCCAGCCAATTTCTCAAATTCACCAAAGAGCCAATACCCTGCCTTCTTTTGAGATAGTGTCTAAACTGACTAACCTCCCCGATTTATCTGACTATGATACTGATGACTGAACTCTAACATTACCTCACAGTATCACTTGGTTCAAGAAATTGCCTCTATGGAATTGTCTGAAAGGACCTGTCTTTTTTCACATAAGAAGCCATTCTCTTCATTTTGATGAAATTCATGCACTCCTCTCAAGCCTTGGTATAAACTTTCAAGGTATAGGACTTTCTGAAATAAAGGTTTCATCTGATTCTAAAAAAAAAAACAAATTTGAGCTTCCTGGTTATAAATTTCATTACACTCCTTCTCTCAGCTCAGCTGGTGGTGCTGGAATCTATGTTAGATCTAATATTGAAGCTATCAAAAGGGATGACCTTTCTGTCTGTGATGTTGATTTTGAAACTGTCTGGATTGAGATAAGAAATCCAAAGGCTAAAAAATGTGATTTGCTGCTGCGCATATAGACATCCAAGTTGTGATATCAGCAAGTTTAATGACCATTTTCATGAGATCATTGGAAATTTAGCAAAGGAAAATAGGTTGATGATGAATAACATGCACTTCAGTTAGTACATCCTTATATGAAGTAATTTATCATTTAAATCATTACGTCATTGCAGTTTGCATCTTTGTGCCTCGTAGTCACTTAGCCTCAGCCTTGTGCAGGCATGCGCAGAATGAAAAGGTTGGACTTTGCCTTTATCGCAAGTTTCCTGGCAGTCATTCAGTGTCATTCATGGGTCATGTCTGAATATCGAGCCCATATCTGGACGAATTTTCGTCTTGATTTGTTTGGTGATTATTTGGAAACAAATGAAAAGGCCTTCAGAATTGAAGCACACGTACGATAGGTTCTTGACTTGGCTTGATAATTTTGTACGATCCTTGTTCTCTACTCATGATCCTTATCCTGATGTCAGACTTGTGAAACGGTGAATGAAATTAACACCAAAGACTGATCTCGCAACTGACACTGAATGACAGTCAGGAAGCTTGCAATAATGGCTAAGTCCAACCTTTTGACTCTGCGCATGCTTGCGCAAGGCTGAGGCTAAGTGACTACGAGGCACAAAGATACAAACTGTAATGACGTAATGATTTAAATGATAAATTACTTCACGTAAGGATGTACTAACTGGAGTGCATGTTATTTATCATCAACCAGGAAAATAAGTTAATTGCTGTTATGGGTGACTTTAACATTGACCTGTTGAATTATGAAAATCGCACTGCTACAAATGAATTTGTCAACATGATGTTCTCCTATCACTTCCAGCCATCAATCCTGCACCCAACACGTATTACTGACACTTCCTCTACCATCATTGATAATATTTATATAAGTAATGCCACTGAGAGTAATATATGCAGTGGCAATATACTATCTTTAATCTTTGACCATCTTCCTCAGTTTGCTATCCTGTATGATTATGCCCCTGAGTACAAAACTTCATCCTTCTATGCCTATGATTATAAAAACTTTGATGAAGGCAAATTCCTTTCAGACTACAATGATATTGAAAGAGCCTTCCTAAATGACAATGACATTGATGTGAATCAAAAATTTGAAATTTTTTTGTTTATTCTGTTTAAGCTCCACAATCTTGTGGAAAAACATCTCCCTGAGAAGAAATTATCAAAAAGGCTCTGAAACTCAGCAGTAGACCATGGATTAATCTGCGCATTCAGAAAATGATTAAAATTAGAGATAATCTATTTCATCAGTTTAAATTAACAAATTCTGTGAATGACCTTCAGGCCTATAAGCAATTTCGAAACCGCATTGTGAATGAAATTAGAGAAAGCAAGGAAAACTATTATCGTCAATATTTTGATGAACGTAAAAGAAACATGAAAATGCTTTGGAAAGGAATCAAGAGCATAATTAGTATAAAACCAGGAAATGGTGAATCAATTCAATGTTTAGAGGATGAGGATGGCACAAAGGTTTAGGACCCAATCAAAATGGCAAATGAATTCAATAACTATTTCATGAATGTTGCTAGTGGTATTACAAAGAAAATCCCAAGAACTCCAAAATCTCCTCTTGATTATTTGTCCAATCCAAATTTAGATTCCTCCTTTATCTCCCCTTGCACATCAAATGAAATATCCTCTCTTTTACAGTCATTACAACTTGGTAAATCAAGTGGACCAAATAGTATTCCCATAAAGCTCCTAAAGATTCTTGATACACCCATCTCTAATGATCTTACTCTCCTCATCAATGAATCCTTTGTATCAGGGATATTCCCCAACAACCTAAAAATTGCCAAGGTGATACCAATCTTTAAGAAAGGGCTTGCCACACTAAAATCAAATTACAGACCAATCCCTCTCCTCTCTATCTTCAGCAAACTCCTTGACAAAATAATGCACCAGCATCTCTATAAAATCCTTGAAGTCTGTGAGGTCCTTTTTCCCATGCAATTTGACTTCCGCACTGGTCACTCAACGGACCATGCACTTATTAGTCTGACTGAAACTATTAAGTCATCTCCTGACAAGAGCAGGTTTGGTTGTGGAATTTTCGTTGATCTCCAAAAGGCATTCGATGCGGTCAATCATGACATACTCTTAAGCCAGTTTTCCACTAGGCGGAATTTTCCGCGCGCAGCCGAGCTATTGTAATTACATTGTTTATTTCTAACAATGGTCACTTCTGGTCGCTCCACTACACGCGTATTTGAAAGTCGGATTTAGAGAACTGCGTAGGAGACTCACATAAGGACTGGGACTAGCCCGGTCCTATCTGTTGTTGTTGCCATTTAAATCTTGTTTGTAGTCGTCCATCAATCCGTTCGTTGGTGTTTGGATAAAGTCATTTTAACGATGAAATAGATGGACTCTTATCTATGATGGACGACTAGACACGTCAAGTAAACATCGAGTGACTTCCTTAGAAGAAAGAAAAGCCATAACAAAGACGAAACTGGCATTGAACGGTGAGAAATGAAGACGAATCGTGATGGGGGCCATCTTGGATTTTCCGAAGCTGCTATTTTTGGACCCTGCTGAGATCTCCCACGAATCAAGATCATCACAGACCACAATACCGATCCTTCATCACCTCAACAAACGTGCCAAAACATAATTGCCCATTTCCTGCTTGTGAATACGAGACAGAGGACGTTACACATGACCTTGCAGCTGTTCTTCTCACAGTTCACTCTTGTGGAGCATGAAACAAATTTTGGTAATATGAGATGATTCAGATTACTTTGCTCACAAAGTCCAACTTTTCGAGCTTGAAGTAGGGCCAGCAGAAAAGGGTAGACTTTGGAAAACTTGAAAGTTTCCTCCGAGGAAGCAACTAACACAAGGGCATTTCATTGATTCCCAAAAAAATTTGTACACCTCTGGCAAAAATTCTCTTGGTTTTGAGAAAATCCATCAAATCTTAAAAATCATTTGCTCTGAAAAAATCTTGAAAAATGAGTGAAATTCCCACGAAATTCCCCTGGAACAAACATAACATTTTCATGAAAATCCGCAAGGTTACTGCGTTAACACGACTGCATCATGTTAATTATGGATATTGATTAGGAATAGAATGATGTCACTCATTGATTCCCCATTGATTTGATAACAATGTTTTGTTGTCATCAAAATCTGAGTCAGAGGCAATTAATCACTTGCAACCAAGCGATTTAATTCATGATATTGATTTCCTAATTCTGTGGCATGTTCTTTCCACAGGAACAGTAGCTCTTACATACCAATTATTTGTAATCCCCCTGACACAGAAATGTTAGCCTTCTTGTGGGTGACAGCCTCTTGGTACAGCCATGCACCCCTTGGTCATAAAACATGACCTGCAACCTGTATCATGCAACCTGCGTTATGCAGATTACACCAGCCGAGGGAAGGAGTGTAATGAAATTTATAACCAGGAGGCTCAAAATTTGTTTTTTTTTTTAGAATCAGATGAAACCTTTATTTCAGAAAGTCCTATACCTTGAAAGTTTATACCAAGGCTTGAGAGGAGTGCATGAAGTTCATCAAAATTAAGAGAATGGCTTCTTATGTGAAAAAAGACAGGTCCTTTCAGACAATTCCATAGAGGCAATTTCTTGAACCGAGTGATACTGTGAGGCAATATTAGAGTTCAGGTTCTCATCAGTATCACAGTCAGATAAATCGGGGAGGTTAGTCAGTTTAGACACTATCTCGAAAGAAGGCAGGGTATTGGCGATACATCAATTTGCTTTGTGTGCACAGATTAAGGGTAGATAGATTTGATATTCTTCTCAAGGTAAAATTGCCTCTTTGGTGAATTTGAGAAAAATTGGCTCGCCCTTTGTATGGTACTCATCATATTCTTAATAACTTGAATTTTGCATGCAGCTACAACACATAATATTAGCCGAATAGCAGCACTGTGTACATAGATTGCAGAAGGAAAATCTTGTTTAATGAGAAAAGCAGCTCCAATGTATTTTCCATCCATGTTACCAGCTCCATCATAACCTTGCCCATGACAGTCTCTCATGTCTAAGACAAGTTTTCCAACAGTATCTTCAACCAAATTGCAAATATGATCACCCTTAATACCTTTTGGGCAATGAAAAAATTCCGAAAACTCCTCCCTTATCTCATCATTTTCGTCAACAGAACGTATGATGAATGACATTTGTTCCTCGTTGCTACAATCACTTGCCTCATGTGCAAGAACTGAAAAATATTTTGCTTTCTTTATCTCAGTATTGAGTTTGTCCCTGATAAAATCAGCACAACATTGGATTAATTCATTTTGCACAGATTTAGAACGGTATGTTGCATTTTTAGGTGCTCTTTCAAAGTGGTCTTTCAGAATTGTGTCACCTCCCTTGATCCCATGGTTCAACAATGACTGGAAACAGGGACGGCTCGGAGGAGGGAACATCAAACTGCTCTCTCCCTTTCTCTCCTAAGGCCCATTTCCACTTCATTCGGATTCGGAGTTCGGATTCGTTTTCCGAAAGAACTTCGAGCTCCGATTTTGATTCACACTTGCTTTTGTCCGAAAAAATTTGTACGAAAGGCCATTGTTGAACTATCCAATCATATCTCATCATGCAATGAACAATGAAGCTAACATTTGGCGCGCAATTTATGATTTGCCGCGATTTATGTAAACATGGCTGCCAGTTTGAATAGGAGAAGGTTACTAATTTTGATGTTGTTGAGAATCAGAGAGCGACAAAAGAAAAACAGATATCGCAAGAGATTTTGGATACGTCCGATTCTTCAAAGAAGGAAAGAGCAGGGATAATATTTCAACCTTGTTCGAGAAATGCAGCTTGGAGATCATGAAAGTTTTTTTAAATACTTCCGGATGTCACCAACTTTATTTGAGAACTTGCTTGCCGTTGCTGCGCCCTTGATTTTGAAATCAGATGAAAAGAGAGAGCCAGTCAGCCCCGCAGAAAGACTTTCAGTGATACTGAGATACTCGTCCACTGGAGACTCTCACCAAACAATTGCGTTCAGCTATAGGTTAGGCCATTCCACGGTCAACAAAATAATTGCTGAGACATGCCAAGCAATATGGACTGCCCTCTCCCCTGTTTATGTGAAGGGCCCAAGTACTGTGGCCGAATGGCAAGATATTGCCCAAGAATTCTGGGAGAAATGGAATTTTCCATTGTGCATAGGGGCCCTTGATGGGAAACATGTTCGATGTCAGTGCCCTGCTAACACGGGTTCCCTATATTTCAATTTTCATGGCTGGTTTAGCATCGTTCTAATGGCCCTTTGTAGTGCTAGGTACTCCTATTTACTTGTGGACATCGGAGCCATTGGTAGTGCAAGTGATGGGGGTACATTTGCCGCATCAGGAATGAAAGATGCACTTTATAATGGATCCCTAAGCCTCCCTGAAGACACATATCTGCCAAATACAGATAAGAAATGCCCTTATGTGATCACAGCTGATGATGCCTTTCCTCTTGGGTGTCATGTCATGAAACCATTTGGAGGGAAATATTTAGAGCACCAAAAACACATCTTTAACTACAGATTATCTAGGGCTAGGCGTGTCAGTGAGAATACCTTCGGTATATCCACAGCAAGATGGCGTATTTTTAAAAGACCAATAAATGCAATCCCTGAGCGCTGTGTCAATATTACAAAGGCTGTTGTCGCATTGCATAACTTTCTGATGCTCAACGAAACATCTCTACCAAGGCATGAAAGACGGTATTGTCCACCAGGTTTTATCGATGCAGAGGATAAGGATGCTAATGTCATGCCAGGTGGCTGGAGATCTGAGGTTGAAAGAGATACGGGACACCAGCCTGTTCCAATTGGAAAAGGTGGTAATGCTGCAAAGAAGTCAGCCAGAGAAGTCAGAGAATTGTACAAAGACTTCTTCAATTCACCTATGGGGGCAGTACCATGGCAGAATGAATACGTTAACAAATAGCTTTTGACAGTTTCATTCATATAATGTCTCAACAATGTGAACTTGATTTTCAAAGCACTGCATTAAAAATAAGTTGTAATATAAACAGGGTGTCTCATAAAAATCTTTCCAGTTTAAACTTAAATATCTCTTAACCTGCTCATCCTAGCAAAACAAATAAACGATTTCCTAAATTTTGGTTAGTTTGATAAAATTGAGCAATGGGAAAAAAGCTGGGGGTCATCAAATATGAATCAACTCTTCAGCATATATATGGAGTGTTTTACAGTATCAACATGCAGATTGAAGCAGTTGCAAATTCTTGCTACAATATCCCTCTGTCCTGCTTACAGAATGCTATTGAGATGAATTAAGAAATATTGGTAAATCATCATATGGTGGTCTGGTCAAGTGTAAATGTTGATTTTGTAAAACATTACTTACAAATGCAGAAAGTTTGGCTCATATTTGATTGCCTCAACCCCCCCCCTCTTTTCATTTCTTTTGTCCAATTATATCAACCTTGCACTCATTTAGTAACTGCATCAATACCCTGTCAGAAGATATTTTGTTAGTTTTGATGGCAAATGCAGGTAGATATATGTTTGAGTTTGAAACAGGACAGATTTTTATGAGGCAACCTGCAGACAAAATACCAAATGTTTATGATCATTCACGTAAGGCTGCTATCATTAATTTATTGCCTTGCCTGCAGTTATCCAGAAGTCACAGTTAAAGAATTTTCAATCTCTCTACCTCTTCTCCATAACAAAACTGTTTATTATTACAAGAAACAACGAACCTCAGGTCTTAGACTTAGATTTTTCAAAGGAACACTGTGAATTGAACTGGCAAAAAACTTTTATGAAGCTTCTGACAAACCATTCAAGAAACTTTAAAAAATCAAATTTTAGAACCTCAAGAAATCTTTATTGGTTGGTCAAATACTGATCTTTGCAAAACTTCAAAAAATGTATCATGTAAACACCGTCACTCCATTCGGTAATTTGCCATACTTCCAAAGACAGCATGTTTGATATCTGGATTTTTTTATTTCACACAGGTTTTACAGTTAATTTTCATTTACTCCAAACTCTGCTTGGAATAATAACTGTTGTATCTGGCATTTAATGAAAGATCTTGTTTTTGGATCCAACCTTTTTAGCTGGGGAACAAGACTTTTCATGAAAAGACTGTCTTCATCAGTTTCTTCTTTTGAATTCTTTAGTTCTGTTAAAATTGCCATGTCAATTTCATTGTTAGCAGCAGCAGCTTCTTTTCCCTTCCTTTTTCCGGAGAAATCAGGCTTTATTGGCTCTACTGATGAAGTGGGTTGAGGCTTTTCTGTTACTCTTTGACTGCTGATGCTGTTGCTGCTACTCCTTTTTGAGCCAAGACTTGGACTAAAGGGCACTTCATCAACCAGTTGATTTTCTGCTAAAAAGTCTTCTGCATCCCTCTCAAGATCTGGGTATCCCTGGCTCTGAAAATCCAAGGCTGACGGGTCAGTCACACTTTCTACTTCATCTTCCTGTCCATACTCCTGTTCATCAATATTCCCTTCTTGTTGACCTCTTCTCGGCGTATCACCAACAATTTGAAAATTAGAAGTGGTTGGCACATCAAGATTGAAGAAATTCTTCGTAAATTCCGTGGCTTTCATCCAAGGCCATCTGTTTTTCTTCGTGCCACCTGCATCGCCAGACTTTGGAGTTTCACTCTTCAACTTCTTTCTGTACGTATCACTCAAGTCGCGCCATTTTATTTTCACAAAATTGGGTTTTCCAGCCAGTCCAATTGACTCTGCAATTCGCTGCCATGCAGCCTCTTGCACATTTTTGTTCTTGTACGATGCCTTACTTCTGTTCCACACAACTTCATTTTCATGAACACTGTCAATTAACACCCCAACCAAATCATTGTTCCAGTCAATTTTAGACATGGAGTCACTTCTGGTCGCCATTTTGTTACAACAAGAGTGTCAAACGAAAGCAACAACAGATTGCTCACATGTTCTTTGTTGCTAGGTGACGAAAAGCGTGAAGGCTGGGATGGGATTTTGATTGGTCAATTCAATCCGGTACCTTTTGGTTCGTAGTCCGAATCCGAAAAAAAATAAAAACTTCCGAACTGGTCAAATTCGGATGGCCAGAGTTTGGATAGGATGTCCGAACGTTCGGACCGAATGGCGAACAATAGATTTGGAGGCAAAATCCGAAGTCCGAATGAAGTGGAAATGGGCCTTAAGGGTGAAATCACTTGTTATTCAGTAGATGTAACTGAAAAGAACAACACCTTGTTTGAACTTTGGAGGGAGAGTTGCAGTAATCATAAAAAAAGCTGATTGATGCTGATTGATATCCATGGGTATAGTGATGATGAGTGCATCAAAGAAATGTACTATGAGATTCATCGATACTTTAACATGGGTGCCAATGAATTCTTGAGGAGCTACCGCAGAGAAAAGACATGGCAAGAAAGTCAGGCCCATTGAATCAAGATTCATTCTCATTGAGGCCATGGTGCAAAAGTGGAAAGTGTTTCAGCACTAATTCTATGTTATTGATCAAAACTACTAAACCAGGGCCAATTTTTACTGCCCTGCTTGCCAAATCTAGATGATTAAACTTCTTATGGTTGTGAATAGGATCTTGGTCTCCAATACCCCTTAAGAAATACAAAGACCCATTGAAAATTTCTTGTCTTGTTGTGAAAATGAACCCCAATTCTGGCAGAATTGGGGAAAACCTTTAACCTGCCTCAATGTTACCCCCGAAATATTTACTATGCATAATAATCATGATTGTCATAATTAATTGTACATAACTTAGGCCTTGTGTCGTGTAGCGCTCTCGCTTATCTCTAAGATGTTGGTAAGCTCACAAAGTTTTCCTCTCTGTTATATTTCCATTTTACGTCAGATAACACTGGTGACAGTAGCTTTCGAACCCTGCCACCATGACTGCATTAATATGGTCTTTAGCAAATTAGAAAAGTTCACTGGGAATGGCACTGTCAGTCTGAATCGATGGCTCAAAAATTTTGAACGTTGCTGTGTTATCACCGACAAAAAGGATGACCTCGTTCAAGGTCAGATTTTGATGCTTTGCGTTGATGGCCACGCAAAAGCTTGTCTCAATCAATTTGAAGACGCAAAGAAAGAACCCCAGAAATATAGCACTCTTAAGAAGCAACTACGAGAAGTTTTCGATTCTCCTTCCGACGGCGAAGCTAAAATGTCTGAATTTGAGGAACGTATTCAAAACGTGAACGAAAGTAAAGAGGAATTCATGACCAGCCTCCTACAGACATTTTGTGCTGCCAACCCCTCTGCAAAGGATGGCGAAATCGATTGCGCAGTTAAAAGGAAATTTGTGCAAGGAATACCTGCCTCTTTACGACAAAATCTCTTCATTTTCTGCCAAAACCCCTATGATGACAAAGTCACTCCACAAGATCTCCTCAAAGCCAGCCGAGATGCCATTGTTCACCTCTCTACTCCGACCTCCACAAGTGATGAATCTCCTCCCCCCAAAGTCCTTGCTGCCAGCCCAGTTTGCCCCCCAGCCACTCCAGCACCCCTTGCAGATCCTACCCTTGACGCCATCATGATGTTGTCTTCAAAGTTCGACGAGCAAGCAAAAGTTACAAACATCAAATTGGAAGCACAGCAAGATCAAATAAATGCCTTGAAAAGCCAACTTCCGCATACTCCGCCAGCCCAGCAACAATACCACCAGCCAATTAGACAACAGCACCCACGTTTCAAGCCGAATACCCGTTGGCAGTTCCCACGCTCCGCTGCCCAGTTCCAGTCTGGTGGTTTTCAACAACAAAAAGCCCTTGATGCAAATATTCGATTTCATTTTTGCCATGGCCTGAATCATTTTAAACGAGATTGCCTCGCTTTCAAACAGCAAAGCAACCAAACCAGCAGTCAGAAAACTTCTGGGGCTCGCGGTAGAGGGTCATACCGACCGAGCCAATCCTCCTCATTCGAAGCCAAGGAAAATTCGGAAAATCAGCAGCCAGCACCCCTTCTCTGGCTTACTGGAAAATTGAATGGACAACCCATCGACATGCTCCTGGACTCTGGAGCCACAATCTGCTGCCTTGCCAAGTGTTGTTTTACTTCAAGTCAAAATCTCCGAACCCTCTCAGTTAAGCCATATTGTGGCCCTGGAATTATGGGTGCAAATGGGACATTACTCAAACCCTATGGACTTGTTAACCTGCCAATAAGTGTTGGTAACCCAACAATTTCTTATACAGTTGAATTTATCATTATAGAAGATCTGCCTTACTCGTCCATTCTTGGTCTGAGTTTTCTCAACCTTCTTCAGAAATGGGGTATTGATAACACCAACCAAACACTTTTTCTCAATCAGTCGCTTGTCAAGGTGTCCCATGATCCTCCCCATCAAGATACTCTCTCACTGACAACAAATCAGAAATTTTTGATCCCCCCTGGACAATCCGTAAAAATTTCTGCGATCGCTAATGGGCCTGCTTTAAATTCTCTTCGTCCCGTGACTCATCTCCCATCTCTTATTGACGGACATAAGCCATTAGAACAACGTCTTAAGATAAACATTCTTCCAACCATTCAAGTTCTCTCGCATCAGCACGCCTCCGCAGAGGTTCTCGTCATCAATAATTCGCCCGTATCCAAAACAATTGGGAAAGGAACTAAGATAGCAAATGGAACTTGTGCCTTTGAGGAAATTACTTCTAAAGACAACATAAATTTAATTTCCCCATCATCTGCACAACCTCCCCAGGACTGTGTAGCTGCACTTACATCAAAAATGCAAAATCTTTCACCTCCACAGTTCAAGCAAGCCACGCAGCTACTGACAGAATTTCGTGATGTCTTTTCTCTATCAAATTCCAAGATTGGTAGAGCAAATGTACCCCCGTTTGATGTGCAACTGGAACATTCCAGGCCTATTTCAACCCCCTTACGCCGGGTACCCCTCCGCCAGCAGTCTATTGTTAAAGAGCTCCTGAACCATTATCAAGACCTGGGTCTCATTGAACTCATAGATTCATCCTATCGTGCCGCCACCGTTTTAGTGGAAAAGAAAAATGTAGCACACAGTGCTCATATTACCGATCGTTACCGCCTCGTTGTCGACTATCGTTTCATTAACAATGCCCTTACTGATTCAGGATGGCCTGCACCTTCCCTTCAGCAGCGCATCGATTCTGCTCCTGGGTACACATTCATCACCTCAATTGACTTTAACAGCGGTTATCATCAAATTCCGTGTAGTGCTCAATGCAAACCACTACTTGCCTTTTCACCTGGCTACGGTTTTGGCCAATGGACATGGACCGTCATGCCTCAGGGCATCAAACCGACCTCAAACCACTTTCAAAAGACCATGGAGCAATCATTTTCCGATCTTTCCGACTGCATTTTACCGCCATTCTTTGATGATGTGGTAATAAAAGGAACCACTTTTGAAGACCACCTACATAATGTCCGCCAAGTTTTTACCAGAATACGGGACGTTGGTCTTACTCTCAATGCCTTAAAGTGTTCTTTCTTTCAAACAACATTGCCGTATCTTGGACACGTTATCGACCACGGTCAGATTCGTTTAGACCCTACACGCGTTCAATCAATTGTTGACCTTCCAGCTCCCACAACTCCTCGTAAACTGAAAGAATTTTTAGGCATGGCTCAATTCTGTGACCGCTTTCTTCCACAATACTCAGAGATTGCATCTCCACTTCATCAGCTCACTGAGAAAGAAGTACCATTCAACTGGATACCAGAGTGTGAAAAAGCGTTTAACACAATCAAGCAACTTCTTATGGATGCCCCACTTGTTCGTGCCCCTGATAGTAGAGACTTTTTCATCTTGGAAACAGACACATCTGACAAAGGCGAAGGTGCTTGCCTCAAAGCCCACAGTTACGCTGATGGAAAGGAATACATTGTCGCTTATGCAAGTCGCAAATTCAACACCACGGAGACCAAATGGACCATAGTTGAAAAAGAGGCACACACAATTGTCTTTACCACTCAGAAGTTTTGCCATTATCTTTTTGGAAAATCGTTCTTGTTGCGAACGGACAACCGTGTAAACACTTACATACAATCAAAACGTTCAACAAAAAGCAGAAAACTTCTTAACTGGGCCCTTGAACTATCAGAATTTGATTGTGAGATCGAAAATGCAATTAGTGATTGCCTTAGTCGTGTGCATTCAGTCAATCCTATCATCATGGATCTGCAACCAGAATTCAGCAGTGAAGAACTCATTTAACATCAATCAAAAGACCGATCAATCTGTGAAGGTAAAGAGTATCTGTTATCTAAGCAAAATTTTGATATCAATCGACTTGGTCCTCTCAAAGGATACTGTAACCATCTGACAATATCTACCAAGGGCATCTTGAAATGGAAATCCTTTCCAGTGATTCCAGAACAATTACGTTCAACGGTCCTTAGAATCTGCCACGATCATGCCTCATCCAGTCATTTTGGAATAGATCGCACCTGGTTACATCTCTCAAATGCCTATTTTTGGCCAAATGCACGCAATGACGTCACCAATTGGGTCAAAAGTTGCCTTACCTGCTCCTCATTCAATTCTCCTCCACAAGGATACAACAAAGCACCCTTACAACCAATTGAATCATCTGAGCGCTTCCAAATTGTCTGCTACGACCTTGCTGGCCCTTTTATGCCCGCATCTGACAGTGGGAACAGTTACGCATTGATCCTGGTTGACCATTTTACGAAATGGCTAGAAGTTATTCCATTAAAGGACACACATGCCCCTACCATTGCACTTGCGATCCATGATCAATGGATTTGCCGATACGGATTGATGCAACGCCTTCATAGTGATGGTGCAACAAATGTGAATGGCTGCATAATGCATGAAGTTTGTAACCTACTTGGCATCGGCACATCCAAATCGTCGCACCTTCATCCTCAAGGAGACGACTTATCTGAAGCGATGGTAAAACAAGTTAAAGAATGTATCCAGAAACAAGTTGACACACATGACCGTAATTGGGATCAACATTTGCAAGCATCTGCGTACGCCATCCGCACGAGTGTGAGTACAAGTACTAATGTCACTCCAGCTGAATTAGTTTTTGGTACCAAAATATCTACACCAGTACATATTACAACAGACACCACCTAATAATCCAATCAATATTTATTTTATGCTAACTCTTTCTTTATTTACACCAACTTATATCATTATTCCACCCTTACCCACAGCAACAGAAGGGGTTTCTCCAACCGCAAAATGTTCAAGAATCATAATAACCCACACAAATTGCCATGCGGGCAGAAAATCCACGGAAGGACAACATGACAAAACCCACGTTGATGACAGTTTCGAATTAATGGACCATAAGGATTCATCGCCCTCAGAAAAGGAACCAACGAACTTGGAAAAGAAAAGCAACCAAAAAAGCTCACCCTTACGAAATCTAGGAACAAGAAATCTCCTAGGAGGGGAACATCCCCAGCAGTGGTTGACCAGAAATCAAAGAGACCAATAACATCGATAACAGAGGAGATAACCTCATATCAAATACCCAGAGAGATATCCTCTCCTGAAGAAACGGCCAACAATGTTCCGGACCACCTGTGTGAAGATCTCAGAAGCCATCTTCAGTCAAAACTTTGTTATGAGTCATGGGTGGCAGTATTTGAGGGATTCGCACGGGATGGTCCTTTCCCATCCATCACACACCTCCAATTTGACCAGAGCGACCCAAGTGCTGGTCTCACTATGAAGCATAACAGTAAATCGGAGGAGAAAAACAAAGAACTTCAAAAAGACATTTGCATGATCCATGCCAACAATTATAAGGATCTCGCAGAGATAGAACACAAAAAACTAGATTCACTACTAAAAACAGCAAATGACCTCTTCAACCCAGTTGAAGTGGAAAAAACCCTTAAAAGGGCAAAAATAAAGTCCTACAATAAGGCAAGACAAATCAGAAGAAATGAAGATAAAAACAAAAGATGCAACAACAACCAGGAGGGGAACAAAAGAAGGAGGAGCCCCTCACGGGAACGAGAGCGTGGGGCAAGGCAGCGTAGATGAGGAACATAAAACAAAAACGAAAGAACTCAAAAAACAGAGACACCTTATAATATTTCTTATCACTGGCTTTTACATTGTATTTTCATTTATCATTTCTGAGCATGTATTGTTTATTTTACCTAGGTACCGCCATCTGGCCTTACAGCATCTCTTGGAAGCTGGCAGAGAGCCAATCAATGTAAAAGCCAATGGTACATATCTCTTTTGATGGGGATGAGAGAAATTGGTGCTGGAGTAAGCTTGGTGCATTGTGATGTGGTATGCAGCACGAGGAGGGGGTCACGAAAAAAGTAATTTTGTTGCAAGACGTTTCGTGAAAGTCTAGCATGATTACTGCAAAGTGTGGAAACCAGAAATTGTGTTGAAACACCTCTTTTCAATTCATTGAAACGTTAAGCTAGGGCTACGTAAAATCCAACCCATACTTCTCCTTATTTTGCTCTGTGAGGCTCAGTTACCCAATTCGTCAATTAGAGAATCTCCTTCATATTTGACTAGACAGCCATGTGTTGACCCTGAGAGAGAAGTGCTAAAGGTAGTAGAGTATAGAGGCTTTGAATTGATGCGATATTGAACATGAGTTATTACAAGGAAACAAACCCACACAGATACCTCAATTTTAATAGTGCGCATCCATCACACATAAAGGAAAGCATGCAATTTAATCTGGCCATAAGAATAATCGTTTTCATCTCTGATCCACAACTAGTACAACATCGCTTAAAAGAACTCAAAGATTGGCTTTTAGATTGCAATTACCCATTCAAAAAAAATTCAATTGGCTGTCCACCATGCTAAAATACAAGGACCTGCACCAGAAAAATGTAAAAAAGGTATACATCCTCTAGTAGCAACTTATTATCCATGCTTAAAATTTAAGAATATGATGAAAACAATATGATCGCTGCTTAATAATTTTACTGACAATGAAACAAAACAAAAATTTGAAAACTCAAAACTGTCCTTCCGCTCAAGCAACCTCCAAACACTAAATCGCTACTGACAAACTCAGCTCACAACCCAAGACTTCAAACAAAGCAACGCCTGGAATCCACTTGTGTAACTGCAAACTTTGCAAATCATACGTACAACCTGTTGATTCGTTTACAACAGCAAATACCATGATTTGTAATATTAGATCACAATTTACTTGCCATTTAAAGAACATCGTTTATTTTTTATCATGTCATTTATACTAAGGAAGGTCCAACTACGTTGGACAAACAACAGATTCGAATTCGAATTCAAACGTATTCGAATGAACAATCCCATATCTGAATCAAGAACACGGATTTTGTCATGTATCTTCCCCCGTCACATCTTTGAGTGTGGAAATCGAAAAAGAAACCTGAAAGAACCTGAAAGAATCTTTAAAGTGTACACTTTTATGGCATTAAAAAAAGACCACGCCTGTTGACCATTTATAAAGGCCAACTATTCAGATCACGCACATGCCCTGTTAAATTGACCTCATGTATCTCAATCATGTATCAGTTTACTTAGTTGGTGCAGCTTATTAAATTTACAGAGAAGGAGCACTATGGTTTGGTTGAAAATGGGGTTCCATTGCTGTCTTTTATAGGGAATAGGTTCAATGTCTTTTTATAATGGTGGAGGAGTTTTTCATTTGTTTGATTGTTGGAAGGAGTTCTTTTTGGATGCGAAGGATGATGCTACGTCAGTTTTTGCCATTTGTCATGATTTGCCAGTTGTATCATGTTCATTTGGTTGTCGTCCATTGGGTTTGATTAATAAGTTTGTTACAGGTCCTCTCTGGAGAGTGATGAAACAGCAACATCACATTTTGGACATGAATATGGACAATTTATGGTAAACGAAAGACTCTTAATTGGGTGTGTTTCATATTTAGCATGTTCATCTGGCCAGGACAATGATTAGCACCAAGGGATAAAAATGCGAACAAATGTGTTAGCTTTAACATGTTATCTGTTACTCCTAACAAACACAATCTAGTAAGCCCTCCTGTAAAATGTGATTTCATCATCTTTCAAAATGATAGGACCAAGACAAGCTAATTAATCTGCGTAGAAAGATGGGTGTAAAATTCTATCACCTATTTCTTCAAATTGAATGGCTAGAAAGAAACTAGAGCTATTGATGCACAATTCTGCTATTGGACGTTTCAGAAATTTTCAGTATCTTTAGAATTGCAGTAGATTTAAACTCATTTGAGGATGTCAAACCAGAAGAGTGACAGACTTTTGCCTGATACCATATTACCGTATTTTCAAAGGTTGTTGAAACATTTTCAGCTGTAGGCTAAGGATGCTACTTCTTTTTTAACTGAGTGTAGAGATTTGTTTGTTGGTCAATTCATTCAAGATGATGGCATTTTGAGAGCATTGTTGCAAGGAGGTTCTGATGGTGTTCAGTTTTGGGATGATTTGACAAAGCAGTGTTTAGAGTTAATTTTGGGGGGATTTTGTGTTGCAGCAAAACAGTTATTGTTTCATCATTTGGAAGGTAGAGCATTAGATGGTAAAGAAATTGACACCAATGACAGAATGGAGACAAGCAGTGTGTCAGTAACCAATGCACAACTAGAAAGGGATTTTGGAATGCTTGACAATTTAATGAGAAGTCACCCAAGATCAACAACCATAGCATTAGGAGGATTAATCATGTGAACAAACAACAAAGTTTCCAGTTGGAGGGATAATTTAGATGAAGAGAGGAGGTGGTTGATGATTAATATTACACTGGAGTCACAATAAGATCAAAGAAAGAAATACTTGCAAAGATTACAAGAAATGAAGGCAAGGAGAAGAGCAAAGATGGCTGAAGTAAAAGAGACAAAAGAAAAGAAGGGGATGAAAAGGAAATGTTAACAAAAGATTTAGATCATATAGGCTATAGGTTTTGGAATAGCATTGGAGAAATGGATGAAAAGTTAAGGAAATGTCATTCGCAAAGAGGAAAATTATCAAAATTAAAGATTCAGTTAAAACTTAGGGAAAATGTTATTGGTTACAAGGAGGAAAATAGGCATTTATGTTATATGTCTAAGCAAGGGAACCAATCAAGTTCACATCTGTTTTTGTCAAATTTAAAAGAAATAATAAAGATATCAGGCAGAGATGCAAGCAGTATTGAGGAGGAAGAAGCAACATCATTTTCAATAGTCATTATCAACAGGGAAGAGTTTAGGAAAGCAACATTAAATCTTAAAGTGAATATGATGCAACAATTTTTATTGTCTTATCTTATGCATTAAACTTCGCTGATCACAATGGGGAATTTAAGTTTTTAATTTGGAACCTTATTTCTTCAATAAATGGGGTTGAACAGCCCCCATTCTGCTTTGAAAAGTGGTGGTAGTTCTGCACGGTCTGACTGTTGAGTTGAACTAAAAATGATTACAGTCATCAATGCACCTATCGGAAAGAAGTACACATTTCTTGTGGTATTCCAAAGTATTTCCTATTTCCCAGATGATGTCGTTCAGAGGTTTTGTGTAGAGGTTTTCAGACGTGTTATTCAGATAACGATGAGTATCATGGAACCCCTATCTCCTATCTGCAAATTGAGAGTTGATCAGGGACACAGCTTGTTTTAACCCCAATCGATTTCAAGCGCTCCCTAAAACTGGAATACCAGTTAAGGGTCTAGAAAAGGTTGGATCACTTGTTGGTGTATCTGCATTTTTTTTAATGCTGAGCTTGCTTCATTCATCTCAGTATAGAAGCACCTAAGTAAAACGCTCCCAGATGATTTTGATAATATTCAGATCGTGGAAAGTATTTTGGAAGAAGATGACGAAGAGAGAATTTGCGACTTTGAAACCAGCAGACGGAGTGGAGAAGGGTATTCTTGAAAATCGAGTTGCCAAGAAAAGAACCTGCAAGCAGTGCTTGTTTTGCTGTTACAGAATGATGTGCAGATATTCGTTAGATGCATCATTATTCTCCAACCTTCTTTTAGCCTATGAATACCTTCTCACACTTTCATTCACCCAAATTGCTGTGAGATTGTTTTCAGAAAGCCATAGCAAGTAAAAACATGCTTACGGTCAACTCTGGGAAATCAGAAACTCCAGGCTTTCATGTTGATAGGTTGTGAAAGGGATCTCTCAGAATCTGTTTCTCCAGAAGAGGGTTTGTTGTCAGATGACTTTCTGACTAGAAGTCTACAGTCATTGAGTACATGTTCAATGCCTGATGCCTGACTTAATTCGTCTTGTCATATTGATGTCCGGGAAACTTGTACTTTGTAAATTGTTTTTGTAGGCGTAGCATAAAAGCAAGGACAGCTTAGCCATAGGCTAGTAGAGACTAAATCCCCATTCTAGAAATATACAAAAGTTACAAAAATGTAAAAATCACTGTTGGGTTGGAATGTAGTCATACATTTCGTTGATTTTCTTAAGCCTACAAATTTTAAACAAAAAGAACCTCGCTTCCTAGGCTGCAGAAATTGCTTCATTTGTAAAATCTTGGAATACAGTGTCTCAAAAATTGCAAAAACCTCAAAATCTCAAAAATTTTTTGGCCACGCACTTTTTTACGTAGGGAAACGCCCATTTTTCACTTATGATAAGACCACACCCATTGCCCTGTTGCAGCCGATCCTTTGAAGTTTCTTCAACAATATTATATAAAAGACAACGACTTTGAAGTAACTGTCACACCTAATTTAAACTTGATAAAAGAAACTCCCAAATAAAATAACTGGAAAATAAGAATCAGAGACCTAACAGAAACATATTATGAAAAATCAGGTTAAAATCTCTGACGGGTTTCACTGTACAGAAAACAAACATACCTTTGCTTAGCCTATTTGACATTAAGTTTTAAAGGGAGTACAAATAGCCGCATGCTTTGCATGATGCCATCGACTTGTTCTGCACAGCTTCCACAATAATTGACTGTTCAAAAGGCATAAGAACAAAAACAAACGATGGCAAAGGCTGCTGGTTTTCGTACTCGCTTTAAGTGTCTAAGTACGCACACTCTCTACGACGAGTCATCCCTTGATTTTGAAACTATATACGTATGAAAACATAAAGGCTGTATAATACAGGCTTATTTCTGCATGCGGGTGATTAATGTTTCCAACTAAATACACTGTCATAACTTTGAAATGTTTCGAAGGAATCTGAGATTCATAAAATAATCTGAAAACAGCAGCTCTTATTTCCTCGAAAACCTCTCATGGCGACGTCGGTTTATTGATTTAAAACGATTGACAACGCTGTCTTTAAAAGAAGGCTGCTCCGCAAGCAACCTCAACAATCGATGTTCAACTTGAAGAATAACTAGGTTTTCCTTTCCTGTTTGGAGCATCCTCGATCTGGCAGCGGAAACCACATGCTTCATGCGGCTAAAAACCCTTTCACAATGAACACTTGTAAGTGGTGTTGTTATGGCAAGCTCTAACAGCTTCACAACTTGTGGAAGAGCTTCAGAGAGGTCAGCACTCTTGATAACGAAAAGAAGACCTTGAATCGTTGGCATGCCTTCCTTTACCATTTCAATCTCGAGATTGCCGCCTTCCTCTACCTCGAAATGATCTTGCTCCTCCACGTTATCTGTGTCACCACCACCTTTGCCAGCTTCAACACCAACATCCACCTGCGTTTGCGCACGTTTTCGTTGTTTGGCTTTCTTCTTTGCTGTTGTGTTGAGCAACGGTGAAATCTCGTGGTTATTGTACAACACATTCAGATTATATTCAGTGGCTGTCGTATCATCCACGGCAAATGGATAAATCTTCCGAAGCTCCTTGATCAGCGCCCTTTGCTCCCACACAGTAGCTGCCTTTCTCTCAGAAAACTTGCTTGGATGTACCAAATTCATCCACTGGAATTTCAAGAGGTTTGAAAATCGCCAATCGAGTTGCTAGGTAAACTTTGAAACAATTTCTTCACCGAGTTTTGCCAGTGAATGCCTCCAGCTCTCCTGTGATCCATCACTGCCTTGCTCCATTGCTCTCCATCCTCCTCTTTTATGAACAGTTGGAAAGTCAGGATCAGCTAGTAAGGTATCCTCCCAAATTACATTGAAATCAAAGTTGGCCAAGACTCCTTTGAAATCATTTATCATAGAGGTCAGCTGTATGGCATCCAGGGTCGTTTTCTGCATTATGACTATTATGGGAGTGCAGTGCTTGAATATCTTCCTGTACGTTTTAAGCAAAGAAATAAGCTCGACTTGCTGCATCTGTGTCCCTATTCCACGCGCTTTGCTCTGAGTCTCAGCCTTCTCGTTGGAGTCATTTGCATACTCGTATGATGCAGCTCCGATTTCCTCATAGAACTAATCTATAACGCTGATTGTTGTGTCATGCGATAGTCAGCGACTGTCTCCAGGTTTTGGAAGGTTGTGCCCAAGATGCCTTGTACGTTTCGGACTGCTGCGAAAGAAATTGATGAGTGCGTCGGCCGTTGCGAAAAATTTGGCTACTTTTGGAATCCTTGTTGCTGACTAAGAAGCACTCAACGACATTCTGTGAGCGACACAGTGATTGTAGTAGGCTACAGGGAATTTTCTTTGCATCTGCGCCTGAACACCATTAAGTTCACCGCTCATCGTCGCAGCTCCATCGTAAGATTGGCCGATAACCTTCTCACTGTAGTGTCTGGAACGCCTTTGTACTTTGCGAGGGTATCTAGAAGGGTCATTGTGAAACCATCCGCAGATTGATCGTCACTCACGTTGATCAGTCCCAATAAATGTTCCTCCACTTCCCCATTGTGAATAAGCCTGACAGAAATTGCTGACTGCTCAACATTGCTGATATCACTAGTGTCATCCATCATGGTTGCGATACAATTTGAGGCGTCGATTCGATTTTGGATCTCACTGCGCACTTCTTCTGTGATGCAATCGATCAGGTCATTTTGTGGATCATGAGATGTATAAGTGACATGTTCTTTGTCCAGAAAGGAGCGTCATTCATGGCTATAGCATGCGATGAGTTCCATAAGCTCCAGGAAATTCTTCAATGTCAAGGTATTGTCACTTTGTGTAACATGAAAAACAAAGGAATTTGATAACCATCTCTCACGGTGTAACAAGGTGTGTGTAATGACAAAAGCGGGGCTTGGATTGCATTCACATTTTAACACCAAAGGGAGAGGCATTGTTACACAGTTTTGTGAGCTTCGGAGAAATAAAAAAATCATTTTGCCACCGTCTTTTTCGTCAGCACACTAGCAGCTCTCAGCATCTCATATACAACAGAATTCCTTTATGCAGCCTATGAGCCCTTGGCCCTCGCGGTGACCTGCCGCTGTGACCTGCAAAAATTTGACCTGCATCTTACACCAGCCGAATGAGCATACGGCTCAAATCCTTACTAGTTGCTGAAAGCATGCGGAAATCATCCAATTTCACGGTAGTCAGCCAATCAAGTATTCCCTTTCTAACCACATGATACCAAATCCGCCGTTTGAAGTGAATTCTTGAGTACCCTGACAAAAGTTGAAATGGCTACTATGTTACGATAATTACGTGGAATTTTCTTTGATAAATCAGTAGAAGGGATGCCCATCTACTGTTTGTAGCGTGCTTGGAAAGATATCACATTTGGAACCGAAATTACAGTCATTTTCCGGTCGAAGAATATTGACATTCGTTCAAACTCATCATTGACCCCTAAAGGGCTTAGTTTGTATTCTCGAGATAAATGATTCACTTACCAACGACTCAATGATCTATTTGGCTTCATTTACCATTTAGATGTCTCCAAATTTCGTTTAGAAAATCCAGTCTTGGGCTACTTTTTGTGAATTTGTCTCGTTCCATATTTTCTCTGCAAGTGCCATGCCCAGCAAAGACGAAATCATGACTTGGGTTTACTTTTGCAACATCCCTAGCCTGTGTCAACAAAGTCAGATTTTTTGCTGTCAAATCAATGCCTATCTTCACAGCGTCCAATTCGCTCCTTTTTTTTAAAACAAAAATTTTTTAAATATTCCACTTATTATCCAAAAAAATAGTCCTTGCCAAATCTATATATACTCTTCTCGCCTTTATTTTTCTCATGCCCATAATCCTGGTCTTTTCCGTGATCTCTTCCAGAAACAAATTCTGTGTCAGCTTGTTCGTCATTATCATTAAGAATGACAGTACTTTCATTCATTGGGGGATCATTTTTTTTATTCAATTTATTTAACCTTGGCTATATTAACAATACAATTAAATGGCACATGGTGCTAATTTTGGCCAGTCATCAAAACCAAAAACAATGCCATCTTCTTTATCATCAGATGGCTTTCCAGCAAGAAGTCTCACATAAACTCCTCCAGATGGGGCAACAGATCTAAAAAGTAGCTGTGAGTCAATTGCTTTATTCCTGGGAATGTTTGGTTTTACCAAACTACCTGATCTGTCCTTGACAATTTCAAAGCCAACAGTCATCATCCATAGCTCTGGCAGGAAACTCATCATGCAATCTTTTGGAATTCCACCATCTGCCTTTATCAAATCCGGAGATTATTTGCCTTTCCTGCTCCATTTTTTGTTTCTGAGATCTTGAAGGCACTTTTTCAGTATGAAAATCCATGACGATCACATCTCTGGTAACCAAGTAAACTGCAGGGCGGCCAGGGGGGTAGTCTTGATTGAGCACCACTTGATGATGATTGAGATCACTTTTTGAATATGGTCTTGTTCTAGGAAACCTTCCTTGCAATTCTGTGAGTGCGTTTGAGACTCTTGTGATGGGCCTACAGTTGCCAGTAGTGGGGGATGATGATGATCTCTAGGTTCTGAAAACTGAACTTCATACCACATGTTGGATAAAGGCATCATGACTCATCAGCTCATAAGAACCTCCTGCAATCTCATATAAAACCATGGGAGTTGTGGACACAATTTAGGTGTTGATCGGGTCCACAATGCCTGGCCTAAATGATACTTAATAATGTATTTTGTTACCTTGCTTGTCTTCAATTCACTGTTTATCTTCTCGTTCTTGCCTGGGAGTAGATCAGCATGCTATCAACCGTTCAGTATGGCCTAATGTTTTCAACTGCTCTGCACTTGCGCTGCGATTTGATCTGCAAACTAGTTCCCAGATCGACGCAGCCATCTAACGACTCATCCAGTAATGGCAATCAACCGCAAATCTCATTGTGGCACAGGTGTAAAACAGTTGAAATCTGCCATGAAATTCGGTGTGAAATACAACGCAAAATGCAACGCTTGTTGTAATTAGCCAAGTAATCAGTCATGCAGAATACACTGTGGAATCTTCCATACAAGTGGAATATTATGCACCTGTTGAAATTAGCCACAAGGTCGAAATTAGTCATTGAATGTGCCATGTAATATGCCACTGAATGAGCTTTGAAATACACAATGAAATCATCTGTGTAATTCGCCATGGCATTCATTGTTAGGCCATGCATTTAACCCACTATTTTTCAGGTGTGAAATGCAACGTGAAATGCACCAACTGTTGTAATTAGCCAAGAAATCTGCCAGATGAAATATGCTGTAAAATGCAAAAAATTTCTTGTGCAATACCCAAAATTGGCTTAAGGTTGAGAAACCTTGCATTTCTTTTTACTCTAACTGTAATTCATTACTCAACATTAACCTTTAGAGGACTGACTTTTTTTACCGAAATATACATGTGCAAGAAGATTGTTTTTTGTGAGCTTATGGTTGCAATTTTACCTGCAAAGGTATACATTTTTTGAATGGGAAAGCATGAAAAAATTCAAAAAAAAATTTTTTGATGAAATTCATTGACCATGTGACCAAATTAATTATTCAAAATGGCTGAAAAAGACAAATTTTTAAAATAATTTCTAACTTTGAGCACTTGTGAAGTTCAGAAGAGATCTCTTATCCCGACTGTCCCAGTAGAATAGATTCCCTGTTCTTCTAAGGATTTTAGAAGCCATGCCTTTGCGTAGTAGTTATCTAGATACAAATGATGATTCAAATTTTGGTACCTATCAGTTAGCTTCGAAGCAAGCTTTTCTGCAAGGTCTTTTGAAATGGTCCCATCCAAAGCTTTCTCAGTGTAGATCTCTATCTCACTTACATATCCACTGTCCGACTCGCAAAGAACAAAAGCTTTGACACCAAATCTTGCCCTTTTGCTTGGTATGAATTGTCGAAAATAAATTCTTCCTTTGAAAGGGATTAGACTTTCATCAATGCAAATATCTCTGGCTGGTTTGTATGCATTTCGGAACCTGTCAGAAATCAAATCAAGAAATGGTCTTATTTTGAATAAAGGGTCATGACCATCTTCTCCTCTGGGTATCTGCTTTGAGTCATCTGAAACGTGCAAGTATCTGTACAGCTGCAAAAACCTATCTCTTGGCATAACTTCAGCAAATGAGCTTAGGTGCAAAAGCCAATGAGTCTTTCTCCAATAATCCCTTATTTTTGGCAATTTTACCAAACCCATTGCAAGTAAGAGTCCAAAAAATGCTTTCATCTCTGGGACAGTTGTTTGCACCCAATCAACTGCATTCTTTGTTGTTGCATTTGCATTTGTCATATCAACTAATAGCTGTCATACATCATCGGTGAACAAAAGTTCAAAAAATGCTTTAGCATTAAGCTGCTCAGGAAGGCTTGTCCTTCTCATCTGGGGGCCAGATTTTCCAATAAATTGTGGAATTTGCCTTGGGTTAAATTTTTTCTGCCATTTTTTATCATTAGCCCACTTTGCATGCTGAGATTCCTCCTTTCTAGCCTTTTTTGCTACCCTTCTTGCACCACCTCCTCTCCCAGTTAGAATCCTTTTGTGTGTGAGTCTCTTCCTGTTTTGTTGTGCTCCCTTGCTGCTGGCCCATCCTTTCTTGTCTTTCTCGTTTCTTCATCAGTAGTTCTAAAATGTTGCTTTTTCTTTGGCAATATTTCTTCGGCACTTTGAACCTGTTGAAACAATGGCAGTGGTCCTTCATTTTCTTCTACAGTAAATGGACAAGTAGGCATTCCTTCTGGCTCAGGCCCAACTGATTCTTCACTCTCAGGCACATCTTTGCTTTGGCATGATTCTAATTCAGGCTCGAATTCACTGCCAGGTTCCTCATCATCACTTTCTGATAATTCACTCAGATCTGAAGAGCTCATGTCATCAAGAACACGTAATGCTTCTGTTGTGCTGAGATCTTGCCTTGATCGAAACACCATTATGAAATTTTGAAATCAGCTGACTCATTCACTCCTTCAAAATTTAGTTTTGTTCTCATGTTCTCATGCCAACACCCCAAGCCCAAAGTGAGTAACAACAACACAGGGAGCCCAGACAAACAGAAAAGTGTGTATATGACATTTGACCAGCCTCTGTTGAGCGATCTATTTTACGCAATATCAGATGATGTCATGTTGTCACATATCTGTGACTATCGTCCTCTAAAGGTTAAGCCCATTTCGCACATTAAGCACAAAATGATCTGTTGCATCTTATGGTGGTGTATATGATTATGAACATTGCTTAAAAGTTATACAATGAATTTGCACATCAAAAATTTGTATTTTGCACAATTTTCAGGAATCGTTAGTACTTTTGCTCCTAATTTATCAAAAACATTTCAATAGATGATTGGCAGTTAGAAACTTTTCCGAAGGATCCATCGCATTTGTAACTGAAATGCAATGCATGTAACAGTATTCCCATTACCAACTGCAACGTATCGATTCTTGAAATTCAAGTCCCACCCTTGATTTGGGAAAGAGATGAAAACTGATTATGCTGTTGTAGCGCACAAGTTAATCATGATCAAACTACTTCTAACAAACGCTCTAACAGAAAAAAATTATAAAAACAGATACTTCTGAAAACAATCATCTACCAATAAAAGCTAAGTACTGTTTTTACAAACAGAATAGTTTCATCAAAATAAGAGGTTTTCAACTAAAATACAAAACATAGACATCTAATAATCTTGCTATGCCTAGAGCAAGGACAAATTTGTATGGCATTGGTACTATCAGGTTTTGTAGGTAAAAAATTATGGCAGACTCTGCCAAGAGAAATCAAAGAGTCCCAATCATTGGAGATTTTTGAAAGAAATATCAAAACTATCAGAACTTTTGACTGCAGCTGTAAATTGTGTAAAAATTTTATTACAAATTTAGGTTTCTTGTAATTAGGTTTTTGTAATTAGGCTTCTCATTGCACTTGTATAGTTGGCATTAACTAGCTAACACTAATTTCTCTGCCAACTTAAAATAAATAATTTATTGTTATTACTATATCCCAAAAAGTAGAGAGACTTGGTTGGGTCCAATGATGCTAATTTTGCTTTAACCAGTAGAAAATCACTCTCAATAAGGAACTGATGTTCAAGTATGAGGGAAATTTTGAGAGTGATTGGCCATTGCTTGAAGAAAAATTCACTTTTTTTCACGATACCTGGTACATGTGGTGTGCTACATGTATAATGGCTCCCAACTAAAAACAATCAAACTATCCAAATATATACAGATGAAAGTTAAGAAGTTGGTTGTCCCCATAGCCTGCATGCAGACTACGTTAGTCCCTGCAAATTTAGCCTGCCTCTAATTTTCACCCTGGAGGAAAATTAAAGGGGGTGAATTGTGGAAATATTTGGAAAAGGCAAAAATTAGAGGGAGTGAGAATTAAAGGGAGATTGAAAATTATATTGTCTATTAAAAAATTTTAGTTTTGATTGTAACACCAAAATGCAAGACATGCATAACTCTTAATGACATTGTCCTCCCCTGTGTCTGAGGGGTGATTCTGTTGTTTTAGTTCCACTCTGATCCCTTCCACAGGGCGATATTCATCCAAATCATCATCAGCCATTTCCTGCTTGGCCTCAAATTTGGCAGAGATACTATCATCTTCAGTGGCTCAACGTAGTACTCACTGACAAACCCTTTCATTCAACTGAAGACAGACATTGCATCTTTAGGAATTGGTGATCGGCTATACTTGTTGTCTTAAACATGACCTCCTAAAGCACCTCCGTAATTCAAGAAAAAGTTTAAAAAGCAACTTCTTTCTCTTAGCATGTGTGACCCATAACATCTGAGGCCGTAATTTTACACTGTAACAGACTAGGCCAATAATTTGAAATGTGTAAGGTTGAGGTGAAAATTAAAGGGAGTCAAACTTCTGCACACCAGAGAGCGAAAGTTTCAGGGGCCAAAATTAAACGGAGCCAAAATTTAAGGCAGGCAAAATTTGAAGGGACTAAGGTATAACCAATGAAAAGGTATATTCTGCACAACACTCTTTCACCCTTGTGTATTGTGTCCTTCAGCATTTCTTTGGTAACAAAGAGAGCCTATTTTTTTAACTGCCAATAATATCCCATGAAATGAGGAAGCCATCAGATTTGACAGAGGCTATCATGAGCAAGGAGGAAAAATCTTTTTGCATGTTTGTTTACATTTTGGCGTGTTTGTTTACGTTTTAAGAGGAACCAATCATAAGGCTCTTATTTTACACGTGACTTTGTGGTAGATTTGTTGCTAATGGCGTCATATGAACACAGAAGCTGTGGGGCATTTGGAGCAAAACTATACTGCCTATTTAGGCCCGGAAGAACATTAATTTTCAAGAATTTTCAGAAACTTTGAATCAGACAAGAAGGACTAGTATTTTTCCACAGTTTTTGCCAAAGCCAAAAAGAATAATAACGTTTGAAAGCTCAAAAATATCCAAATTAGCTTTTTAATAATCTTTCCAGCCCTCCATTCTGCCTGACAAGGGCTACTTGACAGATCATGCTGTGTTTTCTTGATAAAAATTTGTTTCTACAGCACAGTTTTCAACGCAATGGAAGCTAATTTATGAAAATGCCTTTCAACTACTTTTTTCTTCATTTAACAACACAGCACACTTGTACTGGAAGGCCCAAAGTCTCCTGACCTGTTAGATTCTACATCGTAGATCGTTTCTGAAATGGCCAGGTGAATTCCGCGGATCTCGCGGACTTTGCGGATGCCGCGGACGTACAAAGAATCCGCCAAATGCAAAATCCGCCAAATTCATTCTGACATTAGGTGGAAATGAATTCCGCGGACTTTGCGGATTTCAGAGCGAAATGTTTAGTCAAGTCAGTGGAAAAATTTGCTAGCAATTTAATTTCTGGTTCAAAGCATACCTTAAACAATCCTGGTGATGATCTTAGTTGTTGAACGCCTTCAAATTTTCTCAGTGGGGCCTTCAAACGAAGATTTTTAGGAGGCCGCCATGTTGTTATGTTTGTTATCAACGTCAAACTCATCGAGCAGATTGTATGAAAGTCTTGATATGCTTTGGTTTCTCAAATAATTTTAAAACAACTTCTTTTCATTCAGATTATTGAACTGACTGTGATAAATAACTGTTTCAGTGTAATTTCTTTCGGTTTAATCACGATACGGGCAGGGGGCTTCCGACAACTTCTTGAGATATACGACACGCATTTTTGTTGTCAATCGTCATTTTACTTCCGCATGTGCACATGTTTTGATCGTATTCCACTGCTTTCTCAACATCAGAAACTTGTAACTTACTGCTTCCTCGACATACGAAACTATCCAGACAATGTTTTGCATTGAAATCCGCGAAGTCCGCGGAATTCATTTTCACCTAATACCAAAATGAATTCCGTGGATTTTGTATTTGGCGGATGTTTTCAAACTCTCGAAAGTAAGCCAGTTCTGGCATTGGTAAATTTGCTGACGTTTTTTGGAGACTATACAAGATGAACTACAAAATAAAGCACAATTATTTTAACAAACTTGATACTTAGAGGAGAATGTTTTTGCCCCTACAGTTTTCAAGCTAAAACTCGACACACAATGCTCAATAACTGCTGGTGACTCAGATCTGCGACCAAATTGTTTTAGAACCTTTCTACGGCAGTGCAAGTACATTGCAAGTACATTGCTGCTTTCCCCGTGTTACAAACTCTACAGACAATATTTTGCTTTGAAATCCGCGAAATCCGCGGGATTCGTTTTCACCCAATGTCAAATGAATTCCGCGGATTTTGTATTTGGAGGATCTTTTGTACGTCTGCGACATCCGGTTTGGGAGACATTGTTATTATTCAGAGTGATAAAGTTCCACGTCAGAAATGGAGAATGGGTAGAGTTATTACCTTATACCCTGGAAAGGACAGTATTGTAAGAGCCGCCAATGTGAAGACTTTAGATGCAGCTGGAAGAAACATCACTTTAAAGAGATCTATTGTACATTTGTATCCGCTAGAGATTAGAGGAAAGAGTCTGTAGTACAGTTGAGGAGGCGAATACGCAGCGAAAGAACTCGACAGATTCAGACATTGAGATTCGTTGTGTGACCGATAGTGACGTTCCTAGCATAATTGTAGATACATGTAAATAGCTCTTTTTGTCGCTTGTGATGAACATTGAACATTGATGATTGAGTCCCCTCAATCAGGGGGGAGGATGATGTGATCTGAACAGACTTTTTATGACGACATGTTGATCCTCGGAAATCACGTGACCGAGGTGCATTGAAATCAATGACTATGGTTTAGTTGGAGAGGAATCACTTAGTCTGGAAGTTTTGAATACTGAGTCGGTGGAAAGAGAGTTGAATGAGAGTTGAATACTCGCATCAGGACAGATGTGAGAGGAACTGGACTCATATGATTTTTGAATGATGTGTAATATGAATTTCATGTAAGAATTGATTTTTATACATTTGATGCGAATTACCCAATTTCATGCGTGTAATTCGTGGATGGAAGCTTGTGGGTAGGAAGCGCGTGCGTTCGTACTGTAAGTTATGGAATTTCTCGGCGAGACTTACTCGCAGTACGGTTTACCCCAACTTTTCCTGAATTTATTCATCACAAAATTTTAAGAAACTCTAGTACTATGTCTGAGAAGTACTAAGAAACATTTAAAAGTTAAAAGCATGAATTTCATAGCAAATAGATCGCTGAACCTTTATCATTGGGCAATGTTATCTAACCATTTGTGTTCTCAACATAACAGAGCACAGCTTATTCCTATATGATGTTTTAAATATTAAGAAACATATCTGCAGCAGTGTTAACGACCACATTGACAATTCATGCATTCAAAAAATAAGAAACCAATTCAGAAACTTTTAGTACTAAAATGGACAAAATTTCATGTTAAATTAATAAACTCTTAGTACTATGGCCTGATCCTAGTTTCTCATAAAAAAATGAGAACATAAGAAAAAAACTTAATGAGAACATAAGAAAAAAAACTTGGCAGTACCTTTTATGAGCTCAACATGGAAATCTAAAATGTAAAATGGCTCACTTGAGGGCAAAATTGTGAATCATGCAAGCAGAGAAGTGCTATGCTTGAACATGTATATTTTGCATGACGCAAAATTTCATTGTCAGTTGCTTGGAAGAACGATGCATCAGTCAAATCTCTTAATCTTCAAGGTATATTTTTCGTTGAAAAACATTTGTAGGTACAAGAATTGATTTTTTTATGGTCTTTGGCTAATTCATGGGTGATACTGTAAAATGTCTGGTCTTCATGAATACAGGGAAGATGCATTTTTAAGGACTTTAAGTCATGGGCAAAAGGCCCATTAGTTTCTTTGCAATAATTTCATATGGGGCAAGCAGATCCTTTCCAAAAAGTTTTCTTCTCCACCGGCCATGTCATATAATAAATTTTGCACTGTCCCTTACTTCTCAGTGGAATTTTCCGAGCAGGTAGAATTTTACACAAATTACTTACAAGTTTTTACTATTCAGATTCAAACTCTCCCAAGCAAAAGAATTCCTGCCCGCTTGAAAAATTCCCCTGACAGGAAATCGCCTAAACAGTCCTTTTTCAACAATGTCTATTCAATGTCATTTACAGCTCTAAGGGCCGTGAGTAGCTCTTCCACGCCCTTGAGCTCTGTACATTTGATTTCCCATGATGCTGAATTGCAATGAGGACACCTGGTATGACTATCATACCAGGTGTTGATGCAGTTCAGGGAACCTAGGGCCCTCTTACAGCAAGGAAAATAGCATGCTCCGTTTGTGGGCAAGATAATGTCTTTGCATATTGTGCACTCAAAGTAGCTCTTTGCCTCTTTGAGTGCTATCTTTCTAACGGCACAGTTATTACATAATCGCTCCGTCAATCTTTCGTTGATAGCCTCCAGAGATTCCGTCATTGAAGAGATCTCCTCCTCCATGTAGTAATTGTTCATGTCTAATCTGTTGGGAGATGTTATCATTATTCCACAGAATCGCATACACTTGAGACTACTATTCAGGACACTGTGTCCACGGGGGGGGGGGGGGGGTGGGGCTTGGTCCTCCATAGTAAATTTACCTGAGAATGTGCCGCACTCAAGGGTATGCTTTTTCAAACCTCCTAGTCTAGCCATGGGTATACGTTTTGCCAATTTTTGCCCATTTAGTCCGGGCAACGGTATACTTTTTGGAAATTTTGGTCAAAGAAATGTCAGACTTTGGTAATTCCTTTTAAAAAAACCCATATTTTGTCAAATTTTGGTCCTTAGAATGCAAAAATTTGGCAAGTTTTTCCTAGGGAATGCCAACTCATCGCACTTTTGATGTAGAAATTAGTGTAGCCAAGGGTATCATTTTCAGAAAAATTAGTCTAGCCAATGGTGCCATTTTGAAACTATGGCGGCACACCCCTGCCCGAAACTTATCTGAGAACCCCCCTCCCCCGTGACTGTGTCATGTCAAATAAGCTGTTTACGATCGAACTTCAAGTTTCTGCTGACTTATGGTTCTGTCTGTGGGCATCTATGGCTGGTTAAAACTCGTTTGAAATAAAGTTGGGGGGGATAATTTATCTTCATCAAATGGGTTACATTATACTTATCGCTAAAAAATTTGAAACTCCACTACTGGGAAAATCAGCGCAAGAAGCTTTATCTTAGTCAAGGAGATATTTGACATATTATTCCGATATCTTCACTTACTTCCTTTAAAAAGCCTACATTTGAAATGTTCAGGAGGGAAGAGGATATAAGCACAACGATGGTTATGGAAGGAAGATGTGCGAAACTCGAAAGAGACCCCACTCCATGTACTGAAAATTTGATAATTTTAAGAAACTTTCAGTTCAGTAGTGACACAAAAGTTCTCTACATGTTTTGTTTAGTATCCTCCATGTCTGATTCTGTTACTTTTGAAAGATGCTTTTGAAGGCTTTGGCTATCGTCCTCTTGAATTAAACCATTTCTAGCGAAATACTCAATATTTGAATTTAGGGTTGAAGCAACATTTATACAAATCCAAACACTGATTTTTTTTTCATTCCTTGAAATCACAAAAGAACCACATACAAAAATTACAAAATCACAACAAAAATCACATGCAAAAACCATAAAAATCACAAATCACTGAAAAAATACTGAAAAATCTCACAAAAAGGTCACTGAAAATCACCAATGTCACAAAAAAAGTCACATAAAACAATCATGTGATTTTAAAAGCACAAATGTCACATACGCTATTTTGAGAAGTGATTTGCCCCTCAAAACTCATACTCGGGTATTCGTGACTTACGGGCACAAGATAGTACCATGGTGCCATTGGGCCATTGCTTGGTAAAACCCTTTTTGACCGAAGCATGTGATAGTCATAGATGAATAATCAATATCTTCAAAGATACATATCACGGCAGGAAATTTATTCGATTAACAACAATTCAATCAACCCAAGAACTGATGGCCCTTGAGACCTGTAAACCTAAAAACTAATGGTCATATACTCTGATATACCCAGGTGGTATTCCCTAACTTTCAATACGGGGGGGGGGGGTCCATGCCACTATTTCTTTGTTCACCCCTAAAAAGTAAGTCTAATATTTTGGGGAAACAAATATTGAGTCTAATGTATTGGAGACCTGCACCAAAATTCACGATTCTTCCTTTTGTCAGATTCGTGGACCCAAAGTTTTGAATTTTGTTCATGTTGCAATTCACAGACCCTAAATATTGATTTAACGTTAAATTTTGAACACTTAATGTTGGAATGGAGCCCCCCTGATTCACAGTTATTGAGTACCCGGGCTGACATACCTTCTTCTCTTCTTTGAAACCTCATTTAGTTTATCCATCTTTCTCCTCATTGCCTTATTGAAATCGTCCCGTAGAACCGCAATGATGTGTTTGTTGCTTGGAGGAAGCCAGAAGCTATCAAGTATGCAAATCTATCAGCCAGAAGCCAGAAGCTATCATGTGTCAAGAATACAAAAATCAAGTATGAGCAACTTTTAGCAGTCGTATAGAAAGGGTTTTACCGTAAAAGGGTTTTGATTCTCCGTTTGAAACCCTCCTTCGGAAGGCAAATGAACGTACTTTTCACCAAAGAAATCTCCAAAAATTAATGCTGGAGATATATAAATGCCTTCATTTTGAAAATCCATCTTTTATGTGGGAGTTTTTCGAGAAAAAAGATCTCACGTACAACTTGAGAACTCAAAATTTACTAAGACTACCACCTACACGAACCGAAACCTATGGTTCAAATTCATTGTCATTCAGGGGCAGCATCCTTTGGAACTATCTTCCTGATGACATGAAAAATGCACAGTCAGTACAATTATTCAAAAATGCAATTAGAAACTGGAAAGGTGAAAGATGCATGTGCAAAAATTGCAAATAGAAGCACTGATCTCAACTCGTGTCCTCTTTTTTTACTATTTTTTATGAACTGGCATTTTTCTTTTCCTGTATATTTTGTAATTAGATAGTTGGTTTTAATTAGATCTCTTATAGAACTATTTTGTACATACCAACTTTAAATAATATGATAATAATAAAAGGCCGATTTAGCATCCTCACCCCTAACCACCTAGCCTACGCACAAGACCCATTGTCCAAACGAGGAAAGTGTCTTTGCAACTACGAACCAAAGCTTGTTGCTCATTCTTGATTTCTGGTAGTATCACATAATCACAGATAAGCAGTATAACGAAAAATCACATAATTATGCAACTGAAGGTTACATACGGTGGTCAATAACAGGGAAATCAACATGAAGCACAACGGATTAATGGTAAGTACGCAATCGCATGGCAGAAGCACATACGCAGATGTAACAAAGAATCGCCACTAGGTTTTGCTCTTACAGTGACACAGCTCTAAATGGATGTGGCAAGAATAACTTTGGGGCTTTTTTCTTAACCCTATCTGACCGACAGAGCAGAAACTGCGTAAAATGACGTCATCAAGCAATCTGAGATAAGGAAGTTTTTGGATCGATAAGCTTTTTGAAATTGTAAATCAAGAGTTTAAGGCCCAAGAAACGAAATATCAAGTGTTGCCAAGTTTTGGGTTCTGTTGCAGGGAGCTGGGGGGGGGCTAAAAGTTACTCGTTTTCGCACATGCGTGTGTAGTTTCTGCCTTGTCTATCTGACCCGGACGATTTGAAACACTCAATGCCTGGGGGGCCCCTGTTTATCTCTGTTGTCGCTTGAGATAGCTATGTCAACCAAATATGGCACAAAGGTCGTTCATTATGCAAACAATGAATTTTTCAGACAATTGTTGATTTAGCGTTGTGTTGTTGTCATTGCTTGAGCATAATTAACATTATGATGTCATATGAAATTGGAGTATTGCCAGGGAAACGGAGCTTGATTAAGAAACGAAGAGCAAGAATTGCGATGATAATCATGTTAGTATGTTTCATTCCAAGTGACAAATCCATTAAATATGTTTCAACAAATCCACTTTAGACAAATCCATGTTAGACGAATCATGTTAGACAAACCCATGTGAAAATTAGAAAAGACTAGGCCATAATAGTTGTTGACGTTTTGAAGCAAACTTGCTTCATCATCAGAATACCAAGTTTCCAAAAGCACGAGGCTATATTTATATCCATAAAGACAATAAACTACCAAAAATGCATTTTTACAAATCCTACGTGAAAAATAAATAATGAGGCACGCCCAGAGGACAATACCTAAAACAGAGCTAAGGGAATAGAAGATTGCTGAGAGTTAAGTGACGGGCGATCATGCAAAATTAATAAACTTTCATGAGTGAGCAAATCAAAATCATTGTTAGCTCTGTCCAAAACTGAAAAATCTTCCACCGACGCGGCGTGACCTGATTTGTTAATATGGTCCCAGATGGCTGAGGGACTAACTTTAATTTTCTGACCTGCTTTATTTATTCCCAAGTGCTCCCTGCAGCGTGTAATCAGGTGACGGGTTGTTTTTCCAAAGTACAAGGCATGGCAGCCAGGACACTTAAATTGGTAAACAACAGAGGAGCGAATGAGAGTTGGGAAGCGGTCTTTAAATGGAAAAAAGACTGTATGCGTTTTGAAGATCGAAAAATAACCTGAAGCTGAATACCCGGATAACATTGCTTAATTAGTCTACAAATTCTGGTTTTCATCTGTAAGCTATACCTGCCAAGATATGGTATGCAAAACAGTAGGGCCGTTTTGGCTTCTGCTGGGGCAGGGGCTCTAGGTGCGAACCTTTTATCCACGAAGGATTTAATAATACGATCTATCAGCGCCCTAGGAAAACTGTTTTTAGATAAGATCTCCTTTATTCGAACAATTTCGTCGTGAAAGTTCTTATATGATGAACAAATGTGAAAGGCATGATAAATCAGGCCTTCTTGGGAATAAATTGGCACAAGTGTGGCATTTTGCACACCTAAACAACGGTAGGAGTGTGATGGGGTACTATGGATGTTTTGTCATTTTCTACAAAAGCTCAGTTGCATAGTATGGAGCCATGAAAAAGTTTCATTTCTCAAGTCATTTTTTCAATTCTCAAACAAAACTTGAACAACGAATATCTGTGGCTTTAGCTAAAGTAAGGTAACATTAACAAGTCTGGGGAAAGGTAACATTAACAAGTCTGCGCACAATTTGCACCAGATCTTTGTTACATATTGTTTATTGTCGAGGGTTTCAACAGTGTAGCCTATGATGTCATCCTTGCCCCATTTCAGAAATGTAGAGAGCTCCTTTGAGACTCCTTTACTTTTCTTTGCTGAAGATGCCATTTCCAGAATAGCATGTATATAGATCGGAAGAAATTTCGACACAAGTGTTGTTCGAAGTCTGTTGAAGCTGGAGGTCCTGTGTACAAATTCGAATGTTTACCATTCAAAAATAGTATTTTAGAAACCTTCCCGTGCTAGTGCTAATGCAGGTCAGTGATAAAAGCGTGACTTTGTTTCTACAAGCACTGGACTGCAAGACCCTGGCAAATTATCAAGTTAAGGTTGTTTTCTGCAGCCATTCTAATCGTGAAATTTGCGGGACTGCTAGTCATGTTCACGATGAAATTCATCAACTCTCGTGTTATGGTGTGCTTGGTCCCATTGCCTGTTTATTGCTAAGGTTTCTTGATGACATTGCACAGAAAACAGCTAGCCCAATGCTACGGTGCACTTGGTCCACGTTTTATTGCATGCCAGAGTAGTCGTCATAACACCTCTTCAAAGCGATGTGCCGGCGCCACAAGATGTAGGAAATCAAATTAACCTTTAATCAAGGGTCATTCCAAACTTGACAGCCTTCAGTTCAACAAAATAAATCACAGCTGTTTTGTCATCTTATCAGTTATCTGCGCTTTGTTAAAAAATATATGGATAATTTAAAACAGGCGTGTGATCAAATGCTCTTCCAAGAGTGGGGAGGAGTGTACCAACGCGTACGAGTGCGATCGCACGCCTTTCCCAAGAAGGCCTGATAAATCAAAACACTGATCGAGTTGTTTTTGTATTTGTCAGGAGCGAGGCTGGCAAAATCCGTGTAAAGGCCAGTGAATGTCTTTTTTCTGTATAAACTAGTCATAAAATTATTCCCCTCACGGGTAACAAGAACATCTAAAAAAGGTAAAGAGTTTTCCGACTCAACTTCAGCAGTGAAATTGATGTTAGGGTGCTGACAATTAATTACTCTAAGAACATAGCAACATGGTCCCTGTCCCTAAATAAACAATAAGTATCATCTACATATCTACGATACAGTACAGGCTTAAACTCAGAAGGGCAATTCGCTAAATAGCGTTTTTCAAGGTGACTCATAGATGTTAGCAAGGGACGGTCCCAAGGGGGGTCCCATTGCTACACCATCAATTTGATCAAAAAGTTGCCCATTAAAAACAAAATGATTTTCTTTAACAGCAAAGCCTAACAACTTGCGAAACTGAGTGCGGTCCAACGAACAATCCTTGTATTGTAATTTATCATTTTCATCAAATATCAAGTCAGTGCATAAATCTATAGTTTCGTCCAATGGGATGTTCGTAAACAAACTAGAGACATCAAAACTAGCCATAACCAATTCCTCGTCCGTACTAAATGCGGTAATTTCAGACACGAAAGAAAAAGAATCCTTAACTCATTCACCCCCACGAGGTTTTTTGAAAGAGAGCTCTTTATCCCCGGAAAATCATTATCGATCAGCACCTCCCCAAGCGATTTTCACAGGATCATAGTGAAAGATTGACCCATGTTTCATCGCAGATCATGGAAAATCAGTAAAAGATATGAAAAGATGTTCGAAAAAGATCCTTCTGTAAAAAGAACGGGCATTAAAATGAGACCAAATATAGTGGATTACGAAGAGAATCCTGTTTTGGTGGGATGTTTCAAAGACAATGAGATAAAATTTTATCCTTGGTTGCTGGCTTTAGAAGATAATCGAAGCAACGTTGAAATCATTCCTTTAAAATATTCAAAACATTTGACAAAGTGAAACAATTACGACATCAAAATGTTCTATTTCTGTTCTGTTTGAAACAGAAATAGAATACTTTGATGTCGTGTTTGGCAAGTACTGATTTCGATAACAGGAAAGAAATTGGAAGAGGGGCCGTCTGCGAAGGTTAGTTTGTCCCCGTTACATGTAGGTTCAGATCCTCCGTTGTTGGTGGAGCGTGATGTTCAACAGCATCACAAAGTAATAAGAAACTCATAACTTTAACAAGGGCATTCTTACCTCAGTTTACAAGGAAAGTGAAACATTTCCAGCCAACTAATAGAATTTACCAGGGACCTCCAAGAACGGGCCTAAGTTCATGCCTTTACGAAACAGCATAGATTTTCCGCTTCTGTATCGCAACTTTTTCGCATCCCCCTCCTCAAAAACCCTTTCTGCAGATGATAAGACATCACTGAACTCGATTTACGAATTGTTATTCTTACTAAAATCTTTATTGATAATTTCCAACACTTTCTCCGTGGGAAGTCTCTCTGGAAACCCTTCGAGAAAACGTCGACAATCTTAAGCCTAACAGTAAACAAATTCATTTCATCATCAAAGTTGACCTGTTGACGCTCAAACCACAATAACTTCAGATTTTTGTACCAACACCCCATTAACATTTGACACAATTCGAAAGAGCATTCTTTAAGCTATTCATACATCATAATTGTTCCATTCAAATGTCGATGGCACCGTGGAGAATTAGGTCATCTCTGGGCAACGACAAATGTCGTCTATGGGGAGAGCAGACCTTGTGCGGTCAACGACAATTGTCGCTTATGGGGATATAGAACTGGACAACAAAGGCAACAAATGTCGCTTATGGGGGTGAATGAGTTAATAACATATTCATTTATGGTGTAAGGCTGTAAAATAGGAACAAAAAACTTTGCAAGTTTGTAGTTGTAAGTCCCTATCGCGGACAAAACAGGCCTTGCTGGGCAATTTGTCTTATGAACTTTGGGTAGTCCATAGAGAACCCCCGGGGTACTACCAGAGGGAAAAAGTTCCTTATAAATTTCTTCTGGAATATTGTTCTGTTTCAATAATTTGTCCCTAAGAAACCGAATTAATTTATTTTCATGCTTTAGGCAAAGATCGATAATTTCAGTGTCGAGTTTCTTAAATTTAGAGGCATCTGAGATGTATGATGTCATATGACGTCATACAAGTTAAAGTGCGTTAAAAGGCCGTAAAACTTTGCTTTTCATCAAGAAATGAGATATATAGATCAAAATAGATGTAAATTCATAGTTTAGAGTTAATTGGACCAATTAAAAAGGATTAAGAGAGAGACAATGTATATTTTCCACAGAGTGTAAGACATTAACTTGGTAACCTCATGGAAACTGAATAACCAACTGAATAACCTCATGGAAAAATTAGAGTATGTGCAATACTCTGCAGCTCGAGCAATAACAGGTGCATGGAAAGGTACTTCTCGAAAGAAACTTCTCAAAGAGCTTTGTTGGGAGACCTTAGATCTTTGGCGATGGAGCAGACGTATTGTCCTTTTCTATAAGATTGTCAATAATATTACACCTGCCCACATTAGAGACCCTATTCCTCTTCTTCATGAACTTCCTTATTCTTTTCGAACGAGACCAGTGACTGGCAAAATATATACAAGAACTGACAAATGTGAGTCAATGTTCTATCCTAATTGTCTGGCAGAATGGGAGAATATTGATCCAGAAACACGAAACGCACCCTCATTAGGTATCTTCAAGGAAAAGTTAAATAAGATTATGCGTCCCACTTCAAAACAAGTCTTTGGTATTCATGACCCTAAAGGACTAGCCGCTCTCACACAGCTTCAAGTTGGGTTAAGTGCACTTAATTTTCACAAGTTCAGGCACATTTTCAATGACACATTAAACCAGATGTGTCCTATAAACGATGGCGTTGAGGACATGGAACATTTCTTGCTGCATTGCCACTTTTACCATCTTCAGACAAATAGTTGCCTCAGCCGCGTACAGGCAATTTTGCTTTCATGCGGTTTGTTGAACCTTTCCAATGAGGAATTGGTTTCAATGATTTTGTATGGTGATGAAAGGTTGCCTGTTGAATCGAATAAAGCGATCATTAAAGCAACACTAGGGTTCATCTAATCATCAAAAAGATTCTCGTAAATTATTTCAATGAAATTTCCTCTCCGCCTCCCACCTTTGTATCATTTTATTTCTTTTGGTAGTTTGTAGTTTATGCTGTAATGTACTGTTCGTTCATTATTCTTCTTTAGATGTAAATTCATAGTTTAGACTTAATTGGACCAATTAAAAAGGATTAAGAGAGAGACAATGTATAAGAGGGAAAGAGGGAACTGGCTGCAGGATCCTGGAGACAGAGTTTCCCACTCTGTAACTGATAAAAGTGTTTGTTTTTTCCATTGCTAAGTTGTTGTGAAGGGCGATTATTGTAACTGCTTTTTATTAAATTGCTATTTTTTCATAAAAAAGTGAAAAGAAATATGTTTTTGAGATTGATTCTTGATTCTTAGATAAATTTGAAAGGTAATGGGGACAAAATATTTCTTTGATTTCTTGATCATGAATTAGGGGTGCTCTAAAAATAGCCATCATCATTGCTCACATCAGAATTTTCCTTTGTGTGGTCAAGAAAAGCGGCAAGTTTGGCCAAAATCAGGAAAATTGAGATAAAATTAAATTTGGAACACAATTTCCATCCAAACATGATACTTGTGAAAGAATGCATCAAATAACACTACGTTACAAAATAAATTTGCAAAATATTCCACTTCTGCTCCTTTATTCGCGAGAATTGAGATTTGAGATTTGATGATTTGGAAATTTTCCTGGGTCAGTTCCAGAAAATTGTCTCCCGCCTCCTCCTTCTTCAAAATGTTTCAATGAAACTTTTTGAGAAGTTGCACACTAAGTAGTTCATAAAAGTCAAGAAGTTTCATGGCTATAAAATTCTTCCTGGCAGAGTTATGTTAAAAAGTCTACTAGCGGGGGGGGGGGGGCAACCCCCAACCAAATTAGGGTTAATTGGGAGTACATGAATGAAAAAAAGCCTTACATTTGTGTGATGCCTTCGGCCAGGGCGAAAACGTGGACGGCTCGGAAAGTTCGGAAATTTTTTTCCCAATTTTTCTTCGTCCGACTGTTCGTATTTCCCCTATGCAAAATTCGAAAACACGGACAAAATTTTAAAGCTACCGAATTATCAGACAATCAACTTTGGTGGACAGGTCCTGACTTTTCGAAGAAATCGCCTGAATTTTGGCCTAACATTTTGAATTTTAGATCGGCTCAAACTCCGTCTGATGAAATCGCAGCGGAGGTAAACAAAGCAGTTAAGTTGAATCCACGAAAAGACTTTTCGAATGTGTTTGTAAACACAGTTACTAGTTTGGACTTGAATGTTGAAAACGTTATCTCGTGTGAAAACCATAGCAGTACAAAACATTCATTTCGCGTTACAGCATATGTAATTCGCTTTGTACAAAATTTGAAGAGACGAGTGAAAGGAGAGGATTGCGTAATTGGAAAATTGAGTCTTGAAGAGTTTCTTGATGCGAAAAATTTGTGGTTTCGCTAAATGCAAAGTTCATTGAAATCGGAAAAGGATTATCAGAAAAATTATGTTCTTTTGAAAGCTTTTGATGATGAAAATGGCCTTATTCGTTGCGGGGGTTGAATTGAAAATGCAAACTTGCCTTTTGTTACTAAATTTCCTATTTGGTTGCCAAGAGACCATCATGTGACCAAGCCTTTAGTATACAAAGCCCACGCTTAAGTCGGTCATAACGGTTTGAGAGAAACATTGACAGAATTGCGTTGTACATTTTGGATCGTTTGTGGACGTCAAATTGTTCGATCTTTGATTTCGAAGTGTGTCATTTGCAAGCGTTTAGAGGGATTAGCATACAATCCCCCGTCAAATGCACCATTGCCTAAGTTTTGAGTGAGTGCAGATTTTGCGTTTTCAAATATTGGAGTTGATTTTGCGGGTCCAATTTACGTCAGAAATGCATTTGGCTCCGATAAAACAATGTATAAATCGCATATTGCTTTGTACATTTGTGCAACTACCCGTGCAATTCATTTAGAGCTTTGCCCTGATTTATCAGCCCCCGCATTTGTTCGAAGTTTGAAAAGATTTCAAGGTAGACGGGGAATACCCTCTCTAACAGTTTCAGAGAATGAGAAAACATTCAAAGACAAGAAAGTTCAGCGTTACGCGCTTGAAAACAACATAATTTGGAAATTCAATGTTCCATGAGAGAGTTTTTGGGGAAGCTTCTTTGAAATTATGGTCAAGCTTGTTGAGAGATGTTTGAAGAAGATCGTTGCTAACGCACATTTGACTTTCGAGGAGCTCGACACGATTTTGATTGAAATAGAAGGAATTATTAATTCGCGTCCTTTGACGTACGTTGATGCCAATTCGTTAGATGAGCCGTTGACACCATCGTCTTTGGTGTCTGGTCGTAGACTATTGACTAAAACGCCATTTGATCCTAATTTTTCATTAGATTCATCGAATACTTCGTTATCGACAAGGGAAAGTTACCTAAAGTTATTATTGAAGCATTTTTGGACAAGATTTCTTCGAGAATATATACCGGGACTCCGTGAGTTTCATTGAAATGCTTCGACTCAAAACAATCGTTTGATTGATTTGGGAGACATTGTTATTATTCAGAGTGATAAAGTTCCACGTCAGAAATGGAGAATGGGTAGAGTTATTACGTTATACCCTGGAAAGGACAGTATTGTAAGAGCCGCCAATGTGAAGGCTTTAGATGCAGCTGGAAGAGACATTGTTTTAAAGAGATCTATTGTACATTTGTATCCGCTAGAGATTAAAGGAAAGAGTCTGTAGTACAGTTGAGGAGGCGAATACGCAGCGAAAGAACTCGACAGATTCAGACATTGAGATTCGTGGTGTGACCGATAGTGACGTTCCTAACATAATTGTAGATACATGTAAATAGCTCTTTTTGTCGCTTGTGATGAACATTGAACATTGATGATTGAGTCCCCTCAATCAGGGGGGAGGATGATGTGATCTGAACTGACTTTTTATGACGACATGTTGATCCTCGGAAATCACGTGACCCAGGTGCATTGAAATCAATGACTATGGTTTAGTTGGAGTGGAATCACTTAGTCTGGAAGTTTTGAATACTGAATCGGTGGAAAGAGAGTTGAATGAGAGTTGAATACTCGCATCAGGACAGATGTGAGTGGAACTGGACTCATATGATTTTTGAATGATGTGTAATACGAATTTCGTGTAAGAATTGATCTTTATACATTTGATGCGATTTACATAATTTCATGTGTGTAATTCGTGGATGGAAGCTTGTGGGTAGGAAGCGCGTGCATTCGTACTGTAAATTATGGAATTTCTCGGCGAGACTTACTCGCAGTACGGTTTACCCCAAGTTTTCCTGAATTTATTCATCACAAAATTTTAAGAAACTCTAGTACTATGTCTGAGAAGTACTAAGAAACTCTTAAAAGTTAAAAGCATGAATTTTATAGCAAACAGATCGCTGAACCTTTATCATTGGGCAATGTTATCTAACCATTTGTGTTCTCAACATAACAGAGCACAGCTTATTCCTATATGATGTTTTAAATATCAAGAAACATATCTGCAGCAGTGTTAACGACCACATTGACAATTCATGCATTCAAAAAATAAGAAACCAATTCAGAAACTTTTGGGTGTCTGCAAACCACGAAACCACAAAATCATGAAACGAAATGGCGAAACAGCGAAATAAAACGCACTGTGCAGTAGAAGAAATGCTATAATACGACATGCTGAATTGAGAAAGAACCAGACACTCCTTATATGCCGTGCGAATTTCTGGAGAATCTAACAAAGTTGAGGTATCGAATCGTTGTGTTCTTCATTATTTCGTAACACAATCCTTGTAAAGCCTAAGAAATCGTTTATACTTTTGTTTATACTTTCGTTTATACTTTATATCGTTTATACTTTCGTTTATACTGCGGGGTGAGTGGCCGAGTGGCTTATACAGTCTTCGTCAGGTGACTGAAGTTAAGCTTGGTCGAGTGAGGTCAGATTTCGGATGGGTGACCTCTGAGGACTGACCTCACAACTCACCTCGTCGTCCTTCGGAAGGGACCTTAAACTAGGGGTCCCATGCCTGCATGCGGCATGCACAGTGGGCCTAAATTAGCTTTCAGTAGCTAGAAATCCTGACAAGCTCACTCAAAACAAATTGAAAACAAACTTTGTTCACTACATCCAAAAATAGACCCGGATATAGTTGACAGCAAGGGATGTGTCACTCTTCTGAAAAGGAGTACGAGATTTTTTAAACGATATGATTCTAGGGATTTTTAGAGGATTTTTCTACCGGGGTTTTACAGAGAGATGCGCCCCTTGGCTTGCAGGAATGAACGCAGCTGTCAAACGCAAAGCACGAAGTTTTTGAAGGCTAGGAAAAATTTGAATCATAGGATTTCTTTTGTTTTCTCAGAATGATAAGCTGGCTGTTCCACTTTTCCCCGGTAATTTACTGCCGTGAGACTCCTCCCCAAGGATAGTTGGTAGGGTTATGGTGCTTCTTGAAGTTCATCCGCAGAAGTAACCAAGCTGGTAAATAGTTTCTTAAATTTTTAGGCACTTTACTGTCAAAGATGTCAAATGAGTTTCTCATACCCTCAGTGAGTAATAGGTAATAGCTATCACTGCCTTGTGTCAAAACATCTTAGCAAAAGTTTCTTGTCTTTCTTTGCATTTTCGGTACATGCAGAGTAGATTCTTAAGTCTATAAACATCAAGCTTACCGTTTCTTATCAACAGTTTCTTAAAAAAATGAGTGTGCCTCCCCTTTATAGGCATAAGGTTTAGATCTTGTAGCTCTTCATTTTGCTGTTTTGCTATTTCGCTATTTCGTTTCTTTGTTTTGTGATTTTGTGGTTTCGTGGTTTGCAGACACCCAAAACTTTTAGTACTAAAATGGACACAATTTCATGTTAAATTAATAAACTTTTAGTACTATGGCCTGATCCTAGTTTCTCATAAAAAAATGTGTATCAACGGGGCAGTACCTTTTATGAGCTCAAGATGGAAATCTAAAGTGTAAAATGGCTCATTTGAGGGCAAAATTGTGAATCATGCAAGCAGAGAAGTGCTATGCTTGAACGTGTATATTTTAGATGACACAAAATTTCATTGTCAGTTGCTTGCAAGAACGATGCATCAGTCAAATCTCTTAATCTTCAAGATAGATTTTTCGTTGAAAAACATTTGTAGGTACAAGAATTGATTTTGTTATGATCTTTGGCTAATTCATGGGTGATACTGTAAAATATCTGGTCTTCATGAATACAGGGAAGATGCATTTTTAAGGACTTTAAGGCATGGGCGAAAGGCCCATTAGTTTCTTTGCAATAATTTCATATGGGGCAAGCAGATCTTTTCTAAAAAGTTTTCTTCTCCACCGGCCATGTCATATAATAAATTTTGCACTGTCCCTTACTTCTCAGTGGAATTTTCCGAGCAGGTAGAATTTTACACAAATTACTTACAAGTTTTTACTATTCAGATTCAAACTCTCGCAAGCAAAAGAATTCCTGCCCGCTTGAAAAATTCCCCTGACAGGAAATCACCTAAACAGTCCTTTTTCAACAATGTCTATTCAATGTCATTAACAGCTCTAAGGGCCGTGAGTAGCTCTTCCACGCCCTTGAGCTCTGTACATTTGATTTCCCATGTTGCTGAATTGCAATGAGGACACCTGGTATGACTATCATACCAGGTGTTGATGCAGTTCAGGCAACCTAGGGCCCTCTTACAGCAAGGAAAATAGCATGCTCCGTTTGTGGGCAAGATAATGTCTTTGCATATTGTGCACTCAAAGTAGCTCTTTGCCTCTTTGAGTGCTATCTTTCTAACGGCACAGTTATTACATAATCATTCCATCAATCTTTCGTTGATAGCCTCCAGAGATTCCTTCATTGAAGAGATCTCCTCCTCCATGTAGTAATTGTTCATGTCTGATCTGTTGGGAGATGTTATCATTATTCCACAGAATCGCATACACTTGAGATTACTATTAAGGACACTGTGTCCACAGGGGGGGGGGGTTTGGTGTTCCATAGTAAACGTACCTGAGGATGTGCTGCACCCAAGGGTATGCTTTTTCAAACCTTCTAGTCTAGCCAAGGGTATACGTTTTGCCAATTTTTGCCCATTTAGTCTGGGCAACGGTATACTTTTTGGAAATTTTGGTCAAAGAAATGTCAGACTTTGGTAATTCCTTTTAAAAAAACCCATATTTTGTCAAATTTTGGTCCTTAGAATGCAAAAATTTGGCAAGTTTTTCCTAGGGAATGCCAACTCATCGCACTTTTGATGTAGAAATTAGTGTAGCCAAGGGTATCATTTTCAGAAAAATTAGTCTAGCCAATGGTGCCATTTTGAAACTATGGCGGCACACCCCTGCCTGAAATTTAGCCGAGAACCCCCCCCCCCCCCCGTGACTGTGTCATGTCAAACAAGCTGTTTACGATCGAACTTCAAGTTTCTGCTGACTTATGGTTCTGTCTGTGGGCATCTATGGCTGGTTAAAACTCGTTTGAAATAAAGTTGGGGGGGATAATTTATCTTCATCAAATGGGTTACATTATACTTATCGCTAAAAAATTTGAAACTCCACTACTGGGAAAATCAGCGCAAGAAGCTTTATCTTAGTCAAGGAGATATTTGACATATTATTCCGATATCTTCACTTACTTCCTTTAAAAAGCCTACATTTGAAATGTTCAGGAGGGAAGAGGATGTAAGCACAACGATGGTTATGGAAGGAAGATGTGCGAAACTCGAAAGAGACCCCACTCCATGTACTGAAAATTTGATAATTTTAAGAAACTTTCAGTTCAGTAGTGACACAAAAGTTCTTTATATGTTTTGTTTAGTATCCTCTATGTCTCATTCTGTTACTTTTGAAAGATGCTTTTGAAGGCTTTGGCTATCGTCCTCTTAAATTAAACCATTTCTAGCGGAATACTCAATATTTGAATTAAGGGTTGAAGCAACATTTATACAAATCCAAACACTGATTTTTTTTCATTCCTTGAAATCACAAAAGAACCACATACAAAAATTACAAAATCACAACAAAAATCACATGCAAAAACCATAAAAATCACAAATCACTGAAAAAAATACTGAAAAATCTCACAAAAAGGTCACTGAAAATCACTAATGTCACAAAAAAGTCACAGAAAACAATCATGTGATTTTAAAAACACGAAAGTCACATACGCTATTTTGAGAAGTGATTTGCCCCTCGAAACTCATACTCGGGTATTCGTGAATTACGGGCACAAGATAGTACCATGGTGCCATTGGGCCATAGGGCCAGGGCCATTGCTTGGTAAAACCCTTTTTGAACAAAGCATGTGATAGTCATAGATGAATAATCAATATCTTCAAAGATACATATCACGGCAGGAAATTTATTCGATTAACAACAATTCAATCAACCCAAGAACTGATGGCCCTTGAGACCTGTGAACCTAAAAACTAATGGTCATATACTCTGATATACCCAGGTGGTATTCCCTAACTTTCAATACGGGGGGGGGGAGGTCCATGCCACTATTTCTTTGTTCACCCCTAAAAAGTAAGTCTAACATTTTGGGGAAACAAATATTGAGTCTAATGTATTGGAGACCCGCACCAAAATTCACGATTCTTCCTTTTGTCAGATTCGTGGACCCAAAGTTTTGAATTTTGTTCATGTTGCAATTCACAGACCCAAAATATTGATTTAACGATAAATTTTTTGTACCAGTAATGTTGGAATGGAGCCCCCCTGATTCACAGTTATTGAGTACCCGGGCTGACATACCTTCTTCTCTTCTTTGAAACCTCATTTAGTTTATCCATCTTTCTCCTCATTGCCTAATTGAAATCGTCCCGTAGAACCGCAATGATTTGTTTGTTGCTTGGAGGAAGCCAGAAGCTGTCTAAAAAAAATCAAGTATGAGCAACTTTTAGCAGTCGTATAGAAAGGGTTTTACCGTAAAAGGCCGATTTACCATCCTCACCCCTAACCACCTAGCCTGCGCACAAGACCCATTGTCCAAACGAGGAAAGTGTCTTTGCAACTACGAACCAATTCTTGATTTCTGGTACTATCACATAATCACAGATAAGCAGTATAACAAAAAATCACATAATTATGCAACTGAAGGTTACATATGGTGGTCAATAACAGGGAAATCAACATGAAGCACAACGGATTAATGGTAAGTACGCAATCGCATGGCAGAAGCACATATGCAGATGTAACAAAGAATCGCCACTAGGTTTTGCTCTTACAGTGACACAGCTCTAAATGGATGTGGCAAGAATAACTTTGGGGCTTTTTTCTTAACCCTGTCGGACCGACAGAGCAGAAACTGCGTAAAATGATGTCATCAAGCAATCTGAGATAAGGAAGTTTTTGGATAGATAAGCTTTTTGAAATTGTAAATCAAGAGTTTAAGGCCCAAGAAACGAAATATCAAGTGTTGCCAAATTTTGGGATCTGTTGCAGGGAGCTGGGGGGGGGCTAAAAGTTACTCATTTCGCACATGCGTGTGCAGTTTCTGCCCTGTCTATCTGACCTGGACGATTTGAAACACTCAATGCCTGGGGGGCCCCTGTTTATCTCTGTTGTTGCTTGAGATAACTATGTCAACCAAACATGGCACAAAGGTCGTTCATTATATAAACAATGAATTTTTCAAACAATTGTTGATTTAGCGTTGCGTTGTTGTTGTTGCTGGAGCATGATTAACATTGTGATGTCATATGACGTCATACAAGTTAAAGTGTGTTAAAAGGCCGTAAGACTTTGCTTTTTGTCAAGAAACAAGATATATTGATCAAAATAGATGTAAATTCATAGTTTAGACTTAATTGGACAAATTAAAAAGGATTCAGAGAGAGACAATGTATATTTTTCACAGAGTGTAAGACAACAACTTGGTAACCTCATGGAAACTGAATAACCAACTGAATAAACTCATGGAAAAACTAGAGTCTGTGCAATACTCTGCTGCTCGAGCAATAACAGGTGCATGGAAAGGTACTTGAAAGAAACTTCTCGAAGAGCTTTGTTGGGAGACCTTAGATCTTCGGCGATGGAGCAGATGTATTGTCCTTTTCTATAAGATTGTCAATAATATTACACCTGCCTATACTAGAGACCCTATTCCTGTTCTTCATGAACTTATTCATTTTGAACGAGACCGGCGACTGGGAAAATATATACAAGAACTGACAAATATGAGTCAACGTTCTATCTTGGTTGTCTGGCAGAATGGGAGAATGTTGATCCAGAAACACGAAACACACCCTCATTAGGTATCTTAAAAGAAAAATTAAATAAGATCATCCGTCCCACTCCAAACAAGTCTTTGGTATTCATGACCCTAAAGGACTGGCTGCTCTCACACAGCTTCGAGTTGGGTTTAGTGCACTTAATCTTCACAAGTTCAAGCACAATTTCAATGACATATTAAACCTCAGTGGAATTTTCCGAAGGCGTTGATGACACGGAACATTTCTTGCTGCATTGCCACTCTTACCGTCTGCAGAGAAATAGTTGCCTCAGACGCGTACAGGCAATTTTGGTTTCATACGGTTTGTTGAACCTTTTCAATGAGGAATTGGTTTCAATAATCTTGTATGGTGATGAAAGGTTCCCTGTTGAATCAAATAAAGCGATCATTAAAGCAACACTAGGGTTCATCTAATCATCAAAAAGATTCTCGTAAATCATTTCAATGAAATTTCCTCTCCTCCTCCCACCTTTGTATCATTTTACTTCTTTTGGTAGTTTGTAGTTTGTGCTGTAATGTACAGTTCGTTCATTATTCTTCTTTAGATGTAAATTCATAGTTTAGACTTAATTGGACCAATTAAAAAGGATTAACCCTATCTGGGCCGGGGGGGGCTACTCCCAGTTTTGTCTGGGTAACTTTTTGTGATAATTCGTAGGCTATTTCTGTCTTGTGACTTTTCCTAACTATCTTTGGCACATCTTCTCTTCAAATTTCGTCATGATATCTTATTTATTTCTGGAACTACAATAATTTTTGAGAGAGTAGTTTTAATTTTTGTTTGTTTTATGGTCAAACCCTTTATAACTTTAAACTAAGATAATTCTTGACAGAATCAAGATAATTCAATGAAATTTTCTGTGCAACCCTCCATTAATAAGAGAATATGGAAAATTCTCAATTTTTGATTTCCTTATTGACGACGTAATTTGTGACGTCATATATCTAATGAATTTAGGTAATTAATTGAATTAATCTTTTCAAAGAAAAAATTGGTGATTGATCATCCAGTAATGCTATTTAATAATATGCCTGTCATGAAAGTTGATGAACATAAACATCTTGGAATCACCTTGGACAGGACTTTATCTTTCTCCGCTCATATAAAGGCTGCTACTTCAAAAACAAGGAAAGGTATTGGTATCTTGAGATTCCGCTCCAGATATCTGCCTAGGCATACCTTAAATGAATGATACAAGCTCTATGTTTGACCCCGCTTAGATTACAGAGATGTTATTTACCGCAATCCACCAAAAGTATGTGACTTCACAGGCAGTACCACCTTATCAAGTTTAACGGAGAAGCTAGAATCTGTTCAATACTCCGCTGCCTTAGCTATAACGGGAGCGTGGAGGGGGGCGTCTCGAGAAAAGCTTTACCTTGACCTTGGGTGGGAATCTCTAAGCCTCGGAAGATGGAGTAGACGTCTTACGTTGTTTTATAAAGTCATAAACAATTTAACTTCTGATTACACAAGGGACCCATTGCCACCATTTCACCAGGTCCAATGTTCATTTTGTGAACGTGACACGATCGGGCAAATACGAGCAAGGACAGAAAAATATAAATCAAGTTTTTATCCTCACTGTTTGTGGCCCAATGAGCTCATGGAAAACGTGCTGAGATATGTCAGGGGAACCTTTCTTTTTGAAGGGAATTCGCTTTCCTCGTCAGGGGAATAAAAATCCACACCTCAACCAGCACCGCGCAAGTCTTTCTTTTGTCTGCAACAGTTGTTTACCTTTGCTGGTTATTGAAACCCCCATCTTTTGACTAGAATTTTCATTTTGAATCCCTGTGAATTTGCAATGGAATGTTACAAGCCATGGGAGAAAGGTCATGTTTAGAAAAGCAATAGTTTTTATTGTACCCAATCCCTTGTTTTCCTACCCATCTAAATGTTCAGATAAGTCAATAAGCAGATTAGCGTCTGCCGGTTCAGCGTCAAGTGGCTAGTAGAATGCAAAGCCGCCACAAAGGCATCACGGCTATTTTCAACTTTCAAACCGCAACCCCCAACTGCAAAGATTTAAAGTCAATCGAAACCTTTCCTACCGGCCATGATTTGACATGTTTGGGAACATGCCAGAAACATTGCTAACAACACCTGCATTTGCATATTCAACAATGGGTTGGTTAACTTGAGGGTCAGAATTTCTGTTGTTAGAGCCACCATTACAAAGTTTCAGGTGCATTTCAATGTTCTCAACAACTTCTCCACAGTTTTCGCATATTGAAAATGAGATTGGATTCTGAAAGGAAAGGTTTTGAAATTTATAAACACCTAATTACCAAAGGTTTTCTTTGCTTCAGCTTGCAACAAGCTTGTGCAAGCTTAAAAGGAGTATGATTTTGGCTTGAGGGAGCTTGATGTATGTATGTATGCAAATGATTTTCATGTAGCACCATCTAAAACTAAACTGCTTATGCTATATTCAAACATGATTATACTTTCTCTATGGAGCAACAGCAACCACAAATCACGAATATTAATGTATTTGGTGGCAATGTTGTAATTGGAGATGGAGGAGAGATTCACAAAGAAAGTATATCATATGATATGTAAAGTTTTATATAGTTTTTTCGTACAACACCTTAGAGTAGTTTTAGTCTTTTATAGTCCTCATAGTTTATTTCTTGAAGCATTGTAAAGTAGTTTGTAAGCCGAGAAATCTATGAACTTATAGACCTTTTCAAAGAGGTCTGGAACGGCGTGCTTCTTTTCTGGAAGATGGCGGATAAGCTGGGAAGGGGAATCCCCTTCGCATTGCAAACGTTAAAATGCAGTTGCAGTGGTCTACGTATTGCAACAGAAACCAAAATTAACTCTGGCTAATGTGCACTCAAAGGACCAGAAATACCCGCAAAATCTTACAACATTAAACTGATGGGTTGGTTATCACAATAAAGTGATATTTTACAAGGAAAAGTTTATTTCTTCGAGTTTGTTGAATTTTGATTGTATGATAATTAGTTGTCAATGTTAGATTTTTATTTATGAATAAACTGAGCTTATCTATTGCCCTAACTAAGGACATAGGAAGGCACTTTTGGTAGAAACGCATAGGGGCAAAGACCCTTTGAGCCTTGAAGCAAAAGAGAGACTTTGGCGGGAAAAACATTCCTCATCAAATTTGTACTCGTCATTTCGCTCTCTGCTTCTTGGATGAAACAAAAAGAAACTGGTTTGCCACAAAACACTTGTGGATTTCAGAACGAAAACACAAAAAATGTAGTCGTTTCTTGATTGTACAATGTTGAAGAGATTCCAAGTCAAAGCTTTGCTCAAGTAATAAGTACATTGTTTTGTTTGGAGGCAATGTCTTAGTGACATATTTGTTGCAAGCAGTTGTGCAGCTTGTTGTGTTGACATTTCAATTGGAGCAAAAGGCATGGGAATCTTGGGCAAGTTAAGCTGTCTGGAGCAGGTCAGTGGCCTAATTTTACAAGTGCATACTGAAATCCTTTATTTCAAAACACTCCAAACTTTGTTAGCCACATGTGAACAAATTTAAAGATCAAAGAAACTTTCATTAGCTGAATTGATATGAAAAGGCATCGTCGTTAACTTTAGCATTGGGAAGAAGAAATGTGAATCATTGTTTGTTTCTTAACAGTTCTTGATACATACGACTGCTTGTATTTCCTTCAGTCATCGGGGGATAAGCCCAATTCGCAAACAGAGATCTAAATTTACCTAAACTTATCTGACCGAGTCTGAGGTCATCACGAAGTCCAAACTTCGCTGAAACAACTCAGAAGGCATAGACGTCTCCTCCTCGTAAAATGTGCTAAACATTGCGTTCATGTGATAAGCAAATATTTGTTTTCATGTTTTATTTGTTTTCTCTGGTCTTTCATGAACCATAAAACTAGAGTTGAATTCCATATTTTGTTCACAACTTTTCCCACTACAACTCCAGTTCGGCATCACGGAGAAGATTCCCGTGTATCTGCCATCTTCCAGAAAAGTTGTGCGCCGCCCCAGACCTCTTTCAAAAGGTCCATTGTAAAATTTTCAATGGAATACCGAAAGCATTTTAAATCCTATCTGGGGCCAGCTTTTCTGACCATCCTCAAAGATTGGGTATTTTTTGAGACAGGTGGTATGTTAGTTGTCCTATGTGAATGGCTTTGTTTTGGCCCTATGAGAGAAAGATTTTGCACATTGTATTTTTATGTTGCTTTCATTTCACATGTGCCTTTTAATTTGAACAATTTCTGTCTGCTGACTTCCCTATCGTGGTGATTTTATCAACGCTTGATACCAGAAACCGTTTTGTACTTACTCTTTATTCTTTCTTTTCTGAAAGGCTCACTTGGAACATCACAGCAGAATTTAAAAGGTTTGAGGATTCACATTTGATCTTATGATACATAAATATCTTTACAACTCTTAGCTACTTTGAGTGCAAATGTTGGCATATTTTTTTGTTTTTTTACCTGGGGAGTGGGATAACTACCATATGTGCTGGTATGGAATGTGCCATTCTTGGGGTGCCTTTTTCGCACAGAAAATTAATTTTAGGGTGTCATTTTGGCAAGGTCACAAATGGATAAACATTTTGGGTTCGAAAAATAACTCTTTGGCTGAAATGCCCCACTTCGCTTTTCTTTTCGGTAATCATTCCAAATTCTTTCATACGAAATCGAAACAAGTTCAAATTTAACACAAAAATGTAGTAGAACTGAGTTTCCATGCTACGGTGCCCCATAAGGGCCAACTCCCTTCCTCTGCAAACGTTTGTTGTACATCCTTGCCTGCGTAAAAAATGAAATTATCGTGTGATAATTTGGCAATTTATTGCGCGATAATTTCTTAATTTAGCAAATAGAGTAAACGGGGGTTAAGTTAGTTTAGCATGATGTTCTTTTCAGGGACTGTGTGATGCTGTAAATTACACAATTTAACTGCTTCTTTTGTCAGTTTAAATTTTGTTTACTTTTAATTTGAAGAAATTAACCAATATGAACCATTTACAATTCAGGTTAAACTGCCTTCTTTGAGGCAAGGAAAGCACAAGTGAGTAGGTTTCCTCAAGAATGAAATACTTGTGGAAATGGTAAAGCCCGGGGCAATTTCTCTTCATGACTTGTCCAATTTCTCAGTCAAAAGTTTCAAGAAAATTCTCTGCGTCAAAGTAAATCCTGGGAAATAGTGAACTAGATTTATTTACCTCTGTGCAATGTCACTGATGCTTCATTGTTTTGTATTTATAAGTAAATAGGAAACTAACATCCAGTTTTGATGATAACTTGTATGGCGAAATAAAAACAGCTCCACTCACTCCTAATTCAGTTGATTTTGGTCGAAAGTTCCAAAGTACAAATCTGTTCATTCCTATGTGTTTGCATTCAAAGAGTGTATTCATTTTGACTTTGAGTTATTCATACTCGTCAACAAAGGTGTCTTTTATTTCAATGTTTTTAAGCAAAAAGTAAATGAAATCATTTGGTTAAATCAAGGACAGGCAGTTTGATGTACAGTAACTATGGTTTACAGTTTCATGCTTAGTCTACGGGAAGAACGTAGAAATAAAGGTAAATTTTACCCCCCGTCTGTAGCGTATCAACCAAGAAATGATCACGCAATGGATTGCCAATTTATCGCGTGATAATTTGCAATTTATCAAAGACAAGGAGGTCTGCTCATCATCGTTTTCAGCAGATCAGATAACGCCAGATTAGTTGATTTTGGACCGATATCCTCTTTGATTTGTGAATTTTTACAGAATAACGTGCGAGAGAGGTTTGGGTCCGAGAAACCCCTTTCTAAAAATATTGCAAAATCACACAAAAACAGGGCTGGGTCCGAGTTTCCAATCTAAAAATAGCATTTGGGCCAATTTTTTAAAGAACTATTTTAGCCATTGTTTTCAGCGTATCAAATTGTGCCAAATTAGTTGATTTTGGAATTTCATCGTCATTTGCTAGTAATTTAGAGTAATATAACATTGATGGGACTGGGCCCGAGAACCCCTGTCTAAAAATAGCATTTGGGGGCATTTTACAGTTGGGGTCTGTATCTTATCGTTTTCAGCGTATCAAAATGGGTGGGTATACCAACATTCATGCTTTCTTCATAAAATGCACATTTCTTACAGGTAGCTGATGTACTAAGGCTCAGGATCCTTCGGCATAGTTTCCAGAACAACCGACAATGACAATGACAATGGCAACGGGAATTCCTGAAAGAAGTGAAGCTCTTGAACGCTATGAAAGGACACACAAACATAGCAGAGCTTTATGCTGTTTGCCCTGATAAATTTGTGATAATGCAAGAGTTGATGGAGTTTGATTTTGCTCCATTTGGAGATGACAAGACAGTAAACACACTCTACCAGTTTCTGAACCATACAGATCAACACTACGATTTTGAAGGATTTTCGCACACGGTATCGGTAATCGTGCAACATGTTATTGATGGTTTAGCTTATCGACACAAAAATGGAATAGTCCACCGTGACATGAAACCATCAAATATTTTGGTAAGTAACCAGCATTTGATCACCGGAAAAGAAAGGGCATTTTACAAAGAGATGTGGCAAAAAGATCCACTGACTTGTAAATTGGCAGAGTTTGGCAAAAGTAGGTTGTGCATTATTCAAACCCAGACGTTGGTTGTTTCAAGAGTGACATGCATGAACAGGGGTAGCTTAATTTAGTTGTATTCAGCAATACATTTGAGGGACTCATACTCATATACTCAACAACCACACAACGAGGGTCATAATACAGGGGAATTTTTTATTGCACCATTCCTGTGTGACTGTGTCTGTTGATCCGGGGCTTTATATGCTGATATTATTCAGTGCACCATCTGAGGGGCATTTCACCCTAAAATAGCCCTTTTGCTTTCAAATTCAAGAAAAAATCTATCAGAAATCTGTAGAAATACTTTTGTTCTGAAAAATTCTCGAACAGTTTTTCAACCTATGATAAAGAATTCTATCATGCCAAAATCAATCATTTCGCAATGGAGTTCTGCTCTATGAAACTGAAAGGCCAAATGGGGGAACCCCCCCCCCCCGAAGGTTTCTAAAGTTTCTACCGAAAATAAGGACAGCAGTTGCTTTCACCAGGTCAGTTTTTCTTACACGGGCCTCAATTTATTCACGTAAACAACTACTTTATAGTTCAAATATATTTGTGGGAAAAAGCATGTCGTTTCGCCATTTCGCTATTTTGTTTCCTGATTTCGTGGTTTCGTGGTTTACAAACAGTCATGGCAGAAAATTATTACTCTCCTTCACTTACAGCCAAGTTAACTTTGTCTATAACAGATGAAAAGATTATAGCTGAATCGTCTGATTTGAAAAACAGTACTGCATAGCGGATATTAGGTGATCTGGCCCATCACAATTCAGAATGCTGAGCGCATCTGCAAATTGACAATGATTGACTTTTTCACATTTGGGAGAGCATTTGCTGTCAATGACACAAAAGGAAGATTTCTTCCAAAGCTAACGAGAGACGTTAGCTCCACTACTTTAGAATAATTTTTGGTGATGTGGAAAAGTGATACTTTGATTTGCAAGTGTGATTGTAACCATAATATTTTGAAAATGGTTGAAAAATTTTCTTTCATCCTAATTGTGAATCTAGGTCATTGTTGACAAACAAATCCTTCTTCAACACAATAACGTTTTCATCATCTCTTTACTTGATAAATCTTGTTTTTGATCAACTGCAATCCGTATCATGTGCCGGTTGGCGATTTTAACAGGCTCCATAGCAAGAATGTTCCTAGAGAGATGGAAAAGATACATTGATTAAAGCAGGAGAAACTCGAGAAAAAGGCTGTAGAAGTGCAAAAGACAAGGATGTGGAAGTAAGATGAGGATCAGAACAACCTGTTGCAATGAAAAATAACCCATTTACTTAAGGGGACGGTGGTGGTTGAGTGACAAAGTTTTAATTCATAATTAAACCGGCCAGTTTTGTGGATAAAGCAGAAAGATAAAGCAGTACATCTCTATTGAGGTCATCAGTAAAATCTTCATCACCATACAATAAAATCTGCACTAGAAACTCGTTTGAAAGATTGGTATTTCCAAGTGGTCGTAACAAGGCAGAAACTCAAGAGAGAAGATCTCTACGTTGTGCTTCCAAAGAAGGGCAGAGCAACAAGAAGTGTTCCGTATCCTCAATGCCATTGTTGGTGTGGCACATTGGATTAATAGTATCTCTGAAATTGTGTTTGAATTTGTGAAAATTGAACTTACTGAGACCAACCCTGAGTTGGGTAAGATACGCTAGTCCTGTTATATCATGTATTTGGAAGACAGATTTTGGTAAAGGGCAAATTTTAGATAGCAGCTTTGTTTTAAAAGCAGCAATAGAAGGTGAAAGTCTAATTTCTGGATCAAACTTATTCCATTTAGATAAGCAGTGAGGATAGAAGCTGGATTGAAATTTTCATGTTCTCATTCTTATTCGCCCGACGGCATCCTTTTTGCAAAGAGAGTATCAAGACTGGGGTTGTGGTGGTATAGGAACTGTGGGATATTGATGAATCAGATTATTTATGAACTTGTAAAATAACATAAGGCGTCTGCTCCAGCTACCAGAGAATAGCGATTCCCAGCTAAGCTCTGCATACCGCTTCTCTCTCAAGGTACCCTTCAATGCTCCAGATACAGCTGGAGCAGCAGAATACTGAACGGACTCCAACTTCCCCATGGGGCTTGGCGAAGTTACATTGCCACTAAATTCACATACTTTAGCAGGAATGTGGTAAATAACATGACCATAGTCCAGGTGAGGTCGAAGGTAGGGTTTATATAATTTGTTCAGTGTATGTCTGGGGAGATATTTCGAGAGATATCTCAACGAACCTATACCCCTGCGTGATTTCGTGATTGCTGTTTTGATATGAGGGAGTGTCCTTGAAGACCCAACACATTCCATCCTGAGCAACACGAGTCAGCAAGGCAAGGTCCCGCCTACGGTTGGCTCGGAATCACACCCATTGGGCAGTTACCCAGAGTCAACCAACTTGATAAACTCTGTTAATAAAATGGTGGACAGCATAAATCTCCTCAATTGTCTGCTGCAAGAGGAAAGGTCCAACTCATGTGATTTATTGGCTGAAAATCTTTCACTAAAATTGCCAAATAGAGAGTTGGAAATAGCAATTGAAGGCATAGCCTCTGAAAACAATGGAATACCATCAGAAAGTTTAAACAATGGTGAAGTAAACAATAGGAAACAAACAGCGGCAGAAAACACAATTGAAATTTGAACAGAACTCATCACTGAAGCAGAACATCATCACAAAGAAACAGACAAAAGCCAATTGTCTAATGCTAGAGTTGAAAATAAAACGCAGACTGAGAAGCAAAACAGTGCAAAAATACTGCCATAAACAAACAAGACTCTCACATAGGAAAAACTAAAAAGGCTGGAGAGAGAATGCTGAAAGATGCTGAAAAACAAACGAGGTGAACATGATCAACGTCTTAATTGTAGGATTTACAGCTGCGACAAATAGATGATTCAAAACTTTCCAATGACCACCGTGATATTGAGATTAATTGCAAACCACACATGAAAATCATGCAGGCTGTAAGCAAAGTTGGAAACAGCGATAAAGAAATCATCATAGTCCATGCAGCAACTAATGATGTGAAATCCAGCTCCCCCGGCTACTGTAATCAATGGGTCACCAGGTCATGTAATTGACATGTCATTTTTGTGGTTGGTGGCCGAGCGGCTTCTAGCTGCGACCATTCCTAGACCGTCTGGTTCATGAGTTGTATGACTACTGGGTAAATACAGGAATTGCTCCAACCAGAAAATTTTTGTAAATAGGTGATTTTTTGTTCATCGGTGATCAAGTCTCCTGCTCCAAGAGATGGGGCGTTTGGAAAGCTAAGACCTCGAAAGCTAGGAGTTCGAAAGCGAAAGCTTGGAAAAGGAGGGCCTTGAAAATGAAGGCCTTGAAAGCTAAGACCTAAAAACGAAAACCTCAAAAACGAAGACCTCAAAAGCTAAGACCTCAAAAACGAAGTCCCCAAGATGGTTTAAAACCATTGTTTCCATGAATTCCATGAGCCGCTCTAATGGGTTCCATGTACTTTTTCGTAATCCTGGCCAAGGGTATAATTTTCGGAAATTTTTGTCAAGAAAAGGTCAAAATTTGCTAATTCATACCTAGAACCATGCAATTTTAGCGATATCGATTGCGAGTAAAATTTTAGTTTTAGTTTTAGTTTTAGTTAGCAGAAGGGGCCCCCAAGTAATTTGGCGAAGAAACAGGGTTTTGGATGAAAGAATATGTTTCAGCATTCACAACATTATCAAAATGAGTGGAAGACTGGATATGAAATGATTTTTGAATAAGCTCATAATAATGATGTGAAGTGATAGTTTTAACTCACTTGATTCTAATCTCAGACAAGAGGAAAGGGATGATGCAAAAATCCTTAAAGAGCACATGACATAAAAGATGACATTACCTTTGTACATGTAGTTTTAAGCGCTGAAAACGATTCTTTGGTCGAAATTGCTGTAACCCAATCAAAAACCCCTCTTTTGCCCCTGCGAGATCACCCATTTTGACTAGAAAATTGGCCCCGAGGCCTGGGTCAAGCCAGCCACGTTCCAACTTGCGCGTGACGTCAGATTGTTTGCATGTTTGCACGTCAGATTCGCCAAGGCAGGCAGGCAGGCATACATTACCACTCGAAGTGCCTCAATCTGATCAAATAAAAATGTCTTCTGACAGCGAAAGCACTGCAAACAGTTCATCTGACAAAAACCAAAGCTCTGATTCAACATCAGAACACGAAATAACAGCCATTGCAAGTATTTTTCAGCCGTACCGAGACGAGCCACTTGCCCGACCAGTTCAAGTAGGCCATGCTGAAAATGGACATCGTGTTGACGAAGACGGAGATCCCGACCTGCTTCCGTTTTCAACTCTTGAAGAAAGATTCGAGGGAAGAAGCAGCGTCGAAACATGGTGCAAATGCTCACTTTGCAACGCGAGCAAGTTGTTTGGTGCAAGAGAGTACCGTTGTTGCAGAGAGGTGGCTGAAGCGTACGGAAAGGTTGTTTTCGAAGGATTGGACCTCAGCTGTGTCGTTCAGCACGAAGATTTCAGAGCCTTGACAAACAAAACAGTGCTGCTGCAAGTGGGACCACTTTTGAAAGATAAGGAAGGGAGGAGATATCGAAGAAAAAAAGATCAATCGGAAAACGAGTAAGTTGTCTTGGTAATGAAACAGAATCATAAGCTTGTCAAAATACTTTCAGCAAGGAATAGATCAAATTTTAGTCAAGCAAAACTTAACCACAGTTATTCTAGTTATGAATTTTAATGCAGTTGCTACCTTTGCAGTGAAGAAATTACAAAATGATGACAAAATTCTAGCATACCAAACCCTACATCATTCTTTCAGTCATTTTGAGTGTTGCACAAATATACGGTAACAGGCTGACTGATTTTTTGCAGGTACATCAGGGCAGTTGGTTACCGATGGCTGGCCAGGTGGCTGTTTGGCTACTTGGGCTGGGACAATACTAGGCCATTGCCTGCATGTATATATCATCATATGAGGACAAAGTATGGCTCTGGACAAACTAAAGGGTATGCAGCTGCAAATGAAAGACCTTGAATTCATATGCCTTAGTGCAGTTTTGTTGTAGTTGAGTGCACTTTGCTGGGCACCATTGATTTAAAAAAATGCCTGGTTTCTGTTCATTGAAATGACATTCTGAATGTTACAAACAAATAAATTTGCCTTCTGAGAAATAACCAAGGTAATTTTCATAACAATTTGAATTTAAGGCTAACAGCTGTTCCCCATTCATGTCAGGTACATCAAAATTTTGCGTCAAATTTGAATTTCATGGGAACAACTTGCATTTTATTAAATGAGTATACAACTGAGTAGCCCCACTTCAAAATTTTGCTTATTCTATCATTTTAATGGCAAAAACCCCCATTAAAGAAGCTACGGTTTACTTTAGTTGTCAAAAGAAGCAGGTTTATATACCAAAGACCAATGAAAATTGGAACTTTCAATCAGTTGCAAAACTAGGTATACTGTACATAGTGTTTGAAAATTAGTTTTGTAGGGTTTTGAGTACAAAAAGTCAATAATTTCAAACCAATTTCAGATAAGCAATTAGTTTTTAGTCCATCCAGCACATGATCATTCAAGAACTGATTTAAGTACCTATTGCAGTGCATCCTGAAAAATTAATTCTGCTTGTTACAGAAAGTCACAGGTTCTTTTATGCTGGTATTTACTAAGCATAAACCAATTTCATGACCGATTTGTATGAATTGCTAGTTTTGCTGTCATTTCAGCAAATTGGCAAAACACAAATTTAAATGCAGGACCCCTTTTTGTGACCTTTTCTTGGTTTCAGGCATTTTTGCAAATTGGTGGTGCCCTTTTCTTCTTCTCAGTGCCATTATCCCCAGCAGTTTTTTTGCCATCTTCTTCTTGGAGTTTTTCTTGTTCTTCCACTACAACATGATGATAACAGTAATTTAGTTTTAACATATGTAAAGTATGAACAAACAGACTTTGGGAGCATTTGAAACATATTTAGAGCATTTGAAATTGCAAGGACTTTACATTCCTCTGTAAAGTTTGAAATATTGTGATACGGGCAATGATAATGTACATGCGTTCCTACCAGGTCTGCTGGGGTAAATTGGATGGGCAGCAGTAAAATGGGTAAAGCTGATTGCTGGAAAAAAGACGCTGAACAGATAAATTATATTCACTATATATGTCAAGGATGGTATTTCAAGTGGTTGTAGCTGAGGAAAATTGTGAAAAAATACTTTAATCAAAATTGTCCATATTTTTGCCCGTTCTCTCTTTACCCAAACATATCCATTTTACTCCTGTAGACCCTATTATGTTTTTTCTTTATTTGTAGACCAGTATATAAAGTAACCCAGCTTTGATTTGTCAGCCCCAGTTTGTTCCTATTTCTGGGCTGATATGTTCAAACTTGTCACCCCTGCCATTCTCAGAAACCACCTCAAAGTGTATTTTAGGACAAGTACTCAATGACTGTGTACTTTCTTGTACTCTCCATAGTAAATTCTAGGGAACAAAGATATTGGTCAAGATTTCATCATGTGTTTTATAAACGTTAGTTCTTACAAGACAGATCTGTGTAATGAAGAATGAAATATTTATAAGTTGGTTGTGCTCACTTGAAGGGCATGGTACATTTTGAACTTTCAACTTATTTTCCTTGTACTTCTTCACAGCTTCCAACTTGCTTCTTTCAGTCTTAAATTTGTGACTGATAGGTGCTGGTTGTTTTGCCATGAAGTCATCATAGGCAGGCATCAGCAATTGATGTGGTTTTGTAAAAAGTAACATCCTCATTTCACTTAAATAGCCTACAAGAAAAGAACTTTCTTACAGGAATAGCAGTTAAGACAGTTAGACAGAATGCCAGATCCAGAGAGAAAGGGAATCAACATGACCTGATCAGTTGGTCTTGTGCGACATCTATTCTTATCAATCTAATAAGATGGCATTTTGAAAGTGAAGTCATCCAGTCAGAAGATCATCTCTCTTATTTTTAACTTGTGTGTTGTAACTGTGTTGATTCAATTCAAGATGAAATAAAAAATTATCAAGAGATGAATAACAGAAATACCACAAAACCAAGTGAAGCAAACCACACCATTTATCATTTTGTCGTAAATCAAAGACAACAAGTTATAGATATGTATTTTTGGCTTCATGCAACCATTTGGTGCTCTTATTATTCATCTGGAGAATATGACTGTATTGCCCTGCACAACCCAATTTATCAAACATAGCTTTGAGCAAGTCTGCACAATGAAAAACCACTGTGTATATCATAAAACAAAAATATCAGCTTGTATAACTGGTACATAATTTCCTACAAACAGTATATATATGTATATCATTAGAAGAGGCTTATGAATACCGGGTGAGCCAGAAAAAAGTTCCCACTTTCGAAAATTCATAGCATCAAGATTACTCCACAGATTTGAATCATTCAAATTCTAGTTAGAAGCCGAAAGATTGGAGTATTTTTGTGATTTTTCTCACTGTCCTACCAGCACTAGAAGTATTGGTAAATATAACTTATAAAGATTTTATGGTTGCAAAATGACGAAAAAAGGGCCTAAAACATTGATCAAATTGTAAGGATTCTATTCAAATCGAACAATAGGCCATGGGCGTTTCACTTCCCTCAAGAGCTATAAGACATCGATTTTCAAACAAATGCGAAAGATTTTCAATCCCAAGGAAGTTAATGCCTAGAGGATATCTCTCACCAATGAGAAATTGCATTTCCTTAATTATTTTGTGCGAGAAGTCATTGATGCATTGATCGATGTTTTGGGCCATTTTCCAGTAATTAATCAACCATGAAATTTTTGTAAAGTTGAATTTACCTATATTTGTAGTGCACGTGAGACAACGAGAAAAATCACAAAAATACGTCAACCTTTTGGCTTTTAACTAGAATTGGAATCATTCAAATCTGTGAAATAATCTTGCTGTTATGAATTTTCAAAAGTGGGAACTTTTTTCTGGCTCACCCGGTAGAGGAGGAGTGCTCACATTGATTCTGTAAAATGTTACAAACAGTGGCAAACCAGATTTTGATTCAAATGGTTGTGCAAAGAAATATTTTATCACGCAGTACCATCTTCAAATTACACACTAGGTGCTACACTTATCAGGGCCATTGGATACATAACAAGTCCTCACCTGCAAATGGTTCCCATCCATGAGAAACTTGTCATTTTTGGGTGCCAATGATTAAGTGTAGAGTGAAAACCCTCAAGACAACTGGTTTGGGCATTTGGTGACAATTTCTTGATGTCGTTCATAATTCTTTTGTTTACCAGTATTGCTTGTAATTTATCATAGGCAGCTGTTCCTGAAAACAGAATGAGGCTTTTATAACCACATGCTGCATCAAAATTTACTTATTCAGAAAATGTATTCTAGAGGGGGCAAAAAGAGAAACAAGGGGGTGCAGCTACCACCTCAAAAAATCAGTAGAAGAAAGGCGCTGTTTGAAACAATGTAGACATGCTATCCTGCTGAAACTATTTGCAAACAAATAGAAAAACACGAAGGATGTTTTGATCAAAAGATTCTGTATTGTTTACCAAATGATTGAATTATTTTGTGATGTACAGTAATACTGCATTCACACTGACAAGGTTAAACCAGCTTTATCTAAAAAAAGTTTAAATTTCAACCAATCAATGACTTCATTTGTTTGATTGACTAATCAGAAGGGCCTATTCGAAAACATAGTTTTGTTGAAGCTGGTTTAACTTGCAGTGTGAATGGAATAATACTGTAATCCCAGGCAACTCAGAAAATGTAGGATATTGAAAAATCCTTATTTAGGCGAGAAACAATATGTTTGCCAGGGCTAACAAGTTCACACATGAATGATGAAATTGAAGGCGTACTTTAATGTTGATTGTTTCAAAGATCACTCTACCAAAATCACTTGCATGTTTATGGAAAGGAAAGACCAATTTCAACCAAATAAATTTTATCTTTTCTATGCAGTGCAGTTGAAAGAAAAGAATTTGCAAAGTGAGCTGCATCAATAAAGACAGGCCAAAGCTCCACCTTTTTTCTGATTCACTTAGTACAAAATATATTTAATGCTCTAGAAAATTACCAATTTTGATCCAATCTCTTGGCTCAAGCTCTTCATGTGTGCAGTTTTTGTACAATTAATTGGGATGATTGTCATGTTTGTCAGCTACATGTCTCATAAAGGAGGACCACTTTGCCTCAATCAGTTCTCCAAACCCAGGCTTTCATTGTTGTTGCAGCCCAGTACAGGTGGTTTCGCAATCCTTTCACCCAGTCTGTTATAATTCTGCAATCTGTTTCCTTGCCAGCCTTTAGCATTTTCTTTGTTATCGTGCGTGCAACATGCCAGGTGTCATAAAAATGTTGTGTAACTTTATGGCATTCATTTATCCATTTTGCAATCCCTTGGTGTCTGTCAGATATGAATGTATCTATTCTGAGGGCACGATCATGCAGAGACTTGAAACTTCGTTTTGCTCCTTCAAGCTCTGTTGCAGTGCTGCTGGTTGTCTCATTTGACTGGAAAAAAGAGAGAAAACTTGTATATACTCTGTATTTTCCATCCATCAAATGAGGGAACAAGAAAGTGGTCTTTGAGAATTAATTTCCTTACTCTTTAAATTTGAAGCATCACATAGAATTTAGGAGAATGTGATGTAATGCAATTCAACTTTAAACACCAACAAAATGACCTAAAGTTCTCATACAATATATACAATTCTGAGTAAAGGATTTATGCACTGCAAGTAAGCGATTGAAAGTCATAGTTGGATAGTTGAATTATAATTTGACATGACTTCATGCATTCACCATACCATCATGTAAAGGGGCTGGGTCACGTAACAGTAAAAAAACTTTGGAAAATCAAAGATACTTCTACTTCAAAACTTTTGTTTTGAAAGATTTTGCTAGCATTACCAGCCCCTTCAAATCTGTGACAAACACTTCAGCCTGCATAGTTTCTTGGTGTTGAAGTTTTTATAGCATGCAAGTCCTCAATAAACAGTATATTGTGGTGTCCTCAAAACAAATGAAACTTTCATTATAATAAACAACATACCCTGGGTACTATTTCATCACTTTTTGGCCCAGTACCCCCCTCCCCCCTATACCATGGGTTCAAACAACACTGCTTGGGACAACCCTGTAGTTTGAGAAAATTCCTCCAATGCAGTACACAAAACTTCGTTTTCATGAATGATCAAACAATTGGTAAAAGAAATTTACCTGAACTAGTTCAAAGTGTAGAATTGTCATCAAGTTGCAGTTGAACATACTGTAAACTCCATACTTGGTAGAGTGACCCATTGAATCAAAGCGGCCATCTCCACTCCAAACAACATTCTCTATGTTCTTCAGTTGATTGAGAAACCCCTTTTGGTAACCTTGCCAATGAGTTAACACAACAGGAAAAAGCCAATTTCTCTGATGCCGGAAAAACTTCTGGCAGTAATGACAGACAAACCCATGTGGCAAAACACTAACAGTGTTTTGTTGATTGTTGCACCAGCCATAAGGATTGCAAAACTGAGCAACATGTTTCCCAAAGGTTGCTTGTCAAACACCAAGGGCTGAGATCGCCAGACAAAGCTGGAATCACCACACTTTGCACAATTCTGTCTCACTGTAACCATTGTTCCAGTTGTGGTCATTGTAACAGTTGGTTTATCCTCTTTGCATCGAAAACAAAACATTGAAAATAAACTAGTAAGCATTGAGAAGAAAACAATGAATTTTGGTTCTTCATAGGATGGGGTATCAGGATCAACACTGTTGAAATAAAAATAGCAAATATCATTCCATGATGAAATTAAACATTATGAAATTACTTTATCTTCCTCAGCACAGAGTCTTTTGAAAACAAATGGTCTAGAAACTTTGCGGCCGTCAAAGGATGCCGCGTTTTATGTTGAGCCCGACAATAAGCAGAGTAATCGAAGCGTGAAAGTGCACACACGGAAAACAAGATGGCAGCCGCATACAGCGAAAATCAAGACTTTGTGGACGGAGAAGATCTGGATGCCATATTAAACTTGCTCGAGAGTGATTTGTTGGAACAAGAACTGGAAGATGACCTATTAGAGGCTATCAAAGATGTATGTATAACCATAGAACCTTCCGTGTATATCTTTTTCAATTAGTTTTCTTTCGTCCATTTACCACAAAAGAGAATTCCAGGCCATGCTTCCGATCAGTTGTCAACAAGAACGTCATAGTTAGAAGCTCGTTACTTTGGCTTGATTTGAGATTGATTATCATCGCGATAGTTTGATAATGATTTAATTCAGAAAGCATGCATTTTGCTTATTTTAGACTCTGTTTCAGGATGTCGGTTGTCCCGGCCTGCCCCGGAGTACTGCGATATGAAGAATAACGGGCACCTACAACACCGATCGGTTTGAACCTCCAAAATCCCTAGCTATGGATCTCAAAATGGAACGATTCTGCTACAAATGGGTAGCGTTTTGAATTGCATCAAAAACATTCCGAGGTTTACATTCTTATCGCTGGATTTTTTTGTCTTACTTAAATTGGCTTGTGGTAACTTTATCTTTAGTGAAACTCGATTTCTGGGAAGTTGAACAAGCTTTTGCCCCTAACTAAGGACTTGAAAAATGTGAATAAAGATCTTTGGAAATCCTTAACTATGATGGATCTTCCCCTAAAATGCATCTTCCTTTGGGCTAGGAAGTCAATTCTCTTAGTACAGTACAATGCCAGCAGTTACATCAGCTAACCCATTTATGAATAATATTTACTGTACCAATGCTGCAATATCCCTTCTGAGCGTTTGGAAATGAAACAAACAGTAACCTACAATGGATTATAATGAAGACAATTTGTTTTGCAGGTTGAAGGTGGTGATTTCAAATGCACATTGTGCCCCAAAGTTTGCAGGTCACAAAGAGGTTTGACCAGGCACAAAAACTCAAAGCACAAGCAAGAAAGAGATCACAATGCTAGCCTTGTTACAGGGGACGCAAACACTAATGATGAAGTTGAAATAGATCCTGCCTTTTTCCTTGCACTTGTCAATGAAAGCATCAAAGCGCTTTCAGAGGACAAGTGCTTTCCTGTTGGTTTTCGCAAACAGTTTGAAATTTACGAATATTCAAATACAACTGATGGTAGCACAAAACAGCACATTGTTGACCAAATATGGAAAACCTGGAACGGTTTGAAGAAGGGAGGAAATGTTGAGAAATTCTACGCAACATTTTATGCAACTGTAGTGCCAAAAGCAGGTGTGCTGTTTTCTGCCCTTAGTGCCCATGGTGCAACACTTCTGTGCACAAAACTTGCAGATAAAATTGCTGCAAGCACAAAATCAAGGGAACATAAAACTATGCCCAGTGTGATCTCTCTGTCAGATAAGGAAAAGGCTTCCCTGCAGTACCTTGGTGGGTATGTTTTTTACAAGTTAAACAGAAAAATTTTTAATTCAAGGCACCACAAATCAGAAATTGGTCAGCAGCATCTATCGATATTGCGGGCTGGACGAGTTGATAATGATTCAGGATGCCCTCAGAAACTTGTCGATGGCCTTAATCGAGGAGGACTTTGGAAGATAAATGAGACATGCCAGAAAATTTTTACCATAGCTGAACTTAAGTTTCTCACCCACACAAATGCAGGAGTCACAAAGAATATTGATTCCAAAAAACTTGTTGGCGAATTATGTGTTAACCAAGATATATTGGCCTTGTATCAAACTTTGGTAAGTTCTGCTGCTTTACCAGTAGACAAGGATATTGCAAAAGATGTTCTTGAAAGAATATTAATTTTGTACATAAAAGTGCGTTCATTTTCTTATGCAAAAGACATTGTGAACAAATTCAAAATCGATCAAAGGAAAGCCAAATCTAAGGCACTGAGAAAAGAGATTCAAAGAACAACTGAGAAGCCATCTACAAAAGAATAACCATATGAAACTTGCATGAACTTGCCATGAGCATGCAACTTTACAGAATATTTGAAACTTCTGAAAAACATAGTTATTACAATAAGCAGTGTTGTTAGAACCACCTTTCTGCAGAAAACAAATAATTGCCCATATTCAAGTTGTACTGTACATGTTTTTTATAAGAAACTTGGATCAGGACATACAGCTACAAGTTTCGTACAGTAATTCAAAACTGAAATTTTCACATTTTGGTACTCAAAGTTTCTTAACTTATTTCTTATCTTTTTTTTGCATTTATAGAAATTACTTTTTAAACATAGTAAACACTGTTACTTAAAATTTTGACCATGTTAGTTCTAGTTTCTTGTATGTCAATCAGTTTCTTATGAAAAACTGGTAATCATATAATTTAGTGATGTTGCTTTTGTGACAATTGTTTTACACACAAAGTTACATAATAAATTATCACTCTTGCATAGGCCATGTGACCTCTCAGTTTAGGGCCATATAAATTTGTTTCTGGACTATTATTTCAAAAACACCTGTCTACAAAGTTCATCTATTTCCAGGGGAATTTGATATTTTAAACAAAATTGTCATCAAGGCATTACGCAGTCATCCCTATTTGATACAAATTTTGTATGTTTGATACAACACAAGTTGTTCTTTGATAGAACCAATAGCATTTTAATGAAGATTTTGGAGCAAGCTGTTAAAATTTTGCTCCAAGATTTAGGTTATGCAAATTTTTTATCCATTCCTCTAATGATAACAAACACTGTTAACAACCAAATGCTACCAAAAAAGCATCAAGGTGCTTGTTGTTATGTACAGCACAAAAGTCATTAAGATCGACTCTTTTTCCTTGTTTCTATTGCTTCATGTTCCACATCATACCATCTGTTTTCATTCTTGTTTCTTTTCCTTCCTTTTGTGTTTCCCCTGACTGGCAGGATAGATCGCTGGATCCTTAGCTTGTTTGCATTGTAACCAAAGTCCCGAATACTTGGGTTATCGCATCTTCTGCCAAGTCCCCGCTGCCTCCCAAAGTATTCTTCAACAGGATCTTGGCAAAACCTGTTTGTTAGGATGTACCTGGCACCATTTCTCAGCAAAAACTTTGTGACATCAATAAGGGAATATGTGCTGAGTTTAAGACCCTCGTATGTTTGCCAGGCAATGAACATTTTTGATCTTGCACTTCCATCATATTCACCTTCCCTTTCATCTATGCTGTCTCTCCAAGACTGCAAATATCCAAGGAACTCCTCCTCTAGCCACTGGAATCTTTGATCATCTACATCTGTGTATGGTTTCAGAAACTCCTTTCTTTGATATTCTCCTTCTTTCAAACTTCTGACATTGAAGCAATCAAAAAAGCTGTCGATCATCTCACAAAATTGGGCAGTTGCCAGGGTATTGGTTGCTGAAAATTCTCGCAAAACTGTTGCCATGGTTTTACTCAAAACCTGGGCAGCAAGATCTACCCTCATGACTGAATATGAGTTCAGCAGTATGTGGTCGGCAGTCAACTTGGGTAAAAGGTGAAGACCATTCTCCTGATCTTTGTAATAAATACTAGAAATGTGGCTCCACAGCATATCCTGGCCATTGTTCCACATGTATCTCGTTTGGCGACCAGATCCAGAATGGAACAAACAGTTTCTGCTTGTCTTAACCAGATGTGGTGCATCACTGAAAAAGAAGATGCTTCTATTCTCAGCATAGATGTTAGGGGCCTTGTAAACCAGATCTCTCTCATTCTCTGAATCCATTTCACCATGCATTTTGATAAGTCTACGATTAGGTGAGGCACCATCTGCAGTGGCAACAACAACAGCAAGTTCACAGCTGATTTCACAGATTGCAACTGCCCTCCAAAATAATGAGAAAAGCTGAATGGAGGTTATGGCTTCAGTTGCAAAATAACCAATCACAAATTGGAGTTTTGAGCAAATACCTTTCACCATGAAGACTAGCGCATGTGTGGCTATGTGATCTTCTGCATCAAGAGTGGCATAATTTATGTCAGGGTCCCCAAGATCAACATACCCAATTAGCTCTCCAGAATGTTTGTCCCAGACAAGTCCACTTGGTACTTTCATTTCATCAAATAGGATAAAAACATACCGTTCAAACGATTTATATGGCTTTACCATGTTTGCCAATGTTTCTACAATTTCAGGGTTGAATCCTGTCTTAGGTTTTATAGCATTGCTATAATTCCTCAACTGCCTTCGGCTGGGAAGCTCAATGATTCCACTGCCATTAAAAGTTCCTCTGAGTTCATCATATGCAGATGAAGATTTGCATGCTATTGACAGACACCATCTAATAATCATTGGATGATATCTTCTGCCATTTGTGGATCTTGGGGAATTCTTTTGTTGTTGCTGCCAGAACAGTTTCATGAAGGGGCTCATTTTTTCACTATTTTCAGTTATCACAGTCAAAAGATCATGGCCAAGGTCTGGTGTGATTTCAAGGCTATTTTTACAAATTTCCTTTTCCATTTCATTAATTTTTGCCTCTAACTGCTTACACTTCAATCTCTGAGCTTGAATAGTAAGTTTCAGACGCTTTGCAGAAGTTAGGCTTATTGGTGCTCTGGTCTTGGCAGGAACTGAATGCCTGGCCCTTGTTTTCTTGTCTTGCTTATCTTTGTCCATTTCACGCTCATTGCATGGCTGACACTGCTTGCCCTTGATAAGGACCATGCAGTTTCTTGAACGGGAAGTCTCCTCAGCTGAAAATGGTTGATCATTCTCACCGTCAGGGTCAACTTTCAGTGGAACTGCATGTTTGATGGACCTTCCAGAAAAGCATGTGCATTTGTGACCTTCGCAAATTGACAGATTCTCCAAATTATTCTTGATATCAGAAATTGTGACACATCTGACACTTCTCTTAAAATCCTTGTATAGACTGTGGTCATCAGGGAGGAACCAGCCAAACACAGATATCGTGTAAGCAAGGCTCTCGTCAATAATGATTTCAAATCTTGGCAAAATGTATGGTACTTCATACTTTATCACATGTACTTTGTCAGGATGAGTTATTACGGACCAGTCCTTCAAGACCAGTTTCTTAACCCTTGCTGTGACATCCTTGAGATCCTTGTAAAAGAATGACTGCTTGCTGCTGAGTTCAAGATCCTGCACAACACTTCTTGCAGGCCTTTCTGTTTTCTCCACTGGACTTTCATTTACCAAGGACTTTTTTGGTAGTTCTTCTGTTGGTAGTGCCCCAAATTTGACAAACTTCTTGGTTAACTTTGGACCATGATCTGCAAATGAAACAATTTGATTAATAAACAATTCATTAATTAAGATGACAAGATACGGGGTTGACTACATATATAGTAAATGTTTCTTATATCTATGGCACTTATTATTTTTTTAGGCTCAAAGTCTATCAAGTTTCCCATTTCTTTTCTGAAAAGACTTGGAAAATGGTTTCCAATAGAATGAGGTTGTTCATGGATATACACGGTTTTTTATAAGAAACTTGGATCAGGCCATAGTAATTAAAGTTTCGTAATTTAACATGAAATTTTATCCATTTTAGTACTAAAAGTTTCTTAATTGGTATCTCATTTTTTGAATGCATGAATTGTCAATGTGGTCGCTAACACTGCTGCAGATATGTTTCTTGATATCTAAAACATCATATAGGAACAAACAGTGTTCTACTATGTTGAAAACACAAATGGTTAGATAATATTGCCCAATAATAAAGGTTCAACGATCTATTTGCTATAAAATTCATGCTTTTAACTTTGAAAAGTTTCTTAGTACTTCTCCGACATAGTACTAGAGTTTCTTAAAATTCTGGCCATCTTAGTACTAGTTTCTTATAAACCAGTTTCTTATAAAAAAAATGTGTATTTAGCTAGCCACATGTGTTTGCCATTGAAATCTTTGAATATCAGCCCCATCACTGTCAAAAATATTAAAAAATTGGTAAAAATATGATACATCTAAGATATCTTGGTATCCATTTCAAATGAACTCTGTGTGAATTACAATAATGCCTCCAAACCATCAGACCTGGATCAAGTACTAATTGAAATGCAAGAAACTATGTAGTGTTTCTTATGAGTACAGGGGGTTAATTAATCCTGGCCTAAGAATTTCTTTTCTAATTTTTCCATTAATTACCTCAAAATCTTCTCCAAGAAATAAAGGGCCTTTTTCAGTTATGCTACCCAAGTTGAGAGAAATTGAGAATGAAATTCGAGTCTTCCTGTCCCTATCCTATGTGGCCTAAACCAACCCACCCCTATGAAGCTGATACGTTACGTATAAATAATATCCTGCACTTACGTATAGTGATATCATCTGGTTTGTAATGTTTCTCGCAAATGTGGAGCGTATCATTATCCAACTGACGTTTAAAATTCTCGTCTTTAACTCTGTACTTCGTAACAATGTTTAAAACGTCTCGTCTCCATTGCTTTGATTTTTCATCGAGGCCGGTTGGCAACTTAAACAAGCTCAAACTTTCTGACTGGCTTTTCCCTCGCCGACGGCTAACACCACAAAAATTGAAACAGCAATTCGCACCTGGCATGTTCCACCGTATCGTCTCTCATTAAATCATCAGTTTAGACTTTAAAATGCAATAAAACGCAGCGAGGAAGTCGCAGAATGTTCCATGGAGTATCACTTGAAACCTGGTTTTCATGAACACTCTCGCAGCGCTGTGCACTGTCACGCTTCGTTGATCGTACGTTTCTTGCACAAAAGGATCAGACAAAGGGTACAAAAGAGCCGCCGGTGGAGTATCCAGACCATTTGTTTTCAAAAGACTCTGCTCAGCAAGAGGAGTTCAGAAACAGTGCAGGATATCCCTGGGCTCTGTATGCTTAGGTCAGTTTTGTTGTGAAAATCGCCCAAAAACTGTGACTTCCCTGATTTATGCCTTGGTAGATGCAAACTATTTAACATGATTCAATGCCTTGAATGGGCAAACTTAATGTACATGTACAGTACTTAAGGGCCGGGAGTTTTCAGCCCAGGCTACAATTTCATCCCATTTACCTGGGGTGAAACTTCATCCCTCCTTTATGGTCAAGTGCTTGTAAACATCAGTTTGCCATTACATGGACAATTTTACCCCCACTGAGTTTCACCGCGGACTGACAATTCAGCTTGCCTTGACGTGTGCCTTTCATTAACATCCTAATCCCCATTGTTTTACTTGACATATGCCCATGTAATGACAAATATTTTGTTGGCCTGGGCTGAAAAGTCAGCTATGCATGCGGTTGTATCTACTTTTGGTGCCTGGCTAAATATTTTCACCTCAGCCAGCAGGGCTGAAGTTTCAGCTTGGGCTGAAAACTTCCATGTAAACAGGTTCTTACTTAACAAAATTTCTTGTTTGCTCATCATCAAAATCATCATTGAGACGTTCATCATCACTGTCTTTATCATCACTGTCTTCAGCAGAACTTGTCATGGAGTAGCTTTCATCATCACTCTCCTCATCAGAATCAGATACATCACTGCCGCCATTTTCATCAGTAATCATGTTACCATCATCACTCTGGATATCAACATCAAATAATTCCTTCTCACTATATTCCTCTGATTCTGAAGGCTCCTCCAGTTGAACTGCGACTTCCTTCAAGTAAATTGAAAAACAATTCAACAGAAATTGTACAAACTTTACTAGATGGGATGGGGATAAGCATAAATGTTTGGGAAGAAAAATTCTAGGGAGCTGCCCCACAAAAAGCTAATTGATTACCAACATTTTTGCCCAACATTTTGCCAAAGTGGGTTGTTTTGTGCAATTTTTCCAAAGTTTGGGGCTACCACCTTGGCCCCCGCCTTATACACGGATGGGGACAAAGTGGGGACCCAAACCATTAACTGTCATAACTGATGGTCACACATCCCACTGCAGCCTACCTGCTCTATGTTTTCCTGAGACTGCTAAATTGATCAATGCTCAACGTAGCTGCCAATTTGTAACCTTACCAGTTTATGGCCTAACCAGAGCTACTGTAACTGTGACGTTTTACTATAAAGTGATAAAATTTTTCCTTGCAAGATCTCCCAAGTGAAGTGAAGATCTCATAAGAAGTGTATTTACCTCCTTTTTTCCAGCAACACTCTTCTTTTTTAGTTTTATGAATTTTCTCCATCGTCTGATTTTTCGTTGGAGATTCTTTATTGTCTCAGATTTCCTTACACAGTCTTTGCATTTGTGATGCTGTTGAATTACTGGCATGGTCATAGTTGATTTATCAGCATTATCTTTATTACTGTCTTCTGCTGCCATCGGTAAATCACTTGAGCTATCATTCTCAAAATCGCTTTGATTTGCAGAGCCACTCGTTGATATATCATTTGGTGATGACACTTCTGCAGAAAGTCTAAGTTTCTTCGGCGAGACCTTCAGGGCATGGCGAATAAGCTGAATGGATGAACAAAAGCTATATTTTTATAAAATCATAGTTCGGGGAATGTTTTAAAAGGTGGAAGCTGTACATAGGTACACAGTTTTCCTTTTTTAAAACAAGATGTGTCCTATTTTCACTGCACCGTATTTCTAGAAAGATCTTTTTGCAAACACAATTTAAAGATGTGCAGTAAATTTGTTTTTAGGCCAAAGTAAAATTTCTTGAAATTTGAAATGAATAGATACGGTCAGCAGTCATTTCCAGTCTCGAAAATTTGCAAAAGAAACTCAATATCGACCATGCGATCCTGGCTCCAAGTGACGGCGGCGAGATTTACCTCAGTCCAGAAAAGTAACGTAGGTTAGGCCTACCTACCTGTCGTTTCTTGCGAGCTGATAGTTTTTTAGGCGAAGCCAAATTCAATGAATCTCGTGTAGGAATAGATCCATGGATGAAGTTTCTTCTCCAAGAAACTCCTGTCGAATCCTCCAATACCAGTGGTCGCAGATAGCACGATTCCTCAAAATGGGCAGAACAGAGAGAAGCGTATTTGGATGGATTTTTGAATGACGGCCTATGTTTTTGAACGAATTTTATCCACTTATGTCGAACGATGGGATTTTTTGGGAACTGGTGCATCTTTATGGCAGGACTGTAGCTTGTATTCATACAGCTTGTATTTATGAACAAAAGCTATATTTTTATAAAATCATAGTTCGGGGAATGTTTTAAAAGGTGGAAGCTGTACATAGGTACACAGTTTTCCTTTTCTAAAACAAGATGTGTCCTATTTTCACTGCACCGTATTTCTAGAAAGATCTTTTTGCAAACACAATTTAAAGATGTGCAGTAAATTTGTGTTTAGGCCAAAGTAAAATTTCTTGAAATTTGAAATGAATAGATACGGTCAGCAGTCATTTCCAGTCTCGAAAATTTGCAAAAGAAACTCAATATCGGCCATGCGATCCTGGCTCCAAGTGACGGCGGCGAGATTTACCTCAGTCCAGAAAAGTAACGTAGGTTAGGCCTACCTACCTGTCGTTTCTTGCGAGCTGATAGTTTTTTAGGCGAAGCCAAATTCAATGAATCTCGTGTAGGAATAGATCCATGGATGAAGTTTCTTCTCCAAGAAACTCCTGTCGAATCCTCCAATACCAGTGGTCGCAGATAGCATGATTCCTCAAAATGGGCAGAACAGAGAGAAGCGTATTTGGATGGATTTTTGAATGACGGCCTATGTTTTTGAACGAATTTTATCCACTTATGTCGAACGATGGGATTTTTTGGGAACTGGTGCATCTTTATGGCAGGACTGTAGCTTGTATTCATACAGCTTGTATTTATGAACAAAAGCTATATTTTTATAAAATCATAGTTCGGGGAATGTTTTAAAAGGTGGAAGCTGTACATAGGTACACAGTTTTCCTTTTTTAAAACAAGATGTGTCCTATTTTCACTGCACCGTATTTCTAGAAAGATCTTTTTGCAAACACAATTTAAAGATGTGCAGTAAATTTGTGTTTAGGCCAAAGTAAAATTTCTTGAAATTTGAAATGAATAGATACGGTCAGCAGTCATTTCCAGTCTCGAAAATTTGCAAAAGAAACTCAATATCGGCCATGCGATCCTGGCTCCAAGTGACGGCGGCGAGATTTACCTCAGTCCAGAAAAGTAACGTAGGTTAGGCCTACCTACCTGTCGTTTCTTGCGAGCTGATAGTTTTTTAGGCGAAGCCAAATTCAATGAATCTCGTGTAGGAATAGATCCATGGATGAAGTTTCTTCTCCAAGAAACTCCTGTCGAATCCTCCAATACCAGTGGTCGCAGATAGCACGATTCCTCAAAATGGGCAGAACAGAGAGAAGCGTATTTGGATGGATTTTTGAATGACGGCCTATGTTTTTGAACGAATTTTATCCACTTATGTCGAACGATGGGATTTTTTGGGAACTGGTGCATCTTTATGGCAGGACTGTAGCTTGTATTCATACAGCTTGTATTTATGAACAAAAGCTATATTTTTATAAAATCATAGTTCGCAGAATGTTTTAAAAGGTGGAAGCTGTAGATAGGTACACAGTTTTCCTTTTTTAAAACAAGATGTGTCCTATTTTCACTGCACCGTATTTCTAGAAAGATCTTTTTGCAAACACAATTTAAAGATGTGCAGTAAATTTGTGTTTAGGCCAAAGTAAAATTTCTTGAAATTTGAAATGAATAGATACGGTCAGCAGTCATTTCCAGTCTCGAAAATTTGCAAAAGAAACTCAATATCGGCCATGCGATCCTGGCTCCAAGTGACGGCGGCGAGATTTACCTCAGTCCAGAAAAGTAACGTAGGTTAGGCCTACCTACCTGTCGTTTCTTGCGAGCTGATAGTTTTTTAGGCGAAGCCAAATTCAATGAATCTCGTGTAGGAATAGATCCATGGATGAAGTTTCTTCTCCAAGAAACTCCTGTCGAATCCTCCAATACCAGTGGTCGCAGATAGCACGATTCCTCAAAATGGGCAGAACAGAGAGAAGCGTATTTGGATGGATTTTTGAATGACGGCCTATGTTTTTGAACGAATTTTATCCACTTATGTCGAACGATGGGATTTTTTGGGAACTGGTGCATCTTTATGGCAGGACTGTAGCTTGTATTCATACAGCTTGTATTTCCTGGTCCTCCAGCCACACAGTATCGGCCACCTCTCCTCTTTTTCTCTTCCATAAATCCCAATTGGAGGAGCCTCGGCGAACTCCGATTGGAGTTCTTCGAGCCTCCTCGAAGCATCGAGATCGCTGTGCGGGGCACAGCTTTTTATTACGTTCTCAGTAGAGATGCATTCCTATTGGCTATTCCAACCCGCTCTTGACAGCAATAAATCAAATACCCGTATATGTAGCAGCCAGCGCCCTCCTTGCCCTCAGTATTTTACAGAAAGACGGAAACTGGTTTGACGCACTGCGAGGGAGGGTACTGGGTGGGCGCACAGCGATCTCGATGCTTCGAGGAGGCTCGAAGAACTCCAATCGGAGTTCGCCGAGGCTCCTCCAATTGGGATTTCTACCTCACCTCCTCTTCGCATCGAGGCTCGCTGTGCGGAGCACAGCTTTTTATTACGTTCTCAGTAGAGACTTCAAAGTACCCGCGCGTGGGTCAAACCAGAGTGCGTAAATAAGTCCAGCGCCATCATAAATCTTACAACGACAGTGAGGAAGTCAAAAATAGACCCTACGTTGGTGTAATGAGAGAATAAATCACAAAACGTAACATGCGAAGACCGATATTTGAAGGTGATGACAGCAATAAATAACTATGTGAAGTCGTTAAAGTTCTTGAAACTGATTGCCTTTGCGACATCCTGCGAATGTATGAAGCTATTTCTTCAACAATAATGTTTATTAAAAGTACTCAGACGTGACCAATCACCAGCTCGCAAGATGCTTTCCAATGGCTCGCAAGATGCTTTTGTGAGCAGTTCTTGGGCATTTTGGAGCCGCTTATCATGCTCTCGTGCCTCCTTGGGTAAATTCACCCACAGATGAGGGTGTATGGTAGGAACAGAGAGTGCTGGGCAGTTGTCGGGTCTTTTAAGCTTTGCTTTGAGTTGCATAAGCTCCGTTGTAAGAATCCTTTTTCATGCACAATCCTCGACAAAGGTTGCATAACCGTCGGAAATTTTTGGGCCAACAGGTTCATCGCCCTGAAAAGTGATTTTAGCGCAATCACTTGACGTTGTAGATTGTGCAGGGATTTTCGGCAGAGTTATCTCTGGATTTTCAAACGAAGGGACAAATTGTCCCTCATTTGACGCTCCGGACAGTACACTTGCAGCACAGTTAAAAGAAGTGCTTTGTTGTAGGTCTGGCGGCAAGTCAACAGTTAACAAATTACTTGCAGACGGAGCGTTAGTGTACGCGGAGAACTGATCTCCAGACACATTGGGAAACTGATTCCCGTCGTACAAACCTTGAAAAGGGTCATCGACAGTGGAAAACTGATTTCCATTATTATCGGTGGGAAGGTCACTTCCGCCTTGGATAGGAAACTCATTCCCGTCTGTCTCGTACATGCGATTAAGGCGCATGGGTGAGATCGAGTGCGTAGGCATGCGCCGCTCTTCGGAGCTTTTCTGCAAACAAATCTTTTTGGAGGCAGGCCCCAAAGTTTCGCGAAATAAAGTCAACAAATTTGATACCTCGTTTTGCATTCCGCTGACGGTAGATTTCAGTTCGTCAAACTGCGAAAAAGAAACGATCTTTCTCTTTGTGGACGTTTTGCTGCTGGGTGGCTTTGTACTCGAAGTTTTTTGTTTTTCCCCGGACGACGGCGTGACATCTTCTTCGTTTATTTGTAACTCTTCGGGTGTCTCCATGGTAGCTGTCTTAATTCTTCGAGCGAGTTGAAATGGCGCTCAGAAAATACTGAGGGCAAGGAGGGCGCTGGCTGCTACATATACGGGTATTTGATTTATTGCTGTCAAGAGCGGGTTGGAATAGCCAATAGGAATGCATCTCTACTGAGAACGTAATAAAAAGCTGTGCTCCGCACAGCGAGCCTCGATGCGAAGAGGAGGTGAGGTAGAACTCAGACTTCTGCTTCGATCATTTGTGTCTCCTTCATTTCACGCATTGTTTGGGTTCGCGCGATTTCTTCCTGCAAACAATCTGACGTCACAGTCCAAAAATCACGTGATCTTGGCCGCGTTTTCTTGGGGCCACAAAATTTACCAAAACTCAGTAATTCAAAATGTTGTAATTGCGGAACCACAAACGTTACCGTTACTCAATTTTCAGAACTGACCGAGAATAACTTGAACTTTCTAATTTTTCATTAAAAAAATATATGTCATGTGCTCTTGGAACCTTTGTCAACTTTTCTTCTTTTGCTACAAAGGATTTCATTGTGCCAGTGGGTGGACTCGACCATGGTTTTCTCGCTCTTTTTACTCTTAGCAACACCAAATTTACCAACCACTTCTCTTGCTTTAGTTTCTTTTTTTGATAATATTCATTCATGACTTCATCAATGTTCCATATACCCATGAACAAAATGCGTGAGACTTGTAACTGAATTTCTTCTGGTAATCTGGTCATGATGACGGCTATTAGCATTGGACCATGATTTTTGCACTTTATGCCCAAACTTTATAATCCACATGCTTACATGACAATATTGTTGTACATTGATTGAATCTGTGTAACTTTATCCTTCCAATGAGATCATGATTTTAAAAACTCACATATGTGAGTAAATCACTTCCTGAGAACTTCCAAATCTGGTCTTTAGTACATTGACTGCTTTAATGTAACTTTCATCAGTAATTGCAAGCCCCTCGATGGCATTATAGGTAGGTCCTTCGAGCGAGCCTTAAATCATTTTTTTGCAACTGGGAAGAATGACCCTGCCCTCGTTGAAAAAAGAGATCACCATCAATGTGTGGAATATTCAATGCAGATCGTTATTGATATATTTTCATTCATCAAATGGAGGCTGCCTTTAAGGGATTGATGTTAGAGTTGGCACGTCGGCAACAAGGAACATACCGCAATATATGATTACGCTAAAGATGGCAACAAGGTACTTTTTACCAAAATCGATTATGTTCTGTGATTCAGTTCCAATGAAATCATCAAAGATTGGTAGATCCAACGCAACGCATCCTGATAAAAAGTTCCTTGCATCCATCTTTAGCGTAATCGTCTATTGGGCGTCTCTACCTTCCGCATTTTAGTTAGTTACCATCTTGTTTGTGGGCATGCTTTCAGACAGCAATTGCACAAGACAGACCATGGGTATGCCATGTAAATAGAGCAATCCATAACATAGTTTTTTATTGATCGCTATGGATCTGCTACCAATGGTCGCTTTGAATAATTTTTGCCTTCATACAAGAAATGAAAATGAAAAGAAGGCAATCATCCTCCATGAAGATAATGTCTTCAAAATAACACTGATTGAAACATAAAATCGTGTCATCAGATGATTTCTAATAGATATGAATACATTGAAGTAGATATGACTATGTTAAACATTTGCATAGAAATTTGTACAAATAAATACAGATACATTAGCAATTTTCGGAAATAACTCGCTTGAATAAGAGGGTTCCTTGATGTTTGTCTTCTTTGTTTCATCTAAACTAGTGTATTCAGTTGAACGCGGTCCAAACGCTATTCCTGTTTTTAGTAAGTCTTTGCACAGAAAGAAAGGTTATAAACCTCCGGAAAAAAATTCCTTGAAAATCCAATTGATTTGTAAAATCTTGTATACTTTGTGAGAGGAGGCATACATCCCTTGTTAATTGTTGTTTGTGGCTTACAGTAAGGCCCCACAAATATTCACTCTTCTTTGTCATAAATATCTACCAACATTGTGATACAACAAACATTTTTGCAAGAAAAGGAGGGTGCAGAAGGGGTTTTGACTAGCTGACTAACAGGCCGTTTTCCCCACTGACTAATGACTAACTTTGTTAAGGAGCCAAGACTAATAACTAACTACATTCTATAGTTGACTAATGACTAAAGCCTATTTTTCATTGCATTATGTCAAAAACAGTTGCAAAAGAAGCCAAAAGTGACTCAACCATGCTTTTTCGGAGACTAATGTAAAAGTTCTAAATCATGTATACCAACGGGCATAGGAAAAGACAATGTTTATCACACAGAGCAATACTTGTTGGCTTGGCTGAATGTTCCCATTCACCATTCTTCTTCCTTTCCCTTAACATCTTGGGAATGGAGCCAGAAAACATTTGCAGCAGACGGTAAAATGTTTTTTTCTTTCCTGCTTCCATTCAGCTAATCTCTCATACATCCCCTTATATCTTGACCTTTCAAGGTGCATGATGAAAACCAAAACCATGTTCAGATACCTTTTACTGGTTCTACTTTTATTGAAGCTTAAAGCTTTTGGCAAAGGAAACATGTGTTTTATTACATGCAATTATGATATGATTTTGCGCAATGCTTCACGACTAAAACTAACTGGTATTGGGCCATTTCTCAGCAACTAAATCTTCTTTGAAATAATGGAAGAAACAGAGCAGTCAAAACGGAACGACAGTTGATGATCTTGATGGAAAGTTTTGAGAGGATAATGTGCTTTTCCTGACAAAAGAAATAACAAACATCCCAAGTGTGAATTTTAAGTCTTTGGCTACATGAAATGTTACTTTGTTATGAATTTTTAGATAGAAACAGCACAAAACGAAGTCGGTTTAATGAGTATACCAGGTGTCTCAAAAAAGTACCCCCTTTTGACTGGAAATGGGAATGAAATGATAAGATATCATTACTCTTCGAGTGGACAGCTAAATTCATCAATCTTCAACTCAGATCCACATACTTTGCATCTAAAACTTGGCCACCAAACGCTGGAGATACAAGCTTGCGATGTATAAATTTACAGTGCACCCGAAACCAGAAGTTTTGTAAAAGGGCCTAGCCATGATTTGCTTGCACCGGAATTTTGACTTTGACCTTCAGCTGTCTCTATTGAAAAGAATTATACCTTAAAATGCTTCAATTGTTCTACATATAGTTATTCCTTTGAGGAATCAATCCGTGCATTGCATTCCTATCCACTTCAAGTGTCAAAGAAGAAGAAAAGGAATAAATACATGATCATTTGGGAGATGTTGCAAGACTACATCATTCTTTCCACATTTTTGCTATGTTTGTTTAATCAGGGCAATTTCCACGAGTCTTTTTTATTCCTTTCAAAAGTGAAAAACAGAAAGTTAAAGTTTACAGGGGCTTTGGAAAGATCCATGATACAAATCATGGCTAGGCCCTTTTACAAAACCTCTGGTTTTGGGTGCACTGTAAATTTTGTCTTTGCAAGCTTGTATCTCTGGTGTTTGGTGGACGATTCTTAAATGCAAGGTATGTGAATCTAAGTTGAAGATTGATAAATTTAGCTAACTACTCGGAGAGTAACGATATCTTATCACTTTGTTCCTATTTTCAATCAAAAGGGAGTACTTTTTTGAGACATCCAGTATATATTTTGTCTTCTTCGCAAAATGTTGTTCTGTTGTTCTTCTTCGTTTCACGGTGTTTTTACCTACAAATTCATTTGTTATCCGTCATCGCAAGCATCTGCGGATCCGACGAGCGATGTTTGTATCGTGGCCTATCCTTTTTCTATTTACTTTCTTATGCCGTACCAAACTGCTTTCCTATCGCATTCAAGCGTAAATGATTTGTGCCATTCAGGGCATACTTTGCATAAAAGAGCTGGTAATAGAAATATTACTTTGAAAGGAAAGTCTGACTGCCTTTTAAGTTAAAATACCAAATTGAAAACACTTAGCAAAAACCTCCCCCTCAACGAAAACTGTCACAATTTCCTCCATGGAGGCAATTTAACTTTGATTGAGGAGCCAATGCCTTCTTCATCAGACATGGCCTCCTGCAAAACCTTTGACCACTGCTCCAGCTCTTCCTTTGCAACACACTTGATCGTGTTTCATAAAGTTGGGAAATGGCATTACTTGATATCAATGCTGGTATAAATTTGGAAGCAAATGCATGTGAGAAAGGAAATTCACATGTTATGTAAAAATGCATTGTAAAAATTAAAGGAGAGGAGAACTGTATACGACATGACCCAAACTGCTGCAATGATATCAACAGTTATCAAAGGCCTTTTTGGTAGTGCTGTCAAACACTTACAGGGAATAGACATAGGTACATCTGGTAGCAAGCAATAAGTAGGCTTTGCCCCACAATGACGTCACATGTCAAAGGTATCAAATGCAATTGATTATATTTTTAACTTAGGACAGGCCAGCTTTTGCCGATTCCCTTTAAAGGAATCCCTTTAGTGCAGTGCATAAATTTAAAGATTGCATAGACGTGGGTGGATTTTTGAGAAGTTTCAGGGGCAACTGCTAGAGATGTAAGTCGATAATATGATTCTCGTAGCAATGAGGTGAGTGGGAATGCCTGAAGCACCCACCGTAAAAAATATTTCATGCAATCAATAGGATGTATTCTACAAATCAGGTTCAGAGTGCAATTCCATGACCGTTGACGTAAAGGAGAGCTTACCCTTTGACAACAAGAACGCACTTTCTATGTATGTATGTATGTATGTATCATTTCCCACATAAAATATATATACAAGCTACTATGATAAATATAGAAAATAGATACAATACAATACTTTAGGTTAAAGACGTAAAAAGGAAAACACCCCTAATTTACAGTGGCAGAAAATTGGCCTGACTTAGTTTATCGAGAAAGAGCTGTTTTGTGTAATTCTTTAATGTACAGATCTTGACATAAGTATGTTCATGTATTTTAGTGCGGGTAGTCTTTCTTGTGCAATAAATCAGTTGATGATATGACAAACCCAAGTCGAGAACCCCTTGCTGAGAAATTTTAGAAAATGAGTTTGTAAGTATGTGATCAAGGAGGGAAGTCGATCTGTCGGTGGTACGAGTAGGTGTCTCAATTATTTGCTTCAAACCATGGAGAGAGCAGAATTCTTTATACCTTTTAATACCGTTTGATGAATCATTCTTGTTGTTCAAATTGATGTTAAGGTCTCCAAGAATGTAAACCTCTTGATTGTCGAAGTTATTTGTTTTAGAAATTGCCAGCGTTAGTTTATCTAGAAAATGACTAGTTGTTGGAGGCCTATACACAACTCCAACAAGGATTGGTTTTGATTTTTGTAGCTGGACATCAAAAAATATATTCTCAATGTCTGTCGAAAAATTTTCTCTTGGGTTGAACACCAAGCAAGCCACATCTCTGTCACATCTTTTTATCTCATACCCGTCAATGCCTACCTCACCATCTAGGACAGACTTATCTAACTTACTTTCCGAAATCCCAATGGCTGCTGCATTGGTTTTATTGGCAATCAGACGAGGCTCATCAATTTTGGGTAACAAACTATTTATGTTTAAATGGAGAAAATGTAAACCTCTTTGCATAAAATTTGCCCATATATCTGTGCCTGTTAAATGTTCCTCAATTCTCTTGTTTAGCATCATCCTGACTTTTATCTGGGTTGTTCATATGAAGAATATGCACCTTCCGCATTGATATAAAAATAGGTATGAGAAGCACCTAAAAAAGCAAAGATTATGAAATATTCAGACATTCTAAATACCTTAGACTATAAAATGACTGATGCCAGCCATTTATAGAGCCATTTTCCACAAGCAAACCTAACGTTCTAGGCTTTAGTGGAAACAATTCGTACTGGAATTTCAGGCTAACAGGCTACACTTCTAAAAACTGTTGAAAGTTTGATATTTAAATGTGAACTTTTAACATAGACTTCAGCGGGTCATAGCAGGTCATGTTCTGCTGCCCTGATGGGTTTACAACATTTCTAAGCACCTTAGTAATTTTATCAAATTGCGATGCAATCATTTACATTTGCTCTTTGTGCATTGTGGCTAGCAATTGAATGTTTGGATTTTGCGATGGACTTTCCTTAGAGTCCACAATTACTTTTTTCTGCAATTGCAGAAATATCTGGTGAACTTTCTTTTCACATTTCTTAGAAATCCACAGCCCGATTATTGTGATAGGATGAGAAATTATACTTATCTTGTCAAACCTTTCTGCAGAAACCTGTTTCTTCTCAGCAACGTGTTCTTGTAATGGTCTTCTCTGCGCGCGCGAGCTTCTTGTGTTGTCTGCTCCTTCACAGAAGTAGTAGGGAGAACGTATATAACAACCTTTTTATTTATTATTGGAAGAATGAAATGATAGTAGCAGAGTTTTGTTTCTGAATAAAAGCAAGAAAAAGTCTCTGAATTTTAAAGAAAGTTTAGACTATTGAGGATTAGTTTAAAGATTATTTCCGATCGATTTGAGCTCAATTCTTTATGCTAGCCCTAATCAAATCTGTTACCTTTTTTTGGTACACACAGTATTTCGCAACGAATAAAACCGTGCTTGAAATTCTTCAACTTAACTGCCATGGGATGGAACATTGCTGTCCAATGTGACAGAGAAGAGAAGCAAATTTCCTGGCCATCTGCTCCTTCACTTGCATGGTTTAGATATGACGTCGCCTATGCTACAAAATTCAATTTTGTCAATGAAGATGGTGAAAAGATCCAGTGTTTCAGGTACATCCATTTCATGATTACAATTACTACAGTGCCTTTCAATGGTTTGTCACGAATTAACTCTCCCTGTACAACATTCCACATAGTTTATTCTTTAACACAATTTTAACAATGGTGTATGTGTCCCATTTTAGGCCCATCAAAATATTTTTGAAGATCGACTTCCGTGCAGAACAAGAACAGACAGGACCACAAGCAAATAATTTGCAACTGCAACAGCATCCACAAAGAAAATCACGTAATTGACGAAGAAGAGCACGCCACACAAACGACCAAAATGACAAACAATCCTCAACGAGAGTCATTAAGAGGCAAGAGAACAGACAATAAGATGTTACTGTTAAAATCTTACCCCCAAAAAGAAGTGCAGTCAACACATCTGAAAGACAGAAAGGACTGCTTAAATTGATTGCTGCTCTCGGTAAACAAAGCCAGTTGAAGGTTGTATTGAAAAATTACCCAACAATGTACTATGCATCTAGTCTTAATATCAGAAATTAAGAATTTTGGGCAAGTACAGAATGTTTCGTATTATCTTCACAATTTCAGTACTTGGAGTTTCTTACCAGTTTCTTAAAGGTTCCGTAGCTTTAACAAATGTTGTTAGTTGAGGAAATGATTTAATGAAAACTGAAGCTGAAAACTGATAGCAATTTTCATGTTCATTACCTGTGCCATTCATTACTAATGTGCATTCCGAGCAATATGATACGAGAGATAAATGAAAAAGCAAAAAAAATGTATGCCCTTCCGAGAGCTGTCATAAGGAATGAAACAGAGGGGGGGGGGAGCACAGCAAGAAATGCCCAAATTTCTACTCAATGTTTCATCAGAACATCAAAGAGAAACGGCCAGTTTCACCTCAATTTCTAAAAAAACACTTGACTTTGCACCCTACCCCAACAGATGTCACAAATGAAAATGATTTTCCCACAAAGTTAAACTCCACATGTCCACAATGCACAATTCTAACAGATGTCAACATAAGTTTAGCAAAAGAAGTTGAGAGCCTGAAACATGAAAATGAAAGATACAGTCAAGAAATCATTATTTTAAAGCCTTGCAGTATTCAATACAATACACGACGTGTAAACCAAGAGTTGAAAACTTTCTTTATTGCATGATGCACATGCGAGAACATGTTCATGTACATGCAGGATCTTGTCCATTAAAGGGGCAGTGTCACGTAATGTAAACAAACTTCTTTCGAAACGATGATTTTTCAGGATTTTTGATAGTCCATATCACAGAGATTTTCCGCTACTTTTCTCAAAACATAGGTGTTATTTTGAAGATGGACTCTTGAATTTCTTTGAGAAATAAACTAAACACTCATGCGTTGCAGGATTGCGGAGATGTTGGTGGATTTTTAGAAGTATCTTTCTGGTGGATTCACCTTATCCACCAAAATCTGAGTGGAATACAATGGCCACGTGTTGCCAACAACATAGATCATAGAGATAACAGGGTTTTTTACGTTACGTGACCCTGCGCCTTTAAGATCTTGTCTTTTGCATGTTCTTTGTTCTTCCATCCTCTCTGTTGTCCTGTCGATTTAGCATTTTCATTTCTGCATTTCATTGCCATTATTGAACTAACTTATCAGAAAAAAACTTAGTGGTAATTATCAGAAAAAAAATGACTGGAGAAACTTACAAGCAGATGCAGAAACTCGGGTTAGCCTCAAAGAATGGAAAAACTGAACCAAAGATGTGTTCCAAGGGGAATACTTAAAAGATGTGACCTTATTTGCTATTCAGTTAATGATGTAAACACTGTATGCATTTACCATATTATTTAGTCAATGATGTAGTTATTATCTCTCTGTCCAAAGTTTCAAATCCTTTGAGAACAGAGAAAAAAACAGAAATTTCAATCATGCCACCTTTAAAAAGTGAAGTACTGCCATTGGCAACCCTGGTTCTCATAGTTGTCAGTAAAAATGTTGCTCAGTGGATGGAGGTACCTGTTCTTTTCACCTGCAATCTTGAGCGCTGCTGACATGTATTTGCTTCATTGAATAAATTTGTTTAATACTTTATTGCATCTATAGTATGCTGTTAGTTTCTTTTACACATGAGTAATTAAGATGGAAATTACAGCCTGTTTTAACATACATTTTGAAATATGCAAAGGGCTTTCATTTGATTGCAGCTTGAAACGCCTTGGTAGCACTATCTCTTTGATAATAATAATAATAATAATAATAATAATAATAATAATAATAATAATAATAATATTAATAATAATAATAATAATAATAATAATAATAATAATAATATTCACCCTATCCACCAAGGCGTATAGTGGTATACTATCCCTAATAATAATAATATTCACCCTATCCACACTATCCACCAATAATAATAATAATAATAATAATAATAACAACCTACTTCTCCATTTCGGAGCAGTTACCAGTTAAACGTAACGGTAACACAGGTGTTTGTTTGTTTTGTTTTTTTTTAGTTGGGAGAAAGTACGTGTTTCCTTTTTTCCTATTTATGACAAAAATGTCTTCACTTTTTCAAAGATCTTCCCGAGCTTTGCTGGGTCAGTTTTCAGTAAATTTTTTGAGTTCAAAGGTTTTTCTTTAAAATTTTGGCAATGAAATAAATGTTCAATGTTTTTTTCTTGAGCTCCACACCTTCTGCACAGGGTATCTTCATGTTTTCCTTTATAGTTAGCTTTAAAGTCAGTCATGTTTAGTTTTAACAATAATATGTTTGCTGCGTCTTTATGAGCAATGTATTCTTTTTTTCCAAAGCAGTTATCTTTTATTAATCTTAATTTCGTTTTGTTGCATTCTTTCATATCTCTTTGTATCAAAGAAGTTATTCTATTTATCATCACATTTTTCCATTCTTTGCTTGTCAGCTTCCCTATTTGTTTTTCTGAGATATTTATGTTTAGTTCTTTTAAATCATTTTTTATCTCTGAGTTCCAGCAGTTATTTAAATTTAGACGTTTCTGTTCTTTGTAAACCTTTTTTGTTAGTCGACTGTCTTTCATTTTTATCATCTTTCTAAGGTATACGAGTCTTTTCATTTTTATCCTATGTGTAATTGGCATAAGGCCACATTCATATGTTATACCTTGGTATGGTGTTGTACTTGGTATGGAATTAGTTTTTGTTACTGCATCTTTTTGCATTTTCTCTAATGTGTTTAATTGTTGCTTTGATATATTTGTCCATGTTTCACATCCATATAATATTTTGGGGATTAGTATAGTTTCAATAAGCTTCAGAGTGATCTCCATTTTTTGTTTTTTGAAAGCTGGCTGATCAACAAGAAATTTAATTTCATTAGTGATAGCCATTGCTGCTTTCTTTTTGTTTGATATATTAGCACCTAATGTCCCTGTGCTATTGTGCATGTCTCCAAGATATTTGTAACTTTCTACCTCTTTGACAGCGGAGTTATTTAATTTCAGTTCACTTGATTGATTATATCTTTTGAGCTTATTGAATTTCATTGTCAAACATTCACTTTTATCCATGTTAAAATTAAGTAAGTTTTGTTTCTGGTATGTTTCAAGAATATTTAACATTTCTTGCATTTTGTTAGTTGAAATTGAAGCAATCATGATATCATCTTGATATAGTAATGGTGGAATCAAGATGTTTCCATACCTTATTCCTAAGTTTTCGTCATACATTGGCTTTACTCCTTTATCAATGTGGTTGGCACATATCGGTGCAGCTAAAATTGTACCCTGTTTTAGATTTTCTCCTATTCCTATGTGTTTTGTTGTTCCATTTGGGGAATCAATTCTTATGGAGCTTTCTTTGTTAAGTTCATATGTACTTTTTAAGCATTTTCCTTTTAATCCACTTCTGTATAGGTCTATCAAACATGATTTCAAATGTAGTTTATCAAACGCTTTCTCCAAATCAAGAAACATGAATTTAATATTACATTTCACATATTTGTCATAATCAATGATAGCCTGAACAACGAATAAGTGGTCAAGTGTTGATCTATCTTTTCTTCCACCAGCAGCTGCTTCAGAAAAACTATTATCTATGTTAGTACTCTGTCTATTTAAAGGGCATATGTCGCGATAGCAGGTGGTAAATACAACAAAGAAGTTTGGAGTGGAATTCTATTGTTTCGTGACACTTTATTTATGCTTCGTGAATTTTTACTGCCGTAAAAATTCAGCCTCGATTCTGTGCTTTGTACTGAACAAAAGAGATAATTGTATTGCATTAGCCAATCAGGCTCACGACACATGCTCTTTAAAATCATTTTTTCAAATATCTTACTGATACTAGATGTGAGAAATATTCCACGCCAATTCTTTAGTAGTCTTCTGTTTCCTTTCTTGTTGTAAAGTGTTTTAACGATTATTTTCTTCCATTTTTTTTGGAATTATCCCATTCTCAAATGAAATGTTAAATATTTTTAGCATGAAATCTAAACCCTTTTTTCCTATATTCATATATATCTCATTAGAGATGTTATCATCTCCAGGTGCTTTCTTTGTTTTTAGTTGCCGAATTGCCTCTAGTAGCTCCCATTTTTTGAAAGGCTTGTCAGTGGAAAACCAAGTGTTTTCATGTTTTTTCATAATGCCTAAAAATAATTTGTTCTTAAGTTTTATGTGCCTTCTATATTGTTTTCCTGGTCCCCTGTTTGTTAATAGTTTTTTGAAGTATTCCTCGTGTTCTTTTAGAATTTCACCAACATCGGTCAGTTCTTCCCCTTGGTCATTTATTAATGAGGTTGGGTATTCATGTTTCTTGCCAAGTATGTTTGCTCTAATATTGTAGAATTCTGTGCTGTTCACTTTCACTCTTTTAACTTGATCAATATTCTTTTCCAAATTTCTCTTTTTTAAATCATTTTTTATTCTCAGAATTCTTTTATTAATTAATATCATCCTAATTTTGTTAATTTGTATCTTTATCAAGTCACCTTTGTTTATGTAGTTTGTGAGTTTCCTTTTTAAGTGTCTCTTTCTTTCTCTTAATTCTTTTTCATTTTTTGTCACAGCTTGCTTTGCTCCTTTCCTTTTATGGTATTTTCTAAAGCATTCCTTACTTACATTATTAACCTCTTCTTCCCATTTTTCATAAATGCTATCTATATCACTGTTATTTTTGCCAACATTTACTTGACAGTCTTCTGTTCGTTTCTTAAATTCTATAAGGGATTTCTTTGTTAGGATCCATTTACTTGATTTAGGATTTGTTGTGAAAGGATTATTTGCTTTAAGATTTAAATTTATGATTATTGCATTGTGATCTGATTCTTTAACCCTATCTTTAGAGTATTTTTGCATGACAAAATTTCTATCTTCATCTATATGCATTTGTTCCACCTTATGGTAGCATTTTTGATTAGTTAGGACATAGTCTAAAACTGACTTTCTTTCATCATTTTCACTGTCAGTTGTTACAATCCTTGTCCATAACCCTGAGCATTTTGAACCACTATTAATTAGCTCATGTTTTCTCTTATTCATGAGTTTTAGTAACATTCTACCACCTTTGCTAATTTGATCCTGGTTTCCTTTAATTGTTTCCCCTACCTTCATATTAAAGTCTCCAACCACAAGCAATGATTTTCCTTCATTTTTTGCTTTTACTGCATAGTAATCAATTCTATCTAGGAAATTTTTAATACTATTTATGTCTACTCTTGATTCTTGTTTCCCATATACCACTTCTAATATTGTATCTTCTTGTCCTGTTTTGATATTAAGCCAAATTTGTTCAATTTCATCATCTCCTAACTCCAGAACTGCTATGTTATTCTTTAAATGTTCCTTTTAGGCTATCCATATGCCACCTCCATTTTTGTTTCCCCTTCTTAATTCAATTGGTTTACAATATCCATTTAATACTATTGTGTTTTCATATCTTTTTATCTTAGACTCATTTAGGCATATTATTGATGGATTTATTTCATCAACAATTTCATTTAGACTGTTTAACTTTGACTTTAGGCCATTTGCATTGGTGTAATATAATTTTAAGCAATATTTTCCATACCTGTTCTTCCTTTTGTGTCTTGTTTTTGTTGTTACACAAGGTCTGGAGCCCAAGGTACCTGAGGGGGGCACTGTGTCACTTGTGACCTACTTTCTCTAGACCAATTTTTAATTGCTTCATGTACTTGTTGTTTGACAATAAGTTCTATGTCCATAATGTCCTGCAGTTTTTGATCTTGCTTGTTTTCTTCTTCTCTTTCTGTACTTTTCTCTCTTGAGTATTGATATGGGCTTACTTTCTGCGGCCTATTGCATTCTACAGTCCCTCTCCTCGCATATCCTCTATTTCCTGGATGGGTGTATCTACAATTTTGGCTTTTGCAATTTCCCCTCATGAATGGAAAGCAGTATCCCATGCTTTGCCAGTACTCTCTTTCCTCATCAGTTTCTCTGCTCCCTTGCCATTGCCCTTGCCACTGCATATCACTCATTTCATCTTTTCCTCTGCTTCTTATTTCATGTGAAAACCAACATTCCTTTCCTCTTCTACAATTTCCTGGGCTCACTAACTCATATCTACACAGGCGTTGGTACCTTTTGTTTGGATTGCTGACTTTTGTTGTCAAAGGGGTTACTAATTTGCTTCTCAAATTTTCTTTATGTTTCCTCAGATTTAGTAGTTCTGCTTCTTGTTCTAGTTCCCTGACAGCTTGTCTTTCCAGGTTAATCTGATCTGCAAAGCTTCTGTCTTCCCCGTTGCCTCTCTCTGTTTCCTCATCATATGATTGATCTCTTACATTCCTTTTATTTTCTTTTTTTTTGTTCCATTTCATCTTTTTCATCTTCCATTTTTTCTATGATTTCTTCATAACATTCTTTGTCTCTTTTTTGTTCCTTGTAGGCTTTTCTGAACATTTCTTTGTCCTCCTCAAGCTTCTTCACTTTTTCTTCAAGACTTTCTACTTTTAATTCCATTTCCAACACCCTTTTTTTTCAGAGTGTCTCTTTCTTTCTTCAACTCTTTGTTGATGTCTGTTATTTCCTCTTTGTTTTCATTCTCATTTTTTTGACTTTTTCCTGTTTTCTTTGATTTATTTGTACTTTCTTTGGTTTCCTTCTCATCTCCTGACGTTTCATCATTCTTTTCCTTTCCTTTTTCATTGACTTCATCTTCATTTATATCTATTGTTACAATCTTTCCTTTACCTCTAGGGTCTTGAGTTAATTTTAATGTAAATGGCTCTTTTTTAGATTTTTCAAGCAATTTTTTATACCCCTTGTCTTTCATCTTTATCATCTTTTCAATGACTGGATATTCAAAATCTATCCAGTCATGGGCAGCCATGCCTGCCAATACAACTGAGTGCTTTTTCCCAGTTAGATGGAAGTTGATTGCTAGAACTTTGGCATATTTGTTACCCTCTTTGTGATAATAAATTTCTAGTTTCAGCATTTTCATATTCTCGATATCCATATGTCCATTCTCTAACTCTTTAGGGGTATTGCCTTTTTCATCTTCCCACAAAACTAAGGTTGACTCATCATGTTCCAATGCCAAATGCTCATAATATCGGATGTTTGCCATTTCAATCCAATTGGCCATTTCCTTTAAGGATTCCAATCTGATACATCCACCACCTTGGTAGGTTTTGAATTTGCTTGTCTCTTGCTTGCTTTGTTTTTTGGGTGAAGGACCCATCTTTACGAGCTCTGAATTTGAAGGCGCTCAAGTACTTAGGCCTATTTTATCAGATTGGCCTAGCCACCTTCTTCTTACTTTTCTCCTTCCCCTCCACTAGAGTACTCGTTCTTCTGTCGATAAAAACTTTCACTATTTCTGAAACAACGATCAGAAAATCTTTTCCTAATGCTATGATTCTTGTCAAATAAGGTTTTCTATCGCTTCTCCATTTTCTTCAAAGAACACGTGCAGCACACAAGGCTTGATAGGTTAGTAGGCTTGATAGGTTGATAGGTTAGGCTTGATAGGTTGGCTTGATAAAGAGTATATGGCCGATATTCAAAACTGAACTGTTAGTCTTTCAGTCAAAACTAACTTAGATGTGAAAATTCTGTTTGATAAAATCACTCACCTTAAAGCACTTTGCTTGCTGACCCCCAAATATGAAGCTTAATGTTTTGGGGACCCCAAATATCGAGTCTAATATTTTTGGAGACCCCAAATATTGTTATCTATTTGTGGGACCCCTACAATGCTTTTCAATGATTTCAATTTGAGCTTCTTGATCTTTCTATTTCTTGACCCATATTACCCTTACTCTGGACATTTGTTATGGTACTGTACATGTGAACTATGAAACTGAACTGAACACCACCAGCACCAGCTACCTTGGAATTTGGCTTTTCTCTGTTGAGTGTATCCCTGCCCAGTTGTGGTTTCATGCTTGTATGAACTGAAAATATTTCAGTTTACAAGAAAGATACAGTTATGAATCAGATTAAGGAGTCAAATCAATGGAAATAAAATTCTGATAAACAACAATTAAGCTTAAAATTTTCTAAAGCCAAAGAAACTTTACAGAATAAATAATGCCCTTACTTAGTTTGGCCTACTCATTTCATAATACACAGAACGGTTCGATAGATACCTGATAAACATTCTCAAATACCTTGTTGACTTGACACTACCAGATCAGATAGGCCTTGCAGATGTTTCCACCACAGCTGACAGCGCCACACACAACTTCGTGCTGATGGTCAGTACAGTACTCTCAGTCTCAATTTTAAGTTTCATTTTGTTTTCTTCCTGTAACCTTCGACCTTCGACCGCCAAAAATGCCAAGTCCTCGTTTTCCAAATGAGGCTAGCACAAAAGAGTAGATTTGAAAGAAACCAGAAACGCGTGTTGTGTGCAAAGTAGGCCAGACATGGAAGCCACCAAGAAAATTAAATTGGTTGTTGATGGCAAAACACGCAAGATAAATGTGGAACGTCGTAACGTTTTGAAGTCTATCGCGAGCATCGTTGGCAAACCGAGCAGTTTTACTTATGTTGACAGCGATGATGATGAGATCACTTGCTTAACGGAAGAAGAAGTTTCGTGTGCGATTTTTGAAGATAGTGTGAAAAAGTTTGCCGCTGTGTTCACAGATGAAGAAAGCTCAGAAAGTTCTGATATAAGGCAACCAAGGGCTTTGCATGAGCTGACAAATCCAGAGTGTGGGGCTACCACTTCCCCGAGGGATGAAGAGGCCAGGCAAAATCAAGATCGTTCCACCAACAAGTCAAGCAGGAATGTTGTAGATAATGCAGGAGCAACAACAAAGTCTACAAATTCATCAATTGAAGATGCAGCGGCAGTTTCTGAAAGTCAATCAACTGCTGTCTCAAGCAAATCTGGAAAACCAAACTCAAGTCTTGATAAATTTCTTCCTCAACTGAGAAAAGAACACTCTAAGACTTATGGAATGGACTGTGCATTCTCTGTAACTAATGATAAAGAAAAAGAAATGGTTTACTGCCCTGTCTGCATGTATGCTGTAAGCAGCATTCCAGAATGTGTTAAAACACATTTACGATTATCTTCTACCCATAGAGCAAATGTTTATGCAATTTTGGGTCATGATATGCCAAGTGATGCAGCGGTTGATCAAGTAGAGCTGTCTTTTGCAATGGCAAAGCGTTTTATTGAGACAACAGCAAAGAATGAGTTGGAAGTTGTGGAAGAAGGAACCGGCAGTGGAGTCATCAAATGTCTATCATGTGTCCCCCAAGTTAAGATAAATGTCAGTGGTAGGGGCAGCTGTCAACAAAGAGTTGAACAACATATAAAGTCAGAGGGACACATTAAATCAAAGCAGCAAAAGCGCATCACTAGCATGTTTGCATCCAAGGTCTCCGGCACCAATTCAAGTAGTTCTTGACAGAATCTTTTGCCCCTGGAAAGCTGCACAGGATTTTGTTCAGATGATGAATTAGTTATTGATAAGCGAAGTAATGACATATGTAAGGCAAATCCAAAAATACTTATAAATGATGATCCCTGTATTGACAGCAATGGGGAAATGCAGTGGTTCCCAGAACCATACTTTGAATCTGATGGTACTAAAGGCACCTTTAGACACAGAAACTGTGTTCGTGTTGCTTACAAGGGTCAAATGCTTTCGAATCAATCAAGCCTTTTCGGAAAAATCCCTTCACTGAAGTTTAAATTTTTTGATAAGAAATTTCAAAGAGGCATCACTGTCATCTTTGGCTGTCGTTCATTTTGGAGCATCCATGAATTTTTGCACGAATAAATTTTTGCTGAAGATACAAGCCCAAAAAAGTTGCCCCTCTAAAACAGTGAATAGTGGCAATAATGTGCTTATATAGTTGCTTAAATAATTCTTTCTGGAGCCTTGGCGATTTGAAAGATAAATTTCTTACAACAAGTTTTTCGGATAAAAGATACTTACATTCTTGCTATGTTATGTGAGTCCGAATATGAATTCCATTTCAGGTCTGTTTTTATACGGTTGCTTTGAAAATATAAGAACCGCAAATGGAAAGCTTTAAGCAAACTTGCTGTCACCGGCCCATAGACAAAAATATTTTCCAAAGGATCGTAACGGTATCGCCTCTTTCGGTGAGGTCTCCAGTTTCAAGAACAGCAGATATATGCAAACTTTCGTCCAATGCTAAGCCTGTTCAGTTACTTCAAAATTTAGTTCTGGAAAGTCATCCTGTGATGACTGTTTTAGACTTGCCTAACAACGTGCAGTTATTATTCAGTAGTTTAGTTAACGTAAAATGAAGATGGTTTCAAACACTTGACGTGCGAACGAGACAATAAGTATGATGGTTCTTTGTATCACTCTTCCGAAAAGGCGTACGAGGTGTTTTAAAACAATAGGATTTTTAGGGATTCTAGACCTGGTAGTGAAATGAATGAAATGGTAGCAATCAGGGATGGCGCGACCGGAGGGGCTTAGGGGGCAGGAGTTCCCCCACAAATTCACTGAGCTACCCTGTCGGCACTTGAATTTTTGAAAATTCTTATGCACTGTCGGCACTTCCGTAGTTTGTTTATGTTTTTAAAGGTGTGGTCCGTAAAAATTTAGGTCGCTTCGATCGCTTCACACTGACAGTTTTTGCCCCCCCAGCATTTCTTCCCTGCCGCCATCTCTGGTAGCAATTGAAGAGAAGAATTTATTCAAAAGACAGCTCCTGGTCATTGGATGAGTCACTAATGAATCGCACCCAATTCCACGCTCCTAATTTTCTTCAGATTTTGTGGACCCCAAATATTGAATTTTTGTCCACGCTGTAATTCACAGACCCCAAATATTGATTTAACGTAAAATTTCGGACCCCAAATATTGGCACGGACCCCCCCGTATTGAAAGCTACAGAGTACCCCCCCTGGGCTTAAACCAGTCTCAAAAACAGTGGTATTTTGAAAACATCTTGGTTTATTCGTGAGCATGACATCTATGGACGTACTATGATTTTTTGTGAAACATGTCTCATCATTTACCAAATTGGACAGTCCAAAAACATCACAGAAAGAGCTTAACTTAGTATATCGGGGATGCTGAATATCATGAGTGTCAATGTTTATGTCACCCATAATCATAACATTGTCATATTTGTCCATGGCTGAGTTTGACTCTAAAAAATAGTTCCAGATTGGAAGCATCTGGGGGTCGGTAAATGCTGAAAATAGCCCACCTCTTTTTGCAAACCATCAGATCAGAACAAATGATCTCGATGTTGAGACTCTCAGGAGTGGAAACTCTATTGCAAACAACGCCTTTCCTGACAAATTGCATCAGGCCCCCACCAAATTCATTCCTATCACGACGAATTGGTTTTTGGTAGTTATTTACAAGAAAGATCTCAGTTTTGAAATCTGAGTTTAGCTTTGTTTCCTCTATCACCAAAACATCAGGCAAGCATTTTTCCATCACTAATTTCAAATCAGTTATTTTGTTTCAAAGACTATTTATATTTAAGAAACCAATTAAAGGATTGTTTTGATATTTTGTTCTCAGCTTGAAAATCTCCCCAAAATCACTCGAAATATTTTCTTGCATGGATTTGACTGATGATACAGAAAAAGAAGATTCACTTGGAACATTGGAAGCATTTGAAGTAGAGGAAGATAAAGAGCGTTGGTCATGTGACCGATAACCTGAGCAAGGGCTCATTGTCGAAGACCCATTTGTTTTTGAAAATTCATCATTGCAGCTCTTTTCTAAGGAGTCTGGTGAATATCCAAGGCCTGCTGGGCATGTTATTGTATGAGACATTTACGGAGATCTTTCTGTATAAGTAGGTGATTCTACTGATATCTGGTCTACTTCTTCCTTTAGCGTAAATAATTGAAATTTGCGTTTGTAAGGTGGTCTACAATCTTGGATTGAAGAATCTAAATTGTCCTCATCACTTATCTGTCTTTTTCTAGTCAAACCGTGGAATTTATGAAATCGATAAAATTACCTGCTAGTAAGTTGTTTCCATTGTAATTTAGGTGAAGACCCCATTCGTTCAAATGTTGCGCTTTAATATTGTCTTGAGTTATAAAACCTATTCCATGATTTTCTAGAGATTCTCTCACAAGGCGATTGACTTCCTTTCCTTTGACTTCTAGGTTGTGCGAGTCGGCTCTATGAACTATGCTTGATACTGCAACCTTTTCAACTCTTTCATTTACTGTCAGTGCTAGATGTACGAGTTTGTTTGCAATTCGGTCTGGCTCCTCGTTGCGAAGGTTGTTCGTTCCACACATCAGAACAACCATACTTGGGTTCATATTAACTGTAGGCTGGACATAAGAAAACATGTCATCAATTCTTGCCCCAGGAAAGGTCTTGACGTAAGATTTGTATGAAGGACATTCATTGTTTATATCCTGACTACGTATCTTTTTGACCATGGAGTCACCAATTATCGTTAAGGTTCGTTTCCTCTGTGATTGGTTGCCTCTCTGATCTTGTCTCTCTTGGGCATTGCCATACACTTTCTTTCCCGATGTTCCGTCATTCCTTGGAGGGCCAGCTCGTACCTGTGTTGGTCTCATTTTCACTACTTCATTATAGTCATAAATCCCAGGCATTATACTTTTCCTGTGGCAACAAAACGCTCCTCATGTGAATGAATTGCACCCATTGCTTCTTCTGCTCTCTTTCCATATTTTCCTGGGATTCCTTTCGGTGCTGGATTGAATTCTCTTGGTACTCTGTCTCCCACTTTTGATTTCTCTGTCTGTTGCATTGGTAATTCATTGTATTTGTTCCCACGATAATTGTTGACAGTGTCTTCATTTTGTAATACTTCATATCGATTTCCTATCGCCACTTGTGATGCCCGTCGTGGTTGAAAATTTCGGGCTGCTCTTTTTGGTATATTCCATTGTGAATTTTTAGATGCTTTCATCAAATCCCTTGGCACGACCGTCTGTCCTGGTGTCTGGCTGTTGCTGTAAATTGTTGGGAGACTATTTTCAGGGATATATTCGTTGTCTGGCATCTTTCTTTTGGACACCTGAGACATCCTTGACTCGAAAATTCGTCAAACTTTTGTTTGTACTCCCCATAATGAATCTTCGTTTGTCTGCTGCAAATCCCTTGACTCCTGCAAATCCCATGTTGTGTTTTGATTAAAAACATTGGGCCAAGCATGTCCTGGCTCTCTAACAGTAGTAGAAATAAGAGTTTCACTTTTTTTGGAACATCCCATTTATCGCTTAATGGTTTAAAATCAGAAAGTTCTTTTTTGAGAGCCGCATTTTCTAATGAAAGGTCTCGTTTTTCATTTTCTAAAATTTTGATCCTTGCTAGCAAACCATGATATCCTGCTTTATTTTGTAATTTTTTTTCTTCATTTTCTTTTTTATCCATCCTTTCTATTATATGGTTGAGCTTTCTCTCTACACATACAATTCTTTGCTTCGTATCATCTCTTGTTTTTTCACCTGTTTCTATCATATTTTCTTCAGAATCCGATATACTTTCCACGCTTTGTCCTTCGCTCACTGTACTTCCACTGTCAATGCTTTCTGTTTCACTTTCAATATTTTCAGCATTTCCAGTATTTTCAAAAGGCTCGTCCTTCTCCATGTTTCCAATTCCATTCATTACTTTGCTTTTCACGACTTTGCTCTCAGCATCCGCGACTGCTTGCAGCTCCTGTCGACACTCCGCCAGTCTGTCCTCTTCTTTTGACAGTTTTCTCTCTTTTTCCACTTTTTCCACACTCTGACCACTACTTCCCACAATTTTCAATGATTCAAGACCATTCTTGGGTTTGTTTTCGATTTTGTTTGTGGCCAACATCATCGTGATTTGGAGCATGACTTCAGATTCATTTAGGTCATGGCTTCTTAACAATGCCACACAAATTCTGTCCGACGATGCACGCTGCTTTGACTTTGCGGATGTTATCTTCGTTATTGCTTCAAGAATTAGCTGTTCAGCTTCCTCTGGCCCTGGAACATGTTGAGTTGCCATTTGATCCAGTAATTGTACAAGCAAACAAAAACACGTCCGTCCAGCAAATGATGACTCAAGAAAAGAAAGAGAGAAAAAAAACAAAGCATCAAATACAATTCTCAATTTCGTTGTTTCCTTGTCTGGCCTAAGAACTTCTCTGTGAGGAAGATACGATACCTTGCCTAACTCAACTTCGGCACTTTCATCGACCCTTTCAACTATTCCCTTTTTTAACTGATATTTGATTATCTAATCATATTGCTCAGCAATTTCTTTGTTTTGCTGCAATCGGTGTACGAGTGAAAACAGCCTTCTCTTTGCAAAGGAAAGTTGTCCGGGAGAATCGGGTGTCCGTCTTTAAAAGGCAACTTAACTTCATATCGGTTATCAACAAACTCAATTTCATCAACAAACTTCTCATGCATAAACTGATCTTCATTTCCTTTTATGCCTATAGCCAGGATCAGAACTTACCATATCCATGGGCCCTGACAGCACCCACCCTAACTTCGTCTCCATCGCAACCGGACCGGATTTCTTTCCTTGCAAAATGTGTCCGGTAACAAATCTCCAATAAAAATCGGCGCCAATCAAAATGTCCACATTCCTATCAACGTTCAGTTCGTCTTCCTCCACAAAATCCGCCAAATCCTATCCTCGCAAATGTTCATAATGTTTCACAGCTCTCAAAATCACTTGATTACTAATAGGTGTGCAAATGACAGGTACAACATAAGCCTGCATCACAATTGCTTCTCCATTTTTGCAACAAACTGCAAATTGCACGATCTCACAGTCACGTAGTTTCGGCGATTCGTCGCCAAACGTCTTTATCAACAGTTTATCCTTTCCAACAACTGGAAGACTCAAATTGTTTTTCACCTCAACTGTCACATAACTTTTCTGGCTGCCTGAATCAAAGACAAACCTGAAATTTCTTCCACTCAGTTTGGCCGGGGCTTTGACTTCTGCCAGTGCGGTCTGCAGCAAAACAGAATTTCTTGCACTCACATGCACTCACATGGTTGACGCACTCTCTGGCTCTTTGGTTTCAACGCTGCTTCCCCTTTGATCATTCTGATTACCATTTTCGCTTGTTGTTGGTTTGGAATAACACTCACATATCGTAGAATGGTGTCTACGGCTGCATGTCAGGCATGTCATGTTTGAATGACAGTTCCGTGCCAGATGGTTAGCGCGTAAACAAATGAAGCAGCGGTTCTTCTGTGTCAAGATCTTTCTTCGCAAATGAGACTTGTGATCTCCATCGCAATAGGCACATTTGATAACAAACTTTTTATCATTTGTTTGGCTTCCAGTATACAACGTTGCTGCGGTAGCTTGCTGATTTCGATACGGGAATCTGTTCCTCGTCGCTTCTTGGGGGGGGGGGCGTTGGCTGGTTTGTTTCTCTCTACGCTGACTTGGCTCAAAACACATTTCTCTCTAACAAGAAGCTCTTCGTGAAATATCTCTAACAAATCTTGTAAATCGCATGATCCTTTTAATCTACGCGCAATCATAACTTGCAACTCACTCGGCAATTTCTTCAATGTTTCAGGCGACATTACTTGCTGATATCCTCCGCTATGCAACCCAAGCGCACCCAAACTCCGCACATGCACTTCTAACTTATCGTATAGTTCTCTCAACTTTTTAACATCGTTCATGTTTCCAACTGCAGGGCAATATAGTAATGCATCCATATGGTTTCCAATTATCACGGAAATGTCTCCAAATCTCTTATGTAGAACGTCAATTGCTTCTTTATACGTCAAATTCGTAACCTTGAGCCCCGCAACGGCATGTGCTGCTGGGCCTACAAGGTAACTCTTTAAATAGCTAAATTTCATCACGTCTTCCATTTCTTCATCAATGGCAGCTTTCTCCCAAAATGATGGCCACTCTGTCGGATTGCCCGAAAATTTTGGCAAGGTCAAGGTTGGCAATTTCATCGTTTTCACTTTCCGTGCGCTACTAACTGATTCACGACACGGCTCACGTTCCACTTCGGGCTCCTTCACTAACACTTTCAATTTCAATTCGATTTGCGTCAAACAGTACTGTATCTCTCCTGAAAACACCTTACACTCCAACGTTTCGTCCTCAAACTTCTCATCATCGATTAAATCCAGAATCTCTTGATCTCTCTTTTTTAAGCTCTCCGATTCCTGGCGCAAAATTTCCCTGTTCGTTTTCAGTTTATCGATATCTTGCTCGGCATTTATCTTTGCTGTCTCCGCTAGAATCTTCTTGACATAACGACGCTACGTCCTTTTATCAATTTCTTTAATCCTTCCATTCTATGCTCCCCGGGTCAAACGGCACCATGTTATATTTTTCAATTACGCCTCGTTGCGTCTCTCTCCAAGCTAGTTCGCAATTATTTTACATATTCATTCGATCTCTACGCCAGTTCGCAACTCTCCCGTGTCAACTACTCAACGCAACTAAAAATAAACGTCAAAAATCTAATTACTCTACAAAATCGGTCCAGTCCCCAGCATTTTCCACACCCCACCTGTCTCCTTCTCCCCTTAAGGTGGTGGAGGTATCCCATTCATGCGCAGGCATAAACGGCGGCTGTACTGTTCATTATCATCGTTGTGATCTTGCAGTTTGGCAATTAGATTCTCCATCACTACAATCCTCGATTCAAGGGCATCAATTCGATTGTTCTGCTTCTCAATTGTCTATTTTAGTGTTTCTATACATTCTTTTGTTGCCATTTCATTTTTCAGTTCGTCAAATATTTCATCAAAGTAAATTTGATAGCTCTCGGCTTTACGTGTTTTTCCTTAATAAGTAGTCTGGTTTCCTTAATGTTTTGCCAGAATAAGTAGCCTGGCAGCTACAACACGTAAACTTGTAAACAACGGCAGAACAAATGTGTGCAGGGACACAATCTTTGAAAGGGAAAAAGTTTTCAATGCATTTAGCTGATTGAAAAACAACTTGAAAATCAACATATTAATGAAACTGGTCATGCCGCGTCTTTTGATAATTTTTGCATTTTGGACAAAGCCAGCAACAATTTTGACTTGGTGATACACGAGAGTCTTCTAATCCTGAGAGACCGCCCGACACTCAATCAGCAGTACTCTTCTATACCGTTGTATCTTTTCTAATCTCGTTGGACTTTCTTATTTGCTTATTTTCAATGGACTTTCCTTATTTTGGTATTTTACCGGGTGTCCCAAAAAAAAGTTCCGACGTTTAATAGAACACAGAGGAAAGGTTTACAAACCTAACAATTTCTATTCACTCTAGTTACATACCAGACATTCCAACTTGAAGTTTGGCATATCGTGGGAAGAAATTAGTCATCATAAAATGGAATTATGAGCTCTAACATTTCATGTTCATGCTCAAGACGAAACCAGAGAGATTCGTACGGCGTCCTGCCTCATGGTGGTGGGGACTCCCTCAAAGACCAACACATACACTGAGTTGACGATGCTCATTTTTTCATTTTCAATCATTTAAGGAGGGTGACCCTTCAACAAAGGTTGTTTTTCAAGGGGCCCTCCATCTAAAAATACAATAAATACAATAATTGCAAAAATAAATACTTAATAAGAAAATTAAAGCTAATATGTTATAAAATGCAATATTTACATTGTGTTCAAGATGAAAGTAAAGAAATATGTTGATTTTTGTTTTGTTGGGCAGGAAGGCTTCTCAGACGACCCAGGGATCCACCGACCCCCAGCCCCGGGCCCGATCCCCACCAAATCGACCAGAGAGACCCAGAACAGACCCAGCAGCATCTCCATCTCCCACCACATGCCACCAGGCCCACTCTGAATCCCAATGACCGACTCCGCAGAAATCCAGCCGAAAACCAAAGGCCAGGCAGACCCCAGATCATCTGAGAAACCTACCCACCCAAATGCTCTTTGAATTTGCAAAGGGAGGGTGCCAGTTTAGCCTCAGTAGAAAGGCTGTTCCATATCTTGGCACCTAGAAAGGAAAAGGCTTTTTGTCCTTTGGTTGTGTTTTTCTTGGGCAGCCTGACATCAGTATTTGTGTTGCGGAGGTTGCGGGAAGAACACGCACTATTTTTATTGAAAAGTTCACAAAGGTATTTTGGGGCAAGATTCTTCAAGGACTTGAAGTTACAATCTTTGACTGTGTGTCTATCAACTGCTGTATGGTTTTCCACCCCAAACTTTCTAACATAGGCTTGATAGCAGCATCAAAACTACTATTTGTAACGATCCTAGCTGCCCTGTTCTGGAGCTTCTGCAAAAGCTGAATTTCTGCAGCATTACAGCAACCCCAAACTGAGCAGCAATATTGAAAATGAGGCTCAACAATGCTAGTATAAAGAGTCTTCACGACTGTAAGTGGAAGGTACTGTTTTGAATATTTCAAAAACCCAACAGCACGTGAAACTTTAGCAGAAACTGCCCTTATGTGCTCTTTCCAATTAAGGTTGTCATCTATTTGAACACCTAAGTACTTAGCCTTGCTGCGTATCTCAATTTCCTTTTCTCTTATTTTAGGATCAAATCTTATGTCAGAATGTGCGAGAGATTTGTTCTTTTGTTGAGAGGCAATTAGCATTGAATGTGTCTTAGCTACATTCAAGGACAACTTGTTGCCCATAAGCCACTCATCTAGCTTTTCAAGATCCTCATTAATCTCCTTGTTTAGCTGAGGCATGTCCTTTGAACATCGGTAAATACTGGTATCATCGGCATACATGGATGTTTTTGAGTTCTTCATTGCTAGAGAGAGGTCGTTGATGTAGACTAAGAAGAGCAGAGGGCCAAGACAAGAACCCTGAGGTACACCTATATCAATTTCCTCAATTTTTGAATCTACACCATTTGCTCGTGCAAACTGTTTCCTATTGGACAGGTAGTATTTGAACCATGCAAGCTCTCTGTCTTGAACACCATAATGATAGAGTTTTTGGCAGATGATTTCATGATCAACAGTATCAAATGCTTTTTTTAGATCAATGAAGATAAGTTGGGTCATCTGACCTGTGTCTAACCCGCTGTACCAGTCATCTGTACATTTAATCAAAGATGTGACAGTCGAATGGAGGGCTCTGAAGCCAGACTGGTCTGGTGACAGAAATCCATTTTCATCTAAGTACTGGTACAACTGGTCAAAAACAAGCTTTTCAAAAAGTCTTGCTATGACTGGTAGCACAGAAATTGGACGATAGTTAGACCTTTCACACTTTTCTCCCTCTTTAAAGATTGGTGTTACTCTAGCAATTTTCCATGAGTCAGGAAATGTACTTGTCTCAATAGCAATATTAAAAAGATGTGCAAGGGACCCTGAAATGAAGGGTAATGCTAGCTTGAGGAAATAGCTTGAGATATTGTCATGGCCAAAACTCTTCGCAGTCTTGATCTTTCCAATTGCATCTCCTATGTTCTGCTCACTAACTGCCCCAAATCTAAAGGTTTTACCCTCTTTGTTGATTTGGTATTCCCCTGAAAGGAGTGGATTTGGTTTTTCTTTTATATTTTTAGCCAAGTCATTACCTATTGAGCAGAAAAATTTGTTCATAGTTTCCGCAATCTCTTGTTTATCAACAATGTTATTGCCCTTATCATCTTTCAAACTTTCAATATTGGTTGTTTTTGAGCGTTTGTTAAGGAGTTGGTTAATAGTTTTCCAGGACTCTTTCATGTTACCCTGTTGCATAGATATTTTTTCTGAAAAGTATTGCCTTTTGAGTGTCAGGTTAAGACTGTTAACTCTGTTTCTAACTTGTTTGTAAGAGGCCATCAAAATCTGTGTATTGAATTTCACAGCGGCTTTTTTCAATCTGTCCCTTGTCCGAATCAAACCCTTCAAGTTAGCATTGACCCATGGGCAATACCTCTCTGAAACTCTTATTTGCCTAAGAGGAGCATGCTTTTCAATGATGGCAGAGAAAATCGATGACCAGTTGTTAACAAGTACATTAATGTCATCAGAATGACCCAGTACTTGCTCCCAATCTATGCTAGCAACATCATTTAAAAATGCTTCTTCTGAAAAGTTTTTCATCATTCTTGTCCTAATATTTTTGTGATCTATTTTCAAGATGCTGTTAAACTTACGAACGCAATGTACCATATAATGGTCACTCATGGTAACTTTGTACACTCCAGATTTTAAGATGTTTCTGGGTGATGAAGTTGCTATATGATCAATGGTAGTTGATGTATCAAAAGTGACCCTAGTTGGCTCCCTAATAAGCTGGTCAAGACCAAACAGGCCATAGAGGTCACATTAATGTTTTGAATTGTTATCTCTTAATTGTCCATCAGGACCATTAGAGAGATCACAATTGGTATCACCAAGAAGAATTATTTCTTTTCCTTCCTTATCCAAATAGGCGAGGTTTGCTTCAAGCTTCTTAAAGGAGTCAACAGGATCACTCGGGGATCGATACCAAGCAACCAAGAGATAAGATTTACTCTTAGGTGGCTCTATTTCAACACAAATAAGTTCAAGGTCCTTAACAGGCAAATCATCTCGCCATGTATATTTTAGAGTATCTTTTATATACAAGGCTACCCCTCCACCACTGGCGGTTCTGTCCAGTCTTGTTTGCTGGTAGCCCTCAATTTTTGTGAGCTCCTTGGGGTATTCAGGTGGCAGCTTAGTCTCATTTAGGGCAAGAATATGAATCCCATTATCATAGATTAAAGATTGCACTTCGTCTAAATGACTGCGTCGACCATTTACATTGAGAGATGCAATTGTAAGACCTTTTTTGTACCCAAGTTGCCGATGATCACAGTCTTCACCACTGCTATTAATATTTTGTGATACCTGACTGACATCATCCTCCCTAGGATTAATAAATTTTTCATCAAAGAGAGTTCATTTTACCTAATAGGTTCATAGCAAACCTTGCAATGCCTCTAGCATTGAGGTGCAGTCCTTTCCTTCCCAGAAGATCTCTTGTAATGTTGTTGTTATTAAACTATGTTGTTATTAAATTATGTTGTTGTTGTTGTTCTTGTAATGTTGCTTTCATTACCTTGACAAGGGGCAAGGTTTCTTATCACTGAGCACGATCAAAGTAAAGGCTATTTTCCAGTCAGTGGAATTTGCCAAGCGTGCAGAAATTCTAATGTCATCTGTTGTTAATGCTTTTTCATTGTGTGAAGTGACACCTGCTCGATATCATTTTGTGGACTGTCTTGGGACAAACAGTTTGCTGCTTTTATTGTTGCATTATGCCAACTGGGAATTTCAAATAGGAGTTTCACTATTTCACAGTTTCACAGTTCTTTTCTTTAATTAAGATAGTTCTCAGTTCCTTGTTCGACGTGCCATACAATGCAACGTTTCATTCTCTGGCTTCGTGCAGCTCGAATCGAGTGGTAAGAAGTACCAACTTAGTATGTTCCCCCGAGACCTATTCCCTATTGGACTCGATTTTGAGACTTTGATTTGAATGTGCTCAATGAGCAGAACTCTTTTTCGTCATCTGCTTCTCATCCGGAGATTCCCCCTTCATTGCGATGATGAAGAAAGGCGTAGAATCTCTCTGTTTTTGCTTTGAACATAAACATGGAATGTCAGAACTCATAATAGACCATTTCGACAATTAAAAAAGGAGACTGGGGAGAGCGGTTTGTTCTGGTAAATGGCCGCCACGGAGCTTCTACGAATGATAGATTTCTCTCCACAAAAACTGTTAATTTTAAATTCACGGTTGAAACTCCCCGGTTGAAACTACAGTTCTTTTAGAAAGAAATCCTTAAAAAGTAGCCGCAAGGATGTCCCATGGGTCATATGCCTCGTAACGAAGGGGAGACCTTGCACGAAACAGCTTTGTCATTTTCCTTCGAAGTTGCTCGAGCAGATCAGAAACGAAGCAAGAAAGAAGAAACATTGCTGTGATAAATATGGAGAAGAACTTGGCAGTTATTCTATCTTCTAATTGTGCAAGGAAGACATAAGACTCGGCGCAAAACCGCCTCGGCTTGAAGATAGCAGCTTAAAGAAGTCATTTTTTACAGCATTTTTCTTGCTGGAAAGTTGCTTCTTAATGATATTAATTGAAATTGAAACTCAACAGACGAGGTCGAGGAGCATCTGAAGAGAATGCCTTGATCCTTTTACAGGTAAACTGCACCTTTATTTGTAGAAGGATTTTATATTGCAACTCGCGGATAAAACCGAAGGTTGCTTAGCTCGTCCGATTTTTAGACTTTGGTAGAAATCAGTTGCTTTAGCCATACTTATGTTTCTGCAAGGAAGATATGGGCAGCAATATTCCTCGCAAACAACTAAAATCAATATTTTAACTTACCTCTACCAACGAGCCTTGGCTTGGAATTTGTTAGATTTTTCGAAATCCCCCTGACTTTCTTTCGAAGCCAACCTTTTCTCAAAAAAACAAAACAAATGAATGTGTAAAGTGATTTCGTTTCATCCTCTTCGTCCTTTCTCCAGCAGAAGAATATTTGTAAATTTGAATTCCTATCTCATCAAGTCTGCAGTACTCAGAGAGGTACAGCTTTGTCATCAGGAACCTTCTCAAAATGGCCAGGAACCATATTGAAACGTTTGTTTAATTTACTTTGCTTTTACATTCTGATCTGATCGCACAAGTTCAAAGGAAACTGACGAATACCTTCCCGCTTTCCCGCCAAAGCTGTTTCATGCGAGGTCTCCCCCTCGTTACGAGGCATATGAGTCATGGGACATCCTTGCGACTACTTTTTAGGGACTTCTTCCTAAAAGATCTGTAGTTTCAACCTTGAAGTTAAAACTAAAAGTTTTTGAGAAGGGAAATCTATCAATAGTAGAAGCTTCGTGGTAGCCATTTACCAGAACAAACCGCTCTCCCCAGTCTCCTTTCTTAATTGTCGAAATGGTCTATTCCATTTTCAGGTTACTAATTTCTTCTTACGATATGTCAAACTTTAAGTTGAAATGTCTAGCATTTAACTAGACTGGTTAGAAATGGCCAGATTCAAACTTTTTTTCTCTGCATTTAATCAAACGCCGGAACTTTTTTTTGGGACACCCAGTATGATCGTCAACTTAATTATGCATTCCTCCGAATAATTATTGCTATAAAAAACCGCACATGTGTAATTTTTATTTAGCTGAAGATGAGACAAGCTCATCTCGAAACGTCCTAAATTACCATGGCTTAGTCGAATAACTTATTTATAAATACTGGATTTGTCTTGATGTCTTAATTAACTGGAATTGTCGATACTGATTTGTCTTTCTCTACAATGACCCTCAAGATGTTTGCCGTGGTCCTAGTGTTGAAATTTACATTAAAGCTGCGCTTTCTGACCAATGTTCATATTTAGGAGCATTGGAAAAGATCAAATTTTCTAAACAAAGATTCATGATGTGAAACACCTAAAAGGGGGCCCAAAGTACTTGATCAAATCACAAAGAAACACCTCGCACTGAACAATAAAGAGAGCACAATTTTCATTTTATTTCTAACGAAACTTAACAGAGGTTTTTGGCTCCTATCAAGCACTTTGCAACCAAGAAGTCAGTAAAGTTCAATTTACCTACATTTCAGTGCTGATAAGAACACTAGAAAAATCAATAAAATTTCCTTGTCTTCCAGCTTTTAACCCTATCTGGCCTAGGGTATTTGATGCTCTTGGAAGCCTAGGTAAGTTTAACTTTGATTCTTAACTTCCACAATCTTGGATTTAACTTATAAAAGTGAACAAACTTCAGCAAGTTGTTGAGGAGCTGAAGCCCCCTGGTTCTCCCGCTTCCCGACGGGCCAGCTGCCAAAAGATAATCAACGCCATAAATGCTAAGACGTGGCTTTAAGGGCAATGGGCAGAGAACAGTTGAGGAAATGGTTAATGTTACCTCCAGATGCTTTCTTAGATATGCTTTGAGAAGCCATGTCAAAGTTGCAATATGAACAAGTTGGGGATTTCTTCGTTTTGATCTAATTTCGATTCTGTAGATAATTTGAAGCGTCCTTTCCACACCATTTGTACATTCTTTAATTGTTCAAAATGTAATTCCAACGACCTTGTTCAGAAATTGTTTCCATAATTTTCAAAAGTTTTTGCATTGGTTCAATGTCCGTCGAATGTCTATGCACGCTTTACCAAAAGAAATACATTGGACTGCTGAAAATGAGACATGGAAAGTTTTAGAGATATCAAGACCACACATTCAAAATTTCAAGACCACAGTTCCGATTTTCAAGACCACAAAGTGTGGACAAGACCAACAAGGGCAAATAATCTTTCAATAGAGCCGAACCGGATGTTTACATTTGCACGTTAGCCAATCAGATGTGACCATGACGTCACACAAACAAAAGAATCAACGTGAGAACATGCTCCTCACACATAGGGGGTCGTGCACGCGACTATTTGGTAAATTCAGGAAAAAATTATATTTTTCAACTCTGTACCAACACGTTTAAGTTTTCCTCGCGGGTTTTCTTAAAAGAACGCGTAAATCCAGAGAAAACGGCTTTTGAGTAAGGCCTATCATTTGGTGTCTTGATCCCTAACAAATAAGCCCTTCAAAAACGACATAAATTCATATCAATATCTTCCTAAATTCTAAGTATCATCGAAAATACATTAACAAGGCAATAGGTGGGTTTTAAAGGGTACTTAACTTTCATTACTGAGGCAGGGGCGACGGAAAGGGTTGCATATGATACCAACCGCAGCTCCTCCCTCATCGTTGCGTTCCTAGGGAATCAATTCAAAGCAGCACCACATCTGAATTTTCTTTGCTGAACTTTACTGATTCACTTTGTCGATTTCGTTTGATTTAAAAATAAAGCTTGATTTATAAACATGGTCGTCAATTTCCAATTTTTTCATCAATTATTGAGCTTGACCTTAACCCTCTTCTGTCATTGGTCAAAATCTGGAGTGGCGGGAAAACTCTTGACCTGATGTGAGCTGAGGCCGTTGAGTAAAGTAGGTTTGCTCTGCAGTTGGTTATTCCTAGAACGTCTGCTAAGGCGTCCAAGATTCAGAAGAAATGCTGAAAATAGCCACTGAAGGGACTCACCTTACCAAAGATAGTGCCACAAGCGTACCAGACCCGTATGGACTCGGTGAAGCATTCTGTTGCTTCCCAAGTAGAGATTTTGCTTGATCTGCATTGCTTTGCATACTTGGCAGAAAGGCTTACCCAAGTCAGATATTTGGTTAGCAAATTCCTTGAGGTATCATACTGGACCAACAAACGCCATTCTGTCAGTGAGGTTGCAAGGAAATAACCAGGTACCGTAAAAGCTCTATTAAGCCCCCCCTCTCTATTAAGCCCCCCTCTCTAATAAGCCCCTCCTCTCTGAGTCAAAATTTGAAATAAGCCCCCCCCTCTCTATTAAGCCCCCCCCACTTATACAAAATTCTAGAATTTACAAATTTTTCCGTTCATTTAGCTATACAACCTTACATGTTAATTTTAGTATGATATGGGATAAAAACTGAGTCGAATCTGTGTATTTGAGTCGGAAAATTGTGTGTTGAATCCGCAAAATATGGAATAAAGGAACTGAAAAGCTACCAAATATATCCTTTTCGCTTGATTTTGTGAATAAGCCCCCCCTCTCTAATAAGCCCCCCTCTCTATTAAGCCCCCCCCTCTGGAAGGTCCAAAATTAAATAAGCCCCCGGGGGCTTAATAGAGCTTTTACGGTATATGTTGAAAGTCATATTTCCATCTATCTTCTGCTTTTTGCATAAACTAGATAGGCTAGGTAGACTACATTCATTTGTTTTTTAGTTAGCCCAAGTTTCTTACGAGCAGTTTCCAAGAAGAACGATAAGTGTAGAGTCCAAAATATCGCAGGAAGCCAAATTCAGAAACTGCAAACACTTTTAATTAACAGGAGACAAGGTTTAGCTAAAAGCTACAGTTTTTAAAAGGGGAATTGGTAGATCTGTTAGAGGACTGTACTCTCGAAGTTGACATCTTGCCCCTTACTTTCATTTTGGTGTTATAAACTGGAACGTGATATCTTTTGCTCTTAAATGCTGAAACATCAACTCTCAGTGGAAAGGAAATAAGCGAAGCTTTCTCATACCTTTGGCAACATATATTCTTACGTTCAAATGCAGCGTTTCAGAGATCGATAGCGGGTTTGTGATTGGTAGTGGACGGTATAAAGCTTTTACATAACGTTTGACTTAACCAACGGCATAATTTTGAAAACTTGAAGGTTGATTGGATTTCAAGGATGATAACAGCAAGAAGAAGATCAAAGTTTTATAGATACCTCAGATGCAAAGGTTTTAAGAGCGAGCGAGACAGATTTAGGATATGCAATGTTGTTCGTGTATGAAAAGTGCGAAGTTTTGAGTTGCCACTGCCTCCGTGATAGAAGCTCGGTACTGTTGAAAAACAACTGCTGTCGCTTGCTAATGTATGTTCAGTGATATTTAGAAAATAGGAAGACATTGATATGAATTTACGTCGTTTTTGAAGGGTTTATTTATTAGGGATCAAGACGTCAAATGATAGGCCTTACTCAAAAGCCGTTTTCTCTGGATTTACGCGTTCTTTTAAAAAAACCCGCGAGGAAAATTTGAACATATTAGTACGGAGTTGAAAAATATAATTTTTTCTTGAATTTGCCTAATAGTCGCGTGCACGACCCCCTATATGTGAGGGGTATTTTCTCACGTCGATTCTTTTGTTTGCGTGACGTTATGGTCATATCTGATTGGCTAACGTGCAAATGTAAACATCCGGTTCGGCTCTATTGAAAGATTATTTGCCCTTGTTGACAAGACCACACTAAAATAGGCACTGCTCCACACAGAATTTAGCCTCGCAGGATGTGCAAAAAGTTACAACATGTCTCATTATCCACAATTTACTGAGGTAAACAGCCAAATCAAAGAGCAACACAATTCTCAATTGAAGAAACTTAAGAATCAAGTGTCATATGTGGCAGAGCATAGATTCATACAGGATGTGGCTCTGTTTTTGCATCATTGTGGAAAACTGCAGAACTGATAGCCATGAACTGAAAATATGGCAACCCAACCTCCTTTAGAATTTTAGTGCTAACAACTAAAACGTCGTGACCGAATTTTAGTTGTCTTCCTTCAAATTCAGTCTGTTTTTGCACGGTACTGAATGCAGGGATTGTCTGTTTACATGAAGTAGTTGTATGCACAACACATGCAAATAATAATTCATCGCCGGCAAGATGGACGCTGCAGCATCGAACAGCAGTGGTAAGTTCATAGATGAATAAAAGTATAACACATAAAATAGGATTAACAAGAGTACAATATTGATCGATGCTTTGATGGGCCTAAATGAACATGACTACTTCATTCTTCTGGTTCTGGGCTAGGGACAGGGTGAAGTTGACAAAATTCCAGAAATCCAGTCCTCAGTTTTCATGGAGGAAGGGCTCTTCGATGTCATCAGAGAGCACATTTTAAATTATCCAGTGATGAAGAACTCGTTAAACAAAGCTTGGAGCGGTACTTGGAGCGATAAAAGTCATAAAGTGTGATTTGATTAAATCCAACTAATTTTGATAGAACAGGCTAAATTTGGACAAGATTAATTTCTTCTTGTAAAAGATCCACAAGAGAAGCAGCCCATTACCACCTGACCACATACATAGTATTTATTTAATTTTTGAAAATTTGTCGTTTAATAATTAAAGTAACTGGCCAGTTAATTTGGAAGCTCATGTTAATTTGTTTGTTGAACTGCTCGTGGCTGTGAGGTAGATTGTAAGATTTAACAATTTTGAGAAATTTTGTCTGAAGTTTTCTTGATTCACCTCATATATCAACATTCAATTTTCGTATTTTTAATGGCATTTGGTCATTAAGATTGGAACCCCCTCCCCGTTAACGGCCTTCTACTAAAGGGTCTTTGATTGGGCCCAAACTTTTCGGCCAAAGTAAGACTCTGAGAGCAGCAAATAGGTGTCTTGTGGAACTCACTGGACTTTAACCGAAGGCACACCATATCGGGAATAGCAAAACTGTTATTTTCTACATTTTATTCATTATTTGTGAATCTTTTATCCACGTTTGTCAAAATATTTCCTTACAGAGATTCCCATTCGATGTTTTATTTTCCTAATGGCCTAAGGGTAAGAACTACATACAGTAACAGCCAAATACCATTCAGAAATATGAAAATTGAAAGTTTCAATTTTGATACATTGGCAGGAATGCGCAGCTATGTAATGAACCTTAGCAACAGTGCCACAACAAAAATTTTTGAGGGCCATTTCAGAAAATTTCCTGTTGATTTCAAGTTTTAATTTTCTGGTTATTTCAAAGGACTACTGGCTATTTTTATGATTTAATGGCGTCAAGTCATTGTGGGGGAGGGTGTTTTGCCCTAGGCTGCGTAAGAAAGTAAGAAATCATCAGAATCTCTGTGAAAAGAAATTTAGAAAAACGTGAACAAACAATAGCAAATAATGCAAAATGTAGATTAGAATAGTTTTACTATGCATTTTACATATATTGTGCATTGTCGCTTAAAGTCAAGCTGAGTTCCAAAAGACATCTCTTTGCTTCTTCTAAATCCAATTTAAGCCTAAAATTTTAGGCCAGTCAGAGTCACTTTTGGCAGAAGAGTGTTCATGGGGAGAAGTGAGGATTCCGATCTATACAGCCAAATGTTATTTCACTATTTTGTTATTTTGGCGAATACCGTTAGTCTTACAAGGCAAAAATCAAAAGTTGATGGTCCCATATATGAACACAAGAGACAATTTGCATTCGGAATTATTTTATTTGGAGTTCCAGTTAAAATTTCACAAGTTTGATAGTACAGACAAAGAAGGGCAATCCTGTAAGCCAGGTTTGGAAAACATGCATGATTTGGTCCATGTGCAATTGCAAGGGAATAACTTGAGTGAAATGACTTGAATGGTGCAAGCCTAATGCATTTGAAGTTGAAAAAGCTTAAGTCACGTGAATTTAGATAGACCCATTATTCTCTGATGAAAGAAGCTTTATTCTGGCTGCAGGCAGAGAGCTCTGATCCAGATCCATCTACTGTATCTGTCTATCTAACACAATAATCAGCAAAGCCCATGATGGGCATCACTCTGATGAGGTTCTGATCACTAAAGTTGCAAACACATTTTAAAATAAATTGAAAATGAAAACAGCTTTTTACTGGAATGGGTATATGACTGACCTGAATATATGCTGTTTGCAGGTTGAGTGATCAGTCGATATGCGGCTAAGGATTGACATTACAAAATGAAAATCATAACAAAATGTAAAGGTTAATTGATTAACCTTTTTTCGGACAAGTAACCATGTGCCACAACAAACATTCATAGCAAGAACAGTATAACAAAGAATTTTCTTTAAATCTAACTTTTTTTAATGTTGTTTCAATGGGTACATTCAATTCAGTAAATTCAGAGTATTCTTGCTTTAAATAAATGCAGAGTATTCTGGCAGATGTATAGCTTTTGGTGACGAAAACTTTTTTGACCTAGCCTGTAAGCCTGCTAGCATTTTTTTTTTTGAAACTACAACTAAGAATTCAGAATACGGTATGTGCAAATCAGATAATTTTCCTGCTCCTGAGGAATCCAACTTGTGCATGTGTAAAATTTGTTAAACTTATGGTTAATGCTTGAAGTTACCACTAGACACACTTGATCATGGCATTAAACTTGTATCAAACAGCTGATTTTGCCATTGTTTACAAATCTTTTAACTTGTTTCACCTTCTGAATTAAGTGAAAAACATTTGGATTGCTAGTCATTTTATTTTCATCAGATTATTATCAAGACCTAATTGCCACTTCACATGAAGTTTTTCTGGCTACAGTACATAGCAATAATAATTTTAATACTAAAATTTTCAACGGATGGAGAACAATGGAAAAATTGAGGTGAGACAGAGATGCGAACTCAGAATATACCAGTTGACATATTTCACCATGGTAATACGCTGGTAAGTAAAGATAATAGATATGCACACTAGCAATGATGTACTGTATACTGTATACTGTATACTGTATAATGTATAATGTATATACAGTACAGTAGTAAGGTTGAATCATTTCAAGCCAAACAAGTTAGTTTTTTTCTGTTAATTTCAGCAAGACTTTTACTTTGATATTGTTTTGGACTCCCTCACACAAGAAGCCCTCTGTAAAAGGGACAAGAATCCCACATAGATTGTCAAGAAACTTTATTTTTCAAGAATAAGACTATTCAAAAACTGGAAAAATGCAAATTCTTATGTGAGTGTGTAACATCACAATAGCCTCTTGGGATGAGAATAATTTCTTGCTATTTATTTATATATTTCACTTCATTTATTAGAGGATATTTTTGTTTTGATTGATCGATAGTATACTTGATGGAAAGACGGAGCAAAAGCTTCAGAAAATAAAATCATTGAGCAATCTGCACTAAGGAAGTGTTTGGACACATAAGCTTTTTGAAATGATAAATCAAGAGGTTAAGGTGTAGAGAACAAAATATTCAAGTGTTGCCTAATTTTGGGATCTGCTGCTGGGAGCAAGAGGAGCCGAAAATTAGGACTTTCAAGCAAGCACACACAAATTTCTGCTCTTTCCAATATCAATAGAGGCTTATAGAGTCATTTGATAAGTGGCATGATAGCCCATATGTCATTGATAATAGTCTCAGTGCCATCATATGTTACTGTAGGTAATTGTTGTAGATTATAAGCTAAATAGAGTAGAATAGCAGAAAATGTAACCCAGACAATTAGCATGATTTGTTTCATTACAGGAAGAAAGCCAACGAGGCAAGCCATTGCCATGAAAGTAAGCGGATTTTGTTCTCTTATGGACAGTAATTCAACAATCATTCAGCCTGCAGTACAGACTTTGTACGCATTATAGTTTTCCCACCTAAGAATTCTTGTTTAGCAGAGTACAGTCTTTCATATACTGTACATGGCTCAAGAATTCTACATCTACATTTTAATCTGTAAAGCCCATAAGAATCACATTATGCACCACCTAGCACAGCCATAGTGAATCATTGAAGTGGTGAAAATGGCAGAATCTCAATGAAACTATTCTTATCACATGTAAGCAATCATTAATCATTAATTCACATAATGTTAGTACTGTAGAAGTTTTTAAAATTTCTCAGCCAGGCTTCCATACTTTGGTACACTTTCTACAACCTATTCTTTACATAATTTTCAGAAATGTCCTTCTTGTGATTCTGATGAGCTGCAGGCCAATGCAAATCGTCTTTGTAAATTCTGCAAGGCTGCTTTCCCAAAGAAGAGACGTGTCTGTGGTGTCAGAGGAAAGACAAATCAGTCAGAGCAATCAAAGAGAATGTTTGAGAGGGTGAGTATGCCCATTCAAGATTTTGGTTAAGTGTGGATCTTTCGCATTTCAAGGTGACTAAACTGTTTCTCAAATCCTTGGATAAATTTGAATAATGTGATAATTTTGCAATCTGAAAAGAATTCCCAACTAGTATGAAAGTGTATCCAAATGTTTCAACAATAGGCCTGAAGAGGGAAAATGCGTCCTCAAGGATTTTAAGTATTCCTAATGTCCATAAGACCCATAACGTATGTATGGTGTTGAGTGGTTGTGATGTTGAAACTAGAATCAGGCCAGCAATTTATGGAGAATGGTGTGTTCAGGTTATTTCTAAAGTAAATACACTGTTGTTTAATACAATGTCTCATAGAATTCCCCCAGGCACCCTGGGCATTTCACAGTGATCCAGAAAGTGCAAATTTTGGAAAGAATTACAGAATATCGGAAAAATGAAAATTAATCAAAACATCAATGGTGGTATATGGTCTTAAAGAGGATACCTTAAGGATCAAAATAAAGCAAAAAGTAGACTTTTCTGACTTTCGAGTCCGGAGATATTTGCTTGCAAAGTTGGATGAAATTTACATTGTTTACTTTTTGTCTAATTTTTGGTAGATTTCTACAGAATGCTCATTTCAACAACAAATTCATTTGCTAATATCTCTGCCCAGGGTTATCTGATTTTGGCTCTGTTTGTTTTAATTGATAGAACTACATGTCAGCTTACAAATAATTTGGTCATTGCCTCTTCTGGTACTCATTTTTTTTGTTTTCTTGTTATTTTTCTTAAATGGGCTTGTTTTCCTGAAATTGACACCAAAAATGCGTAATTCTAAATTAAAAGTAGAAAATAAAAAAATTAAGGAAAAAGATGTCTGCCAAACTTAGATTTTATTTAAGAAGAACATTTCAGCAGGTATTCTGCCAAAGCAATCATTCAGGATCGTGCAGGGAACAAAATTATGTTATTTTGAATGTGTCCACCATGACTATTTTACGCCATTGGACCCCCACTATTTTGATGTTCGCCTTCAGACCAACGCGAATCCTGCAACCCAGACTTGAGATATGCAATCCTGACTGGTTTTATCCTTTTCAGCAAGTGTTCTGACATAACTGAGAGAAAGTTTGAATTCACCTCCTCCTCCGCAGAGGCCTTTTGCGGTTTTCTAGTTGAACTGTCATTGCATTGAGAATCCTATCTGTATGCAATTGAAAAAAACACTGTAAAAATGTTATACTTAAATGCTTTTTCGACTCTTATTGATAGAAATGATCCATACAAAATTGTAGATGTCATCAGGGACGGCTCCCTAAAACTAATAGAGTTGGAACTGCAAAGTTTCATCACTTTGACACCATAACAACTCATTTTATGGCAATTACTGAAGTATGATGATCCGCTTGCACACAAAAACATCGGAAATAACTTTCTCCACATAATATTGCTTTGTCCTGAAGCTGGTTGCCTACAAAATGTTCCTGATGCACATTTGCAAGGCTAAAATTGCATTTTCAGACAATGCTTACCCTGGGCTTGAGATTGTTCAACTAAAAGCCACAATAGGCCTCTGAGGAGGAGGCGTTGAATTCATAAAACTTCTCACAGTTATGTCAGAACACTTGTTTAAAAGGATAAGACCATTCAGGTTTGCATAGTCTAGGTTGCAGGGTTTGCGTTTGTCTGGAAGTGAAAATCAAAATAATGGGGGGGGGGGTCAAAAATAGCAAAAAAGTGGTAGTGGACATATTCAAAATAACATAACTTTGTTCACTGCACGATCCTGAATGATCGCTTTGGCAGACTACCTGCAGAAATGTGCTTCTTTAATAACATCTAGGTTTGGTAGACTTATTTTCCTGAATTTTTTCATTTTCTACTTTTAATTTCGAATTACGCATTTTTGATATCAATTTCAGGGAAAAAAGTGCATAGAGGATAAACAATAAGAAAACAAAAAATACGAACCAGAAGAGGCTGTGAATGACTCATCTGTAAGCTGATATGTAGTTCTATCAATTAAAACAGACAGACCTAAAATCGGATAACCATGGGCAGAAGTCTTAGCAAGTGAATTTGTTGGTGTAATTAGTCTTCGGTAGAAATCTACCAAATAGTACATGAAAAGTAAACAATGTCAATTTCATCCACCTTTACAAGCAAATATCTCCGGACTTAAAAGTCAGAAAAGTCTAATTTTTGCTTTATTTTGATCCTTAAGGTATCCTCTTGAAGACCATATATTTCGATTAATGTTTTGGTTAAGTTTGATTTTTCTGATATTTTGTATTTTCTTTCTTCAGCTTGACCGCAGTGGGGCATTTTTGCCAGAATGCTAATAACTCCCGCTCCAGCTATTGCAAATGCTAGGCAGCATCTTTTGAGGAAAGAGCGAAAGTAAACAGTTGTTTTCTCCGTAGCAAGTCATGAAGAGTCAATAATAAAGGCAATGTACATTTGACTGAAATTGGAAATGATTTGGAAGTTGGACTGTGTCGTTGATTTCTGATTTATCGTTGAGCTTTGTGAAAAATATCCGTTGTGCTGTTGGTTACTCGTCCTTGATGGACAACGCCGGAGTAGGCTTTAACAGGTTGCAGGTCAGGGAGTTTTGAAAAATTTTGGTCAATACGTACACAGTACTTCAAATTCAATAGCTGACCCAATATGTAAGACATAGTTTTAATTCCTTTTTCATATTCAACGTTAAAGGTGCAAATTAACTACTTCTAGGCCTAAATTTTTGAAAAATGGTAATCAATTTCTTTCAAAATTTTTGGAATTCTTCCCTAAGGTACCTTGTAAAATCATCACACATCAATCTGAAATCGTAGACACCTTTTAAAATAATCATAAAAGTTCATTCATTGATTCTTTGGTTGTTTCTCGAAATTGAGAGAAAGCACTAACAAAAAGTACACATTTTAAAAATTTTATGAAAAATTTTTGGGTACGTTTCTGCACGGAATCTTTGGTCAACACATACAAAATACTCCAAATGTATTAGCTAAACCAATAGCTAAGACATCTTTTGACATCTATTTTTTATTTTCAGCTTCAAAGTTGAAAAGGAACGATTTTTAGGCCTAACTTTGTGAAAAATAGCATAGTCTGAATTTTGCAAAATTTTGCCTTGATGAAATGTATTAACGAATACGTTTTCCAGGGGAGTATCGATGGACTCTACCGGCTTTTAAATAAAAAAAAGATTTTGCAAATCGGATTAGTAAGTGTGATGCAGCAGCATTTTGAAGTTTGTTATGTTTAGTAAACAATGGTCAATTTCTTCCTGAAATTGCTTAGATATGATGCAATGCAATTTCCTGAAAGTTTGACAAATTCTTTCTCCGGAACGAATGGCTCAATTCGTTTCAAATTTTTTGCATAATGATGGAAAATTCCCTCTCAACAACAGAAAAATAAAATAAAAATCATATTTCAAATTTGAATTTTGGGTATTTTTTCCAACCCTGGATCACTGTGCATTTGCTGAGAAATATACCCAGCTCTCTTATAAGGAATATTAGTATATGGTTCTAAGAATCTCTCGCATTTCAACTCATTTAAAGTTTTAGCATTCCACAGTCCCAAGTACTTCTATTGAGCTCTTATCAGAATGTGAACAATCTTGTTATGTACAGAAGGCCCATGAATGTGCATGCAAAGAATCATTTGATGAAACCAAGAACAACATCTTTGAAAAACACCAACATTCAAATGACAAAATGTAAGAAATCGTTAGCATTGTTTCAAATCTATGGTTTCTTGAAAAAACATGCTAACACATCCAAGTTTAGCAATAATAAGTTACATGTAGTACTAACTATTTCCTTTCTTTGATAATGACCGCTTCCTTTTCTTTTTATCCTCATCTAGTCTTTTTCCTATGACACTGCCCAAAGCTGGCTGCTCCAAGTAGTTTTTGATTGGCTCTAACAAACCCTGTGGGGTCAGCTCAAGCTTTTCAAATTCATCCTTTTTCTTTCGCTTTGCCATTACCTCTGATAAATCAAGAATTCAAATGCATTAGTACTGTAATACTGTGTCAATGGAAAACCTGGCATATGACCCCCTGGCCAGATTTTTGAGCATGATGTCCCCCCAACACTCTGAAATTCAGCTGTGGCTCTCTACGCATCAAGTAGCCAAATTTCTTGATTCTGGTTGTTTATCAAAGCCCTTGGCTGTCAAAAAATTATTTGGCCAGGCAGGCAGTAGAAGAACCACAAATGAAGAAAAGAAACCACTAAATATATTATGCTTTTTTGTAGTTGATGCTTAAATTCATATTTAAACTCCCAAAATTGCCAGTGAAAAAATGATACAAACAGAAAAACACATTAAAAAAAATTTTAAAGAAAAAGGAGTAAGAGTTATTCTAGCACTCAAAGCTATTCCCTGTACACTTTCACTCAATATAATTGGCTGAAATTTGCCTGCTTTTGAGCAATTTGTTTGACTGGCCTAATTTGGGCACCAACCATAGCAAATTTGGCTGTGGACCATTTCAGAGACCTAGCAACCCTGCTTCCCACAGAATATTTTGCAATTCTTCAAAAGGAAAGCATAGGCCTAATGCAATATTCTGGCTTGGAATTCAAATAGGGGCACATGCAATTTGGTGGACACACCTGTACCCCTGTAAAGGGCAAATCGACTTTTGTTAAGATGGCCATTAAGATTGGAACTCCCAGCCCCTCCCTGTTAATGGCCTTCTACCAAAAGTTTCTCTGATCAGCCCAAAATTGTTGGCTAAGAAAGAATTTGGCACAGCATGTGTAGGTGTCTTGTGGAACTCGCTGAACTCCAACCAAAGATAAACAATATCAGGAGGTAAATAATAAAACTCTTCTACATTCTATGCATTGTTTGTGAAGTTTCAATCTATTTTCTTCAACAAAATTCCCTTATGGAGATTTCCATACAATTTTTCATATTCTTAATGGCATAAAGGGTTAACTATGTATTAACTGGAGATACCCATCCCCCCATAGCGGCCAAATGCTGTGAAAAATACGAAAATCAAAAGCAGATGACCCCCAAAGGTAATAAACAGAGGTTGAATTGAATTTTATCAACAATAGTGAGAAATCCTAATCTGATTGGATAAAGCAAAATTTGAACCTGTTTCATACAATTCACATTGCATTAACTGGGGAGAACATCGGCCTTGCAATGGGAACCAGCAAACAAATCAGTGTATTCATTGGTTATGAAATTTTGGGGGTGCCGCACTCAAAACCTAGCCTGCGTGCACCAGTCCCTGCTAATGCGAGTGGTATACTGTGTGTCAATCGCAGTATTAATCTCAGTATTGATGTATTTTCCTTCCAAAATTGCTACAACATTCAAACACAGAGAAATTGCATAGTTAGGCACATCCAAAAATCCCTTTCATCACAGATAGTGGAATTTGGTCAAATGACCAAGGGGGGCATCACAAATATGTTTTTGGTTAGTGTAAAATCCGACTCTCAAATTAGAGTTGGTCGGTTGGCATAAAAATACTTTTTGGATTTTCCAAAACTGTGGTCAAAATATGGAATTCTCATAGAAAGCTTACAGAAGATTCTTGACTCGGAATCTCGGGTTTTTCTCGTTTTCAGGTTGGTCGGTCGGTTGGTTTACACTAAAACCAAACATATTTGTGATACCCGCCCAACCACCCTCCCCCTAAAATGTCCAATTGAAAATGGATGTAATTTTTCCGGTCCCGAGAAAATTTCATACCGTTGTTTTGCTGCATATCAAAAGGATCTAAGTGATTATGAAGTCATCAGCAATGTGCTTTCCATGAATGATTAGACTCAACAAAAACGGACAATTACTTTCACTGCTGTCGAAGTTCTGTCGCAATAACTAAATATGCAGCAAACGAAATCTGTAGAATAAAGTTTCTTGCAGAAAATTCTCGCAAGAAATTTCGAAAAAACAAACAGTTTCAAAACGTCCGTTCCTGCTGCCCCCTTCCCCTCGCCACAAACTCCATTGGACGTTAGCGTTAACTCGATTTGTGTGCGGCACGTCAAAGGTCTAATCATGATGACAGTTAGCGAGATAGGAAAGCACAAAGCTTGTATGCCCGTTAAGAGGAAGGGGAGGGGGTATCCAAAGTTAGCGGCTAAATCCAGCTATCCGTGACGAAATGGATTTTCGACGGCCCTTGGCGTAAGGGCGTAAGTGTCCGCTAAAGTGCCAACTGCTGGACCTAGGCCTGGCCGAAATCAAGTCCGAAACCTTGTGAAGGTCTACGAGTTTCTATCTAATTGATATACAATTCTTGTCATCTCCTTTGGAACTGAAAGAGAGAGATGGATCAACGAAGCGAAGGCAAAAGCAAAGGCGGACAAAGGAGGGGGGGGGGACGAGGTGAGGACAGACAATCATAGGATAGGAGGTAGGTAGTTAGTGGTTCATGCTGATGATTGGCCTTCTGAAAGTCAAATTGCCAAGTTTCCAGCACAATTGTATAGTTTGTACATACCCTTCCTATTTGAAGCCATCGCTTTTCTTTGGGCCAACTTGCGATTCCTTTGACTTGATCAAATCATGCTTCACATGTCACTATCCACCCAAACTCCTCGCCTGTGTCTGTCCACCATTTTGCCTACCACGCTTTGCCTCGCTTCCGTGAACGGACAACGCAAAAATGATATAACCATGTGACCGTATTTGAAGGAAGACAACTAAAATACGGTCACGACGTTTTAGTGGTTAGCACTAAAATTAGTTACGAGGTTGGGTTGACCAGCCTTAATTCCTTGGTGCAAATGTGGAGTGTGCACAATTATGCCATCAGCAGAAGAGCGAAAATGTTGTGGCAAAAAGCAATGTGTAACATCTTTCCATACCTTCAGAAAAGTTTGCCTTGACAGAGGCATTCTAGAGGTTTGTGCCAAAACTCAAGCAGACCATTTTGCTGAAGATTTTGAGTTTTCCACAAGTTCCGAAAAGCGGCATATAGACAGTTTGTCATGTGGAAATATGGCAAACTGGGAAATGGAAATCGACGCATAATTCCATCATGTGCAGTGACAATGATCAGGGCAGCATATCCTTCACCCGACGGAACATACATGGGATTTCGCCATAACCGAATATGATAATAAAAAGTCTGACAGGTTCTTGTTTTTGAATGTTATTACAAGAAAATAACAGATCAAATCTTAAAAAAGCATTGTTTTTGTGATACACCTTTATACTCAATGGCAAGATCTCACTTGTATAGTGTTGTTTGATTTTTGAGCTCAGTGCAATGGCTTTGTCCATTGTATGACTATACCCCCTTTACACTGGGAAGCTGAAGCGAGGTTAAATTTCAACCAATCAGATGCATGTGATTTGTTGGACTGACCAATTAGAAAGCTCCGTTTGACATAACCTAGTTTTGTTTAAGCTGGTTTAGCTTGCCAGTGTGAATGGGGTATTATGTGGAACTGCTTTGTTAAGTTATTGCGCCCCCCCCCCCCAAATGCTATCTGGAACTCACATGCAAATTATTGCCAAAGTATAGATGTTGCTTGGGTTTACATAAATACAGGAAATCCCATGTTTTTGAAAAGTTTGGGAACACTAAGCTACATTAATCTATTTTTGTGTTGTGGTGCCATTGTTTTCAAAATTATTGTGGCGGCTTGGGCCCCACGACTCCACCCCCTGTTTCCTATGGGCATGTGAAGAGGAATGGTCAAATTCTTAATTTTCCCTCAAGTCTGCAATCATAGTTTGTGTTTCTTTCTGACATTCATAACTTATTTACCATCTACAGTAGATATGCAAAATTTAGTCATATATAGGAAAATATGAAGATTGGTTTTAGGGACCAGTCATTAATAATGCTGGGAAGGGGCTGAAAGATATTTAGAGGGGCCATCAAACATTTTAGGCAGTGAAAGGGGAGCCACTAAAAATGTTGAGTCAGAAAAAGGGGGCCATGAAAACTACAAAGCTAATCTGAGCTATCAGAAACTAAAACTCCTTCCTTCTATGATCTTTGTAAAGCCTTGCATTTCTTCTCACAGTATCATTAATGAATATTGTCATGAATGATGGAACCATTTTTTTCTCTTGAAAGAATTTTTATATTCTTTTTGCCTCACTTGTTATCTGAAAATATGATATGTTGCTAAGAAATTAGTCATCAAATTTGATACAGAGGAGGGCCATGAAAAATTACAGCTAAAAGAGCAGGGGTCTTTGAAAAAATTTGTGATGAAATGGAGGGGCTATGAAAATTTTCATTCCTAATAGAAATTTCTTCTGGCCCCCTACCCGGCATTTATAATGACTCATCCCTTGTAATAAAATTTTGGTGATTTTTCAAACAGGAGTGCTCAACTCATGGACACTGTGATAAAAATGGTAACTATGCCCTTCTAGACTTAAATTCTTCTACCAGAAGTGCTGTACTTGTGGGAGTCCGTCCAACAGCAATAACAGGATGGTTCTCTTGGGGTCTCTTTCCAATATGTTGAAGTGCCTTGTAGCTGGCTTTTTATCTTCCTTTCGATGCTTCAGTATTTTCGCGATCAAAAATGGTATGTGAAAATAATCTTTTGGGGTTTTAACAACTTCTGCATGCCACTTTTTTGTCCTTTTTGAATATTTGCGCTTGAATATTTGGCGGCCATCTTTTGTGCAAGCAGGGCTCCTGAAACTGTGTATGTTATGATCGATAGCAGCAAGCATGGTACGACATGTAAACCCTAGATACTGGAAAGCAGTTCTTTTGGGAACATATTTCAGTTGCATGCTGTTAAATGCTTCAAGATCACTTGTGTGCCTGAATGTGGTATAGTGGCTTAATTTCTGTACCAGCTTTTTGTCATGCACCACTTGTCTTAATGCCTCAGCAGCTTCACCTCCCTTTTTTAAGTATGTTTTGGGCTCACTTTCCACAAGTGGACCATGGTTACAACTCGATAACCCCCATTCATGTTCACCACACACGTGATGGACAACCCCAAACCAACACTCTTTTAGCTTTTCAGCATTTCCATTGCTTTGTGCACAGGAATACCAGAAATGGTTGATAATTCCATCTATCCACTCTTTGAGGCATTCATTACCTTTGCTGTTAGCCTTTTTGTGAAGATTTTTCAATATTGATTTCGCACAGTGCCAAACATCCAATGAGTGCATTGTTTTTTGCAACCCTGCTTCTGACATCCTTAGTTCTCTGAATCTTTTCATGATTAATGGAGATGCATCTGTAACGATCTCTGGCAAACTACTAGTTTGACCAAGTCTTTGCATTAGTCTTGTAAAGGCTAATCTCTCCATGTTTACTGAGTTACTTGTTTCACGCACATCCACCACTTCTAGATCAAGCAAGATATTGGAAAATTGCTCCATTATGAAATAAGAGCAGAAGTCATTTCTCCCATCACCACATGCTACAAGATAATCATAATCATTGATGATCTGTGATACATTATTCTTCATAGTTGACCAAAACTCATCAATTATTGGAAAACAATGAAAATTCTGAGATCTGCAGAAAGTTGTTCTGTCTTGTACTGCTAAATTGAGAAAGTTGGCAAAAAGGAGGAATTTGTAATAATTATTTCCTGAAAGCAAGACACAAACTGGAATTAGCACATTGTTTGCATAGATATCATTGTTATGATTTGTTGATAGCACCTCAGATGAGGTCCACAGTCCTCTATGACCATTATCGCATACCCAAGAAAGTTGATAAGCAGAACCTAGAGGGGTGTCGCCCTGATTGAGGGTATTTCACGTTGGTCGAATATTCCTGTTGAACGAAAAAATTTTCAGAACGAAACTTACCATGAACACCTTCGTAATCTCTTCACTGTTGTTGATATAAATCATATTTGTCATTGGTGATGCTGTCTTTAAGAGCGAGCTACTCGAGAACAGAGTTGTCGAGCGGGCCTAAATTTCCAACGTCGCCCTGGTTGAGGGTATCCAAGTTTTCACATGGTTCCAGGTAGGTTTAAGATAACGTCACGCTAAAATCTGCAGCATATCAACGATTAAAGAGGTTTTGTTGTTATCAAATGCTTTCTGACTGTGTTTGCTGTGTTTCGTTATCCTAAACACTGACCTTCGTTGCCGCTTTCGTTCAAAGACTTTTCAAGCAAGCTGACATCAAGTACTCCTCATTCGGTAAACTGAACGATGCTTAAATCAATTTATGATTTACAAAAATAGTTTTTACAGTCCACTGATAGAACAAACCTGTTTTTGGCTCGTAATATGTCCTTTTACAGCAAATAGTAGTCGCCTGTCATGCGTTGACAATGCAGATTTCGTTCAAGAACAGGAAGATACCACAGTACCCTCAACCAGGGCGACTTTAGGCCAATCAGACTGCGTGCAAAAAGAAGCCCGTCGTGGCGGAAGCGGATGCCATATCTCTAAATTTACGTGAAGTACGTATTCTGGAAAAGCGGAGCTTGGCAAGAGGCCGTTTGTTTGCTGTGAAAGTTTTAACAATGTCAAGAAACCAAGCAAAAAGGAAATTGTGCAACAAAATGTGAAAGGAAAAATGGCGGATGCTTACAGTTACATCTTAGGTGAGCTTCTTTGTGCACTTCTCCCTCTGTTTGTGGATGGAGTTTTCAGAAACACAAACAAGAAAATATGAAGCAAATGGCGTCACCAAAATATTTTTGCACACTTTTTGGTTTTAACTTAGGCGCAAACGCTTGTTATTGAGCAACAAACGCAAGAGAGTTAAAATCGGTCAAAACGCGTTCACCCTCAACTAGGGCGATACCCCTCTATTCTTTTATGTGTGAAGGTTCTTCTCATGCAGCACATTTGGATGCCATCCTCTAAAATTTGGTCACAGGTTTCCCCTTTAAGCTCAATAAGCTTTGGTAAAGTTACAATCAATTTTTCATTTCTTACAAAGTTGTACTCCTCAAACATGTTCTGATCTATGTTTACCATGCCATGAAAACTATCCTTCATTTTTGCTCTTATTTCAGCCACATCATTCTGTATGGGAACGTAAGGCCTATTTTCGACTTTGCTGGAGTCATTTTCCAAAACCATACTCTCATCTAATAGAATTTCATCATTGCCATCATATTTATGGCATAGAATTGTTGAATTCTCATCTTCATTTATTTCTTCTTCAGTTATGAAGGTTATGTCTTGATAAGAGTCAACTGTGCATGGCGTATTTACCCTTGAAAGATTATCAACTATCTCCTCCATTTCCTCCTTTGTAAAGTCATCAGAGCTGAAAGAAGAATGAGACTCTATTGAACTACTTTCACTAGATTCATCAGGTTCCAATTCATCATCTGTAAAAACTGACTCAGTGTAGTCTGTTGACTCTCCTGAGTCTGAAGAGTCACTATCACTTTCACTATCATCAGAATTGGCCAGATTCAGTGAACAAAAATTCTTGTTGACAGAATGAAGCCTTCCAAGGAAGGTGGTATCTTTATTACTTGCAGTTATGTCCAAATCACACCTTGAAGGTTCTGTTGCTGTCATTGTTGTCTGCTCCAGACATTCACATGTATCACTAAAAACAAAACAGCACAAAGGTCTTAAGTGCTAAATCACATCCAATGGCATTGGAAACCATGAGAAAACAAGAATGAAAATTACTCATCCTAACTAGAGAAAATCTGAGATTATTGTGCATTAACTCACTTGTCCACTTGATATGAAACATTCAACAGAATTTAATTTTTATCCTCCCATACAAGCTTTTCTACATATCTCAATGTTACCCAAAGTTCCCTAAAAACAAATGTCAAATTGTCTAGCTATACACAAATGCTTTCATCTTGTACATACTTTCATATGCTAGTTATCATATTTACCTTGTAAAGTGGGCTGTGATAAAACATAAACATGGGCTGGATAAGCCAGCACTGGAGTCTGTCTTGATTTCCTGGGCCTATTTGCATAGATCCACAATTTTAATCTAATGAAATGTGTTGCTGCTTTCCAAAGTTCCCGGAACAGCGTCTTTGCTGCAAGAATTTAGCTACAAGCAACATCAACATTAGCCCCTAAACATAAAGCCAACGACCGTCCGACCATGTTGAAAATAAACACCTACCGTTCCTCTGTACATTCCATTTGCTTTTTCAAAAGTAACGGCGTTGAACAAACAAAGGATTTGTCGCTAAAATTGATTCTTCTTGGCCCACCATTATCCGTCTGAGTTGCAATCGTTCTCGTCGTAGGCACATCATCATCAGATGTTGATGTAGGCCTGCTGGTGCTCTCGATTCCTTGCAATGAATCAATGAGAAACTCAGCAAATTCATTATGCGTGGAGTTCCCCCAGCCAGATTCTTCCTTTCGCATGTTCCAAGTAGCAAGAACGTGATATCGCAAGTAAATTTGATGAACGTTGCCATCGCGCTTTGGCCTTCCCCTGGTCGCTTGCATCTTCTCACAGTGCGGTCATTATGAGTTATGATTATTATTATTTTCATGGCCCATGAAAATGGCCGCCAGGGCAAAACAGCTGCCCCAAAGCATGCTGGATGAAACAGACCCTTTAAGACACAATACAATTTAATCAGGTAAGACAAAGGAGCGATCCCCCTTGCAATTGATAAAATATCTGGTGTAAGAAACCTTTGGAACTGAATCTTTGTATTGATCTAAAGTTCATGTGTTATTCTCACTGCAGAAATTTGACTGTTACATTGATGTTCTATTCTAAGCTTGTAACAAGGTAAAATTAGCTTTTGAAATTTGATACTCAAGTCAAGAAAATTGCAAGGTCCTAAGCTTTTATTTCAAAATTGCTCATTTCCTGCGAGGAAACTCATTCTACTCCTCAAGAAACATTTCATAGTTGTGCAGAAATCTTCCAAAATTGCATCTTGTACTCTAACCTGTCAACCTGCATTTTCTCCAACCTGTTACCTGTAAACCTGTTAACCTGTCAACCTGGTGGCCTGTCAACCTGGAACCTGTAAACCTGTTAAACCTGTCAACCTGTAAACCTGTGCTTTACACTTGCCATCCAAGCAAGTACGTTGATCCATATTGTTGATATCTGATGTTGATGACTGAACCGGGTCCTCTGAAAATTGAAAAGAAAAAATTTGCATTTATAGGCTTTATGTCATTAGCACTGACCTGTGAGTTTGCTGCAGACTTATATGACTCTGATTCGAAGATGATAAAGCTGTCAATGTTGAAATGGTGTAGGAAACGAATGGAACTAAAATAAAAATATTTGATGAATTTCTTTTATGAAAAATAGATAGGCTCTTAAGCTATATTTCCTAGTACTGGTGTTTCTTCGTTTGATGATCAACTCTGTCTGCCTAGGATGGTGATTAAAAACTTGAAAGTGACTGGAGCTCGTTTTTTTTTCAACATGACTTCTCCTAAGATTAATTCAAGTTGAGTTACCTTGAATGACTTCCTCCTTGGTTACTTGAATTTTATTTCTTTTACCCTATTCAAAGAGGGAAACGTTTTTTGTGCCAATGAAGTTTGCAGACGCTAGATTTGAAAACAACAGGATTTTGTTACCTTTGATCTAAGAAATCTGTTCATTCTTCATTTCGACATGGCCTACTCTTCTAGATTTTATACTAAAAACTCGTTTGATGTTGTTCTAAAGTTTTTGCTAATTCATCGAAGAAATCAATGGAATAACACTTCATTTTACCTTCATTAAAGAGAAGATGAATAAGAAATTACTTTCTATCCAAAAACACCCAGTAGAGAAACCTGTAAATGCTGATACTTTGTTATACAAATTTTGTTGATTGAGTTGCAAGAAACTTTAGGCAGCCATTTTGTTTTCCATGGTGCAATGCTTATGTGAGGTAAGTGTACTTTGAATTGATTGATTTTTATTGTTTTGGGAGATGTTTATTGCTAAAATTACTGCCAGAGCAAGTGACCTTGCGTGAAACTGAGTCACAAAAAGCTTCACGTTCATTATGCAACATTAAACTGAGGGCCTCAAAGAGAAACTTCAGATTTTAGTATCCCAGTTACATATCACATTTATCGCGTTGGAACCAGTGGGCCCTGGGCCTAGAATACATTGTGCTTTCATATCAGGAGCTCCAAAATTTTGGACAAAGACTGCGTAGTACTGAACTTCCTTGAACTTATCTTTGCATCCAATCTGTATGTGACGGCAGTTAGATTCGAGCGGTCAAACAACAATAAAACGACAAAGATTCATTTTCCAAGCGTTTTATAAAATCCAATGAACATGACTCCAGTGAGACATGGAACTTAACGTGATTGAAAAGTTAAAAGTTATCTACAATTCTACTGTTTAAATAAGAAGTTACGCGGAACCATTGGAGGAAATTAACCAATCAGAAATAAGAAAAACAGGAAAGTGACTAACGTGAGAATAGCATGGGTGTATGTAGATCAAACAAGAAAAACAACTAGTCAGTTACCAAAAGTAAATACCGAAAAGGAGTAAGAGTCAAGCAAAGACGTAAGTAAAACTGAAACGATGTAATAAAAGCTAGTCATGAGCTGAGACGGAAAAAAGCGGCTTAAACTCAAAGAAGTAAAATATGCAGGTGGTGGAGAACATGTTGGGGTGGCATCAGAATTCGTACCTAATTCATCAGGGTTATATTCTGATGCATCAGAGATGGGTGTCTCAATGCGAATGAGTATGCTCGTACAGCAGGAGGAGGAAAGGATGAGGATTGAGTCGGATACTTCGAGGGCAGCAATCGTGCTATCATCACAGCTAGATAAAGTGTCAGGATTACAGATCATAAAGTGTATCGAGCATATTGGAGACAGGGGTGCGCGTATCGTTAGTGTGATGCATGAGGAGCCGTTAATGTATGGTACGTCAGTACAATTCATGCAAAGAATGGTCAATGATGGGGTCATGTTGCATATTCACAATGTTATTTCCAACAAAGTGAATAAACCAATATCTTACATCATAAAACTGCTGTCTTATTGCCAAGAAATTGACCGATCCTTGATCTACGAGTATGACAGACAAGAATTCAAACGTGGTGGCTATTTAAGGCTGGGGGGCTACGGAGCACACATAACGGTCAGTGAAAAAAGTGATGAGCGAGTTGAGCTACTATGTGAACCGGAGTTGAGACTAGAGGCTATTGATAAAAGGAGGACATTCAACAGGATGGAGAATCTCAAGCATATGTACATGAACATAGAGGACATATGGGTCGCAAGGGTGAAGAATTTCCAGACTACGCAGGAGAGCTTGCTAGTGGCACTCGATTTGTTCAGTCTGAAATACTACATCATACCACGTATCTTCCAACGTGTCACGAAGATTAGTAAGGGCACAGTTCACGACGTCGCATTCTGTTCTGGGTTATTTACAACAGCTTGGTTGAACGGGGCACCGATCGGAGCAAAATCTTATGAACCGAGGCCTTTCGCATATTTCTTTGTGAATAAATCAGGGTCAGCGCCAGTTATGGTTGAGATGTTTCCACCAGGAAGTGAGATCATGAATTTACAGCCTAAATATTCAGCAAATGTCGTCGCAACAAGTGGATCACTTGCAGGAGTGATTAACACCATTTCGGATAAATACCATGTCAGTGTGATGGATATATGGATGGATAGAGGTCTGCGTGTGAGAGTGACAGGTATGAGAGCTGGAATGACGGCAGAGGATGTGGAGGTCGAGCAAGAGGCGTTGAAAAGGATGCGAAATATGAAGATCGATGCAAAGGTGAAGGAGTTGTATGGAGAAGTTCAACGTGGTAAGCGTAACTGTCGAGGCAGGAGAGGGAGAGGTCGCGGAGGAAGAGCTGGAAGAGGAAGAGGTGGAAGCTCATCCGAGGACTCAACAACATCAGGAGTCTATTCAGACAGTTCAACCCAGAGACACGGGCTAAAGAACAGGAAAAGTCATTGAATTGGCGGTCTAGGATCAGTCAAACTTCATGCATGTCGTAATGACCCCTAGATGACACTTCGGAAATTTCGTCGCTGTCTTATCCCTACATTACAAGAAGTATTGTATACCCGAGCTGATAAAAGATTATTATGTTAATGATCCATGCATCCTGAGCGGGCGGATGCTTATCAGTAAATCCCGCTCCTGTCACCATTTGTGACGGCAGTTAGATTCGAGCGGTCAAACAACAATAAAACGACAAAGATTCATTTTCCAAGCGTTTTATAAAATCCAATGAACATGACTCCAGTGAGACATGGAACTTAACGTGATTGAAAAGTTAAAAGTTATCTACAATTCTACTGTTTAAATAAGAAGTTACGCGGAACCATTGGAGGAAATTAACCAATCAGAAATAAGAAAAACAGGAAAGTGACTAACGTGAGAATAGCATGGGTGTATGTAGATCAAACAAGAAAAACAACTAGTCAGTTACCAAAAGTAAATACCGAAAAGGAGTAAGAGTCAAGCAAAGACGTAAGTAAAACTGAAACGATGTAATAAAAGCTAGTCATGAGCTGAGACGGAAAAAAGCGGCTTAAACTCAAAGAAGTAAAATATGCAGGTGGTGGAGAACATGTTGGGGTGGCATCAGAATTCGTACCTAATTCATCAGGGTTATATTCTGATGCATCAGAGATGGGTGTCTCAATGCGAATGAGTATGCTTGTACAGCAGGAGGAGGAAAGGATGAGGATTGAGTCGGATACTTCGAGGGCAGCAATCGTGCTATCATCACAGCTAGATAAAGTGTCAGGATTACAGATCATAAAGTGTATCGAGCATATTGGAGACAGGGGTGCGCGTATCGTTAGTGTGATGCATGAGGAGCCGTTAATGTATGGTACGTCAGTACAATTCATGCAAAGAATGGTCAATGATGGGGTCATGTTGCATATTCACAATGTTATTTCCAACAAAGTGAATAAACCAATATCTTACATCATAAAACTGCTGTCTTATTGCCAAGAAATTGACCGATCCTTGATCTACGAGTATGACAGACAAGAATTCAAACGTGGTGGCTATTTAAGGCTGGGGGGCTACGGAGCACACATAACGGTCAGTGAAAAAAGTGATGAGCGAGTTGAACTACTATGTGAACCGGAGTTGAGACTAGAGGCTATTGATAAAAGGAGGACATTCAACAGGATGGAGAATCTCAAGCATATGTACATGAACATAGAGGATATATGGGTCGCAAGGGTGAAGAATTTCCAGACTACGCAGGAGTGCTTGCTAGTGGCGCTCGATTTGTTCAGTCTGAAATACTACATCATACCACGTATCTTCCAACGTGTCACGAAGATTAGTAAGGGCACAGTTCACGACGTCGCATTCTGTTCTGGGTTATTTACAACAGCTTGGTTGAACGGGGCACCGATCGGAGCAAAATCTTATGAACCGAGGCCTTTCGCATATTTCTTTGTGAATAAATCAGGGTCAGCGCCAGTTATGGTTGAGATGTTTCCACCAGGAAGTGAGATCAAGAATTTACAGCCTAAATATTCAGCAAATGTCGTCGCAACAAGTGGATCACTTCAGGAGTGATTAACACCATTTCGGATAAATACCATGTCAGTGTGATGGATATATGGATGGATAGAGGTCTGCGTGTGAGAGTGACAGGTATGAGAGCTGGAATGACGGCAGAGGATGTGGAGGTCGAGCAAGAGGCGTTGAAAAGGATGCGAAATATGAAGATCGATGCAAAGGTGAAGGAGTTGTATGGAGAAGTTCAACGTGGTAAGCGTAACTGTCGAGGCAGGAGAGGGAGAGGTCGCGGAGGAAGAGCTGGAAGAGGAAGAGGTGGAAGCTCATCCGAGGACTCAACAACATCAGGAGTCTATTCAGACAGTTCAACCCAGAGACACGGGCTAAAGAACAGGAAAAGTCATTGAATTGGCGGTCTAGGATCAGTCAAACTTCATGCATGTCGTAATGACCCCTAGATGACACTTCGGAAATTTCGTCGCTGTCTTATCCCTACATTACAAGAAGTATTGTATACCCGAGCTGATAAAAGATTATTATGTTAATGATCCATGCATCCTGAGCGGGCGGATGCTTATCAGTAAATCCCGCTCCTGTCACCATTTGTGACGGCAGTTAGATTCGAGCGGTCAAACAACAATAAAACGACAAAGATTCATTTTCCAAGCGTTTTATAAAATCCAATGAACATGACTCCAGTGAGACATGGAACTTAACGTGATTGAAAAGTTAAAAGTTATCTACAATTCTACTGTTTAAATAAGAAGTTACGCGGAACCATTGGAGGAAATTAACCAATCAGAAATAAGAAAAACAGGAAAGTGACTAACGTGAGAATAGCATGGGTGTATGTAGATCAAACAAGAAAAACAACTAGTCAGTTACCAAAAGTAAATACCGAAAAGGAGTAAGAGTCAAGCAAAGACGTAAGTAAAACTGAAACGATGTAATAAAAGCTAGTCATGAGCTGAGACGGAAAAAAGCGGCTTAAACTCAAAGAAGTAAAATATGCAGGTGGTGGAGAACATGCTGGGGTGGCATCAGAATTCGTACCTAATTCATCAGGGTTATATTCTGATGCATCAGAGATGGGTGTCTCAATGCGAATGAGTATGCTCGTACAGCAGGAGGAGGAAAGGATGAGGATTGAGTCGGATACTTCGAGGGCAGCAATCGTGCTATCATCACAGCTAGATAAAGTGTCAGGATTACAGATCATAAAGCGTATCGAGCATATTGGAGACAGGGGTGCGCGTATCGTTAGTGTGATGCATGAGGAGCCGTTAATGTATGGTACGTCAGTACAATTCATGCAAAGAATGGTCAATGATGGGGTCATGTTGCATATTCACAATGTTATTTCCAACAAAGTGAATAAACCAATATCTTACATCATAAAACTGCTGTCTTATTGCCAAGAAATTGACCGATCCTTGATCTACGAGTATGACAGACAAGAATTCAAACGTGGTGGCTATTTAAGGCTGGGGGGCTACGGAGCACACATAACGGTCAGTGAAAAAAGTGATGAGCGAGTTGAGCTACTATGTGAACCGGAGTTGAGACTAGAGGCTATTGATAAAAGGAGGACATTCAACAGGATGGAGAATCTCAAGCATATGTACATGAACATAGAGGATATATGGGTCGCAAGGGTGAAGAATTTCCAGACTACGCAGGAGTGCTTGCTAGTGGCACTCGATTTGTTCAGTCTGAAATACTACATCATACCACGTATCTTCCAACGTGTCACGAAGATTAGTAAGGGCACAGTTCACGACGTCGCATTCTGTTCTGGGTTATTTACAACAGCTTGGTTGAACGGGGCACCGATCGGAGCAAAATCTTATGAACCGAGGCCTTTCGCATATTTCTTTGTGAATAAATCAGGGTCAGCGCCAGTTATGGTTGAGATGTTTCCACCAGGAAGTGAGATCATGAATTTACAGCCTAAATATTCAGCAAATGTCGTCGCAACAAGTGGATCACTTGCAGGAGTGATTAACACCATTTCGGATAAATACCATGTCAGTGTGATGGATATATGGATGGATAGAGGTCTGTGTGTGAGAGTGACAGGTATGAGAGCTGGAATGACGGCAGAGGATGTGGAGGTCGAGCAAGAGGCGTTGAAAAGGATGCGAAATATGAAGATCGATGCAAAGGTGAAGGAGTTGTATGGAGAAGTTCAACGTGGTAAGCGTAACTGTCGAGGCAGGAGAGGGAGAGGTCGCGGAGGAAGAGCTGGAAGAGGAAGAGGTGGAAGCTCATCCGAGGACTCAACAACATCAGGAGTCTATTCAGACAGTTCAACCCAGAGACACGGGCTAAAGAACAGGAAAAGTCATTGAATTGGCGGTCTAGGATCAGTCAAACTTCATGCATGTCGTAATGACCCCTAGATGACACTTCGGAAATTTCGTCGCTGTCTTATCCCTACATTACAAGAAGTATTGTATACCCGAGCTGATAAAAGATTATTATGTTAATGATCCATGCATCCTGAGCGGGCGGATGCTTATCAGTAAATCCCGCTCCTGTCACCATTTGTGACGGCAGTTAGATTCGAGCGGTCAAACAACAATAAAACGACAAAGATTCATTTTCCAAGCGTTTTATAAAATCCAATGAACATGACTCCAGTGAGACATGGAACTTAACGTGATTGAAAAGTTAAAAGTTATCTACAATTCTACTGTTTAAATAAGAAGTTACGCGGAACCATTGGAGGAAATTAACCAATCAGAAATAAGAAAAACAGGAAAGTGACTAACGTGAGAATAGCATGGGTGTATGTAGATCAAACAAGAAAAACAACTAGTCAGTTACCAAAAGTAAATACCGAAAAGGAGTAAGAGTCAAGCAAAGACGTAAGTAAAACTGAAACGATGTAATAAAAGCTAGTCATGAGCTGAGACGGAAAAAAGCGGCTTAAACTCAAAGAAGTAAAATATGCAGGTGGTGGAGAACATGCTGGGGTGGCATCAGAATTCGTACCTAATTCATCAGGGTTATATTCTGATGCATCAGAGATGGGTGTCTCAATGCGAATGAGTATGCTCGTACAGCAGGAGGAGGAAAGGATGAGGATTGAGTCGGATACTTCGAGGGCAGCAATCGTGCTATCATCACAGCTAGATAAAGTGTCAGGATTACAGATCATAAAGTGTATCGAGCATATTGGAGACAGGGGTGCGCGTATCGTTAGTGTGATGCATGAGGAGCCGTTAATGTATGGTACGTCAGTACAATTCATGCAAAGAATGGTCAATGATGGGGTCATGTTGCATATTCACAATGTTATTTCCAACAAAGTGAATAAACCAATATCTTACATCATAAAACTGCTGTCTTATTGCCAAGAAATTGACCGATCCTTGATCTACGAGTATGACAGACAAGAATTCAAACGTGGTGGCTATTTAAGGCTGGGGGGCTACGGAGCACACATAACGGTCAGTGAAAAAAGTGATGAGCGAGTTGAGCTACTATGTGAACCGGAGTTGAGACTAGAGGCTATTGATAAAAGGAGGACATTCAACAGGATGGAGAATCTCAAGCATATGTACATGAACATAGAGGATATATGGGTCGCAAGGGTGAAGAATTTCCAGACTACGCAGGAGTGCTTGCTAGTGGCACTCGATTTGTTCAGTCTGAAATACTACATCATACCACGTATCTTCCAACGTGTCACGAAGATTAGTAAGGGCACAGTTCACGACGTCGCATTCTGTTCTGGGTTATTTACAACAGCTTGGTTGAACGGGGCACCGATCGGAGCAAAATCTTATGAACCGAGGCCTTTCGCATATTTCTTTGTGAATAAATCAGGGTCAGCGCCAGTTATGGTTGAGATGTTTCCACCAGGAAGTGAGATCATGAATTTACAGCCTAAATATTCAGCAAATGTCGTCGCAACAAGTGGATCACTTGCAGGAGTGATTAACACCATTTCGGATAAATACCATGTCAGTGTGATGGATATATGGATGGATAGAGGTCTGCGTGTGAGAGTGACAGGTATGAGAGCTGGAATGACGGCAGAGGATGTGGAGGTCGAGCAAGAGGCGTTGAAAAGGATGCGAAATATGAAGATCGATGCAAAGGTGAAGGAGTTGTATGGAGAAGTTCAACGTGGTAAGCGTAACTGTCGAGGCAGGAGAGAGAGAGGTCGCGGAGGAAGAGCTGGAAGAGGAAGAGGTGGAAGCTCATCCGAGGACTCAACAACATCAGGAGTCTATTCAGACAGTTCAACCCAGAGACACGGGCTAAAGAACAGGAAAAGTCATTGAATTGGCGGTCTAGGATCAGTCAAACTTCATGCATGTCGTAATGACCCCTAGATGACACTTCGGAAATTTCGTCGCTGTCTTATCCCTACATTACAAGAAGTATTGTATACCCGAGCTGATAAAAGATTATTATGTTAATGATCCATGCATCCTGAGCGGGCGGATGCTTATCAGTAAATCCCGCTCCTGTCACCATTTGTGACGGCAGTTAGATTCGAGCGGTCAAACAACAATAAAACGACAAAGATTCATTTTCCAAGCGTTTTATAAAATCCAATGAACATGACTCCAGTGAGACATGGAACTTAACGTGATTGAAAAGTTAAAAGTTATCTACAATTCTACTGTTTAAATAAGAAGTTACGCGGAACCATTGGAGGAAATTAACCAATCAGAAATAAGAAAAACAGGAAAGTGACTAACGTGAGAATAGCATGGGTGTATGTAGATCAAACAAGAAAAACAACTAGTCAGTTACCAAAAGTAAATACCGAAAAGGAGTAAGAGTCAAGCAAAGACGTAAGTAAAACTGAAACGATGTAATAAAAGCTAGTCATGAGCTGAGACGGAAAAAAGCGGCTTAAACTCAAAGAAGTAAAATATGCAGGTGGTGGAGAACATGTTGGGGTGGCATCAGAATTCGTACCTAATTCATCAGGGTTATATTCTGATGCATCAGAGATGGGTGTCTCAATGCGAATGAGTATGCTCGTACAGCAGGAGGAGGAAAGGATGAGGATTGAGTCGGATACTTCGAGGGCAGCAATCGTGCTATCATCACAGCTAGATAAAGTGTCAGGATTACAGATCATAAAGTGTATCGAGCATATTGGAGACAGGGGTGCGCGTATCGTTAGTGTGATGCATGAGGAGCCGTTAATGTATGGTACGTCAGTACAATTCATGCAAAGAATGGTCAATGATGGGGTCATGTTGCATATTCACAATGTTATTTCCAACAAAGTGAATAAACCAATATCTTACATCATAAAACTGCTGTCTTATTGCCAAGAAATTGACCGATCCTTGATCTACGAGTATGACAGACAAGAATTCAAACGTGGTGGCTATTTAAGGCTGGGGGGCTACGGAGCACACATAACGGTCAGTGAAAAAAGTGATGAGCGAGTTGAGCTACTATGTGAACCGGAGTTGAGACTAGAGGCTATTGATAAAAGGAGGACATTCAACAGGATGGAGAATCTCAAGCATATGTACATGAACATAGAGGATATATGGGTCGCAAGGGTGAAGAATTTCCAGACTACGCAGGAGTGCTTGCTAGTGGCACTCGATTTGTTCAGTCTGAAATACTACATCATACCACGTATCTTCCAACGTGTCACGAAGATTAGTAAGGGCACAGTTCACGACGTCGCATTCTGTTCTGGGTTATTTACAACAGCTTGGTTGAACGGGGCACCGATCGGAGCAAAATCTTATGAACCGAGGCCTTTCGCATATTTCTTTGTGAATAAATCAGGGTCAGCGCCAGTTATGGTTGAGATGTTTCCACCAGGAAGTGAGATCATGAATTTACAGCCTAAATATTCAGCAAATGTCGTCGCAACAAGTGGATCACTTGCAGGAGTGATTAACACCATTTCGGATAAATACCATGTCAGTGTGATGGATATATGGATGGATAGAGGTCTGCGTGTGAGAGTGACAGGTATGAGAGCTGGAATGACGGCAGAGGATGTGGAGGTCGAGCAAGAGGCGTTGAAAAGGATGCGAAATATGAAGATCGATGCAAAGGTGAAGGAGTTGTATGGAGAAGTTCAACGTGGTAAGCGTAACTGTCGAGGCAGGAGAGGGAGAGGTCGCGGAGGAAGAGCTGGAAGAGGAAGAGGTGGAAGCTCATCCGAGGACTCAACAACATCAGGAGTCTATTCAGACAGTTCAACCCAGAGACACGGGCTAAAGAACAGGAAAAGTCATTGAATTGGCGGTCTAGGATCAGTCAAACTTCATGCATGTCGTAATGACCCCTAGATGACACTTCGGAAATTTCGTCGCTGTCTTATCCCTACATTACAAGAAGTATTGTATACCCGAGCTGATAAAAGATTATTATGTTAATGATCCATGCATCCTGAGCGGGCGGATGCTTATCAGTAAATCCCGCTCCTGTCACCATTTGTGACGGCAGTTAGATTCGAGCGGTCAAACAACAATAAAACGACAAAGATTCATTTTCCAAGCGTTTTATAAAATCCAATGAACATGACTCCAGTGAGACATGGAACTTAACGTGATTGAAAAGTTAAAAGTTATCTACAATTCTACTGTTTAAATAAGAAGTTACGCGGAACCATTGGAGGAAATTAACCAATCAGAAATAAGAAAAACAGGAAAGTGACTAACGTGAGAATAGCATGGGTGTATGTAGATCAAACAAGAAAAACAACTAGTCAGTTACCAAAAGTAAATACCGAAAAGGAGTAAGAGTCAAGCAAAGACGTAAGTAAAACTGAAACGATGTAATAAAAGCTAGTCATGAGCTGAGACGGAAAAAAGCGGCTTAAACTCAAAGAAGTAAAATATGCAGGTGGTGGAGAACATGTTGGGGTGGCATCAGAATTCGTACCTAATTCATCAGGGTTATATTCTGATGCATCAGAGATGGGTGTCTCAATGCGAATGAGTATGCTCGTACAGCAGGAGGAGGAAAGGATGAGGATTGAGTCGGATACTTCGAGGGCAGCAATCGTGCTATCATCACAGCTAGATAAAGTGTCAGGATTACAGATCATAAAGTGTATCGAGCATATTGGAGACAGGGGTGCGCGTATCGTTAGTGTGATGCATGAGGAGCCGTTAATGTATGGTACGTCAGTACGATTCATGCAAAGAATGGTCAATGATGGGGTCATGTTGCATATTCACAATGTTATTTCCAACAAAGTGAATAAACCAATATCTTACATCATAAAACTGCTGTCTTATTGCCAAGAAATTGACCGATCCTTGATCTACGAGTATGACAGACAAGAATTCAAACGTGGTGGCTATTTAAGGCTGGGGGGCTACGGAGCACACATAACGGTCAGTGAAAAAAGTGATGAGCGAGTTGAGCTACTATGTGAACCGGAGTTGAGACTAGAGGCTATTGATAAAAGGAGGACATTCAACAGGATGGAGAATCTCAAGCATATGTACATGAACATAGAGGATATATGGGTCGCAAGGGTGAAGAATTTCCAGACTACGCAGGAGTGCTTGCTAGTGGCACTCGATTTGTTCAGTCTGAAATACTACATCATACCACGTATCTTCCAACGTGTCACGAAGATTAGTAAGGGCACAGTTCACGACGTCGCATTCTGTTCTGGGTTATTTACAACAGCTTGGTTGAACGGGGCACCGATCGGAGCAAAATCTTATGAACCGAGGCCTTTCGCATATTTCTTTGTGAATAAATCAGGGTCAGCGCCAGTTATGGTTGAGATGTTTCCACCAGGAAGTGAGATCATGAATTTACAGCCTAAATATTCAGCAAATGTCGTCGCAACAAGTGGATCACTTGCAGGAGTGATTAACACCATTTCGGATAAATACCATGTCAGTGTGATGGACACATGGATGGATAGAGGTCTACGTGTGAGAGTGACAGGTATGAGAGCTGGAATGACGGCAGAGGATGTGGAGGTCGAGCAAGAGGCGTTGAAAAGGATGCGAAATATGAAGATCGATGCAAAGGTGAAGGAGTTGTATGGAGAAGTTCAACGTGGTAAGCGTAACTGTCGAGGCAGGAGAGGGAGAGGTCGCGGAGGAAGAGCTGGAAGAGGAAGAGGTGGAAGCTCATCCGAGGACTCAACAACATCAGGAGTCTATTCAGACAGTTCAACCCAGAGACACGGGCTAAAGAACAGGAAAAGTCATTGAATTGGCGGTCTAGGATCAGTCAAACTTCATGCATGTCGTAATGACCCCTAGATGACACTTCGGAAATTTCGTCGCTGTCTTATCCCTACATTACAAGAAGTATTGTATACCCGAGCTGATAAAAGATTATTATGTTAATGATCCATGCATCCTGAGCGGGCGGATGCTTATCAGTAAATCCCGCTCCTGTCACCATTTGTGACGGCAGTTAGATTCGAGCGGTCAAACAACAATAAAACGACAAAGATTCATTTTCCAAGCGTTTTATAAAATCCAATGAACATGATTCCAGTGAGACATGGAACTTAACGTGGTGAGGATTGAGTCGGATACTTCGAGGGCAGCAATCGTGCTATCATCACAGCTAGATAAAGTGTCAGGATTACAGATCATAAAGTGTATCAAGCATATTGGAGACAGGGGTGCGCGTATCGTTAGTGTGATGCATGAGGAGCCGTTAATGTATGGTACGTCAGTACAATTCATGCAAAGAATGGTCAATGATGGGGTCATGTTGCATATTCACAATGTTATTTCCAACAAAGTGAATAAACCAATATCTTACATCATAAAACTGCTGTCTTATTGCCAAGAAATTGACCGATCCTTGATCTACGAGTATGACAGACAAGAATTCAAACGTGGTGGCTATTTAAGGCTGGGGGGCTACGGAGCACACATAACGGTCAGTGAAAAAAGTGATGAGCGAGTTGAGCTACTATGTGAACCGGAGTTGAGACTAGAGGCTATTGATAAAAGGAGGACATTCAACAGGATGGAGAATCTCAAGCATATGTACATGAACATAGAGGATATATGGGTCGCAAGGGTGAAGAATTTCCAGACTACGCAGGAGTGCTTGCTAGTGGCACTCGATTTGTTCAGTCTGAAATACTACATCATACCACGTATCTTCCAACGTGTCACGAAGATTAGTAAGGGCACAGTTCACGACGTCGCATTCTGTTCTGGGTTATTTACAACAGCTTGGTTGAACGGGGCACCGATCGGAGCAAAATCTTATGAACCGAGGCCTTTCGCATATTTCTTTGTGAATAAATCAGGGTCAGCGCCAGTTATGGTTGAGATGTTTCCACCAGGAAGTGAGATCATGAATTTACAGCCTAAATATTCAGCAAATGTCGTCGCAACAAGTGGATCACTTGCAGGAGTGATTAACACCATTTCGGATAAATACCATGTCAGTGTGATGGATATATGGATGGATAGAGGTCTGCGTGTGAGAGTGACAGGTATGAGAGCTGGAATGACGGCAGAGGATGTGGAGGTCGAGCAAGAGGCGTTGAAAAGGATGCGAAATATGAAGATCGATGCAAAGGTGAAGGAGTTGTATGGAGAAGTTCAACGTGGTAAGCGTAACTGTCGAGGCAGGAGAGGGAGAGGTCGCGGAGGAAGAGCTGGAAGAGGAAGAGGTGGAAGCTCATCCGAGGACTCAACAACATCAGGAGTCTATTCAGACAGTTCAACCCAGAGACACGGGCTAAAGAACAGGAAAAGTCATTGAATTGGCGGTCTAGGATCAGTCAAACTTCATGCATGTCGTAATGACCCCTAGATGACACTTCGGAAATTTCGTCGCTGTCTTATCCCTACATTACAAGAAGTATTGTATACCCGAGCTGATAAAAGATTATTATGTTAATGATCCATGCATCCTGAGCGGGCGGATGCTTATCAGTAAATCCCGCTCCTGTCACCATTTGTGACGGCAGTTAGATTCGAGCGGTCAAACAACAATAAAACGACAAAGATTCATTTTCCAAGCGTTTTATAAAATCCAATGAACATGACTCCAGTGAGACATGGAACTTAACGTGATTGAAAAGTTAAAAGTTATCTACAATTCTACTGTTTAAATAAGAAGTTACGCGGAACCATTGGAGGAAATTAACCAATCAGAAATAAGAAAAACAGGAAAGTGACTAACGTGAGAATAGCATGGGTGTATGTAGATCAAACAAGAAAAACAACTAGTCAGTTACCAAAAGTAAATACCGAAAAGGAGTAAGAGTCAAGCAAAGACGTAAGTAAAACTGAAACGATGTAATAAAAGCTAGTCATGAGCTGAGACGGAAAAAAGCGGCTTAAACTCAAAGAAGTAAAATATGCAGGTGGTGGAGAACATGTTGGGGTGGCATCAGAATTCGTACCTAATTCATCAGGGTTATATTCTGATGCATCAGAGATGGGTGTCTCAATGCGAATGAGTATGCTCGTACAGCAGGAGGAGGAAAGGATGAGGATTGAGTCGGATACTTCGAGGGCAGCAATCGTGCTATCATCACAGCTAGATAAAGTGTCAGGATTACAGATCATAAAGTGTATCGAGCATATTGGAGACAGGGGTGCGCGTATCGTTAGTGTGATGCATGAGGAGCCGTTAATGTATGGTACGTCAGTACGATTCATGCAAAGAATGGTCAATGATGGGGTCATGTTGCATATTCACAATGTTATTTCCAACAAAGTGAATAAACCAATATCTTACATCATAAAACTGCTGTCTTATTGCCAAGAAATTGACCGATCCTTGATCTACGAGTATGACAGACAAGAATTCAAACGTGGTGGCTATTTAAGGCTGGGGGGCTACGGAGCACACATAACGGTCAGTGAAAAAAGTGATGAGCGAGTTGAGCTACTATGTGAACCGGAGTTGAGACTAGAGGCTATTGATAAAAGGAGGACATTCAACAGGATGGAGAATCTCAAGCATATGTACATGAACATAGAGGATATATGGGTCGCAAGGGTGAAGAATTTCCAGACTACGCAGGAGTGCTTGCTAGTGGCACTCGATTTGTTCAGTCTGAAATACTACATCATACCACGTATCTTCCAACGTGTCACGAAGATTAGTAAGGGCACAGTTCACGACGTCGCATTCTGTTCTGGGTTATTTACAACAGCTTGGTTGAACGGGGCACCGATCGGAGCAAAATCTTATGAACCGAGGCCTTTCGCATATTTCTTTGTGAATAAATCAGGGTCAGCGCCAGTTATGGTTGAGATGTTTCCACCAGGAAGTGAGATCATGAATTTACAGCCTAAATATTCAGCAAATGTCGTCGCAACAAGTGGATCACTTGCAGGAGTGATTAACACCATTTCGGATAAATACCATGTCAGTGTGATGGACACATGGATGGATAGAGGTCTACGTGTGAGAGTGACAGGTATGAGAGCTGGAATGACGGCAGAGGATGTGGAGGTCGAGCAAGAGGCGTTGAAAAGGATGCGAAATATGAAGATCGATGCAAAGGTGAAGGAGTTGTATGGAGAAGTTCAACGTGGTAAGCGTAACTGTCGAGGCAGGAGAGGGAGAGGTCGCGGAGGAAGAGCTGGAAGAGGAAGAGGTGGAAGCTCATCCGAGGACTCAACAACATCAGGAGTCTATTCAGACAGTTCAACCCAGAGACACGGGCTAAAGAACAGGAAAAGTCATTGAATTGGCGGTCTAGGATCAGTCAAACTTCATGCATGTCGTAATGACCCCTAGATGACACTTCGGAAATTTCGTCGCTGTCTTATCCCTACATTACAAGAAGTATTGTATACCCGAGCTGATAAAAGATTATTATGTTAATGATCCATGCATCCTGAGCGGGCGGATGCTTATCAGTAAATCCCGCTCCTGTCACCATTTGTGACGGCAGTTAGATTCGAGCGGTCAAACAACAATAAAACGACAAAGATTCATTTTCCAAGCGTTTTATAAAATCCAATGAACATGATTCCAGTGAGACATGGAACTTAACGTGATTGAAAAGTTAAAAGTTATCTACAATTCTACTGTTTAAATAAGAAGTTACGCGGAACCATTGGAGGAAATTAACCAATCAGAAATAAGAAAAACAGGAAAGTGACTAACGTGAGAATAGCATGGGTGTATGTAGATCAAACAAGAAAAACAACTAGTCAGTTACCAAAAGTAAATACCGAAAAGGAGTAAGAGTCAAGCAAAGACGTAAGTAAAACTGAAACGATGTAATAAAAGCTAGTCATGAGCTGAGACGGAAAAAAGCGGCTTAAACTCAAAGAAGTAAAATATGCAGGTGGTGGAGAACATGTTGGGGTGGCATCAGAATTCGTACCTAATTCATCAGGGTTATATTCTGATGCATCAGAGATGGGTGTCTCAATGCGAATGAGTATGCTCGTACAGCAGGAGGAGGAAAGGATGAGGATTGAGTCGGATACTTCGAGGGCAGCAATCGTGCTATCATCACAGCTAGATAAAGTGTCAGGATTACAGATCATAAAGTGTATCGAGCATATTGGAGACAGGGGTGCGCGTATCGTTAGTGTGATGCATGAGGAGCCGTTAATGTATGGTACGTCAGTACAATTCATGCAAAGAATGGTCAATGATGGGGTCATGTTGCATATACACAATGTTATTTCCAACAAAGTGAATAAACCAATATCTTACATCATAAAACTGCTGTCTTATTGCCAAGAAATTGACCGATCCTTGATCTACGAGTATGACAGACAAGAATTCAAACGTGGTGGCTATTTAAGGCTGGGGGGCTACGGAGCACACATAACGGTCAGTGAAAAAAGTGATGAGCGAGTTGAGCTACTATGTGAACCGGAGTTGAGACTAGAGGCTATTGATAAAAGGAGGACATTCAACGGGATGGAGAATCTCAAGCATATGTACATGAACATAGAGGATATATGGGTCGCAAGGGTGAAGAATTTCCAGACTACGCAGGAGTGCTTGCTAGTGGCACTCGATTTGTTCAGTCTGAAATACTACATCATACCACGTATCTTCCAACGTGTCACGAAGATTAGTAAGGGCACAGTTCACGACGTCGCATTCTGTTCTGGGTTATTTACAACAGCTTGGTTGAACGGGGCACCGATCGGAGCAAAATCTTATGAACCGAGGCCTTTCGCATATTTCTTTGTGAATAAATCAGGGTCAGCGCCAGTTATGGTTGAGATGTTTCCACCAGGAAGTGAGATCATGAATTTACAGCCTAAATATTCAGCAAATGTCGTCGCAACAAGTGGATCACTTGCAGGAGTGATTAACACCATTTCGGATAAATACCATGTCAGTGTGATGGATATATGGATGGATAGAGGTCTGCGTGTGAGAGTGACAGGTATGAGAGCTGGAATGACGGCAGAGGATGTGGAGGTCGAGCAAGAGGCGTTGAAAAGGATGCGAAATATGAAGATCGATGCAAAGGTGAAGGAGTTGTATGGAGAAGTTCAACGTGGTAAGCGTAACTGTCGAGGCAGGAGAGGGAGAGGTCGCGGAGGAAGAGCTGGAAGAGGAAGAGGTGGAAGCTCATCCGAGGACTCAACAACATCAGGAGTCTATTCAGACAGTTCAACCCAGAGACACGGGCTAAAGAACAGGAAAAGTCATTGAATTGGCGGTCTAGGATCAGTCAAACTTCATGCATGTCGTAATGACCCCTAGATGACACTTCGGAAATTTCGTCGCTGTCTTATCCCTACATTACAAGAAGTATTGTATACCCGAGCTGATAAAAGATTATTATGTTAATGATCCATGCATCCTGAGCGGGCGGATGCTTATCAGTAAATCCCGCTCCTGTCACCATTTGTGACGGCAGTTAGATTCGAGCGGTCAAACAACAATAAAACGACAAAGATTCATTTTCCAAGCGTTTTATAAAATCCAATGAACATGACTCCAGTGAGACATGGAACTTAACGTGATTGAAAAGTTAAAAGTTATCTACAATTCTACTGTTTAAATAAGAAGTTACGCGGAACCATTGGAGGAAATTAACCAATCAGAAATAAGAAAAACAGGAAAGTGACTAACGTGAGAATAGCATGGGTGTATGTAGATCAAACAAGAAAAACAACTAGTCAGTTACCAAAAGTAAATACCGAAAAGGAGTAAGAGTCAAGCAAAGACGTAAGTAAAACTGAAACGATGTAATAAAAGCTAGTCATGAGCTGAGACGGAAAAAAGCGGCTTAAACTCAAAGAAGTAAAATAGGCAGGTGGTGGAGAACATGTTGGGGTGGCATCAGAATTCGTACCTAATTCATCAGGGTTATATTCTGATGCATCAGAGATGGGTGTCTCAATGCGAATGAGTATGCTCGTACAGCAGGAGGAGGAAAGGATGAGGATTGAGTCGGATACTTCGAGGGCAGCAATCGTGCTATCATCACAGCTAGATAAAGTGTCAGGATTACAGATCATAAAGTGTATCGAGCATATTGGAGACAGGGGTGCGCTTATCGTTAGTGTGATGCATGAGGAGCCGTTAATGTATGGTACGTCAGTACAATTCATGCAAAGAATGGTCAATGATGGGGTCATGTTGCATATTCACAATGTTATTTCCAACAAAGTGAATAAACCAATATCTTACATCATAAAACTGCTGTCTTATTGCCAAGAAATTGACCGATCCTTGATCTACGAGTATGACAGACAAGAATTCAAACGTGGTGGCTATTTAAGGCTGGGGGGCTACGGAGCACACATAATGGTCAGTGAAAAAAGTGATGAGCGAGTTGAGCTACTATGTGAACCGGAGTTGAGACTAGAGGCTATTGATAAAAGGAGGACATTCAACAGGATGGAGAATCTCAAGCATATGTACATGAACATAGAGGATATATGGGTCGCAAGGGTGAAGAATTTCCAGACTACGCAGGAGTGCTTGCTAGTGGCACTCGATTTGTTCAGTCTGAAATACTACATCATACCACGTATCTTCCAACGTGTCACGAAGATTAGTAAGGGCACAGTTCACGACGTCGCATTCTGTTCTGGGTTATTTACAACAGCTTGGTTGAACGGGGCACCGATCGGAGCAAAATCTTATGAACCGAGGCCTTTCGCATATTTCTTTGTGAATAAATCAGGGTCAGCGCCAGTTATGGTTGAGATGTTTCCACCAGGAAGTGAGATCATGAATTTACAGCCTAAATATTCAGCAAATGTCGTCGCAACAAGTGGATCACTTGCAGGAGTGATTAACACCATTTCGGATAATTACCATGTCAGTGTGATGGATATATGGATGGATAGAGGTCTGCGTGTGAGAGTGACAGGTATGAGAGCTGGAATGACGGCAGAGGATGTGGAGGTCGAGCAAGAGGCGTTGAAAAGGATGCGAAATATGAAGATCGATGCAAAGGTGAAGGAGTTGTATGGAGAAGTTCAACGTGGTAAGCGTAACTGTCGAGGCAGGAGAGGGAGAGGTCGCGGAGGAAGAGCTGGAAGAGGAAGAGGTGGAAGCTCATCCGAGGACTCAACAACATCAGGAGTCTATTCAGACAGTTCAACCCAGAGACACGGGCTAAAGAACAGGAAAAGTCATTGAATTGGCGGTCTAGGATCAGTCAAACTTCATGCATGTCGTAATGACCCCTAGATGACACTTCGGAAATTCCGTCGCTGTCTTATCCCTACATTACAAGAAGTATTGTATACCCGAGCTGATAAAAGATTATTATGTTAATGATCCATGCATCCTGAGCGGGCGGATGCTTATCAGTAAATCCCGCTCCTGTCACCATTTGTGACGGCAGTTAGATTCGAGCGGTCAAACAACAATAAAACGACAAAGATTCATTTTCCAAGCGTTTTATAAAATCCAATGAACATGACTCCAGTGAGACATGGAACTTAACGTGATTGAAAAGTTAAAAGTTATCTACAATTCTACTGTTTAAATAAGAAGTTACGCGGAACCATTGGAGGAAATTAACCAATCAGAAATAAGAAAAACAGGAAAGTGACTAACGTGAGAATAGCATGGGTGTATGTAGATCAAACAAGAAAAACAACTAGTCAGTTACCAAAAGTAAATACCGAAAAGGAGTAAGAGTCAAGCAAAGACGTAAGTAAAACTGAAACGATGTAATAAAAGCTAGTCATGAGCTGAGACGGAAAAAAGCGGCTTAAACTCAAAGAAGTAAAATATGCAGGTGGTGGAGAACATGCTGGGGTGGCATCAGAATTCGTACCTAATTCATCAGGGTTATATTCTGATGCATCAGAGATGGGTGTCTCAATGCGAATGAGTATGCTCGTACAGCAGGAGGAGGAAAGGATGAGGATTGAGTCGGATACTTCGAGGGCAGCAATCGTGCTATCATCACAGCTAGATAAAGTGTCAGGATTACAGATCATAAAGTGTATCAAGCATATTGGAGACAGGGGTGCGCGTATCGTTAGTGTGATGCATGAGGAGCCGTTAATGTATGGTACGTCAGTACAATTCATGCAAAGAATGGTCAATGATGGGGTCATGTTGCATATTCACAATGTTATTTCCAACAAAGTGAATAAACCAATATCTTACATCATAAAACTGCTGTCTTATTGCCAAGAAATTGACCGATCCTTGATCTACGAGTATGACAGACAAGAATTCAAACGTGGTGGCTATTTAAGGCTGGGGGGCTACGGAGCACACATAACGGTCAGTGAAAAAAGTGATGAGCGAGTTGAGCTACTATGTGAACCGGAGTTGAGACTAGAGGCTATTGATAAAAGGAGGACATTCAACAGGATGGAGAATCTCAAGCATATGTACATGAACATAGAGGATATATGGGTCGCAAGGGTGAAGAATTTCCAGACTACGCAGGAGTGCTTGCTAGTGGCACTCGATTTGTTCAGTCTGAAATACTACACCATACCACGTATCTTCCAACGTGTCACGAAGATTAGTAAGGGCACAGTTCACGACGTCGCATTCTGTTCTGGGTTATTTACAACAGCTTGGTTGAACGGGGCACCGATCGGAGCAAAATCTTATGAACCGAGGCCTTTCGCATATTTCTTTGTGAATAAATCAGGGTCAGCGCCAGTTATGGTTGAGATGTTTCCACCAGGAAGTGAGATCATGAATTTACAGCCTAAATATTCAGCAAATGTCGTCGCAACAAGTGGATCACTTGCAGGAGTGATTAACACCATTTCGGATAAATACCATGTCAGTGTGATGGATATATGGATGGATAGAGGTCTGCGTGTGAGAGTGACAGGTATGAGAGCTGGAATGACGGCAGAGGATGTGGAGGTCGAGCAAGAGGCGTTGAAAAGGATGCGAAATATTAAGATCGATGCAAAGGTGAAGGAGTTGTATGGAGAAGTTCAACGTGGTAAGCGTAACTGTCGAGGCAGGAGAGGGAGAGGTCGCGGAGGAAGAGATGGAAGAGGAAGAGGTGGAAGCTCATCCGAGGACTCAACAACATCAGGAGTCTATTCAGACAGTTCAACCCAGAGACACGGGCTAAAGAACAGGAAAAGTCATTGAATTGGCGGTCTAGGATCAGTCAAACTTCATGCATGTCGTAATGACCCCTAGATGACACTTCGGAAATTTCGTCGCTGTCTTATCCCTACATTACAAGAAGTATTGTATGCCCGAGCTGATAAAAGATTATTATGTTAATGATCCATGCATCCTGAGCGGGCGGATGCTTATCAGTAAATCCCGCTCCTGTCACCATTTGTGACGGCAGTTAGATTCGAGCGGTCAAACAACAATAAAACGACAAAGATTCATTTTCCAAGCGTTTTATAAAATCCAATGAACATGACTCCAGTGAGACATGGAACTTAACGTGATTGAAAAGTTAAAAGTTATCTACAATTCTACTGTTTAAATAAGAAGTTACGCGGAACCATTGGAGGAAATTAACCAATCAGAAATAAGAAAAACAGGAAAGTGACTAACGTGAGAATAGCATGGGTGTATGTAGATCAAACAAGAAAAACAACTAGTCAGTTACCAAAAGTAAATACCGAAAAGGAGTAAGAGTCAAGCAAAGACGTAAGTAAAACTGAAACGATGTAATAAAAGCTAGTCATGAGCTGAGACGGAAAAAAGCGGCTTAAACTCAAAGAAGTAAAATATGCAAATGACGAATGAGTAAATCAAGGAGAAGAAAAATTAAAATATGAATGAGCAAAAAGAGGGGCTTCGTAACATGTACAGCAAATGAAGAGGGCCTTTACAAAACAAGATGATATACCGTTAATTATCAAAATTCAAAAAGTAATTTTTGTAATAATTTTGGAAGGATCCACCAGGCGATCACTCCGTCGCCCGACCGGCCACTCCGCCTCTGCTAAAGGTTACCATGTTTCCCTGACATCAACAGGTCTTGTCAAATGAATACCCTCCTTAGTTTATAATGTAGGCCTTGATGAAACTATGTTCATGTAACTGTTGATGTTTCTGGGTAGCCCAATATCAGAATTGCACATGAAGAGTGGATTAACATGAATAATAGTAATATGCAAGGTAAGCATTCTTAGTTGTATGCTTTCCAGTTGCATAGTAAGCCTCCTTACTATGGCAAAGTGATGGTTATTAATGGAGGTATTTTATTTTGTTTTTTTTCTTACCTTAGTGGAAATTAGTAAAGGGGCTTTTTATTCTTTTTGAGAAATTTTTGACATTTTTATTGTTTTTTATAGTTTAGTGTCCTTGCTTTGTTGTCGTATTTGTGATATTGTGTGCATCTTTTGTAGTCCTTTCTATTTCTTGTATTGTTATGTGTACTGTATGTTGTATATGTAGTTCGTTCCTTTTATGGTATTTATGAGGTTATGAGGTTAAATTAACTATCAGCTACAAAATCCCGAAAATTGTCACCAGGTCATGTACTCCACTGGTCACTACATCTGTGGTTGGTAGCCATGCGGCTGTTGCTATTTCTAGATGGGCTGGTCCATGAGTTGTATGCATCAACTGAGCTAAGTCCCTTTCTTCTCTGATCCCATGCAGGACAATCGTGTGATCTTTTCCTAGTTCTATTTCATGTTGTTCATCTGCATGAATGAGGGCAAATACAGCGGAATGCCACCTGTTCCTCTTCTAACGGCAGCCAGCCACCTCTCCCTTTGGTGATTTTTCCCTTCCTCATCATCACTGTGCGGAGGTGTTTCTACTTACAGTAGCCCTGTCTTTTGGGTCCAACTCTCCCCTCTTAATGGCATTCTTTACCTCTAGATTTCTTTAACACTGTTGGTAAACAAGTTTAATTCAGCCTAAGTTGAAAATTGACTACAAACAACACTGAAATCCATTGAAATTTCCAGAAATATTACAGAACTGATGAAATAATCTGGGAATCATTTGAAGACAGGCTGTTTTGGAGATTTCAGAAGAACGGTAAGACTTTCAGAAGAACGGCTGAGTATTTGGAGAAAACTTTCAGTGAAAATATGATTGACTGTTGATATCTTGAGACAAATGCATCATATGGAACCATGAAGTAAAAGTAAGTAAAAGCTTCTTTCCACCATTTTGTTGGTGATCCAACCATTTAAACCTCATCTCTTAAACAATTGACGGTGATCCACAACATTTCAAGCAACATTTTGTGATTCTCTCTTTCAAATTAAAGTAGGACGGCACAGAGTTTGAAAAGACAACCATTCTAACAACCAGAAACAGATCGCTTAGAAGCTGAAGTTCTTTTCACATTTCCCGAAGTGTCCAAGTCTTCCTGTAATGATATACAGAAAGTTCATGATTGACAAACAAAGTGGGGCTAAGGTAATTTAGAAATAATTGCCAAATGTTGAGGGGGTGCCTTCTTCAAGGAAAAATCATTGTTTCTTTCCATTCCATGTTTATCAAACAGATCTTTGATGTAACCAACTTAAGCTGATAAACTGTAAGTATACATACATATATATCAACTCAGTGTATGCAACTGTGTAAACGTTTCCCCATATCAGTCTATGATGTCTGAAAAATAGAAAAGCTCCTGTTCTGCTGAAGGATGAAATTAAGGCCCGCATTCAAGAGGCCCTTACTCCTGTGAAAGAGGATATTAAAAATCCACCTAGCACGGGATGTATAGACACGCCTCGTCAACAAATTTGGCTGTACAGTTTGAAACCTGCTTCAAGGAACAAGATGCGAGAATGAAGGCTCTTGAAGAACAGCTGGAAATTCAAGAAAGTAGCATGGGTGTTCTCCAAAAACTCAAGGAGCGAGTAGATAAAAAGATGGATGTTCTGGAAAAGCTAGAACAGCACGTGGAGGATAATGAGCAGTACAGTAGACGAACCTGTTTGAGATTACACAACCTTGATCCTGCTCAAGATGGTTCTAAAGAGGACTGGTACCCTAGTCCAGAAAACTGGTAGGCAGTGGTGAGTTGTCCTTTCATTGCACCACATGCTCTACATATCAAAAGTTCCGTAATTATTGCAAAGAACGTGTCTTCGAAAGCAAAGTTTTTTGCTTCTTTGTCGATCTTCCTCACGATTCTCTTGAGAAACTCCAGACCGTCAAACTGCCTTCTCTGTTGGAGGCTCAGGCTCAGCTCTTCACCTACTTCATACATGCTAGTGTTAAATGGCATTGGAAATCACATGCTTCACATGGCTCACATGGCTCGTGTTTGTTCTTGTTTGTTCACATGGCTCTTCGTGTATGGTGTTTAACAATCTCACTGTTTTATGGCATTCCTATGTGTATGCAAAAACTTATACAACAAGCATCCACATACGACCTGGAAAACTGCATGCGTGAAACAGGAATCATCATAGGGGTTCTCAATTCCTCATTTCGAAAGAATTTGTTGCTCGCCAACTTGAATATCTATCTCTGGAGGTAATTGAAGTTCTTTGATAGTTCTTTGCTCTCTGATTGTTTTCCTATTCTATGCTATGTGTAACTCATTCTTTCGTATTGCCAGGAAGATGGAATAATGGAAGGTATTTTGTTTCTGTCCTCTCTTCCCAGTAATGTGCCTCCTATATCCAACAAGCCTCATTTGGCAATCAAGTCAAAAAAGTATGTTGATTGCGGCCAGGTGAATTCTGCAGAAGCCGCGGAAACCGCGGAAATCTAGTTATGGAAATGAGTTATGGAAAGTAGTTGATTTATCGTCGAGTCACCAGGACGAAACCCCGATTGGTTGGGGTTTAATAACATTTCTTTGATCAAATATGAGTACAAGGAGTCATATATAAGCTTCTCCAAATTTTGCTGAAGATTGGAAGGAGAGAAATAGGTCGGTAATTTTCCTTCAAATTCTTTTCATTCTTTTTATGAACAGGTACAACATTCGCTCGTTTCCAAGGCTCGGGGAAGATCCCTTTACGCAGACAGTTTTCAAAGATTAGTCTAAGTGGTGCAATCAATGACTCATCGCATATTTTGATCATTCTTACTGAGATTCCATCCCAACCGTGTGCTTTGTTCGAATTTAGACTGCAAATGATTTTTAATATGTTTTCCTCAGAGATAGCAAACTCGGTAAGTTGGGACATTTTTTCAGGCAAATCACAAGGAATTTCACTGCCAGTATCTAATGTTGTGCATTGAAGGATAAAATAATCATTGAATATTTGAGCCTTGGAAGCAAAGTCTAGTACAAAGATGTCATTTTCCAAGAGAGGAGGTATTTCGGGTATCTTAGCCTTGTTAAGAATCTTGTTGACAAGGGACCAATACATCTTTGTACCAGTCGAAGGATCTGAAAGTTTGCGACCAACCTTAGCAAAATATGCGTGCTTGGCTTCTTCAATAAGTCGTGACCCTTCAGCAATCATATTTTGAATACCTTCCAACAAATCTTCTGGATGACCTTTTTTAACAAATGATCTGAAAGCGCGATTTTTCTTCCTTAGAAAAGTTTTTATCAAGGGAGTAATCCAGGGTATCTGGCGAGGCTTTATTTTACTCAGCTGGTTCGGTATGAAGTTGGAGCAAATATTCAAAAGAACTTCATTAAGAATCTCAACTTGCTCATCGGGATGTGTTACTGCCTCAAAAGTTTCTTGCCAACGGAACATTTCAACACTTTTTCGTATAGAGAGAAGATCGGCCCTATCATAAAACCATAATTTACGAGTGTAAGAGGGTGGGGCAAGATTTCTGATAGACAGTCTTCCATGAACTATTTGATGATGACATTGCTCATGAAGGGAAGGATGGATGCCGGACTCAATGAACAGGCTAGGTTGATCTGTAAAGATCAGGTCAATGCAAGATCTTGACTGACCAATCATGTGGGTTGGCCCAGAGATTAACTGATGCAATCCAAGGTCTGAAGTTAGTGGTTCGAATTGTTTTCCCTCATCGTTCTCATTATCGTTCTCCCACCATTGCGGGGAGCGACAGTTGAAGTCTCCAGTGATAATGACGGCTTGTGGGTCCTCTGCTGAAATCTTAGATAACATTAACTCAAAATTATTCATGAAATTGTCAAATTCAGATTGGTCCTGACTTGGGCTTCTATACAAAACAACGAAAAAGTACTTTTTCCTATCGAAATGAAGTTCACAAACAATGCATTCAGGTAGTATTGCAATGTCTGGCCTTTCCTTTTTGGGAAGTGTATCCTTGATATACAAACCAACTCCACCCCTTTTGATATTCGATGGGTGATTACATTTAATGAACTCATACCCTTTCATGGCCAGTCTCTCCTGATTAACAGTATCATCAAGATGGGTCTCAACGATTCCTATGAGATCATAGTTATAAATGGAGTTGTATGCTTCTATGAGAGAGATTCGGAGGAAATCATGAGCAGCAATACTGTTCAAATTCCAACAGCAAAAATCTAAGGTATTTGGGCCTGGGTTTATCTCAACATCGCCACTGAGTAAGATAATCCTTGAGATTTCCCATTGTCGATAGAGCATATCAATAGCGAAACATACAGCATATGAGTGAACATAAACGAGGGAAACATAATGGATTGTACGACATTTTGAACGGAAAAGACTGTACAATGCAAAGGGAACCCGTTTAAGAAGTCCTGAGAATACATACAGGAATATCCTTATGCATGAGTACAAACGGGAAAACAAGGGCAAGAAACAAGACTGTGGGTAGACCAAATGAACGAGGAAGTGAGCTGTAACCGAAAGGGGTAAAATAAGTAGAGAAATGAAGATGAACCAAACGGCAAATTGATACAACCTAATAATTTGCAATAGCACCGAGAAAAACCTAAGCACATAACAAAACCTCACTGATCTGCGCGTGAAGGCACGAAAACAACCAATTGCTGCTCGCCATTGATTGATGTCAACCAACATCACGAGAGAACAATCCCCTCGCCGATGCTACGATGTCTGAGCGAAAACATGGCATGCAAAAATTCAAGCTCCCTTTGAAGAACTCCCCTCCCCACAACAACCAAAATAAAATATTAAACAAATACGAAACAAGTGAATACGCGAAACAACAAGTACACAAGACAAAAAACCCAACGAAAAGAATAGATAAACGGCATTCAGCTTTCTGATTTACGAGCATGAATGTGTTCGAAAGATGCTGCCAGTAACAAATTAGTTTCTATAGCCAATTTGTTTTAAGCAAGAAATAAGGTTTTCTTGTGACAGGGGAACAATATTTTTTTTAGAAATCCGATGGGAATGTAAGAACGTGAACAAAATTAATTCACTTTTCATTATTTCCAACTGTACTCTGCAAGGGAGTGTTTTCATTCACCTGGGGAATCAGTTTGTTTGCAAAAATGTATGAATTTCACCCTATGGGGAAAAGTAAGAGCAATTTTTTCGCGATTGCTAAAAACACCAAAACAAAACAAGCCAACTACTAAGTAAACACTGCTAAGTGTCATACAGCTAGATAATCTAATAAAAAAAAACGCAAACATGTCATGTTGCTAAGGTAGCTACACAAATTAATCTTCTTCATCATTAGTGAGTTCATCATTGTCATCGTTGTCCTCGTCTTCTTTGTCTAAGTTGGAGATGAAACTCAGCATCTCCTTTTCCCTCGAGAAATGTTTGAAGTCATCAGCCAGCTTTAAACATGGTCTGCAATTCACGTCTGCAAACACGAAACTTCCTTCATCAGCCTTACCATTTGACTTCAACATATCATTTGCCGTTTCTAGAAAGTTCATTTTCTCCTTTGTGAGATCAAGACGAACTTTGTATTTCGCTGACTTCTTCCTAGCACGATATACTTGGGTGCGGTGACGCCAGGTTGTGAACCTAACAATAATTTGTCGAAATCTCTTACCACCATTCACTTTGACTTTCCCAATGCGATGCGCCCGGTCAATGACAGAATCTGGCACATTTACCTTCAGCTCCTTGAAAATCTTTTTCACTATACTCAGACATTTATCACCGGATTCACCATCGCTGTCTTGAGGAAGCTCTACACCATCGATTCTGAGACAAAGTCGTCTTTGGTATTGCTCGTTGTCATCGCAGCGTTCCTGCAGTTTCTCAATCAGGTTTCCCATTACCACAACTTTACTTTCCAATTCATCTATTCTATTTCTTTGCTCAACGATTAGTGATTTCAATTCATTGATGCAGTCCTTGGTCGCTAAGTCCTTTTTCAAATCTAACAGCTTGTCACCCAAAAGCCTTTCAAGGGATGACATCATATCGACTTTATCCGTTTCCACTTGGCCTATCGACTCACTTTTCGTTGCCTTCGTTGCACGACTTGGCTGTGGCATAATTTAACAATCTTGACATGGAAATCATCAATTAATATGGCAGATTGTATCACATGTTACTTTTAAGGCTACTCGTTTGAAATAAACCAATAAATGCAGCATCTAGCGGCCTAGGCGCTCAGCCGAGAAAAACGTGACCGACCTTCGTGAGCGCCATGTCAATGTCAATTTCGTGAGCGCCACGGCTCGTTGGACCGCCCCTAGAGTCTTGTAGGTTCTTCACATATTTCATAATTTGGAAACTAGCGGCATAACCTCCTTCAGACCCTATGACTTCACTAATGACTTAGTTTAACATTTCAAACATTGACCACCCCTAGCTACAATTTCTGGTGATCTTTTACTAATTGAGTCTATGGTTTTGTTAATAACATCAAAGGGAAGAAAACTTTCTTTTCACACAACAAGAAAGTTGTTCAAAAGTCTCACGTGAAATTTTCTTGTTGACAGTTTCTTTGTTGAGTTCCCTTGTAGCCAAGTGGAAGATGTTTTCTATTGGATTCAAAACGGGACTTCTTGGAGGAATTTTCAGCAGTGTCGCTCCTAGTGCTTTCCACACTTCATGGGCTGACCTGCAATTCTGTGATGGATCTCCGTCCTGAATCCACAAATTTCTCATCATTCTTGAAATTTTCCCTGGTAAGCTTTGGAAAATGTCGTGTCACAAAGGAAGCAAAATAATCACCATTCATTTTCTCATACTGCTCAATTTTGCAAACTCCTCTTCCATGCGAAATACAGACGATCAGTTGAACTTTCCGCCACCCGGTTCCACACTTTGATGCTCTTGCTGTGCAACCCTTCGTGAGACCCTCATGAGCTGCTCGCCAGACACGGGTCCTCGGAGAATCTTTGCTTGCAAGGGGGTTTCTCTTGTACTCAAAAGATTTCCCATCCAAACAGAACATAATGCCATTTGACCAAATGTCAGGGCTGTACTTTTTCATCATTTCCTTTGCAAATTTGCATTGCAACTTCAAGTCTTTGTTCGTCAGAATACCTAAAAAAGTAGGACAACTAATGGAGTTACTCGATGTACCGTTTATGATAAAGAAAAAGGTTCTCAACGATTATTCAACCATAAATCCTCGTCAAAGTGATAAATCCTTGTCAAAGTGAGTTAGAATGGCAATGACTCAACATTTTCCCACCCTAATCAATGAACTATGAAGCTTGAGAGACTGGAACTAAGACTCAAACATTAAGAAACTTACCCTGTCTCCTCACAACACGGAAAGCAATTCCGTTTCTACGTAGTGTCCTCAGAATAGTCCAGATAGGAATGTGATCGAGTCCAAAAGCATTTGTCAGGTATTTCAAAGTAAAGTGGCCACTGTAGTCCTCCTTTGTGAATTTCTTCACTTGATTTATCAAGTTTCTCTCATCTCGCTTGTCCAATAATTGAGGCCTCCCTCGCCGCTTTTATTGCTCTCCTAGGAGTGCTCTGCTCTGGCTCCTTCAGGATTTTTCACCGTTGCTAGAGACGGACCTGTTGCTTCGCATATTTCAGCTAGTTTGTATCCTGAATGGCGCCTTAGTTCCTTGACAGTCTTGCGAAGACCTTTGTCGTATATTTTCTTGAAAACCATTCTGGCTCTCTGTAAAGATAGCTAACTTTGTGGGCATCTTTAGAGGGGATGTTCACTCCGGAGGGACTTGGCTAAGTGCTAATCCAAAGTTTGCACACATAAACTCCAGAGGGATCTCGCTAACTGCTAATCTTTGTCGGAAGCCTTGAAAGCCATCTGCCGAAAAGAATCCTACCGCCCCTTGGCACGTTTTAGCTGGGTTCAAACACCAAAGGCCAATGCGCCATTCACACCACAAGTTAAACCAGCCTAAATTGATAAACCAGGCTTTCGAACAGGCCATTCTGATGGATCATTCCTACAAATCCATTCCTACAATTACAGTTCTGTTTTCTAATTTTACTTTCTGTTATTTTTAGATGGTGCTTTTAGTTTTTTTTTCATTTTATCTTTTTTTCTAATAACGCTAACCTACTAACCGCTAGTACAAAATGTACATAGTGGGAACTGCACTTCACATATTTTTTTGATAAGAAACAGCTTATAAGAAACAGTAGGCTCGAGAGTTAAAAACAACGCTATCAGAACTTGGAAAGCTAAGAAACTTTTGTAATTTGCAGAAATTTGACCCATCATTCTGCAAAGCAATGGCCGCATGGGACAATCTCCCTACGCTGGCTTTCAGAAATCATTTTCCAAAAATGGAACAATCTCCATCACACCTCCATCATATGAGTGTTTACTTGATCGATTGCACCACCCTTTAAGCCTGGTTTCCATATAATCGTTACGATCGTTTGGATCGCTGTGAACGACTCCAGCGATACCAGCGATCCCAGCGATCGACGATGGGATCGCTGGAGGAAGCGTTTCCATATAATCGCTGGGGTCGCTCAGATCGCTACAAAATCGCAGTTACAGGCTCCTGCGGGGCAGCCCTCTGTCTTTTTTTGGCGGGTGAATTGGAAAAAATTTAAGCAAGATGGCAGCCTTCAACGAGAGACTGCTCTTGGAGGCTAATTTGTATGTGGTGCTCCTGCTTATTCGGAGACGTTTACAGCGACAGCATAGAAGAAGACATCGATTCTGGGTTCGTGAAATTTATCGGTCAAGACAAACCAATGGTGCATACAACACATTAGTGCAAGAACTGCGACTCTTTGACAGATAATATTTTTTTAGGTAAGAGAATAAGAGCCAAAGCCAAATTAAACTTCAATATGTCTGAATACTTGTTGCACTCATCTTTTTACAAGAATCTTTGAAAGTGCAGGCTAAATTTGTTCAAACTTAAGAACTGAATTATAAAAGCTAAGAAACTTATATGATTTGCAGCTTTTCTTTTCATAGGTCATTCAAAAATGTTTTATTATACTTATAAGAAAATGAGTTCTTATAAAAAGATGGGTGTAATGCTGATCCTATTTTAGTTTAGGTCTCCTACAACTTCAAACTTAGAAGATGCTTCTTCCTCTCTGCTACTGTATTTTATATTGCTGCCTTCCAATGAATACAAAACGATATCAAATATGATTGTGTTGATAGCAAACTGAGCATTTCATACGTGTAAACTGCGATGTGATGTCCCATGTCAATTTGCATTTGTTCCAAAGGAAAGAATCGTATTCCTTTAGCCTTTGTAGATAAACTCTTTATCAATTCTTTCTTTGTTTGCACTATTATTGTATTTTGTTATCATGGGACTGTACTTCTTCATACGAAATTAAGAAAATTTGCACCATAAATGAGTATTAAATCATGGACTGAAGTCAGATAACAATCAACATAAACTCTCCTTTTTCAGATACATGAGAATGTCACCTGAAAGATTTGAGCATTTATTGAGTATGGTTGCACCTGTTATCAAAAAGGAGGGTTGCAGGTCAAGAGCACCCATTCCACCTGCGGAACGCCTTTGCATATGTTTAAGATATTTGGCAACCGGAGAATCACAACAGTCACTGTCTTTTTCATTTAGAGTTGGTCGTGCCACAGTTTCAAACATTGTCAAAGAGGTCTGTGCAGGTATCTTGGAAAGCCTGCGAGAAACATTTCTGAAAGCACCAGAAGAGATACAAGATTGGCTTCGAATAAGCAGAGAATTTGAAAATGAATGGAACTTTCCCCATTGTCTTGGGGCGGTGGATGGAAAACATGTTTGCATGGAGTGCCCTAAAGGTGCTGGGTCTGCCTACTTCAATTATAAGAAGTTCCACAGCTTGGTATTGATGGCAGCTTGTGATGCAAAATATTGCTTCACACTCTTGGATATTGGAGGATATGGTCGTGACAATGATGCAGCAATATTCGCAGAGTCAATTTTTGGAAAAATGTTTGAAGAATCACCAACTGATTTGCAAATTCCTTCACCACAGCTAACTGGAGCTGAAATGCTTCCATACGTTTTAATTGGAGATGAAATATTTGCCCTAAAACCATGGTTCATGAAACCATTCCCTGGAAGAGATCTAAATGAGAATAAGTGCATATTCAATTATAGACTTTCAAGGGCACGGCGAACTATTGAAAATGCGTTTGGCATATTGTCTGCCAAGTGGCGAATTTATCGCAAGCCAATCAGAGCGCATGTTGGAACCGTAGAGAAAATTGTCAAGGCAACAGTTTGCCTCCATAATTATTTGAGATTAACTGAAAATGCAACTTATGTGCCAAGTGGATTCGTTGACTGTGAAAAAAGTGATGGAGAAATTGTTCCTGGGGACTGGAGAGGAATCATTCAAAATGACGAGGAAGGACTTGTAAATGCAAGGCAGTTAGGTGGTAACAGATATGGTTTTGAGGCGTCAACAACCAGAGATAGCTTTATGAGATATTTTACAAGTGAAGAAGGCAAACTAGATTGGCAATATCAGCATGTTAGAAGCTGTGGTACAGTGCACAAATGAGGTTGATTCCACATGAACTCCAAGCTCTCAGTTTTAATAAAAAACTCTTGTGTTAAATGTTTCAAATAAGTCTTTTTCTTAGCTATAATTGAAGCTGAAATGTAGGGAAGTACAGACTTTGGAATTGCTTTTGAATTTTGACTTAATCAGGAAAGGTGTACAAGGAACATTATTTCACAAGAAAGGGATAATGTGTGAACTAGAATTTTGGCATTTTTTGGAAGACCATTGAAAACAATATCCACAATGCAAAAAAGAGGAGTTTGTATGACTGAGCAGTCATAGGTTACTGTGAACTTAGGTCCATGTTCATATAAAGTAAACTTCTTCCTATTAGAGGTGTAACTAAAATTTCTCCTCTATTTGGGAAACAATGTTGAATCCCTGAAATTTGGGTCTTACACTACAGCACACATAGCATACTTTCCACCTCCAGAAAGGGGCTAGGAGTACATTTTTTTCACAAATTGCAGGATTTCCCCAAAATAATGTGTCATTTTTCCTAATTAATCTTGATTTGATCCACTGTTATGTCATCAATTAATTGTCTTTCACACCCATAAAGTCTTACAGCCTTGTGAAAAAGTAGAAGACAATATTGCAAGTTGCACATCACCTTGTACTAACTTTAAATTCCTAGAGTGACCTTGGATAGTAAGAATGTTGGTATCCTGTACAAAAATACAAGGCTAAACTTGGCCTTGCACAGACTAAGTGTTAGCCTTGTAGCAGGGATTGTGACCTTGTTATCACCTTGTCTTGACCTTGGAAAAAATTCACAAATCAGCAACATTGCAAGCTACAACTTGTCTAAACAAGGATTCTGCAAGGCTAATATCAACCAAGTTAGCATTTTTTGAGTCATTTACAAGGTTCCAGCAAGGCTTTTCCAGGCTAGAACAAGGTTATGACAGAAGGCTTACAAGGCTTGTGTATGGCTACATGGCCTTGCATTTTTGTACAGGATAGATATAACATCCAGCACAGTGTTTTTAAATTTCATAGTGCACAAGAGGTTTATTGAATTGAGATAAATAGTTATGTTACAATCTCACTTGTCTAATTTCATTAATGAAGCCTGCACTGCCACGGCTCATGAAAGACTTTAGGAAATTTAAAAACTGACAGCTTAAAGTTGATTGCATAAAGCTGACAGCCTAAAGTTAAAAACTGACAGCTAAAAATTGACAGGATTTTGTGTGAAGAAATGTATGAGTAGGAACATTCAAACTCTGATAAGACTGGTGGTGAATACAAGACATATCTCCATCAAAACTCTATTTGAAAACCACGCTGCATATCCTGTATTTGTGATGTGCACATTGCTGGGTTAAAGCTGTATGCATTTGGTTGTGAATTCAGCACAGGCTCTGCAAACTCTGCTTGGAAGAACAGTTGCTCAATTTGCATTCGCATCCATGCTTTTTTCAAAGGAGGCAGTCTCTTTAGTCTTGGAACTAGGCTGCAGCAGAAGTTACTTGCTTCATCATCAGTTTCTTCATAAGGATTGTCTTGCCTTTTCTTACTATCAGATAAATAATTTGCAATTGTGTTAGCACTTTGGACAAGGGCTTTGTCAAGCTCAGCTCTTTCCATGCTGCTGCAGCTTGCTTTGCTCCATGACTTTGAGCTCAAATCTGAACTTAAACTGGATGATCTTCTTGAAACCATTTTAGGTCTGCCAATGGGATCCTTGCACTGCTTTCCAGCTTCATTAGTTTGGGCATCATTCGGTTCTATGCTTTCTTGTTGATTTTCGGGGGCAAGATTCCCACTTTCCATTTCATTGAGCTGAAATACATCACATCCATCATCAGCATTTGGGAATTCTCCCAGGATATCATTGACGTCAGGTGCAGCCAACTTTTCATCTTCGGAATCATTATTAAGCTCTTGCTGCTTTGGCTGCTTCATGTTAGTTGAGGTCGGTCTATGGTCAATGTAAGTTGCAAGCCAACCCAGGTTTTCGAATTCACGTGGCACAGGAACAGCATCCCTTCCAGAACCTGAAGGAACACTCTTTGCTTTCTTTAAAAATCGACCGTAAGCAGTCCTTATATTCCTGAAACGCTTCTCTGCTTCTGTCGGTGTTATCTTAAATTTCTCCGCAACTTTAGCCCAACTGTTTGTCTTCTTTGTCTTGTCCTTGAAATCTTTTGAGTACTTGTATTGTGTTGGAGCTGCAAGAATGCGAAACAGTAACAACACATCACGCCTCGCCATTTTACACCACATCAAGTAAACAACTATTGTTCTATTCCCAACAACACGATCAGGGGCCTGGGTCCAAAAGTCCCTACATCACAACATCATCCCCTTTTTTTAACAACAACCATGATTATACTAAATCATTCTAAATCATTCAAAATTTTAACAATGACGAATCAACTGGTTGTCCATAACGTTCAACTTGCGTACGCTGTCTTGTAGATCTGCGCAAAATGTTCTCTTTAGACCCCGTTTACACGATGTCGGTAGCATGCGGGCATGACATGACACCGGCATGATATCTTTTGTTTTTAGGCCACCCGTTTACACGATGTCAGTACCATGCCGGCATGCGAAGGTGTTAATCCGGATTAAAGCCATGTCGATAGCCATACCGGTACGGGTACATGCCGGCATGATAACGACATCGTGTAAACGGGCCATGCCGGCATGGTGCCGACATGATTTCATGTCGCTTTCGCCTCGACACTAAGAAATAGTCAGATCTTAGGGTATTTTGCAGCCAAGGAAGCGTGCTTGTCTGCCTTGTATTGACGAATTACGTCAATTAGTCCATGCGAGCGATGGAGCCTTGCTTTTGCTTATATTAAACTTGGACTTCTTCTTTGGTGGCCTTACTTCACTCTTACTTTTCGTATCCTTCTTCACTTGCTATTTTCGATGTAAGCTTGTGATCGTTCGTTCGTTGCTTCGAGTTCGATTTCTTATGTTTTTCTCATGTATTCTGGAGCCTGTTTGAGAATCAACGGGAAAGCTTACAATAAAAATACACGGTATCGTGTAAACAGGGCGAGAAAAAATCTCAGATTAGCCCATGCCGGCATGGTTTCATGCCGGTGTCATGTCATGCCGGTATGCTACCGATATCGTGTAAACGGGGTCTTATTTTCGTGTGGTTCAATGTTCTCTTGAGCTTGACTAGGAACAACGTTCTCTTGATCTTCACACTTACTCTTACTCCTTTTCTCTAGTTCATCATCATCTGCAATTGGAATTTCTTTAGGAATCTTCTTGAAAAACGATGCATTGCGAACTATCGTATGGTTTTTATTTTCAGCTGTGATTGTTGCTCCTTTCTTTGCCTTTACAGTATATGGATTAACTCTAAATTTTGGAGTTAACTTGTTTGCTTTTGGCTGTTTGACTAATACTGTATCACCAACTTCAATTTTACTGTTCTTTGCATTCCGTCGTCTGTTTCCATATTCTCTACTCTGTTCCTTGTGTCTTTCATTTTGTACCTTTGCTTCTCTGTGCCTATTTGTTGTCTTTGAATCTTTATTCAACATTGGTAGCTTCCCTCTGATTTTCCTGTTGAAAAGAAGCTGTGATGGAGGCATGCCTGTTGTAGAATGTGGTGTCGTTCTGTAACTGAAAAGAAATCTGGACAGTTCTTGTCTCATTAGTCTGTTCTCTATCTTTGCAATAGTAATAGCTTTTCCTAATGGTTTCATGAAACTCTCGACGTCTGAATTCCCCTGAGGCCATAACGGTGTTGATGGTTCATGCTTTATATCTAACATCTGCATGTATCAACTGAATTTGTTGCTTTGAAATGGAGGTCCATTATCTGTTACAACTTTATATGGTAATCCATGTCGAGCAAACGTTGAATCTAACTTAGGAATCACTGTATTTGAAGATGTACTCTTCACGACTTCTACTTCAGGATAACGCGAATAACTATCTATCGTGACAAACAAATATTCATTGGTTGGCAGAGGTCCGTAGAAGTCTAAATGCAATGTCTGCCAAGGTCCCTTGGGCATCTCTCTTGATTGTAACGGTTCTGGCGGGTTACCTTGTGTCGTTGCTTGACAAGGTATACAATGACTTATTTCACATTTGACTTGTTTATCCATATTTGGAAACCAAACATGTTCTCTTAGTAATGCTTTGGTTCTAGCAATTCCTGGGTGTCCTTCATGACTGAGTTTGACAATCTTACTCTCTAACTCTTCAGGAATAACAATACGAGTTCCCCTTAAGATGACTTTGTTCGTGTGATCAACTGACAGTTCATCTTTCACTTTACGAAAATCTTTAACAAGATCTATGTACCAATAGCCTGTCTTAAGTGCTGCTCTAACTGCTCTCAGAGTTCTGTCTTTCTCTGTTGCTTCTTGAATCTCTTTTAATGATATAACTTTAGGATTAGGTAATGCAGCTGATGTGATTGAATTGATGTATTCGTCAGCAATATTCACTTGCTCTTTCTTTGAAAAAACTGGATGACGTGACAAAAAGTTAGCAGGGTTACTGCTTCCTGACTTGTAAATAACTTTAAAGTCATATGGTTGCAGACGTAATAACCATCTCTCTATTCTTGCTGGTGGTTTTGACTTTGCATTATTGTAAATTAACATCTCCTTCACTACCGCAGCCTGCATTTTTCAACGATAACGATGAATACCTGGACAATTGGATGAACACGTATAACCCTTATATTATATCTTCTTCTTCTAATAATAGAGTAAATAGAGTAAATAAATTTAATTATAATGGGGATTTCTATGGTTGGTGTCAGAAACAAGGACTTGGTTCAACCGCCCCTTCTGCTTAATCAAAAAACATTGGCCATTTTTAATTCAATTTATCAAAACTATAGCTGCTGATTTTTCTAGAACTTTCCAAAACACGCGCGTCATTTTTTTAATTCAATTTATCAAAACTATACCTGCTGATTTTTTCTAGAACTTTCCAAGGTACGCGTCTAGGCACGTCTAGTCACTCTCTTTTGTTTTAAGGTGTTAAAAAAGCGGTCGTATTGTTTCAAGTCCTTGTATTGTTTCATTCGCCATAGAAAATAAATCGCAATGGGAATACAGTCAAATCGATTAATGTAAGAGCCCCAATGGGACATGTATTTGCTTTCGGTCTTTTAATCTTTCGATCATATGATGTTTTTATGATGTTTGGCTATAAAATAAACAAGTTTCTAAAAAACAACTCATACAGCAAATCTTCTAACGCGAACGACACAGAATCTCTAATTTAGAAGAAGAAATAGAAAGAACGAAAATGCAAATCTTCTAACGCGAACGACACAGAATCCCTAATTTAGAAGAAGAAATAGAAAGAACGAAAATGCCTATTAGACCAGGGATGACGGTGATGGAGAAGATGAGTGAAGTTAGACAGTTGCGGGGCACATCATATTCGTTTATGAACATGCCGATCGATGGGCCAGACGAGAATGTTAACAGAATGGTAAAACAAATGCAATCGGATGAATTCGCCAAAACTGCCGAATTAAGCTTATTCGTAAAGAGGGAACTTCATCGCCTTAAAAAGGAGCATCAAAAGCAACCAAGAACGACAGGTAATAACGTTATGATGAACTCTACCGATAATAACTTCATTGAAGAAGAATTTAAAGATTTTAAACTTTCGGACTTTGTCCCGTCCACTTTTACCGAAGAAGAACTTGTAGACATTATAATAGATAATAAAGTGGAAGAAATTGCCGAAACTGACACAAGAAATGAAGGCTGTTGTGCTTGGGTCTTGAATCATTGTAAATAATCTAATTTATAATATTATAAGGGTGTATTTTTAGTGTTTTTAAATGATGTTTGGTTTGATGATTTGCGTGTGTTTGATGATTTGTGTGCCATTTAATCCAGTTTACTTTTTTATGTCTTCTCTTTCTTGAGGTCTTGTGAGGAAGAAGTTATTTATTATGAGGTCTTCTACTCGAACATACTGCGACCGTCAGTCATTTTCTTGTAGTATTTATCCGCAATTGTCTTTTGCGCTGCGATTTCGATTTTCCTTTTCCGCGAATTCTTCTTTTCTTCCTACCAATCGCGAAAAATGTTCTTAATGTTCCACAACCAAAAACATTGGTGGGTTTTGTTCTGCGTTTAAGTTTCATTATAAGTTATGCCTTTTTTCATAGTCTCTGGCGACGACTTTGTCGTCTTTTTTGCTAATAGTATCAAGTGCTCCTAACCACCAGCAGTAAACTTAGAAAGTTGTTTTCAATTTACTAACACACAAGCTATTTATGTTTTATTCAACTTTTAATTCTATGTGTTACAAAAATATTTACTACAACAAGTATCTTGGAGCGGACATTGTCATAGGTTTCCGTCTTTTTCCTTTACCGGTGATTTGCGATGGTCCGCTGCGACGGTTTCCTAATCCAATCATTTTCAGCAAACTTGATAAAATTCCACGTCCTTTTAAACAATTTTTTGCATGTTTTTTCTTTCTGCCTTTCCCGGAAAGAAGTTTCATAACTAGAGGAATTCCTATCGCAGCAAGCATACCAAGACCCTTTCCTTTCAAAGCACCTTTACCTCTTCCTCCAACTTTCCTGCCGGGAGCGATAAATTGTCTTGTCCTACCTCTTCCGCTAAAAGGCATTGGAGAAAAACGATGATTAAAAAAAACTGGCGTATTTCCATTAAGTGCTGGCTCATACATTTCTAATTTCTTCTCTTCTTACGACCACCGCCAAGAAGCTTTTTAATTCCAACTTCTGCTCCTCCAGAAACCAAACCAGGAATTATGTATCTTGCTGCTTTTTTTATAAATGGAAAAGCTAATTTTGCTAAACTAGCAAATCCTTGTCCTCGAATTTTTTTACGTTGTTTACCAGTACCAAGTTTTCGACGTTTCGTTCTTCTTGATCTATTCAACGCGTTCATATTTCAAAAAATGAATTATAGTTTTATAAATTCACATTAAAAATTGACATAATTTGCAAAATTTATAACTGCTACAAATGTTTCTGCTACAAGGGATATATTGTTATATTTCCTTAGAGAATTAAACAATAACGAAGGTTCTCTTATTTGACGCAAAAAAATTTTGCGAAGAATTGAGAAAAAGCCTAGTTGCGAAAAAACGAAAAAAGATTTAATTTTCAAACTTGTACCATTCTTCAAATGAGCAAAGGGGCAACTTTTCCCAAAAAACCCGAATCAAATCGCTCAAGTGGTTTCTTAGCAATAAACGCAGTGCCCCTGAAGCGAAATCGCTAAAATAAATCTTTGGTGTAAATGCCGTATTTCGCGTATATTGCGTATAATGCGTATAAAGCACAGGGTTATGTGTTATTGTATTTCAAAGTTAAAGTCAATTCCCAAGGGATATATTGTTATTTTTCCTTTGAGAATTAAACAATAGCGGCCAAAATGTTAATCCCTAGTTAATCCGGATTAACTTTAACCTCAATTCACTCAAGGATTAAATTCTTTTCAATATCATTTTTCATCAAAGGCGCCGATAAATTTAAACACTAGCGGCCAAACTGCGACCCCAGAATTTGCCTATGTGGATCCAACCTTTATACTACTCAAGTGGACCAACAAGACGCGCCAGACGTTGGTGTTGTCGGGCACCATCTCCATGGGGATGGCTTTCAATAAATTTGTTCTGTACATTTCATTGTCAAATTTACTACATTGAAAGCAACTGACTTTAGAGATTAGTCATAGATAATAAATGATGATTGGTTGTCAATAACATCAATTTGGAAGAAAAGATATAATGATTTGTAAATATCTTTCATTGACGTTTTGCTTTTGCTGGCGCAGTAGCTACATTTTTCCAGGAGCAGTTTTACAAGGTGAAGGTGCAACTGGCGTTGCAAATGCAATTTTGCTTCCGGTTATTGAAGTTTCCATTGCAAAGTGGACCAACAAGACACGCCAGACGTTGGTGTTGTCAGGCACCATCTCCATGGGGATGGCTGGAGGATCAGTCATCCTGGCGACTACGGTGAGGAGGACGAACTGGGGATGACGAGCTTGGTCATTGCTTTTTCTGGAATTGTTCAGGATGCTACGCTCCTTTGTGACGTAAGGAATTTTGATGAATTGAAAGGACGAAGCAACAATATGTTGTTTGTGGTCATTTTATTACAGCAGTAAAGGTTACAACTGGTCGTTTTAAATGTAGATTTCCAGGATGCTCAGGAACATACTATGTTGATGGTAAAAGACGCAGGGAGAAAACACATGGTATGACAGTTACTGATACAAAAGAGAATGTTGATCATGCCCTGCAAGACTTCTATCAGAAACGCAACAACAGGAATCATGTGACAAGAAAATTTTGAAAGCAAGCAAAGTTTTACTTGCAACTTCAATGATTGAAAGTGTGAATTCAAGAAGATTCGCTGAGGATGTCCTTGCGCCAATGAAGAATTATGGGAACCAACTCATAATAAAAACGGACAAACTGTTGATTCAGTATGTCAGTATGGGACAGCCATGTATGAAAAAGATGGTCCAGAGAAACGGAAGGAAATTTCTTCTAGTTCTCATTTTGCTAGAACTAGCAGTCACAACACCACTCACTAGTATTCATTGCGAACGGGTTTTCAGCAGGATGAAGCAAGTAGTTTCACCTGCCCCATCTTGAATGGTGCAGATGCGGAAAGAGTATCTTGTTTTGCTACAAGTTGAACATTGTTTATTGCGTTGGCTCATTAAGCATTCATTCTTTAAAGACAATGTAGTAAAATGGTTTGAGGTATGCAATCTCCGACGATTTGAGAGATTTACACAAAGAAGAGACAAATTGTCTTTATTGTAGAAATTATGAAATCTGTCATCTGTACATATGTATGCTGTCTTAATGATTCTGATACATGAAAGAGTCTCACATCTTTGAATTTTAGGGCTTGCACTTGCTCCCATGACGACATTTGTACAGATGTACACAGTACTAACTTCTATTGTATAGTGACTGCACAAGAGAAGTATTTTTGTCGTGAATCATTAAGAAGGGCTCTCTGCGATGTTTTACAACAGTTTAAATTTGCAAACAGAATTTGCAGGCAGGATATTGTTGCTGTTGTTGTAAAAGCGCGCCAAATTTGATCTGCGCCATACTTTATGTGAAGACAGTTTGAGCAAAAATATGGCAGAACGAAAGACTCAAGGAACGAAAGGCTCAAGGAATTCTGGCAATTGGCACCTTGAGAGCAGACAGGATGAGAGACTGTGAGCTGGAATAGAAAAGATATTGAAAAAGAAAGGAACAGGGAGCTTTTATTTCAAGGAGGATGCAAATCCAGGGCTTTGTTTCCTGGAATGGTATGACAAAGAGGAGGTCGAACTGGGGATGACGAGCTTGGTCATTGCTTTTTCTGGAATTGTTCAGGATGCTACGCTCCTTTGTGATGTAAGGAATTTTGATGAATTGAAGGGACGAAGCAACAATATGTTGTTTGTGGTCATTTTATTACAGCAGTAAAGGTTACAACTGGTCGTTTTAAATGTAGATTTCCAGGATGCTCAGGAACATACTATGTTGATGGTAAAAGACGCAGGGAGAAAACACATGGTATGACAGTTACTGATACAAAAGAGAATGTTGATCATGCCCTACAAGACTTCTATCAGAAACGCAACAACAGGAATCATGTGACAAGAAAATTTTGAAAGCAAGCAAAGTTTTACTTGCAACTTCAATGATTGAAAGTGTGAATTCAAGAAGATTCGTTGAGGATGTCCTTGCGCCAATGAAGAATGATGGGAACCAACTCATAATAAAAACGGACAAACTGTTGATTCAGTATGTCAGTATGGGACAGTCATGTATGAAAAAGATGGTCCAGAGAAACGGAAGGAAATTTCTTACAGACTGAAATCAAGACTGCTCACTGAGTTTACGAAAATGGGCAGGGAGACCTTTAACCCTATCAAACCTAGGGGGCTGAAGCAGCCCCCCTAACAGTATTTCTTCTCTACATTTTGCCAAAGTGCACATAGAACTTTGAGACTTTCTGACTTTTAGTTTTTATCTTTCTTACAATCAAAAATCGATAAAAAAGAATTTTTTATTTCATTCCAGGGGGTCAATACAATTAATTTTCAAAAGGAATGCATGTCAAATTTCAAATATTTCTTGATAAAAACCACATCTAGCAAGGAAAAATGTTGTAAATCTAGGAATATGAACTCATTTTGATGCTCTATCAAACTAACTACAGTTTTTGCAATGTGGACATCTAGATTGGTATATATGTTTTCTGTGCATGAACTAATTTGATGTCTTATTACGACAAAATAATATAATTTTTTTAGTTTTGTATTACAAAGCGAAAAAGGGACATGAAAGGAATTAATAAAACCTGATTTGATGTTACTGCAGCATGTACCTTGTAATCGTTGTTTGAAGATTAGTTACATTTGTCTTGTGGTCTTGCCAAATAAGAAAGGCATGTGGCAGACTACTTAAGAGTAGTATACATTAGGGGAAAGAGAGGGCAAAGTGTTCCTGTTCTGTTTACGCCAGAGGCAACGGAAGCAGTTTGTCACTTGATAAGGAACAGAACAGATGCAGGTGTCCATGGTCAAAATAACTACTTATTTGCATGAATTCCCTGGGACACTAGGATGGGTGGAAAGCCATAAACAACATTGGCAAGTCAGCATCACTCGAGCAACCACACTTAATCTCATCAACAAGAATAAGAAAGGAGCTTGCAACAACACTTCAAGGCCTCGACATGCATGATGGTGAACTTACATGGTTTTCAAACCATTTAAGTCACAGCAACACAGTTCACAAAACTTGGTATCGCCACAAAGAATCTACAATAGAGCTAACAAAAGTTACCAAAGTACTTATTGGTAAAGATGACAATGTCAGTTTCAAGGACAAAAAATTGCTGATTTATCAGCACAAGGTAGGTCTTTATTACCTTTGATTCAATGTTTGCAGAGCCAATATGTTGTTGTTTATGTTCAAGTTGAGCGCTCTCAAGTCGAGCGCTCTCAAGTCTCGCAAACGGATAACACATTTGATCTGTTCTACCAATGGGAAAAGTGCACAAACGTTGGTTGGAAAGGGCATTTGTAATGCGATCAAGCAAGCTGGAAGTGCATTTTAACCTCTTATTTTCAAATCTAGAATATTTTCCGAAATTAACCTGTCTTCATTTATTGAACATTCTGACCCTTTCTCAGAGATTGTAGACACACATGGTAAGATTTGTTGCATCCCAGGAGTTGACCGACCAGGTGCAAAGCTTTTGTGTGGTTCTTGAAAGTGGCTAAAATTACATTGTCTTTGAAAAATTTCTCGAAATCCATACAATGCAATGAAGACTCGTTAGTCAAAGTAGTTTGGTGTTTTCCCTTGCTTACCATGTTAATTCTTCTTGCACTATTACTTGATATAAAGTTTTGATGAAAATTCTTCTTGGATCTTGTTTGCTTGAAAAGTACATATATGTTTTGCATTTGCATTAGAAAACCAAAGGTAAAAGAAATCAAGCAGTACAAAAAGAAACTGGACAACAAAAAATCTATTTGTTTACTTTGTTTCAAAATGTGCCCTTGTTTTCATTCAAGGGCATTTTGGTATGACAGCTTATCGCAACATGAAAACATCAAGCAGTCAGTAAATTATCCAATCAATATAGTATACACCTGATCTTCTGGAACTCTGTATCAGTGTTTGTTACACATCATGCATCTAACAACTGCTTTTCAGTAAATAGTATAATAATTATGGACATGGCTTGAATGATGTTTGATTGAAAATTAAGATATAACAAAAGGCCATTGTTTATGCTTTTCATTGCAATGGTTCGCTTCTTTAAATGTCTCGCTGCCATTTACATCGTTCATCAGCCTGCGCGCAGATACTTGATAGCCCGGAAGCAACAGGATCAGGCTCCTTTTATGCTGAATTGTACCAGAAAGGAGATTTTTGGTAAGAATTCCAAAATTGGAAAATGTGTCCCGGTCCCCATAATATGGGTCCCAATCCCCCAAATATGGTGAAACATTCAACTTTATCCATTGTTCCAACTGAATACATTGAAAAGATCCATCAATCACTATTGCTGAGACCGAGAAGTGTAACGGGGGTTCTGGGCTCAGAGCCTAAACATAGAGTATTAGGCCCTGATTATAATGTTAACCCCTCTGAATATAAAAGTTTTAAATTTGTTTCGTGAACCATCAGATTTATCCCTCTCATATGTCAAAACGAGCTGCCAACTGCCCCTGTATCATTTAGTTCCCTGGAGATATCCACAAACGTCTTCAAAATCACCATTTTGGCCCACTGTGAAGAAGCTATACCTGTTTCAAAATTTACTGTGAAGGAGCCTTCGATTCAAACGGTTTTGTTCTTAGGGTATCATATAACAAAAGGCCATTGTTTATGGTTTTCATTGCAATGTTTCGCTTGTGTAAATGTCTCGTTGCCATTTACATGTTCAGCAGCCTACACGCAGATACTTGGTAAGGGTATCATGTAAATGAAATTTCACCTTAGATCGGTCAACTCGCCTGTCCAAATTGGGTTTGTATTCACCGAGTAATTCACTTAACCCTATCTGACCTGGGTGATTTGAAACACTCAGGGGGGCAGACCCCTGTTTATCTCTGTTGTTGCTGGAGTTATGTCAACCAAATTTGGCACAAAGGTTGTTCATTATATTAACAATGAATTTTTGAAACAATAGCATAATTAGCATTGTTGTTGTTGTTGCTAGAGCATGATTAATATTATGATGTCATATGACGTCATAAAAATAAAAGTGTGTTGAAAGTTTGTAAAACTTTAATTTTCGTGTAGAAATGAAATCAAAAGATCAAAATAGATGTAAATTCATAATTTAGACTTAATTGGACCAAACAAAAAAGATTAAGAGAGATAAAATGTATATTTTTCAGAGTGGTGCACAAAAACTTGGTTACCATGGGACAAGGCTAAAAATAGAACACCAAGCTTGTTACCGTTTCATTGTTATATGATAGAAAGTTAAAGTTGCTAAATCTCAGAGGCATCCAGCAAACACGGAAAAACATAAAAATGAAAACGTACGAGGGGGGGGGGGCGGAATCCGCCAGGTCAGATATGGTTAAATCCAGTTGACCATGTTTAGAAACATAGTTATCATGAGACAGGAAAGCATGTACAATGATGTTTAATCTTATCTCCCATATTCAATCTCTTTCATTGGTGTAGGTGAGCCATCATGAATGAGTTCATTCCAATCCAGGATCAGAATAGAATCACAGATTACTTGTTTGTCAAGGGAGGAGAAAGTTTATGTTCTAGATGCATCAACAGGCATGGAGTACATCAGTGTGAACGCTTCTTTGAGTAGTTACCTCTAGAGCGTTCATCTCCTTCCACACTCTGCCAGGAAACAAATGACTTGCAGGTGTACACCTGCTAATTGAATATACTTGGGGTTCAGCTAAAACAAATGAAGGTAATGGGTTCCAAATGTGGAGGAATTGTCATCAAATGTGACCAAGCATGCCTGGAAAACGAAGGTAATGGTCTCAAAATGTGGACCCACCCCTGAAACATTCACTTGTACTGAATTCTTGCTAATCACCACACATTCACAAACCCTCACAAACTTTTGTATACTGATCAGGGCTTTATGGTAGGATGGTAGGATTCGCAGCTAGCTTTTGACCAATTTCTTATACCAGCACCGTACTTACTAAAACAAGGAACGACCCAAAACCACCCACAACAATCCAAAACCAGCCATAACCACCAACAACCAGCCAAAATTTCAGGCTTATTATATTCGACGAAACGAAACGAACGAAACAAACGAAACAAACGAAACGGGTTTGATAACAAACGGATAATTGACCAAATCAAGAACAAAACCATGAGGTTCTTTTCAAGAGAGTTGTTTTGCACAGTTAAGATAAAAAATTTTCAACTTATGATCGCTTTAAAAGCGAAAAAGCAAATAGACCCAAGTTACCCCGTAGACCCAAATTACCCCACCTTACCCTACTAAGCATAAGGCACGGGGAGAAACCACAAGGCACGGACACAAAGCACTAGAGACGGACACAAAGCACGAGGCACTGACGAAAAGCACCAGGCACGGACACAAAGCACTAGGCACGGACACAAAGCACGAGGCACGGACACAAAGCATGAGGCACTGACACAAAGCACGAGGAACTGGCACAAAGCACGGGGCACAAAAGCCGGGGAATTAGACATCCTCACCAGTTAAGGGCCTGGAAAAGATTTCATCACTCGTTGGTGTATCTGCCGTTTTTTGTAGGGCTGAGCTTACTTCATTCATCTAAGTATTCAAGCATCTAAGTAAAATGCTTCCAGATTATTTTGATAACATTCAGGCCGTGGAAAATATTTTGGAAGAAGCTTACAGAGAGAGGGAATTTGCGACATTGAACCCAGCAGACGAATTGGAGAAGGGTATCCTTGAAAATCGAGTTGCCCAGAAAGGAACCTGCAAGCAGGCAATCAGTGCTTGTTTTGCTGTTAAAGAATGCTGTACAGATATTTGTTAGATGCATCAGCATTCTCCAACCTTCTCTTATCCTATGAAGAATTTCCCACACTTTCATTCACAAAAGTATGCTGCGAGAGAGCTTTCACTAAGCTAAAGCAAGTAAACACACGCTTACAGTCAATTCTGGGGAATGAGAAACTCCAGGCATTCACGTGGATAGGTTGTCAAAGGAATCTCTAAGAATCTGTTTCTCCAGATGATGTCATCAGATAACTTTCTGACAAGTCTGCAATGTTCAATGCGTGACTATAATTTGTCTTGTCATATTGGTGTACTTTGTAAATTGTTTTTGTAAGTGTAGCGTAAAAACAAGGACAGCTTAGCCATAAGCTAGCAGGGACTAAATCTACATCCTCTACGTTTTTCAGGAATATACAAAACTTTCAAAAATGTAGAAATCTCTGTTGGGTTGGAATTTAGTCATAAATTTTGTTTACTTCCTGAAGCCTACGCATTTTAAGCAAAATGAATCTCGCTTCCTTGGCTGCAAAAGCTGCTTTCTTTGTAAGATCTTGGAACACAGTGTATCAAAAATTGAGAAATAGGTTTTGGGCTTTGGTCTAACTTCAACAGTTTACGTATTACCTGATGGCAATACATCATAACTTTTATAAACTTTACCTCCCGTGTCAATGTTTCAAATGCAGTCAGTTTAGATGAGAATGGACTTTTCAAAAGCAAATCATGAACAAAGAAGTCCGTTCATAATGGGACATTTTCCGACATTCTACATGTTGTGTATTTCTAAAAATTTCCGGGGCCAAGCCCCCCGGACCCCCATTTTGCTCCCTTCACTCGAAACCGAGCCCTCCAGGTTAGAAGTTTGAAGAACATCATGTGATTTTTTTGAAAACACCTGACTCTCCGCCACACAGAGTTTTCAAGACCGTGTCACTAACCCCAAAATTGAGCAGCTTGACCACCTACTGGCCACGACTGTTTCGTTTCACACTGCCCTTTATAATCTAATGACCGCGAAACTTATGGTCAGCGGATGCACAAAGCCTTTGTTGGTGGTTCAAAAGTCAGCTGATTTATGAAGCTACGGTATAGCTCATCGTTGTAAAACTTAGCCAGTAAACATGCAGTATGAGGCTTATTCTGCTACCTTGAGACGTTCATAATATCTGAGCACCTCAGGGCGGCAAAGGAAGGCCAAAACTCGAAGCTCCAAGGATGAATAACTGCGAAAACACGAACTGAAAATGCCCTTCTTTCCTGCGGATCAAATGAGTTTTCACAGCCCTAGTCAACTAGCCATCTTGCAAAATCCAAAAGGTGCCCAAAGAAGAAACTTATATCTATGGGAAGCTTATCTCAGTAGAGTTTGAAAGCAACTATTGCTTGGGATGCAGCAAGTGTGCAAGACAACATTTGAGGCGATTTTCACTGGAAGCTCAAATATGGACGTGTTGGTGCTTGCTCAAAATGATGCCTGTCGGCAGCCATTTAGGAGGAATACAACGTTGGTTTTTTTGATAACTCGTAAGTTGAGAGCTTATTTTTCCTCATGATGTTAGTTTTTCCTTTATTTTGATGATTTTGTTGCTAGTATTTTGAACTAAACTTCGTTAAGTTAACAGACAATGTCGGCCATAACACCCCCTTGCTGGGGCTTCAGATATATCAAATATCAATTGGTGCCCAAAGTTCTAACTTTCTTGATTGAAAAGTACACTTTCTAAGCTCCAGATCACCGCTGATAGACCGTTATTAGGAAGTGTGCAAGACAATAAATCTGCTGCTTCTTTCCCAAAGAGAATCGGTTAGGCCATCGATAAAGCCCTTCTTGCTGTGAATTAAAATGGCCGACCAAAGCCCTGTTTGCATGGCATGGATTGTGCGGTCGCGATACATTCTCGCCTGCTAATTTTAGTTTGAGATAAATTACGAGGAAGAAGAAACAGAATTTGTACCTCTCTGTAGATTTGATAGATTTTTTGAAAATCAATAATAATCAACCCATTTGCTCCCATTTCAATATAGGTAGTCTAAACTTTCATTAATTTTTTAACCATGCGAAACCAAGTGAATCATAATTTACTGCATTTGATAAAATTGTATATAAAATCCAGTGTATATTTTATATTCTAATCTAAGGCTAATAAAAAATAAAGCATCATGGCATTGTGGAATGTAGTATGGCTTAATACTTCAGTGGCTAAAATGCCAAATTGCTACACTGCTCTTATGTCTTGTTAGTGCATTCAGGCTTCTTTCAAACAAGCAATGCAGCTGAAGGCTACTGTATGAGAAAACCTTGCATGAATATTGCAGATAGTGCTGAAAATATAGCCGTATTACCATTTTAAACAATGACTTGAACCTTTCCCATACAAATAGAAAAAGCAGTAGCCCTCACTTTTCCCTCTGTCACATGAAAAATGATTTTGCAAACTCTTAATTATATACAAAGTGAAATGCTTCTATGCAAATATGTTCAAAGGTACTCAGCTTCATTTTTGATGTATCTCCAAAAACTGACTGCAGTTCAAGGCTGAACTCTATTTTGTGAATCTTTGTATTTCTAAGGAAACTGGGTACCATTGTGAGGATTTTATTTGAAGCTTAAATTGATAGTTAATTCAATTTTTCCTTGCATTGACATTTTACTTTATACTTAATTGGCAGTCCACAATGTCTACATAGTCTATGCCTTGTCTTTTACAGATCTGGAACATCATTATTGCTATGCAGCCATTGTGCCTTTGCAACCAGTGCCAACTGCAGTTCTTTTACTTGAATGGTGGCATATGTCCTTGTCCATTTGTTCCAGAAAGGATGAATACTCTCAGAGCAGTGTTCAGCTTCCATTCCCACAATGCCAGACCTTATAGCTTTTAGTGGAAGATCATAGCAAAGGAGGTGAAATTTTCTGCCAAGAGAGTCTTCAGGAAAATGTGCAGGTAGCCAGTTGCCAAAGCTAAAACACCTGACAGCCAGGACAGCCACTTCATGTCTGCAAAGAACCCTGTCAGCCATAAACAATTTGTAGCATGCTGCAAATTTTGCCAAGCGCACATAGATCTTTTGTGCCAGGTTGTAGTCACCAAAGAGGGCAGTTTTCCCATCCAGAAGATTGATGGATTTTGGCTTAAAAACTGACATCAGTGAATTTATTTGTTCTGCAGCTGTCAGCTTGTGTACATCATTTCCAATCAATGCTCCTGAATGGTAGACAGCCCTCTTTAATTTCATAGAATCAAGAAGTAAGTCCAAATGGGTCTTGAATGGTCCTTTCATTGATTGAATATTTTGATAAGTTATTGTCAGAAAAGTAGTTATGTCATTGATAGATTTCTGGATTGTTTTGATTGAGTTGCTGATTTCCTTGATTATTTTTTCTTGATTTGATATATGTCTTCTAAAATTTATTGCCTCTTTGGAATTATTTGCTAACTTGCCATTCGTTCTTTGCATGTAATCACCATTCTGTTCCTTTGCTTGATTGAGTCGATCCGTCACGTTGTCCTTTTCATTTCGTTTCTCCTGTATTTCTTTTTCAAGCTCTTGTAACTCCAAAGTCTTCTCCTCGACTGACTGTAGCAATGAAACCATAAGGTCACTTGTGGCACCTTTTGCTTTCAATATCTGCAGGTCAAGGCTAAGGGCAATGGCTTCCAAAGAGTTGAGATTTCTCAACCCTATGCCCAGTGCTATGTGTAGTGGTAGCACAGAAACATTATCAATGACCCAGCCTTTGGAGCCAACTAGGGGAAGGGCCTCACACTTTTCAAAGTTGCTATGATTTTTGGAACCATTAGCCTGAAATTCATTGACCTTTTCAATCATGTTTTCTAGGTGCCTACGGTCAAAAATCTTTTTTTCCCGATGATCCTTTTCCTTATACCTTTGCAATGTAACAGGTGCATGTGGTACCCCCTTGTGAATGTCTGACAAGGTTACTAAGCAGTGCATGCAAAAATATTTGCCGTTTGGACCTGTCAGTCCTAGTAACTTTGCCAGCCAGTCCCAGTCACCACCATAGCAGATTTTTACCGACTTGAAATGATGGCCATGCCCACTACTACTTATAGGTTCTTTGTTAGCTCGCTTGCAAGACTTACAGTTAGCATTGTAACCTGGGTTTTGAGCATTGTAGTAATGGGGATATGTCTCAGCTATTTGTTGTATACCACGAGTACGGGTTGTTAAGTCTGAGGTCTTTGTTAGTAGCAGCTGTGACTTATTTTCAAGGACAACAGGGCAAGGCAGTTGTAAAGCAGAAATCTCGTCCGAGAGTTTTTGGAGCTCGATAAAAAGTGGCCCAAAAGCGTTTACAATGCACAGCCGGGAATCTCTTGCTCCATCAAAAACACCCAATAGTTTGCTTGTTTTGACAGAGTGCGTCCTTTCACAGTTTTGGAATTGTAACAAAATTTTTGTGGAAGAGCCACCCTTATCTCCAGTCACAAGAACATGTAAGCAATCTACTGGTGTGTTTGGGATCGGAATTAGTCTTTTACTCCTGTGAAGTGCAAGTACACTCTTTTGGATAACTTCAAGAATATTTGTGACTCTCAGAAAAGAAACTTTCTTACCTTCTGCCTCAAAACTGCCAGCCTCATAAACAAATTCTCCATGCTCCTTTAGACCTTCCCGCAATTTAGATTCTGTGCCCAGTAGATCTACCCCTAAGTTTTCCTGAAGGGTTCGCTTCACAAGTCTCCATAAATCTAAGGGCATTTGACTTTTTAGCCCAAGTGTTACCTCTGGACTTAGTTTGAACTTTTTCAAATTTGTTACACCTGCCTGAACTGCACTTTGGAGAAAACCCACTTTGTCACGCCTGATCATGGAGGCTTTTTGCGATACTACATCACCATCATCGTCATTTTGGGAGACACTAGCAACGAATTTTCCAAGCTTTTCTAATTTGGCACTTTGGGCTCGCAACGATGGTGATGAGCCCTCTGACCTTCCAGTCTCAGGTTTGCGTAAGACAGTTAGATGTAATGGCCTACCCCTTTCATTCTTTGCAGTCAGGATACCATCAGGGCTACGTTCAAGTTTATGCTTTAAAATCTTTGTGAAAAGCACCTCTTGTTCATAGTTCAGATTACTGTCCAGATTTGTAAGGTTTTGGTAGCGGCCCTTGGTATGAATAAAGGAAGTTTGGATGTTAATTAATTGAACTTGGCAATCATCTAGTCTACCTTGCAATTCAGTTCAGTTTCAGTTTCAGTTTCATCATTTTAAAATTCCACCTACATACAATGCATTGAACGCAAAAAATATTATTACAAATAAATTTAACTTCACTAACATACAACAACAATACTATTAACTACAAATAAGGAGAATTGTATGCAAGGGAATTTCTTGAGGAGGAGCTCTCTCAGTAGCTAGGCTAATCGAGGAGAGAGCACCCCCTGGTTTAAAAATGACTAATGAAAGTTAAAATCATTTCAATTGTTGGTTGACTTTTAGTATCATTAAAAGAGATGCACATTGCAAGTGTATGACAGCTATGAGTGGTAATTATTCTCAAAAAACTAGGCTTTGAGTTTTCGACGAAAGCTGGGGGCAGACGGCGAACATTTAAGATCAACAGGAATGCTGTTCCAGCACTTTGCTCCAAAGTATCGCACAGACCTGAGACCATATTGAAGGGTGTTTTTCTGAGTTACAAAAATGTCACTCTTGGAAGCTTGCCGAGTACCATATTGATGAACAGATTCAACCAATGCAAAGAAAGAATGAAAATGAGGAGGAGCAGTCTTGTTAACACAATCATAAACAAAACCAAGCAATTTCAACTGAAAGAGATCATGTAGCTTTAAAATCTTTAAGTCAGAGAAGATTGGTGTAGAAGGAGAAGTATAATGTTCAAATGAGATTGCCCTTAAAACCCGTTTCTGTAAGAGATAAACTGGCTTGATATATGTCTCATATGTGAGGCCCCAAACTAAAATTCCATATTGCAGGAAAGGTGAAAACAGAGAGTTGTAGAGGCATACCAAGACACTGATCGGTAAGAAGTGTCTTACTTTGAAAAACATCCCACAAGTTCTAGCCAGCTTTTTGGATAATTCTGTAAGGTGATATTTCCATGAAAGATTTTTATCTAAAAGAACACCAAGAAATTTGATATAACATGTCTGTTTAATAGGAAGGTTTCCAATCTTTATACTGACGGTTTCAGGGGCAGAGTGTTGAGGAGACTTAAAAATGATGAAATTGGTTTTATCAATGTTGAGTGACAATTTGTTAACATCTAACCATATTTTGACTTTTTTCAATTCCTTATTAACCACATTTTGAAGATGATGAAGACTTTCAGCTTCATAATAGATGTTGGTATCATCTGCAAATAAGTAGAAGTCTAGTCTTGAGGATGAAAGAGGCAAATCATTTATGTAAATCAAGAAAAGAAGGGGACCAAGGACAGAACCCTGTGGAACGCCACAGGTAACACTGAGATGATTGGAATTAGAACCATTCACTGAGACAAATTGCTTCCGATCTGAGAGATAGGATTTAAACCAATCCAAAGCAGTTCCTCTAATTCCATAATGTTCTAGCTTCATCAAAAGAATATTATGATTCACTGTATCAAATGCCTTCTGCAAGTCAATAAATATTCCACAGCCAAATTTTCTATTGTCTAATGAGTTTTTGATAGCTTCAGTTAAACTAACCAGAGCATGGTTAATGGAGTGACTTGCACGAAAACCGAATTGTAAAGTATATAAGATTTCATGCTTTTCCAGGAATTTATAGAGACGTTCATACATGACTTTTTCAACGATTTTGCTAAAGACAGAGAGAAGAGAAATAGGTCGATAATTTGAAGATGTTAGTGGACAACCTTTTTTGAAAAGTTGAATTACTTTGGCCAACTTCATCTTGTCAGGGAATACCCCAGACTGAAGTGACTCATTTATAATTAGAGATAAAGGGGAAGATATCAATGGAGACAGAAGTTTTAAGATTTTTATGGGAATGCTGTTAGGTCCAAGAGACTTTCCAGACTTTAGGACAGAGATTACATCAGATATTTCAGAAAGGTACTGAAGGTGACATGAAAAAAGAATTTCCAACTCTATCACCCATGAAACTCAAAGGTGACTTGTTTGAAGGTGGTATATTTTTGGCAATATCATGGGAGACATTAACAAAGAACTTATTAAAAATGTTTGCAATAACTGCTGGATCTGATGTAAAATTACCATTCGAGTCCTTAAGCTTACTTATTACATTTACATTGTTGGATTTTCTAATACTGATAACTGATTTGATTCCTGACCATAACTGTTTCATGTTGTTACTGTTTTTTTGAAAGTAGTTGTAGAAATAACTGGTTTTACTTTCTCTCAAGGCAACTGTAACCCGATTACGAAACTGTTTATGAAGATCCATAAGAGACTGGTCCTTGTTCTTTTTAATCTTTTTAAGTAGATTATCTCTGATGCGCATCATTTTTTGTATTTTGCCATTAATCCAGGGTTTATTCCTGAATTTGATATCACTCTTTGTGAGTTTCTTCAAAGGAGCATGTGTTTTGACTAATTTGTCAAGACTGGATAGGAGTCTGTTGAACTTTGCATTAACATCCAAAGCACTGTCATTTAAGAATGAAAGGTCAAGGCTAGCAAAATCATTTAGGACTTTTCCCTCATTGAGGTTAGAGAAATCATGCTGGAAATATGATAAGCTCTTATAAGGGATACATGCATGCCTGACAATTAGAAATTGAGGGAAGTGATCTGTTATTTGCGTCAAAATGTTACCACTTAAGGTTTCATTGTCTGTGATGTTTGAAAAGATATTGTCAATAAGGGTGGAAGAATATCCAGATACTCGAGAAGGATGAAGGATATATGGAAGAAATTGTTTAGAAAAAAGGAAATTAACATAATTTGTGATCGGAGTGTCAATGTTATACTTCAGAAGGTTGATATTAAAATCTCCAAGGATAAAAACTTGTTTATTAAATACAGCTGGATTGGACAGGGTTTCTTGTAGATATTCACAGAAAGTATCAATATCCGAGCTTGGATGACGATAGGTACAGCAAAACAGATAGTTTTTACCATTTTTGTTTTCAACTTCAACCCAGACTGACTCAAAGTCAAAGCTATCCTTACCTAGACCTGGTCTAAGAATCGGAGTCAGTCCTGATTTTACATAAAGTGCAACACCACCATTTTGAGTTTGAGATTGGGATGAAAAGTAACTATAACCAGGAATTTCCACATTCGTCTTTATAGGATTTTCAAGAGAATCCCAAGTTTCAGAAACACCTATAACATCAAAGTTTACTTTCAAAGTTGAAAGAGTTGAAACAAGTTCATCGAGATGCAGAGAGAGACTTCTAATATTCAGATGGAATAAGGAAAGATCATTTTCTGAAGAAACAAGTGTAGATAAGTCCTGGAGAGTATGATAACTAGAGTTGACATTAGAAGGTAAATGTTCATCAATATCATAGTCACTCAAATTAGGCAAGCCTGTAAGACCAGAGGTTATTTCAAAGGATGGCTCTAAATCAATCCCAGTTAGGCTGGGATTTTCAGAAATATTGCCTTGCTTGAGACGATTTACACTCAAAAAAGCGACTTGAAAGAGTGCACTCGTAGCCTCCCCTGGTTAACGTCTGAAATGAGCGCAGGGGCGATTTGACATACAAGGGGGTACCACAGGGCTTTATCATATTCAGTGATAAGACTGAACATGAAGACACACACCAGTTGCATTATCAAAAGATCTCTTGGAGTAAGAAAGGACATTATTCGAATCAAAAGATCCTTTGGTAAATAAATGAACTGTACCTGAGACCCCTTATGTGCAAAAGTTTTAAGAGTATCGTGTTTTGGCCGTTTGGCAGTGCCGGCATCATGTTTTGCAGAGAGAAAGTGCTTTGTGCTCTTCACAATGGCCAGTTTCGCATCAGATTTGCCAGTTTTTCCTTTTGAATCGACAAGCAAAGGATAAGTAAGACTTGCATCTTGCTTGTGTCTAGTTACTGAACGACGACAGGCCTCGCACAAAACACCCTCTCTCTCTTCTTGCAGCTCAAAACATTTCCTTAAACAACTTTTCTCAAACTTATTTGTATCAGTATACCTCTTTGAACTGCTTGTCTTACATATGCAGCATTTTTGTTTCGGCATTACATCAAAATCGAAGAAAATCTTTTGAAACTTTTGCACAGTTTCCTCAGCTGGCAACTCTTGGCTGGTCTTGACCTTCAATGATCGAACGAGGAAGTTGCAAAACATTAAATCAGCTGACAGTGTGCTGCGTGCAGCCATTATGGAATTACGTAATTCGTACCAGTGCGCTTGCGTGCTAAGCGAGACATCCACCACTGACCAAAGGGATCGCGGAAATTAGATTAGCGCTCAAAACAGTCGTGTGGCGCCCTTTTGGTTGCCCTTCCCGGTGGGTAGCCTGGATGGAATCAGAGGTCAAGGAGATGGGATTGTTTCCTGGTACGATAAGATAAAACCAGTGGCATTACAGGGAGGGTAAATCATTATGGAGATACCAACCATCTCCTGGGGTGCAAAGAAGAAATACTTCTGCATTACCAGAGTTTGCACCATTTTACCTGCATCCAATGTTAATTTGGGCACCACAAACAGTTTGCAAGTCGCTGTGTCCACCTCTGGCCTGTAAAGTTGAAGGCTGTCATGGCAAATGAAAGAGGCGAGGGCTTGGCAAACCTTGTGTAGTTGCAACTGAAGCCAGGCAGTATTATTTATTTGCTGCAGAGCTGATGTGTGACACATGTGAATTCAGGCATCTGTCAGCTGCTTCCCCCAGACATTTGAAACTTCTGTTTGAAGACCATGTTTCCTGCAAATATGGTGTATGACAAAGGCATTGACATTGGACTCGTTGACAGAATTCAACGTAGTGGCAGAAGTCCAGCAGATGTTTTGAATGAGGTGAATGAGTTAGCCTTGCAGAAGTTTGAATGACGGCATCTCTGATACCTCAGACAAGTTCTTAGGTTTTTAAGTTGACACTTCAATCATTGTCTTTGGTGTGTTCTCAGATGTTAATGGATATTGTGGTGAGTCTGTACCTTAGTGCATTACCAATTGCCTTGTGGACGACTATTAGCACCAGCAGTCTACAATGTATTATTTAATTCAAAAGAACCTTTGGTTCCAACATCAGATCAGATCACAATACGCCATGGGCAGAAAAGTGAAAAGGAACAATAGTGCAAGTGGAGCTATTTTATCATGAACAAGTTTTGGGAGGTTCTCAACTGCTTCATGGTAGAGTCAGAATCTGAGAGTAGTCTTGTGTCCTGGTATGTAGATCATGGAAGGAGATACAAAATTGCACAAGTGGAGACGCCAAAATCTTGATGGGTGGACAAGTATTGCCATGTTTCACCACCTGCTTTGAACCCTGCACCAAGATTTGTTGCACCAAAGTGGAATGACATGGATTTGGTTGTGCCTGGTGGCCAGGTTGACCGCTCCAAGTATTTTCGAAAGAGTGTGTGTCTTGAAAACCTAAATGGTGATATTGTGGAATTTCTTGATTCATTTCATTGTATTTGTTGTCTTGGTCCCTGCTATGGATCAGAAGCTCATCCAGCTTTTCTGCGGTTCCTTTAGATCATTGGCAGTGCCTTCTTCAGTTTCAGTTTCAGTTTAGTTTCAGTTTATTCATTCATCAATCAATCCTAAATACAATTCTACACATTACATTACAACCTAAATACATACAAACATACCATACTACACAAAAATAAATTAATTAAACTAAGATACACTACAAGACTAAGAATTAAATTAACAACAGTAATGAAAATAGACGGAAAGAAAGAAATTACATGATTGTATTTAAGATTGATTGATTAAGGAGGAGCTCTCTAAGTAGGTAAACTAATCGAGAGAGAGCCCCCCCATAAAAAAACAAAGAAACTAAAAAATAGATTTTTAATAAAAAGAAGAACGAAAAAAAACAAATACAAATTTTTACTAGATAGCAACCAGAAACCAGATGAGCCCCAATCATATAAATCATATATGATTAACTAGAGTTTTAGTTTTGTGAATAAGAATCAAGGAAGTAACTTTTCAATTTTGAACGAAAAACAGCAATAGAGCTAGCAACGCGTATGAACAGTGGAAGCGTATTCCAAAGTTTAGAACCAAAGTACTGAATGGTTTGTAAACCATACAAGGTAGTATTTTTGATAGACTTGAAAAGATCACCCCTAGTAGCCTGGCGAGTCCCAATTCTATGAACAGATGAATTTAGTTGAAAGTAATCATGAAAGCAAGAAGGAGCTAGCTTATTGACAGATTTATAAACAAAGATTAATATGTTCAAGTGCAGAATATCCATTATTTTCAAGGCTTTTAATGAGTGAAAAATTGGTGTGCTAGGAGAAAAGAAAGGTTCAAATTTAATGCTGCGAAGAACTTTCTTTTGGAGATTTAAGAGAGGGTTTAGGTAGGATTCGTAAGTCATTCCCCAAGCTGAAATACCATAGTTGAGGAAAGACAGGAAAAGTGAATTATAGAGAGAAATAAGAGTAGGCAAGGGAGCATAATGCCGCACTTTGAAGAAAATGCCAGCAATTCTTGAAAGTTTTTTGCAGAGCTCAGTTGTGTGGTACTTCCAAGTCAGATGTTCGTCCATGAGAACTCCTAGAAACTTTACATGCGAGGACCTTTGGATGCTCTGTTTACCAATTTTAAGATTGGTGAATTCAGAAAGTTTCTTCCTAGGGGAATGAAATAGTACATAGTTTGTCTTTTCAATGTTTAGTGCAAGCTTATTTGAATCAAGCCAAAGCTTAACTTTTTTAAGTTCTCTATTAACTTTTTTGGTGAGCAGTTGAAGATTATCAGAGTCACAGTAGATGTTGGTATCATCAGCAAAAAGGAAGAAAGATAAGAACTGTGATGAATTTGGTAGATCATTGATGTAGATTAAAAATAACAGTGGTCCAAGCACTGATCCTTGGGGAACGCCACACGATACGTTAGAGAGAGACGAGGAATGGCCATTAACTGAAACAAGCTGTTTTCTGTTACTAAGGTAAGACTGGAACCAACTTAGAGCAGTACCACGGATGCCATAATGTTCTAACTTTTTCAAAAGGATACCATGATTAACTGTATCGAAAGCCTTTTGAAGATCAATGAAGATTCCACAGCCAAATCTGTTTTTATCCAATGAAGATTTTATAGTCTCAGTTAAACTAATAAGAGCATGATCAGTTGAGTGACCAGTGCGGAAACCAAATTGCATGCAGAATAGTACCTCACAGACTTCCAGAAACTTTGACAAGCGCTGGTGCATTAATTTTTCAAATAGTTTGCTGAAGACAGAAAGGAGTGAAATGGGTCTATAATTAGATTTACTGGTGGCAAGTCCTTTTTTAAAGCTTGGGATAACCTTGGCTATTTTTAGTTCATCAGGAAAGATTCCTGACAGGAAGGATTCATTTATTAAGGTGGCAAGATCTGTTGAAATGGGCAGATCTAGAATTTTTAATAGTTTGACTGGAATACTGTTCGGTCCACTGGATTTACCATTTTTCAACGACTGAATATGGGAAGATACTTCTTCAGCTGTGCAGGGGGGTATGAAGAATGAATCCAAATTAGGATTAGATAAATAATCTAAAGGAGACTTAGGTGTTCTAGGTATCTTCTTTGTGATGCTATTAGCAACATTAGTAAAATAGTTGTTGAACTCATTAGCTATCTTCACTGGATCTGAGATTCTGGAACCATTTTCATCCTTTAGGAACCTAACACTATCAAAATTACCTGGTTTGATACTTATTATACTCTTTATACCTTTCCAAAGCATTTTCATGTTGTTTTTATGTTCGTCAAAGTAGTGATGATAGTAGTTCTTTTTGCTTTCTCTTATTTCATTGACAATGCGATTTCGGAATTGCTTGTATGCTTTAAGATCAATTGGGGATTTTGTTGATTTAAATTGTCGGAATAAAGCATCTCTGATTTTCATCATTCTCTTAATTCGAAAGTTAATCCATGGTTTGGTTTTGAGCTTTAAAGCCTGCTTATTCAGCTTTTTCTTAGGACAGTGTTTATTTATGAGATCATGAAGATTAAGAAGAAAGGTGTTGAATTTTACATTTAGGTGCTGACTTTTATCATCAAGGAAGGAAGTATCCAGTTCTTTATAATCTGCAAGGAATTTGGCTTCATCAAAGGTCTTGTAGTCATATGCAAAATAAGATGAAGTTTTGAAGTCAGGTGCATTCTCACTCAGGATTGCAAATTGAGGAAGGTGATCAGAAATTCATTGTTGACAGTGATGATCTCCAGGCTCTTAAATAGTGATGAGAAGTTTAGGCTGGAATTCTGAGCCACTGAGGTATTTTTTCAGTGTCAAACCAATCTTTGCTGCTCATGTTTAAAACTAGTAACTTTTAGTGGAATGATTAACTTTTGGTTCATTGCGGGGATGTGCTTGAGATGTTAACTAAAGAAGATGTTCTTCAACTAACAAAGAAAGCTACTGTTGCTAGCAATCAACAACCTGAAGGTTAAGATTTATGCCCCTTGTCTTAATTAAACAGGTCAAACCTATGATATTTTTTCATGTTCTTCCACTGCTTATCTTTCAGCCTCTGCTTTCCATTGGGCAAGAGTGCTTGGATGGGGATTTGAGAGGGGAGTTTTTGTTCATGATTTCATCTGATAAGCACTTTGTTGGCACACAGTGAACACACATGAGGACATTACGCTAAAAGTGATTTTTCAAAACCACATTATCCCTTATGATATTTTGAAAGGCCAATGAGTTTATGATTGAACAAAAAAGACAAAACATGTTATCTTTTCTCAGTCAAGAGATATTGCAGTTTGAATTTGCTGAAATATAGAAATTTTCAGTTTGATGTAATTCTTCATTTTTTAGATATTCATTCAGAAAGCTAAAGAAAATCATTTTGAAACTTAATTTTTGTGTTCAATGGAGTTTAATGTTATGATTGTTTAGGTCCCATTAGAATAGGATTTTGCCCAGAGTTTTTTGGTTATATGAAAAATTTAGGGATAGAAATGCAGATTTTTGCGAAAAAATGTGCACATTTTCATGGTACATTTTTCCATATGTTTGTAAGTGGCTAAAAAGGCCTAGATTGGAACCATATGAACCATACATGATTCTGAATCTATGAATTGTCAGCTAACAGAGGAGCTGAACCGAATATGGGCCCAATTTGGGTCTTTTTTGTGATTCAACAAAACAAAGAAATTAGTTTCTTCAGGAATTCTGGCAACGTCTGCAGCAAACAAAATTCAAGGTTGCCAATATGTCATTTGAGCCACCAAGTCACCCTGATTCTGAATCTAAACTTATTTTCTTGTAGATTGTGCACTTCATTAATCATGAGCTATTCATTGAACCCAAGTGACTTACTTTTTGCAAGTCTCTTCCCGAACTAAGGTGCAGTCTTTTGGTCATGATCCATAAGGTGGATATGTTTCAGCAAAATTTATTGCAGATTTGAAATCAGTAGGAATTGGAGTCTCAGATGACATGCAGTCGACTTCTGAACTTTCTAATGAGATTGCAAAAGGCCCCAACAGAGTAATACATTGTTGCTGAGGGTATAATGTGAAGATACTTCACATAAGGAAATGCTCCTTTTCCGACTTAATAAATTATTCATATTTTATTTACCAGTCTTTGATAAATTGTTTATTCAGATAAGTGAGACACTTTCTGCAACTAGATGCCTTACAAAGCCTTGCTATATTTGATAATGTGAAATGCCCTCGTGACCCCCCATTTGTTCCCACTCTCAGGCAGTCATAAGTGTTGTATGTATGTAAGGTTTTACACAAACAATTTTATCCATGCAATCATACTTGAGAACGATTCTTAGAGATATGATTAACTTTCTGTCCATGTCCAAGCATTCCTCTGAATAACTCTCAAACAGTATCATAAGCCATTTTATGGTAGGTGTTCATAAGAGGGTAGCATGATGTACAAACTTCTAAAATGTGATATTAAGTAAGATATATAAATAAACTAAAATTTAGAAGAAACCTTCTTTGATGATGTAAAATGATACTCCCGTACAAGATTTTAGTAAAAGTTTTCAAAACTAAATAGGACTTTGTCATATTTGTTTGCTAGATCATTATCAAGTGGAAAAGAGGGATGAACAGATGATTGGCTATAAGGAAAGCTCCAAGACAATGTTGCAAATGCCATTTCATGTGAATCATGTGAAGACAACAAAGATTCCTTACATGGTAAGCTCCCTGCAATGATATATTCTGTAATCATTCTCCCATGGCTTGCAAGTTATTGTTAAGGTGCCATCGCTGCGTGAAAGCTTTGGACATATTAAAATCAAAGGATTCTCCGCAACCAGGTCTAAACTCTTGAGAGCCTTTTAGATAAGAAAGAGACATCTTAAGAATTATGTAAGAATTGTAGTCATAGCCTACACTGTATGTTGATCCAAATAGAATGCAGCTCATATCAGTATGCTATTTGGGGGTCTCGAGTCCATCCATAAGAATTGTTTTGCATTTGACTTATTTTATAGAGGTTGTCTTATCAGAAGAAACTATCATTAGAGGCTGCTGATGAGCCACAGGCAATGGCTGGTACTGATCAGCCACCAACAATAGTTGACATGGATGAGCAAACAACAATTGACACTGTTGAGCCACAGACAATAGGTTACAGTGATAGTATTATATAGTATGGGGTCATCATGTACACACAATTTTAAAAATTTAAGGAATTCTGACGTCTCCTCCCCAACAACACATGCGCAGCTCCAAATACACAGACGTGTTTCAGATTCATATGAAACGAGTGCGCATAAACAAATTTAAGGGGAATTTGACACCTTCTCTACAGCACCACATGTGCAGCTTCACATGCGCAGAAGTGTTTCAGAATCACATGAAACCAGTGCGCAAACAGCGGCAAAGCCCATTTTCGTCAGCAACCAAACCACGTGTCTAAATACTATAATACTTAAGAACTTACAGCATAAGTAATATTGGGGTCAAGTGTTCACTCCTACCTCCCCCTAAGTTGGGTAGCATCCTCTATCCTTAGCTTGAACACTTTCCTAATGCATTTCATATTGCACTTGATTTTCAGTTGCAATTACACAGGTATGGAGAAACGCACACGCAAAGGTGAAAATCATCTTTACAGACTTCGGTAAAGACACGTAAAGTTTTGGAAATATGATCTGTCACATTTACTGTTCATTGTAAAGAGTCAGGAAAGACAGTGACAAGATTTACATCATAAATTCAAGTCTTGTGAAGTTCTTTAAATTCATTCCCACTTCTTTTGTGTGTTCTTAGAAGTGTTGCTTTAAAGATATCATTTTTTTCTCAATCAAAAAACAACAGTCGAAATGAACCACGATGGGAATGCAATTAGAACTCTCTCTGATTTTGTTCTAAAGCACAATTACGACATATTTTGAACGAAGTTCGTTAATTGAAAGCATCCCAAGTCTATTTATTTCATGAAAGGGGAGCCTGAAATAAATGATTCTCTCTCTTCAGTATTTTTTTTTAAATCATATGTAACGGAACAAAACCATAGGCAAAAGACCAATGATGGCAGTGATTTTGAACTCTCCCTGCGATCGCTTTGGGTGTGAAGTATGTAAGTACTAAGTATGTAAAGTTTTTAGGAGTTCTCATGGATGAACACCTGACTTGGAAGTACCATACAACTGAACTTTGTAAAAAACTTTCTAGAACTGTTGGTATTTTCTTCAAAGTGCGGCATTATGCCCCCTTGGCTACCCTCGTCTCTCTCTACAACTCACTTTTCTTGTCCTTCCTCAACTATGGTATTTCAGCCTGGGGAATGACTTATGAATCCTACCTAAACCCACTCTTTATTCTTTAGAAGAAAATTCTTCGCTGCATTAAATTTGAACCCTTCCTTTCTCCTAGCACACCAATTTTTCAGTCATTAAAGACTTTAAAAATTGTGGATATTCTGCACCTGAACATCTTAGCCTTTGTTTATAAATCCATTAATAAGCTATCTCCTTCCTGCTTTCATGATTATTTTCAGCCAAATTTATCTGTTCATAGAATTGGGACTTGCCAGGCTACAAGGGGTGATCTTTTTAAGTCTATTAAAAATACAACTCTGTATGGTCTGCAAACAATTCAGTACTTTGGCTCAAAACTTTGGAACACCCTTCCACTGGTCATACACGTTGCTAGCTCTACTGTGGTTTTTCGTTCAAAACTAAAAAGATACTTCCTTGATTCACATTCACAAAATAAGCTTAGTTCAACACAAGACCTATCCTGTTGAGGTTCATCTGGTTCTTGGTTATTATCTGCCTTTGTTTTTAAAATAATTTTTGGTTTCTTTGTGTTTTATGGGGGGGGGGCTCTCTCTTGATTAGTTTACCTACTTAGAGAGCTCCTCCTTAGTCGGTAAATCTTGAATACAATTGTGTAATGTAATTTTTCTTCTTTTGTTTTTCAGTAGTGTTAGTTTTAGTTCTTAGTGTTGTTATGTATCTTAGTTGTAGAGTTTTGTGTATGAATTGTATTTAGGATTCATTGATGATGAATGAAACTTGAAACTTGAACTTGTATCATGGATCTTTTCCAAAGCACCTGTAAACTTTAACTTTCACTGCTTCGCTTTGGAAAATAATCAAAGACTCATGGACATCGCCCTGATCAAAAAATATAATGAAGATGCAGAAAGGCGTGATTCACACTAGGCCCTTGGGTTCATTAAGATTGTGCAGAAAGACTCAAAACACAAAGGACTCAAAGATTCACATGTCTTTTGGGTATTTTTGCATGACCCTAATGACCCAAACCACCTAGTGTAAATCAGTCTCAAGGATGATAAAGTTGTGCCACATCTCCAAAATGAACATGCATGTGTTCTTTTCTTGTTCTTTGACACTTGGGATGGAAGGCAATGCACAGATTGATTCATCAAAGGAATAATTATTTGTACAACAATTTAAGCATGTTAGGGCATACTTCGTTTCAGTAGAAAAAGCTAAAGGTCAAAGTTCTAATTCTTTTGCAATATGCCTGTGATATCAAATCAGGGCTACGCCCTTTTACAAAACCTCTGGTTTTGGGTGCACTGTAAATTTAGAATTTGCAAGCTTGTATCTGGTTTTTGGTAGACGATTTTTAACAACAAGGTATGTGAATCTAAGCATAGGTTCCAAATCTTTAAATCTACGAAAAAAGGCGGGTGTAAAATTCAATAACCTCTTTCTTTGATCTGAATGACCTGGAGGAAACTTTAGCCACTTCTCTAGGATTCTACTGTTGGACTTTTCAGAAATCTTGAATATTTGTCTAAATTACAGCCTATTTTATATTTCAGCTCATTTTATGATGTGACGTCATCAAATTTCTAAATCATAAACCAGAAGAGTGAAAGAGTTTTGCTTTTTACCATATTGTAGGCATCCAAAAACTATGGCTCTCTTCAAAAATATTAAATCTTTCGTCAAGGGGTTTAGAAATTACGATAGTTTAAAGTTTCTCTCGAAAATTTTCTTGAATTCTTATCAAAGAAGAAAACACTGTAATTCTGAAAAAAACTAAAGATTTCACAAAAGTCCAACGGCAGATTTACTGTAAAATAGCTCAAGTTTCTTTGAAGCCATTCAGTTCAAAGAAATAGGTCATTAAATTTTACACCCGGCCTTTTAAAGATTTGAAACCTATGCTGTGAATCTACGTTGAAGATTGATAAATTTAGCTATTCACTTCAAGAGCAAAAATATCTTATGGTTTTGTTCCTAATCCAGTTAAAATGGGGTACTTTTTTGAGACACCCAGTATTACTATTACCATTGCTATTACTGACTACGACTGACTGCTATTGATGTGTACTTTGTGGAGTTGTGTCAGGCTTGGTTGGCAAGTTATCGCAGCAAAGTAGCAAATTTCTATGTAAAACATGAATTGGACCAGCTTTGCTTCACGCTGTATCTTGTAAACCGGATATAAAGGATCTTTTCAACAAATTACGACATTGATTTCATTCTCCCAAAACAATTGCAACTTACCAAGACCTCTCTCCCTCTTAGATTTTGGAGGAGTACACAGTCATTTGGTTGTAAATATATGGACTGAAGCTTGATGTCATAGTGATGTCTGTTTTGATTTTCAGCTGTTGACAAGCATTTTCATGCAATGTCGTAAGCATTCTCCATTGCTGTTTTCCACTTTTAGCATGTTTGCAATAATTTGCAGCACATGTTTGATTGCTAGTGTCGAAACTAATGCCTAGTGGCAAACAAGGATTCCTACCAAACAATAAAAAGAAAGGAAATCCTGTCAAATCATAACATGATTGCAACACTAACTCGTTACTGCCATACAGCTGCACCAGCTTGCCAACATATCCACAGGGCAGTTTGTGACAAGAATCAGTTATTTCTTTCTTCCAGAAATTGACATTGATGCTTGAGCCTCGCAATAAAGGAAGATAACATCTTTATTGCTGACTGGGTAGTGTGTTTTTAAATGCTTTCTCAGATTCCATACCCTGCACTTGTATAAATTTCATTACTTTTGGAGTCAACCCTTGGAGATTTCTTTACTTTCAGGCTTTTAAGAACTTTTTCCAGTTCCCACATTTCACAAGGGGCATCATATTTCCTCCTTTGTCCTTTTTGGAATTGGATCACTTTAGAAAATAACTTTTCAACTGATTTTACATGATTTTTATACTGATCATCTGGATCTCGATTTGTGAGTAATTTCTCAAAATAGGTTTCATGCTCTTAAAGGATTTCTTTTTGTTCAACCAGTTCCTTTCCTTGTTCATTGATTACCACAGTTGGGTAATCTGCTTTTCTTCCTAAGATTTTGGCTCTTATCTTATACCGGGTGAGCCAGAAAAAAGTTCCCACTTTTGAAAATTCATAACACCAAGACTACTTCACGGATTTGAATCATTCAAATTCTAGTTAAAAGCCGAAAGATCAAAGTATTTTTGTGATTTTTCTTGCTGTCCTACCAGCACTAGAAATATTGGCAAATTCAGCTTTATAGAAATATCATGGTTGCAAAATCATGGAGAAAGAGCCTAAAACATTGATCAAATTGTGAGGATTCAATTCAAATCGAACAATAGGCCATGAGCGGTTCACCTCCCTCAAGAGTTATAAGACATCGATTTTCAAACACATATGAAAGATTTTCAGTGCCAAGGAAATTAATGCCAAGAGGATATCTCTCACCCATGAGAAGTTGCATTTCCTTCATTATTCTGTGCGCAAGGTCATTTATGCATTGATCGATGTTTTGGGCCATTTTTCAGTAATCAATGAACCATGAAATTTTTGTAAAGTTGAATTTACCTATGTTTGTAGTCCTGACAGGACAGCAAGAAAAATGACAAAATTACTTTGATCTTTCGGCTTTTAACTAGAATTTGAATGATTCAAATCCGTGAAGTAGCCTTGGTGTTATGAATTTTCAAAAGTGGGAACTTTTTTCTGGCTCACCGGGTAGAATTCTGAACTTTGCACTGCAGTCCCATTTCACTTTTCAATGTTTGCCCTTCATCCTAATATCTTTACTCTCCTTTTCTGTTCTCACCATTTTTTTGTTCAGGTGTTTGGTTCTTATTTTTAAGACAGTTTCCCTTAAATTGTCCTCATTTTTAATAGCCTCACTTAGTTTCTGTTTTAACTCTATTTTCTTCTTTCTCAGTTCCCTACGTGGCCTCACCGCTAAATAGTGTTTTTTGTTCTGTTGTACCCTTTTTTAAGCACTTTGCCATAATTTTATATAATTTCCTTTTCCACTCATTATACAATACATTTGACTTTCAAATCATTTCCAGGATTCCCCATGCGCATCAGCTTTGGGGTGTTCAATATGCATATGCTTGCAATTCTGCTCTGGCAGCTTGAACTGACCTCAAAACGCTTCATGGTAGCTTGCATGAATACTTTGCTTTCTTGAAACTGGACCTTTGCCTTGCCAAACCCAACATCAAATCTTTCTTTTCTGACATCATCTTGATGTATAAACCGTTTAAACTAACCTTGATAAGAAATTTGGGTTGCTCTTGGATTAGGAGGCAATTGCTTAGCCCTATCAAGACTAGGGGGAGGGTACAAAGTGCCCCCTTAGTGAATATTAAGTGACCTTTTAGTTACTATCTATCAGACATCCCTTTGTGTCAATTTCAAAATTTTTGATCATGATTCAGGAGGTCAACACATAATTTAAGGTAGCTCCTTTGCAACTAACAGAAAATTTTTCAGTTATTCTTCAAACATTTTAAAATGAAGTTTCTTGTGTCAAAATTACCATAGATTCTGTCTATCGGCATGTTTTTGCAGTCTTAGTAGCTAAAATAGTGTATTTTCTCACTTTTCCATAGCAACACCTTAGCAACACATTTTATGTCCAATCAGCCCCAAAAGTCAATGCTTGTCCCTCTCAATACAGCCAGATTTATAGTATCCCTGTGTTTGATTAATTCATGTCTTTTCTATCATTTGGGCACTGTCTGTTTACGTATGGGACCTTTCAGTGTGAATGCACTGTATAGCAGTCACATCACTTCTTGTATTTTTTCCTGCAAAAATTCTATGGCAGTCAAGATTCACTCAAATGAACAGCCAACAATCTTATTTTAAATCAATAGGAGAAAGTAATGGGTTCAAGAAAGAACAAGACATACCGGGTGAGTCAGAAAAAACGTGGGGCATTTGGCGGACTGTGACATTGAATTCAGCCATGTTGATGGCATTTTGATGTATCTAGGACCAAGAATTGTTGTTATTATTTGTGCCACTTTTCTAACAATTTTCGAAACTGTAGGCCTCCCTATCCCAAACGCATTGGCTATTTTTCTGTAATGGCCTTCATCAGAAATGTAGTACAGAAAAACAGCCACTTGAACCTCAACACTTATCGGTGCTCTAAAGCTGGATTGCTTTTTTTGAGATACGGATAGAGTTTGTCACAAAGGCGAATGAAATTATCCTTTGACAGTTGAAAATTCTCCTTCCATTCTTCAGATATCATTTGTCCATTTATCATATTGTCCCACCATGAACTTGTTCAGGCAGGTCTGATCCAAAATCTGTGGATTCTGGGCCCTTTTCACATTTGCAGTCTTCGACAGGCATTCAACCGGCCTAACTGGAATCCTCTTGACATCAACAGAAACTGGCGAATGTTACACTTCTTATGTTCTTGATGTAGGTCCTGCACAGCTAAAGCAATACGAAATATACTCCACAGAGTATTTATAGCTATCAGTAACTGAGACAGTGATATCACGGCATTTGAAATTTCCATTATGCTGTTATTCTCCGAAACTCCAAAGCAAGAAGATGCAGAAATAAATATTTGCTTTGATTTTGGCGCCAAGTCAGTTGTCATTGTTGTAGCGTTTTGGAATGACTCCGTTTTGGTGTTTCCATTGAAAACGATGCGTTTTTAGGTGTCTCCGTTTTCAAATCACTCCTCTTTGAACAGCGTTTTCAAATGTCTCCGTTTTTCATCGTTTTCAATGGAAACACCAACCCAAGAACGGAGACATCACTCCTTTTTCCTACGAAAATGGAGTAATGGAAACGGGGCCTTAGTTTGCGTTGTCCTCCTCTTCGTGATGGCTCTCATGATTTGGCTTGGCTTCTAGAGTACTGTGTTTTGGAACCTCAAAACTATTATATCTGACATCCTGTGGTGCATTTTTTCTGAATGAGCAGTCAATGCCATAATGTGAAGGCCTGTAATCTACTTTTCTTCGCTGAGGCAAGATTGCGTTTTGAGTCGGGAGCTCTGCTCATGAGTCATCGTCCCTTATGTTTTACCTATCTTCAAGAATTCAAGAATTTCCAGGAATGTCCAATATTCAAAGTCCCCCTTAGCAATAAAATTTGATGAGGAAGGCTCTTCCGTATCTTGAACAAACTTCATTTTGTGGCACATAAATATTTCTAGCATGGCTACTCCTCCATAACTCGATGGAAATGATTATGTCATCCATTCTGAAAGGGTGGTTACAATGCTGTAATATCTAATTTTGATAATTTCCAAGCTCAAGAAGAACTTTGTTAGAGCCAATAGGTATGGATTGCTTGTTATTGGAGGATAGAAGCATAGCTGCACTACCCAATTAATTTGATAATTTCTAAGCTCAAGAAGAACTCTTTAGAGCCAATAGGTATGGATTTCTCGTTACTGGAGGATAGAAGCATAGACTTGTAATCTATCAATGTCTCTTCAAGCAATGCTCTTTGTATCCTTTTGAAACGGCCTTTGATATGACCTGATTTATGTTCAACTTCAATTACATGATTGCAAGCTGCAGCTACCTTTATTATCTGGTTTTCAGCATGCATCACAACAAAGACAGCCTTCACACTGAGCTGTGCTAAACATTGATCCAAACAGTTCTCAGATGAATTTTCTTCTGCAGCTTTTCAAATCAACAAGTTTCTTCATTTGGGCAGACCGTTGAATGTACAACCTTTGCTTTCCTTTTCACCGGAACGCTACAGCCCTTGTTGGTGCCTCCAACCTTTTTTTCACCACACCACAAGTTTGGAAATGCTGCAACACATTTTGAACGGAAGATCCCATCTTGCCAGAAGTACCTGCTGACAGGATGCTTCCAAGTAGTTCTTAGGCTAAAAGGTTTGGGTGGATTAGCCATTACTGGCATTCAACACAAAGGGCAGGTTTCTGCAAAAATACTTGTAACACTGGATTGATACGCAATAAGTGACTGCAAAGAGAGAATACCTTCACTGATCATTAGTATCTCAATTTCGGCTGGCATGGCTCCTCCAAGGAGACTTTTTTGTTAAGTTAAAGGGACATTCAATGGAATAAAAAAATGACACCTTGTTCTTTCCAAAACATTGGTGGCTTCTGCCCCTAGTACCCCCCCCCATCCCTCCGGCTGAATCTAGGTTGAAAACTTTGAAATCTTGGAGATTTCAGAGATCTTGGGGAAGTATCTTTTCATCCCCAAGAATTTCAAATTCAGAGTTTTTTGTTTGCCCTATAAAGAAAAGTCAGAGAGACATTAGAAGTACTTTTGAAACCCCTTGGACTTTTTTCCAGGTTTCGGGTTTAGGTCTCAGGTTCAAGGTTTTGGGTTTTGTAAAATGCTGGTTGCTTTGACTTCCATGACTATGTTGAGGATTTGTGGAAGAATGCTGTGAATACGAGTATGAAAATGTTTCTGTTGTGTTCATTTATTGTGTTGCATTCATCATGGTTTTCTTTACTTTATGCTTGATTCGTTGTGAATGTTGATACGTTGTACTTTAACTTATGAAACAAAACTATCTTTGACGTCATCATTTATTATTACAGACTAAATCCAGTTGAATTGGCGAATGTAACTTTTTCAAACGTTGATGTAGAAGGGCTGTTTTTCAAACACAATTGCTTGGAAATTGAATCTACCTATTTGCGTCAGTTTGCTAAAGCTGCATATGAAATGTCTCGCATGTGTACCTTTCATTTTCTAGGCTACTGCAGAAACAGATGAATCATCGGAATTGGAACTTTGGAAGAATATGGCAAAGGTATGATGATGGAATAACCTTTTATTGCAACAAACACAGTATATTATGTATTTAGGTCGTGATACAACACATCAATGTTGATCAATTATACAAGTATCTTTGAAAACTAGGAAAAATGTGTCACTACAACACTTAAAACTAATGTTAGTCCTATAGATTTATTACAGGGATTTTATGCTCTTGTTTTTACAGATATTGAGGCTAAGAAGAAAACGGAAAGTCCCTGTGCGGCCAACAGATGGTGTAAAAGTAGTGGCAAAAAGCAAGTCCACAACAACAACAAGGACCTTCTCGCGATGAACACATTTTGATGTGAAGTAAAAGTTACCACAGATTTAAATCAGATACAGTAATTTTCCCATAGTAAACCAATCAACAAAGTACTATTCACAAACTAATGAAAATAATGTAACATACTATTCGTAAACTAATTTAAATAACTTAACATTTAAATACATATTTTATTAAGTAGCACAAAGCTGTATACATTTTCTAGCTTACTCGTGGAAATTTTGAATTGGATTTAAATTGTCTATTACGATTTTTATATTTGAAGTCACAAGTTGTCTCGAGAAGAGTAGAAATTGTCCAATTTCTATGTAAATAATTGAAACAAAGTCATCACGTGTCGTTTTATAGATATCAATAATTTTTTGATGCAACTTTCTCTAGAAGAATCATTTATTTGGGGGTCGTTCAATACAATTGTCTTTGAAGTTAGTTTTGTAGCATGTGGTGGGTTACAGGCTCAAAATAATGAGGCAACTACGATGAACCACCTAATATTATGAAATATAAACATCCCCATTAAATTTATAGGTAATGTACAACTACGTTGGTAGCCAGAAAGACCAGCCACTTTAGGTCAGGCTGGTTGCATAGAATCGCAACACCATAAACAAGCATGACGGAATTGTTGCAAACTGGGTCATCCACGTCAGTGGATCAGAGGCAAGTTGAATGTCATTGTTCTCATTAATGTTGATAACCATTCTCCATTAATGATGATTATGTGTTTGATGGAACTGCCACAAATGTAACGCCGTATGTTGAATTGATATGTTAAAGGCTATATAAGTTGTTATAGATCGATATGTTACCTAACAACTACCTAGGAAAAAGTACTGTAGAAAATATGTAGGTTCCAACATATGGTAAGGAAGCTGACTGTTGTTGCCACTTTGAAATGAGTGATAAACATTCATGCTAGTCGAGGAAATGGAATCCATTACTCTGCCCTCCTAAGGCGTGGATTCAGTAGGGGGGCGGGGGGGCATGGTCCCCAAAGTGTAAGAGTTCTCATAAAAACAATTGTCTTTATAGATAAACAAATAAGTTTCAAACCTTTACTTCCTAAAATAACCCCAAAATACCATAGCACAGCTGCACGATAACTTGGTTAACGACAAGACCTTCTAACTTAATTACGAAGTAACTTACTACATGAGTTGTAGGACACTACCAGGTGAGTCAAAAAAAAGTTTCGGCGTTTGGAGGGCTGTGGAATAAAAAGCATGTAACCGATATTCAAAAGTAACATTTTAATCTATCACTCAAAGCCTAACTTAAATGACAAAATTTGTTTGGTAAAATCAAACATCTTTAAGACCCGACAACAATCAAAATGCTTGTAAGGGGTTTGTATGGGAATCAAGAATTCCACATTCCATTCTGGTCCATGATTTATGTGGCATTGAAGTTTACATTGCCAGTTTGAGAAGCTGAATTCCATTTTCCATAGAAGGTAAATCATGGACCAGAATGGAATGTGCAATTTTTGTTCCTTTTCCAGCACTTTCCTAATTTCTGGGTCTGTAAGATGAGGGATACTACCAAACAAAATTTTCTCATCTAAGTTGACCTTTGACTGATACAGGAACATTTCAGTTTTCAATGTCGGTCACATACTTTTTATTCCACAGCCTTCCAAAATCCAAAACTTTTTTTTGACTCACCCGGTAGTTATTTGAAATACGTTGCAAAAATTATTTACTTACATTGAAATGCTATAAAATTCTTTTCCTTGCCATTAGCAGCCTTTCTCAGCCATACTTCCTTGCCTGGAACTGAAGAGCTCCATCAGGTGTGCTTTCAAAATGTTTGGGCCTACATGAACTTTGCCTTCTCCTGCGCATTGTTGTGCCTAAGCAGCGGTCCTGAAATCAAACTTCTGCGTAGATACAACAATGCGCAGGAGAAGGCAAAGTTCTTTTAGGCACAAACATTTTGAAAGCACACATGATGGAGCTCTTCAGTTCCAGGCAAGGAAGTATGGCTGAGAAAGGCTGCTAATGGCAAGGAAAGGAATTTTATGGCAAGGTAAGTAAGGAATTCTTTACAACATATTCCAAATAACTAGTGTTCTGCAACTCATGCTTACTATTGCTAAAATGATTTGAAAAACATACGCAACTGAATTCTGAGCGAAATTTCATTGTGTGAGGTCAGGATTGAAAATCTTTTGCTTCATTCACTTTGTGGAAATATCAGAGTGATTCAGGATCTTCCACTGAACTTTGCTGTTGAAGTTTATTTTATGATAAATTTTGTTCTAATAAAGACTGATGATCAAGACTCAAGTATTCTGTTTTGATAGTTATAAAATGTTGATCAAGTTGGGAGAACACACTTTTGAATACAAGTGAAGCTTCTAGAAAATGACTTATTAAGCCAAGAGAATTTTGATGGCTTACTGGTCACTCCAATGAGGGAATTTACCATGGGAAATTTCATGGACTTTTCACGCAACTTTGAAATGCCCTTGAATCGTGGATTTAAGAAAAACTTCACATTTTATGCCAAATTTTCATTTCCATGGTGGTGGAGCTTATTTCTGTGATAGACATTCCCGAACCAGTGCTTATGATAAGCATATTTTTTTGGTCTCTTACTTTCCCAACTGATGGCCCATTACGTTTTGCACAAAAAATGCCAGTTTGTATGTCTGGAGGAATGAAGATTAAATGATCAGCAAAATGATCTAAGATGAAGCAAAAGGGGCGTTTCCCACGTTTTCCAAGAGTCTGAAGGGCGTGAATGCAAAAATTTTTCAGAACTCCCATGCTTCTTTCATAGTGGCCCTCCCAAACCCCAAGCCTGGATCCTGCCCTGGCCCTCCTTTTTCCTATAAAGTGTAAGCAATTTAAATCTTTTGCTGCATTGCATAAGAGATCAAATTGAGGGAAATATAATATGCTTTCCCTTCAATATTGTGTAAGATTTTAGCATTAAACTAACTTTGCAGGTACCAGAAGAAGAGAAGTGTTTCTGAACTCCGAGCCCTCAAGCCTCGAGCTTTCGAGCCTCGAGCCTTCGGGCCTTGTACCTCGAGCCTTCAAGGTTTATACTTCGAGCCTCTAGCCCTCGAGTTGTATTTTTAGCTACAGGCATTCATTATTTTTGAAGTTTATCTTTTTGCAAAAATAAAGGATTTAAGTTTCAAGGATTCTTTTTGCAGAGATTAAGGATTCAATTTCAAGGCACTAAGTTGAATCCATACGAATTTTTAAAATTGCCAGAACACACATTTTTCTCAATGACCGAACAGGCCCGATTTCAAAGAATGTGCTACACAGAACAGAAAGTACTTCAGGAAAGTGCTTCATGTGCATGTGGGTAAGCGCAATCAATTTTTGAGAGATGTCTGCAAAATTTTGAATAATTGCTAATAAAATCTACAGCTGATGTGATAAAATGATGAAAGGAGAGGAATATACAGTAGTGTCCCGCATATAAGAAACATGAATTTAAGAAACACCAGACCTTGATTTTCCAAATAATACCCCCTCTTATAAGAAACTAGTCCAGGTCTGAAAAAGGGTTGTTTCTTATTCAGAAACTATCTATGTATTAGAAATTTGAAAAACATGACAATTTCAGCTTTTCAGTTGAATCAGACTGATCCTATCCAGATGAAACCAATAATTTTGCGTGCAAATTAAGCAAAAAGTACCTTCCTTGAATATTTGTCGCTTTTCTTGGCAGTGAAAATTTACAAATGCAAACCAAACTGTGTTTTATATAACAATCATACAGGTTGTGTCTGAGTAGTTCATTGAAAGTACATAACTTTTCTAATAAGAAACTTAAGAAACTTTACCCTGATTGGAACTTTATATCTCTTTTTATGAGAAACACATCAGACCTCAAATTGAAAATGTTGTTTCTTATATGCGGGACACTACTGTATTCTACTTTTGATGCTCTATCCAACCAAATAGCTATTTCTTAATTTGCAGGTGTGGTTTTGCAGATTTTCGCATTACGCATGCGCACATTCTTTACATTCATGTGTGATGATGCCATCAGTCTTTAATTAATTTTTCTTCACAAAACAAATTCTATTTAGACATAGAATTCAATGAAATTGGACTGATGTCTTTTGCACTTTTCATTTCCTCACAATCAACGATTGAAAATTTTTAGTACTGAACCCTATTGACTTTGAAAATTGAACAATGTGATATCATGGAAAGGTCACATGACATATCTAAAAATAGATTTCATTTTTGGGTTCATCATACGCTCGCTATTCTATACACATGCAAAGTTTCATGGCTCTGGGTTTTCCAGATTGGAAATAAATTAGGGGGGCTGAATCAGCCCCCCTAGTCTTCCTAGAGCATCAATTACCCTACGCCTGATAGGGTTAAGGAGCATGACACGTAACCATCAAAGACATAGTGCTACCAAGGCATTTCAAGCTGCAATCAAATGAAAGCCTTTTGCAAATTTCAAAATGTATGCTAAAACAGTCTGGAATTTCCATCTTAATTGGTCATGTGTAACATAAACTAACAGCATACTGGAGATGCAATAAAAATATTAAACAAATTTATTCAATGAAGCAAATACATGACAGCAGCACTTAAGATTGCAGGTGAAAAGAAGAGGTACTTCCATCCACTGAAGAACAATTTTACTGACAACTATGAGAACCAGGGTCACCAATGGCAGTACTTCACTTTTTAAAGGTGGCATGGGTGAAATTTCTTGATGAAAGTCTCAAATCCTTGGTCAATTGTCGGAATTGCGATTTTGCACATAACGCTGAAGTTTTGGAGTGTCAGCTTCAGAGAAGGTGGGGTTGTAACAGCATGCTACAATTTCCCCGAGAATGCTTGGCATTGCCCTTTTCACCCCTAAATGCTACATTTATGTTTAGTTGCCAACCTAAAGATGTCAAAAAATGCAATTCTATCCAAGCATCATCCTGGAACCTCTCTTAGGATTCCACAGCTTGCATTCATACAAAAGGCAAAAGGCGCGCGATTCTGTATTTTTAAACTTAACGACACAGTCAACAATGTTGTTATAGACCTTGACAGTGACCAGTAGTCAGCCGGATTTTACTGTTTGTGCATCATTTGTAAAATTTTCATATCTCCCCCTAGTTTCCAGCAAATTAGATATTGACAAGCTTTCGAAAGAAAACTCTCTGGCCCATCACAATTTCTTGATGTACAGCGAGAAAACTTATGGCAAATAGCATTTGGGTGTTACAAACGTGACTGCAGTCAGAAACGACCCTTCAGGGTGTCTTTCTGGAAAGAAGGAGGCATTGATGTTGGTGGGCCTCACAAAGAGTTTTTTCAAACCTTGGCAAAGATCATTGCTAGTGCTGAAGTTGGCCTCTTCGAGGGCAATGGACATATGTTGCTGCCAGTCATGAAGAGCAGTACACTTCGACTTGGACACCTTAGGATCGTTGGACAAATGATCTCCCACTCCATAGTAAATAATTGTGTTGGCAAGTTCACTTTCCTCTCAATTCAAGGGTGACACTACAGGATGGACTGGGGTGGGCATGTCACTAACATGCCACCCCACTTTTTGTGAGGATCGATTTCCTGATTCCTCTAAATTCGATGGAAAAAGGTTGTGTGTGGGGGGGGGGCTCATTTCTGCCCTCTCAGGGATCAGTGCTCGTTCCTCCTCCTTTAAGATTTAGTGATCAGTCGTAGTTGTTTGGCTTGTGTAGCTGACAATCAACCATATGGGAACTTTATTTCGTAGGTCGTTATAATATTGATTTATGTACGACGTGTGAATGTGCTTTAACCCTATCTTAACCCTATTTTGCCCCCCCTAGTAGATTTTTTTAAATAACTCTGCGAGGAAGAATTTTATAGCCATGAAACTTCTTGACTTTGTGCAACTACTTATTGTGCAACTTCTCAAAAAGTTTCATTGAAATATTTTGAAAAATGAGGGGGCGGGAGACAATTTTCTGGGACTGACCCAGGAAAAATCATAAATTCTCAAATCTCAATTATCGCGAAAAAAGGAGCAGAAGTGGAATATTTTGCAAATTTCTTTTTTAATGTTGTGTTATTTGATGCATTCTATCATAAATACCATGTTTGGATGGAAAATATGCTCCAAATTTAATTTTATCTCGATTTTCCTGATTTTGGCCAATTTTGCCGCTTTTCTTGACCACACAAAGGAAAATGCTGACGTAAGCAAAAATGGTGGCTATTTTTAAGTTAATTTTTATATTTACAGAAAGTACATGCCTGAGGCTTTTAGCACACCAAATTTGGTCGCTCTACCTATTACCAGTAAAGAGTTAGGTAGGGGGGGCTTTTTTGCCCCCCCCCAACCAAAATAGTACTATCAAATAGCCCAACCACTATAGGGTTAACCGGGTGAAAAAAAGTGATTTTCTACCGGGGGGGCGTTTTTGGCCCCCCTAATTATCTTCGGAACTATAATAGCTATGACAACAAAACTTGCACTGTGTTATAATTAAACAAAGGAGAATCCAAAAATAGCATCGATTAATTTTTAATCACGTGATTGGTTGCTAGGCAACCAAAAATAAGGCAAATTTTGACGAAATTGAGCTATCAGGAAAAACAAGTAGATTTACATTAAATAACTGGCTAAAATAGGCTAAAAACTATCCAAATACTTACTTGATAGCCTTACTTTGAGATTTCATTCAGTTTTGTATGAATATTTGAGGTTCCTAATTAATTATCTAAATAAATAACGGTAATTCGATTCAATGCAAAATTGTTTCCTCAAATATAATGCTAAAACATCATCAATTTCACGTAATTTGAGTGAAATCAAATAGTTTTATCAATATTTCAAGTTATTACATGATTTTTGATATAAAAATTGCTAATTCTTTAGGAATATGACCTCATAAAGATGTATGATGTCATAGAAATTATTAATTGCTGATGTCAGCAAATATAGATAAATTATATATCAAATGAAAGTACTCATCGAGACAAATTGAATGGTACATACATTGACGAGATTCGGCACAAAATAAAGAAACTAGAGCAGTTTTCACGATTTTCTTTGTGACCACTCTCCAAATATAGACATCTAGTGATCACGTGGTCTAACAATAGGCATTGAAATTTTTATTTTCTGATTGCCAGTTAAATTTTAGGAAAAGTCAGTGAGTTTAAGTGCCATAGCTGTCATCGTTTAGCAGCTATTAAAAAAAGTTCGGGAGGGGGGGGGCAAAAAACGCCCCCCCGGTTTAAATAGGGTTAACAATTGTGGGGAATTATGGCATTGCAAATTATGTGTATCATGATAAGGTAGAAGATAACCATTACAGAGTGAAAAAACCATTTTTATGTTTTTGTTTTTCGAGGTTTAGATATGTGTGGAGATCCTATAGTCACTCATAACTTCTCACTTTATGCACTATTTCTTAAAAATATTTGACTTCTTATGTCAATTGGTCAAAATATTCACCCCTAGCAACTCCCTAGCAACGCAATAACAATTAAGTAGTTTCTTTACTTTTGGTGTTTTTGCCAATGTTTTGGCCCCATTTCTGCCCATTTTATGTCTGATAGGTTCCTGAAGAAGCCATTTACAATGAGCTTCCCTTTCAGAAATTCCAGACACGAGGTAATTTCAGCATTCACTCTTGCCACTCAATTTGAACTTTCAAAACTCACCTCTTTGGTCTCTTATTTTTGAATTGGACATCATTGTTGCAAGTATCAAATGGGCAGCAAAGGCAGATATTCCAAGCAGAGAGCAAAGAAAAAGAGACAGTTTAGAGGAAATCAGTTTTCAAAGGCCAAGGATGCTGGCAATTTGAGGAAAGCAGTAGATGAAAGTGAAACTCCAACAACAAGAAGACGGCCTAGGCCATTTCATCTGCCCTTAGACGAAGAACCTTGTACCTCTGCAAAGAAACTTCGATTAACTGAAGGTGAAGATAATAGTGCATTGCGTTCAGAAGATGACGGAAACATAATTGTGAGCATGGACTTTCTAAGAGACCTTGTTGCTGTAATTGGAGTCTGCCCTGCCGCATGCAAGTCATCAGCACTAACAATCGAGAATGAACTCAACTTGAAAATGGGAATTGCTTACAAGTTTCGAGTCACTTGTTCTGAGTGTGGCTGGATGCCACAGATAACAACATCAAAGACCACTCAGAAGTTGACACGAGGGCAAAAGCCTTACAAAATAAATACAAGAATGGTAATTGGCTTCAGAGAAATGGGGCAAGGCTTTACATCGATGGAAACATTCTGCAGGTGCCTTAATATGCCCCCACCTACGTCAAAGCCTGCTTACAATAAAACTGTGAGCAGTCTAAGGGACATTTTTATTGAGGTTGCAATGGAAAGCATGAAAAGGGGGGCAGAAGAAACAAAAAGACAAGTTACAAAAGAAAATCAAGATGGCCCAGCTGATTGTCATATCTCAGTTGATGGGACGTGGCAAAGGCTTGGCCATGCATCTTTGAATGGAGTTGTGACAATCATATCCAAAGACAGCAAAAAGTGTTTGGATTTTCAAGTAGTTTCCAAGGTGTGCAAAGCGTGTGAAAGATGGCTTCCCTTGAAAGGCACTGAGAAGTACCAAGTATGGAAGGCAGGACATACCTGTCCAATCAATCATTGTGGCTCATCAGGTGCCATGGAGTCATCTGGAGCTGCTCAGATCTTTGGCAGATCAATTCCCTTTCTTGGTCTGCGCTACACTGGATACATTGGAGATGGGGATAGCAACTCATATGCCAGTGTTGTAGCCTCATCCCCATATGGAGATATGGCAATTAAAAAATTGGAATGTGCTGGCCACATTCCGAAAAGAATGGGAAATTGCCTACGTAATCTTAGAAAGTCATTAAAGGGCACCAAACTCTCAGATGGGAAAGGAATTGCAGGGAAAGGAAGATTGACTGACAAAATAATAGATACAATTCAGAATTATTACGGTTTGGCAATAAGGCAAAATATTGGAAATCTTTATTCAATGAAGAAAGCAGTTGGAGCTATTTTGTACCACATGAGCGAGAATGATGGCAATGAGGATCGCCATAAATTTTGTCCAAGGACAGCAGACAGTTGGTGTAAATTTCAGGCTGACAAACTGACAGGCAAATCAACCTACAAAGATAAGATAACATTGCCATCTGCCATCAAACAGCAGCTGATACCAATTTTCAAGAGTCTCAGCTGTGATGAGCTCCTGGTCAAACCCAAAATCATTTGGCAAAAAGTGTCCAAAAACAATTTTTGCATCAAAGACCATCGTTGATATTGCAATATCATCTGCTGTTCTGTATTTCAATGATGGAGCAAAGGGCCTTTTGAATGTTTTGGTACTTCTAATATTACCCCTGGCGTTTGCAAAACTTTCTTCTCTTGGGGAGTGTTTGAATCGACTTGCCTGATGGTTCACTTGCATTTTGCCCGAGTCACCCAACTTTTTGTTTTTGACTCAAAGAGTCTATGTTGGGACTTTTTCGTGTGTGTCGTGCGGTGTGCACATTCTTGGAATTCTTGGAATAATAACCAATCACATCATTGGTAGCAGCTACTTCGGGCCTGCCCAGATCGAATATTCAGTGGCAGTAGCTTGTAGCTTATTCGGGCGTGTACGCAGATGAAGACAGAAAGTGATCGCAAGCAGAAAGGTACTGTATGTATTTTGTCGTTGATTTGCAACTGCCTATCATCATTTATTTTTCGTTTAAAACATAGCCTGGTAACTTTTCCATTAGTTCTTACGGTTTTTCTCATTGAGGTGCTTTTTTGTTTAATTCATAGCCAGGTTTTCTGGCCTTGCCAGGAAGGGCGGGCCTAGGCCTAACGCTGGACAAGCAGCATCCAGTCCAATCTATTTTTGTTTTGTTGCCTAAGAAGCTTTTCGTCTTCTGTTTCCTTTTTATGGTGTTTGCATAAGTTTTGGTTTTATTTCTTTGTTTTTTAATTTATTGTTCAGACCACAGACTGGTCTGAACTCAAATGTTTTGTTCGGACTACCCAGACAGTAGTCTGAACTCGAAGTTATTGAAGAAAGCAACTTGAAATAATCTGAAATACTCTGAGAACATTCTGAGCAATTGAAAGCAAATTCTGAGCAATTGAAAGCAAATTGATATATTGAATGCACACTGACTTTACTGAGGTTCACCTGTTATAGACAAACTGAACATACCAATTGAACTTGAAAAGTTGAACAATTAAAGTTGACTTGAACAAGTTGTATGTGACTTTAAAAATTTTAGTTTGACATTTGACCGAACATTTATAACTGAATTTACAGACCAAACTGCATTTTACAAAACTGTCTGTGTATATGTGCTGTGAAAAGTGGTTAACACATTTGCAATTTACAGTTTTACTTGCAGATATGATGATGTGAAGAGATTACTTATATATCAGGATGCAAGTGGATGCAAGTGGTATATACCAGTTTTGTTTAAATTTCAAAGATTCTACACCACAAGCAAATCTAATGGAAAATTGAACCTTGATACATTTACCTATCACAAATGATTTTTGCAATACTAATAAATACCAAGAAATCATGCAATGTACATTCGAGAGTACAATTAGACTGATTTTCATTTGAAAAGAATGGCATACTACAACATGCAGGTGAAGTTCTGTAAAATTTGACCTGCTATGTTGCAGATATTTGTTACAAAGTACTAACAAATATAAAGAGGCATACAGAAAGTGTGAAAATTAAAGGAACACTGGAGTACCAAGTTCTGTTAACCTTTCTGAAAGAATTTCATGGACCAAGCAACTCAGCTCCATAATAGCACTCTAGTGATTCCTTAACAATGCCTATTTGACAAGTGATCAAACATTTAATTTTGTAAAGCAACTTGGAAATTGTATTTGATACAAAGTGGACAGCATGCTACACTAAAGAATGCTTAAAGTTACCAAAGTCAAAAAGATGTCACAGAAATGAAAAAGAAACAAGCTGAAGATTCTCTATAGAACAAGGTGTTATTTTCAATCATTGTATGGATAGTTGATGTGCATCCTATTGTATAAAGATGAATATTGTTGAAACAGTACTGATGAACAATTTCTTTGGTTTCTGATGCTGAAAATCCTAACAAAAGATTGCTGATAACATTTTGCAAAATTTGAAAATATGACAGTGGGTTACTAGCAAAACAGCCTTGTTGGATAGGTCAACACTCCTTGGATATTGATGCAATAGCATTTGCACTTTTTCATTCAATGGTGAGATGTTCAAATAGATTTTGAATTTACCTGACTGAAATTGGCTTGAGTTTGGAGGGATTTCTCAAAACAGGACTTTTTTATAAATCTTCCAAGTAGGTCTAAAGTTGCAATCAATCTTGAAGACAAATGACGGATATATAGCAAGTTTAAAAACAGAACAAAAGATGGACGCCTGCCATGATTTGTCCAATTGTTTTGATAATCTCTCTTGATCATCAAGTACAATTGAATAAAATACTAGACCATATTTAGATTGCCCAGGCCCCTGAATTAAGTTGCCTTATATCTCCTTTGTTTGTCTTTAATCATTACAGCAAAAGAATTCTGCCCGCTTAGACTAGGACTAATGTGGCTGCCCAGTGACCAAGAGCCCTGCGCTGATATGCGCCCTGTGCTGAAGTCATTCCTGAAGGCAGAACTGCTTTAAAAATGTCTTCATGACTTTAACCATGATTTGAAGGTTTCTTTGTGGAACTTTCTTGAGAAAACCCATCAGACTTCAGAAGAGAATGGCAGATTTCAGTCAGGTAAAGCATGGATTTGAGCATGTCCATCATTAAATGATATATTTGCCAATATATCAAGCAATGACCTTTCAAACACGGATTGTTCTAAGAATTTTACTCAACCGATGGTATATAACCTCCATCGATAGGCATTATTTTAGAATGTAGATGTAGACCTATAAACAGCAGGCATTTATGCATATTTCTATTGTATGTAGGACAATACTATCGGCAAATATGAAAATCCTTTAATGTTGTTAACAAAACAACTTCCAACATGATCAAGGGTAATGGTATATTTTCAAAAGATTTCACAGTTCATTTCAAACTGGTGGTACAAGCCCAGTCTTTGTCTGAACAGTCGACATGTCTATGATTTGTCGTTCATAAAGTAACAGCACCATTTATCTTGCAAAGACAGAAAGGTTTTGCTAAGGCTCTTTGAGTCCCCCCAAGGGTCCTTTGATTGCTCATAGGTCCAGAACGAAAACTTGGGCAACTCGGGTAGTCTTAGGTACCTAAGTATTGATCCTTCGTTTTTCATTTTATATTATTTGTACACAAAAAAAGCCTAAAGCAAATAAAAACACATCTATTAACAATCATCAAAATCTAGGAATACAGGCCTTTCAAACCTAAGCATTGCTATCCTTCCAGGGAGTGCGTTTCAAAGTCAAGCTCTTTAGATGCGTTTTCAGTCGTTTTTTTTGAAGCGATCTAATGTCATTACTTCACGTATTCCGGCAAGCGTATCATTCCATAATGTGAGAGCTGCGTAATGAAAACCTTTTTTGGCAAATTCAGACCCATACCTAGGACCTTGAGATCTTTACAGTGCCTCATGTAGTAGGTCGAATGAGAAGATCTCAGATGATATTTGTCCCATAGGCTTTCAGGGCACAGTCTGTTCACAATCGTATAGGTCATGACAGTTCCATTGTAACGGAAAAGATTTTGTACGTTCAACCAGGAAGATGACCAGCTATCTTTTATTCATGCATTTGATACAATTGAACAGGCCCAGCTTTGAAGGTGTTGTAGAGCAGCTAGTTTTGTTTTTGACATACTACCTCAGATAACATCAGGATAATGCAAGTGACTCTCAATTAACGCATAGCATATATTACACAGCCACTCATTTTGCCTTTGCTTCGCTTAAACTGTTCATCCCAATTTTGAGTTGATGGGAAAATGTAGTTGGGGAGAGTTCAGATTGACTTCCTGATGGTTCTTTTGCAATTTGCCTGAGTCACCCTACTTTTTGTTTTTGCTCATAGGTCCAGAGTGAAAACTCGGGCGACTCAGGTATGTTACAAAAAAGTGTCTTACTTTGAACTGCAAAGGATATTTATGTCTTCTATGCCCTAGAGGGTCGAAATAAAACAGCCACAGACTTTCCACCAAAGTCGCCCGAGTTTTCATTTTTGCTCAAAGGGCCAGAACGAAAAGTCATGCGATTTGTATAATCTTAGATATCTAAGTATCGCTTCTTCTTTGAGTTGATGAATAAACACAATAGCTATCTACTTGCGTTTGCAAAAGGTTCTTCTCCTCGGGAGTGTTTGGATTGGCTGGCCTGATGGTTCTTTTGCATTTTGCCCGAGTCGCCTGTGTTTTCGTTTTTTTCTTTTAGGGGCAGAACAAAAACTCGAGCGACTCGGGAAAACTCTAAAAAGTGCCCTATTTTTCAACAGCAAAGGATATAGGAAGGTGGAAATAACATTGTCTGACATCGTTTTTGCAATGAAAATATTCACCAAAGTCGCCCGAGCTGCCCAAGTTTCCGACCTGGCTGCCACATAGTCTCTTTGTCAGTGAAGGTCTCTACGGTTTTTACTATTTCAGAGATAAAACATAATGGAAATCCAGTTGAAATGTCTAACCTGACAACAGAATCAGAAACATCTGAAATCAGAGCATTCCTAAGTTCATGCAGAGCCTTCTCTAATGAAATCCTACCTTCACTGGACATCACAATTCTGTTTGATTCCACTGGCAATCTCTCTGCAGATGATATGTGTCTATACTTCAGTTCTAAAAGTGACTTCTATTTCTTCATTATCCTACGTAATTATGTAGTTGTATGAGAGAGAGCGCAGCGCAGGAGACAACCAGTTGCTGACCAGACCACGTTTCTTTGAAGTCCTGAAAACTCTGGCAAATCGTCTTCTCTTTGGTGCATCCAAGTTATCAAACCATCAACACATGTCCCAAACAACAAAGAAGATGAGAGAAGTTTAATCTTAGTTTCATTTTCCGACTAAGATCAGCAATTTTGTCATTTTAGACAAATTTTCTTGCACCTGCAGATAGGCCCAATGTGGCCTCCATGGGAGATGAATCTGCAACACCCAAAGAGGTTTCCAAAGCGTAATTTATATAAGTTAAAACGAGCTGAAACCACCTGAAACGAGCTGAAACGAGCTGAAACGAGTTGAAACCATCTGAAACGAGCTGTCGAAATCGGGATCGAGGCAGAAACAACTTGAAACGACCTGACTATCCTAGCATTGAGGTGTAGGTGTCAGGGGAGTCCTTTTGTTCTCTACTTATTGTCGCATTCTCTTTAAGAAACGATAGAAGCAAATCTAACGGGAGTCCTTTTGTTCGCTGTGTATTGTTGAATTCTCTATTAGAAACCAAAGAAACAAATCTTAAGGGATTCTCTTGTTTTCTACGTATTGTCGCATTCTCTTTTAGTAGCAACAGTCACAAATCATAGGGGAGTCCCGTTGTTCTCCAACAAATCTTTGGGGATTCTCTGTTTTTTATGTATTGTTGCATTCTCGTTAAGATACGACAATGACAAATCTTAGGGGAGTCCATTTGTTCTGCTTTGTTTTCATATGAACGCAAGGATCGCTGGTCAGGCAAGGATCGCACAAATTTGTGACCAGCAAGTATCAGTGATCCTTGCATCATGTAGTTTCCATTTATCACAACGATCGCACACATCTTAGAAGTTTGGCACCAAAATCCAATCCTCAAATGGCGGTAAAAGATAACAAAGAAATATCTTTTGAAAGAGAGGCCTCGATCGCTGAAATTCATCGGCTTCCCTTTGACGCAAGGATCGCTGGCAACGCAACGATCGCTGGCAAGCTGAACAAGACAGTCTCCATTTCGACGCAACGATCGCTGGTCACAAAATTGTGCGATCCTTGTGTCACCAGAGATCCTTGTGATCATATGGAAACCAGGCATGGGCTTTAAAAGCATATGGCTTTACAAGCATTTATGATTTATCAATACGACCGAGGGGCAAATCACTGATTTTTTTTGTACATCTCCCTTGAAATCACAAAAAAATCACATCAAAAATCACAGAAAAATCGCATGCAAAAAGCACTGAAGTCACAAATTACTGAAAAATTACGGAAAACTCACAAGGAAAACCATTAAAAATCACAAAAAAATACAGAAAGAAATCACGCGATTCTAAAATCACAAAATCGAGTACGTTAATTTGAGAATTAAATTGCCCCTCGAACACGACTACCAACGTTGCTTTCAAAGAACTCCCCTAAAGTTTGTTTCTTTCATTTCTTAAAGAGAATGCGACAATACGTGGAGAACAAAGGGACTCCCCTAAGAGTCGCCACTGTCGCTTCTTGAAGAGAATACGTAGAAAACAAAGAAAATCCCTGAAGACTCGTTTCTTTGGTTTCTAATAGAGAATGCAACAATACAAAGCGAACAAAAGGAACCCCCTTAGATTTGCTACTTAAAGAGAATGCGACAATAAAGTAGAGAACAAAAGGACTCCCCTGACACCTACACCTCATTGCTAGGATAATCAGGTCGTTTCAAGTCATTTCAGCCTCGATCCCGATTTCGACAGCTCGTTTCAGATGGTTTCAACTCGTTTCAGCTTGATTCAGCTCGTTTCAGCTCGTTTCAGGTGGTTTCAGCTCGTTTTAACTTATATAAATTATGGTTTCCAAAGAGGTTGAGGTTGACATAACCTTGGCTAATGAACCCTCTCATGCTTCCGCAGATATCTTACAGGTGATATCCTCCATGAAAGCAAACATTGACCAAACAAACCAGATTTTGGCAACTTTTATGGCGGAATGAAAACGATCACCCACCTGGGCACTTGATGGAAATCACCCCTTCTTTAAACACTAGCGGGTAAATACAGGAATTGCTCCGACCTGAAAATTTTCATAAATAGGTGATTTTTGGTTCATCGGTGACCGAGGCTCTAGCCCGGAGAAATGGCACTGTTTCACAGTAATGGCGGGCAGGACTTTGTGTTTTGCAGCGCGGAATCTATGCTTCCCGTGTCTGTTGTTGCAACGAAAAAGATACATATTTTATACCATGTTTATGCAGAAGAGATGTAGTAAAACTATTTCACGTAGGCCAGTCCTCGCAAGGAAGGATAAGGCATACCATACTGTTTGCAATTTTGCGACGGGCTAGGCCCATATAAAGTGATATGATATGTGAATGAGGATCTGGTGGGGGTAACTCCTTCGCATGTCAAAACAAGGGGAACGTCATGAACTAAACAATTTTTGAGGACAAAGGTGGGTAAATAAAGAACAGGATACAGACATTCCATTTTACCAAAGATAATGACGATAATGGAATAGATTTTACTCACTGTTTGTCAAAGGTACAAAACAGAAAAGAAAGGTAAAGAGCAGATCAAAGATCAAAGGGATATTTGGAAATATCCGGTATGAATAAACATGACTGAGGGTCAGTCATGCACGCTGATGTGTTGGGATCAAGTACAAAGGGCTTCAAGGAAAATGTTTCTTTGCAGCATAATACCGTAATTGAAAAAAGGAATTGTCACTTTGGCCATTAGTTGTCTTCTTGTGTGTGTAGGAATTTGTGGAGTTCTAACGTATTCAAAGTAAACAAGTACAATTTTTAGGAATTTTGTCTTTTGTGAGAAAGTTTGGGAAGTTTGCTGTCTGATTTAAAGGCAGTCTGTCACGTATCTGATTGGCCGTGACGAAACACAACAGATTTCTTTGTGAATCTGTATATTTGAAACAAAGGAGGGCTAATCTTCTTGAATTTCTATGGCCATAGAAAATCAGAGGATCATCAGCCATTCAAATTTCCTATTCTTTTTATTGTCATTATCAACCAATCAAATGCGTGACAGACTGCCTTTAAAACTTCAGTACGACTGACCATTGTATCTGCAAGACCCTAAATACCCTTGACTGTGTGAGCCACACAGTATGAAATTCCATTCAGTGCGAAACCACTAAAGGACGAATTCATTGAAGGAAAAATTGAGGCATGTTTTTGCATGGAATGTTTGACAAGTACGTAAACTATAAAATTAAGAAATTTCAGGACGAGAAAAATTTATTTTTGAGAAAATTCAAGATAACCCATATATTTGTTTCATTTTTTCTTTACAATCAAAATCACAAAACAAGAAACACAAAATAACAGTAACAACGCCCAGCCAGACCTTGTGAGTCAAGTATCGTACGTTGTTACATGTTAGTTTCGTGCGAACTTGTGCGAAGGAGGATACAATCAAAACAGAGAGCATGAATGAAGCGTGAAGTGCTTTTCAGATTAGCCTGAGATCAGGCTCAGGCTATTTTCGGATGTTCAAGTCGCCACGGAAATCTTTGGAGTCGGAAGAAAAACGAGAATATTCGGGTTGGAGCAATTCCTGTATTTACCCGCTAGTCTTTTCGTTTAATCTAGTGTTATCGAAATGATGTGAAATTTTTGCTAGTGCCATGTTGCTTAAAGCACTCAACTTCAATGACAAAGGCAGTGTAAATTCTTCGATCTTCCTTACCAGCTCCTTATAATCTGCAATGAAATTCTCTGTCTGCTTGAAATCTTCGCCGGCAACATTGAGTGATTTTCCGAGGTACTTATAAGGCTCGTCCCTTTCCAAAGTCTCTATCGTTTCACCTTGTACTTAATTGATGGTCTTTGATCATATTTCCCCTTGTACCAGTTATTTCCAGATCTTCTATCGTATAATAAAGCACATTTAGAACTTTTAACTTTCAGCCCAGCTGCATTAAATAGCGGCTCGGAAGATCTTAACATTTCCAGAATAATTTCATAGTTTGTCGTAATCATCGCAATATCATTTGTGTATGCTTGGATAGGTAACGGTCTGATTCTTTTTTCATCTTCGATATTTAGAATTGCTAATGCCTGATCAAACGCAGGTTTCAATGCGAGATTCACAACAGCAATTATCTCAGAACCCTGAGGCCTTGCCCTGCCCTGACCACTAGGTAAGGAACAATATGCATAATTACTGTTTTCTTCTAGTGATGCAGAAAGTACTATGTGACTTGTGACAGCCTCTGTAAAGACTACATAAGAAAAGGTTTGTACCAACGGTTTTGGGATTATGCTTTCTTGTGATGGCCCCTAGAAACAGTTCTTTCATGCAAAATAATGCAAAATAGCAAATTTACCATTGATGGATTCTTGAGTATTTTCAGCAGCTGCATCCACCTGTTTTCTTACATCTAATGTCAGAAAACGGCATTTATATAACAATAACCATGAATTGAAATGATCTGACAAAACCCTGAGACCTTGCCTGCCCTGATCATTAGGTAATAAGCTATTACTAACTACTATTTTCTCTAGTGATATTGAAAGTACCATCATACACTTAAAGCTGGTTCCCTTCCATCTAAAAACAACTAGCAATATCTTTTTGGAGTTGCGATGTTTTTTAAACAAATCATAGAAGTTAAGTTTTCATGAATTGATTTAAGATAATAATAATAATGATAATAATGATAATAATAATAATAATAATAATAATAATAATAATAATAATGATAATAATAATAATAATAACAAATTACAGTGACCTGAAGTATGAAATTGCAAGAATATGGAAAATGAAAAAGGTGGATGTTATACCAGTAGTTATTGGAGCATTAGGGACGGTGACAAAGAATTTTGATAAATGGCTGGAAAAGTTAGAATTGGATGTTACGGTAGAGATGTTACAGAGACCATGTTTGCTTGGAACAGCGAGAATAATACGTAAAGTATTGGATATAAAGTAAAGACCAAGGAAAGAAGTGATGTCAAGATACCAAAGACCACTGGGTGTGGTCCGCTATCGTGGCAAATGAACCAGGAAATAAGAACACTCCTGTGAAAAAGACAAATAATAATAATAATAATAATAATAATAATTGAGGAAATTCCTTTCAATGTAGTTATCGATTTGCGGAACCATCAAAACATTATGACACTTGGTCAACTTTCCAGAAGGACTGTCATGACATAGTTGCTAGCCTTAAGTCTCTGGTAGTGACTCGGCTAGTAACTAAACATTACCTGAAATCAACGCTAAAAATTCAATTCATAATAATAATAATAAGGAAGGAGGTAGAGGCCTTGTGTCAGTGGAAGATTGTGTAGATATTGCAGCACTTGGTCTAGAAAAATACATAAATGAAAGCACCGAGAGAATAATAAGTGCAACAAAAAGAAATGATGGAAAGGAAATAGAAAGTGTTACAAGCTACAAAGCAAGACGTAAGCAAGAAAGAACAACTGAACTGAAAGAAAAGCCACTACACGGTCAACACTTTAAAGAGACAGAAGGAACAGGAAACACAGAATCATGGACATGGCTTGAGAAAGGTCAACTGAAAAAAGAAACAGAAGGATTAATCATGGGGATGGTATAGTTTAAGATCCAAGATCCAAGATCCAAGATCCAAGATCCGAGAAATTAAGATCCGAGATATTAAGATCCGAGATATTAAGATCCGAGATATTAAGATCCGAGAAATTAAGATCCGAGATATTAAGATCCGAGAAATTAAGATCCGAGAAATTAAGATCCGAGATATTAAGATCCGAGAAATTAAGATCCGAGAAATTAAGATCCGAGAAATTAAGATCCGAGAAATTAAGATCCGAGAAATTAAGATCCGAGAAATTAAGATCCGAGAAATTAAGATCCGAGAAATTAAGATCCGAGATATTAAGATCCGAGATATTAAGATCCGAGATATTAAGATCCGAGAAATTAAGATCCGAGATATTAAGATCCGAGATATTAAGATCCGGGATATTAAGATCCGAGAAATTAAGATCCGAGATATTAAGATCCGAGATATTAAGATCCGAGATATTAAGATCCGAGATATTAAGATCCGAGAAATTAAGATCCGAGATATTAAGATCCGAAAAATTAAGATCCGAGAAATTAAGATCCGAGAAATTAAGATCCGAGAAATTAAGATCCGAGATATTAAGATCCGGGAAATTAAGATCCGAGATATTAAGATCCGAGATATTAAGAACTTTTCACCAAGATGCAACGCATTCTTTGATTGAATTCTTTAACTGAATTATTTTCTTTAATTGAATTCCTATACAGTTGTTAAGGACATTTCGTATTTCAAGTGCAATGTATCTTGGTGAGACGTTCCTCGCCACCATCTTCAGCGTCAGCGGTGCGCAATCGATCTGAGAACCAAAAAGAGGCTTTAGTTTCCCGCGCTTTTTGCCTCGTGAGCCTCGTGGTCTGGTTCCATGGTGATGAGAGGGGCGGAGGAAGAGAACAGGTAAGTAGGCCTTGCTTTCTTATCAAATTACTCGTGCCATTGCTTTGCTTTCCTATCTAATTATTTATTCCATTGCTTTACAATAAAGGCCCTGTTTACTTATCAAATTACTCGTACCATTGCTCTATGATAAAGGCCCTAAGACCCTATTTGCTTATTAAATTCCCATTAAATTATCCGCCCCATTTCTTTGCAATAAAAGCAACTGGATGGCTTGGCCCGCAAGATGCTAGAAGAGACTGGACTCAACCAATGACATGGGCTTTTCAAGCATGGGGGGCTTACCAATTATTCATATCGGTAGCATTTGTCGGACGGTCTAGGTTTTCACATTCACACCCTAACAAAGGATGTAAATTAAAACTGAAATGAACTGGGTCTAATGCAGTAATTTGTTTTCCTCACCTCTTGGCTGTTGGTGGTTGGTTATACCCCAGACCAGATGCACAAGATTTCTCACCACATGTTGATGTGCACACCAATCTTGTAAATTAAACGAATTGCAGAGCCCTAACACGCACACACCATGACCTTGCCAGCATAGGTTTCAAATCTTCAAATCGGTGTAAAAAGGCCGGTGTAAAATTCAACTTTAGCCACTTTTCAATAATTCTACCGTTGGACTTTTCAGAAATCCTAAATATTTATCAAAATTACGGCTTATTTTATATTTCAGCTCATTTTATGATGTGACGTCATCAAATTTATAAATCATAAACCAGAAGAGTGAAAGAGTTTTTTTGCTTGATACCATATTGTAGGCATCCATAAACTATGGTTTTGTTGAAAATCATTTGATCTTTTGTCAGCAGGTTTAAAAGCTGCGATAGTTTTTAAGTTTTTCTGAAAAATTCTCTTGACTTCTTACAAAACAAGGAAAACACTGTAATTCTGAAAATATTTGAAGATTTTAGAAATTCCAACTGCAGATTTATTGAGACCGAGTTCAGAGTTTGGAAGGTCATCATTTAAACACAGATCAGCAATCGGATGGAACAGTTTACTGGAAACATTAAAGAATTTTGAGAATTATAAAAAATTTAAAGAACAGCTAGGTTTCTTATCTGCGGCAATTGATCAAATTTCCTTTAACAAAACTACATTCATTCTTAATAAGGATCTTGATAACTTTAAGTACTTTTAACCAACATTTCAGTTTAAGAAAAAACAAAAACTAGTGTAATTGTAGGCTACAGTATAATTGTAGGCTACAGTATAAGTGAGCGCGTGGCCGAGTGGTTAAGGCGTCTGACTCGTAAGCCAAAGGTCAGAACGGCCGTAGGTTCAAATCCCGCGCTGGACAGTTTGGTCGCTGTCCGTAACTCTAGCCCGGGTCGACCAGTGCCATGTGAGGGAAATCTGGTAGCTGTGGCGGGTAGCTGCGGCGAACTGATGGTAAAACATCCGTGGCCCCTGCTGGAAATAAGTCTTTCAGACTTTCGCAGGCTAGCCACGTTAAATATAATACCTACCTACCTACCTTTCGATATAATGAATCGGATATGGCATAATTGATCATAATGCACAATATTCTCATATGTCACAACGGTCCATAGATGGTGCATGAATTTGACCATTTGCTCTGGAGCTCATTATACCGAGATTATGTTGTGAGCAAATTTCTCTTAGCATTTTAATTTAGTGTAGTACAGCAGGTCCATATCAGCTTCATGCTGCCACTCACTGACCTGCTCTAACAAATAAAATATGCATGTATGTATGTATGTATGTATGTATGTATGTATGTATGTATGTATGTAAAATAGTTATAGTCTCTTTGAAGCCGTTCAGTTGAAAGAAATAGGTCATTGAATTTTACTTCCACCTTTTTAAAAATTTGGAACCTTTGCTGACCTTGCTGGTCTGCACAAACAAAATCCTGTTACACATATTTTTAAGAAACTGGGATCAGGCCACAGCACTTAAAGTTTCTTAATTTAAATTAAATTTTGTCCATTTTAGTAATTTAAGTTTCTTCATTTATTTTTATTTTTTTGAATGCACGAATTATCAATGTGGTTGCTAACACAGCTGCAGATAGGTTTCTTGACATTTAAAACATCATAAAAAGTGTTTGTTATGTTAAACACACAAATGGTCAGTTAACATTGCTAAAGAATAAAGGCTCGATTATATATTTGCAGCTATAATATCCATGCTTTTTACTTTTAAAAGTTTCTTAATACTTCTCAGACATGGTACTACTACTAGGCCTAGAGTGTCTTAAAATTTTGGTCATCTTAGTAATAGTTTCTTATCAACCAGTTTCTTATAAAAAAAATGTGTAGGCCTGACCTAATTGGAGCACCTGGCATTTTAGCCAAACTTTACTATTTAGGCTGGAGACCTTAAGATTAATGAAATACCAAGCAAGATCAGATAGATGTGGAGTTATAACAGTTCAAAATATGAAGAAAATCACATTTTGGAAAATAACCTTGAGATTCTAAATTGTATGCATATAAGAGTGGCTGGAAACTTCTAGGAGGGAGGGCTCTCTAGGCTAGCTGAGGAGAGAGCACACCCTGTTTCAAAGAATATGACTGATAATTGGTAACTTTTGAAGTTTACATGAATTTGTACAAGAATTTTGACATTTCTATGGTTGGCAATTACCTAAAATGCAGTTTGTGTTTTTGACAAAAACTGTGAGCAGCTGGTATATATACTTTATATCTCTACAGAAATGTTGTTTCAGCACATTATTGCTGCTTGGGCTGTAGGAAATGCTGAATTTGAAAGAGAGATCCTTGAATTATACATCAAGTTATTAATTTCATAATTAATTACTTATGACAGTAACTAGTTTTCAATCTGTTTTAACTTCTCTTGTGAAGTTGCCACTTTTCCTGCTTGAGTCATTAGACTGACTTGACTTTCACAGCCATATAGAAATTCTGCCTCTGTTAAACTTGAGTGATACAATTTCTCCAGAGAAATAGGGAGCTAAAAATCACTAATTCATCAATGCAGGCTAAAAATCCGTTGGATTTGTCATTTAATGTCTTAAGGTGGGGGTCATCAAGGGGGTTAGAAATCCGCCATTCCGCGCGATTTTCAGTTAAAATCCGCCGTTCCGGTCATTTTCAGCCAAAGTTCCGCGTCCCGCCACTTTGTTATCAAAATAATGGCACAAATTAGTGTTGTTAGACACTTTCACCCATCCAGGTGGAAAGAGGAGGATAATGACACTTAAAGTTTTTGTGCAAGCTTGGAAAATATTCTCATAATGCTGACCAGAAAAACAGAGATGTGACCACGACCTCTTTTTACAGACAACAGATGAAGCGGCCGCAAACCCATAAAATTTCATGAAAATTCCGCATTCCGCTTATCATTTTCGAGAAAATCCGCGTCCGATAGGAGTGGAGAATTCCGTCGTTCCGCCGAGAAATTGCTAGAATTCCGTATTCCGCGACAAATATTCTTCAAATTCTGCTGTTCCGCAAATCCTGATGACCCCCACCTTAAGCACTGTCATTCAAGTAATCAAGGTCACAATGTTCAAACTTTTGTAAGAGATTTTCTTAATGAAGTATAGGAAAAATCATGTTGGGAATATGATGCATTTCATGTGATACTTGCATGCTTTGCAATTAAAAACAGAGAAATGATTTGTTTCATGAGTACCACTTGTGACATGTTGTTAGTACATCTGGATTTGTATGGATAGTAATTATAACCAGAGTCTCCAAACTCATTTTCAAAAGGGTATGAAAGGATCATAAAAATGGCCTAAATTTTGTCATTTTATGTCAATATCATGTGACATAAAGGCTGAAAAGCAATGTCATTTCTTCATGCATTGCCTTAAGGCCTCCCCTTACCAGGATGGGTGAAACCAAACTGCCATGAAATCATGCAAAATTGTAATTGTAATGATCCTTTAAGTGAAATCTCTTAATATTAAATCCCTTTTGAATTTGTATCATTTGTGGGCTGCATACATCTTGTAGGTATGCAGATTAATATGATACTCCAACAAATGATACAGGTGCTCATTTTCAAAAACACTGTTTCTGGTATTTCCTAAGGCTTCTATGCCCAATTCTCCTTAATTTCTATGTAATTGACCTTCTCCTATTTGTTAAGCAAGTAGAAGTCTGCAACTATGCAGATAAAAGTTTTAATATATCATTGTAATAGACAAAATGGGTGGTTTTCTGCCAAATTCATCATAAAAGTGGGTATAGAAGAGGGTACCTTTCTGAAAACCAGGTGGCAAACCCCCATCCATCCGCAAGTCACGACCAAATGACCCCCCCCCCATGACCAAAGACTGGTTTGGAGGTAGACACTTCCAATAAAAGTTGGGCCAGGTCCATAACGCGGAACCCGCGGAACTCGCGGAATTTTTTTTCCGCGAAATCAAGTTCCGCGTTTTGTCCCTGCGGTATAGGGCCAAAAACCAAAACGCGGAACTCGCGGAACTTGTCTGTCAACATAAGAAACTCTTTTTACGTTGAGTTTGATCGATAAACTGAAGTTCATTTCTTTGCGTACAACTGGCAGCGTAATTTCGCAATTCAGCTGAGCAAAACAACTTTCGTAGGCCTTGGTTCTGTCGTTGTCTGGCTTGATCATGATTTAGGCCCATTGATGAATGTCTTAGATGCAAAATCGATTTGAGAGAGGCTTCTAAAACACTGATGAACCGCTTCATAGGCGAAGGAATGAAGAACAGACTTTATTTCATAAAGTTCAAATCAAGTTCCGCGAGTTTCGCGGGTTCCGCGTTATGGACCTGGCCATAAAAGTTGTTGCTGATCTTGGTGGTGCTGCTCCTGAACTTTGGCAAAACATTGTGAAAGACAAGATAAAAGGTAAATTGCGACCAACAGCCAGCCCAACTTACACAAATCTACGAGATTCTATCTGGAGACCTATAAAGGAAGCACAGAACATGTGTCTTTGCTTCCAACCAGAAGACAGAGCTGACATCAGAGCTATTCGACGATATTTGACGCGTTGTAGTGGGGAAGAAGAAGAGTCTGATCATGGATTGGCCCAAGGGAACCACCTTACAGATATTACGGAGTGTGCAGGCCAAGAAATTGAAGCAGATCAACTCGGAGATGCACTGAAAACTTCGCATAATCAGTTAGAATCCGTGGTTAAGGTGTCTTCAAGCAATGTTTCACAGGAGGAAGAGGCTAATTCAGTTGCCAGCCAAATCAAAGCTGCAAACTCATTAGAAGTTTTAGCAGTTTTAGACAATGTGCCACATCAAGAAACGTCATCAGTTGTTGAAAGTGATTTTGCTCCTGAAGAAGTGGAATTTCTAATTGACAAAAGTAAGTGTGGCTATGATCAGGAAGAAAAGGTTTCATCTAAAGAAAGCAAAGATGATACGGAGATAGACAGCAGCCAAAGATGCAGGAATGAAAGCTCGTTTATTAGGATGTCAAATTCCTTAAAAGAGGATAGACTTGACGGTAGCAATGCTGGAAACGTTTCCTTTCATCTGGAAACAACCGTCTTCAATAATTCCAAAAGTGAGACACCAAGCATTTGGAAAGAAACCTCCATCAATTCAGATCTCAATCCCGTTGTCTTCTTTTATGAGTATCCTGTTCTACATTCAGGTTTGAAGAAGCGAATCACTGCATTTGATGCAGCAAGAGTCTTGCTAAATCCGGCAATCAATCCGAAGTTGATTTGCCAGTCAGTTCCAAGCCGAGTTCAACAAAACTTGATGTTCATTGTCAATTTACATGCACTTGATAATAACCTTGATATCACAGCAGATGACAACGGAGCTACGAGAGGTGGCCAGGGTAGAAAGAAACACGTGTATTGCAAAACAAGTGAAACAGCAATTGAATCCTTGAAAGTTGAGAGTGACGCAGTCGAAAAGGAGGAAGATGAGGATTATTTTGTCCTGACAAAATACAACAGCACCTACGAATCTGCAAAGGATTTCCACAGATGCATAATTAAGTTACAACCAAGTAGTGGTAGTGAGAAATTCTTCCAATACTGCATTATACAGTACATCTTCGATGGTGAAGAACATCCATTTGCAGTGTTACCTCACAGAAATGCCAGGAAAAGAGCTGCATCCTATAAGCAGACAGCCAAAAGTGTGCGGGAAAGTCTTTTTGAAGCCTTATCACTCAGCAGCCCAAAAGAAGCACTTTTTAGTGTTTCTAGCTTTGCCGGTGGGTATTTGTCTGCAAAGTCTTCAGCATCGTTGCCACGGAACTATAGGCAAGCAGTCAACATGAAGGCCAGCAGCAAGGTCAAATCAGAGCAAGGCTGTCAAAGTACAAAGAGTGTACTTGCAGATTTGATGGAGCAGTGCAAAAGGACAATGAACAACCACTCAAAGGCATTCATATGGAAAGTTGAGGCTGCTCCAGAGCCTATGTGTATAATAGGTACAGAAAAATCCTTTTCTGAGCTTATTCGTTCATGTTGCACTGGTCCTCAAGGACAACACTCAGTACTATGTATCGATCCCACGTTTGACTTGGGAGAGTTTGCCTTCACCCCCACATCATTTAGTTCACAGGCAATTCTGCAAAGAGCAACAGGCAAAAGTGCTGTTTTTATGGGCCCTGCCCTCATCCATTACCGTAAGAAATTTAGCAGTTACCACTATTTTACAACATCCATGGTAAGCATTGATCCAAGGTTACATTCATTAAGATGTTATGGAACAGATGGCGAAGAGAATCTCATCCAAGCTTGCGAAAAGACCTGGCCTTTTGCTGATTCTTTGAGATGTTTCCTTCACAGCAAGAAGAATTGCAAAAGTTACCTTTGCTCGTACCTCCCAAATGCAGTTGCAGACACATTTGTTAAAGAAATCTTTGGCGAGAAGATGGGTACACATTACAAAGAAGGGCTATGCGATCTTGATGATGGTAATATGTTTGAGGCAGCTGTTGACTCACTGCGGGAAGATTGGATTGAAAGAGAGACACCGTATCGTGGTACATCATGCAGTGTGCCATATTTTCACGACTGGTTCAAGAGTAATGTCACATCCTACATGAGGAGCAGTATGCTGAAAGATGTAAGAGCTCGTAATGGGATAGACTCAATCTTTACAACCAACACCAGTGAAAGCATAAATGCAGCCTTGAAGCGGAAAACAAATTACAAGGCTTTAGAGCTACAAGAATTTGTCAAGACAATGAAAGAATTTTATGAAAACCAAGACGAGAAAGTCCGTTCATCTTTTGTAGGGGATGGTGATCATATTTTAGCAGAAGCTTTCAAAGAATTTGAGATTGGTGAATCGTACTACAGGCTCTCAGTCGACCAACGCATGAAGCATGAACAAAAGTTTTATTCCAAATTATCGGCAGAGATCGCAAAGCCGAAGGCTATGGCTCCGAAAACACTTTTACTTCATGGTACAACAGATCATCAAATTTGTGGTATTGATCCCAAGCACTCCTTCAACTTGTTACAAAAGGCAGCAACCATCATTGACAAGGGCTTAATTATTCCGTCCTTCAGCAAAGGATCTTACCATGTAACAAGCAGCAGTGCAGAAGAGAGGCCCCATTTTGTAAAGCGCATAAAGGCAGGCGAATACAAATGTGATCCAGACGACCCAAGAAACGGATGCATAGCCTATAAGAAATCGAAGATTTGTTCACATGTTGTTGCTGCCTCAAAGGTCACTGGTGATTTTGAAGAGCTGGTTGCAAAGTTTGCAGCCAAGAGTGACAAGCAACCTAATCTAGATAATTTAGCCAAGTATGGGATGCCCTCCGGTGCAGGAAAGAAGCCGTCTGAGAAGGGGAAAAGAAGAGCAGAGCTGCCGGTGGAGACAGTAACAAACGCTTCTGATAGATTCCAAAGCCAGGCCCCTTTGAAGGTAAAAATAGTGCAAAGAAATGGCACTCATATTGCGTTTCCTAGCCAAGAAAAGGAGTACAAGTTGGAGCTGCTCGAAGACCACCCTCAAGTAAAGGTTTGTGGAGGCTGTCATGTTAAGTTTGCCAGAATGCCTAGTGGTAAACCGTATCCACCACCAGATGATTTGATTATCAGCCATCCTGAGCATGGATCGAAGCGGAATGCTGCTGGAGTGCTTCAAGTGTTCAACAAAATAAGCAAGAGGTACTACCACACCAACATTGCTTGTGTACGAAAGGGGAACAATGGACTAAATAGAGCCTTTACTAAGGAAGCTCTTGATTATGACGAAATACTACAAAGACTAACAGATGAGCACAAAGAAGCCCTGAAGAAGAACCTGTTTTTGGATGTTCTGTGAGTTTGCTTTATTGATATTTTAACACTTTAGCTCATTGCCGTTTAGTTGCAGCCTTGCTGATTTGAGACAAACGCTGTAATCAATGAGGCATTTGTCCAAGATGGATTGCGTTTGATGATACCGGGTGACCCAGAAAAAAGTGACCCAAGGCAATATGTTGCATATGCCTGATTCGTAAATCTCAGTTCATACATTCCAAATTTCGATTACTGATTTTTGTCATAGATGACACCTCATATGGAACAGGTCATAATTTGATAATCTTAATCTAGGACAGGGAACAAGCCTCTTCAATTGAAGATCTAAAGGCCTTTAAGTTGATTTGCACTTTTACAGCAGTTTCAGAGTATTCGATTTGTCGAGCCCTCGAGCCTTCGAGCCTTAAACTTCAAGCCTCGATCCTCGAGCCTTGGAGCCTTTGAGTCTTACATTTCACAAACGGACCATTCAACAGTAACGTTGAACTTGAGACTAATGGCGAATGGCATAAGAATTTCATTGGTATGTAGGAATGCATGCCCTTGAACTGGAAAATTTGGATCTCAACTACCTCTCACATGCAACTGTCCAGCTAATGCAACAGAACCATTACAAGCAAATGATAGGGAGTACCATGAACTATAACTACAAGGTAGAAATGGAAAACTTCAGTCACAAAAGCCAGAATGTAAATTTTACAAATTCGCAAGGATTCTAGCTAGAGCCTTGAACTTGAATCCTTGATGTCTGCAAAAGGAATCCTTGAAACTTGAAGCCTTGATGTGTGCAGATTGATCAACATCAAAGGTGAAAGTCTGTAGCTAGAAATACAACTCCAAGAATCGAAGGCTCAAAGCTCGAAGTATATATCTCGTAGGCTCGAGGGCTCGAGGTTCGTATCGAGGCTTGAGGGCTAGGAGATTAGAAAAACTCGTGGCTTCATTCAAAGAAACAGTGGTAGTGTAGGCGTTTCTTGTTTTAGCCTCTATTTACAGCGGCTACAAGATATCACTATGTCTTTTCCCTTTAAGCCCATTCGAGTTTAAAACGTTTTTAAAAAATTTTATCTAGATTGAAATACACCCATATTGTATAAGAAGTTTGGCTTTGATCTTGACCTCTGATCATTTCTTGCAGAGTTTCTAGATTTCCTGGATAGAGGCTACCATAGTTTCTTATGAACGGTTTCCTATATAGACAGGACACATAGCCTGACAATCTGACATTCAGCCTAATGTTTGCTTTCTCGACGGATTCTGGTAGAGGAGTGCTCAGGCTTCAAAAATCTGCCAGGTGACTTTTTTGAAAATGCCTAGATGTCACGTGATCGATGACGTCATTTTACGGTCATAAAACGAACCAAATCATCTGTAACTCTTCACTGGTACGTTATTTTCGAATGAAAATCACATATTCAGACTCGCCATAAGAAAAGCTTTCATTTAATGTATGTTTGAACGAGATTTGCTGACATCAGCATTTTCTCTTATGACGTCATCACAAATTGACTTAACAAGGACAATCATTGTCTTTTTGAAAGTTGATGAGACTCCATGTCATCAAGTATCAACGAAATTAAAGTTTTCAGTATTTTAAAGCCAGAGTAAATTATCCGAGCACTTTGTCTACAAGTTTCGAGACCAGTTATTGTACATGGAATTACGTAACATTAAAACTTAGTTGTCAAAGTTCAAGGAAGGTAGTCACTATCTGACGAATCACTCATTTCTTCCTCGGAAGTTGTGAAATCTTCTTCCCACTCTGAACTCAACAAAACAACAAAACATTATTGGACTGTGCCTCTGAATCTGCAGAATAGCTAGCTTCACTCGTAGGCAGTCGAAGACGTTTTCGTGTCACAGGTCTTGAGCGCTTGGCTGACAGTGCGTGATTTGCGTCATCGCTTATCTCGTCTTCTGCATCAGCTTCGTTTCCTTGTGCTTGTGAGGAAGCCTTCTCTTTGCGCTTAACAGATTTCGTTGACTTCGTCAGGGATGGAGGAAGTTGCTTTCCAGTGAACCATTTAGGCATTAACTGGTTAAAGGTTTCTTCGTAGCGCCAACCACAGGATTTTGGATCTGGTCTTGTTACAGTAGCGTCTAAACAGCGTAGCCAAACAAAACAAGTTAAGTTGACGCGCTGCAACTCTTCCGTTATTGATTTCGGGTCAGCTGGAATTGCTGCAGATGATTTTGTTGTCAGATTTTGAAAGATGCGTATCCTTGTCTCCACATAGCTTTCATGAGGTTTTCCACTGTACAATGCCGTTTGCACGAACGTCTTCGCGTCAGCCATAACTTGTTGCGAGAGACTTTCGTTACGGCCAATGTCTAGTATTAGCGTACGTTGCTGTTCGCTCCTTGCTAGCTTTTTCATCACTTTAACTTTTCTAATGTTGTACTTGCATGCAGTTGTATCACATTCCGTGATAGCGTTTAACTGTGGCAGAACACACCAAACTTTAGAACCGAACTTTTCCACGACGTTATTAATTTTGACGAATTTTTTTGTTGTCTGTGCACATAAACCATTCATTTGTGGGCTTGCACTTTCTGCATTGCGTGAACAAGTAGCACAAATACATCAGTGCCTTTGGCAACAACAACAACTGGTGTGTCTTTCGAATTAGTATGCAATATCATTCTGGTATCAGCTACCTCGTGGTTACATCTTGGCGGGACTTTTACTTTGCTTTTTGAGATCTCCCATGCTTCCTCTCTGCAAGTTATGATCAATGGAATAGTAAAGAGCTTCCGCCCCTCTGCACTTCGAAAGAATTCGCTAGCCATTCGTATCAGATCTTCTTTGTTTGCATCATTGTGGAAAAACTCCTGCCAATGTTTACCTTGGGGCATCTTTTGTTCCACACTTTCTATATGGACCCGCCTCCATGATTCTCCTCTCTTCTGCTTTTGTGCTGTTTTGTAGATACTGGTCATTCACGATTTCAACTTGTATTGCTTTTGCATTATGGCCAGGATTAGCGCATTGCAGAACGCTCTTGAACCAAGGTCTGTACGTTTCTTTGGGTTTCATCCTACGAAATAAGGCCATTCCATCAATGATCCATCTGGCGTTCTCTGGTGGCGTTTTTACGAGTGAATCTGATTCCTTGATCATGAAATTACGAAGAGCATGTGATCTTTATGTCATAACGCAAGGTGGTATGCGATAATTTTTCGCTTTCTACATAATGCTCATTTTTTAGTTTACTGTTATCATGGCAAAGAGAAATACAATTTGCAATACCTGGAAGAAGCGGCTGAAAGAGTGTCCTGTTGGTAGCATTCGTTGTCCCAGCACCAGTTATCGTTTCTTGACGGCCATCGTTATTGTCAATTGACGAATGAAGTGCCACTGAATTTGAAAATATCTTATGCCATGGAGGCTGGTTATGTGAGCAAAATTCGTTGTATTTAAGTTTATCGTTGTACGAAATAGAATGTCCAAGGCGATGGAGATTTTGGGCTGCTTCTTTGCTCCCCGTTAATCGGTGAACAGTGAGACCAAGCATGGCCTGTTTGGCATTCTTCTGACGTCCAGTCATACAGACATAAGAGACTCCCAGTCAAGTGCAATTGACCATATCTTGGTAGCTATGTTGTTGGACTCCGTTTTTGCATAGCCATGCTCATTTAGGCTAAGATTAGTGTACATCGTTGCATATATAACGTTGTATAGCTCTATGGTAGTGGACCGTTGTCAAAGTTTTCCATCAATGAATCAGCAGGAAGTGGAGGTGGTTCATAGTTACGTTGTCTTACTTTTCCTTTGATGAAGTTTGCAAATGACCGAACAAAATCTTCATTTCTTAAACAGTGACCTTTCAATGTAGCAACGCTGTATTCGTAAGGGTTTATGGAAAACGAATGAACAATGGCATATTTGCCAGTAGGATAGAATCCAATCTCGTCTCCAAATTCTTCAGTCAGCCTCCTCTTCAGTGTGGCTGTCGAGGTCACACCAGAATCCACGCCAGCTTCCTCGCTATACATCTCTACATCGCCAAATAGATGATGGAGTAAAAATGCTTCTTTCTTTCTGATAATCTTTATGAGTACAGCTCGGTAAAAATCTGCCATAACATCAGCCTCTTCCTGGTTTATGCCATCATCCTTTGTCATCCTTTGTAGTTTGACAGGATTAATGGCAAACTTGATGTAGCAAGAATTGTGATCATATACATCTATTGCAAAGATATCGAATGACTGGCCTCCTTGCAAGCGTTCCAGTCATCGGGCTGCTTCATAGAATCTGTGATTGAGATTAGCAATGAATACTTTTTGCCTTTCCAACAATCTAGACATAGAATTTAGCTGCTCACATCTTCTGAGGCCACCATCATCGTATGATTTGGAATCTTTGGCCGTTTTCTCGCCACAAATAAAACACTCTCTCTTACCTCGTTCGGTACGTAATCTCTGCAAAGAACGAATCGCAGAAGCAGAGTCAGTTTGTTCCATATTTTGTGTATCTTCAAATGGACCATCCTGTTTAGGGGCATAAGTTTCTTGATATTCAGCCAGCTTTGTGGAAAACTCGATTCGGCAGTTTTTATGCACTTTTCCAAATGGATTTTCAGAATCTTTAACGCGATCGTAAACTTGCTTGAAGAAAAATCTGCTATCGTTAACATCGATATTTATATCTCTCCATTCCTTGTCCAAAGCGGTGAAAGTTTTCCATCCTTGGCTTCCAAGACTTTGAGACTTTTCATTTCTTTTAATAATAACATGACACAATAAGCATGTAGTTTCTCCACCTCGATCTAAACTTAAGAACGATGCTGCTGCCATACTGATTCATAAACCATTTGGATCAAATGAGCAGTTGAACAGATCGATCATTCGGATTGTATGAGTTGTCAAATGATTGGAATACAAAAAGATCAGTCAGAAACAGTATTACTGAAATTTTCACAACAACATTTCTACAGCTGTTTAAGTTATTTTTAAACAATATGTTATAAATCTGCACTGCTGAAACTCATTGAAGTAAATAATGTCCCTAGACTCTCAACAGACGAAAAGGTCTGGCATACTCTACGCAAGAAAAGTAATTTTCCTTGTTAAGTCAATTTGTGATGACGTCATAAGAGAAAATGCTGATGTCAGCAAATCTCGTTCAAACATACACTAAATGAAAGCTTTTCTTATGGCGAGTCTGAATATGTGATTTTCATTCGAAAATAAGGTACCAGTGAAGAGTTACAGAGGATTTGGTTCGTTTTTTGACCGTTAAATGACGTCATCGATCACGTGACATCTAAGCATTTTCAACAAAGTCACCTGGCAGATTTTGAAAGCCTGAACCCTCCTCTGCAAGAATCCGTTGAGAAAACAAACATTAGGCTGAATGTCAGATTGTCAGGCTATATGTCCTGTCTAATAATTATTTGCGTGTAGTAAATAAAGCCTTTTTGTCTAAATGAAATCAAGGCCATATAAAAGTGATTTGTTGATTCTCATCAGAACTGCGCAATAAAGATCGGAAGGGCGGCAGCTTTACATTTACTAGCCCGTACTACTAAAGTTTTCTTAGACTAGACTGCATTCACACGATGCCGGCACATTTTGAAAACGGTGAAAAATTCGACGGATAGGCCTCCTGTTCGCACGAAAACGGCACATTTTTCGCCGGCAGATTTTGAAAACGGTAGATTTTGAAAACGGAACTCTAACCGACACATTCTGGAAACGGCATCGTGTAAAGACCTGAAAATGATGAAAACAGAACATTTTTAGACACTTTTGGAATGAGACTGATCGACTTTTTAAGGCGTAGGTACGCTTCTTGGCATCAAAGTGTTGCAACAAGCTTTTGTCGTCTAAGTTCCTACCGTTTTCAAATTTTTCCAGTATCATGAGAACGCTAAGTTGAAATTTGCAGCTGCTACATTTTTCACCGTTTTCAAAATGTGCCGGCATCGTGTGAACGCAGTCTTAATTTCACTTGAAAATTTCACCTTTTTACAACTTAAAGTTTCTTAGTTTCTCATTTCTTGGGAAGTGGTTTCTACCACCGCCAGGTATTTGTTTCTTGACATGCAGCAGCATTTTAACAAAGAAAACAAATTCCTTGCACTCAGAGCATAGAATGATTATGAATACCCCCCCCCCACAAAGGATGAAGAACAATTTTCCCGCAATTTTCCTTCGTTTGGTTTTTTTAAAAAGATGATTGGGACTTCTCGAACATGGTACTACGGTTTCTTAAGTTTCTCCATCCTAGTACTAGTTTGTTATATTCATCTCTGTCGTTGCTGCCATCTGTGCTATTGTGTTTCTGGAAAACTTTTCGCATAAAATCAGAGAAGAAATACCGTTATTCACCTTCTTGAGAGGTTACCATTGCCTTGTGTGTTGTTGTCTGGTCGTATATAACTACAGGATGGGTTGTTCAGTTTTGCTCGCAGTAAGGCAATGCTAAATATCTAATTTTTTTCAAAACTTCTGTGAATATGGGGCAGAACTTTTACATAAAGAGACAGAATGAAAGAATCAAGACATCATCAAAATATGATACGAGTGCTGATGAGAGTCAACTAATTAATCTGATATGTGTGAATGCCAAGTCAATGAACGAGTTACGAGTTTCACTACTCTTGCAAAAGTTTTCCCTGTGCATTTTGACGTAGTTTTTGTCTTTTGTTTGGTTTTGTTTACCAGATATGCATGATATGAGCAAATTATGCTATCACGCTGTGCCTGTTTCTTCACTTTTCTTTGCCAATGCCCATGACGTAGGAAGCTTCTCAAACTTAGGGGCAAGACAAATGATAAAGAGGGCACCTCTTCTTTTGTTGGAAAATCTTGGGGCACGTGCCCCCAGTGCCTCCAGTGCCCCCCAGTTCCTACGTCTATACCATGACCATCAAAGATGTGTTCATTGTAAACGGGGTGTCCAAGTGAGACCCAAAACACATAGACCCAAAAGAAATTTGCCTAGATCCAGACCAAAATTCTTTAGTTTAACGTAGACCTAGAATATTGAAAGCAGTTTTGTGACAGACCCAACATTTAACATAATATTTGTAGATGCAAAATGTCAAAATTTCTGTGTTTAGGAGACGAGGCACTTCACTCATTGGAAAAAGCGTACGAGATTTTTTCAGAACAAAAGGATTTGTATGGATCTTGATGGATTTTTCTTGAAAACAAAAGGATTTTTGCCAAAGGTGTACGAAATTTTTGGGAGTGAAATGCCCCTCGAGACGAAGTCCCAATCTTATGAATATTAAACTTATCTATATGTGAGGAAGCTACCAGAATTTATCAAGCTATCACTTTTTATATTATGCAGTTCAAAATAATCGATATTGTCTTTATATCAAAGTCCCTATTTTTAAACCTTTTTTGGAAAGGACACCACCAGTCGTGATCTTTTGCTTCTTTCATGGCAAATTCTCCAAAAATTGGGCGTTTTCCAACGATCTGAAGGGCGTAGTCATGGATAATTTCCCCGGGGGCAAGCCCCTGCCCCTGGACCCCCGGTTTTCCTTCCTTCGCTCCACCAAGTTTCAACTCCTCTCTATGAATTTAGTTTCCGATCACCCTGTCCGGATTCTTTGGTTTAAATGTGTTCCTAAATTCCGGCATTTTCAATTACGTTTCAGGCATTTTCAAGAACGCTAAAGATGGGTAAAGATGGCGGCGAGAAACTTCTTACCAAGATACATTGCACTTGAATTACGAAATACATAGGAATTCAATTAAAGAACGCATTGCATCGTTTTAAGTTCTTAATTTCTCGGATCTTAATATCTCGGATCTTAATTTCTCGGATCTTAATTTCTCGGATCTTAATTTCTCGGATCTTAATTTCTCGGATCTTAATATCTCGGATCTTAATTTCTCGGATCTTAATTTCTCGGATCTTAATATCTCGGATCTTAATTTCTCGGATCTTAATTTCTCGGATCTTAATTTCTCGGATCTTAATTTCTCGGATCTTAATTTCTCGGATCTTAATTTCTCGGATCTTAATATCTCGGATCTTAATATCTCGGATCTTAATATCTCGGATCTTAATTTCTCGGATCTTAATTTCTCGGATCTTAATTTCTCGGATCTTAATATCTCGGATCTTAATTTCTCGGATCTTAATTTCTCGGATCTTAATTTCTCGGATCTTAATTTCTCGGATCTTAATATCTCGGATCTTAATTTCTCGGATCTTAATTTCTCGGATCTTAATATCTCGGATCTTAATTTCTCGGATCTTAATTTCTCAGATCTTAATTTCTCGGATCTTAATTTCTCGGATCTTAATTTCTCGGATCTTAATTTCTCGGATCTTAATTTCTCGGATCTTAATATCTCGGATCTTAATATCTCGGATCTTAATTTCTCGGATCTTAATTTCTCGGATCTTAATTTCTCGGATCTTAATTTCTCGGATCTTAATTTCTCGGATCTTAATTTCTCGGATCTTAATTTCTCGGATCTTAATTTCTCGGATCTTAATTTCTCGGATCTTAATTTCTCGGATCTTGGATCTTGGATCTTGGATCTTAAACTATACCATCCCTTAATCATGGCAGCTCAAACGCAATCTTTGAGAACAAATTTGATCAAAACAAAGATTGATAAGAGCCAAACTGATTCTGCATGTCGAATGTGTAAGCAGAAAGACGAAACAATTAGCCACATAGTGAGTGAATGTACCAAGTTGGCCATGAAAGAATATAAGCGAAGACATGACTGTGTGGCAAGAGCTTTGCACTGGGACCTGTTAAGACAAAATGGCTTTCATCATTCAGATAAATGGTTTCAGCATGAACCAGAAGCAGTTGTTGAGGATGATCATCACAAAACCCCATGGAATTTTACCATACATCAAAAGTTATTTAACTCGTCAAAATGGCCGCTGCACGTGTAAAGTTGAAGCTGACAGTGATGCCATGTTTTTCGTCGATGTGATTAATTTGAACGTTATAAAATGGTTTTATTATAAAGAAAGTTTCAGTTCAGGTTTTGAATGTTATCAATTCGGTGAATATGGCTAATGCAGAGCTAATTACTGCTATTTGCAAACAACTCCTTGCGATGCAGGAAAACAGCGTGACAAACATGGTGAAAGTTCTGATTGACGATGTCAAGGCTGATCTGCGATCTTTGAGGAACGACGTAAATGCCCTTCAAGTGAGTGCACAGTTCATGAGCACTCAAACTGAGGAGCTGAAGTCAAGGGTTGAACTTATCGAAAAAAAGTACGCGAAATTCGAGAAGGGCCTAACCAGCCATGAAGAAGATATTAATTTCGTTGTTGGTAAATGCAACTACCTGGAAAACCAGAGTCGCCGTAACAACATCAAAGTGATTGGAATTGCTGATTCTGAAGGTATGAATGAGTCGTGGGAAGAGTCCGAAAAGATTATCAAGGATAAGATTCGTGATTTGCTGCAAATTCAAGATGAGTTGGTGATTGAGCGTGCTCACAGGGTGGGAAATAGGCCTTGAAAACGTGATGATGGGACAGAAGAACCAAGACCAATCATAGCAAAGTTTCAATCATGGAAGCAAAGGGAAATGGTTCTCAAGAAGGCAAGAGAGGTTAAGCCCCAGAACATAAAGTTTCTTGCTGATTTCAGTCAATTGACTCTTAATCGTCGCAGAGATCAAGTTCCTGAGTTGATCAAAGCCAGGAAGGCAGGCCACACTGCCTATTTCGTTGCAGACAGACTCATTGTGAAACCACTGAGTCCTCACAGTAAGAACAGATCAGGTTGGTCACAACATGGAGCCAGGCGCAATCCAACAGCTAGCGAAACTTTTGGTGGTGATGCTGAAGGTGATCCTGATATTTCTTTTTCATGTTGATTTGAACCATTTGAACCTTTATGGAAATGGACATTTGTTGTGTTAACTTGGGTACTAATAATCCCATAAATCTTGTGTTTTCATATTTCAAGTTCAATTTTTTGTTTTTGTTCCCTTTTCATTTTCTTTTTCAGTCAGTGCAGTGTTTCTTGTAAATATCAATAAGCATCAGAGATGACAAACACAGCTAATGATCCTTGTGGTATTTGTGACAAAAATATACATGGCAACCAAAGAGCAATATTTTGCGATAATTGCAATTTTTATGTTCACATGAAATGCAATGACATATCTGCTGCTGAATACAAAGAACTTGAAAATGAGCCTGATGATGTTCCTTGGTTTTGCAAAAATTGTACAATGGATATGTTTCCCTTTGGCTTATTAACAAATGAAGAATTGTTGGGTCTTCGTGATTCTGACCTTCCTTCATTCATCGATTCTGCACCATCATTTGAAATTACCTCTAACCTTACTAACTTGCCAAATCTTAGTGATTATGATATTGATGAACACATGCCTCAGAATATTGACTCTCGCTACTTTACTTTACCTGAACTTTCCTCCTTACAGTTATCTTCAAGTGACTTCTCTATTCTTCACACAAATATTAGAAGCTTATCCCTTCATCATGATGAGTTAGTATCTTTATCAGCTCATACTAAATTGAACCTTGATGTGATTGGAGTGTCTGAAATTTGGCATTCCAATGATAATCCCATATCATCAAATGTTGAGATCCCAGGCTATACATTTTTCAAGACCAAATCAGTCACTCAGAATGGTGGTGTTGGTTTGTATATAAGAGATTCTCTTACTTATAATCACACTTTACACACTTTACACACTTTACACACTTTACACACTTTGGTACACACTTTGGTACACACTTTGTTGTATGCAGACGATTTAGTGCTCGTAGCAGAAACTCCAGAAGACCTTCAAACACAACTTGATGTTCTGAAAGATTTCACTGAAAATATCATGATGAAGGTCAATATTGGCAAAACCAAAGTCATGGTTTTATAAGGAAAGATAAGAGAAAGTCTCACCCACAGAATACATGGTTTTTAGGTGAACAGGAACTACAAGAATGTGATTCCTACAAATACCTTGGTGTCACAATTAAATCTAACGGTTCTTTCAATGAGCACATTGAAAATATGAAGTTAAAGGCTGGTAAGGCATACTATGCTCTTATCTCAAAATGCAAAGATTTCAATGGTTTGCAACCCAGATTGTTTCTTTACCTCTTTGATCAAACAATCGTTCCTATTTTGAATTATGCTTCCGAAATTTGGGGCTTTGAAGAATATAGTACATTAGAACGACTGCATCTTTCTGCGTGCAAATACATTCTGGGTGTAAAATCAACAACGTGTACGGACGCAGTTTATGCTGAATTAGGAAGAATTTCCCTTCAGTCAATCAGACATGTCTGTATGCTGAAATTCTTTGCTAGACTGCAATTACTGAATGTCTCTGAGCCACATCGACTTGCCTGTAAATCCTTTCGCTTCCTTTGTGATGCTGCCGACTTAGGTTTTGTAAACTGGGTATCAAGGGTCCGTGAATTGCAAGCAAGATATGATATTCTACCAAGTGACAACGTCTCTGCTATCAAGTCGAAAGTTAGGCGCTTCTTTGAAAATCACACCCTGTCTAATCTCAATGAACAACTAGTGCAGGATAAAAAGCTGTGTACTTATGCGCAGATAAAGTCAGTTTTCAAATTCGAAACATATTTGGATGTAATAAATGACTTTAAGAAGAGACAATGCTTCTCAAAGTTACGAATGAGTGCACATAACCTTGAAATAGAAGCTGGGCGGTTTGGTAAAAATAAAACCCCAAGATCTGATAGACACTGTAAATACTGTCTGTCTCTTGGAACACAAGTTCTTGGTGATGAAGTTCACTTTGTCATGATGTGCCCACAGTTTCACGAGGACAGGAAACGTCTCGAAACCAGAATAGTAAATTTGTTCCCAAATGTAATCCAACTCAGTGTGTGGAATAAATTTATCTGGTTACTGAGCCAAGAGGACAAAAGCTGCCTGAATTTGGTTGCAAATTTCTTATTAAAATGTTTCAGACTGAAATCAGAATCTTCCTTGCAATAAACGCACACCACTTAATGTTTGCTATGCATTATTTACACCATGTAGATCATCGTTATCTTTGTCAGGACAATTGATATTTTCTTTGTTACTAATTTCACACTATTGTAACTTAGTTGATCTTGTAGTTATGTTCGTTGTTATTAGGTTAGAGGCCGTCTTGGCCTAGATACCTTCTAATAAAAAAAAAAAAATAATCAACGGATAGACTTGGATTCTTGTACAGATGATTTTGAAACTGTATGGGTTGAAATTGAAAACAAAAATGACAAAAACTTCCTTATTTGCTGTGTTTACAGACATCCTAGTTCAAACATTGATAACTTAACATCTCACTTCCAGAATCATCTTTCGAAATTATCATCAAATAAACTTTTGTTCATTATGGGTGATTTTGATGTGAATCTTTTAGACTTTTCCTCACATACACCAACAAGTGATTTTGTCAATAACTTTTTTTTCACACAGCCTTCTTCCTTGCATTCATCATCCAACTAGAGTTTCTGAACACAGAGCTTCAATCATTGATAACATATATACCAATGCTACCAATGCTAATATAGTAAGTGGCAATATTTTGATGCAAATTACTGATCATTTCCCTCAGTTTATGATTTTGAAAAATACCCATGTTAGTCATAATAACTCTGAATCATTCAAATATGATTACTCTAGATTTAAGGAAGATAAATTTCTGGATGATTTCAATCAGATTGATTTTACTTATTTAGAAAATAGTGACTTAGATGTGAACAATAAATTTGACAGATTTTTGAAAGATCTTAATACTTTAACAAATCAGCATGCGCCAATCAAGAGGCGGAGTAGGAAGGAAATGAAGCTGAAAGATAAACCATGGATAAATAATAGAATTCTAAAGATGATGAGAATCCGAGACAGAATTTTACAGAAAATGAAAAAACAGCAGACTCCTGATAACGTCAAGCTGTATAAGAAGTTTAGAAACCGTGTGTCCAATGAATTAAAAGAAAGCAAAGCACGTTATTTTCATACTTATTCTTCCACCAATAGTCAAAATATGAAAAAACTGCGGTCAGGTATCAAGACAATAATTTCTCATAAGTCTTCCACTTCTTCTTCAATCAACAAAATCAAAGACAAAGATGGTAATGTAACATCAGACCCCTCTAAAATGTCAAATATTTTTAATGACTTTTATGTCAATGTTGCTGATGGTATAACAAAGACAATCCCATTAACTCCAAAATCTCCTCTTGATTATTTATCTGATAGAACATGCAATTCACTTTTCCTTACTCCAGTTACTCTGATAGAAGTTAATGATTTAATCAATATTTTAAATCCTTCCAAATCTGTAGGTCCTAATAGTATACCAATAAAATTACTTAAAATTATTGGACATTCTGTTTCGCCACTTCTTGCTCTTCTTGTGAATCAGTCTTTTCAGTCTGGTACTTTCCCTGATAAACTTAAAGTTGCCAAGGTTATTTCTCTTTTTAAAAAAGGAAATCCTGAGCTTCCGTCAAACTACAGGCCAATTTCTCTTTTACCCGTCTTCAGCAAAATATTTGAGAAGCTAATGTACAGGCGACTTTATAAATTCCTTGACATTCATAAAGTTCTTTATTCATTACAATTCGGATTTCAAGAAAACCACTCAATTGATCATGCCCTTGTGAGTTTGACAGAAGCTGTAAGAAATACATTGGATAATAAAAGACTTGGTTGTGGGATTTTCATTGATTTACAAAAGGCTTTTGATACAGTTAATCATAGAATTTTGCTATCAAAATTGGAACATTATGGTGTTCGTGGATGTGCCCTTGAGTGGTTTAAATCATATCTAAGTGATAGAAAGCAATATGTTTCTGTTAATGGAAGTAACTCTAACTTACTTCCAATTACTTGTGGTGTACCACAAGGTTCTGTCCTGGGTCCACTACTCTTCCTTATCTACATCAATGATCTACCAAATGCTTCCAAGAAACTTACTTTTTATCTTTTTGCTGATGATACAAACATCTACTATGAATCTAAAGATTTATCCAATTTGATTAAAATTGTCAACAAAGAGCTGAGACTTGTAAAGAAATGGCTTGATGCTAATAAACTATCGTTGAATATTGATAAGACAAACCATATCATCTTTCATTCTTCATCTGTCAAAGTTCCTTCTGGTCCTGATATCAAAATAGGGAAGAAACATATCAAAAGAGTAAAGTTTGTTAAGTTCTTAGGTCTCCTCCTTGATGAGCATCTAAGCTGGAAATACCATCTCTGTGAACTCTCTAAAAAATTAGCTAGAACATGTGGAATGTTTTTCAAAATTAGAAACTTACTTCCATTAGATGTTTTAATTTGCTTGTACAATGCTTTGTTTTTGTCCTTCTTACAATATGGTCTTATTGTTTGGGGTCAAACATATGCATCATATGTTGATCCAATCTTCAAATTACAGAAGAAAGCAGTCAGAGCTATCTCATTTCAGCCTCGTATGTCTCCCTCTCTTCCAATCTTCAATGATTTTAAGCTCCTGAAACTTTCTGAGATCTTTGAGCTGCGACTCCTAACTTTTGTTTTTGATTCTGTTAATAAAACTTCACCCAGTTGCTTTCATGACTTTTTCCTATTCTGCTCATCTGTTCATCAGTATTCCACAAGGCAGGCCAGTCAAGGTGATCTATATATGTCTAAAAAAAACAGCCTTCAGTATGGTCTGAAGTCTATTCGATACCTTGGTGCTAAACTTTGGAATGCATTACCCTTGGAACTCCGAAATGTTCCATCAAAACTGTTGTTTAAAACAAAACTGAAAATTCATCTATTGAACAAAGTCGACCGTTGAATCTGAGCCAACTTGGTACTTCACAATTATTTTAAACTTACACAAATTTATTTGATTATATCTTAGGACAGGGGGGGCTCCCTCGTCGATTAGTTTACCTATTGAGAGAGCTCCTCCTTAAAGTAATTCCCTGCATACAATTTATTTATCCCCTCTTGTATCTTTTCTTAATATTGTATTAATTTTTGTATCATTGTATTAATTTTCTGTAACATCTTATATATTTAGTCTTTGTAGTTTAGTTATTTGTTTGTATTGTTAGGATTGTAAATTGTATGCAGTAAATTTAAATATATGAAACTGAAACTGAAACTGAAACTGAAACTGAAAGTCAGGCCACAGAAAGTTTTATTTTGATTTGAAAAAAATAAAATATGATAATAATTTTTTTTTGTTTTAATTTCTGTTTAATTGGTTTTTAATTGAATTTTTGTTTATGTTTTTCCCTTTGCTTTTATTTTTTTCTATGAATGTTTTAATGAATTTTTCATTTCAATTTTATTCTTTGAAAAAATCAGCTGAGAAATTATGAAAACCATTGTTGGCAGCGGTCGGCCACCATACACATGAACTTCCTGACCTCACCAGGGACATTATTCTGTCCTCCTGGAGGAAGTCAACTATTGCCAAATACAAATACATTTGGAGTAGATGGCGTACGTTTTGTGATAAGAAACACATTTCAAGTACTTATACAACTGTTGAGAATGTACTTGAGTTTCTCACAGAACTATACACTGTTCATGATTGTAAATATAGCGGAATATGCGCTGCAAGAAGTGCACTTTCCTCACTAGTTTTGTTATAAGATAGCTATACAATATCCTCACATCCACTGATAGTCAGATTTGTTAAAGGGATTTACAACCAACAACTCCTAAATATTCAAAAATCTGGGATGTCAATAGTGTTCTGCAATTATTCAAAGATATGGATAGTAATGGGAAATTAACATTCAAACAATTATCACAGAAACTAGTGACGCTATTCGTGATCTTGGGAGCTAACCGGAAAAATGCTCTCACTTCGTTTACCATAGATGACATCACTTTGTTGGATGACAGATTTATTGTGTGTCCAAGCAAAGTGTTGAAACATTCAAGACCAACTTTTAAACAAGATCCTTTAGTCTTTACAAGGTTTCCTCTGGACGAAAAAGTTTGCATCATGCATTGTCTCAAAATTTATCTGAAGCAAAGGAAAAACCTTGTTTCCAACGATGTTAAGGAGCTATTTATAACCTATGGAAAACCGCACAAACCTGCAACAACTGATACAATGTCTAGATGGATTAAAAACACCCTGGAAGATGCGGGCATTGACTTACTCTTTTTACATCTCATAGCTGTAGAGCTGCCTCCACCAGCAAAGCAAAGCTGAAGATGCCAATCAAAGATATAATGAAAAGAGCAGGATGGTCACAAGAGACAACTTTTATTAAACACCATGATAAAATTGTACTAAAGAATGACTCTGAGGTGGATTATACGTTTAACATCCTATCTTCTTTTATAGAATGAAACATTTGAACTGTTTTCTATACACTCTGTATATTTCCTTTGGTTGTCACTAGTCAATGGGCTTTAAAGTCTCATATTGTTGCTGCTCCGCAGTATATACATTGAAATGGAATTAAAAACTAACCGAATACTTACCGTATGAAGGGTAGTTCATGTTCCATGATATGTATGTACCAGGAGCAGTGATGATATGCCACACCCTACCCTCCCATTTCTCTCTTTGTTCGTTTTGATTTACATTGACTGCATGACTGGTCTTTAAAAAGTGATTATCTGCGCAGCGCTCCGCTCTCATATCGTCACTGCTCCTGGTACATACATATCATGGAACATGAACTACCCTTCATACGGTAAGTATTCGGTTAGTTTTTAATTCTTACTTACTGTAGCTCGAGCTAGCGGCCACCATATTTCCTTTTCCGCCTTCTCGCCTGCCTACCTCTCTATCTTCACATGAAAATGAGGCTTCATCATTAAGCACAAAACTTCCACTGTATTTTAATGATAACAACTAAAATGATGTCAACAGGTTTTAGTGGTCACAACTAAAATCATACAAGAGGTTGGGTTGATTACCATTGATATATTATCTATGTAAAGTGCACATTTGCAATTCCATCATTATTGGGATACTTTCATCAGGTCACACAATTTCCCAATTACCTTTGACAATTGGCCTTGAAAGTGGAACCATTACCATTGACATATTTTATTTTATCGAAATAGCTCTTGCCGGGCTTGCCTGCAAAATGTAGGAAGGATCGAGGGGCAAATCACTCCTCAAAACAGTGTATGTGACTTTAGTGATTTTAAAATCACGTGGTTTTTTCTGTGATTTTTCTTGTAATTTTAGCGATTTTTCGTAATCATCTTGTGTGACTTTGAAGCAGCTTTCCAGCGAATGGGATCTTTGTGATTTTCATATCCAATTATTTTTGCGATTTTGTGATTTTTGATTGGGATTTTTTATGATTTCAAGGAAGGTGTATGACAAAATAATCATTGATTTTCCCCTCGGGTAGGATCGTAAAAGATGGCTTCAGAGTCGGGACCTTTTCCCTGAAAATAACTTGGTTGCTTCAGTAAAGACAGAAGAAAAGCAAGTAAAGTGCTGATAAATAACGAGCAGCACAGAGTATGTTATATAATTGACCAACTGTAATCAAAGCAAACAGGTTATTTTATGAAGAAAAAAAGATTGATTTTCCCCTTGGGTGGGGTCGTAAAAGATGGCTGCAGAGTCGGGAACTTTTCCCTAAAAATAACCTGGTTGCTTCAGTAAAGACAGAAGGCAAAAATGATTTGATGGTAATCTTCCAACCCATTCAATGCGTATTATGAACTTTATGACCTTTCTGGTTTCATCTGCTGATCAAAAAGAGGGACCAGGGAAACCTTGGAATCTTCCACCTTAATTGATCACATTGCCACAACTAACAAGTCAAACATAGTAACCTCTGGTGTGCAGGAAACAAGTATCAGTGATCACTACATGGTATACTGTGTAAGAAAGTTCCGTGGGGCTTGGAAAAGACAGCACAAAAATATTACTACAAGACAACTGAAACACTTCAATCAAACCGAATTCATACATGATTTGCTTCTTGTTGACACAAGACAGTCTGGTGTAATAGTTGAAGAGTAGTATTTTGTCATGACCCTCCTGAGAATACTTTAAAATTTCAAAATCTCTTTACATTACAAAGCACTTTTTAAAAACAATGGTATTTCATGTTTCAAACAATGTAAAAATACATTTTAAATATCCAGGAAGGCAATGACATAATACTACCCTTGAGTAGCAATACCAGACTGCCTCATGTGTTTGTCAACAGTGGAGAGTTGTTGCATTTGTCAACATAACATGGAACGTGGAAGCTTCTTCAAATTTGCACAAATCTGTTTGCTTTCTGTCGAAGTCAACCCAAATTTAATGGATAAATGAGCTCAAATGTGTGCTGGAGTCAACGGTGAGTGAATTATCTTGTTCAGGCTTGTATAACTGGCCGATTCCAGGCCCAAGAATGGTTGGCACTAGATCATAGTACGCTAACGTACATGACGTCACATGTTATTTTCAAATCGAGGTTACAGTGATCTGCCGAATATGAGGATCCTGCAATGTTCCACCCAAGAAATGTTGGGTGTAAGGGCCAACGAATGTTTTTTTGCCAGGGAACAGCCTGCTATGGGGGGAACGTTAATTCTGTTAAACAGCCTTGGGAGGGAGGATGGACTGAACTCGGATTTAACCAACTTAGTTTTCTCTTTGACTAAAATAAATATATCATCGCACAGGAAATGAAACACAGACAGCAAGCTCTAAAAGGAAAGTGGAAGACCTCTTTGAGAAGATTTTGTGATCAAAGTCCATAATGTTGTATATTACAGCTATTCGAAACTTACGTTTGAATGGTTCTATTTTGAGCTAGGCTAGGTAATTGATTGATATAGTACTCCGCCTTGCAGCTGGAAATGAATTGCTTAATCCACAATGGAATGCAAAGACATCAGGTAACCACGGCTAAATTGGGTAATAGACTCCTTCCTGATTGTACATATCAGGATAAATTGAGAATTGAATATCCAAAGTCATTAGATTGCACCAGCGATGTCATGTTTTAAAAATTCCCAAACTAGCAATAAAATAAACTCAAACTCTATTCAAAATCAAATAAGATCAAAGCAGAATACACACACAAGCCAGCAGAGAAGCATATGAAAGACAAGAATCATTTTTGGATGGACAAATGGCCTTTTCAAACGACGGTGACCCGCAAGCCATGATAGCTGGCGGCGAGCAATATGTTTTCCACTCCAAAGAAGACACCGACGCTGCGTTTGAAGCCTTTCAAAGAGAGACTCAAACTGGTTGGCGATGTTTCACCACCAGGAGTTTATTTGGTATGTTTATTGCAAACAGGTTGATTGCATTATGAGAAACCCAGATTTTGAGTACTGGGAGTTTCTTTACGAATCTCTTAGATTTCATAACAATCTTCATGTTCACTTATGAACATTTCAAAAAGTTCTTTTGAAGCCTTTACAATGTTTAGACATTACTCTTGGCCCTCCCTCAAGTACCTTCCAAGTAATATGATACAGGAAGCAAGTGAAAATAAAGTAAAGATATTCCAGGAATTCCTTGTGTGTAACAATCTCTGGACATTCGATTCGAGAGATGTTTTATCTGACACATACACTCATTTTCAAAAAATATCCATGCCTGGAGTTAATTTGATGAATTTCAGAGCCGTTTTGCAACTGAAAGTTCCATATGTATTTCTCAAATTTTGAAAGTAGTGAATTTTTGCAGACTTCAAAGTTAGATTTCAAAAAAAGTTGGAAACAAAATTCACAATTCGAAGTAAACTGACATGAACTTCATCAATAAGAACCTTCTGAAGATGAAGCAAAAATCAATCTGAAGTCCAGTTCGCAGCGGCAGACTACAGTGGTTTTTCAGTTTGAAAATAATTTTGAGAGCATAGAGCTCAAATCTTTCAAATCTTAAAAAAGGTGGGTGTGAAATTGTGTCAAATTTTTCCATGAATTGAATGACTTCGAAGAAACTTTAGGTAATTTGCTGTAAATCTGCCGTGGCAATTCCTTAATATCTTGATTATTTTCAAAATGGCGGCATTTGGATTATTTTTGTAAAAATCCATCAAAAATTTTGAGAAAATTAAATCCATCGTAACCCTTAAATTACTTGAGGAAAATTGACACAATCTTCAAGAAAACCATAGTTTATGAAGGTCTACAACATGATTGAAAGCAGAAATTTGTAGCTCTTCTGGTTAGGGATTTAGAAATTTGATGACGTCACAACCTCAAAATCAATAAATGCCGCCGTTTTAAAGCTAATCACGATATCAAAAAATTGCCACGGCAGATTTACAGCAAAGTTCCTTTCAAGCACTTTGATTCAAAGAAAAACGTAAAAGAATTTTACACCCGTCTTTTTAAAGATTTGTCCAGGCAAATGAAAACTGCAAGTTACCAAAGTTTATAAGTCTTTTTAATTGAGGTAAGGCATTTCTTAAAAGTTTCTTTAAGCTTCAAAAATCTTAGCCTCCCGCTTTTTGTAAGCTGTTTCTCACAAAAAGTGCGTATTCTTGTTTAAATCAGACGGTTGAGTTTCTCTTAAAAATCTTCAAAGAAGTGCTTCTCCAGATTTATCAGTTATACAGGTATTTCAAATATGCGAACGATAGATTAACCCTATTGTACCTAGGGGAGGCAAGAAATGCCCCCCCCCCTGGGCAAAGAGAGCTGAAACATTGTTGTTCACCGTTGTTATAATTTAACTCAAGTCACTCGACCAACAGATACCCATATTTACAGAGTGATAACAAAGAAATCACAAAAAACAATCATAAGCTTTTTCGTTTTAACTGTGATTAAGTTGTGTTTGGTATCAAACGATTAGCCTTGAAAAGTACATTTGTTTGATATACATATAGAGCAAACTTGCTCGTCCTGTAGCCTAGCCTTAACGAACCAAATTGCTGCTTCCAGGGCAATCGGTTGATGAAACTTTGAACGTCTTGAAGGAGAGAAGTAGAGTGCACTGGAACGTTGCTGCTGAAGATGGAATTTCCTTTCCATTCGATGGGACGCCATTCATGCCTGCCGGAATCGTTTAGTTTCAATGCCACCAAGGTGATGATATCGACGAAAAAACGAAGGAAAGACGAAAAAAACTCCTGGATGAACGTGAGGTAACTTTAATGACTTACAAAGTCTATAATAGTTTTTCGACTTCCTGCATGATACTACACAAATTTAAGTCAAGAACAAGTTGTCAGAACAACCTAAACGTACCGATAGCGGGGAAAGTGGCCGTGGCACTGGCAAAGCTGTGGCATGTGCGTATCTTGAAAGTATGACAAGGCGATTCCTGGAAGGATTATACCAAAATATACCCAAGACATTTTGTATATCAGGAAAGTTGTAGCTGATATTGTGATATGCTATTTTTTCGCAGGAACAAGATCACACGTTCAGAAAAAGATGGACTCTAGTGCAGTCTTCAAAAAAACTTGGTTGTCCTGCAAAAGTTTTCATGTCAAGAGTAATAAAGTTTCCCCAGTATAAGGTATGTAAAAAAATTACATAGAAGATATGAAATAGACAGCAAATCTAAATTTATACCAAAGAGATTTTATGAACATGCTCCGAGTAAACCACAAATAGTTAGCACATGGTTTGTGGAGAAACTGAGGAACTTTTGTTGATAATTGACTCTGAGAACAGTGACTCACATTCTAAGAAAGTGACAGCAAATTCAACAACGATCATTCACTTTCACAGGGCGCTAAATCTATTACACTGATGCGCTTAAACTAAGTAACAAAGTAAAACAAGTATACAATTACATTGGGAACAACTTGGTTATTCTCTTTGTTTATATTTGCCCTACCACAAAAATCTTCATAAATTTACCGAAATTCAGTCTTTCGCAATCTCTGGACGATGTTCTCGAAGAACAGCCTAACCCTAGGCTTTAACGTTGATGTGGTGTGTATTTTGGATACAGTAAAAGCCCAACTTTGTGAATCCACTGTCCAAGGAAGTCTGATCCTGCATCTTTACCTGTAAGGCAATGATAATAATAAAGTCTACCTCTTCCTTGTCCATGTCGAACCAGCTTTTAATTTGTCTGCATGAATACGCAAACTAAGTGAAATAATATTTTTAATAGGTGGATCTGGCACCGGATGGGAAAAAGCCTGAAAGACGAATGAGAGCCGCAGCGGCTAGATTAAAAGGGGACCTACAACAGGGAAAGGATATTGAAACAGTCCAAATATTTGTTCTCAAGCTGCCTGATACTGCCGCACATCAACTTCATGTCACAGAGGGAGAGGTAAAGTGCATATACGTGTTTCTCTCTTTGAAATTAAAACAAAAGAGCATGTTCTGCAAAGCAATATGTGATCACTGGCAAAACTTTATGAACCAGAAATAAGATCCAAAGAAACTTGTGCGCCTGGTACGCCTCTGGTGATACTGTGTTTTTTGTCAACATGTAGATGTGACATTCACTTCTTTCAAGATGCTTCCAAAGATTGTACTTGAATTACACGATCTTTTAACAGGGTGCTGACCCCGGGGGGGGGGTACATGACTTGTGGATGGACAAGGGTCTGCCGCGCAGTTTTCAGAAAGGTACCCTCTTCTAATTACCGAAACTTGCGGTCATACCCACTTTTATGATGAATTTTGGTGGAAAACCACCCATTTTTTGCTATTTTTCGCCAATTTCTGGATAACCCACCCTTGTTTATGGAAAATCTGCCGAAAAAGGGACCCTTGTTTAGAGAATTTGGGGCCCAAAAACCCACCCATATGGGCGGCACATACCTGTACCCTCAACATGTTATGTACCCCCCCCCGGGGTGCTGACTTGAATTACATGATCTTTTAACAGGGTGCTGACTTAAGAGAACCCATCGATGAAGAGATCATCAACAAAATTAGAGAGATGGACCATGTTGGAGCAAGAACTGTGTCTGAGGTTCGTCGGCACTTGACCAACTTTGTGGAGAATGAATTGTTTCGTGGAGAAGAACCACCTGCTCATTCAAGGCGACGATACCACCCTACGGATAACGATATACGAAACATATTAATTGCAGCTCGGTTAGGGGAGAGGAGAGCCCCAGACGACCAGTCAAACTTGGAGATAAAATGCAACGAATGGAAAATTTCCCATCCAGATGATTTCATATTTTATAGGGTAAGAAACTAAATGCAATTATTTGCTGTCCCATAGTGCATGATTCTTTGGTTGCCTTTCATCGAAAGTTGTGCAAATATTAGGAAACATTGCGATATTAAGACACCTTATGTCGCTATACCAAGAGATCGAAAACAGGTATAGAGGTATTGAATTTGTCCGTCCAGCTGGTAGTTTAAGCGAGAAAGAAAAAGCCAGGCAATAAAGTCGACATTATTTGGATTATACCGGGTGAGTCAAAAAAAACGCCCGGAGTTTGGAAGGCTGCTGCTCCCTGACTATATAAGCAACAATGTTTTGCAATATCTGATTAAATAGATAACATGTTCAATTATTTTTAGAAATTTTCCTGGCTAAAATCGATCACTCCGTTCAGATTCTGTAGGCAATTTTCTAAAATGAATCCCTTTTAAAAACCTTAAAAAACGTGCGAAAATTACAAGCAAAGTTCCCCAATGTGGTTACCTCCCAACGATGACATTCAGCACGCTTTAGCGCGTGCTTTTCTTCAGGGGGATTCCATTCTCCCATGAGGACAAAATACATGAGCACATCCAGGAGTCATTATTGCTAGGAAGGAGAGCAAAGGGAAATTTTGCTTGCTGTTTTCGCTTGTTTTTGCAGGTTTTCGAAAGGGGCTTTCTGCAGAAAATCTCCCATTTCGACGGGAAGGAATGAGCGATTAAAGCCGGGTAAGTTACTGAATATAATTTGACATATCGGGGATAAAACAAGACGGCTTTGAACATAATTGCTTTCATATTCAGGGATCAGGATTTTTTCAAACGCCGCGCGTTTTTATTGACTCACCCGGTATTATGGTCAACCATTATATTGATTGATTGATTGATTGATTGATTGATTGATTGATTGATTGAATGATTGATTGATTGTGTAACGGAAGTGCTTGCGTGATGCTTTGCTTTATTGGCGTGCAATTTCTAATCCACAAACCATTCCCGTCTGAAAGGTCGATGCTCCTTGTACATCAAAGGAACGATAGTAGGAAATGTATCAATTGACAGCAGACATTTTATAATAAATTTGACTTTTACCTGAGTCAAAGTCGGCAACTTCGTTCTGAAATTATGAGGGCTTTCTCGAGGAAGCCCCTTTAGGAAACCGTCCAAAGTGGAATCAAAATCACAACCAAATTTCCCTAATACTTCTGCCTTGGATCAATGACTCTTATAAGCATGACAGAATTAATGCTTAAAATATGTGTGCTTTCAAAAACCCCAACTTGAAATTTTTTGTAAATGTGATTCCTAGCCTTCAGCATCGCAAAACCAAGCCAAGGACAAATTTCTGTTCATTTATCAAGCAAACTGGATGCAGCGTCTCCTCTTGAGATACGGCCAAGAGATGTGCCTCATGGATGCTACCTATCGAATATGCAGGTATGCCTTTTTATTTACACTTCACTAACCGGGCATTACGAGAGCATGAAATGAACCTTGTTAAAGGCTAGTGTTGCAAGAAAAAGATCACAGGATCAAGCAATGTGCCCCCCCCCCCCCTACACGACAGCTCATTTGTAGGATGGAGATAGTCAGAGACATTGAAACCGGGGGGCATTGGGGGCAAGTGCCCCTAAGATTTTGCAATAAACAAAGAAGTGCCCTTTCTATTTTTAGAAAATGGGACCTTTTCTTGAGATAACCCCAAAGTGTCGTGCCCCTCTAAGTTTGAGATGTTTGCTACATCCCTGAGGATGGTTCTAATAGGTTACCTTTTAATGGGTGATAGGAATAATGTCTATAACTTCCGTACAAATTTATGTTCTGTTTATATTGAAGGTATGCGTTGCCCTTGTTCTTCCTGTGTGTTCGCTCAAACGTTGGCTATATCGTAACGGCTGTATTTATTCCCGAGAATGAAGATATACCATCAATTTCGGAAGTCTTGCAGTTGCTTAAAAATGCAAATCCTCAATGGCAACCAAGAAATATGATGGTTGATTTTTCACTCGCTGAAATCGGGGCAATAGAACAATGCTTCCCACGTAAGTATCACATTACAATACTTATTTTGATTCCATCTACTTTGATTCCTCTCCGGTGTAAACACTGTACCGGGTAGGTCAATAGAAAGGCCCGACATTTGAAAAAAATGCTGCTCCCTGACTACCAAAACAATGCTACTGTAAGCTGTCTTGTTTTATTCTCAATATGTCCAATATGGTTCAGCAATTTACCTGACTTTAATAAGCCCTTCCCTCCCGTCGAAATGGGATATTTTCTACAGAAAGCCCCTTTCGAAAACCGTCAAAAACAAGTGAAAATAACAAACAAGATTTCCCTTTGTTCTCCTTCCCAACTTTGATGACACTTTGATGTACTCATATACTTTGTCCCCCTGGGAGAATGGAATCTCCCTAAATAGTAAGTGACTCATACAGGGGGGCAAGACTTTCGCGTTCTCCCAACATGATAGCACAAGCGAAAGAGTGCTCAAGTCATCGCTGTGAGGGAAACATATCAGGGAGGCTTGCACATAAGTTTAGCACGTTTTAAAGGTTTCTCGAAGGGAATTTTTTTACAAAATCCCATTCATAGTCAGAACGGAGTGATTGATTTCATCCAGGAAAAATTTTAAAAATAATTGAACACATTAACCATTCAATCAGGTATTGCAAGATATCGTTTTTTATATACTATGAAGCTGTAGCCTTTGAAATGCCAGACCTATTTTACTCACCCGGAAGTGTCGCAAATTGTCATAGAAAGAATGGAAATACTGGTCAACACGGCATAACAGTGGTCTGTTCTCACAAAACAAATTTTACACTGTTCCAATTATAAATTCAAAATGTACCCATTCCTGCATTTTAAATTGTAAAGAAACAAGGAGATCCTCGAAGCTTACTTGCATCAAAAGCGGAGAAGCAATTCTTTTGGTAAACTTAACATCAACGGATCAAGAATATGCAATACATGAGTCATTATTCCTTGGGTAAATTCGATCAATACGATGAGATGCATGGTTGAATGCAAATACATATCAAAAACGTGTCTGTCAAAGTCTTTGGGCATTTACCTGCTGGTAATTCAAACACGACTGTTTTAAAGGCTCTTTAACCAGTATTTTTAAATAAAAAATTTGCTGGAAGCGTTAGAATATTATCTCCATATCTTGCATCCTAGGAGCACATATTCACGTTTGTGACTTCCATCACGAGAAAGCATGGAATGAATGGGTGGCAAAAGGTGTTCATGGTGTAAGTGAGGCCAAAGGAGAGGTACTTGGATATCTCAGAAACATTGCAAAGAGCAGCAGCAAAGCTATGTTGGAGAAAAACATTCAACTTTTGAAGCAAAGCCAACCTTGGCAAAAGTCTGAGCATCTTCGAAAATACTTCGAATTCTGGGAGCTTCACATGACGGTACGCTTTTTCAAACAAAATAATATAGTTTACTCGACGGTTGAGAGTAGTGCTGGACATCCCCAACAATTATACATTTTTAAGGCTGACCGATCACATTGGAAATAGTTCCATGTACAGAAATGATGTGATCTACTTTGAATCAAACGTTCTAACTTAGTTTGGTTTTGCTGGAAACATGTCTTAATCACTATTTTGATAAAATATTTCACCTTTTCTGACACATGAAATGAGTAACTAGCTCTTGCACGATTGTAAGAACCTTTCAGAATAGCATGGCTTTCTTTAGATGCAACTTGTTAATTCAATCAATTCAATACAATCTGTTGTGGTCATGATAATGAATATTTTACACAATTTCCTCCCATCTGTTGCTTGAAAGCCAAATAGTAAGTTAAGAATTACTTTATCTTATTTTCTTGCAGAAATGGGTCAGGTTTTATAGAGATGAATCGTTGCGAGTAGCCACTTACACAAATAACGACATCGAAAGGCAAAACAATTGGCTTAAGTCTTCATACCTTGAAAGCAGAAGAAACAGCTCGATCTCTGACCTTGTTGACATCCTTTTGAAGCAATTTTTGCCAGATAGCTACAAGAAGTAAGTTTATTCACCATTCAGTGTTTCTACCGGGCGAGCCAAAGAAAAGTTATCACGTTTCTCAGGCTGTGGAATGAAAGTGTGAGAACAATATAAAAACTGAATAGTTTTTTTATCAATCCAACTTCAACTTAGATGTACAAATTTTGTTGGGTTTTTGGGTATAATGACTTTGCTTTTAGATTATGAAACTGGAAAAATGCGGGAATTGGGTTTGTAAGGGAACTGGTAAAAATGCCACGTTCTGTTCAGGTCCATGATTAACTTGCCATTAAAATCTAAATTCTATTTCTGAGAGTGACAATCATATTGAATTTAAAGTTGAAGGTAAATAAATCATGGACTACAATCAAACATTGAATTATCGTCTCCATACATGCCCCTTCACTGGCATTCTTCAAAATTTGAATCTTAAATGTGAATGATTTTACCAAAAAATTTACTCATCTAAGTTAATCTTTGACTGATAGATTAGATTTTAAGTTTTTAACGTTGCCTGCATACTTTTTATTCCACAGCCTGTCAAACATACAAGTGCAAAATTGAGTCTAAACCTTCAGATAAATGAAGCCTCAAGGATTTAATCACGAACCAACAAAAACAGCTTCTAATTTAGCAATTGACACGAGACAAATGCTTTGGCTAGTTCAACTTTCAGAGTGAAGTTACTTGATGTTCAATTGCATATGAATGTGGAATTTACCGTTGATCATATAATTCAATCTTGCAATGACTGGTACCTCTGCCGTTCCATTCAAAAACAGAAGAAATAATTAAAAACAATATTTTGAAGTAAGGTAAGTTAATCTGCAAGTCAGGTGAGATCTGTGCTGCATTTCTTAAAAAAGGTTTCCATTCATCAATCTCTGTGATAATTGCTACAAAGTAGTTAATTTTAAAAGCTACTTTTGAAAATTCATCTTAAACGACACTACCTACCATTTTGTTTCAGGTACAAAGAACACAATATACAATGCTCAGATGCATACAAAAAATACGACAGGAGAGTTCCAATTCTCTTACACAATTGACCAAAAAACGTCGTCCAGCACCTGATGAACAGAATGAATTCCAGCATTGGATATGCAAATATCACCAGGAATAGTGAACGACAGTTTACAGTAACAAGTGGCAGAGAGAAGTATCAAGTTTGGTTGGGATCAGAAAACTACTTACCCTCCTGCCAATGCATGGATAACAAAATCAACAAACTCCCATGTAAACACATCATTGCAGTTGTTCAAATGCCCAATGTAGGATGAGAGGCCCTAGGTACCAGCTTCAAGGATCATCCCCTCTTCACACTTGATCCTCTCATTGTAAGGTCAGTGAATGACAATCTTGATGAGACATTAGTGTATGGTGAGCTACTGACTGATGAGGTTATCCCCGATGATTGCCCTGGTGATGGTCTTGATGATTCACATAATGACCCACCTACTCCAGAAAATCCGGCTGTTCCACAAGATTCGGGAAGTAAGGAAGAACCAGTCAAGGAAAGAATTATGTTGCCAATCAGAAAAAGGAATGAAAAATCTAGATTACCAAGCAAGTGTGTTCAGTCGTTGAAGATGCTTCATGATCAATTGTATTTACTTCAGGATGAAAATGCTCTTGCCCATACAGATGAACTGATAGGTAAGATTCTGTCCTACACTCAAAAGCATCAAAGCAAATCAAATGCACTCACACTAAAGGACAAGACATTATCTCCAAAGAAGAAACGCAAAATCCGAAAGTACTCTACGCAACATCTACTACCAAAGAAACGGAACAAGTTCCAAAGAAGGGTTGGAAGTGCTGCAGAAATGAGGAAAGCCAAGGTTGATGTAACAAGAAACAAGGATGATAAAAGTAGTGGAGCGAATGAAACTATAGACGTTGAATTGTTGCCAGAGGTACCTTACAGTGATGACGTCTGGGTAAACGTTGATGGAATCAAACTCACACATGAGCTAAAAGGATTCCTTGAATATCGATTTGGGTGGCTATCTGATGAACATATAGATGCAGCACAAAACCTCATCAAACAACTGGGAACTGGTGTTGGAGGTTTGTGAGTGTAGTTCTGCTTCACAATTTTACCATGCAGTATCTAAACAAAAGAAAGGCACATGAAGCAAAAATTTACATGAATTCGAATATAATATAAGCCAATAGAAAACAAAGTTGTTGAGCATGTTGTATGCGATTCAGTTATTAAAAGTAAAAATTTGTCAAAATATTTGACTTTGTACAAAGATATTTAATTGACAACGTTTCGAGCTTAACTATTCTGATAGTTAAGCTCGAAACGTTGTCAATTACAAGCTCGAAACGTTGTCAATTAAATATCTTTGTACAAAGTCAAATATTTTGACAAATTTTTACTTCAAATATAATATTTTTTATCATTTCAAGAAAAAGGCCATTTAAAGAGAAAATGCTGAGAAAGCACTCAGTGATACAGTACTTGAGAATTCTTTGCAACCTGTTGGAACTTAAAGTCATGAAAATCTTGTCTAAATATGTGGTAGTTGACTCTCCATACGTTTTCATGATGGAATCCTTTCAAATTCTTCAGAATTCCTGAGGCTTCTTGTTAAGTTAGCGTTTATTGTGTGAGGCCTGCAATGCAGAGTCTGATAATGGATCAGCTTGGGGTTAAATGATAAGTGCAGAAGAAAAGCACTTAAATGAGGTGATGATTCTTTAAAGTTACACAGTTGTGGTGCTGATTTGACAACATTAAAGAACATGGAATTATGCAAGCCTCAATATTTTAACTGTAAATTTTCACTTATATCATTTTTTCTTACGACAAAGTGATCCAAGAGCATGTAATTAGTCAAAGACAATGCCCTTTGTTAGTGATTTCAACATCACAACAAGCTAATCACAGCCGCAACACTGTGCCTTAAAATTTACAGTAATGTTCTTACAGTAAGTTGTTTTCTCATCAAGTAAGTTGCAGTAAGTTGTTTTCTCATCAAGATCACCAATGCACAAATAAATTTGGAATGTTTAGTTTTGTCATAACCAAGGATAATCTTGACAAACAATCAATAAATGATAGTTAATTTCAACATATCTTCAAACAGCAAATGTAATTCTGTTACTTAGATTTTGAAATAAAATACTGAAGATATGTACTGAGTTTTAGAATAAGATGTTTGCTTTCTTTCTTCTGGTTAAATATTGTTCATAATTACCTTATACACTGGCTACAACCATAGAAAGTCTAATTTCATAAATATATACCCCTTTTGCAGGACTGAACACTGTCACAGCCATGACTCATTACAGGAGAGTGACTATTGACCCAGAGTTAAATCAGACGATTCAATGTCATAACATTGGTGGCCACTGGGTTACTTCAAGCACAATTACTGGCAAAGTGATAGTATATGAAAGTTTGTCAACTGGCCTCAATGATGCTTTGAAACGTCAGCTTGTCCATCTGTACAAGCACTTGGCTGAAAATGATGGGAAATTTGAGGTCACTGTAATTTTGCAGCAGCTTCAGAATGGAGGATGTGACTGTGGACTTTTCTGCATTGCAAACGCAGTTGCACTTGCCAATGGAAAGAATCCAGCATCCTTTACTTGGCAGCAGTGCAAGATGAGGGATCATCTTTTGAAATGCTTTGAGGAAAAGGAAATCAATTTGTTTCCCCATGTCTCTAGATTAGGTCACTGCAAGAAGGAGGTTCACATCTGCAGCAAGTTTTGCACTTGCCTCAAGCACATACCAACTGCTAAAATGGCCTGCTGCAATGTTTGCTCTAATCGCTACCACTACGATCAGCCAAAATGCATAAGGTTAACCATCAAGCAAGCTGCTGCACTTGTAACAGATGAGCCATTTGTCTGTCATAGATGTGAAAGGTGAATGATTTAATGACAATACAGTAAATATGCAACACTCTTTGTTGAAATTCGAACAAGTTGAAATTAGAATTCAGATGAAATGAATCACCTTTTGCATAGTCTTTCTACTCAGTCCTGCATCTACGTGTTCTAGGGTTACAAGACAATACAACATACTTTTGGCATAATGAACTGCATTTAGTTACAATTAAAGTTCTTTGACAATTGCAGAGCGATGCAGGTAACAAATGCAATGCATGTTGGCCAGATTGCTAATTACATATGTTGTGGGCACCAAAGAACTTCCACGTGCAATTCCACAAAGAGCAATAGTTTAATTGTTTAAAACAATGGCCAGGCATGCATTTTGCAAATCAGTCTGACATGTTGGCAAAAGGTTCCTTGCTGCTATTAACTTGTGTGTTATCTTCCACCGAATGTTTGCGGGGATTTTGCTGAGTGGAGGAGTTTCTTCTTACGCTACCACTATAAATTAGGCTCCAAATGTACACTTTTAGGCCTATATAATGTGCTGTTTGTTGTGTTGATGGTATGCTTTACAATCATAGCACAATTTCATTAACAGCATCTAAGGCTAATACAAACAGTTTGGTATGAGAAATCAAATATTCAAAATACCAAATGATAAACTGTAAATATTTTATTGGTATATCTCATCTTGAGCTACATACCTGAAGCGTGCACCACATCAACACCACAGCTCACAGCTATCACCGCTTTGGCTTCGACCATAGTCTCTATCTGATTCCACTTCATTCTCGATATGGAAACATGTGACGTCATGTACGTTAGCGTACTATGATCTAGTGCCACCCCAAGAATGGGTTTCACCCCAGGATGAGCGGAGGCCCACTTGCCTTGCCTCTTGGAAATCACTGAAATTTGTCAAATATATTGAGATCTTAGGAAAACAATGACAAAAAATATGTGTAATGCAGGTCCGGGTCAGGCAACTCAAAAGAGCTGATTTGGACCTCAAACAGCTTTTTAGGAACAGGAATAGACTCTAACATGTGAGGGACAAATCACTCCTTAAAATCTTGTACACTCTCAAGAGTAATCACATTTTAATCACAAATTGATCGCATTAATCACACAAAGATAATATTGATCATGAAAAATCATCAAAACTCAAAACAGAAATCGTATGATTAACGTTGGAAAGATTGTACAATTTTAATGAAATATTCAGGGCAGTGGAAGTAAACATGCAGATTGTCATGGAACTCGTAAGATGAAGGGATACCTGAGAAAATCACATAAAACTTATAAGGAACTTCCGGGGGGTGGGGGGGGGGTTTCTTCACTTTATCTCAAGTTGGTAAAAACAGTATGTGATAGCTAACTACATGACTTGGGGTACATGACTTGTGGATTGACGGGGACCTACCATCCCGTTTTCAGAAAGGTACCCTCTTCTATGTACCCACACTTGTGTCATACCCACTCTCGTGGTGAATTTTGGCGGAAAACCACCCATTTACGGCTATTCTTCGTCAATTTCTGGATAACGCACACATGTTTAAGGAAAATTTGCCGAAAAAGGGTTCCTTACTCAGAGAACGATCAGGGTAAGGGTATGTGCTGCCCAAAAACCAACCCATATGGGCGGTATATAACCTTACCTTCAACATGAACCCCCCCCCCTCCCCCTGGAAGAAACTCTTGAGGACTCAAAAGCTCATAATCTTAAAGCAAAGTTGAAACATAATCTATCGTATTGGATAACTTTGACACGTGCAGTCAAGGAACATTTCACTCCTAAAAAATCTTGTACATTTTTGGCAAAAATTCTCTTGTTTTCTACAATAATCCATACAAAATCCGTAAAACCCCTTTTGTCTTGGAAAAATCTTCTACGCTTTTCAAACGAGTGAAATTCCTCTTGCGTGCATTATCCTCAGTGAGCAAGAGGTCACTTATTTCCATAAAAGTCCTCTTAGGGTTCCTAGTACAAAGGAAGAGTATAATGGGAGAAACGAATGAGAGAAAAGCAAGAATCCAAATTGAGATCGAATTAATTTCACTGATTCAAAAAGCGTAGGTAATTTTTTCAGAACAAAGGGATTTTTACAGATTTCTAATGGGCATTTTTTGAAATAAAAGGATTTTCGCCAAATATGTAGGAGATTTCCTGATTTGAGTGAAATACCCCTGAATGGAACAACAGAGCACCATGGATTGCTTTATCGGAAATCCTGATCAATCAATCAAAGAGCCAAAGGGATTATCCGATACAATTGTCTTAGACCATTTGGTTGCCTAACGCACCAAATAAAACATGTCAATTGTTGTATACTGCCCTTGGCCTTGACATTGACCCATGTAATGTATTTGTGTTTGACCCGCAGATTACATGACCTGCTGGACTGCAGAATGAAGTTGTCAGGTTGACTGATGATTTGATGATTGGTTTTCTCCAAGGTCTGTGTTTGTTGGACCTCAGCCTGTTCACTACTTGGACTTGGTTTCACCTGTTTCTCTGCGTTTTTCTTTGCACTTGACCTCGCTTTAGCTTTGTGCTTCAAAACTCTATGACAGACTTTTCGTAAAACTGCCTCAATCGCACAAATCACTGCATCATAGTCCTCATCCTCATCTTTTGATCTTCAAGGGGAATTAGGCCTAAATCTACACCATTATCAATGTCACTCTCCCTGCCGGAGCTGACCACTCTATGATCACCAATGTACCCTCAATGTGCTCTTTGCTGGTTTTTTCCATGTTTTTGACAATAATGATCGTAAGAGGAATGTGAACATCAGCTTCACTGCTCAAAAGTCAAAATGGCACTGAAATGCTTTGAACGTTCTCGGCATGCCAAAACGTGAAATGTTGGACAAAATGTTACATGAGGCGGTCAAAGGCATCCAACATCAGATTTAACAATTGAAAATAAAGTTTGTGTTTGATCTCGATCAAACTTCATCCAACAAGGGCAAATAATCTTTCAATAGAGCCGAACCGGATGTTTACATTTGCACGTTAGCCAATCAGATATGACCATGACGTCACACAAACAAAAGAATCGATGTGAGAAAGTACCCCTTACATATAGGGGGTCATGCGCACGACTATTAGGTAAATTCAGGAAAAAATTATGTTTTTCAACTCTGTACTAATATGTTTAAATTTTCCTCGCGGGTTTTTTTAAAAGAACGCGTAAATCCAGAGGAAGCGGCTTTTGAGTAAGGCCTATCATTTGGGGTCTTGATCCTTAACAAATAAGCCCTTCAAAAACAACATAAATTCATATCAATGTCTTCCTATTTTCTAAATATCACTGAACATACATTAGCAAGCGACAGCAGTTGGCTTTCAACAGCACCGAGCTTCTATCACGGGGGCAGTGGCAACTCAAAACTTCGCATTTTTCATACACGAACAACATTGCATATCCTAGCTAAATCTGTGTGAAATAGTATGAAACACGATAGATTTTCGTTTCGCTCTTAGAACCTTTGCATCTGAAGTATCTTCAAAATTTTGATCTTTACTTCTTGCTGTTATCATCCTCAAAATATCCAATCAACCTTCAAGTTTTCAAAATTATGCCGTTGGTTAAGTCTAACGTTATGTAAAAGCTCTATGCATCCACTACCAATTGCAAACCCGCTATCGATCTCTGAAACGCTGTATTTGAACGTAAGAATATATGTTGCCCAAGGTATATGTATATTTGTTGCTTCGCTTGTTTCCTTTCTACTGAGAGTTGATGTTTCAGCATTTAAGAGCAAAAGATATCACGTTTCAGTTTATTACACCAAAATGAAAAGTAAGGGGCAAGATTGTCAACTTCGAGAGTACAGTCCTTTTAACAGATCTACCTAGGGGTGTAATAAAGCCGTGGAAACCCACCAATTCCCCCTTTAAAAACTGTAGCTTTTAGCTAAATGTTGTCTCCTGTTGATTAAAAGTGTTTGCAATTTCTGAATTTGGCTTCCTGCAATATTTTGGACTCTACACTTATCGTTCTTCTTGGAAACTGCTTGTAAGAAGCTTGGGCTCACTAAAAACAAATGAATGTAGTCTACCTAGCCTATCTAGTTTCTTTAAAAGCAGAAGATAGAGGGAAATATGACTTTCAACATATACCTGGTTATTTCCTTGCAACCTCACTGACAGAATGGCGTTTGTTGGTCCAGTATGATACCTCAAGCAATTTGCTAGCCAAATATCTGACTTGGATAAGCCTTTCTGCCAAGTATGCAAAGCAATGCAGATCAAGCGAATCTCTACTCGGGAAGCAACAGAATGCTTCACCGAGTCCATACGGGTCTGGTACGCTTGTGGCACTATCTTTGGTAAGGTGAGTCCCTTCAGTGGCTATTTTCAGCATTTCTTCTGAATCTTGGATGCTTTAGTAGATGTTTTAGGAATAACCAACTGCAGAGCAATCCTAATTTACTCAACAGCCTCAGCTCACGTCAGGTCAAGAGTTTTCCCGCCACTCCAGATTTTGACCAATGACAGAAGAGGGTTAAGGTCAAGCTCAATAATTGATGAAGAAAATTGGAAATTGACGACCATGTTTATAAATCAAAGTTTATTTTTAAATCCAATGAAATCGACAAAATGAATCATTAAAGTTCAGCAAAGAAAATTCAGATGTGGTGTTAATTTGAAATGATCCCCTAGGAACGCAACGATGAGGGAGGAGCTGCGGTTGGTATCATATGCTACCCTTTCTGTCGCCACTGCCTCGGTAATGAAAGTTCAGTACCCTTTAAAACCTATCTATTGCCTTGTTAATGTATTTTCGATGATATTTAGAAAATAGGAAGATATTGATGTGAATTTACGTCGCTTGTGAAGGGCTTATTTGCTAGGGATCAAGACACAAATGATAGGCCTTACTCAAAGGCCGTTTTCTCTGGATTTACGCGTTCTGTTAAAAAAACCCGCGAGGAAAATTTAAAAATATTAGTACAGAGTTGAAAAATATAACGTTTTCCTGAATTTACCAAATAGTCGCGTGCACGACCCCCTATGTGTGAGGGGCACTTTCTCACGTCGATTCTCTTGTTTGCGTGACGTCATGGTCACATCTGATTGGCTAACGTGCAAATGTAAACATCCGGTTCGGTTCTATTGAAAGATTATTTGCCCTTGTTACTTCATCCAACATCAATTTGCAACTTTTGGATGATCTAACATGTGTGGTCAAACGCATCCAACATTTCATCCAACAATGAGTTTTAGCATGTTGGATGAAATGTTGGATGCGTTTGGCTGGGCCTTAAGGTCATCAGTTGGTTGCAATTCCCATGATTTGGGGCTGGGCAAGAACACCTTGACAAAACAATAAGGCCAGTTTCTCAGTTTAGCGATGCTGTAACCGTTTTGCATCTGCAAATTCTGGCGCCAAAACCTCCAGAAATCCACACTCCCCAGGACGATGTAAAACTAGATAGCACAAGTTTTCAAATCAAATTTTCGATGCCAAAACATACTCACATGTACAAATACTTTATATGAAAAATGTACAGATCTAATCAAAGTTTCTTTTGTCAATTTTTAAAATGTCTTCACGTGTGAGGCAAAAAGATCTTAGTGATTTAAGATGGAAGTACTTAATGTCAGTACTTTCTGCTTGAAATATCAACAAAACAATGTCTTATTTACGACTGCTTCTTCAGTTCCTACCTCCAGTGTTGTAATTTCGTATGATAATCTATGAAGCAGTTGCATTCTTGCGTAATACAAAAGCATTTTTTGCATGAAACGCATGGGAATGATGTTCTTGGTGGCCGGTTACCATGCGGACATGGTATGTCTTCATGGCCTCTGTTCGCTGCCATCCAGCGTTTTATTTTCTCTCTGCAAACAAGGCGTGTGCTGGTGACCTTCTTCTTTTTCTGGCAAATGGATACCAGCATTGCTCAGCCTCAGCTCTTCATTTGCTGTCACAGATCAGTAGCTGTGTCGCCGTTTCAGAAATTCTGGAGAGGTTCTGATATTACCGATCATGTATCTGATCAGCTCTTCCTTGAATGAGAGCAAAGTGCGCAGTCTTCCCATCTGCAGATCGATGAGACTTAATGGTTGCATCTTCAAAGTGGTATGCATTATAAACTGCAATAATCAACAATTTTATTGTCAGTCTCATGCACTATTTTAGCTGCTTTTGGTCCTTGCGAATACGACATGATCTTTCTTGTCTACCCCCATCGTGTACGTATTGTAGTCGTGCAAGATCTCAGGGCAATTCACTGCAAGCTTCGCATGATTCCCCTCCGCATCTCTACAATTTCTTTCCATAGCTTCTCCAAAGTCTGCTTTGGGCAAAGAAGATGGAAAAGATACAGGCTTTCTGTCTTTCCAACGAGAAATAACACATTTTCCGTTGAGGCATAAACGATGTCACGATAAGATTGTGCCCCACAACCTTATGCCGCTTTCCTGCAGAAATAACGCTAATGGAATGCTGGTGTAGAAATTGTCTGTGTACAGTTCGTAGTTCTGAAACTCTAGGCCCCATAAAAGTTGTGTAACCACAAGTCCAGTCACTCCTATATGGCAGCTACAAGAAGATTAAGTTAGACATGGCAAAGTAGGTGAGCCTTTAGCAGTCAGAACAAAGTTGGGATGGGTACTTTCTGGCCCATTGAAAGGCGAAAAATTTCATTTGAGTGATTCTTCTGATCATACTATTATTAATCATGTTCATGCCGTATCTTCAAATATTTTTGTACCTCAAGAGCCAAGTTCAGAGTTGCAAATGCACATGCTGTGGGATTTAGACAGCATAGTTATTCGCCCCACAGATGATGTTTATACTGGCACTGTTGATAACATTGAATTTACAGGTGACAGGTATTTGGTAAGATTACCGTGGAGAGTAGGCCACAAACCCTTGGCAAGCAATTATGGTATTAGCCTTTCACGGTTAAAAGGTCAGCTTGCCAAACTTAAATCGAAACCTGAGATACTACATGAATGTGATAACATATCCAAGGAAAAAGAACAGACCGAAATTATTGAACAGATATTAGATTTAGAGCAATCTAAGGGCTTAATACATTATCTTCCATACAGACCTGTCATTGCAAGGATGCAGAGACTACAAAGGTACATATTGTGTATGATGCGTCTTGCAAGGAGAAGTCCCATGGTGTGTCATTGAACGATTGTCTACACGTAGATCCTTCACTGATGCCATTACTCTTTCACCTTCTTGTGTCATGGAAAGAGTATTGTATTCCTTTGGGTTGCGGACCTTGAGAAAGCGTTTCTCAATGTTTAAATTAATGCGAAGAGCAGGGACATCTTACGTTTTCTTTGGATCAATTACATTGAAACCAAGAATCCGTCTATTTTGACATATAGGTTCCAGCTCATTCTGCTTGGCGTAAATTTGTCGCAATTTCTGCTTAATGCTTTACTAAAACACCATATTGATCAGTACAAGAATGTTGATCCAAGCTTTCTTGTTCCAAACTTTCCAAACTTGCCACAAATGTATGAGCCAGAAATGAGCCAGAAATTGCTGCAAAAATGCCAACTGATGAAATGACGAGAAATACAGAAATGAAAGCTGAGGCTAAGAGAAAAATTAAAGGACAAACTGTCATGAGAAGATGTTTAAAGAAAATTGTTACAGAAACATGAGAATTGATGAGAGATAACGCGCGCCTATATGTGACTGAGATATGTGACCACAGAGTGCTGTTTGACTTCTATGTCACCCCTCCCAATGTTCATCTATTTTAGGTTTTTTGCGTTTTTTTCGTCCAAAAAGAATGGATTTGGTTTGTCATCACCAAAGTGAATACTTAGCTTGTTTTCAACAAACCAATCACAGAGAAAGTTGAAGTTCCTATTGAAGTTGTTGTCAATGCATTCGTTATCGTTGTCTCTTAGGATTAAGCATGAATCATCTCGTACAGAAGTAGGTCACAGTCAACAGCCCATGCCATGACATTCACGTAAAAAAGGAATAATTACCAGGGGATGCTGTGGTACGTGAACTGTGGTAAGCGTGTTTTTTGCATTTTGGTGCGTTTTGGAGATACAATTGTCAACTGACAATGTGGCTTGATGTCAACAAGCTGTCACTCAATATTGATAAAACCAATTTCGTAATTTTTAAGTCTCCTCAACATTTTTCTCCTGAAACTACCTCTATTAGAATTGGAAACCTTCCTGTGAAGCAGACTTGTTATGTCAAATTTCTTGGTGTTCTTTTAGATGAAAATCTGTCATGGAAGTATCACTTAACTGAGTTGTCTAAGAAATTGGCTAGAACTTGTGGTATGTTTTTCAAAGTAAGACACTTCTTACCCATAAATGTTTTGATCTGTCTTTACAATTCTCTGTTTTCACCTTTCCTGCAGTATGGAATTTTGGTTTGGGGTCTCACCTATGAGACTTACATCAATCCAGTGTTCTTGTTGCAGAAAAGGGTTGTTGGAGCAATTTCATTTGTACGTTTTACTGCACCTTCTTCACCTATCTTTTCTGACTTAAAGATTTTAAAACTGCATGATCTCTTCCAGTTGAAATTGCTTAGTTTTGTCTATGATTGTGTGAATAGGACTTCCCCTTCTTGTTTTCATTCTTTCTTTGACTTAGTTGAATCTGTTCATTGATATGGTACACGGCAAGTCACCAAAAAGGATATTTTCCTAACCCAGAAAAATACCCTGCAGTATGGTATTAGGTCAGTGCGCTTCTTTGGAGCTAAATGATGGAATGATATTCCTGTGGATATAAAAAGATCCCCCTCTGCTAATATTTTTCGACAAAAACTCAAAGCCTTCCTCTTTGAAAACCATTACAAAAGTTGAGAATAGAAATTTTGATTCAGAAAGTCACTACCTGTCCATAGTTTTCTTGAAAAAAATCAAGTTAATGTGAGAAATCTATGTTAGAAATTTGAAACAGGGGGTGCTCTCTCCTCGATTAGTTAACTACTGAGAAAGCTCCTCCTTTAAGTAATTCCCTCCATACAATTTATCCTGTTCTTTGTTTTGTATTTATATATTGTATTAATTTTGAATAGTGTTGAATAGGTTTTGTGTGTGATATTGTATTGTAGGTATATATTATTTCCTTGTTTGTATTTTTGATTTAACTAAATTGTATGTAGAGGAATTTAAAATATGAAACTGAACTGAACTGAACCATGAGAGTGTTTCAGGATTTAAGGCTTATCGCATTTAAGGCTTATCGCACTGACACACTGTCATAACGGCTTATCCCTACCAACCTTGGCCAAAGGTCACCTTGTATTTCACATGTAGCTAAAAGGTAAAAATGCTTCATACCTCTCATTCGTTCTTCAGGTATGCGTGTTCGAGTATGTCCCCAATGCTTTTGTTCCTCTGTAGTGCCAGGGAAGGCTGGGTCGATTTTCAGGGTTTTGTTTTCATGGATTATTTTCAAATGTTTTTTAGTATTTTGTTGATTTGTGAGGTAGGTGTTTTTGTCATAAGGTGAAATTTACTTTGAAGCTGGTTTGACTTGCAGTGTAAATGGGGCATAAATCAGCATTTGACTGATAGATAGATCTACGCTTCAGTTTAAAGATCGGTCACGCACTTTTTATTCCACATCCCACCAAACGTCTGAACTTTTTTTGCATCACCTGGCGAACATTTTGGCAAAAATTATACATACCTGGTATGCATTTTCCAAACGATTGTAGAAGTAATTGATAACTGAAATATATGATGTAATGCGATGGATGCTGAGAGAATCATGCAAACTACCAAGTTTTTAAGGGATGTTTGTGGTAACATCAGACTTGCTACCATTCAGCTGAAGGCACTACCTTCACGCTTCAATTGCTACGAAATTGAATAGAATGGAAAATAATTTTGATCCGATAGATCTGAGCTGCTATCAGGATTTCCTGAACATGGTTGATGTTTGCCTTTTTTTGATTAAAACGAAGAAATCAAAACTTGGCTTTCATTGGCCATGTTTCCGCTATTGACCTAGTATTGACCTATAATGTTGATTCTGGAAATTTAGCCTTCATATTCGAATCTACGCCTCGCTTCTCTAAGCCTCTCCCTTGAAGTACTTCCGAAATATGTCAAGACCCCACCCTCCTTCATGACCTTTGCATCGTTTACGGTCCTAGAGTTAACACGAACAGCATTTTTAAAGAAAAAACTAAATATTGGGAAAACAGCTGTATCTCACAAAGGAGTGGGGTTAAAGACCAGGGTTTTCATTTAGTTTTGTTGTTTCGGAAAAATTCTAACAAAGAAATAACAGCAGAGGTTGCTGCTAAGAACAGCACATTGGCAGTGCAATGTATGAAACAACCCAGGTCAGTAATCCTTGCAGACAAATCAGATTTGGGTACCTATTCCTTCTACGTTTTGGCTTTGGGTGAACCTTGGTTGATACTTACACTCTTTAAGATACTCTTGAAGAAGCTCAAAGATGAAAGGGAATGTTCTTCCTTGCTTTTTCTGCTTAGAGTTTCGAAAGAGTTAAAGGAAGGCCCCGCTATTCTACAATATGCTGCACGGTAGCTCTAAGCGGTGGTTTCCATCCGAGAACCTGAACTCAGAGAAATCTCTAATCCTACATTTCTCACTTAGAGTGAACCAATCGCCATCACTTTCCAGTTAACATTCTGTGGAAATCAAAATCCTGTCCAGTCTCATCCAAGCTACCCTATAGCTACCATAACTGAAACCATTTTGAAAAGCACCAACCCTTTAAGACATCCAATAGAGTTTGTTTTGCAATTAAATTCTAAAAGATTCATGTGCTACCCTTACCTGTTCAAGGCATCCACTTTGTAATGACAGAAACAATGCCAATGATTGGGATAATATGAACCAGTAACTGCAGCACAGCATGTATGAAAAGCCCTCAAGCAAAATTCACAGCACACAAGGTCAGCCTCTCCATCTTCATCAAAAGCGTTGATACAGAACTGTCCAGCAGCACAATGGTTGGCACTGTCATTGGCATCTGACTCGGTAGGTATCACAAGTGGAAAGACATGCTTCTCAGATTTACCAAGTGTTTTGGGACCCGCGTCAAGAAAACATTGGGAAATCCATCTTCTTGATGTATGACATGACTCGACTCTTCCTTGGAAGAGAAAGAGTGAACATTTATGCTTAGTCCACTGGCAATCAGGAACTGGTGTAGTAAGGCTACAACAAAATGGAAACTTTCAAGGGAAATATAAGGTTGAAGAAATAACAAGTCCGATAACATAAGCATTAATATTCTCTGTTTTGTACAAAGCAAGAAGTATGTAGTTTACTCTTGGTATATTATCAGATGTTCAGGAAACAATAGAAAACAATCAGCACAATGATATGCTGGAAGCAGAGCATGGACCAACGTCCTATTATGTATCTTTTGACCATGGGCTGTACAATGAAATATTGCCCACAACTGGGCAAGTAAAATCTGTCACCAAGCTAGCCATCGATAACTAAATTGTTTACAAATACTATCGTCAACATATGATTTGTTAATGCATTACTGTATGTTTTAAGAAAATCATTCTTTTAATTCTAGATTGCATAAATTTTGTACATAAGTTTTAAATCTTGTGAATAGGGATTTACAGCTTTATTTGATTGATACCAGGTGAGTCAATAAAAACGCACAGCGTTTGAAAAAATCCTGTTCCCTGAATATCAAAGCAATGATGTTGAGAACTGTCTTATTTTATCCCTGATATGTCAAATTATGTGCAGTAATTTACCCTGCTTTAATCGGTCATTCCTTCCCGTCGAAAAGGGAGATTTTCTGCAGAAAGCTCCTTTCGAAAACCTGCAAAACGAGCAAAAACAGGAAGCAAAATTTCCCTTTGTTCTCCTACCTAGCAATAAAGTGACTCTTGGATCAGCTCATGAATTTTGTCCTCATGGGAGAATGGAATCCCCCTGAATAAGTTATTCACACTAGGGGGAAGACTTTTCAACTCACCAAATCGAAAGCACATGCTAAAGCATGCTGAAAGTCATCGCTGTCAGGTAAACACATTAGGGACTTTAACCCTATTCCTGTAGGGGGGGGGGGATTTTTCCCCACCCTCAAAACTTTTGAAGTTTTGACATACAAGGCACTTTTTTATTGATAAATCCTCATAGATATGTGATTAAAATTTATCGGTCCTCATAATTATGGTTTGAAGAAATAATGTTTTGACACGTGACATAAATATGACGTCATCACTCATGCGACCCAATTTTTGGGAAAATAAAATTTTGTTTGACTCCGTTCTGTGGTATAGCATTTGAAAGCTAATAGAAAGAGGACTAAGATAAGCTGAGGGTTTAGCCTTGGCAGATGTTTCTACGGGAGTTAAGTCCATTTTTGTCACATGTGACTGAATCATGACGTCATTGAAAACATGCGAAAAATGTGGTTAAAAATAAGATAAGTCCACATAGTACTAACACTTCAACTACATGTGACGTGTTTCATCAATAACTTTGCAATTATGCAAACATTTATTGAATTAGAGGCATTAACCCTTTTCTCCCCTATGGGACTTCTGAGTCCCACTCCATATTATAATTACCAGAAAATCACAGGGATCAAGAATTGCTGAGTGAATGTTGATATGGCAACCAGCGTATCGTGTTTTGTCGACTGACAGTGCCTGTTGACTCATGGTGGCCTGGGATCGAGAAGTCAAGCCTTTCAAAGTTTGGGCCTAAGTTGGCAGACAGCACGATTTGCAGTGAGTTACATTTTACCTCTTTTTTATACATTCTCCTAATTGTATTCTTACCAATCATTTTTTACAGGCAGACTAGCATTACTTGAAGGTCCAAAGACAATCTTTTACCAGTATCGAGCAACGGACCATGAGGAATCCACAAAACTGTGAGCGGGACCTGAAAGTCCCGTTTGGCTTTTCTGGTTAATTTTATAAGCAGGTCAGAAGCAACAACAGTGAAAAAGTGATTTGCTATAGTTATTATAACTTCACAACAAACTCATTTCATATATTTTTACTACCACAGATTCAGTATGGAGCACTCTTCTGCGAAAAAAAATTTGAAATTGTATAATATTGAGGAAGCAAGGGTAATATTTGAGGATTTACCCTCAGATGATGGCCTTACTGATGAGGAACAAGATGATGAATGTTTTGATACTCCAATCAGTGAAATAGTGGCCCTTTCTGATGGACTCCTGTTTGAAGGGGAGAGCAGTTTTGAGATATCCTCCACTACAGAGCATGGATATTATCACTGAAGTGCCATCGCTTCAAAACACAATAGCCAATGTCATGCAAGAAAATATTGACGCCCAAAAAGCAGGCCCCTCAGGCATGGCACAATCAAGTCAAATGGATGACACCAACCTCATGCAGGGGCAAAGAAAACGTAAGCTGGGAGCAGCAAAGTTGTCAGAAGAAGTCAAATCCAAAATAAAAGTAAAGGAGGTGAGACCAAAGAAATGGAGTAAAGTAGAACTGCAAGAGCAGCCATCTATCTTTGCTTCTCCACGGGGTAGGTGATTCTAGCACCTCCGTATCCAAATTCATTTTCTTTTTCATTTCATGATCCCAATATCATTATACTCGAGCCTCTGGGGATTAGGGTAACTCCCATATATTGGACAAAAATACAAAAGTATGTGCTAACAGGATAGAGGGCACTTTTGGTTGTTTAGATTTTTTTTGACCATGCACATTTCTTACACTTATTTTATCCTCCGTAGGTCCAAAGACATAAATAGTTACATCCAAAAATCATATATTACATTCCTGATCCTGGTCTCATTTAGTTAGATTCTCTAGGGATGGGTAACTCCCATGTACTGGGCAACATAACATGCCAACAGGATGCTGATAATACCCTTATCAAGATAGTTGTGGTAGCTTGGATTTGTTGCTATTCATCTTCCATTTTAGATCTTAATTTTTTAGCTTTGTTTGTTTTTCTTAGTTTCCTTTACCTCTTTTAGGTCCAAAGAAAGAACACTTTGCTGAGTGTGCTACCCCAGGAGACTATTTCCTCATGTTTCTAGGTAAGGGCCTGGTTGACGACATTTTGTTTCAAACAAACCTGTATGCAAACCAGAGACAGCACAACATTCCAGCTATAAAAAAGGAGGAGCTCTATGGGTTTCTTGGAATGAATTTGATGATGGGTTATCATCACCTGCCCTCACTGAGGAGCTATTGGAGTGTGGATGAAGATTTGTCTGTTCCTGTCATTTCATCAACAATGTCAAGGAACAGATTTTATCAAATCCTTTCAAATTTGCATGTAAATGACAGTGACCAAGTACCTGCAGACATCAAGGATAAGCTTTACAAGCTTCGTCCTACGACAAACAAGCTAAATGCTAACTTTATGAAACTTTATGATGTTTCTGAACGTGTTAGTATTGACAAAAGCATGATATTATTCAAAGGGCGTAGCTCCCTGAAGCAATATAACCCCATGAAGCCTATAAAAAGAGGATACAAACTTTGGGAGAGAGCAGATGCTGATGGTTATATCAGTAAGTTTGAAATCTACCAAGGCAAAAATGGCCCAATGAATGAGGATCCCAATATGATGGGTTTTGGGCTATGAGAAAAAGTTGTTATTGGAATGGCAAATGACCTTGTTGGTAAAAATCATCAGCTATGCTTTGACAATTACTTTTCATCAGTTGCACTGATTGATTATCTGAAGGAGAATGGGGTTCGAGCATATGGAACGATAAGGAGCACAAGAAAAGATCTCCCAGATGGTTTGAAGGCCGACAAGGCAATGGTAAGGGGTGACTTTGACCACCGCAGTACAAATGATGGGATAGTTTTCTACAAATGGAAGGATAACAAAGTTGTTCATTTTGTTTCAAATTTCCACGGCACAGAAGCTACAACTATCAGGAGAACCCAGAAGCTTGGATCAAGAAAGGATGTTACTTGCCCAAAAATTGTCAAAGACTATAATCAAGACATGGGAGGTGTTGACAAGGCAGATATGCTCTGTGCTGTCCATGGTGTCAGCAGAAAATCAAAAAAGTGGTGGCATCACATCTTTTTTGGCCTACTTGATCGATGCCTAGTCAATGCATCTGTGGTCTATGAAAAGATTGCAAAAAAAGCACTTCAATTTTCAAGTTCCGCAGAGGAGTTGCCATGTCTTTGATAACACTTTCCAGACAGCCAACCTTAGGATGACCAAAGAGCACACCCTCTCCAGTTGCAGCAGCTGCAAACAAGAGGCGCCGCACTGAGTATTCTGTAACATCAGCTGTTATGTTGTCAAGTTGTGGTTGCCACTGGATTCACTTCACTGAAAAGCGTGGCCACTGTGAAGTGTGCTCTAAAAACAAAATTGAATCAAGATAAAAGAGTAAATGCAGCATGTGCAAAGTGTTCCTTTGCTGCAATGATAAGAAAAATTGTTTCATAGAATATCATGAGATCAAGGAGTAATGTCTGGCTGCCCACATACCAGTGAACTGCAGACTTTTCAGACTGTAACATACTTTGGTGTCTACTAGAGAAACAAATTATCTGTTTTTTATAACCAATGACAATATGCTACTTTAGGGGCAGAAAGTTTCTTGGGCAGAAAGTTTTGCAAGAAGTAAAAATTGCGAAATTAAGGGCATAAACTTTAGCGAATGATGTTTTTTCCCGCAAATTTCGCAACAAAACTTTCGCGATCAAGAACAAAGATCCATTTTCGCGTGACAAAACTTTCGTGACTGAAGAAAAGTGAGGGGGAAAACACAATTTTCTATTCATTTTCAGTACTAATCACAGTCATGGTGGCAATTTACAAGGTTTTATCGAGTTTTATAGCCCAAGAGACTAAAGGTCGGAGTGATTAAGGAACAGCAAAGCAAGACTTGAAGAAATGAAAAAAATTGGATAGAAAAAACTTTTGCGAGTCGAGAATTTTCCGTTATTTGGCAAGCAAAAACTTTCGCGAATTTTGAATTTAAATTATGCCTTGGCAGAAACTTTCGCAAAAAATGCTGAAAACGCAAAAATCGCGAAACTTTCTGCCCGCGAAAGTTTCTGCCCCTAAAGTATTCACCTTTTAGCCTTCAAACTGTTGCACTATTGCTGAACTTTTGTGATCACATTTTGTATTGTGCTGCTAAATTGCTAGGCCATATTGCCTGTCGGGACTTATAAGTCCCAGTAGCAGATTTCAATGAAAGTTCAAATTTTTTTAGGACAAAAATTTTTCAGTGTTTTGGAGCTAAAATGTAGCCAAAATTAAGATCAATATTGGAAACATCATACATCCTTCATATCATGGGTCTCAAAGGGTTAATCACTGTGGGGAAAAAATCCCCCCCCCCCCTCCTACAGGAATGTGAGGTACCGATTGACCCTACAGTAATAGGGTTAAGGTTTCTCAAAGTGACTCATTTTGGAAAATCGCCTACAGAATCTAAGCAGAGTGACCGATTTTAGCCAGAAAAATTTCTAAAAAATAATTGAATATGTTTGCTATTCAATCAAATATTGCCAAATATCATTGCTTATATGTTCAGGGAGCAGTAGCCTTTCAAACGCCGGGCGTTTTTTTTATTCACACGGTAGAGTTCAAGTTATCATTTATTATGGCCTGTGATTAATGTTTTTTCGCATGGCCCCTTGAAAAATAACTCGCTCAATGCAAACCCTCAAAACCCATAAAGGATATAAATGTGAATAAATGTGAAATACACTTAAGGCTAGATTACATGAATGATATGTCATAAATTGTCTTTTCTGTAACAACAAGGCAATAAGCAATACCCACTTTCGTTTTCTGTGTTAGTTCTTCAAAGAGAAAATTTTTCATGCACTCAGTCTTGTCTATTCTAGAAAATCATTCAAATGATTGTCTTATAACAGAAGGCTCCTAGCCTCTAGCCACAGCCCTTTGACCTGAAACCTGCGTTTTACCAACCTGCAAGCCTGCATTTTACAAACCTACAAACCTGTGTTTTACACTTGCCGGCAAGCTTATGGCTGCACGCATGATACAAGTAAAAACACCTTAGAAATGATCTTTCAGGAGAAGATCTGTCCATTATTTGACCTTTTTCTGCTGAATTCTGTTTCAGAGTTACAACATAGTACAAAAGATTTTACTGCTAGAAAGAAATTAGTTATGAAGTCATTTACTAACTCGCTGAACAATGGACCTAGGACCGATAACCAATAATTTTACACCTGGTAACATAACATGGTCATCAATGTTAAAGCAGATTTTGCTTGCCTTTCATCATTGTTTACGGACATCTACATAAGTTTGAAATCATGGAAAAGCGATGAATCAGGGTAGTAGCAAAGGCAACTGGCAACTGAATTGCATTATTTTCATCCAACAACAGAAACCAACAAATAGCTATTTTGTCATCAAATGTCACTTGCTTTGCCAAATTTGGACTCTGCACAACTCAATTATGTTACTTAGCCTGGCCCCAGCGGTGAGTGAATTGTTTAACTGTTATTGAGGTTATTTCCAAGTCACCCCTTTGTAAGAACCGAGGACTTTCCCTTGCTGTGATGAATTTCCATTTGGAATTCTGGAATTGCATAACATACTTTAATCATACTCTACTTTGGTAACATAGCTTTAAGCTTGAAGCTTTATACTTGCAATCAAACATTCTGTATACAGGTAAAAGGATTTTGGTTGTCGTCTTATGTCAGTCATCCCGTTAACATTTGGAAATGACAACTCTGTGTTCCTAGGGTCGCAGCTCTGATTTTTACGATATGCCATTTTGGCCGCAGTTGAGAAACTCAAGGTATGCATATGGCCTTTAAAATCACCAAAAATCAGTTTCAAGAGCAATCACTTCATAACTTGAGCTAAATCTTAACTAAGAATTGAGTAAAGAATCTAGATGTTGCAATTTATAAGCAGAAGACTGGAAGACCAGAAAACTAGAAGAGCTAACTCTGACTTTGTAACGCTGCAAGAAAACCAAGATGGGAGCCTCTGCAAAATAGGGCAATAACTTTGCTATATCCAACCTGACCATCAAAGTACTTTACCATGAGCCAGACAGGTACTGCAGGTAACATAAGTGGATGGGTATGAAGTAGATATTATGCAATTGAAGCGTTTGGTAACTTTAGCTTTCCTTTCTTGGAATTGTTACACATGAATTATATAGTTTACTACATACCGGCCATGAGGGAAATGGTGCATGAAATTTCGTAGAAGACCATGAGTAACATGGTAGCTTCCCATGTTGAGAACTTTATCATTCAATCCATTGTAAGCAGTTTCTTTCTCGTATTTGTCACAAGAATGACTGGAAAATGAAAAAGGAGAGCAATCATATACCTTACAAGCATCAACAGATAATGTCTGGAAATACAAAGTTTTATTTCCAACTTTCTACATATGAGGGAAATATCTGTTTAAAGGAAGTGAAAATGTAAAACTATGTCGTAGTCCATCTTAGCTAAGACGTTTGTATCAAAAGTTGAGACACACCATGTAAAGTAAAATTTTCATTGACGGCAAGCTGTGAGCAAAACATGTGCACAGATTTTAATGACTTTAACATTTAGCACTTACAAACTCTTGAAAACTTGAACTTTGCTAATTTAGTTGCCAAACTATTGAAATTGATCTGCTTTCAGTCTATTGCCAATGCAGGTAAAGTAGCCTAGTCTTGTGGATGTAACCCTGTTGAACTTTAAAACTGGGAATATCCTTCTCTGGGAGGGGGCAATGACATATTATTCTCACAGGGAATATCTAATTTCAGCCTTTGTCGTCGCTGACAGTTGTTGTATTTTGCAGTAGGCTCTATGGAAAGACGTGATGATTGATTTTCTCCGTCTGATTTGTTCTGATGGATTTCTAGTAAACGTATATGGTATCACATATCGTATATCGTAAAATTGTCTTAACCCTATTACTACCAGGGGACACAAAGTACCCAGGGCACAGATTATTTGATGCAGTGTGGTCAGTTCGAAAGATACAGAGCTGAAACTTGGTGACTTTTCTTCAAATTTAATATACTAATTAAAAATTTTAAAAAGTTTCAAAATGGTAGATACTGATCACATGACCAACGACGTTGGCAACGTCTTCTCAACACCTGGTCAGCAACAAAAGAAAAGAAGGGACTTTTGATTTTCCAGAATGATCACAGATCATTGAGAACACTACCGTTCGGTAAATCTTGACAAGAGCTTTCAGATGATATATGGTTTTATTCATTTTTAATGACGTCAGCAATTCTAAACTTAATGACATCATCAATGTTTATGACGTAATACAAATAACAAGTGTATTAGAAAAATGTCAATGACCAAAATTGGTTCTCTTAATTATCATACATTGTTTTAAGGCATTTCAGAGTATTTGCATTGGCAATCAGGGGTTTACAGTCGAGGCAAGAGTAGTGTGACCGATTGAAATAGATTATGCGAATGTTAATCGTAAAATAATTCAATATTGATTTTCAAGAATCAAATAATAATAATGTTTTTATTCAACTGACCACCCCTACACTGTGTTAAGTTGGGCAATAGTTCAGCGGATGTGTGTGCTTGAGGAAGACAAAACAAGGCACTCAATGTATTTAGCAGTACGAGGGCCTTAAACCACATGTCATATCATTATTCAAATTATTATTCGATTAATAATCCATTGATGATTTGGAAAAATCAACTATTTTAGCATTATGCTGGTCACATTACTCTTGCTTTGACTATAAGGGGGTAGAGCAGTCTTTGCAAGGGTTATTTTGAATGCTTATATCTACCATATTAGACACTGCAAACATTCAAACTGATAATCTCCAATATGTAAGGTGAAGCAAACCCTGAAAGGAATTTTTTTTTGTGGGGTGTCAATAATGGGACACACCCAGTTTTTGACCACACCCTTTTCCGGACATCTGAAAAATCCCTGAATTGTGTCAAGGATATCTTTTGAACCAGTAAAGCTATTGCTATGAAATTTTTGGCATCAACAAAGCTATAATAGAGCTGTGATATGAACCTATCTTGGAGTTTCTAGGTGTTATAGACATGTTGCCACATTGATTTGAAAAACATGGTAAAATTTTTCAAAAGTAGAGTAAAGAGAATCTCAATAACTGACAGAGTAAGGGATTCTAAGTCTCAAACTTAGGTTTATATCACAGCTCTAATGTAGCACAAGATTCTGCCCAAATTTGAGGGTGATAGCTTTCATAGTTTTCTTGCGATCTTTGCCACAAAATTTGGTGAACATCAAAAATTGCGTTTTCGATAAATCACGATCAAAGTTTAGCAACTTATTTACAAAAAAATTATGTGTTCAGTTTTGTCTAAAATCCACCAGATTTGTACTGGGGTCCCTCCTGTTCTTCCAATTCATCTGAATATCCTTTCTTTCTATTTCTAATGGCTCTCCTTCTGCGTTTTGCTTTCTCTGTGCTTTTGCAGACAGAAAGTTCAAGTCTATCTATATCTTCTTTTCGGCGGAACTTACGAATTCGGAACATAGTTTTTATATATAAGGTATATACCAAATGAAACCATATACTGTAAGGAGTGTGAATATGCAATAATATTTGGGGTAACCCCCCTACGAGGAAAGTTATCGGGAAAAGTGATCGGGGTGATTGGCCGTAAACTTGACGACATAATCGCGTTACGAACGTACCACCTGATCGGTACGAACACCAAAATATGCGAAATTTTTGGCCTAAAACAACGTTGAGTGATGGCCTAAGTCAGGCATCACTGCTACCAACAAGAAACAAATGCTTACAAAGTAATTTGTAACTCACCGCCGCTGCACCTCTCCTCTCTGCAAAACCAGGTCACGAATGAGACTTTGAGCGCCACTTTTTCCTACCTGCTTGCTTGCAAACTGGCGGCGCCACCGCCGAAATGCATCTTTCGCGCCAAATGTCATACTCACCTCCAAGTGAGACAGCCTCGAATCCAATGCTATTCGGCTTATCGCACTGACACACTGTCATCACGGCTTATCCCTACCAACCTTGGCCAAAGGTCACCTTGTATTTCACATGTAGCTAAAAGGTAAAAATGCTTCATACCTCTCATTCGTTCTTCAGGTATGCGTGTTCGAGTGTGTCCCCAATGCTTTTGTTCCTCTGTAGTGCCAGGGAAGGCTGGGTCGATTTTCAGGGTTTTGTTTTCATGGATTATTTTCAAATGTTTTTTAGTATTTTGTTGATTTGTGAGGTAGGTGTTTTTGTCATAAGGTGAAATTTACTATTCAAGCTGGTTTGACTTGCAGTGTAAATGGGGCATAAATCAGCATTTGACTGATAGATAGATCTACGCTTCAGTTTAAAGATCGGTCACGCACTTTTTATTCCACATCCCACCAAACGTCTGAACTTTTTTTGCATCACCTGGCGAACATTTTGGCAAAAATTATACATACCTGGTATGCATTTTCCAAACGATTGTAGAAGTAATTGATAACTGAAATATATGATGTAATGCGATGGATGCTGAGAGAATCATGCAAACTACCAAGTTTTTAAGGGATGTTTGTGGTAACATCAGACTTGCTACCATTCAGCTGAAGGCACTACCTTCACGCTTCAATTGCTACGCAATTGAATAGAATGGAAAATAATTTTGATCCGATAGATCTGAGCTGCTATCAGGATTTCCTGAACATGGTTGATGTTTGCCTTTTTTTGATTAAAACGAAGAAATCAAAACTTGGCTTTCATTGGCCATGTTTCCGCTATTGACCTAGTATTGACCTATAATGTTGATTCTGGAAATTTAGCCTTCATATTCGAATCTACGCCTCGCTTCTCTAAGCCTCTCCCTTGAAGTACTTCCGAAATATGTCAAGACCCCACCCTCCTTCATGACCTTTGCATCGTTTACGGTCCTAGAGTTAACACGAACAGCATTTTTAAAGAAAAAACTAAATATTGGGAAAACAGCTGTATCTCACAAAGGAGTGGGGTTAAAGACCAGGGTTTTCATTTAGTTTTGTTGTTTCGGAAAAATTCTAACAAAGAAATAACAGCAGAGGTTGCTGCTAAGAACAGCACATTGGCAGTGCAATGTATGAAACAACCCAGGTCAGTAATCCTTGCAGACAAATCAGATTTGGGTACCTATTCCTTCTACGTTTTGGCTTTGGGTGAACCTTGGTTGATACTTACACTCTTTAAGATACTCTTGAAGAAGCTCAAAGATGAAAGGGAATGTTCTTCCTTGCTTTTTCTGCTTAGAGTTTCGAAAGAGTTAAAGGAAGGCCCCACTATTCTACAATATGCTGCACGGTAGCTCTAAGCGGTGGTTTCCATCCGAGAACCTGAACTCAGAGAAATCTCTAATCCTACATTTCTCACTTAGAGTGAACCAATCGCCATCACTTTCCAGTTAACATTCTGTGGAAATCAAAATCCTGTCCAGTCTCATCCAAGCTACCCTATAGCTACCATAACTGAAACCATTTTGAAAAGCACCAACCCTTTAAGACATCCAATAGAGTTTGTTTTGCAATTAAATTCTAAAAGATTCATGTGCTACCCTTACCTGTTCAAGGCATCCACTTTGTAATGACAGAAACAATGCCAATGATTGGGATAATATGAACCAGTAACTGCAGCACAGCATGTATGAAAAGCCCTCAAGCAAAATTCACAGCACACAAGGTCAGCCTCTCCATCTTCATCAAAAGCGTTGATACAGAACTGTCCAGCAGCACAATGGTTGGCACTGTCATTGGCATCTGACTCGGTAGGTATCACAAGTGGAAAGACATGCTTCTCAGATTTACCAAGTGTTTTGGGACCCGCGTCAAGAAAACATTGGGAAATCCATCTTCTTGATGTATGACATGACTCAACTCTTCCTTGGAAGAGAAAGAGTGAACATTTATGCTTAGTCCACTGGCAATCAGGAACTGGTGTAGTAAGGCTACAACAAAATGGAAACTTTCAAGGGAAATATAAGGTTGAAGAAATAACAAGTCCGATAACATAAGCATTAATATTCTCTGTTTTGTACAAAGCAAGAAGTATGTAGTTTACTCTTGGTATATTATCAGATGTTCAGGAAACAATAGAAAACAATCAGCACAATGATATGCTGGAAGCAGAGCATGGACCAACGTCCTATTATGTATCTTTTGACCATGGGCTGTACAATGAAATATTGCCCACAACTGGGCAAGTAAAATCTGTCACCAAGCTAGCCATCGATAACTAAATTGTTTACAAATACTATCGTCAACATATGATTTGTTAATGCATTACTGTATGTTTTAAGAAAATCATTCTTTTAATTCTAGATTGCATAAATTTTGTACATAAGTTTTAAATCTTGTGAATAGGGATTTACAGCTTTATTTGATTGATACCAGGTGAGTCAATAAAAACGCACAGCGTTTGAAAAAATCCTGTTCCCTGAATATCAAAGCAATGATGTTGAGAACTGTCTTATTTTATCCCTGATATGTCAAATTATGTGCAGTAATTTACCCTGCTTTAATCGGTCATTCCTTCCCGTCGAAAAGGGAGATTTTCTGCAGAAAGCTCCTTTCGAAAACCTGCAAAACGAGCAAAAACAGGAAGCAAAATTTCCCTTTGTTCTCCTACCTAGCAATAAAGTGACTCTTGGATCAGCTCATGAATTTTGTCCTCATGGGAGAATGGAATCCCCCTGAATAAGTTATTCACACTAGGGGGAAGACTTTTCAACTCGCCAAATCGAAAGCACATGCTAAAGCATGCTGAAAGTCATCGCTGTCAGGTAAACACATTAGGGACTTTAACCCTATTCCTGTAGGGGGGGGGGGATTTTTCCCCACCCTCAAAACTTTTGAAGTTTTGACATACAAGGCACTTTTTTATTGATAAATCCTCATAGATATGTGATTAAAATTTATCGGTCCTCATAATTATGGTTTGAAGAAATAATGTTTTGACACGTGACATAAATATGACGTCATCACTCATGCGACCCAATTTTTGGGAAAATAAAATTTTGTTTGACTCCGTTCTGTGGTATAGCATTTGAAAGCTAATAGAAAGAGGACTAAGATAAGCTGAGGGTTTAGCCTTGGCAGATGTTTCTACGGGAGTTAAGTCCATTTTTGTCACATGTGACTGAATCATGACGTCATTGAAAACATGCGAAAAATGTGGTTAAAAATAAGATAAGTCCACATAGTACTAACACTTCAACTACATGTGACGTGTTTCATCAATAACTTTGCAATTATGCAAACATTTATTGAATTAGAGGCATTAACCCTTTTCTCCCCTATGGGACTTCTGAGTCCCACTCCATATTATAATTACCAGAAAATCACAGGGATCAAGAATTGCTGAGTGAATGTTGATATGGCAACCAGCGTATCGTGTTTTGTCGACTGACAGTGCCTGTTGACTCATGGTGGCCTGGGATCGAGAAGTCAAGCCTTTCAAAGTTTGGGCCTAAGTTGGCAGACAGCACGATTTGCAGTGAGTTACATTTTACCTCTTTTTTATACATTCTCCTAATTGTATTCTTACCAATCATTTTTTACAGGCAGACTAGCATTACTTGAAGGTCCAAAGACAATCTTTTACCAGTATCGAGCAACGGACCATGAGGAATCCACAAAACTGTGAGCGGGACCTGAAAGTCCCGTTTGGCTTTTCTGGTTAATTTTATAAGCAGGTCAGAAGCAACAACAGTGAAAAAGTGATTTGCTATAGTTATTATAACTTCACAACAAACTCATTTCATCTATTTTTACTACCACAGATTCAGTATGGAGCACTCTTCTGCGAAAAAAAATTTGAAATTGTATAATATTGAGGAAGCAAGGGTAATATTTGAGGATTTACCCTCAGATGATGGCCTTACTGATGAGGAACAAGATGATGAATGTTTTGATACTCCAATCAGTGAAATAGTGGCCCTTTCTGATGGACTCCTGTTTGAAGGGGAGAGCAGTTTTGAGATATCCTCCACTACAGAGCATGGATATTATCACTGAAGTGCCATCGCTTCAAAACACAATAGCCAATGTCATGCAAGAAAATATTGACGCCCAAAAAGCAGGCCCCTCAGGCATGGCACAATCAAGTCAAATGGATGACACCAACCTCATGCAGGGGCAAAGAAAACGTAAGCTGGGAGCAGCAAAGTTGACAGAAGAAGTCAAATCCAAAATAAAAGTAAAGGAGGCGAGACCAAAGAAATGGAGTAAAGTAGAACTGCAAGAGCAGCCATCTATCTTTGCTTCTCCACGGGGTAGGTGATTCTAGCACCTCCGTATCCAAATTCATTTTCTTTTTCATTTCATGATCCCAATATCATTATACTCGAGCCTCTGGGGATTAGGGTAACTCCCATATATTGGACAAAAATACAAAAGTATGTGCTAACAGGATAGAGGGCACTTTTGGTTGTTTAGATTTTTTTTGACCATGCACATTTCTTACACTTATTTTATCCTCCGTAGGTCCAAAGACATAAATAGTTACATCCAAAAATCATATATTACATTCCTGATCCTGGTCTCATTTAGTTAGATTCTCTAGGGATGGGTAACTCCCATGTACTGGGCAACATAACATGCCAACAGGATGCTGATAATACCCTTATCAAGATAGTTGTGGTAGCTTGGATTTGTTGCTATTCATCTTCCATTTTAGATCCTAATTTTTTAGCTGTGTTTGTTTTTCTTAGTTTCCTTTACCTCTTTTAGGTCCAAAGAAAGAACACTTTGCTGAGTGTGCTACCCCAGGAGACTATTTCCTCATGTTTCTAGATAAAGACCTGGTTGACGACATTTTGTTTCAAACAAACCTGTATGCAAACCAGAGACAGCACAACATTCCAGCTATAAAAAAGGAGGAGCTCTATGGGTTTCTTGGAATGAATTTGATGATGGGTTATCATCACCTGCCCTCACTGAGGAGCTATTGGAGTGGGGATGAAGATTTGTCTGTTCCTGTCATTTCATCAACAATGTCAAGGAACAGATTTTATCAAATCCTTTCAAATTTGCATGTAAATGACAGTGACCAAGTACCTGCAGACATCAAGGATAAGCTTTACAAGCTTCGTCCTACGACAAACAAGCTAAATGCTAACTTTATGAAACTTTATGATGTTTCTGAACGTGTTAGTATTGACGAAAGCATGATATTATTCAAAGGGCGTAGCTCCCTGAAGCAATATAACCCCATGAAGCCTATAAAAAGAGGATACAAACTTTGGGAGAGAGCAGATGCTGATGGTTATATCAGTAAGTTTGAAATCTACCAAGGCAAAAATGGCCCAATGAATGAGGATCCCAATATGATGGGTTTTGGGCTATGAGAAAAAGTTGTTATTGGAATGGCAAATGACCTTGTTGGTAAAAATCATCAGCTATGCTTTGACAATTACTTTTCATCAGTTGCACTGATTGATTATCTGAAGGAGAATGGGGTTCGAGCATATGGAACGATAAGGAGCACAAGAAAAGATCTCCCAGATGGTTTGAAGGCCGACAAGGCAATGGTAAGGGGTGACTTTGACCACCGCAGTACAAATGATGGGATAGTTTTCTACAAATGGAAGGATAACAAAGTTGTTCATTTTGTTTCAAATTTCCACGGCACAGAAGCTACAACTATCAGGAGAACCCAGAAGCTTGGATCAAGAAAGGATGTTACTTGCCCAAAAATTGTCAAAGACTATAATCAAGACATGGGAGGTGTTGACAAGGCAGATATGCTCTGTGCTGTCCATGGTGTCAGCAGAAAATCAAAAAAGTGGTGGCATCACATCTTTTTTGGCCTACTTGATCGATGCCTAGTCAATGCATCTGTGGTCTATGAAAAGATTGCAAAAAAAGCACTTCAATTTTCAAGTTCCGCAGAGGAGTTGCCATGTCTTTGATAACACTTTCCAGACAGCCAACCTTACGATGACCAAAGAGCACACCCTCTCCAGTTGCAGCAGCTGCAAACAAGAGGCGCCGCACTGAGTATTCTGTAACATCAGCTGTTATGTTGTCAAGTTGTGGTTGCCACTGGATTCACTTCACTGAAAAGCGTGGCCACTGTGAAGTGTGCTCTAAAAACAAAATTGAATCAAGATAAAAGAGTAAATGCAGCATGTGCAAAGTGTTCCTTTGCTGCAATGATAAGAAAAATTGTTTCATAGAATATCATGAGATCAAGGAGTAATGTCTGGCTGCCCACATACCAGTGAACTGCAGACTTTTCAGACTGTAACATACTTTGGTGTCTACTAGAGAAACAAATTATCTGTTTTTTATAACCAATGACAATATGCTACTTTAGGGGCAGAAAGTTTCTTGGGCAGAAAGTTTTGCAAGAAGTAAAAATTGCGAAATTAAGGGCATAAACTTTAGCGAATGATGTTTTTTCCCGCAAATTTCGCAACAAAACTTTCGCGATCAAGAACAAAGATCCATTTTCGCGTGACAAAACTTTCGTGACTGAAGAAAAGTGAGGGGGAAAACACAATTTTCTATTCATTTTCAGTACTAATCACAGTCATGGTGGCAATTTACAAGGTTTTATCGAGTTTTATAGCCCAAGAGACTAAAGGTCGGAGTGATTAAGGAACAGCAAAGCAAGACTTGAAGAAATGAAAAAAATTGGATAGAAAAAACTTTTGCGAGTCGAGAATTTTCCGTTATTTGGCAAGCAAAAACTTTCGCGAATTTTGAATTTAAATTATGCCTTGGCAGAAACTTTCGCAAAAAATGCTGAAAACGCAAAAATCGCGAAACTTTCTGCCCGCGAAAGTTTCTGCCCCTAAAGTATTCACCTTTTAGCCTTCAAACTGTTGCACTATTGCTGAACTTTTGTGATCACATTTTGTATTGTGCTGCTAAATTGCTAGGCCATATTGCCTGTCGGGACTTATAAGTCCCAGTAGCAGATTTCAATGAAAGTTCAAATTTTTTTAGGACAAAAATTTTTCAGTGTTTTGGAGCTAAAATGTAGCCAAAATTAAGATCAATATTGGAAACATCATACATCCTTCATATCATGGGTCTCAAAGGGTTAATCACTGTGGGGAAAAAATCCCCCCCCCCCTCCTACAGGAATGTGAGGTACCGATTGACCCTACAGTAATAGGGTTAAGGTTTCTCAAAGTGACTCATTTTGGAAAATCGCCTACAGAATCTAAGCAGAGTGACCGATTTTAGCCAGAAAAATTTCTAAAAAATAATTGAATATGTTTGCTATTCAATCAAATATTGCCAAATATCATTGCTTATATGTTCAGGGAGCAGTAGCCCTTCAAACGCCGGGCGTTTTTTTTATTCACACGGTAGAGTTCAAGTTATCATTTATTATGGCCTGTGATTAATGTTTTTTCGCATGGCCCCTTGAAAAATAACTCGCTCAATGCAAACCCTCAAAACCCATAAAGGATATAAATGTGAATAAATGTGAAATACACTTAAGGCTAGATTACATGAATGATATGTCATAAATTGCCTTTTCTGTAACAACAAGGCAATAAGCAATACCCACTTTCGTTTTCTGTGTTAGTTCTTCAAAGAGAAAATTTTTCATGCACTCAGTCTTGTCTATTCTAGAAAATCATTCAAATGATTGTCTTATAACAGAAGGCTCCTAGCCTCTAGCCACAGCCCTTTGACCTGAAACCTGCGTTTTACCAACCTGCAAGCCTGCATTTTACAAACCTACAAACCTGTGTTTTACACTTGCCGGCAAGCTTATGGCTGCACGCATGATACAAGTAAAAACACCTTAGAAATGATCTTTCAGGAGAAGATCTGTCCATTATTTGACCTTTTTCTGCTGAATTCTGTTTCAGAGTTACAACATAGTACAAAAGATTTTACTGCTAGAAAGAAATTAGTTATGAAGTCATTTACTAACTCGCTGAACAATGGACCTAGGACCGATAACCAATAATTTTACACCTGGTAACATAACATGGTCATCAATGTTAAAGCAGATTTTGCTTGCCTTTCATCATTGTTTACGGACATCTACATAAGTTTGAAATCATGGAAAAGCGATGAATCAGGGTAGTAGCAAAGGCAACTGGCAACTGAATTGCATTATTTTCATCCAACAACAGAAACCAACAAATAGCTATTTTGTCATCAAATGTCACTTGCTTTGCCAAATTTGGACTCTGCACAACTCAATTATGTTACTTAGCCTGGCCCCAGCGGTGAGTGAATTGTTTAACTGTTATTGAGGTTATTTCCAAGTCACCCCTTTGTAAGAACCGAGGACTTTCCCTTGCTGTGATGAATTTCCATTTGGAATTCTGGAATTGCATAACATACTTTAATCATACTCTACTTTGGTAACATAGCTTTAAGCTTGAAGCTTTATACTTGCAATCAAACATTCTGTATACAGGTAAAAGGATTTTGGTTGTCGTCTTATGTCAGTCATCCCGTTAACATTTGGAAATGACAACTCTGTGTTCCTAGGGTCGCAGCTCTGATTTTTACGATATGCCATTTTGGCCGCAGTTGAGAAACTCAAGGTATGCATATGGCCTTTAAAATCACCAAAAATCAGTTTCAAGAGCAATCACTTCATAACTTGAGCTAAATCTTAACTAAGAATTGAGTAAAGAATCTAGGTGTTGCAATTTATAAGCAGAAGACTGGAAGACCAGAAAACTAGAAGAGCTAACTCTGACTTTGTAACGCTGCAAGAAAACCAAGATGGGAGCCTCTGCAAAATAGGGCAATTACTTTGCTATATCCAACCTGACCATCAAAGTACTTTACCATGAGCCAGACAGGTACTGCAGGTAACATAAGTGGATGGGTATGAAGTAGATATTATGCAATTGAAGCGTTTGGTAACTTTAGCTTTCCTTTCTTGGAATTGTTACACATGAATTATATAGTTTACTACATACCGGCCATGAGGGAAATGGTGCATGAAATTTCGTAGAAGACCATGAGTAACATGGTAGCTTCCCATGTTGGGAACTTTATCATTCAATCCATTGTAAGCAGTTTCTTTCTCGTATTTGTCACAAGAATGACTGGAAAATGAAAAAGGAGAGCAATCATATACCTTACAAGCATCAACAGATAATGTCTGGAAATACAAAGTTTTATTTCCAACTTTCTACATATGAGGGAAATATCTGTTTAAAGGAAGTGAAAATGTAAAACTATGTCGTAGTCCATCTTAGCTAAGACGTTTGTATCAAAAGTTGAGACACACCATGTAAAGTAAAATTTTCATTGACGGCAAGCTGTGAGCAAAACATGTGCACAGATTTTAATGACTTTAACATTTAGCACTTACAAACTCTTGAAAACTTGAACTTTGCTAATTTAGTTGCCAAACTATTGAAATTGATCTGCTTTCAGTCTATTGCCAATGCAGGTAAAGTAGCCTAGTCTTGTGGATGTAACCCTGTTGAACTTTAAAACTGGGAATATCCTTCTCTGGGAGGGGGCAATGACATATTATTCTCACAGGGAATATCTAATTTCAGCCTTTGTCGTCGCTGACAGTTGTTGTATTTTGCAGTAGGCTCTATGGAAAGACGTGATGATTGATTTTCTCCGTCTGATTTGTTCTGATGGATTTCTAGTAAACGTATATGGTATCACATATCGTATATCGTAAAATTGTCTTAACCCTATTACTACCAGGGGACACAAAGTACCCAGGGCACAGATTATTTGATGCAGTGTGGTCAGTTCGAAAGATACAGAGCTGAAACTTGGTGACTTTTCTTCAAATTTAATATACTAATTAAAAATTTTAAAAAGTTTCAAAATGGTAGATACTGATCACATGACCAACGACGTTGGCAACGTCTTCTCAACACCTGGTCAGCAACAAAAGAAAAGAAGGGACTTTTGATTTTCCAGAATGATCACAGATCATTGAGAACACTACCGTTCGGTAAATCTTGACAAGAGCTTTCAGATGATATATGGTTTTATTCATTTTTAATGACGTCAGCAATTCTAAACTTAATGACATCATCAATGTTTATGACGTAATACAAATAACAAGTGTATTAGAAAAATGTCAATGACCAAAATTGGTTCTCTTAATTATCATACATTGTTTTAAGGCATTTCAGAGTATTTGCATTGGCAATCAGGGGTTTACAGTCGAGGCAAGAGTAGTGTGACCGATTGAAATAGATTATGCGAATGTTAATCGTAAAATAATTCAATATTGATTTTCAAGAATCAAATAATAATAATGTTTTTATTCAACTGACCACCCCTACACTGTGTTAAGTTGGGCAATAGTTCAGCGGATGTGTGTGCTTGAGGAAGACAAAACAAGGCACTCAATGTATTTAGCAGTACGAGGGCCTTAAACCACATGTCATATCATTATTCAAATTATTATTCGATTAATAATCCATTGATGATTTGGAAAAATCAACTATTTTAGCATTATGCTGGTCACATTACTCTTGCTTTGACTATAAGGGGGTAGAGCAGTCTTTGCAAGGGTTATTTTGAATGCTTATATCTACCATATTAGACACTGCAAACATTCAAACTGATAATCTCCAATATGTAAGGTGAAGCAAACCCTGAAAAGAATTTTTTTTTGTGGGGTGTCAATAATGGGACACACCCAGTTTTTGACCACACCCTTTTCCGGACATCTGAAAAATCCCTGAATTGTGTCAAGGATATCTTTTGAACCAGTAAAGCTATTGCTATGAAATTTTTGGCATCAACAAAGCTATAATAGAGCTGTGATATGAACCTATCTTGGAGTTTCTAGGTGTTATAGACATGTTGCCACATTGATTTGAAAAACATGGTAAAATTTTTCAAAAGTAGAGTAAAGAGAATCTCAATAACTGACAGAGTAAGGGATTCTAAGTCTCAAACTTAGGTTTATATCACAGCTCTAATGTAGCACAAGATTCTGCCCAAATTTGAGGGTGATAGCTTTCATAGTTTTCTTGCGATCTTTGCCACAAAATTTGGTGAACATCAAAAATTGCGTTTTCGATAAATCACGATCAAAGTTTAGCAACTTATTTACAAAAAAATTATGTGTTCAGTTTTGTCTAAAATCCACCAGATTTGTACTGGGGTCCCTCCTGTTCTTCCAATTCATCTGAATATCCTTTCTTTCTATTTCTAATGGCTCTCCTTCTGCGTTTTGCTTTCTCTGTGCTTTTGCAGACAGAAAGTTCAAGTCTATCTATATCTTCTTTTCGGCGGAACTTACGAATTCGGAACATAGTTTTTATATATAAGGTATATACCAAATGAAACCATATACTGTAAGGAGTGTGAATATGCAATAATATTTGGGGTAACCCCCCTACGAGGAAAGTTATCGGGAAAAGTGATCGGGGTGATTGGCCGTAAACTTGACGACATAATCGCGTTACGAACGTACCACCTGATCGGTACGAACACCAAAATATGCGAAATTTTTGGCCTAAAACAACGTTGAGTGATGGCCTAAGTCAGGCATCACTGCTACCAACAAGAAACAAATGCTTACAAAGTAATTTGTAACTCACCGCCGCTGCACCTCTCCTCTCTGCAAAACCAGGTCACGAATGAGACTTTGAGCGCCACTTTTTCCTACCTGCTTGCTTGCAAACTGGCGGCGCCACCGCCGAAATGCATCTTTCGCGCCAAATGTCATACTCACCTCCAAGTGAGACAGCCTCGAATCCAATGCTATTCGGCTTATCGCACTGACACACTGTCATCACGGCTTATCCCTACCAACCTTGGCCAAAGGTCACCTTGTATTTCACATGTAGCTAAAAGGTAAAAATGCTTCATACCTCTCATTCGTTCTTCAGGTATGCGTGTTCGAGTATGTCCCCAATGCTTTTGTTCCTCTGTAGTGCCAGGGAAGGCTGGGTCGATTTTCAGGGTTTTGTTTTCATGGATTATTTTCAAATGTTTTTTAGTATTTTGTTGATTTGTGAGGTAGGTGTTTTTGTCATAAGGTGAAATTTACTATTCAAGCTGGTTTGACTTGCAGTGTAAATGGGGCATAAATCAGCATTTGACTGATAGATAGATCTACGCTTCAGTTTAAAGATCGGTCACGCACTTTTTATTCCACATCCCACCAAACGTCTGAACTTTTTTTGCATCACCTGGCGAACATTTTGGCAAAAATTATACATACCTGGTATGCATTTTCCAAACGATTGTAGAAGTAATTGATAACTGAAATATATGATGTAATGCGATGGATGCTGAGAGAATCATGCAAACTACCAAGTTTTTAAGGGATGTTTGTGGTAACATCAGACTTGCTACCATTCAGCTGAAGGCACTACCTTCACGCTTCAATTGCTACGCAATTGAATAGAATGGAAAATAATTTTGATCCGATAGATCTGAGCTGCTATCAGGATTTCCTGAACATGGTTGATGTTTGCCTTTTTTTGATTAAAACGAAGAAATCAAAACTTGGCTTTCATTGGCCATGTTTCCGCTATTGACCTAGTATTGACCTATAATGTTGATTCTGGAAATTTAGCCTTCATATTCGAATCTACGCCTCGCTTCTCTAAGCCTCTCCCTTGAAGTACTTCCGAAATATGTCAAGACCCCACCCTCCTTCATGACCTTTGCATCGTTTACGGTCCTAGAGTTAACACGAACAGCATTTTTAAAGAAAAAACTAAATATTGGGAAAACAGCTGTATCTCACAAAGGAGTGGGGTTAAAGACCAGGGTTTTCATTTAGTTTTGTTGTTTCGGAAAAATTCTAACAAAGAAATAACAGCAGAGGTTGCTGCTAAGAACAGCACATTGGCAGTGCAATGTATGAAACAACCCAGGTCAGTAATCCTTGCAGACAAATCAGATTTGGGTACCTATTCCTTCTACGTTTTGGCTTTGGGTGAACCTTGGTTGATACTTACACTCTTTAAGATACTCTTGAAGAAGCTCAAAGATGAAAGGGAATGTTCTTCCTTGCTTTTTCTGCTTAGAGTTTCGAAAGAGTTAAAGGAAGGCCCCGCTATTCTACAATATGCTGCACGGTAGCTCTAAGCGGTGGTTTCCATCCGAGAACCTGAACTCAGAGAAATCTCTAATCCTACATTTCTCACTTAGAGTGAACCAATCGCCATCACTTTCCAGTTAACATTCTGTGGAAATCAAAATCCTGTCCAGTCTCATCCAAGCTACCCTATAGCTACCATAACTGAAACCATTTTGAAAAGCACCAACCCTTTAAGACATCCAATAGAGTTTGTTTTGCAATTAAATTCTAAAAGATTCATGTGCTACCCTTACCTGTTCAAGGCATCCACTTTGTAATGACAGAAACAATGCCAATGATTGGGATAATATGAACCAGTAACTGCAGCACAGCATGTATGAAAAGCCCTCAAGCAAAATTCACAGCACACAAGGTCAGCCTCTCCATCTTCATCAAAAGCGTTGATACAGAACTGTCCAGCAGCACAATGGTTGGCACTGTCATTGGCATCTGACTCGGTAGGTATCACAAGTGGAAAGACATGCTTCTCAGATTTACCAAGTGTTTTGGGACCCGCGTCAAGAAAACATTGGGAAATCCATCTTCTTGATGTATGACATGACTCAACTCTTCCTTGGAAGAGAAAGAGTGAACATTTATGCTTAGTCCACTGGCAATCAGGAACTGGTGTAGTAAGGCTACAACAAAATGGAAACTTTCAAGGGAAATATAAGGTTGAAGAAATAACAAGTCCGATAACATAAGCATTAATATTCTCTGTTTTGTACAAAGCAAGAAGTATGTAGTTTACTCTTGGTATATTATCAGATGTTCAGGAAACAATAGAAAACAATCAGCACAATGATATGCTGGAAGCAGAGCATGGACCAACGTCCTATTATGTATCTTTTGACCATGGGCTGTACAATGAAATATTGCCCACAACTGGGCAAGTAAAATCTGTCACCAAGCTAGCCATCGATAACTAAATTGTTTACAAATACTATCGTCAACATATGATTTGTTAATGCATTACTGTATGTTTTAAGAAAATCATTCTTTTAATTCTAGATTGCATAAATTTTGTACATAAGTTTTAAATCTTGTGAATAGGGATTTACAGCTTTATTTGATTGATACCAGGTGAGTCAATAAAAACGCACAGCGTTTGAAAAAATCCTGTTCCCTGAATATCAAAGCAATGATGTTGAGAACTGTCTTATTTTATCCCTGATATGTCAAATTATGTGCAGTAATTTACCCTGCTTTAATCGGTCATTCCTTCCCGTCGAAAAGGGAGATTTTCTGCAGAAAGCTCCTTTCGAAAACCTGCAAAACGAGCAAAAACAGGAAGCAAAATTTCCCTTTGTTCTCCTACCTAGCAATAAAGTGACTCTTGGATCAGCTCATGAATTTTGTCCTCATGGGAGAATGGAATCCCCCTGAATGAGTTATTCACACTAGGGGGAAGACTTTTCAACTCGCCAAATCGAAAGCACATGCTAAAGCATGCTGAAAGTCATCGCTGTCAGGTAAACACATTAGGGACTTTAACCCTATTCCTGTAGGGGGGGGGATTTTTCCCCACCCTCAAAACTTTTGAAGTTTTGACATACAAGGCACTTTTTTATTGATAAATCCTCATAGATATGTGATTAAAATTTATCGGTCCTCATAATTATGGTTTGAAGAAATAATGTTTTGACACATGACATAAATATGACGTCATCACTCATGCGACCCAATTTTTGGGAAAATAAAATTTTGTTTGACTCCGTTCTGTGGTATAGCATTTGAAAGCTAATAGAAAGAGGACTAAGATAAGCTGAGGGTTTAGCCTTGGCAGATGTTTCTACGGGAGTTACGTCCATTTTTGTCACATGTGACTGAATCATGACGTCATTGAAAACATGCGAAAAATGTGGTTAAAAATAAGATAAGTCCACATAGTACTAACACTTCAACTACATGTGATGTGTTTCATCAATAACTTTGCAATTATGCAAACATTTATTGAATTAGAGGCATTAACCCTTTTCTCCCCTATGGGACTTCTGAGTCCCACTCCATATTATAATTACCAGAAAATCACAGGGATCAAGAATTGCTGAGTGAATGTTGATATGGCAACCAGCGTATCGTGTTTTGTCGACTGACAGTGCCTGTTGACTCATGGTGGCCTGGGATCGAGAAGTCAAGCCTTTCAAAGTTTGGGCCTAAGTTGGCAGACAGCACGATTTGCAGTGAGTTACATTTTACCTCTTTTTTATACATTCTCCTAATTGTATTCTTACCAATCATTTTTTACAGGCAGACTAGCATTACTTGAAGGTCCAAAGACAATCTTTTACCAGTATCGAGCAACGGACCATGAGGAATCCACAAAACTGTGAGCGGGACCTGAAAGTCCCGTTTGGCTTTTCTGGTTAATTTTATAAGCAGGTCAGAAGCAACAACAGTGAAAAAGTGATTTGCTATAGTTATTATAACTTCACAACAAACTCATTTCATCTATTTTTACTACCACAGATTCAGTATGGAGCACTCTTCTGCGAAAAAAAATTTGAAATTGTATAATATTGAGGAAGCAAGGGTAATATTTGAGGATTTACCCTCAGATGATGGCCTTACTGATGAGGAACAAGATGATGAATGTTTTGATACTCCAATCAGTGAAATAGTGGCCCTTTCTGATGGACTCCTGTTTGAAGGGGAGAGCAGTTTTGAGATATCCTCCACTACAGAGCATGGATATTATCACTGAAGTGCCATCGCTTCAAAACACAATAGCCAATGTCATGCAAGAAAATATTGACGCCCAAAAAGCAGGCCCCTCAGGCATGGCACAATCAAGTCAAATGGATGACACCAACCTCATGCAGGGGCAAAGAAAACGTAAGCTGGGAGCAGCAAAGTTGACAGAAGAAGTCAAATCCAAAATAAAAGTAAAGGAGGCGAGACCAAAGAAATGGAGTAAAGTAGAACTGCAAGAGCAGCCATCTATCTTTGCTTCTCCACGGGGTAGGTGATTCTAGCACCTCCGTATCCAAATTCATTTTCTTTTTCATTTCATGATCCCAATATCATTATACTCGAGCCTCTGGGGATTAGGGTAACTCCCATATATTGGACAAAAATACAAAAGTATGTGCTAACAGGATAGAGGGCACTTTTGGTTGTTTAGATTTTTTTTGACCATGCACATTTCTTACACTTATTTTATCCTCCGTAGGTCCAAAGACATAAATAGTTACATCCAAAAATCATATATTACATTCCTGATCCTGGTCTCATTTAGTTAGATTCTCTAGGGATGGGTAACTCCCATGTACTGGGCAACATAACATGCCAACAGGATGCTGATAATACCCTTATCAAGATAGTTGTGGTAGCTTGGATTTGTTGCTATTCATCTTCCATTTTAGATCTTAATTTTTTAGCTTTGTTTGTTTTTCTTAGTTTCCTTTACCTCTTTTAGGTCCAAAGAAAGAACACTTTGCTGAGTGTGCTACCCCAGGAGACTATTTCCTCATGTTTCTAGATAAAGACCTGGTTGACGACATTTTGTTTCAAACAAACCTGTATGCAAACCAGAGACAGCACAACATTCCAGCCATAAAAAAGGAGGAGCTCTATGGGTTTCTTGGAATGAATTTGATGATGGGTTATCATCACCTGCCCTCACTGAGGAGCTATTGGAGTGTGGATGAAGATTTGTCTGTTCCTGTCATTTCATCAACAATGTCAAGGAACAGATTTTATCAAATCCTTTCAAATTTGCATGTAAATGACAGTGACCAAGTACCTGCAGACATCAAGGATAAGCTTTACAAGCTTCGTCCTACGACAAACAAGCTAAATGCTAACTTTATGAAACTTTATGATGTTTCTGAACGTGTTAGTATTGACAAAAGCATGATATTATTCAAAGGGCGTAGCTCCCTGAAGCAATATAACCCCATGAAGCCTATAAAAAGAGGATACAAACTTTGGGAGAGAGCAGATGCTGATGGTTATATCAGTAAGTTTGAAATCTACCAAGGCAAAAATGGCCCAATGAATGAGGATCCCAATATGATGGGTTTTGGGCTATGAGAAAAAGTTGTTATTGGAATGGCAAATGACCTTGTTGGTAAAAATCATCAGCTATGCTTTGACAATTACTTTTCATCAGTTGCACTGATTGATTATCTGAAGGAGAATTTGGTTCGAGCATATGGAACGATAAGGAGCACAAGAAAAGATCTCCCAGATGGTTTGAAGGCCGACAAGGCAATGGTAAGGGGTGACTTTGACCACCGCAGTACAAATGATGGGATAGTTTTCTACAAATGGAAGGATAACAAAGTTGTTCATTTTGTTTCAAATTTCCACGGCACAGAAGCTACAACTATCAGGAGAACCCAGAAGCTTGGATCAAGAAAGGATGTTACTTGCCCAAAAATTGTCAAAGACTATAATCAAGACATGGGAGGTGTTGACAAGGCAGATATGCTCTGTGCTGTCCATGGTGTCAGCAGAAAATCAAAAAAGTGGTGGCATCACATCTTTTTTGGCCTACTTGATCGATGCCTAGTCAATGCATCTGTGGTCTATGAAAAGATTGCAAAAAAAGCACTTCAATTTTCAAGTTCCGCAGAGGAGTTGCCATGTCTTTGATAACACTTTCCAGACAGCCAACCTTAGGATGACCAAAGAGCACACCCTCTCCAGTTGCAGCAGCTGCAAACAAGAGGCGCCGCACTGAGTATTCTGTAACATCAGCTGTTATGTTGTCAAGTTGTGGTTGCCACTGGATTCACTTCACTGAAAAGCGTGGCCACTGTGAAGTGTGCTCTAAAAACAAAATTGAATCAAGATAAAAGAGTAAATGCAGCATGTGCAAAGTGTTCCTTTGCTGCAATGATAAGAAAAATTGTTTCATAGAATATCATGAGATCAAGGAGTAATGTCTGGCTGCCCACATACCAGTGAACTGCAGACTTTTCAGACTTTTTTTTTTTTTTTTTTTTTTTTTTATCAAGATTAAAAACTACAATACATAGGGTTATATTACACTGTGCCATCCATAGTGAAAAAAGACATAAAGTCACCGGGTCTTCACTATGGATGGCACTTACAAATCCAATTAATTTAAATATACAAAAAACAAGGAACAAAACTACGAAACCAAGATACAATACGCACAAACGACAACAAAACAACTGAGCCAAGGCAGATAACTGGTCAAAAGAAATTAAGGTTATTCAACTCTTAGCCGTAAAAAACGAGAGAAAAATATTGCAGTGCATGGTTTATCCCAGTAATCCACCTCAGCAATGCGGAACAAAAACAAGAAAAACAAAAAGAGCACAAACATAAACACAGGGAACTAGGGATAGGGAACTGCTGCTGCTGGCTTGATATTGTTGTATCAATCAAATCGGCCAGAATTTTTTATGAAAGAGATCGTCGCTTCCAATATTACTCTGTTTTCAATAGTACCAAGAGATGGATCTCCAAACAACAGTCGATGACAAAGAGTATCATCATCCATATTACTGATACTGGCGATATCTAGACCTGGAACATCAGAGAGCTGGTCAAAGAGATCTCCACGAAGTACATCGTATAGGGGGCAATGCAGGAGAAAATGCTTGTTATTTTCATTGTCTTTACCACAGAAACAAACTGGGCTGAGGCAGTCAAAAGCATGTTTGAAGCGATGTTCATTTAGGGCACTAAAATGCACGCGGAGTTTTGTCAACAGTTTGACACCAGAAATGTCACAGATTTTGTATGTTGAGTTTCCTAGTGGTCTTACAATTTCAAGTAATTTATGCTTAAACTGAAACAAAGATTTTGAATTTCTTGTCTCATCGTCGAGTAAATTCCACTCGAATAGCGCGTTATGGAAGTACGTGCTAGCGAAACGAACCGTTCTGCTGACTGGTTGCTCGAAGCTAGAGAGATTTCTCAGGCTATACTGCATTTGCCGCGCTTGGGGAAGCTCACTATACAGGTATTCAGGTGATTTGGAATTAATAAGGGAGAATAAATGACACAATCTACGATACCACCTTCTATCATACAATGTTTCCCAACCTAGCTCATTAAACAGTCTCCGCCTGTTTGTACCTCTCCATGTTCCAGTTACTGCTAGTGCAGCAAGATACTGCGTTTGTTCAAGCTTTTGTGTGAAGGTCAAGCGCATATCAGGGTCATACTTGTGGTAGATTATATTGCCGTAGTCGAGGTGTGGTCTTACGTGTAACTTATATATCACATCGAGAACCTCTCTCGAAACATACCTAGAAAGATATCTTATCATGCCAATGCCTCTCCTTGCTTTAACAATAGCTTCTCTAACATGACTTTGGAAATCTAATTTAGAATCAAGTATCATACCAAGATGCTTATGCTCAATTTTTGCACCTATATCACTGCTACCAAGCTTAAGGGTTGGATGGACCGGCTTGTTCCGCTTGCAAGAAAACACGACTTCTTCTGTTTTATCTGCATTAAATTTCATTTTCCATTGCCATGCCCAGATACGAAGTTTTTCAAGATCACTGTTTAATGCCTGTGCAGTTTCATTCTCATTTCGAACAACCGAGAAGAGAGAGGTGTCATCGGCAAACAATTTAACTCCACAAGCTACATTTTCAGTTAGGTCATTAATATAGATGAGAAAGAATAAGGGACCAAGAACCGAGCCTTGCGGAACACCTGCGGATACTGTTGCCCATTCCGAGCTCCTCCCGTTTAATACCACGCGCTGCTTGCGATCTTTTAGATAGTTCCTCACAAGGGTTAGAAGATTTCCAGATATGCCTTTACACTCTAGTTTGTAAATCAAACCTTCGTGCCAAACCCTATCGAAAGCCTTTGACAAGTCGAGAAATACTGCCCTAGTTTCCTTGCTTGGATTTTCTTCGAAAGCACAGTAGATGTGATGGGTAATTGCCAATAATTGATTAATAGCAGAATCATTTGGCCAAAATCCTGATTGGTTAGGTGTAATGAGACCATGATTACAGAAGTGTTCATACATTGAGTCGAAAATCAATTTTTCAAATATTTTGCCAAATATTGGCAGAAGCGAAATAGGACGATAGTTTTCCTTACTTTGTCTACTATACTTTTTGTGCACAGGTATTACATTAGCTTTTTTCCAAATAGAAGGGTAGACTCCTGTTTCTAAGCAATTCTCGAAAATTAAACACAATGGCTCGACAATTGAGGTGTCACACATTTTTATCATTGAGATCGATATGTCATCACAGCCGTGCGCTTTTGTTGAGTCTAGAGCGCGGATGATTCGGAGAACTTTTTCCTTATCTATCTCAAGACTCTGTAGTCGTGGAGCACTTCTCGGCAAAAAACTGGGAAGTGTACTTCCAGTCGTAATCGAACAGCACTGCTTGACAAAATAATCATTGAAGATGTTTGTCATGGTATCAATGTTTGTCACAAAAAGTCCATTTTCAAGAAGCGGTGGTATGTTTGAAAAGTTTTTCTTTTGAATCATCCTATTAAGCACAGACCAGTATTCTTTAATTCCTATGGAGGGGTCAGACAATTTTTTCCCCAACTTAAAGTAGTAACTATTTTTCGAGTTGAGAATTTCCTTAGAATTTTCCGCCTGAATTTCCTTAACAGTCTTCCAGTCCTCGTAACTTCTCCCCCTTCTGACGTACTTTCTGAACACCCTGTGTTTGCACTTGATGGCGGATTTTAAGTCTGGATTTATCCAAGGTGCATCCTTATCATTGATTTTGATAATTTTGTTTGGTATATGGAGGGAAAGAATTCTTAATAAATTCTCTGTAAACTTTGCAGCCATGTCTCTTGGATTCAGGCCACTTAGCAAATCTTGCCAATCAGTATCATTAACACATCTCCTTATTAAAAGCACGTTAGCTTTTGAATAGTCCCATGTAGTTCTTTTGTAGGGAGGAGGAGAGGGGATCGATACATTGATTTTCCCGAAGATAATTTGATGTTCGCAGTGTAGCTCTAATGAAGGAGGGACACCATAGTCAACAAAAATGTTAGGTTGATCGGTTACGATCAAGTCAATGCAAGACATGCTCTGTGTTCTCACAGTAGTTGGCTCATCAATTAATTGGTATATGTTCTTAGTTTCCATTAGCTCATCAAGCGCAGTGCTTTGGGGGTGTCTTCATCATCAAACCACCACTGGGACGACCTGCAGTTAAAATAGCCTGTTAATATAATACAATGGGGATTTTCGTTCCTAAGATTAGTAAAAAACCGTTGTAAATTGTTGATAAAAGATGCAAATTGGAATTTCATCTTGATGCTGTGCTGAGACCTGTCTCATACCTTCCTATCCTCTTGTTCTTGTACCTTCTTCAGCACAGCTCGCAATGGACAGTGACGACGACAGCTACAGTTCAGTAAGTTCACACCAGAAAGAGGAAGCAGAAGAGACAAATTGGTCTTGTCGAGAAGGGTCAAATGAAGCAGGATCAGTAGCGGACAAAAAGAACATGGAGGGTGTTGGTGTAAGGCAAGCCGCTATGAGAAAAAATACAGTCTCCAGAAAGAGAAAGAGGACTTGCCACAAGAAATATCAACAGAGCATAAGGAACTTGAAGAATCGTGTAAGTTGGGTTTGAGGGGATTTTAACAATGTACCCTATTAATTTGTGACGGCCACATTCCGCTATCTGTTACAAAATGAATTTCTCCATGTAATAAGCATGGATTCCTCATGTACTAAGCAGATTTTATGTTATTTCAGGCTTAATACTTCTGCAGTACAATACTACTTGCAATTATTTGATAAAGCAATTTTTGTTGGAACAAAAGGAAAAAACTACATTCATGATTCATTACAATTAATCTATAATTGTGTATATATTCTCCAAGTACTGTACCGGCTCACCCCCTTTTCAAATTCATAGCATTTAGATAAATGGATTGGAATGAATCAATAGTTTCTTTATGACAAAGAGATTGAAGTAGTTTTGTGCAACACTATGAGAAACATAATATCAGCCTATGAAAATGGAATGATAATTATTTTTTAAGACATCCTTTTCCCGGAACAAATTGTTTTTAATTTTATAACACCTCCAGAGAGACCGTTATAGAAACAAGGTCACATTGACCCTTTTAATTTGTTGAGGAGATGAGGTCTCGATTCTTTTGTTTAGAACAAAGGCCTGAATGGTTTGTTCTCAGAGCAAACGGCTTCGCGAAGTGGATGCGCATGCGTATTACAGCTAGATTTTGACTTGCTACAAGAGTCCTAGTCTTCATTTTTACGGCTGATTGGTCGCCAGAGCAATAGAGAAAGCAGTAACAAAGAAAATAAAACTTAAGGACGTATGTAGTTAATCAGTAGTTTCCCGCAAAAAACACGACACTTCGCGGCGATCTTCACTCGTTGTGTTGCAAGCTTAGGCGGTGGACGTAATGTAAGGGTTATGTAGAACGCCTTTTAGCGTAGTGTCTGGAAGGGATCATTGGTGTTTGTTTATATGTACGAAGCAATCAAGTACATTTATTCTTGTGGTCAGGGGTAGATAGAGAGCATTCGACGTTGGCAGCGGGGAAACAGCACACAGTCATGCTGTAGGGTGCTTGTGAGACAAATACCCGTCTGTCCAAGTGGTTCGATGCCTCTTAGTTTAACTTAGGGTTGGTTTGGTTTTGGGCCTAATGCTTGCATCATGGCGGGTCTCCGAGTGCAGGATTACTTCAACTTTTTTACAGCAAAGACAAGACCTGGTAAGCACTGTGAGTTTCCTGAATGCAGATATGACCAATTTCATTATCACTGCAAGTTCTGCCCTGTTGCATTTAAGGGCCTAATGACTGATAGAATGATTAAACACCTTCGTTCATCCCAAAGTTGCAGCAAATATTGATAGTGTTACGGCCAAACCAGATACACAGAACTCTCACAGTGATAATACAAGTGCTGGTACAAGTACCATTGTAGAGACAAGATCAAGTGATACAAGTAATCCTGCCCGGCCAAAATTTGCTCAAGGATAACCTAGGTTTTACCAAGGTAAACCTAGGTTTATTGCTCATGGATTACCTAGGTTTGAACCTAGGTTTTCCTTGAAATAATCCTTGAGCAGACCTAGGTATTCCTAGGTTTCAAATTGGCACTACGTAGCTGTATCGGAGGATAAGAAAACTCAAGGAAACCTAGGTCTGCCCAAGGATGCCATATATGGGCGTTCCAAACGATCCATCAAGAACCTAGGTATACCTAGGTTAGACTTAGGTCACCTTTGGATAATCCAAAAGGATCACGTGATGAACGACCTAGGTTTTCTCAAGGTTAACCTAGGTTAGGAAAACCAAGGAAAACCTAGGTTTAACGTAGGTTTGTACCGGTTGGAACTGGATTTACGTGACTTGCCATGCAGCTGGTTCAAAATCTATTTTTAGATATGTCACGTGACCTTTCCATGACGTCACATTATTCAATTTTCAAAGTCAATAGGGTTCAGTACTAAAAATTTTCAATCGTTAATTGTGAGAAAACAAAAAGCATTAAGGACATCAGTCCAATTTGATTGTATTCTATGTCCAAATAGTATTTGCTCTGTGAAGAAAAATTAACAAAAAGTGATGACGTCATCACACAGGAATGCAAAGAATGCGCGCATGCGTAGTGCCAAAATCCGCAAAACCATATGTTCAAATTAAAAATGAGCTAATTTGTTGGATAGAGCATCAAAAGTAGTATGTATTCCTATCTTTTCATCATTTTATCACGTTAGCTGTAGATTTTATTAGGAATTATTCAAAATTTTACACATACATCTCTTGAAAACTGGTCGCGTTTACCCCCTGGAATGAATTTGATTTTTTCAAAAAATTAATTTTACATCGTAACAAAGATAAAAACTAAAAGTCAGAAAGTTTCAGTGTTGTAAATGCACTTGGTAAAAATCTACAGACAAAAAACTGCTAGGGGGGGCTGATTCAGCCCCCCCCCCCTAGGCTTGATAGGGTTAAAATGCATCTTAGAAGAATTCCTGCAGTCTAAGTGTTAGAAACTTCGATTATGATACCCGCTAGGGCCTAGACCCTGAGGTAAATTTACTCTCTACCGCTCTCTACCTCTATCGGTGGCCCTTAAAGCATGCAGTAATTAAAGGCATACAGAGTAACAACTTCTTTTAAAGAAGCCTAAGATTAGGAAATGATCCGTTTTTTCCTCGCTTCAACTTTCTCTCAAGACTCAACCAGATTTTCCGATCCCGATTGTCTGAAGTCAAGGCAAGTTTCTTTGCAAGATCAAGAAAAATACAATACAAACAAACCTTTTGGGCCAAAGGAGAAACACTGATGACTGAGCCTTTTGAATTAGTTTGGTGGCAGAGCGAGGGTGGAATTCTTTGCTATAATGTGCGTCGACAATAACGTTGTTTTATCATCAATAATTCCTTCCATCAAATTTTTCCAAATCGTTGTAACAAGTTATACCACTGACTTTCTTCATTGGAAAGTTAAATGTAAATATTACCAGCCATCTTCACAACAACTGAAAGATTTAGGCCTTCCGTCTTCAGAAAACTTTGTCTCATCGAATGCTCACGCCATTCAAGTCTTACCAAGGAGCGAAAGTATTGCCCAATCACAAATACGAATCGCTACCATGTGACTTGTAAAAAGTTCAAGGATTTCTCATGGAGCTTGAGCTCATTAGATCGATGAAGGAAATTCGAGGAACCTGGGGACATTTCAAGGTTTTTTCAAGGTCCTTGGGTGCACGATTTTTCAAGGTTTGGCAATAAACCTTGAAGTGGCAACTCAGCTCAAGGTTTTCTCAAGGTCCTTGGTGCACGATTTTTTTAAGGTTTGGCAATAAACCTTGAAATGGCAACTCAGCTCAAGGTTTTCTCAAGGACCTTGGTCTACCAATTTCAAGGTCTTTTCTGAGTTCAGATCTGGCTGTTCAAGGTTCCTGGGGCTTCCTTGATCAGTTCGAGGTTTTCTCAAGGAAATTCCAGGAAATTCTAGGATCCTTGATCCAAAAAATTACCCGGGTGCCTCCGATATTCTTTCTCCTGTCTTATTTAGTCCCCCAAAGGGGGTGGTTGTAAAAAAGAGCAAGGTATCAACACCTCTTGTTGCAGAGCCAGGCAATGTTCTCTTCTCTTCTCCTGGTGTGTCACCACTTTTCCACAAAGCTGCTGCCAGCACTGAATCATCATATTTGCCAGGCAGAACATTATGAAAATATCCAAGAGCCCACTTTTGTTGGGAAGGAAACAGAAATGACCCCGGAACATAAATGTGTTGTACAAGGCTGTGTGTCTACTTTTAAATTAAAATCATTAGTGAGAAGAAAGTTGCGGGGTGGCGGTCATAAGGTTTGGGACTGTGAAAGCACAATGCTTGTAATAACATATTTCAGACTTGATAAGATTGGGGATCCCTTTGAAGCTTACATTTGCAATCACCATTGGAGAAACTGGTATCGTTATAATTATAAAATCAAGCAGGCTTTATGTTTCTATGTTGATGATGCAAAAGAACAAAAATCAGTTTTTAAATCTCATTGATGCTGTTGGTGATGTCCCCAGCCAAACTGAATTTTTACATCATGTTACACCTAGTATATTTTTTGAGCAAGCCAGCCACCTTTTGCTCCATATTCTACAAAATCTTAATCTCAGTGAAGTGAAGGCCCTCTCTCTCACATGTAAATTCATGAGCAAACAAGTCAAGATGTATCTTAAATATGATACTGTCTGGGAAAGGCTTTTAATAGACCATTTCTTTGTGAGCAGAAAACTGACTGGAAAAAATTTTCAAGAATCTTTTAAGGCCATTGAATTGTATTGCCATGAGAGAAAGCAATTTCTAAGTGATCCCAATCTTAATCAGCCAACAATTTCACCTGAGTTAGCAAGAGAACTGAATGTTTCATTGGAGAAAGACAATAACCTTTAAAAATTGCTTAGTGCATTTGGCCAAAGCAGAACTCCATTGCCAATAGAACAGCTTGTGTATTTCACTGCTAAATGCTTAGCCTCCTATTTTCTGACTTACAATCAGTATATCCGACAAGACTGTGAGAGTGAAACTGTTGTTTCTGATTTTAGGGTTGGAACAGAAATCTCAAGCATGCCATTTATTTTTTTATTGTTTGACCTTGTCCTAACAGGCAATGAAATATACAACCATCAAGTTTGTCAGCATGCCAAACTTTGTTAAAATGCCTTTCTATTCACACCATACGACAGAAAATGAGGGACTGCAAAGCAATCACACCCTTGCAGAAAGTTTTATCTAATGAGGTGTCCCTTACATGTAGCAAGAATTTGATGTCTGCTTTGAACAAAACTGGTCTGTCATTCTCCTACTCAAAGGATTTGAAGGATAGTAAAGTAGCCAGACACATGTGGAATACTGTTGGGGTCAAGTCCTCTCTGCAAAATACACCATCAAATATGCATTGGATAGAAACTGACAATTTGGAAACAATGCTCAAATCTACATCTATCCACAATGCAGAGAGGCTTACACATTTTTAACATCTCAATTAGAGTATGTAAATGGTCAGCAAGTTTTCTTAGATTTGTTTGAGAGACCAGAAGCTCAACATATTGACACAGCAGTATTTCATCTGACAAGTCAAGAAAAACATGAACACTTAGAATTTCTCAAGGTCTGTTTTAACAAAGTTTTAGAGCTGTACGAGTTCCTATCGCGTGATGAGATTGTTTGTGGGCTTGCCCAGTCAAGTGATAATGATAATACAAATATCCCACCATTGACCATCAATCATGCAGACATGCCCTCATAAAGAATACTGCAAAGGGAAACTGTTTTTCCAAGATCAAGCGCAGTATACCTGAGGATGGAAAAACTTTGTTCATCAAATATTAGTGATGTAAAAAAGCTGTTGGATTTGACTTTAAATGATTATGGTCTCAATGAGCTGTGTTACATCCCCAGTATTGCTACTTCACCTTTCTTATTTGTATCAAATCAGCTTAACCAGGAAACAATTTTTGCTAATGCACGGAATGAACTTTCAAAATCTCCAGTGTATTTTATACCATGGGGTTTTGTTGACAACCCAACAATAAAAAGTGACCCAGTCAAAATCTCTAACATTGAAAAGGGCTCGAAAAAGATTATCACAATAATCGTTGAGAAACTGAAAGATCACAGAGATCGTGTTTTTATTGCAACAAGCTTGGTTGAGGCTCTCCTAGAGCATGCTAACAAACAGCCCTCACTTTATTCTGAATCTGATAATATGATTTTTTCCATTATCTATCCAGAATTGTTAAGAAAGCAGGGCTTTGTAGCCAAGTCAAGGGAACTTTTGATTGATGTTTACTGTAGGATACTCAAGCTACAAGACATTAAATCATCACTTTTTGCCAAGTTCAACTCTGTCTCCCAAAGACAGCTTTGCAATTCTATACTGATCAATGCAGCAAACTGTAGTCTTCAGCTAGGCTCAGCCCAGCACTGTATTGACTTACTCACTGCTGTAGCACTTCAAGAGGGTGACATAATTGACACATATCACTTTATTTGCGCAGACAGCCTCACAAGCAGTGCTTTTGCTTGCCAAGGTAACTTTACTGCAGCTCTAGAGAAAGCAGAACTATGCTGTGATACCTTAGCAACAAAATTACCAAGTAATCATAGCATTCTTGCCACTGCCTTCAATCAGCTTGGTGTGATACTGGCTGCATGCAAGAAATTTGAAGTAGCGATCATAAATTTTGAAAGATCACTAGACATAATTGAGAAGACAGTTGGTCAAAAAAGCATACAAAATGTGCTGACACATTTTAACAAATTCTTAGTTGAGTGTGCAAAAGGGTATGGTCTTTGATTTTAGAGACTTTTCTGAATGGTTTAGGCAAAGGAATCCGGAAATGAGCGAAAACAAAACTTCAATTTTTTTTTATTTCACGAATAATAAAATGGGAGAGGACGTAAGAAGAACAACACAATGGATGTGAAAGAAAGGAAAATAATTCTTGAACAAAATATTTTTCTAATAATCAAATTTCTTGAACAAAATATTTTTCTAGTAGTCTGTAATATGGGCTTCCTGTGATTGTTGCTAGGTTTTGTTGACTCTGATGTCCATTGTTTGGTTTTGTTTGTAAATAGCCATCTTCATAAGCTGTTACCTTGACGTGGTGAAGATGCTTGAGTGACTCTATGACCCTAAGAACATTGCTAGCTGGAACTTTGGTGCCATGCAGGGCTTCCCATGCTAGACAGGTCCAATGGGTAGAGTTCAGACTAAAAACAGCTTGTTGTATAGGGTAAAGATGACGGTGAAGATGAAGTTGCGGTTTTTAGCACCAAGCACACAGAAGTAGCAAAGTGCTAATCGAGTCCATCTTGTCATGATGTTCAAGTAGTGGGCCCCCAGTAGCAGGTGCTTAGCCCTGTCCACCTGATGACAAAGTCAGGGAATTACATTTGTTACTGCCTAAAGGATATGCAAACTGTAGATTACAACACAAGTACAAGGTGTAGATTAGAAATCTGTCAAGGGCATCCAATGTATCCATGCTGGAAAATATGTATGATGCCAAATACATCTTTGGCATGGAGCAACATCAAGGACAATAGAAGAACAATAGGTCTATTGTCTTTAGATAACTGGGGTGGCATAAACCTTTGGCGTAACAAAAACATACCTTCTCCTACATAGCCAGTTATCCCAACTTTTCTCTTTGCAATAGACCTTCCAAAGATCCTCCTCACTCCTTCCACTTCCATAGCTGGAGATGAGCCACTGTGGATTTTTGTGCATACATGATTTAGTAACATGATATTTTCCTTTTCTTCTGGTAAGTGCAATTTCTTGATTTCTTGGCACCGTTTGCAATCTCTACCTGCTCGTACAGTTGCAGTTCATCTTGCTGATGATGCAATTGATGATTCGCACCGAGAAAGCGACGCTATCCCCGATGCTTCATAGAATGCCCTTGCATCTTCTAAAAAATCTGTCAGGTTTTCGGAGCAATTCTAGAATACCCCATCCTATTTTGGAAGCCGTCTCTTTCCAACTCGTTGATACAGTGCGAGTAAATCAGAATACCCCACTGACTGGGAACTATCTGTGATTGCAGATTTCATGCTTTGGCCTTAAGTTTTCATATCATGATTAGGCTAAGAGATAAGAACTAGGAGTCATTTAAAGAACGAAAAAGTTATTTGAGGAAGGATATCTAAGTACGAAAAATCCTAAGGCAGAGCTCCTACGTTAAGTTTGCAGATCCTATATTTTGTTGATACGCTGCGATGTTGATACGCTGTCAAAGGGAAAGTGAAGGTCTGATATTTTGCTGATACGCTGCTGCGTTGATACGCTGTCGAAGGGAAAGTGAAGGTCTTATATTTTGTTGATGGGCTGCTGCATTGATCGCTGTCGAAGGGAAAGTGTAGGTCTGATATTTTGCTGATACGCTGCTACGTTGATACATTGTCAAAGGGAAAGTGAAGGTCTTATATTTTGTTGATACACTGCTACATTGATACGCTGTTGAAAGGAAAGTGAAGGTCTTATATTTTGTTGATACGCTGCTACGTTGATACGCTGTTGAAGGGAAAGTGAAGGTCTTATATTTTGTTGATACGCTGCTACGTTGATACGCTGTCGAAGGGAAAGTGAAGGTCTTATGTTTTGTTGATACGCTGCTACATTGATACGCTGTTGAAAGGAAAGTGAAGGTCTTATATTTTGTTGATACGCTGCTACGTTGATACGCTGTCGATCATCAGTGACTACTGGAAGCCTTACGACATTCTGAACGAATTAGATTTTGAACATTTGAAGGTGAATGACTCAAAATTTGTTAATGACAACAGAGACCATACTAATAAAATTGAAGGACACTGGAGACAAGCCAGGCGAGTTTTGCAAAATTTGGCATCCGCAAAAAATATTGCAGGTCATACTTGGCAGAGTTTACATCGTGTTATCGGAACAAGGGAGAAGACTTGTTTCAAAAGTTTCTAAGAGAGCGGTCACAGTCTACACAGTCTAAGTATCTGCTATATGGGGGTGGATGATATTTGGAGGGGCCATGAAAAATTCTGGCACAAATTTTTTGGGGCTATGAAAAATAACCAGATTTATTTCATGGGGCTATAAAAGTTTTATCATAAAATGTTATTTCTAAAGTTTGGCAACAGCAGCAAATACTGCAAACAGTGTTGTCTGTTACTTGTTCCCACTAGCCTGTGCTCCAGACCAGTTCCCACTTGACACTTGCTTTTCTCTTCATTTCTCTTCTTGTCCTTCTCTTGTTTAGTTCAGTGGCTAGCCAGTGAGTGGCCGAGTGGCTTAAACAGTCTTCGTCAGGTGACTGAAGTTAAGCTCGGTCGAGTGAGGTCAAACTCCGGATGGGTGACCTCGGAGGCCTGACCTCACAACTCAACTCGTCGTGCTTCGGAAGGGACGTTAAACAAGGGGTCCCATGCCTGGATGCGGCATGCACAGTGGGCCTAAATTAGCTTTCAGTAGCTATATATCCTGACAAGCCCACTCAAAACAAATTGAAAACAAACAAACAGTGCTTCATTATTAAGTTATATTTCTGAAATTAAACTACTTGGTAAAATCATCGAGCCTACATTCTAAAAACGAAATTATTTTATGGGGTTATGAAAAATATCTTAGTTCTTGCTCTGGGGCCAGAAATATGTGAACATGAATCTAGGATGGACCATTACTTTTTTTGCTAGATTTTTGGAATATCATCCACCCCCATATAGCATATACTTTCTGACCGCTCCCTAACCGATATCAAAACAGTGTATGATCCAAGTAAATTTTAGGTCAAAGTAACAGAGTGTAGTGCAATAGACCTTTTAGCTATCCTAAAAAAAAGAGCCTGGATCAAGCGTTATTTTTATACATTTTTCCACGAGATCCGATCAAGTGGCGTATCGCTATTGTGCACTTCAAACATTCTACAGAATGCAGCAAAATATCGCTCGATCCTGATTCTTTTCAGAATGGCTAAAACTTCTGTTGTATAAAGGTATAAGCTCTTTGATGTGAAGTGAATAAAGCACAATGTTTCAAGCATAGCGCGTTGGCGTTATCCGCGGAGTTACCTAGTCAACTATCAGGTGGGACAAAGAAGTAAAGAGCTATGCTTGAAATGTTGTGCTGTTTCAATTCGCCTCAGAGTGCATATATATTCTAGTTTATTTACTTGTTGATTGTTAAACAATGGGTCATTGGTAGCAACAAAAGTTTGATGGAATATTACATTCATTTAAAAGAAATTGTAGGTTCAATTTTCAAAATATGCTGGGTGACTCCAAAATTGCTCCCTGTTCTAAAACTCGATGCAGGAAAAGTGCTCAAGCTTTAATCATCAAGGTTAGTTTTTGTAGCTAACATATTGAAGTAATGGCTGCTCCGAAGTAACTGTTTGGTTTCTCGCCAGCCTTAAAGATAGTCGTGCTGTGGTGAATTCCTATTAAAATAATTAATCTTGCATAGCTTCCAGAAAATGGCCTAAAAAGTATGATCAAATTCATCTTGAAATAGAAGAAACACAGCATGTCAGATCTCACAAAACTAAAAAAATTTTACCATTTCCGGTCTTTATTGTTTTGAGGTTGTTTTGAGTGTGACTTCTGGTAATAGTCACTTTGAGATTTTGCTGTAGGTACTGAAAATCAATTTTTGTGTTGAAAATATCCAACAATTTAAGAAACTGTCTACAAGCCACAGAGCTAGGTTTGTCATATAACCTGTTTCATTTATGGTTGAATTTGATAAAACATTTTGTTTGGTTTGGTGTGCATTTCCATTTCATAAATAATGACATCTACATCTACATCTACATACGTTAATCAGTAACCTCAATGTTGAGGGCTCCGCTGATGAAATACAATTGGTCACTGCATGTACAGCCGTTTGACAGAAATTGGTTGAGTTTAGTTGAAGGGGAAAAGTAAGGGGATGGTGGTAACTGAGCTCACATGCAGGGACCTAAAGTATTTAAAAATCAAAGAAAAAGGTGATTAATTAACAACAAGAAGAAACTTAGTTTAGAAGATTGTTACAATGTAGACAAGAGTGTCTTAAACGAGTCCATGGTTGAAGCTTTCACAATATGGTTCGGGAGATTGTTCCAGTCCTTTATTGTGCGTGGGAAAAAAGAATAGTTGAAATAGTCTGGGCCTGTCCTAGGTAAGATGAAGGCAAAGTCATTGTATTTTCTATTTTGTCTGAGACACAGTTTTAAATAGTTTGCACCATTGATATCTATTGATACTAGCGAATTTGTTATCTTATACATCATTGTGAGTCTGATATGCTTTCTTCGCTCCTCTAGGCTCTTCCATCCAAGCTCATTTAACATTTCAGTTACACTTGCAGAGTAATGATATCGATTTAGAACATATCTTGCTGCTCTCCTTGGTATCATTTCTAATTTATCAATGTTCTTTTTGGTATATGGATCCCAAACAGGTACTGCATATTCAAGGTGAGGACGAACAAGACTGTTGTAGGCAACAGATTTTAACTGCACATTCTTTATCCGGACATTTCGCTTTAGAAGACCTAGGGATTCGTTGGCTTTATTAGTGATGTTGTCTATATGCACATTCCAGTCAAGCTGGTTTGACAGGGTAAGACCAAGATATTTTGTTGATGAGACTCGTTCCAGGACAACACCATGCAGTGTGTAGGTAAATTTTATAGGATTCTTCTTCCTCGTTATTGTCAACACCTTGCACTTATCCGGATGAAATTCCATTTGCCAATCTTCCTCCCATTTGCCCATTTTGTCAAGATCTTTCTGGAGCTCTTGCGCATCTCTCTCTGATGTCACTGTTAAATATGCTATAGTATCATCCGCAAATAACCGTACCCTGGAACTTAAGGCCTCTGGTAAATCATTAATATACAGCAGGAACAGGCAAGGACCCAGGACAGAGCCCTGTGGAACTCCAGAAGTCACACTGGCAACATATATAAGTCTTAGATTAACTTTGTTTACATATCATGAATACAACTAACGTGTTTGATAACAATGCTTCATTAGTCTATCTTCCTGATCTTTTTCAAAGTGTCACCTTACGAAAAGGGATGGAAGAGTGCAAAAACAAAGAAAAAAGTTCTGCAAAATGGGAATTGGCTCACATGGTTTCCATGGCAACAATAATGTTCATTAATTTCGTTCTAACAAATTTTGCCCAAGTTTCATGTTTTTATCGATAAAAATTCTCTATTTCTTATGAAATATAAATACATATACAGGTTTTCAACAAGTTATGTTGTGCAATGAAGATTAAGACCTCTACCCCGCACATTAAAAGTTCAGTAGAACACTCAGATTTCCAAGAAATTTCCTACGAATATGTAGACTGACGATGTGATTCCTTGTATTCGCTCAACATTTATAAATAATCTGATGTTTTCATTTCACTTAACGAATATGAGCTATGTAGCCCATCCGAGAAAATGCGGAAACTCAGAAAATCAAGACTGGCATCAACAGGGCTCCTACCTTTCTTGGAATTCTTGGACGTCTGCAGCTGGTTTAGCAAATTCGAGACTGAGGAAATGCAAAAGCTCAGAAAACTCAGGAAAAGGAAATTCGAATTGACAGCGTATCAACAAACTATAGGACCTTCATTTTCCCTACGACAGCGTATCAACGTAGCAGTGTATCAACAAAATATAAGACCTTCACTTTCCCTTCGACAGCGTATCAACGTAGCAGTGTATCATCAAAATATAAGACCTTCTCTCTGGCTAGTGTAAAACGCAGGTCATGCAGGTCAATAAAACGCAGGTCAAATCATGCGGCTCAAAAGTAGCGGCCATGGGCACACTGGCTGCAGGCTCGCAGCCTACTGATCTTTTGTAAGTGTGATAGTCCAAAGGTTATTCCTCACTGAATTCACTGCGATAAGAAACTAGACCAAAGGAAGTAGCAACGATCATTTTGACTTAGGAAGTTGTGAATGTGATTTTTGTCATACTTTTAGCCCTTTTAACAAAAAATCTATCTTCATCCTGTATTATCTGAAAGTCGTTTCTGGCCTACGTTCTTTTTGACATGCCCGCATAAACAGGAGGGACAACGCAGCCAGCAAAGCTCCCCTCCCACTTTTCATAGCCTGATAAACAGCCCACTAAAGGAAAATCAGGCTAACTTTTCAACGTTGTGAGTTGAAATTTTCGCAAGTTGAAAAACTGTTGTTTGATGAGGATGGAGTCATATGTTTTAATGTTTCGTGAAGATGCTGGGCTATAACTGGGCTAGATTGAGGGAGAAAGTTGATGTCAATGTTGTGATTTGCGGATGCGAAAAGGTAACAGTCCTGCAGTCTTCCAAATCAAACTTTCTGCATTATTACTCTTGCTCAAACGGCAGAAAGCCTACAGCCAGCATGCCCATGGCCGCTACTTTTGAGCCGCACGTTTTGACCTGCGTTTTATTGACCTGCATTGACCTGCATGACCTGCGTTTTATACCAGCCGCCTTCTCTCTCCTATCTACAGCGTATCAGTAATATAAAAGAGCTTTGATCCACCGCGTATCAACGTATCAACGGAAAATCATTTTACTAAAAAAGGTTGGGGTATTCTTTGCCGTCTTAAGATTCCTAAGAAAGACATTTAAGAAACTTAAAAATATTTCAAAAATTTAGCAAAAATCCACAATGTCTTGTAGCGCATGTGCCTGCTCCTGGGTTCCTTTTACTGGATAACTTTACCAAGTGTTGAGAATTTTAATAAAACTTTGCATGCATGTTGCGACAAAAAGCCCGTTTAACTGGCCTTTATGCAGATTACTGAAACAATCCAGCCCAGTTGTGCCAAACGTTATCAGGGTGATCCTCGGCTTCGCTGGACCATCCCTTTGACGTTGTCATTCAGTTTGTCCGTTTTTATTATGAGTTGGCTCCCATCATTATTCATTGGCGCAAGGACATCCTCAGCGAATCTTCTTGAATTCACACTTTCAATCATTGAAGATGCAAGTAAAACTTTGCTTGCTTTCAAAATTTTCTTGTCACATGATTCCTGTTGTTGCGTTTCTGATGGAAGTCTAGCAGGGCATGATCAACATTCTCTTTTGTATCAGTAACTGTCATACCATGTGTTTTCTCCCTGCGTCTTTTACCATCAACACAGTATGTTCATGAGCATCCTGAAAATTTATATTTAAAACAACCAGTTGTAACTTTTACTGTTGTATCTGATTTCTTTGCCGTCTTAAGATTCCTAAGAAAGACATTTAAGAAACTTAAAAATATTTCAAAAATTTAGCAAAAATCCATAATGTCTTGTAGCGCATGTGCCTGCTCCTGGGTTCCTTTTACTGGATAACTTTACCAAGTGTTGAGAATTTTAATAAAACTTTGCATGCATGTTGCGACAAAAAGCCCGTTTAACTGGCCTTTATGCAGATTACTGAAACAATCCAGCCCAGTTGTGCCAAACGTTATCAGGGTGATCCTCGGCTTCGCTGGACCATCCCTTTGACGTTGTCATCTCTTTCCTCACATAGCTCCCTTGCAGCTTTGTTCATTTCCCGTTCAAATTTGTTTAGCCTTCTGTGAGGGGGATCGAAGACACAGGAGTCACGGTATTTCAAATATTTATTAAATATTTCTTATAAAATCGGAGCTTGTGAAAACACGTCTGGATATGACGCATAGCAAAAATCCACAATGTCTTGTAGCGCATGTGCCTGCTCCTGGGTTCCTTTTACCAGATAACTTTCTCCAAGTGTTCAGAATTTTAGAAAAACTCCACAAACATTTTGCGACAAAAAGCCCGTTTAACTGGCCTTTATGCAGATTGCCGAAACAATCCAGCCCAGTTGTGCCAAACGTTATCAGGGTGATCCTCGGCTTCGCTGGACCATCCCTTTGACGTTGTCATCTCTTTGGCTTTATCCCTTTCTTTCGTTTCCAAGACTTGAGAGTTAATTTCAATTGTTTTACCGGATTCAGTAACAGTCGGCCATCATCCTCACATAGCTCCCTTGCAGCTTTGTTCATTTCCCGTTCAAATTTGTTTAGCCTTCTGTGAGGGGGATCGAAGACACAGGAGTCACGGTAAACTTGATGCAGATCAAAATATCCTTTACCACCCGTGTAGTTTGAGGAAACAGCTTCAACCAGGACTTCCACAATGGGCTCATTCTGTAGGATGCAGAGTCTTGTTTCATCAGGCAATCTCGTAAATAGGTTGAGGTCATAAAGATTGACCGATTCACCATTCAATAATTGCAATGCTAAAGCATTGCTCCTATCTTAAAAATTTTTGCCTGCAAGAAAATATTACTTCATTTTATCTTTCTAAGAAAAATCTGGTTGAAAATATAGATTCTATACATTTGATTTTGAGAGTTTATTTAGAATCTTTGATTAAGTTTGAATCACAATTATATGTACATGCTTCTTTGGTTACGTCTTGGACAAGCTCGAAACGCGTTTATTCCACCGATCATCTTCCTCATGCCCCTTGTGTTGGGAGTTGGAAGCTTTTTCGTCTGCATTAAAAAAAAGATGCCACTATCATATTCTATTAATAGTTTATCTAATGTTTCTAAAATTTTAAAATAGTCTTATATCATTGTTGGCCTTATTCTTATTACAAGTTCACATGCTCTGCTCTACTTATTAAGGGGTAATATCCCTTAAAAAAATACAGGTTTGGCCAATTTCTAAAGATTTTTTAAAATTATTGCTACTAGGACCAAAATTTACCATAGATTGCGATTCTGCAATCACCTTGCGTCTATCTTTTCTCATATTCTTGCAAAAAGGGAAATTCTAAGGTGTACTCCAACAAAAAAAGAATTTTTGAAATATTGTAGGTCTTTATTTTCCCCTGACAGACCCCTTTTTGCGCCCCAAATACCCCTGAATGAGATTTAGACCCTTGGTACCCTGTGTTCTACTCTTACACCCTTGTTTTCCTGTGTTTTTGTCATCTACAATGGCTGACTGCGAACAAAGCGACAGTGAAAAGGAAAAGAAGGTAAGGTCGATAAGAAAGAGGAAGAGCACAAAAAGGTCTCAACTTCAGGCTGCATGGGCTGCAAAATTCTCAAAGCGAATTGAGAGCAGCTGCAACCAACCTCAAAGCATCACAGAAGAACCAAGGCAACAACAGGTTCAAGTTGCTGAAACGGTCGGGCCTACAGCAAGACCAACACCAAACTTGCATGACCCTGCCTCAAGGCAAGATGAGGAGCCCAAGACAAAGAGGTCTAGGAACTCACTGAAAATAGGATTGAATCCAAGCACAGATTATCACAGTGACAAAAGTAAGATGGAGCAACAAGAAGGTTTTGTATTGCTTGATATTGACATACTCTCTGGTGCTATCTCCAAGTCAGCTTTATGCAAGATTTGTGGCATCGGAAATTTGACTGTGATAAAAAATTCGGAAGTTTCAGATAGTTTGGAGTTCAGTAAGGTTGTTTTTCTGACTTTGTTTTATCAAGCAAATGCTCATATGGATTTTACAGCTGTCACAATGCATAAAACGGGAGAGAAAAGGAAGGTTCAAATCAAGCTAGACATGTAAATATGAACAGCTGCAAATCATTGCGCTTACCTAAAAACGCTACCCATAGTGAAGCATATGAAGGCTTTCTTGATATCATCACGTGAGTGTTTCTTTTCATTTCACATTCGTGGATTTCGCGTCATTTATTTGATGAAGAAACGTGGTTTACCATGAAATAGTGAAGTATTGCATTATCTTTGGAAAGGCGTTGTCATCTCACCCCTCAGTTGATGAGTAACTTAATGCATGCATCAGTGTTGCATTTCACAAAGCAAATGCCTTCCTACATACTTCACTAGTGGCACTGCAGTTTTTAAGTTTTACAGCGATGTTGTGCAGCCGTTCCTCAAAGCCATTTGCAAAGTTAGGTCCAGCCTTAAGAGCTTTTTATAACTTAGTAACCCAATACTCGTGGAGGCCGTAAGGTACAAAGGGCTCTGTCCTCGTTTGTGCCGGAATGGGTTTTGTTTTTTCCACAAAGGTATAAGGTGGAGAGATAGAAAATTTGCAATTGCTAGGAGAGGCCTGATATTTTTTTTCGTTGTGAAAACATAGAGTCAAGAGTAGTAGGATTTAGAGTGCTTATACCTCGCGCGGAACAACCCTGCGGCACATTGTAATTGACAACCTTGTCCCCTTCCCCAGCACCTTCTAACCCACTTATTCCCACCTGCAGAATCCTCTCCATGGCGAGAAGCTCATTGGGCAGACCACGAGGACATGATATTCGACACATCATCCCATGTTGGTTTGGTGCATCCAACATAATGTCCACTGTCTTGCCCTCCTTTCTCACCGCACAGTTCTCACCATCCCTACATTCCCCATTCTCCTCACTTTTTTCATCCCCCTCCTTGTCACAGCGATTCCTCTCCCTACATTCCCATGAAAGGATTGCTCTTTAAACCTCTTTAGGATGTTCAAAGAGGCCCCAATGTTTATCTTGAGCTGTTTTTGTGGCTCTCAGTAGTATAGAGGATGGATCCTTATTCTAGCAACTTCCGGGTTATGATATTGGCCCCATTGTTTAAGGCTAGTCGGCGCCTTTGAAGAAAGAAAAATTGAAAGAAAATAAATCCTTCAGTGAATTGGGACCATCAGTTAATCGGATTAATTCCGAGAACAATAGTTTGGCCGTCTATTGTTTAAAAAGAACAATATATCCCTTGAGAATTAAGACAACATGCCGCCTTTGATCGGCGCTTTTTGTCTTTATATCCCTTGGGAATTAAAAACATGACACGATTTACTCAATATACGTGATTTACGCAAAGGGTAAATTTTCGCGATTTCTCTTCAGGGGCACTGTGTTTATTGCAAAGAGACTATTTGGGCGATTTGATTTGGGTTTTTTGGGAAAACTTGCCCCTTTGCTCATTTGAAGAATGGTGCAAATTTCAAAATTGCATCTCTTTTCGTTTTTTCGCGAACAGGCTTTTTCTCAACTCCTCGCAAAAATTTTTTGCGCTCATTTTCGCAAAATTTTAGAAAATGTTATCTTTAATACGATAACAGTTCTTTTAGCAGACTTTATTTATAATAGTATAATTTTGCATTATTCAACAATTCCAAATATGCGATACAGAAGAAGCCACCACCGAAAAAGTGGGGCTAAATATCGTAAGAAAATTAGAGGAAAAGGATTTGCAAGTTTAGCAAAATTAGCCCTTCCATTCGCAACAAAAGCAGCAAAATACATACTTCCTGGTTTGGTTTCCGGAGGCGCTGAAGCTGGAATTAAGAAACTTTTAGGCAGTAGACGTAAAAAAAGTAGAATGTATCAACCAGTACATCATGGAAATAAACCAGTTTTCATCTATTGATCTGTTGCGGGGAATGGAAGAAGAACATTTAACGCCCCAGGTCGAAGAGTTAAAGGTAGAGGTGGTTTGAGAGGAAAAGGACTTGGCATGCTTGCGGCTATAGGAATTCCTTTGGTTATGAAACTTCGGCGGAACTTACGATTTCGGAACATAGTTTTTATATATAAGGTATATACCAAATGAAAGCATATACTGTAAGGAGTGTGAATATGCAATAATATTTGGGGTAACCCCCCTACGAGGAAAGTTATCGGGAAAAGTGATCGGGGGTGATTGGCCGTAAACTTGACGACATAAATCGCGTAACGAACGTACCACTTGATCGGTACAAACACCAAAATATGCGAAATGTTTGGCCTAAAAACAACGTTGAGTGATGGCCTAAGTCAGGCATCACTGCTATCAACAAGAAACAAATGCTTACAAAGTAATTTGTAACTCACCGCCGCTGCACATCTCCTCTCTGCAAAACCAGGTCACGAATGAGAATTTGAGCGCCACTTTTTCCTACCTGCTTGCTTGCGAACTGGCGGCGCCACCGCCGAAATGCATCTTTCGCGCCAAAAGTCATACTCACCTCTAAGTGAGGCAGCCTCGAATCCAATGTTATGCGGCCACTTTGCGTCACAGTCAGGGCCAGGGGCCAGGGTTTCTGGTTGGGAGTATTAAATTTTTTGTCAAAAGGTAACGCTCTGCAACTAATGGCCCTTAACCCGTTCACTATTCATTACACATTTGTTCTCTACGGCTTGCTAACTGGCTTTGTTGCTCTACCGTCATAGTATAAATGGTGAATACGGCATCAGTTCATGTCGTATTCAAATCGACGGGATGAATTGGCCAATGAAAGCATGCGCCTTGCCGAATCCTCGCTCTGCCGTAAATCCTCGAATAAGCGACAACAAGTCTAGTCACCATGTCGGGTAAAATTGTTAAATAAGCGTGCCCTTCGAGTACGTGCCTACTCGCTAATAACCAGCCATCACCTCCACCTTAAGAAACGGCCAGTTATTCTGATCTTTTTGCCAAAACGAGTTTCTGGTGCATGGGTATTGGCCTCAGAGGCCCCCGCCATAGTACCCCTGAATAACGGATTCACGTGTTTTTTTTTTACGTTTTCCACTCTACCACCGTCTACAAAGCAGCATTTTCACAATGACATAGGAGGACTTTTAAGATTGCTCCAGGAGAATATTTTTATGTAAACATACAGCTGGCAAAGCATAAGCGTACGAGGCGGCGGGCCGAGGGGAGGGGGGTGGTACATGAGATGACCAAAGAAATAAGAACCTTTGCACCTGGGGGTTTCAATTGACACTTCAAAGTGGAAAATAAGAAATAAGAAATCTGTGGAACCCCTCCCCATCATGTTTTAAATTACCCTGGGTAAAAAGCAGTTCTCTTTGACAGGGCCACCGAGAGAGGACAGGGGGCAGTTTGCCCCTGGGCCTCAGGGTCTGGGGGCCCTCATAATCAAAGATTTTTAACACAATGACTGCAAGAAATGTTCTGAAATTCCTTTTAGTCAAATCTAAAGGGTTTAAAACAAAGATAGAACCCTACAACCTGTATGGGTGAAAAATGTAATTGTAGAGTTTGTAAATAGCCTGGCCATGATGTTATGAAATTTGTAATATCATTTTTAGACATACTTGTCCAGTACATTGTAAATAGTTGGTATTAAATAGTTCTTCACACCAACTCTAAAGCATGATTATGATTTTATTTAATCTGATTTGATTTGCAATTAAAACATTTCTGGTGGCTTCCCTTGCAGGGGCCTAAGTCCGCATTTTTGTTCCCAGGCCTCAAAAGTCTCTCGGTGGCCCTGCTTTCTGAGTGGGATTTCACCCTGGTCAAATCCTTATTCAACAGTGTGGCGCAGCCATCCTACCGAGTAATTGTTTGGGGAGGGATTTGCTGCCTGTTGGCATTTTTAGCCAGTAATCACTTGACCAACTCCCGCAGAGATCAAGGCTCCACAACTCTTAACTTTAGTTGATGTGTCTTCTGCGGAAACATGAGGCTGTCTGTGATGACAATTGCAACACGAAATGAACAGTTATCATGAAATAGCGTACACGGGGATTCCCACAGTGAACATGCGAAAGGTTTTGTAATGCAAGACCTACCGTAAGTCCTTGAATAAGCCCCCACCTTTTAAAAGGTACCCCTTGAATAAACCCCCCCCACCCAAAAGTATTTTTTTAATATGCCCCCAGCCTGAACTTGATTATAGTATCCAAACACTGGAAATGCTTCAAAAAAACATTGTCTTGAAATGTTCATGAGGGAACAGGAAATGAATACGAAGACTGCTATGAAACATTTAAGAAACTCGTAAGAAACTTCAAGTACTAAAAATCTGATAATTTTAAGAAACTTTCAGTACTGGCCCAGATTCTTAGTTTCTCATAAAAAAGCTACGCGTAGTGCTGGTAACGGTTTTGGCTGCTGCTAGATAATCCCCTCAGTCCATCAGAACTGTAATGTAAGGCCGAGTTAATGAGCTAGAATTTCATACAAATAGGCCTTGGAAATCTGATAAGTTAAAGAAACTTTCATTGCAGGCTCAATGTCTCATTTTCTTACAAAACATTCTTGTACCCATAGGCCTAGGGGGGTGGTCCCAATTAAAACACCACGATCAGTCATGAGATGAAGCCAACTTGAACCTAATCACATTAAGATTTCTATCCAAGCGCATAGATGTCTTATCTAAGCGCATAAGTTGGTTGCCATTATAATGAGAATATTTGCAGCAATTAAATGCTGTTTTTGATAAAGCTATTCATTAAGACATCTGACAACTATTTTTGGTATGGGTCCCAATTAAAACACCACGATCAGTCATGAGATGAAGCCAACTTGAGTCCAATCACATTAAGATTTCTATCCAAGCGCATAGATGTCTTATCTAAGCGCATAAGTTGGTTGCCATTTTAATGAGAATATTCGCAGCAATTAAATGCTGTTTTTGATAAAGCTATTCATTAAGACATCTGACAACTATTTTTGGTGTGGGTCTCAATTAAAACACTACAATCAGGCATGATATGAAGCCAACTTGAGTCCAATCACATTAAGATTTCTATCCAAGCGCATAGATGTCTTATCTAAGCGCATAAGTTGGTTGCCATTTTAATGAGAATATTCGCAGCAATTAAATGCTGTTTTTGATAAAGCTATTCATTAAGACATCTGACAACTATTTTTGGTGTGGGTCTCAATTAAAACACTACAATCTGGCATGATATGAAGCCAACTTGAGTCCAATCACATTAAGATTTCTATCCAAGCGCATAGATGTCTTATCTAAGCACATAAGTTGGTTGCCATTTTAATGAGAATATTCGCAGCAATTAAATGCTATTGTTGATAAAGCTATTCATTAAGACATCTGACAACTATTTTTGGTATGGGTCCCAATTAAAACACCACGATGAGGCATGAGATGAAGCCAACTTGAGTCCAATCACATAGAGATTTCTATCCAAGCGCATGGACGTCTATCTGAGCGCATAAGAATATGGAGGTTGTAACGAGAATGTGCCAAAAAATTTGACGCTGTTGTTCATATAGCTATTCACTGGTACCTGTCATGCATGTTTTTAGATTGCAGGTTGCATATGATGCATAACCAAGCGCATGTTAAGATATCTTAACATGCGCTTGGTAAAAAATATCAAAATTTCATGAGAATTTTCTCCGCGGAAACTTAGAGGAAAGGCACAATTTCCTATGATTTCTGATGTATGAAACGGAAACTTCCCATTCCTTGTAGTTTTGTCAGAGGAAATTTCTAGTTTCTGCTGAGTTTCTTCTTTCAACACCGTTGGAAATTTAAAGATATTTTGCTGTGAGATGATGATTAGATGTAAATCCACTGGATTTACCAAAAAATAATATTTCCTCAATACCATGTAAGATATAAAACAACATTAAAATTATACCATCTAACAGAAACATTTTATGATATTTTATTTATGGAATTAGCTACCGTTTCAGCATTTGGGCGATTGTCTTTTGCGCGACACGATTCACACACTGTCAGAAGTTTGTCCTTGGTGCTTCCTGGAGACATGGATTCAGCCACCTGCTTCATTATGACCCCCAAAGAGAAGATGTCACTGTTGACGGAGTGTGGATCGTGTCCGCTCAAAATATCAGGGTCAACATGATTATGGAAGGACTGATACTTCCTTTTCAATGATAGTGACGTCCTTGTAGCCTCACCAAAGTCCAAAATAACTGGAATCCATTCCCTTGCAAGTGCACCATTCTCTCTCCAAGTTTGAATTTTCACAATTGCCACATTGTCCGTTTTTAAATCATTGTGAATAAATCCATTAACATGTATGTGATGAAGCCCCAGAGCCAATTTTTCAAGGATTTCCAACTTTTCACTGTCTGTGACATTTTCTGTGTTTTTCCGCAACAGTTTCAAAATAGTAATGCATGCATCATGGCGTGTACACAGTTGCATCACCAAGGAGAAAGGTCTGGAATTCAAAATCACGCCGAACAGTAACGGTATGCTGTTATGTGGAGTGATGTTGATGAGTGTCCTCGCCTCCTTTAATGCCCGCTTCTTCGTTGCATCTAGTGAAAAGTTGGCATGCTCTTTGTATTCCTTAACAGCAACGGGCATCTTCCGGTACATCATTACTGACACCCTTGCAAAAGTGCCTTCTCCGAGAAAGGAATCACCTACTTCTATGGGAGTAAGCAGTTGTCTGTCGATGTACCTGTCCTTTGGAATGTCGCTGAAGACGGAGGTTGGGAAATTGTATGCAGATGTCTCTGCTGCCTGACACCCAACGGATTTCATATTCCCAAGCAGTGGAGCAGCTTGACAAGCGATATGTTGAACGGCGATTGCTGCTGTTTCAGAGGCAACAATTTCGGCTGTCTGCTTGGGCTTCAATCCATGATAGCTGTACGGCTCTTTTCCTGTATGCTGCCGTTTCACTTGTGGAAACGCTTTCTTCATTGCCATTCCTAGATGTTTTGTCGAAATATCTCTGTCATTGAAATTTTCCATGGCCATTTTCAGCAATTCACTTACAGGAACTTTGTATGCTGATGTTCGTCCTACTTTGGAATTGTTATATTCAAAGTTCTCTGTCAACCTTGAACAGAATAAAAGTATATCATTGCATGAGCGGCATGGATCTACAAATAGCTGGCATGAAATTGCTTAAAGGTATTAAGTTAGGCACGAGTTTTCCCAACGAAAAACAAACATATGGCAGGAGCAGAGTGTGGAGCAGGCTTGAAGGAAATGTTGGGATATGATTTACATTTTCAGGAAATCATGAAAAGCTGTAAAGATTGCTTTTGACAACTACCCCCCCCCCCCAGAGAGATATGACAGCAAACAGCGAATTATCGGTTACTTTTGCTTGATAAAAAAATATCGCCTCTGGCTCCGTTATCAAATGCTTACATACCAGTACACCAAATCCTTTTTAGTACTGTGTCCTGTTGGTTCTTTCTTCGAATCATCTTCTTTATTTGTTGGTGTGACAGATTCTTCGAAAAGGTCCATCGAGTATAAAGCTGCCATTCTATTTCACTGTTTAGCGGTAACGAAAGTTTTCCCTCTGGTGACTACTGAATTATTTGTCAATTTTTGGGGAAAATCCATATTTATGATTATGTTGAATGCAGATTATGTAATGAACGAAGAATGTTTGTTAATAAGCTACAATGAAAGGGCGATGACGTTGATGTTTATGTCGTCATAGAGTAAGACACCACATGGAGGATGAAAAAGCCCAAAACAGAATGAATGTCAACTCCTTTTGTTCAAATAAGAACAGAAGATTAGTTTAACGAGGGCACAACATTAAGACATTCTTCAGAGGAACATAACGTCATCAATGGAAACTAGATAACTGAATAACTGAATAAATGAACATCTGAAAATGAATGAATGAAAGAATGAATGGTAACTTTATCAGTGCGTGGCATCTAATTAACGATCAGATGTTTATGTTTTTATTTATGGAAATCTAACTTCTTACACAATATGAAGATATCTTTTTTGCTACGATCACAGCTGTGACGTTAAAGTAAACAAAAGTTACAAAATGAATGAGACCCTTAAAAGCACCCATCGAAACCTAAATGTGTTTAACCTATTTTCAACCGCGATCAGGTTTTGAGGACGTTACGCATTTAAGGTAATCATATCTAATGTTACCCTGAAGTGTTTAACCTTTCTGAAGTATTTACCCGTCTTTATTCCCGTCGTAGTTTTGCGAGTTACACCAAATGTATTATGGCCAGTCTCTATAACAATCTCGCACAATCCATTGATACTATGAAATAAACGAAAGTCCCCCTTCCCCCTTGGCTGCAATTCCTCGTTCATTAATCCAGACAATACTCTTAGATGTTTCGCAAGAACTGTCTTCACTGTAATGGATCATGGTGCCTTTTTATTTTGGCTACAGATCATAAATGTCTATTGGGGGTCCCACTGAAATGGTTCATGTACTGTAGCATTGTAGATGTGTCCATTACGCTCTACAATGTCAACCTTCGTTCGCGCTTAGATAGACGTTTACGCGCTTGGATAGATGCCCCTAACTGTTTTGTTGGTACTATCTTCAAGGCTATGATATGATATGATGTGATATGATATGCTAATAACACTATCCATTTACATGGTTTTTTGTAGTGCTACCTAAAATTACAATATAATGCATTAAAATCTCCTTCTCTAAGGTTAAGATACAAAATGAGAAGATTATTACATAATATATATGAAAAACTCCATAAAAACCGTGTAACTTGTAGAGGTAAACAAACTTGTTGGCATGAAAAGAGTGTCAAATTGAGGAATTAACCTGGCCTAAAAAACGTTTTTATTATGCTAATTGTGCTGTGTGATAATCAATACATATCATTAATGTCTATAGGAGCTTTTAATGGATAGATTTATCTACAGCAGCTTCCTAAGTGTTTTAAATATTTTCTTTCAAACGGCAGCCTTCTTACACGCTCAGGTAAACTTGCTATGCGCTTTGATGGACAGGGCCGTATGACAATAACACAGTGACGCATTTACCCATGGGCCAACTGGGCCCGGGCCCAATGGTCCCCTAAAAATCTTAAAGTTAGGGGCCCCGAGCAAAATTTTGAAAAACCTATGAACTTTGGCAATTTGGAAAATGATAGTTTCATTGGGATTGTACCAAGATGTACATATTCTTGTATCGGTGTATTCAATTTTTCGAGTTAATAACGCAAGTATTAACAAAATTGGAACTCAGAGATAAACTAACTTTGTAACAATAAAAATCATTTACAGCAGCATCAGAACATACATTTATTCAACAGAACAATAAATTTTAACGTCTCTTTTACCGAATTAAAACTGCGTATTACGGAAGTTTCTTACATGTTCAAATTCTGTTTGGGTAGTCTCTTCACTTTCCAAAAATTGAGCCTAGTGTTTGTTATAAACTGTTTCTTAAAAAAATGTGTGTGCGTAGAAAGTATTCAAAGTATATAAAGTTTTGCTTGTTTACAGTGGAAGAGTGGCTTAAAATGCAACTACACTCTCTAGAACAAGGACCGCGGAGCGATCCAAAAAGTGGGTGGACTAGGAAGCGTGCGCTAAGCCAATATAATTTGGGGGTCCGGAAAAATTTTCTCGGATCAAGCCCATTGGATTGCCGGAAAACGCCCTTTTAATAATAACATGAAGAAACTATCAGTTCAGTTCAGTTCAGTTCAGTTCAGTTCATCATCATTTTAAAATTCCACTACATACAATATCAATATTCAACAAAAGGAACTAAAAACTAAATACGGCTTAACTAAAATACAACTAATGATATAAAATAAATAAACTAAGGATGGAAATATAGAACATTGTATGCAGGGAATTTCTTGAGGAGGAGCTCTCTCAGTAGTTAAAAACTAATCGAGGAGAGAACACCCCCTTTTTCATAAACATTTTGTAACTAATTGATTGCTCATCAGATTCATATCAGTTGATTCTGAACTGATTTGATTTAACTAAAATTAATTTATGACTAAAGGTAAAGCATGGGCCTAAAAGGCCAATGCTGTTGAAGAGCGAAAATTCTGCGTCCGTTCTGCCCAGTAGCATGTGACTATCACCATGATAGTGAGTAGTTTCAAGTATTCAATTCCATCCATTGGCACCCATTGGATGCCAATGCCGCCAATGCCTCGAGGAGAAGCAATTCGAGCTGTTTGTATACCTTAGAATTTGGCTGATTGAATCATAGATCTATAAATTGTACTACGAAATCAAGAGCCTATATGTATACCATTCTGATTTCACCTATAACGGTTGCAATTTCAGCTTCTCTTTCAGCCGACTACGTGCTAATTGTTTTTAAAATCTTGCCAGCAAAAATAAGGCCATTTGTTGCCAAAAAGTGGATGGGCTATAGCCCACCCAGCCTACCCTGCTCCGAGGTCCTTGTAGAAACATAACAAGCAAGTTACGGAAGTGCCGACAGTGCATAGAGATTTTCAAAAATTCCAGTGCCGACGGGGGGCTCAGTGAATTTTTTTGGGGGGGGGGGGGGCTCCTGCCCCCCCAAGCACCCCCGGTCGCGCCATCCCTGTTTATACATACTACCAGTTCTTTATATCTTTGACCATACTTTGTGCACTTTGCTCTTCCTTAGAATCATCATCGGTCATTGCTAGCTCGATGGATTCTTTGAAGGGGTCCATCGAGCACAGGACAAGCCATTTCTTGTTACCGTTCAATTCTGTGATTGTCAAATTGACAGTACTGAGAGATTCTTACGTATTTCTTAAAGGTTCCTTAACAGTCTTCACCTGTTAACATTTCAAAATTAAATGTTTTCTTAATCCCGTCCAATATTTTGACATTATCGATCTACCTCCAGAGTTATATGATACAGGAAATAAGTGAAAAAAACTGAAATTAGGTTCGGGATTTTCTTTATCAAAACATATAGTTTCTTATGTTATATTTTCCCTGTACTTCTGAGGAAAGGTTCATTGTGCTATATGTCCACTGTAATTTTATATGAGCAAATGTTTATGCACTTAGCATATTGCGATAAAGCGTGACTCGGTCTGAAAACTGTGAAACAATATCCTACCTTTTTGCAACATATTATGCATAAATTGAGTTTTACGTTGGAGTTAGGTAGCTATGCCTGTATATTAAAACTTGACACAAATACCCCTCCCAAGAAGCCTCCGCCCCTTTGCATATACGTAATGAGAGCTCCCTAAGAAATAAAAAACAGGAAAATGAATATAACGTGAGAGTAACATGGGTGTACTCTGATCAAGCAAGGAAAACAACTAGTCAGTTACCAAAATTAAATATTGAACAATATCAAGAGTCAAGCAAAGACGTAAGTGGAACTGACACGATGTAATAAAAGTTGGTCAAGAGCTGAGACGGAAAAAGCGGCTTAAACTCAAAGGCATGAAATATGCAAGTGATGAATGAGGAAATAGAGGAGAAGAAAAATTAAGAATGAATGAATGCTATCGTGAAATTTCTAAAGCTCATAGCATTTTCGGAACACACAAGTCTATTTCTGTGCTATTGAAGATGACGCAACAACACAACGTCATTTCTGTGTAATTCAAATCTGGTATTTTCCATGTGTGATGCATTGGGCCATAACTGCTGCTATAAAGGTAGCTGCATTCTTTATGGGAATCAAGTAAACTTTAATGGTTGCATTGGTACAAAGACTAACGTAACAACAGAAGAACAACCATGAATATGTTTGACCTGTACCAGATACTATATCAAGGCAATCTTCAACTAATCCAATGGATGCAAGCACGCAACCTGATAAAGCCACAAATGAGGTGTGCCGCTAGAAACTGCAGACGTCAGATGGAGTTACAGCAAAGAGATGGCCATGATGGGTACCGGTGGAGATGCCCTTTTGCAAGGTGCCGATCCAGCAAAAGCATCAGAGATGGCAGTTTCTTCTCGCAATCTAACCTTACACTCCAGCAGATTGTATCTTTGATATACTGCTGGTGTGTAGGGATGTCTATGTCAACGACAACGATTGTCATTGGATTGGCGGAGAAAACTGTTGTGGATTGGTTCAATTTCTTGCGGGAAGAATGCACAGCAAAATTACTCAGGATACCCATGCAAGACAAACTCATCGGTGGAGCAGGTGAAATTGTTGAGATTGACGAGTCATTGATGATAAAAAGAAAATATAATCGTGGCCAGCACCGAGAGCAGCATGACCGATGGGTGTTTGGGATGTACGATCGTGAGAGGAAAATTGGTTGGATTCAATTTGTTGACAGCCGGGACGCACCGACACTACTACCAATAATCCAACGATACGTACGTCCCGGAAGCATGATCTATTCAGACGGTTGGGCTGCCTACAACAACTTAGGAAACTTGGGGTATGGGCACGAGCAAGTTATTCATGCTGACAATTTTGTGGACCCTGTCACTGGTGTGCACACCAATGGTGTAGAAGCGTACTGGTCCAGGGCCAAACAAAAGATAAAGGCCGTGTATGGGTCAAGATTGAACATGGTGCCGTCATACCTTGATGAATTCCTGTGGCGGGAACGCTTCGGGTTGCAGACAGCCGAGGCGTTTAACAACATGATCGAACATATTGCAGAACATTATAACTGACAACTTTCGTAAATATAACTGTTTTGAATTTTAGTCCCTGTTAGTTGGTTCTTATTAAAACGCATTTGAAATGTTGAGTATCTTTCTAAATATAGATAACTCTTTTTTTTCCTTTTTTAACTCTTTTTTTTTCAAAAGATAACTCTTTTGTGGCTTGCCACATTTGGGAGGCCCTTTCAGGGGGATTGACATTATTTCATACTTCATAATGACATCTAACCACCATTTTTCATTCCAAAACCTCCAAAACAATAAAATTTCAGTATTTCATATTTCAAAATTTGAAATTGGGAATGAACGTCTCCTATGAAAATGGCAATTATTTTGAATAGTACTCACATACAGTAAAAGCTGTATTAAAGAACGCCGATCAACCAGCATCCTTTGCGAGTGTTGCATTTTGCCTTTTGACTGCAGCAGCCATTTTCATATGACATCCTGCTGGACTGGAGAGCGGAGAGCTCCTGAAGAATCTGCTGTTATCACGCCATCTGCTAGCATTAGATTTAGATCAGAACAAGAAATCAAAGCGAAACATGTCATTAGATGTTCTTGCTGGTGTCTTGTTTATGAAAGATTTTGTTGCTGTCTTCGCAAAGGGGATGTAGAGATTGAAATTGATCTATTACTGCAAAGGATGATAGTTGACCGGCATCCTTATATTTTCGTTTGTAGAAATAAACCAGAAAAGTAAAGGTGACTAAAAAAAATTCTTTTTATCCCTGATCTTGATTTTTAAACAAGCCCCCATCCCTAATAAGCCCCTTCTATTAAGCTCCCTCCCAGAACCTCGAAAATTAAAGAAGCCCCCCCCCCCGGGGCTTAATAGAGCTTTCAAGAATAATAAAGGAACAGATGCCAAAGCCGAAACCGTGGCCCTCTGACCCCGATACTAAAAATAAAGATACCTAATAACATTGGATTCGAGGCTGCCTCACTTAGAGGTGAGTATGACTTTTGGCGCGAAAGATGCATTTCGGCGGTGGCGCCGCCAGTTCGCAAGCAAGCAGGTAGGAAAAAGTGGCGCTCAAATTCTCATTCGTGACCTGGTTTTGCAGAGAGGAGATGTGCAGCGGCGGTGAGTTACAAATTACTTTGTAAGCATTTGTTTCTTGTTGATAGCAGTGATGCCTGACTTAGGCCATCACTCAACGTTGTTTTTAGGCCAAACATTTCGCATATTTTGGTGTTTGTACCGATCAAGTGGTACGTTCGTTACGCGATTTATGTCGTCAAGTTTACGGCCAATCACCCCCGATCACTTTTCCCGATAACTTTCCTCGTAGGGGGGTTACCCCAAATATTATTGCATATTCACACTCCTTACAGTATATGCTTTCATTTGGTATATACCTTATATATAAGAACTATGTTCCGAATTCGTAAGTTCCGCCGAAACTTCTTGGTGGAAAAGGTAAAAACAAGAAACGCAAAGGCAAAAAAAGATTGAAAGGACGTGGATTTTTGTCAAGTATATTGAAAATGGTTGGATTGGGTAAACGAAAAAAAGGAAGACCTTTGTCTATTGACACTCCAAGATATTTATTGTAATGAATATTTTCATAACGCTCTTTTGAATGAATGAAACTTGATTGATAAATAATTGGGTTGTATTTTTTGATACATTGCAAAACTGTAGAAATCATGAAGGGTAAAGGTGTAAGATCATTTAGAGCGCCAGGAAGACGAAAAGTTAGAGGTCGCGGGAGCAGACCATTTAGAGCAATTGGCAGAAGAAATCGCATATCTGGATGTGGAAATTTTAATTCATTTTTGGAAAAGCTTACGATGCGCCGTTGAAAAGGAAAAGTCAAAGGTAATGGCCTTCGCAGACCGTTTAAAGCGCTTGGAAGAACATAATGCGTGTGTTCATGTTATATTGAATTGATAAAGTTCCAAATTCAAACAATGAAATTGAATTGTGCAAATTCATCACTGTCGAATTGTTGTATCAACTAAATATACCATCCTAGTGGCTAGTCAATCAAGATCTTGCACGGAACACACAGGAAAAGGACACATCAAAGAGACTGAATAAAGTTTACAGTATAAATCATACTCCACTCATATAAATTATAAAAAACAAGTCTAAAAATGTCCCAAAAATGTAAGAACGTTATTTCATTTACAATGATATGGTACCCAGGTCGCACATCTTTGCATTTTATCGTCTTTTGTTTTCTTCGTTAAGTTCATAAAGCTTTGAGTTTATTATTTCATCTGCTTCTTTGATTAAGGAGTCGCCACTATCATCAACCATGTCACCATCACCACCACCTCCTCCAATGCTAAATTTATCAGCACCCTCCCGATCAGCACTGTCAATTATGTCGGCAATCACAACGGATAAATCTTGATTGCTCAATTCGACATCAAATAAGTCCTTAAAGTCATTTATTAAAGTTTCTTCTTCACGTTTCTTGTTCTCTTCTTTAAGTTCATTGAACATTTGTTTTTGAACGAATAGCTGAACGGCTGCCATCTTTGAAAATTGGGCTGCTTGCGCCCGCTTTATCATTCTTGCCATTTCCGGATTTTCATGGTCGAGAGGCATGTCCATGAACAAATATGAAGAACCTGCCATAAAGAGACAGGTCCTGATCAAATCGATATCAAATCATATTATCAAATCAGACAACGACGAAGAATTTAATTACGATGAAGGAGCAGTTACCCCCAAACCCCGCGATTGGCACCACCCCACAAAATCTCCCTCATAATTAAATTCTTCGTTGGTGTCTTGCCTAATAGATAAAGATAAATTATTAATTATAAAAGGATTATATGCGTTCATCCAGTTAGTCAAATTTTCATCATTATCATTACCATTTTCCGGGAACAAGGCTGGTTGAGGTGGTTCTGTCGGCTGAACTGTTGGAGGCAAAAATGGTGATGGTGATGGTGGGTTTCTGCTATTTCTCTTGCGTCTTTGATTTCTTGATAAAGGTCGCGGTGATGATGCTTTGTATGGATGTTGCGGAATTACAGCTTGTTCTTCTCGTCCTCGCATCATGATTGGCACATACGGAGTAATGTTTGCGGCTGAAGCACCCAACTGTAAAATCGTCTTTGGCCTTGCACCATCAAGCTTATAAAATGCTGAACTGCTGTTTGCCGAAGTTATGAATGATGAAGTCATGATGTCAAAGTCACAAAGCCAAATTCTCTATCATACACGCAAAATCGTTGAGCAAGAGGATGAACTTGGGTGAATCAACCAAATTTATACCCGCGTGTGTGAAGTTTTACGGGAGTAAGACGTTGATTGTATTGATTTCTCAAGGGGCGCTACCGACCGATTCATCCCACTACATGAGGTGTGAAGTCTTATGGGAGTAACACGTTGATTGTATTGATTTCCTAAGGGGTGCTGCCAGCTGGGTTCATGATAAGATATTTGAATCCTTGTATCCAAATAACTTGTAAAAGATTAATGCAATTTTTTTGTCGTTACTTTTGTAAATCATTTCCGAAAAAGCAATCCCTGCCTTATTTTTTTCTTCCGCAGATTTAAAATAATAAAAATTGTCACAGAAAAACTTGTAAGCGTTTTTTTGAAGGTGTTCGCACATTTGATGAAATGTAGAGGAAAAACGTGCTGTACTGCCCGCACACATTTGTAAAGTCATCCTGAATTTGGAAATTCCAATATCTCACGGGAGCTGTTTTTTCTTCCTTTCCCGACGACGTTGTAGTTGTTGTCGAGCGATGAATGGCCCTTATCGCTGTCCATGGTAAATTCAGCAAAGGCCCACTGCAAATTGTGACTGTAATGGTCGAAATAATGATAGAATCCTCTATTTTAGGGCAAGATTGCACTCGCTCTCAACTTTAAAGAAGTTCTAATTGGTTTTAGTCTCAAAAATTTGGTGTGATGAAAACATTATTTAGTCTGTTCAGTGGACCCTTGTTTAAACACCTACTTTCTAGGGACATAAGCCCTTGCAGGCTTATTCTCAGTTCTCCAGACCCCTTGCTTAACGATGATCAAGATTCATTCACGGGTTCTCTGACCGTTTCGCTGTGTGGAGTGGTCACTGTAGCGGTTCTTTTTTTTTCATGTAGTTCCTGTTAGATTATTTTCCTGTATTTGTCTTAGTATCTTTAGCATTTGTATTGGTATTGGTATTGGTATCTATGTTAAGTAGTATTTATGTTAAGTGTAAACATGCAATTAGTGAGTAGAGTAACAACGTAGTGTGATGTTAAGTGTAATAGTGCAGGGTTGCAATGTTTTTTCATGCTCCTTGCACTATCGTCTTGTAATGTAAATTGTTTGTTAGTATATTGTAAATTTTAGATGAAGATATAAAAAAAAAAAAACATTATTTATTTTGATAAATTTAAAGTGCATGCGCGCATGAATTTGTTTGAAAGGTTATCCTTCAAAATTATAACACAATTCTTATAACACCCGTAGGCTCAGGTGGTAGAGCGCCATACTCTCCTGCAAGAGTATGGAGGTCAAGGGTTCGAGTCCTTCTTCGGGTAAACAAGTTTTATTTGGAAGTTTCTTATTTCGAATATGCGCCGAGATAGCTCAGTCGGGAGAGCGTCAAATTCTAAACCTGAAAAGATTCGTTGGAAATATAAAGGTTCCAGGGAATATGATGGGAATTTGAAGGTCCCTGGATCGATCCCAGGTCACGGCATGTGTTTTATTTAAATTGTTTGAGCGCAAAAAAATTTTGCGAGGAGTTGAGAAAAAGTCTATTCGCGAAAAAACGAAAAGAGATGCAATTTTGAAATTTGCACCATTCTTCAAATGAGCAAATGGGCAAGTTTTCCCAAAAAACCCGAATCAAATCGCCCAAATAGTCTCTTTGCAATAAACACAGTGCCCCTGAAGCGAAATCGCAAAAATTTACCCTTTGCGTAAATCGCGTATGTTGCGTAAATCGCGTCATGTTTTTAATTCCCAAGGGATATTGAACACGGACGATGAACCAGTCATAAAAACCCTTGTCAATGCGTTCTTGGGAATCAAGGCGAGGTTTTATCCTCACGTTGTCACAGGATGCAGAGTCAAGGATTCTTTGAAGATATCGCAGGGAATTGTGACCGACACACGCTTCCCACATACTTCTTCGGCCACCCTTCCCTTTGCGGGAACCAAATGGCCGTGTTTGTCTCTGGTGCATCAATGCCCTTGAAGCGATAATTCACCTTAGGACTACCAAACACCTGGACAAAGAAAGGATCCTCAAACCGATCAATCAAACCGACCGATCGTCATAACACACATCAACGGGAAAAATTATGCTAGAAAATGGTTCAGTATGCTTAGAGCCAATTTTAAATTTCTAGCATTTGGCTTCTTCTTCAACCAGCTCGACAAGTACTGCTTGTTTTGTCTCCAGGTCAACTTCCATGACTTTGGCCAACCAAATTTCTGGCTTCTTTGCTGTTGATGCACCGCTGACTAAGGCAACAATCTGGTCAATGGAAAGAACATCACTGGCAGTCATGCTTCGACTTTTGAAGCCTAGGTTACGGGAGGTGTCTTCCAAAAGTGCCGCTGCCCCAACTTGAGTTAGACGCTCAGACCTCTTCGTGTGGTAGTATCTATTGTGTGTTTTCTCGCAGTGTGTCATCAAACGACTCTACATTCAAAGCATGGAATCTGTCTACATTCAAAGCAAGGAAAACTGGTTGATATTATTCAAGAGTGACTTATTTGCCATAATATCCTTGAATTTGAGTCTTGATCGTTTCTTACTACTTCTCGAACAGAGTTTCCTTTCTTATGAACCAGCTCAGTTCTATTATGAAAAACGTGTCATCATATCATACTCATAGCAAACTCAGTCTTACTTGATTTGTAGAATTTTTGAGAATGATTGTAGCATAGCGATTATTATCAAGGTTGATCAATTTCTAATCATATAAAATTGTCACAACATACTCACTTTAAGCTGCTATTAAGCCAAAATCATGGTTCTATCCAGCAAGGTTTTGTCAGACTTTCTTCAGGGCTTCGCCCATGGCCCCTATTTAACTCTGTCCTCCCACTTATTGGCGGCTGATGCTGCACTCTTTTGCATTCAGACACAAACCAAATAACTTTGTATAAAATGTGGCCATGGTTCTTTGTACATCGGAGCATTATTTAGAAGGGTACATGATATATTGGTATTTTTTATCGTACGTAAGCTTTATCAGTGCACAGGTCATAGTTCTGATTTTGTCACAGTCAACGAAATGAAATGAAGCCAAATACTGCAAAATACGGTAAAATATGTTTCACTTCATGTACGATTCGAAATTAGGCAATAAAAGATTGATTCAGGAAACCAGGAACCAGAAACCAGGAGAGTTGCTCAAATATATGAAGATAGGTGATTTTTGGACACAATTTGCTATAGGTTGATTTGTGTATCGTTTCAAGTCGCACATTGAAAAGTTTTTGTTAACTCTATTAGCTGAATAACCAATTTGCTCAAATAGCGTTGATAACCTCATCAGGCTCTTCCAAAGTGCATTCAGATATTGATGAATACTGATCTTATTAAGTGAATGACTTTGTGTTCCTTTTTTTCCAGTGCTCAAAACGATGGGCAGATATGACAGACAGATATGATTTCATTACTTTGTTCTGAAAGATCAAAACGTTGATCTTACCATAGCAAGAAATGCTTGAATTTGTCCATAGTTTTCTAAATGGGAAACTTCAACGTATTCCAGCAGTTTCCAAATGGAATATTTACACCTCCAGTTTCCTTAGATTTCTCTGAGTGGTATATTTACATTGCCAATTTCCCTTATATCATGCAAAGGAATATTTACACTTGAAATTTAACCGAAGTTTTCATGGGAGAATTTTTGATGCATAATTTCGGTATTTGCATTTTAAAAGAAATGTTAGAAGCTCCTAATGCATCAAATTGTGTTGATTTCTTTAGCTACTAATGATTCATTGCATGTCAATTGAAGATTAACTTTGATTTTGATAATGAAATGAAATAAGAAGTGAGAGGGACAACGTTAAATTGTTTTGATGAAATTGATGAGGTTATGGATTGCCAACAACGACAACAACGTTCAAATAGCATATTTCTGATAGCGCAGAGTGAAAGCAAATGTAAAGATGGAACTAAAATACTGTACTAAGGGAATTAAAAGCTAAGGTAACTAAATAAAGAGGGAGACTGTGGTTCTACAGGATGTGCCAGGAAAGGTTGTAAAAATCGAAAGGTCTTTGTGTTTGTATCATGCAGGTATAAATGGGTAGGGTACTGTTGGCATGGAGGTGGTTTTCAAATGGCATGTTGTATCAGGAATTCTCCATTCTATGTATAGTTCGCGGTAGGAATCAGTCCGATAAGGTAATATGTAAGTGTCTTTATGGTTAAAGACTGACTTTACGCAACTCTTCAGCTATAAACCCACAAGGATATTTTGAGCCTTTAATCATAGTATATCCATCATGGTTTGTGGGCGGCCCATGCAGTCCTGCGTCCAGGACCACAGTTGCTAAGTTCAGTTCAACGTAACCACGAGTATCCCATTTCTTCAATATTCGTAAATACAAATACGTCACAATCCAATATGGCAAAATGTTTGTTCTCCATGATGAAAACAGCAATGATCCTTTTTTTTGGTTCATTTGCATAGTTGGGTTTCTTGTTGGCCTAGTTTCTTATGTTGACAATGCTCACGTTTGTGTATGTTGTTGCTGTTGTGGTTGTTTTCCGCTAGTTCTTGGAAGTTGTTTGTTTGATTTCTATGGTTGTTGTTGCAATTTCTATGGCGGTGATAATTTTGTCTTGACCATTTATCTTTCAGGTTAGGCCTTCTTTGCAGCGATAAAATCGGTGTGCTGTTATTCCAAATCTGTTGAAGGGCTGGGTTGAAGGATCACCTTGTTTCTATTACCTGCTATGTGGTCAGTGTCAGGGTTAGGCCTATGCTCATTTGTATGATCAGGAAATAATAAATCGTGTTGATCTAAATTCAAAAGTCTTGCAAATGTGTTCTCAATCAGTGTTAGATCGTAACCTCTCCTTATAAGGTTTTCTTTCAGGTTATTGAGGTGTTTATCGAGTTCTTTATCATTAGTTATAAGTCTTCTATATCGGAGTGCTTGGCTGTAGATAATTCCCTTTTTACAGTGAGGGGGGGTGGAAAGATGCCGCTTGTAGTAAAGTGCATATATCAGTGGGTTTAATAAACAAGGTACTTTCTAGTATCTTGTTGTCATTAAAGTATATGGTTGTGTCGAGAAAGTTAATACTATCCTTAGAGTAGTCACCTTCAAATTTGATAGTATCATGAATAGAGTTAGCATGTTCAATGAACCTTTTTAGAGTATGTTCGCCATGTTGCCAGATAATTATAATGTCATCAATGTATCTTTTCCAGAGGAAAGGGCGGAGTGTATCTGGTGCATTTGTGATTATCCTGTTTTCTATCTGAGACATGAATATGTTTGCGAAATTGGGTGCCATAGGTGTGCCCATGGAAGTACCATGTATTTGCAGGTATATTTGATCTTTAAACTCAGAATAATTTCCTTTCAGTACAAATTCAAACATTTGTTTCAGCTCATTGATTGGTAGGGGGAGGCTTTGACCGTAAAATTGTATCAAAGAATCCAGGCAGTATTTTATGCCCTCATTTTGAGGGATGTTGGTGTAGAGAGATTTAACATCCAATATGGCTAGCAAGGAGCCTTTTGGGATGGTAGATCTGTTGTTCATAATTATTTGTAGGAAGTGTTTGGTATCTTTGATATACGAGGGAGTTGTTTGAACTATTGGTTTCAAGTAATAGTCTAGGTATTGGGAAAGTTTCTCGGTGGGCGAGCCACATCCAGAGACAATTGGTCTCCCTGGTGTTATATCATCTATTTTTGGTTTGTGTATTTTAGGTAGCAGGTAGAATTTTGGAGTACGTGGCAGACTTCTAGGTTCTAGGAATTCATAAATCTTAAAAGTGATTTTTTGTTTTGTCTAGAGGTTTGTTAGGAACGAGATGATCTGCGCTGTAAGTTCTGGGATATCATTTCTTGTAGATTTTGTGTAATGGAGTGCATTGTCAAGTTGCCTGAAGGCCTCAGCAAGGTACGACTCCCTAGGCCAAATGACGATAGAACCCCCTTTGTCTGCTTTTTGGATCATGATATTTTTCTGTTGAGCTAGTGTATATATGGCCTTAATCTCCATGGGAGAGAGGTTAGGAGATTCAGCCTCTCTATCGTGGTTTGTAAGAGAATAAATATCCTCTGTTATCGCATCAAAATGTTCCTGTAACTGTGGAGGAGTATCTCCTGGTGGAACCCAGGATGATTCAACGTAAAATGGTTCCTTGTTTTTTTGTATTGGGTGGTGAAAGAAATGATACTGTAATTTCATTCTACGTACAAATTCATTTAACCCCTTGGTAATATTTTGCTGTGGTACCTTTGAAGGGGTAGGTATAAAAGATAAGCCTTTTTGGAGGAGTTTGGTTTCTCCTTCAGTTAGCATAGTTGTGCCCAAGTTGACTATGTTGTTGATTGGTTGCATGGTAAAATCGCTTTGCGCAGTTTCTTTCTAGACACGTTTTTACCAATAGTACCATGTTCTTTTTTTCGATTTTTGCCTAAAATTTTTCGTAGCTTGTTTCTTTTCCAATTTCCGATTTCCGATTTTAATATCACCCGAACCATCCTCCGTACCTATATCTGCAGTGGAGGTTGAAAGAAAGAGAAGACATGCATTTAGGCCCAGATATAACAAGAGATTAACCCTATTTTGGTTGGGGGGGGGCAAATTTGCCCCCCCCCTAGTAGATTTTTTTAAATAACTCTGCGAGGAAGAATTTTATAGCCATGAAACTTCTTGACTCTTTGCAACTACTTATTGTGCAACCTCTCAAAAAGTTTCATTGAAATATTTTGAAAGATGAGGGGGCGGGAGACAATTTTCTGGGACTGACCCAGGAAAAATCGCAAATTCTCAAATCTCAATTATCGCGAAAAAAGGAGCAGAAGTGGAATATTTTGCAAATTTTTTTTTAATGTTGTGTTATTTGATGCATTCTATCATAAATACCATGTTTGGATGGAAAATATGCTGCAAATTTAATTTTATCTCGATTTTCCTGATTTTGGCCAATTTTGCCGCTTTTCTTGACCACACAAAGGAAAATGCTGACGTAAGCAAAAATGGTGGCTATTTTTAAGTTAATTTTTATATTTACAGAAAGTACATGCCTGAGGCTTTTAGCACACCAAATTTGGTCGCTCTATCTATTACCAGTAAAGAGTTAGGTAGGGGGGGCTTTTTTGCCCCCCCAACCAAAATAGTACTATCAAATAGCCCAACCACTATAGGGTTAAAACAATGTAAAACGTGCTAACTACTACAACATTATACGTGCAAAAAATCCAATGTTCACAATGTTCATTCTCTGTTAACTCTTCTGTTATTGTTCTTATTGTAAGCCGTTCTTTTCGCGTTGTCGGTGATAATCCGGACTATCTTCGGTTCATACAAGTTTTGTAAATTATCTGTTAAAGAAGTAATTCTCACAGTTTCCTCTTGTTGTAAGATTCTGTGGTGGTCTCTCATAATAGAACAAATTTCCTTTCGTAAGTTCGCTACCGCCTCATGGTATTTTACGCATAAGTTATGGCTAAGGCCCTTAGTGAAGTCTGAAGTAAAGCAAGGGAGAGTAAAGGGTGGGAAATAGCCGGAGTCTGCACTACGAGAGAAGAAGGACTCTTTATTTTGGTGGTAGAAAAGAGAGCTATAGTGTCTGGAAAGGTCAGACACGAAACTTTGAGGGAGAGGTAGAGGTAATCTTTCAATAGTGGGGGCCACAGCGGTAGAGGTGACAGGGCGAATGGTGAGAGAGGATCTAGGGAGAGACGGCATAGAAAACAGTAAAGGAGAAGGAAGGAGAGAAGAAGGAATCGGAGTTGCGGAGGAGATAGTACGCGGAACAATAGAAGTAGGCGTGTTGGAGGCGTAAATTGTAGAGGAGGCAGAAGAGAAAGGAGGGTGTGAAGCTAGGCCAGAAGGTCCTGGAAGAGAAGGGATAGAGAGCGAATGAGCAGGGTTATAGGAGGAGCGAATAAAGGAAGAAATAGAAGGAGTAGGAAGAAGGCCGGTATTTGAAGGCGGGTTAAATTTACTAGAATTACCTTTCAGCCCAAGTTTTTTATAGGCAGCTTTTTTAGTGATATGATCCTGTTTAGGAACAGGTTGTGCTAATTCATCATCAAAAATTTCTATGTCATCAGCCATTGCTAAGATGTCTTCTTCTTCCTCTTTTGATAGTTCATTCAAATTGTTCTTTTTCATGTGCCGGTGCTGGTGCTAGTACTGGTGCTGGTATATGTGCTGGTGCTGGTACATGTGTTGGTGCAGGTACATGTGCTGGTACTGGTGTTTATTGTTTGTATATCAGTGCTTTCATGCGAGGTGCAAGGTGGTAGGGAGAAGGATAAAAAGGTTAATCATTTATAAAACACCTGTTTACAGATATCCTCTGATGTGTCTGTATATATTGAAAGTAAGGCATAAGAAATCATGTGTATGTTTAAGAAACTGCATATAATAGGGGGAGCCAACCAAACCAGTGAAATACCAAAAGCTCAGCTGAAACGGTGTCATCATTGGTACAGAGAGCGATATACGCAAAATGACTGATAGATGGTTATATAAATCTGAGAAATGTACAATAAAGAAACCTTAGGATGACACCTTAGGACTAAAGGGTAGCATGTATTCGTAAATAAGTGTTTGTGCAAGATAAGATAACCATACAACTAAGATAGTATATCAGTGTGGTATTTTAGCAAGCGAAGGCAAACATAGGGCAGTAAACATGAAGTCTATCTAAATGAGTTGACTTACCGTTTTCTGTGTTGGAGGTTGTATCCTATTTTGATTTGGTCAGCAATGATTCTTGTTTTAGGCGTAATTTGTGTCTTTGGTCGTATGTGTGTGTAGCTGCGTATATCTATCGTAGCTGCGTGCTGTAGCTGCGTGCTGGTGCAATCAAGGGCGAACTGGTGTTGCACGCGTTTAAGTAGGAGGTAATACAATGAGGTATACAATTGGCAGTAAATCGGCAGTAAATTTACTGACTAATATGGTTAATTTTGGGGTAATTGCTTAGGACTTATGATTGGTTCACTATCAAAGGACTTTGACAGGTTTAATGGGCGGAAGATATTCAGAGTCGTTGGTATTTGATTGTTGTTCTTACTGCAGAGTGCGTAAACATCCATTGTGTGGATGGTATGGTGACTATTAGAGGGACAATAAAGTTAGGAATGTAAGGAGTGTTGGAGGACATAGGATGACAGGTAACAAATCAGGAGAGGATAAAAGACCAAGAGGTAAATTTAGCAGCGGAAAAACTATTCTTAAAGCCGCATTGAAAGTCACAGAGTAGAATTACATCAAGTGAAAAAATTGTAAGATTAGGGAAGAAGTTTCCTTAGTAATTTCTGTATCTCTGATGATGTAATGTCGGATAGATTTTTGAGTAACGAGAGGAGAGGCAAGGTTTCATGTTAAATTTTGGTACGATGAAAATTGACCTTTCTAATGAACAATAAAGTAGAATTGCTTATGTAAAGTGAGAGCCTTTTCTGAGGGGCAACTTCTCAAGAGCTGCTCTTACTGCGTCATTTATGTGGGTAACACTATGAGTGTTGAGAACCCTATTCTTGTATAAGTTTGTTAGGGTGTTTGCTTCTTGATGTAAAGTATAACAAAATCCCAGTAAAAATTGTTGGTAATCTGTACCCGAACATGGGTGGAGGGGTAGTTATGATATAGCTTCAGCGCATTGTTCAGATATTCGGAAAGTTATGTCTCAGTAAAAAGTTGCTCAGCATTAGTGGCACCCAAAAGTAAAACTCCCGAGGGGGTTATCTCACTTATCTCTTCTGGTGTTTGTCCTTCAAAATTTTGCTGTTTTGTACTTGTTCTCTTTATCTTTCTTTTGCAATCTTTGCATTTCATATCGCTGTGATTTTTTTTTATGGCGTAAATCAAGAAGAAGAACACCGACACTACCATCAAAACTAATATGACTGTTGATATGGAAAATTTACAACAAGGACTTCCCAAGTCAATTGGAAGCCAACAATAAATTGACAAACAATAAGTTACAACGCAAACTCCACAGTCAGGTCGAGGTCGATTCATAACTAATGGAAAATTTTTTTATATTCAATTACTTATAGATTTATTAATCAATGAAAGAGCCAGTTAATGAAATTTTTATAACTATATCACTTGGTTAGGTTGTTCTTGTTTAACCTCGTTGTATATGACCAAGATAATTTCTTTCAAATTCATGGTTGTTAACATAGTTTCTAGGTGTTCCAGATACAATTTGAAGTTGTTTACTTTTACTATGTCGATTAAAGTTATTGTAGATTTTACTCATTGAATGTTGGGCTGCTCTATTTCTTGATACTCTATCCACATATGGTATGTGTCCATTTAGAGTTTCTGGAGGATTAATATCTGTAACCATGTTGTGAGTAAATCTGCGTCCTTGTTTGTTATGATGATGCTGTCCTTTTGTATGATGGTGACCATGTTTATGATGATGTTTTTTTGAAAGTCGATAATATGATCTTTTTTTTCTTCCATATCCTTGATCTTGTTGCTCAATGCATGATGCATACCTGTCTTTTTTTTCTCCTTTTACCAAGGCATGATGATGGGCTCTCTATTTTATTCCATATCCTCTAATTCCACCAAATCAAGTACCGTGAATTATCTTCATTCGAAAATCTGGCATTCCCCCAGTTCCAGTAGGTTGCTGCATTGTTGCTGATTATTGCAAGTAATTGTTTATTCTGTTTGTTGCTTATAAAACATTATTGCAAATGTCACTGATACTTGCTAAATAATCTCTGTTGAATAATTGAAGATCAGCTTGAGACTTGTCACTAGTGCAATAAGTGTCTAATATATTTCTTAAATTTTGATGTCTATTCATTCGATTTCTGTTTTCAAATAATGCAGCTTGTTCTTCATCATCTGATGATTGGTGGTCAATACTAGGAATTTGAGGAAATGGAGTTGGAATTGGTTGAGGTAGTATACCTGGGGGTGGTGTTTGTGGTTGTGGCGGTGTTTGTCTATTTTGACGTTCTCCTCGTGGTCGTCGCTGTCTTTGAAGTGGCTGGAAATCATCGTTATCATCATCATCACCAGGATGATTACTTCCTACCGGACTTCCTGGAACTAAAGGTGCATATCCAGGTTGTGGAGAATGCATCATTGCAGGTATGGGGTAATTATTCTCTCGATAATATTTTAATAATGATGGTTTCCTATCTGGAATAGCGGCTCGAAGTAGTTGATTTTGCTTTGCAGCTGTTAAGTTAGGCAATGCCGTAATAAAGTGACTGTTATAAAAATTATGTCCTGGAATTGGTTTTGCCCTTATTCTCTGAGGTCTACGACCTCGTCTTTGCTGTTGTTGTTGAGGTTGTTGTTGTGGAATAATAACTGGAGCAGGAGGTGCTGCTACTGGTACTGCTATTGGTCTTGGTGCTGGTCGTGGTGCTGGTCGTGGTGCTGGTCTTGGTGCTGGTCGTGGTGTTGGTACTGGTCTTGCAACAATAACTGGAGGTGCTGCTATTGGGGAAAGTTGTTGTTGTTGTTGTTGAGGTTGTACAGTGCTAGGAAGTATCAATCCTGTATTGAACAAATTTCTTGATCTTTCTAGTTGTTGTTGTTCATTTTGTTGTTGTTGTTGTTGTTGTTGAGGAGATGAATACGGAGATGATGTTTGAGGATTTCTTACAGATGATGCAACTCTAAATTGACCCCTTAAAACTTGTGGAGGTATTACAACTGCTGGTTGTAAATTCCTTAATTGATATTGTTCTCTAGGACTTGTACTAAGATCTACTGAATGAGGTTGTTCATAATTAGAATCAAGACTTTGATTATCCATGGGAGACGAAACTGTTTCATTAGAATTGGGATGGGTTTCAATGGAATCTGCATTACTATATCCACTTTCATGATCATCATCATCATCATTATTAAATCTTTCCTTGTCATTAAAAGCAGCAGCATTACTTCCTGCGTTGCTTAAACTCTGCGTTTCTGATATTGGTGATGATGATGCTGTTGGTGATGATGCCTTTATTTGAAAACTATTAGCATCTGTAATTGGTACGCCATTATTTGTGGGTAGATTACTTATTATCATTGGAGATTGTCTTGTATTATATGTTGTTGTTACATCTTGACCAGCTTCACGTAATTCATCTTCATGATCATCAAACAAATTATCTAAGGCTGCATGTATCTGTGCAAGGTGACGTTCTCGTTGATTAATTCTTTGTGTTAATGCATCCATTGCATCGGGACTAATTGCATGTAGAGGACTATTCAAGGGTTTTCTTTTCTTCTTGTTTTTTCATCTTCTTCATTGCCCTTACCAAAGAAATATCGTTCTTTATGTTTTTCCAATAATAAATTTTTTAGCAATCCTCCACTACTTGTTAATTTTTTCTCCTTCTTGGTTCTTGATGTATTTTACCTCCATACAATAGACAAGTCTTTTTTGATGATGGTAAATGTGAAGAAATTTGACCATAATGACAACGACTATAATTTTCTAATAAACCCATGATGATGATGATGAATATAATAAGTAAATGTTAAGACTACTAAACTACAACAGCATTAATAATAAATTGAATAGCAAAAGGTTAAATAATAACTGTCATATCACTATAGTTTATTGTTCCTCGTCATCAGAATCAACAAAATGAAATTTGACCTTTCCAAGTCCTTTCAGCTTGCCTGGTATTCCTTCTTCCTTTGCTTCCTTAGCACAGTGATCCAGAAACGAGAAAATAGTACAGAAATACCAAAAAATGGATTTTGAAAAATGACTTTGGCTCTATTTTTGCTTCAAAGATAACACATGGATTAGTTTAATACAAAAAAACCTGGCCGTCCAGTTAGGAAACTCTTTCTGAAGTTTAGGAACCTGCCAAAGAAGCAGTTGTTCATCTTTCGTAGTAAGTTTCTTAGGACGTCCTCCAATCCCCTGTCTTGATCTCAATCCGATGTTTGCCGTTTGGCCTTCTTTCCAGATATGATATATTTTTACTCGCAATACCCCCTTTTTGCAATGCAAAACATGTCTTGACAGACCAGAAGCGTATGAAAAGGATTTCTTACAATTCTTGCACACATGTCTTCATTTCATCACACTATGCTTGCTTTCTTGATGTCTGTGCAGACTTCTTCCATCATTATACATACCATCACATGCAGCTGATGTGCAGAATAAATTCTTTTCTATGGATCCAGTAGTGCTCTTTTGTCCCCAGTGCAATTCTTTGGTGATTTTTTGGTGATAAATTAGATTATGTGTGTATGCAAATTCTTTCTCAAAATGTAAACATTTAGCATTTCTTATGGCATTATGGATGACCATGTGACCACCAGGAAGATGCTGATACAAAAGGCTTTTCTGCAGCCAGCTAGACTGCACAAACAACTCTGCCCTCCTTATGGATGCTTGCTCTGTGACTTCCCAAACCATCCCTTGATTTGAACAATTTATTGCAACCAGGCGTATCACAACAAAAGTCCTTCTTGCCACATGCATTCTGCTTATGTCTTTGAAGATCAGCTGTCCCTAAAATGACAAGTGCACTGGTCACAACAGACCATTAGTGACCCATGTACTGTCTCTCATACACAGCGGAATTCCTTTATGTAGCCTATGAGACCTAAGCCCTCACAGTGACCTGCAAAAATTTGACCTGCATTTTACACCAGCCATAAATTTCCCAATTAATCTTATTGTTTTGGAAAATCTGGGACGCCTTTCAGAAGAGCATTAAACAATGGTAACACACCTCACCTAAACAACTGATATCTGATGTAAAATCTCAGCAACTTTAGGTATTTATGGGAAGTTATGATCGGGTTATGGATAGTCTTGGGTCATTTTTGGGGAGGGTTATATTCTGGTTTTGGACCATTTTGGGCTGTTTTGGGGGTTTCCATGTTTTAGTAAGTGCGGTTCTGCCAGAGTAAATATCAACATACTGTAAATTGGTGTCAACAGGTGTCAATTATCTTTCAAAATGCATTTATCTAAAGTCATAACCATTAGCTGATACCAACAACATTACAAAAAAACTATAAGGAAACAAAGAGCTGTTCATTTTAATTTAGACACAGGATTGATACAAGTAACTGTCTATTATCTGGAACAAAGTTATCTAGTGTGCAGGGCATACAGCACCAATGCTTCCAGCCTTCTTGTTCTACCCAGTCGTTCCCTTGCTATTTACTGAAAATATCATCACAAAGATAACATTCTACACTGTATTCTCTACTGTCCTCTTCTTTTTCTCTGCAACTTCAAAAGCTTAAAAGATGACAATGAGAGATTACATTTTTATACAAGCTTGAATGACTATAGACTTTTAACTCTTGTCAGAATCATTTAAGCCTGCTGCAGAGAAACTGATTTATCATAAATCCAACACAAATGTAGACAGTCTGAAAGAGGATAGGAGTAAGCGTTGAGCCAGGATGTCACTGTCTGTGGCACAGTCATGAACGGTAGACTAAGAGAACACTTCTGAGCCGTGAGAGAGCATAAAATGTTGGATGTGGAGACTGACTGGCCTAACAAAAATGAAGGGAACAAGAGATGGACCTGGCCAGCGCCTAGTTGATAGGCTCACAAACTCCAATAATATTTTACATCAAGAAAAAGGTAGATAATTTTTACGTGGCTTAGGATGTTTCTTTATTCTATAACTTGTCATTTCTACAAGAAAGTACACTCCTAGTGAATTAGCTCAATTTCCGTAAAAATTGACGAAGCGATAAGTAAATGAATGGCATGCAAGTTGAAGGAAACCCTAGAAACAAGATAAAGCCAAAATTTCATGGGAGAAGTGATTTTTGCATGGAAATATGGATATAGTGAGATAAAATCGAAAAAAGATTGGATGCCAAGGCGGCAGAAAGCCACAAAAACATTGATAAATGGAGATGGAGACAGAGTGGCCTAACCAAAATAATGGGTACAAAATTCATAGTTAGTCCATGCCTTTTTTATAGGTTTCATAACAACAACAAAAGATATACCAAACTTTAGCTCAAAAGAAAGAGAAATGAATTATGCATGGCATAGGAAGGGTTTCTTTCTCATTGGATGTAGCATTTGGAAGAAAATTGGCCTTAAATGAAAAAGGAAAAGTTTGGTAAAACTCAACAAACGGAATTCCAGCAATTCAACATGCAGGTGGAATCCAACTCTAAGTTCATGCATCCGGGATGAGGTGGCATCCAATGATGATACAATTTGCGCCAATTTGTATCTGCGATCACCTTCAACATACAATGAGTTAAAGGAAAGTAACGTCATAAAATTGCCATCAGATCGTACACTAAGATACTACAGCAACATTGTACATCCAAGTACAGGACACAAGAAAGAGGTATTTGATGAGCTGGAGCATAAAATCTCTAAGTACAGCCACCCATCTCAATAGTATGTGACATTAATGTTTGATGAAATGTCAGTGAAGGATGATTTGGTGTATGACAAAGTAACTGGACAACTAACTGGATTTGTTGATGTTGGAAAGAACATGGAAGCGTTTATGAAACAGGGATATAAAGCAGGCAACCTACAATCGTGGACATAAGGTGTTGAGAAAAAAGCAACTCTTCTCTATTTTTTAGACCTTACTACCAAAATACAGTCGAAGAATTCGCATTTCCCCCTCCCCCATCTCAACGTTGTTATTTTGTGATCAGTAGTCATGGTAGGTATCCGATCTTAGGACATTGCCACAAACAACATTGAAATGGGGGAGCAGGGGGTCACTACCTGGAAAATGTAGAGATTTTCCAAAAGTTCTCAACACTTATGGCCAGCATTGTCTTTGGATGAGTGAAAATCACTCAATAAAGAATGTCTGTTAATTCAGTCCTTGTAACTAGCTTTACTACTGAAATGGTACACTTTGTCGTATGCACCATCTTTTCACTCAAGTCTTGCATGAAAGCGAGGTTGTATGTCTCATTCATCCTTAAATTCATACGTCAAATGAGACGTAGAATACTTTAAAAAATTGATCTTGAAGGAAATCTGCACACAAAACTTACAACATGGTCTATCACGGACGTATATCGCCTGAAATTTGAGCCTTTAAGGCTGAAATACACGATCCATTTAAACTGACAGTTTTAACTGATGATCAGAAAACTGATCGTGTAAACGGCAAAAAACTGACGTTTTTATCACCATCAGTTTAAACTGATCAGTCTTTTTAAAAGTTGGACGTGTTCAACTTTTCAGTTTAAACTGAAAGTCAATCATGATTAACATCAATAGCGCCGCTAAGCCGTGCAAATAGATACATTGTCCTCGGATTAACTATTGCGTAATGGAAGTTGCACAAGGAAACACACGAGGAAAAATGGCTGCTAAAGCAAAGGGCATCGAGGAGACTGAGTTTTTTATTAGTGTTTTTGAAGCTGAGCGAAGTTTGTGGGATGTGAAGTCAAAAAATTACAAAGACCGTGATGCCAAACAAAGAAGTATAAAGAATATAGCAGAACAATGTGACATGTCTGGTAAGGAAGTGTTTTTACTGGGGTCTCAATCGTGCTTGGCCCACTCAATATTTTGACTTTCAAGGGGGGGTGGTTTAATTTTTCAAATTCAGCATTATTCAGTTCAGGAAGTATTTGCCGGTGAACTTATGACAGGAAAGTAACCCATCCATTTATTGTTTGGTATTTTGATGGTGCTCGTTATACCATGCTTATTGGTATTTTTCACTTTGCAACGTGGGATGGCCCCCCAGTATTCTGAAATAGGAGAACCCCAGGAGCAGGCTTACCAGCTTTGTATGCTGTTTTTCACTCTTATTCATGTAAATTTTTGCGTTTGGTGGCCTAGCTGAGAGTGAATTTCTACATTTTATTTCATAGAAAACGATGTAAAATCGAAGATTAATGCTCTGAGAACGTATTATTCTAAAGAGTTGACCAAGAGTACCAAAGCAAGTAAAAGTGGCGCTGGAAGAGACGAAGTATACCAGTCAAAATGGCCTCATTTCGCATCATTGGCCTTTCTTCGAGATACCATACGACCAAGAAACACTACATCTTCACTTGTAAGAAAACATCTTTACAACCTTGGCTATTAAACTGATAAACCATGCTTTACATAAGTTGTTAACTAGCGAACTTTTCTTGCCATGAAACTCTACCGACTGTGTTGAAGTAACGGCAGAAGCGTTCTCTTGTCTCCTTTGCATCCAAAGTGTAATTGTTGCTCCCTTGAACATCAACTGAGTGCATTCCACCATTTCCTTCCGATCTCCAGTCCCCTTCATTAATTGTGCCATCCTCAAGGCATTCCGTGTCTAAACTTCCGGGTGGTGTGTATCTGTTTGGGGATTTTTCTCTCAGAAAATTATGGAGCACGCAGCTTGCTAGTGTGACTTTTTCAACGTTTTCGGGTGAAAGCAACATCGGCATTAAAAATACACGAAAACGATTCGCTAAAATGCCGAATGCATTTTCAACGATGCGCCTTGCTCTGCTCAACCTACAATTATAAATCCTTTTATCAAATGACAGACCTCGAAACGGGTAAGGCTTCATGATATTCACTTTCAGAGGAAAAGCATCATCTGCAACTACCACGTAGGGTAGCTCTGTATTTCCATCATCCATTATTCGTGCTTTTGGGACGCAAACGAGATTCTCTTCCAGAGCCGTTGAGAGGGTGGAATTTCTGAAAACACCTCCATCACTAATTCTTCCATTGCATCCAACATCGACATAAATGAATTTATAGTTGGCATCAACTAGTGCTAGTAAGACAATACTAAATGTGTTTTTATAATTGAAATAGTAAGATCCGGAATTTTTTGGTTGCTTTATCAGTATATGTTTTCCATCCATTGCCCCGATGCAATTTGGGAAATTCCACAATTCTTCGTATTGTCTTGCTATTGATTTCCATTCATCTTCTGTTGATGGTGTCTAAAATATGAAATATTTCTGTTTAGGAATTAGGATTGAGTGATAATGAATCAGTGGCTACATCTGTAGAAGATCAGACACAACAGCAAATAGAGAATCTAGAAGATGAACTGCAATGTGATGATGATGAGGAGGGAATAGAGCATTCAAGATCAACGAAAAGACCATTGCCTAAAAAGAAGAAACCAGAAAATAAAAGCAAAGAAGACTGCCTCCTTGACCAGGCAGCATCTGTCCTCTGGTCCAGACAGAATAAAGTTGTTGACGCAGAGGAAGTGTTTGGTCAAAATGTTGCCCACAGTTTACGTGCAATTTCAGATAAACGAGCATGTGAATATGCTAAGGTGAAAATTCAAGAGATTCTTTTCCAAGTACAGTTTGGAATGCTTGGATTGCCTCAGAACCATCAATGCAATTTTGTACAACCACAAGAATCATTTATGGGGCAGCTAAACGCATTACAAGCAGTATCGTCACCATCACCGACTTTCTACCAAGGGAACACAAGCAGGAGTAGTTTAGCCTCCACACAGAACAATAATTATAACTTTTCGACATAACTGTACTGACTGATTATGACTATGAAAACTGTTACTTACTTTCAAGAAGTTATCTTTCAGCCTCTTGTAAATTGCCTCGCAAACTTCTGGTATGATGTGTGTCAGAGTGCTCTTATGTATTCTAAATTGATACTGAAGATCAGCGTAGTTAGCACCAGTTGACAAAAATCTGATGGTTGCAGCTAGTTTAATTTTTGGAGGAATTGAAGCACGCATTACTGTATCTTGTTTCTGAATATCATTTGAAATTAACTGCAACAATTCATCGAATGTATCTGTGCTCATTCGCAAGAACTTTTTGTAGTCTTCTTCCTCTTGAAGCCGAAGTTCCTGCAATAAAGTGTCATAAATGCCAAATTGGGTTCGCTTTTGAAGCCATGGTTTAACCCAAGCCGATCTCTTTTTGTGTTTACTCCTCTTTCTTCGTTTTAAAAGAACAGCGACTACTATCGCTGCAGCAGCACACTCAGAGTCACTGTCCATTGTGAAATTGCGCAAAAACTGTCCAAGGTCATCAGTTTAAACTGATCGTGTAATCAGGCGAGACTGATCAGTTAAAACTGATGAAAAAAACTGACAGTTTAAACTGATCAGTTTAAACTGATCGTGTATTTCAGCCTTTATTAAACTGGACAGAGAAAACAGTGCTAAGAAACTTGGAAAAGATTTGGGTGTGTCTATGGCACAAGTCTATCGTATAAAGAAGGAGCCTTTAAGGCATGTTTCACGTAAGAAGGACTCGAACAAGAATGTTTCCTGCCATCCAGAGAAATTAGATGATAGGACCAAAAGGCACTTGATTAGGGAAGTACATAATCTTTGTAAGAGGGAATCAAACTGGACGGTCAAGCGCCTTATGGAGGCAGCTGACATAAAAAATATTTCTAGAAGAACAGTTAGCAGATTTTTAAATAAAAACGGATACAACTATTTGCAAGCTAGGAGAAAAGGATTGATGTCGGACAAAGACCGGCATGCAAGAGTAGCAGTTGCGAAAAAGGTTGTGAAGGAGCACGGACAGACCTTTTGGACCAATAAAACTGCCTTTTATCTTGATGGGGTAAGTTTTGCGTACAAGAGGAACCCAAAATCTCAAGCTCGGGCACCGAAAAGCCGAGTTTGGAGTCGCCAGTCAGAGGGGCTGCAGCCTGGTTGTGTTGCAAAAGGCAGTAAATGTGGCACAGGAGGAAAAATGGTTTGAATGATCGTTGCGATTTCCTATCGCAAAGGAGTAGAGTACCATCGCCCTGAAGCGGCACCTTTCAGATAAATCGCCTATTATGAGTGTGATGGTAGGGACTTAAAACAATTATTTACCATCAGAAGATTCTTCAGTTCATGGTGTTTGCTGTATCACTTCATCAACTTAATCCTCCAACTTTTTGAAGTACAGCCAGAAGTTGAAGGAGCAACATTAAAAGTTGGCCTATGTGGGTTATATCGCCCTGAACCGGCACCCCTCATTTTACCGCAATCAGCTATCCAGAAACAAAATTGTACCATACTGTCAAAACAGTTATTTTCTAGGGTCACATCCCCTATGTAATTAATATTCATTGCATTTTGATCGGATGCAAACTTAAAGCTTTTCGTTCCTCCCCAGTTTTAGCCTCTCATACATACTACCGTCATCACGTTATTCAAAAAATGCTCCTCTTCTAACTCCACGAAAGGTCACCAAGTCAGAAATGTGTTCCTAGAATCAAAATATCATTTACCATCTGTTTTTATTCACAAAGTCGTCCAGCGGAAAGGGGGGAGGTCATTATTCGCAACACAAGACCTTTTTCACACACTATGCCGGTTCAGGGCGATTTTTAGCCAATCCACTTGCTTTGGAATAGAAACCCCCTGAAAAAAAATGGAAATCGACAACTTGAAGGAATTTTCAAATATTTCATTCAAAGGGGCAGAACAGACTATTGAAACAAGTTATTTGACCTTTGCCAGTATTTTATCAATGAAAATGAATCAAAACAAAAACGCGGCTTGGAAAAATAAATGGAGAAATGAAAGAACGCTTAACATCACTTTCCAGGTACGTTGAAAACTTCTTCGTAGCATGTAAACAAAGCCAATGAAACAAGCAAGAACAGTCAGAGAGCAAGAATATGGCGTTAAGAAACCATTTTCGCGCTTTATTTTCATTTACTAGTCCCAGACCGTTCCATTTTTAAAAATTTGTAAACAAGCCTAAATCTCAGAGAACGTGATCGGGTGCCGATTCAGGGCGATGGTACTCTAGTTGCTTGTGTTCCGTACGAAAAGATGGATGGTGATTTTTTGCCTCTTTCATCCGACAACACTTTGAAACGATGGTTGTAAATGCTGGCAAAAATTCCTGTAAATGGCTTCAAGATGGAGATTCTTCACAGAACAGTGCAGCAGCAAAGAAGGCTATGCGAGAGGTCAACTCAGATTTATTCTCAATTCCACCCAGAAGCCCTGACATCATCCCCATAGAGAACTTCCTCAACCTTGTCAGAAGACGACTAGAAAATGATGCCATAACCAGGGAGATAACAAAAGAGACATTCGACGAATTTGAATCGAGAGTAAAGAGGACAATGAGTGACTTGCCACTGTCATCTATCAACAAAACAATTGAATCAATGCCAAAGAGACTCCAAGAAATTATAAAACGAAAAGGGCGCCGATTGAAATACTGACTTAGACATATTTATGATTGTCATATTCTTATTAAAGCATCGCTCTTTTGGACGACTATGGAAATAGAATTTTGCTAGCTTTATGAAGGACAAGGATTCCAAAACAGTGACACTGTAAGATGCTAATTTGTTTTCGTTCTCTCTTATCGAGCACTCACTGACCGCCTGAGGATGTTGCACTGCAATCTGGCTCACAAGGATCAAAGTGCCTGGAAACTCGTGTAGACCAAACATTAGGCTGAGGCCTATTTCCAATATTTACTATGCTTATCACGCAGAACTTCTCAATTGCGCCAATTAAAATAATACATATTATTTTTATTGATAGTGCATTACCCGTTGTTACCCCTTGAAAATCAGTACTGAACCTTACACAAAATTTTTGCTACCCGTTGCGTTACTCGTGCGTTACCCGTTGGAAAATTTTTCTATGGCTTAGTAAAGAAACATCCGTATCAATTCAAATCATGCAGGCCAAAGTAACAAGATTTTACTTGTGAATGAAGTAACAGCATTTCAAATGTACTTTGAACATGAACCAAACAAAATCTCACATAAACATGAACATAGATAGATCTAATACGTAGTCATTGTCAATAGTTCTCAGCAGAAAGTTCAGACATCACATCCTAGCATAACCAGCTCAGCAAAGCAACGTCCACAAGGGGGGATAGTTTTCTGATCCGTCTGGGCAATCTGGTGTGTGAACTCGAATGTGCACCATCGGGCCTCCATCATTTCGGTTTCACGAGAATTGGAAGAATTGTATTTGCCAACAAACTTAATTTTCGCCTTACTTGTGACAAAGATCGGTGTGTCTCTTTCGAGGTAAATGTCGTGTGAGCATACTGAGACTTGGGGGCAGGAAAATGGAGCCCTTGCCCCTCTGGAAGGAGAAGTAAGTCCTTCCACGTGATGAGTTCGCTAGACCACCTAAAATCGTTCAAAAGAATGATTTCTGCATCCTCTACACCAAGCCATGAATACGTTGTGGTTGCAGGGTTTGAAAAGGTAGAAAATATGATTCTGAGTGGCTCTAAAAGAAATGTCTTGCCACAATTAGCAGGCCCCACAATAATGATATTTCTATATTTTCCACACCCCTTATCCAGCAATGATCTTACAGCATCAGCAAACATGTATGCATGTATCCCGTTACCTCTTTTGCTGACTCGATCCAAAGACCAGAACAACCAGACACGCAATCTTTAGTTAGAAACTCCTGGACAGTTTCAATACATGGCACGTTCTGACGCTCAAGAGTTTTTGCCGCATCTCTCATGCCCCATGTGGAGTTGATCAGTTCGTTTCTGACCTTGGATGACTTCCCCAGCACCCATTCAGCCAAATCAATTTTCCCTTCTTCTTTTTGCTCATTAGCAAGGGCTAAAAGCTCGGTTTCCTTCTTAACTTTATATTTCAAAATCACTTCCGAAACATCAAAGTTTGAGAGGCGTCTTTTTCTTCGTACCCCTCTACTGCTAGCAGAACTGCTGCTTTCACGCTTTTCAGCCTTCCTTTTCCGGATAGCCTGGGTTCCAAGCTTTGCTTTGGGAGAGCAAGCATTGGCTAAATTAAGATGGGCAGCACTATGTAAGGCGTGTTTGTTACGTTTTGTGGCATAATTATAGGCACTATAGTAGTTTTCGTGCCTATTAGAAAAATGCACTGATATGCGATGACATTTCAACAAATATTTCTTTGCTGGCTTCCATCGTTTGTTTTCGCTCAGTTTTAAAGCAAAATGGTAATGCTTGCCACCATCTTCATGTGGCTCCATACTACAAACCCAATGAACGACTTTTACGCAAGATTCCTGGTACAAAAATGCTTTCACCACACAATTTGCAAATGACTCACGACTCGGGAACCTCTTCAAATTGGCCTGACTGTACTTTATGAGGTACACTTTTCTGATGGCATTGGCACCTAACTCTTCGTCTCCTGCATCCATGACGACAAAATTCCCAGATAAACAATCACAAACTTCAAGACTTCTGACAATGTAAGTATTCCAGGAAAATTTTCGTGATCTGTCGAATAGCCCTACACCCTTCTTTAAATAGGCACAATGACACACCCCTGTCGCTGCCCGGGAAGAAATCAAGCGTTGGCACACTTCCGTTTCAAAAAGTGCCGAAAAACGTGTTATTCGATCCATTCTCCCAAAGGATTCATAGAGAGACCCTGCAGACATGCTACCTATGGTGAAAAACTATTTCACAACCTTATGTGAGACAAAAGTTCCATAAATAGAGAGAGACGCAAAGAAAATCAAGAGACCCATCAAGCAGGGAAAGTATCAAATTTTAGCTTAAAACAATTAACGCGTTGTATCCTTTGCCAATTCTATGCTGCTTTTGATAGCCAGTTAAGTGGCAATTACTCAGAGAGCAAAAAAAAATTCGAAACGAAACCACTTAAGGTAGAAGAATACGTTTATCTAACCCCTTTTTGAAACCTGATATTTTACAGAATAAACAGAAACTACAAAAACTGATTTAAAATTCTAACTTGAGTCACCTTTTCAAAACATTTTTTACATTGAAAAGATCCATGGGTGTGGTCACTTAAAAGCTACACCCATTTCTTTGACCACACCTTTTTGCGAAAGTCAAAAAGTGCCATCATGCAGGACATGATTACTCTGCAACCAAAAGAGCTAGAGCTTTCAAATTTTCAGCACTTCCTAACCACACACAAAGGTATGAAACTGACTATTTTGAACCAAATCAGGGGTGCCAGTGAACATTTTCTCATCCTGTCAAAATTTAGCTAAAAATTGACCAATTTTCACAAAATTGAATACATGTAACTAAAGCATAAGGCCTATGTGGTGGTTGATTCTAGCTTGTTTCACTGCTCTAAGTCTAATGAAGCTGCTGTGAAAATTTCAGAGGGATATCTTGGATAGTTTTTGAAAAATCAATGTTGAGCTAATAGAATAGGATGGAAATTTAAGTTTGCGGCAAATCGCGATTAAAGTTCATCATATTTTTTTTTTGTCTTTTTATGTCCATAAACACAACTAAAATGCTCCAGCTTCATATTGGAGTCCTTCTGCAACCTCCAGGGCCTCTGCAAATCCTTTTTTCTTATTTCTTATTGCTCTCCTTCTCTTTTTTGCCTTGTCTGAATTCTTATATACCGAATGGTACAGTCGCCCTCTATCAAGTTTCTTGCATGCCTTTGCACGGTGTACTCCTGGCTGAATTCCTAGCTCCTCAAGAACACTAAGTAAGGTGCCTGAACCATCATTAAAAATGCCAACAGCAAGGTAGGTAGCCAACCCTACAGTTGGCAAACCAGAATGCATGATTTTTGGTGCCCGCTGCCAAATAAGGCCATTGAAGGACTCATTTTGATTTTGTGTCCCTCCGTGCAAACACGCAGACAACAGTGACTCTTCACTAAGGGCATGGAAAACATCCTTGATCTTTTCTGCAACAGCAACAGGCAGTGGATGGTCATGCTGATAAAGATTTGTTTTGTTGGCAACATCTCTCTGGAACCCACACCAGGAATCTGTTCCCTTTGGACTGCAAGTTGCTTCTGATTGCCTTTCCATAATGAACTTGAAGGCTATCAATAAGTTTATCAGTTAGCCTTCCTTTGCCACCTATCGATTTTCCATCGCCCAGTGGCTCTTTTCCACACCTCTTCTTCAATGATCGAAGACGAGAGCCCATTCTTTTTTTAATATGGCCTACGCACTCTAATTTTGTGAAAGGCTTATCGCCATAAACTTTTTTCTCAAGCAGCTGTTTATGGGCCTTGCTGTCACCATCACCAAGAAATTCTGTATATCTTAGTGAATGCTTCTCCTCAGATCTTTGAAACATTTCAAGGCATCCACTGGCATCCATACGACCTGAAGAACCAGAAAAGTTTATGTGGCAAACATTCTTGTGGCTATCCCACCAATCTTTGTATTCTTGTGAGCCCTCCTTTCTGGTGTTTAGAAGGCAGGCTCTGCACTCCTTTGACATTACGTCCACATCAAGCACCTTTCCTGTCACTATGGACATCACTGAGACAACCCCAGTTGAAGATTTGAATCCCCTTTTCCTCCATGTTCCATCACCAGAAAAACCTATGTCAATATGACCATCCTCATCTTCATCATAAAACTCCTTTGTTTGTGATGCAGCTTCAGACATGCTCTTTGTAACAATTTCTTTTGCAGCCTTGTGCACAGTCTTTGTGGCATTCCTATAGGCATTCTTGCTCATTGGCTGTGGCATATTCATAACAGCTGCAAATTTTGTCAATCCCTGGTGGCCAACCCCTATGTTTCTTGCAGCAAGAAGAGCTCTCCTGTTCACTTCATACGAGTGTCCAACCTTGCTTGATGTGCAAAATGAAGCAGAAAAATTGCACTTTTCTTTTTCGCATGCCACTGTTATTGTTGAGGCAAACCCCATCTTCATGCTTTCCTCTTCAATTGAAATATTGCCTGCTTTGCATTCAGGGCAAAGCAGCATCTGAAACACCTCAGTCAGCATGGAAATGTCTACAAATCTGAATCCAGTTATATCTGAAGAATCGTCCATCAGTGAGTCAGTGGATTCCGAGGCTGTGTCTTCCTCACTCATATCTTGGGCTAACTTACGAACTGAGGCAGGCTGTCGTGTTTTTGGTGTTGCCGTACTCTCAGCCGGAAGTTCATCAGCCATTTCCTCGTCTGATGTTGATGAGCGTGAATTATCATTGGGCCTAACGCCGCCGATACTGGTTTCATCCACAACATCACTGCTTGAATTACACAGCCCAATATCTTCTTCGTCCTGCTCCTTCGTCTTTGTAAACCTTTTTCCGTAAAACTTTCTCTTCTTTCTCCTGATACTCCGTACTTTTGTTTTTGGTGGCATATTGTCGTTACTTCGATCACTGAACTTCAATCTCGGGACATTCCATTTGAAAAGCATACCCCCGGGACGGAAGATTTTTGAAAAAAAGAAAACCCCATGGATTTACATGAAATTTTTACATTAATGCCCCTGGATTTACATGCTTTTTTACGATAACACCCTTGGATTTTTGACTGGAGCTGTGGTAATGCAGGGTCGGAAGACTAAAATTTTCTACCTACATGATTGGAATTTCAGTTACTGCAATTTAAGCCTTGGATTTCATTCAATTATTTTTATTCACCCCTAGGATTTCTTCTTCCGACCCCTTTTTTGTCACTTTGGAACCCCTCGGATTCGCACAAAACCAAGAATATTGCTGACCCCCTCGGAATTACATCTTCCGACCGGGGTGTACGGTTATTAAATGGAACGTCCCCTCAACTGCAGTGAAACACAGACTTGAACTGCCCAGCAACAGAAAACCTCTTTCTGGGGCAAGTGGCCTCTTTATCATTTGGAAATGGATTTGACTGTAGAAGCCAGGACTGTGGACTTCAAAGGCCAATCTTTTTTCAAGAAAAAAAATGTTTTTTCCATCCGTTGCCATGGTAACCAAAGCCGTTACCAAGAGCATGGTATATAAGTTGGCTTTTTCTCAATAAAGGGGCATAATTTCCACAAAATCGTTATCACACATACCTTAAAGTTATGAAGCTTAAAGTCATGAAGCTTAAAGCATACCTTAAAGTTATGAAATTCCGACTTAAAAAATTTTATAAAATTTGAAGGATTTGAACGTATTCTTCCACCTTAACTCAATTTCCTGCCTCCAAAAAGCTATAATTGACAACTTCTCCGTCGCCATGGCCTGGTGAATTAGATTATGACGCCATAACTGCGAGCCGTGACGTTGTAGGTCAATTTCGTTTTCAGATTTGAATTCTACTTGTCAAAATTGTACATTATGTGTAAACTTGAGTTGATCCCATAGACTTTCAAAAAATCTTCCCTCAGACAATCGTGGACATAAGGTGTTGAGAAAAAAGCGACTTTTCTCTATTTTTTAGACATCACTACCAAAATACAGTCGAAGAATTCGCATTTCCCCCTCCCCCCATCTCAACGTTGTTATTTTGTGATCAGTAGTCGTGGTAGGTATCCGATCTTAGGACATTGCCACAAACAACATTGAAATAGGGGAGCAGGGGGTCACTACCTGGAAAATTTAGAGATTTTCCAAAAGTTCTCAACACTATGGCCAGGATTGTAGTTGACCAAGTTTACAACCTATGCCCTTGTTCTAATGGTCTGTGGGTTAACCTCACCTGTTAAGAAAGCAATTTCTTACTTTGCCACCCAAAGCTGTTCTAGGACAATTCTTTTCTTTTTTGCTTTGGAAGGCAATTGGCTACTTGGAAACATTTGCCAATGTCAAAGTGATCGCATTGGCCGCAGACAAAGCAACTCCAAATCAATTCTTTTATCAGATGCATAAAAGTGAAGATGAGGAGACAGCTTATAAACCTAAAAATCCTTTTGCAAGAGATGGGGAAAGGTACATCTACTTTTTTCAGATGCCCCCACTTATCAAGGACATTAAGAATGAATCCTGCTAATTCTGCATCTGGGAAAAGAATTAGGTTTTTGTGGAAGCAGGGTCATGGCTTGTTGTGGCAGCATGTGCGAAATTGTTATGAAGAGGATACCAAGTGTCATATGAGGAAGCTACCAAAGCTAACAAGTGAACATATATATCTTAATAGCTATTCAGTCATGAGGGTTAATCTAGCAGCACAAGCAGTGGCGGCTAAGTTCTAGAATTTTGTATGTGTGGGGGGGGGGCTTAATAGAGAGGGGGGCTTATTTTAAATTTTGACTCACTCACAGGGGAGGGGCTCATTAGAGAGGGGGGCTTATTAGAGAGGGTGGGGAGGCTTAATAATGCTTTTACGGTATTTAGGCAGTCAAGTTCCTTATGCTAGGGGAGAATCCGTGGGACTATGCAGATATTTTGTGCAGCCTTAAGCACCGTCCTAATGTTGTGATAAATGACTTGTCCCCAATGGTAGCCAAGTTTGTCAAGAGACACTTCAAAAATGTTTTCAACCAATACGAAGTTTGTGTGGCTGAAGACACACCAGAAAATATAGAGCTTGCTTCGTCCGATGATTTTGAAGTTTCCTTTGAAAGGCTGAAAATAGATAGGGCTCCATTCACAGTGGTAAGTGACAATGACACACACCCTGTTCATATGGCACTTTTTGATCGTCTACACAAACAGAACACAAAGAGCAGTGTTGAAGCTCTCAGGCAAATATGATGCACAAAAGAACTTGCAGGTCAAATGAATAGTCAAGTTGTATGATCTTCAGGAATTCACCTTGCAGCAGGAACAAACAATGGACAGAGGATACCTTGGTTTGGGTGACTACCAATTGTGCAAAGAATTCAGTCATCATAGCCTTGATATGGAGCAATGGAGGACAATGACAAAAGATCAGCAGACAACTTTCATAACCGAGATGAAGACATGGTCTGTCAAAAGACTCCTGCAGTCACGTAAGGTAGCCACAGTTGAGGTAACAGGACTTTGGTTTTACTTGGTAAAACACATTTTAGAAAATCTGTTTCACAATTTAGTAATTCCGTTTTGCCTTTTAGTAAGTTTGTCCCGTATTTTAGTAAATTTGTTCTGTATTTTAGTGTTCTGTGTTCTGTGTACTGTATTGTTTTTATTGCACATCGAAACCATGTGCAATAAAAGCATTTCGCAGCACCACATATACATTTTTAGAAAAAAGCCATTTATACCAAAAGAAAGCTGAGAAAAAACTGTATTTGCCATTTTTCACTTACCCATGTGGCCAAGCCTTGAGTTTTTGCTACGAATGATTTTAAAATCGTGATATTTTTATTGACGGAGGGCAAAGAATCTTCGCAACATTTGAAAACCATCGAAACCATGTGCAATAAAAACATGTCGCACCACCACATATACAGAGTCCATGATCAGTGAACCCTATGCGACGAAAGTCAATTTGTAAGTTTCTGTCGCGAGTTTGCCATCAATTTTCTTGCCCCGCCACTTTGGCGGCCATGTGTGCTATTTGCAAATTTCTCCCTTGTTTTGTTCCATTCCATTGCTCCTCTCCTTGCTCCTTTGCTCAGCTCATTGCTCACAAATCACAAATAATGCTTACACAATACACAACCAAAAGATATGGAAGAGGAGAAGGATTTGATTTTCCAGTACTTCAACTGAGGATACAAGAACGAAGTAATACTCCACTTTCTGAGAGCATATCATGGGATAGAATACAGTCTAAGCACATTGAAAAGAAGACTCAAAGATTATGGTTTGCGACGAAGATCAAATGATGATATCGACATGGCAGAGGTAGAGCACCTGATCAGGAGTGAAATTGAAGGTTCGGGAAGGTTATGGGGCTATCGTTCTGTGTGGCACTTACTGCGAATAAAGCATCAAATACACGTACCACAACGACAAGTAGCTCAAATCATCCAAGATATCGATCCTGAAGGCGTTCAGATGCGGAGAAGGCGACGGCTGACTCGACGACAATACTTCAACTTTGGGCCTAACTTCTGCTGGCATGTGGATGGTGAGTCACTTTTGTCCCAAGAAAAGTTATATCAAAAACCCCAGAATGTATTTTTGGGACAAATGCACTTTGGCGGACACAGCTTTCAAGAAAAACAGAGGTTGAATTGAATTACATTGTACGAGCTAATTCCTGATTGGCTTTCTCAACTATAGTGATAGAAATCCTATCATCTGATTGGATAATGCAAACTTTGACTAATTCGCACTTGCTGGAGAGCGTGAACATGACCTAAGTATGGCCTAAATTTGCAGCAAGAACTGGCAGTCAAGATCGTCTTTTGCCACCTATTTGACCCCCGCTAATTCACTAGGCATACTCGTTCTCCATCTGTAAGTATTCCTTCTGATGCTGTTATTAAAATAGGGAAAAACACATTAAAAGGGTAAAATTTGTTAAATTCTTAGGTCTTCTCATAGATGAACATCTTAGCTGGAAATACCATCTCAGTGAACTGTCTAAAAAATTAGCTAGATCCTGTGGAATGTTTTTCAAAATTAGATACTTACTTCCATTTGATGTTTTAATCTGCTTGTATAATGCATTGTTTCTGTCTTTCTTACAGTATAGTCTTATTGTTTGGGGTCAAACCTATGCATCATACACAGAACCAGTCTTCAGGTTGCAGAAAAAAGCTGTCAGAGCCATCTCATTTCAGCCTCGCATGTCTCCCTCACTTCCCATCTTCAAAGATCTTAAACTTCTCAAACTTTCTGATATTTTCGAACTCAGGCTCTTAACTTTTGTCTTTGAATCTGTCAACAAGACATCACCTGATTGCTTTCATAACTTCTTCCTATTCAGTTCATTTGTTCATCAATATTCCACTAGACAGGCCAGTCATGGAGATTTATACCTAACTCAACAAAACAGCCTTCAATATGGTCTAAAATCATTACGTTACCTTGGTGCCAAACTTTGGAATACACTTTCTGCAGAACTCAGAAATTCCCCTTCTAAGCGTTCCTTCAAAAGAAACCTGACAGTTTACTTATTAAACAAGGTCAATCAATATTCTGAACTTTTCTGATGCCTTACTGGTCAAGCTGTAGATGGGGTGCGGGTTACTTCTAGGCAGGGGGTCTGGGTGGGTGCTTTGGGGTGCCTGTTGCCCTGGGCATCTTGGGGGGTGGTGGCGGTCTGTGGTTTGCTGGGGTTTTGGGGGCTGGTGGGGGGTGGGGTTTGGGTGCTCTCTTGCAGTGGGATTTCTCCTCTGTGGGGGTGTGCCTGGGCTCTGGCCCTGGCATTTGCTTCCGGGGCCCTGTGGATTGCTGATCGTTGTGGCGCTCTGGGCTGTTTGGGGTTGTGGGTGCCTTGGGGTTCCCGCCTTGGTTTCTCTGTTTGGGAGTGGCCCTTGCCACATTCATAGCCTGGTTTGAAGAAATACTGTCTCATTTTAAATTCATTCTATGGTTAATTATGATAGGGGGGCTCCCTCCTAGATTAGTTTACCTATTGAGGGGGCTCCTCTTTTAAGTAATTCTCTGCATACAATTCTCTTTTGCCCTTTGATGTTAGTATTTGTAATTGCATTTGTAATTGTATTAATATTTTATTCAATTGTATTTAATTTCTATAAGTCTTGCATTTTGTCTGTATGGTAACTTAGTAGAATTGTATGTATTGAATATAAAAACTGAAACTGACCAAATTAGCATGTTTGTGTTTTGAATAATGACTACAACTGTTGATATGTTATTGGAGATGATTCACCAAACTGACAACTTGTTACTTCTGGTTACTTCTGGTGACTTCTGGTGCCTGTTACTTCTGGTGACTTTCTAGATGCAGGGCTAGGGGGCTCAAATTCCAACATGTTTGCCTCATCATAACCAGTGTTTGTATCTTCATTGATAGATTCACCATTCACATTCACCAAATTTCATGATTATTCCCTTTTTCAGATTCGAATGTTTTCCATATTTTAATTCACAGAACCCAAGTATTAATCTAACGTTAAATTTCGAACCCCAAACATTGGAATGAACCCCCTGTTTTCAAAGTTATGGAGTACCCCCTGGGCTGAAATACCTCCTTTTCTTTGAAACCTCATTTAGCTTATCCATCTTTCTCCTCATTGCTTTGTTAAAGTCGTCCCGTAGGACGGCAATGATGTGCTTGTTGCTTGGAGGAAACCAGAAGCTTTCTAAAAAAAATTCAACTATGAGAAACTTTTAACAGACATGTAGAAAGGGTTTTACCGTAAAAGACCAATTTAGCACCCCTATCCCTAGCCTGCGTACAGACCCGTTACCCAAACGAGGAAAGGGTCTTTGCAACTAAGAGCAAAGCTTGTCCCTCGTTGTAGACTTCTAGCAGAAAGATATTCAGTATCACAAACAATCACATAATTATGCAACTGCCAGTTACACACAGCTGCCAATAACAGGGAAATCAAAATGGTGCTCAAGGGAAGGGTACCGCCTTCAAGCAATGGCAATGAGTCTTCCCGCAGGCTAAACCTCATCCCAGAATTTTCAGCATCATGGAGGCTCCAGAGGGGCTCAAAGTAGCGGCTATATACAGTGTGTCCGAAAATAGTTTTGGCGTTTAAACACCATTGTCCAGTTTTGAACGATGCAAACAGTGATCACTTTGCTAAAGGCCAACTTGGATCCACACACTTTATCAGAATTTTTTTGTTCATTGATAGACCTCACAAATGTGAACTTTCCAAAAATCTTATGCTGGGGAAACTCTTGAAAAGGCAAAAAGTCTAGGATTGGACATATGTTCCGTTCCCTCCATGTTCTACATCAATGGTTTGAAGGCATACAAGCTTGTCAGTTTCACAAATTGATATTAAAACACAGCAATATGTTAAAATTTACCTGGTTTATTTGGTGGTTCCTTCCCGTCGAAATAGGGGATATTCTGCTGAAAGCCCCTTTTGAAAATTAGCAAAAACGAGTGAAAACACCAACTAAGATTGCCCTTTGTTCCCCTACCACCACTTTGATTAAGCAGCCTCGTTTTGGAAATTTGTCAAAATTCTTTCCTATTGTTCTTATGAAAATTTCGAGCCCAGATTCGGATTTAGCACCCAAACATTAGTCTAGTTACATGTTTTTAAACTGCCTGCATTTGTGAAGTTGCTTTTATGACAATGTAAAGTTCAAAGATTTATTAGAGCTTTGACGATAAAAGATCGTTCCGGGTGAAAATTTACACCCCAAGTCATTTTCCTGGTCAAATCCCTTGCAGATTTCCAAACTTTATGTTATCATAAAGTTAACACCACGACAGCTAGCAAAATGAAAACTTGCGGTAAGACTGAACTTTGGTTGCCAATTCAAAATGTTACCTCCACAGTTTCACATGAAAGAATTTTGAATGATTTCCAAAACGAGGCTGTTAATTGATGTTTTCACATTGTTCGTTCTCTTGGGAGAATGGAATGTCCATTAATACCTTATTCACACCAGAGGGGAAAGGCTTTTCAACCCGTCACGAGGAAAGCACATTCTAAAGCGTGTTGAGAGTCGTCACTGTGTGGTAACCACATTGGAGGAATTTGCTTGTAACTATAGAACCTTTTTTAAGGTTTTCCAAAGGGATGTTTTTAAGAAAATCGCTTACAGAATCTGAACGGTGTGACCGATTTTAGCCAGGAAAAATTATCAAAATAATTCAACATGTTAGCTATTCAATCTGGTATTGCAAACATCATTGCATACTGAGGGAACAGTATCCTTTCAAACGCCGCATGTATTTAAGACTCGCATGGTATGTTGTATTGAATCATGAAGTTTCATAATTCTAAATATAGCATCGTAATCATGGCAAGCATTATTTTACTTTTCGAATCAAAATGGGAGAATTTATGTAATAAATTGGGGTTAACAGCTACACATGATGGGTCATCCCAATGATCCTTTAGCAGTCCCATAATCCTTTGCCCCGAACCGCATGTGACCTTCACTGCAGTCACCACAATGGCTAGCCCAGCCTGAAATATGGAGAGTTCTGACAACATTTCAACTCTCAATGAAGAAGAAATGGAACCCGTAACTGAAACACCAAAAAGGGGTAAACCCCAAAGGAAGACGGATAAGTCAAGAACACTCACGGAGTGGCGCGCTCTAGCGAAAACCGAGTTAACAACCAAAACAACTAGCTATGGCCTGGCGCCAAGTGCCACCAAGAAAGATCTCGCTCATCACCTATACTGGCATTTGCGTCCTTCATCTTCATCAACAGACGGGTTAGCCAAGTCGGAAACAAGTCAAAGGGGAGAGAGAAGCAGGTCAAGGAGCCCAATAAGAGATGGCCAGCTGGTGACAGAGGGTTTCATTCCAGTTCAAACTCAACAAGTAGCAGAATTGACTGTGTAGTTTAATCTGGTCTCTCTTCAAGCCCTCATTTGTGACAAATTAGCAGTTGTCTTGGCACCGGCAAATAACAGCAGTGCCGCACCAGAAGTCCAGGCTTCAAGACACCAACCCTCAGCTCGGCTGTCTCCTCCGTCACCATTTTCACGAGTAGGCTTTAAACAAAGCCAGCCAGCAGCAATCATTCCAACCTCATCGATACAACCAGCTGAGCAAAGTTCAGTTAGGCCTACCACAGGCACAGGTAATCTCTTACTAATAAGTCTTCCACCTTTATCAGCAAGGTACGCGATGCAATCGAACAGCGTAAATTCATTGATTTTGCTCAGCTGCTACCAACTGCCTTGTTTGCTGCACCTAGGCCTTCTCAGATTGTACTGAAATTACCCCAAAATTACCTAATTTCAGTTTTTATTGTTTTGTGATCTATGTTTTTAATTGTGTTATCTTGTAGACGTACCAAAAAAGTGACAGTTTTCATTACTTTGTAGAATAATGACCTTTTGTTCAAGAGTTAGACTTGTTTCCAGATTTCTATAGGTATCTTTTGTGTAATTTAACAAGGTTTCTCTTACTTCTTTAAAGGGTATGGCTACTGCAATTTTACATCAAATATGGTCATCACAGTGAAAAGTTTTTTTGGCTCAGATAGCAGCAAAAGTAAAGACCAAGGAAGGGGAATAAGGCAAGGGCAAGATGTACTAACGTAGCAAGTGTGAGCAATGTGAATGATACCGCCTCAGAAACAAATGGTTACTTTAGGCCCTCAAATGAAGGTGATGATTCTTAACAACCTTTGTGGTAAATTTGGTTGCCATACCTCAAATAGCAACAGAGATAAACAGGGGGCAGAATGCCCCCCCAGGAATAGAGTGTTTAAAAGTGCCCAGGTCAAATAGGTTTCAACATGGGTGGGTAATCCAGAAATTGGAGAAAAGTAGCCAAAAACTGGCTGGTTTCCCACCAAAATTCATCAGAAGATGGGTATGACCGCAAATTTTCTTATCATTTGATACCTTTGAAACTACTGATAAATGACAAAATAGTCCCTTCCTATGCTCTATGTTCAAGTTCGCAAATACCATGGAATTTGTTTGCCATTCGATGGTCAGATGCCCTTTATTCTAAAAGTGCCTTTCCCTTAAATCTTAACAGGAGGCAATTGGTTACAGTGAACACATAAAGCTGTCATGCTGGCTACTGGTTCATTTGAATAATTAATTGACTCTGGTATAAACTTACACTGTACTTTTCCCAAACGAGGATGAAATGAGTATGGGGACCTTTTCTCGTCATTTGATACTTTTAAAGTTGCTAGTAATGCGAATGAATCTATGTGATTTAGAAATCAAGTAGTCAACAAGGGTGTTCTCTGAGTATCTGAGGGGGTGGCCCACAGCGACGACCCTAGGACAGAAAACCCCTTGCACTTTGCACCTGGGGCCTCACTCGATCTGCTTACTCTTCTCCTTTGCCCCTAGGAGCATGAAAATTTTAGCTGGAAACCAGAAGAAATTTCTTTTACATGTTTCAAGACAAAGTTAGCGTGATATTTGGTCAATAACAGAACCTTTGAATATAATAAGGCCGGAAATTGTGATCAGTCACAAATAACGTGAAGAATTGGTAAAACATTGAATGGGATTGTAATGATGACGAATACTGTCACTTTGATGCTTGTAGTACGGAACAATGGAAGCATAAATAAAATAGTAATAAAGTAACATGAAACAATGGAAGATGCAGTGTAACTTCGCACTCTCAGTATAACTTAGAAAGTTGAGAGATTTATAGGTCAGTCTTTTTAGCGTCATACTGATGAGTACATGAAATTTTGCATGAACTTGTTGATAGAAAGGAGTTGTATCTTCAACAATAAGCAATTTAGACTAGCAATAGTATAAACTAAGTGCCCCACTAGCTGCAACCATTTTACAGTTTTTCTTGACTTGAAAAGATAGTTTATTTCTGGGCCTATTGTGCTGATGCATTGGCCATTCTGAGTTTCAGTGTGTAAAAGATAGTAAAGCAGAGAAGGCTGAGAGTGAGAGGGCAAGTAAAACATGCAACAGTGAAAGTCAGGCCTAAGTTACCCTAGACAGTTGTGTTTGGAAATGGGTTTTGTTTTGACTGATTCCGTTTCTGCAGACAAAAGTTTTCCAGAGTTGATCTTCCTTACTTTTCATGCAAGGAATTCCTATTTGTGTAAACTCAAAGGTCACAAAATATTTGCCAATTACTGTTGACAATAATTGTTGGGGAGACGAGATCACTTTGTCTGAGGAAACTATTGTGTCTCCCCATGCAGTGGGTTAAAGCTCATGCACCCGTCAGAGCTTCAACTCCAAAACGCTACTGCGCATGAGCATTAACCTACTGCACGGGGGACAGATACGTTTCCTCGGACAAAGCATATCTCATCTCCCCAACTAATAAGACACATAAGGGCTTGCGATTTAATCACGTGATAAAGTGTGGAACAAAATTGTTTTGGTCTGATCTCACGGAACCAGCAGGAACAACAATGCGGTCGTCCAAGGCTAGAAAGCCCCACTTTGTGGGGAAATAAAGCAGTGCGAGCAGAAACATTGCACATTTGCAGCGGTCAGACTGACCTGCATGTATGAAGAAATTTGATAATTCACGATCTAAAATCCTTGTAGTATCATTTTGTTGAGGAAAAGAGTACCAGAATCGGGGCTTCTCACCTCTCGATAGAAATTTGCCGATCATGCTATGACTGAAGGTTGCCACTTTTCTAAGGGGTGTCACACCCATTACACCTTCTATCGTGATGGACATGCGTTCAGCACACCACGGAACGGCATGGCCCATAAAGCAGGCCAAAAAGTCCAACAAACCCTGTCTCTTACATCATCTTTCCATAAGTTCCATCAGTATCATTTGTATCGTAGTTATCCTTACTGACAATGACAACGAAGATGACGTCAATGCAGAGACAAGAGGAAACGATGCTCAAATTGAAGAAGACGCAGGTAGTGCTGGAAGTTGCCATTCTCCATTTGATGTTGACAAATTTTACCATAATCAAGGGATGAGTGTGCACAACATTTTTTCAGATTGGCCAGGGAAACTTCGTGTAAACTGAAACTTGACTATAACATCAAACATTATTATGACAGAAAGTGAATAAATGAATTTCCAGCACGACAACGTGCTACTTTTGGAGTGCAAAGCAGGTGAATGAAGGATAAAATGAACAATTTATTTTGAAAGATGCAAAGTGGATCAAATAGAAATTGAACTTGAAAGATTCCTGTTTGAAAATATTTCAAACAGTTCAAGCTCTTAGCTCCTGTTCCTTTGTCATCTATTTATTGGCCAATTTAAGTTCATTGAATCATTTGCAGGTTCCTTTAAACCAATTACTTGTGTCAAGTTGATTCAAAGATACTATAATCGCAAAATATGATTTTTTGTCAGTTTCATTGCACAGTTCCATTGTTTGGAGAGGACCATATCCATGTCTTTTTCAGATTTGTCTTTCTTATATCTAGGCAGGGAAGCGGATGCAGAAGTAGCCATTGATGAAGATGAAGAAGTAGATAACGACAAAATATTTAATTTCCCTGAAGGTGAGATGCAAAGTGTGACATTTCTCCCCGCTGCCCATACAGCAGATCTACAATCTCCAACCTTTAATATAAAAAGACCACACTGCTCATGACGAAGGAACAATGGCATTGGATGGAATTAGATGAACAAGATCCTAAGCGCATGAAGATCCAACAAAACGTTTGAGAATGCAATTGATCTCTTTCACATTTGTGGCAACTTTTCTCTGTCTATGATTTGTTCTAACTAATAGGAAAACACATTACACATGTATGCATTCACTGTTCACCCTATTATGATTGGAACCAATTAATCTGTGAGATTTTCAAATACAATCTTTTTCAACAATTGATGGGCAAAGGTACTGTCTTGTGATAAAATATTGTAATATACATTATGCTTTGCTCTACAGCTGGCATGGTGATCAACGAGAATGTCTTCAATCCAGCTGAAATGAGAGGTAAACTCGTAAATTCAAGGCATTCCTTTTGTAACGTAGAGGGCATGTACATATGGTAGCTACACGTGTGTAGATTGTGAGTAGTGTACCCAAAAGCATGTGACTTATCTAAGGTGTACACAGAGACAAGAATGTGCAACTCTGGCAAAATTTGCGAACAATAGCAAGACCAAGGGATGTTTTTTAGGTATGCACTACTCAATTCATAATTGAAATAGACAGCTAGATTGAATCATTGGATGATGAAGAGTGCATTTTCTCCCATATTTGTGTTAATTGGCACTTGTGACAAAGTTCTAAAGCTACTGGAACATGAGATGGGCTTTAAAGGGAGTTGTAGATTTATTTACAAAGTTGGTGTATTTCTTTAGGTGTGGCTCCAAATGTCTTCAAATACCAGTCTGCCTGTTTCAACGATGACAGTGGTTGAGGCTTGTTACTGAGCCTAATTGAAAATATTGGGAATAAAGCAAGACAGCTTCAATATCATAGATATTCAGGAAGCATTATGCTCTCAAACGCCAGGCCTTTTTATTGACTTGCCTGGTAGAAAATGAGTGTCAAATTTGCCGTGCCACGATGTACAAATGTAGGCAAAGAGCTGTAGCATAATGAAACCTGGATACACGTATAGCAATGAAGAAAATTCTTCCTTGAATTGTAAACTTTTTTGTGGTTTTTATAGCGTTTAATAACTTGCTATATGATGATGATCTATCCTCTCCAAAGGATTTGATGAGCGCATTGACAATTGCTTGGATTTAGCAGCTTCAAGCTCCAAATTAAGTACTATCCCAATATTGCATAATTTGGACTTTGAAACGGTAAGTGTTATACAATGTACATAGAGCGAGCTTCTTATTGGTATGTGACGGAACAGGAGTAAGGAGTGGTTAGACACAACATACATTTGAAGAGCCCAAAAAATAACACTTGAACCCCATTGATATACTCATTGCGACAAAGTAAATGTAAACTAGAGTTTTATGGCTTCAATATTTTGGTGAAACAGACCCGGTGGGGGGGGGGGGGGTACTCATTCTAAATTTGTGCGAGGGTGTGCCCTCGAAACAAATTCTTTTAGCTCGAGATTTTCTGCCTTCAAATGGTACCCAATTCAAGAGGAAATCGATTAAAAGTATAATCCAAAACACAACAGTTTGAATAAATAACAACCCAATCGAACAAAATTTCCTCTTTTGGCATGTTTTGATCACCGGCTACAGAAAAATTGCCCTCTTTTGATACCCTGTTTTAGGAAAAGTAGGTGAAAATGATGCCCTGCAAGAGGGCAAGTCTCTGCCCAACAAATATATTGTACCCCACCCCTCCCGGTGAAATCGGCAGCTTAGCACTCACCGTTGCAAATCTTCTCATCTGCAACGCCAAACACGTAAAGCATATGAAGCAAGTAGCATACCCAATAGTGCAATAGTGTGCGCTTCAAAACGCAAAAGGGTTGAGTCCCCTGCCATCTACTAATGGGGCGTCCTTCAAGGCAGTTTTTAAGGATTCTGACACGTAGCAAGTATTTGACCAGAGAAATTCTTGCTGTGGCGTGTAGCCACAAACAAGGGATAAAGAATGCTGTTATAAGTTTTGCCACATGTGAAGTTGATCACATATCAAGAGTAGTAAATTTACCAATTGACATACATGGTTTCGCAATTAATGCTAGCGGTCAGAAATCCTAACTTTTCTGCAATGAAAGCCTGAAATACACTACTGTTGCTGTTCATTACCTTTCAATATAGTTACCACACATTGTATCATAACAAAAGATAGGCCTACGTCACTCTGCCACCCTAGGCAAACAAGCCTCACTGATGTCATTTGTATTCTGGATTCGATTCAATGTAACTGATAAGGTTAACTTCAAGATTGTCTCAAAAAAAAAATCAGACATGATGATGAGAGCCATCCGAGCAAATTCCGAAGAAATGTAATGCGTACATAATTCAAGAGCCTCAAACCATGTCTGTGCTGGTAGATAATATCTAACATTTATTTGATATTTTTTTTTTATCTTTTTTTATATTCAATATAAAAGTTTACAATAATGAATTTACCTACGACACTACGTACGAACTACCATACGACACTACAAGTACGGTACCAGGAGGAGCAATATATCATGACTACCCCCTGGCATTTAACATAAATCTAAGAAATGCTACGAAAACTAAATACACCTTTAAATACAAAGTACTAGATATAAATATTTAAAACAAAAACTTTTTACTAATAATTACTTGAGCCGGTTTCACACTGGACGTCAGGCCAACATAGGTGATGATAGAGGACGAATTTTGGTGTTTGTTTTGCAGATACTTTTGTAGTCAAGATGGATAATCATTCACCTTGCGTAAGCCTAACATCAAGTGAGAAACGGGCGTACAAAAGAAAAAAAAAAAAAAGAAAAAAGGGACGAGACTCTGCGACAAGAGACTTTACGAAAATGGACTCGGTGGTTTAGTGACAGTTTACTAGCTCTATTGTGATATTAATTGAATCGACCAGTTGCGTGGATGTATTGTAGGGTCAACTCGAGGTTATTTGGGAGATATTTATCACCATACAATAAAATTTGCGTCAAAACCTCATTGGAAAGATCGATATATCCATATGGTCGTAGCAATTCAAACACTCTAGTGAGAAGATTTCGACGTTCAACCTCAAAGGAGAGGCAGAGCAACAGAAAGTGTTCCGTGGTCTCAATGGCATCATTTGAAGGGCACATTGGATTTATAGAATCTTTAAAATTGTGCCTGAATTTATGAAAGCATAATTTACTAAGACCCACTCTTAGCTGAGTCAGATAAGATAATCATATTGGGTCGTGAATCCCAAAGACAGATTTAGCAGGGGGGTGGATTATGGAAACCAGCTTTTTCTTAAAGATACCAACCGACGGTGCACGTCTAATCTCTGGATGTAGTTCATTCCATTCAGCCAGGCAGTTGGGATAGAAGCTAGATTTGAATTTTTCTGTTCTTGCCCTTATTCGCCCAATGACATCCTGATTGCGAAGAGAGTAATGCGGTTGCTGAAGTTGAGGGACTGGATCCATTGTATATTCAGGCAACAGGTTATTTATCACTTTGTAAAACAACATAAGACGTCTGCTCCACCTTCGGGAACTCAGTGACTCCCAACCTAGCTCCGCATACAGCTTCTCTTGCGATGTGCCCCTCCATGTTCCTGTAACGGCTCGAGCAGCAGAATACCGAACAGACTCCAATTTTTCCATCAAACTTGACAAAATGATGCTTCCACTGAATTCACATACTTTGGCCGGAATATGAAAGATAACATCTCCGTAATCCAGGTGGGGTCGCACATAGAGTTTGAATAGTTCGTTTAGGGTATGTCTGGGAAGGTACTTGGAGAGATATTTCAGCAAACCGACGCCCTTTCTTGCTTTAGAAATAGCTGCTTTGATATGAGCCGAAAAAGATAGCTTCGAGTCCAGAATGATCCCCAAGTCTTTATGTTCGTCTACTTTCATCACTGGTATGTTGTTAAAACGAATTTCTGGGTGATTTATTTCAATTCTTTTCGTGGAAAATATTAATTCAACTGCTTGTTTTTGCGGATCAGGGTTAAAAGACATTCTCCAGTCATAGGCCCTCTTGCTCATTAAGCCTAGGTCGTGGTTCATATGACTGGCTGCTGTGTTCGAGTCTTCTACTACTGTGAATAACGATGTATCATCGGCAAAAAGCTTAACGTTACACCTTACGTCAGCAGCTAGATCATTAATGTATACGAGGAAAAACAATGGTCCAAGAATAGAGCCCTGGGGTACTCCTGCTGAAACATCTCCCCAATCAGAATTCTGTCCATTTAGAACTGTTCGCTGTTTTCTGTTCTTAAGAAAACTTTGGATAAGCGAAAGAAATTCTCCAGAGACGCCACAGCGTTGAAGTTTGTAAATCAGACCATTGTGCCATACTCTATCGAACGCTTTAGAAATGTCAAGATACACAGAACGAACATCAAGCGGTGGATTAGAATCGAAGGCTTTAAAGATCGTATGTGTTATGGATATCAGCTGATTTATAGTTGAGTCACCGGGACGAAAACCTGATTGATTTGGATTGAGTAACCTGCATGAAACGAGATGTGAATATAAAGAATCATACATAAGTTTTTCAAGTATTTTCCCAAAACTTGGTAGAAGAGAAATCGGTCTATAGTTCCCCTTCAAGTTTTTCTCATTTTTCTTATTATTTGATATTATTTATTATTGAATATATAATGTTTTGAAGTCTTAAATAAACGTTATGGTGTAATCACAAGTGAATCTACATTGAAATCCGAGAAAGATTGAGATTGATAAACAAGCCAAATCAGTTGCGCAAATGGAATCGTGAGGTCTACACTGGGTGACCGTATAATCTGGTACAGCTATCCGACCAGTTGGCTTTCCCTTCTTTTTTCGCTCTTTTTAAGATGGGATAGATTTATGGAAAATTTGAAAGAAATGATGAAATTCTCTTGGTAATCAACACTCCATCTGTCATTGGCAGGCAAGAAGACAAGCATTTCGACTTGGAAGAGTTCCCGCCGTGGTGGCATATGAACAAAGAACATTATTTGAAGCCAGAAGGTACATCAATGAGAGGCCCTAGATACCTTCCTGTTGTTTCTGTTGCAACATCACAAACATTAGCATGAAAAATTTAAAGGATGACAACAGAAGTCTTCCAACAGAGGAACAGAAACTTCCGAATAGGGTGTTGAAATTCTTTCCGTGCATAATTCTACAGCATTTACTCCGACACTAACCCATGTTTACATCCAGGGGTGGAGTTAATGCTTCTAAGGGAGCTGTAGCCCCTAGCCCTCCCCTGGCACCACATACAACAAGTATGCTTAATATCTTGCTGTTAGCATCTAAGTTTTGTGGACGGAGCTTATGTTGGGGAACATTTGTTGCCAAGAGTGTCTGATTAGTTTTTATATTTCTGTGATGCCAGAAGTGTTGCAAAATGATTTACATTTAATAGAAGGCCCCTCTCAAAGCAACTAATGACATACGCAATCAGCACTAAACAAACAGTTGCTATTGATGCACATTAGGGAAAAACTGTTTAGTTGCCTAATTAAAGTAAACAAGTTACAAAACTTCAAACTTCACAGATAGCTCATAGCTCTTTACAAATTTTTCTCATGAATTTTTATTTCCTTTAAAGGATGGTATGAAGCTTTGAAGCGGACACTTCTTGCCTCTTGTTGCCTGTATCCGTAAATACAAGCGATTTCAGAAATGGTAAGAACTGCACTTTGATATTTTTAATGAAAGGAAATTAGAAGCAGAACTGGGAGTTAACTGACTCATAAGTACTGCAGTCTTGAAAAATGTATTGGCATTATGCATTGGCTTCCTATCTTTGTAGGCCCATGGAAAGTGGGGGTAGGAACTCAAACCCCAAATAATTTCAAAACAATGGTGCTACGTCATGATCATCAATAGATACATTGTTCTCTAACATATACACAACAAAATCTCCGCGATAAATTTCTGTTTTCTACGACGATAGGAGACCTATCAACGATATCAACGACAGGAGACACAGCAAAAATTGACAATAGGAGACCTATCTATTGACAATAAGAGACCTATCTTCACAATACCAACGTAGACAGCTGTCTCTGCAATGAACCAATAAGGTCCCATGCTCCCTACTATCGCTCTTGTTAAACTGATTATTGTTCTATTAGGGGTTTGTCTTGAAAAGTAGCTTGAAGAAGAACCACTATGTCATTGTACATCAATGGGACAAGGACTAAGAGCCGAATGACTCCTACATCAAAAAAATAAGCAGGTACCATTAACTGGAAATTGATGAGACGGTTTAGGCCAAAAGTAAAGTATACTAATGTCACATTCATTGCAGAATGGTCTGAGAAATTTCTCAAACCCTAGACTCAACGTAAAGACACGGTGAAAATTCATCTGTTTGATCCTCACCTTCCAAACAGAAGAAAATTAGTTGCAGCATCCGACTTAAATATCTTGGCCAGAGAGTCTTGTTGAAATTCGACTTGGATACCATTTAATAAACTTTTACAATGGAGTAAGCGGGCTGGCTCACCTCCATATCAACAGGCCCTTAGGCCTAACCCCAAAATGAATTGCAAAATATACCGTCCAAGCATGCTCAGGTGCTCGGACTTGTTATGGAATATCTGCAACACATTCCTGATTGTTTTTACTGCCAGTTGATAGAATCAACTTTACTTTTTCTTATACAGATTTAAACTGGAACGTCAAAAGAATCAGGAGGGCAGTCCGTAGAGCAGCCAAAGCTGTAAATGCAATTGCAGAAATAGAACACAGGTAAGAAGGCATAAACATGATAAATTTTTAAATAGTCATTGTCCACCGACGAAAATTCTTCTAATACTGTGCGTATTGCTTGTTTACCATTCTTCGTATCAATGTGCTTCGTCTACTACGTTCTTCTACTACTCAACATCACGCATTTTGGCCAGAGTGAAACCTTTGAACTAAAGCAAAGTTTTATTACTTTATTTTATCCTTACACAATACTTCAACTTTTCTGCCGTGATTATAGCCCCTTTCACACAACGCAAACTAACCTTGGGCAAACCAGGGTTAAACTAACCTAGGTTAGATTTTCGTAGTGTGAACACGACTAACCTGGGTTCGCCCCGGGTTAAACTAACCCACCTCAGGAGGTGGGTTCGCTCTGGGTCGAACCTGGGTTAGTTGTGGCAAAATGTCGTGTGAACGCAAACATGGGGCGAACCTGGGTTAGTTTTGATCTTACGCATGCGCATACTTTCAGCCAGCCATAAGTTGGATCTGGTACACAAACACCAGATATTTCATATTGACCAATAAATAGAAATTTATCTTTAACTGTAAATTTATTTTATTTCAAACGCTATGAATTGAGAAAGAACAGACCGAGGATCAACTTGGGAGGATGAAGGTTTTTTTATTGATAGAGGTTTGGGGTGATGAAAGAATTCTCCTCTTCATAAAGATATGCCGCGTCAAACCATACATTTAAAACGAAAATCTGCCGGCAAAACATCAGCAAGCTCATGTCATCAGCCATTTTGTTACTTTGTTATCTCACTAACTGCGCATGTGTGAATATAAATAACCCAGGTTCGCCCTGGTTTGGTGTTCACACACATTTTGAGGATCCTCTCGTGTGAACAAACGCGGGTTGAACCTGGGCCAAGCGCAACCCAGGTTCGCCCCAGGTTAGTTTGCGTTGTGTGAACAGGGCTTATGTTCACATAGATAGATGAGTCGAATTTGCAATTTGAGTGGGTCGAAGATAAACCGATCGGTTTAAGGTCTGCGATAATGCTAAGTAATGTTGTTTCCATTCAGGTTTAGTTTGGAGTTTAGTCCAGGCGAAATATTCTTATTGATTTTGTCCACTTTCTTGACGTTTAGAGATGATGCACCAAACACAAGACAGAGGGAAGCAATTCAACAACAAATAGTAAGTATGAGGACATTCTACACTGTAGTTATTTGAATTTTAATAGAATGGCATAGACGCGTATAGTTTACAGTCAGACATTCATTATCCTTCTGCATTCATGTCTGCTTTAAAAAGCTTATGTTGCTGTAGATGATCTGTCATACCACTACATTTATTCTTTATAGGAAGAAAGTACGTCAGTTGCTTGCCAGACAGTGCAGGATGCAGATGATGAAAGGGAAGTAAGAGGAAGGAATTTGTGATGTAGATTTCTACATTTGTGACCGCTGGGTGCAATTCAGTAGTTGAAGGTACACCACGCTTGTCCATGTTATTTGATGGAATACCCTTTTCTCTGACCTTCTAGTTGGCGAAAAGACCCTTATCAAGGAGAAATTTTGAAGGTAACCCCTTTTTTACTAGTACCACTAAACTCCGAGGGGATTTTTACAGTAAAATACTAGTCCAAAGAGAAAGGTAAAATTATCATTTCCAGGATATCTGGTTCCTCAGCACTTAAGCGTTCTTTTGGAAATTTTCTGAAGAAACTTATTCCTTATTTTGAGATTTTAGGTCCTACAATTTTGCTCCAAATATACCCCTTTCTTGGTGAAATCATGGATGAGCGTGGTGTCATTTTTTTTCATTAACGTTTAACCTAGCTGAGTAATTGTCTCATAATATGATGGCATCCGTGTGTCCTTGAGAAAAAACGCATAATACCTAACAAAGCATGCTGGTGCAAAATTCTCATGAATTTACAATAACCATTGTTACATTATAAAATCAAGAACAATTTGTTTATGTGCTCGGCTTGGGCATACCTTGTAGCTCTTCTGAAAATAATAGATGTCAAATGATATTCTATGGTAAAAGTTTCTGACGTGCAACTGCAAAATAAAGATTAAAGCTATACAACCGCTCAAATGAACTTGTCATATAAAATTTATAAAAGCATATCTCTCCATCAAAACTCTTTTTTCCAAACTGGCTGAAGGCGGGTTTCCACTTGTGCGAATGTGGTCGCGCGAACCGTGTGATCGATTGAAAGCAGTCGCGAGAACGAGTCCCACGAACTGTGCGACCAATGGCTTGAGCATGCGTATCAAGTCATTATTGTAGAATCAAAGCAACCTGATTGGCTCTGTTCATGCTGGTAAGACGCCCATAGCCTATTGTTCGATTTGAATAGAATCCTTATGATTTGATCATTGTTTTTGGCCCTTTTTCCGTGATTTTGCAACCATGAAATTTTTATAAAGTTGAATTTACCAATATTTGTAGTGCTGGTAGGACAGCGAAAAAAATCACAAAAATACTTTGATCTTTCAACTTTTAACTACAATTTGTATGATTCAAATCCGTTTAGTAGTCTTGGTGTTATGAATTTTCAAAAGTGGGAACTTTTTTCTGGCTCACCCGGTAGAGTTCCGTGTTTTTGACCTGGCCCACTTTGTTTCTGTTAGCCGGGTCTTGAAACTTTGCTCAATCTCCCCTCAACCTACTGCATTAGGCCTACCTAGGGCTTTTATTGATGAATTGATTGATGTTTTGGGCCATTTTTCAGTAATCTATCAACCATGAAATTTTTGTAAAGTTGAATTTACCTGTATTTGTAGTGCTGGCAGGACAGCGAGAAAAATCACAAAAATACTTTGATCTTTTGGTTTTTAACTAGAATTTGAATGTTTCAAATCCGTGAATTAGTCTTGGTGTTATGAATTTTCAAAAGTGGGAACTTTTTTCTGGCTCACCCGGTATAGAATAAGATATTTACTTTTATACAAAGAACTGCCAATGAATGTAAAGATGCTGTGAAATGAGGGATATAACATGTTCTCTCCATTTCTTTCCTTTTTTGTTGGAGCACATTCATTCATTTATATTTATTAATTCATTCATCTGTTTTCCTCCTTTTGGCGAAATGAAGTTGAAAACAGTCCTGCAATGGAATATGAGGGTTTTAAGAGAAACATGGCTGTTATGATGGATCAAGACTGTGGAGTTTCTACTTTTGTTTTGGATAAGCACATAAAAGAGCTTCTGTCATCTGTAACACACTAATGTTTTTACACACTAATACATCTGTAACACACTTAATTTTGGAGCTACCAACTGATCCTGGCAGTTTTTCCGGCCGCATCACTTTCACTGGGACACAGCAAACCCTAAATTCAAAGGGGAGGAAGCTCATAAAACAAGAATGCATTTTAACTGATGAGAGTGGTTCCATCCGACTGGTTCTTTGGGAAAATGATATCACAAACATAATTTCAGGGGAAACATATTCAATACATTATGCTGTTGTAAAGAGCTTCAACAGTCAAATAATGTCACATTCAACCGCCAAACTGACGCTAAAATATTGGAAGGAAGCTTCATCACAAAACAGGATGATGCAGGGGCTATCCATAAAACCACAACCACTGCAGTCAATTGTCCAGCAAAAGGGATTCAACATGTGAGAAGGTGTTTGGTGTGTGTGAAGTGCTACAAGGATATAATTCCAACTGATAAGAAGGTGGTAAAATGTTCTGAATGTAATACCAGACAGCCGACTGCCAGTTGGGACAAGAAGGTCATTGTAAGTGCATTATTTGCAATCGATGATAGACGGAAATCAATCCTACTCACAACAGATGCTTTGAAGCAGTTGGTGAATTGCTCATCACATGCAGGAAAGGACCCATACGACAAAGAAGAGGATGATATATGTGAAATCCTTCTTTCATTGCAAGGACGCATGTCAGTGAAATTCCAAGCCCAAATTGGCCACAGTTTAGCAAAAGCAGGAAAGAAGAGACAACCAAAGAGATGAAGGCCTTCGAGCAATGCAGTACAAACATGCAAACAGAGAAGACCTCCTGCAGTGCCAACACCCTTGACTGATGTATGTAAAGATAGTGTTGACCATTTCCCGGAACATAAAGGGAAGCAGCAAAGATGCAGACATTGCAAAACAGGATATTCCTCTGTCATGTGCTCTAAATGTGAAGTCTTTCTTTGCTTGGTAAAGAGTGATATGGTAAAGTGCGAGTTGCGAGCTGCAAATGCGAGTTGTGAGTTGCTTATGCTTTGCGAGTTACGAGTTGCACTTACTGTGCAAGTTACAAGTTGCGAGTTGCACTTATTATGCGAGTTGCGAGTTGAACGAAAGGTGCGAGTTGGAAACTCAAAAGTGCGAGTTGAAACCAAAAGTGCGAGTTGCCTGTTTTCTTTTGTAGAAAGGCCTTTTTCGTCAAATAAAAAAGGTATTCTAAAGTCGCATTTCAATTTGCAACTTTTTTTGGGTTTTCGTCAATGAAAATCATTTTTATGCCATCGTAACTTTCCCTATCAGAAGCCATTTATAAAATACTAAGGCCTGTTCTTCAAACGTTAAGAAACTTCTACAACTTGCAGCCTTTACTCCCACTGTCGTTCAAAGACATTACTGTAATACTGTAAACTGGGAACTTGCTTAAAAGGTGTCTTGAAAGAAAATCAAAGGGGAATTCGTTATCATTCAAGATGACTTGGCAAGTCCATGTTAATTGTTGAGCTCAAAACTTGCAGTGAATTATGTATGACCCTTTCGCTTCTCAAATTTTGAGGTATTGTTACCATCCTGTCCGAAGTAGTTTCAGCCTGACTTGTTGCATTTACTTCAGTCAAAGAATTGCGCTCTGGCCTTGGTTATGCGTTGCAGATTGTTTTTAACTTAAAGCATGTAAGTAGCTCATATAATACCAAAGAAAATAATTTGCTTATATGATTTCATCCCTTTGGGAATTATGCTAAATTCTGAAATTTGATATGATGAACATTAAGAAACTTTTCTGTAAATCCCTGACTTCCTAAAGAAAAAACCACAATTTTTTAGCTGCAAAAGATGAAAATTTGAAGTTTTTTTAAAGCCTAGTTCTCATATGTCGTAAGAATTGTAAAAATCAGGGATTTTTCCGATCTCCGATTCTTACGATCATTGGGATCTTTGCGATGGGTTGGTTCACATATGTCGGAAGAATCATAAATATCGTAACATTTTTGGCTCCAAAGTTAATTTTGGCGCCATTTTCACAAAATTGAAGCTGAACTCATGGCAGTTGTGACGTAACAAAGTCCCAAAACACGTCCCAGTCTGGTAAGAGCATGTTCTCATTAGTCGTAAAAATCCCAGTCGATCGGGGATGGTCGGGGATGCATCAGAAAAATAGAAATGCTTCCGATTCTTGCGATTCTGAAGATATGTGACTGCGATCATTGGGGACAGACTGGGATGCTTGTTTCTGGACGTTCTCATATATCGTAAGAATCAGGAACCGGAAAAATCCCCGATTTTTACGATTCTTAGGACATATGAGAACCAGGCTTAAGGAACTCGCAACTCGCGTTTTAAATGTACCAACTCGCACTTTTCACTACTAACTCGCAACTCTCAAAACAGGAGCAACTCGCAACTCGTAACTCGCAACTCGCACTTTACCAATCCACGGTAAAGAAGCGCAACTGTTTTGTCGGCTTTCATTGAACCTGGTACAGGTAGAACTTCGTATTGGACAGATATTATTTGGAAAATAAAGAACTGCTGTAATTTTAATGTTTTGTTGTTACTGATTGTGGGATTTTTTTGAAAGGACAAAGAATGAGTGTGAATGTGATGCAAATTTTCGAAATCACGGAGAGGTTAGTGATCAATGAATTAAATGACAATACGCTATATTATGCTAAAAAGTGTATACTAAATCTTCTAGCAGTGAAAACTAAAAATTCTACCTTGTCACAGTAATAACTGTTATTTAACTTGGTTCCATTTGTGCACCATGATGTTCAGGAACAACAAATTCAAATGATGTAATCATGACATCATTCGCAAAAATTCTTGGCTTTTTGGCAATGACAAACTAACAGCATGAAAATGAACGACTGTGAAATTTTTTTAACAGTAGGCAATAAATGGTGCATGAAAGGGTTAAGAACCTTGCAGGGTGGAATTCAGAATAAGAGTCACTTGATTAAGAACCCATCCAAACTGCCCAAGAAAAGCTACGTTCTTTTATGTGGGTTTGTACTGTAGGGTTAATGATAATCCAACAGACGGTGGAAGCGAAGCAAGGTATCTTAGTACTTAACCCTATCTGACCTCGGTGATTTGAAACACTCAATGCCTGGGGGGGGGCGGATTCCGCCCCCCTTGTTTATCTCTGTTGTTGCTTGAGATATGGCAACCAAATTTGGCACAAAGGTTGTTCACTATATAAACAATGAATTTTTGAAACAATAGCATAATTAGCATTGTTGTTGTTGTTGCTAGAGCATGATTAATAAAAATGAAAGTGTGTTAAAAGGTCGTAAAACTTTAGTTTTCGTGTAGAGATGAAATTCATGGATCAAAATAGATGTAAATTCATAATTTAGACTTAATTGGACCAAACAAAAAGGATTAAGAGAAATAAAATGTATATTTTTCACAGAGTGGTGGACGAAAACTTGGTTACCATGGAGAGAAGGCTAAAAATAGAATGCCAAACTTGTTACCGTTTCATTGCTATATGATAGAAAGTTAAACTTGCTAAATCTCAGAGGCATCCAGCAAACACGGAAAAACGTATGAGTGAAAATGTACGAGGGGGGCGGAATCCACCTCCCCCCAGGTCAGATAGGGTTAATCAGCGTCATATGTGACTGTTTAGTTTGGTAATACAGTAAAAACCCGTGTATGACAACCTAGTGATTAATAACGTACAGGCTGAAAATTCTGAAATTAGACCCCCAATATATAAGAACCCATTCAGGCTGAAATTTGAAATAGGTTCTTATTCGTGGAGATCATCAAACTAAATCAACTATATGTGCAAATTGCAAAGAGCTCTAAAGATGCTTTGAAAGCTTTTCATTGTATTCTGTAAAATGTCTGATTCTTCCACGAACTGATGTTTTGAATAAGGCCTCATGAACTCAGGTGTCTCTCAACTGACAGTAAATAATGGACTTGAAATTTTAATCTGAACAAAAGTAATACCTGGAAGCCCTGAATGAAATAAGAACCAATTTAAGAACCTGAAAAGCCTCATACTACTACTGTTATCATGTTACTGTTACCTACAAAATCTGTTACGGATACTGTTATCCTACTAAATACTCAATACATAAGAACCCAATCAGGCTGACTTGCAAAATTGAAGGTTCTTGTGTGCGGGTTTTTACTGTAAGGGTCTGAGTTTAAAGACTCCTCTCATATATCTTTGTGGACAGACTTGCCACTAAATGTTGTAATGTATCCGGTTCCTGATTGGTCAATAAAACAAATGAGAGCAAAGCAAAAGGAGCTAACTTGAGGTCATGAGTGCGATCGAGGCTTACAGCCTTGAGCAACAGGCAACAGGATAGTCAAACGGGGAACATCGACCGAATAGCAGGAATGCCAATTTACTATTGCATGGTGGAATGCAACTTGTTTACACTATATTTGCCACTCTTCCAAACGAAAAATTAATTAATTCTGTTCTGACGAAAAGGGAATTATAGTGTTCTCTTTCGAATTAAATCATAAGCATTACAATTTTGGAATAGGCCGTTCGATTGGTCATTTGAACACCATACCACCTGGCAAAAACCAAGGTAAAATCCAGAACTGATTCAAAATGTGGTAAATTTCTGTTAAGCGCAGTTTCCGTTTCTTGGTAATTGTTATGAACAGTGAAAAGGACTTTGACCTCTGAGTCGAAAGGTCAAACTCCCGCGAGAAACAAGATCCAGACTTTCAGGAATAAGGAACTCTCATGAGACGTATTTGTAGTAAAATAGTAGTATTTATAGTTTCCCAGACAAAAGCGTCTGGGACTAAAGTTAGCTGGACTTTGGACTGATGTTTGGTATAAATACAAGCGTAGATTTGTATGTTTTAGTTCGTTGAATATCATTGAGTTATGAAGATATCGCTGAAATAAATAGATCAAACCAAGAAGCTTCTCTTGTGGTGATATGGACGAGACCTCTGAACAAACAGCTGGTGCCGTGACCCGGGAATTTCAACCCAACAGACAGAGGGATGTAAACCTATTGCCAGCAGAACGAGAAGCCATCAAGACTGCGAAGATTTTAGCCAAGAAAGCAAGCCGAAGAGGCAAGATGTCATATGTGACGAGGCTGATAAACAACGTGAATAAACAAGTGTCTGAAAATGGCGAACCGAGGCAAGTGGACTTCAATATACAGTCATTGAAAAAAGCCATGACCAGCTTCCGAGACTTCAACGATGAGTATGTTGAAAATTTAGAAGATTCTGATGAAATTGACAGAGCCTTCACGACCTTGCTCAGCACAGAAGACAAGTTCCAGCAATGCATCGAGGCTGCGGAGTCATACCTAGCACAGTGCAGGAGGAAAACCAGTTCAAATCGTTCATCGGGAAAATCTGGGAAGTATTCAATGTCTTCATCGAGCACAGGAAGTGACAGACGCCAACCACAAAACTCCGCGGGAAGGGAAAAAAGATATCACTCTTCAGAATGTTCAGCAGAACCTGATCCCCGAGAAAAGAAGAACGAGTATGGTGCTTCAACAACAGTGAAGAACGAGACAAGTGCAAATGAAGCATGGCAAGATTTCAAGATCCCCTCCCAACCTGCTCGAGGCCCCAAAGACCCAAATCCCTTTGCTGGAGACACCATTCCCAGAAGATCCTTGAACCCCTTGACTCGAGCACCCCTCCAAACCCCCCTGATTCCTGAGCGTCACATTTTCCCCACTACCCAGCCATATTCCCTACTCCCTTGTCCCCCAGATGTGACGTACCCCAACCCCCCTTCCCCAAATCTCCCACACCCATCCCCTTCAAAATCCAAGCAAGCTTCAAATGAGCCTACAAGAAGACAAGCTGATCCTCAGCCATCCACGATGAGACTACCCACAATGCAATTGACTTTTGGTGGTGAAAATATCATTCCCCTTGGAAAATTCAATGGAAAGAAGGAGCTGTGGCCTAGGTTTATACAAACATTCAAAGCAGTGGTAGACAACCAGCCATATGAACCGATTGTGAAGCTTGCAATCCTCGAACAGCACGTCATTGGTTCAGCAAAGGACTGCATCAAAGGCTTTCCATTCGACGAGAAGTCATACCCCCTTGTGTTGAAGACACTTGAAGAAACATTTGGTGACGATGATGATCTTGCAGCCTTCCATCTTGGAGCAATAGAAGATTTACCCAGAGTGAAAGAAAAGGAAACATCCAGTTTGAGGAAATTCTTCGACGATCTTCAAGCTCACATTCAAATCCTCGAAGCTCAAGGACCCGATGTTGCCTGCCATCTTTATGATCCAAGAAGACTCAAGGTTGTACTCTCTAAGCTGCCGACGGATGTTGTGGTTGCTTGGACAAGTTACAAAGAAGACAGAAACCTCAACACTGACATTCGACTGTTGTGTGAGTGGCTGCGAAGGCGGGTCAGAATTCTGGAGAAAGCAGACGTCAAACAGTTGGGTGAAACAAGACCCAAGCACAGCATACATACGACTCTGAACAACAGCAGTAGACGTCCTACACCAGATTCAAAACAATGTTGGTTATGTCAAGAAAATCATGTGATTTACAAATGCCAAAAGTTCGAGAAGATGGACGTCGAGATGAGAAAACAAGAAGTGCGAAACAAGGGTGCCTGTTTCAGATGCTTGCAACATGGACATATGGCTCGAATGTGCAGAACAAATATGAATGATAAAGGAAGGACGACATGGACTCATCCAATGCTGCGCAACAATTCTGACAATGGCGTGAAGAAAATGAGTCAAGAGTCATCGAGTGATGCTGGGAAAAGTGATGCTGGGAAGAGTGATGCTGAGAAAAGTGATACAACAAGACCAGTCAATGGAAGTCAAAGCGCAGTTGCCATGACAACAAGAAACTGCAACGATGTTCATTTCATGGGATGCACAGGGTTGCCAGTGAAGATGGTTACAGTGATCGACAGGAGTGGAAAATGCATAAAGATCAATTGTCTTGAAGATCCTGGAAGCCAAGTTACACTTGTTACAGCGAAGATTGCAAACAGCCTCGATCTGAAACAAGAGAAATCCAGTGTGACGTTGTCTGGAATTGGGAACGAAGATCTCAGAGCACGAACCTTAGTTTCATTGCAAATCTCCACCAGTTGTGGCACTTCATTTTTCAAAGATGCTTATGTTGTCAAAAGGATCAGTCATCACCTGCCATACCTGAATGTGAACAGCTTGAGAGAGAGATACAAACACCTGGAACATGTCGAAGTGCAGTTGGTAGATGGCCCTATAGACCTTTTGATTGGCCAAGATTGTCCAAGTCTGTTGCGTCAACTTGAAGTCAGATATGGGGAGAAAGATGAACCATATGCAGTGAGAACACCACTTGGATGGAGCATTTGTGGCCCACTGGGACAACTGGATGACAGTCAATCAGTTCATGTGGTATGCTCACTCGAAGATGAACCAACAAGTGTTGACTACACGTTGCGAAAATTTTGGGAGATAGAAACAATTGCTGAAGATGTACCCACAAACAGCAGAAGGCTGGCTGAAGTGCAAGAGCAGACGCAGAAAACGACACTACAGATTGGCAATCGTTACCATGTACAACTTCCCTGGAAACAAGGAATCATGAAACCAACTGGATCATATGACGTGGCTTTGAAGCAACTTAACATGACTGAAAGAAGATTGGACAAGAACCCAGAATTGAAAAAGAAGTATCATTCAGCCATGGAAGAATATCTCATTGGAGGGTATGCAGAGAAGATCGACAAGCAACCAACCGAAGAAGGCTGGTATCTGCCACATCATCCTGTTATATCAGATACAAAGAATACTAAAGTGCGAATAGTGTTCGACTCTGCAGCCAAAGTCAAGGGTGTCTCACTAAACGATCTCCTCGAAAAAGGACCAAACTTGCTGAATGATTTGACAGGCATCTTACTCAGATTCAGAAGATACAAATATGCAGTTGCTGGTGATATTTCAAAGATGTTTCTTCAAATCCTGTTGAATCCTGAAGAGAAATTGGTTGGGTGAACCGCTCAAAATTGCGAAATGAAGTTTCACTGTACTTGCAGTCAAACACCGTTCTGTATTATCTGAGGTCAGTGGATGTTTGTAGTTTGACATTTGTGATCTCAAGATGGCTACAGATCTGGAAATCTTGAGGAAAGATCTTCAGGAACTTGGAGAAAGAAATTATGGTGTTTTTCTTGATAACGTTGAGCAGGGCCTAAGGCATGATAGAAAGTTTAAAGCATGCAAGGAAAAATGTTGTGGAGACTCTTGCTCCTCCATATGATCGCAGAGAGTGGCAAGCAAACCTAATCACTTTTATTGCGACTCGCTGCGACTCTTTGCGATTATATGGAAACCAGGCTTTGCTGGAACCGTGCCTGAGAAGTGTAATAGGAGAGTAGTTCCTGTCATAAAGGAGCAAGAGTTACTGGATTAACAATCTAACTGTACATTCAAGCTAGTACTAATGTTCTCTCAGTTCATCTGAATTTAGTTGATGCACAGTTATCGAAAATAGGGAGCACGTAATGATTATCAATTGCTAATGATTCTCTAATCCAGCGAGACCAAAGAACTCTTACACAATTCTGGCTTGATCTTTCGTAGGTCAAAGTTAAAGGAAAGAAGAAGGTTCTAACTGCAAAGGGTAAGAAAACAGTTGGTAAAGCAAAGAAGTAAGCCGTATCCTTTTCTTGTTTTCACCGGGGTAACTTCCATATGTAGAGCATCAGGCACGTGCCGCCCATAAGGGTGGGTTTCAAAGATCCCTAAATATGGCTCTTAAAATGTGATTGTTCCACTGGAAATGGGTATTTTTTTGATCCGGAACGAAAAATTTTCGAGATAATTATTTATATCATTGGGTTTTTTGGTCTTAGTTGTGAAAATCGGTTTGTGGTAACCTTATCTTCCATTAAGTATACCTTTAAAGGGAAATGAAAGTTGATTATTGGGAATTTCATCAGGCTTTGCCCCCCCCCTGAAAACCTTAAAAATGGGTATGAAAATCGACCGAAAATCCTTAAATATGGGTCTTCCCCTAAAATGCTGGGGGCACATCGCCGTCAACCCAAGACTCGAGTTACTACCATCCCCGGGGATACTGCAAATGTGTGAGACTGACTAAATTTCGATTAAGCCAAAATATTTTGACCCAACAAGGCAAAAAAGGCATTAACGCATTGTTTTATGAAAAAAACTGGCTCCCATTCGGCTTTTCAAGACACAAAAATGCATTCCTATTTGAATCTTAAACGGTTAAAAGCTAAAAGGTTTCAAAAACACCATGAAAGTTGGTGTAAATATATGATAGATACATAAAACTGGCTGATTTGGCATGATGTTGTAATTGAAGGTCAAAGTTGTTATGAAAGTTTCTGCAACGTGATGATATCCAATATAAAACGTATGAAACAGAGCAAGAAAACTTCAAAATTAATTCATGAGCAATTATCACATTTCACTCATGTTTTCATAAATATCCTATCTCTTCTTGGAGAAGCATGCAAATAATGTGTATAAGTGTATTCTTGTTCTCTAGAGTCTCTCCTTGAGCTTCTTCAGTTTTTGCTTTTAATTTCTTTGTGAATTTTTTCAAGAGCTTTATTCTTCACATTCGTCAGCATTGCATAATTATGGCCCAATGATGATTTTATCTGTCTCCTAAATTTCCTTGTGTGGTTAACTTATAAAGCATGTGTGGCATTTTTGAAACATGAAGAGGGCTGTGCATTTGAATTCGTCTTTTTCTTCTCTTGCACTGTTCCTATCTGATCTTGGAGAAGCATACAGACGTTGTGTATATTTTTTCTTCTTGTTTATATATTTTCAGTTTCAGTTCCTAATTTCTCTATGAGATTTTTATCACAGAAATTTGGCATTGCTAACATAGGTGTAGGAGACAGGGGGCTAGGGGGGCTGCAGCCCTCCCAACTTTGGAAAAATTTGCAAAAATCAGCCATGATCAGGCAGAAAATCGGCCTAAAATCGGGCAAAATTTTTGCAAACAATTGATCTGTTATCGGGCAGCCCCCCTAAATTTCATTTCCCCCTACGCTTGCAACCACCGAAAATGCCGCTTCTTCCCTCAGCCCTCTGCCCTCTGCACAACCATTATCAAACACTTGGGCCAGCGGCGATGAATGACCTGACCATAATAAACATTCATGGTTATATTTGAAATCCTTGATAATTTGCGGTTGCATAATTCCATGATTCGCTGTTGACAGACATACTGTCCATTTAAACCAGTAAATTACACCTGTAGGTGATTCCTATTTCCTATGATCAAAAGGGCGAAGTGTTTTCTTTAAAATAGAATTTTAGTGATTGTTTTATACTCAGTAAGTCAAAAAAGACTCCCCGTTTCAAAGGCCACAGTCCCCTGGGTTTTAAGAAAATAATATAATATCGGACAAGGTATCATTTTACAGGAAAAATGCTGCATTATATTTTAAATTTTATATGCCTGGAATCAGCCACTCCGTCCTAAAATCATCGACAAATCCCCTCCAAGAAACTTCAAAATCTCCACAAAATCAGGATGAAAGTTCTCACACGTCCATGTCCCATACCAAAGCCGTGTACGTGCTTGTCGACTTGTCGTGCCACTTCATGATAGAGTGACCAATTTTGGTCAAGTAAATTAGGGTCTATTTGGACATGTCTGCTGATAAATTGAATTTTTCCCAACATCATCATCTTCATATTCATGGACTTGCGATGTCAATGACAGGATTCAATTATTGCTCACCATAGGAAAAATGAAAAAAAGGGTGAAAAAAGTACGCTTGAAATCAGGTCTTAGCCTCCTTTCCATACCAAAGAGATTCCGTGACATAGGGAGTGTCAAGGGGGAGAGATGGCGCCAGGGAAGCGATGCTAGGGGGACAAAAACTGTCAGAGTGCCGACATCGAGCGTAGCGAGCAAGAGTTTTCGGGCGGGCATACCTTTCAGATTGGCTTAAAGTGCGACTATATTCTCTAAATACATAACGAGCAAAAGCTACGGAAATGCCAACAGTTCATAGAAAAATCCAACACTTCTACGGGGAACTCAGTGAATTTGTGGGGGGGATTCTTACCCCCAAAGGCCCTCGTCGCGCCATCCTATCTAGGTGTTACAAAGATGGTCGAGCCTTCTCTTTGATCTTGTAACCTGATATATCTATATTCTGTTATACATATATTAATGAGATGTAACCTTTGGACACAACTAAATCAGATTGGACTGAGTAAACTGGAAAATGGTTGCTTGAACAGAACAGCAACATGACCGACATGCTTGAATGGCAGCTAAGTAACTTGAATAGTTATGACGAACGTGCTTGGATAGCAGTCACTTTATAATCGTCGTTGGTTGAACCATATTATCAAGTGTAACCTGTTTAGCGAAGCATGTATTCACGTTTATTCTCAGCTATATTCATATTCATACTCTTGACTTTTATCACTCGGATCCTATTTAACATGGAGGTGATTTACTTCTCCGAAAAAGTGAACCAGATTGAAAAAGGAAATAGTATTTCTAGTGAGTTTTTTACGGCTTTTTTTAACAAAGGACTTTCTCAAAGATGTACGAGATTTGCGGGGGGGGGGGTAACTACCATATATTTTGGTTGCCGGATGTGCCATTTGTTTGGGTTCCCTTTTTTGAGCCAAAAATTAATTTTGGGGTATAATTTTTGGTAAAGTTACAAGAAGTCGTAAATTTGGGGTGTCATTTTGTCAAGTGGACTTGTTTTTTTTGTTTGTTTTCAATTTGTTTTGAGTGGGCTTGTCAGGATTTGTCAACTTAATTATCATTGGACGCTACTTATTGTCAAAACATGGATTTGTCAAAATGAAAATGAAATTGAAATGATTTAAATATGAAGCAATCAAGCAACCAACAACATGATGTTTTTTGTCGCTGTACTTGCCCTGAGATTCCTAATCAAGCTGCGTTTCCCAAAAGGGTGTCATTTTGATTGTAATAAAACTTCATTTACATGTTTTGGATGGCTGTCACAATCTTAGGGTATTTTAGGGTAGGGTAGGCTATACATTTTCAATGGCCTTTACATTTGGGGTATTTTTGGCGAAAATTTGTAAACTTTAAGGTGCAATTTTAAACGTCAAATGGCATACTCCCGTCACCCGCCTATTGATGTTACCCCCCCCCCCCACCACGGATGATAATTGAAAGAGCAATTTTGTGTAGCATAGTATATTCGCTCGTGTGATACATAATTTTTTGTAACATCATGGTGCAATATGAAATGCAACGTTGCGAATCACCATTTTTACTAGCCTAAACTTTATTCTTGTCCATTTTACCACAGTATCCATTATAAGTTAGTATTGCAACAGTAGCAAGGTCGACTTGAAATGGTCATTTGAATGGTTAAACATTGAATGATTAAACATGATCTGCGTATTAATTCTTGGATTTCTCTCTCCATGCCACAATGAAGTGTTGTCAATGTATGTGGTTGTCTGATGGGTCTGATCAGTCAGAAAAAGCGCGGTAGTCTAGTAAGAATCAGGAAAGAAAGGCGGACAAGCATAACATTGCTGTGGCTCGGTTTCTGTGTCATAAACCAATCCAATTGCTCCATATCTATGTATTTTCATTGGACAAATATTCAGGGGCGGATCCAGACGGGTAAAACCGGTGCAGATGCACCGCATCCAATCAACTTTTATTAATTTGAAACTAAAATAATCACAGCTTTTCAGGATCAAATGCATAGGAAATTTCAAGCTGTCTGTTCTGCAAGCTTAACTTTCTAAACTTTCCTTTCGATAGTACTGTTGGGCAAAAAATAGTCTGAACGTTGTTTATGGAAATTTCCAAAATCGTAGCTTGTTATCAGGCTACCAAAATTGTTAATCACTGCAGAACTGGAAGTAGGGGTAGTTGTGGAGGAGCGATCCATAACAACCAAAAATCAATCAATTTTCATGACGCCCTGTTGTCCATGCTGTATTCAGAGTTAACATGGCGGCAGATAGGCCTACTATTGCAGCGAGGTGTTTAAGATATTTTCAAGAAAAAGGAAGGGATTGAAAGAGAAACACAAGGATCAAAAGGTACGAAACGTTTTACCATTCACAGAAATGATTTCACTATTCAGCATTGCTGGTACAACAGTTCATGGCTACATTGGATACTGAGTTATCAAAAATCTTTCTTTAATGATATACAACAGATCAAGGGCTATAAATGCCTTTTGGCAGTCCATGCCATCTCTGTACTGCAGTGTGATAGGAAGCAGCTGCTGATTATTGGGGGGGGGATTGTACTTGAAACTATAGAGAACACTAAATATACTTAATTCTTGTGACAAAACACCATTGTTTTAAAAATTATTGGGGGCTTGAGCTCTACATCTCTCACCTCGAATATATAAAGGACTGTTTGCAAATTTCTTCTTTTCACATTTTTAGGCTGTTTAGGTGACTATCTAAAAATTTTTATTTCTGAAATGAATGAAAATGGGAAAACCGTCGTGCAAATTTTATGAAGACCCGACGTCAATGGGCAAAGAGAAAACTTATCAAAAGTGACTGTAGATTTAGACTGCGTTCACACGATACCAGCACATTTTGAAAACGGTGAAAAATGTGACGGTAGCAAAATTTGAGCTAGCGTTCACACGATACCGGAACAATTTGAAAACGGTAGGAAATTTATCGGTAAAAAACTCGTTGCAAGACTTTGATGCCAAAGAAATGTACCTACACTCTAAGAATCGATCAGTCTCGTTCCAAAAGGATTGAAAAATGTTCTTTTTGATCATTTTTCAGTGCTCACACGATGCTGTTTCCAATGCCGGTTACAGTTCCGTTTTCAAGATCTACCGTTTTCGAAATCTGTCGGCAAAAAATGTGCCGTTTTCGTGTGAACGGGAGGCCTATTCGTCACATTTTTCACCGTTTTCAAAATGTGCCGGTATCGTGTGAACGCAGTCTTAGAAATTGATTACTTGTAGTGTGCTTCACATGGACTGGCTTTGTCTTGGGAGAAATATGAAAGTAGCTACTTTCAGCAATATAAATTGTCGGTACGCGTATGATCTCCTTCTATGAATTTTATGATCGGTATCGTTCAATTTGAATCCATATGAATGTTTTCTTTATCTAACGTTCTAATCTTTTTTCTTTTTCACTTCGGGTTCATGCTTAGCTTTGTCTGGAACAATATCGTCTTCTCTCTGCCGCTTAAGTGATTCATCGTAATTCTTGAGAATAGATGTGGTCTCATTAATGAAATTCTCTTGAGTCCAAGGCATGCGCGGATCAATCGTACGTGAGTCCGTCCTCTTCAATTTGGGAATTTTTTGTTGCTTCTCATCATTATTTGCCATGTTGATGATACGAGAAGGAGGTTTTCGTTGGTAGTGTTTACGTTTGTGACTTTCTTTGCTGGTTTACAGTGAATTCTGAATTGACGCTAATGTGATTCCCAGTATTTAAAACATCTTGAGCTGTTTCCTTGAAATGATATCAACATAATCGCTTCGTGGTTCAAATTTCGTGCAAAAGATATTTTACGAGTGTGTTTTGGCAGATCCTGAGACAGTTGATGGGGGCTTCCCCATTCATGGTTGTAGTCAAAATTAGAGACTGAAAGTGAATAACTATGACACTCGAATAACAGAGGAAGCAAGGAGAATATGCTGAGGTTTAATGGTTACACAAGAAGGTACATTAGAAGGGGTTTGGTTCTAAAATTTCTCCAGGGGCTTTGCACCAGGATTCCCATTTTCATCTGTCCTCCCCTGGGGGCGTAGCAAGCATCTCAAACTTAGGGGGCACGGCACTTCGAGGCCACTTTTTCCTTAAGAAAAAAGGGGCTTTTTTCAGAAATAAAAAAGGCACTTCTTCGTCTGTTGCAAAATCTTGGGGGAGGTGCCCCCAGTGCCCCCGGTTCCTACGTCTATGTCTTTCCCAATTCTGTAGAGGGGCAATTTTCCAGACCTCATTCAGAATTCCTCACATTTATGATAGACGGTACTATTTTCATTATGACAAGGACCGAAATACAAGGGGCCATAAGTCAACCGGTTAGCGAGCGAATCGAGCAGACATTTTTTAAGAAAGTCTGAGGTTCTTACCCGGAAAAAAAATTTGCGACCAAGCCCTTCAAATTACTTTATATGTTCTACAAAAGCACAGCAAAACAAATGGATCGAATAAGAGAAATACTGGAGCAACTACAGAAGGTTTTTTGAGGGAGTTACGGCCCCCCACCCAGCCCCAAGGTGTCTCGGACCTTGAATAAGTAGCTATTTCTCTTATTTTATCTTGATATGAGTTATCACGAAGGTGTTGTGGCGCCGTGGTGTAATCCTCTGACTTTGAAGCCAGAACAATCAGGCGGAGTGAGTTCGATACAGGACCCCACCACTTGAGCGTTATGACAAGGGGTCGCAGACTCGATAAGCGCCTCTACTTCTGCGATTCCAGCGCTTGGCGCTAAAAGCCGCAACTTCATCTTCACCTTCACCTTCATGATCCCCTTCCCTTGATTTAGTATCCCATGGTACCAATACCAACTTCAATTTGAGTGGAACCTGGTACCTTGAGAGTTGGTACCGGTGATAAACCCCCCCCCCCCCAGGATAAATAAACTCTGCGGTGATAATGTGATCTACGTGTCCTAGCCATACGCTTTCATGGCTCATATCAATCCTAACATAGATTCCATTGATGCTCAAAACGAGCAAAGCACCATATAATTTGACTTGAGATTTGCGATAACGCAAAATTAGTAACGCAAAACACACTGCCGCTTCTGTTCGCCGACTTCTTACCGAGCTGCTAGAATTATAACCAACAGCAGCTTTGACACCCCAAGCAGACCACTAATCGACCAGCTGGGCTGGAAGACCATTGAACAACTCGTCGAGAGTGAATTTAAAACAATGGTATTCAAGTGCCTGCGTGATCTGGCTCCCCAATACTTGTGTGACATTTTCACCCGTAACTCAAAGTGCTCTTCCAGTTTCTTGCGCAATTCAGAGACAGATTTAAGACTTCCTATGAAAAAGTCAAGTAATGGGCAAAAATGTGTTTGCTATCGAGGAGCAAAAGCTTGGAATGACCTTCCTGCCGATACTAGACAGGCGTCTTCCCTGAATAGTTGTAAAAAATCTATTTAGGACTTCCTCTTTTCCTTTTATATTAGATTTTGTATTGGGTTTTCATACTATGGTTTTTATATTGTAATTTTCCTTTTTTAATCGGCAATTGTATATTGCATAAATTGTAAGTAAGCTTTTTAAGTGGAGGGCCCCTTGTAAAACAACTCTGTTGAAGGGCAACCCCTCCTTAATAAAATCAAATATAAAAAAATATCATATACCTGCCGTTTTCGGAATTGGAGAGTCAATTAGACACAAATTTCAAGTGTTCCAAGTCTACCGTTTTCAGAATTGTTACCTATCAAACACATCCTGAATGTTAACCTTTCCACAAAAATATGTATTTTTATACACTTTGTTAATAGCTGTATAGATCATACGGATTGTAATTTTATTTTTTGATTTACGTATAAATTTAGATAGTTTCTTTTCGTTTGTAAGTTTTTTAACAGGGTACATTGTAAAACAGGATAACTGAATGTCTTACCCTGTATAAATATTATCAAATCAAACATCTATTTTAGGCCGGTTTTCCACTAGGTAGATGTAATAATATTATTATCATTCAGTGGAAATTGAAAATCTTGTTCCATGCGTGCATTGTTTTAGAAACAACAGCCGCTCCGCTGCGCGCGGAATTATCCGCCTGGTGGAAAACCGGCTTGTATTTGCATTGTTTATTTCTAACCATGGTCACTTCTAGTCGCTCCGCTACGCGCGTATTTGAAAGTCGGATTGACTTCAACTTTTCCGCCGCGTTCTATGGCGCTAACCAATCAAATCGCTCGAAAGCTCCGACACATGACGTCAGTGTCTAGGCCTATCTTTATTTGCGTCTTTGCACATTTTTACTCCAGTGGAAATTGAAAATCTTTTTCCACGCGTGCATTGTTTCAGAAACAACAGCCGCTCCGCTGCGCGCGGAAATATCCGCCTAGTGGAAAACCGGCTTTAGGCAGGTCGAATTTCATTTCTATGAATGAACGGTGGCCATTCATCGCTAATCGAAAACCGTGAGTCAACATATTTTTCATATTATGGGTATAACATAACAAAGTGGGTTCCTGCAAACCGTGGAACGCCCTGACGACTAATAACGAGTTATCAAATCACAGTATCGAGCTGTCTGTCCAAATGGGTGTATAAACCGGACCAACTTGAGCACGGAATGGACTGATCAGTCGATCAAAGAGACCCGGCAAATGTCTGTTTCTGTGGAAAACGAAGTCAGAAACAAGAAAACAAATGGGGAGCCTCTCTTTTAACTAGCCCTGTGGTTGAGAAATAAACATCGGTTTTAATTCCTAACAGAAACTTCGATACTCGTTTATGATTTATTTGACACTGAGTGGAATTCATGATGGCAGCTGTGTCATTTGTGACATGTTCCGGGGCGGGACCTTTGCCATTTGTTCTCCCATTTTAGGATGGTCACGTGCATTTCTGCATGAAGCTAGAAAAAGGCTCTCGAACATCAAACCTATTCAAACTTTTTCCATACCTGCCTTCCCCAATCATTTTGTGATAAATGCGTTGAAACTAAAAAACAATGGAATGAAATGGCCTTAATACCTTCTTTCTCTGTCTTGCACTATTATTCATTACCTGATTTTACCTGATATGGAACCAAGGAAATATTCAATGTTCTTGTGTCAGGAAAGTAAGGGAACCATTCTTTTCATCCTCTTAGCTACTCACATGTTTTCATTAAAAAAGGGATACTGGGGGCATAGAGAAAACACGATGTGAGCGGCAAATGGAACCCGTTTGCTTTCTTGTTTCTTCCCTCGTTTTCCACAGAAATAGAAATTAGCAGGGTCTGGTATCCGTTAAATCCATTGATCAGTCCATTCCATACTCATGGTGGTCCGGTTGATCGCATTTCCTATTAACGTAATAAGACAGCTAATAGACAGCCACCCAGGTCACGAGAGCCTTCCCATCGGTAAATTTGGCAGTAGAATGGAAGCAAAAATCATTCAAACCATGTAATAACCTCAAGGTGTTTACAAAGTGTTAACTTTAACTGATGGCAGATGAATACAATAATGCTAATCAAGGAATACCTGGAAGTCCGCACCAGACGAGTAATTTTGTGTGGTCCATTCAGTGTATTTGCATAAGGCTTATGTCATGCTTATAAAAAGGAGCAAATTTCACTTCTCCTTAGTTTCCAATGAAGCTATGTCATAGATAGATATATCGCTGCACACCGAAAGAAGGAAATGGATCAGAGACTAATGATAGAGTTGATAAGATTAGCCAGCCCAGCTGTTGCAGCTGCAAAGTTACGGTCGCAGAAAGAGAGGAAAGAAAAGGGATGCACATGTATGAACAGAACAGTATTTCCATGATTGTTCAAGAAGAGATAGGAGCTTTGCGGAAATGGTGAGAAAACTTGAGACAATTCACACTACAAACCATTCAGTCTACGAAATTCCATTGATTACATTAATTTCTTTCAAGCTGTAGCATTTCATTTGGGTCCGACGGCCCGTTGCAAAGCTGAGGACAATGTTTGATAAAAGTTTGTAGTGACTGATCTTGAACACTGAGTGACTCATGGTCGTGACGATTCACAAAATTTGGAAGATCATCTGGAGTCATCTACACCTGAAAAACACCTCAACCATCATTGTTTGAACTAAGTGATTCATACCGCAGCTATGGAATAGGATACTACCATATGGTGATTGGTTCAAGGTTATGCCCGATAGTTGGAGCGGGAAATCATCTAAAGTCATCTGCTCCTTGAACGATTTGCATCTAACTTAGGCTGGTATGTAGTTTGTTAGAAGGATTCCATTTCCATCGTTTGCATTTTGACTTATTATCCCGGGGGTGCACTTGACTAGATTTTGGCCGGAAAAATGCCATCGAGGTTTCAAAAACATACCCGTTCCTTCTACCAAAAATTATCGGAAGAAGTATACCCGACCTTATACCAATTTTTTGAAAAAGTATATCCTACCTTATATTTCATACCAAAACCTTGAGAATCGATACCGTTCCTTATACCAAAATTGTGAACATTGATACCGTTCTTTATACCAATATCTGGAAAATTGATACCCTTCCCGATGGCACGTCCCCGTACCCAAAATAGGCTGTTTTAGCTGCAAGACGCGGACGTCTTTGAAAACGCAGCTACTTTTTTATGTTTTAGAGCATTCTAATTTTCCTGCCTTTTCCCTCCCAGAAAGCTGCTTACAGACAGACAAATTACCTAAGAATGCTTTGCATTCTCGCATTTCCATCATTTGTGAATGTGCTCATGTTGCATTTTGCTTCCCTTCTCGACGTCATGTTTTTTGAACTTCGGCCTTCAAAAGAATACTTTTCAGGTTGTCAGTTGCAGAATAGAACGTACAGTAAGTCTCTCGAGACGCGCAAAAGTTTTGAAGTTGATTTCTCTTTGTAATTTACATCTTCAAACAATAGAATTATGCTGGCGTCTTCTTGACGCGCGTTTTCTTGCTAAAACAGCCTAATATATGTAGTGCACCGCCGGGCTTATTATCTCTTAGTTTATGGTCCGAGGGGTAATTGACCTAAACTTGTGCCAATGGAAAATGCTTTTCCCGGCTCCATGGAATGTCTGCCTTCAAATGATATCCGATTCAAGAAAATCTGTCTAATGTCACAGTATACTCAATTTCACAACAAGGGCAGATTTTGTGAAGCGATGGCATCAGTTGCTCTGGTTCACGCCTCGATTAAAAGCGATTAACCAATACAGACAAAAGAAATTCTCTCAAGCAGAAATTCATAACAAACATAGCCGCAATGTAGCCCCGTATCCAGTGCTGCAAACTCTCACTTGGTGTGGGCGAAGGGAGGGTTTAAGAGAAATTAGAGAGGCTTGTGACGAAAGAAGAAGGGTAAATCTATGTTCGAATGTACAGAATAGTGATAGACTCTATAAAGCCGTATCTCCACTAGGAGGAAAAATGTCGAGCGGCGAAAGGTAGAACGTATTCCTACTATTCGCGGCTCGACATTTTTCCACGGCGACAATTATATTGTCCAATTAGATTGCCGGAAATTTTTCCGCCTCCTCATTTTTCCGCCTGGTGGAGATCGGGCTTTGCACTGCTCAATCGAACTTTTTGTGGAGCAGCGGAGAGGTTTCAAATAGAATCAGTACGGAACTTTACCGTTTCCGCAAGCGTATGGGAATAGGTCGTATTTGTAGCGATATCAGTTCAGGCAAAAAAACGAAACTACGACATGTAATCAAATCAAGTCTACTATAGAGTTACCCTTATTCTATCGATATAAAAGCAAATAACTTATCTGAAAAACCTCCTTTCGCCCGCACCAAACTGAAAACTAAGCCCGGGGGGGTACTCCCATTGTGGCCAGTCAGGGCTAAAGAGGGCCGAAGCAAAAATTTTGAGAAATACCCTCAAATGGTAGTATCTTTTTACAAAAACCCTCACATGGTAGTTCATGAACCTGAAAACTGGGTCATTTGGTAGCATTTAGAGATGAAAATTTTCTATGGTTTTTCAAGATGTTTTATTGTAAAACTGATGGAACAAAGCAAGAAATTTTTCAAAATACATTTATTATTGATGCTGTTATGACTAAATTGGTGTGCGGAGGAGCGTACCGGGTTGAAACATAATAAATGGCTTCGAATCTCAGAATACCCCTAATTGGTAGTATGTGTTTGACAAAAACGGCCATTTGGTAGCCAATTGGTAAGACCCTCAAACTGACTGGACCCCCCTGTTAGGCCACAATGGGAGTATCCCTCCGGGAAACGAAGTTTCCACTTGAAAAACACGAAGTCCGATGCTTGGCAACAAAAACTGGACCGACTCAAGTGCCATATTGCCATAGCAGCAGGGGCAAATTCGCCTCGTTTTCAAAGTTTCGTAAATGAAAACCAGAATCTCTCCAAAGTATGTGAAACCTTTCGCCTGTTGGAGCAGAAGGCTCGGCAGGCCTTCTAAACATGCCTAACTTGCCGTTTTCAGAATTAGTAGTCAATCAAACACAAATTCCAAGTATACCATTTTCGGAATTAGCAAATCAAGCATCAAGCCCTCGCAGTGATTCACTTTGCTCAGGCCGCAAAATCTAACTTAACATCTTATCTATGCCATGAACTGAAAATGAAAACTTTAAAACCAAAACCATGCATGTGAGGTTAGACTTAATAAACTTAATGCTCTTCACACTTATCATATCAGTATTCTTGTTCTTTTCTAAGCTAAGGGTATCATAAGTATCATCACTGCCTTTTATCGTCTTCTGGCCGAATACCAGTAGGATTAATATCGTTTGATAAAGAATATTTCACCTTTCCATTTTTGGGACGGGTTTGGTACTTTATATCTCATCATGACCGGCAACTTTCCCAAGTTTAAGTTGCTCCATCTCAGATATTTGAGTTTTCATTTATACTCATTTCATCCTTCAAATGTGGTTTCTCATTTGTAGTATAGTGGGTGAGCCAAAATAAACTATGCACTTTTGACAGGCCACGATAAATCGTATACTGCATCGATTTTAAAGATTTATGAGTTAATCCTTAGCTAAAGGCTTCAATCAGCGTATTTTTTGCGAGTTTCTTAAACTTTTCAATTCCGAAAACTCTAAAAAACGGTCAAAAAGCATTGATCAAATTTTTTAGCATTTTCCTGATTTCTGGGTCTGTAAGATGTGGGATACTACCAAACAAAATTTATTATCTTAGATGAAAATTTCAGTATTAAATATCCGTCACATACTTTTTATTCCACGGCCCTCAAAACGCCTGTAAACTCTTTTTTAACTCGACCAGTATATAAAGCTAAGTGGTCCAATTGATCTTATCTTTCTCTAATTCATTTCTCCCGTACCTTATCTGTCATAGGCGTTTACGTTCTCCTTAATTACGTTCTCCTTAATTCTTACGACCTTCATCATCAGTGGTGGCTTTTTTCAAACATTTTTCCTCCTCCATCAATAAAATCTTATCATCTGTGATCCAACGAAATTTCGGTGTTGGTATCTTTACAGGTGCTAGGTGTGCATCACCACTCTGTCGAGTGGCGGCTTTGATATTCGCCTGCCTCTTTTTTTTTTATTCTGGTTTTCATGCTATCTGATGTTTTGTTCTACTTCCTCTCTGTACTTTCACCTCCATTTCTTCCTCCCTTTCTTTATTTTCTTAAAACAATGTCTCTCATTTTCATTCCTACGAGGTTGTGAACTGCAGTCTGCACATGGATAGATGTGGCAGAGTGTAACACTGTTTCTACATCCAACGGTTACCGTGATATAAGCGAGTTGAATCTCTGCTGATCTCCTAGCATTTTCCATTTGTATCGTCTTCTTTTAGGATGCCCAACAAAGTGTTCGATATCCCTAGCTTGTTTTTTCTGCAAATCTACGCAAATCTACGCAGTCTTTCAGATCTTCGTATATCTTTCCATTGCTTCATCTTCCTCATTTGTCATCGCTATATACATACTACTGTGTCTACGGGGTCTTTTTCAAGTTTTATCGTCATCAATCTCGCATGTTTGCACATCACTTATATCACTTTTTGCGTAAGCTGTTATCTAATAATATTACTTCTCCATGTTTTCCCACGGGGGGGGGGGGTTGTCAGCTAAATTTCGGGTAGGGGTGTGCCGCCCACAGTTTCAAAATGAAATCGTTTGGCTAGACCAATTTTTGTGAAAATGATACCCTTGGCTAGACCAATTTCTCAGTTAACAGTGCCCTGAAAGGGCGTTTTCTTGGCAAAAATTGCCAAATTTATTTAAATTTGTTTTTGTTTACAGAAATTACCGAACTTTTACAGTTCTTGGACCAAAATTGCCAAAAAGCATACCCTTGCCTAGAGTAAGCTCGACTAAAATTGCCAAAAAGTATACCCTTGGCTAGACTAGAGGTCCAAAAAAGTATACCCTTGTGGGCGGCAAATCCTCAGGTACCTTTACTATGGAAGAACCCCCCCCCCCCCCCCGTGTGTTTTCCCTGCCTTTCTGCTCCTAAATATATGAATCTAAATTCGACAGAGTCTATATCAGCTGCTTCTTGCCACCTTACTTTGCACGTTCCAAGAATAACACCCCCCAGTAAGGACCCCGTCCGACCTTGTAAATACAGCGGGGAAATTACGGAAACATATATTTTCAGCGGGGATTAGAAATATCATGACGAGGAAATAAAATTTTAGGCTATTGTCTGTGATGGAACTTGCATAATTTTGACGGGGAAGCAAAATGTTCAGCAAGGAAACAACAAAAAAGGGCGGGGAAACTCTTTGAATTCAAAACTTAGCGGGGAAGCAAGTTTTCTTGGCGGGTCGTCCTTCAACCTTGGCGGGGCAATGTTTCACCGGGGTCGTTGCAGGGGGTGTAAGAATATTTAGTACATGTACTTATATTCATCTCGCGTCTTGCATTGTCTAGTTTTCTTTCTTGTAATAAAGCTCCAACATTCCACGAACCAGTTCTAATGTTTGTTTTTTCTGGAGGATTTCCCTGGATGGCAATCTGGTTAGCCTCATTTAACCTGGGTTGTCCTGGGTATGACATTAAACTGCATCCGGTTGTGGAGTTTTGACGTGGGATAATAAGGTTACCCTTTGCTGCAACTACCTTCAGGCACCCTTGAGCAAGGTGCAGTACCTGTCAGCTCTCCCCGAGACCACGAAATACCGGGTTGGCGTCCGGCGGGGGTTAGTCTGTCTCATGGGTGGGGGGAACTCTTCAGCCATGGTTGGCAATCCCCCTAGTGCTGGTGTCACGAAAAAAACACTGGTGCTTGCGTGTTTGACCTAAAAGCCGCTTTTCTCAACTATCATGAGTCGGAGCAGAAACTGTGTAAAATGACGTCATCAACCAGTCTGAGATAAGAAAGTGTTTGAATAGATATGCATTTTGAAATGATAAATCAACAGTTTAATGCCCAAGGAAGAAATATCAAGTGTTGCATAATTTCAGGATCTGTTGCAGGGAGTTCGGGGGAGGGGCTCAAAGTTACAGGTTTTGCGCATGCGTGCGCAGTTTCTGCTCTGTCTGAATAAACATTTTAATACAAATCAGAGTAACGGCGTTAGGGTGTTAAGAGCACTGGAACCCTTGATGGTGAAGGTGTTGCGCCCGATTTCGATGAATTGCATTTCCGACGACCCTGTCTGGGTCACGCTGGCTTATATGTGTTCCCAAATTCGAGCATTTTCAGTTAATCACGAACAACATACTGTTTTCGTTATCGGTTTTCATAACGGTTTTTAATCAGTTCAGAGCTCACTGTAAACCAGTAAAAAGTCACAAACGTTGACACTCTAAAGGAAAACCTGCTTTACATATCATCAACATTGCAAATAAGGATGTGAAGCAAACAAATACCAAAATTGAAGAGGACAAACTAATCTACGATTGATTCGCGCATGCCTTGACTCCAGAGAATTTCATTAATGAGACCACATCTATTCTCAAGAATCACGATGAATCGCTTAAGCAAAAAAGAGAGGACGACATTGTTCCAGGTAAAGCTCAGCCTAAACCCGAAGTCATACAGAAAACAGATTTGAACGCAAGGGAAAGAAAAAAATTCATACAGATTCAAATTGAACGATAGAGATCATTAGATTCATAACTCATATCTATTTTTCAAGAACACCAAACTTAGTCTGTCTGTGGACCCAAGATCAAAGAAGCTAAATAGTAACCGACCGCAAGAAATTTACTCTAGAATCAAACATTATTGAGAAGATCTTGACATTGAACACCAAACAAAGGGTAGAGTACTCGGTAGAGTAACAAAAGTGCAATACTGACTAGCGACGCTTAACTACGTTGTCCTTATCGATTTACTTGTTGATTTCGCCATATAATATGCTACTCATACTTTCGTTTCATGACTTCTACTTTTCATCGCTGAATTGCCTACCTAACATGATACAGCTCCTTAAATCCTTTTCATAATCGTTCTTACATAGCATTTAATCCCATTTCATAAATCATTTCGGCAAACATTCAAGGAGTATGCAGCAACCGAGATTACTTTGCAATTCATGGCTCATATCGTACAACTTATGGTGAAATAACCTCGTAATTGTGTCTCGCATTTCGAACTCAACGTTCTGAAGAACCTGTTCCTTTCGCATTCCATCTGCTCGTTCCACTCCCACAAACTTGAACTGATAAGTCTTTTTATAATCTTGATATCAGCCTTTTCCTCAAAATACCTATGAAACTGTCCATACATCGTTTTTTCTGTTTATCTGCTTTCTGTCTCCGCCCAGGGGGACTTCTATTGGCATGTGACGGGGGAAGGGTCAGACATAGTATATTTTTGAAAAGCCCAAAAATGTACGAAATTTAGGACATTTTTAGACCTCAGAAATATATTTATAGCTTCATAGTACCGAGGGGCAAATCAATCCTGAAAATGGTGTACGAGATTAATAATCACTAGTGATTATTTTGTGATTAATTTGATTTTTTGTGTGATTAATTCAATTTTTTTAGTGATTTGAGTGATTAATTTGTGATCATTCTAACATTAATCACATTTCCAAAACGTCCTTAACTAAGTTCCTATACTTTGAAAGTCGTATAAATACGGCAAGACAGAGCAAGATGCATATGACGTTAAGCTTCTTCATAAATCAAATCATAGACTATCATGTCAATTTGGCTGGAGCTTTCTTGTAATACCTAACAAGAAAATGCAAAATTTGAAATTTGGAAGCAATGTAACAATCTGCAACTAACCAAATGTAAGTTCAACTGACTCAAAAGAACTTTAGCAACTTGGCAGTCACATTACCTTAGAGCAACGTTTAATTCTGGTCGCGCTTACAGAAACGTCGTGGTTTTCGTAATGACCTTTGAATGAGAACAAGGCTCCATTTTTGCTCCATCGCAGGGTTCGCAGAATCATGCGATTATGTGGTGTTCATGTTTTCGAGGTTGTGTTCGGATATTTGACAATGTATTCACATAAATTTGGGGACTTGGTAAAAGGGACCTTCTAATTATTCCCTTTCTTATAAATGTAAGCAAACAAACATGATTAAACATTCACAGTTTGTGATTAATGTGACTGCTGATTTTCGTGATTAATGTGATTTTTTTGTGATTAATGTGATTAATTTGTGATTATATTGTGATTATTTTCGAGAGTGTACGTGATTTTAAGCAGTGATTTGCCCCTCGCATAGTACTTGAGACCTAAAGATTTTATTGCATTGTTGGCCAGTGCCCTGAATTTTTTTGTGAAAAACTCAGCCTAGCAACCATCTTGTAAAAGTTTCTCTTCAGCAACCCCTAAAATATAGTACCAATTATGCACCACATAGCGTACCCAAAGGTATACTGGGCAACCTTTTACAAACCCAAGAAATGACTGTCTGACCCCCCCATCACTTACAAAGAGGGAGTCCTCCCGGGGTAGTTTGTCATTTCTAATCGTTCGTAGTTCGGCTTAATCTCACAGAGTCTACTGTTTTCTCATCCCTTGCCTTCTCATTCAAAACGATTCTAACAAATTTCAGTTGCCCTATGCACAATTTGTCCTGGGTATGACATGAAACTGCACCTGGTTGTGGAGTTTTGACGTGGAAGAATGAGGTTACCCTTTGCTGCAACTACCTTCAGGCACCCTTGAGCAAGGTGCAGTACCTGTCAGCTCTCCCCGAGACCTTGAAATACCGGGTTGGCATCCGGCGGGGGCTAGTCTGTCTCATGGGTGGGAGGAACTCTTCAGCCTTGGTTGGCAATCCCCCTAGTGATGGTGTCACGAAAAAAACACTGGTGGTTGTGCAACCTAAAAATCACTTTTCTCATTAACTATTATGAATAATCAAATGGATCCAAATAACGGCGTTAACAGCACTGGAACCCTTGATGGTGAAGGTGTTGCGCCCGGCAGGCTTGGGGTACTTGATCCGGCTCCAGCAGGTCGTTATCCAGTTACGGATCAACAACCACATGTTAGATGGAGTAAACGAGATGTTGCTTCCTTGATGTTTTTGTTGTTCCTTTTATTTTTATCATTAATAATTGTTTTATCGTTTTCTTTCATTTTAGTTCTATCATTTGTCATTTAAAGGATATCATTTGTGGCATTTGTAGTGAGGACTCCGTGACCCTGTATCTTTCTTCGCTACAAATGTCACAGTATCCTATGTTGACATTGTTGTTTTTCAACTTTTGACTGATATAAAAAAGTAAAAAAAAATTGGTTATCATCAAATGTGTGCTTAGAAATATCATTTTTTTGACATTTCATCCAGAGGAGGTATGCACTTCAGTCACTACGGTGCCAGTCATTTTTAATCCAGGGAGGATAGAGGATAATGTTGCACAGTTCTGGAAAATTTCATACCTCATCTTGAACATAGGAAAAATTTTCATGCGCCATCTTCTTTCAGCAAAATGATTTAGTACCCCATCCAGAAGTCCTTGTGCATAAAGCATAGATCGATACAGAGGCGGCACCAAGGGGAGGACTGGGGAGGACACGTCCTCCCCAATATTTTTCAGGGCCGATTTTTCAATTCGTCGAAATCCGAGGAGAAATATTTAGGGGCATACGATGGTGGCATAGTTTGTCAGTGACCCTCTGTTAAAAATATTACAATTTTACCCAGGTTTACTTTAATTGCTTTTTGCATGATTTATGGATAAAAACCTTAAAAAGGCTCTTCTTTTTCCAAATGGGCGTGGCTTTCATGAAAAATGGGCGTGGTCCTAAAAATTTTTCTTGTCCTCCCCACTTTTTGAGGGCTGGTGCCGCCTCTGGATCGATAGCAAGTTGTCCTTGATGACTTTCATCCTGGTCAAATGATTCATTATTTCCAGAATGACTTAATCCAAAATGTTTTCAAGAAAATTGTTCTTTACCTCATAACGTAAAAATTGCTTTGTATTTCTTTTCATACTATTATTAAAAAGTAACTATCAGGTAGGTTGAAAAAACGTAGAACAACCCAAAAATATGCTTACTGTAATAACGCAAAATTTCTTTAAGAATCAGTAATAGGGGTATACTCTGGAGAGTACTTGTAGGTTCACAGACTCTATGATCTATGTTTGAAGTTTTCTCTACTGATTCATTTATTTGAGTGACAAATCTCCTTTTGCACAATAGAATTGGTGTCTCTTTCTATGCCTTTTCTCACATTCCTTGCTATCTCTTGGGGGACAGGTGTAGAAAGATATTAAGATTCTCTTGTTTTTCTTGCATGTCCTATCTCGTCTGGGGGAAGGATGCAAAATATTGTGACATCGTGCCTGTGATGAAATGGGAATGAGACATAGGAATCCTTTTCTTCGCCCTCATTGTTCTCGTTACTGTGACAAAGCAAAGAAAGCCTATTTTGCCGTAAAGCCGGTTTTCCACTAGGCGGATTTTTCCCCGCGCAGCGGAGCGGCTATTATAATTGCATTGTTTATTTCTAACAATGGTCACTTCTGGTCGCTCCGCTACGCGCGTATTTGAAAGTCGGATTGACTTCAACTTTTCCGCCGCGTCCTATGGCGCCAACCAATCAAATCGCTCGAAGGCTCTGACACATGACTTCAGTATTCCACGAGAGGGGGAAAGCCACGGTGATTGACGAAAAACAGCTTTGAAAATATTTTAAAAAATTCTTGGTCATGAAATTTCTTTGAAATTGAACATATTTGTTAGTACGAGTGCATTGTTTTAGAAACAACTGCCGCTCCGCTGCGCGCGGAAAAATCCGCCTAGTGGAAAACCGGCTTAGGCGGATTATTCCGTGCGCAGTGGAGCGGCTGTTGTTTCTGAAACAATGCACGCGTGCTAAAGACGATTTTCAATTTCCAAGAAATTCAATGACCAAGAAGGTTTTAAAATATTTTCAGAGCTGTTTTTCGTCAATCGCCATGGCTTTTCCCCTCTTGTGGAATACTGAAGTCATGTGTCAGAGCTTTCGAGCGATTTGATTGGTTGGTGCCATAGGCTGTGGGGGAAAAGTTGAAGTCAATCCGACTTTGCGCTAAAAATCTTCGATTCTTTAATCAAAGCGATCCTTACCTACAATAGCGAGATATGGTTTCAGCTTTAGCTTTGACAACTGCACCTTCGTCTGCGAGAAGTTTCTCACTGTGACCGAAAAGCAACACCTTCGGTTCTGTAAGAGTATCCTCAGTGCTAAGAAAAGTTGTAGCAACCTAGCGGTTCTTGGAGACTTGGGAAGGACACCTATGTTTCTATTCTGTTTAAGACAGAGCTTGCTTTTTTCCATCGCCTTTGCTCCATGGATAATCATAGACTCGCTGGGATCATTGACGTAGGAGCCGGGGGGCACTGCGGGCACGTGCCCCCCAAGATTTTGCAATAAACAAAGAAGTACCCTTTTATTTCAGAAAATACCCCTTTTTTCTTAAGGAAGAAGTGCCCTCGAAGCGTCGTGCCCCCCATTTTTGGGATGCTTCCTACGTCCCTGGCTGGGATGATAAGTATAATTGGATGTCATCTCTCCATTGCTTAGCCAAACACCCAAACAGGTCAACCTGGACCTTGATATTTGTAGAAATAGGAGTATGAAAGCATCGACCTTTAAAAATATAATAACGAGAAAACTTAACAGTGCCTTCAACTTATACTGGTCTTGAGCTATCACTTCCACAGTTGGTCGATCAAAGAAAGGGTCTAATAAATTGCGAAGTTACCAGTCTTTCAAGACGCGAGCTCAACTGGAGCCCTACTGTCTTCTGGGCGATATGGAGTTGCGCCTAGCAGTAGCTAAATTTAGGTGCAGTGATCATGACCTTCGAATTGAGACTGGGCGAAGGGAAGATATTACCCCCAGATGAACGCTAATGCCTCGTTTGTACAAGCAGCTGCGTCGAAAACGAACAACACTTTCTAGTAGATTGTCAAGAGTACTCTGATATTCGTAAAGAGTTCTTTACCATGGTCCAACAAGCAGTGCCCTTGTTTACTCGCATGAATTCTACTTGCAAATTTATTTACCTTCTCTCCCTTGAAAACAGTAAGATTGGAAAAGGTCTCGCAAAATACCTGAATAAAGCATTTGAACATTTGAAGTACTAGCTGACAAGTCATTAAGATCTACGCCCAAAGAGTAACTAGAATATTACGAAATATGTCATTGAGATTCTCGATTGAAAAGTTAATTATGATTTTGTAAGTTTAGTTCAGTTAAGTTTAGTTTAGTTAAGTTTACTTATACTCCTGTAAAAGTGAGTCATGACTAATAAAATGATGATGATGATGATGATGATGATGATGATGATGATGATGATGATGATGATGATGATGATGATGATGATGATGATGATGATGATGATGATGATGATGATGATGATGATGATGAGGGACAACGCAAAATTTATTATATTACATGGCCGGTGGAGAAGAAAAATCGTTGCAAAGAAACCTGCTTGCCCTGTATGAAATCATTGCAAAAAATACAACTGCCCAATCACCTTTTCCTTAAAAAATCAATCTGCCCCGTATTCATGAACAACGGAAATTATATAGTACTATAGTACAACCGATGAATTAGCCAATGATCATAAGAAAGGCAGTTCATCTCAATAAGAGTCTTTGTAAATGACTGATGAATCCTGCTTGCAAGAAACTAGCAAGAAAATTTGGCGTCATTTATACACATCTTTACATGCATTTCTCAACTTGAATGATTGAGAATTTTGTCCTCAAAGTGGGCCATTTTGTAGTTATAAGTTCATCCTATCTTGAGCTCATAAAAAGTTACTGCCCCGTTCAAGTCCGTTCATATTTGCTTGATAAAAAGTGTTGACCCAGTTGTGTACAAGCTCAAAAAAGTAGTTGCCCCGTTACGTTTTGCACTGGCCATGTTGTAAAACAAACTTTGCACTGTCCCTGATGATGATGATGATGATGATGGTGATGTTACAGTTATCTTTTTTACTTAATTCACTGGTTCTTATATTGTTGTAGTAGATGATTGGTTACTTGTAATTATTTAGGTTAGTTATGTCAGGTAGAGCACTTGATGCGAAAAGGAAATTGGACTAATACGAGGTGCGAATCATTTTTAAAATCTCATACACCTTTCACGACTTGCTAAAGAAAATCTCTCTGGTCTCTTACAAATCGCTAGAATCTCAAAATTGTTAGAAAAGCTATAAACTCGTAAGAAATCTCATCCAAATCTTAAAATATTTTTTGAAATCCTGAAATCTTGAGAGAAAACAATCTTGAAATCTCTAAATCTTTCAGTGGCAAGATTTTGTCAGTTGAAACAAATCCTCAACAAAATCTTTACATTTCACGATCTTGGCAGAGAAATGTTTCAAAGGATCTGCCTGACCTTTTGTTTTATTATGGGTAATAGGTCAGCAAGTGTGTATCAGTAAGAAATTTTATCACTAGTGAGCCACCTTGACCTATTATTTTTACTTTGGACTCTATTTTCACTGGGTAGTGAACCACCTTATTGCTGTTTTTGATTTCAAAACTTTCAGTAGTGAACCACCTTAATAGCATATCCACTGTGAAAAGCATATCCACCGTAACTCATTGAAGGAGGATGCTTAAGGTGGCTCTGCACCAAAGGTGGTTGACTGCCAAGTAAAAATATTTCAGAGGTTTGCTTGCTTTTAATCTAATTTCACAGTGATACACACTAGGTGTCCTATTGCCCATGATTTTACGTTTGATTTCAAGTAATTCAACCTTGGAGATTCAAAACAGACTTTGACACATTTCCGATTTCCGCTGGAAAGTTCCATATTGATGACATCAATATGGGGCACTAATGTGATTGGCAAGCTTTGGAGTGATCTTACCCTGGGTACAAGAGCCTTAAATTTTAATTTCAGGGCTTGGAAGCCAAGGTAAGATTAAATCAATCTAATTAAAGCTCAATTATGGTGTCATAGGATTGAAGACATGATAGAAATTTCATCTGAAATCGACAGCGAAAACAATAGAATCCCAAAATAACAAAGTTCCTATCAGGGTGAAAAGGCAAATTGTCAAAGATGTTTTTAAAAATCCCTAAATCAGATGAAAGCTCTAAGAATCTTTTGTTCTACTATGGGGTTTTTAAAAATCTTGTATGTACACCTTTTCGGAAATGATTCGCCCTTTGGTCCAATTAACATTATAAAATGTGTTCTAGCTTTTCCAATTATATACGAAGTATAAAGTTGTTCATTTCATTTAGCAATTGAGCTTAAACATTTATTCATTTTCAGTTTTTCATAACTTAGTCTTCAATTAAATGTAGCCAATAGAATCAACAATGAATGGTAAAATATTACGTGCCTATTAATCCTTGTGTTTTTCTATAAATCCCACAATTAAGTGTTGTAAATGTGAGTGGTCAGAAAAGCGCTGAAATTCGACACACCACTATCAGCAACTAACGTTCTGAACCGAAAAGGCATCCAAGGATTTGGTGCTGTTGTTGGTTGATTTTTGTTGCTATCTTTAGACTTAACAATATTATTCATTAACAAATTCAATGGGTATCAATGAGCTTGCACATGACCAACATAATGGAGGGGATTAACAGTTCTGAAAGATCATGTGTGGCTACTTTGCCGGCAGGGGAACAAATGTCTGATCCATGCCACATGTTGTCAAATGTGTGCCGTTGTCTGATCAGTCAGAAAAAGCGCGGTAGTCTAGTAAGAATCAGGAAAGAAAGGCGGACAAGCATAACATTGCTGTGGCTCGGTTTCTGTTGCAATCTTTGCACTTGAGTATAGTATATACAATATTTACCAGTCATAAACCAATCCAATTGCTTTATATCTATGTATTTTCATTGGACAAACATCATGAAATGGAACTATGCTGTCCTGAATGATGAAGCGAAGACAGCCAAAGAGACTTTTCAGGTTTACACTGAATCAAGGGTCAGTATTATGACACAACTGATGCAAATACATAGACATTGAACGATTAATTGAATGGTGAGTTTTTGAATTTCCAATGAAATGAATAAATTTATCTGTGCACAAGTTTGTTTCCTTTAATCTGCATTTGGAATTCTGCACATTTACTTAGTTAGGGACAAGGAATAATCATAGCCAGCCAAAATCTCCCTGAGCCCATATGAAATTGCTATTGCTATTTTGACACTTGATATCAGACCCTTCACAAGAATTATCAAGTGGCTATCTTTGCGGGCAGGGAAACAAAGAAGTGACCACATGAGTGACAAGTGTCAGGTTTTGTATTACATTAAATCTTAGGATGGTCTAGAGGTGCTTGTCTATTGGCTGAATATCAGTTCTGCCACCCTGATATCTGCCACCGCTAACATTAGAGGTGGTAGAAGGTTTTTGCCACCCAACTCTGGATTGGGTTCTGTGACTCTGGCTTGATACAGGATTCTGTTAGTAGTGAATTTCTATGAAATTGTGAACTGTGAAGACCCTCTGCTAATCAATATAGCTACGCCCTTCATGACAAACATAACCATATAATAACCTTGAATAAGACTATGTTACATATAGCAGGCTGGTGTAGGGACTTTGAGAGGTTTAATTATCCATCCTATGGTTCTCTGAGTTAACCATTTTACCCATACAGACCAAGTTTAGGTTGAACAAAGTAACAACATGCAGTATCAATCTCATTTTGGTATCATCTCACATATATATATTATGAGAAAAGGTATGGGCTAAGTATTTCCTGAATGAATAGTGAAAAGTACACCCTGCCATTTTTATTGCACTTAAAGAAACTACAATGACATACTGTAATTGGGTGGAAGTGGCTACTCCTTTTCTGCTCATTTGCACCTATTTACTTTTTTGTATGTCACCTTTTCAATAGAAAATACTAAATTTGGTAAAACTTTTGCAAGTCTTAACTCCTTTGATGTTTTTTCAAATTTGTTTTGAGGTCCATGGGGTTTTTTGATCTGAACCACTGCTCTTTGCTTGACTATAGAGATCCCTAAAGCGCAAAGAGATTCCCTGCTTCACTGACGTACAAAGTACAGCCCAAGTGCAGTTATATTCACATGTTACTGTAAACCTTTTCCTAGGATGGCACATCACTGAAGAGCAGTTGGAAGATGCAGCTGAAAAATCTGGGGTTTTCCAGTCTGAAAGTGGTGGTGAAACAGATTTGGAAAGAAGATGCAAAACAATAATAAGTGATCCATCAACAATAAAGTCACATGAATGTGCAAATGCTTTTCTATATCTAAAAGAAAAGCACAATGAACAGTAACAAACATACAGTAACATTAACAAGTATGCAGGGAGGGAAACTTGCCTAACCTCAAAGCTGCCAAAAATAGCATAGAGCTCAAATCTTTGCAAAACTGGTCAGACTTTTTTCCCGGTTTCGGGTTTAGGTCTCGGGTTTCAGGTTCAAGGTTTTGGGTTTTGTAAAATGCGGGTTGTTTTGAAATCCATGACTAGTTGAAGAGGGGTTGATGAATGCTGTGAATACGAGTATGACAATGTATCTGTTGTGTTGATTTGTTGTGTAGCATTCATCATGGTTTTCCTTACCTTATGCTCGATTTGTTGCGAATATTGATACAGTGAATATTGAGACTTAATCATTTATCATTACAGACCAAGTCCAGTTGCATTGGCCAATGTAAATTTTTCAAATGTAGATGTAGACGTGCAAGAACCTGTAGATATACTACTTCAAATCTATTCACTTATTAATGTACAGCACAGCTGAGACCATGCAATTATGCATAAAAATTACACATAAATGAGTAAAGGAAAGGCAGTGTTAGTACATTCTAACAATTTGTCGTGTCTAAAGCAGCTACAGTTAGATATCTAAAAAGTTTTGTGATTATTGTTTGAGAAACACGACCATGGACACGACCATGGATTCGTAATGATTGCAGCTGAGCTGCTCTCTTTGAATGATATGAGCATTCTTATCAAATAGTTACAGTGGCCTAAAACTGATAACTTTGAACCTGAAACCCAAAACCTAAACCCGAAACATGGAAAAAAGTCCGACCGTTGCAAAACATTAAAATTGAATTTTTAAAATCTTATTGCTTAGTTATCTCAATTGAACAGATCGAAGGGAACTTTAGGTCGTTTACCATAATACCAGAAAGAGCATTTGGTATCATCATCACTTTCAGAGTTACAGCATTTTTAAAATTTATGCTAGTTTTGAAGTTGTGACGTCATTAAAATGCCAAATCATAAACCATAGGGCTACAGAATTCTGCTTGCTGCCATCTTGAAATCATCAAAAACTGAGTAGTTTTTGTATTGGTCACTTTGACTTTCCTCAACCAGTTTACAACTTATGGAGCTTTTCATGTTTGTGAAAGCTTCTCATACTTCCTCTTGTACATCCTTCCATAAATCTTAAAAATGCTGTAACTCCAAAAGTAGTCATGATATTGAAAAAGCTCTCTCTGGAATTATGGGAAACAACCCAAAGTTGCCTTTAATCTTTTCAGTAAATAATAATTAGGCAACAACATTCTACACATTTCATTTTATAGTTTTGCAAAGATTCCAGCCATGTTCTCCCAAATACAACACAATGTTTTACTTTGAAGTATCATATTTCATTGCATCACAAAAACAAGTTACATTTTGAAAACTAAGGCACCATCACATCCATGTTACCATATAGCCTTTGTTCTTTTAATCTAACATATGAACAGGGCTTATTTTAAAAAGGGCATCTCTTGATAGCAGAAATTCGTGAAACTACATGAGTAAATAAAATGCATTAATGAAGCATTTGCACCGATGTTTAGGGTGTTATTTTCAGTATTATTATGCCACACAAAATCAACATTAAAATGACAAAAGAAAATGTCTTTGTTGCCATTTTGGGTATATTTGTTCTTCCTTCAACTTTTGGTATTCATTCACACATCCCAAACTTATCTAAAGGATGTGCATGCTCTTCAGTATTGAGGTTCCTGATGTCATGATGTCTTTCTCTCAGGAAGTCAAACACTTAGTTGGGTAAATTTCCCTTCCTAAAATTCTAACATGAAAAAATCTACAGAAAACTAAGATAAAAACTCGCTATCTTATTAAGGTTATGATAAACATTTGTAAAATGAGATTTGGTTTTCTCTCCATGAAAGCCACATTACTAATGGAATCTAATAAACTATCCGTCATTTGATGCTGTGGGGATTCTAACCATACCAAAATAATTGGCAAATATTGTAAAATTATATTTTTCAGGCAAATTTATTGAAGGAGTGTACGACCTTCAAAAGCCATTTTGTACCCTTGTGTTTAAGATAACAGAACGTGAATTACATCAACAAAAAGGGTAGCTACTATGTTTTTAGATAGTGTCTGGAGTTTTTCAGACTCCTTCTCTCTTTGAAGCTATGTACTGTCAAAAATTGGCAAATGATTTTTCTGCTCTCCCACAGCTATATTTGACTAAAGAAAGACCAGAGCACATACAGTATGAAAATTTTGGGATACTCTTTCCGAGCTTCAAGTCTGCCCTGGCCATGTCCAGGTTTTTGAGCCATTTGATTAATTCAAAGGGTATAAAATAGCTTTTCCGTCCCTGTACCTAGTGGATTTTTCAATCCTTGGAAAAGGGACTTTTACTGATAGCAGTTATATGTAAACATCCAAATGAAAGAAGCCACAAGGATAATCCCGGTCAAGCATTAGGGCTTAAAAAGCAATTTACACATTTAAACAAAGCAATTGATATACATAGCATGGTTTCATATTTGTTTTCAAGCATGGGAGCAACTTAGTAGGCAAAAAAACTAGAATTAGCATTTGATCCACAAAGAAAATCTTTTGTGTAAAAGTTGTTGTTCCTTCCTTTTTAATCAACATTTCTGTTACTATCTTTGTGTTTCTCAAAAGTTGGACTGCTGAGATATTCGAAAATCCAAAAATCAACATTTTGGCCCACAAATGTTTACTGTAACCTTAAGATAAAACTCTCAGAACTCTCTGGAATCTAAGGCAAGGAAGTCTCTAAATTGTTGAAAAATGTGCAGCTATCTTCATGAATCACTTGTTGCAACTCCAAATTCAGTCAGACCAGCCATTTTGCAAAATCTGTTGCAGATATGGTCTTTGCAAACTTGGTTGATAGCAATATGTGTCAAATTACCAGCACAAAACAATATTTTATCATCAGCATCCAAGACATTGGCACTGGCAACCTCAGGATCACACAAGGTGTATGAGCTACCTTGAATATCAGCAACCATCAACCTCTTGTTTGATTTTTCCAAGGAATAATGTGCCAGACATTCTGACTTTTGCCCAATCACATTGCTGCTGCTAACACACATTTTACCATTGTTATTTATGTACTTGGTGAACTCACCTGTGATGAATTCCTCCATGGTCAGGCATTCATCACTGCTGCTTAACTTTGCAAAGTAAATTTTGTTATACCTCAAGAACTGACCAAAATGTTCTGCTTTACCTTCTTCTTTCACCTTATTTGCAAGCTGCTCACAGAAATTGTTGGATAGTAGATGCATTTGGACAGCTCTTTTGGTGTGATCTTCAAGTGTAATTCCCATTTGATCAAGGATTGACTTCTTTGCTGACTCCAGGTACCTCTTTATTACCCATTGTTGAGAAAAGCCAGGTGTTAGGCACTTTGCCTTGAATGCATTTCGAAAACCAACAGTACCAAATGGGTGATCCTCAATAATGACTTCAACATTGATTGGAATGGATGCCCATGACATTTCTTGCAAATCAAATTTTAAAAAAGGTTCAAAGCAGTTCCACCTTGGCCCACCACTCTCCCAAGCTTCAACATTTCGCTTAACGTTAAGCTTTTTGGAATTTGCACAGATGCATTTAAAGCGGTCACCTTGCCAGGCACCTTGGTTGTTGAAGAGCCAGGAACTGCAGCTGACCTTGGCGTTGACTGAACCTGACTGCCTCTCCTGTCCATCCTGAACAGCTTTGGTGGTGGGGGTAAAGAAATTAATGAGTATTTTCCATTTTCAATTTCACATCCATGGGAGGCCTTTACAAATCTCATGTGGATGACTTTCATATCTGGGATATGACTTAGGGTAAATTTATACGATGAGCTGATGATGGGACGAACTTATTATTGAATTGGATCATCGTTGGCGCGTCAACATTGATGTGTGACTTTATGCGATGGACCGAAGATGAACCAATTGCACAATACTACCATTTCACGCATGCGTCCTTTTTCAGCAGGGCCCACTGGCAGGGCCTACAAAATTTCAAAATGGCGCCGATCAATGTGGACAACAAAAAAAGAATGGCCGTTTTTAGTCGAATTTTGCGTGAACGCTCAAGGAGAAGAGCACTTCAACAATCAGTTATAATCACGTCCCTTCGAAGAAGAACAATGTTAAAAGCTTATTTGCTGACACTTTTATTGCTGCTGTATGACAAAGTCGTTGCAAGTAGAGAGGCAAGAAGGAGGCAACGCTCATGTAGACGCCTACCTAGGAATGCTGGCTGGTGGGATAATGTAAAGGATCATTATTCCAATGCAAGGTTTAAGAAAACTTTTAGGATATCGAGAGAAACATTCTCCTTCATTCTTGAACGAATTAAGCATGACATTGAAAAGAAATCATTGACTGAAGAACCTATACCTGCAGAGATACGCCTTGCTGTGTGTTTGTACAGGTTAGGAAGGGGTGACTACCTTTACACCATATCGGAGCTGACTGGTTTTGCTGTGGCAACAGTTTGTCAGATTGTCAATGAAGTTTCAGCAGCTATTGTCAACAACCTCTGGGATGAGACTGTTTCAAGCCTGTTTCCACGCACAACTCAGGATTTTAGAATTTGTATGGAAGAAATGGAAAGTGAATGGCAGTTTCCTTATTGCTTTGGTGCTTTTGATGGGTCTCATATACCCATCAAGTGCCCACATGGAGGTGCTGAAGCCTGCAAAGAGTTCCACAACTTTAAAAACTTTTATTCTGTAGTAATGATGGCCCTTGTTGATTCCAAATATCGATTTATTTGGGTGAGTGCAGGCTTCCCTGGAAATTCCCATGACGCAGTGATTGTTAAGTCAACCAAATTGTACAGTTCACTGGCATCAAGCCAAATCATACCACACATCGCACAGGATGTAGATGGATCAAAGATTCCACCATTACTTCTTGGTGATGGTGCATTCCCCTTCCATACTTGGCTTATGAAGCCATACAGCAATGCATACTTAACACCGCAGCAAAGGTATTTCAACTACTGTCTTAGCCGTGCCCGCATGGTCACTGAGGGTGCATTTGGGCAGTTAAAAGGAAGATGGCGGATTCTCCTTAGAAAATGTGAAAGCAGGCCAGAGAATGTTAAAGTTTTTACTTTGGCATGTGTTGTCTTGCACAATTTATGTATTCGCTGTCAAGATGTTGCACCAAGGCAGTGGGATCTCACCAAAGATCCATCCTCCAACAAACGAAGGGATCAATCAGAAGTTCGCAAACTTCTGTTAATGAGAAATTGCAGAACTGTTACAGACAATAACAGGAATGCGACCAAGATAAGAGAAACATTAAAGGATAAATTTTGGCGTGAAAAATTTGACATTACGAATTAAAATTTGAGCAGAAATGTAAGTAGGGGAGAGTAGGGCAAGAAGTCACAATTCTTCATCGAGGGTTTTAGGTTGGGAATCCTTTGCTAGCATGGTTACGTACACAAATGTACTCAAAATGATTTGGAAAAATTTGAAAGAGCAGTATCAGTAGGATACCACAGATTGGAAATTAACTTCATAGGATTTCAAAATATTCCTGTCTAATGAAACTGCAATTTTCAAACAAAACATGTAAAATGAAATATTCAAATTAAAGTATTTATCAGCAAAGTTGGTTCTGAAGATGATCAAACCCAAAGCATGGACTAGATCTGGTTCAAATCCAGTTTATGCTAACCTGGCCATGTGACACTAAGCCTTATCCTCTCCTATCAAACATAACAGAACACAATATCAGTTTATCAGTAAAAGGCACATAACTGTTATTAATGGATGTTGTAAGCTAAAAGTCATAGCCGTAAGAAGCTTCTTTCACTGTCTTTATCTTGGGAAAAGTTGTTTTCACATCCAGCTGGTGCAGGCCAAGGTGTAAACATTGATGGATTTGGAAAATTTGTGACAAAGGCTTGATGGTGATTTCCCATGCTTGAATTTGAATGCAGATTCTGCATTCTTTGAAATTCTGGCTCTAAACCTTGTGTGTTTGGCATTGCTGAGTGGTTTTGATAATTATTGGCGGAGCCTTGCTGAAAAATCACTTTTAATAGCTCCAGCTCACGTTGTCTGGCTCGTTCATTTTCTTCTTTGAAAAAGCTTGTCAGCTGGGCAATTGAATTCTGCTCATAGTCCACAACAGTCTTCATTTGTGTTAGTATCTCATTAACAACTCCTTCATTGCTGGCAGATTTCTTGGATTCTTTCTTTGATTTTATTGGAACATACATCTTGCCTGGCTTGGGTGTAGAGGAATCAAGACTGTTGCTGCCATCTGATGAGGTAGATGGAGATGGTGAAGCTGTACTTAAAATATCATCAGCAGCTAATCCTGTTTGGTCAGAAAGATTTGTTGAATAGGAGCCTGGCTCTATGCCTTGATCCGGCTGGCACGAGGCCTTGATTTCATAATTTGGGTAAGGACATTAAACCAAGAGCCAAATTGCTTGTCATCCTGAAAACGTTTAATTCCACTAGCAGTCTTCATAGTCAAAAGTGCAGACTTGCCAATACTCATAAGTTTTTTGAATTTGTTTCTTGTTTGACAAACACTCAGTGTGAATGTTTTCCCTCGCTCTTGACATCTGCTATTCATATCTTTGACAATGTTACGGTAAACTTCAGCATTGCTGGCTTTTGGCATATTGGTAAATATCAGTTTCCTTTTGTAGCTTTCATTGTTTACAACGATATCCACCAAATCATTCAGCAGCTCTGTAGACCACATAGCCTTAGGTCCTGATTTGCCCTTACCCTTTTTTGCTGGGAGAGCTGTTTCCTGTAGTGCTTCTTGTTGTTTTCTTGAAATTGGTTTGTTTGAATCTTTCTCAAGGTCTTCTTCTTCGCTGCATGAAACCACCCAAATGCTACCTTCAGAATTGCTTTCTTTTTCGCTTTCCTCGTCACTTTCTGCAGGATTTTCCGCAACACTTGACACATCATTACCTTCGTCGCTACTCCAGTCCAGAGTTTGTTCCCCGGGATCGACATTATTTCTACATTCTGAAGACATTGAAGTTGCGAGTTTTCTGAATGCTGCCATTTTGTTTTGCTGTCCGAAACCAGATGCTGCTGCACTGTACTGCGCATGCTCATTTCAGCATTCAGAGACAAATTTGCGGACTGGCGCCAGTTTTGAATTGGTTTATCAATCAATCATTCCATCGTATAAAACGGCGATGAGCCAAAGATGAACTTACTCGAATTGGTTCATCTGAAACTGATGAGCCCATGATGAGCTCATCGTTGGCACGTGCTTATTAATTCAGTCTGTTTTATGTGATGAGCCAAGAGACGAACCTATTCAAAATAATACATTCGTCCCATCATCAGCTCATCGTATAAATTTACCCTTAATGTTTTACAGGAAGGGCCCTGCTCTCCCGCCAAAATATCACACTCAAACTTGCTACCTCCAAGGGATGACTGAAAGCGTTTAATGCAGCTCACTTTGATATTTTCGAGGGTTATATCAGGAAAAGTATAAGGCACAAATTCTCTCGCCCCAACCCTCGTATATTTCTGCGCCTTTCCTGATACCTCGGCACTGAGGCGCTGCACCACCATCTCACCTGACTGCAGGATGTTTGCTCCAGCTCCACTGGCTCCATTTTCATTTTTTCCTGTTCTCTTTGCCTTCACTTTCTTTCTAAAATCATTCCAAGACATTTTGGTAATTGAGATAGTATCAAGTCTGTGATAACCTCTGATCAGCAAATCTTTTGTAGCGGGAACATAAGTAACAACGAGGTGAATTTAGGCGGGAAAGTAACGGCCTCGTTTGGTTTGACGGCTTGCAAAGGATTGTGTGCTATGGTGGTTCTCGGCTGGTAACAAATTGATTTCATTTTTTTTTCAGATGATTTTAATTTCATTTTAAATCATTTCACTTTATTTTATTTCACATTGGAAAATGTTTCCACTTTTTTCGACGAAATGGTTTCATTTTGATTTACTTTGAAATGTGTTTTGTATTTTTTCTAAAAAAATTGATTTGAAATTAAAAAAGAAAAATAATTTCATCTCCTTTTCGAGAAATGCCTATGGCGGCTCTCGGCCACCATACAACTGATCTTCCAGCCATCACCATAGCAATGGTGCTTGTTAACATTAATGTCTGGCGCATCTTTTCAGCCCACTTACCAATGAAAACTTAAATTACCGCTGCATCCACAACGACCATAGTTGCTAATTGAACCTTCATCTTGCATACAGCGAAATATACTTTTACAGTTAAAGCGTAACGTCAATGAAAGATATTTAGAAATCATAACGCTGGCTTGAATGTAAATCAAAACTGAAAGTGCATGTTAGCGAATTGACTTGAGGAATGCTTTGTGTTCTCGTTCAATGTCAACACGGTTGACTTCCCACTTTGCTGCTCCACAATTTCGTACATCAAAGTTGGCTGTTGGGCCATCAAATTTGAAAACATTGCATTTCTTTACAATATTGTGTCTTCTCTTGCTCATGGTTTACCTGTTTCTGGGCCTTGCTTTGGCATATGTGACTGCTACTTTGTCAGCCTGAATTTCTTTTGTGGGTGCCAGCACTCTTCCAACATAAAAACTGCCCGTATATGCAGTATAAGTGATGAAGGAACAAATGGAAATTATTTGAATATGAATCGTGCCATCCACAACAGGATTTCACAAGAATACTTTGATGCTTGATTGAATGGTGCAGGGGTGACGCCAGAAATCTTCTGACAACTTCCCAATGAATTCACCAAGCGAAGAACCAATGACAGAGAAGCTAGAATCATCTTTTGTTTCAGTTGTCCAATCAGAACACACTACATCTTTCAGCCGTCCTCTTAGTTGTTCTTCTTCCTTCATTCTTCACAAAGTCAGCAATTTGTAGGAATTCTACAACTATCGACAAAATACCTCCTCCGGCAATTAATAAAAGGACCGCATACAACATATCGTTGCTTTGTCCTTCCAGTTCATCAAAAATTCTGTACATCACAAAACAGCATAAGGTCCTGAACAATTCCAGAAAAAGCAACAACATTGACCAAGCTCCTCGTCCCCAGTTCGCCTTCCTCACTGCAGCCGCCAGGACAACTGATCTTCCAGGCATCCCCATAGCAATGGTGCTTGTTAACATTAACATCTGGCGCATCTTTTCAGCCCACTTACCAATGAAAACTTAAATTACCGCTGCATTCACAACGACCATAGTTGCTAATTGAACCTTCATCTTGTATACAGCGAAATATACTTTTGCAGTTAAAGCGTAACGTCAATGAAAGATATTTAGAAATCATAATGCTGGCATGAATGTAAATCAAAACTGAAAGTGCATGTTAGCGAATTGACTTGAGGAATGCTTTGTGTTCTCGTTCAATGTCAACACGGTTGACTTCCCACTTTGCTGCTCCACAATTTCGTACATCAAAGTTGGCTGTTGGGCCATCAAATTTGAAAACATTGCATTTCTTTACAATATTGTGTCTTCTCTTGCTCATGGTTTACCTGTTTCTGGGCCTTGCTTTGGCATATGTGACTGCTACTTTGTCAGCCTGAATTTCTTTTGTGGGTGCCAGCACTCTTCCAACATAAAAACTGCCCGTATATGCAGTATAAGTGATGAAGGAACAAATGGAAATTATTTGAATATGAATCGTGCCATCCACAACAGGATTTCACAAGAATACTTTGATGCTTGATTGAATGGTGCAGGGGTGACGCCAGAAATCTTCTGACAACTTCCCAATGAATTCACCAAGCGAAGAACCAATGACAGAGAAGCTAGAATCATCTTTTGTTTCAGTTGTCCAATCAGAACACACTACATCTTTCAGCCGTCCTCTTAGTTGTTCTTCTTCCTTCATTCTTCACAAAGTCAGCAATTTGTAGGAATTCTACAACTATCGACAAAATACCTCCTCCGGCAATTAATAAAAGGACCGCATACAACATATCGTTGCTTTGTCCTTCCAGTTCATCAAAAATTCTGTACATCACAAAACAGCATAAGGTCCTGAACAATTCCAGAAAAAGCAACAACATTGACCAAGCTCCTCGTCCCCAGTTCGCCTTCCTCACTGCAGCCGCCAGGACAACTGATCTTCCAGCCATCCCCATAGCAATGGTGCTTGTTAAAATTAACGTCTGGCGCGTCTTTTCAGCCCACTTACCAATGAAAACTTAAATTACCGCTGCATCCACAACGACCATAGTTGCTAATTGAACCTTCATCTTGTATACAGCGAAATATACTTTTGCAGTTAAAGCGTAACGTCAATGAAAGATATTTAGAAATCATAATGCTGGCATGAATGTAAATCAAAACTGAAAGTGCATGTTATCGAATTGACTTGAGGAGTGTTTTGTGTTCTTGTTCAATGTCAACACGGTTGACTTCCCACTTTGCTGCTCCACAATTTTGTACATCAAAGTTGGCTGTTGGGCCATCAAATTTGAAAACATTGCATTTCTTTACAATATTGTGTCTTCTCTTGCTCATGGTTTACCTGTTTCTGGGCCTTGCTTCAGCATATGTGACTGCTACTTTGTCAGCCTGAATTTCTTTTGTGGGTGCCAGCACTCTTCCAAGGTAAAAACTGCCCGTATATGCAGTATAAGTGATGAAGGAACAAATGGAAATTATTTGAATATGAAAAGTGCCACCCACAACAGGATTTTGCAAAAATACTTTGATGCTTGATTGAATGGTGCAGGGGTGACGCCAGGAGTCTTCTGACAACTTCCCAATGAATTCACCAAGCGAAGAACCAATGACAGAGAAGCTTGAATCATCTTTTGTTTCAGTTGTCCAATCAGAACACACTACATCTTTGGCGCCAAATCAGTTCACCAAAGTCGCAGTGAATTCCTCCGAGAGGAAACACGCTTAGCAAATTCGCTGACCCAATCACTGACATATCCGCTAAGGATTTTGCTCAAGTTGAAACCGGCCGTTACATTCATATTTTGCCTCTACTCTTGAAAGACAGCATTACAGAAAGTATTTGGTACTAGCCTGAATCCCGTCCACAGGTTAAATAAGCACAACACAGACAGCACTTACAATAGGCATCTACGATAGAAAGCACAATGAAGAAGTTATCACTGTGCAGAAAGTTTGAAATGGATATACATCCAATTGGGATGCCCTGGATCATAGCAAGGTACCTGATGCGTCAAATTATTTTCCACATTAGATCCATCCCTTTCCGCTATTTGAAAACTGTCACCTACCTACGGCATCACCATCATCACTGAATTCTTCTTCGCTACTCGTCACTTGACTTGCCTTTACTCGCCTTGCTATTTGAAAACTGTCACCTACCTACGGCATTACCATCATCACTGGATTCTTCTTCGCTACTCGTCACTTGACTCGCCTTGATGAGTTTTCTGAAATCATCATCTAACTTACTAATGTTGCCCTACAAAATAGAGTTTCATTCACATTTCATTCAATTTACCTTTATCATTGTTGCTAAGGAGTAGAACGTTTCAAGCAAAGTTTTGGTGTGGATGCACTGAAATGTTTAGCAGTTTAGCTGTTATAAGCTTACGTGCTTAGTGGTTCCCAAAGGTTTGAATCTGTGTTAATTGTTTTACTTTGCCCACTGAAAATTGAAGAATTTGTTCAAAAGTGCTGCTGCAGGCTTTGATTTCTTTTGTTTCCTGGTTTCCTGACAGGATGCTTTACAAAAAATATCTAGTGTTACAAAACATGAAAATTGGGAACTTAAAGGGAAGAGAGAAGACTCGAGACTACTTGGGACTTGTGTGAGACAACTTGTTGCAGCTGCTAAGGATGAATACCCACCACGATTATGGACCTATCTTCACACCTACTGTTGATCTGTGGTAATAGGCCTAGGCAATCGATTTCAGAATCTGCAGCAACAATTTCCACCGAGCCATAATGGTCCAAAGCTAATGTGTTGCAAGTAAGATGTATGATATTTTACATTAAAGTTTACGATCTTTTTGCTAACTGCTCAAATTCCATAAAGTTATTTGAGCTAGTAGAGTACAGTATCTCAAGTTCTGTTACTAGGCGCCTGTGGTATTCGAAATATGTGATCATTTAGATTTTGAGAAAAAACTTAGTGTAGTTCATATTTTGCAGATTTGAAAGAAGTATAAGTAGGGAGTTTGGTTATACCCTTGATCCTAATAATGCGTAACTCAGTAATGAATGAATGACATTTCAAGTCGTGTTTCAAGGAACAATGGGCGTTTCCGATGATAAAAAGGGCGTGGTCCCCAAAAATTTGTCTGCGGGCTTCGCCCCCAGACCCCCTCCTACCCTGTCCTGAGCATAAGTCAGATTTTGGGCTGGATCCGCTCCTGGAACTGGACATTTCATTGAAAACATACCATCATCTGAATCATCGTAAATGTTAACTGCACTTCGCTTTCTACCTTTCTCCTTTAGCATACCAATCTTCATTTCATTTCAAAAAGAATAATGTTTTCATAATCCTGAATGCTAGAACTTCATGCTTTTGGTATATTCAGGTGGATTTTTAACTGATCACAACCCGCTGAAGGCTCTCCTTCAAAGCACCATCAAATAAACAAAATTTCGCATTTTCAGTATTGCACGTCCAGTTTGAAATAAAAAAGAAAGATGCAATGAGGACGTCAGAATTAAAGGGTCCAATAGCAATTCCCTGCCTTTTTGATAACAACAATTGCATTGGAAAGGATCATTCAACTGTTGCGTTTGAAAAACATGAATTTACCTTTGTCATCTCAGTTTCAGTCACCACCTTTTTTGTCCTTGTTTCCCTCTCCGGGCATTCCTTGTCAGTTTTGAAAAAAGCACTTTTTCAGCTTTGGTTGCAGCAACTTTATAGCTTTGTTTGCAGCAACTTTATTATCTACAGAAGTTGACAGATGATGACATATTGATCTCAATGATAAAAATGTGTGACACCTCAATTGTCGAGCCATTGTGTTTAATTTTTGAGAATTGCTTAGAAACAGGAGTCTACCCTTCTATTTGGAAAAAAGCTAATGTAATACCTGTGCACAAAAAGAATAGTAGACAAAGTAAGGAAAACTATCGTCCTATTTCGCTTCTGCCAATACTTGGCAAAATATTTGAAAAATTGATTTTCGACTCAATGTATGAACACTTCTGTAATCATGGTCTCATTACACCTAACCAATCAGGATTTCGGCCAAATGATTCTGCTATTAATCAATTATTGGCAATTACCCATCACATCTACTGTGCTTTTGAAGAAAATCCAAGCAAGGAAACTAGGGCAGTATTTCTCGACTTGTCAAAGGCTTTCGATAGGGTTTAGCACGAAGGTTTGATTTACAAACTAGAGTGTAAAGGCATATCTGGAAATCTTCTAACCCTTGTGAGGAACTATCTAAAAGATCGCAAGCAGCGCGTGGTATTAAACGGGAGGAGCTCGGAATGGGCAACAGTATCCGCAGGTGTTCCGCAAGGCTCGGTTCTTGGTCCCTTATTCTTTCTCATCTATATTAATGACCTAACTGAAAATGTAGCTTGTGGAGTTAAATTGTTTGCCGATGACACCTCTCTCTTCTCGGTTGTTCGAAATGAGAATGAAACTGCACAGGCATTAAACAGTGATCTTGAAAAACTTCGTATCTGGGCATGGCAATGGAAAATGAAATTTAATGCAGATAAAACAGAAGAAGTCGTGTTTTCTTGCAAGCGGAACAAGCCGGTCCATCCAACCCTTAAGCTTGGTAGCAGTGATATAAGTGCAAAAATTGAGCATAAGCATCTTGGTATGATACTTGATTCTAAATTAGATTTCCAAAGTCATGTTAGAGAAGCTATTGTTAAAGCAAGGAGAGGCATTGGCATGATAAGATATCTTTCTAGGTATGTTTTGAGAGAGGTTCTCGATGTGATATATAAGTTACACGTAAGACCACACCTCGACTACGGCGATATAATCTACCACAAGTATGACCCTGATATGCGCTTGACCTTCACACAAAAGCTTGAACAAACGCAGTATCTTGCTGCACTAGCAGTAACTGGAACATGGAGAGGTACAAACAGGCGGAGACTGTTTAATGAGCTAGGTTGGGAAACATTGTATGATAGAAGGTGGTATCGTAGATTGTGTCATTTATTCTCCCTTATTAATTCCAAATCACCTGAATACCTGTATAGTGAGCTTCCCCAAGCGCGGCAAATGCAGCATAGCCTGAGAAATCTCTCTAGCTTCGAGCAACCAGTCAGCAGAACAGTTCGTTTCGCTAGCACGTACTTCCATAACGCGCTATTCGAATGGAATTTACTCGACGATGAGACAAGAAATTCAAAATCTTTGTTTCAGTTTAAGCATAAATTACTTGAAATTGTAAGACCACTAGGAAACTCAACATACAAAATCTGTGACATTTCTGGTGTCAAACTGTTGACAAAACTCCGCGTGCATTTTAGTGCCCTAAATGAACATCGCTTCAAACATGCTTTTGACTGCCTCAGCCCAGTTTGTTTCTGTGGTAAAGACAATGAAAATAACAAGCATTTTCTCCTGCATTGCCCCCTATACGATGTACTTTGTGGAGATCTCTTTGACCAGCTCTCTGATGTTCCAGGTCTAGATATCGCCAGTATCAGTAATATGGATGATGATACTATTTGTCATCGACTCTTGTTTGGAGATCCATCTCTAGGTACTATTGAAAACAGAGTAATATTGGAAGCGACGATCTCTTTCATAAAAAATTCTGGCCGATTTGATTGATACAACAATATCAAGCCAGCAGCAGCAGTTCCCTATTCCTAGTTCCCTGTGTTTATGTTTGTGCTCTTTTTTGTTTTTCTTGTTTTTGTTCCGCATTGCTGAGGTGGATTACTGGGATAAACCATGCACTGCAATATTTTTCTCTCGTTTTTTACGGCTAAGAGTTGAATAACCTTAATTTTTTTTGACCAGTTATCTGCCTTGGCTCAGTTGTTTTGTTGTCGTTTGTGCGTAGTGTATCTTGGTTTCGCAGTTTTGTTCTTTGTTTTTTGTATATTTAAATTAATTGGATTTGTAAGTGCCATCCATAGTAAAGACCCGGTGACTTTGTCTTTTTTCACTATGGATGGCACAGTGTAATATAACCCTATATATTGTAGTTTTTAATCTTGATAAAAAAAAAAACATCTACAGAAGTAAATGGAAGAGATAACAAATTTTTGCAAAATTTCATTTCAATTTTTAACAAAACTATCCATAAGTGCTTTCATATTGTGTCACAAATACCCTTGGTCATGGAGGACCAATTGGATTGCAGATGCAGATGTTGACATGTCCAAAATATTTTGAAGTGTGCAGTACACAACCTATGATGCTTTACAATCTGCATCACGCATGGTGCAGCACTATCTGTAAGCGTATGACATTTTCAGTGTGAGGTACACAGAACTTACGGCCAGATCTATAACACGGACCACGCGGACCCCGCGGACCTTCTCGAGAGGCACGACTTTCAGGTCCGCGAAATGTGGTCCGCGTTTTAGAATTTTCCTATAGAGCTAAATTCTAAAACGCGGACCTTAATTTCGCGGACTTTTTCCAATGTCCGCGAGATTCGGATCTTCATCTCGCGGACTTTCTTGTAGGTCCACGATATTTGGTCCTCGTTTTAGAATTTTGCTATAGGGCAAAATTCTAAAGCACGGACCTAATTTCGCGGACTTTTTAGTACATTTTGAAACTTAGCATTTTGAAATAAAAATCTCATTTAAAATCGAGCCATTAGAAGTAAAAAGAAATAGCATCCGGGGAAACATTAACGTGGAGAAAACTTACGTAAGCATGTCGTTCCATGAAGTTTATACTTCTGTTTTAGCAAATCTAGACCCAATGTTTAGCAACGGGAAGTTTGTTTCAACCAATGGCTATCGGAGGATATTTGCTTCTCTTAGATAATACAATGTCTCCAGACACAAGGCAAATATTCTTACAACTCTGACAACTCTGACAAAGATTGATGATACTGGTTTACACTAAGAACTCGTGTCAACTTTCTGCAAAACGTTAACTGTCCTTGTCTTTTTTTTTTATATTCATATAAAATAATTTACAAACAATTTATACGTTCTACTATACCTATCCAAAACTGCTAGACGACACCACAGAGACGATACCAAGGGGAGCGGAAAAAAAAACGACTACCCCAAGGCCAAAAACATAGAGACACACAACATTAAGCTAAGACTACAGGATACACTACTAGGGTTCTGTCTCATATTAAATGTTGGATCAGGATTCGGATGAGAAAATATGGAAAAGTCGCGAGCGGAAGCTCGTCGTGGTTTTAGATGACTAAGGGATCTGACATCTAATATGAAACAGAATTTACAAGGGAAGTAACAAAAACATTTACGCAAAGGAACTTGATGGTTGCTTTGTACACAGCTGAAGCTTCAATAAGATCTCAATCAAACCGACCAGTTTCACGAATGAAACGTATAGTCAATCTAAGAATGTCACTGTTCATTTCATAAGAAAGGTCTTTATCGCCATATAGGAAGAGCTGTGTCAAAGCATCATTTGAAAGGTTAGTGATTTGTGCACAAAAGGTCGTAATAATTCTTCAATTCCAGCGAGAAGATCTCTTCGTTGATCATCAAAAGACAGGCAGAGCAACAAAAAGTGTTCTGTATCCTCAACACCATCATTTGTTGGGCACATTGGGTTTATGGTATCCCTGAAATTATGCTTGAATTTGTGAAAATTTAGCTTACTGAGACCAACCCTAAGTTGAGTAAGAAGGGACAAACCCATTGGATCGTAAATTCCAAAAACAGATTTTGCAGGGGGGCGGATTTTTGATAGGAGCTTTTTCTTGAAAACGGTAACTGAGGGTGCAAGTCTCAATTCAGGCTCAAGCTTGTTCCATTCAGATAAACAGTATGGATAAAAACTGGACTTGAATTTTTCTGTTCTTGCCCTCAGTCGGCCAATGACATCCTGATTGCGAAGACAGTACTGAGACTGATGAAAAGGGGGAATTGGAAATACTGTATAATCAGGGCTAAGATTATTTACAAACTCGTAGAACAACGTAAGGCGTCTACTCCATCTTCGGGAACTTAATGATTCCCAGCCAAGCTCTGCGTAAAGTTTTTCGCGAGAAGTTCCCCTCCATGATTCAGTTACAGCCAAAGCAGCAGAATACTGAACAGACTCTAGCTTTTCCATTACATTAGGTAAGATTATATTTTGACTGAATTCACATACTTTGGCTGGAATATGGTAAATAACATCACCATAGTCAAGGTGGGGTCGAACATAGAGCTTACATAATTCGTTTAGGGAATGCCTGGGCAGATGTTTGGAGAGACATTTCAGCAAGCCGATGCCCTTCCTTGTTTTAGAGATAGCTGATTTTATATGGGCTGAAAAGGATAGCGTTGAGTCCAGAATAATTCCTAAATGTTTATGTTCGTCAACTTTCTTCACAGGCACGTCGTTAAAAAGGATCACTGGATGAACAATTTCATTTTTTTTCCTTGAAAAAGTTAATTCAACAGCTTGTTTAAGCGGATCAGGATTAAATGACATTCTCCGAGTATGAGCACACTGACTTATCAAGTCCAAGTCATGGTTCAAATCATTGGCGGCTGTATTGGAATCTTCTACCACTGTGAACAATGATGTATCATCTGCAAATAGCTTAACATTGCACTTCAGGCCTGTGGCTAGATCATTTATATACACGAGGAAAAGCAAAGGTCCTAGAATAGAGCCCTGGGGTACACCTGCTGAAATGTCTCCCCAATTAGAACTCTGTCCATTGAGTACGGTTTTCTGCTTACGACTCTTGAGGAAATTTTGGATCAGAAAAAGAAGTTGTCCTGAAACACCACACCGTTTCAATTTATAGATTAGACCATCGTGCCAAACCCTATCAAATGCCTTAGAAATATCAAGATACACAGAACGAACATCTAGAGGAGGATTACAGTCAAACGCTTTAAATATTGTATGTGTTATTGAGAGTAACTGGTTAATTGTCGAGTCACCTGGGCGAAAACCTGATTGATTTGGGTCAAGTATTTGATGTGACACAAGATGCGAGTATAGAGAGTCAGATATGAGTTTTTCATTTTTTTTCCAAAAATTGGCAAGAGAGAAATAGGACGGTAATTCCCCTTCACATTTTTCTCATTTTTCTTATGAACCGGCACTACATTTGCACATTTCCATATAGAAGGAAATACACCACACCTCAAGCAATTTGCGAAAATTTTTTTAAGTGGAAGAACCAATGCACTATCGCTCAACTTTATCATTCTCACAGATATTTCATCCCAGCCATGTGCTTTGTTAGGATAAAGTGATCTTATGATGTTAAGAATCTTCTCATCGGAGATAACAAAATCACTTATCAGACTCGTGGTTTCTGGAGTATCTCGAGGGATTTCACTACCTGTGTCAATGGTCGTGCACTGTAGTATGAAATAGTCATTAAATATTTGTGCCTTTTCGGTAAAATCGGTTACAAACACCCCGTTTTCTAGAAGAGGTGGTATCATAGGAATCTTTACTTTGCTTAGAACGGTGTTGATTAAGGTCCAGTAGGTTTTGCCATTGGTACCAGGATCAGCCAGAGTTTTTCCTGCCTTACGGAAGTAATTGCATTTGGCTTCATCAATCATTCTTGCACCTTCGGTTATCATCTTTTGGATACCTTCAAGCTTGTCGTCAGGCCAACCATTCCTCACGAAGCTTTTATATGCACGATTTTTTTTTCTTAGAAAATTTTTGATGGCTTGCGTTATCCACGGTGCTTGGCGAGGCCTAATTGTTTTAACTTTGTTGGGAATGAAATTAGAGAAAATATTCAAAAGGACTTCGTTGAGAAGTTTTACCTGCTCATTAGGGCATTTCAAGTTGTCAAGATGTTCGTTCCAAGAAAACATTTCAATGCTCTTTCTAATAGCTACAAAGTCTGCCTTATCGTAGTACCAAATCTTACGGGTGTACGGAGGTAGTGTTATGTTTGAAACAGACAATTTTCCGTAAACAATCTGATGGTGGCATTGCTCATGAAGTGACGGATGAACACCAGACTCAATAAAGAGATTGGGCTGGTCAGTAAATATCAGATCGATACAGGATTTTGAATCGCCCATCAAATGGGTTGGCTCAGATATCAACTGATGAAGACCATTGTCAGAAGTTAGTGGCTCAAATAGATTACCTTCATTATTTTCTATATCATTTTCCCACCACTGAGTTGACCTACAGTTGAAATCACCAGTAATGATAACGCAGAATGGATTTTCGGCGTGCATTTTGGATAACATCAACTCGAAGTTCATTGAGAAATTATCAAACTCCTCCGGGCCCTGGCTTGGACTTCTGTAAATTACAGCGAAGAAATACTTTTTTCTATTTAATTGGATTTCGTACAAAATACATTCAGGCAGGGTCACTAAGTCAGGACGATTTTTGGAAGCAAGAGAATCTTTGATGTATAACCCAACACCACCCCTTTTCACATTTTGAGGATGGTTATCTTTAATAAACGTATATCCATCTAGTGCCAATCTATCTTCATCAACAGTGCTGTTAAGGTGAGTTTCAACAATGCCAATAATGTCATAATTATACACCAAATTGTAAGCCTCTATGAGAGAGACTCGCAAAAAATCATACGCACTGATACTATTCAAATTCCAAGTGCAGAAATCAAGTGTTTCAGGGCCTGGGTTAGTTTCTATATCACCACTCAGCAAAATTGTCCTAAACACCAACCATTGCGTATGAAGTGTGTTGCATGCCATACAGCCTATGTAAAAATACGCATACAAGAAAAGAAACTGCCTCACGGCTACATGCTTATAACGAACAAGGCCAATGATACCGAGAGGGATTCGCTTGAAAAGTTCAAGAGTCGTGTAAAGTCCCGTCTTCGCAAAGCGATGCACGCGGGCGAACAAAGGCAAGAAACAAGACTGCGTCCCCACAGAGTTCACAGCAAGAAACTGTATTGTTAGTGAACAGGGCAGAGCAAGTATTGAGATTGCGATGAAACAAAAACAAAACCAATATAATTTGAGGATCTGAAAAAGAATTGAAAAAGGCTTAACACTTTTTGACAGTGGGGACAATTTTTGCATGGATACACAAAAACACCCTATTGTTGCTCGCCATCAACTGATTTCAACCGGCATCATCAAACTGGAATCGTCTCGCTGGTCCTTCGGGGCCACACGTCACAAAGCAACCACCATTAGAAAATACGGGAAACGAAAATGACGAAACACGAAGTAAACAAAAATACACGCTATTGAAAAGAAAAGTAAAGTTAACATTAATTATAACACAATATTGAGAACGTGAGTTACAGGATACGATGGCCTCTAGGGACGTTATATAATGCATTTCTCCTAGCTGGTAATTTGAAGAGTTTTCAAGGGGCAGTGCTGAAAGATAATTTTCTAAAATGTTTTAACTAATTTCTTTGTCAAGAGGTTTTTATTCACATCCAATCCAAAATGTCATACACTATGCAAAAGAATATTAATGGGTCAAAATCATTACTCAATGATGTCATTTTTTACTCTGGGGACTCTTTCCCCCGCTGGGAACTGTTCTTAAGAAAACCTATTTGGTGAAATTTCGATGTAAACAAGCAAGATCTAAAATAGGCCAAATATGACTTGAAGGAAGCACATTTATATATATAAAAAAAACAGAAACAAACAAAAAAAAAATGTATTTGGAAAAAGAACACGGAGTAACGACCAAATGTCTGTCTTTTTCCAGTTATTCATTAAACGAGGGCTATCAAATTTTTCCAGGGAGAAAACAAAAATAAACATTAATATGACAGAGAAATTATGTAAATCATAAGCAAAATATGATCGAAAACACGACAGGGAAGTCAATGCTAGATAAGGTATGATGCATGAAGTGCATGGAAAAGATGTACCCCCACATGTTTTGAACAATTGTAAAGCACTGGTGATTAACGGGATTTTACAAGACAGACATTGGGTCATTAGCCTGAAAAAAACGTGCAATCGAAATTTTCAACTAACCTGTAGAAATTTAAACACAAATAAAAGTTTTATACTGACGAAGTTAATATCTATTCAGCAACATCCTCTTCTTCCTCGTCATCATCTTCACCACTCTCGTTACTTCCGTCTTCTGCATTTTCTTCCATGTCCTCCTTTTCACCGCCACTGATCCGATCAAGCAGTTTCATGAAATCATCTTCATCATCAAAATAGTGAAAGGCATCATTAATCCTTGCACATAGACGGCAATTAATGTCAGCAAAAGTGAAACAGCCTTCCATTCTTCTACTCTCCAAGATTTCATTAGTCTTCTGGATGACATTCATTCTTTTTTTCGTGAGATCTAATCGAATCTTATGCGTCTGAGATTTTTTCCTAGCCTTGTACACCATGGTGCGATGTCGCCAGGTAGTAAAGCGAACTATGATTTGGCGATAAGTTTTCCCATTCGAAGCCGCTTTGGTTTTTCCAATCCGATGGGCCCTATCCAATACAGTGTCAGGGACTTTTACACCTACACTTTTTTTTTTTTTTTTTTCTATATTCATCTAAAATTTTACAATCTATTTTACATCTACCTCCTACTATACTTTCTAATTACTATACAAACTATACAAACACTACAGGGACAGGACCACAAGGAGCAAAGGACAATGACTACCCTGTGGCCATTAACATAAAGACACGCAAATAATAACTAAATAAATACCGACAAAACGCTAAATATACGATTAATTACTCGAATCCGTTTCACATTGGATGTCAGGCCAGCATAGGAGAATGTGCTGAACAACAGGAACCCCGAAAGAGAGAACAACAGCAATAGCAATTGCTATCGCCACTGATCCTCCTCCAGGCCCCCACCCCTCAACACACCGCGCAAATACTTTTGGTTAGCATGGATAAGTTCCCATATTTTGCTTCATGTGCCTAACATCAAATGTGAAACGGACTTACAAAAGAAACGGGAAAAATGTACCTAGTGGCTGTGTGGCGTAAAAAGAAAGTTTGAATAAGTTATCCAAGCCGACCTGTTTTGTGGATGAAATCTAAAGTATGTTCGAGTATATTTCTGTTTACGTCATTAGAAAGTTCTTCATTACCATACAATAAGTATTGAACAAGAACGTTGTTTGGAAGGGTGTTGATTTGGACAAAAGGTCGTAACAATTCCGAAACTCCAGCGAGAAGATCTTGCCGTTGAATGTCAAATGATGGGCAAAGCAACAAAAAATGCTCCGCATCCTCAATGCCATCATTCGTTGGGCACATTGGGTTCACTGTATCCCTAAAATTGTGCTTGAATTTATGAAAATTCAATTTACTAAGACCAACTCTTATTTGTAAAAGATAACTCAAGCCTATTGGATCATGAATACCAAAGACAGACTTTGCACTGGGGCGAATTTTTGACAGAAGCTTTGTTTTAAAAACAGCAACAGAAGGTGCAAGTCTGATTTCTGGATCAAGTTTATTCCATTCAGAAATGCAGTTAGGATAGAAGCTTGATAGAAATTTCTCTGTTCTTGCCCTTATCTGCCCAACAACATCCTGATTGCGAAGAGAGTAATTTGGCTGTTGAAGTGGTGGGATTGGCTCCTTTGTATACAATGGGGTGAGGTTATTTATAATCTTATAGAACAAAGTAAGGCGTCTACTCCATCTACGAGAACTTAGTGTTTCCCAGCCAAGCTCTGCATACAGTTTTTCTCGTGATGTTCCCCTCCATGTTCCTGTTACAGCAAGAGCAGCAGAATATTGAACAGATTCTAATTTTTCCATTAAGTTTGGTAAAATTATGTCTTGACTGAAGTCATCCTCTTTAGCTGGAATGTGATAGATGATATCCCCGTAGTCCAGGTGGGGCCGTACATAAAGTTTGTATAATTCATTTAGGGTATGCCTGGGCAAATATTTGGAGAGATACTTTAGCAAACCAATGCCCTTTCTAGTTTTAGAGATAGCAGCTTTGATATGAGGTAAGAAAGAAAGTTTCGAGTCCAAAATAATACCTAAGTGTTTATGTTCATTTACTTTTTTTACCGGTATATTGTTAAAAATGAGCACTGGATGATCTATTTCACTTCTTTTCCTTGAAAATAATACTTCAACAGCTTGCTTTTGCGGATCGGGATTGAACGACATCCTCCATTTATGGGCCCATTGACTCACCAGTTGTAGGTCATGGTTCATGTGTTGTGCAGCTTCATTGACCTCCCGGGCGACCGTAAAAAGGGACGTATCATCAGCAAAAAGTTTTACATTACATTTCAGGTCTGAAGTGAGATCATTTATATACACAAGAAAGAACAATGGTCCTAAGATGGAACCCTGGGGCACTCCTGCTAAAATATCTCCCCAATTAGAGCACTGTCCGTTCAGAACGGTTCTCTGTTTCCGATCCTTAAGAAAACTTTTTATAAGAGAAAGAAGTTGTCCTGAGACACCACATCGTTTCAGCTTATGGATGAGACCATCGTGCCATACCCTATCAAATGCTTTCGAAATGTCAAGATACACAGATCGAACGTCAAGGGGGGGATTACAGTCAAATGCCTGGAAAATCGTATACGTTATGGAGATCAACTGGTTGATTGTTGAGTCACCAGGACGAAAACCTGACTGATTAGGGTTGAGTAAATCACATGAAACAAGATGTGAGTATAAGGAATCGTACATAAGTCTTTCAAGCATCTTCCCAAAAATTGGTAAGAGAGAAATTGGACGGTAGTTACTCTTTAAATTTTTTTCGTTTTTCTTGTGAACCGGGACTACGTTTGCACACTTCCATATTTCAGGAAATACACCATGCTTCAAACAGTTCGTGAAAATTATTTTAAGAGGAGTAACCTACACTTTTGAATATCTTCTTACACTTTTCAAGGCAATCCTGGCCTGTTTCTTCTTTACCTGGTGTGACTTCGACGCCATTGATTCTGAGACACAGCCTCCTCTGATATTGCTCTTGATCATCCGTCGATCGCTGAAGCTGTGCTATATACCTTTCCATGACCACAATTTTGGATTCCAATTCCTCTATTTTCGAATTCTGAGCACCAATAACCGCTAACAGCTGTTGAATACATTCTTTAGTTGCCAAGTCTTCTTTGAGCCCATTAAGTTTGTCATCAAGAATCTTTTCAAAATCTGCATGTGTTATGTAATCTTGAGATGGGCCTAATTTTTCCTGCTTTGTCTGCTGTAAGCGAGTTTGCTGTGGCATTACTGCAACCTTTCAATTTCTCTTGAATTACTTCTCAAACACTTTTCTCGTTGCTCAGCACTCTACATACCCTAACTTCAGAAAGTTACAAACATAATATTCCAAGATTCAGCTTCTTTGAACGCTCTCCCTCACCAATGCACGTCCGACTTCCACGGCATGGTGGTAAAAAAAAGGGGGGTCTGGTCTTGTCTGGTCTTGTCTGTCCTTGTCTTGTCTGGTCTCGTCCCCTTTAGAAAGTTGTTGCACGACAACTTGTCAGTCCGCACTATGCAAGGAAACGAATTCTCCGTGTCAAATTGATGTCATTATACCTGAACTTGAAATCACGAAATTATTGTCACGTCATCTTACATCGTCCAGTTCGGATCAAGAGACAGCAGCAATTGCTCTGTTAGAATGCTTCCAACACAGGAAATCCTTTTCGTAAAGGACTCTGATATGAAAGCAATGATTTGCCCAAGTATCGGTAGGTAAGATCCAGAAGAGCCAATCCCTACTTTTTCATAGACATAGGAACTGGGAGGGCACTGGGGCACATGCTCCCCAAGATTTTCCAATGAACAAAGACGTATTATGTATTTTATATGTTCATATATTTTCATATTTGATTTGTTTAGGGAGGGTTGCCCTTCAACCGAAGTTGTTTTTCAAGGGGCCCTTTCAAGTGTTGATGTTCGAAAACTGTGTTGACGTTTTGAAAGGACCAGCAGTTGCGGATAAAGAAACCTCTTTAGCGATGAAACTTGTTACATCCAATGGGTGTAGCAGAGCAGAAGGATGATTTTGAAGAACTGGTTTGGGCGCTTCAGGTGAGACATAATTAATTGGCCAACCAAACTCCAAAAAATCAACGACAATGGCATCATGATACGAAGCAAGAGCAGCCCTCCACACGTCGATGTTCAATCTTGAATATACCGGAAGGCGTAACGAAAAAGCATTCGGAGCTGGAGAAGAACACAACTGCTGGTGCAAAGAGACAGCAAAAGAAGAATGCTGGAGACGAGAAGGAGGCCAAGACAAGGGTTTTGGTGCTTGAAGAACAGGAGGTAGTCATTCGTGGTTCCAGGTACAAGTGGGAGAGCAGCGATGTTTGGGACACACCAGAGCTTTGTGATCAGCAACTTTGCAAACGAGGCACTGGTGAAGGCGACCTGAAGGACATGGCTGTCGACAAAAGCTGAGGTTCCAGTCTCGACAAATGGACTCTCTGGTGCTTCTCTTATTGCCGGCAGGAGCGGAGGAAATGAGGCGTGAAGAAATTTCCTGAGAGGGCAAAAGGATGCCTGTTTGAAAGCGGTATAGATCAGAATCCCATGTCGCGGTGCCCTGCTCCATCGCTTTGAGAACACGAGCATGATAAGCTCTGACGGCGGGCCACTGAAAGCGAGATGCCAAATCCATCAGATGGGAAAGGTGAGCCAGCATTTTTGACTGATCTGAGAATGCCGAGTGACGCAAGCATTCAAGAAACCCATACACGAACTGCGGCAAATCAAGATCTTTGTAAGCAACATTGGACGAATCCAACCGACAAACAAATTGATGAGGCCATAACTGAATGACTTTAACAGGAGCAGAAAAAGTAAGATCGCCTGGAGACTTACCCTTCACTGATTGGTTGCCACTGTAACCTGATCCCCCAGCTTCTAGAACAGGAATAGCTCCCAACAATTGATCTGCCTGTTGTCTCAATGCTGGATTCTGGCGCAAATCTGACATCGAAGCTGGTGTAGATGGTGGAAAGCTGACGGTGGGCTGTGGCACAGGAACAGAAGGAGCAGGAGATTGCAACTGTTGGAGTAGCTGGTGCAAAAGATTCACCACTTGTGGAGAGTGAGCTGTTGTGGCTGGAACGACTTGAAAAGTTGGTGGCTGGGGTGGCTGAGCAGTTGCAAAAGGAGCAAACTGTGGAGGAGCAGACGTTGAGTGTAATGGAAACGAGGTTGCGATTTCTTTGGCGGCCATCTTGGGAATGCTGCAAGCTGTGTTGATGGCTGGACCTGGACCGGAAGATGTGTCGGTGCATTTTGACATAGGCCTGCTAGGAGGCGAAATCGTGACAATTCGTGTAGAGTGGGCAATACTGGACTGCTGCTGACCAGATGATGGCGTGGAATTCAGTCTGAGTGAACCCAATTCAGCTGATAAATTAAGGATCTGATCCTCATGTGCTCTAATTGACGCTTCCAACTCTTCTCGAATGTTTGCCAGGTCGACGGGCAGGCTCGAAGGAGTGTCAGTAACGAATTGAGGGCCAGGCTGCGAACAAGAAGAGCCAGTAGGACCAACGTGACCGCGTACAGGCTGCTGGCATTTCTTGCAAAGTTGTAAAGATCGTGGAGCACGATTGGAAGCCATGAAGTCGACGAAATCAGCGAAAATTAACGACGGGATAAAGATGCAAGCACCCGCATGACTGAAAATATCAATTTGAGGAGTGGCGATGAAACCACGCTATAAGCTGGCACAGCCTTATGGGAAATGACAAAACGCAAAGGAGGCTAAAGGGAAATGGATGGCATGTAAGATCTGGCCTAAAACACCCTTAATTAACTGATTTGACAAGTAAAATACCACCCATATTTGATTTGTTTAGGGAGGGTTGCCCTTCAACCGAAGTTGTTTTTCAAGGGGCCCTTTCAAGTGCCCTTTTTATTTTCAGAAAATGTTGCATGGCTTCATGGAATGGAGCAAAGCTCTTTACCCGTGTAATAGAGTTCCTTGTCAGACTTTTTCACACACTTTAATTTCGTGATCTCTGATTGTAGATTGTTAGTCTAAAATTCACAAACAGAAGCCAGACTAGTCATAAAGAAAAACGAAAGGTTGTCCTTGCACAAGAAACAGGTTATTAGAAACCCCCGCAAAAGCATAACTCAAGAAACTATCTACTGTACTAAAAGAAATAAATGACTTTATTTTCAATTTTCTGCTTTATGATATTACTCGGAAGGTACTTGAATAATGCCTAAACACAGGAAAGGATTCAAAACTTTGTTTTGAAGTGTTCAGGAGGGCATGGGTAGGGAAAAAGAAGGTAGGTATGGAACGTCCAAGAAACTGCAAGAAACTCAGAATGTCGACAGTCTGATACATTCAAGAAATTTTCAGTTCCAGCTCAGCTTTTACGTGCTTGGGAAAGCCTACATTCAGTTCTCTTCTTTTTTGTTATTATATTTTATAAAATTATATATCATTATATTATTATATTATATATAAATCTCTTTCTTCTACATTCGGTTATAGGGAGTTCAAGCCTACACTTGGTTGCCCCCTGACACCATTAGTGGATGTTCTCTGTATGGCACACCTTGCCCATACACAATCAGTGCTTGGCTCAGCCTTTTGCCAACATTCATGTCCTTGCTGTACAGCAGAGCAATCTTGCTTTCACCTGCACCGACAGGATAAGATTAATAACTTAATGGTCTTTCAATGGTTCGATAGATAACAGTTGCTGAGGGGTAGCAATTAAAAGCAACATAAATCACTCCAAAATTATTAAGTATACTTAGCAGCCCAGTGTAACTAAAATTTGCATTGACAAGGATTTATCAGGTTTCAACTGACAAAACCTCTGTTCGTGTATGGGTGGATAGTCTTGCTAGACCACAGATCTTCTTTGCAATAACCATTGTGATATGATGATTCATACTGGAAAAGTGATACGGCCCAATTACATTGTTATGATGACTTTTTTTTGCTTTTTCTTCTCTCTAGCTTTTTGCACCTGCAGAAAGTCTGCAATTCAAAACTCACCTATCTTTTTACTGGTTTCATCGCAATATCCAGCCCTCATTAATCTGGTTATTGTGAATGATACCGCCATCAGCATTGACTGGTGGTTTATTCCAAAGCAGTGTGAGAGGTCTACCAAGCTAAAAACACATTAAATTAAATGCAATTTGATATTTCAATGCAAATTTTGGGGGGAATTCAGACCACGTCAAATTACAGAAAGTATTTTGAAAAACACATTTTGGATACGGTAAAATCATGCGGAACACGTTTAAAAGATCCAGTTCATATCAACACCATTTCAACATATGATCCGTCAAAAGAAGGAACATGTCAAGGTAGCCCAAGTTACCAAGGGACGATATCTCCTAATGAGATTTGATATCTTTGTTTGAAATGCAGTGACCATCTAATAGATACCTCAGGACTTGACACCCAGGTGAACGGAAAAAAAGTTCCCACTTTCGGACATTCATAGTATCTTTCCATTTATAACTATAATTTGAATCATTCAAATCTGTGAGGCACTCTTGTTGCTATGAATGATCACAGGTGGGTACTTTTTCTGGCTTACTTGGTATGTTGTTACAAGTAATCCAGCCAGCAAGAATAACATCAAGTGTGACTCCTTACCTCCTGTTCACTACAATGCAGAGGTGCTTGGTTTCAATAAGTGCCGGGTTTGCTTTCAGAAAGCTCCTGCAAGTCCCTCAATGGCATTTTGGGCAGGTCCTTCCAGCGAGCCTTAAATAATTTTTCTACAACTGGCAAGAATGACCCTGCCCTCATTGAGAAAAAAGAGATTATCATTAATGGTCAGAAAAAGAGATTATCATTAATGTGTGGAATATTCAAAAGAGATCTTTATTGATCTATTTTCATTCATCAAGGGGGGACTGCCTTTAAGGGACTGATGCTACAGTGGGCACATCAGCAACAAGGAACACACTGCAATAGTACGCTAAAGATGGCAACAAGGTACTTTTTTAACCATATTTTAACCAGGGGCGTTTTTCCCCACTCCCAAATTTTGTTTAATAGCTCCTAAACGATGATAGCTATGGCACTGAAACTTCCTGGCTTTTCCTGAAATTTAACTGGCGATTAGAAAATAAGAATTTCAATACCTATTGTTAGATCACGTGACCACCAGATGCCCATATTTGGAGAGTGGTCACAATGAAAATCACGAAAACTGCTCTAGTTTCTTCATTTTGTGTAGAATCTCATCAATATGTGTACCATTTGATTGGTCTCAAAGAGTACTTTCATTTGATATATAGTTCATCTATATTTGCGTCAGCAATTTATAATTTCTATGACCTCATGAATCTTTATGACGTCATATTTCTAATTAATTAGCAATTTTTCTCTGAAAAATCATCTAATGACTTGAAATATTCCTAAAACTATTTTATTTTACCCAAATTATGCGAAATTGATTATGTTTAAGCATTATTATTGAGGAAACAATTTTGCATTGAATCGAATTGCCATTATTTATCTAGTTAATTAATTAAAAACCACAAATATTCATATAAAACTGAATGAAATCTCAAACTAAGACTATCAAGTAAGTATCTGGACATAGTCCATTCGCTGGGGTCGACCCCGTAGGAGTTTTTTGTGCCCGAATTCACTCTTGATGATCGTTAACTACATCATTATGCAAGTCAGAAAAACAAGGGTGGACATCTGGGCGCGTGGTACGTTTCCTGGAAATCACATCGGAAGATGGACCCCTTCTAGCGGCTTTTTTCGCTAAAGAAACCTATTAAAACAAGCTTTGAGCAAAGTTTTCTGACTGGTTTTGGAATTGAGCATCAAAGTGAAGGGACTAAACGATTTTACTACCGGAGATAGGCATATGCGTGCATAACTGTGAGATTATACTGTGCATGTACACTTTAAATCTGGCGTTTTCAACGATTTTGCGTCAATAAAAAAATTTATAGCAGGAGTTGTGACAAAGGCAGCTCTCTTGCATGAATTGTCTCGCCGATACTAATATTCCAGAACAAGACTCTTGTTTTAATCTTATTTAGCATGTATTCAAGGTTTAGGACCATCGTAATTTAAGTGCTGTACCTACCTAAATTCTTTGTGCCATGTCCCAATCTTAACTGTGTGTCATGTTAAGTATCAAATCTTTCTTTACCAGTAGTTTCATCATTTTTCAGTTACTAATCAGTGCTTCAATGATACAGTTTTCTTCTGAACAATCAATGAAACTGTTCAAAAATAAGAAACAAAGCCTTTTCCCAGCAACTAAACGCAACTGTCCCAAACAAACAGCAAATAATTGACAATCATCATAGAGTTCAATGAATAAAACCTGATGGATTCTTGCAAGCGTCTTCATCTGTTGTGCTCCCACATTTACAAAAGGAGCAGCAAGGGAGTCCACTTTTGCGGCAAATGCACCTGATGGGTGCACATTTTATGCAGTTGCAATGGACTGTAAATTCTTCTGGAACTGGCCGCAGTCCGATATCTGGAATGAGGAGATCATTCTCTACTACGTATCCATACAACGTTGGATCCAGAAATGGGTGCTGATCAGCTAAAAGAGACGTCATGATATTGGCTGCATAAAATGCCCTCAAGATATGTAATCTTACTGCATAGCTTGTTGGTGGGAGGTCTTGTAAACTGCAGCCTTTGGAATGATGATACATCCAACCTCGTAGCTGGTTCATCGTCTTTAGTGTTGTGCCTCTCTTCAACACCTGTACCAAGTATTCTTCGGCGCTCGATACCTTCAGATCCAATGAATCAGGGTTTACAATGACACCAAACCCATCGAGGTACTTCTCAGGATTACTGTCCATCGCTGATCGTTTCGCTCCCACCTTGCTTGTATAATCATTTCCAGTCAGTGCATGTAATGCAGGAAGAATGCTGCAGAACTCCGCACCCATGGCATTTGCTAATCGGTGTATTGGGATGCATCGTGTGGAATCTCCTACTCCCGTTTTCACCCATAGCTCTGTAAGGCCATGTGCCAGCAGCGGTTGCCAGTAGTATAGAAGGACAACAACAACATCGGTGTCAGTTGACAGCACCACAATCCTTCGTGTTCCAGTGTCAGTTGCCTGCATTGCATGCGGTATGATTCGGCAGTCAGCTCCTTCAATATCAACTTGGAGTTGCTGCAATAGACGATTACGCTAAAGATGGCGGCGAGGAACTTTTTACCAAGATGCACTGCGTTCTTTAATCGAACTCCTATAGAATCGTTAAGGATTCCTAATTAGAACGCAATGCATCGCGGTAAGAAGTTCCTCGCCGCCATCTTATGCGTAATCGTCTATTCCTCAACTATCCCATTGACAACAGAAAAACAGTGCAGCCGGGGATCTCCTGGAATGTCACTGACCACTGTCTGGACTTCAGACTGAGCATTGCGTGTAGCTCTATTGATCATCTCTTTGTGAAGTAATGCCTGGAGCTTCTGCTTGTTGGTATTAGATGCCCAGAACGATTTCATATCTACTGGTATTGGCGTGTTCTCGTTGATTGTAGAAAGATCGACAGGGTGGGTCTCTTTCCTTCTCCTTCTCTCGGAATCCTTGATGAAAAGTTCTTTATGCTGGTCAAAAATGCAGTCAATTCTTTGAGCTTCAGGGCAGGATTTCTCAATGAAGTCAAGGGCATTCCTGCAATAACCACCAAAGTCGGAGATGTTGTTTGTTTTCAGTTTTCTGATGGTTGACATAATGTCGACAATGTATGCTGTATTCTTTGGGTTGTCTTGAAGTGAACAAGGGCAGATAATGTTTTCAATAGATTTTCGGGTTTGTTTACATTTGTGAGATTAACCAATTGCGTTGCGTTACATCCGTCACGTGACTCACTTTTCCGCGACAGGCAAACAGGAAGCTGTGGGGATAAATAACAAAATACCCTCCCCCCCATTCTTATGACGTGCAAGTGGGTTTTGGAAAAATCTTAGATATTTTTCAATTTTCTGTGAGACTATGACCTTAACTAAAATTCTATCGCCTCGGATTTTTCTATTCCGCTTAAATTCAGAGAAATCGGATCTTGAAGGCAGGCGTAAATACTCTCAAAAAATTAGGCCCATACAAATTTTCCGTCCCAGCATCAGCTACCTCATGCCACCATAAAAGTTGCGATACCGAAAGTAATTGTTCAGCAGTTGTTTCTGTGCCTTAAAAACCTGTCTCCTGGTAAATTTTCATTCATTCCGTCCTTATTTCGACAAGCATGTCTCCTGTTTTCAAAAAAAAGTCGTGGGGGCAAAGGTTATCCTTCACCTCGTCTTCGGTTTGAGTCAGAATTCGATTCACTAAGATTCACACATCAGAATGAACTTCAGACAAGAAACAGGAGGAGTAAAGTGAACTTTGCAGACAAACGATCAACTCGAAACAAACTATAACCAGCGTAACAAACAGCAAAACAAACAAACTCAGCAAGACACAGCAAAAAAAAACTAATCTCGAGGAGCTGCAGCACGGGCCCACCCGTTTATGTCCTGCACAAGACTCTGAACTGTCCGCGATCGAAGCATTTCCTGCTGTTCCTCCGATTCATTCTCATCAACATCTCCGTCAACATCAGCACCACTAGTTTCTTCATTGTCATCTGCCTCACCACTGTCGTTGACTTCATCATCGACTGCTTCGTCTTCATCAAATGAACCACCGAATACTGCATCATTCGCCTTCTTTCCCAGTGTTTGAACTTTCGAAAGGAGAGTGGCTTTGCAAACTGGACATGTACTCACATTTGGCAAAATACATTCCAAATGGAAAGAGTGACCACATCCAGAGAACAATTTCCACTGCGGACGAACACGGGTACACTCGATCTTGTCACATTTCCTGTGTAAAATCAAGGTAACTTAAATTCATCTGTTTGCATCATATGACATACAGTAGGGCCAGTATGGAATGTAGGTGATGTGCACTGCACTTGTGCCGTGCACAAGGCTTCCACAATGCACAACCTTTAATTTTTGGTTCAGGTGCACATAAAATACTCCATTATGTTAGTGGCCCACTCTGCTCACCAGGTGTACAATCGCAACCTTCAGTTGCTATGTGCTGTGCACAAAAATCCTACATTCCATGCTGGCAGTAGGGTGGTGTGGGGCAAAATGGATCTGGGACAGGGAGGACAGTGGTGTTGCCACCTATGCCATGTTGAAAATTTCGCAAAAAGTTCACTTTTGTCACCTTGCGTTTCAACGAAAAAGTCAATTTCTTGAAAAGTCTTCTGATGCACAAAACTTTAGAACACAACAAGTATACTTGGAAGCAAGCTATGCGTTTTAAATTCTGCCTCTATTTAGAAGTAACATATTACTGAATCTTTTCCTTTGTCCTGTATCCCATTTTGTCTGGCCACACCCCACATTTGTTACTGATTCAAATTATGCAGCATCCAAATAGTGCCCCCTTTGGTTTTAAAATCTGACAACTTGTTTTCTGTCAAGGTGCAAGAAGCAATTCTAGAGACTGATTCTTTTGAAACCATACAGAGATTGAATGATTTCAATTTTTGCTTGTTTGTTGTTCAGTTGCTCTTGTTCCCTTTATTTTGAAGTTTGGCATCAAAGGAAGTCAAGATAAAATTCCCTCTGGATACACACATTTTTATAAGAAACTGCTATTAAGAAACTCAACTCTCAGATCATCAACGAATTCAGAAACTCTAGTACTGTGGAAATATGAAATATAAGAAAACTATTTGTTTTGATAGGGGAGATCGTAAACATTAGAAAGGCTTGAATTTTGAAATATTAACAAGGGGTCAGGTAATGAACATGAAGACTGTTACAGAAACCTTGAAAAACTCATATGAAACTCAAAATCTGATTATTTTTAAGAAACTGTCAGTACTGGCCCAAATCCGTAGTTTCTTATCAAAAATATATTGTTTATTCTCTCCAATGTGTTAAATATACAATTTTCTGTGAGGGCAGCTGACTTTTTTTTAGCATGTTTTCAACAAAGTTTAGGGTATGGGGAGAGGCCATCTTTGATAAAATTTTGCAGCTCATAACCAAGAAACAGTAATTTTTGTTTCTTGGCTTCAAAATGATCTCTGATAATTTGGTAGAGTATCTTTTTTGGAATGGCTTCCTGCATTTCTTTCAAATGGTGATTTTGTTTAAAATTGCAATGAATTTTGCTGCAAGTAGTCTTGTTTGGAGGACCTGTGTCATAGTTGTAGCCAGTAGGATCAGATGAAGGGAGCATAATAGATTCCCTCATTAAAAATCACAGCAATTGGTTTTTGTATCATTTCCAGCACATATTTATGTGGTTAGAAATGTATGCAGCCCTTTCTGAAATTTCTGGTTACATCCTTAGCCATGTACTTCATGGCAACTTACTTCCTAGGATTTGGTTGATTTTCAATTGATGTAAAGCCAAGTGGTAAGACTTTCTGTGTTACAGCCATTTCTCCAAAAACATTTGGGAGCTTCCATTTTGTAACATCTCTACGCTGACCTCTTGCTCTAGGTAGCTCTACTGCTTTTCCACTATCATCATTGATTGTCTGGAACTTTTTCTTTAAGAATTCAGCTGCTTTCACTTTTAGATTGTCTATCTTCTTTTGGCTGAAGGTGAATCGCTTAGGTGGGACAAACATACACTTAAAATTGTGGAGTTCATGTTTACATGCATCAATCTCTTTTGCCATCAGGTTGATTTGGCTCCCAGTGTCAAATTCTCGTGTTCTTCCCCTCAAGACCGAATGGAAGTTTTCTATTGGATATTCATCAAATGCTGGCAATGCAGTGATCAAAGACTGATGAATGGGATGACAATGATCCTTCCAATACTTCAACAATGAGAGGGCAATCAATAATGCTTTGTCATAATGACGTCTCTGATATACCATCATCATAACCCAGCAGTGTAAGAGTGAAAGATAGTAATGCTCATAATCATTGCATTTGAAGACAACTGAATAGATACTTAAAACAAGAGGAAGGTAGTTGTCCAGCAAGTTTAACAGAGTGAGATACTCAATATCTTTGCAAGAAGCAAACACAGGAAGAATTGTGTCTCGAAGAAGTGTCCAACCACCATACAAGACTTCTAACAAAAGAGATATTCTCCATGGCCTAGGCTTTTTCGCTAATTTTGCCTTTTGCCCAAAAAGATGTGAATACAGGTCAGCAAAAACAGGATGGAAGTTAATGACAACACATTCCCTGGCATTCAAAGAAATATGGAGGGGACCAATCAATGGAGCAATGTGTTTACTAAGACTTGGCATACTATCATCATCACAATAAGCAATTTGGCGCATGTAAAACTGAGTGGGCCAATCACCAACAAATGACACAAGGAACTTATCCAGGTAGATGGAGAGACTATTAGCAAGCATATAGTTGAGGGCAGAAAGAATATCAGCTGATGACTTAAGGGGTGCCTCTATGCAATCAACTAGTTTACAACCATCCATACATCTCATCTTTTGAATCTCAGTTTGTTGGTAGTCATGAATTACTAGTCTTTGTCTCTCTGATGCAGGGTCAAAATACTTAGCAACTACCGGTCGGGCATATTCTCTGCATGTCTACTACATAGTAATGGCATTCTCTGGCCAATTACACTCTGAACTTCCTCTATCTGAACTGGATCTCTACTCAATAATGGACACTGACTGCTGTTTTTACTTATGGCATCAACATCATTGAAGACTTTCACTAGCAGGGTGGACATGTGCACAGTATTTGTCTGTGTTTTGCTTTCAGGCCTGTGCTTGGTATGTATGTTGTGGTAGTCATCAATCATAACCACAACAAGCTTTTCATCATTGACAGCATCCTGGAAAAATTTAACAAGACTGGTGGGGTGGGAGGAAGCTGAAGACTTTGCAGCAGCCTTAACAGTGTGGGGATGTGCTGCGATTCCCAAATTTCTTAGTGACATCAGACCTTGCTCGCTTATACCAAATTGTCTCAGTGTTCTTGAAAGAGCAACTTGGAAGGAATTTGCTTTTTGGGACTGCCCATAAATTAACATGTAAATTATGACCATTGTTCTGGATTTATTTAGGCAAACTCTGCTCTCTGACATTCTTTCTGTGCACATTGATTGATAGATTGTGGCAAAAAGCTTTCCTGCACCTGCATCAATGCACAGTTTTTCAAAGATCTCTGGGTCCATTTCTGGAGTTTTGGGCTTTGCAGAAAGAGAGGACCTAATTTTTTCAAGTTCTGTCTTAAAGTTACAGTAGGAACTTGCCCTTTTCAACAAATCATGGTATTCTCCCTCATTCAAAACAAAAACTGGATCAGTCTGGCACTCTTTATCATGCCTCTCTATTTCTGACTCTTGGGAATACTCCCACTGCATCTGACTACTCTGGCTAAAAGCACTCCATGTTGACTCGGTAACTTGCACTGACAAACTACTTGCTGGTGTGTCATCTTCATAATATTGCTCAGAGTCATTATTATCAACTATGGTATTGGGATTTTCATCAACACTACCATGAAGAATAGACTGAATCTAAGGAAAGACAAAAAGACTAGCTTTTAGTGACAGCAAAATTTTCTTCATATCTACACACAAGTTATATTTCTCAGCATTTTAAAATCAATGTTTCTCAAAATTTTCTTTGACAATAATTCTGCAACATTTTACCTTATGTACATATTTTTGTTGCATTTTTGGATTCATAACTACTGTTAATAATGTCTTGTTCCATCCTACCCTGACCATCCCCTCAGGCAGCCTGGGGGTCAATAAAAATTTTCATGCACAAATGCCCATGGGCTGAGCACTGAAAACGTTCATAAGCACAGTGCCTAGTACTGTCAAATGCCTGACATTCAATGGGGCATGTCAATATGCAAATACCCAGGGGTGTCCAAGGGGGTTGGTCAGGGTAAGGATTGAATGAGAAATAGTCTGCTCAAAACAGATTATTTCTCCAAGTTGAGGGGAATCAGATTTTCTTTGTTTTGCACCCCCCAAGTCTGGGGGCGTTTTGCCTGTCTGAATACTTGCAGAAAATCCAGAGGTACCCAAAGGGCCTGAGTAGTTTTTATTTCTGATTCACCCTGTACCAAATGAAAGGTAGACAATAAACAATTTGTTACCCAAAAGATTACTTCAATTGAGTGATGTTGTAGCTCCTGTCACTATTGTAAATCCTACTTAAAGTAACAAAATATTTTTTGATTCAGACTCGAATTTAGAACAGCTGAATGACCCTTTGAATTAGTAGGCCCAAAGTTCATTAGTTGTGCTATGCTTGAATTTAGGATGTAGGATTAAACTTCATCAGAATATGTGTTCTATTCTTGTCTGAATTTTCTTGTTTGATTGTTCCACTCGTGGTGAAAAGGTACCAGCCAGAATCTAGCAAATAATTAAGGAAACTACTATCTTGCAAATGAAAAACCCTTGAACTAAAAACACAACTTGAGACATGTTCATTTTACAGTTTGATAATTCCAAGAACCTAATCATTGTGGCAGCAAAGAATGTTAAAATTGGCCAAATTTACAGAATGGAAAACCTCACCCTTGTCCTTATTGAAGAGCATTGAGCACTGGGGAAATATTTTGAAAATTCAAGTCTTTGAGTGCATGTTTCCAAGCAGAAGCTGTACATATTGCAACCAACATTGTGAGCATCTCTTCCCTTCTCGACCAAAACTTCTTTTAAAACAGCTAAAATGTCTCCAAGTCCACGAGCTCGTAAATTGATGAGATTTAGTTCTTCACCTTGGCCTTCTCCAGATACCCATTCTTCGTGAAGAGGATTACTACATTTTTTCCTAAATTTAGGCATGTTTGCGAGCGGTGCGTTTACTATAACTCATTCATTCTGACAAGCAACTAAAGATTTAGGCCTGCCAGCGAGCTTCCATTTCATTGTCCCGCCAAAAGATACTTACAACCAATAAGATTGCAGGAAAAGGCCACCCCAGCTTAAGAAATTGATGACTGAAAATAGAGAGATGCAACAGTGTTTGAACATGGAAAAGGATACCGCCAGTGGATGAAAACATGGCCGTCCAGGCCGTCTGTCCAGGTTTTCAGATGATTGTTATTGTATCTCCTGTATGGTGCGCCGCGCCGCGCCTCGAAGTTTGGCGGTCTTCGTGATGATTTGATAGCTGCAGCTCATCGACATTAGTTTGTTTTGCTGTTTGTTACGCTGGTTATAGTTTGTTTCGAGTTGATCGTTTGTCTGCAAAGTTCACTTTACTCCTCCTGTTTCTTGTCTGAAGTTCATTCTGATGTGTGAATCTTAGTGAATCGAATTCTGACTCAAACCGAAGACGAGGTGAAGGATAACCTTTGCCCCCACGACTTTTTTTTGAAAACAGGAGACATGCTTGTCGAAATAAGGACGGAATGAATGAAAATTTACCAGGAGACAGGTTTTTAAGGCACAGAAACAACTGCTGAACAATTACTTTCGGTATCGCAACTTTTATGGTGGCATGAGGTAGCTGATGCTGGGACGGAAAATTTGTATGGGCCTAATTTTTTGAGAGTATTTACGCCTGCCTTCAAGATCCGATTTCTCTGAATTTAAGCGGAATGGAAAAATCCGAGGCGATAGAATTTTAGTTAAGGTCATAGTCTCACAGAAAATTGAAAGGTATCTAAGATTTTTCCAAAACCCACTTGCACGTCATAAGAATTGGGGGGAGGGTATTTTGTTATTTATCCCCACAGCTTCCTGTTTGCCTGTCGCGGAAAAGTGAGTCACGTGACGGATGTAACGCAACGCAATTGGTTAATCTCACAAATGTAAACAAACCCGAAAATCTATTGAAAACATTATCTGCCCTTGTTCTTGAAGTGAGAGTTTTGCTTCATCTCCAGGTCAATAATTCTTATCTGCCATGTCAATAATTTCTGTTTCTTCCTCTTTTTCTCCCGCACCTTGATAATCTTCCATCATTAGCTTTGAACGAAGCAAGCAAAACTGCAAAGGCCGACATGGAGTAATTTACTTCTCAGGTTTGGTTGCAGAGCATGTTCCCATCATCCTTTGCCTGGATGACAGGGATACAAGGGCTAAACGAAGGCAAAACAACCAGAAAGCAAAACATGGCAGTTGTTGGTACTTTTGGGGTGCAAAAAATGTGCCAATTGTGCCTAAAACGTCCCTAGAAACCAGTAATCTGTAATAAACAATGCGTTGCTAAGGAAGAAGATCCCTACCACTCTCAGAAAAATTACTTTCTGCACCCAAAAGACACATTGCATCGAAACAAGATTTTGGGATATGGTAATTTATAGACTGGACTACCCTTTGACGAAAAAAAATTTTTTTCAAAAATTATCAATTCTTCCTGAAAAAATGTGTATCCAGCTACCTTAAAAGTCATGGCTGTTACTTGTGATGGTGCCTCAACGAATGGGAAATTCCTTAAGATGCATGCTGTGCTTGGTTCTGCTGAAGATGTTGTGTATAAAACCATTAACTGGTATAGTAGTGACAGATTTGTATACTTTTTTGCTGATCCTCCACACCTCATTAAAACAGCGCAAAACTGTCTTGCAAAATCTGGTTCAGGAAATACATCCAGGTTACTGTGGAATGATGGGGGTCATTTTTGTGGAGTCACATTGCAGATTTGTTTTATGAGGATTTAGAATGTGGGCTCCATCTTTTGCCAAGACTGACATACAATCACATTAAGCTGAATTCATGTTCAGTAATGAATGTCAAGCTGGCAGCACAGATTCTAAGTTCAACTGTTACCTGCACACTTCAGAAATTTGGACCCCCTGATGCTCAAGGATCTTACAATATGCTATTTTCAGACTTACGAATGGCTACAAGTGAAGCAACCCTTAACTCTCGCCTTATGATTCATTGGAATGGTGTGGCAACCGCCAAGTTTGACCCAAGACCTTCAGTTCAAGCTTTCCTCACTGCGAAGGACCGTAGAATGAACTTGCCTAAACTCGATTCATACCGTGAAAGGGACTTTGTAAAAAAATTCTTTGGCTAACTGGGTTTGGTTCTATGAAATTAGTTTTGATTGAAATAGGTTGTCTGAAGTCAATCTCTAAGTTGCACCTTATGCATGGTAGGAAATACCCGATTCTAGGGAGTTCATAAAGAAGAATGTTTCTAGCGACAAAATTTTGGTCCCCTTTTTGAAATTTGCCCCCCTAGTTATCATTTCTTAAAAGAGGCCCTGGTGTATGTCAGCTGTTTTTCTTAAAAAATTTACAGTGGAATTTTATCAATGTTCAACAGTTTCTCAATTATTTCAGAACAAGGTATTTAATTGTATTTCTGCTGTCCATACTGTGCTGCTCTACATAATCAAAGGTTTCCATTTTCTGCAACCAAAAATATCTCCCCTGTGCATGATCACAGCGTCTCCTCTCAATTCCAACTTGGCTGATGTGATTTGCAGCCAATAAGTCAAGGACAAACTGAAAAAGATGGTTGCAAAATATATCTTTGTACCAAATGCAAATTTTTATGCCTGAATAATGCTTACAAGAGACTACAATTTTCAAATGCATGGACAACACTTGACAGGGAGTTTAAATATTGCATGTATTGTCCAAGTGATGAAATACCAAATGAAATTTGTTATTAAAAGGGAATAATGAGCAGAGATGTGCTTGGCAAAATGAAGCCAACATGAAATAAATTCAGAAGCTTTCCAGTTTCTTCCAACTTTCTAACTTTGTTTTTTCTAACTTTGTGTGTGTAAGGATGGCATATGTTTGCTGCACTTTGCAACTGCGCCTTCAAGACATGGGGTATGAATGCATGCAAGAAGATGGCTACACCTGCTAAATGTTTTTGTCATGAAGAAAAATGTAACATAACTTGTCTCTAACCAACAACCCATAAGTTAGGCCCCACATATTTCAGTTGGTCTTACCTTTTCAGTGCTACCACATCATAGATATTTCTATGTACCACACCATCAATGATTTCGTTCCTCGTCTTGAAGATAGGGTTGCATCTCATTTTAATGCAGCCAATTTGTAAGTATCCCCATGAGACTCGAGGACTAACTGGCTTCGAACATCTTCAAACTGGTCATCACTGACTGGCATGTTTGGTTATGGAACGAAAGGTGTCATGTCTTCCCAAAACTGAATCCATTTGGAATGGTACAAGCGACTTTCTCGTCAAAATCTTTGACTGAGAAGTGCCCTGTTCATTCATAACACATTGTCTACTGTCTTTTAAACTATTATGCGAGTTACTGTGAACCATTTCGCAAAATGTTTCAAGCATCCCTCTCCACGCCTGCACTGGCCTAACCAACAAATGTTAAATGTTATTGTGCGACCGCCGACCGAAAACCAGTGATCACATCTGACGTCACAGAGCCGAATTTAATTCTCGGAAACGACAATGAACGAGAATTGTCCCGCAGAAAAATGGGCAATAGAAACTGCAATTATTCAAAGACCAAAAGAAATATACAAAAAATTACTTTACGATCGTGTTTTCCAAGATAAATAGCATAACATATCAAAAATTGTTTTATGATGCCATTCTTCTTTAATGACAGCTTTTATTTCAAGACAGGAACCCTGACTTTGCCAAATAGACATCGTTTTCAAGTTGTCACCTCATCTAATGATCTTTCGGTGCAGCAAGAATGCCTCTTACCAACCACTATTGTCCCTTTCAGGGTGAAATTAACAATCATAATTTACAATTTCAAAGCATATCTTATTACACTAAAATAAACCTAGAATTTAAATTATATGAAACTGACACTGAAAACCCCCTACCAAATTAAGAATGCCAAAGTTATGTAGCTAGGATGCAGATTAATTAAGCATGAATGCTCCTTAGTTGTGAGAAATGTGTACAAAACACTCAGGTGCACCTATCTGAAACATATTCAGAAACTATGGAGGGGTAAACTCGATTTTCCATTGCTATGTTTTTAGTGCCTTTCGATCTTTTAGAGAAATTTGCTACAGCATAAAAGTACTTGACGCGGAGAATAACAAAGAACTTGCAGAAATCCTTGTCTCATGTAATACACTAATGCTTTCAGCAGCACTTACTTAAGTTCGTTAACAGCTAATATTAGAATTTGTTGAGTTGCAATGATATTCATTTCATGTTGATTCATAAAAACTATGCCCGCATCATAAGATGGTTTTTCATTGCTGGTCATCTTCTGTGACCCCTGTCATTCTAACATATCGTTCTGGTTGTGTCTTAGTACATTAACTAATAGTCAATCCGTAGACATAGGTATATCTATATACAGACCCCCCCCCCCATTCAATGTAATGGGACGACGATATGCATCGCCGTAAGCAAGCAAGAGTATTTTGCAATGATGACATGTGTTACATTTTTGTGTAGCATTCATTCACATATCAAAAGTTACAAGAAACTATCAAACATAGCTTTTTATATCAAATTTACAATAGATGATTAATTACATAAGATACAATAGATGATTGACATATTGCTTCAACGCATGACGGAAGTAAGTAAAGAGAAAGTTCATTCAATCTTAGAAAGACAAAAACAGGGTTGCTATTGATTACGTAATATAGATGCAATTCCTGTTACAGTTCTACCTCTCCTTATCGAAAAAATACGAAACTTGCTTTTGTATTTTTTTTTTGTAATGACATGCTAATATTTTGTAATGCTTGATTGTTTAATAGTGTCCATGATATACTTGATTACGAAAATGCGAATATGCTAATTAACGACTAATCCAGGAAAAGACTTCTTGGTTTAAGGTCAAAATATGAGTACCACCTTGAGAACCACCTTCTAAGTGGAGGTACGGGCACGACTTACCAAGACCTTTGAATTTACATAAAATAGCTTTTGGCACATGTGCCTAATGAGGCACGTCTAAATCTAATGCTTTTAGGAGCTCTGCGTGAAATGCTTCGGAATGTGGTTGTAAGTGGGCACTGTTTGTGGGCGGAAAGAGACATTCTGTTTCGCAATCAGGCGTCTCTGCATACCGAGACAAACAAGAAAAATCTAGTCCTGAAGCATTTGCGTCAGTTGGGAAAGAAACAAGAGCCGGTTTATGGTCAAAGACACCCGCAGAGTTTGTGTTACCTTGGTGAACTATACATTGTGGAACGTTTATGGCAGTGACATACTCATACCAATAATTTGACAGCTGTTTAGCGGTGTAGTCGGCAGCCTCGTTAAAATCCTGATTATCTTTGCCATTGGTGGATCTGATTGTTCCGAGGGAAACGTTAGAAGGCAATAAAACCGAATCCTTTGTTAAGCGGATATACACATTGATACAAAAAACCTCACTGTTGGCATCAAATTCTACAATACCATCATTGTTTCGAGAAGCCAGAATCCCTTGGCACTGTTGGCTGACCTCGGGAATAGGGCGACTTGGACGGCATTTGAAAACCAAGGGCTGCTGGTAGGGTGAAATGCGGAAACTTTTTCACCTGAACAAGGATTGCTTTTGAGCGCACGAAAATTGATAGGGCCACTAAGGGTCTGCAAGGCTGGTGAAAACTGACTTCCCTCCAGCCAGAGAGAGCCCGAAAAAAGAGGAGAACCGATAAGGGACACAGTTATGACGAAACAAACTGTGACTAGATTCAGCCCCCTGCGTAACGTAACTTGTTCGCCTGGCCCGCATGCTGGTGGCATGGCGGTCAATAAACACGTGACATTCGCAGTGGAGCTCATGCTTGGGTTATGGCTTTTTGGAACTGAGAATGCATTCAAAGGGTTTGAATCATAGCAAGATATTTCAAAATTCATGGCAGAACATGCAAAGAAAACCCGTAGATCCTTGGGATGAATGCAAGCATCAGTCTTGCGTAAATGATTCTGACCAAATAAGATAGGCCATGTGAGATTTGGGACGACAAGCATTGTAAAAATCATTGGTTGACCATCCTCCGAAATAATAGGTACTTGCATGGTGCCAATTGTGCGAAGATTTGAATTTTGGCCAGGTACTGAAACTGGGAGTTGGTGTTCTAATTTTGTGAACCTGAGATTTGGGTGTTGTTTAGCTAAAGTATCGGCGTGTTTTTGACTAACCAAAGATACGGAACAGCAACTATCGAGGGGCAACGGGAGGGTGACCCCAGCTGAGGTGACTTTAGTCCAAAGAATGTTTTTATCTGCAAGATCAAGTTCCGAAAGTTGTGAATTGCTGGGTAGGGCCGTAATGTGATCTTGCGTGGAAACTAAACTAGCCTGTGAACTGGGGGCTTGTGGAAGCTGTTTTTCGACCTCTGTGGCGATGCTTGCCGTTAAATCTCGTCTAAGTTCTTGAATACTTGCTTCAATCGCTTGCTTAAAGGAGAATGGCACCATAAAACTATCTTTTGACTGCAGATGAAAGTTAAGGCTTAGATTCTGAATCTGAAAACATTTCTGAAGTATCTCTTTTCATTTGAGAGTTAGAAGTCCCCAAAGTGGCAGGAAACGCCCTTTTACGAAAAAGTACGGGATTGATTACGTATTCTCCCGCAGGACGTCACGCAACGCTTATGACGTCAAATGCAATCAGTGGTCAGGAAGCGAATTAGGTCCATCACAAGGGTAGCTGTGAAGAAGTAGAACTCATTTCATGGACGAGGCAAATCTGTGTTTCTGTCAAACGTTTGGTCGAAAGGGCTTTAGATTTTACGTTAAGTCTTTAGCCAAGGCCATGGTGTAATGAAAATGAAGGGAATGGTTTGTCCACCCATCATCGCCAGATCCCTCTGAATGCCCACTGATTGCTGAGAGAAGACGAGAGGTGTTGTAGTACGAAATTATCCATCCAAGAATTGTGAGTGTCAAATCAGGTGATGTTTATCAGTTCCTACCTTGAACAACAACTTTCTCTCCTTGGTTACACAGAAACTAGACTGATTACGATGAGTCCCAAGAATCGCTATCCAAAACGAGACTATTTTACCAAACCGAGGCCGCTTATCTTGGGACTCATGATGTTATGGCATTTTTTTTTAACTGGCTTTGTTGCACTTTAGTGTGCCCTTTGGAACGAGGCTATTCGCAGCGCAATTGTAAACAGTCTGGTGTTGAGCAGGCTTATTTGATTTGCAAGGCAAGGAAGGACTGGTCAATTCTCACTGAGGAGACTGACGAAGGTCAGCGAAAATTCAGGGAAAAATAAAGAGAGCGTAAGTGTGTTTTGGTTATGGTTTTAGAAACTAAATGCAGTTATGAAGCTATTTAAATACAATTCGTATTATGGCACAGGGGAACTTATTATGAAACCATTGAGTTTGTCTAAATTTCTACATCAATGAAGTGACCGACACAGTCTTGAAATAAAAATGGTGAAAGGTTTTAGCTTCTGCAAAATATAACCACAGGTGGCGGGAGGAGATTAGTTTAGAATTGATAAATACCTCGCTTGTTATTTCAGTGTTTGCCAAAGTTGTCTGGGTTAGGCCAACGACGATGTTTTGATAAGATAGTGCCGGTTTCGCTGATATAATGTGGATAAGAATTGAGCATTATCATTCTCCTTAGTGCCACTTAGTTTCTAAGACATCCTTGATCATCAACAAAACTCAACTCTCAGATGGCCAAGAACCTCAGATCCATTTTTTTCAAAGCCTCACAAATTTTACATGGAACAAACCTTGCTAAGCAGTTTATAAACTCACCAATGGCAGATTCAACGAGCCTTGTCTATAACAACTGCACAGATCCTTTTGTTATCAGGCCCATCGGAAGCATGGGGGTCTGGGGGGGGGCTTCAGCCCCCCAATAATTTGCTGATGTTTGTTGATTTTTCAAGTGAAAGAGGCTGTGAAAGCCAAGGTTGTGGTAGTGAAGACTGGAACTCATATATATTCAAGGAAGCTACCACAATCTATCAAAAATGCAATATATATCTTGTTTTGATGTTTTTCTTAATCTTCCTTTTCTCCCCCTCATATTCATTTATTGACCAAGAGCGAGACTTGGAACAAGTCCATGGAGAGGCTTTAAAACACCTTGTTTTGAAATGCTCATGATGGAATGTAGTTAGTGAAATCGAGCACTGCACTGGAACCTTTAAGAAACCTGTAAGAAACCCTGATTATGGGCCCAAATTTTTAGTTTCTTACAAAGAAAATATGGTAATTCACACAAAATCCATGTCAAAACATTAATTGCTCAGCCCATGAAGAAGACAGGGCAGCTCCCAAGTAGCTGAAAATCTACCAGCACCTTTTTTACAAGAAACTTAGATCAGCTCATAGTACCAATAGTTTCCAATTCAATATGAAAATTTCAAAATGTCAGTAGCAAAAGTTTCTTAATTTGTTTCTTATATTTAGATACATGAATCATATCATATAGCTTCGAACACTTGTGGGGATATGTTTCTTCACATTTCAGATACCTTATGGGAATATTTCAGAAGTTCAAAACATACCAAGCTAGTTGGTATTTGGTAGCTGGCTGGGCAAGCCAAAAATAAGAGTTTGACAACGTATTTGCAGTATATATTTGAATTTAAGTAGAAAGTTTCTCAGCAATTCTTGGATATAGTGCCTGAGTTTCATAAGATGTTGGTCATCTTACAGTAGATCCTTATCAAAAACATATATATAATATTTGATTTTATGGCTACATGCTCTGCTTGTGACATAATCAGCCATTGATATCCTTCCCAATGGCATGTTCCCATGCAAAATGCAGAATATTCACTCAGTACAGCAGGGCATATGAGAAAACTCCAGAGACTCATTGCATCTTCAGCAGTAGCTAGCTTCACAATCGGTTAAATACATTGTCTCAAATATGGTCAAGTTTGATATTATGTTACCTTGAAAATATCAACAAAACGAGAAACACTATGTTCAAAATCTCCAAGAAAGTGCATCAAATGCCTCTATCTAAAGTTTAGATAAATTTTGCCATCTGCTGCTACTCTCAGGTTCACAATTTGAACGGCTTTAGATGTAGCCATTAGTGATGTTAAAATTGAGGGGTGTATCACATGCAAAAAAGGCATATGGGATTATAAAACAATAGGATTTTTGGGGAATTTTCTGAAGAAGAAAAAGGCTTTTTGCCAAGGGTGTATTATATTCTTCCAGGGTGATACACCCTTCCATCCAAAGCATCACTCCCACTAACTAACAGTGTTTTCACAAACAGTGTATGGTGTGTTGGTGTTCTTTGTCTTATTTCTAGACAAACATCAAAGGCAAAAATCTATAAACTGAAGAAATTGGCTCTGTTCTCAAGTTTTGAAAGCCAAAAATTTTTCCAGGCTAGCACTATGGACCAAATCAGGGTCAAACTGAATTTGTTATAATTCTTTGGTTACCCTAGGACCAAACAAACTAGAGGCTTTCTGAAAAAGTAAATCCACTTTAAAGCAGTTGATCAGTCTACTTCATATCTGCTTACATGATAGAGATAAATATCATTAAGCACAACAATATTATCTCGTCCAAATCTAAGCTCTGCAAAATTTCCCTTTTAAAACAGCATCTAGTGTCCATATCATGGGAACTGTATCTTCAATCCTAGAAGAAAGATGTACATCAAAAGATATTATGTTTCAAAAATTATAGTTACTACAATAGCTGGTTTTGATTTATCTGGTCAGATATCTTTGATGTATCAGAAGTGACTTTTCCCTGATCTAACATTTCACTGTTACATATTTCTGAGTAACTGAAGAGTTGCACTCTGATCTGCACTCTGATCTGCTTTCTAGAAGATCTGAATGTATCTAGGGTGGTTGTACTAGATGAAATGCAACCTGTGCTCATTTTATTTTAAAATTCTTTTGCATGTATATCTTTAGGGTGGTACTTAAAGAAATATATGTACCCCCTCCCCTATGGAGAGGCAGCTCATCAAATTGGAGGCCATGGATTTGTTGGGATACATGTGTTGGAAAGATCACCATTTCACCTCTAAAAATACGCATGGGAATTTTCACTTTTACAGACAGTTTACCCCCTCTATGTTGCCCCGATGGAAGAGTTAGCCAGCAACTTGAAGGTCTGAATTTTCCCTAATTTTTGTCACTACTCCAGCCCAGGATTTTTAAATCTCAGCAGCTGCATGCCCCTGGATTTTGGGGGGATTTATTCATATCTCTGGATTTTCACTTTCACAGGGGGGGTACATATATTCCAGACTGGTAACTATGTCGTGCGCGCGGAACATCTTCCGCGCGCAGTTCCAGGAAGGACAATAGTTTAACAAATTATTGTCTGAAAAGAATGGTCAGGCGCGCATCTCCCGCGCACACTTTGCAAAGTTATCAGTCGGGCATATATTCACTGGATGGACCAACACCCTTAATGTACGTGCAGTTAGTCCTACCTTCTCCAAAACTTTGTGTGATTTAAAACTCAATTTCCTTCGCTGTTTGCTTTTTGCAAACCTTTCAGTAGACTAGCTCCACTAGCCCCTCAATTTCGCTGTTGTTGTTGTTGCTGATGGCCAGCTCAATGAGGGACTAGTTGCCAAAGGGTATCTCAAATCGGAATTTTGGAGCGGAAAAATCTGCTCCTAACCTGATTGGAGCATTTTGGCGAAAACAATAGCTAATTCCTTTGTAGCCAATCGATTTTTGATCTCTTTACTATTTATTCCTCGAAAGCCTCCTTTTTAAAGTGAGGCCAATGCATGGTCCGAGATTTTCAAGAAACGCAATAATGGCATCGGATCTCCTTGTCGCAGTTCGCAACTCAATCGAGCAGCAGCCAACGAAGTTGTGGTGATTATGGCAGCCGTTTTTTATAACATGAGCAATGGGAAGAAATAATTGTTTGTGCTCTGACAGGACATGGCAAAGTGTGATGTTTTTACAACTTTTCAGAGGCATTTTCAAGCACATCCAACTCTCTGCCGGTGGTGTTGGTTGCCACTGTATCAGTCCATCAGTTTAGGCCCAGTCCAGGTTAGTCACTTTTCGTTTACATTTAGCTCATGTATTTGAAGTCATAACAACAATTAAACTGCAAACAGGTTACTTGGCATGTGAATGCTGAATTTCTTGCCTTTCTGTTGGGGTTTTGTTTACAGCTGTTTACTCTTGAATTCGGTGGTTTTGGTTTTGATTAATGAATGCATTTGCTAAAGTAGAAATTTGGTAGTCTTTAAAAAGGATTTGCCTAAAAATTTGCTTATTTTGTTAGCATAACCAAGAATGGTCCACATTTATAAGTGACTGAATCCAATAGTTTATTATTATTGCCTTGGTGTGCAAAGTTATATTTTGTCTGTTGTTGGGTTGCACAATGAAGAACAAAAGGGGTGAAATTTTTGCTTGTGATTTTAATAGTACCCATCACTTTACATTGATGTCAATATTTTTAATCCACAGGGATGGTCTAAAGCAAGATAGCTGCTTCATTATTATCAGATCTCATGTCAGTATGCATTTAGATGGCACTCATCTTGGGGAGAGATTGTCTTTCTGATGAAACAAAGCACTGGAACAAAATATAAAGAACGCTTCCCTTGAAAATTTCTTGTTTTTCAGCTGCTACTTAACTGATTGCTAAAAATGACAATGTATAATGCTAATATTATTTCCAATGTCAAATCTTTGGTTTCTTGATCTTTAGTCACTCTGAACTTCTCTGAAATTTTAATTTTGTGTTCACTATACATGCTCCAATTTTGTCAGAGTCACAAACTGTTTTCAATCATTTTCAAGAATATTCTTGTTTGATGATTACTGATCGCAGCAACAACAACCGCAAAAATATTAATTCCGTGGTCCGAATTTTAAGCATGCAGCGATTATGAAAACGAGGCTATCAAATCAATCTGATTTCAGATACTGTTTGGCAACAAGTCTCTGTATTAGCGACAGATCAGCTCTAAGGAGCATACAGAGATTGTGGAACCAGTCTAACCTTTCAGCTTCTGCAAAGCATAAAATGATGGAACAGGACTGTTTGTATATAGCCATCAGCGAAACTTTTAACACATTACATTGCAACAACCCAGGGAACTTTCCTTTTCTTGTGAATCACTATTATGATAGCACAGCTGTTAATGCTCTCCTGACCAAGTTGATGCAATGAATTTGACAAATCTGGTAGGAGCTAGCTGCCATCTCCACTGCAAACTTTCCTTTTAAACGACAACTCGAACGGACGACCGCATATCATCACAAGCACACAAAGCAAGAATAAATAAATGAATACAGAAATTAACTTACTGTTTGCACCTTTTCGAGGGCATCTATTTGCCCCTTTTCCCACAGAAGAAATACAGCATTAAAGTTAACCACATCATCCATTTCATCCCACCATTTCACTCCACCATCGCCATGTTCGAATTTCGATTGATTGATGACGAGATCTCCTCCGCAATGGCTTCCTCCACGAAAACGAGGCAAAAATTGCGATTTCAAAATAACAACGTTTGATTATGAGTCGTAGTTAGAAGCGTCTGGCAGTCTTTGAATAGCGATAACTACGGCCATATAATCAGCCTACACAGAAACTACTTTCTGTTTACCGTTCTTTGGGAGTCTCTGGAATATCTTACAAAGTCACTGGTGATGGCGTTAAAGCCACTTTTTCGTGTTTTAAGCAGTGAGTTCGCAGTGTAGATAAGCTACAATAAGAGGAAGCATTTGTGACAAGTTCCTTTGCTGTTTTTACAGTTTTCATGCGTCTTTAACTTTTGCGAAATCCTGAAAGTGATTCATAGGTTTCTCATAAAAGGTACATGTTGTACTTTAAAAATCCCCTCTGCCAACCAAGGGAAATACATTTCACATCTTATATTTTCAGGCATCATCAAGGGACACAGGACTGTACAGTATGTTTGCACAAGAGATCCTCAGATTCTAAAAACTGGCAAGAAAGAGATCAATTGTTAGGCCAGAATAGCAAACAACTTCTCACGCAAAGGACTCAAACCTTGCTGTAAATAGAATAGGTTCATATAGAGTCCAGAGACTGTGAAGTAATTTTAGAATGTGAATACCCGTCATGTTTTATAGCAAAAGTATCTGTAGGACATGAAACAGAAAATAACACATGAGGGACTTCAATTATCATTCCATTGTTCCATTTACCAAGCTACCTGGGGTGTTGCAGGTAATGATGGAACATTGTCATTCACTGGTCACATTGTGTAGTTAGGTATATAACCTATTTGCAAAGTTGCTAGAACTCATTCTGGCTAGCTTTAAAAGTTATATACAAAGAGTTTACAAAAACACAGAGAAAAAAAGAAATATATGTTGATACTCCAGCTATTTTCAGTTTGTTCTCTCACATCACACATACTGTGGAAATGAAAAAGAAACTTTTTTCCAGCAGTTGAAATTTGATACATTGGACATATGAATTTACAGTTTCAAGCATTCCAAGGGCTGTCAAAGGGTGCGAGGGAAATTCCACCCATGACAGTATTCACTTCAAATGCTTTAATAGAAAGATAGTTGTGTAAAATTTTGGGATACATTTATGTATGCAAACAAGTTTTCAATAACAGACTTTCTTAGAGGTTGTGAAAACAAAATTCTTTCCCCATGTTCAAAGTGAATCAAAATCTGCCTACGGCTCACTCATACCAAATGGTAAAAAAGCGCCTTTATTTGATATTCTTGGCACATGCCAATTCATTGTTTAGCAAAAGAAAGCACAGTTTTGCATCCGTTTTTTTAGGCATATTTGTAACATCCATTCACTTCCACCTTTTTGAAATGAAAGTATTTTAACAGTGTGGTTTTTGGAAGTTGTCATCAAACTTTTCAATTATTTACCATCAAAAGTAGACCTTTTAGTTATTCTACAGGAGAATCCTGATTGAGCAACATCTTTTCACATTTGCAAGAAATTCTACCAGCTCTTGAATGTATACAGTAGAATGGTGATAAAGTTGATGATGCCACTCGATTAAACCTTTGAATAAAACTGTGAAAAAACGTTCCTTGATCCAGACTTTCTTGTGGAATTGCTAAAAGATCTTACTTGGGTTCAGTTCAGTTCAGTTCAGTTTTATATTTTAAATTCCACTACATGCGAGGTATCGATGAACTATTACAAACAACTAAACTACAAAAATTACAGAACAATGCTACAGAAAATTAATACATCAATCAATAAAGGAAATTAATACAATAATACAAAACATAGAAACAAGATTGTATGAAGGGAATTACTTAAAGGAGGAGCTCTCTCAGTAGCTAGACTAATCGAGGAGAGAGCACCCCCTATTGTAAATGTATCTCATAAAAATTTGAGTTCTTTGATTTTTATATCATGGTAGCAGGGACGATTCAACAGGACAAAAGCACCAGCCACCCCGCCGACACCCAAACCCAAGGCAACCTACAGCCGCAGACACTGCACTGGAGACCCCCAACCAGCAACCCGAGACAGACAAAGCCGCAAAAGCCCCCCAGAACCCAGGCAGCTGACCCGCCCACCATGCCCCCAGGAAACAGTCCCCAAGAGCAAACACGAACAAACAGATGCTCATGATCACTCCCAAACCCGCCGAGAGCGCACAACAAGCGACCAGCCACCCGAGCCCAAGGGAAGCCCCCACAGACCCACCCATCCCAGATCACCAGCCAAGAGAACCCATGCCCACAACCGCAAATCACCCCAAGCCCAGGCACCCACAAAAGCAACCAATGCCACTGCCCCACAAAAACCATCCTCCCTTGTCACAATAGCATTACAAAAACTAGTTGGCGGATGGTGACAGTATATGTTATTCACTTTTCCAAACTTTAGTACTTAGTTTCAAATAGGAAGGCTTTAATTTTTTGGCGAAAACTACTAACAGATGGAGATTGTTTGATATCAACAGGAATGTTATTCCAGCATTTAGCTCCACAATAACGTACTGACCTAAGACCATATTGCAGGGTATTTTTTGGGTTAGGAAAATATTACTTTTGATGACTTGCCGAGTACCATATTGATGAACAGACCCAACTAATTCGAAGAAAGAACCAAAGCAAGAGGGAGAGATCTTATTAACACATTCATATACAAAGCTAAGTAATTTTAAGTGAAAGAGATCTTGCCGTTTCAGAATCTTCAAATCAAATCTGGGTGGCACCTTTGTAACAGTATACAAGGGATCAAATAGAAACAACCGCATAATTATTAGTTTCAATTATTAAATGACATATTCTCACTGTGTGTATGTCAGCTGTTCTTCTTAGAAAATTTACAGTGGAATTTTATTAATGTTCAACAGTTTCTCAATTATTTCAGAACAAGGTATGTAATTGTATTTCTGCTGTCCATACTGTGCTGCTCTACAAAATCAAAGGTTTCCATTTTCTGCAACCCAAAATACCTCCCCTGTGCATGATCACAGCGTCTCCTCTCAATTCCAACTTGGCTGATGTGATTTGCAGCCAATAAGTCAAGGACAAACTGAAAAAGAAGGTTGCAAAATATACCCTCGTACCAAATGCAAATTTTGATGCCTGAATAATGCTTACAAGAGACTACAATTTTCAAATGCATGGACAACACTTGACAGGGAATTTAAATATTGCATGTATTGTCCAAGTGATGAAATACCAAATGAAATTTGTAATTAAAAGGGAATAATGAGCAGAGATGTGCTTGGCACAATGAAGCCAACATGAAATGAGTTCAGAAGCTTTCCAGTTTCTTCCAGCTTTCTAACTTTGTTTTTTCTAACTTTGTGTGTGTGTAAGGATGGCATATGTTTGCTGCACTCTCCAACTGGGCCTTCAAAACATGTGGTATGAATGCATGCAAGAAGATGGCTACACCTGTTAAATGTTTTTGTCATGAAGAAAAAATGTAACATAATTTTAGTCCAGTAAACGAAAGGCAAATTTTAGTCGAACCTAGAACAAATTGCAACAGAATTTTTTTTCATGGCAAACCATTCTACATCTGCTACTAAATAGCATATCAAAAGTCTAAGAAAATCCAAGCATCGGAAGACCATGAAATTAGATGTATTTTACCGAGTAGTCCATGTCGTTCCATCTTTTACGATATAGTTTTGAAGTGGAACCAAAGCTTGTCGATTTTAAAAATTTGTTTAGAAAGTGCCCTACGTATAAAATGCGGACCATTGGAAAGTTGGACCTTTGGTGTTGTTCTTCTGTAAAGATTCCAAAAAAAATTGCATTTCGAAGGAACATAATGCAGAGATCTCAATTGTTTGGCTTGCTCTAGACGTTTTTGGATATTAAATAGCACTACTGAAACTATCAATTCTCTCAAATATAATTTTTGTTATCATTCTTCGTTTCAATCTCGATCTACTGCACTAAGATGAAGAAGCCACACCAACAAATTATTCAAGGGGAAAATGCTGATGCAAAGGCTTGGATTGATTTAATGGGGAACGGGGACGGATCCAGCCTGAAGTTGAAGGAGGGGCAGCTGGCAGAGAGGGCGCCCAAATTTTGGTAGAAAGTAGGCGCGCCAAATCTGCACGAAAGTGTCGGACTCCTGATTGAGAAAATTCATTAGTTTTCTACTAAAGAAATACATTGACTTGCATTTTTGCTCCACATTTAAGAAACTGCCTACCAACCCCTGTAAATTTCATCTGAGAGCGTAGCCTACGAGGAGACCCATTATTCAAAAGAAGAGAGGGTCCAAAACAAAGAGCAAAATATTGCTATTACGGTTTCCAGATTTCTGGAACTTGATTTATGTGACCTGTGTTGAGACACATTTCGCAAATTATTTGAATAGGGGATTAAAATGCTTTACACTAATTATTCGGGCGACCGTAGCAAATTAGTGCTCCTTGTTTCATAGACTCTTTCTTCTTTTGATTAAGGGATTTGTTCATAGGCCATTGAAAGCTTCCTCTCGATTCAAAGCCAAAAACCACTTGCTCATGTAACTCGCACTGTTAACGTACCCCAACGGCAAAGGCTAACCCTAAAAGAATGATATCTTTCACTTATGAAAGCTAACAAGCCAATTTTTTTCTGAATTTTAAAGAACACTATGTCCAATGATCACATGTTCCAGTAGTCCGCACTTTATATGATACTGGATTTCAATACTGTTTTATGAAATTGACAAGTTTTGTTTCCGCTTCGCAACTGTCGTGTATAACATGGAACAGAGAGGATTATTCTTTAAAAATATGTCGAATTTGGTGGTCTTCCGATGCTCTGATTTTCTTAGACTTTTAGTATGTTGACTAGCACTGTTTAAGCTATTAGATCCCGCAAAAATCATTTCTGTTGCAATTTGTTCTAGGTCAAACCCTAGATTTACTGGACTATTTGTCTCTAACCAACAACCCATAAGTTCGGCCCCACATATTTCAGTTTGTCTTACCTTTTCAGTGCTACCACATCATAGACATTTCTATGTGCCACGCCATCGATGATTTCGTTCCTCGTCTTGTGGATAGAGTTGCATCTCATTTTAATGCAGCCAATTAGTAAGTATCCCCATGAGACTCGAGGACTAACTGGCTTTGAACATCTTTGAACTGGTCATCACTGACTGGCATGTTTGGTTATGGAACGAAAGGTCTCATGTCTTCCCAAAACCGAATCCATTTGGAATGGTACAAGCGACTTTCTCATCAAAATCTTTGACTGAGAAGTGCCCTGTTCATTGATAACACATTGTCTGTTGTCTTTTAAGCTATTATGTGAGTTACTGCGAACCATTTCGCAAAATGTTGCAAGCATCCCTCTCCACTCCTGCACTGGCCTAACCAACAAATGTTGTTGTGCGACTGCCAACCGAAAACCAGTGATCACATCTGACGTCACAGAGCCGAATTTAACTCTCGGAAACGACAATGAATGACAATTGTCCCACAGAAAAATGGGCAATAGAAACTGCAATTATTCAAAAACCAAAAGAAATATACAAAAAATTACTTTACGATCGTGTTTTCCATGATAAATAGCATAACATATCAAAAATTTTTTTTATGATGCCATTGTCTTTTAACGGTATCAACTAAAGTAGAATTATCAGATGTCGATACAATATTTGCACTAACATTTTTATCTGATGATTGTGACGAGTTGTGCTCCCTATTTGAATTACAATTGGAGGCGCGAGAGCCTCGTTGCAAATGAAAACGAAGCTCACAATTTTGCCTAAAACCCTGTGAACACTTATGAACGAAACCTTTGGAGCACTTATTGTTAGGCAACTCGCACTTAGCAGTGTGAAATTTGTTATAAAACCAACAAAGTTTTGCACCTGTGGCATTGTCCTGTCTTGGGGTAAACCGCTTTTTTGATGCGAACTGTTGTTTCGGCTTTGTTTCTTCTTTTGCAGTATACAGGACGGCTGGCTTCCAAGACTGATCAGCTTCTGGGATGGGGAGGACACTGTCAACATATTTGTATCGTTTTGCTGCTGTTATAACAGAAGTGAGGTCGGGGAAAGCGGCACCTCAGCTAAGAAGTTGTTTTGCAATCGTTGGCTTCAATTTCATGGTGAAGGCGGGGACGAGCTCAGTTTCACGATTCTTTGGGTCTGTGGAAAGATGTATTCCAGGAATAAGTTCTCCAAAGAATGTTGTTTTTACAAAAACGATGTGCAAAGTCAGAAATTGACTCATTTGCTTGTTGCATCATTGAGTAGTACGCGGCCAAAAGTTGTCTAATTTGTTGTTTTTTGGGGATACCACGTTGTTTCTGGAGGTAGCAAGGACACTTGTCATAAAAGTTTGGATGTTTGTCATTGGTAGCTTTCTCTGGAAGCTTGAAAGTACTGTCGGTCTCGAATGAACAGATAATGTTGAAGGCTCTTGCATCTTTTTGACATTGTTGTTTGAGGTATGGAAACCAGTACTTTGGGGAAACACCAGAGGAGGAAAGTACATGTGTTAGCTGTTCTGCAAAGTGATCCAAGTCTTCGCGACCAGTATATTCAGGCAAAGTGAGTTGAGGCAATCGCAGAGGGGAGGTTGTCATTGATTCCTTGGAACTCACGGTGATAGATAATTTTTGCACTGCATCGGAATGTGCTTGGATGCTGGCTTGTGTGTGAGCGTTTGCATCTTGAGTGGCGGCTTGCTGATCTTTTACCACACTGGCGAGACCATTCATGAGGCCAAGTACTTCTTCTACTTTCGCCATTTGATTGAGATCTTGTTTTTACCCTGAGGCGAAGGGTCCTACACCAATTCATAGTGGGACGATGATATGCGTCACCATAAGCGAGCGAGAGTATTTTGCAATGATGACATGTGTTACATTTTTGTGTAGCATTCATTCACATATCAAAAGTTACAGGAAATTATCAAATATAGCTTTTTATACCAAATTTACAATAGATGATTAATTACATAGATACAATAGATGATTGACATATTGCTTCAACGCATGACGGAAGTAAGTAAAGAGAAAGTTCATTCATTCTTAGAAAGACGAAAACGAGGTTACTATTGATTACGTAATATAGATGCAATTCCTGTTACATCATGGCTGTAACATCATGGCTGTTGTGTCATGGCTCTTTGCAGCAAATCATCCTATTGCTCCTTGTCGATTAGAACAACATCATTGGTCTGACATGCAGTTTCCACATGAGAAGCAGGAATTTCATGTAGGCTGATGGTGTCTTGAGAAGAACTCCAATAATTTTGACTTGTTGATCAAAGTGTAACTGTGGACTGACTGCCAAGGTTGACAGATCTAGTTGAATTAGAACCTTCTTGTGTGCAACAAGTCTCTATCGATGGCACTTCATCAACTGCATGTGTGAAGGACACAAGTTGTATAACAAAATAATTATTGCAAGGAGCTACAATACGAGTGCAGACTCGTGTTACCCCCGTGCAAGTGGGTTGAACTTTTTCAATTATGTAAGTGAAGTAACGTGAGTAGAGAGAGAGAATGCGATCGCCATGTATGAGAGATAGACTTTGGCAGGCTTGAGGATGAAAACGTGTAAACTACAATTTAGTTGCAAAATATGCTTCCACTGCAAAATTGAGTCGTTCTTGAGTAATCTTATTGGCCCCTACATTTTGGTAGCAGAGGGTTGTTGCTATTTTAGCATCCCCATCACGGCCTACCTGCTTAGCTGTTATCGCACATACATACGCCCTTCGGGTAATTTAGCGGGACCTCGGTGGTTTAGTGCTTTAGTGGGACCAAGCCAAATTGCATTGTTTCTGCTCTAATGACACTCCTCCAGGAAACTTTGACCTTACCTTAAGCAAACTTCAACGTTTGTAATGATATAATAAGCAGACAGAGGCTTTTGTTAAGTCCTGCGTGGGCGTCGTCTTACTGGGTGCATGGAGGGACCTTCATCATTGCCTCACGTACGATAACTGTATTTGCAATAATCACTAGAAGAAAAAATTTACCCTTTCAATAAATTGCAGAATTTAGTTGTTACCAAGCAAATGGCTTAACAAATATAAACCATTCAGCGTATTTATGAATTCTAACAGGAACTGAAAGGGCATGGCAGAAACTATGCGTGCATGCGCAAAAACTGGTAACGGTAACTTCGAGAGATTCAGAGATTGTTAGTTCTGTTAGCCGAGAGAGAATAAAAGTTCTTGGGGATACATGATACCTGGTTGGAGGGGTGTCGGATTTTGGTCGGTAATTATGAACAAAAGTGCACTTAAGCACTCAATAATTTATGACTTAAATCAACTCATACCTTCGTTGCTTGAAGCTCCTGTTCCAGGTCTTAGTTGCAGCTTTGACTGTTCATCAACATTGGCCTCTTCAGTCTCATGTTTTGCAGGGGGACATCCACAGTAAGCACACATAAATCTGCCCTTCTCTGCCAGAAACCTTTCACATATATCGCAGTTTTGGCACTTTCCCCTCCTTACGCCTCGACAATCCTTGTTCGACATCCTTTTTGACCATAAAACACACGAGCACAAAGCACAAGGCTGTTAACTGTTCTGAGTTATACGGTAAAACAGCGAGCGGTAGGTAAACACAGAGAGAAAACTTGTCTCTTTCGAACACGAAATCTTTTACGATAACTGGCATCAAAACAATAAGCCTCCTAAATGACAGTATCTAGTTTATACACTTTTTGAGCAATACGTGACTAATGTGTCGGCTCTTAAGCGACAATAATGCGTCAGCTCTTTAGCGTCAATACTAATTCCGAAACATAAGTGACTAATGTGTCAGCTTTACCGCCGACACATTAGTGACTCATGTGTCGGCTCTTAAGCGACAATGATGAGTTGGCTCTTTAGCGGCAATACTCAAAAGAATGCAATAGCTGAATTGGGGCTTTTCACCTTTGGATAGACATTTGCCGATAATGCTATGCCTCAAGCTTGATTTGCCGACAACTCACTTTTCCAGGGGGGGGGTGTCACACCCCCTACACCCCCCTTTGGTGACGGCCCTGGCTATAGAGTCATTGCAATACATTGTCGGTACTACTGGAAAGATAAATTTCCTAAGAGGACAATGGTGGGTTGTCAGAGGACGTATTTTACAAGGTACTAAAGATGCATATTGCTTTACGTGTACACCACATGAACACGGAATGCAGAATCTGAGTAATCCTAGAAAGATGCCGCAGAAGGACCCAAGGCAAAAGAATGCATAAGTATGAAAACAAATAAGACGGAAGAAAAACACCCGAATGACCGAATGCCAAATGAATGAAATACTGAATGCAAACGAGACCCAGCCTCCATTCCATTTTTGGATTGGACATCATGATTGGACTCGAGATTATAAATGGCGGCCACAGCCTGCAGAAATGAGATATCAACACAACCAAACATAACCTGCAACACAGAACAGAGATACAATGCAAGAATGAAGATTAACTTTAGGGGATAAAGAAGAGACAAGTGTTGTGAATGAAAGTAAGGAGGTCTCAGCTCTTTGCCTTATATTTTTACAGCACATTGTTGCATGTTGAGTTAAAATTGACGAATGAGGGACGATAAAAGTATTCAAATATGGTAGAAGATTCAAAGGAAGATGAGTTTGCAAGGCCTACCCTACTTACAAGCAAAGAAAGCACTTGGTTTTGTTCTTTGGCCGCAAAAAGGTTGACATTAAAGTTTACGAAGCAAAATATCGAAAAGAAAGATCTTTCATTTCATCCCCAGTTTGATTGACTTCAATTTTCTTATGCTCCATGCAGCTGATGACTTTCAAAATATGAATTCAAAATGAACATTACCCATTAAAGATGACTGATGATACACAAAACTAGACAACCTTCTGCTTTTAACATGAAATGCCTTGAAGAATGTAGGCCAATCACTGTACAACCTCTGGACACACAACTGTCATTGTCATTTGACATTTGCTGCACAGACAATCAGTTCTCATGCTACAATCAAGACCATTTTGACCTTGCTTGAAGACAAACTGATTGATACATTATTTTACATCATACACACTTTGTGATTTTATCATTGCATTTTTGTGATCAGTGAAATAGAAAAATTTACCCCTATTTCTTAAATTCACTGACTAGCTTTGCAAAACATACCCTTTTTTCTAAATCCTAGGTCCTAGCTTTTTGCTAGTTTTATACACTTTCTCAGTGATTTTATGGACACGGGTGGTGTCACTTTTGACACAGAACTGCACCCGCCGGGGAGGTTAGATTCTGTTTATTGAAGAGCTACCAGAACATTGCAGATTGTGTAAATTAATCTGGTAAAACTAAACTTAGTGACAAAGAATAGGAAGCAAATGCAATGGTCTGCTCCAGCAAAAAATGAATAGAGCTGTTTACTGGAAGCAAAAGTAGAGTTCATTAAAAGACATTCAAAATGCGTTGTGGTAAAGTCACTTCTTGACCAGATGTCAGCGAGGTCTGTGTTATTCAGTTTCTCTTGGGTGAAATTGAATACCGCATACCTTGATATGGTTTCAAATTGGAAGGGAAGAGAATTATTCCTGCTGGGTCAACTCATTATTTCTTTCTTTTGACTTCATACATTCTTTATACTTGCTAAAAATAAGAAAAGAGGAGCTTCCAAAATACTCAAATTGAGGAAATTTCCTGGCATTAAACCCAGCAAATAGGCCAAGTAACTTTACTTAGGGCCTGATTACATGAGTGTTTTCACCGTAGGGCTGGGATTTCAGCCCGCCTTCCCGAGGTGAAAATATTTTCGATTACATAGGAGGTTTGAACCCAGGGCTGAAATCTGCTGCCACGTGTGAAATCACATTTTCAATTGTGAAAGCAGTTCAATATTTTGATTACGTCAGTGCATCCGATGTAGGACAATAGGGATTAACTGATAATTAGGTGCAACAATAAGGATTAAAGTTTCATCCCGGGTAGAGCAAAGAGGGCTGAGATTTCAGCCCTGAGTTTCAACCCAGGGCTGAAAATATCACATGTAATCGGAAACGCAATCTTATAAGCCTTTGACCAGAAAGAAGAGAAGAAGTTTCACCTCGGAAAGGTGGGCTGAAATCTCAGCCCTATGGTGAAAACTCCCATATAATCAGGCCCTTAGCAGGGCCAGGTATCTATACATTCCTGCTGGTTTAGGCCATTATGTTATGAAAACTAAAACAAGGGTTGGTAGGGGAAGAAGGTGTCACTCATAATTCCATGGTTATGTATTCTCTGTTGTTTTATTGTGGTTTATTGCAAGTAAACTTTGATAACACAATATTTTATCTATTAATGATGTTTATATCGTACTTCATGACCACTTTTAAACACCTTGGTATCGTTTGACTGACAATCACCTGTATGGTGGCCCATGATTGCCATTCATTTTTTTCAAATTTTCAATGTTTCTTTTCCATTTTATTTTATCTTAGAAAATTTATCTCAAGAAAAAATTCAATTCTGGTTTTTCTTTTAAATTCTTTTATTTTTTACCTCATTTACTGGCCAATAGTGTTAATTTGGATTCATTTTCTTCATGTCTGTTTAGATGTTTTTGTTTTTAAATTGATAAAGTTTTCATTTTTTTCCATTGAAAACTACTTTCATTTTTTGCAGTAATTCATAAAATTTTCGTTTTTCTTGAGAAATTTTTCATGCAACAATTATGAAAATTTTTTCGCCACGAGCCCAGGTTTGCCACAGTATCCCGGCATGCTTTTTTGGAAGTTTCCCACGGAATTCATGTGCTGCAAATCAAATCAGATCAACAAAATGGCGGAAAGGGGAGATGGAAATAAGTGGAAGAACTTTGCGAAGAAGATGGCTGCAAAACGTGACATAAATAAAAGAAGAAATGGTACAACGGACAGCAAGAATAAGAATGGAATTGCAGTGACAAACGATGCTATCACTGTCCAGCGACTCAGTGCCTCTGTTTCTGGGAAAGCTCAAAACAAACCCCTTTGGGACAGCACCACAAGGAGCGAAAGACAATGACTACCCCTTGGCCAATACATAAAAACGCACAATATAAAGTAACGATAGAAAGAAATGTAACTAAACCACTAATTACAAATCCAAAGTTAACCAACAAAAAGTAAGTGCTAATGAATGGGAATTTGCAGCAATGGAACATTTACAAGCGTTATGAAACATGAATGAAATTGAGGGTTGCCTGAAGTAACTTCTTATTGGTGTCAATGGTTAGCCGCTCGTCACCATTCAAAGTGAATTTGAGTAAGTCTTCATTTGAAAGAAACGGAAAACCATAAGGGAGCAATATTGCATTCACACTATTGAGAAGATCAGATCTAGGTCCGTTATATGAATGACAAAGCAGCAGGAAATGTTCCGTGCCCTCTACCCCTTATTCCTGCCCTCAAATCATTTATTCTTCTTCAATCTGTCATTGAAGACTGGATCCACTTTCTTTTCTGGAAAAAAGTTCTTTTGTTTTTTGCTGGTAATGTTCAAAGCAGATCAACAGCAGAGGAGCTTATTACCATGCACAATAATCTCTTTGTTTCTTTGCTAATCCTTGTTTCAATTGTGGTTGGATTCTCCGCCCACATTCTTTCCACAGACCAAACATGCTTTCTGCGCATGATCACAGGCTTCCTTTTTTGGGGATAACCGCTGCTTTGAACATTGATGATTCTTATCCTCAACAAGACTGTCGAAGCTATGCTGAGCATGTTCAGATTGTCAGAAAAGAGCAATTAATAATACGAGAGAACCATTTAAAATGATAGAGTCTCAACTAGTTGATAGAGTCACAGCAAAGGCACGGCACAACGTGAACTAGTGGTCAGGGGTCTGCGGCAAGGTCCAATGGTCCTATAGTTCATATGGTCAGGTAGATAGAACATGCCCCAAAATGTCCTTTTGATATTATCTGCTGTATGTCTTTCCTTCCAAGTAAAGGAGTTAGATTTGGCTGAGACAGATGCAGACATCAAAAGTTTGAGAATGAGGATAAGGATGTTTATTGGGTTCTCATCGACAGCTGCCATTGGCCAATAGCTGAAAGCATCAACATAAGAAACAAAAACATGTTGATCCAAGATTTGATTTACAATCAAATTGTTTCATCTCATCGTGAGGAATTTGGAGAGATTAGCAAAGGCCTTGAAGCACTGGTCTTCTTGGAGCATGCAAAGAAGTATCCCAATTTCAAAAAACAAATTTTTTGCTACAAGGAGGATTTAAGGAGAGAGTTCACGGTGGACACCTTAACCCTATAGTGGTTGGGCTATTTGATAGTACTATTTTGGTTGGGGGGGGCAAAAAAGCCCCCCCTACCTAACTCTTCTTTGGTAATAGGTAGAGCGACCAAATTTGGTGTGCTAAAAGCCTCAGGCATGTACTTTCTGTAAATATAAAAATTAACCTAAAAATAGCCACCATTTTTGCTTACGTCAGCATTTTCCTTTGTGTGGTCAAGAAAAGCGACAAAATTGGCCAAAATCAGGAAAATCGAGATAAAATTAAATTTGGAGCAAATTTTCCATCCAAACATGATGTTTATGATAGAATGCATCAAATAACACAAAATTACAAAATAAATTTGCAAAATATTCCACTTCTGCTCCTTTTTTCGCGATAATTGAGATTTGAGAATTTGCGATTTTTCCTGGGCACTGTTTGTGGGCGGAAAGAGACATTCTGTTTCGCAATCAGGCGTCTCTGCATACCGAGACAAACAAGAAAAATCTAGTCCTGAAGCATTTGCGTCAGTTGGGAAAGAAACAAGAGCCGGTTTATGGTCAAAGACACCCGCAGAGTTTGTGTTACCTTGGTGAACTATACATTGTGGAACGTTTATGGCAGTGACATACTCATACCAATAATTTGACAGCTGTTTAGCGGTGTAGTCGGCAGCCTCGTTAAAATCCTGATTATCTTTGCCATTGGTGGATCTGATTGTTCCGAGGGAAACGTTAGAAGGCAATAAAACCGAATCCTTTGTTAAGCGGATATACACATTGATACAAAAAACCTCACTGTTGGCATCAAATTCTACAATACCATCATTGTTTCGAGAAGCCAGAATCCCTTGGCACTGTTGGCTGACCTCGGGAATAGGGCGACTTGGACGGCATTTGAAAACCAAGGGCTGCTGGTAGGGTGAAATGCGGAAACTTTTTCACCTGAACAAGGATTGCTTTTGAGCGCACGAAAATTGATAGGGCCACTAAGGGTCTGCAAGGCTGGTGAAAACTGACTTCCCTCCAGCCAGAGAGAGCCCGAAAAAAGAGGAGAACCGATAAGGGACACAGTTATGACGAAACAAACTGTGACTAGATTCAGCCCCCTGCGTAACGTAACTTGTTCGCCTGGCCCGCATGCTGGTGGCATGGCGGTCAATAAACACGTGACATTCGCAGTGGAGCTCATGCTTGGGTTATGGCTTTTTGGAACTGAGAATGCATTCAAAGGGTTTGAATCATAGCAAGATATTTCAAAATTCATGGCAGAACATGCAAAGAAAACCCGTAGATCCTTGGGATGAATGCAAGCATCAGTCTTGCGTAAATGATTCTGACCAAATAAGATAGGCCATGTGAGATTTGGGACGACAAGCATTGTAAAAATCATTGGTTGACCATTCTCCGAAATAATAGGTACTTGCATGGTGCCAATTGTGCGAAGATTTGAATTTTGGCCAGGTACTGAAACTGGGAGTTGGTGTTCTAATTTTGTGAACCTGAGATTTGGGTGTTGTTTAGCTAAAGTATCGGCGTGTTTTTGACTAACCAAAGATACGGAACAGCAACTATCGAGGGGCAACGGGAGGGTGACCCCAGCTGAGGTGACTTTAGTCCAAAGAATGTTTTTATCTGCAAGATCAAGTTCCGAAAGTTGTGAATTGCTGGGTAGGGCCGTAATGTGATCTTGCGTGGAAACTAAACTAGCCTGTGAACTGGGGGCTTGTGGAAGCTGTTTTTCGACCTCTGTGGCGATGCTTGCCGTTAAATCTCGTCTAAGTTCTTGAATACTTGCTTCAATCGCTTGCTTAAAGGAGAATGGCACCATAAAACTATCTTTTGACTGCAGATGAAAGTTAAGGCTTAGATTCTGAATCTGAAAACATTTCTGAAGTATCTCTTTTCATTTGAGAGTTAGAAGCCCCCAAAGTGGCAGGAAACGCCCTTTTACGAAAAAGTACGGGATTGATTACGTATTCTCCCGCAGGACGTCACGCAACGCTTATGACGTCAAATGCAATCAGTGGTCAGGAAGCGAATTAGGTCCATCACAAGGGTAGCTGTGAAGAAGTAGAACTCATTTCATGGACGAGGCAAATCTGTGTTTCTGTCAAACGTTTGGTCGAAAGGGCTTTAGATTTTACGTTAAGTCTTTAGCCAAGGCCATGGTGTAATGAAAATGAAGGGAATGGTTTGTCCACCCATCATCGCCAGATCCCTCTGAATGCCCACTGATTGCTGAGAGAAGACGAGAGGTGTTGTAGTACGAAATTATCCATCCAAGAATTGTGAGTGTCAAATCAGGTGATGTTTATCAGTTCCTACCTTGAACAACAACTTTCTCTCCTTGGTTACACAGAAACTAGACTGATTACGATGAGTCCCAAGAATCGCTATCCAAAACGAGACTATTTTACCAAACCGAGGCCGCTTATCTTGGGACTCATGATGTTATGGCATTTTTTTTTAACTGGCTTTGTTGCACTTTAGTGTGCCCTTTGGAACGAGGCTATTCGCAGCGCAATTGTAAACAGTCTGGTGTTGAGCAGGCTTATTTGATTTGCAAGGCAAGGAAGGACTGGTCAATTCTCACTGAGGAGACTGACGAAGGTCAGCGAAAATTCAGGGAAAAATAAAGAGAGCGTAAGTGTGTTTTGGTTATGGTTTTAGAAACTAAATGCAGTTATGAAGCTATTTAAATACAATTCGTATTATGGCACAGGGGAACTTATTATGAAACCATTGAGTTTGTCTAAATTTCTACATCAATGAAGTGACCGACACAGTCTTGAAATAAAAATGGCGAAAGGTTTTAGCTTCTGCAAAATATAACCACAGGTGGCGGGAGGAGATTAGTTTAGAATTGATAAATACCTCGCTTGTTATTTCAGTGTTTGCCAAAGTTGTCTGGGTTAGGCCAACGACGATGTTTTGATAAGATAGTGCCGGTTTCGCTGATATAATGTGGATAAGAATTGAGCATTATCATTCTCCTTAGTGCCACTTAGTTTCTAAGACATCCTTGATCATCAACAAAACTCAACTCTCAGATGGCCAAGAACCTCAGATCCATTTTTTTCAAAGCCTCACAAATTTTACATGGAACAAACCTTGCTAAGCAGTTTATAAACTCACCAATGGCAGATTCAACGAGCCTTGTCTATAACAACTGCACAGATCCTTTTGTTATCAGGCCCATCGGAAGCATGGGGGTCTGGGGGGGGCTTCAGCCCCCCAATAATTTGCTGATGTTTGTTGATTTTTCAAGTGAAAGAGGCTGTGAAAGCCAAGGTTGTGGTAGTGAAGACTGGAACTCATATATATTCAAGGAAGCTACCACAATCTATCAAAAATGCAATATATATCTTGTTTTGATGTTTTTCTTAATCTTCCTTTTCTCCCCCTCATATTCATTTATTGACCAAGAGCGAGACTTGGAACAAGTCCATGGAGAGGCTTTAAAACACCTTGTTTTGAAATGCTCATGATGGAATGTAGTTAGTGAAATCGAGCACTGCACTGGAACCTTTAAGAAACCTGTAAGAAACCCTGATTACGGGCCCAAATTTTTAGTTTCTTACAAAGAAAATATGGTAATTCACACAAAATCCATGTCAAAACATTAATTGCTCAGCCCATGAAGAAGACAGGGCAGCTCCCAAGTAGCTGAAAATCTACCAGCACCTTTTTTACAAGAAACTTAGATCAGCTCATAGTACCAATAGTTTCCAATTCAATATGAAAATTTCAAAATGTCAGTAGCAAAAGTTTCTTAATTTGTTTCTTATATTTAGATACATGAATTATATCATATAGCTTCGAACACTTGTGGGGATATGTTTCTTCACATTTCAGATACCTTATGGGAATATTTCAGAAGTTCAAAACATACCAAGCTAGTTGGTATTTGGTAGCTGGCTGGGCAAGCCAAAAATAAGAGTTTGACAACATATTTGCAGTATATATTTGAATTTAAGTAGAAAGTTTCTCAGCAATTCTTGGATATAGTGCCTGAGTTTCATAAGATGTTGGTCATCTTACAGTAGATCCTTATCAAAAACATATATATAATATTTGATTTTATGGCTACATGCTCTGCTTGTGACATAATCAGCCATTGATATCCTTCCCAATGGCATGTTCCCATGCAAAATGCAGAATATTCACTCAGTACAGCAGGGCATATGAGAAAACTCCAGAGACTCATTGCATCTTCAGCAGTAGCTAGCTTCACAATCGGTTAAATACATTGTCTCAAATATGGTCAAGTTTGATATTATGTTACCTTGAAAATATCAACAAAACGAGAAACACTATGTTCAAAATCTCCAAGAAAGTGCATCAAATGCCTCTATCTAAAGTTTAGATAAATTTTGCCATCTGCTGCTACTCTCAGGTTCACAATTTGAACGGCTTTAGATGTAGCCATTAGTGATGTTAAAATTGAGGGGTGTATCACATGCAAAAAAGGCATATGGGATTATAAAACAATAGGATTTTTGGGGAATTTTCTGAAGAAGAAAAAGGCTTTTTGCCAAGGGTGTATTATATTCTTCCAGGGTGATACACCCTTCCATCCAAAGCATCACTCCCACTAACTAACAGTGTTTTCGCAAACAGTGTATGGTGTGTTGGTGTTCTTTGTCTTATTTCTAGACAAACATCAAAGGCAAAAATCTATAAACTGAAGAAATTGGCTCTGTTCTCAAGTTTTGAAAGCCAAAAATTTTTCCAGGCTAGCACTATGGACCAAATCAGGGTCAAACTGAATTTGTTATAATTCTTTGGTTACCCTAGGACCAAACAAACTAGAGGCTTTCTGAAAAAGTAAATCCACTTTAAAGCAGTTGATCAGTCTACTTCATATCTGCTTACATGATAGAGATAAATATCATTAAGCACAACAATATTATCTCGTCCAAATCTAAGCTCTGCAAAATTTCCCTTTTAAAACAGCATCTAGTGTCCATATCATGGGAACTGTATCTTCAATCCTAGAAGAAAGATGTACATCAAAAGATATTATGTTTCAAAAATTATAGTTACTACAATAGCTGGTTTTGATTTATCTGGTCAGATATCTTTGATGTATCAGAAGTGACTTTTCCCTGATCTAACATTTCACTGTTACATATTTCTGAGTAACTGAAGAGTTGCACTCTGATCTGCACTCTGATCTGCTTTCTAGAAGATCTGAATGTATCTAGGGTGGTTGTACTAGATGAAATGCAACCTGTGCTCATTTTATTTTAAAATTCTTTTGCATGTATATCTTTAGGGTGGTACTTAAAGAAATATATGTACCCCCTCCCCTATGGAGAGGCAGCTCATCAAATTGGAGGCCATGGATTTGTTGGGATACATGTGTTGGAAAGATCACCATTTCACCTCTAAAAATACGCATGGGAATTTTCACTTTTACAGACAGTTTACCCCCTCTATGTTGCCCCGATGGAAGAGTTAGCCAGCAACTTGAAGGTCTGAATTTTCCCTAATTTTTGTCACTACTCCAGCCCAGGATTTTTAAATCTCAGCAGCTGCATGCCCCTGGATTTTGGGGGGATTTATTCATATCTCTGGATTTTCACTTTCACAGGGGGGGTACATATATTCCAGACTGGTAACTATGTCGTGCGCGCGGAACATCTTCCGCGCGCAGTTCCAGGAAGGACAATAGTTTAACAAATTATTGTCTGAAAAGAATGGTCAGGCGCGCATCTCCCGCGCACACTTTGCAAAGTTATCAGTCGGGCATATATTCACTGGATGGACCAACACCCTTAATGTACGTGCAGTTAGTCCTACCTTCTCCAAAACTTTGTGTGATTTAAAACTCAATTTCCTTCGCTGTTTGCTTTTTGCAAACCTTTCAGTAGACTAGCTCCACTAGCCCCTCAATTTCGCTGTTGTTGTTGTTGCTGATGGCCAGCTCAATGAGGGACTAGTTGCCAAAGGGTATCTCAAATCGGAATTTTGGAGCGGAAAAATCTGCTCCTAACCTGATTGGAGCATTTTGGCGAAAACAATAGCTAATTCCTTTGTAGCCAATCGATTTTTGATCTCTTTACTATTTATTCCTCGAAAGCCTCCTTTTTAAAGTGAGGCCAATGCATGGTCCGAGATTTTCAAGAAACGCAATAATGGCATCGGATCTCCTTGTCGCAGTTCGCAACTCAATCGAGCAGCAGCCAACGAAGTTGTGGTGATTATGGCAGCCGTTTTTTATAACATGAGCAATGGGAAGAAATAATTGTTTGTGCTCTGACAGGACATGGCAAAGTGTGATGTTTTTACAACTTTTCAGAGGCATTTTCAAGCACATCCAACTCTCTGCCGGTGGTGTTGGTTGCCACTGTATCAGTCCATCAGTTTAGGCCCAGTCCAGGTTAGTCACTTTTCGTTTACATTTAGCTCATGTATTTGAAGTCATAACAACAATTAAACTGCAAACAGGTTACTTGGCATGTGAATGCTGAATTTCTTGCCTTTCTGTTGGGGTTTTGTTTACAGCTGTTTACTCTTGAATTCGGTGGTTTTGGTTTTGATTAATGAATGCATTTGCTAAAGTAGAAATTTGGTAGTCTTTAAAAAGGATTTGCCTAAAAATTTGCTTATTTTGTTAGCATAACCAAGAATGGTCCACATTTATAAGTGACTGAATCCAATAGTTTATTATTATTGCCTTGGTGTGCAAAGTTATATTTTGTCTGTTGTTGGGTTGCACAATGAAGAACAAAAGGGGTGAAATTTTTGCTTGTGATTTTAATAGTACCCATCACTTTACATTGATGTCAATATTTTTAATCCACAGGGATGGTCTAAAGCAAGATAGCTGCTTCATTATTATCAGATCTCATGTCAGTATGCATTTAGATGGCACTCATCTTGGGGAGAGATTGTCTTTCTGATGAAACAAAGCACTGGAACAAAATATAAAGAACGCTTCCCTTGAAAATTTCTTGTTTTTCAGCTGCTACTTAACTGATTGCTAAAAATGACAATGTATAATGCTAATATTATTTCTAATGTCAAATCTTTGGTTTCTTGATCTTTAGTCACTCTGAACTTCTCTGAAATTTTAATTTTGTGTTCACTATACATGCTCCAATTTTGTCAGAGTCACAAACTGTTTTCAATCATTTTCAAGAATATTCTTGTTTGATGATTACTGATCGCAGCAACAACAACCGCAAAAATATTAATTCCGTGGTCCGAATTTTAAGCATGCAGCGATTATGAAAACGAGGCTATCAAATCAATCTGATTTCAGATACTGTTTGGCAACAAGTCTCTGTATTAGCGACAGATCAGCTCTAAGGAGCATACAGAGATTGTGGAACCAGTCTAACCTTTCAGCTTCTGCAAAGCATAAAATGATGGAACAGGACTGTTTGTATATAGCCATCAGCGAAACTTTTAACACATTACATTGCAACAACCCAGGGAACTTTCCTTTTCTTGTGAATCACTATTATGATAGCACAGCTGTTAATGCTCTCCTGACCAAGTTGATGCAATGAATTTGACAAATCTGGTAGGAGCTAGCTGCCATCTCCACTGCAAACTTTCCTTTTAAACGACAACTCGAACGGACGACCGCATATCATCACAAGCACACAAAGCAAGAATAAATAAATGAATACAGAAATTAACTTACTGTTTGCACCTTTTCGAGGGCATCTATTTGCCCCTTTTCCCACAGAAGAAATACAGCATTAAAGTTAACCACATCATCCATTTCATCCCACCATTTCACTCCACCATCGCCATGTTCGAATTTCGATTGATTGATGACGAGATCTCCTCCGCAATGGCTTCCTCCACGAAAACGAGGCAAAAATTGCGATTTCAAAATAACAACGTTTGATTATGAGTCGTAGTTAGAAGCGTCTGGCAGTCTTTCAATAGCGATAACTACGGCCATATAATCAGTCTACACAGAAACTACTTTCTGTTTACCGTTCTTTGGGAGTCTCTGGAATATCTTACAAAGTCACTGGTGATGGCGTTAAAGCCACTTTTTCGTGTTTTAAGCAGTGAGTTCGCAGTGTAGATAAGCTACAATAAGAGGAAGCATTTGTGACAAGTTCCTTTGCTGTTTTTACAGTTTTCATGCGTCTTTAACTTTTGCGAAATCCTGAAAGTGATTCATAGGTTTCTCATAAAAGGTACATGTTGTACTTTAAAAATCCCCTCTGCCAACCAAGGGAAATACATTTCACATCTTATATTTTCAGGCATCATCAAGGGACACAGGACTGTACAGTATGTTTGCACAAGAGATCCTCAGATTCTAAAAACTGGCAAGAAAGAGATCAATTGTTAGGCCAGAATAGCAAACAACTTCTCACGCAAAGGACTCAAACCTTGCTGTAAATAGAATAGGTTCATATAGAGTCCAGAGACTGTGAAGTAATTTTAGAATGTGAATACCCGTCATGTTTTATAGCAAAAGTATCTGTAGGACATGAAACAGAAAATAACACATGAGGGACTTCAATTATCATTCCATTGTTCCATTTACCAAGCTACCTGGGGTGTTGCAGGTAATGATGGAACATTGTCATTCACTGGTCACATTGTGTAGTTAGGTATATAACCTATTTGCAAAGTTGCTAGAACTCATTCTGGCTAGCTTTAAAAGTTATATACAAAGAGTTTACAAAAACACAGAGAAAAAAAGAAATATATGTTGATACTCCAGCTATTTTCAGTTTGTTCTCTCACATCACACATACTGTGGAAATGAAAAAGAAACTTTTTTCCAGCAGTTGAAATTTGATACATTGGACATATGAATTTACAGTTTCAAGCATTCCAAGGGCTGTCAAAGGGTGCGAGGGAAATTCCACCCATGACAGTATTCACTTCAAATGCTTTAATAGAAAGATAGTTGTGTAAAATTTTGGGATACATTTATGTATGCAAACAAGTTTTCAATAACAGACTTTCTTAGAGGTTGTGAAAACAAAATTCTTTCCCCATGTTCAAAGTGAATCAAAATCTGCCTACGGCTCACTCATACCAAATGGTAAAAAAGCGCCTTTATTTGATATTCTTGGCACATGCCAATTCATTGTTTAGCAAGAGAAAGCACAGTTTTGCATCCGTTTTTTTAGGCATATTTGTAACATCCATTCACTTCCACCTTTTTGAAATGAAAGTATTTTAACAGTGTGGTTTTTGGAAGTTGTCATCAAACTTTTCAATTATTTACCATCAAAAGTAGACCTTTTAGTTATTCTACAGGAGAATCCTGATTGAGCAACATCTTTTCACATTTGCAAGAAATTCTACCAGCTCTTGAATGTATACAGTAGAATGGTGATAAAGTTGATGATGCCACTCGATTAAACCTTTGAATAAAACTGTGAAAAAACGTTCCTTGATCCAGACTTTCTTGTGGAATTGCTAAAAGATCTTACTTGGGTTCAGTTCAGTTCAGTTCAGTTTTATATTTTAAATTCCACTACATACAAGGTATCAATGAACTATTACAAACAACTAAACTACAAAAATTACAGAACAATGCTACAGAAAATTAATACATCAATCAATAAAGGAAATTAATACAATAATACAAAACATAGAAACAAGGTTGTATGAAGGGAATTACTTAAAGGAGGAGCTCTCTCAGTAGCTAGACTAATCGAGGAGAGAGCACCCCCTATTGTAAATGTATCTCATAAAAATTTGAGTTCTTTGATTTTTATATCATGGTAGCAGGGACGATTCAACAGGACAAAAGCACCAGCCACCCCGCCGACACCCAAACCCAAGGCAACCTACAGCCGCAGACACTGCACTGGAGACCCCCAACCAGCAACCCGAGACAGACAAAGCCGCAAAAGCCCCCCAGAACCCAGGCAGCTGACCCGCCCACCATGCCCCCAGGAAACAGTCCCCAAGAGCAAACACGAACAAACAGATGCTCATGATCACTCCCAAACCCGCCGAGAGCGCACAACAAGCGACCAGCCACCCGAGCCCAAGGGAAGCCCCCACAGACCCACCCATCCCAGATCACCAGCCAAGAGAACCCATGCCCACAACCGCAAATCACCCCAAGCCCAGGCACCCACAAAAGCAACCAATGCCACTGCCCCACAAAAACCATCCTCCCTTGTCACAATAGCATTACAAAAACTAGTTGGCGGATGGTGACAGTATATGTTATTCACTTTTCCAAACTTTAGTACTTAGTTTCAAATAGGAAGGCTTTAATTTTTTGGCGAAAACTACTAACAGATGGAGATTGTTTGATATCAACAGGAATGTTATTCCAGCATTTAGCTCCACAATAACGTACTGACCTAAGACCATATTGCAGGGTATTTTTTGGGTTAGGAAAATATTACTTTTGATGACTTGCCGAGTACCATATTGATGAACAGACCCAACTAATTCGAAGAAAGAACCAAAGCAAGAGGGAGAGATCTTATTAACACATTCATATACAAAGCTAAGTAATTTTAAGTGAAAGAGATCTTGCCGTTTCAGAATCTTCAAATCAAATCTGGGTGGCACCTTTGTAACAGTATACAAGGGATCAAATAGAAACAACCGCATAATTATTAGTTTCAATTATTAAATGACATATTCTCACTGTGTGTATGTCAGCTGTTCTTCTTAGAAAATTTACAGTGGAATTTTATTAATGTTCAACAGTTTCTCAATTATTTCAGAACAAGGTATGTAATTGTATTTCTGCTGTCCATACTGTGCTGCTCTACAAAATCAAAGGTTTCCATTTTCTGCAACCCAAAATACCTCCCCTGTGCATGATCACAGCGTCTCCTCTCAATTCCAACTTGGCTGATGTGATTTGCAGCCAATAAGTCAAGGACAAACTGAAAAAGAAGGTTGCAAAATATACCCTCGTACCAAATGCAAATTTTGATGCCTGAATAATGCTTACAAGAGACTACAATTTTCAAATGCATGGACAACACTTGACAGGGAATTTAAATATTGCATGTATTGTCCAAGTGATGAAATACCAAATGAAATTTGTAATTAAAAGGGAATAATGAGCAGAGATGTGCTTGGCACAATGAAGCCAACATGAAATGAGTTCAGAAGCTTTCCAGTTTCTTCCAGCTTTCTAACTTTGTTTTTTCTAACTTTGTGTGTGTGTAAGGATGGCATATGTTTGCTGCACTCTCCAACTGGGCCTTCAAAACATGTGGTATGAATGCATGCAAGAAGATGGCTACACCTGTTAAATGTTTTTGTCATGAAGAAAAAATGTAACATAATTTTAGTCCAGTAAACGAAAGGCAAATTTTAGTCGAACCTAGAACAAATTGCAACAGAATTTTTTTTCATGGCAAACCATTCTACATCTGCTACTAAATAGCATATCAAAAGTCTAAGAAAATCCAAGCATCGGAAGACCATGAAATTAGATGTATTTTACCGAGTAGTCCATGTCGTTCCATCTTTTACGATATAGTTTTGAAGTGGAACCAAAGCTTGTCGATTTTAAAAATTTGTTTAGAAAGTGCCCTACGTATAAAATGCGGACCATTGGAAAGTTGGACCTTTGGTGTTGTTCTTCTGTAAAGATTCCAAAAAAAATTGCATTTCGAAGGAACATAATGCAGAGATCTCAATTGTTTGGCTTGCTCTAGACGTTTTTGGATATTAAATAGCACTACTGAAACTATCAATTCTCTCAAATATAATTTTTGTTATCATTCTTCGTTTCAATCTCGATCTACTGCACTAAGATGAAGAAGCCACACCAACAAATTATTCAAGGGGAAAATGCTGATGCAAAGGCTTGGATTGATTTAATGGGGAACGGGGACGGATCCAGCCTGAAGTTGAAGGAGGGGCAGCTGGCAGAGAGGGCGCCCAAATTTTGGTAGAAAGTAGGCGCGCCAAATCTGCACGAAAGTGTCGGACTCCTGATTGAGAAAATTCATTAGTTTTCTACTAAAGAAATACATTGACTTGCATTTTTGCTCCACATTTAAGAAACTGCCTACCAACCCCTGTAAATTTCATCTGAGAGCGTAGCCTACGAGGAGACCCATTATTCAAAAGAAGAGAGGGTCCAAAACAAAGAGCAAAATATTGCTATTACGGTTTCCAGATTTCTGGAACTTGATTTATGTGACCTGTGTTGAGACACATTTCGCAAATTATTTGAATAGGGGATTAAAATGCTTTACACTAATTATTCGGGCGACCGTAGCAAATTAGTGCTCCTTGTTTCATAGACTCTTTCTTCTTTTGATTAAGGGATTTGTTCATAGGCCATTGAAAGCTTCCTCTCGATTCAAAGCCAAAAACCACTTGCTCATGTAACTCGCACTGTTAACGTACCCCAACGGCAAAGGCTAACCCTAAAAGAATGATATCTTTCACTTATGAAAGCTAACAAGCCAATTTTTTTCTGAATTTTAAAGAACACTATGTCCAATCATCACATGTTCCAGTAGTCCGCACTTTATATGATACTGGATTTCAATACTGTTTTATGAAATTGACAAGTTTTGTTTCCGCTTCGCAACTGTCGTGTATAACATGGAACAGAGAGGATTATTCTTTAAAAATATGTCGAATTTGGTGGTCTTCCGATGCTCTGATTTTCTTAGACTTTTAGTATGTTGACTAGCACTGTTTAAGCTATTAGATCCCGCAAAAATCATTTCTGTTGCAATTTGTTCTAGGTCAAACCCTAGATTTACTGGACTATTTGTCTCTAACCAACAACCCATAAGTTCGGCCCCACATATTTCAGTTTGTCTTACCTTTTCAGTGCTACCACATCATAGACATTTCTATGTGCCACGCCATCAATGATTTCGTTCCTCGTCTTGTGGATAGAGTTGCATCTCATTTTAATGCAGCCAATTAGTAAGTATCCCCATGAGACTCGAGGACTAACTGGCTTTGAACATCTTTGAACTGGTCATCACTGACTGGCATGTTTGGTTATGGAACGAAAGGTCTCATGTCTTCCCAAAACCGAATCCATTTGGAATGGTACAAGCGACTTTCTCATCAAAATCTTTGACTGAGAAGTGCCCTGTTCATTGATAACACATTGTCTGTTGTCTTTTAAGCTATTATGTGAGTTACTGCGAACCATTTCGCAAAATGTTGCAAGCATCCCTCTCCACTCCTGCACTGGCCTAACCAACAAATGTTGTTGTGCGACTGCCAACCGAAAACCAGTGATCACATCTGACGTCACAGAGCCGAATTTAACTCTCGGAAACGACAATGAATGACAATTGTCCCACAGAAAAATGGGCAATAGAAACTGCAATTATTCAAAAACCAAAAGAAATATACAAAAAATTACTTTACGATCGTGTTTTCCATGATAAATAGCATAACATATCAAAAATTTTTTTTATGATGCCATTGTCTTTTAACGGTATCAACTAAAGTAGAATTATCAGATGTCGATACAATATTTGCACTAACATTTTTATCTGATGATTGTGACGAGTTGTGCTCCCTATTTGAATTACAATTGGAGGCGCGAGAGCCTCGTTGCAAATGAAAACGAAGCTCACAATTTTGCCTAAAACCCTGTGAACACTTATGAACGAAACCTTTGGAGCACTTATTGTTAGGCAACTCGCACTTAGCAGTGTGAAATTTGTTATAAAACCAACAAAGTTTTGCACCTGTGGCATTGTCCTGTCTTGGGGTAAACCGCTTTTTTGATGCGAACTGTTGTTTCGGCTTTGTTTCTTCTTTTGCAGTATACAGGACGGCTGGCTTCCAAGACTGATCAGCTTCTGGGATGGGGAGGACACTGTCAACATATTTGTATCGTTTTGCTGCTGTTATAACAGAAGTGAGGTCGGGGAAAGCGGCACCTCAGCTAAGAAGTTGTTTTGCAATCGTTGGCTTCAATTTCATGGTGAAGGCGGGGACGAGCTCAGTTTCACGATTCTTTGGGTCTGTGGAAAGATGTATTCCAGGAATAAGTTCTCCAAAGAATGTTGTTTTTACAAAAACGATGTGCAAAGTCAGAAATTGACTCATTTGCTTGTTGCATCATTGAGTAGTACGCGGCCAAAAGTTGTCTAATTTGTTGTTTTTTGGGGATACCACGTTGTTTCTGGAGGTAGCAAGGACACTTGTCATAAAAGTTTGGATGTTTGTCATTGGTAGCTTTCTCTGGAAGCTTGAAAGTACTGTCGGTCTCGAATGAACAGATAATGTTGAAGGCTCTTGCATCTTTTTGACATTGTTGTTTGAGGTATGGAAACCAGTACTTTGGGGAAACACCAGAGGAGGAAAGTACATGTGTTAGCTGTTCTGCAAAGTGATCCAAGTCTTCGCGACCAGTATATTCAGGCAAAGTGAGTTGAGGCAATCGCAGAGGGGAGGTTGTCATTGATTCCTTGGAACTCACGGTGATAGATAATTTTTGCACTGCATCGGAATGTGCTTGGATGCTGGCTTGTGTGTGAGCGTTTGCATCTTGAGTGGCGGCTTGCTGATCTTTTACCACACTGGCGAGACCATTCATGAGGCCAAGTACTTCTTCTACTTTCGCCATTTGATTGAGATCTTGTTTTTACCCTGAGGCGAAGGGTCCTACACCAATTCATAGTGGGACGATGATATGCGTCACCATAAGCGAGCGAGAGTATTTTGCAATGATGACATGTGTTACATTTTTGTGTAGCATTCATTCACATATCAAAAGTTACAGGAAATTATCAAATATAGCTTTTTATACCAAATTTACAATAGATGATTAATTACATAGATACAATAGATGATTGACATATTGCTTCAACGCATGACGGAAGTAAGTAAAGAGAAAGTTCATTCATTCTTAGAAAGACGAAAACGAGGTTACTATTGATTACGTAATATAGATGCAATTCCTGTTACATCATGGCTGTAACATCATGGCTGTTGTGTCATGGCTCTTTGCAGCAAATCATCCTATTGCTCCTTGTCGATTAGAACAACATCATTGGTCTGACATGCAGTTTCCACATGAGAAGCAGGAATTTCATGTAGGCTGATGGTGTCTTGAGAAGAACTCCAATAATTTTGACTTGTTGATCAAAGTGTAACTGTGGACTGACTGCCAAGGTTGGCAGATCTAGTTGAATTAGAACCTTCTTGTGTGCAACAAGTCTCTATCGATGGCACTTCATCAACTGCATGTGTGAAGGACACAAGTTGTATAACAAAATAATTATTGCAAGGAGCTACAATACGAGTGCAGACTCGTGTTACCCCCGTGCAAGTGGGTTGAACTTTTTCAATTATGTAAGTGAAGTAACGTGAGTAGAGAGAGAGAATGCGATCGCCATGTATGAGAGATAGACTTTGGCAGGCTTGAGGATGAAAACGTGTAAACTACAATTTAGTTGCAAAATATGCTTCCACTGCAAAATTGAGTCGTTCTTGAGTAATCTTATTGGCCCCTACATTTTGGTAGCAGAGGGTTGTTGCTATTTTAGCATCCCCATCACGGCCTACCTGCTTAGCTGTTATCGCACATACATACGCCCTTCGGGTAATTTAGCGGGACCTCGGTGGTTTAGTGCTTTAGTGGGACCAAGCCAAATTGCATTGTTTCTGCTCTAATGACACTCCTCCAGGAAACTTTGACCTTACCTTAAGCAAACTTCAACGTTTGTAATGATATAATAAGCAGACAGAGGCTTTTGTTAAGTCCTGCGTGGGCGTCGTCTTACTGGGTGCATGGAGGGACCTTCATCATTGCCTCACGTACGATAACTGTATTTGCAATAATCACTAGAAGAAAAAATTTACCCTTTCAATAAATTGCAGAATTTAGTTGTTACCAAGCAAATGGCTTAACAAATATAAACCATTCAGCGTATTTATGAATTCTAACAGGAACTGAAAGGGCATGGCAGAAACTATGCGTGCATGCGCAAAAACTGGTAACCGTAACTTCGAGAGATTCAGAAATTGTTAGTTCTGTTAGCCGAGAGAGAATAAAAGTTCTTGGGGATACATGATACCTGGTTGGAGGGGTGTCGGATTTTGGTCGGTAATTATGAACAAAAGTGCACTTAAGCACTCAATAATTTATGACTTAAATCAACTCATACCTTCGTTGCTTGAAGCTCCTGTTCCAGGTCTTAGTTGCAGCTTTGACTGTTCATCAACATTGGCCTCTTCAGTCTCATGTTTTGCAGGGGGACATCCACAGTAAGCACACATAAATCTGCCCTTCTCTGCCAGAAACCTTTCACATATATCGCAGTTTTGGCACTTTCCCCTCCTTACGCCTCGACAATCCTTGTTCGACATCCTTTTTGACCATAAAACACACGAGCACAAAGCACAAGGCTGTTAACTGTTCTGAGTTATACGGTAAAACAGCGAGCGGTAGGTAAACACAGAGAGAAAACTTGTCTCTTTCGAACACGAAATCTTTTACGATAACTGGCATCAAAACAATAAGCCTCCTAAATGACAGTATCTAGTTTATACACTTTTTGAGCAATACGTGACTAATGTGTCGGCTCTTAAGCGACAATAATGCGTCAGCTCTTTAGCGTCAATACTAATTCCGAAACATAAGTGACTAATGTGTCAGCTTTACCGCCGACACATTAGTGACTCATGTGTCGGCTCTTAAGCGACAATGATGAGTTGGCTCTTTAGCGGCAATACTCAAAACACGGCAAGAAATACAGAAATTTCCACCTGATTCTCAGTTTGTGAAATGCGGACGTGCACAAACGTTTCCACCTGCGGAAATTGTTACTTTGAGGTTTCACATTGGTTTCCTTCATTGGACACTGAAACTGATCGTTTCTCGAAAGTTTTCAACAGCGAAATTAACACGTGCAGTGACCTGTTAGTTATTTAATCGCAGAATCTCCGGAGGATTTATAAATGGGAGATTCTAATGGCGGCAGTCCAGAAGGCTGGTTTTATTATTTCGCATTGCATCGTATTTTATCGCATTTCTGAGTCTATGCTTTCCGAGGTATTTAATTGATCCTAATGCGTTGCGATTCGTCGCAGCTGGCTTTCACATGAATTTCATTGCATATCATCGCATTTCATCGTAATTTATCAGAGGTAAATAATTACAATTATAAAATGATATGCAAATCGAGAATCGTAATTCATCGGAATTCGTCCAATTTCATCACAAAAACAAAGTTTTTTATTCGTTGGGATCAGTTGCCACGAACTGCGACAATTACTGTAGGACGTATTTTGTTCTCTGCGCTGAAATAGGACGAGTTCGATGATTTAAAGGGTCCTCAGTCCGCCAAAATCCGTTGTGTTGTATCTAAAATTAGTAAAAGGCCAAAATTTTGTGTAATCGTCTGGCTGTTACTATCAAACTGAATCATGTCACTGTCAATACATTGAAAAACATCAGAAAACAGTTGAAGAATTAGGACTTTATAGTTCTGTTAAATCACAGCTCCCTTTCGAAATTAAGGCAACCTAATTTCAGTTCCCCTCAGGAGGCCCCCAGTTACCCAAACTTATCAACTTTCTATACTTAGCTGCACTTTTGCAGTCGAAATCAACTTGAAATTATTAAAAGCTGAAAGCATTGAATTTCAAGTAAAAGAAAAACACCCAGTATCAGTACACCCAGTATCAGAAATGGCTTAATAACTCAAATTGCAATTGTTAAGATTGCATCGATCAACCTTGGTCCATCATACGAATATCATGCTACCGCGGTGCTGTACACAGCACGGGGGCAGCAGGAGTATTCCCCCCTCAATACTTCTTTTGCAAAGAGTTTGATTACATGTGAGGGAATTTCCTTTATTGCCCCCCGGCGCTCTCTGATTGCCCCCCTCCTGAAAACGAGAGTGAATCATCTTTGCAGTTGCATGAGTCTAGAACACGTGATACACAATTAGCCAATGATCAAGCATGAATTGAGCGACAAGCATTGAGCGCCAAAACGTTCTTTCGGACACGACATAGCAAGGGAAGGAGCTGGTGGTTGTTTGGCTTCAAGCTGGTTTGTTGGCTACAAAGCATGGCTTCAAAATACGCTAACGCTGTCAAGTCATTTTACAGCAGACCAAAAGAGACGTAAGTTGAATCGCTGTTATTCTTGATTTTTTGCAACATTTTAGAGCATAGGAAGACAGACAAGACAGAAACGCTCAATTTTCGTGAGATATGCTCCAGTCCCGCATACCATAAAGCGTATGTGATGTTGTTCTGCGTGATTTATATGCAAGAAACTGCACTAAGGGGACGGAGATTATGTCCGAAATTGAGCAGACATGTTTTATTCAGACAAAAAACTTCATGAAAATTGAACCGTCAAACGATCAGTTTCTAAATTATTCTGAGAAAATTTCTTTGTTTTCTCATGTTTAAGTCTGCAAGAAATGAATCAAAGAAGATTCAAGAAGAAGGAGAAAAGGTAAGATAAACATCATAAATATTTTGCGTTGCCGAAGAAGCTTTCCACGAAATTATTTTCAATACAATGAACTAAAGTGTTTTCTTGCAGAGATATTAAGCGTCAAGCAATATCATAAAGGCCATAGCCATGTTTTTTTGTCAAACGAAAACTTTGGCTCCTTCATCTTCATGCAGGATTAATCAGACGTCAGACGTTGCTTGCCGTGACCAGTCTTGAAATAGTCATGTGACCTGAATTTCGTCACTTAATTGGCCGAAAGGAAGTGTGTTTGTCACATGTTCGTCGACCCACTCTCCCACAGGGTCACCCGCTAAAACCCTCACTATGCAGGATTTCGAATTCCTCGTTCGATCATTAATTTCATTGTGAAATATTAGAATTAGGACTTCAGACTTTGGACCAACAACGCAATGAATGGCTTCACTGCGTGCAGTGTGGCATGGTTTGCTGGCATTTACGAGGATCGTATGAAACGAAAGTTTGCTTTGCTTTTGTTGAACTTTGCCTAACCCTGCAATCAGGTTCACTTGTGAGGTTTACAGTAGTGTCCCGCAAATAATAAAAAACAATTTCAATTTCAGGTCTGATTTGTTTCTTATAAAATGAGGTATAAACTTCAAATCAGGGTGAAAGTTTCTTATGTTTCCTACTAGAAAAATAATGTACTATCAATGAACTCTCGGCTTTGGAATGTTTCCCTCAAACTGATAGCCGGCATTAGAAAAAATCGGCGAAAAGCATACTCTAAAATGTAAAATATTCATAAGAAAATAATGAAATAACACTTTGACAACCGACTTTAGAATAATTGCCTTCAAATTATTCCCGGCATAAGAAAAAAGAGGTGAAAATGATACCCGGGAAGGCGTGTACCCCCCCCCCCCCCTTGGACACTAGCTCTATGATTTTGATGCAAAACACCTTATTTCGATTTATAGCTGTAGATTTTCACTTCCAACTAAAGCTATCATTACATATTTGTGAGGTCCTTTTTGCTTCATTTGCAAGCAAAACTCTTGCTTTCATCTTGAATAGATACAATTTGATTCAATTGGAAAGCTGAAAATATAACCATTTTTATGTCAATAATCTTTAAATAAGAAACAAGCGTTTTTCAGACCTGAGCCAGTTTCTTATCAAAGGGGGTATCGTTTTGAAAATCAGGTCTGGTGTTTCTTAAATTTGTGTTTCTTATATGCGGGACACTACTGTATACTGTTATCTTTTTCTGCTTGCAAACCACGTTGCAACAGAACCTAATCATTTGACCGGCAAGAAACAATGACCGGTCCTTAATATGGATTTTTGGTGACAGATTTAGAAAATGTTGTTAAAAAGAATTAAAACGATCTGAAACAAACCCTTCGACAGAAATGTTCATACGTTGTAGTTCCTTTCCTTTTACTTATCTACGGCAAACATTTGGAATCACTTGAATTTTTAATTGCTATTTCACTTGAATTCCTGAACATTGAATTGCTATTTCTTCACACAGTTATAAAAATGTACTAAGTATGGTCTGTGTCCAGTTACCCATACCTACTTGTATTTTTCTTAAAAGGAGCTTCGAGCGAGATACAATCAGATGACTATCTTTAAAATGAAAAAATTTCGTTATAATCGGAAAATGACGAGCGGAGCTATGGAGGCTTAAAGTTTAGCTAAAACAGCAAATTTTTTCGGAAGTGATAAGACAAACAAACAACATGTCATTTTACCAAATCATTGTGAAATCATTGTGACCGAACCAAGGTCCAGTTGAAAAATGTTTGCTTTGAATTGGGAAATATACTATGTTGCAAGTTTTCGAAATTGTGTTTCTTCCTATCTATTCCATCCTCTGCATCACTTGTGAAAGGACATTCCTGCGGGGGTCCTCGGCTAAGTTTTACGTAGGGGTGTGCCACCCACAGCTTCAAAATGGTACCGTCGACAAGACCAATTTTTGTAAAAATGATAGCTACCCTTGGCTAGGCAAAATTTTTCATCAAAAGTGCCATGAGCTGGCGTTTTCTGACAAAAGTTGCCAAATTTTTGCCCTCTCTAGACCAAAATCACCAAAATCTTGGGTTTCTGTACAGGAATTACCAAAATTTGACTTTTCTTTGACCAAAATTGCCAAAGAGCTTACCCTTGCCCAGACTAAAATTGCCAAAAAGTATACTCTTGGCCAGATAAGAAGTCTAAAAAAGTATACCCTTCCGGCCGGCACATCCCCAGGTACCTTTACTATGAAAGAACAGCCCCCCGGCGGCAATTCCTTACCCTCTAACATTAACTGACGAAATTTCAGTATTTAGTGGTACATCTAACAGGCACTGGCATTCGTACTCGTATTGGTATTGGTATTGGTAATTTGAAAGAAAACATAATGAAGTTGTTCCTGTCCATGCTCCGTCTCAATTTTTAAGATATCGTGAGAAAAAAATTAATTATTATCAATCCCTTTTTGATGACCAGCTCTGGTCTAAAGAAATGCATTTTCATCGTACACGCATCATCCATAAGTCTTGGAAAATGTCTGAACGGTACGCCCAAAAATCAGGAAGAAGCCGACAGAGCATAGTAGCCCCATAATTTCAGAACAATGAACAAGTATACCCTCAAATTTTATTTTACAAACAGTTATACCCTGGAAAGAAATTATAAGTTGTTTAACAGCACATCCATGAATCAAGATTCTACCATGAAAAAGCACCCTAAAATGGAATAGCACATTCCATAAACTTAAGTTACCCCGTTCTCCCAGAAATTGCTAAAGGCATCTGAACATTTAAAAATGAAACAAAATTTGGTTCAAAGCAAATGAACAGTTATGTTTTTCACTTCCTGTAGTTTTCAACAACTATCGTCCTTGCCAGGACTGAATGCATCGCACACAGAAACCTTTCCTGAACCAAGGTAAGGGTAGTTGAATGTCTTATAACACAACCTCTTCTTCGAGTTCTGAAATTTGCTTTGTTAACAATTTTACACTAACATTGATCCATAATAAAAGTGAGGTTTGAGTTAATTAGTTAATCATCAATCTTTAAAGGACAACTCGGAGGAGTAAATTATGCGGCAGTACACTACTAAATGTTGAAGTCGCCATCAGGATGAAGAAGTTGCCGTAGGAGTTGTTGTAGTTTCAAACATGAGCCTCCTATCTTTCATAGTTTAGGGGAAATGTTGTTTTCCCCGCTATGCACTTTATCGTATTTATTTTAATTTATGAAAAATCACTCATGCATGAGAAATTTGAAAAGTGTTGAATTTGCTGCGTTTTCACATGTTTTCATCAAGTTAATCATCAGAAGTCAAGAACATTCACTGGGCTCAAAGATAGTTTAATTGGGTAATACAACCAACGTTAATATCTGACCTTTTTCTTAATAATGACAGAACAGCTGTGTTTAATGCTCCTGCGTCAAGAAGGATTGATTATGGAACGTGAGTTATTTCTGATGACTTCATGATTAAGTGTTATGTTCAGCACACAAATTTCTTGTCTCTGTAATTTCTAGCATCTTTACCCATTTATAAAAAGAATTGCTGGAAAGGAAATCAGGGCTTTCACGTCCAGACATTAAGGTGCCCAACCAAAAAGCGCAACCAAACACCTTTAACGAGTCTTTTGGATTGATTTTAGATTTATGGAGAGTCATCTAGAAAAGCAAGTAATTTGCTCACATGTTTCTCTCTAAGGCATTTTTAAATGAATAGACTTATGTTGCATTTGGTAATAATTTTTCTTATTTCTTTCTTAGACCGCACGTCAACAATGTACCCATTACTGGAATGTGTTCAACCCCAGAACAATCTACAATGAGAAAAGAAAACAGGTTAGTAGCTCTCAGGGCCGTAGCTACATTGGGGGTGCAGGGGGTGCGGCACCCCCCCCTGGCCATATCTCAGTCGGCAAATCAAGAGAAAGTTACACTCAGTCGGCAAATTGAGAAAATTCCTGAAATCTGCACGTTAATTTAGCCTTGAATTTAGCACAAACCAGTCGGCAAGTCATTTGAACTGCAATTTACAAATCCTACTTACTTAGAGACATCTTGGCACGATTTAAGGCAACAAAAGTATAAAAATTTTTCCGCTCGCTACGCTCGCATTTCGATACATGCGTCAGTGTATTATCGTAGTACCGCCTGCCTAGCTTGCTATGATGTGCAGGCACGCAGCTTTATTAAATCCAATGAATCATATGATCCAATGAATCTGACTTAGGCATCTCTTCAACTTTTTATGTGTATTCCTCTATTTAGCACATTATATAGTCTATATAATATAGATTAAATTGATCATTTTCAAAAAAAATTTTGCTCGCTTCGCTAGCACTTCTGTCAAGATTTCTATGTGTACTTGGTAACATGATGCCACAGGTCTTCTTTAAAGATTTCTCCAAAAAATTATGCATCTTACTTAAACCTTCCTAAACTTTCATCAACATTGTATCCTTTTTTACGATAACGTCATATTTCAACAATGTAGTGAAACTATTGAGTACGGGGGAACTCTTTGTGTGCTTGTGCTCTTCTAAAAATTTTCAGCTTGCTTCGCTCACATTCTCTTCGTATTCCACGTATTCAGTAAAATGCTCATGGAAGGGAAGAGTGAAATTAAAAGCCACCCTTCCCTTGCCTGAGCATTGTTGTTCTTTCTAGACTTTGATCAGAGTTTTAAAACAAGCCAAATTTCAAGTTCGTCTTCTTGTTTCCTTTGGGCACATTCTTGTTCTTCCTAAGAGTTTGGGCAAGTGCAAATCGCTAGATATTAGAGACGAGTTCATTGAACTTGGCCTTTCTATCCTTAGGTTCTGAAATGGTTTGAATTAGCTTTTATTTCTGTAACTATGTTTATACGCCTACTTTAAATAAATCGATAATAATAATAATAATAATAATAATGGTTCTTGGGCGGCTTGGGCTAAAAAATAGCGTCTACAGCATTCTAAAGGATGTGGTCTCCAGAAAATTTTCCGGGGGCAAGCCCCCGGACCCCCATTTCCGCCCCCTTCATTCGCAATTTACCCCCTCCCCTCTAAAGGCAGAAACCGGGCTACGCCACTAATAGAGAGGAACTTGAGCCCCTCAACAAGGAGTATGTGTGTGTGACAAAAAAGCAACGTTCCAAAGCCATGCCCACCAGTCGGCAAACTGAGAGCTAGCACCCCCTAGCTTGACACCTCTAGCGACGGCCCTGGCAGCTCTTTGCATTTTATTCAGAATAAGTTATTCCAAGAATCGGCCAATATCTGAAGAACAGCAGGATCGATTGTCTGATTAACTTGCAAACCAACGGACATACACATAAGCCGATTTTTTTTATAAATAGGTTTGTAATCAATGTATCAAAAGGGTATTTATTTTGAGAATGGTCAGATGACAAACATGCATTTTTACAAAGGTTTTTTTTGTCAAAGCAATGTGAAGTTAGTACCAAAAATTCATTTTACAAAGTCTCTGAAAATTTTCATGGTCCCAATTTTGCCGTAGTGCCTTGCATTACGTATTTTTGGGAATTTACCGCTTGATGTGGACTTTATCAAATTTTCGACAAGTCAGATTGAGGTTACAAGAACTTGAACGCACCAAATTGAAAGGGAAGCTCTCTTTTTATAGCTTATGTTGTAAATTTATTGAATACGTCTACTTTGCTTTATGTTTCTATATTTTTTGCACCAATAATGTTTTCTCTCAGTTTTCAAGGTTCTCCAATTCCTGATGAAGCAATGCTGATGGATCACTCTGACTTCGTAAGGTACGGTCTTTTTTGTATCTAAATAAATAACCGTTATTACTTAAGTTTTTTGGCTAAATCTGTGTTGCAAAATTATGCAACAGTTATTTGCAGCACTCTCGTGTGCAATTTTTCATAACCCAACCATCATTGATTTAGCGAATTGAAGTCCAAAGTATCAAGAATTATTAATTTGTTTCACTCCTAGAAATATTGACTTGAGCGAGTCCCTGCCAATTTCAAAGGTAGAAATGAACAATCACATCTCAGAATTAAACAGGTAAGCAAAGAAAAGATTTTGACAACTTCTTTTCCCTCTCCTATTATTGTACCATCCTGAACCTGAACGTAACTATATCAAAAGGCATGAAAACGAATTGAAACCATCTACAGTATATGACATGTAAACGATAACGTAAGCTGGTACATTTCAACTGATGACTGCAACTAATTCTCATAAATTTTGCTTAAGTATTCAGACAGTTTAGCAGTGTTAATCTCCTAGTAGAAAGTGCAATCCACATTCGGTGGTGGGTACCTGAGCATCTCCTTGGAATGAGGAAGTGAAAAAGCATCTTTCTTAATATGAAATACATTTCACCACAAGAAACTCTTCATAAAGAACTCTAAGAACGCTAGAATATCAAGAACTTATGCTACTTGAAAAAGTCATTAAGGAAGGAAGTAACAGCATTTCAGTTATTTCTTCGTTTCTCATTGTGAAAAGTTCGTAAGGAGTAGACATGAAGAACGTTACAGATAACTCTGAAGAAATTCGATTTACTCACAATAAGACAGTTCTCGGGGATTTGTTAAAGCTGCTTGCAAGGAAATAACACATCGACGATCTTGTTTTTGAAGTACTTTTGAAAGCACTCTTTCAAACTTTCCCAATTCTGAATTTTCCCAATCTTTGCATACAGCGGAGAGCTGATAAGAGACGAACGATGAATTCTTACTTATGCCTAAATTATACCTGATCTTAAGTACAAAATACGGTCCCTTCGTTCGTAATAACAATAGTGAAATAAAAAGCTTTCTGAATAGTGAAGTATCATTGTAATCTTTCTTGCAAAGAACTTTCATGGAAACCTTGAGCACTATTCCTTTGTCGGCTCAGACAATTTTACTTTGAACTTTAGGAAAGCACGTCATGTCCATTCGAGGTCAGCCACTGGTTCAAATGAAAAGAACAAAAAAACCAAGAAAAGGCAGAGAAAGAATAAAGGGAAATTCAAAAATATCATTTCCCTCACAGAAAAAGATATCGCCATAGAGAAATTGAAATGTGAATTAGACGCCTGGAAGAAGGCTGATAATCGATCAGCAGGAATTAAAAAGAATAAGTTGTCACACAAGTCAATTACGACCTCTTTTTACTCCAATGTCACGAGCTCACGGCCGATTCCCCTTGGAACTCCATCAAAAACTGCAAGTAGAGTTGTAAGCTCTCGTGACAGCATTATTGAATTATTTTCTGGAATCCCTATATTCAAAGAGGAAGATGTAACCATGGAAGACTGTGAAATTGGCAATGGGCAGTTTGGGTCTATAAAACTTGCTACGATCAATAAATTGAGCTTAAAAGCAGTAATTAAAATAATTGACGAACGTAAAAGTTCAAAAAAACACGTCCTCGCAGAGGCCATAGTAACGATGACTCTGAGTGGCCATAACAATTTTCCATACTGCTTTGGCATGATGAACGACAACGCCATTTTAATGGAGTATCTAGGAACAGTGACTGGGGTAGATAGCGAGACATATCCTACACTTGCTAAGCACGTTAAAAAAGGAACTTCCGTTGATCTGTTAAAAAAGATATTTATTGCTATCTTTAAAGGTCAGATAAAGGCAAATGCGATTTTTTTATATTTATAAATTTGAACTATGAGGAATCCGATGGCAATAATATTATTTATCTTTGCGGTGCGAAAGGGTAGGTTTGGGGGTTTTGAAAAAGGGCACTTCTCTAAAAAACCGCGTGATGATAGAGGCCTGGAACTAGCTAAATCGTGACGTGGAAAGAGTCATAAGAATTTCATCACTTGAGAGGCCCTAGGCACTTGAAGAAGTAATCTGAAGAACACACGCCACGCCGTGTGGCAGATACACATCGAACAGATCGAACAGCAAACAAAATAAATTTCGGATGCTGGCCCAGAACTTCTCTGATATTTCAAAAGATTGAGCATTCAGCGACACACCCTCAGAGTTTTCCCTCGATGCCGAAGAACGAACTGAGAACCGGTCATAGTCTATGGTCAGGCCAAGCTTCCTGTGTTCTGCTCTCCTCAACTGGGACGGACTCTTGAATGAAAACATAAAAACATCATTTGAATTATTTTGATGCAAATTAGCAATGATTGTCTTTAGTTGTGAATGGCTGGATCAGCCATTGTCTCCATCAAACAGTTAACTATTGTGTTATTTGCAAAGAGCACAGAAAAACACGCCTTGATCATTCATTCTCATCATCAAGCCGAAGAGAAGCTCCTATCGAAGACACATGGCTTCACGAATAACCTGTAAATACATATTATATTGTGCGATGCAATAATAGGGTCATCTAAAAAGTTTGCAAAGAACCAGAGCATTATCGAAGAAGACGAAACATAAATGTGGAGAAAGAACCTGCCCTTGCCTGTCCATGAGCGCATGGCCTAGTCCTGACATGGCAATTTGCGCGGTCATCGTGATCCTTCGAAATCTGGGTAAGTGTATTATTCGATTTCAACTACAATTTCATGTTCAGCACGTTGAAGAGTTCTGAGAAAGGTGCTCTGGAAGCCAGCCAATGTACTTATAGCAACCAATGAATATTCAAAGTAGTTAGGATTGAAATGTTTTGTGGAGACCCGCAATGTTTTCGTTGTTGCAAGTCTTACGGCTTCCCTCTCCAAGTCAGTCCACAGCCCACTGCTGCAACATGTCTACCGCACCGAAGTTAGGAATAATGTGCACACACATTTTTCTCTGCACGAGGTGACTAGCCACAGCCATATACTACCCACTTTCTCGGCGTTTTCGTTTGAGATAGTCAAAACAGGTAGTCGTTTCTAACTTTCGTGACTTGACCGTCAGTGAGTGCAAACAGACTCATCCATTCTCTCGCAGCTTTGCAATGACTCCTTCGACTCTTTCCACGTCACGCCTCTGCTAGTTCCAGGCGCTTTTGCTTGCGCGGTTTTTTTGGAAAATTCCACTGAAAAACGGAATTCGACAGACGATTTCGATAGGTTCCAGAACTCGTATCAAAATTTCGTTTGAAATTTTGAAATCTCCAGGCCGTAAATGGCAGAAATCAATAAAAATGTCTTTTGCCTTTATCTGACCTTTAAAGCCATAGAGTTTATGCACACAAAGAAAATACTGCATAATGACATTAAATCTGACAATGTTGTTGTAGTCGACACAATCAAAGTTATCGATTTTGGAAAGGCAACAATGATGACAAATCCAGTAATTTACAGCATCGCTCCAGGGACAACAACTCACCAAATGTACAATACAAGACATCGTCACCTAGCATATGAATTACGAAATGTCCCTGGAAGTAAGCAAAGCATTGCAACGGACACAGACTCCCTCGGTTTCATGCTCAAGCATGCTGCGCCTACGTTAAGATTTTCTCCGCTCATCCAGTTAGGTCGAATGATGAAACATACCGATCCTGCATCACGAGCAACAATACAAAATGGTTTAGATAAAATTCAAATGTTGTAAAGTCAGCCGAGGATAAAACTAGAGTGAGAACTTAAAGGGAATTGAATTTTCAAACTTTATTATTTACTATGGCATCTAATTTTGGATCGATTGCATCAATTGGAAAATAATTTGCTGAATTCAGTACAACTATCAGTGTAGCAAGCAAGGAAAGCATAGTATGCAGAATGCCACCAGACCTTTTGCTCAGGTATTTGCATCATCTTCTGAGTATTGTGGAGTAAGTCCAATGCTCCCCCTTATGTGTGGCTCTTACCATTTCTTCAAGACTACATTAACTTGGCCTTGCCCACAATGTGGTTTAATTCTAGCTTGAAGATAACTGCATAATCTACCTCTAAATAAATAATTTTTTTAGCATTGCAGTTGCTATCTTTTTTCTGGATCCGAACTATTGAAATTTCTATGACAATGAAACAATTGATATTATCATGGGTAAGATATCTATCCATGCAAAATGTTTGAAAATGGCTGTCCAGAGGCTCAACTGACTGTGAAAGTCATGCATCTATTTTTTCACGCAGGGATCCACTTTTTGAAGCAGGAAAATGAATGAAAAATGTTTTTAGGTGGTCAAAACAAAATATCAATATTTTCAGAAAAAAGCAGAGAAGTAGCTATGATCAATTTCAATGAATGACTTTTAAGGCCTAACTTTCATCCACTGCAGAATTATCGATTGTCCAGCGAAGATTAGTGCCCTTTCCAGGACGCACACTCAAGTCAATAAACACCTGGTATGAAGTTCTGGTCATAGGTTTGTCTGTTTTCTTTTCCTCTGGCATGCAAACGATAAACGTTGCCAGTGGAACATCAAAATGCATGAAGTATCTTACCAGTGTATTTCTTTTGTCATGTTTCGCAAAAATTGCCAAGAAAAACTTATCACAAATAATGCCTTGCTTTCAATCACCAGGATATTAACAAACATGAGTGACAACATCACAGGGAAGCTTGAAAGTCTTGTGGAAGGTCAAAAACAGTCAATAACTTTGATAACAAATCAGCTCCAAAAGATTGACCAACGTCTGTTTAATATTGAATCGCAATTGAAAGAAAAGATACGAGAAAAGGAACATGTGCCAAAAGAGTTATCGGTAAGAACCTTCATAGAGTACTTTTTTGCCTGGCAGGGCGCAAGGCGAGTTTCTTACGCTGGACAGACTCATTTGACGAAGAGATGCTTTCACTCACGACTGAAATAGAACAATTTTGCCAAATTAAACCAAACTTCAAAATTCAAGTAACCTTCACGATGAACAAATAAAGGTAATTACACAGTTAGGACTACAATTGTGAGCTTACAACTCCCAGACTGTGCAGAAGTTAAAATGGAGGGACAAGCCCTAAAGGCAATACTTTGAGATATAGATAATGAAACTGAAAACAGCCATAAGTTACGCGACACAATATGATGGACCATTGAAAAAAGTGATACTATTCAAGGTAAATCTTTGGACGAACTGACGTGTCTAAATTTATTGATCTAAAATCTCACACCATCTCATCCTTTGCAGAGAATAGTGAAGGCACTGTATAACTTGATGTCAGATGATGCAAAATGGGATCTGGATGAACGGTTTGTTTGGCGTTCGTTATCTCCTTCATTGACTTATCTAACTCATTGAAAATTGAAAAAGAATTACTTGGAATTATCTTTTATGATCGAATTTTCCTTAAATTTTTGCATGATTTATTTTAGTTGCATCTCCATTTCCTTTTGAGTTTTGAGAGTTCATAGCCTAGACCATGCACTCTTGCAAAATGTGAAGAAAGCGTCAGCAGCCTGACTCAATAAAACATTTCATGGCAGAAACCCAAAGTTATTATTGGATCTCGTTCTTCTAAGGTATGATTACGGTACTTCTTTAAGCCGTGAAGTAAAAGTCATTGTAAAAGAAGTTGAAAAAATACTATGTCAAATAAGATGTGCTATAAGCTTACAGGCGCTCTAGATAGGATGATTTTTTTTCTTTCTGTGGTAACGTTATTTTGAACACTTACGAACCTCAGCGACAATAATTGTGCAAAGCAACGCCAATTTTCCAATCTTGACTGGGGGTGAATGTAGCACTTACGAAATTCTTTTTATCCAACAGGTTTACAAGCGACGATAACTTTTGTGCAATGTCACAATTTGTAGAAGATTTGCATGCCCATGTGAAAGGAAGGTTCAGCCACGAGTTGATTAGATGTATGTATCTATTTCACATGTATAACATCTTTGACCACATTATTGCGTACAACTGCAATTTTTAGAGTTAAAAATTTGATACAGCAGAGGATTGATGCTAAAAGATATCAAAGGTATCAACTTCAATATCAATCAGCAAAATCGTCGTCTAGAAGATATAGAAGCTCGCAGAAGTGAAAACGCTTGCGTTAACTACAATGCTTACCATAAGCATTGAGAAGTTTCTGAAAAATTTAAATTTGCACGTTTAGCGACCCCATACTTTCCTGCATAATGTCTTTTCATAGGGTTGCCTAAGAATCTCATGTCTGTCATGCTGCCATGGGTGGTTTTGCTACCTTTGCGGCGATAGAATGAAAGTTTGGTCCAAAATGGACATAATAGTGAAGTTTTCTCAAGACCTTGGCAACGATTGTTTTGAAGATTTAAGTACCGCTTTCTTTAGAAATTACAATGCGGATACCTAAAAATATGCCAAAACAACTTTAGAATGATATGGGGCAAATTTATTACAATTTGATACAAGGCAAATTTTTCCAACATTGTAACCCATTTGATATTTTAGTGCAGCATATTCTAAAACAGCTTAAGCCCCTGATCTGACCCACCGTGATATGTTACTTAGGGATTTCGTATGTGGAGGATATGACATCAAAGTTAGCGGACGAGGAGCACATACAGTTGTCATTGCAGGTAAAAGTTAATGATCAGCCTTTTGCAGTGAAGTTGTCACTCAGTGAATACTTGACTCATGCGGGATCTCCTAATTCATAACTACAATTGTGCCAGTCTGTTTGATAAGTTTTGTTGGCTGACCTGAAAAACTTACTTCATTATAGTTCTATGCTAATTATCTGCGTTGTCTTCCTAGCTGCCTGCCAGACATACTTTTTAAGCTTGAGAAGAGACCATCTTGTGAGGACAAACAACCCGACAAAGCATTCAGAGACAGCCCATTTGAAAAAGCTGCGTTCTCGGCGACAAAGGGTACGTGAATTTTATATGATATAATCATGGGGCTAACATTGATATGCCTACTTCACATAAAATATCTGTTGCATACTGTTTTATTTTCACCATCGATTACATGTAAAATGTTGTAGAGCTTTGATACATTTCAGAAGAGTTCAGGATCATATCAAAAAATGTAAATGACAAAAGTCTAATTGTCTAAAAGAAGCAAATGACCGCTACCTAGAATTTTGTTGAGAGCAAACTATTTCTGTAAACTTTGATGACTCATATCCTTTTGATAAACTGTATTCGATAGGAATGATATCCATTCATCTATCGACGAATTTTTTATAAAAGAAACGAGTTATTTTGATTATTCTTTGTAAGGCGTTGGTGCTTCCACTTTGTGTTACTTCTTTTACTCATTTATTCCTCTAATCAAAGTGATTTCGAACGGCTGTTACAAGGGGGCTTTCTTGCATGGATTGTGTTTATTTGCAGTCCTGTTTTCGTGACATAGTACACAAAGAAATTGCTGCCCTGTCAAGGTGACGTAACGGCAATTTTGTGGTGTCAATCTCCAGTGCTCTTGATGTAATACTACAGTAAACGCTCGCAAACAAGAACATAGGAAAATAAGAGCCTGCAGACTGACTTTTTGGAAAAAACGTCCAAAGATAAGAACCAAAAGCAGACTGGTTTCTTCCATGTCCTCGTAAAATGATGTGTTTATCAAGAACAATTAACCTCGACAGCCTCTTGAGTCATAAATTTCAATCACACTGAAACAGCTAAGTTTATCAGTCTGGAATCTAAATATCTTTCTAAATATCTGATGCCATGATTTCATAGAAACTAAGTCCAAATACAAATTTTAAGTCGTGTAATATGTAAGTTGTGTAATTTTAGGTTGTGTGTTGTGTAATTTGTGTAATATAGTTGCTTTTGCTACAATATGTTATATTTTCCTCCAACATTCATGAAATTATCCGCTTTGTATAACAAATGCACATTGTACAGCTTTGTACTCATGGCAGTCACAAGGGCCTTTACCCTGAATGTGAGAAAGGAACCATGGTGATAAGAACATTGTCAGTCTGGTTTCTAGAACAGTATGTTCTTCTTTGCGGGGTTATAGACGTAGGAACCGGGGGCACTGGGGGCACGTGCCCCCAAGATTTTGCATTTTGCAATGAACAAAGAAGTGCCCTACTTATTTTTAGAAAATGCCCCACTTTTCATAAGGAAAAAAGTGCCCTCAAAGTGTCATGCCTCCCAAGTTTGAGATGCTTCCTACTTCCCAGTGCGGGGTTTTACTTTATATCAACTGTCATAAGATATGACCACAGGGAACAAGACAGTGCGATTTTTAATTGGTCAACGCTGATAGACATTAGAATGTGAAAATCAACTTAATTATAGAGGGTATCCTTTTTACGCTTTAAATGGATTGACAGGACTTCAATCGCCCTGTGCATTATGTCACTTAAACAGGACTAAAGATGTTCCTTACATCTATGGTACTTTTCCATTTTACTCTGCCAGTTTTTGAAGTATCTTATTTCTTTTCTGGCAACTCCTGTAAAATAGGTTACAAGAGAATGAGATTGTTATATTCATGTGAACCCTATTTGCCTATCAACAAAGATTGTCAAGAAAGTCAGTTAAAATATCTGTGAAATCTAAAGTATCTTGGTGGCAATTTCTTATTGACTCTGCATCAATTGGAATGCTCTTAGACCATCAGACTAGGACCTGAAAGACCTGGTGTCGACCGAAACATAGGAAACTTTATTTTGAATGTGAGCCTGGAGTGTTTCTAGGGGCTGCTTCTTTTCTATTTAGCCCCAAAGTCTCATTTATGTGTTTTCTTAAATGTGGGGCGTTACTGTAGTTCTCCCCATGTAAACAGACCCTATATAACTTATCTGCATCTATGTATTGGAAACTCTTTGATAATGGCATTTTTTCCAGCTCTTCGAATCAAGAAGCAAGCATGTCTTGCACGAAGAAATGGCGTTATGGAGCAACGTCACCCAAGAAGTGATGTCTGACGAGGAGGATCTTGGAGATTCATTGAAAATAAAAACTCCTCAGTGGCGAAGTGAGGAGGTAACCAGACTGATACGAATTCTTGACGAGAGAATCAATGCCCAAAAAATTGCAGATGAAAAGCAAACCTTGAAGAAGACACGAGTTCTGAGTGATTCACCGATGAAGCGCAGGCCATCCAAGAAACTGAAGACAGATTTGATTCGTGATGATGATTAAATGTTTGTGATTAAGATATAGTCCTATAATGGAAACACTACAATAGTTATGTTACATGATACTGTTGCTAATATTTTTAGGCCATTTGTAAGAGCACCAGCCATGAATTCTTTGGGAGGGGCAAGAACCAAAATTTTTGGACGTCAAAATGAAAACAGCACCAATTTTAATAAAATTGATTGCAAGCATGCATCAAATGATCTATGTAGCTTTTCAATAACTAGACCTCAGAATTATTTCGTAATCCAAAGTTGCAACATTCGAAATTGTTGACCGTAAAGGAAAACATGCAGTAGATTCAAATTCATGATGGCAGTTATCTTTGAGAGCTGATATATTCATGCTCAAAGCATCATTGCAAAATCTTCCTACATTGGGCCTATAAATCACGAAAAATCTGGTAGAATCAAATTTCCGACAAATGGCCGTCTGGGAGTGCTCCGCTTCTGGATCCCAATTGGAATCCCCCCTTCAAGAAATAACACCCTATCCTTTGCGTGTTTTTCATCCAGACTAATTCAACCGAATCTTGCCAAAACAAGACGTATGCGCAGCCGTATTCTCATATTGACTATATTCACATTTCTTCGTTCTGTTTGAATCATACCTCAACTTTAATCTATGCTGAAGGTTCATTAAAGGCTTTGACAGTACTATCTTTGTTGCTTGATTGTTGCAGAGCAGATACATACGGCAAACTGAAGTCTTGTTCCCATTTGCTGTCGTGCTTAGAGAATAGATCGTCTCCTCATATCTGGTGTGAACATCACATTCAGTCTCAAATAAATGCCCTGTCTGCCAGTTTCCCAATCGTTTTAAATTTTAATACCACTTTCTCTCAAAAAAATACCCCCTTTTGACTTAGCAAGGGAACAAAACTGTGAGATATCAGGACTTTTTGAGTTCATAGCTACATTTCTTGATTTTCAAATTAAATGCATATACCTTGCATTGCAAACTCGGCCTCCAAACACAAAGAGATATAAGCTCACAAAGTCAAAATCTGGAGTGCACTCGAAACCAGAGGTTTTGCAAAAGGTCCTTACATGATTTGATATCACACAGGCATTTTTTGCAAAAGAATCTTCAGATTTGATCTTTAGTTTTCTCTGTTGTAAAGAATTGCACTTTGAAATGCATCAATTGCTCTTGAAATGGTTTTTCTTTTGAGGGAAGGGAGCACATGCACGCTTATTTTGGAGATGTGGCACGACTGTATCATTTTTTATTTTTTTTCGCTAAATCAGGGTGATATCCTTTTCAACAGTGAAAAACTGAAAATTAAAGTTTACAGGTGCTTTGGAAAATGTGCATGATACAAATCATGGCTACAGGCCCTTTTCAAAACCTCTGGTTTCGGGTGCACTGTAAATTTTGACTTTGCGAGCCTGTATCTCTGGCGTTTGGTGGACTATATTTAAATGCAAGGTATGTGCATCCACTTTGAAAATTGATAGATTTAGTTGTCTACTTGGAAAGTTATGATATCTTATCGTTTGTTTCTATTTCCAGTCAAAAGAAGGTACATCTTTTGAGACAACCGGTACAAAAATGAGACGTTATGTTAATACCGAGATTGATACATTGGGCCACGTTAATTTCAGTTAACTCAAAAATTCTAAAAAGTTGTTGCGTGGTGCAGGACTTTGAGTGGTGCAGAACTCGTTGTCTGGTGGGAAAGGTTCTCTACGAAAGACCACCCTTTGTGGACTCAAAGACAGGACAGTGTTGTGGCTCTAAATTGTAGAATACTCTTCCACCTTTCATGTGCATTGCTCGTTCTATTTCAATTTTTTGCTCTAAGTTGCAAGCCCAGACTCGTGTGTCTTATTTGCAAAGTTGTTGAGGTTCCTCCGGTTATGATAAATTTATAAAGTTTTTTATTTTTCCGTGCCTTTATGGAGGCAGGGGGCTCTCTCTCTCTCCCTCTCTCTTTCTCTCTCTCTCTCGATTAGTTTATCTATTTAGAGAGCTCATCCTTAATCAGTCCATCCTACACACAACCATGCAATGTCATTTATACCTAAGTCAGTAGCTCCATAACTCTTCGGTTAGTTAATTCTAGCATTGTATTTGTATTTAATTTTATTGTAATTGTTTAGAATTGTATGTAGGATGGACCGGTGATCAACTGAAACTGAAACTTGAAAGGAGCCTTGGGTACCCCTTGGGCAGAAGAATCACTTGTTGAAATGCCTTTTGGACTTTGGTCAAGTCATTTTCGTTATTTTTTGTTTGTTGTAATCATTTTCAGACTAACAGCCCTGTCTTAGTTTCAATTTTTGAACTACTTACTATTTATTTTTGAGTATGACTGTATGCTGTTCCCATATTGGGAGCACTGACCATATGAACCACTGTTTTACTTAGCTAATTTGTATAGTTTAAAGTCAGCTGTTTAATTGCAATTCATGGCAGCAACTACGTTTCAAATCTTCTTTTATGAATACTTCTCATGTGCTGGAAATTTGAGATCCAAAGTGCAATTTTGACATTGCATTAGGCATTGCAAGCCATACTTCAGAAGTCCGTAGTTTGTCATTCAGACAGAAATCTCACAGAACCGAGATGAAGCTGTCTCGTTAGTTTTTGTTGTTGAGCATGTTCTTTTCAGGTAGCAGTACCATCTTAGAGGAAGGAGTAAGGTTGAATTCCACTCAATAGAATTTTCCGACCGGGCAGAATTTTAAATTTAAAGCAACGTTTTCTCTCGTAAACAATAGACTTCCAGTCTGCTTGGAAAAATTCAGCTGAGTGGAAATCAGCCTTAGGGCTTATTTCCATAGAGATGCATTTTCCGTGCGAGCCAAAAGTTTATCATTTACGAGAGGAAGTGTCGCTCTGAAGTTGAAAAGAAAGTCACAGCTAAGTGACCCTTTATTGTGAAAAGATTTCTAAATAATTTCTTTGGAAATCAGCGCAACAAAAACTTCATCGATACTAATGGCAATATTTGCAAAGGCATGTTTTTCATGTTGAGAAGAACACAGCATTTCTGCGGGAATTTCAGCCGAATAAAAAAACGTCGATTTCCAAACTGAAAACTACGAGGGGCACTTCACTCATTGGAAAAAGCGTACGAGATTTTTTTAGAACAAAAGGATTTATACGGATTTTTGATGGATTTTTCTTGAAAACAAAAGGATTTTTGCCAAAGGTGTACGAGATTTTTTGGGAGTGAAATGCCCCTCGGAAAACTACGTTGAAATTGCACCAATTTCTCTTGCGTTCAACAAAGTTATATGTCGGATGTCTGCAAATTCCATCTTGAAATGTCTAATGTACCACGCAGCTCCTTAAAGGAAATTCCAAATATATCATCAATTTAATTTTGAGAGTGCAAGTTTCGCAACGTTTCCTTGATAGAAAACTTCGAGTTTGCAAAAGCGAAAATCTTGTTTATTTGGAAACGTTCCTTTATCCATAGTTTCCATGCATGGAAACTGAAATATACACCCTGCGTTTCCCGATAGTGTTTTCAACGGAGACTGTCGGAAACCGGACGTTTATTAGCCGTTTAAGCATGAAAATACTACTTCGAAATTGACGCATTTCTTGCCGTGAAAGAATGCAATAGCTGAATTGGGGCTTTTCACCTTTGGATAGACATTTGCCGATAATGCTATGCCTCAAGCTTGATTTGCCGACAACTCACTTTTCCAGAGGGGGGTGTCACACCCCCTACACCCCCCTTTGGTGACGGCCCTGGCTATAGAGTCATTGCAATACATTGTCGGTACTACTGGAAAGATAAATTTCCTAAGAGGACAATGGTGGGTTGTCAGAGGACGTATTTTACAAGGTACTAAAGATGCATATTGCTTTACGTGTACACCACATGAACACGGAATGCAGAATCTGAGTAATCCTAGAAAGATGCCGCAGAAGGACCCAAGGCAAAAGAATGCATAAGTATGAAAACAAATAAGACGGAAGAAAAACACCCGAATGACCGAATGCCAAATGAATGAAATACTGAATGCAAACGAGACCCAGCCTCCATTCCATTTTTGGATTGGACATCATGATTGGACTCGAGATTATAAATGGCGGCCACAGCCTGCAGAAATGAGATATCAACACAACCAAACATAACCTGCAACACAGAACAGAGATACAATGCAAGAATGAAGATTAACTTTAGGGGATAAAGAAGAGACAAGTGTTGTGAATGAAAGTAAGGAGGTCTCAGCTCTTTGCCTTATATTTTTACAGCACATTGTTGCATGTTGAGTTAAAATTGACGAATGAGGGACGATAAAAGTATTCAAATATGGTAGAAGATTCAAAGGAAGATGAGTTTGCAAGGCCTACCCTACTTACAAGCAAAGAAAGCACTTGGTTTTGTTCTTTGGCCGCAAAAAGGTTGACATTAAAGTTTACGAAGCAAAATATCGAAAAGAAAGATCTTTCATTTCATCCCCAGTTTGATTGACTTCAATTTTCTTATGCTCCATGCAGCTGATGACTTTCAAAATATGAATTCAAAATGAACATTACCCATTAAAGATGACTGATGATACACAAAACTAGACAACCTTCTGCTTTTAACATGAAATGCCTTGAAGAATGTAGGCCAATCACTGTACAACCTCTGGACACACAACTGTCATTGTCATTTGACATTTGCTGCACAGACAATCAGTTCTCATGCTACAATCAAGACCATTTTGACCTTGCTTGAAGACAAACTGATTGATACATTATTTTACATCATACACACTTTGTGATTTTATCATTGCATTTTTGTGATCAGTGAAATAGAAAAATTTACCCCTATTTCTTAAATTCACTGACTAGCTTTGCAAAACATACCCTTTTTTCTAAATCCTAGGTCCTAGCTTTTTGCTAGTTTTATACACTTTCTCAGTGATTTTATGGACACGGGTGGTGTCACTTTTGACACAGAACTGCACCCGCCGGGGAGGTTAGATTCTGTTTATTGAAGAGCTACCAGAACATTGCAGATTGTGTAAATTAATCTGGTAAAACTAAACTTAGTGACAAAGAATAGGAAGCAAATGCAATGGTCTGCTCCAGCAAAAAATGAATAGAGCTGTTTACTGGAAGCAAAAGTAGAGTTCATTAAAAGACATTCAAAATGCGTTGTGGTAAAGTCACTTCTTGACCAGATGTCAGCGAGGTCTGTGTTATTCAGTTTCTCTTGGGTGAAATTGAATACCGCATACCTTGATATGGTTTCAAATTGGAAGGGAAGAGAATTATTCCTGCTGGGTCAACTCATTATTTCTTTCTTTTGACTTCATACATTCTTTATACTTGCTAAAAATAAGAAAAGAGGAGCTTCCAAAATACTCAAATTGAGGAAATTTCCTGGCATTAAACCCAGCAAATAGGCCAAGTAACTTTACTTAGGGCCTGATTACATGAGTGTTTTCACCGTAGGGCTGGGATTTCAGCCCGCCTTCCCGAGGTGAAAATATTTTCGATTACATAGGAGGTTTGAACCCAGGGCTGAAATCTGCTGCCACGTGTGAAATCACATTTTCAATTGTGGAAGCAGTTCAATATTTTGATTACGTCAGTGCATCCGATGTAGGACAATAGGGATTAACTGATAATTAGGTGCAACAATAAGGATTAAAGTTTCATCCCGGGTAGAGCAAAGAGGGCTGAGATTTCAGCCCTGAGTTTCAACCCAGGGCTGAAAATATCACATGTAATCGGAAACGCAATCTTATAAGCCTTTGACCAGAAAGAAGAGAAGAAGTTTCACCTCGGAAAGGTGGGCTGAAATCTCAGCCCTATGGTGAAAACTCCCATATAATCAGGCCCTTAGCAGGGCCAGGTATCTATACATTCCTGCTGGTTTAGGCCATTATGTTATGAAAACTAAAACAAGGGTTGGTAGGGGAAGAAGGTGTCACTCATAATTCCATGGTTATGTATTCTCTGTTGTTTTATTGTGGTTTATTGCAAGTAAACTTTGATAACACAATATTTTATCTATTAATGATGTTTATATCGTACTTCATGACCACTTTTAAACACCTTGGTATCGTTTGACTGACAATCACCTGTATGGTGGCCCATGATTGCCATTCATTTTTTTCAAATTTTCAATGTTTCTTTTCCATTTTATTTTATCTTAGAAAATTTATCTCAAGAAAAAATTCAATTCTGGTTTTTCTTTTAAATTCTTTTATTTTTTACCTCATTTACTGGCCAATAGTGTTAATTTGGATTCATTTTCTTCATGTCTGTTTAGATGTTTTTGTTTTTAAATTGATAAAGTTTTCATTTTTTTCCATTGAAAACTACTTTCATCTTTTGCAGTAATTCATAAAATTTTCGTTTTTCTTGAGAAATTTTTCATGCAACAATTATGAAAATTTTTTCGCCACGAGCCCAGGTTTGCCACAGTATCCCGGCATGCTTTTTTGGAAGTTTCCCACGGAATTCATGTGCTGCAAATCAAATCAGATCAACAAAATGGCGGAAAGGGGAGATGGAAATAAGTGGAAGAACTTTGCGAAGAAGATGGCTGCAAAACGTGACATAAATAAAAGAAGAAATGGTACAACGGACAGCAAGAATAAGAATGGAATTGCAGTGACAAACGATGCTATCACTGTCCAGCGACTCAGTGCCTCTGTTTCTGGGAAAGCTCAAAACAAACCCCTTTGGGACAGCACCACAAGGAGCGAAAGACAATGACTACCCCTTTGCCAACACATAAAAACGCACAATATAAAGTAACGATAGAAAGAAATGTAACTAAACCACTAATTACAAATCCAAAGTTAACCAACAAAAAGTAAGTGCTAATGAATGGGAATTTGCAGCAATGGAACATTTACAAGCGTTATGAAACATGAATGAATTTGAGGGTTGCCTGAAGTAACTTCTTATTGGTGTCAATGGTTAGCCGCTCGTCACCATTCAAAGTGAATTTGAGTAAGTCTTCATTTGAAAGAAACGGAAAACCATAAGGGAGCAATATTGCATTCACACTATTGAGAAGATCAGATCTAGGTCCGTTATATGAATGACAAAGCAGCAGGAAATGTTCCGTGCCCTCTACCCCTTATTCCTGCCCTCAAATCATTTATTCTTCTTCAATCTGTCATTGAAGACTGGATCCACTTTCTTTTCTGGAAAAAAGTTCTTTTGTTTTTTGCTGGTAATGTTCAAAGCAGATCAACAGCAGAGGAGCTTATTACCATGCACAATAATCTCTTTGTTTCTTTGCTAATCCTTGTTTCAATTGTGGTTGGATTCTCCGCCCACATTCTTTCCACAGACCAAACATGCTTTCTGCGCATGATCACAGGCTTCCTTTTTTGGGGATAACCGCTGCTTTGAACATTGATGATTCTTATCCTCAACAAGACTGTCGAAGCTATGCTGAGCATGTTCAGATTGTCAGAAAAGAGCAATTAATAATACGAGAGAACCATTTAAAATGATAGAGTCTCAACTAGTTGATAGAGTCACAGCAAAGGCACGGCACAACATGAACTAGTGGTCAGGGGTCTGCGGCAAGGTCCAATGGTCCTATAGTTCATATGGTCAGGTAGATAGAACATGCCCCAAAATGTCCTTTTGATATTATCTGCTGTATGTCTTTCCTTCCAAGTAAAGGAGTTAGATTTGGCTGAGACAGATGCAGACATCAAAAGTTTGAGAATGAGGATAAGGATGTTTATTGGGTTCTCATCGACAGCTGCCATTGGCCAATAGCTGAAAGCATCAACATAAGAAACAAAAACATGTTGATCCAAGATTTGATTTACAATCAAATTGTTTCATCTCATCGTGAGGAATTTGGAGAGATTAGCAAAGGCCTTGAAGCACTGGTCTTCTTGGAGCATGCAAAGAAGTATCCCAATTTCAAAAAACAAATTTTTTGCTACAAGGAGGATTTAAGGAGAGAGTTCACGGTGGACACCTTAACCCTATAGTGGTTGGGCTATTTGATAGTACTATTTTGGTTGGGGGGGGCAAAAAAGCCCCCCCTACCTAACTCTTCTTTGGTAATAGGTAGAGCGACCAAATTTGGTGTGCTAAAAGCCTCAGGCATGTACTTTCTGTAAATATAAAAATTAACCTAAAAATAGCCACCATTTTTGCTTACGTCAGCATTTTCCTTTGTGTGGTCAAGAAAAGCGACAAAATTGGCCAAAATCAGGAAAATCGAGATAAAATTAAATTTGGAGCAAATTTTCCATCCAAACATGATGTTTATGATAGAATGCATCAAATAACACAAAATTACAAAATAAATTTGCAAAATATTCCACTTCTGCTCCTTTTTTCGCGATAATTGAGATTTGAGAATTTGCGATTTTTCCTGGGTCAGTCCCAGAAAATTGTCTCCCGCCCCCTCACTTTCAAAATATTTCAATGAAACTTTTTGAGAAGTTGCACAATAAGTAGTTGCAAAAAGTCATGAAGCTTCATGGCTATAAAATTCTTCCTCGCAGAGTTATTCAAAAAAATCTACTAGGGGGGGGGGGCAAATTTGCCCCCCCCCCAACCAAAATAGGGTTAAGAGAAAACGCAGACATAACACCAGTGACCGCCCCAGTCAGCAGCAAGCTTTGGATTGGCTCTATGAGTATCTTTCCATTCTACATCCAAATCAAGAGCTACCTGCAGGTACAAGGATGAAGACGTTGCTGCAAGTTAACAATTCGGTTCTTGGCAGAGAACACCAGGAACAAGCTCCCTACATCTACAGCATGCCTTCACATCTTGCGACTGCCAACACTGTACATGAGCAAGAAGGAATTCTGCGTTGCAATGAAAACAGCGTTAAAATTTGAAGCTTATGAGTTCCCAAACCCATAAACTGTTTGTAGCAGGACCGCCTATGGTACGTGAATAGAAGCTGATTTGGTTTTAACTGTAAACTACCGTAAAAACTCTATTAATCCTGTGAGGGGCTTATTTAATCTTGGAGTCTCAAGAGGGTGCTTAAAAGAGATGGGGCTTACTCAAAAAGTTGAATGGAATGTATAGATATATATGACATCTTTCTTGTTCTTTTACTCACAATTTGTGGATACAGTTTTACAAGGCGTATACACAAGTTCAATGCACTATTATCTCAAACATTTCAAAATTTTACATGTAGATTGGTTTTGCCTAATGAGAGGACGATCCTTGGTAACCTCTAGCATTTGACATAAGCAGGGGCCTTAATAGAGAGGAGGGCTTATTTGAAATTTTGTCGAAGACAGGAGGGGCAAATTGGAGAGGGGCTTGGTAGAGAGAGGGCTGAATGGAGCTTTAAAGTGCCACTGAACTACTTTCGTGAAAATTTTGATAATGTATTTTTCCCATGAGAAAGAAAAAGTAAAAGTAGCTGAATCGAATGATGTAATTATTGCCTGCATATTTTTTCAATAACAATGTTATTTTAAGCTCTAAAGTGTTGATTTGCGTGACTCTATGTGCTAAAAATAATGCGCGGCCAAAGGGGAATCCATCAGCTACTTCCGCATTGTGCTCCATCCACTTCAAGCCAACCAACTTTGTCAGGAGAGTTGACATCAATCTTGGGGATTCAGGTGGAAATATTAGATGCCAAAGACATCTTGAAATCATCATGATCATCATGATCGCAACTATCCTTTCCTTTGTAACAAGTGTTGTGGCTTACAGTTGCTGCATAATCTTCAAATTTTGTATGTTCACCCAGTTCAAGCCTTCTAAGAGGCAAAGTCTCAACTACATTCTACATTCCAGACCAAATGAAACAATCTTTTAAAAATTCAGTTCATGTCTGCATAGTAAAAATTGACAATTGCAACATAAAACGACAGCTGATGCAGGAAACCAATTTTCAAAGGTAGTCAAATTTCAAGAACTTGTCATCAAGAGAGTTTTCTAACAGAGGAGCCCAGGAGCCTAGAGCCCAGGAGCCCAAGAGTCTAGAGCCTAGGAGCCTAGGAGCTTTAGAGCGCAGGAGCCTAATAGCCGTAGCGGCTAAAGGGTGTCTGGAGCCCAGAGGCAAGTTGCCTTTCCATAAATGAGAAATAGGCTGAATTTCTTTATCACATCCTTAGGACAAATTTGAAACATCATTCACGGTTGTGGGTCATCAAAATGAAATGAAAGCTCTTTATTTCTCTGTCTACTACTGACACTCCGGAGCACAGTGAGTGATCCCTCCAACAACCGGTTTGTTAACGTGTTTGCTTTCCTCAGTGATGCCTAGCATAGCCTGCATCGGATTCTTACCACTTTTCTGGGACAGATCTTTGTTTTCTTCACGTTCTGCTCTCAAATTTATTCACGAATTGTCGCTGCAAGCATCCTCGGATCCGACGAGCGACATTGGTATTGTGTCCTTTTTTTTTTCGATTTATTTCTTCCTGTTAATTTCTGGAAGAACTGATTTCAATATAGATTTTTAAGCATTTCTGCTGATACCTAATACTCAGTTGATCAGCTACAGCTAACAATTAACGAAAGTTTGCCCCAAAACCAATTAATAAAAACTTCATGGTTGCAATATGACTGAAAAAAGCCTAAAACACTTTAAAGGTCTCCTCATACAGATCAGTGAAGAAACGCATTTGTTCATGTAGGGATGTCCACTTCTTATTCGTTGCCATGGGAAAAGTCTTCAGTATTTATTTGAAAATTGATTTCATATAACTCTTGAGAGAGGGTAAACACCTGTTGTGTATTGTTCTGTGTAAAGAGAGTCCGAGTCCTTGCAAATTCATCAAATTATGGGTCAATTAATAAGTAAATGACATAAATCGAGTGGCTAAGCCATATTAGTAGAACGTTTCGAACCTTCCTAGGTCCATGGGTCCATGTTAAAATTAAAATTAATAAGTAAATGACATAAATCGAGTGGCTAAGCCATATTAGTAGAACGTTTCGAACCTTCCTAGGTCCATCCTCAGCAAATTGACTGGGTGGAATTGGAATAAATCCTAATTAAGATACACGCTAAAGGGAATTGGGAATAATTCCAAACATGGGCAAAATCGCCATATAAAGATAAAGTGTGTGCGAAATGGGAGAAAAACAACTAGGGAAAACCAGTAAAGTTCTATCTACCTTTGTTTCTACCACTCGTGAGACTGCGAGAAGCATTGCAAAAATTGGTCCATCTTCCGGCTTTTAACTAGAATTTAGCTAGATTTGTGTGATGGTGCAGGTGTTTGTTGTCGAACATTTCAGAGAGAACATTCTTTAAGCAGGTTAAACATCACACAACCAAAGAGCTATGGGTACTTTATTTCTTTGTTTATTAAAGTTTCTTGTTCAACTTTGCTGGTGCACTTTTAGCGATTGACTACTAGCTCAGGGGTGGTTATTGGCCATAGGCGGTACGTCTGGGACAGTGAGTTCATGATGCAGAATATGTCACAAGATTTTTTGTGATATGCTCTATGCACTGTCTAGTTACCTTGTACTTTTAGAAATACCTATGAAAAGTATGGAATATGGGACCGTTTGAGAACAGATCATGGAAAGGAATTTCATTTGATGAAATTCATGCAAGATAAGTTGAGAGATTATGGAAAGTCAACGTCAAAAGCACCATACAAGCAGACTTCATCTAAAGAGGTGAGCATATGCGATTATGTTGTCCTATGCCATAAAAGTTCTAGGGTCTTTCCCAATGCATTGTTTACGCAAAAACCCCAACTCATGTCTCAAGCTAGGCACACATCAAAGGAACTCAATGAATTAAATTCAAGATTTAGACCATGTATTTATCTTAAAACTTTTCAGGAACTGTATGATATAGATGATGATAACAGTTATAAACTATCTCCTTACAAAAAAGTGATTCCCTGTAAATAAGATGCTCTTGTCGAAACGATTTCTTGTAAATATTTTTGTAATTTCCTCGACCAGTTTTACATTGTATTAGGATTACTATCATTAATTTCTCTTTTGCATTACATTTTAATTTTAACAGGGCCCTTGTTGATGACAATACTTTCTCGTATTGATAAGGTATTTACCCTGTATAAACATGTATATTATTATTATTAAAACTTCGGATATTGAAACCTTTCTTTAAACGCAGTCCTTATGGGAGCTGAAACTAGCCCTATTACCGTAGGGTCAATGGGTAGCTCACATTCTTGTTGGGGGGGGGGGGATTTTTTCCCCACAGTGAATATTGCCTCTTATTCACTGAATGTTTGGACCATGGCAAAGTTATTGATGAAATACGTCACATGTAGTTGAAATATTAATACTATGTGGACTTTATCTCATTCTCAACCAAATTTGTTGCATGTTTTCAATGGCCTCATGATTCAGTCACACGTGACAAAAATGGACTTAACTCCCGTGAAAACAGCTCCTGGGGCTAATTTTTAGCTTATCTTAGTCCTCTTTCTGTTAGTTTTCGAATGTTATACCAGACAACGGAATCAAACAAAATTTTTTATTTTTCCTAACCGTAATAATGAGGACTGATAAATTTAGCCACATATCTATGAGGAATCATCAATAAAAAATTGCCTTGTATATCAAAAAATCATAAGTTTTTCCATATCCAAAGAAGAGCAATGCAAAGAAAAGTGTGAGGCATATTGGATCTAGGACAAAAGACCTCTTAAATGCACTTTGTGCATTACCATTGAAGATCTTTGCTGAAGCTCATAATCTCTAACCTTATCGTCTCAGGATATTTTTAACTACTACTGACTAAATTCCTGTTTCAAAATTTCTAGAACCATGTTGTGGAGAGAATGTGGCTTGAAGTCAACAAACGGGTGAATTATCCAATCAAAGAAGCCCTGACGTCTTTAGCAAACGAAGAAAAGATTGATATGAGTGACAACGGCATTCAGTATTGTGTCTCAATGTTTACTTTCAGGTTAGCCAGTTATGGTTTGTCGCAGTTTGTAGAGTCATGGAACAGTCACGCTATTTCAGCTAAGTAAATTTTGCTATGAGGTGTTCTCTTCTACTTCAAAAGACTTTTCATTAATTCTCTTTTCCTCTCTTTCATACGAATAATAGGCCTCTCTTTCACACAAAAATGGCACACGATTTGTAGGTGGACTTGGGAAATGTTAGATAATTAAAACGTAACTTTCACCAGCACATTTTGAAAACTGCATGGGGAACGTTTTACAATGCATTCAAAATGAAGCAAAACTGTTCTTTAAGGTGTAGGTACATTTCGTTAGCATCAGATCGTTGGGGAGATTGCACTGAGTTAGTTACCGTTGTATTTTCTATCGTTTTCAAGTTGTGCCTGTATCGCATGAACGCCAGCCCAGATTTTGCTGTCGTCACACTTTTCATCGTTTTCAAAATGTGCCGGAAGCCTGCCATCTGAACGCAGCTGGAACGCCGTCTCAAAAGTGCGAGTTGAAACTAAAATTACGAGTTGTCAATCCCATTCGTGTTCGATTCCCGACTTGTACCCGTTTTACAATTCTACACTTTATTCAAATGTTATGTTTTCCATCCTTAGCTAATGACGTTAACAAGGGCAGATTTTGTAATACAATAAATAGCACCAGTTGCTTTGGTTCACATCTCAATTCAAAACAATTAGCGACTGCAGACAAAGGAAATTCGCACTCAAGCAGTAAGTCAAAACAAACAGGGCCGCAAAAGTTGCCCCGTAACCAGTAGTGCAAACTCTGAGTTCGTGCGGGCGAAAGGAGTTTTTTTAAGAGCAGTTATGTGCTTAAGACGAAAGAAGAGGGGTAATTCTAAAGTTCTGTCTGGTGGATTTTTGTTTGCCTGATTCAGAAGCCTAGCAGAGGGCTTTACAATTCTTGCATATTTATTGCTCAAATGTAAACAGCAGTTACTCCTCCGCTCCTGAGTCAAATAGACAAAATCCGTCCTACTTAATAATGGATTTACCCTTCTTCTTTCGTTACCAGCATATGACTTCTCTTAAAAAAGAGGTCCCTTCGACCGCACCAAGCGAGAGTTTTCCGTACTTGTTTACTCTTGTTTCAAGGCAAATGTGCAGCTATGTTTGTTTTGGGTTACTGGTTGAGTGAATTTCTTTTGTCTGCATTCGCTAATCACTTTGAATTGAGGTGTGAACCAAGGCAACTGATGATGTTATTATATTACAAAATGTGCCCTTGTTAATGACGTTGCATATTTTATTTGTCACTGTTTTTGGTAGAAAATGTACAATTCTGCCCATTATTAATTAATGAATGAATAAAAGAATGAATGAGTGAATGAATAAATCTCGTAGAGTCTGCTAGCATAGGGAAATTTTCAAGGATTGTCATTTGTGTCTTCTTTGCATCCCCGGAGGGCGGTGGTGCTTCACAATGGGGTAAGAGGGACATGTGCGCCACTCTGGGGTAGTTTTTGGCCTTAAAATTCTGGAACTGGGATACACTTTTACTGGAAAATTTCTGTGAATGGGATATAATTTCACTTGGCAATTTCTGGGGTTGGGGTTTACTGTTATACTCAAAATACTGGTAAATAAATATTGAGAAAACAGAAACAATGATTTGGAATTGGAACACAGAGGAAGAAGGTGACTACCCCAAGAGTATAATTACTATAAATAAAATCCCATTAAATAATACAAGGACCTTCAAATATTTGGGGGTATGGAATACTGCAAATGACATACACATTGGTAAAACAGAACTTGATTACCGATTAACTCTGCAAAGTGCGCTTTTGCTGAACACCGTGGAATGCTCACAAATAAGAACATCACATTGAGAACACGCATAACATTTTTGAATGGATTTGTATGCAGCAGGCTTACATATGGCTGCCATGCATGGCAACCAACACAAGCAGAACTTTCAAAACTAAATGCAACTTATAACAAATTTCTACAAAGCATGATATGGAATGGATTTAAGAGAAAGCAGGAACATTGTAATTATAACGATGAAAGTACTACAGAGATAGATTGGTCATATAAAATCACTAATAAGAAACTCTACGAAATAACTAATACAGTCAATATAACCACCTATTATGAAAAACAGAAACAATGGATACCACATGTCATCCGGAGAGAGAACACCCACCCCTGCAAGATGTTGACCTTCCACACAAATAGGATCAAAAGAAGAGGCTGAAAAGTACCTTCCATAATAGAAAGAACCATCTCGTCAAGCAAAAAAAGCAAAGGTCAATTCTTGTCTGACTGCTTGAAGAAAAGTAACCCTTGATGAAAGATCAACTGTAATAACAGTCAATGATTGCCAATTGCTTCCAAATTGGAAGTGGCTAACTCTAATTATTACTAGAAATAGCTCTCGCTACACATGCCCGCTTGCTCCAAGTTCAAGTGTAGGTTTGTGAATATTACATGACACTGGGAAGTTTTCAACAATGTATGTAGTTGGAAAACTCTCAATTCAGGAGATTTTCATTATAAAGTTACATTGGGGTTTCCAATCAAGAGTAGGATGTTTTTTAATTGTAACAGAACAATACTGACAAACAGATTTTATATTTCATACAAACTTTGGCACTATCGTCAAATTTAAAATTCCTTTTTAGATTTAAGCTTTGCAATACTGACTTGAACATTCTTTAGAACAAACAATGGACAAAAATCATTTGTATATCGAGGGGCAACCATTAGGAATAGTCTAGATTACCACATCAAAATGTTTTCCTTGCTATCAAATTTCAAATTAAAACCAAAGGAAGGATTACAATACAATTTCACACACTTCCTTGTATATAGACCAAAGTCCATTGATTTTCTTTTCCGTAGGAAAGATTTTGTTTTTGTTTTGGATAGGACTAGTTAAAAAAAGGAGTTTCCTTTTATTATTCACCTGACAGTGTATTCCTGGTATTACATATTTATTAATCAATTCATTTGTTATATTTTGCTTTTTAACAGGACACATTGTAAGCCAGTTTTGTAAATTAACTGCATGTTTTCACACCGTATAATAATTCAAAGAGAATGAATGACTATTGTTCCAGCGCAGCAAGTGGCAAATTTGGCAGTAACTTGTTTTTGGAGAAGCGGTAAAGTCGATTCTTGGCAACCAGAGCCTATATTTTCCTGGTATAATCACTGACAAAATATGGTTGAGATTGTTCCACGCCCGACAACACCTTTCTCGAGGAGTTTTGCCTCGTTTTGATGCCCCTATACAAATGTATAGGAAGATGACCGGAAGTGAATATGTTTGACGACTTTGAATGTTTCTTAAGGGAACAAGGTGTTACTTTTCCTTTTCAATTCAATTCTAAAATGTAGTGGATTTATCTAAGAAACGTTTAAAACTAAGTTTGTTTTGAATTAAACTCCTTGGCGAGCTCCACCAGTTTGAACGAGAGGGGTGGTCTTATTTTGAGAGAATTTCCATTGTCTTTCGGTACAATCATTCGAACTCATTGTCTTTGACGTCACTGGTAGCGCCTCCAAGGCCATGACATTTGGAAAAAACAGTAGAGCGCCAAAATTGTTTTGAAAACGGCGTGTTCTTTGTGCTGCTTGCTTCAAGAAACTTTTTAATTCAGAACAAAGCAATAGATCATTACGAACAGCACCAGTTATCCATTTTACCACTAGTGAAGGGCATCATCTGAGTTTCTTGTTCAAGGTGCGTTCGTGTTTTTGCAACAAACTGGCCAGAAAGAAAGCATGACAGAAGAAGAACATCCGCTTGTTTAGGCCACATCTTCGCAAGAAGGAATTTTGCATGTTTATGGATCCAAGAACTAAATTTCGTTTATGACAATAGATGTTTTTAATGGACAGATGGAGAGCACGTGATAAAGAATATCTTATTTGTACTGGACAGTGAGTTCCACTTGTTGGACATATTGGTTAACTGCTCAATGAAGAGAGTTTGTAAACTTTTGAAACTTTTCTGGAAACTTCCTCTTGCTCTGGATAATAGTGGCTCCAAAAATGACGGACAGTTCTGGATAATATTGGCTCCAAAAATGACAGACAAGATACAAGGAGGATGCTGTCTATTGGAAAAATGATTACTTCCGATGGACAAGTGCAATGACTGCTATTTTGATGATTTTCAGAAACTCATCAACAAGCATAGCAAATAGGATCCACTAGGTAAAATCGGCACGCTGGAAGTATAATGGGAAAACCAAAAATGTTGATTCACACTTTTCTCTGAACTGGTAAAAATTCAATGTTTTCTAGGTGTCAGATTTAACCTTTGCTTGCCCGTTTTACCTCCGCTGCAGTGCAACACGATGTATTATCAATTTTCATTTCTCTTAAGTTGGAAGGCACAAACTTTTTAGTGATTTAAGCATATTCTTCATGAGATGCAGCTGTTGGAAAGAAAAGTCTTTGCCATGTTTTCTTTGACTTTTATTCTGTGATATCACTTGAAATGACATTATTTGGAATTCGACCATTCTTATGAAATTATCCTTCCTGTTCTGGCAGCTTCAAATGCCAATCGTTAATGTGCAGCAAGAAGTTAAGTATGAAAGGTCTGTTATTTCTAGTGATTCCTGTTACTTTTCCTTCCTGAGTGACTTTTAAATGCCAAACAGTAATCATGGTAACTCAAAAAATTTTGACTCATGGCTTTGGTCTGGAGGGGAGAAGGGATATCAAACTTTGAAATTACTAGAAAGAGATGTCAATCAGCTTTGACCAAAGAAAAATTTTGGTGGCTAGACATGTAGTTATTCTTGTCGATTTTCATGCATCATCAACGTTTCCAAACCTCCAACCTTTCCGGATTAAATTCAGAAGAAGATTCAGGCTGTCTCAGAATTTGAAAGCATTAAAAATGTCAATTTTGTGATGATTCAATTGCTACTATGTTACCACCTTATCACATGAACAAAATCATAAGTATCAATTATTACAGCAAAGAAAAAAGTTTCTTATACTTTGCAATGGTTTCTTCATTCAATGATTCATTTGCAACAGTGATGTTCCATCGGTTTTGCAGCGGTCTTCAGGCATTGTAACAAAAGCATTCCTGCCTTCGTTGTTGTCATTTATGCTACATCACGGTCGTGCTTGATAACGATAAACTTACTCTTTTTGAGAATCCTAAAGTGGAACAAACAGAAATGTCCAGCAAATGTCTGTACTGCATAATAAATCTCATCCAGTCTCACATGGAATTTCATGTGCAAAAGAAACTGATCAAGGAAAATAACATAAATCTAGTGACAGTAGGCTTCGCATTTATAGGCAACATGATAAAAGCTGATGAGTTTTTTGTACAAGACAGTCTTGATAAATATTATTCCACATGTAACCTCCTATTTCAAAGCCAGAACTTCCCCTTTTGGAGCGAAGTTCATCAGCAACTGTGAAATTTTATGATGCTTTGTGATTGTTTACATTAGGCCGAACCCAATGAAAGTTCTCAGAAAGCGCAAGTCAAAGTTTTGTTATTATTCTTCTTGCTTATGAGCCGAAACGGCTAGAAAAGTACTAAAAAACGTCCCCGTTTCCATAAACTTCAAATAAACTTCGAATGTAGTAAATTTAGTAGGGGTCAACATCTATTTTCCGACTAAAAGGCAAACACGTTTGTGAAAAGAAGCACGTAAAGTTAACGAGGAATAAACGGTCATGGCTCTGGAGCGAAAATTGCCTTTGAAAACTGTAGGAAATTGGCAAAGGCTACAGAAAAACCGCAAACATTTTTAGAAACTAGATGCGTACAGCTATTGCATTATATCTCCAAATTGAGAATTTCTATCTTAGTTTAGAAAATATTGCACTTTGAAAAAAATTTGGGTAAATTTAGGCCAAGAAAAGTTGATTTTCTTGAAACATTGAGGCCGAGTTTAAGACGAGAAAAATATAACTTCATTTGGTCAACAGTTCGTAAAAAGTGACTAAGTAGGTCCAAAAAATATCGAGGAATCCAAAATTTTAAACGAAATTTCTATGAAACCAACGACAAACGTTAAATTTACGAAAAAGTCTGCTCACCTGCTGTGCTGCATTCCAAGTTTGTAAACAGAGTTGTCCACGGCCTTTGAAAAGTTTGATAAACCAAGAAACTTTGAGTCCAAAACTCGTAACAAAGTTGAAAGAGCAAAGATACAGCTATTGCGTTATATCTCGATATTTCACTTTGCGACACTTGGGACGCCTGCTGACGCCATTTATTACAAAATTTTGCTTTCGCGCCACAGCTTTCATGCAACAGAGGCCGGAAGTGACGTCAAAATTTGGGCTTGGTGTTGTCGGGCGTGTGTTCTATTTGACAATTCAAATGGCAAGGCTAAATTGGATTTTGTTTTCTTTGCATGACAAATCTTTGAATGTTCTCATTCAATGTGGTTTCTAGGGAAAATAACTCCTATTGTAATGCAATAGGCAACGAAAATAAATTTTCAGACACATGGCACATTTCTTCCGCCCTTTTATTGTAAAATTACCTGTTGAGTTTCGCTACAGTAAGTATTTTACAGTGTAAAATACTTAATATAGCGAAACTCAAGCGCAGAAGGCCTAAGTGAGCAGTGAGGGTTTTGATCATGCTGTCAGGCTTGTTGATGCCAAATTCCTTCCCCTTGCTGTCACCATGCCATTAGCCTGCGTGCAGACTCTCACGTAGGCTCTCACGTAGGCTCTCACAGACTCTCACGTAGGCCATATGCTGTATCTTTTTATCATGGTTGCGTCAAAACACAGCTTGCTTATAAATCAAGGTACAATTCATTCCTAGCAAGAATGTGATAACTAAAACAACACATAGACACCAGGTAGAGCTGGAACTTTCTATGACATATTTTTACTTATTTTCGTGTGATTCCAGTATTTTTTCACTCTAAATGTACTTGAGTAATGTCTAAACATTTGGCAAGATTCAAAAACATTGCTTCAAAAGGTCGCAGGTAATGAATATGAACATGAACATGATTTTCATGGGACCTTTAAGAAACTCATTAGAAACCTTGAGTACGCAAACTCTCATAATTCGAAGAAACTTCTAGTACTGGAATGAATTCTTAGTTTCTTGTGTTATCTAATAATGAATCTGACTGTGCTCTATGCATTTTCAGTGGTATTCAGAGGTTATCATTTTCTTGCAACCTTGTCCCCAAAACCTTTTGTCATACTTTAGAATGAGGCCAAATATGACAAAGGCCCTGTGGATCAGGTTGTATTTCTTCTTAGCGATGACTGTATTGATCTTGCCTTCTTTTTGACTTACACGTTTGTGTTGCCATTAAAACTCAGGATGGGGAGAGGAATAGGTGTTCCCGACCCGATCCCTTAGAGTTAGGTCATACTGATCCTCTTGTTTTTCCGTTAGGCCATGGCTAACCATGGTTAGGCCATTTGCATGTTATAAACTTGCCAAGCGCATTGTAATCACTTCAGGCATTTGACATTTCAATTCCTGCAAATAATGTTATAGGTCAAATGTTAAATATCTCTTCTTCCGTGATTTGAGAACGATCACGCACTCATCTCCTACCGCTCTCATTGTCATCAGAAAGTTTGCCAATTATTTAACATAACTGCTTATAAGAAACTCAACTCTCAGATCGCCAAAAAGTTGAGAAACAGGAAAATATAACTTAAGAACCTATCTATTTTAGGAAATCCTCAACAGAGTTTTTCTTAATTTTCCGTTATTCCCTGTGTGGGACTTGGAAGGTACTTGAGCAATGTCGAAATATCGGAGCAATTTAAAGAAAATTGTTTCAAAATATTCATAAGGGAACAGATAGTAAACATGAAGAGTGTTATGGAACATTTAAGACACTTGCAAGAAACCTCGAGTACTCAAAAACAATTTGATAATTTCAAGAAACTTTCAGGACTGGTCCAAATTTTTAGTTTCTTTAAAAAATTTGTGCAAAGCGTCCAATGACAACATTTTCCATGTTTTCGAAAAATTGGAAAATATTTTCCGCATTTTCGAAAAATTGGAAAATTTTGTCCGTGTTTTCGAATTTGGCACAGGGGAAATACGAAAAGTCGGACGAGGAAAATTTGGAAAAAATTTCCGAACTTTCCGAGTTTTCCGAGCTGTCCGCGTTTTCGCCCTCGCCGATCTCTTTGTCCATTTGTATGTTGTGAAATGCAGTCATCAGATGATGAGGAAGTGCATGTACCAGAAGAGTCTTGGAGCAAACCATCGATGCCACAATGTATAGCAACCAAATTAAGACTTGGAAAATATCAACAACCACCAAAGAAGCCACTTTCCTTCGATCCCGTTGTCAAAGATGCTGCTAAAGAATCACCTACAGGGCTATCGAAGACTGTACCTACATCTGCTACACCTTCAAGTGCAGTAACAGGGGATGCAAAGTCAAGGTCTCACAGGAAGTCAATTTACAGCTCTGGAGCATTTTAAAGGTTCAGGAAAGCCATTTGGCCAGAAGTCGTAATGAAGTCGAAGTCATCTTCTAAAGTGTGCAAGACAAATGTTAGGAATATGTGGAGTGATATGGATGAAGAGGAAAGATCGCTATATGAGAGACACATGAACGAAAACTGTGCTTATGGCAACAATGAAGGATCAACCGATTGGGTTGAGTGTGATATATGCGACCGCTGGTACCACACAGAATGCATCGGCATTGGATATGCAATCAGTGACGAAATGCCATTCATGCACTGCAGTAAATGCATGCAGAAACTGTTCCGCGCTAGCATGAATTACCTGTGCTACTACCAGATGTTCAAAAAACGAAGGATGAGTAGAGATGATGTTCACCTTGCATTGCAAAAGCTAGCAGTTAAAGAAGACAGCCTCACGAAAGAAATTGGTGACCAAAGCTATCCCTTTCAACAGGAAGTTTGTCTGCCGTATAAAAGTAACGATGCACGTGGAATAGAGAATTCCTTTAACAACTGCTGGCTAAGTTCCTCGCTGCAGTTGCTGCCCGGGTCGACTCTCTCCACTCTTTTGCCAACAGATGAAGACAGCCACACCGAAACCCTCACCCATCACATTTCAGTGGTAGCTGATGAATTTCACCAAGCCAGAATGACACCAATCTCCACGGAAGGATCTGTTAAAGTAATATCTCGTTATCTTCTCGAAGATCCTGAAAAAATGGATCATGTAGATGTGGGAGATGGTTTCCGAAGGATTCTCGTTCAACTCACCACTGAAAACCAAGGACTGGAAGAGGATCCAGTGTTGAGTGTCAAACTAGGCACCCTCTATCACTGTAGTAAATGCAAAACGTTGCTGGTGAGATCGAGAATGAGCACATATATCTGATGCAAGTATTGGAACCAACAGACGATGACAAAGATGCATTCAGTGTGAAAGATTTGCTGTGGAATTCAATGGCATGTGGCTACAAATTTTCTCCAGACAAGACTTGCCACCATTGCCACATTGCAGCCTCAGACAGCAGGCTATTGCAGATGAAATTCTTCGTCACAGTTCCAGCTGTTCTGCCAATTTGCTTCCAGCGAGTCCAGCCAGGATGTAATCGGCCAATCAAGACAAGAATTGTGTTGGATTTGACAATGGATATGTCAAGAGTAATTGGAGGAACAGATGGAGTTACATCGATTATGTATACCATCAAGTCATGGGTAATATGGACTGGAAGAACAGTTTTATCAGGCCACTACATGGCATCCATCCGCAATGGAGAAAACACTGTTTTAGAAATAGATGACACAAGAATCATGGAGAAGAATTTGTCGGTGGTACTCGGTGACAAGAAGACTCAGAAACGAGTTAAGATGGCAATGTATGTCCGGGAGGAATGCACTAGAAACGCTGAACTGACCGTAAACAAGCTTGATGTCTCATTGGAATCAAGGGAAGACATAGCGAACATTGTGATGGGAGAGTGCGTTGGCCCAACCGAACTTGTGGTGCGTGAAGAGATTCTTGGAACAGTCATGGGAGGAAACATGAGCGGCCAAGTTATTGATTGTTTTCTTTCAAGAATAGCTACAAAAACGTCCAAAAAAGTTGTCTGTTTCAATTCCTACCTCTATACGGAGCTTTCCTGTGGCAACATAGAGAAAGCTGTGGTCAAAGAGCAATGAAAGCACGAAGGCTTATGGAAAATGACGTGGTCCTCTTGCCAGTCCATCACAAAGGGAAGATTGGACACTACGCTATCATGGCTCTATACCCGAAGCTGTTTTTAATGATCTATGCCGACTCCCTACACCCAAGGGTCGATAAAAAGATGCAGCAAATCTTCATGATCACACTCTCACTTATTAAATCGTTGTGCCCAAGCATCACATTGAGTGAATTCATGGCGAAATGGAGATTTGCAGCCACTAAAGAAATCGAGTATTGGCAAGATGATGTAAGTTGTGGTGTATACTGCTGTTTAAATGGATACCGCTTCATCATGCAAGAGAAAACATGCCAGGCTATATCACATTCAAGTCTAGCGAAGCTACGCTATTGGATCTGTACACATGCAAGGATGTCAAAACGCAAAGAACAGATTAAGAAAGCCCAACACACAAAGTTTGTAACAATCAGCAATCCAATGGTCAACCTTCAGATTCAAGACAAACTGCCTCAAGAATATCTCATTCTTCATAGCGGGAAGCGTGGCTTAGAACAGCTCATGAAATGCAACATTTTTGCCCAGCTAAGCACCTTCAATAAGTTGCTACACGATACGAAGGCGACCTGTCAGATGATGATAGTGAAGCAGATTCAGTTGAAGAGCAGTTTTCAGGTCATATGAAGAGAACCGACAAAATAGATCTGGAACTGTTGAAGGAATGCAAAGATGCTGTTGCAAGCATTGAATCGTTTTGTGACCCATCAGCAGCCACTAAGATAGACTCTGACAGGCTCAAGGCACTACTTGTCTTAGACAGAGGTACCTTCAAAGGAATATCGGATCTAGAAGTGGGAGCCATGAGTGCCGCAATGGAACAAAGTGGAACAACAAATATATTTTTGAATACGGCGTGGGGAATTCAAGTTTTGTGGCTAAAAAGCAGTGATATGATGAATAAAACATGCAGACTTGGAAAGAGTATCTTGCATAAAGTCTTGATTCCTGAAATATTCACAATGTATGTGTCGAGAAAATATAATCTGCACCGCCCAGACTTGATTGAGGAAGTTACACTCGGGCATCAGAAGCAACTAGAATATCATTCCTACTTGAAGATGGAGGTAAGCCACAAGTTATCATTTGTGCCATGCAAACAAGTTATTGCATGGCACCAGTTTTCCACTTTTATGTTCATGAAAGTTGTATGAATATGCTGCATGAGCAAAATTTTCGTTAAAAAGGAATTTTGGAACCCTGAAGAGCAATCAATGCTGCTGCCGGGATAAAGGCAGTTCTCAGTTTGAAATCTTTAAGATCGTTAGCTGTAGCAGGACTATTCAATGCTAAAATTTCTGTACTCTTAACGATGTTGACTAAAATCAGCGACACTTTGACTTTCATCTATTCTATAGGGAGTAATGTCAGGCTGAACATCGCTATGCATGATTGCCCAAGACGATAAATCTTAGTATTATTGCTGAAACAAATTTGCTTCTTTTTCTCTCATGTGCAATTGTAGATAGGCTGCTACGAATTGTCTCCATTCTCCTCAAAGTTAAGCTCCCTCAAAATTGTGTTTTCTTCCCACCCATTCCCTGATGTTATCCATCCGCATTAACTGGTCTTCCTCTGGGTCTTTTACATGGTATTGATGACATTCAACCTGCCGGGATATTATGATACGCTGTAAATTATTCCTTCCTATAATGTGAAGGAAGAATGTAACCATGATCAATAGCATGGTGTTTCTTGCTATCTATCTTAGTTTGCTTTTCAGGAATCGTCGGCAATCAAAAAGTCCGTAGGAGAACCTGATAACTTTCCAGTCTACCAGGGTAAGTTGCTTCATCTGTCTTTACACAACCGAACAACGATTGTAATTTTGCAAATGGAAATGGCCGAGTTAAAATTGACTGGATACTGACGGTCTTCTGAGAAGTATTCCAGATAATTGAAATCTACATTTTCAAGAAGAAAGGATTGTCACAGGGCAGTCCTTGCAACTGAGTTTTTCCACCTACAAAGTTGCCAATAACTTTATCAATTGCCTACCAAACACCAACTTAATCTATTCCTAAAGTCATTCACAACGTGCTTATTATTAGAAATTCCCTTTTCAGTCATTCAAGGCAAGCTAGACAACGAAAATGTTGGTGTTGTTGTCCGCCCAATGGACCAATATGTGAATGATTGTGAAAGGGTGGGCATTTACAGTACATACAGGGTGTCCCAAAATAATTGTTCCCCATTTATGTGGCTGCTGTAGAGGAGCTGTAGATTCGATCATTTCGGTTTCGTCTTGGACAGATATGAGGATACCCCCCCCCCATTTTGAACAAATACCGCACAACCATAAAATGGATCAATCCATTTCATTATAAACTGTTCTAAAATGATTTCTTTAGAATAAAAAGCGCAAATAAATTGCACCATGAAAAAATCTGTCCAACAAACCCCTTAGTTATCATGTTACCCCCGTGTTGGCAACTGTTGCTATTTGACACCCTTCCAGACTCCATTTCCATTCCATATTTGCAGGCAAATAAGTTATAAGGTGTAGAAGTCCATGTAAAAAATTGCAAGAATGCACCACCTTGGGACACAAGATTTCTAGCCCGCTGAAGTTGGCCAAATTTGACCATTTTGAGCGTGCATCCAATTTGACAGAGCTATTGTTCTCATGTCAGAACAAAATTTCCTTGGTTTTGACACTTTTTCAGAACTTCTGCACGTGCACATTTGGATGATATAAGTAGCTATCTTAAGCGTTGCAGGATTTTTGTAAGATACCGTCTGAAAGTATGGAAAAATAGGCTTTTCGGCAAAAATTGAGAGATTTTGCAACCCCCTGGACAACGGAATTTTGCGAAAAACATTCGGCTGATTAAAATATAGCATCTGGGGTAGATCAGTATTCTATTCCGTAAAATTGAAAAGCATAATGGCTTTTATCAATCAGAAAGCCAACACCAAAATCCTTTCCCCAGACACATTTTGGGGCCAAAATCAAATTTGGTTCAAACTTTGAAGCCATATTCTACAAGTATGTTGGTCTTCAATTATGCAAAACCTTAAATTTCTAAAATCATTCATAATGTACTATCAGTAAATGCAGATTACGTTGGGATAGGAAAGTTTGTTTTTCATATATTTGAACTTGAATTTGCCATCTCATGAAAAAACACATTTTTACATCAATTAGCTAAATATACAATTGATCATAAAACCAAAACCAAATGAGATATCTTGCTGCAATTTTTTTTGTGAGGTTCTCAGACGCACAGGTGTCAGTGGTTAAAATTAGACCCCGTTTACACGGTACCGGATGAGTATTCGTACGGATGAAAATTAGTACGCATAATTGCGTTTACACGGTACCGTACTAAAATTAGTCCACTTAGCCTTCCCGTTTACACGAGACATGTTTCATGACGGATGTCACGTGACAAATGTGCGCATTAGCAATTGCGCAGCTTTTTAAGAAAGTGCGCCAAAAGGAGAACAACAACAAAGCGCGCTCAAACCAAGCCTTCTCTGCCTTGTGGACGACTTCGCCTGTAACTTCAGTGCAATTTAAGGAAATCTACAATGTCAAAGCAGACAACTAACGCTGGAAAAGCTCCCTCCAAGAGTGCGGAGAAAAATTTCACATGGACTGACGAAGAAACAGCGTTGTTGGTTCAAGTCATCATCGACTATAAAGCAGCCAAGATTTCCAAAGGCCTAGACTGGGAGACGATAAAAAACAAATATGAAGAGATCACCAAAAACTTCATCGAGAGGTACCCAAGATCTGAGGGTGGAGTGCGTACCGAAGAATTCCCGAATACGATGGACCCTTCGATCTTCACCAAAGACAGAGTAGCCCCCAAAATCAAACGCATCAAGACCAGTTTTAGAAAGGCAGTAGACAGCGGTCGCCGAAGTGGTGGAGGAAGGATTGTCATGGCACTTTACGACGAATGCTACGAAATTTGGGCTGGGTCTCCTGCTGTCGAAAGCATACAAGAAGGCATTGAAAGCTCTTCAAGTGACTACAGCTCAGCAACATGTGACCTACAAACGGAACAGTCATCAAGTTACTGTGAGTCACAATCACCAATTGAAAGTGAAGAGAACGAGGAACTTGATGAAGGAGAAGCAGAAGAGCCCTGATATATTTTGAAGCTGATAGAATTAGTGAACTTGAAAAAGTTGTCAATAAAGAATTAGGTAATGTTAAACAGTGGCTTGACACTAACAGATTGTCTTTAAACATTGAGAAAACTAACTTTATAATTTTCAGGTCACAGAGAAACCACCCCCTAACAGATAATATTAACATAAAAATTGGTAAACAAAATGTAAAACGATCTCAATATGTTAAATTCCTAGGTATTCTACTTGATGAAAATCTCAGCTGGAAATACCATCTGAGTGAACTTGCCAAAAAATTAGCAAGAACTTGTGGAATGTTTTTCAAGATAAGACACTTTCTTCCTGTTGATGTGTTGATATGTCTTTACAATTCTTTGTTTGCTTCTTTTCTTCAGTATGGAATTGTGGTTTGGGGTTTTGCATATGATGTTCACATTCAACCAATTTTCTTATTGCAAAAGAGAATAATCAGAGCTATTGCCTTTCAAAGTTTTTCCTCGCCTTCCTCTCCTATCTTCTCTGATCTAAAGATCCTGAAACTGCAGGATTTGTTTCAACTAAAACTTCTTTCCTTTGTTTATGAATGTATCAATAAGATTTCTCCTGTCTGTTTTTACAATTTCTTTGAATCAATCAAATCCATTCATCAACATGATACTCGAAAGGCTTCAAAGAATGACATTTTCTTGACTCGGAAAAACACTCTTCAATATGGCATAAGATCTGTTCGTTTCACTGGTGCTGAATCCTGGAATAGTATTCCTACAACTATTAAAGAATCTGTATCCTTGGTTTGCTTTCGCTATAAACTAAAGTCATATCTACTTGCAAAAAGCATTGACAACTAACCTTTGAAATTTTCCACACTCTTTTCATATCCCTAAATAACCAAATTGGAGATTCCCATTCAAGTAATCTAATTTGATCTCTGTGAAAATCTTTCTGCGAGCAGGGGGGTCTCCCTCCTCGATTAGCCTTGCTATTGAGGGAGTTCCTCCTTTAAATGATTCCCCTCCATACATATCAAACTGATATTTTTTGTCTCATGCAAATTTGTAACTTTTATATTTGACTTGTAAATTATTTGTTATTTAAATTTGTTGTATTTTAGTTATGAAATGTATGTTGTGTGGAATTTAAAATATATGAACCTGAACCTGAACCTGAACCTGAACCTGAACCTGCCCCTTCAAGAAGCCCTCATCAAGAAAGAATATGGCAGAGGCAAGAAGAAGTCTTTTGTCAAATCTGAGGGAGAAAAAGGATGGAAAGCTGACTAAGAGACTATCGACAGATGCTCAGCTTTTGGATACTGCCAAACAGGAAATCGCCTTGAAAAAAAGGGCAATGGAAATGATTGAAGAAGCAGACAAAAAACACGAGGAAACCATGCAAAAATTTTCTGAGAGCATGAACACTTTAACTGCAGTAATTGGAAATGGCTTCATGATGCTTCAGGGTCTCCTGCAACAACCAACCTTTTACCAAGAAGCACAGCCTACAAATTTCTTTCAAAATCAAAACCATCGCGGACAACGAAACACATCAGCTGGCTTTGAACAGAGAGACCAACCCAGCTATCAAAGATTCTTAGACGAAGACAACTTTTGATACTAAGAAACATTTATAACATAACAGATTGTGATATAAAGAAACTAAGCGTTAAATATAACACGATGCAACAAAACTAATGAAATGAAGAAACTCTGAATAATTAGCAAAAGTAAAGTGAGCCATAGTTATGCAAATACAAAACTGCTGATCTCTATTCTGAGTCATGCAATCTGCACCTGAAAAAATGTTGGTATGGTCAGCTTTGCTATGATAAAAGAATGGCAGGTCTTTCAAAAGAAGATTTGATACCAGGGTGAAGCCGAGTTTGAAACACGTTTTTGAAGCATTGCTTTTTCCACCATTCTTTCCAAAAACCATGGAATCACAGTTTCAGATGCTAAGGACCTATGGAAGCATTTTGGTTGTCATTTGGAATACCAAAATTAAGAATTAAGAAAGTTTCAACAGAACAGTTGGTAGGAAATCTGTCACATTTTCAATAAATTTGTCAACAACCTAACACCATGAAATCTAAGTTTCTTATCAAATTTATGTAGTAGCATACGGTACCTTTTTATAAGAAACTAAGAATTTGAGCCAGCACTAAAAGTTTCTCAAAATTTCAGAATTTGAATACAAGGAGTTTGTTAACAGCATCATGACTATTGTTTACCTCATGAGGTAACCTTTATGAGCATTTAAAATAAAAGCTTTTGAAGCCTTTTTGTGATGTTCAGATGTTATTCAAATCTGCTGATTGTTACGATACAGGAAAGTTAGCACAAAGTAAAAAGATTCTAGAAATTTCCTTGAAGAAATTGAAACAAAGTTTTAATAAATGTAAATTCTCCTAGCATTGGACTTTCTAAATCTTTTGGCTATCTGAGAGCTGAGTTTCTTATAAACATGGTTTGTTGTAAAAACTATGTGCATTAGCTGTTAAACTAAATTCAAACTAAAAGCTATTAAACTCAATTTTATAACATTAAATACACTGTTAGTTGAAATAGTTAACAAAAATGTTTCGAATGTTTTTGCCACTGGCCTCATCATTATTACCAAGGGAATATCGGTTCCCAATCAACGCTGGCTGCACTTCTTTATCATACTGTACTGATGCTGTAATGTTTTCTTCAAAGAGTTTCTCATTCTTCAACTCACAATAGTTATTCAAAACAAAACAGGCATAGATGACATAAGGCAAATGAAACGTGTTGATGTCCATTTCACGCTTAAGGGCACCAAATCTGGCCTTCAATCTCCCGAAGGCACACTCTATCACCATCCTTGCTGATGATAGGCGCCATCCAAAAAACTCTTCCTTTATATTACTACCCCCACCAGGAAACTCCTTCATGAGAAAAGGTAGAAGAGGGTATGCCGGATCACCCAGAATGCAGACTGGGACAGGATCTTCATCTTCCAAAATTTTCTTTGAGCATGGTGGAATTGTTCCTTCTCTTAACATTGCATTGATTTTAGAATTTGCAAAAATCCTTGCATCATGGACACTGCCTGGCCACTTCACTACAACATCAACAAAACAGTATTTGTAGTCGCATGTTGCTTGAATGTTCAAAGAGTAGCGATTTTTTCGGTTCATGAAATCTGTTGGGTTTTTGCTTGGTTTCTTGATAAATACGTGAGTGCCATCGACAGCACCAATACATTGTGGGAACCCATGCCTCTCCTCAAATTTTGAAGCAGAATGCTGCACCTCTTCTATTGTAGTGGGAAGTCTTATATACTTTGGTCCCAGATGCACAGTAATTACATATGCCACCTTTCGTACAATTATAGATACAGCTGCTCTAGATATCCCAAACGCATTTGCAACTTTTCTGTATCGCCCTTCGTCTGCCAGGTAGTAAAGTGTGACAGCCAGCTGCTTTTCAACCGAAATTGGAACACGCATGTTTGTTGTTTGCTTCTCAAGGAAAGGCCTGACTTCTTCACAAAGTTCAAAGAAACTATCTCTGGACATTCGAAAGTTTTCCCGCCATTCCTCTGGAAGCATAACACCAGTGACGAAGTTCTTCCACCAAACACCTGTCCGTCCAGGTCTCTGCCAAAATCGGCGCTCTGTTCTTTTTCTGCGATTTTTGGTTGCCTTCGCCATCCTGTAGAGTCTTCTAGAACTGTTCTCGATGACCGACATCAAATGCGATCTTCTTCTTGCATGCATGTTTGTTGCTAATACGGCAAAGAGAGCATTCAAACTGGCTGCTCCAGCAAGTGCATTTAACAACATAATTAATGCAAGGATTATGCTTCTTTTTCTTGTATTCATTGTTGGTTTTCTATCGATCATTCGCGTTCAAACTGTCAAACAATTTCTCACGGATAGAATGTTGAAGATTTTCGGCGCCAAGTCTGAGCACAGCCGATGCCATCATTAGTGTGCCTCGTATTGCATGAAAACCACCCTCGTTGTGAATCGATACTAAAATTGGCACTGCAAAAGCGTTTACACGGTGCCGTACGAATTTTCATCCGGCTTAGTTTCAAATTAGTACGCTTTCGTAGGTGGACGAAATTTAGTACGGATAGCCGTACTAATTTTTGTGCGGATAGGAAGGTCTCGTGTGAACGGGAAGGCTATCCGCACGAATATTCATCCGTACGAATATTCATCCGGTACCGTGTAAACGGCGTCTTAGAAGGACTTTTGAGAACGTCACCTGACATTCATCTGTTGTGCTTATTTGGAATGACCCATATATGTTATCAATGATTGAGGCTCTATGCTCAGAAACTCCAGTTGGATGGTGAATGCAGGGAAGGAGGCAGTGTGAAAAAAAGTTATTAACAAAGTCACTTGTTGGTGTGTGAGAGGAAAAGTCTAAAAGATTCACATTAAAATCACCCATAATGAACAAGAGTTTATTTGGTGATAATTTTGAAAGATGATTCTGGAAGTGAGATGTTAAATTATCAATATCTGAATTGGGATGTCTGTAAACACAGCAAATAAGGAAGTTTTTGTCATTTTTGTTTTCAATCTCAACCCATACAGTTTCAAAATCATCTGTACAAGAATCCAAGTCAATCCGTGGATTATAAGTAAGAGAATCTCTGATATACAAACCAACACCATCATTCTGAGTGACTGATTTGGTCTTGAAGGATTTATAGCCTGGGATATCAACATTTGATGATATGGGATTATAATTGCTGATAGTTGCCAAATTTCAGACACTCCAATCACATCAAGGTTCAGATTAGTATGAGCTGCTAAAGAGACTAATTCATCATGACACAGCAAGAAATGCACAAATTTCTACTCGGTGTTCCACCTGAAAATCACAGGGAAACGGCCAGTTTCACCTTAGTTTCCAAAAAACACTAGATAGGAAATGTTGAATTTCCCTTGAAGTTTCGAAACATAGAAATTGCTGGGAAATGGACATATAGCTTTCCCCGTAGTTTTCCTTTGAAAATTCCTCGTATAAAATTTAGGAAATCACAGGGAAATTGGACGAAGATTTTGGAAACTAAGGGCAAATCCAACGAATATCCTGGGCCACTATAGGGAAATTTTCAGTAAGTTTCCCTGCAGTTTTCCAGATGGAAATCCTGCATTCAACATTTAGAAAATCAAGGGGAAACTGGTCGAAAAGTTTTGAAAACCAAGGTGAAATCTCATCAATATGCCAGGACACTATAGGGAAATTTTCGGTAGGTTTCCTTGTAGTTTTCCAACAGAAACCTAGGTGGATTCTTAAATTTTGACATCTTAGCAAGTCTCAAGGCTGATTTCCACTCAATGGGATTTTTCGAGCAGACGAGATTTTACACAATAAAACGTTGGTCATGCGTGATGTTCTATTCAAATTCAGAGACATTTTCTCTCGTAAACAAAAGATTTCCAGTCAACTCGGAAAATTCTGCTGAGTGGAAATCAGTCTTTAGAAGTAATCTAATTATACCTTGGCAGTAGTATGCAGATGACAAAAAAGCAATGTTCGTCATAGATTTATCATTGTATCAAACACACGCATTATCACGAAGCAGCAAAATTGGTTTGCTCTTTATACTTAAACGTATTTTTTCTTGCAAAGCTATCAAAAAGTTACATAAACTCTGCCAAAGGTCTACTGAGTGTCCCCAAAATAGGATACCGATTTGGTTGGTCTTAGCGATGTGAATTTAGCTTTAATCGATCGTTAATCACTCTCAAAATGTTGCTCAGTAGTTAGCTTGAAGAATATAGTTACGTCGATTGTTGGTAACTATATTTGGCCCAAGGAAATTCTTGAATCATATCGAAATCAAAAACTTTTTTAAAGAAAAGTTAAGAAACCGCGTACTTAATGACTGGGGGTGACTTCTGGCAAGCAGAATATAAAAAGATCTGAACAGTATTCAAATTTTATCAAGATTACCGTTGATTCAATCGCTGATCCTCAAGAATTTGCTTAAGCTACTGTATTAGGCCAAATTTCTAGTTTGCAGGTGGCTGCAAACTTGAGCTTCCAAGATAAATATATCTTCTACAAGAGCAAATATATCGACAAACAAGATACCCATGTTTAAGTCAACTGTTGACGGTCATTTTGAAAGTGATTAAAGCCATTGATTAAACCTAACTTTGCATCGCTAGGGCCAACCAAATACGTATAATATTTTTTGGACATTGAGTACTCCAACACTGACAAAAACTAACAGATTATGGATATATTCAGCTAAGTTGTTTCACTCCGACGAACGAAACCTGCAGGTAAGCACTACCTTTGAAAACCAGGTATTTGAAAAATGACCGCACGTTACATAAGGAAATAGCCAGAGCTCAAATACTTGTTTTGCAACGTTTAAAAAACAAAGCCCGATAAAGACACACATGGTTTCAAAAGAAATCTTCCCGAGGATAATTATAAGCTGGCCATGGAAGTCTGTCAAAACTGTCCAGTCATTGCATGACGATACGATAATCAATGAGCTGAATCTTTTTTGAATTTCACACCAAGTGTATTCCTGTATGCCTTGTCAACCTAACTTTCAGAAGCTTCTTTGCCAACGTTTCTGCACTACCCTAAATTTAATTGAAAAGCATTACAAACAATCAAGCTCTGTCCTTGACAAAACAGGTTTTTTCATGTTTTTCTTTGTTTCATATGCTTTTTTTCAACATCGCAAGGAAGGAATGAGACTCTATTGCTCATGGTGTATCAACACAAAAGGAACGATGAAGAGTACAATTTTGAAATACCAATCCAGTAAACACAGCTACGATAGTAGCTGGTAATTACTGAGGGGGATATCAATCTCTAAAGACCTCGTACATTTTTGGTAAAACCATTTTTCTGACAAAAAATTGTAAACAATCCTTTGCTTCAAAAAATCCCGTACGCTTTGTCGGAAGAGTGATACATCCCTCAGTAATTGTTGTCGTGGCTAACAGTAAGAGGCCCCACACACATTAATTTCCTCCATACAAAATGTCTTTGACCGACATTGCGATACATGAACGTTTATGCAAGAAGAAGGCTGAACTTTCGCAGATGTTTCTGCATCTTCCTTTGAGTCCTTTGAGTTTATAACGTAAACATTGCTGCTGAGCACGATTACTTCATCAGTGAGAGCCAATACAAGGATGTTGCAGAATTTTCAGATTGTATATTATTTGTTTTTATAAATGCTTTCGACGCTAAAATATCAAATTGAAAACACCTTGCGAAAACCTCCCCCTCAACTAAAACCGTCCAAATTTCCTTGCGGGGAGTAATCAATATATGTGCGGCCACTCAGAAATACAAGGAAGATGGCAACTAAATATCAATCTTCATCGTCACTCTCACTCTCGAGGCAAATAGAGTTCACTTTTTTTGAGGGTAGTCGTTTCATTGGAGACTCTGCCAGGACCCTTTTTTTCCTCAAAATCTGCTTGGCCTCCTGCTCTTCTTTCGCACATATTCGCTGATCTAGCTCTCTTATAAATGAAGTCAGCTCCATTGATCTCCAGGGAGGCGATTTGACTTTAAGTGAGGAGCCAACGTCTTCTTCATCGGACATGGCCTCTTGCGTGACTTTTGACCACTGCTTAAGCTCTTCCTTTCTTATACATTTTGATCGTTTTTCATATAGCTGGAAAAAATGGCATTAATTATATTAATGCTGGTATAAGTCTGGTAACAAAAGCATGTGAGAAAAGGAAATACACATTTTCCGTCAGAATGCATTGTAAAAGTTAAAGGAGAGGAGAATTTGGAGAACTGTACACAACGTGAGCCAAACTGCTGTACTGATATCAAGAGTTATCAAAGGCTTTTGTGGTAGTGTTGTCCAACACTTATGGGGAATAGACATAGCTATATCTCATAGCCGCTATAAAGAGGCTTGGCCCCACAATGACGTCACATGTCAAAGTTATCAAATACAATAGATTATATTTTTAACTTGGCAAAGGCCAGCTTTTAACTGTATTGATTCATTTTAAGTGAATCCCTTTCGTGCCGTATATCAATAATAAACGATCTTTGCATAAATGTAAAGATTGCAGAGATGTGGGTGGATCTTTGAGAAGTTGCAGGGGCAACTGCTAGAGATATAAGTCTATCGTATTAATGTTGTGGCAAAGAGGTAAATGCGAATGTCTTAAACAACCACTGTAAGGCTTTCATTCAATCAATTGAATGTATTCTGCAAATCAGGTTCATAATGCAATGCCACTACAGTTGATGTAAGGGAGAACTTACCCTTTGACGACGCAAACGGACTTTCTTTTGCTTAGCATCATCCTGACTTTTATCTGGATTGTTAATTTGCAGAAGATGCACCTTCCTCATTGATATGAAATAAGTATGACAAGCACCTAAAAAGCAAAGATTATGAAATGTTCAGACAATCTAAATACTTTAGAGCATAAAAATGACTGAAACCGGCCATTTACAAGCCATTTTCCACACACAAACCTTCCAGGCTTTGGTGTGAACAATTAGTACAAGGATGTCAGGCTAACATGCTACACATCTAACATACTGTTGAAAGTGTGATTTTTAACCCTGAACTTTGAATATAGACTTAACTCACTCCTTATCAGATCTAAATTGAATTTCTGTTTGAGATGCCCATACAACTCTGTGCCAAACTTTGCAGTTTTATTTTCATTGATCTCCGATGTAAATCTGAAATGAAAAAGGTGAACTAGTAAAAATCTTATCAAGGGCATTTGAAATTTGGTGTGATCATTAATCCTTAGTTATGAACAGTATATTACAAAAAAGGTAATATCTTTTCACTATTAGTTGTTTTACGTTTGCCAATTAAGAACTTTTTGGAACAATACAACAAAACTTTTTTCGATCCAAAATTTCTTTATAAATGGCTGCAAATAATGTGTTATCTTTGTCATCACAACTGGTATTTATCTACATACTTGAAACAACAATCTTGAGCAACTATCAGCAAATTCTTGCTTGGTTGCAATTTCATCCCTAAATCTATGTCACACAATGATCAAGGACACAGCCTAATCAAATATATCATACTTACACTTCATCTAAATCCCATTGCTCTACCACTGGGAGCTTCTTGTAGGGTAACTTAACCACTCTCTTCAAGAAAATACAGAAGTTTAGCCACCTTTTTAAGATAAGAGGTGCAAAAACAGAAATCTTTTGTTGTTTGTTGTTATTCATGTCTTATAACAAGAAACGAAGACAATAGAATCCATCATTTCAAGATCAGGTGTGTGAAAACGGGAGTCTTGTTGTTTGAGATTCTGGATTTTTGAGGCTTAAATCTTGTTTTGCATACAATTTTAGTGTTCACACGAATTTTCACATCCATATCTGCCTTCGTTTAAAAATTATGGCAACTTTAAGAATTTAAAGTTATAAGGACTTTGACCGTAAAATCAAAGTTTGGAAAAATTTCTGTCCAAACTTTGATTTCATGGTCAAAGACCTTATGATTTCCAATTCATTATGTCACCACAATTTCCAAATGAATACAGATATGGATTTGAAAATTGTGTGAACACTAAACTTTGTACGCAGAACAAGATCTTAGCCTTAGCTCTTATAACAAAATAACGATCTTAGCTCTCGCTTGGTGCGGGCGAAGGGAGGTTTTTAAGAGAAATTATGTGCTTATGACGAAAGAAGAAGGGTAAATCTAAAGCTCTCTCACACAGATCTTGTTTATTTGATTCAGGAGCTGAGGAGTAACTGTCTACTTTTGAGCAAAATATATGCAACTACTGCAATGCCCTCTGCTCGGCTTCTGAATAACGTAAGCAAAATACGCCAGACAGAACTTTAGGTTCACCCTTTTTCTTTCGTCTTGAGCACATAACTTCTTATAAAACCCATAGCAATTAAGAAACCCCTTGGGGAAAAAATGTGAGTTCACCATAGGGGTAAACTGAAAGATGCATAATGTTTCAATAATATGGCTTATTGAGTGTTTAAGTTATTTGTAAATTTTCAAACAATAACAGTTCTAATAACTAAACAGAGACATTTATGGAAGGAAACCATGTGTTAATGTGCATTGTATTGTTCTTCGTCCTTCAGAGCTTCGCAAGATACTGACAAAGATTTCAAAGCTCAAAGGTTTTGAGGTACTTTCAGAGTGGATTAAGCTCTGCATCACCCACCTACATTGGAGTGCAACAACAACACCAACTGGTGATGGAAATACCATTCTTGCCAAATTCAAGTCATTCCTTGGCCATATTGTAAATAAGCATGAAAACTTACCAGACCCCTTGTTTAACAAGTGTGCACATGATGATGATATTCAATAGTCAGGTGGATAAAGGGAAAAATCGTGACAGACTGGTCCAAAGCATGAAACTTGCCAGAAGAGTTCTTTAGGATGTTGATAACCATTCTAGAAGGGGTGCCGAAGAAAATTTTAACTGTACCTCAAAATGGCGGCTTCATCAAAATTTGCTGACGTCATCATATATGATAAAAACTTCGTGTCAGATTTTGGTTCTTAATGTATCTATAGGTTGAGCTTTAGAAAGTAAGTAAATTCGTATGATAATGTGCTGTGTAAAGTGTTTATTTTGAAAGATTATGAGATGCTAAGGATAAAGATCTAAGGACACAAAAATTATGTTCTACAAATTTCTTTTTCAACTGACATCGAACCATAAATCCATAAAGCAAAGAAGGAAATAAATCAAACGCATTTATGGGTAGAGATATTCATAAAAATGATTCAAATGTTCAGAGTTGCTTATTTTAAAAGCAGCGTCCTCAGGCGTAATCTTCACAGCTCCCTTCGCATTTGCAAAGTGAGGTACAGATGAGCCCAGCTGCAAGGCATCGGCAACTTTTGCAAAGCGGTTTTGCTTTACAGCCGCACAGCAACAGTTCCCTGCATACTTTAGCAGCTTCTGGAAGATGTGTCCACACTGGTTTCCAGGCCCCATCACTATCACTTGTCCAGCCAAATCATTCTGGTCGCGGAGGATTTCCATTGTTTCAAGGCTTTTCGTCCAGATGCTCCCCTGATCATAGGCCCTCATTGCGTGCTGAGCAAGAAGCTGCCTGAAATAAAGAGGTAAGAAATTGGTACAAGATTAACGAAGTAATGCCACCAAGTTTTTGCGTAGAGTGTTCCTCAATTTTCTGATAAAAGATAAAGCCTAAAGATTGTCAAGGTCAATTAAACCCAAAGAGTAATTGTTTACCTAGCCTGCGCGCAGACCCATGGGTCTGCGTGCAGGCTATTGTTTGCCATGCCTACCTGTGTTGGTGGGATATGTTCTATTGCATTTGATTTTCTTGAGAAGAGCTCTTGCTGCAACTCATTCACGCTGTATGTCATGCATGTCTTGTTATACATAGCACAGACGTACCGCGCCAGTAGCTTGAAAATATTGGAACACGAATCAATCTGCTTGAATGGATGTTCTGCAAGGAACAGAAAGGCATTTGTAACTTTGGGAAAAGCGTTCCATGCTTCCCAAGATGACTTTTTACCTTTTCCACGGAATTGAGAAGTCATGTCACAACCTGAAAACGCATGATACATTGGTAAAGCTGTGCATCTCGGCTGTCCTAAACATATGCAAATCTCATTTATGTGGAAACATTGGAATTCGTTCCAGAACCAAATGCAACCTAGATGTATATGGCAGTGCATTTTGACAAAAGCAAAGAACACACCAATGATGATGACAATGACGTCTGTATCAACTATACGAACGAGAATGGTCTTTGCTCCTTGATCGATTGCATCTGCAACGTGGACCATGATTTGCGAGTCTGCTTCTTCATGGTCACATAGAACATCAACAGACTCCTGATAAAAGAAGAACAATCACATGTTATACCTCTGAGCTGAAATTTTCAAGCCAAAGAATAAACGGAGTAAACAATATGTAAACTAATGTAATAGATCAATGCCAAACAAATTTGTTGTTAAAACCTGATGTGATGAACCCGTTTTTCACTGGCACAGCTGAAGTTTGATACTTTTTCTGTCAGGAAACCGAAGAATTCTTCCTTATTTTTCGGATCCCACAGAATTTCAGCCAAATTTCTTGGTAACTTCGTTTGGCTACTATACTGACCTTCCTTCTTATTCCTTTTCCACGCTTTTGTCTGGTGGACTCTTTCAAACTGTTAGGCATGTAACTATCCTTGATAATATCTATTTGGCCACAGGCTGCCAGTTGATGTTTAATCCAAGGTAAGAAAACTTCATTTTCATAATCATCAAAGGTAGAAGCCTGATTTATGTGAAGGAGATGAACAATAGGGGATTGCGCTAAAGATGGCGGCGAGGAACTTTTTACCGAGATGAACTGCGTTCGAATTCCAAATCTATAGCGATTCTATAGGAGTTCGATTAAAGAACGCAGTGCATCTCGGTAAAAAATTCCTCGCCGCCATCTTTAAGGTGGCAGAATACGTAAATATAGGCAAATTTTAATGTTCAATATCTTCTATTAGAAAGAGGGTGTCATGGTTTCAAATCATTTTCTACATAGTTTAGGCCTTTGTCAACAAGATTTTATAATAACTATTACTTAGACCACACCCAATGGAATGCTACACCCATTTCTTGACCACACCCATTTCCGCAAGTTAATTTAGTTGTAAAATAACAGCATTGATAGTTCTTTTTTGAAATAAAATATTGTTGTGAGAGTTTTAATGCATCAAGACCTATCATAGAGCTATGCAATGAACTATAAAATGATAAAAAATAGCCTCTAGCTTCTTTATCATTCAAGTTCAAAAAACTGCATCAGAAATGCAAGTTACCCCCAAAACAAAAACATTCTAGCCATGGCTATATGGCATGCATAGTGGTGAATTATAGCTCATTGCATAGCTCTGATACCAACTTAGATGCTGTGAAAATTTCATGTGATTATCTGCTGTACTTTTTGAAATATGACTGCAGAGCAATTCAATTTTACACAAAATCGCGATTTTCGGAAACAAGGGTTCAAAGTTCTGATATAATTTTTTTGTGTCAGTTGTGAGATTTTGCATCTAAAATGCCCCAGATTCATATTGAGGTCCCTCTCTTTCTTCAAGTTCCTCAGCATAACCCTTCTTCCTGCTTCTAATTGTTCTTCTTCTTTTCTTTGCTTCCTTTGTGTTCTTTTTGTCTGGGTGATAAATGCGCTCTTTATCTAGCTTTCTAGCTGCAGCTTCACAATGAGCTCCAGGTTCAATACCAAGCTCTTCAATTGTGTCAACCAACATTTGTGCCCCATCATTGTAATGTCCCACAGCAAGATATGCAGCAAGTTCAACTGTTGGAAGGCTTGAATGAGTCTGCTTGGTGGCGCGCTGCCAGATCAATGCATTGAAAGCTTCATTTTGGTTTTGCGTGCCGCCATGCAGACAACAGGAAAGCAAGTGTTCTGTGCTCAGTGCTTCAAAAACAGGCTTGATTTCTTGTGCAATTGCATTGGGGATTGGATGCTGATGTTTGTAAACTGCTGAGTTGTCAGCAATGCTTCTTTTGAAACCACACCATGAATCTTTTCCTTCAGGGCAAAGGTCATGCTGTGGTTCATCATCTGTTGATATGGAATGGTAGTATGTCGCCATAACAGCATCATGCATCTCTGAAATACTGCTGGTGTTGTTTCTGATAGCCTTCCCATAATATACTTGAAGGTTATCAATGAGCTTGTCAGTCAGCCTTCCTTTGCCACCAGCAGTTTTCCCATCTGCCAGCTTTGTCTTCCCAAGCCGTTTCTTCAGGGACCTTAGGCGACTTCCCATCCTTTTCTGGATATGACCAACACATTCTAGCTTCTTGACAGTCACATTCTCTCCATAAACCTTTTCTGCTGTTAGCTGGTCATATGCCTTGCTGTCTCCATCCCCAAGGAACTCTGTGTATCTCAGTGTGTGTTTTTCTACTGATCTTTGGAAGATAGCAAGACACCCAGCAGCTTCCATTGCCCCAGATGACCCTTCAAAATTGGCATGACATTCATGCTGGTGCCCTTCCCACCATTCATCAAATTCTATTGTACCTGATTTCTTTATGTTCATTGCACAGCTTTTGCACTCTTTACTCATAATCTCGATATCTAGCACTTTTCCAGTCATGGTTGACATTACGGCTACTATTCCATAAGCTGACTTGTATCCTCTCTTTCGCCATGTGCCATCCCCAGACACTGCAATATCAAAAATGCCATCATCAGCAACCTCATAATAATCAGTTGTTTCTGGAACCGAATTTGACATGCTCTTTTGGGCAACCCTTTCAGCAGCATCTTTCAAAGTTTTGACAGTTGTTGCATATGCTTTCTTGGTCATTGGTGCTGGCATGTTCATAGCTGCTGCAAATTTTCTAAGACCTTGATAGCCAACTCCAATGTTTCTTGCAGCAAGTACTGCTCTTTTATTCACATCAAATGAGTGGCCAGTGCGATTGGAAGTGTAAAATTGTGTTCCAAAATCACAGTTCTTGTATGAGCAGTAAACCTTTATCGTTGAGGCAAACCCCATCTTCGAAAATTGATCCTCCTCTAACTTGACATTTGGAGTCTTGCAGTTTGGGCACAGAAGCATCTCAGTAAGACAACTGAGCTGGGATAAATCAATAAACCTGAGGCCGGATGTTGTAAGTTCTTCACTGTGATCAGATTCATCTGAACTCGACATTGACTCACTGTCAGGCTTGAAGTATTGTGTCAGCTTTCTAGCTGAAGCTGACCCAGTTTTTCTTGCTTTTGGGGTCTCAAGGGGCACTTCATTTGCTTCCATGTTTTCGTCTGCTGATGATGGGGTGACGGGCCTAAGATCATCATCTGAAACAACATTCATTGGCGGTTGAAGGATGTCTTTTTCTTCAGTATTGCTTGCAGCATCTTTTCCTTGCGGAAGAGTAAATCTGTTTCCATAAAATTTCCGTTTCTTTCTTCTTACACTTCGATATTTTTGCTTCGGTTTATCCATTTCTCTTTCCCTACTTACTGACAAACTCAATTTGTCGAACAAACCGACTGTTGGCAAGGCAATAAGATGCCTCGTTTACATGAAAAAACCTCTCTGCATTTGTAAAAACGGAAAAGGCGGAATGGACTTGAAAAATGAGGGTAGCAAGCTAGGATGTCACAACGAATTCGTAAAAGAAGACAATGTTTTGGTTTCGTTTCCATGGAAACCGAAGACGAAGGGCAGAGTGGGGTGTGCAAAAAGCATATTTGTAGCCGAAATATGATTGAAATTGACACAAATAGCCTACAGCTGTTTAGAATAGACATTTAACTAATCAAAAAAAGTTTTTTCAAAAATTTGAAGATTTGAAGATTTTTTACCTATTCTGCTACCTTAATGCATTCGTCTATTGCGGCTCCATCAAAGGCTTTTTGCATGATAGAACAGTGGCGGGTCAAAGTGATTTTCAGCACCAATCACAGTAAGAAGATCTGACTTCTTAGTCGGCAAGCGAAGTTTGCATTGCTCCGAAAGTGATTGGGGCCATGGATGATTCTCATGCAATGGAAGTTGCAGTCAGCCTTTAGGTCTGCAACTTACTGTATTACTTTTGTATTTTTCTTCTGCAATGACGTTTTGAAGAGGGGCAATGGATTCTTTTTGATAGGTTGCTGAATCTGAGCACTTCTGTTGATAACAACGTTCTTGACATATGCATGGTACTTTTCCTTTCCAATCTTCTTTATCGTGCGAACTGTATTGATAACATCATCACTTGCACAATCACGGTTATCTTGTTTCAGCAACTCTGGAAAATCATCTAAGGAAGGATTCCCCATTTGGGCTACCGTTGTGCAAAGATCGTTAACTTGCTTCTTGTGATTCTCTTGACTTTCCAAGCCTTCCTTGTGGTGCGCTGATTCTTTGCTACATTCAATTCATGGCAAAAGGTGAGATTCCCTGTGCAGCGAAAAACCTCCATCGTATCATTATGTTGTAACTACACATACAAAACAATTTCATGCGTTGCTGAGAGCAACGCACGCTTCTGAGATTTCGATCCACATTAAATCGAGGCAAACGGTGTTCCTGGAAGAATTTCGAAGAACTGACGTCATTGTGAAAGGGGTCTATTGACTCTCGAACTCTTCTAGAAGTTTCGCCTTTCAGTTCTCTTCTAGAACCCTTCTACAAGGTTCTATGATTTGCCCTCATAGTACTTTTCAGATTCATTGTCATATTTCTAAGTTGTTGAAAAATACAATTATCTTTGCTTCTCAAAAATGTATTTGTGAAATGATACCAAAGAAATCTCAAATCGGATGTTGTGCATTTTTTCAAAAGAAAAAAATCGAGTCCCTTAATATCCAAACAGATTTAAAAGCGTAAGTTTCACAGCTTAGGGCCTTATATATATTTTACTCAGAATTTAACGCTCTTTCGAATGGTATACTTGAAAGTAGAAAATGTCGGAGAAAAATTTGGGACGTTTTTTGTGACGTCATAAACTTTTTGTTGCCGCCATTTTGAGGGAGAGCCGAGATTTTTCGTGGCACCCCTTCCAGAATAGTTCAGTGGGTTCAGAAGTATACCTGTGCAAAGTTTCATGCTTTGGACCAGCCTGTCGCGATTTCACGAAAAAAATACCCTTATCTACCAGACTACAAGAGCGAAAATGGTTAATAAAAGGTTCGAGCATCTAAACTGTAAACGATAAATGCTACATTGTTGTATACAGTAAGTGGGTGGAGGTACACTTTTTTTTGTTAGGAGAAAGGTAGAAATAGTTTTCCTTAACCCTTTGCCAACCTTCATAACAGATCTTAAAGACAGGAACTAACTTCCCAAAGACCATTCGCATTTATATACCACTTAGACCTAAAATATATTGGTTTCTGAAAAATTCTTGTTTTTACACTATTTTGCAGATTTGGGACTTGTACGTCCCATCGTTAAGTATAAGCCGCAAATGTAGAACAAGGCACTCAAGAAACTGAAAGTATCTTAGAGCTCGGGTGACTATGGGATGTCTTTCAAGGCACAAAAGTTAGCTTAATGTAAATAATTGATGCACAATAATTTGACAGCAAAATTCTAATTGTTAAATTACTGTTTGTGCTTTGCTAACCAGGTAATAGAGGGGATTTTTAACCAGTCTGCACAAAAAAATTTCTGGCAAGTGTATAACAACCAGTTCATGTCCAAGCACTTGTCATAATTGCATATGAGAAGGCTATTGCAAATCACCATGCAGCTATGAAAACCATGATAAACATAACAGATCAAACTCAAACCATAGAAAAAATGTGAATGTCCCAGCAATAACAAGTACAACATTTTTCTCAACAGTCCACCTCATGGAAGTCTAAAAAACAGTTCTTTTTCTCATTTGAGCATAGCAATATCCCACACATGGAACATTTACAATGTGGCCTTGACTCCATCCCTTTTTGAGCAAACTTCACAGTGCCCTCGCAACATTGAATATGTTGGCGAATGAGCCCCTCAATTTTGCAACTGCAATCCACTGGAGACTGGGAACTCCACTGGCCTCCTTTCCGTGACAACTGATGGGGGTGGCTGGTGTAATCTGGATGTTGCATAATGCTGGTTGCAGGTCATGTTTTATGGCCAAGGGCTGCATGGCTGTACCAAGGGGCCACCTTTTTGATAACACTAAGCTCTTTAGTTTCAGAGGGTTTGTTTTCAAGTTTGCTCAGCAGCAGCTGCTAACACAAGGGCATTTCATTGATTCCCAAAAAATCTTGTTTGCCTCTTGAAAACATCATTTGCTTTCGAGAAAAATCCATCAACAATCTGAAAAATCCTTTTTTCAGAAAAAAACTTGACAAATCAGTGAAATTCCGAGGAAATTCCCTTCGAACAAACATACCATATTCATGTTAAAACCAAGATGATCGAGAATGCCATTACAATTGCATCATGTTAGGTATGCATTATTGAATATGAACAGAATAATGTTACTCATATATTCCCCATTGATTTGATAACAATGGTTTGTGGTTATCAAAATCAGAGTCAGAGGCAATAAATCACTTGCAACCAAGTGATTTAATTCATGATATTGTTGTGGCATGTTCTTTTTGCAGGAACAGTAGTTCTTATGTACCAACAATTTGCAATCCCCTTGAGGCAGAAATGTTAGCCTTCTGTGGGTGACAGCCTCTTGACACAGCCAGACTGCCTTTGGCCATAAACATAACCTGCAACCTGCTTTATGCAACCTGCATTTTGCAGATTACACCAGCCGCTGATGGGGGTGTACCTCTCAAGCTTCTTCCTGCTTCAGGCTTTAGGAAAGTGTTATCAGCCTTTGGGCAACATTTTTTCTAAAATCTGACAAGGGCATGTTTTCTCTTTCCAATTTATCATATGCAATCTTGGCAAGTCATTTGCTAGAACAGTGCTCTATTATTGTAACACTACCTTGGAAAAACAGTGAAGAAACATGATAGAAAAATCATATACAATGCAGCGAGTTCAACAAGACATCTATTTGCTGCTTCGCAAGGCTTTGCTTAGGCCAACAACTTTAGGCCGAGCAAAGGCACTTTTAGTATAAGGCTGTTAACGGGAAGGGGGTGGGGTTTCCAATCTTAACGGCCAATTGCCGTTAAAAATATGAAAACCAATTTTTTTTAGAAATAGGTCAACAGGCTCGCACGCTTGTGATTCTTCATCCCTCATTTTGAGAATTCACGTACATTGGGATAACAAAAGATTAGTAGATTTAACAATCTATTTTAACATTTAGTCTCACCCACCAGAAGACATTTACAACCGATGCAATACATATGACCATTGCCGCACATCTCATTTTTCTCATAGGATCTGCCAGAATCAGCTACTGTACCACCAAGGAACACCAACATAAGGCTCAGTGAATTACTTGTTGAAACATCAGAGGTTTGCTATAGTACATACAGGGTGTCCCAGAAAATTAGTGCCCCATTTGCCTGAAGATTACGACAATGCGGGTTTTAGAAGTAGCTCATCAATACTTTGTCATGGCGCTCAAGTGGCGGGGCCCTACCAGGTATCAACCCCATTGCACCTTACTGTTCTGGCTGCAGGGTCAGGGCATTACACCACCATACCACAACACCTTCGAGTGGAATTGATAAGCCTTTTTTCTCATCTCACCTCTGATATCATTGAGAGGTATGACATTGGATAGGCTTCTTTTACCTCGATCTTTGTTTTTTTTTTCTGCATTACAATTTATCTGGGGGGGTCTCTGGTTTCAGCTATCACATATTTTTTATCTTTAAAATCTCTCAACACGGTTAATTTTCAACTGATTTGCAAAGTTCTACCCTCTAAAATTATTTCATATTCTATTTAAATGTCAAACAATTTTTTGAGACACCCTATATGAGTTTTTGTTGAGCAGTTTACTGGAAAAAGAGAGATAATCATATAAATTCCCAAACTTTTAAACAGCTGATAGTCATTGGTTTTTTCATGCCATAATTAATCCATTCCCAGGGATGACACAAGCAGGGGTGCTTGGGATGCAGGAGCCCACAATTTCATCAATCCCCCAACGGCATTTAACCCTATCAAGCCTAGGGTATTTGATTCTCTAGGAAGCCTAAGGGGGCCGCTGATTCTGCCCCCTTGATTTATTCCGTTCTGGACAACCTAGAGCCTTAAAACTTTGCATGTGCATAGAACATCTTATGGTGAATCCTAAATTGAAATATACTTTTAGATATGTAATGTGACCTTTCCATCCATGACATCGCATTTTGCAATTTTAAAAGTCAATAGGTTCCAGTACTAAAAATTTTCAGTCGTTGATTGTGAGAATACAAAAAGAATTATGGACATGAGTCCAATTTCATTGTATCCCACGTCTAAATAGTATTTACTTTGCAAAGAAAAATTAATGAGAAGTGATGACATCCTCAGACAGGAGTGCAGAGAATGTGCACATGCGTAGTGCCAGAATCCATAAAACTAAAATTCAAATAAAAATTAGCTAATTTGTTGGATAGAGCATCAAAAGTAGTATGCATTCCTATCTTTTCATGACTTTATCATACTAGCTGTAGATTTTATTAGGAATTATTCAACATTTTACACATAAATCTCTTGAATACTTATCGCGTTTACCACTTGGAATGAATTTGATTTTTTCAAAAAATTAATTTTAGATCGTAGCAAGGATAAAAACCAAATGTCAGAAAGTTTTTTCCTAAGAATAAAGGGGTAACAGCAACCTTGTGTTGATGTATGCTTATGGAAGTAGGTATTGACCTGATTTTACTAAGTTGTTTGGTGTACTATTGAAGTTAAGTTATGTAACTTTTGCAATAGCCTTTTTAATGTTTCTTTTGGGATTTTTGTTTTGTTGGTAACTTTGTCAAGTGGTGATCATCAATCTTAATCCCACTTAACGTTTCTGGGCATTCAGCATCCCCCCAAGCTTGATAGGGTTCAATTTCTGAAAATTTCTATCCACTGTTGGCACTTCAATGACTTGTGTGTTATGTTTTAGTGAGTGTGTTCGCATTTTAAGCCAATCTGACAGGTATGGTCCATAAAAATTTTCTCGCTCCACTCACTGTCGGTACTCTGACAGTATTTTATCCTGCAAGCAATTCATTTCGTGCGCCATCCCTGTCCATGCCTGCCATTATTTTATCTTCGTAACTTAGCAGTTAAAGGTAATGAGCCTGTGAATCAAGGGGCTGAGATACTGATTTTAAAAAAAGCAATAAATATCTTACATGTTGACTCGTTGGTATCTTGTTCCCCTCCTTGCCTTTCCTCTTGTTCTAAAGGCGAATCATCCACCACAACCATCGCTGCTGCAGGAGTTGAATGTGACTCAGGAGTTATCAAGTCAAAGTTAGGAGTTAGCTCCTCATTGTCACTTCCTTCGTTCCTTCGAGTTTCAGCTACTGTTGGAGGAACTTCATCTTCCTCCAACATCTCATTTTCATAGGTTGCTGTTACGAACGGGTCATGCAAATACATGCATATCTTCACATTGGCACAACTGTAGGCTCCCAGCAGCTGAGACCCAATCGGACAGATATTTCTGAATCTCAGCTGATCCACTGCCTGGCTGCTTGAAGTAGAAAGAAAATTCCGTTGACGGGCCATTGTCAACTAAACCTTTTGCTGCCATGCTAAAATTTGAGGCCGTGTGAAATCAAATTTGGCCTGAGTCATGGATCAGGACAGCAGCTGGTGAACAGACAAATGCTATACTTTCATTTGATTGTTCTATCCGGCCAACTACTGCCCAGATGACCTATAGTTATCGTTTTTTGAAACTTGTTTTTAGAGAATCTGCAATCTTAGGGCCCTTCCAAAAGACCCTGGGTGGGTGATAATTGAGAGCTGTATATATACAATAATGATAAATAATTTGTTTAAAGTTGGCGTACAACTCTAATAATCTAATTGATACCAACCATCCATCAGAAACATCTATGTTACAACGTACCAAAAAGATAAATATCAGGTAAATAAAACCTAAGCCAGAAATGAATGATTTACACAATCTAGAACTCTATTTTGTTGGTTCTTAATTCTCTTTTGATTGCTGTCTGTGATTGGGACTCTCTAATACTGGGAGGTAATGTTTGCCACAGCTTTTGACCCAAATATCTGGCAGATTCAATTAACAGTTAACATTCTGTTTTGATGCTGAGAATGTATTATGCTTTATCTGCAAATATATGCGTCAATAAGGTGTCTTGAAATGAGTGCCTGACTTACATTTACAGAAGTAAAGTTCACATACCGGATCTTCTGCTTGCAGACTTTGTCTGTGTCTGCATGTATGAAGCGGCTCCATCCCAGTACTCCATACCTCTTGTGCTGGGCCACTGGATATCTCCATCAGGTGATATAAATGAATATTCTTGGTGCAGAGCAACCTATTCAACCAAAGCACTTTCATCTTCCTGTGACCTGCTAAGACCAGCAAGCTTTTTAGCTCTTTTTGGTGACTTTGCAAATGGTGACAACTTCAGCAGCCTCCTGGACTTTGTTACCAATGATCTTGCAACTTGAAAAGGTTATCTTGCTAGTGTAAATGAAATCAGGGTGAGACAATCAGAACTTAATAAGTAATGGTGATGGCAAACCAAGAACATACAATGAGTATAACACTGGGGAAAACAAAGTATATCATCAATTTAAAGGTGGCTACAAGATGGATGTGCTAAAACAGTACTGTTTAATGAAGTTTCATGGTTTCCTGAAGGCAATAAATGGTCATTGTCAAATAAAGATTGATACAGTATCTATCACCGTAATTTTCTGTTTGAGAAGTAAACTCTAAATGAATAAGTACATGACTGTCATTAACCAAAACTGTAACAATTCTATTTATGCTACTATTCAAACACCTAGACCCTTGATGACTTACTTTTTGCGACAGACTGTGCAGGCTAACATGGGGTGAACTGAGGGGCCTTTTGCGAGGTGTTGTGAATCCAGAACTGCAAATAAAATCATTAACCCTATCTGACCTGGGTGATTTGAAACACTCAATGCCTGGGGGGGGGGGGCGGATTCCGCCCCCCCTGTTTATCTTTGCTGTTGCTTGAGATATGGCAACCAAATTTGGCACAAAGGTTGTTCATTATATAAACAATGAATTTTTGAAACAATAGTTTAATTAGCATTGTTGTTGTTGTTGCTAGAGCACAATTAACATTATGATGTCATATGACGTCATAAAAGTGAAAGTGTGTTAAAAGGTCGTAAAACTTTACTTTTCGCAAAGAAATGAAATATATAGATCAAAATAGATGTAAATTCATAGTTTGGACTTAATTGGACCAATTAAAAAGGATTAAGAGAGATACAATGTATATTTTGCACAGAGTGCGGCATGAAAACTTGGTTACCATGGAGACAAGGCTAAAAATAGAACACCAGAATTGTTACAGTTTGATTGCTATATGATAGAAAGTTAAACTTGCTAAATCTCAGAGGCATTCAGCAAACACGGAAAAACGTATAAATGAGAATGTACGAGGGGGGCGGAATCCGCCCCCCCCCCCAGGTCAGATAGGGTTAATTATAAACTAGTTACGACATCATGAATGATAATTTTACAAAGGAACATTAGGCTTATCCTAAATCCAAACTGGATACAGGATTTCCTCGCATAAATCTTTGTACTTCGCTTCTGAAGCTTAGGCCTCTGTCACCTCATCTAATTTAGGCTGTGAATTCCGACCATATGATAACATGGCGGGGCCTTGGTCAGGGCTTCAGAGCAGATAATTTGAAGGGTCAAATCACTGAGAATTGGCAACCAAATTAGGTAACTGCTAGGCAACCAAAAAACAAAGGAAAACTGGCCAATTTATAGCTGCTTCATAAGAAAAATTCTATTTAATTGAATACTCAACCGATTTTAATGAGAATAGTCTTAAATGATAAGAAATACATTGTACAATTAAAATGTGTACTTTGAAGCAATCTGAAGTATCTAATTATAGACCAATTAGCGCTTAATTAGCTCTTTGTTCCTTTCTACTTATTGTCACTGCAGTTTTCCGTAGTTTTCTTGCTATTTCTGACATAGATCGACATAATATGCATGAAACAAACAAGATTAAGCTAAATCGCAACAAAAATCTTAATTAATACATTAATTTATTCGAAAAATGACATCAGAACCATAAATGACGTCATAGATATTAAATTGTGCTGGTGTCAGCAAATTAGCAAAATTCATATATCAAGTGAAAGCTCTCATCAAGAGCAATCAAATGATACATGTTTCAAGTAATTCGGACGAGAAACAAAGAATTTATGGATGTTCAAAGCCGTTTTTTGTCAACTACTCTCCAACTATGGTGCTATTGTGGTCACATGATCAAATCTAGAACAATGAGACATTTAAATTTTGATTGCCAATTAAATTTGAGTAAAAGTCACAAAGTTTGGTCATCATATCTTGTGTCGTTTTGGCGCAGTGTAGAAAAGTTTGGTTGGGGGGGGCGAAAAACGCCCCCCCCCATGTGAAATAGGGTTAATAACTGATGTGGGGGCACCATTTCACATTTTGCCCCCTTGTGGAGTCATTTGGAACAGAAATTTCATTTTTATCAATTGATTTTTTATGGCAAACGTGGTATATCCATATGTAGATTGATTTTGGTGATAGATTCATTCATTTTGGTGATGATCCATTTAAAGCTGGTTTAACTTGTAATTGTTAATTTGTATATCTATAGTTGTTTCCATCAACAGGAGCAGTAATACAACAGGACAAACAGTCAAAATATGAAAAAGTTATGGTCAGGTATAAAGACAATAATTTCTCATAAATCTTCTAGTTCTTTTTCAGTCAACAAAGTCCAAGATAAAAATGGAAACGTAACTTCTGATCACTGTAAAATTTCTAATATTTTTAACGATTTTTATGTTAACGTTGCAGATGATATAACCAAGAAAATCCCAAAAACTCCTAAATCTCCTCTTGCCTATTTGTCAAACAGGACTTCAAATTCACTTTTTCTTTCTCCCGCAACTCAGATAGAGGTCTTTGACCTGATTAACATTTTAAATCCCTCTGAGTCTGTCGGTCCTAATAGTATACCTATAAAATTACTTAAAATCATTGGATTCTCAGTTTCCCCACTTCTTGCTCTTCTTGTGAATCAGTCCTTCCAGTCAGGTATTTTTCCTGATAAACTCAAGATAGCCAAGGTGATTTCATTGTTCAAAAAGGGAAATCCTGAGCTACCCTCAAACTATAGGCCAATTTCTCTTTTATCGGTTTTTAGTAAGATATTTGAAAAATTAATGTACAGAAGACTCTATAGATTCCTTGAAATTCATAATGTTCTTTTCTCATTACAATTTGGTTTTCAAGAAAATCACTCAGTTGATCATGCTCTAGTGAGTCTGACTGAAGCTATAAGGAATACACTTGATAATAAAAGAATTGGCTGTGGGATTTTTATTGATTTACAAAAAGCTTTTGATACAGTTAATCATAACATTTTGCTATCTAAATTGGAACATTATGGTGTTCGTGGATGTGCTCTCCAGTGGTTTAGGTCATATCTATCTGATAGGAAGCAATATGTTTCTGTTAATGGAAGTAATTCCAACTTACTGCAAATTAGTTCTGGTGTACCACAGGGTTCTGTACTGGGCCCTTTACTGTTTCTTCTCTACATTAATGATCTACCTAATGTGTCTAAGAAACTCAAGTTTTACCTTTTTGCTGATGATACTAACATCTACTGTGAATCCAGTGATTTGTCTAATTTGATCAAAATAGTAAACAGAGAGTTGAGATCAGTAAAAAAATGGCTTGATGCTAATAAATTATCATTAAATATTGATAAGACCAACTACATCATCTTCCACTCTTCATCTGTAAGTATTCCTTCTGATGCTGTCATTAAAATAGGGAAAAAACATATTAAAAGGGTCAAGTTTGTCAAATTCTTAGGACTCCTCTTAGATGAGCATCTAAGTTGGAAATATCATCTCAGTGAACTTTCAAAAAAGTTAGCAAGAACTTGTGGAATCTTTTTCAAAATAAGAAACTTACTTCCATTAGATGTTTTACTCTGCTTGTATAATGCTTTGTTTTTGTCCTTCTTACAATATGGTCTTATTGTTTGGGGCCAAACATTTACATCGTACGTTGATCCAATTTTTAAATTGCAGAAAAAGGCAGTCAGAGCTATCTCATTTCAGCCTCGCATGTCACCCTCTCTTCCAATCTTCAAAGATCTTAAACTTTTAAAGCTTTCTGAGCTTTTTGAACTCCGACTCTTAACTTTTGTTTTTGATTCTGTTAATAAAACCTCACCTAGCTGCTTTCATGACTTTTTCTTACTGAATTCATGTGTTCATCAATATTCCACTAGGCAGGCCAGTCAAGGTGATCTATATTTGTTTCGAAAAAACAGTCTTCAATATGGTCTAAAGTCAATAAGATATCTTGGTGCTAAACTTTGGAATACTTTACCCATTGAACTCCGAAATTCTCCATCTAAAACATCCTTCAAAGTGAAACTGAAAATTTACTTGCTAAACAAGGTCAACCAGTAAGCTATTCTGTCTTACAAAATTTCTTTTCTATGTCATATAAAAAGCAAACGTGCCAATTTTTTTTGGAAATTTTAATTATATAATCAATAGTCATTCACTTATTATCTTAGAATATTGGGGGGGGTCTCTCCTCGATTAGTTTACCTATTGAGAGATCTCCTCCTTCAAATAATTCCCTTCATACAATTTATTTGTTCCTGTATTATTTGTTTATATATTGTATTAATTTTCTGTATCATTCTATTAATTCTGATATTTACTGTATAGTTATTTGTTATATATTTGTAGTTAGAGCTTAAATTGTATGTTGTGGAATTTAAATCATCATCAATCTGAAACTGAAACTGAAACTGAGAAATTCCAGCCCGCTTGCCGAGACAGAAATTTGACACGTGTCAAAAATGAGACATGTGCCCATTGTTCTGAGACGCAGCGCATGAGCAATAGCGACATTTTCGTCTCGGTAGCCGGGATGGAGTGTTCATATGGGAAAATTTCCATCCCGCCAACCGAGATCTCGCCACTACACCAGTGAGATCTCGCTAAGTGGGCCAGCCCGCCTACTCATATGAACAGAAATCAAGTTTTGTATTGGAATAAGGGATGAGGTGAGATCTCGGCAAAGAGCTCCAGCCCGGTAAGCGGGCTGGCTCGCCTCCATGTGAACAGGCCTTAAGTTCCTAAGTTCAAATAGCTTTTCATAGTCTGTATCAATTCAAGACATGCACATCTAAAGGGCACTGAGGGGGGGGCTACCATTGGGGGGCCAAGGGGCTACGAAAAACCAAACTGATTGATGCTAGAAGTGGGTCACATACTAGCAAGCATTATATACATGAATGTGTGTGAAATTCCCTTAAGGAACTGAACTTTCGTAAACAATTAAGAAACTTTTGTCAAAATCTTTTTTTACATGGTATTAATCAGCTGTGCTCCATAGATCTTTTGCTGATGAAATGCGAGAATTAGAGAAACCTGTGATGAAATTTTCATAAAACTTTCAGCTTTAAGAAACTTCCTGCATTTAGTAGTGTTCCCTTTTCTTTACATATTATTTAAACAAGAAAGTAAGACGTGCAAAAAATGCCTTCCTGCACAAGCTGGTACATTTTGGCCCCCAACCTTGGACAGTCAAATAAGTTGCTGCAACTGGCACCTTGATTTTTTTTAATAGTTCCCATTTCAATAACTTCATATTACAACTTGATTTCATTATTATTTGTTTCTTACCATCATTCCAGAATGTTGCAAAATGATTGTAATCAGGAGCTGTAATGCTGTCATTCTGGTACACCTGTTTTTTAAGCAAACAGCAGCTGCTGTGCAAACTGCAGGAATCCAATTTGACACGTCTTCTGACCTTCCGTCTTTAACGCTTGATGTTTTTAGCACAGCCCAAAAAAGTGGTGCATTTGCTTTTAATTCTCGGTTTAGGTCATGAAAGTTGAATTTTAACATGTCTTCTTTTGATGTTTTTGGAAGGATACTGTTCTTTTTCAGGGAACATAAATTGGCACATTCTTTGTGCACATCTCTTAGAATAAGAGGGACAACACATCAGGTGTTTGTCCTTCCACACAGCAGCAGCGATCTCCTTGAATGTTCCTTGACATAACATTTTACCTATTTTGTCCAAGCCATTGGCCAAAACTCTCTTCCTCGTTTTACTGGCCCATTCCACTACAATTGTTACCTTTGTCTCAGGCATAGCGTCTTCAGTTGCTTCCGTTGTGGGTGAAGGGGCATGAGACTGTGCTTTTTTTGGTGTGCTTGTCAAACATACTGGTAACATGCATGCATGCTCCATGTTTTCATCAAGCTCATGCAAATCACGTACAGGTGGCGTATTCTCTACTGGCCTTGCTTTCTTCATTTTTGAGAAGCATCTTTCCTGGATATTCTCATCCATGCCTTGCAACTTTGTTCTGGTGGTCTTCCGTCTTTTCAACAAATCAACACATTTTCTACAAATGTGCTTCGACGATAAAATGACTGTAAAGGAAAGCGATCTAATTTCATCGATAGGATTGAATGATGCAAAGCTGGTTTCAACAAGGAATCTGTCTTTAGGCTCGAAAATCGGCTCTGCACAAAATCCACATACACACAGTGCCTGAGCCGCCATTACAACACGCAAAACCTCGGCCTCTTCATACACACGCCAAACAGCACGCAAATGCAAATAGTCTATTGTTCTAGTTCCAAGCAATTAGATGCAAGGTTAGCGAGAACAATACTTTTGAGAAATAAAAGACGGAGCGTGATTGGTCCTTATGCAATTAGGAAGGGGGATAGAGCTCATGTCTGGAACGGAAAAGTTAGAGTGGATGCGCAGACTTGACCTTTTCCTTTTCACCCTAAAACTCCTCCACAATGGTAAAGTCTGCACGCAGGCTACATTTATATGAACCCAAGTGGAATGATCTGTCAAACTCATACTCAGGTATTTGTGACAAACAGGCACAAAACGATAGTACCACAGTGCCATTGGGCCACAGGGCCAGGGCATTGATTAGTAAAACCCTATTTTCCATTGGTTATTTGCTTGCTTGTGCATTCTTTGAATCCTACGTTATTCTTTGAGTCACATGGAATATGTACATTTTGATTGTGATTGAATGTTACAATTTTTAGTCTCCATAGAGAGAAATTGATGTGCATACTGCTTGTTGTTGCGAGGTATCAATTTGTTCGGCTTAGCAAAATTGTTGCCTGGTGTCTGGCGGGTGCGCACGTGCAACAGCCCCTTCAAGCGGAGAAGCGGCGAACTCGATCGCAGGTCTGTCAATAACAAACCAAAATTACAAAGGAGCAGTTGAAATTTTGCAGTATAGATATGGAGATCGTCAATCTGCTATTTCGTGGCGGTTAGATACGCTTGTTGATTTACTGAAAATTGATTCAGCTGATGATTTTAGCAGGTTGTGGACACTATTCAATAAAACCAGTGATGGAGCCACAGCGGGGGGGGGGGGTTATGGAGGGGTAAAGACCCCTACTTTTTTGAAAATGTGGTCATTCCAATTCGTCCAAAAACCTCATAATCAAAGGACCTTTGGGATGACTCACAAGACTTTGTCATTTGGTCCAACAAAACTGACCCTAACAAAACTCTGAGTTCAGACCACTGTGTGTGATCAGAACAAAAATGAAGAACAAACAAACAACACAAAAAATCATGCAAAGCACTAAAGATTGGCTGTTATCTTGAAACTTCGCCTTTAATCGAGGACTGGATCCTATTCATCCTGGTGACTTATTATGCTTTAATGACATGATTGTACCATTAGCATTACCGTCGCAGTTTCACACCCGACAACACAACTATGAAAGACCTTCTAAATGGAGCTTTGATACAATCCTGTCTCTGGTGGACAGAAGCAAAGTCGCAAGGCTTGACCACAACTATTTGTTTTCTTGTTCACAAAAATCCTTCAAACAGTGGCCGTTTCCCGTGTTTATCAAAAACAATGAGAAGCAGGTTACATACGATTCTTGTCAATATCAAACTTTTGTGCTGCAAAATCAACAGATTAAGGTGATGATCGGGTGGCATTGCCGTGACCTGACAGGGGAAAGGTCATGGGCTGAAGCCCTACCCTGTTAAAAGCACACTTTTTATTTTCTCACGTTTTATATCGAAATTCTTTGCTTCTCCTTATAAAGCCATATTTCATGCCAATTTGGGTACTAAAAACAGTTAAGAATCCTCTTTATCATTCATGGAATTTTCAAAGTTGCAGATTTGCCGTTTTACTTAAGTTATTCAATGTGGTGTGGTTATTCATTTCTTTGACAATAATGGTAATGCTTTTACATTAAAATTTGAAGTTTGCGATTGAGTAAAATGTAAGTTTTTTCCCATTATGAATAGCTAAATCTTGTGGTCCAATTTCAAAAATATTTTAATGATTGTTTCGTCCAGTTTGCACCCGGCACTTGAGTGTAAATATTTTGGCAAACACTTATGATTTTCAATTTAGTTTCTGTCAAATGATACAAAAATTTGCAAAAAAGACTATGGCTTGCACTGCGATTCAAATGACTTTGTTGTGAGTTTATGAGATCTTTCACTGCAAAAGTTCACGCAACACAAATCCCATCAACAGATTGCCAAATTACAAGTGGCAGCGAGGGCAGTGTTGCTGCCTCTTGAATCACCTGCTATGTGTCATCCCTAGACTGAATTGGCTCACTGTAGATTGATTCATCAAAGGAATAATTATCTGTAGAACAATTAAGCATTTCAAGGTATAATTCTTTACAAATGAAAAAAGCTAAAGGTCAAAGTTCGAATTCTTTTGCAACATGCCTGTGATATCAAATCAGGGCTAGGCACTTTTACAAGGCTGTTTGTAAACCACGAAACCACAAAATCACGAAACGAAATAGCGAAATAGCGAAACGACATACTTTTTCCCAAAATGTATATTTGAAATATAAAGTAGTTGTTTACATGAATAAATCGAGGCCCATGTAAGAAAAACTGACCTGGTGAAAGCAACTGCTGTCCTTATTTTCCTTAGAAACTTTAAAAACCTTTGAGGGCATTCCCCAATTTGGCCTTTCAGTTTCATAGAGCAGAACTCCATTGCGAAATGATTGATTTCGGCATGATAGAATTCTCTATCATAGGTCATCTGGGGTCATCAGATCGGTCAATCTATTTATGCACTAACTTTTGTGATGGATAAATAATCTTTGGTATTTCGATTCGCTTATGATCATGGTTGATGGTATGTTTGTTGGATTTGTGAATCTCAGGTGCATGGCAACGAAGGGTGTTTCACATAAACATGGTTTCACTGGCCATCTGTAAACACCTGCATTGGAATACTGGCATCGGAATTTGCATTGGCATTGGAACTGGCATCGATATTGTACTTGTACAAAGAGGAATGCAAAACTGATCAGGGGGTTATGTGACTGCGCTTTTCGCAATTTATTTGCATTGTACTGCCAATTGCATGTTTTCAAAGTAATTTATCAAGCTCAGCCTAAATATTTCTATTTCCTGAAATCAACAAATCAAGTCATGACTGAAATAACAAGTTTCTTGAATAATTTTGGCCGAGGATATGTGACTGCTATAAAATTGAGGGGCATTTCTTCAAAACCAAGGGATTTCTACAGACTTCTTATGGACTTTCTTGAGAACAACAAGACTTTTGCCAAAAGGTGCACAAGACCTTCGGGAATTAAATGAATTAAATCCAAAATTAGTAAAGAAATTTGTTCATTCGGCCAAGGGAATCTATAAAATAATTTGTCTGTATTTACGTGTTGTTTCACACAAGGCATGTCATCATGTAAACATCAAGGGATCCTTACGAAGTTTGAGTATTCAAATAATAAGAACTATTAGAAAGTTGCAGATCAATCGTAGGCTTCAAAGTTAGGTATTTCTAACATGATTCTCACATCACGTTATTTTTGGCTGACCTTACGAATCCACTTCAGTTTGAGGGGCAAATAACTGATTTTTTTGTACATCTTCCTTGAAAGCACAAAAAAATCACATACAAAAATCACAAAATCACAAAAATGGCATGCAAAAAGCACAAAAATCACAAATCACTGAAGAATTGCTGAAAAATCACACAAAAAATCACCAAAGATAATTAAAATCCCCTTAAAATCATAAAAAATAACAGAAAAAATCATGTGATTCTAAAATCACAAAAGCCACGTACTACGCTATTTTGAGAAGTGATTTGCCTCTCACTTCAGTTTGCCTTAGCCATGGCTTGATTTGTTGATTTTGTTTACGAATACAGAAGGCTGATACGTTCACAAATGAGGAATGTTTGGGCTGAGCTTGCTAGATAATACTTTGAAAACATGCAGTTGGCAGTACAATGCAAATAAATAGCGTAAAGCGCAGTCACGTAACCCCCTGATCAGTATTGCATTCCTCTTTGTACATGTGCAATATCGATGCCAGTTCCAATGCCAGTGCCAATTCCAATGCCGATCACAGCAAGAACAAGGTCATTTTACTGAGTTTTAAAATGCCGTATTCCTCCGGAAAACTTTGCTATACAGAGTTATACAGTAGCTCTGTTATGCCGTAACACTTGTGTTTTCCGAAGTTTTCCGAACATCAGACACGCCAGGAAACGGACTCCTTGTTTTACGTTGCTTTGCGGGTCCGGAACAACTCAGATATCCGCTGCAGAAAAACCAGGAAAGCCTCGGAACATTCTCCTATAAAGCTCTGTACGGCGTCAGGAATACTTCGGAAAACTATTCATCCCGACGACGGATATCTCCAGATAAAGGCGTGCAGTATATCTCTAGAGAACTCTATAGCAAAGTTTTCCGGAGGAATACGGCATTTTAAAAACTCAGTAAAACGACCTTGTTCTTGCTTGTTCTTGCGAACTTGAAAATCAAACGGATAAACTATGAAAATTTCATTGATATGCCTCTAATGTTAGAAAATACTAGATTTGTGGAACGCAGCTCACCAATGAAGTTCATGCAGACATACATTGCACATATAAAGTTATTGCAATTTTATGTTGGAATATCCTGATCGATCATAAAAACATGCTCTAATCAAGACAACACGGTGAAGCATGGCGCCAGATACTAACAGACTAAATGTCTGTTGTTCTTTGGGGTTTCTCCAACACCAAGCAAGCATGATTAACTCTTTAGAATGTTCAGTTACTTCTGATAATACAAACACTGTTTGCCGTTGACATGAGCCCAATGAAAGTTGAAAGTAACCCATTATCCTCTGTCTTATCTGATGAGGGTCAGTAAAGATGGACGCAAAGCGTCAGCGATGTATCAGATCACGGCAACAAAAAATCAAAATCGATAACTTACCTCAAACGTCTAAGAGTGTTACCTGCAAGGCTTGCTTGGCGTTTTGGTGTTAGAGGCATAAAACGACATGTTTTTCTGAGTTCTCAGAATCTTCATGGAGAAGTGTGTGCGGAAACTGAAAATTTTCAAATTGAATGTTGAACGAAACTTGCTGTGCTGTGCGAATGCGATTTTCAAATAGAAAGAGCAAATGAAAGTTCGAAAAGAACGCGCGCCAAATTGTTGACCTGCCTTTGTGTATTCAAGTTGTAGTCTCCCAGTTCTTTATTTCAGGATCCCAAGGGCGATTAAATATCTTTTGGTAGTTTGAGGGCCTTTTTGAACTGCTTTTTATTGTTTCAATGTTTCAACACATAGAAATATTCTCGAGAGGCATTACTAAAAGCAACGTTATCTGGTTTCAGGATTTCACGCCGTATAACTGACTTGTGGCTGTTTTTACCGTATAAGTCCGTATTTATCAAACACTGTTATCCGATCCTGAAAAACACTGTATAACTGCAAGCAACGTTATCCGGTATCCGGTTTTCGTCGGTATAACTATGGTTGATGGAATGCCCCGTAATACTCCGTACACCGCCCGTTATACTGCATATGGAAAACCCAGTATATCAACCTTGTTTTTGCTGTGGATGCCAGTATTCCAATGCCGGTGTTTACAAATGGCCGGTTTCACTCATTCGAAAAATTGTTCGAGAATTTTTCAGAACAAAAGTATTTCTACAGATTTCTGATAGATTTTTTCTTGAATTTGAAAGCAAAAGGGCTATTTTATGGTGAAATGCCCCTCGGATGGTGCGCTGAATAATATCAGCATATAAAGCCCCGGATCAACAGGCACAAGAATGGTGCAATAAAAAATTCCCCTGTATTGAGACCCTCGTTGTGTGGTTGTTGAGTATATGAGTATGAGTCCCTCAAATATGTTGCTGAATAAAACTAAATTGTCGCAATAACCAGAGCATATAACAAAACAGCATTTCTCGGAGTATGATGTAACTTCTTCCCAAAAGGCTAAAGTGGAAAGTCCAGGTCAGAAAGGGGAATGCCCCCAAAGGTTTCTAAAACTTTTACGGAAAATAAGGACAGCAGTTACTTTCAACGGGTCAGTCTTTCTTACTTAGGCCTTGATTTATTCATATAAACAACTATTTCGTACTTAAAAATGCATATTTCGAAAAAAATGTATGTCATTTCGCTATTTCGTTTCGTGGTTTCGTGGTTTGCAAGCAGCCCTTTTACAAAACCTCTGGTTTCGGGTGCACTTTAAATTTTGATTTTGCAAGCTTGTATCTCCGGTGTTTGGCAGACGATTTTTAAATGCAAGGTAGGTGAATCTAAGTTGAAGATTGATGAATTTAGCTGTTCACTCTGAGAGTTATAATACCTTATTTGAGGCTAGTTTTCATATGTTGCAAGCCTAATTGCAAACCATCGGCGACCGTCTGCGATCATTACTGATGCACGATTGTTCACATTTGCTGCTTGTCCGCGATGACCGGCGATCCTCTGTACATTTGGCGAACATTAAAAACCATGCTCTCATATACCGCAAGCATCTTACGAGAAGGATTGCCAACGGTTTGCAATATTTAAGAGCCAGGCTCTAAGATGCATTGAACAGACAGTCATTCAAGACGTTACAACCCAGGGAACAACAATGTCTAAATTTAAACTTGTGTTCTTCAATTAGGATTTTCAAATTAGTAGTCAACTATCGCATTCCTGATGGCAGACACATTCTGATCTGCCAGCCCTGCCAGCCTGCAACAACATTCCACAATGGTCTGCCCGGAAATCGCAAAGCCATCTTTCATCAAAAGGCTGATTGGACAGTTCTTAAACTCTCTGAGATCTTTGAACTGCGACTCCTAACCTTTGTTTTTGATTCTATTAATAAAACTTCACCTAGCTGCTTTCATGACTTTTTCCTACTCAGTTCATCTGTTCATCAGTATTCCACAAGACAGGCCAGTCAAGGTGATCTATATATGTTTAGAAAAAACAGTCTTCAGTATGGTCTAAAGTCTATTCGATATCATGGTGCCAAACTTTGGAATACATTACCCTTGGAACTCAGAAATGCTCCAACGAAAATAATGTTCAAGACAAAACTAAAAATTCATTTATTGAACAAGGTCGACCGTTGAATCTAAGCTATTTTGGTGCTGTGAATGCACAATATTATTCTAAACTGACATGAATTCATTTGATTATATCTCAGGATAGGGGGGACTCTCTCCTCGATTAGTTTACCTACTGAGAGAGCTCCTCCTTTGAGTAATTCCCTGCATACAATTTATTTAGACCTCCTAGTATTTGTATATTGTATTAATTTTCTGTATCATTGTATTAATTTTTTGTGACATTATTTTTTAATCTTCGTAGTTTAGTTATTTGTTTGTATTGTTAGGATAAATTGTATGTAGAGAATTTAAATAAAATGAAAACTGAAACTGAAACTGAGTTCACAGTAGTTGTGAAGGATGCAGTGATAGCGTAGAGACAGTTTTAAAGGAGAAAGTCTAATCTCTTTGCTATGCAGCGAAACCTTGCTTTCAGTCGTCCGAATGCATTCTCAGCAACAACTCTTGATATGCTAAGGCAATTGTTATAATGAATTTGCTGTGGAGTCAAGTAGGATGCATGTGAGAATGGCTTCAACAACCAGTTTTGAAGAGGATATGCTGAATCCCTAAAAATCAGGGGAGGCACATCCACACCTTTGATTGTTGTAGAATTTTTTTCAGTTTTCAGTAACCCTTTGCATATTCCTTGAAACAACGGAGAATTCATGAATACCCTTGAATATTACCTCCGTTTGTAGAGCAGCAGCTTTGCAAACATCTTTTTTTCCTTTCAGATGGCCTGAAAAATCCTTTGCCACAGCGGTGTCAGCCATTTCGGGATTTTAAACCAAAGAAACGGCAAGTGTAAAATGCAGGTTTGCAGGTTGGTAAAACGCAGGCTTGCAGGTAGGTAAAACGCAGGTTTTAGGCCTAAGGGCTGTGGCTAGGCTAGGGGCCCACCAGCCAAAACCACTTGTATCATGACTGACATTTGTATTGGAATGATAGAAACAAAGGATTAGCTTCCAGGGGATCGATGGTTTCCTATCGGAATGAGTAAGAAAAATTGGAACCCTATTGGGATGTGCGAAGAATTCTGGTGGATGTAAAACATCAGGGCGAGAATGAATTTCTGTGTGGTCCATAGAGTGGTGGTGTCAAAGAGGACACTGCTTGTTTGTTGCTGTAGACTGTTGTATTTTACATTCTTTTGATAATCAAGGGAGAAGTCTGGAACGTGAAAGCCGAGGTGAAAGCCATGAATCTGAGAAGTGGAAGTGGGTCCTTGCAGTATACAGCTGGAATTCTTCGACACAAAGTGGATGCGTTACTTCCAGTGATCATGTTCACTATTAGGATGTGAGAGAAATCAGTTGCTTTTTTCTGTCTCAGCTAGTTACTCATCGTTTACATGGGAAACTAAACTTCTACCCTAAAATATCGGCTTTAGTAAACATACAATTTCCAGACAAGTCTTTGCTCCGACATGATTCAAAAAGCGGCCTAAGCCCCCTCGAGCAACTTATAAGCAATCTCCTCCCGCAGATAAATTTCCTCTCTTTTCAAGAGTAAAGGCTGTGAGGAGTGGTGGAATTTTCAAACAGTTGCTTTGTAAAATGGCTTAATGAATCCAGAAGGAAAACAATTGCACTTGCATATCATTTCATGTGAGAAGAATCATTCAAATTCATGGTGAATTGTAGTGAGTACAGGTTGGCAAACGATTGTCTTTTCCATCTTAGTGTTCTGAGCTGCACTCACTTAACTTTGCTAACAGCTAATTTCCATCATAAATGTCGCTGTCAAGTTGGCAGATAAAAATTCAAAATGATCTAGCCTAATTGAGGCTCTGATGACTCCTTCAATGGTCAAACCATTTCAGGTATGCCTACCTATTGTTACACTTTTGGCACAAAAAGTGTCTGTAGATAGCTACCTAGCTAGATAGTTAGCTAGCTACCTACAGTAGGTTCCCGCGAATAAGAAACCACTTTTTAAATTGAGGCCTCAGAAAGTTTCTTATTCAAAGAGATCTTTTCATAATCAGGGTCAAAGTTTCTTATACATAGGTACCATCAAGTTAAACCAAGTCAAGTCAAGGTATGTGAATGTACCGTGCATGCATGTGTATTGAACATTACTGGTAGTAGTGTACAATACATACTGCACAGTACAATGTTCTAACATCATTAAAATGCTTTATGCATTTAAGATCAATAATTCATTGGAAGTATAGGAAATGCTTTTTGGGTTCCAGAAAATGTTAAACTTGTTGTATTCAGATGCAACGAAACAGAAATGTTCTGAAAATGTTAAAATGTTTTTAAAATTATTCCAATACAACCAAACAGAAATTTAACTTATCAAACAAAGGTCTGAGTAATTATGTTCATGCCAAGTATTTTCAGTGTTCTTTATGCAGTTTCTTTAAATTCCTCAGCCTAAAACTCCTTTACAGAATAAAGAATATTGTACCATTTTACCATTCCTCTGGGTTAAACTAGTATAGCAAATTGAGTGTCAGCAAAAATTTATTTCTATGTGTAGTGTAATGATTGAAAAGTGCTGTATTGCATTCTGCAAGTATTTAGCATTTTTTAATTACACTTCCTTATTTTTGTTATGTTTGCATCTTGAAGAATATCTTTCAAACTTTTCCTTAGTTTCTTCAGATATATATGGGTTCCCATAAATTTGATGTCCAATGGAACTTCTAAACCCATGTTTGTGCCACTATTGTATCTTTTTCCAATCACTTCAGCGACTGCTTCACCGCCATCAGATAGGAATTTATGAATAATTTCTAAAAGTTCCAATGGTATATGGCCAACTATGTCCTCATTTTCTGTTTGGATCATGACAGCAAAAGGATCATGTTCATTTTGTGGCTCTATGTCACAGAGCAACTCTTGCCCAAGTGTTAATGGTATGTTTTTGTAAGCATGATAACCACAAAGACTTATTTCTGCATAAATGTGATACTCCATCATCAACTTTCTGCTTGAATGCTATGCTTTTGAATTCCTGATGCACCTCACTTTTAGTTCAGTTGCCTCTTTGATCAGACACGTTAGGCCCAATCAAAACTGCTGCTGCTGTGCTGCTGTTGTTGTTCTTCAATCAACATGAAAACGAGATTAAAGCATGACCTTTGCTTTTTACTGCCCCTGCTTCCTTGCTAGGCCCTTCTCGGTCATAAAACTGATGAAACATGAAACATGTGCAACCAGCTTTGGCATGCTTTAGAGTAAAAAAATATGTGGAGACAGCAAGTGGATCACAGTTTGAGGTCAAGCTTCCAGGTACTGCTCAAGAAGGAATCAGTTGTGAAAGATGCAAGAGAAAGTTTTCAAGTCAAAAATATTTCCTCCAGCATATTGAGTGGAGTAAATCTTGCAAAGGCACAGCAACAGCACAGCAGCAAGAGAGGCTCTCTCCACCTGGGACTTTTAAGGCTTCTGAAGGAAGGAATGTATCAACATTTCATCAATTGAATGATAATTTAGTCCTAGAAGTAGTTCAATCTGAGAATTCTAAGTCTCAGAATCTTCACAATGAATTGAAACAACAAGCAGAACACAGAAAGTCATACACTGTTGACTTCAAAGCAAATGTCATTAACAGTTCTGGCAAACTGCAAAAAATTGCGGAAAAATTTGGTATCTCCAAAAGTCTTGTGAGTAAATGGATGAAATGCAGAGTTCAAATCTTGAAAGCTTGTGAAGAGTCAAAAAGAAAAGAATTGGGAGGTAGGCGGCAAGTTGGCAGTAGGATTACTCGATCGAGAAGAAAAATCCGGAACAATACAAATGCCCATTTTAAATTAGCAGAGCAAAGAGTTATGGAAGATTTCAAGGTCATTCGTGAAAAAGGCTTGAAGGTTAGCCACGCATGGATTGTCTCAGGAATGCGCAAGTTTATAAGGCAGTTCTATGGTGATCACAAAGCAGATTCTTTCAAGGCCAGCAAAAATTGGATGGCCGGGTTTAAAGCTCGCCATAAGATCTCCTTGCACAGGCGGACAAATAAAAAAGCTGTGGGATCAATGGAAATGTTGCCAATATTGCAGAATTTCCATAGGCAGTTGAAGAAAGATGTGGGCTCATGTAGAGGAAGAGATGGTGGCATAAAGGATCAAGTGTGGGGAAGGTGGTTACCAGAAGCCCGCTATAATGTTGATCAAGTTCCGCTGCCCTTCATTGTAGACCAAGATACCACCTATGAGACAACAGGAAGTACATCTGTTTGGATAGCTCAACCATCTAGTGGGCTTGATAAGAGACAGTGTACACTACAGTTGTGTATAAGGCCATCTGACCAACAGCCTGTTCCACCAGCAGTAATCTTTAGGGGTAAAGGAAAAATTAAAGAGGAAGAGTTGAAGTTACATGATCCAAGAGTTCACGTCTTTTGGCAGAAGAATGGTTGGATGGATAAGGAAGTTGCTCTACAGTGGGTGGAGAAAACATTTTCTCCTTCCATTGACAAGTCCCAAGAGAATGTGTTGTTTTTGGACAATCTCAGTTGTCAGACCTCACAAGAATTTATCGTCAGTTGTCGAAGAAAAGCCAACACTGTGGTTTATCCCCTTCCACCATCATCTACTGATAAAGTTCAACCAGTTGATGCTGGAGAAGGAAGGCAGATGAAGAAATTGATTGGAGAACAGCTTGACAAGTACCTTGAAGATGATGCTAATATGAAAACATGGTGTGGTGAGTCTTTCTCAGCCTCCAAGAGAAGGATAATGATCACAAAATGGGTTGGAGCTGCTTGGGAAGAAATGAGAAAGTATAAAAACTACAGGCAAAGATGATTTGAAAAAACTGGCCTCCTGATGACTGCAGACGGCTCTGGTGACAAGTTGATCAGCCCACAAGGCTATAAAGACTACACATTCTGACACTTGAAACAAACATACAATTTTATTGAACTGTTGCAGTTTTTTCAATGCAGTTGGTTTTAAAAACGGAACATTTATGCTGCGATTGGCCTTTTTACATCTTTGTTGTATGGATCTTTAATTTTTAAAAAGGTTCACCCTGTTTTAAGAACACTACATACCATTACAGTCATTAATGGGAATATTTTTTGGCATTTAGGAATAAACTGACAAACCTGAAAATAAGAAACATTTTGATTTCAGACCTAAAACTGTTTCTTATAAAAGGGGCCCCTTTTGAAGAAAATGAGACCTGTTTCTTATATAAGGGGGTTTCTTATACGCGGGAACCTACTGTACCTACCTCGATTCCTTCCTATACAAAATCTCCCCCACCACATAATGTGCTCATTCTTCGCATATAAAACTGTCGATAACAACATTTCTATTGTTCATTTTCTCGTATTGCATTACTTGTGTTAGAGAACCTCAGCTCTCTTCTCGAACATAGACATCGTAACGTTGAACCATCTTTTCATAATGCATATTGTCTCAACTCTAAAATTTCATGACACGCTACTCATTTCTTATGACTAAGCACAGAATGTTCCAGAACTAATACAATGATTTTCCTAATATGGTTCGATTTTTTACTCTACGGGGTTTCACAAAGATTCTGTCCTCCAATCATATTCTAGATAGCTACCTAAATCATGTCATGTGCTAAGTGATGAAATATATCAAGCATTAGTCAATGTCTGTGTCTCGTTTCTGTTTAGAGGTTCTGATGGAACATTAATTAGTACAACAATACAAATTTTACTACACTACAATATGACTCATTTACTACTGTCTGTGGGTGGCTAAGCAATACAAAATACAATGAGGTATCTAACCATGCACAAACTGTGAAGGATTTCCCAACACACCCCCCTCTATGACCCCCTAGGCGTCAAGCATAAGTCTGGACTTCCATCGGGAATCCTTAGCAGCAGCGCGGGGTGACTGGTTTCTTGTACAAATTGCATCTTCAATCCTATTGTTATTTGTACCTTCATTCCTCTCCATACTTACCTCTTTGTCCTTTATTTCACTCACGTCCTTTCCCTCTTTTTATCATAACCTGTGGAGGCAATTTCAAGAGGAAACAATTCCAAAATTGAACAGTTTAAAGTTTCGTTCTTACCACCTGGATAAGGTTCCTCGGAGGAAGCTTATAAGTTCTCCAAGTCTACCATTTCTGTTGGCCCTATTTCAAGCTCGAAAACTTGCACTTTGTAGGCAAAGTATTCTGAATCTTCTCTTAATTACCAAAATTTGTTTCATGCTCCACAAGAAACTTTGACAAAGTATATCATAGATAGAACATAAATTTTTTTGTATCAATTGTAAAGCTTTGAAACCAGACCCCTGAAACTAAAAAGCTTAGTGTCATCAACGGGGTGGCCCCGTGGTACAACCATGCAGCCCTTGGCCATAAAACACGACCTGTAACCTGCATTATGCAACCTGCTTTATGCAGATTACACCAGCCGCATTTTAGCAAGGCCAATCTCCCTGTGGACTGGCTACCCTTGGTTAGACTGAGAGAGTTCGCGCGAACGTAGTAAAGTACCACAGCTTTATCTGAAATCTTGAATGATTATTAAAAATATCAAAATGCATTCAAAATACCTTGAACTTGTTGCAACTGTTACAGAATCTTGGAATTAACAGAAATATACTAATGTTTCAATGGTTGTCTTGCTGTCCTTCTTGCGCCGCTAGCGCGGTTGAGAACCAGGCCTGCCTGCATGCATCGCTGTTCTTGCCACAGTGACCAGCACTCGACCAGCCAAATAATCTCTGAAATGAGTTAGAAGAAATGAATGAGATAAATATTCGTAACGACAAGCATAAAATTTCTTCTGGTTATGGTAGGAAAGTCGTGACCTTATTAAAAATGTTACAGAGCAGGTGATCCTCGAGAGAGAACCAAGTCGTGTTACATCTTCCTCAATATTGAAAACCAACCTTTGCTAAGCTAGTTAGGCTGTATGTCTATATCACAATCTCTGGGAGGAGATCAACAGAATAATGACTTTTGAAAATAAACGGCTTAGTAAGAAGAAATAATAACAAAAATGCAGCTTACCAACATGAATTTCCAGACGAAACGTCCCACAACTTCAGTTTCTTCCTCCTCGATGTTTTCAACTCATGATATCGGCTTTAGTTCCGTGTGATTGTTTCCTGCTAAACCTCGTTGTAAAAACGAGTTTAAGTAAGCAACCAATTGTTCTCATGGGCTAACCTCGTTTGAAAACGTGTCGCAAAAAGATCAAAGGATCCGACAGGAGTTGCCCTTCTGCCTTTATTTTTATTCTGTGTCATAATGTAGGGTCATCTTTTAGCCAAGAACAACGTTTGAGGTATTTCTATCTGCCTCTTCCTCACATTTCTATACCCGATTGCGTTGGGTCACTTTTTTGGGTCATTTGGTAATTTGAGTCATTGGTCCATGTGGTTGGCCGTATCTGGTCCAAAGTCATGGGGAGCTAAGAATGACAATATCAACCAATTCCCATGACATGAGGATGTCAAATTTGAAATATGCCTAACAGACTTTATAAAAAAAGATGTCTTTTCTACACTCGTCCAAAACCATGACAATCCCTCAGTGCTGAAGTGAAGAGCTCTTCCATTTCCACCATACTGTTTGCATGGCAAGGTAGCACAAGGGTCAATGCACATGTAGACGCTGTGGGCCTGCATTTGCACCCTGGGAGACAACCATGCTTGAATGTAACAGATATGTTATTAGGAAGACCCAGTGGTGGTACACTGGCAGAGCCAGTTATGAACTTGCACAGATCCTCCATACACAATCCAAGCTCCACATCTGTAATGAGGAGTATGAAAATGATATTGGACAATTGGCTAAAAGCTGCATGTAAAGGGTATCACAACTGATTAGAAATCAACTTTGCCTAGCGCGCTTTGCCTAGATAAAAATTTTCGCTTCAGATCGCCTTTGAGGGTTTTAGGGTATGGGTGCAGATAGGAAGACAATTTATTTCATTTTCTAAGTTTTTTATATTAATATAATGGTATATGTTAATTTTTGCCATTTACCAGTTGAAGATGTATTAATTGCTAAATTCTACCAAGATCAAATTCTTGCCTCACTTCTGCAAATATTTATTGCAATTTTGGGCTTTCGAAACAGAAGAATTTTGAAAAAAGGGGACTAGAAAATAAACGAAAAACAATAAGAAGCAATAAACAATTGAAATAGCAGTCTCAGGCTAGGAATGCTATTCATTGTGCATAGAATACACCTTTTCAACTGAGCGACCTCGTTTTGGAATTTTTCAAAGTTTCTTTAGCATGCGTCATATGAAATTTCTGACCCCAGATTCACATTCAGTACCCTAATCTTAGTCTAGTTGCGAATGTTCATGATCTTAGTATTAGCGATTTTAATTTCATTAGGATAACAAATTTGAAAATTTATAAGGGATTTGACCGTCAAAAATGACTGAGGGTGTAAAGTTTCACCCCGAACGTTTTTCACGGTCAAATCTTTTAAGAATTCTCAAATTTATTATTGCCATATAATCGAAATCGCAGACTCTAGGAGTATGAAAATTTGCAGTCAGACTAATTTTGCGGTGCTGAATCCAAATCCGGGGTCACAAATTTCTCATCAAGAAATTTTCAAAAATTTCAAAAAGGAGGCCGTTAGTTGAAAAGGTGTATACCATAAATGATACTTTCTTACTTGATTTGGATGTACTGTATATAAATGTAAAATTAGCAAAGATATGTGACCCAGATTACCTCTGACAGACATCTGTTCCACCAAGTCAGAAAAGTATTTGAAGGTATCTACTTCTTTGTCATATAAATTGGAACCTTCATCTGAGAGTTGTACCTGGAGGTTTTGCAAAAATTCTACTGCTTGCCATTTAAAGCAGGTACTATTGGTGAACACAGGGCGCATTACATCTGGCTCAATTTGAACCTCATTTAGAACACCAAACAATTTAAGCCCATCAGCGAACTGATGCACAGCAGCATGGATTGGTGCCAAGAAATATTTGTGATACAGTGACCTAGAAGATAAATTTCTAACTTATTAAACTCAACATTTGTATGATTGGATGGGAGAAACCAATCTGTCAACATTTCAAAAATTCAATACTCAACTTATTCCCTCAAAGGGTTTGTGTACACGAAAGTTAATACAAATGGAATGTTGGACATTAGGATTTCCTTGCCTAAGAATTCATCTTTCCAAAATGTTTCCTCAGTTTATAGAGTAACGATAACATTGAACAGATCTTTGGAACATAGAAAAGATGATCAGGAAGACCTTATCCTGAAAATCATCAGTGATAAACAGGAAACGTTTTTAGTTGCTCTACTTTTTGTAGTGCGTACCATGAACGGGAAATGTGTTTCTACTAACTGGACTATTTTCTCCTTGGAAGCTAACTTCTCTTTGTATGGGTTCCCCATGTAACTAATAGATTGCAGGACATCCATACTGTCATCTCTGGTTAAAAAGTTTTGTAGTGCTTCGTCACTTTCAGCATTATTGATCTACAGTACAAAGCAGAACAGAATTAAGAAGTGGCACAGTCATGGAAAGAAAGCACACAAATTATTTGCAGCGCATTAAGTGCCACAAATGGCACTTCAAGAAAGAAGCTACTCAGTTTCATGCCTGTAGGGTTTGAGTTTAATGTTGAGAAACATCAAACTACTCTTCAGTGAAGTTACTGAGCAACCCCCCCCCCGCCCAGGTGTGGCCAAAGTCATACACATTATTGGCGAGAGGTAGAAAATTGACCACTCCAGTGAGTAATCTTATACGGCCTTCATCAACAGAGCTTAACCATTTTCATACATACTTCCAGCAGATGAGTTTTACTGAACTACACTTTCTACAAGGGTTAAAAGAAATATTATACCCAGTTACAATGTAAATATCACACATTTCCACATATGGAGCGGAAAAGGTATTGGTCGTTAGTGTTACGGATTATCAAAATGGCGGGTGGAGAGTAACAATACTAGCGGGTAAATCCAGGAATTGCTCCGACCCGAATATTCTCGTTTTTCTTCCGACGCCAAAGATTTCGTTGGCGATTTTAACATCCGAAAAGCAATCCAGGCTCTTGCTCTCTGTTTTGATTTTATCCTCCTTCGTACAGGTTCACCCGAAACAAACATCCGCGAAACTTTTCTTGCAAGGTCTGTGGCGGGGCGTTGTTACTGTTACTTTGTGTTTCTTGTTTTTTATTTTCATTGTAAAGAAAAAATTGAAATTATGATATGGGTTGTTTTGAATAAGCAAAAAATTTCTCAAAACTGATCTTTTCTCCTCCTGAAGTTTCTTAATTTTACTGTTTACTTTCTTGTCAAGTATTCTGTATAAAACATTCCTCGATTTTCCTTCAATGAATTTGTCCTTCCGTAGTTCTACACTGAATAGAATTTCATACTGTGTGGATCATCTAGTCCAAGTATTCAAGGTCTTACAGATAAGATGTTCAGTCGTACGGAAGTTTTACATCAGACAACAAACTCCCCAAACTTTCAAAGTTTGTACTTGTTTACTTTTGAATAAATTGGAACTCCACAAATACTTATATACATTGGAAGACAAATGATAGCCAAAGGGACAATTGTTTGTCTAATTACGGTATAGTGCTCCAAAGAAACGTATTCGTTGAAGCCCTTTGTACTTGATCCCAATCATATCGGTGTGCATGACTGACCCTCAATCATGTTATTCATACCGGATATTTCCAAACTTTGAAAATGTATGATGTTATCTACTCAATATCTTTCTTTTCTGTTTTGTACCTTTTGACAAATGGTGAGTCTGAGTAGAATGGACTGTTTGTGTCCTGTTCTTTATTTACCCACCTTTGTCCTAAAAAAATGTTTTGTTCATGACGTTCCCCTTGTTTTGACATGTGAAGGAGCTACTTTCTCTATTTGCTTGTACGAATCACATCACTTTACATTGGGCCTAGCCGTTGCAAAATTGCAAACTGCATGCATTATCCTTCCTTGCGAGGGCTGGCCTTCGTGAAATAGTTCTACTGCGCCTCATTTGTATAAACATGGTATAAAAATCGTATCCCTTTTGTATCTGCAACAGCAGACGTTGGAAGCATAGTTCCCTCGCTGCAAACACCCAACGTCCTGTCCGCCATTACTGCGAAACTGTGCTAAGTCTCCGGACTGCAGCCTCGGTCACCGATGAACCGAAAATCGTACATTTACAATAATTTTCGGGTCGGAGCAATTCCTGGATTTACCCGCTAGTGTAACAATTTCTTCCTAGGAAAACGTTTTGGGATATACCATTTCTGCTATCCACTTTCAGTGCGGGAAAGCACAAACATCAAAGAAACGAAAACAAGTCTAAAACATAAATGAGGTTTGTTCTTCTACACAGGCATGGTGGATTTCATTCTTTATTAAGGTGGGTTTCCACTTGTGTGAATGTGGTCACGCGACCCATGTGATTGATCAAAACCAGTGTGGCACAACAAGTTGCACAACTGCGCGACCAATGGCTTGATCATGCGTATTCAGTAATTATTGTAGAATCAAAGCAATCGCGGGACTGGAGAATCTTTTTCTGTAAAGAAACTACACATGCCCAAATTGGTCAGGCCATCGCTCGACCAAATTCGCACAAGTGGAAACCCCCCTTTAGATTTTTTGGAATTTATTTTCAATTTACTAGCCTTAACTCTGAATTCTTCCAGTCTTGCATCATCAAGTTTAGTTGATTTATCAAAACTGATACCTTTTAGTCCACCAGCCAAAAAATCATACAACCATTCGGCAAGAAAATTAGGTGCTGGGCCACCTTGTGCGATGGAGGATGAACAAAGCTCTCCTGCTATACAAAACTCATCATTTGCTACGGCCATGCAGCTTTCGATGGGAACCATAGAGTCTGAGCTCGTAATCTTGAAAAGCTTCCTTTTCATCTGTTCTAACGCTCCTGGCAAAGAAACCAAATACACTGACAAAGAAACCAAAGAACGGTCCAGTGCATCTTGCTAAAAAGTTCCTTGCCACCATCTTTAGTGTAATCGTCTATCGCAAATTAATGTTTATGCATTTATCTTCGAGAGTGTTTCTTCTGCAGTGAGAGTGTAGAATTCTTAGAGGAGCTATTTTCCCATGGGGGGGAGGGGGCACTTCACTATTAGATCAGATGTGGATTAACATTCCAAGAATTTCTTTTGTTAGTCAATCTCAGAATTTAACAGGATTTTGAGACCCTAATGCCTAATCCCAGAATATGGAGATGGTTTCTGGCCAGTGTTTGCACCTCAAAACAACTGGAAAATTGTCAATTATCCCAAACCTGAGCATTCCCAGCATTTCTAGCAAAAAATAGACCCCAGTCCCAGAATTTGTCTTCAAAGAGGTACATCCCATGCCCAGAATTTTTTGCAAAAAACTGCCCAAAACTGGATCACATCCCGGTTTGATTGGATAGTGAAGTACCCCCCTGCCTGGAGCTGTTTGTGATGGGAAAAGAAGGCCCTTCGTCTTAAAAAGTAAACAAAACAGGTTGTTTGTTACCCATGGACATAGCAGCACAATGAGAAATCAAACTGCTCAGTACCAGCAACCAATCAAAACTTGCTCAGTAAAGTATCAAACTTCCTGTAAATGAAAACCACATTCTATGATTAAATTTCAGTTCACATTCACAATGAGAAATCCTACTTTTTCTGAGCAAATGGTTAAGTCCAAAAATTGTTTATTACCTGCAAAAAACTCTCTTTTCGGGCCACCGTCATCTATGGCAGGTTCACCCACAAAGACGACATGCAACATCTTAGTTCCAGATACCCATGGCTTTTTACAATATTCCAAGTAATCAGTACACAGTGTCTTTCTTCTAACATTGATTCGGCCGGACAATTTCAGTCTTTGAAGTTTTTTTGAAATTTCATGTTTCCTCAATGCAATGCAGTCTATTTTCTCCAATTAAGGATCATTTTCATAGAAATTACTCTCTGGAGTCTTCCTCAAATTACATGTCACATGAGATGCAAGAAATGCAAAATTGACTGCTGCAAAATGCTTCAATCATTTTCAGGACAGCAAGCAGCATCTCAAATTTCGGGGAAGGCACCACAATTCAAGGTCATTTTCCCCCTTAAGGTAAGGTGGCATTTCCTGAAAATTAAATTTGAAGCTTTGTTGTTTATTGCCTAATTTTGGGGGTACATGCCCCTAATCCCCCCCCACGTTACTGTGTCTATGATATTGCTTTTATTTGCAGGTATGTTCATGTGACATAAAATTTGAACAGACTCTGAAATGACATGGACAAAGATGTCATACCTGCAAAAAATTCTCGTTTTGGGCCCCCATCATCGACTGCAGGCTCACCAATGAAGACAACTCGCAATGGCCTTGTTTTGCAAGTCCATGCCCTCCTGCGATACTCTAGATAATCTCCCCAGAGGGTCTTCCTTCTAACATTGATTCTGCTTGAATCATCACCAACTTTTGCACTTAACTGCTTGACCACTTCTTTAATCCTGACTTTTAACGCTTCTGGCTCTAATCTTTCTGGATTAGGTTTCTCACCAGAATGTTCATTGGTCATTGTGAGGATTGATTCTTCATCACTTTCAATGACCTGAATGTCATCACTGACACTGAACATGATTTCAATATACAGCATTGCCTCTGGATCTGCCTTTGAGTCAAGACAAGCATTTGTATGGTGCTGAATAGTTTCTTGCGGAAGGAATAGCAAGCATACTGGACACTGTTGCTTCTTACTTGCATCTCTTTCCTCTGTTTTCACTGATTGCTTGCTGTCTTTCATTTTTTCAGTGGACATGGACATGATGGGACGAAGCAGCTCTTCGTCGTCTGAAGAAGACTGGTCACAAGGTCCTTTGATCCAATGATCAATTGATCCAATGATCAATTGATCCAGAGGTTTCTTCGCTGGATGATGATCCAACGTCGATGAAAAATTTCGATCGAACATAAACAGGCCCTTGGCCAGTCTGCTGTTTCAAAATTTTGTAATTCCACTCTCGTATATTTGACAATTCGACCAGCTGTTCACCAACAGCCTTAACAAACACAAAGTCTGGACTGGGCATACTTTGAAATCGTGGAATTGCACATGAAATAGCACGTCAAATGTCTATTTCTCTCATATACGAGGAAAATGCAACTGCAGAGCCAACAAGTCCGTTATTGTAGTAAAACTGGCGATCATTTCTCTGTGGTACCTTGCTGCAATTCGGGTCATTAAGAAAAAATACATCTTTGTACGAGACGGTCTCTTTTGCTGCCGAATGTTGAAATGCTGGCAGGTCCTGGGGGAACCCTGTTCCACTGCTGAGACCAGCTAGATCCTACACGTGTTTCGGATGAAGGCAACCTCGGCCTCAGCCTAATTATGGCTGAGCTGCTGCTGGCAGGATCTGGGGCAGATCGAATACTTGGGAAGAGCTGCCTAAGGCTTTCCTGCATCAAAGGCACGTTTCTTCCTTGTACTTCTCTTTCGCGAAGTGCTGTCGTTGCTACTTCTACGATTTCTGTGAGTTTTGATGCCAAATCTTCGTGCCTTGGCATGTTTTTTGTTCATTCACAGACAGGAAGAAAGTTGCTGGTTGCACTGATTGTCCGTTCCTCCCCCTCTTCATGTGCAAGATTATGTCAATAATTATGTTAATTATGCTCACTGCTCATGATATCACGTGATGGTCTAGACCCTAACTTTTCTGGCCTGAGGGCGTGTTGATGGTCTTACCAAAGATTCTATCCTAGTCTTAGGCTTAGGCCTAGTCTTACCAGGCCTGGTCTTACCAGTAGAGGTATTGTGAAAAATACATTCTATGATGGCATTGTATGTTTCAGTCGGTATCATAAAACACTCAAAAACACCAAGCTTTAATGGTATACTGAAAGTGAGCATGCAACGTTTTAAAATCTTATGTAGTATGAAACATCAATTGTTTCTCGTAATTTTGTAAAAATTACATATTTCAAGGAAGGGTTCTAAAAAATCAGAGCTTTGCTATCCTGAAATCACAGTGGTCATGGAAAATTCGCTCAATGGTTGTTTAAAATGACAATGGTATTAAAAATTCAGGTCCAAGGTATTATTTTCCCTTTCGGCGCGCCATAGAAATTCTTTGCTCTGAAAAAATCTTGACCAATGAGTAAAATTCCCACGAAATTCCCCTCGAACAAACATAACATTTTCATGACAATCCACAAGCTTATTGAGGATACCATTACAATTAGGGTTACAAGTGCATCATATTAGTTATGGATATTGAATATGAATAGAATGATGTCACTCATTGATTCCCCATTGATTTATGTTTTGTTGTCATCAAATCTGAGTAAGAGGCAATTAATCACTTGCAACCAAGCGATTTAATACATGATATTGATTTGCTAATCCTGTGGCATGTTCTTTCCACGGGAACAGTAGCTCTTACATACCAACTATTTTTGATGCCCCTGACACAGAAATGTTAGCCTTCTTGTGGGTGACAGACTCTTGATACAGCCATGCAGCCCTTGGCCATAAAACATGACCTGCAACCTGTATTATGCAACCTGCCTTATGCAGATTACACCAGCCGCTGGGTCTTAACCCTATCTGACCTGGGTGATTTGAAACACTCAATGCCTGGGGGGGGTGGATTCCGCCCCCCCTGTTTATCTTTGCTGTTGCTTGAGATATGGCAACCAAATTTGGCACGAAGGTTGTTCATTGTATAAACAATGAATTTTTGAAACGATAGTTTAATTAGCATTGTTGTTGTTGTTGCTAGAGCACAATTAACATTATGATGTCATATGATGTCATAAAATGAAAGTGTGTTAAAAGGTCCTAAAACTTTACTTTTCGCAAAGAAATGAGATATATAGATCAAAGTAGATGTAAATTCATAGTTTGGACTTAATTGGACCAATTAAAAAGGATTAAGAGAGATACAATGTATATTTTGCGCACAGTGGGGCATGAAAACTTGTTTACCATGGAGATAAGACTAAAAATAGAACACCAGGATTGTTACAGTTTGATTGCTATATGATAGAAAGTTAAACTTGCTAAATCTCAGAGGCATTCAGCAAACACGGAAAAACGTATAAATGAAAACGTACGAGGGGGGTGTGAAACAAATCTGTGTGATTCTCCCGAACTTCAAGCTCTAAGTCCAGTTCGCAAATGTAAGACGTTTTGTGAAATGATAGGGCTACCTGAACTGGATGAGACTGATTGATTCTGAAACAATAACTTGTACTGTATTGTTGAAAGTTTTCTTCACTGCATGTATACACTCACTTGTTCATAAGAAAAAAAAGTTTGACCAAAAACTACACAGAGTGAAACTGTTTTGTGATACCATTTTGGCTCTATTTGTTTTATAGTTAAAGCTAAGGTCTCTTTCAAAATACAGTGAGAAGCCTTAAATTTTTATCCAAAAAACTGAAATATAAACTTGTAGCAAGATAAAATAAGGAGAACTACGGTGGTCTAACTAAATCTAGTTTGTTTACGTACATTTTCTTAGGCCATTTACGCGCCTTCCGTTGCCTCAATTCCACAGCTAATGACATCATTTTGTTTGTCGAACATTGGCGAGCACGTTGCGAGCAATGTCCCTTGCATTGCTGCGTTTCCTCTGCGTGTACAGACGCTCGAATGCAGGGCAGTTTTTACCATTTTCATCGCAGATACCGAGGCAAAGTGACGAAGTAACAGAATGCGCAGATGCGCAGCTCCTATTTTTAGAGCGAAGTCCCGGATGCCTTTACTTCGCAGGAAACCTCTGCGCGGATGCTACCAGGGGGTTACGTTGTCTGTTAATAAACTTGTGGAACCATCTTCCTCAAATTGAAACATGGCGCATCACACGTGGGAGACGAACCTTTCGTGGCAACAAGTTGAAGCTGGTGCCAGTTCTACCACATTAAGAGCAGGCCGTTGCTGTAAGAGAAAGATCAATTATGCAGAAAATGATGACTTGCTTGCGATGATATTTGGAGAAGGGGAAGATCAAAGTGAAGGTCTGGAAGTCTCAGAATTAGGCCCGGCAGTGATCCCCAAAACGAAGGCAAAGAAGCAACCACCATTGAAAGGGAAACCACAATCGAAAAAGAACTCCGAGAAAACTATAAAAGGAGGAGGCAACCATCGAGTAAAGAAAGCTAGTGATAAAGGAACCAAAGAAAACGCTCAAACAACACAGAAAAAGAAATGGCTTTCAAAAGTATGATTCTCTGCCATGGCAAAAAAGTTACAAAAGATGCCATCGGAAATTGTCCAAAGCCATGTGATAACATTCCTGAATACTGAGAAACATGTTGCCATTCACCCTCCTCGAAAGCAACTACTGGAATCACTTAAAGTCAGTGGGGAAATGAATGACTTGATACAGTACCTTTTATCAAAATGCAACCACATCATGATGTCTTGCTTGAAAACTTCACCCAAGGACAGACAGTCAGCATACAGGATCCAGTATGCATTTTATGTTAGAGATTTAATTTTGAATAAGTCATCCCAAATTGTGAAGCAGTTTCAAGGTAATTTTCCTGAAGACATGTTGGAGCATTTCTCTTCCGTAATCCATGCTGTTGCAGCTGGAGTATTTTCATTTGTGCAGAATCAAATAATTGAGATGAATAAAGAGGAACAAAATGAAAAAATTCCAATGACAGACACCAATACTACCACTACCAACAGCACAGAATGCCTTCTTACTATTGGAGGTGGATGCTTTGGTAAGATTTACAAATGTGTTAATAGGAGTATTAGAAAGCTCAGAAAAATCCACTATAACACTAAAGAGAAGCTATGGAGATCAAAGATCAAATTTAGAAAGTTTATGTTTGAGTTGGTAATGACTCCCAATGAAAAAAAGAACCCTAACATCCCAAAAGCTTTGGCAGAAAGGGACAGAGGATGGCTGTTCATACCAAAGTGGGTTTTCTTGCCGTATTTGCGGATGCTTGATCACTGCATTGGTCACACAGCTCATCAACATGGGTTGCAGCTGTATGGAAACAAACTGATTGAGGTAATGTAGCACTCTATTGACTCATGTTGAATCTAAAGTTTATTATGTGACATCTCTTTTAAAACAACAATTTTGGAAAAGCTGAGACTCAGCTTTCAATTCAAGGTAAATATAATACAGATAAGAACCGTTTCATTTTGCTTTGAAACATGTCGGATATGAATTTCCCCTGAACGTCCTTTTGCTAAGGCAGCTCGCTTTTTATAATATTAGTGAAGAGCTTTGCAAGTTATATACTAATATCTCATTTTGGAAATCCTAGAGTTATTCTCTGTTAAATTCTGTTGTTTTGTGATCCTGTAGGCTTTGTTGTAAACAAAAGAAAAGACAAAAAGTTGTAGTTTTTCAGAGTACATCAAGTTAAGCAGATAAGAGTTGCCTAAATCCCGTGTTTTCGTGCTTAGTGCCTGTGCTCCGTGCTCCGTGCTCCCTGCTTAGTGCCCGTTTTCCGTGCTTAGTGCCCCTGCTCCATGCTTAGTGCCCGTGCTTTGTGCTCGTGCTCTGTGCATGTGCTTCATGCTTAGGGTCTCGTTTTAGATTTGCACCATTTGGCATTTGAGGTGGTTTCCAGTTCTTCTTTACGCTATCACTATATGTCCATTTACGTTGATGAGAAGTTGATGAAAATGGAAATGTAAAAGACTACTCCTACAGAATATGTCTAGAATTTAAGAGCAATTGAAGAGCATTCCCCACTCTTTCTCCCTTGTCACAGTCTTTACAACACCTAAGTACTCAATAGAAATATCTTCATCTATGATATCTCAATTTTTTACTTTCTATGTTACTGTCATTGTAAGATGGTTTTTACTTTTTGTCAGCGATATATTTTTCTTGTCTAAAAATGCAGTTTTCCTTAAGTGTCCGATTACCACTGCCGGCACCCAACCCCTGGTCTTCCCTAATCAGTCCTTTGTTCAGTAATGTAAGCATAGAATCAAAGCTCATCGTCCTACGATTCTTCCATTTAGATGACATAAGAGCGAAACATGTAACAATCGATGAAGTGCGAAACAAGTGTGAAGCGCATGATGTCCTTGCAAAAGTAGAAGCAAGAAAGGTTTACAATAAGGTACAAGGCCTATGGCAGGAGTTGAGCAAGGAAGATTGCAGCCCATTGCTAGAGTCCCTGCCAAAGGACGGAATGTCGGAAAGAGTTGGAAGACTGCTCGAGAACAATGCACCATCTGATGTCAGCCATTGCACAACCAGCAAAGACTGGCGAAGAAAATTCAGCGACGATGAGCTGGAAACAATGTTTGCTCAATGCAAAGGAATGCTCAAAGAAGGAAGCTTTACAAAGAACAAAATAACGGAGTGCATGAGCAAGACAGACAAAGGGAAGGCTATTCATGAAAAATTCGACATGGAGCTAATATGGACACGATTAAAGTGCGAGAAACTAAAAAAAAACTCGCAAAGCCTAAGTGATTGCAAAGCTACCTTCATAAAGCGCAATGAGCACCAAAATTTGCTGGAAATTTCCCAAATATTTCTTGGAAGAAATCTACCCGCCAGATGCTTGAGTATGCAAGATTGGATTTCAGTTTAAATATCTGATGGTTTCTAGGATTAGCAGCCTATCAAAAAACGATCAGGCATTTTAACGATCAAAATTCTGGGCAATGAAAGTAACAATAGCGATTGTTGTGAGAACGATCCTAAAACACCAATTATGTGCGTTTCCAATTGTTCTTGCCATTGTTCTTCCATGACAGCTTCTTCCGTTCAATATTCAATGCCCCTTGAAAAAAATTTGCTAAGGTCTTTTACGCATTGAATTCACATGGCAATGCTCTAGGGAGATTTATTTATGATACTACTCCTTGCATCATGGGACAAGTTGTCAAGCTTCCACCTTTTTGTAACCCTAAGAGCACATGAGGCCAAATCTTCAAAAAGTTGATAGTTACCAATGCTGCACTTGTCGTTCAAGAACTTGTGATTCCATTGGTTGAGGACATACCGTTGGTAGCAGCTTTATAAGCTCTTTCATCAATAGCTTGCAACATCATCTGATCTCCTCCAGGAAAATTTCACATTGGTCTGGATTCCACATGTAATTCTGATCATAAATAAGATATATAAAAAAATTTTACTTCTCCTTATATTACATCACCAAGCAACGACAGTATGCTGTTCGGTTTACTGAAAGGTATCTAAAGATAGATGTGTTATGAGGTACCGCACAAAATATCTAGTGTCATAGCATGATTATTAAATGTTGATTGGTGCATATTAGAGAAATGATGCAAATTCTAAACTTGAGTTAAAATTGTAGAAACAGCTTTGTTCGTTTGAACATCATGCCACCAAAGGCTAAGGCCCCTACTAATTCAACATTTGGTACAAGGAAACGAGGAATGATCTGCTCTGTGAAGTGATCTTTTTGAGTCACTCAGTACATGTAAATTTTTTTTCCTCGCAACAGCCTCTTTTTGTGAACCAATTCCACTACATCACAAAAATTTACTTAAATTTTTACTGAAAGAAACTACTCTACAACCACAATCAATACGATAGACGACTGCACCAAAGATGATGCAAATGGCAACTTTACCGTGCACCCAAATGCAGCGCCCGATGATGAGTAAAGCTTGCCCATTAATGAATCAAGGAATCAGGAATGGTGGGAGTGCCATGCTCAGAAGAAGATAGCATGGACTCATTGTAAAATTTCTTTGCCCCGTCCCTAGTGCAGTTAACAGATACGGTTTCAGCAAAATAACTCACAAGAACAAAATAACATTCCGTAGTTGCCTCCTTCTGATATTCAACTGAAACTTTTCAACTGCAGATAGCTGTTGGACACGTTGAGTTACTTCAACATTTTTTTTCTTTCAGTGAGCTTTCTTTCCATGCTGACCCTGTTTAATCTTTATTTGCTCTTTCTCCCCTACATAAACGTCACAATTCCCAACATCACCAGCATCTCTCCCTCCCTGCTCTCCACTGCTCCCACCTCCATCATTTCCAATCTCAACCTTGCTTTCTCTCCCTGCTCTCCGCATCTCCTCTCTTTCCCCTACACCAACATCACCATTCTCCACATCACCAGCACCTTCCTTTCTCTGCTCTCCACTGCTCTCATCTTGACCTTCCCTATTCTCCCCACCATCTTCATGCGCTGCTCTCTGCACATCACCTCTTCCCCCTACATTAGCTCCACCATTCTCAACACCATTCCTTACTTCTCTTCTTTCACCCTGATCTTCTTCATCGCTATTGTTCCGAGACTGCCGTGCTTCATCGTCTGCTCTGACTCTCTGTCTGTGCCATCACATATACATAGCATGCCTCGTTGATGACATCTAGAACGGCGACACGCGGTCAACTGCAATCTCTGGTTGCATCATTATATGAGGAGAACGGGGCATGTTCTGGCCACCATGATGGTCGAAGCTCTTCCTGCCACATTTTCCATTTAACTTTATCTGCAAAATATGCAATGTTATAATCAATGACTAGGCACAGCCAGCGCTACGAATCTTAAACAACTATACCTGCTTCATATGGTTCACCACAAAAGGTTTTTTACATGCTGCCTTAGTCTGCTTGTATTATTTTACTTTTCAAAAAGAAACCTAACGTCTTCTCAACCACAATCTGTTTTGAATCATCAAATTGCGTTAGATCATGGACTTAGTGGATAACATCAAAGGTGAAATTACAATGTTGATGTCAATGCACAAAAAGGATTTTTGAATCACTTATCACTAAATAACAATTGCAACATTGCAAATTAATAAGGCCAATGTCAAGCAGTAGAAAGTATTTATCTATAGGGTCAAACATCATATGACATTGTCAATAAGACATTGATAATCTTATTGACATTCCAAGATCAAGCAACTTGACAAAACTATTTAGGACCGAAAGATTAGCTAACTTATGTGAACTGCGGAATTCAGGTTTTAGCTTACAGATTAGATACAATGCAATCACCAACAACTTTCAAGAAAGGTAACGTTCAGGGCTATCATAATGGGGATGTAAGGGTATGACACTCCCTGGAAAAGTAATCAATCTTTATCATTACTGAGGAGGGCTTACGCCAAAACTTTCACATTAAGCTATAGTTTTTGAGTCTCTCCATACATATCTACATATTCATATCTTTAGAAAGATAACAAAATACTGTATCAAAGTAAACTTCATCTTCAGTAATTAAGATAAAGACAATTCCTATTTACCATTGTCAAAAGCAGCCTGTTATCAGCTTTTGCTTGTCATTAATTGTGAACTGATCCTTCAGTACTTGGAGGTCATATCTTTTGAATGGGCTATAATAATAATAATGATAATAATAATACAATTTATTTACAGTTGGCTAGAAGAATAGCTATAAATGCTAACAAAGGCCAACTCTACCCTATTTACAATGCTCGATGTTCTATCCTATTTAAAATGTGCAAATGCAGCAGTTACATCCAGATCCCCTCCAACTTCTTATTTTCATTTTGAACTCATCACAGCTTTTTGCAGCTTTATATATGTCTTGAAGCCGATACCAAACCATGCTACCCCAAAATGAAAGAGACTCGTTTCCATATCTACTAGTTCTGGTTTCAGGAAGTTTGAGGAGATCATTTATTCTTAAGTTACATGTAAGCATCTTTCGATTGAAGAACTCCCACAGAAAAGAGGGGTTGCCAGAGGCAATAAATTTTTATACCTCTAACATAAGTTTTTGCAAATCTTTTACATGTATTGTAACTTCCTCGTTCCTGTGTAATAGCTCTTCAATAGTAGATTCGAAATCATTTAGCAGCACTCTCAGGGCACGCTTATGAACCCAATTGACTTCTTCATTGGCTGTTTTTCCACAGAACATCCAAATGAGTGGGCAGTAGTTAAAATTTGTCAGTATGAATGAGTTGTATAGGAGGCTAGCCTTTTGATAGTCAAGGTTTTTTGCAATCCTTGAAAAAGCTTTAACCTTACTTTTGGTCTTCTGGCAAATAGTTTTGATGTGCCCATTGAAGTTTAGTTTCGAGTCAATGGTGACGCCCAAGAGTTTCACCGTTTCAGACATTTTTATGACATTGCCACAAATATCAATGCATAAGTCGTGGTCTTCTTTGAGCCCAAAGAAAATTAATTGAAATTTGTCCGGATTTGCAACCATTTCGTTTCGTTTATACCAATTCATTGCTTCTCTCATGTCATTTTCAATGCATATGGCTACTCCGTCTAGAGTTTCACCACATGCAAAGATCGTGTTATCGTCAGCGAAGTTGCAAGTCATTTATGAATACGTTAAATAAGAGGGGACCAAATACGGACCCCTGTGGAACTCCTTTTGATACTGTTTTCCAGCTACTAAATCTACTACTTATTTTGACTCTCTGCTTTCTCTCAGTGAGGTAACTGTGAATGAGTTTCAGACTGTCTAAGTCAAAGCCATAAGCCTCAAGTTTAGCGATAAGCAGATCATGGGGCAGACAGTTGTATGCCTTTGAGAGGTCCATAAGTACCATGGCAGTGACACCCCCTTGTCAATACAGCGATGTAACGTTTCAATGACCCGAAAAAGAGCATGCTGAGTACTGTGTCCTTTGTTAAAAGCACAAAGGATCGACGATAGTCTTTTTTCAATGAACAGTAGGATTTGTTTTAACAGTAGGCGCTCAAAAACCTGTCATAGTGATGAAAGGACACTAATTGGATGAAAGTTCTTTTTCACTGTGGCATCGCCATTTTTAAATACAGGTGAAACATCTGCGAGTTTCAGTTTTTCAGGAAATATGCACTGTTGGACCATTTCATTTGCAAGTTTAGTAACCGCACCAAAAGAAAGATCAGAGGTCAACTTAAGAATGTGTACAGGCAAATCCCCACTTGTCTTTTTACTTGCATCTAAGCGATTGATCTCGTCCCAGACTTCTGCAGGTTTGAAATGGTGAAACTGAAAGACAGCGTTCTCCTCAACCATTTGTCTGATTTTTATGACACTTGGATGCGATCTAAATTTCTGTATTACCTCAAAAACCGGATGAGGGGATACTTTAATGACATCAATTGTTGGAGCTTGGTTGATGTTTAGTGTTTCTGTTATAGTTGCAAAATAAGAATTGAAACATTCAGCTATTTCATCACTTTTTGACATTGTGTGCCCATTTTCAACAAGTGTTATGTTGGTATTTATATTGTTTGTTACCTTATCAGACAAGAGAGTTTTGAATGTCTTCCAGAACGCCCTCTCGTTTCCGACTTTCGTTGGGTCAAGATTCTTGTAGAAACATCTTTTTGCTTCCCTATTCATTCTTACAACGAGATTTCTCTGGATCTTGTACTTCTGTACGTCTTCGTCATCCCGAGAAACATTTGCTCTATTTTTTAATTTAGTGCGTTTCATCATAGCTTTGCGTAGTTTTTTAGACACATGAGGCTTATTGTTGCCTCGTCTAATGACAGATTTCTTGGGGGCGAAGCTGTTTAAGGTGGTAATGTAAAAATTTTCAAATTCTGCATAATTTTCTGGTGGATTTTCATTCATTTTATGTGCTAATTCCTCTTGGAAATGAGTTTCAGAGAAGTTTCGGTAAGAACGAAAGCTAACAACTTTTGGCGGTAATCTGTCATAAGTAGTTCTAACGATGGTATACACCATATGATGGAAGTCACTGAAACCTGTTTTGAACGTGCTGCTGCAAAAGCAATTGTTCTTGCTATTTGTCATTATTAAGTCAATGCATCTCCCATTTGCAAATTTAAAGCAAGTTGGACTGTGAATAAGGTTTACTAGTCCGTTGTCTTCCACAATAGAGCGTATACCAGCCTCATTTATATCCATGTTAAAATCACCAATCAATAGTATGTTATCAGTGGCGGCGGACAGTGCTAATGATGCTAATACTTTATTAGCAGTTTTTTCCCAAGGTAATTGCATAAAATAACACCCAAAAAGAGCTATCAAAAATGTTATGATGCGGAAAGTCCCTCAGAAATAGGCTTCTACAGATAGAAAGACATAGACGTAGGAGCCAGGGGGCAGCGGGGGCATGTGTCCCCCAAGATTTTGCAATAAACAAAGAAGTGCCCTTTCTACTTTTTGAAATTATGCCCTTTTTCTTTAGGAAAAAAGTGCCCTCTAATGTGTCAAGCCCCCAACGTATGAGATGCTTCCTACGTCCCTGCAGGAAGAATAAACTCACCCCTTTCCATCAAAGAGACTTCTTTGGAGGCCTTTCTGTCACACTATCTTTGGAATTTTCTAGCAACACTATCTCTTGTAACATGTAAGGAGGCTTCTTGGCTATTGCACTATGTCTATTTCTCCTTGAGGCAATAATGATAGTGCATTCCCACGAGACCCGCAAGCCCTAGAGCCAAATATGTGTGATTGTCTGGGTCTTCCTCCCCTTCCATGGTTGAAGACAGATCACAATTCATGCAGGCTGGTTAGACAATGTTGATGCTGATGCGCCACTGTCACATTGCTGTTGCTTGGCCATCTTTGCACTGCAAGCACATACACAAGCATGCACTGTGCAGTATTTTGCTCCTTTGCACATTTGAGTCAAATATTTTGGGTCAGATATCTTGAGTTCAGTGAAATATTCACAGTCATCTATTTCAAAGCCACATATTTTAGCCAAATGTTTGAGTCAGAAATTCAGAAGCAGAAACGTCTTGAGTCAAATATTTGCAGTTGATAATCAGAGCTGCAAAAAATATTTTCCTTTCTGGGAACCTGGGAAACGGGTAAAAAATTTTCTGCGAGGTGACAGTGCTGCAAAAAATAGCTCTGTCAATAGTATGCACAAAATGATCACGATGTCTTCCAATCTATTGGGTTTTGGGTGGCACATTTAAATGGTTAACCGTTAAATTGATACTCTCATATATATTTGGGAGAGCTCCAAATTTTATATCTACTTACATTTTAATGTGTGACAAAATCAGTTATTGACTGCAATTTGCATTGGGCAAAGATGCGTACTTTCTTATCATGGTGGAAAGTTTCTAATCAAATGTTGCATTTTAGTTGTTCATTCCTTCCTGAATCATTCTTGATCTTTTGGCAAAGATGGCCTCTAACACGAAAAACCTAAAGCAACAAGCAAGCAACTCTCCGATTACGAGTCTTTGAAGTCTAAATCTTAAGTTGATTGAGTCCACTATACTACATTAAAATTAAAAAAAGTTAGACCTCCATAAATGGAAGGTTACTGGGTTTTTTCATTAGGCGACTGACAACTTTCGATCCTCCTTCATACATCTGCAGTTGCTCAATGACTGTCGTTCGGTAAAAATGCCATCCCGATTTCTTGGATCTCCAGTATTCGTCCATTGCCTCTTTTACTATCGGGTCAGAATGTGCTAAGTTGGGACCGTTCACTGCAATCTTGAATCCCTCTGTTGCATTTCCTTCATCAAGATTTCGTCGCTCGTTGAAATGATTTTCAAATACTGATACAGTTGACTCTAACACGGATTCACAAGAATGCTTTTTACAGCTAACTGCCATTGCTTGTAGCAGCATCTCTATGCCTTGAAAGAGGTTTTTTTGTGGGTCAAAGAACACCTTTAGCAAGTCTTTTGGGTCCATAACTTTCAGTTCAGCAACAGAATACATTTAGTCTCTTTTTCAAGTCGCCTCAGGAATTCTTTGTGCTGATCAAATAACAACTGATTTGGTACATCGTTTAATGAGCGAACGGGAATCGATCGAATTGCTTGTACGACATCCTCGCTTTCTGTGGCTGCAACTTTGATGTATCCTATGGCGCGCCATCCCGGCAAAAATTATGTGTGGTGTGTATGCAAAATCATGTGTGGTGTGTATGTACTTTTGTGCGGTGTGTATCCACTTTTGTGTGGTGTGTATGCAGTTTTGTGGTGTGTGTATGCAGTTTTTGTGTGGCGTGTATGCACTTTTGTGCGGTGTGTATGCAGTTTTTGTGATGTGTGTATGCAGTTTTTGTGGTGTGTGTATGCAGATTTTGTGGTGTGTGTATGCAGTCTTTTTGTGGTGTGTGTATGCAGTTTTTTGTGGTGTGTGCATGCACATTTGTGTCATGTTGTATGCTGTTTTTGTTGGGTGTGTATGCACATTTTTGGCTGGTGCGTGCACTCAGTGTCCTGATGACGTCATGGCAAGAGAATTAAAATAATTTGCGCATGCATAGTGTGAAACAGGAAGTTAAATGGCAAAAAAATTGCAATCTTCTAAAACTAATTTATTGATGACTGTAAAAAGGATAAAATCATGAAAACTGCTAGGGAGTACCAGTTGGTATTCAGGGTTGATAAAGTTACCCGACATAAGCTTATTTTCAAGTGTGGGTTCAAAAGGAAATTTTTCAGATCTTATCCTTCAGAATGTCAGACTGTGTTTCTTTTAATGACGGAAGATCCTTGTGGCAACTGAAGTTGATTGTAAATTGTATAACTGCACATTTCTTGTGTGAAAATGCATAATCCATATGGTAGCGATTTTTTGGTGGAACTGAATAGAAAACAAAGTCATCAAAAACCTCTACATATCTAAAAGGCTATCGTACTGTAGCATTTCAACAATCTTTTCAAAGGCCATCTTTGAATTTATATTTCAGACTAAATCAACCTTATTTCCTGATAATGACACTTAGCTTTTTGCATTAGCTTTTGCAGTCATATACTGATACTTATCTTTAAAGGAAACTAAGGTCTGGGACTAGCAGGTACTTTCTTAAGGCTTAATACGCTATTGCTACCATAAGGTTCTTATGTTATCAAAGGTATGTCAGAGGCGTAAGAAGTGTTTAACATATACAGCGAGAGGATCAAAGGCCCCGTGAGGTATATATTATGTTTAGGGTACGGATAGTGTCACCCACATGGATGGGTTTTTGCAGCAAAATTTTGTAAAAACGGATCCTCTGTCCGCAGATTTTCTTCACATATGAGTGAGTTTGGCTGAAATTTCCCCAAGGATTGTTAAAATTGGGTAGTTTTCCGTCAAAATTCATCATAAAAACGAATACGAAAGCAAATTCTGGAAGTTAGAAGTGTGTGCCTTTCTAAAAATTGGGTGGTAGACCCCCGTCCATCCACAAGTCAAGTACGCCCATCCCGGGGCATAGGCCAGTATGCTTCCCGGCACACACCCATATTCCACACAAATGAGAAGTCTTCACAAAAGTGAGGGTGAGAACGATTAAAAACTGCACACACTCACCACAAAAACTGCATACACACACCACAAAAACTGCATACACACACCATAAAAACTGCATACACACAACACAAAACTGCAAACACATACAACAAAAACTGCCTACACACACCACAAAACTGCATACACACCACAAAACTGCATACACACAACACAAAACTGCATACACGCCGCACAAAAGTGCATACACGCCGCACAAAAGTGCATACACACCACACATGATTTTGAATACACACCACACATAATTTTTGCCGGGATGGCGCGCCATAGTATCCACCATCATAGACAGGTCTCTATTGAAAATGCTAAAAAACCGATTGGTCAAACTTCTGAAAACTGATTTGGGGTTTTGAGACATGCTGGAATCAAATTTCACTTGGGGCATGCTGAATTTCGGACCGGAAGTGGTGTTATTTGATGACGTCACAAACGTATAGATTTCGTTGGCTTTCGTTTCTTGTCTCCAAATTTATCAAACAAAGTCCAGTGAAATATATATTTTTGAATAGAGGGCAACGAGACCTTTCTATTGATATACAATTTTTTAAGTTTTGATGAATTTTAATTTTCATCGATGACGTCATCAACGCAAATAGGCAAATACTGTGATGGTAGTTAACGGATAAAGTGGAGTTTCTTCAACGTGCTGAATCCTTCAGAATAGCAGTAAATCATCTAGATACAGGCTAAATCAATTTGATTCAATCCTAATTGTAAATTTAGTTGACTAATAGCTAAGCAATGGTAAGAAAATTCAAAATGGTAGCAATTTTAAAAATGGCAGCATTTAGACAATACATTTGTCATCAATTTTCATAAATTCCAGCTCAGCACCAAAGCACAGCTGTTATTTGAGCTCGAAAGAAATAAGAACTGCTCTATAAACATAGTGACCAGAGGTCAAAACCACAGCTCTGAGGTCACTGTTAAAATAACTCAAATTACATCGAATTTCCAAACTTTAACACGAACGCGCCTTCAATTACGAATATCTGTGAATGAATGTATCGTTTGATGGCGGTAAGTTGCAATTTTATTTTATATAAAGGCATGTGCTTACTTGTTATATGCAGCAAGCACGTTTATTTATATGAAAGATCGTTTTTGCTCAAGCTGACAATCTGCGCTGAAGATACCAGAGATTTAGGGAGGGCCCTTTCAATAAATCTTCAAGAATGGCCTAAATTATTATCAAATATTGTGAAACTGCGACCTAACTGAGGTGACAAATATAAATTTAGCATGTACTGTCCTCTTGGATTAAAACTAGCTCAATGAATTCCAACCCCCGACTAATAAATCGTATCTTTTTTTTGTTGTAAGGCACAGTCATTGAAGTGAATTTTCACATGGGTCGATACTATGATTAAACATTATACATTGGTTGGTTGGTAAATAATGAATTAAAGTTGTGTTTTGTCATATTTACAGCACACGGATGATTTCCTCGAGCCCGTTTTTGACCCAGCAATCGGAGATCAGATGCATTCTTTGCGATTGCACCCTGGAAAAAAAGGACATGAAGCAAGTTCACTTGGCAGGTTTTCAAGGCTTCAGAAATAATGCTGAACTTTGGTCCCAATTGGATGAAAGAGTTTGCATGGAAAGCCCATACAGATCATTTTGAGAAGTTAATTTAAAGACCCTCTCTCCATCCATAAATCTTGTGGGATTACATTTAGGAACAGACTGAAAAGTAAACAGGAGCAATCACGGAAACTCCAAAGTGAACCGGATGAAACAGACATCAAAAAGTCAAGTGAAAGAAATGATGTGGAGGCAAGGAAAAGGATCTTGCGCGAAAAAGAGGCAAAAAGGGTTTGTTTCATATGTAACAAGAAAAGTGAGTGCGATGAGAAACCATACAATGATGGGGGGCTTGCACGTTGCTGTCAACTAAGCTCAGCAAAGAAGCTAACCGAGCAAATGGAAAAAAAACTTTCTCAAGAAGGTGATAGATATCACGAAGCTGCCAAACGACTGGACATCTTTCTCAATGGAACATCACATGATGTATTTGCAGCTGACGTATTTTATCATAAGGGATGCTATGGTGCCTTCATTTACGTAAGCAAAGAGCCACAAAAAGACGACGAGACAGAGAAGGTAAAACTAAGAGTTCTTGAGACCTTTAATGATATGCTCAAACGTAGAGTGATTGAGGACAAGGAGTCTTACCTCATGATAGAGCTACTCAAAGATTTGGAAGAGATAAGTCAGGACTTTGGTCTTGACACACCACCAATAAGGTTTACGAGTCATCTCAAACTGCATTTGAAGGATTGTTTCCAGGAATTGATTTCATTTTCGACAGTTGCAGGAAAACTTGTTGTTTCTTCCTCTGAACTTGGCCCAGTTACTTATGTAAATCCAGCTCTAAAGGGACATGGCCTCAGAGAGGATGATCTCACAAGAGCCTTTGCTCGACTCGTTCGGCGTAAGCTAGAAGGCAAACAGCCATCTAACTGGCCACCAACACCAGACCAATTGTCAAAATCATTAGAGAACCTTACCCCACTTCCCTGTATTTTCAATGCAATAGCCTGGTCCGTAAGTCCAAATGCCCCCAAAAATGATTTTGGTTTAGTTAAGGTTGGCAAATCGTATGTGCAGAAGATATCTGCGATATCCCAAAGTTGGGAGGGAATGGCAAGTCATGACCGAGCAGCCCCGCTAAACATAGCCCTGAGCTTGACAGTTCATAGAGTGACATGCAGCAAAGAAACAGCACGTCTTCTTCACCATGCTGGCCTTGGCATTTCGTACAGTGACATCAGGCTGTTAAACAACACTTGGGCAAATGCAGTGAAAATGCAGCACAAGCACATGCTACCCCCTGGGTTTTTTCCGGGGAAAACGCTTCATGTTACATTCGACAATTCAGATGGCAGACAGCAAACGTTAACTGGTTCAAGCACAACTCATCACACAACTGGGACGGTTTTCCAAGTCTCAGGTAGTGATGTCCAGTCAACAGAAGATGTCAGTGCAACGATGTCAGATGAGACAGAGATAATCGACGAAGAGGAGCCTGACTATGGATCTTTTAAGATACCACGAAATCGAAAAGAACCGCCCTCATTCCCAGGATTTACAGATGAGACTAAAGACTCGCCATTGATCAAGGAGGCTTTTGAAAAAGATGCAGCTTGGGTTATTGTAAGCGCAATTGGGCTTAACTGCGTAGCAGATGTCCAAAGTGATGTTGATGTTGAGGAAATAGAGCCCATTGGTTTGTGGACAAACTTTATGAAGCAAGTCACCAATGTACAAACAACCAAGTGCAAGCTGGAATATCTGCCAGTCGTTCCATTACCTCAAAGTGACAATGTAATTAAGTGGTACATGGATTCAATACTACAAATGGTTGATGATCTGAGTATCAATCATATATTTGTACACGCAGGTGAGGCAATCAACTCCAAGATGCTAATCATTTCCTGGATGCACGAAGGCAGATATGATAAGATCATAACACTAATGGGAGGCTTTCACACAATCTTAGTGAACCTAAAGATTTTGGGAAAGAAGTATGGATGCCTGGGTTTAAACAGTTGGTGGATTGATTCAGAAGTAATTGCAGAAGGCTCTGCTGTCCAAACAATGGAAGGCCGTCATTATCATCGGGGAGTTCGATTACACAAGCAATCATTTGAGGCACTGCTTCGGTACAGGATCTTGAAGCTTTCTATTATGAACGACATGACAACCGAGTTGAAGCAAAGTATTGCAGACTTGAGGATAAAGCCATCGTCAGAAACTCTCACAGCCGTGATACAGCAACCAGAATTTAGAATCCTTCTTGCAAATCTGCTTCACACAACTGGAACACAATCAAAGATGATAGTCGAGTATATGCATGATGTGTCTGCAATGCTCTGTCTTATTAGCTCCGTGAGAGAACATTCAATTGAGCGACACCTTGCTGCAGAGCGAGCCTTAATTCCAAAGTGCTTTGCCTTTGGCCACCCAAATTACTCCCGTTACTTGACATATCAGCATGTCAGGCTATTAGACATCAAGGCAACAGAGAGCATGGTTTGGGATGATCTGGTCTAGAATGGATTTGGAGGCTCGTTGTCAGGGGAGCCCTTTTCTACCATTTATGGTGACCTGATCACCGAAACCACCATCAATAGAGAAGTCAAAGTTAGAGGTGGGCCAATGCAAGGTGGCTTCAGTATAGATGTAAAAACTGTGGATACCTTCTTGAAAACAAGTCATATCGTAGCTGATTTGAGAGGAAAATTGAAAGAAAGATTAAATGTCCTTTCAACTTCAAGTCACAAGGAAACGACAAAGGGAGCAAAAAAGAAGCATGAAGAAATGATTAATAGCCTGGTTGGACAGCTCAATAACTACTTTGACCCCTTTCTCGTTGGTCCTGCAAGAAATTTCAAAACAGGGACGGAAATTGATCCAGCTATAGTTGATGGACTTCTCTCATCAACTGATTTAGGAAATGAAATGTACGCAGAATTGTGAATGAAAGGTTGAGAGCACAAGATGACGAGAAAGTCAGCTTCTTTCAAAGTGTAAAAAATCCCAAATTGAAAACAGGCTTGGAGAAACCAAAGAAAGCTTTAAAAGTTATTAGTGTGCTTAAAGAAGACAGACAGGCGTTTGGCTCAATGGTAGGGAAGGACACTTCTCCAGAAGAAGCACTTTCGTTTCCCCTTACATGCGTTCCACTGGCACTAGCTTCACCAGATGGTGACTTAAGACAAGGCTGAAAGGCCTCCCTGAGAAATCATCTAATTGAAGAATCAGATGCTTTGACTAATGAACCAGCTGATAGAGCAATTTGGTTGGTAGATGGTATGGCTGCCGTCAGATCTTGACCCCACAAAGAAACTTGGAAAGAATATGCTGAATCATTCATCATGTTCTGCACTCCAAGCAGGGACTCCCATCCTGCAAAGCTTGGCATTATCTTTGACTGCTATACAAGAAGTCACATCAAACAACTGACTCAGTTGCGGAGAGGTACACCTGGAAAAAGGGTTTACATTTCCAGCAGCCAGCAAAGCATGCCCAGTGGGAAAGCGTGGCAAACATTTTTGCACCATCCGGAAAACAAGACAGAGCTCATTCACTTTTTGGTAAAATTCATGAAGGAAAACAGGAATTTACTCAGAATCCCAACAATCGTAACAGAAAATGAAAAGTCATGGTTGTTGACAACCACAGCCGTCATTCAGTTAGATGACTGCAACCATATTGAAGCAGATACTCGGCTAATCTACGTTGCAAGCACGGCCGATTCACCAGTTGTAATCAGAGCAACTGACACAGATGTGCTGATTCTAATGGTGTTTGTCTACACAGAGATGCGCAAACATCAATGGCAAATGAAAATCGATAAAGATAGTTATGTCAACATTGGCAAAATTTGTGATGGCTTTGGCACTGATGTATGCAAGGCTTTGCCAGCTTTCCACAGTATCACAGGCTGTGGTACAGTTTCATTTCCTTTTCGAGTAGGAAAGATCAAGCCGTTAAAGAAGATGATCAAAGTGGGTGCTACTGACCAAATTTCAACATTTGGATGTGACACACTTACAGATGAGCAAATGGTTTCAGCAAAAGAGTTCTTTAGGTCCATTATGTATCCCGGACTAAAGAACCAGAACTTGACTGAGACGCGCGTTAGAATGTATCGAAATCAAAAGGAAAAGGCGAGTGAGAGGATCATTCCTGATGATAGCAGCGTAGAACAACATTTGAAGAGAAGTTGGCTCCAAAGCTTTATATGGCGCCAATGCCTTGAAAGACAAATAGCATACCCTGAAATTGATGAGTCTGGATGGAAAGAGGAAGATGGAACAACCATACCAGTTTGGTATACGTGCAGCCAATTTCCTCCAGATATGAAAGATTTGGAAGACAATGAATCAGTCAATGGTAAGCCACAATTTTGTTCTTACTTTTAGCTAAATAAGTATTGTACGCAGCAGGCATACTTTAACATGAATCAAACTGCAATTTTCAAGCAAAAGTTTAATGGCTATTACAAATGAGTTGAACTTGAATTTCATTATTAATTTGTAGATGCGATGGAAACCTCAGATGACGAGAATGATTCGGATGGCTATCAACCCCCAACAAAGAAAGACAGATCAGCAGAACAGGAAGCTATTTCAACAAATGAAGGAAATGAAGATGATATCGAAACTGAATCTGATGATGGCGCTATTCATGATGATGATGATGACGATGATGATGATGATTATGATGATGATTATGATGATGTATCGGACAGCAGTTATGACAGTATGGATTTTACATAAGTTCAAGTTCAAGGTTTGATTTTTAATCTTTTAACTCCAAATATTCTGCAGGATTCAACACATTGGAGAAAGCTTACATTATCCCGGAACCAGTATAGTCTGCAAGGTCTGATGACGTCATCCACAGAAATTTAAATGTCATCAAAAGTTAAAAAATTATATATCGATCGAAAGGTCTCGTTGCCCTCTATCCAAAAATATATATTTCACTGGACTTTGTTTGATAAATTTGGACACAGGAAACGAAAACCAACAAAATCTATACGTTTGTGACGTCATCAAATAACACAACTTCCGGTCCGAAATTCAGCATCCCCCAAGTGAAATTTGATTCCAGCATGTCTCAAAACCCCAAATCAGTTTTCAGAAGTTTGACCAAACAGTTTTTTAGCATTTTCCAATAGAGACCTGTCTATCAGGCTCCTTTAATGAAGCTGATACAGCAATCAAATCCAGCAACTAACGAGTTTGCTCGATAACAGCTGTTATATCCGGGCTAAAATCTTCATCCTGCATATCGGAATGAATTCTTCCCACTAATTTTGCCAACTGTTGCATTGACACTGGTGTCGGTTCAACGGACACGTTTCTTCTTTCGTTTCTTGAGCTTTCACGAGTCTGGCCAGAAAGTCCGGTGGCAGCCGTTTCATGAGAATCAAGTATAGGTATTCCACAGATTCCTCCCTTTTCCTTCAACAAGGCCATTTCCTTCAGAGTGGCCACAAACATTTTCCATAATTGCATAATTCATTGCACTTTGCATGACCTTCAAGGCTCTCAGACATCAACCTCAAGATTTCTACTTCCTTTAAAAACTTATCATATCACTGATGAGGTAGAAGGCTAACTTGTTGAACCACATTCACAATGACACCATATTGCGAGTATATGTCAGCACATCCTGACAACGTCAGCGAGAAGCGGGCATTGAGGACTTTGCCAAGAAGCTGCTTTGCTTCATCAGAGCCTTTTCTCTTAGCAGCGTTAGTGGGATCTTGTGCTGCTTCAATCTTCTTCTCCTCGAGACACGAAATTATGGCTTGCATATCATGGTGAATATTTCTGTACACCAAACGCCGGCTGTTAGCAAATCTTGTGTCGGAAAATTTCACGAGGGCCTTTAGATGGAGTTTCCAAACGGCAGATGCTTCCACCAACTTCTCATAATTCTTTCCCCAGTTAAACAGCCGGAAAAGCTCTGAACACGTGTCTGTGTCGTTGACGAGCCAAGGAAATTCTTTCTCCCTACATAGATGCGTGTCAATAAGGCCACTTTTATGTAGTGCATCCCATCCCCACAGAACAGTGTCAGATTGAAGGCCGTAGAGCTTCTCTAGTTCTTTCTCAACCCCTAGATGAAAGTATTGTCCGTCGAATGAGCCACCTTCGATTTGGGAGGAATGGACACCAAAGACATCAAGGCCTTCCTTTTTTCATATTCATTGCGAGATCTTCTCCTTTGTGTCCTCTAACAACTGGTTGGCCAAGACTGATGATTTGGATGAGTTCCGGTGCATCTGGAACAACAGAAATGACTGAAAGGAATTGACGGGTCCTGTGCTTGTATGTAGCTTTGTCTGCGGTTATATTAACTGGGGGGAGGTGACCGGTTTGCTGCAACCTTTCTGACAAGAATCTTGTCACTCTTTTGTTGACGGCTTTGGAAACAAAAGGACGAAATGCGGCAGGAAATAATCTGCTATGGTTGAGTTCTCCAATTTTAGCACCAGCTTTCTTCATAAGAAAGATGTCTTCCTCGAAGTCTACATAAGGCTGTCCTTTGCTAAACAGTTTCATGTATACTCATCCAAGGTTCATTCCAGCCTCTTGCTTCAGGGTTTTGAGTTTCTTTTCTTCTTTCTTTCTCTCCTCTTCTAATTTCAGGTTTTCTTAGTGCTGCTTTCCATCAGTGCAATGCCTCTTTACATTTTTCTTCAAGTTGACGAAAGAACGTGGCAGATATTCTTCTTCGTCAAATTCAGCCCCCAAATCCTGATTGTAGGCGAAAGCTCCAACTTCATTTGATAAACCTTGAGTGCTCCCTGGGTCACAAACAGTGCATAGAAGCTGGCCTTTCTCGGCATTATATTCAAACCCAAGAGTCTCAAAGTCTTTTAAAGATCTTGCCACAAGGATCACATTTTGAATTTCTTTGTTTGTCATTTCATCTGAGTCTTTCACATTCTTTGGTACACTTACGGCAGCAACGTTACGTTTCTGGATCTCTTCAACATGTTGTTGTAAGCTGTTGATCCTTGCGATGATTTTGTCAAGCTTGTCTTGATCAGCTGGCTCTGTTATTGAATCGACACTGCCAGCTGAAGTCAAGGGCTTGATGTTATGTGGTGGAGGGCAGGGTACTTCTTCACATTGCTCAGCAGCATCAGATGGCGGTTAGGACAACTTAATTGGTACTTCGAAATTTGACTGATTCTGGCCTGGCAACTCTTTCTTCCTTTTTTCTGCAACTGTGACATCCTTTGAAGCTTTCTCGATGTTCGTGAAAAAGGAAATTCTTGTTTGTCCATGTGGAGTGAGGTCATTTGAATTTTCCTCTGGATGTTCAGTTGTTAAATGGCTTTTGTAATTTTTCCGCAGAATCACGCTTTTACACACACGGCATCTAATCTTGAGAGTTTCGCTTAAAAACGCTTGTTTTACAAGCGGTTTACTTTTTCCAGACATGACTCGAGCTCTTCAGAAACAGAATTAAACGAAATAACACAAAATTTTCTTGAAGCTGAGTTTAATTTTTCCTGTCTACAGTGGGTTATACTTTCCTGCTATTCTATCATCAGAAAAGGATAATTATCACATTTTCAAATTGTATGAGCCATTGAACGTGACATAGATATCCTGTTAGTTTATGATGTGTGAAAGCAATTATAACTTAGTGTCAAACAATGACACCCATTAAGAATTCCTCTGTCATCCAAAACTATGGTAACCGCCTTCACGATGACGCAATGACTGATGAACTTTGACTGACGTTTCCCGCCTTCCCCTCGCCAATGGTCTCTCTTTGAAAGTAGCCTCCTTGCAACGACTTAATGAGGACAAACGTTCAAACGTGATTATGAACAAAAATGGCTATTTTTTTATTGACTGGAAGGAAAAACTTCAGCATGGTTGGTGTTTGTGCTCTCTACGATTAACAGCTCTTTGGGAAAGGTAATTGATGCCATCTTGAGGCAAGATGAATCTGTTGTTGACTAGCCTGGAGACATTATTGCTGGTCGCATTCGCATATCTGGCCTAAAAGTCGACTAGTCGTAGACCTACCTTGTGGCAGCCCAACACACTTCACAAGAACTTAACATTTTGATTGCACAGACTGCACATTTGTATCGTACTGGAGGCCTGACTTGTTTGAATGATGAAGTAAATCTATGTTGTTGACGAATCCAACATCATGCTACTGGTACACAAGCTTTTCGGATGGCATTTCATTTGCTGCTAGATGATGGTAAATGCATGTCAACATGACTACACTAAAATCATGAAATTTCAATGTCAAAGGACAAACATGCAAGGGAACACAAGGATGTAACTGAATACCAATGAAAACTTTATTAATTCTGTCAAGAACTCAGTCAAAACTAATCTGATGATACTGAATGCTAGCCAAGATGGAGAAACTTATGATGCGTTTAATTTTCATAGCTTTAGATCTGAAAGACATGATAACAAAGCCTGATATCAGGCAGGCCACCAAAACAGCACTTTTCAAAGCACATAAATTGCGAACTTCAGGCCTGGAGCTTTATCTGTTTTATAAGGTACAATCATAAGGCAGCTGAAGGTGGCTTCCAAGCAATACAAGTTTCTGATGATGTTTAATAGTGAGGTGAATAGTTTTTATGGAGGTTTCCAAAGTTTGAAAGCTCTTTGATTTTATGCATTCTGAAGCCTAATGATATTAGGCTTACATTTGCATTGAGGAGTTTTGGATCTGTGGCAGAAAAGTTCACAAAAATTTTCTGCCATTGTTTAAATTGCAGAAAACAACCAGTTTTTTCACCACATTTGCTGAAAAATTTTCTGCCAAGCCTGAAAATTTTCTGGGAACCTAGTTCCCGGGTTCCGAAACTTTTTGCAGCTCTGTTGATAATTCAGAATGAAAAATTGTGAATCAAAAATTTAGGGTCATTTTTGGAGTCAAATATCTTGAGTTAAACACTGGTGGTAAAAATTGTACATTAAAGATTTGCTTCAAAAAGTTAGGCAAACATGTTAGATCAATTAGAGAAAACATTTATGATTGGCAAAGTGAGAATGCAAGTTTTGACTGTTGATAAAAGTTTTGATAAGCATTTGGCAAATTTGACATTTGTTCGCTATGACATTCCTTATAAACCTACATGGTCTGGCATTAGATAAACATTTTTGACTTTCCACAGCATAAAATTCACCACTGCCAGTTTTTAATTGATTCCTTCCATTCAAGTAGCCAAGTAGCCAAGTTAAAGGTGCTCAAGTAGAATGAAGTATGCATCATCAGTGTATACTCTTGTGTTTGTGACATTTAGACTGTTAAAAATGTGCCCAGCATCTTACAAAATATGGCAGTTCGTGCACATTCAGGACAACCATAGGTTTAAAGTATTCCACTAACTGTTGAACTCAGCATCTGAACTACTAGTTTTTCCCTCAGGATTGAATCAGTGAGAAGTATAGTCTGGAGACTTCTTTGGATTCTCTGTTTTAGCACCCAAATGGCTCTGTCTCTCAGCCCCAGACACTAAGGGTGCATCATTTCCAATCTTCCCAAAACAATGACTGCTGTTTTTATGAAGGAGTCTGATGTACAATGTGTTTTGGAATTTGAAATGTCAGTTGACTAAATCGCAGATGAGAGCGGAAATGGGGAGGAAGATTTTGAGGAAGAATTCCTTGCAATGGATTTGGACGTGAGTCTATTTTAAAGGAATTTCCCAGTTATTGTCTCACATTAGGTATATTGGTTAGGCCTTGTAGGGGAGCGAAAGGTACCTAAGTCATATGTGCACTAGTCTTTCTATTTCAGAATCTGCCACACATAAGAGCCTTATTCTGTTTCTGATTAATTATGTTAATAATTTGGTTTATCAAAGTAGTTAATGAGTATTTCAAAGTGAAACACGACCACACAAGTGTCCTGAACAAAAAAGTAATACTGCATGCAATTGTTCATGAACTGTCACAAGAACTGCCACAAGTGTTATGTGTTATATGTTGTCCCATACTATTTTTATGGAAGAAGAGAAAGGCCAGTCAGTGGAAATAAACTACATCAATTGTGGAAAGGTTTACTAGTTAGTAAGAGGCCTTGAAAGGCATGTTGAATCATGCAAGGAAAAGAGAGACCCCATTGATAAAACAACAATGCTCAACCTCCTTAAACTGTCAATTGACAATGTAAGCCAAGATGAATGCTCCCCAGAAGAAATAAGAGTGGATGCATTAAACTGCATTCTGACTACTGACCATCCAATGCTGCATGCAAATTTACTACCGGGTGGCCCAAAAAAAAACTTCACGAGCTAGATCGCACATATTTTCTCGAAAACAAACGTTGTGAAGACAAACAAGGTGTAAGCATGTAGCTGAAAGGCTCCGCTATCTTTTGACATGTTGCTTAGTCAATTTAACCCTTTCGCATCTGCGAATTCTGGCGCCAAAACTTCCACAAATCCACACTCCCCAGGGCGATATGCAATTAGATAGCACAAGTTTTCAAATCAAATTTTCAATGCCAAAACATATTCACATGAAAAATGTACAGGACCAATCAAAGTTTTTTTTTGTCAATTTTTAAATTTTCTTCACACGTGAGGCAAAAAATATCTTACCGATTTGGGATGTAAGTACGTTATGTCAGTACTTTCTGCTTGAAATATCGATAAAAAAGGTCTTATTTACAACTGTTTCTTCAGTATCTATCTCCACTATTGTAACTTTGTATGATAATCAATAAAACAGTTGCGTTCTTGCATAGTACAAAAGTATTCTTTGCATGAAATACATTGGAACGATGTTCTTGGTGGCCGGTTACCACGCGGACATGGTCTGTCTTCATGGCCTCTGTTCGCTGCCACCCAGCGTTTTATTTTCTGCATGCACACAAGGCAAGTGTGCTGGTGACCCTCTCCTTTTTCTGGCAAATGGACACTAACATTGCTCAGCCTCAGCTCTTCATTTGCTGTTGCAGATCCATAGCTGCGTCGCCATTTCAGAGCTTCTGGAGGGGTTCCGATATCGCCGATCATGTCTCTGATCAGCTCTTCCTTGAATGTGAGTAAGGAGCGTACAGTCTTCCCATCCGCAGATCGATGAGGCTTGATGGTTGCATCTTCTATGTGGTATGCATTATAAACTGCAATAATCAACAATTTTATAGATAGTCTCATGTACCATTTTAGCTGCTTTTGGTCCTTGCGAATGCAACACACTTGATCATTCTTGTCTACCCCCATCATCTATGTGTTGTAGTCATGCACAATCTGAGGGCAATTCACTGCAAGCTTCGCATGATTCCCTTCGGCATCTCTACAATTTCTTTCCATAGCTTCTCTCAAGTCTGCATTGTGCAAAGAAGACAGAAAAGATACAGGTCTTTCCATACGGGAAATAACAAGTTTTCTGATGAGGCATAAACAATGTCACCGCGATTTTTCAGTTGCTTTCCAGCTTGAATGATGCTTTCTGTTTGCCCTTATCGTGCCACACAACCGTATGCCTCTTTCCTGCAGAAATAAGGCTAATGGAATGCTGGTGTAGAAATTCTCAGTGTACAGTTCGTAGTTCTGAAACTCTAGGCCCCGCAAAAATTGTGTAATGACAAGACCAGTCACCCCCAAGTCTCCTGCAATTTGGTCTTTGCCTTGACGCTTCCCAGCGTAAATCTCAAAGCTCCAACTGTACCCAGATGGGGACTCTGTCAGTTGAAAGTTCTTTATGCCATCTCAAACTGGCTTTGATGGTATCCATTCCTTGTATGCTAGTCGTCCTTTGAATTGTACCATCCTTTCATTGATCAAAACTTGCCTTTGTGGCTGGCAAACACTGCAAAAGTTTGTTGAGAGTAGGTTGATAAGTGGCCTAATCTTGAACACCGGATCGTGGCCTGGTTCACCTTTCGGTTTTCATTGTTTTGAATTTTTGATTTTTTATTTTTTTTCATTTTAGTTAGTTTTCTTTGTCTTTGTCTTAAATATTGTAGTAGAACCGTATAGTATTTTTGTAAGTAACTTAATTAGCAAACTGTATCGTAGTTGTTAGTCTAGTTCCATGTCTTTATGTTATGGCCGTGGTGTTGACATTTATTTTTGCTCCCATGGCATCGTCCTGTAATGTTGCACAGTTATTTAAAGTATAGTAGAACGTAGCCTCGTAGTAATATTTTATATGGATATATATACATAAAAAAAAACCTTTTGGTGGATAATGAAGTATCTTTTCAGTTGCGTGAATCAATGTCTTGAAAACATCTGCCCAAGGCTGTTTGCATGAATAAACCACTTCCTCTTGTCTGTCATAAAATATTGTTGGAGACTTGGCAGGCCTACGAAGTCATTCGTCACAAAGAGGCATGCGAGAAATGCAAACATATCCTCAAGGTTCGTTTCTGTCCAGTTTTGTTTGTCTCCTCGTTGAGCCCTCCTTATTTGTGCTTTGAGGTTGGTATCATGCACCAAAACGTCTCTGACAAATTCCAGGGTCAAAAATAGTTTGAAAAAGTCAAATGGACAGCATGAATCGTTGACAGCGACATGCATACCTGGATTTCTTACATGCTCTCCAACGACATTTTTAGCTCAAACTTCTCTAGGCCGTACGGTTGGTGGCTGTCCCCTTGTGCATTTTACTTCCCAGCCGATGTTGTACACAAATCCTTCTAATTCGTCATCATCAGATGATTGAAACAAGCCATCAAATTCTTCTAATTCAGTCGCTTCACCGTATTCTGAACCTTCACTGTCTGAGTCCGAGCCCATATCATCGTTGAGATGAGCATGAGCCATGGATGCCACTACAAAGTTGTAAACAAAGTTTGTTGCCTGGCGTGACTGCAACTTTCAACCATCAATCACTCAAGTTTTTCATGTGGCACCCCCATTGTTTATATAGCCAATCATGTAGTACTTTTTATCTAGAATTGTTTTCTGTAAGGCAAACAATTGTCTGTCTGCCCCATTTAAGGTAATTTTGGCTATGCTTGGAGGGTAGGCTCAAAACCAGAAAACTGGTTGGCAGAGTGCACAGGGATACAAGCATAAACCAGAAAACTGGATGGCGGATGCGAAAGGGTTAAGACATACGCACTGTCCAAAAAAACAGTTTCAAAAATGTGGTAATTCATTCATTTCTCGGACCATTTCTTCGCTTTCCAGGCCATCTTTTGGAAAGTGTGAAAAAAGCAGAATTCCAACTTTGCTTTGGAGCATGAAACTTGAATGAGGAACAGAGGTCAATCATTTTGCTTGCTCGTTCGCCACCAGGGGAAGCCGATATCAACTTTTTGCTTCTCGATGTATTGTAAGAGAGTCCCGAGAAGATTCTTGTGGAAATTCCTGGAAGATTCGGCAGCTCCATTAATTTTAACGATGAACGCAATCAAGCCTTGGTTGATTTCTATTCCTTCACTGGCGATGACCATATCTCTTCCTTCTTTTGAAAGTCCAAGGATCATTGTTGGCAAGTGGTTGAAAAGCATAACCTGTTGGTCCACGTTTTCTCCAGATACGAGCTCAGTGAAGTATGCCTGAAAGTCTCCTTTGTGAATTAGAAGAACATGTGTGCAATATTCTTTTTGACAAAAGGAACAAGTTCAAGGCAGTTCCCAGTGAAATCTTCAGCAATATTTATGAAAAAAGACAGGAAGGATTCATGAGTTGGCTGCCACATTGTTGACAGTTATTGCTGTTGCACTAAAAACCATCAAATTAGATTGCTGAAGTGCGCAGGCCCTGCTTAGAAATGAACACTGACTTTGCTGATACTGAGCACAATGGATGGTCAGCGGATCGCAAAATGATCTTGATGGATGCTGCTTTCCTTGAAGAGTTAGGGCACAGTTTACTTGATGAAGATGACGATGATGAGAGCAGTGAGGAAAGCGAGTAGAATTTAGTGACAGTGTTGAAGGCTGCTCGCAAACGCAGGCATGATTTCTTTTGCAATATTAGAAACATTTGAGAAGCCACTGGAAAACATAATGTAACCCCCGTCTTCACACTTGTAAATTGCTCCAACTTGTCACTACTTTGTAGAATTAACAGAGAAGGATCAAATCAGTATTTAAAATGATGTAAGACGGATGTTTAACATCCAGATCAACTGTAGGAAGATGTTTTGTGCAAATAAGTTAATTACCATACCCCTGTCTCAAAAAAATGCCCATATTTGATAAACGCAGCGGATACAGCCTGTTTACCAAAGATTTTCTTATTCAGCGCAAAATTCTACACCAGAAAAACATTACCTAATGAAGTTCGGCTCCAGGTTACCCCTACCTCATTTTCCGTCTGGTCTATGATGAAAAATTTCCCCAGATGACTTCTAATCCATCGCTATGTCGAGATTTCACAAAATATTTACTCGAAAATGATGGCGATTATTTCGCTCAAAATGAGGAATCCTTGATTCAAGGTTTTCATTTAACTTGGTTTTTCGGACGGTAATCATTGCATAGCTGATGTATATGAAGAACGTGAATGGTTCCCCCAGGTAATAGAAGTTACAGCCACTCAGATATTGTTCCAGTTTAGTGAAAAAATGGTCTATGATGTACATAAACCAAAAGTTTCACATGATCTATGCAAATGATCAAGTACCCTTAAAAATGATTGAAATGCACAGTATAGAGTATATTGGTGGTTATGTAAATAGGTCTTTGCGCTAGAAACTATCAAAAGAACATAAAGAATTGAAAGAACAATATTCAAGTATTATAGCTGCATGTTTCGATTAGCTGCCCAGCAAACGAGATAACTTAGTGCAGACAGGGACCAGAGGAGGTCTATTGCAAATCAACAACACTTTAATGAAAGTCTTTGGAATCATACCAGGTGAGTTAGAAAAAATGTTGGGCATTTGTCGGACTGTGACATCGCATTTAGCCACCCCATTGTTGTGAATTAAATTTTTTTGTGCAGCCAACAGTCAAACTTACAGCATAAACCTTCCCCCATCAAAATTGGTAATTTGATGCATTTGTTAAAAAGATTTGCTTCGTAAGACCTTTTATGGAGTCTTCCCAAATTTCTTCCGAAATAATGGTGCATAATTGGTCCACAGGAAACTCAGGTTGGGCTGGATGTGTTTGTAACATTCCCAGTTCTATTTGGGGGACATCAACATTTTCAGAGTCTGCTAAATTACGTGCCAAACGTGCTAACGTGCTATGACATGTTACGTGCCAACGTGCCTACGTGCCAATTTTTTTTACGTGCCAACGTGCCATGACATGTGACGTGCCTACGTGCCTACGTGCCAAATTTCCTTACGTGCCAACGTGCCATGACATGTCATGTGCCAACGTGCCTGCGTGCCAAACTTTTTTACATGCCAACGTGACATTGCATGTTACCTGCAAACATGCATAGTTCCTCCCTGCCATGTGCCAATTTACCTATGTGCCAATTTGTCACAAACCGTCTCCTTTCATGCTTATTTTTCTTCATTTGCCAAGAGTACAGCTATTAAATTTGTGGCTAGAAGGGCTTCCAAATTACTTGGTAAGATCTTAAACATGATAATGACATAATTCACATTGAAAACATTGTCGAAACATTCACTGTTACTGTACAGTGCCAAAATATTTCCAATTGACCATGGAAAAAGTTCCCAAATACAAAAGTTTCTTACCTTTTCAATAACGGGAGAGCAAAGTATATAAGTAAAGAAGCTTTCATAACTGCTTAGTTTGAATAAAACATGTTCGTGCATTCTCTTACTTCCTTTGGCTAACAATCTTCCTCATTTTACCCCAAGTCGATGGCAAAGTAAACTGCTTTACAAAATGAACAGAATACATTAGCTCATATTCCTTGCGATACGAGTGTCAAAAATTCACCCACTTTTCCTGCCCGTCAGGCGGCTGTCAGGAAAGGTGGACCCATTTCAATTGCCTAAAAGATGATTCTTGTTGTGGGATAAAGTGGGAGATTGTAATTTGGGCCTACATGGTAATTTTAGTCTATTTGCTTTGTTCGCTGTTGAAACGATTTAAGTTTAAAATTTGATTCATACGTTCAGAGCTTTTAAGTGGTATCGAAGATTTTTTCGATGATTTCTAGCAGATTTTCCCCGGCCTAAAGTTTGATTAACCTGACAGCGTAGCAAACATTGAATGTCGGTTCATAAAAGATAGAAGGAAATGTTTAAATCATCCTCAGTTATGGGGCTCTACCTTAACCAAAAGTTGTTCTTAGACGAGTACCTTAGAGTGACATGCTGGCTCATAGGTACAATCGAGTGCAAACTTGTAAGAAATCCTATATGTGATAGCAATAATGCACAAAAAAGAATTTGGCACGTAGGCACCTTGGCACGTAACATGTCATGGCACGTTGGCATGTAAGAAAACTTGGCACGTAGGCACGTTGGCACGTGACATGTCATGGCACGTTGGCACGTAAGGAAATTTAGCACATTGGCACGTAACATGTCATGGCACGTTGGCACGTAAGGAAATTTGGCACGTAGGAACGTAGGCACGTTGGCACGTAACATGTCATGGCACATTGGTACGTAAGAAAATTTGGCACGTAGGCACGTTAGCACGTAGCATGTCATGGCACGTTGGCACGTAAGAAAATTTGGCACGTAGGCACGTTGGCACGCTTGGCACGTAATTTAGCAGACTCACAGACTCACATTTTCATCCAGTTGAAATTGACCATCAGGCCGATGAACATCTGCAATTTCTGTTTGATCCATTTCAATTAAAGGCGGCTGAGGGCAGTGAAGATAGTCGTAAATGTGGTTCCAATTGACTCCTTTTTACCAGAAGACAACAAGCCAAAGGGCCAGGTAAAACTTTGAGATGTCGGAGTAAAGATTCTCTGACGTTTACCAACTCCAACCCTTTACCTGGCCCTATGTGCTCTACTAAAAAAGTCGGAGAAGTGTGAACTCCCACATTTCTCAGCTCCAACTTTTTTACCTGGCCCTATGTGCTCTACTAAAAAAGTCAGATATATCTCTTTGTAGTTAGTAAGGGGTTGTTCATGAGTAAGGGGTGGGTTTGAGTAGAAAAAAACTGAAAAGCTGACGTTGAAATGTGCAGCCTATGAGACAGAGAGTGTGTGGGTTTCCTTTGTTTCATTTACATATGGATGTGGATACTTGAATTTAGAACCTTTGAAGAGTTCTTTGGGGGGCTTAGTATCTAGAAATAGTTGAAAACCGTCATTTATGTGAGAGCAATCAGTAAAGACAATCTAACAGAGACTTGCTTTCACTATATTTTTCACTTCATCCTTGTACTGTCTGTTGAAGATTTTGAACACATATTCTAAATGACCATTTTAAACGGTCCATGCAGTGCAATGATTGTTTCCTGGTCCCCATTTGAGGAAACACGATAAGTGTTTACTATCTGGATCGAGTTTAAACACTTTTGGAGCATTTTAGAGGCTGTCTTCGTTTTGCAGATTGAGGGGATCATTCAGCAAAACAAATACATATTCTAAATGACCATTATAAATGGTCCGTCCACTGCAGTAATTGTTTCCTGGTCCCTATTTAGAGAAACACGATGAGTGTTAACTATCTTGATTGAGTTTAAACACTTTTGCAGCATTTCGGAGGCTGTCTTCATTTTGCAGATTGAGCGGGTCATTCTGCAAAATGAAGACCAAAGTCTTTAGCACTTAATTTGCTTGGTTTACGCTTGTTCATCAAACAACTTGCCAGAGAAAGGCCTATTTGCACTGGGTGTTGAAAATCTACTCTGTATTGAATTTTTGTTGTATGCATCTTCATCTTATTTTTCTATCTTCGGTCTTTGGTCTTTGGTCTTCGTTTTATAAACACCCTGGCATGGCTTCATAAGATTCTTTGTGAAGTGTTCCAGATTTGAAAAGCTTTGTAGAAACCAAACATGTTTTTGAGAATTGTACTGGCGCAGAGCTAGGTTAAATTCCTGTTTTGGCCAAGCGCACAGGAAAGTAAATTCCAGGGGTTGCCGGCTATTAAAGACAATGTTAACAAGGCTTATTAATATGTGGATATCATCTCCGGGTTGTATCATTCGTGCATGATGGATATTGATGAACTTTCCTCCTTTCCTGGTTGGTTACCCCATTGGTTCCTGGGAAAATAGGCCATCACATGTTGGCATGCCTGCTTTTATGACTTCATTGTGCAATTGTAAAGATTTGCAAAAAAAACCTTTCTTCTCTCATCTTTATAAGTTCCTTTTAAGTGACAAGAAACGCCTCTCAACTTTCTAAGTTTTTCACCTTCATAAGTCTCAAAACGATTGTTGGCAAAGGTATACGAGATTTTCAAGAGTGTCACTGAAATGCCTCTGGCAATAGCGATTACTGAATGCCCCTCGAGCAAGGTATCGATGTAAAATGAATATCATACAAAATATGTGCCTTTTTGCATAAAAACAGCTCATTCCGAGATTTCCGAGAAATCCTAGAGTTCCGTGTTTTCGAGTAGACATAGGGCATATTCGAAAACGCGGAAATCTCGGAAATCTCGAAACAAGATGTAAATGAATACTGTACGTTGATGTTTATGCCATGTATGCATAAATTGGAATGGTGTATGGAAAACAAAAATATGGAAGGCTCAAACTGAGATTCGAGCACAACATAAAGAACATTGCAGGATTCAGTATTGCTACGGTAGTTAGAGAGGCACAAGGCAGGACAATTGGAGAAGATTCTGTAGAGGTTCCAAGGCAGATGGTCTCAACAATCCAACCGTCCAACCGTTTCGTGATAGCGATGCATAAATTTAAGTATTAACGAAAAGATAATTAGCTTTGAAGATAATTAGCTGTTCTTCGAAAGATTCCCGTATTGTTTTCCTTAATTGTTTGTTAAAGTCATGCATGAAACAAGTAATGCAAAACGCTAATTGGTATGGCTTTAATAACACTGTTACCGTACATTTGTAACATTTCTGTGTTTTCGAGTATAGCATATGTCTGCTCGAAAACACAGAACTCTAGGACATCACAGAAACCTCAGAATATGTGATTTCCGAGATTTCCGAGAGTTCCGAGATTTCCGAGAGTTCCGTGTTTTCGACCTGGCCCTACACAGGATGGACGAACACGTCTATTACCTTTTCCTAATTTCCCATGCTGCCAGATTGTGTACTGGCGATATCCAGCCTTACTCATCTGTACTCATTTGATGAGAATTCATAGTCATCTGACAAAATATCACATCGAGTTTTTATGACATTCTCAAGAACATTCCTGTCAAGACACAATACCCCAAAAATTTGATAGTGAGTTGTGCATTCTTTCTTGTTACAACATACATTCTCAACTGGGTCTTGCATGTCTCGACAATTTCCACATTTGCACCACCCAGGAACGACAATGGGCTGGTTTCCTGGTTGTGGGAGATTGGAGTCTGCTAAATTAAGTGATGGTTGTGGTTCCACCTGACGTTCTGACACAAGGGATTCTGTTGCCTCAATACCTGTTCCAGTTCCATGTGATTCAACAAGCAAACTATCAACTGTGTGGGAACCATGCACTGCAGCTGCTTCACCAACTTCCTGGCTCTTGATATTTTTCAACAAATTTTGACAGTAGTTCAAACTACCCCTTCCATTAGAGAGTACCTCTTGCAGGAGCATTTGCAAATCATCTTTTGACAGCTTTCCAACAAATTCCTTGGTTGATAAAGTAGAAACAAATGGTTATTGTTTTAACATGGAAATTATTAAAACTGGTTAGTTTTCCACCAAATAAATCATAACCGTAGGTAGAAAAACCAAGTACAGTATGATAAAATTACAAGTTGGTAGCTACCTGACAATAGGGTAGCACACCCTGTTCATCCACAAGTCATGTAGCCCCACTAGGGGTGGCACCAGAAATGTTCTGACAAAGGGGCTGGAACTTCTGACAGGGGATGGGACTAATGGATAGTTATATATTTTTTCATGTATTGCTACAGTCACCTTTATTTCTTCAGTGGATTGTTCTATCTGCAATGCATATGATTCCCCACTATCCTCGGGTTGCTTCTCTTTTTGTCTGGCTTCTACCTGCAAATTTTCCATGGTTATAGATATTGTGAAGGAAAGGATGATGATTTTTGATACCGAAAGGAATTTTTGGAGAAGATTTTTTGTGAAATGAAGCAGGAACAAACTTTTCACTGTGTGTAACTAATGTCTTTCTGAGGAGAGGACAGTTCCAGAACGTCCTCGTATGCATACTATACACCCCTTTTGTGCTGTTCATTCAGACCTAGTCATGCTCATGGTACAATATTTATGCAAGAAATTTATCTGGAGACAGTCTATAGATCTGGCTGAACATTCAAGAAATTGTTAAAATCTGTCACAGGAATATCATTTGTCAAAGACTGAATACCTTGTTGTTTTTGCATGGTTTCTTTTTGGTACCGCAACTGCACCTCTCCTCATCACACACTTGGCCAGCATCCTTGCAGGGGCAACCAAGTTTCTTCCTAGTTTTCCTGCTGGCATGTGGTCTTGCTGTCAAATCGGTTCCTTCGCTGTCCATGAACATGATATCATCTGCATCCGCCATGTCTGTGTAGTTGAAATCACGATCCAAAGAGTCTTCTTGTCCTGTCGCAGCTCGCCTCAAGAACAAAATGGCGACGGAATCCCTAACACTCAAAGGAGGCCACTGTTTGTAAACACAAATTTGACAACACTGGGTTTGTTGGTTGACAACGGGTCTTTAAGTCGCTAGATGGTGTATTTTCATTATCACCTGGAATGTCAGCATATTACTGACAATGAAGGTGATAATGAACTTTCATGTATCTAATGAATTCAGTTGATCGTTTTTGCATTTGAAATGGCTCACTTTAAAGGGTAAGAACTAGTATTCAAACATGGTTTGCTTCCATTAAGTCGCTAGATGGTGTATTTTCATTATCACCTGGAATGTCAGCATATTACTGACAATGAAGGTGATAATGAACTTTCATATATCTAATTAATTCAGTAGATCGTTTTTGCATGTGAAATGGTCCACTTTAAGGAGTAAGAACTAGTATTCAAACATGGTTTGCTTCCATTAAGTTGGTAGGTGGAGTATTTTCATTATCACCTGGAATGTCAGCATATTACTGACAATGAAAGCGATAATGAACTTTCATATACCTTATTAATTCAGTAGATAATTTTTGCATTTGAAATGGTTCACTTTAATGAGTAATAACTAGAATTCAAACATGGTTTGCTTGCATTAAGTTGGTAGATGTTGTATTTTCATTATCACCTGGAATGTCAGCATATTACTGACAATGAAGGTGATAATGAACTTTCATATATCTAATTAATTCAGTAGATAGTTTTTCCATTTATAATTGCTCCCTTCAATGCGTAAGAACTAGTATTCAAACATGGTTTGCTTCCATTAAGTCGTTAGATACCGTATTTTTATCATCACCTGGAATGTCAGCATATTACTGACAATTAAGGTGATAATAAACATTTTTATATCTAATGAATTCAGTTGATTGTTTTTGCTTTTGAAATTGCTCACGTTAGTGAGTAAGAACTAATATGGAAACTTGGTTTCCCTCCATTAAGTCGCTAGATGGTGTATTTTCATTATCACCTGGAATGTCAGCATATTACTGACAATGAAGGTGATAATGAAGTTTCATTTATCTAATGAATTCAGTTGATCGTTTTTGCGTTTGAAATGGCTCACTTTAATGAGTAAGAACTAGTATTCAAACATGGTTTGCTTCCATTAAGTCGCTAGATGGTGTATTTTCATTATCACTTAGAATGTCAGCATATTACTGACAATGAAGGTGATAATGAACTTTCATATATCTAATTAATTCAGTAGATTGTTTTTGCATGTGAAATGGTCCACTTTGACGAGTAAGAACTAGTATTCAAACATGGTTTGCTTCCATTAAGTTGGTAGATGGAGTATTTTCATTATCACCTGGAATGTCAGCATATTACTGACAATTAAGGTGATAATAAACATTTTTATATCTAATGAATTCAGTTGATTGTTTTTGCTTTTGAAATTGCTCACGTTAGTGAGTAAGAACTAATATGGAAACTTGGTTTCCCTCCATTAAGTCGCTAGATGGTGTATTTTCATTATCACCTGGAATGTCAGCATATTACTGACAATGAAGGTGATAATGAAGTTTCATTTATCTAATGAATTCAGTTGATCGTTTTTGCGTTTGAAATGGCTCACTTTAATGAGTAAGAACTAGTATTCAAACATGGTTTGCTTCCATTAAGTCGCTAGATGGTGTATTTTCATTATCACCTGGAATGTCAGCATATTACTGACAATGAAGGTGGTAATGAACTTTCATATACCTAATTAATTCAGTATATCGTTTTTGAATGTGAAATGGTCCACTTTAACGAGTAATAACTAGTATTCGAACATGGTTTGCTTCCATTAAGTCGGTAGATGGTGTATTTTCATTATCACCTGGAATTTCAGCATATTACTGACAATTAAGGTGATAATAAACATTTTTATATCTAATGAATTCAGTTGATTGTTTTTGCTTTTGAAATTGCTCACGTTAGTGAGTAAGAACTAATATGGAAACTTGGTTTCCCTCCATTAAGTCGCTAGATGGTGTATTTTCATTATCACCTTGAATGTCAGCATATTACTGACAATGAAGGTGATAATGAACTTCATATATCTAATTAATTCAGTAGATTGTTTTTGCATGTGAAATGGTCCACTTTGACGAGTAAGAACTAGTATTCAAACATGGTTTGCTTCCATTAAGTTGGTAGATGGAGTATTTTCATTATCACCTGGAAAGTCAGCATATTACTGACAATGAAGGTGATAATGAAGTTTCATTTATCTAATGAATTCAGTTGATCATTTTTGCGTTTGAAATGGCTCACTTTAATGAGTAAGAACTAGTATTCAAACATGGTTTGCTTCCATTAAGTTGCTAGATGGTGTATTTTCATTATCACCTGGAATGTCAGCATATTACTGACAATGAAGGTGGTAATGAACTTTCATATATCTAATTAATTCAGTATATCGTTTTTGCATGTGAAATGGTCCACTTTAACGAGTAATAACTAGTATTCGAACATGGTTTGCTTCCATTAAGTTGGTAGATGGTGTATTTTCATTATCACCTGGAATTTCAGCATATTACTGACAATTAAGGTGATAATAAACATTTTTATATCTAATGAATTCAGTTGATTGTTTTTGCTTTTGAAATTGCTCACGTTAGTGAGTAAGAACTAATATGGAAACTTGGTTTCCCTCCATTAAGTCGCTAGATGGTGTATTTTCATTATCACCTGGAATGTCAGCATATTACTGACAATGAAGGTGATAATGAACTTTCATGTATCTAATGAATTCAGTTGATCGTTTTTGCGTTTGAAATGGCTCACTTTAATGAGTAAGAACTAGTATTCAAACATGGTTTGCTTCCATTAAATCGCTAGATGGTGTATTTTCATTATCACCTGGAATGTCAGCATATTACTGACAAGGAAGGTGATAATGAACTTTCATATATCTAATTAATTCAGTAGATTGTTTTTGCATGTGAAAAGGTCCACTTTGAGGAGTAAGAACTAGTATTCAAACATGGTTTGCTTCCATTAAGTTGGTAGATGGAGTATTTTCATTATCACCTGGAAAGTTAGCATATTACTGCCAATGAAGGTGATAATGAACTTTCATATACCTAATTAATTCAGTATATCGTTTTTGCATGTGAAATGGTCCACTTTAACGAGTAATAACTAGTATTCGAACATGGTTTGCTTCCATTAAGTCGGTAGATGGTGTATTTTCATTATCACCTGGAATTTCAGCATATTACTGACAATTAAGGTGATAATAAACATTTTTATATCTAATGAATTCAGTTGATTGTTTTTGCTTTTGAAATTGCTCACGTTAGTGAGTAAGAACTAATATGGAAACTTGGTTTCCCTCCATTAAGTCGCTAGATGGTGTATTTTCATTATCACCTTGAATGTCAGCATATTACTGACAATGAAGGTGATAATGAACTTCACATATCTAATTAATTCAGTAGATTGTTTTTGCATGTGAAATGGTCCACTTTGACGAGTAAGAACTAGTATTCAAACATGGTTTGCTTCCATTAAGTTGGTAGATGGAGTATTTTCATTATCACCTGGAAAGTCAGCATATTACTGACAATGAAGGTGATAATGAAGTTTCATTTATCTAATGAATTCAGTTGATCGTTTTTGCGTTTGAAATGGCTCACTTTAATGAGTAAGAACTAGTATTCAAACATGGTTTGCTTCCATTAAGTTGCTAGATGGTGTATTTTCATTATCACCTGGAATGTCAGCATATTACTGACAATGAAGGTGGTAATGAACTTTCATATATCTAATTAATTCAGTATATCGTTTTTGCATGTGAAATGGTCCACTTTAACGAGTAATAACTAGTATTCGAACATGGTTTGCTTCCATTAAGTTGGTAGATGGTGTATTTTCATTATCACCTGGAAAGTCAGCATATTACTGACAATGAAGGTGATAATGAAGTTTCATTTATCTAATGAATTCAGTTGATCGTTTTTGCGTTTGAAATGGCTCACTTTAATGAGTAAGAACTAGTATTCAAACATGGTTTGCTTCCATTAAGTTGCTAGATGGTGTATTTTCATTATCACCTGGAATGTCAGCATATTACTGACAATGAAGGTGGTAATGAACTTTCATATATCTAATTAATTCAGTATATCGTTTTTGCATGTGAAATGGTCCACTTTAACGAGTAATAACTAGTATTCGAACATGGTTTGCTTCCATTAAGTTGGTAGATGGTGTATTTTCATTATCACCTGGAATTTCAGCATATTACTGACAATTAAGGTGATAATAAACATTTTTATATCTAATGAATTCAGTTGATTGTTTTTGCTTTTGAAATTGCTCACGTTAGTGAGTAAGAACTAATATGGAAACTTGGTTTCCCTCCATTAAGTCGCTAGATGGTGTATTTTCATTATCACCTGGAATGTCAGCATATTACTGACAATGAAGGTGATAATGAACTTTCATGTATCTAATGAATTCAGTTGATCGTTTTTGCGTTTGAAATGGCTCACTTTAATGAGTAAGAACTAGTATTCAAACATGGTTTGCTTCCATTAAATCGCTAGATGGTGTATTTTCATTATCACCTGGAATGTCAGCATATTACTGACAATGAAGGTGATAATGAACTTTCATATATCTAATTAATTCAGTAGATTGTTTTTGCATGTGAAAAGGTCCACTTTGAGGAGTAAGAACTAGTATTCAAACATGGTTTGCTTCCATTAAGTTGGTAGATGGAGTATTTTCATTATCACCTGGAAAGTTAGCATATTACTGCCAATGAAGGTGATAATGAACTTTCATATACCTAATTAATTCAGTATATCGTTTTTGCATGTGAAATGGTCCACTTTAACGAGTAATAACTAGTATTCGAACATGGTTTGCTTCCATTAAGTCGGTAGATGGTGTATTTTCATTATCACCTGGAATTTCAGCATATTACTGACAATTAAGGTGATAATAAACATTTTTATATCTAATGAATTCAGTTGATTGTTTTTGCTTTTGAAATTGCTCACGTTAGTGAGTAAGAACTAATATGGAAACTTGGTTTCCCTCCATTAAGTCGCTAGATGGTGTATTTTCATTATCACCTTGAATGTCAGCATATTACTGACAATGAAGGTGATAATGAACTTCATATATCTAATTAATTCAGTAGATTGTTTTTGCATGTGAAATGGTCCACTTTGACGAGTAAGAACTAGTATTCAAACATGGTTTGCTTCCATTAAGTCGCTAGATGGTGTATTTTCATTATCACCTGGAATGTCAGCATATTACTGACAATGAAGGTGATAATGAACTTTCATATATCTAATTAATTCAGTAGATTGTTTTTGCATGTGAAAAGGTCCACTTTGAGGAGTAAGAACTAGTATTCAAACATGGTTTGCTTCCATTAAGTTGGTAGATGGAGTATTTTCATTATCACCTGGAAAGTTAGCATATTACTGCCAATGAAGGTGATAATGAACTTTCATATACCTAATTAATTCAGTATATCGTTTTTGCATGTGAAATGGTCCACTTTAACGAGTAATAACTAGTATTCGAACATGGTTTGCTTCCATTAAGTCGGTAGATGGTGTATTTTCATTATCACCTGGAATTTCAGCATATTACTGACAATTAAGGTGATAATAAACATTTTTATATCTAATGAATTCAGTTGATTGTTTTTGCTTTTGAAATTGCTCACGTTAGTGAGTAAGAACTAATATGGAAACTTGGTTTCCCTCCATTAAGTCGCTAGATGGTGTATTTTCATTATCACCTTGAATGTCAGCATATTACTGACAATGAAGGTGATAATGAACTTCATATATCTAATTAATTCAGTAGATTGTTTTTGCATGTGAAATGGTCCACTTTGACGAGTAAGAACTAGTATTCAAACATGGTTTGCTTCCATTAAGTTGGTAGATGGAGTATTTTCATTATCACCTGGAAAGTCAGCATATTACTGACAATGAAGGTGATAATGAAGTTTCATTTATCTAATGAATTCAGTTGATCGTTTTTGCGTTTGAAATGGCTCACTTTAATGAGTAAGAACTAGTATTCAAACATGGTTTGCTTCCATTAAGTTGCTAGATGGTGTATTTTCATTATCACCTGGAATGTCAGCATATTACTGACAATGAAGGTGGTAATGAACTTTCATATATCTAATTAATTCAGTATATCGTTTTTGCATGTGAAATGGTCCACTTTAACGAGTAATAACTAGTATTCGAACATGGTTTGCTTCCATTAAGTTGGTAGATGGTGTATTTTCATTATCACCTGGAAAGTCAGCATATTACTGACAATGAAGGTGATAATGAAGTTTCATTTATCTAATGAATTCAGTTGATCGTTTTTGCGTTTGAAATGGCTCACTTTAATGAGTAAGAACTAGTATTCAAACATGGTTTGCTTCCATTAAGTTGCTAGATGGTGTATTTTCATTATCACCTGGAATGTCAGCATATTACTGACAATGAAGGTGGTAATGAACTTTCATATATCTAATTAATTCAGTATATCGTTTTTGCATGTGAAATGGTCCACTTTAACGAGTAATAACTAGTATTCGAACATGGTTTGCTTCCATTAAGTTGGTAGATGGTGTATTTTCATTATCACCTGGAAAGTCAGCATATTACTGACAATGAAGGTGATAATGAAGTTTCATTTATCTAATGAATTCAGTTGATCGTTTTTGCGTTTGAAATGGCTCACTTTAATGAGTAAGAACTAGTATTCAAACATGGTTTGCTTCCATTAAGTTGCTAGATGGTGTATTTTCATTATCACCTGGAATGTCAGCATATTACTGACAATGAAGGTGGTAATGAACTTTCATATATCTAATTAATTCAGTATATCGTTTTTGCATGTGAAATGGTCCACTTTAACGAGTAATAACTAGTATTCGAACATGGTTTGCTTCCATTAAGTTGGTAGATGGTGTATTTTCATTATCACCTGGAAAGTCAGCATATTACTGACAATGAAGGTGATAATGAAGTTTCATTTATCTAATGAATTCAGTTGATCGTTTTTGCGTTTGAAATGGCTCACTTTAATGAGTAAGAACTAGTATTCAAACATGGTTTGCTTCCATTAAGTTGCTAGATGGTGTATTTTCATTATCACCTGGAATGTCAGCATATTACTGACAATGAAGGTGGTAATGAACTTTCATATATCTAATTAATTCAGTATATCGTTTTTGCATGTGAAATGGTCCACTTTAACGAGTAATAACTAGTATTCGAACATGGTTTGCTTCCATTAAGTTGGTAGATGGTGTATTTTCATTATCACCTGGAATTTCAGCATATTACTGACAATTAAGGTGATAATAAACATTTTTATATCTAATGAATTCAGTTGATTGTTTTTGCTTTTGAAATTGCTCACGTTAGTGAGTAAGAACTAATATGGAAACTTGGTTTCCCTCCATTAAGTCGCTAGATGGTGTATTTTCATTATCACCTGGAATGTCAGCATATTACTGACAATGAAGGTGATAATGAACTTTCATGTATCTAATGAATTCAGTTGATCGTTTTTGCGTTTGAAATGGCTCACTTTAATGAGTAAGAACTAGTATTCAAACATGGTTTGCTTCCATTAAATCGCTAGATGGTGTATTTTCATTATCACCTGGAATGTCAGCATATTACTGACAATGAAGGTGATAATGAACTTTCATATATCTAATTAATTCAGTAGATTGTTTTTGCATGTGAAAAGGTCCACTTTGAGGAGTAAGAACTAGTATTCAAACATGGTTTGCTTCCATTAAGTTGGTAGATGGAGTATTTTCATTATCACCTGGAAAGTTAGCATATTACTGCCAATGAAGGTGATAATGAACTTTCATATACCTAATTAATTCAGTATATCGTTTTTGCATGTGAAATGGTCCACTTTAACGAGTAATAACTAGTATTCGAACATGGTTTGCTTCCATTAAGTCGGTAGATGGTGTATTTTCATTATCACCTGGAATTTCAGCATATTACTGACAATTAAGGTGATAATAAACATTTTTATATCTAATGAATTCAGTTGATTGTTTTTGCTTTTGAAATTGCTCACGTTAGTGAGTAAGAACTAATATGGAAACTTGGTTTCCCTCCATTAAGTCGCTAGATGGTGTATTTTCATTATCACCTTGAATGTCAGCATATTACTGACAATGAAGGTGATAATGAACTTCATATATCTAATTAATTCAGTAGATTGTTTTTGCATGTGAAATGGTCCACTTTGACGAGTAAGAACTAGTATTCAAACATGGTTTGCTTCCATTAAGTCGCTAGATGGTGTATTTTCATTATCACCTGGAATGTCAGCATATTACTGACAATGAAGGTGATAATGAACTTTCATGTATCTAATGAATTCAGTTGATCGTTTTTGCATTTGAAATGGCTCACTTTAAAGGGTAAGAACTAGTATTCAAACATGGTTTGCTTCCATTAAGTCACTAGATGGTGTATTTTCATTATCACCTGGAATGTCAGCATATTACTGACAATGAAGGTGATAATGAACTTTCATATATCTAATTAATTCAGTAGATCGTTTTTGCATGTGAAATGGTCCACTTTAAGGAGTAAGAACTAGTATTCAAACATGGTTTACTTCCATTAAGTTGGTAGGTGGAGTATTTTCATTATCACCTGGAATGTCAGCATATTACTGACAATGAAAGCGATAATCAACTTTCATATACCTAATTAATTCAGTAGATAATTTTTGCATTTGAAATGGTTCACTTTAATGAGTAATAACTAGAATTCAAACATGGTTTGCTTGCATTAAGTTGGTAGATGTTGTATTTTCATTATCACCTGGAATGTCAGCATATTACTGACAATGAAGGTGATAATGAACTTTCATATATCTAATTAATTCAGTAGATAGTTTTTCCATTTATAATTGCTCCCTTCAATGCGTAAGAACTAGTATTCAAACATGGTTTGCTTCCATTAAGTCGTTAGATACCGTATTTTTATCATCACCTGGAATGTCAGCATATTACTGACAATTAAGGTGATAATAAACATTTTTATATCTAATGAATTCAGTTGATTGTTTTTGCTTTTGAAATTGCTCACGTTAGTGAGTAAGAACTAATATGGAAACTTGGTTTCCCTCCATTAAGTCGCTAGATGGTGTATTTTCATTATCACCTGGAATGTCAGCATATTACTGACAATGAAGGTGATAATGAAGTTTCATTTATCTAATGAATTCAGTTGATCGTTTTTGCGTTTGAAATGGCTCACTTTAATGAGTAAGAACTAGTATTCAAACATGGTTTGCTTCCATTAAGTCGCTAGATGGTGTATTTTCATTATCACTTAGAATGTCAGCATATTACTGACAATGAAGGTGATAATGAACTTTCATATATCTAATTAATTCAGTAGATTGTTTTTGCATGTGAAATGGTCCACTTTGACGAGTAAGAACTAGTATTCAAACATGGTTTGCTTCCATTAAGTTGGTAGATGGAGTATTTTCATTATCACCTGGAATGTCAGCATATTACTGACAATGAAGGTGATAATGAACTTTCATATACCTAATTAATTCAGTATATCGTTTTTGCATGTGAAATGGTCCACTTTAACGAGTAATAACTAGTATTCGAACATGGTTTGCTTCCATTAAGTTGGTAGATGGTGTATTTTCATTATCACCTGGAATTTCAGCATATTACTGACAATTAAGGTGATAATAAACATTTTTACATCTAATGAATTCAGTTGATTGTTTTTGCTTTTGAAATTGCTCACGTTAGTGAGTAAGAACTAATATGGAAACTTGGTTTCCCTCCATTAAGTCGCTAGATGGTGTATTTTCATTATCACCTGGAATGTCAGCATATTACTGACAATGAAGGTGATAATGAAGTTTCATTTATCTAATGAATTCAGTTGATCGTTTTTGCGTTTGAAATGGCTCACTTTAATGAGTAAGAACTAGTATTCAAACATGGTTTGCTTCCATTAAGTCGCTAGATGGTGTATTTTCATTATCACCTGGAATGTCAGCATATTACTGACAATGAAGGTGGTAATGAACTTTCATATACCTAATTAATTCAGTATATCGTTTTTGCATGTGAAATGGTCCACTTTAACGAGTAATAACTAGTATTCGAACATGGTTTGCTTCCATTAAGTCGGTAGATGGTGTATTTTCATTATCACCTGGAATTTCAGCATATTACTGACAATTAAGGTGATAATAAACATTTTTATATCTAATGAATTCAGTTGATTGTTTTTGCTTTTGAAATTGCTCACGTTAGTGAGTAAGAACTAATATGGAAACTTGGTTTCCCTCCATTAAGTCGCTAGATGGTGTATTTTCATTATCACCTTGAATGTCAGCATATTACTGACAATGAAGGTGATAATGAACTTCATATATCTAATTAATTCAGTAGATTGTTTTTGCATGTGAAATGGTCCACTTTGACGAGTAAGAACTAGTATTCAAACATGGTTTGCTTCCATTAAGTTGGTAGATGGAGTATTTTCATTATCACCTGGAAAGTCAGCATATTACTGACAATGAAGGTGATAATGAAGTTTCATTTATCTAATGAATTCAGTTGATCGTTTTTGCGTTTGAAATGGCTCACTTTAATGAGTAAGAACTAGTATTCAAACATGGTTTGCTTCCATTAAGTTGGTAGATGGAGTATTTTCATTATCACCTGGAAAGTTAGCATATTACTGCCAATGAAGGTGATAATGAACTTTCATATACCTAATTAATTCAGTATATCGTTTTTGCATGTGAAATGGTCCACTTTAACGAGTAATAACTAGTATTCGAACATGGTTTGCTTCCATTAAGTCGGTAGATGGTGTATTTTCATTATCACCTGGAATTTCAGCATATTACTGACAATTAAGGTGATAATAAACATTTTTATATCTAATGAATTCAGTTGATTGTTTTTGCTTTTGAAATTGCTCACGTTAGTGAGTAAGAACTAATATGGAAACTTGGTTTCCCTCCATTAAGTCGCTAGATTGTGTATTTTCATTATCACCTTGAATGTCAGCATATTACTGACAATGAAGGTGATAATGAACTTCATATATCTAATTAATTCAGTAGATTGTTTTTGCATGTGAAATGGTCCACTTTGACGAGTAAGAACTAGTATTCAAACATGGTTTGCTTCCATTAAGTCGCTAGATGGTGTATTTTCATTATCACCTGGAATGTCAGCATATTACTGACAATGAAGGTGATAATGAACTTTCATGTATCTAATGAATTCAGTTGATCGTTTTTGCATTTGAAATGGCTCACTTTAAAGGGTAAGAACTAGTATTCAAACATGGTTTGCTTCCATTAAGTCGCTAGATGGTGTATTTTCATTATCACCTGGAATGTCAGCATATTACTGACAATGAAGGTGATAATGAACTTTCATATATCTAATTAATTCAGTAGATCGTTTTTGCATGTGAAATGGTCCACTTTAAGGAGTAAGAAGTAGTATTCAAACATGGTTTGCTTCCATTAAGTTGGTAGGTGGAGTATTTTCATTATCACCTGGAATGTCAGCATATTACTGACAATGAAAGCGATAATGAACTTTCATATACCTAATTAATTCAGTAGATAATTTTTGCATTTGAAATGGTTCACTTTAATGAGTAATAACTAGAATTCAAACATGGTTTGCTTGCATTAAGTTGGTAGATGTTGTATTTTCATTATCACCTGGAATGTCAGCATATTACTGACAATGAAGGTGATAATGAACTTTCATATATCTAATTAATTCAGTAGATAGTTTTTCCATTTATAATTGCTCCCTTCAATGCGTAAGAACTAGTATTCAAACATGGTTTGCTTCCATTAAGTCGTTAGATACCGTATTTTTATCATCACCTGGAATGTCAGCATATTACTGACAATTAAGGTGATAATAAACATTTTTATATCTAATGAATTCAGTTGATTGTTTTTGCTTTTGAAATTGCTCACGTTAGTGAGTAAGAACTAATATGGAAACTTGGTTTCCCTCCATTAAGTCGCTAGATGGTGTATTTTCATTATCACCTGGAATGTCAGCATATTACTGACAATGAAGGTGATAATGAAGTTTCATTTATCTAATGAATTCAGTTGATCGTTTTTGCGTTTGAAATGGCTCACTTTAATGAGTAAGAACTAGTATTCAAACATGGTTTGCTTCCATTAAGTCGCTAGATGGTGTATTTTCATTATCACTTATAATGTCAGCATATTACTGACAATGAAGGTGATAATGAACTTTCATATATCTAATTAATTCAGTAGATTGTTTTTGCATGTGAAATGGTCCACTTTGACGAGTAAGAACTAGTATTCAAACATGGTTTGCTTCCATTAAGTTGGTAGATGGAGTATTTTCATTATCACCTGGAATGTCAGCATATTACTGACAATGAAGGTGATAATGAACTTTCATATACCTAATTAATTCAGTATATCGTTTTTGCATGTGAAATGGTCCACTTTAACGAGTAATAACTAGTATTCGAACATGGTTTGCTTCCATTAAGTTGGTAGATGGTGTATTTTCATTATCACCTGGAATTTCAGCATATTACTGACAATTAAGGCGATAATAAACATTTTTATATCTAATGAATTCAGTTGATTGTTTTTGCTTTTGAAATTGCTCACGTTAGTGAGTAAGAACTAATATGGAAACTTGGTTTCCCTCCATTAAGTCGCTAGATGGTGTATTTTCATTATCACCTGGAATGTCAGCATATTACTGACAATGAAGGTGATAATGAAGTTTCATTTATCTAATGAATTCAGTTGATCGTTTTTGCGTTTGAAATGGCTCACTTTAATGAGTAAGAACTAGTATTCAAACATGGTTTGCTTCCATTAAGTCGCTAGATGGTGTATTTTCATTATCACCTGGAATGTCAGCACATTACTGACAATGAAGGTGGTAATGAACTTTCATATATCTAATTAATTCAGTATATCGTTTTTGCATGTGAAATGGTCCACTTTAACAAGTAATAACTAGTATTCGAACATGGTTTGCTTCCATTAAGTTGGTAGATGGTGTATTTTCATTATCACCTGGAATTTCAGCATATTACTGACAATTAAGGTGATAATAAACATTTTTATATCTAATGAATTCAGTTGATTGTTTTTGCTTTTGAAATTGCTCACGTTAGTGAGTAAGAACTAATATGGAAACTTGGTTTCCCTCCATTAAGTCGCTAGATGGTGTATTTTCATTATCACCTGGAATGTCAGCATATTACTGACAATGAAGGTGATAATGAACTTTCATGTATCTAATGAATTCAGTTGATCGTTTTTGCGTTTGAAATGGCTCACTTTAATGAGTAAGAACTAGTATTCAAACATGGTTTGCTTCCATTAAATCGCTAGATGGTGTATTTTCATTATCACCTGGAATGTCAGCATATTACTGGCAATGAAGGTGATAATGAACTTTCATATATCTAATTAATTCAGTAGATTGTTTTTGCATGTGAAAAGGTCCACTTTGAGGAGTAAGAACTAGTATTCAAACATGGTTTGCTTCCATTAAGTTGGTAGATGGAGTATTTTCATTATCACCTGGAAAGTTAGCATATTACTGCCAATGAAGGTGATAATGAACTTTCATATACCTAATTAATTCAGTATATCGTTTTTGCATGTGAAATGGTCCACTTTAACGAGTAATAACTAGTATTCGAACATGGTTTGCTTCCATTAAGTCGGTAGATGGTGTATTTTCATTATCACCTGGAATTTCAGCATATTACTGACAAATTAGGTGATAATAAACATTTTTATATCTAATGAATTCAGTTGATTGTTTTTGCTTTTGAAATTGCTCACGTTAGTGAGTAAGAACTAATATGGAAACTTGGTTTCCCTCCATTAAGTCGCTAGATGGTGTATTTTCATTATCACCTTGAATGTCAGCATATTACTGACAATGAAGGTGATAATGAACTTCATATATCTAATTAATTCAGTAGATTGTTTTTGCATGTGAAATGGTCCACTTTGACGAGTAAGAACTAGTATTCAAACATGGTTTGCTTCCATTAAGTTGGTAGATGGAGTATTTTCATTATCACCTGGAAAGTCAGCATATTACTGACAATGAAGGTGATAATGAAGTTTCATTTATCTAATGAATTCAGTTGATCGTTTTTGCGTTTGAAATGGCTCACTTTAATGAGTAAGAACTAGTATTCAAACATGGTTTGCTTCCATTAAGTTGCTAGATGGTGTATTTTCATTATCACCTGGAATGTCAGCATATTACTGACAATGAAGGTGGTAATGAACTTTCATATATCTAATTAATTCAGTATATCGTTTTTGCATGTGAAATGGTCCACTTTAACGAGTAATAACTAGTATTCGAACATGGTTTGCTTCCATTAAGTTGGTAGATGGTGTATTTTCATTATCACCTGGAATTTCAGCATATTACTGACAATTAAGGTGATAATAAACATTTTTATATCTAATGAATTCAGTTGATTGTTTTTGCTTTTGAAATTGCTCACGTTAGTGAGTAAGAACTAATATGGAAACTTGGTTTCCCTCCATTAAGTCGCTAGATGGTGTATTTTCATTATCACCTGGAATGTCAGCATATTACTGACAATGAAGGTGATAATGAACTTTCATGTATCTAATGAATTCAGTTGATCGTTTTTGCGTTTGAAATGGCTCACTTTAATGAGTAAGAACTAGTATTCAAACATGGTTTGCTTCCATTAAAATCGCTAGATGGTGTATTTTCATTATCACCTGGAATGTCAGCATATTACTGGCAATGAAGGTGATAATGAACTTTCATATATCTAATTAATTCAGTAGATTGTTTTTGCATGTGAAAAGGTCCACTTTGAGGAGTAAGAACTAGTATTCAAACATGGTTTGCTTCCATTAAGTTGGTAGATGGAGTATTTTCATTATCACCTGGAAAGTTAGCATATTACTGCCAATGAAGGTGATAATGAACTTTCATATACCTAATTAATTCAGTATATCGTTTTTGCATGTGAAATGGTCCACTTTAACGAGTAATAACTAGTATTCGAACATGGTTTGCTTCCATTAAGTCGGTAGATGGTGTATTTTCATTATCACCTGGAATTTCAGCATATTACTGACAATTAAGGTGATAATAAACATTTTTATATCTAATGAATTCAGTTGATTGTTTTTGCTTTTGAAATTGCTCACGTTAGTGAGTAAGAACTAATATGGAAACTTGGTTTCCCTCCATTAAGTCGCTAGATGGTGTATTTTCATTATCACCTTGAATGTCAGCATATTACTGACAATGAAGGTGATAATGAACTTCATATATCTAATTAATTCAGTAGATTGTTTTTGCATGTGAAATGGTCCACTTTGACGAGTAAGAACTAGTATTCAAACATGGTTTGCTTCCATTAAGTTGGTAGATGGAGTATTTTCATTATCACCTGGAAAGTCAGCATATTACTGACAATGAAGGTGATAATGAAGTTTCATTTATCTAATGAATTCAGTTGATCGTTTTTGCGTTTGAAATGGCTCACTTTAATGAGTAAGAACTAGTATTCAAACATGGTTTGCTTCCATTAAGTTGCTAGATGGTGTATTTTCATTATCACCTGGAATGTCAGCATATTACTGACAATGAAGGTGGTAATGAACTTTCATATATCTAATTAATTCAGTATATCGTTTTTGCATGTGAAATGGTCCACTTTAACGAGTAATAACTAGTATTCGAACATGGTTTGCTTCCATTAAGTTGGTAGATGGTGTATTTTCATTATCACCTGGAAAGTCAGCATATTACTGACAATGAAGGTGATAATGAAGTTTCATTTATCTAATGAATTCAGTTGATCGTTTTTGCGTTTGAAATGGCTCACTTTAATGAGTAAGAACTAGTATTCAAACATGGTTTGCTTCCATTAAGTTGCTAGATGGTGTATTTTCATTATCACCTGGAATGTCAGCATATTACTGACAATGAAGGTGGTAATGAACTTTCATATATCTAATTAATTCAGTATATCGTTTTTGCATGTGAAATGGTCCACTTTAACGAGTAATAACTAGTATTCGAACATGGTTTGCTTCCATTAAGTTGGTAGATGGTGTATTTTCATTATCACCTGGAATTTCAGCATATTACTGACAATTAAGGTGATAATAAACATTTTTATATCTAATGAATTCAGTTGATTGTTTTTGCTTTTGAAATTGCTCACGTTAGTGAGTAAGAACTAATATGGAAACTTGGTTTCCCTCCATTAAGTCGCTAGATGGTGTATTTTCATTATCACCTGGAATGTCAGCATATTACTGACAATGAAGGTGATAATGAACTTTCATGTATCTAATGAATTCAGTTGATCGTGTTTGCGTTTGAAATGGCTCACTTTAATGAGTAAGAACTAGTATTCAAACATGGTTTGCTTCCATTAAATCGCTAGATGGTGTATTTTCATTATCACCTGGAATGTCAGCATATTACTGACAATGAAGGTGATAATGAACTTTCATATATCTAATTAATTCAATAGATCGTTTTTGCATTTGAAATTGCTCTCTTTGACGAGTAAGAACTAGTATTCAAACATGGTTTGCTTCCATTAAGTTGGTAGATGGTGTATTTTCATTATCACCTTGAATATCAGGGTATTACTGACAATGAAGTTGATAATGAACTTTCATATATCTAATTAATTCAGTAGATAGTTTTTCCATTTATAATTGCTCCCTTCAATGCGTAAGAACTAGTATTCGAACATGGTTTGCTTCCATTAAGTCGTTAGATACCGTATTTTTATCATCACCTGGAATGTCAGCATATTACTGACAATTAAGGTGATAATAAACATTTTTATATCTAATGAATTCAGTTGATTGTTTCTGCTTTTGAAATTGCTCACGTGAGTGAGTAAGAACTAATATGGAAACTTGGTTTCCCTCCATTAAGTCGCTAGATGGTGTATTTTCATTATCACCTTGAATGTCAGCATATTACTGACAATGAAGGTGATAATGAACTTCATATATCTAATTAATTCAGTAGATTGTTTTTGCATGTGAAATGGTCCACTTTGACGAGTAAGAACTAGTATTCAAACATGGTTTGCTTCCATTAAGTTGGTAGATGGAGTATTTTCATTATCACCTGGAAAGTCAGCATATTACTGACAATGAAGGTGATAATGAAGTTTCATTTATCTAATGAATTCAGTTGATCGTTTTTGCGTTTGAAATGGCTCACTTTAATGAGTAAGAACTAGTATTCAAACATGGTTTGCTTCCATTAAGTTGCTAGATGGTGTATTTTCATTATCACCTGGAATGTCAGCATATTACTGACAATGAAGGTGGTAATGAATTTTCATATATCTAATTAATTCAGTATATCGTTTTTGCATGTGAAATGGTCCACTTTAACGAGTAATAACTAGTATTCGAACATGGTTTGCTTCCATTAAGTTGGTAGATGGTGTATTTTCATTATCACCTGGAATTTCAGCATATTACTGACAATTAAGGTGATAATAAACATTTTTATATCTAATGAATTCAGTTGATTGTTTTTGCTTTTGAAATTGCTCACGTTAGTGAGTAAGAACTAATATGGAAACTTGGTTTCCCTCCATTAAGTCGCTAGATGGTGTATTTTCATTATCACCTGGAATGTCAGCATATTACTGACAATGAAGGTGATAATGAACTTTCATGTATCTAATGAATTCAGTTGATCGTTTTTGCGTTTGAAATGGCTCACTTTAATGAGTAAGAACTAGTATTCAAACATGGTTTGCTTCCATTAAATCGCTAGATGGTGTATTTTCATTATCACCTGGAATGTCAGCATATTACTGACAATGAAGGTGATAATGAACTTTCATATATCTAATTAATTCAGTAGATTGTTTTTGCATGTGAAAAGGTCCACTTTGAGGAGTAAGAACTAGTATTCAAACATGGTTTGCTTCCATTAAGTTGGTAGATGGAGTATTTTCATTATCACCTGGAAAGTTAGCATATTACTGCCAATGAAGGTGATAATGAACTTTCATATACCTAATTAATTCAGTATATCGTTTTTGCATGTGAAATGGTCCACTTCAACGAGTAATAACTAGTATTCGAACATGGTTTGCTTCCATTAAGTCGGTAGATGGTGTATTTTCATTATCACCTGGAATTTCAGCATATTACTGACAATTAAGGTGATAATAAACATTTTTATATCTAATGAATTCAGTTGATTGTTTTTGCTTTTGAAATTGCTCACGTTAGTGAGTAAGAACTAATATGGAAACTTGGTTTCCCTCCATTAAGTCGCTAGATGGTGTATTTTCATTATCACCTTGAATGTCAGCATATTACTGACAATGAAGGTGATAATGAACTTCATATATCTAATTAATTCAGTAGATTGTTTTTGCATGTGAAATGGTCCACTTTGACGAGTAAGAACTAGTATTCAAACATGGTTTGCTTCCATTAAGTTGGTAGATGGAGTATTTTCATTATCACCTGGAAAGTCAGCATATTACTGACAATGAAGGTGATAATGAAGTTTCATTTATCTAATGAATTCAGTTGATCGTTTTTGCGTTTGAAATGGCTCACTTTAATGAGTAAGAACTAGTATTCAAACATGGTTTGCTTCCATTAAGTTGCTAGATGGTGTATTTTCATTATCACCTGGAATGTCAGCATATTACTGACAATGAAGGTGGTAATGAACTTTCATATATCTAATTAATTCAGTATATCGTTTTTGCATGTGAAATGGTCCACTTTAACGAGTAATAACTAGTATTCGAACATGGTTTGCTTCCATTAAGTTGGTAGATGGTGTATTTTCATTATCACCTGGAATTTCAGCATATTACTGACAATTAAGGTGATAATAAACATTTTTATATCTAATGAATTCAGTTGATTGTTTTTGCTTTTGAAATTGCTCACGTTAGTGAGTAAGAACTAATATGGAAACTTGGTTTCCCTCCATTAAGTCGCTAGATGGTGTATTTTCATTATCACCTGGAATGTCAGCATATTACTGACAATGAAGGTGATAATGAACTTTCATGTATCTAATGAATTCAGTTGATCGTTTTTGCGTTTGAAATGGCTCACTTTAATGAGTAAGAACTAGTATTCAAACATGGTTTGCTTCCATTAAGTCGCTAGATGGTGTATTTTCATTATCACCTGGAATGTCAGCATATTACTGACAATGAAGGTGATAATGAACTTTCATATATCTAATTAATTCAATAGATCGTTTTTGCATTTGAAATTGCTCTCTTTGACGAGTAAGAACTAGTATTCAAACATGGTTTGCTTCCATTAAGTTGGTAGATGGTGTATTTTCATTATCACCTTGAATATCAGAATATTACTGACAATGAAGTTGATAATGAACTTTCATATATCTAATTAATTCAGTAGATAGTTTTTCCATTTATAATTGCTCCCTTCAATGCGTAAGAACTAGTATTCGAACATGGTTTGCTTCCATTAAGTCGTTAGATACCGTATTTTTATCATCACCTGGAATGTCAGCATATTACTGACAATTAAGGTGATAATAAACATTTTTATATCTAATGAATTCAGTTGATTGTTTCTGCTTTTGAAATTGCTCACGTGAGTGAGTAAGAACTAATATGGAAACTTGGTTTCCCTCCATTAAGTCGCTAGATGGTGTATTTTCATTATCACCTTGAATGTCAGCATATTACTGACAATGAAGGTGATAATGAACTTCATATATCTAATTAATTCAGTAGATTGTTTTTGCATGTGAAATGGTCCACTTTGACGAGTAAGAACTAGTATTCAAACATGGTTTGCTTCCATTAAGTTGGTAGATGGAGTATTTTCATTATCACCTGGAAAGTCAGCATATTACTGACAATGAAGGTGATAATGAAGTTTCATTTATCTAATGAATTCAGTTGATCGTTTTTGCGTTTGAAATGGCTCACTTTAATGAGTAAGAACTAGTATTCAAACATGGTTTGCTTCCATTAAGTTGCTAGATGGTGTATTTTCATTATCACCTGGAATGTCAGCATATTACTGACAATGAAGGTGGTAATGAATTTTCATATATCTAATTAATTCAGTATATCGTTTTTGCATGTGAAATGGTCCACTTTAACGAGTAATAACTAGTATTCGAACATGGTTTGCTTCCATTAAGTTGGTAGATGGTGTATTTTCATTATCACCTGGAATTTCAGCATATTACTGACAATTAAGGTGATAATAAACATTTTTATATCTAATGAATTCAGTTGATTGTTTTTGCTTTTGAAATTGCTCACGTTAGTGAGTAAGAACTAATATGGAAACTTGGTTTCCCTCCATTAAGTCGCTAGATGGTGTATTTTCATTATCACCTGGAATGTCAGCATATTACTGACAATGAAGGTGATAATGAACTTTCATGTATCTAATGAATTCAGTTGATCGTTTTTGCGTTTGAAATGGCTCACTTTAATGAGTAAGAACTAGTATTCAAACATGGTTTGCTTCCATTAAATCGCTAGATGGTGTATTTTCATTATCACCTGGAATGTCAGCATATTACTGACAATGAAGGTGATAATGAACTTTCATATATCTAATTAATTCAGTAGATTGTTTTTGCATGTGAAAAGGTCCACTTTGAGGAGTAAGAACTAGTATTCAAACATGGTTTGCTTCCATTAAGTTGGTAGATGGAGTATTTTCATTATCACCTGGAAAGTTAGCATATTACTGCCAATGAAGGTGATAATGAACTTTCATATACCTAATTAATTCAGTATATCGTTTTTGCATGTGAAATGGTCCACTTCAACGAGTAATAACTAGTATTCGAACATGGTTTGCTTCCATTAAGTCGGTAGATGGTGTATTTTCATTATCACCTGGAATTTCAGCATATTACTGACAATTAAGGTGATAATAAACATTTTTATATCTAATGAATTCAGTTGATTGTTTTTGCTTTTGAAATTGCTCACGTTAGTGAGTAAGAACTAATATGGAAACTTGGTTTCCCTCCATTAAGTCGCTAGATGGTGTATTTTCATTATCACCTTGAATGTCAGCATATTACTGACAATGAAGGTGATAATGAACTTCATATATCTAATTAATTCAGTAGATTGTTTTTGCATGTGAAATGGTCCACTTTGACGAGTAAGAACTAGTATTCAAACATGGTTTGCTTCCATTAAGTTGGTAGATGGAGTATTTTCATTATCACCTGGAAAGTCAGCATATTACTGACAATGAAGGTGATAATGAAGTTTCATTTATCTAATGAATTCAGTTGATCGTTTTTGCGTTTGAAATGGCTCACTTTAATGAGTAAGAACTAGTATTCAAACATGGTTTGCTTCCATTAAGTTGCTAGATGGTGTATTTTCATTATCACCTGGAATGTCAGCATATTACTGACAATGAAGGTGGTAATGAACTTTCATATATCTAATTAATTCAGTATATCGTTTTTGCATGTGAAATGGTCCACTTTAACGAGTAATAACTAGTATTCGAACATGGTTTGCTTCCATTAAGTTGGTAGATGGTGTATTTTCATTATCACCTGGAATTTCAGCATATTACTGACAATTAAGGTGATAATAAACATTTTTATATCTAATGAATTCAGTTGATTGTTTTTGCTTTTGAAATTGCTCACGTTAGTGAGTAAGAACTAATATGGAAACTTGGTTTCCCTCCATTAAGTCGCTAGATGGTGTATTTTCATTATCACCTGGAATGTCAGCATATTACTGACAATGAAGGTGATAATGAACTTTCATGTATCTAATGAATTCAGTTGATCGTTTTTGCGTTTGAAATGGCTCACTTTAATGAGTAAGAACTAGTATTCAAACATGGTTTGCTTCCATTAAGTCGCTAGATGGTGTATTTTCATTATCACCTGGAATGTCAGCATATTACTGACAATGAAGGTGATAATGAACTTTCATATATCTAATTAATTCAATAGATCGTTTTTGCATTTGAAATTGCTCTCTTTGACGAGTAAGAACTAGTATTCAAACATGGTTTGCTTCCATTAAGTTGGTAGATGGTGTATTTTCATTATCACCTTGAATATCAGAATATTACTGACAATGAAGTTGATAATGAACTTTCATATATCTAATTAATTCAGTAGATAGTTTTTCCATTTATAATTGCTCCCTTCAATGCGTAAGAACTAGTATTCGAACATGGTTTGCTTCCATTAAGTCGTTAGATACCGTATTTTTATCATCACCTGGAATGTCAGCATATTACTGACAATTAAGGTGATAATAAACATTTTTATATCTAATGAATTCAGTTGATTGTTTCTGCTTTTGAAATTGCTCACGTGAGTGAGTAAGAACTAATATGGAAACTTGGTTTCCCTCCATTAAGTCGCTAGATGGTGTATTTTCATTATCACCTGGAATGTCAGCATATTACTGACAATGAAGGTGATAATGAACTTTGATTTATCTAATGAATTCAGTTGATCGTTTTTGCATTTGAAATGGCTCACTTTAATGAGTAAGAACTAGTATTCAAACATGGTTTGCTTCCATTAAATCGCTAGATGGTGTATTTTCATTATCACCTGGAATGTCAGCATATTACTGACAATGAAGGTGATAATGACCTTTCATATACCTAATTAATTCAGTAGATTGTTTTTGCATGTGAAATGGTCCACTTTGAGGAGTAAGAACTAGTATTCAAACATGGTTTGCTTCCATTAAGTTGGTAGATGGAGTATTTTCATTATCACGTGGAAAGTTAGCATATTACTGCCAATGAAGGTGATAATGAACTTTCATATACCTAATTAATTCAGTATATCGTTTTTGCATGTGAAATGGTCCACTTTAACGAGTAATAACTATTATTCGAACATGGTTTGCTTCCATTAAGTCGGTAGATGGTGTATTTTCATTATCACCTGGAATTTCAGCATATTACTGACAATTAAGGTGATAATAAACATTTTTATGTCTAATGAATTCAGTTGATTGTTTTTGCTTTTGAAATTGCTCACGTTAGTGAGTAAGAACTAATATGGAAACTTGGTTTCCCTCCATTAAGTCGCTAGATGGTGTATTTTCATTATCACCTTGAATGTCAGCATATTACTGACAATGAAGGTGATAATGAACTTCATATATCTAATTAATTCAGTAGATTGTTTTTGCATGTGAAATGGTCCACTTTGACGAGTAAGAACTAGTATTCAAACATGGTTTGCTTCCATTAAGTTGGTAGATGGAGTATTTTCATTATCACCTGGAAAGTCAGCATATTACTGACAATGAAGGTGATAATGAAGTTTCATTTATCTAATGAATTCAGTTGATCGTTTTTGCGTTTGAAATGGCTCACTTTAATGAGTAAGAACTAGTATTCAAACATGGTTTGCTTCCATTAAGTTGCTAGATGGTGTATTTTCATTATCACCTGGAATGTCAGCATATTACTGACAATGAAGGTGGTAATGAACTTTCATATATCTAATTAATTCAGTATATCGTTTTTGCATGTGAAATGGTCCACTTTAACGAGTAATAACTAGTATTCGAACATGGTTTGCTTCCATTAAGTTGGTAGATGGTGTATTTTCATTATCACCTGGAATTTCAGCATATTACTGACAATTAAGGTGATAATAAACATTTTTATATCTAATGAATTCAGTTGATTGTTTTTGCTTTTGAAATTGCTCACGTTAGTGAGTAAGAACTAATATGGAAACTTGGTTTCCCTCCATTAAGTCGCTAGATGGTGTATTTTCATTATCACCTGGAATGTCAGCATATTACTGACAATGAAGGTGATAATGAACTTTCATGTATCTAATGAATTCAGTTGATCGTTTTTGCGTTTGAAATGGCTCACTTTAATGAGTAAGAACTAGTATTCAAACATGGTTTGCTTCCATTAAGTCGCTAGATGGTGTATTTTCATTATCACCTGGAATGTCAGCATATTACTGACAATGAAGGTGATAATGAACTTTCATATATCTAATTAATTCAATAGATCGTTTTTGCATTTGAAATTGCTCTCTTTGACGAGTAAGAACTAGTATTCAAACATGGTTTGCTTCCATTAAGTTGGTAGATGGTGTATTTTCATTATCACCTTGAATATCAGAATATTACTGACAATGAAGTTGATAATGAACTTTCATATATCTAATTAATTCAGTAGATAGTTTTTCCATTTATAATTGCTCCCTTCAATGCGTAAGAACTAGTATTCGAACATGGTTTGCTTCCATTAAGTCGTTAGATACCGTATTTTTATCATCACCTGGAATGTCAGCATATTACTGACAATTAAGGTGATAATAAACATTTTTATATCTAATGAATTCAGTTGATTGTTTCTGCTTTTGAAATTGCTCACGTGAGTGAGTAAGAACTAATATGGAAACTTGGTTTCCTTCCATTAAGTCGCTAGATGGTGTATTTTCATTATCACCTGGAATGTCAGCATATTACTGACAATGAAGGTGATAATGAACTTTCATGTATCTAATGAATTCAGTTGATCGTTTTTGCGTTTGAAATGGCTCACTTTAATGAGTAAGAACTAGTATTCAAACATGGTTTGCTTCCATTAAATCGCTAGATGGTGTATTTTCATTATCACCTGGAATGTCAGCATATTACTGACAATGAAGGTGATAATGAACTTTCATATACCTAATTAATTCAGTAGATTGTTTTTGCATGTGAAATGGTCCACTTTGAGGAGTAAGAACTAGTATTCAAACATGGTTTGCTTCCATTAAGTTGGTAGATGGAGTATTTTCATTATCACCTGGAAAGTTAGCATATTACTGCCAATGAAGGTGATAATGAACTTTCATATACCTAATTAATTCAGTATATCGTTTTTGCATGTGAAATGGTCCACTTTAACGAGTAATAACTAGTATTCGAACATGGTTTGCTTCCATTAAGTTGGTAGATGGTGTATTTTCATTATCACCTGGAATTTCAGCATATTACTGACAATTAAGGTGATAATAAACATTTTTATATCTAATGAATTCAGTTGATTGTTTTTGCTTTTGAAATTGCTCACGTTAGTGAGTAAGAACTAATATGGAAACTTGGTTTCCCTCCATTAAATCGCTAGATGGTGTATTTTCATTATCACCTTGAATGTCAGCATATTACTGACAATGAAGGTGATAATGAACTTCATATATCTAATTAATTCAGTAGATTGTTTTTGCATGTGAAATGGTCCACTTTGACGAGTAAGAACTAGTATTCAAACATGGTTTGCTTCCATTAAGTTGGTAGATGGAGTATTTTCATTATCACCTGGAAAGTCAGCATATTACTGACAATGAAGGTGATAATGAACTTTCATATATCTAATTAATTCAGTAGATTGTTTTTGCATGTGAAATGGTCCACTTTGACGAGTAAGAACTAGTATTCAAACATGGTTTGCTTCCATTAAGTTGGTAGATGGAGTATTTTCATTATCACCTGGAAAGTCAGCATATTACTGACAATGAAGGTGATAATGATTTTTCATGTATCTAATGAATTCAGTTGATCGTTTTTGCGTTTGAAATGGCTCACTTTAATGAGTAAGAACTAGTATTCAAACATGGTTTGCTTCCATTAAGTCGCTAGATGGTGTATTTTCATTATCACCTGGAATGTCAGCATATTACTGACAATGAAGGTGATAATGAACTTTCATATATCTAATTAATTCAGTAGATTGTTTTTGCATGTGAAATGGTCCACTTTGACGAGTAAGAACTAGTATTCAAACATGGTTTACTTCCATTATGTTGGTAGATGGTGTATTTTCATTATCACCTGGAATGTCAGCATATTACTGACAATGAAGGTGATAATGAACTTTCATATATCTAATTAATTCAGTAGATCGTTTTTGCATTTGAAATGGTTCACTTTAACTAGTAATAACTAGTATTCAAACATGGTTTGCTTCCATTAAGTTGGTAGATGGTGTATTTTCATTAACACCTGGAATGTCAGCATATTACTGACAATTAAGGTGATAATAAACATTTTTATATCTAATGAATTCAGTTGATTGTTTCTGCTTTTGAAATTGCTCACGTGAGTGAGTAAGAACTAATATGGAAACTTGGTTTCCTTCCATTAAGTCGCTAGATGGTGTATTTTCATTATCACCTGGAATGTCAGCATATTACTGACAATGAAGGTGATAATGAACTTTGATTTATCTAATGAATTCAGTTGATCGTTTTTGCATTTGAAATGGCTCACTTTAATGAGTAAGAACTAGTATTCAAACATGGTTTGCTTCCATTAAATCGCTAGATGGTGTATTTTCATTATCACCTGGAATGTCAGCATATTACTGACAATGAAGGTGATAATGAACTTTCATATACCTAATTAATTCAGTAGATTGTTTTTGCATGTGAAATGGTCCACTTTGAGGAGTAAGAACTAGTATTCAAACATGGTTTGCTTCCATTAAGTTGGTAGATGGAGTATTTTCATTATCACCTGGAAAGTTAGCATATTACTGCCAATGAAGGTGATAATGAACTTTCATATACCTAATTAATTCAGTATATCGTTTTTGCATGTGAAATGGTCCACTTTAACGAGTAATAACTAGTATTCGAACATGGTTTGCTTCCATTAAGTTGGTAGATGGTGTATTTTCATTATCACCTGGAATTTCAGCATATTACTGACAATTAAGGTGATAATAAACATTTTTATATCTAATGAATTCAGTTGATTGTTTTTGCTTTTGAAATTGCTCACGTTAGTGAGTAAGAACTAATATGGAAACTTGGTTTCCCTCCATTAAATCGCTAGATGGTGTATTTTCATTATCACCTTGAATGTCAGCATATTACTGACAATGAAGGTGATAATGAACTTCATATATCTAATTAATTCAGTAGATTGTTTTTGCATGTGAAATGGTCCACTTTGACGAGTAAGAACTAGTATTCAAACATGGTTTGCTTCCATTAAGTTGGTAGATGGAGTATTTTCATTATCACCTGGAAAGTCAGCATATTACTGACAATGAAGGTGATAATGAACTTTCATATATCTAATTAATTCAGTAGATTGTTTTTGCATGTGAAATGGTCCACTTTGACGAGTAAGAACTAGTATTCAAACATGGTTTGCTTCCATTAAGTTGGTAGATGGAGTATTTTCATTATCACCTGGAAAGTCAGCATATTACTGACAATGAAGGTGATAATGATTTTTCATGTATCTAATGAATTCAGTTGATCGTTTTTGCGTTTGAAATGGCTCACTTTAATGAGTAAGAACTAGTATTCAAACATGGTTTGCTTCCATTAAGTCGCTAGATGGTGTATTTTCATTATCACCTGGAATGTCAGCATATTACTGACAATGAAGGTGATAATGAACTTTCATATATCTAATTAATTCAGTAGATTGTTTTTGCATGTGAAATGGTCCACTTTGACGAGTAAGAACTAGTATTCAAACATGGTTTACTTCCATTATGTTGGTAGATGGTGTATTTTCATTATCACCTGGAATGTCAGCATATTACTGACAATGAAGGTGATAATGAACTTTCATATATCTAATTAATTCAGTAGATCGTTTTTGCATTTGAAATGGTTCACTTTAACTAGTAATAACTAGTATTCAAACATGGTTTGCTTCCATTAAGTTGGTAGATGGTGTATTTTCATTAACACCTGGAATGTCAGCATATTACTGACAATGAAGGTGATAATCAACTTTCATTTGTCTAATGAATTCAGGAGATCGTTTTTGCATTTGAAATGGCTCACTTTAATGAGTAAGAACTAGTATTCAAATATGGTTTGCTTCCATGAAGTCGGTAGATACCGTATTTTTATCATCACCTGGAATGTCTGCATATTACTGACAATTAAGGTGATAATAGGCATTTTTATATCTAATGAATTCAGTTGATCGTTTTTGCTTTTGAAATTGCTCACGTTAGTGAGTAAGAACTAGTACGGAAACTTGGTTTCCCTCCATTAAGTCGCTAGATAGTGTATTTTCATTATCACCTGGAATGTCAGTATATTACTGACAATGAAGGTGATCATGAACTTTCATATATCTAATTAATTCATTAGATCGTTTTTGCATTTAAAATGGTTCACTTTAATGAGTAATGACTAGTATTCAAACAAGGTTTGCTTCCATTAAGTTGGTAGATGGTGTATTTTCATTATCAACTCGAATGTCAGCATATTACTGACAATGAAGGTGATAATGAACTTTTATATATCTAATGAATTCAGTTGATCGTTTTTTGCATTTGAAATGGCTCACTTTAATGCCTAAGAACTAGTATTCGAACATTGTTTGCTTCCATTAAGTCGCTAAATGGTGTATTTTCATTATCACCTGGAATGTCAGCATATTACTGACAATGAAGGTGATAATGAACTTTCATATATCTAATTAATTCAGTAGATCGTTTTTGCATTTGAAATGGCTCACTTTAATGAGTAATAACTAGTTTTCAAATATGGTTTGCTTCCATTAAGTTGGTAGATGTTGTATTTTCATTATCACCTGGAATGTCAGCATATTACTGACAATGAAGGTGATAATAAACCTTCTTTCATCTAATGAATTCAGTTGATCGTTTTTGCATTTGAAATGGCTCACTTTAATGAGTAATAACTAGTTTTCAAATATGGTTTGCTTCCATTAAGTCGCTAAATGGTGTATTTTCATTATCACCTGGAATGTCAGCATATTACTGACAATGAAGGTGATAATAAACATTTTTATATCTAATGAATTCAGTTGATTGTTTTTGCATGTGAAATGGTCCACTTTAACGAGTAAGAACTAGTATTCAAACTTGGTTTGCTTCCATTAAGTTGGTAGATGGTGTATTTTCATTATCACCTGGAATGTCAGCATATTACTGACAATGAAGGTGATAATAAACCTTCATATATCTAATTAATTCATTAGATCGTTTTTGCATTTAAAATGGTCCACTTTAATGAGTAATGACTAGTATTCAAACATGGCTTGCTTCCATTAAGTTGGTAGATGTTGTATTTTCATTATCACCTGGAATGTCAGCATATTACTGACAATGAAGGTGATAATAAACATTTTTATATCTAATGAATTCAGTTGATTGTTTTTGCTTTTGAAATTGCTCACGTTAGTGAGTAAGAACTAATATGGAAACTTGGTTTCCCTCCATTAAGTCGCTAGATTGTGTATTTTCATTATCACCTTGAATGTCAGCATATTACTGACAATGAAGGTGATAATGAACTTCATATATCTAATTAATTCAGTAGATTGTTTTTGCATGTGAAATGGTCCACTTTGACGAGTAAGAACTAGTATTCAAACATGGTTTGCTTCCATTAAGTTGGTAGATGGAGTATTTTCATTATCACCTGGAAAGTCAGCATATTACTGACAATGAAGGTGATAATGAAGTTTCATTTATCTAATGAATTCAGTTGATCGTTTTTGCGTTTGAAATGGCTCACTTTAATGAGTAAGAACTAGTATTCAAACATGGTTTGCTTCCATTAAGTTGCTAGATGGTGTATTTTCATTATCACCTGGAATGTCAGCATATTACTGACAATGAAGGTGATAATGAAGTTTCATTTATCTAATGAATTCAGTTGATCGTTTTTGCGTTTGAAATGGCTCACTTTAATGAGTAAGAACTAGTATTCGAACATGGTTTGCTTCCATTAAGTTGGTAGATGGTGTATTTTCATTATCACCTGGAATTTCAGCATATTACTGACAATTAAGGTGATAATAAACATTTTTATATCTAATGAATTCAGTTGATTGTTTTTGCTTTTGAAATTGCTCACGTTAGTGAGTAAGAACTAATATGGAAACTTGGTTTCCCTCCATTAAGTCGCTAGATGGTGTATTTTCATTATCACCTGGAATGTCAGCATATTACTGACAATGAAGGTGATAATGAACTTTCATGTATCTAATGAATTCAGTTGATCGTTTTTGCGTTTGAAATGGCTCACTTTAATGAGTAAGAACTAGTATTCAAACATGGTTTGCTTCCATTAAGTCGCTAGATGGTGTATTTTCATTATCACCTGGAATGTCAGCATATTACTGACAATGAAGGTGATAATGAACTTTCATATATCTAATTAATTCAATAGATCGTTTTTGCATTTGAAATTGCTCTCTTTGACGAGTAAGAACTAGTATTCAAACATGGTTTGCTTCCATTAAGTTGGTAGATGGTGTATTTTCATTATCACCTTGAATATCAGAATATTACTGACAATGAAGTTGATAATGAACTTTCATATATCTAATTAATTCAGTAGATAGTTTTTCCATTTATAATTGCTCCCTTCAATGCGTAAGAACTAGTATTCGAACATGGTTTGCTTCCATTAAGTCGTTAGATACCGTATTTTTATCATCACCTGGAATGTCAGCATATTACTGACAATTAAGGTGATAATAAACATTTTTATATCTAATGAATTCAGTTGATTGTTTCTGCTTTTGAAATTGCTCACGTGAGTGAGTAAGAACTAATATGGAAACTTGGTTTCCCTCCATTAAGTCGCTAGATGGTGTATTTTCATTATCACCTGGAATGTCAGCATATTACTGACAATGAAGGTGATAATGAACTTTGATTTATCTAATGAATTCAGTTGATCGTTTTTGCATTTGAAATGGCTCACTTTAATGAGTAAGAACTAGTATTCAAACATGGTTTGCTTCCATTAAATCGCTAGATGGTGTATTTTCATTATCACCTGGAATGTCAGCATATTACTGACAATGAAGGTGATAATGAACTTTCATATACCTAATTAATTCAGTAGATTGTTTTTGCATGTGAAATGGTCCACTTTGAGGAGTAAGAACTAGTATTCAAACATGGTTTGCTTCCATTAAGTTGGTAGATGGAGTATTTTCATTATCACCTGGAAAGTTAGCATATTACTGCCAATGAAGGTGATAATGAACTTTCATATACCTAATTAATTCAGTATATCGTTTTTGCATGTGAAATGGTCCACTTTAACGAGTAATAACTAGTATTCGAACATGGTTTGCTTCCATTAACTCGGTAGATGGTGTATTTTCATTATCACCTGGAATTTCAGCATATTACTGACAATTAAGGTGATAATAAACATTTTTATATCTAATGAATTCAGTTGATTGTTTTTGCTTTTGAAATTGCTCACGTTAGTGAGTAAGAACTAATATGGAAACTTGGTTTCCCTCCATTAAGTCGCTAGATGGTGTATTTTCATTATCACCTTGAATGTCAGCATATTACTGACAATGAAGGTGATAATGAACTTCATATATCTAATTAATTCAGTAGATTGTTTTTGCATGTGAAATGGTCCACTTTGACGAGTAAGGACTAGTATTCAAACATGGTTTGCTTCCATTAAGTTGGTAGATGGAGTATTTTCATTATCACCTGGAAAGTCAGCATATTACTGACAATGAAGGTGATAATGAAGTTTCATTTATCTAATGAATTCAGTTGATCGTTTTTGCGTTTGAAATGGCTCACTTTAATGAGTAAGAACTAGTATTCAAACATGGTTTGCTTCCATTAAGTTGCTAGATGGTGTATTTTCATTATCACCTGGAATGTCAGCATATTACTGACAATGAAGGTGGTAATGAACTTTCATATATCTAATTAATTCAGTATATCGTTTTTGCATGTGAAATGGTCCACTTTAACGAGTAATAACTAGTATTCGAACATGGTTTGCTTCCATTAAGTTGGTAGATGGTGTATTTTCATTATCACCTGGAATTTCAGCATATTACTGACAATTAAGGTGATAATAAACATTTTTATATCTAATGAATTCAGTTGATTGTTTTTGCTTTTGAAATTGCTCACGTTAGTGAGTAAGAACTAATATGGAAACTTGGTTTCCCTCCATTAAGTCGCTAGATGGTGTATTTTCATTATCACCTGGAATGTCAGCATATTACTGACAATGAAGGTGATAATGAACTTTCATGTATCTAATGAATTCAGTTGATCGTTTTTGCGTTTGAAATGGCTCACTTTAATGAGTAAGAACTAGTATTCAAACATGGTTTGCTTCCATTAAGTCGCTAGATGGTGTATTTTCATTATCACCTGGAATGTCAGCATATTACTGACAATGAAGGTGATAATGAACTTTCATATATCTAATTAATTCAATAGATCGTTTTTGCATTTGAAATTGCTCTCTTTGACGAGTAAGAACTAGTATTCAAACATGGTTTGCTTCCATTAAGTTGGTAGATGGTGTATTTTCATTATCACCTTGAATATCAGAATATTACTGACAATGAAGTTGATAATGAACTTTCATATATCTAATTAATTCAGTAGATAGTTTTTCCATTTATAATTGCTCCCTTCAATGCGTAAGAACTAGTATTCGAACATGGTTTGCTTCCATTAAGTCGTTAGATACCGTATTTTTATCATCACCTGGAATGTCAGCATATTACTGACAATTAAGGTGATAATAAACATTTTTATATCTAATGAATTCAGTTGATTGTTTCTGCTTTTGAAATTGCTCACGTGAGTGAGTAAGAACTAATATGGAAACTTGGTTTCCTTCCATTAAGTCGCTAGATGGTGTATTTTCATTATCACCTGGAATGTCAGCATATTACTGACAATGAAGGTGATAATGAACTTTGATTTATCTAATGAATTCAGTTGATCGTTTTTGCATTTGAAATGGCTCACTTTAATGAGTAAGAACTAGTATTCAAACATGGTTTGCTTCCATTAAATCGCTAGATGGTGTATTTTCATTATCACCTGGAATGTCAGCATATTACTGACAATGAAGGTGATAATGAACTTTCATATACCTAATTAATTCAGTAGATTGTTTTTGCATGTGAAATGGTCCACTTTGAGGAGTAAGAACTAGTATTCAAACATGGTTTGCTTCCATTAAGTTGGTAGATGGAGTATTTTCATTATCACCTGGAAAGTTAGCATATTACTGCCAATGAAGGTGATAATGAACTTTCATATACCTAATTAATTCAGTATATCGTTTTTGCATGTGAAATGGTCCACTTTAACGAGTAATAACTAGTATTCGAACATGGTTTGCTTCCATTAAGTTGGTAGATGGTGTATTTTCATTATCACCTGGAATTTCAGCATATTACTGACAATTAAGGTGATAATAAACATTTTTATATCTAATGAATTCAGTTGATTGTTTTTGCTTTTGAAATTGCTCACGTTAGTGAGTAAGAACTAATATGGAAACTTGGTTTCCCTCCATTAAGTCGCTAGATGGTGTATTTTCATTATCACCTTGAATGTCAGCATGTTACTGACAATGAAGGTGATAATGAACTTCATATATCTAATTAATTCAGTAGATTGTTTTTGCATGTGAAATGGTCCACTTTGACGAGTAAGAACTAGTATTCAAACATGGTTTGCTTCCATTAAGTTGGTAGATGGAGTATTTTCATTATCACCTGGAAAGTCAGCATATTACTGACAATGAAGGTGATAATGAACTTTCATATATCTAATTAATTCAGTAGATTGTTTTTGCATGTGAAATGGTCCACTTTGACGAGTAAGAACTAGTATTCAAACATGGTTTGCTTCCATTAAGTTGGTAGATGGAGTATTTTCATTATCACCTGGAAAGTCAGCATATTACTGACAATGAAGGTGATAATGATTTTTCATGTATCTAATGAATTCAGTTGATCGTTTTTGCGTTTGAAATGGCTCACTTTAATGAGTAAGAACTAGTATTCAAACATGGTTCGCTTCCATTAAGTCGCTAGATGGTGTATTTTCATTATCACCTGGAATGTCAGCATATTACTGACAATGAAGGTGATAATGAACTTTCATATATCTAATTAATTCAGTAGATTGTTTTTGCATGTGAAATGGTCCACTTTGACGAGTAAGAACTAGTATTCAAACATGGTTTACTTCCATCATGTTGGTAGATGGTGTATTTTCATTATCACCTGGAATGTCAGCATATTACTGACAATGAAGGTGATAATGAACTTTCATATATCTAATTAATTCAGTAGATCGTTTTTGCATTTGAAATGGTTCACTTTAACTAGTAATAACTAGTATTCAAACATGGTTTGCTTCCATTAAGTTGGTAGATGGTGTATTTTCATTAACACCTGGAATGTCAGCATATTACTGACAATGAAGGTGATAATCAACTTTCATTTGTCTAATGAATTCAGGAGATCGTTTTTGCATTTGAAATGGCTCACTTTAATGAGTAAGAACTAGTATTCAAATATGGTTTGCTTCCATTAAGTCGGTAGATACCGTATTTTTATCATCACCTGGAATGTCTGCATATTACTGACAATTAAGGTGATAATAGACATTTTTATATCTAATGAATTCAGTTGATCGTTTTTGCTTTTGAAATTGCTCACGTTAGTGAGTAAGAACTAGTACGGAAACTTGGTTTCCCTCCATTAAGTCGCTAGATAGTGTATTTTCATTATCACCTGGAATGTCAGTATATTACTGACAATGAAGGTGATCATGAACTTTCATATATCTAATTAATTCATTAGATCGTTTTTGCATTTAAAATGGTTCACTTTAATGAGTAATGACTAGTATTCAAACAAGGTTTGCTTCCATTAAGTTGGTAGATGGTGTATTTTCATTATCAACTGGAATGTCAGCATATTACTGACAATGAAGGTGATAATGAACTTTTATATATCTAATGAATTCAGTTGATGGTTTTTTTGCATTTGAAATGGCTCACTTTAATGCCTAAGAACTAGTATTCGAACATTGTTTGCTTCCATTAAGTCGCTAAATGGTGTATTTTCATTATCACCTGGAATGTCAGCATATTACTGACAATGAAGGTGATAATGAACTTTCATATATCTAATTAATTCAGTAGATCGTTTTTGCATTTGAAATGGCTCACTTTAATGAGTAATAACTAGTTTTCAAATATGGTTTGCTTCCATTAAGTTGGTAGATGTTGTATTTTCATTATCACCTGGAATGTCAGCATATTACTGACAATGAAGGTGATAATAAACCTTCTTTCATCTAATGAATTCAGTTGATCGTTTTTGCATTTGAAATGGCTCACTTTAATGAGTAATAACTAGTTTTCAAATATGGTTTGCTTCCATTAAGTCGCTAAATGGTGTATTTTCATTATCACCTGGAATGTCAGCATATTACTGACAATGAAGGTGATAATAAACATTTTTATATGTAATGAATTCAGTTGATTGTTTTTGCATGTGAAATGGTCCACTTTAACGAGTAAGAACTAGTATTCAAACTTGGTTTGCTTCCATTAAGTTGGTAGATGGTGTATTTTCATTATCACCTGGAATGTCAGCATATTACTGACAATGAAGGTGATAATAAACCTTCATATATCTAATTAATTCATTAGATCGTTTTTGCATTTAAAATGGTCCACTTTAATGAGTAATGACTAGTATTCAAACATGGCTTGCTTCCATTAAGTTGGTAGATGTTGTATTTTCATTATCACCTGGAATGTCAGCATATTACTGACAATGAAGGTGATAATGAACTTTCATATATCTAATTAATTCAGTAGATTGTTTTTGCATGTGAAATGGTCCACTTTGACGAGTAAGAACTAGTATTCAAACATGGTTTGCTTCCATTAATTCGATAGATTGTGTATTTTCATTATCACCTGGAATATCAGAATATTACTAACATTGAAGGTGATAATAAACCTTCTTTCATCTAATGAATTCAGTAGATCGTTTTTGCATTTCAAATGGTTCACTTTAATGAGTATGAACAAGTATTCAAACATGGATTGCTTCCATTAAGTTGGTAGATGGTGTATTTTCATTATCACCTGGAATGTCAGCATATTACTGACAATGAAGGTGATAATAAACCTTCTTTCATCTAATGAATTCAGTTGATTGTTTTTGCTTTTGAAATTGCTCACGTTAGTGAGTAAGAACTAGTATGGAAACTTGGTTTCCCTCCATTAAGTTGCTAGATGGTGTATTTTCATTATCACCTGGAATGTCAGCATATTACTGGCAATGAAGGTGATAATGAACTTTCATATATCGAATTAATTCAGTAGATCGTTTTTGCATTTAAAATGGTCCACTTTAATGAGTAATGACTAGTATTCAAACAAGGTTTGCTTCCATTAAGTTGGTAGATGGTGTATTTTCATTATCACCTGGAATGTCAGCATATTACTGACAATGAAGGTGATAATGAACTTTCATATATCTAATTAATTCAGTAGATCGTTTTTGCATTTGAAATGGTTCACTTTCAGTTTCAGTTTATATTTTAAATTCTATACATACAATTCTAATATGCTACTCTACAAACAAAATACAAGACTTAAAGAAATTTAATACAATTGAATACGATATTAATACAATTAACAAATACTAAACATAAAGGAAAAAAAGAGAATTGTATGCAGAGAATTACTTGAAGGAGGAGCACCCTCAATAGGTAAACTAATCGAGGAGGGAGCCCCCCTATCAATGTTAACCATAGAATGAATGAATACTTTTTCAAACCAGGCTTATGAATGTGGCAAGGGCCACTCCAGAACGGAGAAACCCAGATGGGAACCCCAAGGCACCCACAACCCCAAACAGCCCAGGACGCCACAACGATCAGCAATCCACCAGGGCCCCAGGAGCAAACCCTGGGGCCAAAGCTCAGGCACACCCCACAGAGGAGAAATCCAACTGCAGAAGGGCACCCAAACCCCCACCCCTGTCAGCCCCCAAAACCCCAGCCAACCACCAACCACCGCCACGCCCAAAGACACCCAGGGCCACAGGCACCCAAAAGCCCCACCCAGGACCCCGCCCTGAAGCAACCGCACCCCATCCATAGCCCGGTCCAGTAAGGAATCAGAAAAGTTCAGAATATTAATTGACCTTGTTCAATAAGTAAATTTTCAGGTTTCTTTTGAAGGAAAGCTTAGATGGGGCATTTCTGAGTTCTACAGATAGAGTATTCCAGAGTTTGGCACCAAGGTAACGTAACGATTTTAGACCATACTGAAGGCTGTTTTTTTGTCAGATATAAATCTCCATGACTGGCCTGTCTAGTGGAATATTGATGAACAGATGAATTAAATAGGAAAAAGTTATGAAAGCAATCAGGTGATGTCTTGTTGACAGATTCAAAGACAAAGGTTAAGAGCCTGAGTTCGAAAATATCAGAAAGTCTGAGAAGTTTAAGATCATTGAAGATGGGAAGTGAGGGAGACATGCGAGGCTGAAAAGATATGGCTCTGACAGCTTTTTTCTGCAACCTGAAGATTGGTTCTGTGTATGATGCATAGGTTTGACCCCAAACAATAAGACCATACTGTAAGAAGGACAGAAACAAGGCATTATACAAGCAGAGTAAAACATCAAATGGAAGTAAGTTTCTAATTTTGAAAAACATTCCACAGGTTCTAGCTAATTTTTTGGAGAGTTCACTGAGATGATATTTCCAGCTAAGATGCTCATCTAAGGGAAGACCTAAGAATTTAACAAATTTTACCCTTTTAATATGTTTTTTCCCTATTTTGATAACAGCATCAGATGGAATATTTACAGATGGAGAATGAAAGATAATGTAGTTAGTCTTATCAATGTTTAATGATAATTTATTTGCGTCAAGCCATTTCTTTACGGATCGAAGCTCTTTGTTGACAATTCTAATTAAATCTGGTACATTCTTAGATTCACAGTAAATGTTTGTATCATCAGCAAAGAGGTAAAAGTTTAATTTGTTGGAAACATTCGGCAAATCATTGATGTAAATAAGGAAAAGTAAGGGACCCAGCACAGAGCCTTGTGGAACACCACAAGTAATTGAAAGTAAGTTAGAATTGCTCCCATTGACAGAGACATATTGCTTTCTTTCAGATAAATATGATCTAAACCACTCAAGGGCACAACCACGAATGCCATAGTGTTCCAGCTTTAAAAGCAAAATTTTATGATTAACAGTATCAAATGCTTTTTGTAAGTCAATGAAGATGCCACATCCAAATCTTCTATTGTCAAGAGTGTTTCTTACAGCTTCAGTCAAACTCACAAGGGCATGATCAATTGAGTGGTTTTCTTGAAATCCAAATTGCAAAGAATAAAGAGCGTTATGTATTTCAAGGAATCTGCAAAGTCGTTTGTACATTAACTTCTCAAATATCTTGCTAAAGATAGGCAGAAGAGAAATTGGCCTATAGTTTGATGGCAGCTCAGGATTACCTTTTTTAAACAGTGAAATCACCTTGGCTATCTTAAGCTTGTCAGGAAAAATACCAGACTGGAAGGACTGATTTACCAGTAAAGCAAGAAGTGGGGAAACTGAGGATCCAATAATTTTTAGTAATTTTATAGGTATACTGTTGGGACCTACAGATTTTGAGGGATTTAGGATATTAATGATGTCATTAACTTCCATTAAAGTAACTGGAGTAAGGAAAAGTGAACTAGAAATTCTATTTGACAAGTAGTCAAGAGGGGATTTTGGAGTCATTGGGATTTTCTTGGTTATATCATTAGCAACATTAACAAAAAAATCATTGAAAATGTTGGTAATTTTACAAGGATCTGAGGTTACATTTCCAGCTTTATCTTTTATTTTGTTGATTGCAGCAGAAGTGGATGATTTATGAGAAATGATTGTCTTTATACCTGACCACAATTTCTTCATGTTATTACTGTTGGTAGCAAAATAATTATGATAATACCTTGCTTTACTTTCTTTCAATTCATTTGAAACACGGTTCCTAAACTTTTTATATAATTTGAGATTATCATCAGTTTGCTGTTTCTTCAATTTTTGCAGAATTCTGTCTCTGATTCTCATCATCTTTTGTATTTTACTGTTTATCCACGGCTTATCTTTAAGTTTCATTTCCTTTCTGCTCCGCTTTTTAATTGGTGCATGTTTATTTGTCAAAGATGTAAGGTCTTTCAAAAATCTGTCAAATTTTATGTTTACATCTATGTCATTGTTTTCTAAATATGCAAAGTCAATCTGGTTAAAATCATTATGAAATTCATTTTCATTGAATGTTGTGTAATCATATTTAAATGATTCCAGTTTGTTATGATTTATCTGAGCATTTCTCAAAATGAAGAACTGAGGAAAGTGGTCTGTAATTTGCATTAAGATATTGCCACTTGTTATAGTAGCATTTGTAGCATTGGTATATATATTGTCAATAACAGAAGCAGAGTATTCTGAAACTCTAGTTGGATGATGAATACAGGGAAGAAGGCTGTGTGAAAAAAAGTTGTTGATAAAGTTACTTGTTGGTGTATGAGAAGCGTAGTCCAAAAGATTGATATTGAAATCACCCATTATAAATACCAGTTTATTTGAAGATATTTTAGGAAGAAGATTCTGAAAATGAGAAGTAAGGTTATCAACATTTGAACTAGGATGTCTATAAACACAGCAAATTAGGAAATCCTTATCCTTTTTGTTCTCAATCTCAACCTATATAGTTTCAAAGTCATCTGAGCAAGAGTCTAAATCAACCCTTGGATTGGAAGTGAGAGAATTTTTAATATACAAACCAACACCACCATTCTGACTTGTTGATGAAGACTTAAAAAGTGTATATCCAGGAATATCAACGTTAGATGAAATGGGATTGTCATTTGAATGCCATATTTCAGACACTCCAATTGCATCAGGATTCAAATTAGTATGAGCAGATAGGGAAACTAATTCATCGAGATGAAGAGATAAACTCCTTATATTAGTATGAAGAATAGAAAAATCACTAGATGATGACTGCAAGGAAGATAGCTCAGGTAGAGTGAAGTAGCGAGAGTCAATATTTTGAGGCATTTGTTCATCAATATCATAGTCACTAAGATTAGGCAAGTTCATAAGGGTGGAGGTAACTTCAAATGAAGGTGTGGAGTCTACAAAGGATGGAAGATCAAAATCATAAAGTCCTAATAAATCCTCATTTGCCAATGAGCTAAATGGAAACATGTCTTTGATGCAGAGCTTGCAAAACCAAGGAACATCATCAGGTTCTTTCTCCAATTTTTTATATTCTGAAGTAGTGATGTTATTGCATTTAATATGGATAAAGAAATTGCAATTATTGCAGAAAATAGCCTTTTTACCATTAGCTATATTTTTGTGGCAAATACCACATGGAAAATTATCTGAATTTGTGATTTACGTTGGTGAAATGAATCAAAATGATAAGACCTGACCTAGAAAATGTTAACGGTTGCATAAGTGAACCTGAGACTGAAAAATAACTGCTTTAAATAACACAACGACTGCATAATATGGTCAGTTTATGCAATATCAAAACTGACTTCATTGTCAGAACTTGCCGAAGAAGTGGTCTTTTTTTCAGGAATGGAATCAGGAGGTTTATCTTTGATAATGAGTTTATCCATTACAAAGAAAGCATACTTTCCATTTCTTCTTGCCTCCAAAAGATCATCAACTTGTGCTTCTCTTTTTGCCATTGTTTTTGGAGATAAATCAGCGACAAACTTTATTCCCTTTGGTCTAATCGATCTGGCTTTCCTCAACACGTTTTCTTTTGCCTTCCAACTTGCAAACTTTGCCACTATGTTTCTTGGTGGCTCCTTTCCATTCTGCTTCTGTCTATATCCCTTATTTGAGCGTTTGACCCTGTGACATCATTCAATTACCAATTCCTCTTGGATACCAAGCTTATCCTTTATCAACTGCTTAACAATGTTTTTGGTGTCATCCCAACTTTTTTCATGTTGAGTGTCTTCAGGCACCCCAGTTATTCTGATATTGTTCCGCCAACTCTGGTTTTCCAGATATTCAAGCTTGGAATCCATTGCACCAAGGCTGTCACTTGTGTCTCTAAGGTATTTGTCATTGTCCTGCAATTTCTTCTCAACATGATCAAGGCGTTTCATTGAAGTATCGAGCTGACCTTGTGAAAAACTAAGGCTTTGTTGAAGATCCAAGATGTCTTTCTTCACGCATTTAAGTTCATCCTTCAGCTCGTCAAATAAAACTCTGAATGAAGCTCTAAAAGCATTCGCTTGTACCTCCAATAAACTCTGAACAATGTTCAAAGTAACGAATTCATTATCGGGCATCTTGAGAGAGTTGACTTAGGCCACGCACGTGGGCCTAAACAATATGAAAGCCACCAAGGCCAAAACTTCCCATATCTCTCTTAATATGTGATAAACTACTGACTTTGTGAAATCTGAAGTAACTGAACTGATAATTATTTTAAAAACATGATAGCTATTGCCTAATATTACTAATAAGTATGGAAACAAGTCTGTGATTTGAGCTCTGCACAGACCATGCAACCCGCCATGACAGTCAAGTCGCAAAAACAAAGCTGTTACGTTAAAGCCAAGGAAGAGCTGAAGAGCATTGAAAATGGCGCTCAATTTGTTTATTTCAGTGAAGTGCATGCGTCAAAAGAAACAAACCCAGGTTCGCCCCCAGTTTATGTCCACACTGGTTTCTGGGACGCTAACCTGGGTTCAACTAAGGTCGAACCCACCTCAAAAGGTGGGTTCAACTAACCCCGGGTAAACACAGGTTAGCTGTGTCCACACTACAAAAATCAAACCTGGGTTAGCTAGAACCTGGGGCGAACCTAGGTTAGTCTGCGTAGTGTGGACAGGGCTTAAGATGTGCCTATATGGAAATTGACATGTTGCCACTGTCATCAGCAATGGTAGCATCTCTAACTTTCCTTTCCGTGCGATTTGGGCCAACAAGAACTTCTCTCTTGTCCCTATTCCATGACAGATGGCCATGGTGAAAATGCCAACAGCTCGGAAAACTGGCAAAGTTTGGGAATTTTTTCCAAGTTTTAAACAGAGGTTAGAATTAAGTTCTAATTATGTTATGGGCAACTTTTTTAGTGTTATGATCCTGTTTAAGAACAGGTTGTGCTTGTTCATCATCAAAATTTCTATGTCGTCAGTTATTGCTAAAATGTCCTCTTCTTCGTCTTTTGATAGTTCTTCATTCATATTGTTTCTTTTCATGCTGGTGCTAGTACTGGTGCTGGTATATGCGCTGGTGCTGGTGTTTATTGTTTGTATGATACACTTGCCAAAGTTTCTTGTGGAGCATGAAACAAATTTCGGTAATTAAGAGAGAATTCAGATTTTGCTTGCAAAGAAAGTCCATGTTTTTGAGCTTGAAGTAGGACCAACAGAAAAGGACAGACTTGGAAAACTCGAATGTTTCCTCCAAGGAAGCAACTAACACAAGGGCATTTCATTGATTCCCAAAAAATCTCGTACACCTCTGGCAAAACTTCCTTTGGTTTGAGAAACAAAAATCATAAAATCCTTTGCTCTGAAAACATCTTGGCAAATGAGTGAAATTCCCATTAAATTCCCCTGGAACAAACATAACATATTCATGAAAATCCGCAAGGTTATGGAGGCTGCCATTACAATTGCATCATGTTTGTTATGCATATTGAATTTCGATAGAATGATGTCACTCATTGATTCCCCATTGATTTGATAACAATGTTTTGTTGTCATCAAAATCTGAGTCAGAGGCAACCAATCACTTGCAATCAAGCAATTTAATTCATGATATTGATCTGCTAATCCTGCAGTATGTTATTTCCACGGGACTTGCTATTTTGACATACATTGACCGCGGTCAAAGTCCACTTAGGTTTTCGGTGATTTCTTCCGAAAATGCTTCGTATTCCGGGTGAGGCGAATGCCAGATGATCAATGATATGGGCGCGCAACAGGCCATTTGCACGTCTTGGAGGAAACTCTTATCAAAATGGCAGAGGAGTTAGCGACTTTATGTTATTTGCAGCTGTCTTTCACAAAGTTACTGCTGTGCCCCCACTCCACAAATTTTGAAATTTTTGATGGAAAGATAAAATTTCATTGTGAGAGATGAAAACAGTGGGCGGAAACATGCACCCTTGCTGTTGTACGAAATCTGATCGACCATTCTTTATGTCAGTCAATCAATCAATCAATTGTTTATGTGCTTGCCCCGAAAGTCATTGCGTAATAATCTATTGCTCACAAACGTATCAACAATGTATCATTTGTTTGAGTGACTATCATTTGTTGTTTGTCTATGCGGAAGTGCGGAAGTTGTCTTTCTCTTTCAAACTCAGCGCACTCACTGGATGAATGCAGGCTGGTTTTCAACAAAAGAAAATGACATGCCTTGCGTGTTCCTTTGGCAATGAAAACAATTAGGTTAGCATTGCTTAAAAAGCATCAGAAATAGCTTATTGTTTGATTGCCAAAGGAAAACTGTGTGTCTACAAAACGTGGCCTACACCATTGGCCTACCACTTGGCTCACTCTTGGCTTACCTTTGGCCTACCTGTGGCTTACCTTTGGCCGACCTGTGGCTTACCTTTGGCCTGCATGTGGCTTACCTTTGGCCTGAATGTGGCCTACCATTGGCTTCCAGTTGGTATTCCTGTGGCCTACCATGTTTGTTCTGCCTTGTTGATTCCCTGTGTTCTAAAGTGAAGACGAGGCTGAGCAGCAACAGCAACCTCCCACCTCGCTCGCCCAATGTCACGCCACGAGGGAGGATCCCTCACTGCGAGTTGCTGTGTGCTGTCTTGAAGGTATGTAATGCATATGTATAAACTTTCCCTTTTACTCGCTGATGACACAGATCCGTCTAATCTCTTTATGAACATTCTGAGCGGAGAGACTGTTTATGAATATGATTTAATCAAGGAGAAGGGGCAGAGACTGAAAGTTGCTCAAATGTACCTGCACAACACAGGGGATTTCAAAAATGGGGCGTGGCCTAGAATGTTGCAGATGGATTACAGGTGTACTATGCAAATCAGCACAATAAGCAATGTCACATTTATGACCAGAAAAATCAATTTGCCAAATAACTGACATGTAATACGGTTTAGTCTATACTTAGAAATGTGAAGTGAAGAATGAATTTAAAGTAAAAAAATGAAATAAAAAGAAAAAGTCTTTTTCTTTCCCCTCCTTTTATTTTTTTCCGAGAGAGCCTAAGAGGGCCTGATCTCAGGCTAATGATTTTTCAAAGATAATTTTCACTTTTACTTGTATGAAATGTGCATTTCCAAGAAAGAAAGTGATAGCACTTGATGTTTCTCCAAGTCACTATGATTGCAATATATCACGGCTTTATGCTGTCATCTTCCTAGGACAATGGACATCGAAGGAAGTGGAGATGATTCAGAAATTTGAGTCCACATACAGTAATTTAACATTAATTTATTTATTGATTCCCAATACATTACATTGAAATCTTTTGAAAATGTTACATAGTCTTACTACTTTTGGAGGTGAAGTGACACATAACAAATTATGTCTGAAAGACCATATGATATGATATGAGATTTTTACACAATTTCCTCAGTGCAATGGTAAACTGGACCCATAATTTGATGCATTTCAGAACAAAGATAACATGTGCAATTAAAGGATTGGAATCTCCAAGCAAGGCTGTCGCAACAAAGGTCTCAGATGTAAGTCAGTTACGTATTTAAACAGTATGAATTTATCTGCTACTTTCATGGAACCAAGAGATTACGTAGCATACTTCTTTGCAAGGCCACCCCTCTTCATATCATGAGAGACAGTGTTGTGTGTAGCATCTTTTCTTGGTCGAACCAAAGAAACACATACACACATCTAATTTTGTGTTATGGAAATCCTGAGTCTCAACGAGGGCCTTCCTCTATGAAAAGCCTCTGGACCATTCCCTATTTAGTGATCACAGCAACAAGTAGTATAAAGTCTTCCAATAACAATAAAATCTGGTACATTGATTTGTATCAATGTTAAAAAGAAATCCTGCTGATTTCAGTTTTTTATCTTGTTAGTTGTCAGGTTACAGGTTATTCAAGTTTAGGTTGCCGCACCCCTTTTCACAGCCCCCCCCACACACTCAAATTTGTGTAACTCATTTTAAAGGGCTTTTCGAGATCTATTTAAAGGTCCACATCCTGCCCCCTTATCCTCTACAGGATATCAACCAATAAAGGAAAACAAGTACCTCTCTGTAAACCCTCCTTGCTCCCAGTTACCTCCCCATAATTATGAAGGTATCTTCTTCATCCCTGATATAAATAATTGAATACCAAATATCAACTACATTATGTTTCTCTGATGGCAGTACCATCTTAAACTGTCATAACTCTAAGAATCCTGGGATCTCCATCTGTGTTGTTGGCACCATGGTTCCCCAGGGTTCAGGGATGAAGAATATACCTTCAGATGTATGGAGGAGGAGGTAAATGGGGGCTAGGAGGGTTTAAATGGGACACAGCTTCCTGTTATTGGTTGATATTCAGTTAATGTCATGGTGGTGGCATATGGAAGTTTGAATAAAAAAGTTTTGGAAATCCTTAGACTACCTACCGTATCCATCAAAAGTTAATGTTTACACAAGGTTGCTGATTAAACTGAAAGGCGGAATGACTGATAGACAAGCAAAGAGGATCAAGAAGTGGCGAGAAAGACTGATTGAGGTAGCGTCTCAACTGATGAATGATGAATACAGTAAAATTCTTGAGAGTGAAAGCTACACTCCAGATTGGGTGGATTGTCCGAAGTCTGTCTCTGCATTCGAGACATTTTGTTTTGGAAAATCGCATTGGTTGAGGATTGAGTATGATGATGATGATAAAGTCACAGGTGTTACACTTCAGAGAAAGCCTCAGATGAGTGAAGTAGCCTTAGAAGATGCCGGTTTGAGATGTGTGTGTGATGAAGTTAGACCACAGCAGAACAGCTATGGTAGATTCTGGCTTTTATGTGACGGCAATAGAATCAAAGTGAGGGGGCATGATGAATTGTACACCTGTTGCGCATTGAAAATGGCTGGAATCCTGACGAACCCAGTTGTAATAATCAGCGGAAAATTAGACGCTAAGGTCGAAGGAATGACTGTTGTGCCACTGATCTTCAAGAATTACATCAGCCAGTTTTATTTGAAGTTTACTCATTGTTGGATGGCGGATGTTGACGGGCACCAGGATTCCATTGTTGGAGAAATGGCGATGGCTGTTTTTGACTCAATAAAGGCTTGGGCGGGTTATGTTTACGACAAGGCTTTGGAGACGGGGATCATGACTGCTCCATTGAATTCGACATCTATTGAGAGTGCATGCACTAGTGATAGGATAACAGTCACAAAGGTCATGAATTGTGTGCTGATGTCAACAGGGCGAAGGCCGATTTCATCAATCGATAGTCTGAATCAGTTTACGATTGGTGATTCAATTGAGAGTCTATTTGGAATATTGAATACATGTGTACCGTATGATGCGGCATTTGAAGCGTTGAGGTCCTTCCCAGCTGTTATTGATGCTATTTTGAAGACAGCTCTAACTAAATTTGTTGGTCTTGTATCAATATTAGACCGTGCGTTCAAGCCAGCGAGGATAAATGTGTCGTCTTCGCCATTACAAACAGTATTCCCGAAAGAACAGGTTGAGTGTCATATGAAGATTCGATATGTGAAGGTTGGTGATGAGATGTAAGTCAGCTGCGCTACTGGACAAAAGGTACCAGATTTGCTCGCCATTGTTTTACTTGAAAAGGGTTACAAGGCGCGTCCTGAAGAAGCATTGGACAAAGGTGTGTTTATGAGTATGGAAGGGGTAGCCATCGAAGAGTGCTGAGAGACGGAACATAGCACGCCACCATGCATGTGTAAGCTGCACTAATGCACATGTATAGCTGGCTATAGGGCTACTGTCATATCTGTGCTGGACGGTGAGATTAGTCATAAAAGAGTGAATAATAATAGAATTACCACCAATTCGAGTTTATGGGGGCTGCAAAATGGGGCACAGCAGCCTAAAATCAAATAGCTTGTTACTTAACAACTGGAAAAGATAAAAAGCTGAAATTAGCAGGATTTGCTATTCTTAGTCAATTGATCACTTCTACCAAAATCATATTAAAATCAGAGAAATTGAATTTAGAAATGTGCTATGATTGGGTTGATATCACATGGAGTGATCCCTCTCCCTTTTAATCAAGACTCATTAAACTATCCTGTGCCTTTAGTCAAACTGTTTGGAAAATGTAATCAAACCCTGTAATCAAACTGCAATTAAAAGACTCCATGTACAACATACTGTAAGTGCCAGCAACTCATTAAAATGATATTTTGTGCCTTGAGCATCACTTCCAATTAAAAAAATCAAATTCCATTATTTTAAAGGGTATCCTGCATCTTGAAAATAGGTAGAGCATCAAAATCCAATGGGCACACCTCTGTACAAATGCTGGTGAGGTTCAAGTTGTCCCCTCTATTGTGGATGGTTTGATTCTCTTGTAATTATAAGACAATAATTGTTGTTTATAATAATCCTGCCGTACTAAGTGCTGGATCTTCTTGATTACCTCCTCAGGCAGCATTTTTTTTCAATATGAACAGACATATGATAGCTGTCTTAATTCTTCAAGTGAGTTGAAACTGCGCTCAGAAAATACTGAGGGTAAGAAGGGTGTTGACTACTACATATATATACAAGTATTTTGATTTATTGCTGACAAAAGCGGGTTGGAATAGCCAATAGGAATACATCTCTACTGAGAATGTAATAAAGAGCTGTGCTCCGCACAATGAGCCTTGATGTGAAGAGGAGGTGAGGTAGAAATAAACTTGCAACTTGGTATATGGTATTACAAACCTCTTGTGCTTCTAATGATGTAGTTATTAAATTTCAATAGTCACGTGAAGTGTTGCTCAATGAATTGATTATTCACACGCATTGTTACATTGTATTCTCTCACAAATTACAGTACTAGATTTTATGTACATTGATTGCATTGCTGTTTTGCATATAAGTTCAATCAATGACATGATCAAAAAATCAAAGACCTCTTTGAGCAAAGAAAGACCAGAAAGAGCATTTCTATGATTTCTTTTGTGACCTCCACCCAGATCGGGGCATTTTATGGTCACGTAACTTTAGCATTTCAAAATTAAATTGACCTTTAATTATTACTGCACAGCAAAAATCGATTCATCGGACACTCTTGGTGCTATGAACTTTCAAATGTGGGAAATCTTTTCAGGCTCACCCAGCTCGCTGCTCCATGTTTCTATTCACGAAATACCTTTCTATATGTGACAATAGATTAACTGTTACTACGTTGTGATTCTTGTGCATAATAGCTAGCCAGTTTGATGATATGGTAACTGGTTTAGAGGCAAAAAGCGGCTACCAGAGCGATTCTAGCAACCAAGATTTAAAAATTTTTTTTTTTAAATCTACTACCGGAGTTTCTTCAATTTGCCAATCTGAGAGTTGAGTTCCTTACAAGCAGTTTCTTATAAAAAATTCCAGTGTGAGCTTCCTACTCGCGTTCCTTTTGCTTTCACTTTGCCTTCCCGGTATGACGTAAAAACGTCTCGTGCTTAGGCCGCCTATTGGATAGTTTTTCCGCGTCCTGGACACCCCAAATTGGGCCAAAAACGCAACTTTGAAAGACCGTATAAAGATAATCAGAGGTCGTAAAGAAAAAATTTTTTCTGTTTCCGGCCTCCAGTGTGAGCTTCCTACTCGCGTTTCTTTTGCTTTCACTTTGCCTTCCTGGTATGATGTAAAAACGTCTCGTGCCCAGGCCGCCTATTGGATAGTTTTTCTGCGTCCTTGACACCCCAACTTGGGCCAAAAACGCAACTTTGAAAGATTGTATAAAGATAACCAGAGGTCGTAAAGAAAAAATTTTTTCTGTTTCTGGCTGGGAAAAATGATATCTATCAATTTCTGCAAAAATCCCTGAACGTTTAGTGGCACTTTAAGGAAGTAGTTTGGCTTTGCTTCTTCAATCACTCTCGCGCCTGCAGATATCATCTTTTGTATACCTTCGAGCTTGTCATCTGGCCTACCATTCAACACAAAACTGTCCTATGCACGATTTTTTTTCCTAAGAAAGTTTTTGATTGTTTGCATTATCCAGGTCTTGGTGAGGCCTCATTGTTGTAACTTTGTTAGGAATGAAATTAGAATAAATGTTGAAAAGGACTTCGTTTAGTAGTTCAACCTGTTCATTAGGACATGTCATGTCAAGTTGCTCTCGCCAAGCAAACATTTCAATGCTTTTCCTAATTGCTACAAAGTCTGCTTTGTCGTAGTGCCAGATCTTGCGGGTGTATGGAGGTAGTACTATGTTACTATGGTACTATCTTCTCGTGCCTGTTTATCACGGATACATTAGTATGAGTTTTGAAGTGTGTTTTTTTTTACTAGGGTGCATAAAATAATGCTTCAAACAAGCCCCAAAATTGGGAATCCCGCTTGAATGATTTAATTAGAAATTCAAATATTTGGAATTCCACTTTGAATAGACAGGAAAAGGGAAGAATGCAATAGCTGTTGATGTTTCCAACATTGACCGTTTTCGTTATGGGCAATTGTGAAGGCTTATTATATTCAACGAAACGAAACGACACCAAACGAAACCGAATGAAAGCAAAAAAAATTTAAAATTAAATCTTTAAAGATCATTTGATATAGCTAATTCATTATTTCTTATCGTCCGGACGGATGTAAACAATGAATAATGATCACTTTAGTAGTAAAAACAGCGTAGGAAACCAGGCTAAACTCTAGTGATCATTCAATTTTTGGTATACATCCTTCTGACAGAAACAATTGAAACGTTATTTGGATCCAAACAGATTGTTTTGTTTGTTTTGTTTAACGAAGAGAATACTAGACTTCATTCCTAATCATTGGGTTATAAAGGAGTTGGGTTAGAATTCAGTGAAATCCAGTTTCCAGTGGGTGCGAAAGGATATGACACTTATCTTAGTGACCTTGGGATTTTTTAAGAAAAACCATTGAATTTTGGGAAATCCTCGAAACCCTCGTTTTGGGAAATTGTGACAATTCAGTCTGGCAATACTGTGACAAGGGATATTGTTTGTGTCCATACACATACATTTGTGAAGCACCAACAAGGAACTCTGCAAACTACATCAAAAGACCAGACTGCCACCATTCAGTTGTCAGTCAGTTGGACCTGCAAAACACAAATGCAGCAAAGAGAACACAATGGAGGAAGTACGTCCCAACTGTATCGCAAATTGTTGACTTCAGTGAATTTACCTTTTATCAATAGAGAATCACCCTCAAAGTATTCCTCAATAGGTAACTTGGAGATAGATACCTTTGCAGTTTACATTGATGCTTTGATAGCAGACGTATCGATCACAAAAGGTAAAGTTTGCTATCATCTTCCAACGAGAGCTTTGACAACTGCTTGAAGCCAGGCGTGTAAATCAATGATATATTTAAAAAAATGTGAAAGTACCTTACATTTGATTATACGTGTATGCTAGAAGTCAGTTATTGTGACATCTTTGATTCTTCTTTCATTTAGACATAAATTTGGATGTCCTTCAGGAATTAGCTTGGGCAAAGGATCTTTCTCTGTTACGACTCCAAGCAAAGATGCAGTTGTTTTTGCAATTAAGTCCCCATAATCAACTCTCACTCCTTTGTCGGAGAGAATTGTTGTAGCAACTGGGCATATTGTCTCAATCAGTATGAGGCTCTCTCACCATTAGCGGACATTTTTTTTGTTTGCTCTTTCCTTGACTGGGTTATTCGGAAAACTAAAATACAATTAATGGATCAAATGGCAGCTAAATGTGTTCTATGGGCAGAGGAAGCTGAACAACTGATTCTTGAAGCTATTAGGCAACTAAGATAACATCGCCTACTAAGATAACATCTGCAAAGTCAAAACAGCTTGAATTTTGGGTGTCTACAAAACGTGGCCTACACCATTTGGCCTACAATTTGGCTTACCTTTGGCTCACTGTTAGCTTACCTTTGGCCTAGTGTTGGCTTACTTTTGGCTCAGCACTGGCCCACTTGTGGCCCACTGCTGGCCTACCAGACTTGTATCAGCAACACTTATGACCTATGGACTTGCCACAATAAGGTTGTCTTGATTGATTTTATGTGATTTCTTTGGAGATAAACCAGCAACAACAACAGTGGACTCTATCACATGCAGCAAAGCCAGTCACTCAAAGCAAAATCTGACTTTCCAGTATAGTTTGCAACAATTAGCATCTTTGAATGAATGAGGTAAAATAAGTTTTAGTGAAGGGAGGCTTCCTAGGATTGGGACATTCTTTTTCAAGTGTAACCACTTCAGAATTTTCATCCCCTTCGATTTTCTTCAAATTTTGTGCGAACTTTCCTGGAGCAAAGATACACCCTTTGTGAAAATTTGAGCTTCCTAGCTTAAACAGTTTTGGAATTATCACCAGTCAAAGTTTTGAAATTTGTCGCAACTGGCCGTTACTTGCGCCACACCTAAAATTGATATCTTCCTTCATATTCAACCTATAAAGATGGGATCAGTGTCAAATGAAAGCTCTTGCCAAGCTAAAACTGAATTTGCAGTCAAATTAAAGCTTTCTTTTAAGGCTCTGGGGCTGAGATACAATGTTAGTTTTGAATGTTAGTTTTCAATTTTCGCCAAAATGTACACAAATATCTTTCAATTCAGATCCTTTTTTAGAATAGCTAAAAGGTCCATTCGGTGGCCCATTTCTTTTCAACTATTGTTCTACCGTTAAACTTTTTTTCTTTATACATTCTACTGAAAATTTTCAATACAAATGACTAATTATGCTACTTGCAAGCTATATTACACTACTACCAGGTCACCGAAACGAGGCTCTTTGAAAGCGCTCTCCAGAATAGCCTGACTCACAGACCTGGTTTGGTCTGTGAGTCAGGCTTTCTCCAGAGTGAATCTTGTTTTTTCCTGTTGTTGTGTGGACGAGTGAAAATGGAGCTTTTCGAAAACGATGACGTCAGAGCAGCGATTTAGCACCCATCAGAGCATGCGCTTGGATCTTTGAAGATCTCACAAGAGCATTCTGTTTGCCTATTTTCGAATCTCGAATATCACTGCGCGTCCGCGTTGACGGGATGTTTTTGAAAACGTTTCTCATGTGGACACAGATGTTTTCTTATACGGATACAAAAGACGCGTTTTCAAAAATATCCGGATGCATGTGGACGTGGCTTAGAACCTATGCTCAATTTAAGTGTTTCGCAAGAGTAATTTTGCGTAAGTGCAAAGTCACATGACATTTAAATTGAGACAGATTATATATCTATCAAGCAACGAAAAAAAGGTAAAATTCATTGAGATCGAACGTTTCATTTGTATATAAAATTTGATTCTAGAAGGCAAGATTGGAAATCATCAAACTGGGCATTGCTTGGGGAGGATAAACAAGTAAACAAACATATACGAAACTTTTGGAGACAAAATGCAAGCTCAAATCTTGAACGAAAATAGGGCACCATCTCCAGCATCTTAAGAGTTCTCAACAATGAATTTCATGGGTCAAGTTCATAAATATCACACAGCTTCTTGTCCGAAACTATATTCAAAATTAACATTTAAACTTGTTCAACTAAACATGGAGAATCTTTGGTAACATTTTGTATTTGATACAGTGGAAAGGGGACTTAATAGAGAGAGGGCTTTTAAAAGATTTTAGCTCAGAAGGGAGAGGCTGCACAGGGGAACACTCAGCACTTGCGCATACGGTGAGTTCAGTCCTAGAAATTTTCAAGCAACCCAAAAATATCAGTTTAGCTGTACTGAAACATAAAAATATCAGCTCATTTCATACTTTAACAACTGTAAACGAACTTAAAATATCCCGAAATGATACAAATTGGGGTCAGGATTCCCTCTAAAGAACCAAAAGGTATCATTTTTATCTGAACACACTGTTTTTGACGTTTTAAAAAGGAATAGATAAGAACTAACGCTTTTTCCCCAAAACCGTAAGCATATGATTTTGCTATGATTAGATCATGCGGAATGCAGTCAAAAGCCTTTGAGAGATCCATGAAGATAGCACCTACCATGAAATCTTTGTCAAGTTTTGCCCTCCAGTCTTCTACCAGATTTATCAACACATGTTGTGTGCTGTATGATTTTCTGTAAGCCGAGATAAATATAGAGAGCGTTTTATCTAGATGCGTGATAAGCTGCTGTTTTAGGGCTTTCGTATATTTTTGAAAAAGTATTTAGCACATTAACTGGACGAAAATTTCTTTCAGCATTGCGATTTGATTCCCCTTTGTCGAAGGGGCATACCGCCGCTTTTTTCGCATTTTCTGGAAATCTGAAATTACGTATACTGCAGTTGATAGCATTAGTTAATGGAACTGTAAGCTCATTGGCAGCAAGAGATACTAGTTTTAGTGGTATTTGATCAACACCTTTAGATTTTTTTCCATCCAAGCTTTTTAACAATAATGCAACCTCACGAGCTTCCACTTCGTTGACAGAAAAGGTTTCAAAGTTGCAATTTGGGTTTTGTACTATGGCTAGAACACTTGGATGGTTCTCGTACATTTCTACGATTAATTTAACTATATGCCTATCATCATCAATGTCTGTTGTATCAGCAACACCACAAGGTTTCTTACCATTAGTATTCTCTACAATATTTACATAGTATTCATTAAAAAGTTCAGTCAATTCATGATCATCAGTTATGATTTTGCAATTTTTTGCTATTGATATATCTGATCCAACTAGAGCACTTTCATTTGATAAAAATGGTTTGACAAGTTCCCAAAAAGCTTGATTAGGTATCAACCCATTTTTAGTAGCTTTTTTGATAATGATTTTTCATTGCCTTTCTCCGTACTGCAACACATTCATTGCGCTTCTTTTAAACTTTGTCTTATTTTCATTTGTACGATTTTTGTGAGACTTCTTTTTCAACCTAGATCGAGTGTAAATGGCTCTATTCAATTCTGGTGTCATAAAAGGCGCTGAGTTTCCTCTCTGAACTTTTGATTTTAACGGCGCATGTTTTTCAACCAAATTTCGGAAAGATAGTGGAGGCATCCCCAGAGTACAAGTTGAAAGATTAAAATTCCTTATCAACTGCAAAACGGCCTTATCTATGGGGTTTTTGTGTCATGAATACTTTCGAAATTGTAGCTGCTGAGATTTGACCAACCATTTCATCCCTTCAATTTTGCACAAGAAATTTTGTTTACATGAATGTTTTTGCCGTTAAAAGAAAGATGAAAGAAAACTACGAACAAGTATAACATGTTATCAATGTTTCCCATGCATAAATTGCCGTAAGTAAACATTTTAAGATCGAAAACATCTTATTTCCTCGATCAGACTTTCGACAACATGAGTTGTTGTCTTCCATCTTTCGATTTTGGAAACTTTTAGTGCACAGGCGCACATCGTTTCCGCTCTGTCGGTCTCATTAGACCTAACCAATCAGGGCTTCGGCCAAATGATTCTACTGATTAAATAAATCAGTTGTTGGCAATTACTCATCACATCTACTGCACTTTTGAAGAAAATCCAAGCAAGGAAGCTAAGGCAGTATTTTTCGACTTGTCAAAGGCTTTCGATAGGGTTTGGCACGAAGGTTTGATTTACAAACTAGAGTGTAAAGGCATATCTGGAAATCTTCTAACCCTTGTGAGGAACTATCTAAAAGATCGTAAGCAGCGCGTGGTATTAAACGGGAGGAGCTCGGAATGGGCAACAGTATCTGCAGGTGTTCCACAAGGCTCGGTTCTTGGTCCCTTAATCTTTCTCATATATATCAATGATCTAACTGAAAACATAGCTTGTAGAGTTAAATTGTTTGCCGATGACACCTCTCTTTTTCGGTTGTTCGAAATGAGAATGAAACTGCATTGGCATTAAACAGTGATCTCGAAAAAATTTGTATCTGGGCATGGCAATGGAAAATGAAATTTAATCCAGATAAAACAGAAGAAGTCGTGTTTTCTTGTGAGCGAAATGAGCCGGTCCATCCAACTCTTAAGTTTGGTAGCAGTGATATAAGTAAAACAATTGAGCATAAGCATCTTGGTATGATACTTGATTCTAAATTAGATTTCCAAAGTCATGTTAGAGAAGCTATTGTTAAGGCAAGGAGGGGCATTGGCATGATAAGTTATCTTTCCAGGTATGTTCAGAGAGGTTGTCAATGTGATATATAAGTTACACGTAAGACCACATCTTGACTACGGCGATATAATCTACCACAAGTATGACCCTGAAATGTGCAAGACCCTGATACAAAAGGTTGAACAAATGCAGTATCTTGCTGCCCTAGCAATAACAGGTACATGTAGAGGTACAAACAGGCAGAGACTGTTTAATGAGCTAGGTTTGGAAACTTTGTGTAATAGAAGGTGGCATTGTAGATTGTGTCACTCATTCTCCCTTATCAAATCCAAATCACCTTAATATATGTATAGTAAGCTTCCCCAAGTGCGACAAATCCAGTATAGCCTGAGAAATCTCACTAGTTTCAAACAACCACTTTCAGTTTTCAGTTCAGTTTCATGTATTTAAATTCACTACATACAATTTACAATCCTAACAATACAAACAAATAACTAAACTACAAAGACTAAATATATAAGATGTTACAGAAAATTAATACAATGATACAAAAATTAATACAATATTAAGAAAAGATACAAGAGGGGATAAATAAATTGTATGCAGGGAATTACTTTAAGGAGGAGCTCTCTCAATAGGTAAACTAATCGAGGAGGGAGCCCCCCCTGTCCTAAGATATAATCAAATAAATTTGTGTAAGTTTAAAATAATTGTGAAGTACCAAGTTGGCTCAGATTCAACGGTCGACTTTGTTCAATAGATGAATTTTCAGTTTTGTTTTAAACAACGGTTTTGATGGAACATTTCGGAGTTCCAAGGGTAATGCATTCCAAAGTTTAGCACCAAGGTATCGAATAGACTTCAGACCATACTGAAGGCTGTTTTTTTAGACATATATAGATCACCTTGACTGGCCTGCCTTGTGGAATACTGATGAACAGATGAGCAGAATAGGAAAAAGTCATGAAAGCAACTGGGTGAAGTTTTATTAACAGAATCAAAAACAAAAGTTAGGAGTCGCAGCTCAAAGATCTCAGAAAGTTTCAGGAGCTTAAAATCATTGAAGATTGGAAGAGAGGGAGACATACGAGGCTGAAATGAGATAGCTCTGACTGCTTTCTTCTGTAATTTGAAGATTGGATCAACATATGATGCATATGTTTGACCCCAAACAATAAGACCATATTGTAAGAAGGACAAAAACAAAGCATTGTACAAGCAAATTAAAACATCTAATGGAAGTAAGTTTCTAATTTTGAAAAACATTCCACATGTTCTAGCTAATTTTTTAGAGAGTTCACAGAGATGGTATTTCCAGCTTAGATGCTCATCAAGGAGGAGACCTAAGAACTTAACAAACTTTACTCTTTTGATATGTTTCTTCCCTATGTTGATATCAGGACCAGAAGGAACTTTGACAGATGAAGAATGAAAGATGATATAGTTTGTCTTATCAATATTCAACGATAGTTTATTAGCATCAAGCCATTTCTTTACAAGTCTCAGCTCTTTGTTGACAATTTTAATCAAATTGGATAAATCTTTAGATTCATAGTAGATGTTTGTATCATCAGCAAAAAGATAAAAAGTAAGTTTCTTGGAAGCATTTGGTAGATCATTGATGTAGATAAGGAAGAGTAGTGGACCCAGGACAGAACCTTGTGGTACACCACAAGTAATTGGAAGTAAGTTAGAGTTACTTCCATTAACAGAAACATATTGCTTTCTATCACTTAGATATGATTTAAACCACTCAAGGGCACATCCACGAACACCATAATGTTCCAATTTTGATAGCAAAATTCTATGATTAACTGTATCAAAAGCCTTTTGTAAATCAATGAAAATCCCACAACCAAGTCTTTTATTATCCAATGTATTTCTTACAGCTTCTGTCAAACTCACAAGGGCATGATCAATTGAGTGGTTTTCTTGAAATCCGAATTGTAATGAATAAAGAACTTTATGAATGTCAAGGAATTTATAAAGTCGCCTGTACATTAGCTTCTCAAATATTTTGCTGAAGACGGGTAAAAGAGAAATTGGCCTGTAGTTTGACGGAAGCTCAGGATTTCCTTTTTTAAAAAGAGAAATAACCTTGGCAACTTTAAGTTTATCAGGGAAAGTACCAGACTGAAAAGACTGATTCACAAGAAGAGCAAGAAGTGGCGAAACAGTATGTCCAATAATTTTAAGTAATTTTATTGGTATACCATTAGGACCTACAGATTTGGAAGGATTTAAAATATTGATTAAATCATTAACTTCTATCAGAGTAACTGGAGTAAGGAAAAGTGAATTGCATGTTCTATCAGATAAATAATCAAGAGGAGATTTTGGAGTTAATGGGATTGTCTTTGTTATACCATCAGCAACATTGACATAAAAGTCATTAAAAATATTTGACATTTTAGAGGGGTCTGATGTTACATTACCATCTTTGTCTTTGATTTTGTTGATTGAAGAAGAAGTGGAAGACTTATGAGAAATTATTGTCTTGATACCTGACCACAGTTTTTTCATATTTTGACTATTGGTGGAAAAATAAGTATGAAAATAAGACCACTCTGCAGAACAGCTCGTTTCGCTAGCACGTATTTCCATAATGCGCTATTCAAATGGAATTTACTTGATGATGATACAAGAAATTCAAAATCTCTGTTTCAGTCTAAGCATAAATTCCTTGAAATGGTTAGACCACTAGGAAACGCAACACACAAAATCTGTGACATTTTGGGTGTCAAGCAGTTGACAAAACTGCGCGTGCATTTTAAATGAACATTGCTTCAAACATGCTTTTGACTGCCTCAGCCCAGTTTGTTTCTGTGGTAAAGACTATGAAAATAAAAAGCACTTTCTCCTGCATTGCCCCCTATGCGTCGTACTTCATAGAGATCTCTTTGACCAGCTCTCTAATGTCCAGGTCTAGATATCGCCAGTATCAGTAATATGGATGATGATTGTAGCCACGAATCTCAAAATCTTCGCTACAGGGGGAGTTTCAACGCGCACCACCAAAGCCCGAAGCCCAAGAACCAAAGCAATAAACAAACAGGCTTTAGGCATATAAGTGATACGGTTTGCTGTAATAAATTAAACGCTAATTAACCTCAAATCAACAAAGTATGTGTGTAAACGAAGCTTGAAAGTGAAATGGTTAAGAAACTTAAAAGAAATGCGTGCACAACGAATAACGAAGAAGCTGAAACGAAATACGAAAAAACTGCTACAACAAAGGCACTGATACTCACAAACTTTATATCCTCGTAGCTAAAAGGCTCAGCATATCCAAAGCATACCAAATCGCGCTGCCAAAAGATTCACTGCCAAAAACATACGCTGCCAAAGATTCTACGTTTTTGGTTTTCTTCTACCTTGTCTCTGTTTCTTGAAGCACAGAAAGCCATGATTGCTTCGCTTTTATAGCCACGAGTAAGAAAAACAACTATTCCCAAGACAGAAACAACACGACGTTCTACTATACTACTGAAGTGAAATAACAAACTAAGTGCGACGTAAACAACTTAAAGGGAATAGACATGGCTATATCTCATAGCTGCTATAAATAGGCTATAGAAAACGCCTACGCATCCATTGTTTCTTTGGCTCCACAATGAAGCCACACGTGTTGAAATTATCAAATTCAATAGATTATATTTTTAACCTGGCCCGGGCCAGCTTTTACCTATGTCGATTCCCTTTAAATGAGAAAAACAACTTTGAATTGGAGAAAACAACGTGATTAAAAATACACCGGGAAAACAGGTCCCGTGTCCTTAGAGTAATGATTTGTGCGTTACATCCGGCTCTAAACAGTGGACCATATGGAAACTGTTTCTCTTTCTTGAACTCAAGCACAAATATCTTCTTCTATTCATTGTCTCTATCTTCTTCTGCTTCCAGAAGGCATAACTTGTCAATTGGTCGGAAAAGTTCTGATTTGCTTGTCTTGACCTTCACAGAACGAACCAGACCATCCCTTCCCTTTGTCACTTCAGTCACTCTTGCCAGTGGCCAATACCCTCTTGGTAATGATTCATCCATCACCAAAACAATGTCATCAATGGTAAAGTTTCGCTTGACAGCTTGCCATTTCTGTCTCATCTGCAATATAGGTAAGTACCCTCTTGTCCATCTTCTCCAAAATAGGTCAGCAATATATTGGACTTGTCTCCATCTTCTTCTTGAGTAGCCATCAGATTTCACAAAAATGCCAGGTGGAAAGCATTCATTTGATTTCAAAAGCAAAAGATGGTTTGGTGTCAGTGCATTGGCATCTTTTGGGTCGTCGGATACTTTGGTTAATGGTCTTCCATTGATGATTGACTCAATCTCGCAAAAGAGGGTTTGCAATCCTTCATCATCCAGCAGCTGCTCTCGAAGAAGTGCCTGCATTATCTTTTTTATTGATCTGATGACTCGTTCCCATACTCCACCCATGTGTGAAGCCTTTGGGGGATTAGGAATCCATTTGATTTCCTGCTGCAGAAAATGCTGATGTAGTTTGTCTTGATTCCATTGATCAATTGCTTCCTTGAGTTCACGATTACCACCAACAAAGTTTGTCCCATTGTCAGATCTCATTTCTTGTGGTTTTCCTCTTCGTGACATGAAGCGTCTTAATGCATGAATGAAGGAATCTGTATCCATACCATGGATTACTTCGATATGCACAGCACGAACTGCTAAACATGTGAAAATCACACCATACCTTTTCTCTTGACAGTGTCGTCTCTTCACCATGAACGGTCCAAAACAGTCGTATCCAACATACGTAAATGGAGGCATGCTAGGATTGACTCGATCTGGTGGTAAATCAGCCATCTTTTGTAGACCAGGCTTCTGTGATCTCTTCTTGCAATCAAAGCATTTACTGAGTATTTTACGAACTGCAACCCTTGCCTTCACAATCCAAAATCTTTCCCTGATCAGTGAGAGAACATGTTCAACGCCAGAATGTCCAGACTTGTGATGGTAGTGTCTGACGATCAGATCAACAATGTGGTGCTTCTTCGGAAGTATAACGGGATGCTTCGCTTCATCAGATAATGCCGCATGTTTCAGGTGACCACCAACTGAAAGCAATTCTCCAACAATCACTGGATCCAGTCTTCGCAAAGAGCTAGATTTGGAGACAACAGCTCTTGATTTCAGCCTGTTTATTTCTTCTTCGTACACTTCCTTCTGCACGTGCCATATAATGCATTTTTCAGCTTGATGTAGCTCTTCGACTGTCAAATGACCAGTTCTAACCAACTGATTTGCTGCAACTTGTATTTTGCTTTGCATCCATTGTTTGAAGCGGAGAATCCATGCAACAGCTTTCTTCAGTCGCATCCAATCAGAAAATTTCAGAAACATTAGAGAAATGATACTTGCTTGTTTCTCGTTGCTGACTGTAAATGACTGCACCTTTGTTTTCAGCTCAACATCATCATCAGGAATTTCACCAATTTTCGGGTTGACCAGCCATGGTTCTTCACTTTGCCATAGAAATGAGGGACCCTGAATCCATCTGGAGCCATTAGACAACTGGTGGGCATGCAAGCCTCTTGAAGCATCGTCCGCTGGATTTGAAGCTGTGTCGATATACCTCCATTGTTCTGAATCAGAGCCATCATGTATGATTGCCAGCCTGTTTGCAACGAATGTCTGGAATCTTCTGTTTTCATTATAAATGTACTTCAAAACTGCTTGGCTGTCTGTCCAGAAGAATGATCTGTTAATTTTGTAGTCGAGCTCCTTTCTGATCATTTGGTCCAACTTCACTGCCACTGTAGCTGCTGATAACTCAAGACGTGGAATTGTCATATACTTCAGAGGGGACAGTCATGACTTTCCAGTTACGAATGCACAGTGAACCTTACTTTTGCTGTTAGTCATTCTGATGTATGAGACTGCTCCATAACCTCCCTCGGAAGCATCTGAGAAATGATGTAGCTCTGTCATGCTTGGTTCACCAAATGTTTCCGGCTTCAAGCATCTGTCAACAGAAAACTCTTGAAGTGTTTGTAGTTCTGCGAGCCATTGCTTCCAACATTGAAGTTCTTCTTCTGGAACAGGATCATCCCATGCTAGTTTCTTTCGACATAGCTGATGTAGAATCATCTTTGCTCGAAGGATAAACGGTGAAACAAATCCAAGGGGATCATACGCTGATGATACAATGCTCAAAATACCTCGTCTTGTTTCTGGCTTGTCCTTGAGACCAATGTTGTATTGAAATTTGTCTTGCTCAGTATTCCATTGAAGACCCAAGGCTCTTTCAGTTGGAAGCGTGTCCTTTTCAAAATCCACATTCTTCAGTTCCTTTGATAACTCCGAGTCTGGAATCACCTCCAACACTTCTCTCTTGTTACTTGTCCACTTCGTCAGGTGGAATCCTCCATGAGACAGTAGCTCAGTAACTTCTTTGTACATTCTGATTGCAGATTCTGCATCCTTCATTGACTTCAACAGGTCATCCACGTAGAAATTTCTGCGTACGGTTTCAGTGACTTCAAGGCCATATCTATCTGCATTGTCTACAGCTGTCTTCCTCAGAGCATTGCTTGCACAACACGGTGACCATACACCACCAAACAAATGAACGAGCATCTGGTATTCTTCTGGATCTTTGCTCAAATCACCATGGGGAAACCAAAGAAAGCGCAATGCATCAACATCCTTTGGGTGAACACGTACCTGGTGGAACATGGATTCAATGTCTGCCATCAGTGCCACTGATTCTTGACGAAATCGGAGTAACACGCCAACAAGTGAATTCGTGAAGTCTGGGCCTTGTAATACATTGTCATTCAGTGATTTTCCACGGTATGTTGCTGCAAAGTCAAAAACAATTCTGACTTTCTCCGGCTTCTTCGGATTGAACACATTGTGGTGTGGGAGATACCATACTGCACCGTCATTTCTATTGACTTGATCTTGAGGAACCTTTCTTGCGTAATCTTTCACCATGAGATCATCAATGAAATTGGTATACTTCTTACAGAGGCCAACATCCCTTGACAACTTCCTCTTCAAGTGTTTCAGTCTGTGTTCTGCCACTGATCTGTTGTTTGGCAAACATGGCTGGATATCTCTCCATGGTATAGCAAGTTGATAATGCCCATCAACAAGCTTGGCTGTGTCTTCGAGTACTGCTAATGCCTTCTTATCTTCCATCGACATTGCTTTACAGCTGTCAGCAGTCGATTCACAAAAATCACGATTGATGTACTGCTTGAATTGTTTCTCTAACATGTCATCATTTTCGCATGAAGGAATGAGATAGCATTGCTTACGTTCTTTACCATATCTTCCAAGTGGTCCATTTAGCGTCCATCCAAATTTCGTCTTCACTGCATACGGTCCACCATCTTGTGCTCTTCTAATCTCTTCTGGTTCTAACGCCTCTGGCACATCCACACCAATAAGGAGACCAACATCATGATTCGTGAGTGCTCTTGGGACTGTCACACCATTCAGGTAAGACCAATTGTCTACATCGTCTTGCTTCGTGATTGATTCCAATGAAACATTCAGTTTCTTCACAGAAAATGCATTTGGGACTTCAATCATGACATTCTCGTCCAAATCCATGACATCCAAATTGACCATGACACAATCATGTTGCTTTTCATTGTTGACTGTTGCCAAAGACATTTTGCATCGTGTTCCAGATATCCCAAGTTTCTTCAAGATGTCTTCTGTGCAGAATGAAGCAGTTGATCCTGTGTCCAGCATAGCATATGTACATATCACCTTGTTCTGTCCATTTCCTTTGATCTTTACGGGCACAATTGTCAGTCCTTTGCTACATCCGGCCCCAGTGTGCATATTCGATCCAACAAACCGACTTCCATTTGTTCCTCTGGATTGCTGCTGATCTCTGGTTGCTCCAGACGTAGTTGTCTCACAACGTTTCTTCTCGAAGGCCATAACTGATTCATGTAACGATGTCATGTGTTTTCTTCTCAAAGGACAATCAGGCACTTTGCATTCATTTTGACGCTTGCAGCCAGCAGAGAAGTGATTCGAGGATAAACAGTTGTCACACAGCTTGCGGGAACGAATGAATTGGAGCTGTTCCTCACCAGTTTTGCTTTTGAAATCTTCACATGCTTCTAACTTATGTTTGCCTTCACAAAGGTAGTATTTTGTATTGCATTCAGTATCCTTTGGTTTCTGATCTGCAGTTGTCTGTATCTTGAAATTCACGTGCTTGTTGTGGCTTGATTTATCAGCAACTTGTCCTGGTCGTCTCGTACGTTTATCCCTTGTTGTCTGCTTACTGCCATCCCTTTCCATGATCGCACCAAATACTGGGTCGTTCTTTTCAACAGCCACCATTCTCACCAACTGTCTGACATCTTCAATATTTGGGTTGTGTCCACGCTCTCGGAATTCATAAACCTTCGATAGCCAGCGAGATTTGACAAAGCCAGGACATCTCTCCAGGATCTTCACTAAGCAGTCTTCGTTGTTGACTTGATTCAATCTCCCTGTTGCCTTGAGTGTCAGTTCACAATTGTGTAAATCATCTGCCAGATCAATCAATGCTTCTCGGTCACCAGGCTTAATCACTGGCCCATTCGTCACTTTGCATATCCAAGAATTTGTCACTTTGTACACATTTCCAAATCTTTCTGCCAGCAACTTCTTGGCTTCCTTGTATCCTTCCGATGGGCTCAGCAAAATGCAGTTTTCTATCACTTTCTTTGCCTTTCCAGTGCAGTATTGAATGAGAAGTTGAAGCTGCCTGCTAGAATCACAAATATCCTTTTCCACATTATTTTCAAAGGATTTAATAAAGGAAAAGTATTTCAAAGGATCACCATCAAATGTCATTAGTTCAGATTTTGGTAGCAATGTAGCAGTAGCTAATTTACGCATTGTTTCAAGATATTCAATACCTGGATCATTTATTTCTTCTTGCATTGAGATGTTATCTTCTGGGGGAACATTCATGTCATAGCACTGTGGGGCTTCTTGGGTGATGCAAGTCACTGATTGCTGAATTTGAGGGACTGATATATCTGCTGGTTGGTTGACTGCAGCTGTATTATCAAATGCATGACTGCCTGATTCAGGAGCTAGTCGCCGTGAAGGTGCAGGCTTGGCATAAGGAGGAGCACCAATCACATGATCCTGTGCAACACTGCGTGAGACACCACTGCGCGACACACCAGGCATGTGCAACTGAGGAGGAGCTGACTGGGCATGGGGATTCACTGGCTCGCCAAAGGAATGACTCACTACTGACCGAGGAGGAGCACCAATCACATGATCCTGTGCAACACTGCGTGAGACACCACTGGGTAACACATCAGGCATGTGCAACTGAGGAGGAGCTGACTGGGCATGGGGGTTCACTGGCTCGCCAAAGGAATGACTCACCACTGACTGAGGAGGAGCACCAATCACGTGATCCTGTGCAACACTGCGTGAGACACCACTGGGCAACACACCAGGCATGTGCAACTGAGGAGGAGCTGACTGGGCATGGGAGTTCACTGGCTCGCCAAAGGAATGACTCAATACTGACTGAGGAGGAGCACCAATCACATGATCCTGTGTAACACTGTGTGAGACACCACTGGGCAACACACCAGGCATGTGCAACTGAGGAGGAGCTGACTGGGCATGGGGGCTCACTGGCTCGCCAAAGGAATGACTCAATACTGACTGAGGAGGAGCACCAATCACATGATCCTGTGCAACACTGCGTGGGACACCACTGGGCAACACACCAGGCATGTGCAACCGAGGAGGAGCTGACTGGGCATTGGGGTTCACTGGCTCTCCAAAGGAATGACTCAATACTGACTGAGGAGGAGCACCAATCACATTATCCTGTGCAACACTGCGTGAGACACCACCGGGCAACACACCAGGCATGTGCAACTGAGGAGGAGCTGACAGGGCATGGGTGCTCACTGGCTCGCCAAAGGAATGACTCAATACTGACTGAGGAGGAGCACCAATCACATGATCCTGCGCAACACTGCGTGAGACACCACTGGGCAACACACCAGGCATGTGCAACTGAGGAGGAGCTGACAGGGCATGGGTCACTGGTCGAGGTCCAAAATGCCAGCGGGGTAATGATTTGTGCTTCTGGGGAGGGGCAGACTCAGCATAGGATATCACGGTCTCAAAATCATTGCAAACTTCTTCCTCTGCTTCAAGTTTCTTCAACTGTATCCTCATTTCTAAATCCTCCTTTTGCTGTTGCAAGTGTATCTCTTGATTTGCAAGTGACTGTTTCATCTTCAAAAATGATGCTTCCGCTATCAAGGATGCCCTTCTTGTAGCATTTGCCAATCGTGTTTCCTGTAAAAGTCGCTGGCTGGAATGCTTCGATGATCTAGAAGACTGACAAGAATTATTAGTGGAATAAACTTGGCTTACCGAATCTTCAGGGGTAACATCCTGTTCTCTTGTTGTTCGATCAGGATCAGACTTCTGGATGTGCTCAAAACGTAGCGCTATTCGGTCTTTCATCGCCAGAAATCTCACTTCGGCTTCGTGAAAATATGCACGGCTTTCATCTAAATCGTCTTCTTCAACAAGGGAATTGCGATAGAGCTCACATGCACGACAAAATTCGCCAAAAGCTGTCTTCAAGTTGACTTCACTCGTGATCAATTCAGACAGGGAAGATTCGGCCAACATGGTTTCTGCCACTCGGTTCAGTGCTCTCGTAAACCCACGATTTGCATTTGCTCTCGTCTGTTTGAGTCGTCTTCTTTCTTCTGCATCTACTCGTCTTCTGTTACGGGAACCTGACTCCGACATCACCAAATTCTCATCTGATATTCCAAAGCTTGCCTGCTCATCCATCATAAAGTTTCAAACTGATGTAGCCACGAATCTCAAAATCTTCGCTACAGGGGGAGTTTCAACGCGCACCACCAAAGCCCGAAGCCCAAGAACCAAAGCAATAAACAAACAGGCTTTAGGCATATAGTGATACGGTTTGCTGCAATAAGTTAAACGCTAATTAACCTCAAATCAACAAAGTATGTGTGTAAACGAAGCTTGAAAGTGAAATGGTTAAGAAACTTGCGTGCACAACAAATAACGAAGAAGCTGAAACGAAATACGAAAAAACTGCTACAACAAAGGCACTGATACTCACGAACTTTATATCCTCGTAGCTAAAAGGCTCAGCACATCCAAAGCATACCAAATCGCGCTGCCAAAAGATTCGCTGCCAAAAACATACGCTGCCAAAGATTCTACGTTTTTGGTCTTCTTCTACCTTGTCTCTGTTTCTTGAAGCACAGAAAGCCATGATTGCTTCGCTTTTATAGCCACGAGTAAGAAAAACAACTATTCCCAAGACAGAAACAACACGACGTTCTACTTTACTACTGAAGTGAAATAACAAACTAAATGCGACGTAAACAACTTAAATGAGAAAAACAACTATTCCCAAGACAGAGACAACACGACGTGTCACTTTACTACTGAAATGAAATTATGAAATAAATACGACGTAAACAACTTAAATGAGAAAAACAACTTTGAATTGTAGAAAACAACGTGATTAAAAATACACCGGGAAAACAGGTCCCGTGTCCTTAGAGTAATGATTTGTGCGTTACAATGATACCCTTTGTATCGACAGTTGTTTGGAGATCCATCTTTCGGTAATGTTGAAAACAGATAATGTGCTGGATGCGACGATCTCGTTAATAAAAAATTGTGGCCAATTTGATTGATACGACAATATGAAACCAGCAGCAGCAGTTCCCTGTTCCTAGTTCCCCATCATCGAGTTTGTGCCCTTTTCTGTTGCCCTTTTCTGTTTCGCTTGTTTTGTTCCGCTTTGCTGAGGTGGATTACTGGGATAAACCATGCACTAATGTAGTTTTCTCTCGTTTTACAGCTACGAGTTGAATAGCTCTAAATTCTTTGACCAGTAATCTGCCTTGGCTTAGTTGTTTTGTTGTCGTTTGTTGCATATTGTGTCTTGGTTTTGTGGTTTTGTTCTTTGTTTTTGTATAGCAAATTGATTTGATTTGTAATTGACATCCATAGTGAAACCCGGTGACTTTCTGTCTTTTTTCACTATGGATTGCACAGTGTAATATAACGTTATATATTGTAGTTTTTAATCTTGATTGAAAAAAAAGCTGGTGAAATTTGGCGCCCCTGACGATCATGATCAAGCTTATAATGATCTTGTCTTACTTTCGAAAATTGGTTCACAAACACGCCCCCTAAAAACAAAAGTGCTACGAGGAAATAGTGCTCCTTTCATGACTAGGAAATTAAACAAGGGAATTTATACCAGAACGAGGCTACAAAAGAGATACAAGAAAAATCCTACGAAAGAAAATGAATTAAAATTCAAACGAAGAAAAAAATAAATGTGTTTCCTTGAGAAAAAGGCACTTAAACAGCATTTCAAACAAGCAACAAAAAATGGACTTGTATCGAATCAAGCTTTTTGGAACCTTGCCAAACCTTTTCTCTCCAACAAAGGAAGCTTAGCTGGTAGTGATATTTCCTTAGTTAAAAATAATAAAATCGTAACTAACGACCAACAACTAACCGAAACATCAAACGATCATTACATCAACATAATAGCAAAGTCTAGCGGTGTAAAACCTTGCAACATTGCAGATACGGTTGATACCAATGATTATCGGCAAATCATCAGGCTGATTCTTCAGAAATACAATAACGATCAAAGCATTTAAGCTATCATTCAAACTCTTGAAAGCAACTTCAATTCATCAGCTTTCCAAGAGGCACAAGTTTGTCAAGTAAGGGAACAACCAAGATCTTTGGACGGTAGGAAATCAACGGGGGAAGATCAAATACCACCAAAACGTGTGCTGTTGGCTGCAGACGATCTTGCAGCCCCTTTAACAGATGCCATTAACAGCAGCATACGAAACTATAGGTTTCCAGATAATGGAAAGCGAGCTGCGGTATGTCCCTTGGATAAAGGGGAGGCCAATCGTACAGTTGAGCGAAACTTTCGTCCAGTCAATATTCTAAATATGTTCTCCAAAATCTATGAAAAGATTTTGAAAAACCAACTTATTCCATACTTATATGAAACTTTTTCACTTTCCATCGCTGCCCATAGAAAAGCAAATGGCACACAACGTATCTTGATAAGAATGATTGAAGAATGGAGGGTAAAACTCAATGATGATAATATTGTATGAGCTATCCTTATGTATTTATCGAAAGACTTCGATTGTATTCCAAACGATTTACTTATAGCCAAATAACATGCCTATGGTTTTGATGAAAATGCTCTGATCCTTATCTACTCTTATTTGAAACTGTGGAAACAGTCTGTTACAATCAATAATACATATAGCTCTTTCCAAAAAGTTTTATCAGGGTACCTCAAGGCTCTGTTTTAGATTCTATTCTTTTCAATATTTACATAAACAATCTGTTTGTTTCATCAACCGTGCAACATTACGTAATTATGCTGATGATAACACTCTAGCTTATTTTTCCAAGACCCTATCAAATTTGATCGAGGTACTGGAAGAAGAAGCTTGAGTTGCTTTAACTTGGCTAAATAAAATCATATGAAAGCCAATCTGGAAAAATTTCATGCACTCCTCATAAGAAAGGATCAAACAAATACTTAGTTAAGAAAAATTTAACATCCAAGGCAAAATGATCAAATCAGAAGAAACTGTCAAATTGCTGGGCATTCAGCTAGGTTATAAGCTAAATTTTAAACATTATATCTCCTAACTTTGCAAAAATGCCGCATCATAACTCAAGGTCTTGAAAAAGCCTCAAACAATTTATTGGCATTAATGGAAGGAAATCCTTGTCCAAAGTTTCGTTTATTAAAACTTTGATTATAGCCGTCTTGAGTGGTACTTCTCATTAGCTTTGGCTTTGCAAAACATTGAAAAGTTTCAAGAACGTGCCCTTAGATTTTTATACAATGATCACCGTGCCTCTTACAGCGACTTATTTTTGAAGTCAGAAAGATGAACTATGCATGTTTTCCTTTCATTTCATTTCATTTCATAACATTATTTACAGTTGGTATTTACATTGTTACTAGAAACTAATTTAAACCAACTATTTACAAGACACAAAATTATTTACAAATCAAACATCTACATCCTTTGCCATCCCATTCTTTGATCCCCCTTTTAAAACTTGTTAAGGTATCAGCTGTCTTTAATTCATCATGTAGAGTGTTCCACAGGAGACTGCCTCTAAGCGAAAGAGAATTTAGTCCATATCGATATGACTGTGCTGATGGAATTTGGTGCGGAGATAGTAAGGCATATCATTCTTAACAAAGAACTCTCAAATATATGAAGGATTTAGATGGTTCATGGTCTTATAAATTTTAGACACAAGACATTGTAGGTTCATTTTATGGACTGTAATGCTTCCATCTCTGGCTAAAAGCTGATCAATGATGAGTTGTAATCTCCGTACAAAACCCTCAAGGCACGTTTATTTGCCCTATTCATATCTTTGTTTGCAGTTTTGCTACAGAACAGCCATATCAGGGGGCAGTATGAACAATTTGACATAAAAACAGATGTTAGCAGCATTTTAGCTGTACCTTAACCCTATTTTTGCCGGGGGGCATTTTTCGCCCCCTCCCAAACTTTCTTTAATAGCTCCTAAACGATGATAGCTATGGCACTAAAACTCCTTGACTTTTCCTAAAATTTAACTGGCAATCAGAAAATAAAAATTGCAATGTCTATTGTTAGACCACGTGGCCACCAGGCGCCCATATTTGGAGAGTGGTCACAAAGAAAATCGTGAAAACTGCTCTAGTTTCTTCATATTGTGTCAAAACTCATCAATATATATATACCATTCGATTTGTCTCCATGAGTACTTTCATTTGCCATATACTTTATCTATGTTTGCTGACGTAAGCAATTTATAACTTCTATGATGTCATAAACCTTTATGACGTCATATTCCTAATGAATTAGCACTTTTTATATGAAAATCATGTAATGACTTGAAATATTGATAAGCCTTTTTGATTTCACCCAAATTATGCGAAATTGATGATGTTTAAGCATTATTATAGAGGAAAAAATGTTGCATTGAATCGAATTACCGTTATTTCTTTAGTTAATTAATTAGGAACCACAAATATTCATATAAAACTGCTGAATTAAATCTGAAACTAAGGCTATGAAGTAAGTATCTTGATAGTTTTTAGCCTATTTTAGCCAGTTATTCAATGTAAATCTAGTTTTTTTTCCTAATAGCTAAATTTCATCAAAATTTGCCCTATTTTTGGCTGCCTAGCAACCAATCAGGTGATTAGAAGTTTGTTAATGCTATTTTTGGATTCCCCTTTCTTCAATTATGACACAGTGCAAGTTTCATTGTCATAGCTATTATAGTTTTGAAGATAATTAGGGGGGGCGCCGGTAGAAAATCACTTTTTTCACCCGGTTAAAATAGGGTTAATTGAGAAATGGTCTTACTCTTGAAAATGCACATAATTTTTGGTTTGCTTTTGGACATAACTCCTTGACGTATGTGTCAAACGTTAAAGAGTTGTCAATTTGTACACCGAGGAGCTTTACCTGTTCTCTTTGTTTCACTTGTTGTCCACCGATGTCGAGGATGAACGAATTGTCACTCTTGAGATTTAAAAACATCATTTGAAATTTTGCTGGATTGGCACACATTCCATTACCTTTAAACCAATCCAGAAGCTTTTGTAAATCGTTCTTTAGTTTTATTGTGACGGCATTTATAGATGTGTCACATGCATAACTTGTTGTATCATCAGCAAAGTTACATATCTCAGACTCCAAATCTTTGAAGAACGGATCGTTCATAAGGATATTAAAAAGTAGAGGACCAAGTACAGGCCCCTGTGGAACGCCTGTAGAAATAATCTGGAAAGTGCTGTATGCTGAACCTACTTTGACTCTCTGTTTTTGATTAGTTAGGTATCTGTATACCAACTTCAACGGACAAGTGTCGAGTCCGTAAGCCTCTAACTTTGCTATGAGCAGATCATGGGGTATGCAATCATATGCTTTGGACAGATCCATCAGGATAGTACCAACAATGCCTTTGGTATCAAGACATTTCTTCCAGGATTTGATAGCACAAAATAAGGCATTTTGAGTACTACATCCTTGCCTAAAGCCGGACAATAGGTGAAATAGTATTGTAGCAAAATGACTGTCCATTTGTACTCAAATAATTCTTTCATAAACTTTTGACAGAGCTGACAAGACACTAATTGGTCTGTAATTACCTTTCCAGCTGGAATCATCCTGTTTAAAAATTGACGAGACATCAGCCTTCTTTAATTTGTCTGGGAACGAGCAATTTTTGTATTGCTGCATTTATGCAGTCAGTTAGATATATGGACATAAGACATCTTTGGCCATCATGATTATCTTAGTGGGTATATTTCCACTAGTAGATGCTAGCATCCAGTGCCTCGACAAAGTTCATAACATCCCAAGGGTAAACATGGGCAAACTGGAATTTCTTCTCACAACTGACCTTATGTTTGATGGCGATGATACTTGGATGGTTTCTGTATTTCATTAGAGCAACTTCTAATTTCTCATCTAACTTTATACAGTTAGGTATTTGTTTAAACATAGGGCCCAACCCTAGAGAATCCGTAACACTTACAAAATGAGAATTGAAACATTCAGCAATCATAGCATCATCTGATATAATCACTTCTTCTTCAATCAAAACGATTTTTTCTCCCATTGGATTACCATTTGAAAACATAGGTTAAACCACTTTCCCTAATTACTTCTCATTCTCAATGGACCTAGGTTCAATCGACCGGTAGAAGTCAAAGTTTGCTTTCCTGTCCATCTTAACAACTACCGGGTGAGTCAGAAAAACGTGGGGCGTTTGGCAGACTGTAACACCGCACTTAGCCATCCGATTGACGTGAACTAATTTTTTTTCGTGGAGCCAAGAGTCTAACTTAGATCATAAATCTTTCCCCATCAAAATCGGCCATTTGATGCATTTGTTAAGAAAGATTTTCTTTGTAAGACCTAGTATGTAAGTCTTGCAAACTGATGAAATATTTAGCCAAGCCCCTTCAGCATTTTAGCCTTGCCAGAGCAGTGGTACATGTGGTATTATCAGGGGATACTGAAATAGTTTGACCTGGTTCAAACTACTAGGTTGTTTGGGTCATTGCGGTCATGCATAGAGACCTAAAGTACAACGACTCGGAGTTTGATGCACGACTCTAAGGACTCAAAAGACCTAGTGTGCATCAGGCTTTAGGGAAAAGTGTTGTCCACATGCAGTCCCATTGCGATTTACAGAGCGTTGATCTGCTTGAAAAACAAAACCTCTTCGCAAGACAAGGAAGTGTACGTTATTAAAGTCTTTCAAATACATTCTTCACTCGGGGCATTTTCCCCTGATAATACCACGTGTACCTGTAAACCTTGTCAAGATAAAATTCGGAAGGGGATTGGCAAAAGATTTCACCATTTTGCAAGACTCCCATACAAAATCTTACAAAAGAAAATCTTTTTTAGCAAATACACCAAATGACCGATTTCGATGGGAAAAGGTTTATGATCTAAGTTAGACCTTTGGCTTCATGGAAAAATGTTGTTTACATCAATCGGATGACTACATTCGATGTCACAGTCCGCCAAACGCCCCACGTTTTGTCTGACTCACCCGGTAGATTTCGTTGTTTCTCAAAATCTTCAGCCTGATTTGTTAGATTTCGTTTTCAGTGTCGATCTCATCATCATTGCTTTCCTCAGATTCTTGTTACAATGTTGTTTGTTGATTCCCCTAATTGTCCTTTTGTTTAAGCGGGGCATGTTTTTCAAGTACTCTGGAAAGGACTGCCTGAAATGCAGAATATTCTGTTGGAAAAGTTTGTCATAAATTCATCTCTACGTCTTTTAGAAATTCTTCTTTGCAAAATGTTTTGTACTCACGATATTTCTCTATTTTTTCTTGGGGGGGCGGCGGGGGGGGGGGGGCAACTTAACAAACGTTGATTTTAACATTGTGCAAATCAGATGATGATGATCACTGAAGCCTGTTTCAAAAGACTGACTTCCGATGAAAGAGTGCTTTCTATTGGTGAGCACAAGATCAATACATCTCCCCATTTTTGATTTGAAACATGTAGGTCCCTTTTACAAGGCTCTACGCTTCAACCAGTGGGACAAGAGTGGTATCGTTCATCTCCATATTAAAATCACCAAGTATCAACAAATTTTCACGAGAAGCAGAATATCAATCTATGATTCTCGAAATATTATTGACAAAATCCTATGTTTCTCGTCTCGGATTTCTTTGTATGGAGGTTTCACGACATTGAAAAATGTAAAACCATCATTTATGCATGACATTTTCAAAAGAAAATTGTTTATTTACTCACCACGAAACCCAAATGATTTACAGCATCACAGACCAAATCAGGTCACCTTTGGCTCAAATAGCCTTCGATCTTTGGGACCTCAAATATGGAATGAACTCCCGATCGAAATAAAGTCCTCCGAAAATTGGAATGGTTTTAAACACATGATAAAAAAGTGGGATGGCCCAAACTACAAATGCAACGCTTGTCAGCATGTGACAGATACTCAATCTTTCCTAAGACCAAGTATACATACATACATACATACATATAATTTACTTATGTATTAACTTATCGATTTCTATTAGTTTTCTGTATATATTGTGCATAGAAAGCTAGGCTGATATAGTCGATATCAAATAAGAAGACAAAAAAACAAGTAAATAAACAAACAAACAAACAACAAAAAGCAAAAAAACATAATACTTACGTTGAAATTATTTTATCATTCAAAGTTTGATTTTCTCGTCAGTAATCGATTTTGCATTGATATTCTTCAAATTCTAGAAGAACTACGGGACGTAAGAGCCCAACTGATGGAGGCAGAAAAAAGAGAAGACCACTTGGTGGACAAGACCATATTTCTTGAAAAGGTACTTTCAAACTAGTTTTGGTTCTCACCGTCAAAATAAATGCGTTGGTCTAGTTTTTATTTCATTACTACGTATGTATAAAAAGAGAGAATGAATATTGCTTCTCAGTTATCCAATGGGCGTAGGCCTAATCCACCACAATGCTAATACTGATGCAGTACGATAAGTTAAGAACGTGCAGCCTTATTTCATGGGTGACATCCATTACATTATTACCAAAATGGTTTCGTTGGAAAATTTTAGGTTCTTATACGCGGGTTGTATTGTATCCCGTAGATTGATACAATAAATTACACAGTACGATATTGTACATTATTCAAATGATTGAGCATTTGCATCATTTTTATGACTCATGATTACAGGAACTCAGAGCAGCGCAAAGACTGCAACCCCTAGTGGAGCAGTTGAAGCTGCAGGTATGTGTTTCTCTGGATTCACCTCGCCCACTATTGATAGTGCTTATCCCACAAAATCACCATATGAAGAGCATGGAGGCAAAATCCCTATGAAAATGGAGTATCCATTGAATAATAAGTGGCAACTTTAATTTCGACAATTTTTTGTTGCAAAATGAAATCTTTACCCTTAAAGGAAATCTGCATAGGTCTATTGAGTGGTCGCAATAAATAGGTTAAAGAAAATGCCTAAGCACCCATTGTTTCTTTATCTACACAATGCCTGTCTAGCGTCTATTCTCTAAGTTTTCAAATGCAATTAGTCATATTTTTATCTTCGCCTGTGCTAGTTTTTGCCGCGTCCATTCTCTTTAAAATCTTTTGCAAGGAGGTTTTAAAAATTTCTACCAATTTAAAGACATTTTTGAAAATAATGCATGTGGAACTCTTGTCTAGACCAAATTATAAGAATTGGAAAACTCTCTGTCGTTTTGTCACAAAAACATAAATTTCAATTGAAGTGCAACAAATCGTATTCATGTTTTTGATATGAGTTAGACATGACCGTTGCAATTCAACTGTAAGTTGAATAATGTATTATCTTCACGTTTCTACCGACTTGTATATTAAAATTAAGTGAAGTAGAATTCTGCATAAAGGAGGCTTCTGATTAAGAATCTTCAGGTTGCCATTTGGCCAAGTAAGCACATTATATTTTGGAGCCTTTATCTAAACATGCAGAAAGCATTCCATCCCGTTACAGGAAGTAGGTTCTTGCATGCGGATTTTAATTTTACCTTGGTCTGTGAAGTGCCTGTGATGTGTGCATAGCATTCTGTAGCTATTTTCCATCTGTACCGTAACGGAAATCGTGTTCATTGTAGATCTGCGAATTGCGTTTAAATAACGTAGAGTTGGTCAAAAGAAATGAAAAAGTGGAACTTAAAGTGAAAAGATTAAAGGAAAAAGAAGGAATACTAGAAGCGAAAATGAGGCTTGTTATCAAATTGTTTTTAAATTTTGCAACAATCAGCTTCAATTTCTGCTTATCTTTCCTATAAAAAGTGTTTCGATTGAAATAGATCGAAATAGAAAAAGACTTTTCTGTCTGTCTTTCTTTGTTGTTTAGAAAGTAAACGGAGATTGTCTAGAAGATACAAGATGGTGTTTGAAAACATATAAATCTAATCCACATGGGGGGGTTTCCACCCCCTTGAGGTTTTTCTTGCCGTGTTTTTCAAGGACATCAACTATGTCCCCAAAATCTATCTGAATTTATCTGAACTTACTAATTATCTATGCGCCACATTTTGAACGAAGAATTTTCAAACAATAGAGCTCACAGGTCACGTGACATGCCCATATTTGGAAGCAGCTAGCAAACAAATCATTGTTTTTGATGATTTAAATGAAAAGATTTGATCATATTATGAAGTATTATACACCAAATGAATCAGTAAACGAAGAGCTTTAATTTGATACCGGAATTTCTGGAATTTGATGATGTCAGCATTTGTTGATAATGACTCCATAATGGCCGCCATTTTTAACTAATTAGCAAATTGTTTGAATTGTTTCGAAATTTTTGAACTGAAGAGACTCCAATGATAGGTTGTAATGGAGTATTACCACTTTGAAGCTTCTTTTTGTCTTTTTTACAGAGAACAAATTAATTGCACCAATGACGCCATTCAAATTGGCTAATTTCTGTCAAAATATCACTGCAAAATCATTAATTTCGATGAAATTGTATTTTCATATTATATTTATGGCTGAAGTGAACCAAAAACTGCAAAATGTTCATGCAAAACCTTCTTTGATTTCAAATTTAATTTGGAAGCCTGATTTTCACTGATTTTCAACTTCATGATGTCACTGTGACGTCATAAGGTGCGGCAGTCACATCCAAATTACGCTACATGCTAGAAACTACTTGATCTATAACGGTGCCAAGTTTTATTGAATTATAAAGATGCTAAGGTAGTTTTCAGAGGGTGGGAGTGGAAAGAACCCCCCATAAATGGTAGCTCGAAAAAAGCCCATATGGATTAGGGCTAAAGAGACATTGTTTTGGGCATGCTGCAGCAATTTCAAAAATTGTGAAAATCAAATGAGGCCAAACGCGAGAGATATGGATTCAAACTGTAAAGATTGAAAGTAACAAGATAAGTTTGACTTAGTTTACCATTCTATCAGTGTACCTGCTGTAGTGTCGATCCATATTTGTGCTTGGCCGAATTCGATTTTCAGACAATCTGAAATTGCAGAATACCTACAAGGAACCCGTTAGATACTTCACTTGATAATGTCTCATTCAATTCCTGCCTTGACCATCCCCCGGGACATCCTTAGGCATTTGAACATAAAGAATTCTCGACTCCTGGGCATTTGAGTGTCAATTTCCCCCCCATTTGACTTTACCAGGTGTTTTGCATCTAAAGTTTGGGAATGTGCCATTTCTCAGTGTCCGGCACTGGTGCATTTGACAGAAAAACTACCCCGGCCCCTGGGTACCTGTGCATGCAATTTTGTTGACCCCTAGGCTGCCTGGGCGATAGTCAAGTTAGGAATTGAACAAAACATAACGTGTAGGGGCTCGAAACGTCTTGCTTTCATATCCAACTTTATGTCCCTTTTGGTCTTTTTATGGCACTTTAATAATTTACTTAAAACATTTTTTTGATTTGATGGTACCTCTTGCACCAAACTTATTTTTATTGCGTCCCTCAAAGACTTTCTTAATTTTTTTGTTAACAAATTTATCAGCCCTACTACTCTCACTAGCAAGACCAAATCTTGTAATATGCAGCGTAATGTTTTTCCCAAACCATGAAGTTCTGCTTGCTTTTCTGCCCATGTAATGTGCAGGGTGTTGGTAGTGGCTGTTACTAGTGTTGTAGACGCTTGTGAAGGAGATTGCAGTCTGACTGCACAACAAACAGGAAATTAAACAATAGCTGGTGAATATACCCATTATTCAAAAGAAGAGAGGGTCGACAAAACAGAGAACAAATGCTTGCAACGGCCATCCTGTTAATTATTTCTAGTATTTTAATTCTCTTTCAAAGTTATATATGGGAAGCGTTTCAACAAATGCAACATAAATTAATATCCAGAAATCTGGAGACGGTAGTAGCAAGCTTCTGCTCATTTTCTCGTAGGTCCGTTCTTCTTTGAAAAAGCAGGCTATTAGAACGGTGACTAAAACTGTTTATTTTCCCTAACTTAATTAAACCTTTCATTGCTATTGAGGGGTAAGTTGTAGATCGATTTCCTCCCCGTTCAGCTTCATTCCGACGCTATCTTTTCTATTCTGAATCTACGGAATCAGATGAGTTCGTCAAAAGTGAAGGTGACGTAGTTCACTTTGATACTGTTTATTGCATATGTTTCTCACGTGTTTTTTGTTCATGAAGTGATTTGTACGTTTGCTTTCAGCTGCTCAAAAAAGATAGTCATCCATATTGTCATCAATTGGAAGCGGAATGCACAAGGTAAGCAGCATGGAAACTTCGACAAACTTGTCCAACTTAGGTTCCAGATCTTTAGAAAGCTTACTGTAAACTATCTATTGCCTATTTCCATGGCTTCAGAGAAACCTTAGCTGTTTTGCCATGATTCTATCTTAGGACTTTTCTACAGTCTTCCTTATTTTCAGAATTTGTGTGTTTCCCTTTTTCTTTATTCGATAATCAAAGAAAAATTTCGAAAAATGCTTAAAACCACGGTAATTTCTAAACTTTTTGATGAAACATGATATAATTTTCAAGAATTGTAGTGTATGAATGTCTACAAAATATGGCATCAAGCAAAGGTCTGTGATTCTTCTGGATTACAATTTAGAAGGCTGATTCTTACATGACTTGACACTTTAGATACCCAGTAATTTCAATAGTTCTTCAAGATTTCTGAAAAGTCAAACGGTAGAATGCTACTTTAACTGATCTGCTATTTTAGTGTGTTCAGACGATATAATTGTGATAGTAGATGAATTTATGAGGACGCTATCTTTAGTAATTGAAAAGCGCTCCCTCAATAGGGAGGTGAATGTCAGAAAGGTACAGCCCTTGGCTATATCCTGAGCTGAAGGCTTTGTTTCGAACTAGAGACAGAATTAAGAATGCAGCGGTCGATGCAAAATCTAAGATATTAATGAATGCGTATAGACAAGTTAGAAATCAAGCTAATGATATGAATTCTCGGTTAGAGAGAGAATGCTTCACGAATAAACTTAATGAATGTGAAGGTGACCTCAAACAGACGTGGTCAACAATCAACAAACTCGTCAACAAGCGATCAAAGTCAACTCAAATCCCATCCCTAAAATTGGAAGACACAGTTATTAAGGATTCGGAAAGCATAGCCAATTCAATGAATGAGTACTTCTGTTTAGTTGGGACAAGTTGAGTAGAAACATTCCTGATAAGGAAAATACTCTCTTGAGAGCTAACCATGGCATAAATCCAGCGGCGGCTCTTTTCACATTCTCGCCAATGTGGCCGCAAGAGTTACAGAAGGCAATGAATGATTTAAGGCTTCACAGGGGCCTGGACTATATCGAAATTCAAGCTTTTTCCTCAAGGCAGGGATGCCAATTTTAGCTCCGCCCCTGAGTCAACTCTTTTAATTGCCTCTATGTTTAGGCCTGTTCCCTGTCTGTTGGAAGATAGCAAGGGTTGCACCAGTATTTAAGGATGGTCCTGCCGATGAAAGATCTAACTATCGCCCAATTTCTGTTCCACCGGTTGTCTCTCGCCTTTTTGAGAAACTAATTTATGACCAGCTGTACCACTACCTAGATTCCAATAAACTCATTTTCGGTAAACAATCAGCTTACAGACAGTTGCATTCGGTTCTGTCGTGTTTGCTTAAGATCACTAATGATTGATACTTGAACTTAGAGGGTGGTAAGTACACTGCATTTACCTTTGTGGACCTCAAAAAGGCTTTTGCTGTGAATGTACGGTCTGTACGGTCGATCCGAGACAGAAGAGAGCAACTAAATCTCGCACGTGAATCACTTAAGCTATATACAATGATTAGATTGATTAACTGGTCTGCTAAACACATGTGTACATGATACAGTTGAAACTTAGCTTGTATGATCACTGGAATACCGGGTGTACCAGAAAAAAGGTAACAGATTTGATCATGACTAGCGCTAAGAATTTGGCTCGAATCAGTCAAAAATAACGTTTGAACTAATCCTCGATAGTTAAATTGAGGATACATACCTTGTTTGTTGATCTTGGAGCATTGAAAGTAGAAGTTTTGGTCTAGAAAGTCTAGATTTGCCTCTATCTCCAAATCAGAGCTTTTGGCTTATGGCCTAAGCTGTCAACACGCTTGTTGTGGAATCTCCTGAATCATAGCCAAGTACACACAAGAAGCCTCGTCCTTCGAAAAAATTCTTAATAGAAATCCAAATCGAACTTGACAATCAAACTCAAGAATTTTGTCCCAAAGGGATACCTCTGTTCATTCTACGAAAGCTGTGAATTGCCGCTGCAAAATAAAAGTTACCTTACAGGGAAATGATTCCCTTGAGTGTAGGAAATTCTTCCTTGTTTGAATAAAATGCATTTTTTGATCATTGATATTATTACGAAAAAAGAATTCGTCACTTATACCCAAAGGATTAAGCATCCACGAGGGATCATTGAAAACGCTCTCTAGTGCTTAAGTTGCTTCTTCTTTGTAAATTCATTTTCATTTTGGCTGAACAAAGATATTCCTTATTGACTCTTTCAGTTTTCAGTTTTTGCATTTGTACTCAAATGTGCATGCACAAAGCAAAGGTCCTTCCTCGGACTTTCTACATTGTGCCTATCCTTGAGGAGATTCCCCACAACAGCGCCTTTGTAGTTTAGGCCAAAGCCTAAAAGCTCTGGTTTGGAGGTGAAGGCAAATTTGGACTTTCAAGATAAAAATGTCTACTCTCAATGCTCCAATATCAACCAACAAGGTGTCTATCTTCAAGTAAACTATCAAGGAATAGTTTAAAGATTATTTCCAATTGATCCAAGCTAAATTCTTATCGATAGCCCTGATCAAATCTGTTACCTTTATTTTCGGACACCCGGTACATGATCGCTCGATTTCTCACTCAGAAGTCCCCGAACACATTCAACGACCACAAACAAGAACATGCCTTTACAGGAGTGTGCTAAATTGCGTGGGTTGCGTGGGTCTGAAAAGCTGCGTGAGTCGTGAGTCGTGGGTCGTGGGTAACTTTGCGTGGGTCGTGGATAAATTTGCGTGGGTCGTGGGTCTTTTTTACCGATAATTTTGCGTGAGTAATCTTGCGTGGGTCAAATTTCTTGCGTGGGTACGTGAGTGGTACATTTTGCGTGGGTTGCCATTTTTGCGCGAGTCTTATAGCAGCATAACAGCTTTCATTATCCATTCAAAGCTTGCTACTTTGTGCATTACTTCTAGATATTGAGGCTTCTGAACTCATTGCAGCGCCATGTCCTCAAGCAGTTTCTTAAAATAAAGTGTTATCATGGGTATGGAGGGGCACTGAAATCTTTAACAGTGCATAATTTAAAGCAGTGAGACATTCCGATGACATGGCAGGGTTAAACGACAACAAAAACAAATTTCTGTCCGCTTCAAGCAAAGTTCAGCGCACAAAGCATGAATAAAACGGTGATAAGGCAACCATTGAATAATCTACATAGTCGATACCATAAACTATGAGCTAAAGTATTTGCACAATATTTGCCAGGTAGAGGTACAATAATTATAAAGCTGAATTTATGGCACAGATTTAAAAAGCTCGAAATTTTGTCTTAAGTGATCCAAAATTGAGACGATGTTCCAAGAAGAACGTTCTTACTTTTTCATGGCAAAGCATTCTCAAACCACCAGAAATCCACTTTTGGTAAGGCTTGTCCTAAGGACAGTTAGATGTCACTGACTGCTTCTTCTACTGAAGAGATTTATGATGAAATATATTTTAATCTGAGGACACAATTTTTTAACATAAAGGCTCACCATCATGCTTTTGAGACGAATGATTAGGCTGGCTCTTCTAGATCTTCAGATAAAATGGTTTCTAGATTTCTTATCATAGAAAGGGTGAGAACGATATCAAGAAGGCCAAAATGAGACTGATGGTGCGAAATTTGTGATCTTTACAAGCCTAGTAGTTCTTGCAAAATGTGATTTGCTCAGTTGTGATACGCTCCCATTGCATTTCCATGCAAGTGCTTTTCAAGTGCCAAGACCATTTTAGTGGAAAACATCATGCAACTCAGACCCTATTCTGATCTCTTCTAGCAAACGAACAAGCAACATAACAAAAAAACTAAACTTTATAACTGTAAAAAGGCCAAACTTTACTCTTAAAAATATAATGACAACTACTGTAGCTCAAAGAATCAATACGATGTGGAACTGCACAGAAGAATTATCAATAAAACATTAATCAATCACAACAGCTATCAGTAATACAAAATCTCATCCAGGAGAGATTGGAACCAACAATTCGTATATCATTGGCTCTTTTACGCAAAACCATGTTCGGAGAGTGAGTCCCCGGCAAATAGAGCCCAAATGATTCTTCAAAACAACTTGAACAACTCCTCAATGTATATATTTCATCACCAACTGAGCCATGAATCGAATTTTCAACCTACGATCATTTTAATAGCATAAAGCAAATAAACCCAAATTGCACCATAGGCCCTAATTATCCCTCCTTACCCTAAATGCTTTACACAGCTCATGTAACTATGAGGACATTGTCTTTCTACAAGAAAGAAGAACTCGTGGACTTAAAATGAAATGTTTTCTTACTTTATAGCTTATAGCTTTGTACCTTCAGCTTTCTTTCTCATTCATGAACACAAGCTAAGTAATTAGAATTAGTATAACTATAAGATTTTTAGATTCATAAACAAGCGCAGAAGTATCAACGAGCAGAAGCATACCTAACATGATATGTATCAATCTTTATTTTTAAACGCCTGAAATATATTTTCTCTTAATTTTTAAGCTAGTAGGCCTTAGTTAGCAGTAATGTTGCTATTTTAGAAATTCTTTTGCCTACTGTAAATAAATAGGTGAAAAATGAACGAATAAATAAAATAAAAATGACTAGAAGTCATGCACAAAGTAGCGAGCTTTGAATGGATGATGAAAGCTGTTATGCTGCTATAAGACTCACGCAAAAAGGGCAACCCACGCAAAATGTGCCACTCACGTACCCCACGCAAGAAATTTGACCCACGCAAGATTACTCACGCAAAATTATGGGTAAAAAGGACCCACGACCCACGTAAATTTACCCACGACCCATGCAAAGTTACCCACGACCCACGACGATGATACGTGACCCACACGATCCATGATACGTGATCACGTGAACACAACCCATGATACGTGACCCACTATGTGGTCAAGTGAACCCCCGGGTGTGAATGGGTAGGGGCGTGACAAGTCTTGGCGCCAATAAACCTTGCTTTGGACCGTTCGATTTCAGATCATTCAACGGTTTCTAAAATATGGAGTCAATATTTTCTGAGGGGCAAGTGCCCATCAGACCGAAACCAATGCATGGCGAGTTCTATCACCTGGTACGTGAATCAAGACGATTGCTGATGGAACTCCTCCCAAGCTTGCGTCACGTAAGTGACGATGCATCACTGCTGGAGCTCTTGCCAGCAGCACGCAAGAAAGAATGGGGAGATAAGCTTGTATTGCAAAGTTGTGGAAGCAAGGTAAGATCAGTTTCATATCTTAATCAACAATCACTATCATCAGTGGCGGAAATTGTGGAGGGTTGGAGGTGGAGGGGGGGGGGGGGCAACTACCTACTAAAATTCCGCCAAATAGTCTGGTACATATATCCCTACTTGCTAATAACGACTTTCCCTCATATCTCAACTTTAAAACCCACATTGACAACATAAAAAGTTTCACTAATTCACCTAACATTCTTGAAATAAATAAAAATTGCAATTTCACCTCTCCAAAAAGGGAAAACTCCTTCGGGATATGGACAAAGAATTCAAATGTGAACGGGTCACATCTCATTGCATGGTCATGATTTTAGACAACAACTAGTATCTAGAGCAAAATTACGCACAAGTGACCACACTCTGGCAATCAAATTCGGCAGACAAACTACACCAAAAATTAAATTTGAAGATAGATTAAAATGCAATGCAGAAGCTATTGAAGACAAAATGCACCTCATCTCGGATTGCGCAATGTACAGCCCAGTTAGAAGAGACTTCGTTGAAAAATATTACAACATATTCCCCAATATCAGACTTCTGAACATGCATGACAAGTTTAGATTTCTTTTGTCCATCCCAGAACAGGTTGTCATAAAAGAAATCACTCCATATGTTTTCAACTTGTAAAAAATTTGGGCGGAAAAGCTCATTGTTGCACTCCCTTTGTATATTTAGTCACCTTTAACAGCATTGAATTAGTTTAATGTATTCTTGTTTTGTTTTGTTGCTCTTCTTAAACTTTGCTATTTGTAGGTTTTTACCTAACGTGTATGTTTAAGAAGATTGAGAAAATCTTGACCGCAGCTATAATAGATTTAGGCTGTCGCAACTTTGTTGTGAAATCTACTCTCTCATAAGCCTTCGCTCGTTACACTTAACAGTTTGCTTTCCAACAATATCAAGATCTAGTGACCAACTGTTTTTGTTCTTTTTCCAAGATCAACAAGATTTTGACATTTTATCAAGACAAAATTCAACAGCGAGATTGGGAATGTCACAAAGGCAATTGAAGAGTCCAAACGGCACATGTACATGCTGGAGAGGAAGATAGAGCGGTTGCAGCATGTGCTAACAAATTGAGTAGCTGCGTTAGAAAGAGAAGGTACGCAGTGCATCAACGAACTGACAACTGACATTACTGTGCTTCGTTCACTGAATGATAAGCAGGACAATGAGATGTTCAAACACATGAATTTATGTGTTGCCAGAAACCTTGATGGCAACAATGCACTCTAGTCGAAAGAGGCAATTTCTGCTGTCATTGAAATCAATGACAGCCCAGAAAGTTGTAGTCCCATCCTACTTCCTGATGATAAGCCGCCAGGGTCATCACCATCATCACAGTGGTGACACTCGCCATGCAGAACTAAAGTATAACCAAAAACCATGTAGAGTTAAATGCTTTTTGGCCATAGAACTACCATTATTTTCAAGAATAATGCAAACTGGATATCATTGGAAAGAGTTCACAGAGCAGAACTGAGATGCTGACTGAAATACCATGAGATGACATGTTGGCAGCTATGAACGTTGGCGGTGCCCTGTTTACAACTGTGAAGCATTGTCAACCCATCTCCCAACATTGCAGCTTCTGTGATCAAACACTTTAGCATCAGCATCAATAATCAAGCCATTTCAATGTAAACTGGAAATTGTGCTATCAGTGATTATTATGAAACATTATGGCTTTCAGAACAAGATGCAGAGATAAAAGGAGATTTACAGGATCGAGGTTCTTTCTTTACTTTCTCAAGACTTTGATTCAGGGTAAAAAAGTCAAATTTAGGGTTAAACCAAAACTTTGTTTCACTGGTTCAAAAACTTTTGTGAGCATGGCAAATAAAATTGATTACGCCACTGTGAAACGTCAAGGATTGCATCATGGAGCTAGTGCTACTGATAAAAGAGGAGTTTTTATGATCCATTGGCTTTGGCCAAGCAGTTGAAGCTTAGCATCACCGATGTTAAACTTCAATTGAAGAAATATGAATTATCCTTGAAACTGGCAGAGGAGTACATCAAAACGTACACCCTTGATCGACCAGACACATTTATGTTTGCCAACCATGAAAAAAGAACCATCCCAATAAATCCTGGTGCAAATCCAATTCAACAGGAAATTGCCTGGGATGTGGTTCTGGATGCAATTTGGGTGACGCTTGAAAATGTCTCAAACGTTGGGGGCTACTGCCCCCCGGTTCCCCCCCTTGCACGCTTATGATTTTGAGGACAAGTATTTAAGAAGTTTCAAGGACAAGTTAGTAATATGCAAGGGATCCCCCCCCCCCCCCCCGCCCGGGATATTGAGAAGATACCGTGCACTTTGCTCTCCCGTCATACGGGACTTTTCGTGGATCCGAGAGGAAGAAATGCACATTCCATTGCTATCATTTGCAATTGGTTCCTACGCCCAGAAGCGTAAAGACGTGTGCGAACCATCGTGTTGAACTCAGGTGAAACAATGGAAGGCGAAGGTATGTTATGGACATCCTCGTATCGATTTGATCGTTTCTTGTTAGTATCGAATTTCAATGTTCACTTTTCCAGAAAACTTTGAAATGAAATAAGATGACATCTCTTTGTAGAAAAGACAGTATTTTGGGTGGCCCTTTATGATGCTCCAGACTCGCAGAAGGTCATCAAAGCGAGCAACATAGACGACTTAAGACAGAAAGGTTTGTTGATCATTGTTGATATCTAGCTTTCCTAGATACTCCAAGTTCCTGAGATACTGAAGAAATAAAGGCAAACTTAGCGATTGGCATTGAACAGTTTCACTTGCCACTGGCCAGACCTTTCCCCTTCCCAACGCTTTTGGAAAGATGTGGGAGGGAGGGGCCAGAGTGACTCTTGAGTGCCTTTTTACAGTAGATCTTCGGAGCAGAGAAGAACTTGTTTGGCTTTTGTTATTCTTTGGTACATACTGGCGCACAAAATTTTTATGCTCCGAAATATTTGGTGCAGAGCAGCACAGAGATTCTGCGCAGAAATTTCTCTGTCTACATGGGACAGAAAGGATCCCAAAATACGTTGAAGAATCCGAAAACCAACGCCTGGTCTAGCAGGAAAAAAGTCCACTGCAAAGGCAAAACAGGCATCATTATTATAGAATCTTAAGATTTCATTCCCACCCATCAGCCCTACCTCTCATAATATGGAGTCACAACGTATACTTTCTCAATCTACAGGAGGCAGCACCAGAGGAAGAGGAGGAAGAGGAGCAACAATCATTCATAACCATAATCATTATCAAGGTTTATTACCTATTTTACCAAGGGCCAATTTATACGGCATGCTGAAGGGCCACCCTCCTAAATTGATTGAAATGAATGAGATGAAATGAAATGACCGAGTCAATTATGAAGTTTCAAAATTTTCAAAGTGCCAGTTCGAGATAAGCTCAACGTCTAAATTCGAGATAAGCTCGGCTTCTAAATTGAATTTGGAATTATGCTCGAATCGAATGCAAAGCACGATGTAAGCTCGTCGTTGCAAGTCGCACTACGCAACCAAAGTGCGACTTGGATTTAAACGTTGCGTTTCTGATGAGTCAATTCAATTTGAAAAACATGGTTACCATGAAAAGCCTCATACCCTTTTCCTTCAGGATTCTCTTAGCGGTCGTGAGAAACTCTCACCTGCTGAAAAGTCCATTTCTAGGCAGGCCCGTCGGAAGCGGGGGGCTGGGGCTTCAGCCCCCCAATTATTCGTTGAACTTTGTTGATTTTGAAAGTGAAAAAGGCTGTAAAAGCCAATGTCGTAGAAGGGAAGATTCAAACTTGTATATATTTGAGGAAGCTACCAGAATCTATCAAAAATGCAATATCTTTTGTCATACAAGTCAAAAATTTCAAAATTTTCAGGGAAAGGACTTGTCGGTCGTGATATTTTGCTTCCGTCAATGGCAAATTTTCCAAAAATGGGGCGTTTTCCAACCATCTAAAGAGTGTGGGTCCTGAAAAATTGAGATTCACTCGCATCTCATTTCAGCCCCCCCCCCCCAATGTGAAATTGCTTCCTACGGGCCTGTCTAGGTAACAAAATTGTCGTGCAAATTCAAGGTCTTGGCCTGCAATCTTAAATGTTTCATTTGTCACAAGTCCTCCTTGGCCATTAAATATCATGCATTTACTTTTGTCAATGTTTATAGTTGATTTCCATTTTGAACAAAATCCTTCAATTCTTTCAAGGGAGTCTTTTAAGCCTCCAGCTGGTCCAGGTGTGCTTGATATTACGATCAGGTCATTAGCATAAAGTAGGTGGTTAATAGGAGTCCCATCAAGGTGAAAAGGGTCACAATCTCTCGTAAATATATATTTTTCATGTCGTCAACATTCAGTAAAAACCCGCACATAAGAACCTTGGTTATTAAGAACCTACAGCCTGAAATTGTATATTTTGTACCCAATAAATAAGAACCATTTCAGCCTGTCATTTTAACCAGGTTCTTAATAAAGGGCATAAAATTTAATTCTTTCATTCACTGGGAAATATATTCAATCTGTTTGTCAATCAACTTTTTTCATGGATGGACTCCAAAACCATAAAAAGAACTGTGGTAGGCCGGGCCTGCATGGGGAAACTGGGTAAGCTTGAGGTGAAATGGGCAAGATCAACGATAGGAACAAATTTGGCTAAGATTAAAATTCACAGATTTCCTGTGGTTGCAAAGGAATTCTTCACCAATCGTTTTGAAAAAACTGGTCATCTGATGACTGTGGATGGGTCAGGAGATGAGAAAATTCATCTCCAAGGACTAATGGACTATCTTTTTAAAGTGGAAATGAATCAAAATTTTTTCTTGCTCGTTTCAACCAAATCAGCATCGTAGATTTCATTTATCTTGGTTTCATTTTCATATTCCTTCTAGTTTTCTCGAAAATTAGAATTGAAAACGGCATTTTCATTCAAATTGTGGCGCCACATGAACGCGGTCAGGACGCTTGGTACCAGACCTCTCTGACGTCAAGTGTTTTACAGCGAGATGAATGAAGGAAGCATATGACTTGTTACTATGTATTGAGACCAGGGGTGCACAACTCAGAGCAAAGAAACTCAATGAAATAAACTGGTTAATGAAGCATTCTGACCATTTCTATGATTCTGACGTACAATTCTGCAATTCCCAAATGCTGCTATTCTGATATTTTATTGAGAGGAATTTATTCACTGAAGCTCTCAATGTCATGTAGTCATGATTTTTTGCATGCAATTTTCTTGCTAAAGACCACATAATTAGGATTAAGCAAGGTTTGTTGTTTGTTTATCAAATCTGTCAGGCACTATTAAACGTGTTAAATCCTCCAATTAGTGATGGTGCAATACCGTATAATCAAGCACAGCACTATCGAGAAAATTAGAGAGTTTGGGGATATCAAGAAGAAATGCGAAGGGCGAAGGTGCTGTTTTTGCTTGTGACTTGCATTTGCAGGGTAATTTAGGCCAACCAGCAGTTAGAAGACTGTGAACGCAACTTGTATCAACTTATATGGAGACATAGAATGAATTTTGGTTTAGCTCTTGGCAGCAACTGACCTTGCCTGTGCTCGTGCTCTCGGCATTTCGATGCAAGTGCTTACTCGATACATTTTGGTCGATATCGACACCAGTAACACAAAGCTTTCCTTGTTCGTGACATGATGCACTGAATCGTTGATTTCCCAAACAAACCAGAAGAGAAAACACCTCGGAGCGAGATAAAGGTACGGTTATGGTATGTAGATCTAAATGTAATTGTTTGATGAGCCCACCATAATACTAAAAGTCTCTTCATTTTGCATGAAAAATTGTCATTACTTTGCACGAAATGCTTCTCTTGATTTGTTGAAGTTTATGATATGGGTTCATGTGCTATGAGGTTGATGAGTTTTCTGAAACATTTTGAAAAGGTTCCAGTGACAGATGAATTTACTATACAACATTCGCTGATTAATGACAGACGAGTTTATTCTATAAATCTTGCAATAGAGTATCAAAATTGCGACGGTCGTGTCATGTGTCAGCTACGTTTTTGAGCCGATCCTCTCAATCCCTCATTCTCCCTTCACCACCACCATTTGATTGTCAGATTCCAGGGGAAGACGCAGGCTCGTGTTGTCAGGGTAAATACAGCTCATCTTCCTTACCAGATGATAATTGTGCCCTCACCGAGGTATTGTCGCTGTTGTTGGAGCAGTCAGACATTTTTGCTTTGATTTTGGTGAACTGCCTACTAATCTTGCTTCAATTCAATCTGATTGTTTACAATACGGAAAACACTTGACGTCACAAGATCTCAAAACCACCACTCTCGCCCCAGACCACCGCACCGCTTCCCAACAACTCTTATGCCCCCCAAAAAGGTGTTTCTTCCCAAAATTTTGTATTTCTGATTGTATGTTCGGAACCAGGGCATTTTCCTACTGCGGATTAGTGCAAAACTCATTTCGCTTCATTTTCACTTTAAATGTAGAGCTTTGCCTTGCTAGCTGCATTTACTTGGGGTACAGCAAAAACAAATGAAGGTATTGGTTTTGGAATGTGGTGGAATTTCAATCAAATGTCACCACAGGTGACAGGTGATGATTAAATTTACCTGGGGTTCAGCAAAAACAAATGAAGGTAATGGTTTCAAAATGTGGTAGAATTTTCATCAAATATCACTACTTTCTCACCAGGTTACCAAGCGAGCGCAGAGAGGTGGACAGATCACCAAGCAATATCGAGTGACTTGGTTAGAATCAGAAGCACCGGCCGCTGTGCAAGAGAGTGCCATGGGCCATTTGTAATCCCCGGCATTCGGCATCCAGCATCGGCATTTGACATCTCGGCATCGACATCAAGTATGTTAACTGGACAAATAGACACAACCGAAAATTCTATCCAGGGGGTAGGGCAATGACGAGAGTACGAAGTATAGCTGTTTGAAGTAAAAGACCACATCCAATGTTATAGGCTGGGTTTCACTGCGACCGTTAAAGTACAGAATGGACTGTGAAGAAACCAAGTAGCAAGCTCTGTATGGATCACCTATCACGGAAATCAAATGTTAAATTTCACGTTTCACGTTAATGAAGTATGGCATTTTCACCAGTTGCGAAGCCACAGGGGAGGTGGGAATGGAGGGTCCAGACCCCCTATTTTTCCAACAGTTGGGCCCTGAGATTCACACAAAAACGCAATAAAATCTGTCTCTCAGGAGGGGTAGCAAGCTCAGTTGTTTTCATCATGTAGTTCAACAATCTCATGAAATATTCTTAACAAATACCTGCAGTAAATTTAGCTAAAGGGGCTTTGCCTGTGTTTTCCGAGAGTTTGAAAGGCGTGGTCACCCAAGGTTTTCTCGGGGCTACGCCCCAAGTCTCCTCACTTCTCGAGTGGGCTCTGCCACTGATTTGGATGCTTCACGAAAGTGAATACTGTCTTTTCACGTTCCCCCCAGAAAGAATGGTCAAAAGATATGGCAAATCATGTTTCTCGAAATACCCTTTACCATCCTTTATAAATATCTTGGGGTGTGGAGGGCGGGGAATCTTCCCCCTTAGAGATTTCCACTTGTGCTCAAGGCATGCAAAGGTTGTGTCTCTCCCTCAAAAAGGGAACGAGAACGAAGTTCTTGGAAATTTCTGGTGAACTAAAATACTTCATAGCAAACAGTAAAGCATTTCTAGGGAGTGAATTGCATTCTTGTTTTCCATCTTGACAAAAATAAATTCCAATGCTATTCGTTCAAAATGTTTATGAAATGAATGAAGAAATGTTTTTTGGCGCTGAATTTATTTTGTTTCGCATGCATTTTTATTGCTTATGGCTTCAGAAATGCATCATTGTGCCTGATAATTTCTAAATTACGGTACTGTTGTGGGAGGGCATGAAGCGCAGAGATCAGATTGCATGTTTCTTTGGGCTTGATTTGAAGTTCAAAAACATATCTGCACATTTCAACTTCTGCTTACAAAATTCTGATACCTCCTTGGTAGGACTGTTGATTCTTGTAATTTGTATAACTAACATACTTGATATCGATTCCAAGATGCCGAATGCCGATGCCGGGGATTACAAATGGCCAGTGCCATGTTAACTTTTCATTTTGGTCCGTTCACCAATTGAGAATGGATCTTCCAGTTATTTGCAAACCAAGAAATGAGAGTGTCACCGTTTCACCCTGGGCAAAGATTATGCGTAAGATCATGGTGCTTGATACATGGAGTATCGGAACGACAGTATGATTTATCTCTTTCTTTCAATAGACATGAAATGCATAGGCATCTGATAAACTAAGGAATTACGAATCAAATGATTGTGAAAGTTGAAGGAATTGTGCATGTTATGGAGAGTCCACAGTAGCGCGAGCCTGTAAATCTGAGGCGCCTGTACATCTGAGGTCTGCCTGTAAATATGAGGTCGGCAAGATCGAACGTATTATTCACAGGTCACAAGCAGTCATAATCTATTGTGAGACAGACAAAGGTGAAACACAAGGTCTTTTTTTTTTTTTTTTATACTCAATGCAAAAATTTACAATAACATTTTACCTATAAGTAACACTACCTACGAAACTACTATACGACACTACAAAGACGCTACCAGGAGGAGCAATATGTCATGACTACCCCCTGGCATTTAACATAAATCTAAAAAAGGAGAAAAAAAATACATCTAAGTATACCACTAAATACAAAATGCTAAATATAAGAAGAAAACTGTTTTACAAACAAATACTAAAGCCGGTTTCACATTAGAAGTCAGGCCAATATAGGTGATTGTAGTGGGAGAAATTTGGACTTGATATTTCAGATAAAATTGCATAATCAAGATGGATAAATCATTCACACTATGTTAGCCCAAAAATCGAATGTGAAACGGGCGCACTAAAGAAAAGGGACGAGACTCTGCGACAAGAAACTTTACGAAAATGGACTTGGTGGTTAGGTGACTGTTTACTAGTTCCAAGGTGATCTTAGTCAAATCGACCAGTTGCGTGGATGTATTGCAGAGTCAACTCTAGTATATTCCTGTTGAGGTCATTTGGAAGATATCTATCACCATACAACAAAAGTTGCGCCAAAACCTGGTTTGAAAGATTGAAACAAGGTCTGGCTTCAATGGAAACAATAGGCCTTTCCGGGGGTCAAAATCTCTGACAAATGGACAGCTTTCTGAGATGAAATCCATGGTAAGAGTTAGAAATTGACTTCGTGCGGGAATCTGTGAGAACAAGTATCAAGTTTTACTTTTGTTTTGTGTTGTTTTCATGTCCTGGATTTGAATAGTATCAGTCGTAAGAAATTACTCATGTTGCTCAAATGCTTTTCCTATTGCGATAAATGTTTTTAACAATAAACTTGGAAGTTGTTTTGCAATTCAGTATAAAGATTTTCTCGTTTCTAGGTTTTGTTGTGCCTTGTTTTAAATGCATGAAATATCAACGTATGGTTGCTAACACTGGCCCATTGCAGATATACACCTTTTTTGACACATCTGCAACCATTGAAAAGTCTCTTAAGGTTACGGTAAACGTTTTCTGGGTGAAAATATCAGTTTTTCGATTTCTTCCTATTCTGTTAGCTGAACTTTCAAGGCACACAATGATACATTGTTTGAAGCTAACAGAAGTTTTGAAAATGGAAGAAATTTCGTGTAAACGAAGGTTTCCAGAATTTTTTAATCAAAGTTTTTGTTTGTGGTCTTCAAAATCCATACCTAAATGCTTGACCTGTTAAGCCGATAATCCCAAAGTCCTTGTGGTTTGTGTGCAATAGCATTGTGCGTTCTTGTATCATTATGTTTATATGGTAATTATTTGAAGGCCCTAATTGATTTTTAAGCCTAAATGGCTTGATCCGGATTAGTGTGGTTTATGTGGTCCCGATGTGTACTTTACGGCTGCAGAACAGTAAAAACCTTTTTTCTCAGGACTCAAAAATCCATGAGGTACAGGTACAAAAAAGCTATTTTGTACCCTTTGAGCCAATCCAATCGCTCGAAAACTTGCAGATGGCCAGGACAGACTTGGAGCTTGGAAAGTGTGTCCCAAATTCTTTGTATGTGTCCTGGTCCGTCTTTTATAGCCAAATACAACTGTGGGCGGGCAGAAAAATCAATTGCTATTTTTTGACAGCATGTAGTTTCAAAGAGAGAAGGAATTTGAAAAATTTGAGACACACTTTAAAAGCTTAGGATCTGCACTTCCTGCTGATGTAAGTCAGATTCTGTTACCTCAAACGCAAGGGTACAAAATAGCTTTTGAAGGTGGTACACTCTTTGAAGCAATAAATTTGCCTGGAAAATATCATTTTACGATATTTGCCAATAATTTTGGTATGGTTAGAATCCCCAAATTCTTGTGCATCGAATGATGTATAGTTTACCTACATTCCGTTAATAGTTCGGCTTTAAGCGAGCGAAAACCAAATTTTGTGCCACAAACGTTTACCGTAACCTTAATACTTTTCAGACATAGAATTAGAGTTTCTTAAAAGTTTGGCCACCTTAGTACCAGTTTCGAATAAACATAGTTTCTTATTCCGAGGGTAGCCTGTGTGCAGTCTTTCTTTTGTAAAATTGAAAGAAGGTAAAGTTGAAAGACTGCACATCACCAATGGATTTATTGTATGGATGACTCAGCAAAATGAAATCAATTAACATAATCTGATCTATCAATCTGTTCAATTTCAAACAAAAACGAAATAAAGAAACTGCGTAAGCTGATTGTGTTGTGGTTGGGAAAATTCCTAACCAGGCTCTAATTGGCTGATATTACAATGGATTAGTTCATCCAAATACGAAAAATTGTTTACTAATGCGCAGTCTTTCTATTTACTAAGACTTGACTGCAGGCTATTCCGAGGGGCACTTAACTCACTGGAAAAAGCATACAAGGTTTTTTTAGACAAAAAGGATTTATACAGATTTTGGATGGATTTTTCTTGAAAACAAGAGGATTTTTGTCAAAAGTGTACTGTTGGACCAAAATGAAAAATAAACTAAACCGATTCCAAGATAGGGTTATTAGGTTTGATATTTCGAGATTTGGGGAAGATGTCGCATGAATTTGAAAAAAAGTTTGGAAACTGAAAAATTATGATATGCAACAAAAATGAAAAATAAAATGAACCGAAACTTAGAAAGGGATATTAGGTTAGATGTTTCAAGATTTTGGAAAGAAGTCGCATATGTTTGAAAAAAAGTTAAGAACCCGGAGAAATAATATGCGACCAAAATGGAAAAGAAACTAAGCCCATACTAAAAAAGGGTTATTAGTTTAGATATTTCGAGATTTGGGAAAGATGTCACACAAGTTTGAAAAAAGTTAAGAAACTGAGAGATAATATGCAACAAAAATGAAAAATAAACTAAACAAATAATAAGATTGGGTTATTAGGTTAGATATTTTGAGACTTGGAAAGATGTCACACAAGTTTGAAAAAAAGTTAAGAAACTGAGAGATAATAAGAGACAAATATGCAAATTAAACTAAACTGATAATAAGATAGGATTATTAGGTTAGAAATTCCGAGAATTGGGGAAGATGTTACACAAGATAATATGAGACAAAAATGAAAAATAAAGTGAACCGGTAACAAGATAGGGTTATTAGGTTAGATCTTTCGAGAATTGGGAAGGATGTCACATAAGTTTGAGAAAAGTTAAGAAAATTAGAAGTAATATGCAACAAAAACGAAAAATAAACTAAACCGATAACACGATAGGGTTATTATGTTAAATATTTCGAGAATTGGGAAATATGTCACAGAAGTTTGAAAAAAGTTAAGAAATTGAGAAAAAATATGCAACAAAAATGAAAAATAAACCAAAAGCGATAATAAGATAGTGTTATTAGGTAAGATATTTCAAGATTTAGGAAAGATGTTGCATAAGTTTGAAAAAGGTTAAGAAAATTAGAAATAATATGCAATAAAAAATGAAAAATAAACAAAACCGATACTACGATAGGGTTATTAGTTTAGATGTTTCAAGACTTTCCCAAATCCCTTAGATATTTTGTCGCAAATATCCAACCTATTAACTCTATCTTAGTATCTACTTCATTTATTTTTTCATTTTTGTCGCATTTTTTTTCTCAGTTTCTTAACTTTTTCAAACTTCTGGGACATCTTTCCCAAATCTCAAAGTATCTACCCTAATAACCCTATCTTATTATCGGTTTAGTTTATTTTTCATCTTGGTCGCATATTATTTCTCGGTTTCTTAACTTTTTTCATATTTATGCGACACGTTTCCCAAATCTCGAAATATCCAACCTAATTACCCAATCTTAGTTTTGGTTTTGTTTCATTTTCACTTCTAAAATACAACAGACAAAACGACTGACTTATGTTGGAAGTACTTCCATTAATAGCCTACCCCCTGACAAATAGCGGTTGGCAGCTGTGATCATAGAAGAGTAATGTTGTATGTACAATAGGCCGTCTCTTAAAAGCATTGTTTAATTTGAAAGGCTCTTTAAACAATAACACTAGGTGTTTGAGTACTCCCAGGACACCTCATATTTACAGGCAGGCCTCAGATGTACAGGCGCCTCAGATTTACAGGCTCGTGCTACGGTGATATATGAAGTTATGTGCATCCTTGCTCGATAAAATTTGAAACAGAAGAAGATGGGTTTGAACAACTATCAAACTGATGCACTATAAGTCGCAAACTCTATGATTTTCTGATGTTTTTGATCCTGGACGGGGAGGTACATAACGTTTTGAAGGTACGGGTATGTGCTGCCCATATGGGAGGATTTTTTGGCTGGAAATTCTTGAAACAAGGATCCCTTTTCGGCAGATTTTCATTAAACATGGGTTTGTTTTGCTCAAGTTAAGACAAAGTTGTTAAAAGTGGGTAGTTCCCCCAAAAATCGTCGTAAAAGTAGGCGAGAAAATCAGTTTTTGCAATTAGGAGAGGGTATCATTGTGGAAGCGGGGTGGCAAACTCCCATCCATCCACAAATCGCCTTACTTGACACCATGAAAATGACAATCATAAAAAGGTGAAAGGGAATCACGGAACAACATCCCTGAAGATTATTTCACTAAAGTATATGAATATAGCACAACAACAAATCACTCATTGTTGTCTATGTCCTACAAGTGCCAAAAGACAGAAATCTTTGTGGGTACTGTGGAAAGGGGTTTCCAATTGGCACTTTAAGAATAGTACTGTATGATATCGTCATCAACCATGAAGAGAGGTGGGAAAATCCAAGTCCATTTAATGATCCAGGGCAGCCAAAGTACTTGAAGTCGCCATTTGGGAAACACACAACAAATTTCTATTGCGTAAGGAAGACTGCATTGTGAAGCGCTTTCCATATATCTCCAGCAATTTGATAGTGATACCAGAGCACTTGAGATAGATGAACAACTTGGTGTGCAAATTTAGACAAAAATGTGGCCATTCCATGGGTTCCTGTAAACCGTGGAACGACATAACGACTAATAACGACATAACAACTAATAACGAGCTATCAAATTACAGTATCGAGTTGTCTGTCCAAATGGGTGTATCAACCGGACCACCATGAGTACGGAATGGACTGATCAGTGGATCTACGGGATAGCGGAGCTCGCGAATTTTCTGTTTCTCTGGAAAACAAAGTGAATATGATCTATTGATTTTTGAGAGTTTATTAATTTTGCGTGACAGACCGTCTCTTAACGCTCAAAACTCATCAATACCCCTCGTTTTGTTCTGATCCCTGGGGTATTTGGCTTGTTTACCACTCACTTGTTTTTCTAAGTTGTCTTGACTGACCAGTTAAACAGGTTTTATAATCAGTGCTATATAAACAGCACGTGTATTTTGATTTATTAGCTGAGGATGGCACGAGTTTGAGTGCCGAAACGTTCTAAATAATTGATCATGTCTTAATCTATTTAATAATGTAACTACTGGATTGTCACTAACTTGGATATGTCGTAATCACTGGATTGTCAATTTTTCTACTGGATTTGTCGTCTTTTTATCATGTCATCCTGAGCATCCTGAGAGTTAATAAAAATGAAACTGTTTGTCGTGACACTTGCAATAAAAACAAAGTAAGAAACAAGCAAGCTCATCAATATCTTTCCTCTGTACCTCTTGTTTCGTGTAAATGTGTAAAGAATGGTTCCCTGTCTCCTTACAATTTTTTCTCTGACACAACAACTACGACTTTTGCAGGTACGGGTACAGGCAACATTCCTTGGCTTCCTAATAATAGTTTTACCACAAGAGAGAGAGAGAGATTTCTCAGCAAAATAACATAACAGTTTAATGGCTCGATAATAGTTTCACCATAACCAATAGAGTATTTGGCAACATAACATAATTAGTAGTAGTTTAACCATAAATAATAAGCAACAGAATAAATAAGCAAAAGATATTTGGCAGTACAATATAACTAATAGTTTAACCTTAAGGAACAGAATACTTTCATTATAACATAACAGTTCAAGGGCTTAATAATAGTTTAACATTAGATGATAGAATACGCCCCTTCGACAAAGCGGTGCATGATGGGTAATCAGGATCGAAATCTCGAATGCATTGTGTTGTTTATATTGTGCTCGCCTATTATCGCGCTCTTGGAAGTTTATTGAGCATTTTTTGACGATTTTACTCGATCAAACGAGGTAAGAAACTTCTGCAGTATATGTCCTACACTCACAAGTACTTTCTCTTCCCTTTTTGGTGATAAATCACAGTGAAACGAGATACAGGGTATTGTTGATTGCAAGCGCAGGGGCTTTTAGGCCTACAGTCCCATTTCGTCGCTGCAATACTACTTTCGTCGCACATTACTTTTTACATTGGCAAGAACTTGAAAAGGTCATACTGTAGCTAACTAACTAAGACATTGATTCAAGCGAAAGGAAACAAAATGCCTCTCACTTTTCATTGGGCTGTAATTTAAAATGCAAGGAATTGTAAAACCAAAAGCCAGCTGTTTGTTCACAGGAGCAAGTGAACAGTCGGTTTTGATTCAAATCAGTTCGGACAAATTTTTCACAGTGCAAAAATAAGGTTGAAAAGGAAAGACATTGTCATCCCCTTTTGCTTGAATCAATGTCATATTTAGCTATTGTAAGAACCCTTCAAGAGTCTTGTCACTGTAAAAAGTAATACGCGAAATTGATAATGCTATGACGGTATGCTGTTGGCTTCTGGAAAGTACAGGAAATCTTGGCATAAGGCCCGTTGCACATGCAAGCAACAATAAATACCCATTAAATATCACAAAAGAATGTAGAAAGAGTACTTGAAAGTGTTGAAAACATACAGGAGGTTTTTACCCAGTTTAATTTATTAAAATCATCAAAAAACGTTCGAGAAATAACTTCCAAAGGCCAGATAATGGGCGGGAACAACAAAATGCGTGTGAGACTTCGATCCTGATTACCCAGCATGCACCGTTTTGTTGAAAGGGCGTATACTTAGCAACACAAAATAACTTAAAATAACATAACATAGCATAACATAACCCAACATAACATGACATGCACGTATTTTGTATAAGAAACTAAGAATTTGGGCCAGTACTGAAAGTTTGTTAGCATTATCAATCAGATTTTGAGTGCTCAGAGTTTCTTAAGAGTTTCTTAAAGGCTTCATAACAGTCTTCATGTTCACTGCTAGTGCCCTCCTGAACATTTTAAAACAATGTTTATTGAAGCCTTTCCAATGTTTAGACATCACTCCAGTACCTTCTGGGTAACATGATACAAAGTCCTGGAGTCTCTAAATTTTTGGCGATCTAAAGCCCCGTTTACACTACACCAACTAACCTGGGTTCCCCCCGGGTTAGAACTAACCTAGGTTAGATTTTTGTGGTGTAAACGCAACTAACCTGGGTTCGCCCCGGGTTAAACTAACCCACCTTTGGAGGTGGGTTCGACCTGGGGCGAACCTGGGTTAGCTTTCACGATATGTGGTGTAAACGCAAACCTGGGGCGAACCTGGGTTAGGATGAATAGGACGCATGCGCATTCGCAAATTACGCGCAAAGGAGCACAGCAGTTACTGTGAATTCTCGCGTTTTGTTTTGATGCGAGTTGGTGACGATTGAAGCAACCTCTTCGAACGCTTTTAACCATGAGGGACAGCCAAGGTAAAACTGACGGAGGGTCAACGTGGGACGATGAAGAGGTAATAGAACTATTTGATGCATGGAGAAAACGATTAATTTCAAGAGACAGATGTGCCTCATGAAATGGATGCCCCAAAGCTGACTTTCTCTCGCCATTTTGTTTCTAGGAATCTGAAATGCAACATCCGCTATGCGCATGCGATGTATCAACAAACTCAGGTTTGCCTCAGGCTCGTATTTATACTTTGATGTGAGAAAAAGGCAGTGTAAACAAAACTGGGGCGAACCTGGGTTAGTTCTAACCCGGGGCGAACCCAGGTTAGTTGGTGTAGTGTAAACGGGGCTTAAGAGTTGAATTTCTTATAAGCAGTTTCTTATAAAAAATGCGTGTAACATAAAGAAAGACAGAGGATGAGGGTATTAAGGCCATTTCATTCTGTGTTTTTTAGTTTCAGGGCATTTATCACAAAATAGTTGGGGAACAGGTTTGATGCTCGAGAACCTTTACAAAGCGATCTTGGGCCAAAAATACGAACATACCACGAGGGATGAAGTTTGTGCAACTCTTTGGCAGAGAAAGACATTATTTTCGAGTTGGCAGGTTGATTTTTAACTAACTACATACTGTCGCTCTAAAACAAGTGTTTGTTGGCATATCAAGGTTGCTTGTTTTTGACGCAGTGGGTCTCGGCTCAAAAGTGGCATGAAAAGGAAACGGTTTGTCAGGTGGTGACTCAATAGTTCACTTTTGAGTCTCAGTGGAGCAGAGCGTATTAGATCTAGTAATCAGTCTAAGGTTGACTAAAATGCTCTCCAAAAACGTGTATAGGATACGAATATAATTATCAGGCATCAATCGACAGCATTCTCAAAGCAGAGTTTGGAAATGCAGCTGCAACTCCTGGAGGTGGGGGAGGGGGGTGCTTACATTGTGGCTTAACAGGAAGGTGTAAGCAAAAATTTTGAAAAATATCCTCAAATGGTAGCATCTTTTTTACAAAACTCTCAGATTGTTCTTCATGGACCTCAAATTGGGTCATTTGGTAGTACCTGGTAATGAAGAGTTCTAAAGTTTTCCATAATTTCCCTTTCATAAAAGACAGCAAGAAAACTTCAGAATTCATTATGGTTATTGTTGCAGTGAACAACTTGGTCTGATGACCTTACCGAGTTGTAATTGTTGTAATCTTGTAATTGGCTAGGAATCTTAGAACATTCCCTACTGGTAGTATCTTGGTAGTATGTGTTTGGAGAAAAGGGCCATTTGGTAAGACCATCGAACCCACTGGAGCACTCTCTTAGACCAACGGCAAGGGTGCAGCTCAACCAAACATGACATCATTTCAGAGTTTCACGCAGAAAAAAACTTGAGTTCTAGCTTACAAAACGATATGAGTCAGCTGTGGATTTTTGCAGCATTCAAGAAAAGTAAAACACGTGGTCAGAAATCAAAGGACCAAGACACTTCTTCTTGACCATAGATATCTCGTTCGTTGTTACTGATGCTTTGACAGCAATATAAATCTTGAAAGCTAACATTTGATTTCATTTCCAAACCAGAGCTCTAGAGACTTGGCCTGAACAAGTTCTTGATGCGCAGCCAATAAATCCATGATAGCCTTGATAAAATTGGAGAGTTTTAAATCATATCATATTGTCTTTGTCACCCATATAGACACCCATTGTGCACTTATGTTGATTAATGTTTAATTTCCGTTTTCAACTTTGCTACTCTTCAAGGCTTTGCTTAGGCCAAGCGGCTAAAGCTGTGGTTTGAAGTTTGAAGATTGTAAATCGAAGCCAAACAGAGATCGCTGCGGTCCTAAAATTTCGGCAGTAAATTTGTTGCTGCTCATGCTAATATTTAATATCCTTCACACCCATAGAATAGATGCCTGATGACCGATTCCTTCATACCATGGGTGTCGGGAAAAATAGAAGTAAATATTAGATTAATTATAGTTGTGAAGAATAAGAACTGTCAGGCCTACCTTTGTGTATTCTCTGTTTTTCCATCCTCTTTGTTATCCCGTCGATTTTGCATTTTCAGTAAGCTCTCATTTCACTTTCCTTGTCATCTTCACCATGGCTGGCCTAGCCAGATTTGTTTTCAATGAGCTCCTTGTGGCTCCGCACTCTCCCCATTGAAGGAGCTCATTGAAAACAAATCTGGCTAGGCCAGCCATGGACCATTGACGGATGAAAAAGAATGTTGCGTCTCCTTAAGCAGCTGATATTTATGTGATAGTACCTATTCGATTCTCGAGTAGACAAATGCCACGACGAACTTCCATCGTCATTCAAGTGCGGATACCAATCAGCCTCCGCTCTGCAAAGGACAAATTCTTCACGGGACAGGGTATTCTCATGGCATCCAATGCAAACAGACACTTTGCCACTACGTTTTTTCACAAAATACTTATTAATGCAGTTGGGTGGATTAGGCTTGGCTGACATGCGTGATCCCTGCGGTCGTTGACCAAAGACTCGAGGAACATACAGCAGTCGTGGCTGAACCAACTGGACAGCACTAGGGAATCTTGCTGCGGCTTCAGTTCCAGCTGTTATTGTTGGTTGAATTGCTTGATGACCGTACAGAAAATTTGCCGTCGTTGGTATTGCCGTTTCTTGTTCTAACACTTTTGGCTCGAACAAAACATTTCTTGCGTTTGACAGAGTTTCTGTCGACGTGACTACTGCTGGTGTTGGCTTCCACATTTGTACAGGGTACGGACCATCATCTGGTGGTACGGGGAATTGTGAATGATACATCTCTGTGTTGATTGGATTCATGGCTGTTGTGCCTCTACGTTGCTGCAGGCTGTTGTTATAGCACGGAAGGTTTTTTTGTGTAGATGTTAGTAGCGGCTGCATTACAGGAGGTTGATCAACATGATCTCTTGTTGCTTCATTGAAAGAGACTGCTACTGAAGTGGTTGATGTAGTTGTTTTCTGCGGCTGCAAGTATTCACTGTGATCCGAGATGGCTGCAGTTGCTTGGCTTGTCGTAATTGCAACTAGATCTTGCTTAGGCCTTGCTGTTGTGCTATTGTCCTTTTTTCTGGAGCGTTTTCTTTGATTTGCTTTCTTTCCAGCGTCGTCTGGAATATTTGTTGAGGCCAACTTTGTGATGCTCTTCGTTGGATTTTTTTTGCAACCTGGTGAAGATGCTCTGACAAGAAATTTGACGATTCTGCAATGGCAACCGTATGCGAACAAATTCCAACTCCTTTAAAACCTAAACACGAGCATGCCAATTTCCCCTTGACTCTGGAAGATTTGCACAAATCCACAGTGTGAAAAGGTGCTTCTTTTGTGGAACCCATGACTATCTTTAGATTTTCATTTCCACCAGGTGCAGCAGTGATACTGTCCTTCGTGGATAGGAGATTTTCTGCTCTGCAAAAGATTTTTTCCAAGTGTTGTGGAGCAACTGATGGAATAGATACTTCGTAGGATTTTATAGACAAGTTCTTCTCGCATGTTGGATTCCCTACAGCTGAAGTATCTTCATTTCCGCGCTTTGGTCTGGCTGAAAGGAACTTTTTTACATGTTCGCGGCGCTGGGCTTCAGTTTTAGACCGCCAGATTAGAGGAGGTACGTAGAACTGCTGAAATTCGGGAGCTAATTGGTAATTCCCACCTCCATAAATAGCTTGAACAGACATATCTCTCTGCCGCACACATATTCTCTTTGCTATTTCATTAAATTCAGGCCAAGTGTGCTTCTTGAATCCTGCTTCTAGTTTTAGCAAGTGATTGATACTTTCTGAAGAATTTTGGTAATAATGTTCTGGAGGGTTACCCAAGCCAGCAGCTGTTCGCACACAGGAGAGCATCTTTTGTTGTATGTTTTGCTGTTTGTTCTTAGCAAACCAATCTGAAAATGAAGGATTCAAGCCCAATCATACTTCTAACTCATCCCATTTCTTTTTCTTCTCTTCCACCATTATGTCGAATTTGGCTGTATCTAGTGCATCAACTAGACCTTTTTTGTCATCGCTCCCAAATATGTCTTCAGATATGATTTCTCTGGTTCCTTCTGGAAGGTGCACCACTCTCCATTTCTCCTTGAAATTCTGCTTCATGTGATTGAAGCAGAGAAGATGAATGGAGGCTTCGTCAAACTCTGAAATGAAGGCGTTGACGAGAGCCTCTTCGTCATCCGTCCCAAAGCAGTGCACATTTCTTATTCTCTTTTCTTTCGAAACTAGATTTGATGCAAAGAAATGATAAGTATCAAAAGTTTTCTTATGATGCACCAGCATCGGTCCAAGTACTATTGGATGTGAACCATCTGACTTGATTATGCTTTTATTCTTGTATGTCATTGGTGTTACGAAGAACCTGCCGAGATTAAAAGTAGGATCTATTGATAATATCGATGGTGAAGGTACATCCACGCAGAATCTGTTTATGTCCACTAGGTGCTGGTCGAGATAGTTCACGCCAGATGGACAGTCAGAAAAGCGAATGTCCCGAACAAATGCTTCCTCTTGGCCCGAAGTGCCTTCCTGAGCCTGCGTCATCACCATAAACATCTCATCGTCAATTCTTGATTTGTTTGCAGATGGGATACCTTCTCGTCTATTGGATCGTTTGAGATTATATATTTGCTGATAATCTCTTGGTTCTTGTGTACTTGTCGTGCTACTGAATGCACCTCCAGCAGCCTGCAGGGTCTTCTCATACACATGTCTGGGTTCTTGGCTTGCTGACAAAGATGCCATAGCTCTTAAGGTACTTGGCTGAGTACGATTGTACACTTTTCCACTTTGCTTTGCATTTCCATGTGGCTGAAGACGAACTGGTCGTTTCTTTCCATCTTTGAAGTAACAGTGAAGCAGCCTTGCTGGAAGATCTTCACCACTGCAATCAGAAACTGAGATAATTTGCCGTTGAAACTCAGGTTCAGACTTCAGATAAGAATAGTATCGCTTTACACAATGAATGCTAGATATGTCAGAAATAGCTTCACGCAGGGGACCAGTTTTCTTGGTTCCAATATTCCTGTAAGCTGAGGTTACTTTCTTGTCGTTACAATCAAGCTCCACGACCACTTCAAAGCACAATGAGTCTTCCTTGTTGAACAGATAGTAACGCTTGGGAGAACCTTTGCTAAACCAAGGTCCAACATCCATAGCTGCAATGTCCTCTCTTGCTCCCAATATGCTATCTGGGACAAGAAAAGCAGCGGTATCAACGACAATCGAAGGCTTCTTTTTGCAGATCATTCCCTCTGGTTGTTTCTTCACGAGCATATGCAAGACGTCTTGAGCTTTTAACGGAATATGAGAGGTTGAAACGATTGGCAGATCTGGATCACCATTTAAGTACGACCTGTGGGGGCAAACATAACAATCTATGTCTTTTTCCTATTTCTGTTTTATCTAATTTGTTCTCAGCAAAAAGTGATTTGGCTTGAGAGGCTGTGAAATGTCTGTTGAATCTCTCATTATCAAAATACATTCCAGCATCAGCAATAATATTAACAAAGGTATGAATTTTGTATCTGTTAATAAAAGCACTCAGTCATTGAATCACATTGTTACCTATCAGTTGTAGAAACTTCAGCACTTGTGTATTTTCAAACGCAAAATAAAACTTTAGTAATTTAGAAACACATCCCTTACCACTATAAATAGAGAAACCAATATGTGAATTGAAAAACTTTGCAAACCTGAAAGCCGACTTTGATAGTTCAAGATCACTGGATTTGTCAAGTGCTACACTACTTGCTCTTTCTTCTGGTCTACAAAAAAGGGTCACATTATTAAGAACTCTATTTTACTTCGTATTCCATTTCTCCTTATTCAGGCAGATACTTTGTGAGCTTTGTCATAATGTTTGGCCTTAGTTGTTTTGAGTCAATGAAATTAAGTAGCCAACTGGATGGTGACACTGTAAATTATTATTTGAAGTAAAATGATAGAATGGATTCGTTTTCAGTTAAAAGAAATGTCTCATTTTTGTTGACGAAACTGCTAGAGATAGTGTGAAAGGAAATGTTTAAAGAAACCCTCAGTATACCCGAATGCATATTTCTGAACAATTTAGGGTGATACTGTAAACAGAGTTGCATTTACCCACCTCTTTTTCTGAAGAGGAGACTTGCTTGGTGTGTTTGGAGAACTCGAGATCGATATGATAGAACGCGAGTCCGAATCAACATCCAAATCTGAGTCCGACGTGAAACATTCATACAGATGACCATAATCACCAAGTGCCTTTGGTAAGTCTTGTAGTGTACAGTTGTCGAATGCATCGTCAAGGTCTTTCCTTGAGCTGTGAAAGGAAATGACTCTCGATTAGCCTAAAAAATGCCAAACATACCACATATAAGTCGGGGCAAACTGCACAAAAGCAGTGTGATACTACGTGTAGGTATCACCTTTATGATCACAACAGCTCTGAGCATATCTTTCTGATGCAACGAAATCTCATAACACAATCTATCAATCATTAGTTCGTATTATCTCAATAAGAAGTAAGATAAGCATACCTGATTGATGCTGGCCATGGATAATGCGATCCACTTGCCTCAGAATGTCTGTCTAAACAGGAGGAAATGGCACAACTTTTGAAATGGTATGTAAATTAAATTGCACGAGAAAAATGCTTGCTTTGCAGAAATAAAACTGTCCTCTATGTCAAACGTAGAATGAGATGCAAAGATAGCCATTTAATAATTTCCTACTTTTTATAGCCAAAAAGAATGTGTCAGATTATTATTAGAAGTTGTTTTAAAATCTTGCTGAGTCCTGCGAAAATCATTGTGATTCTTGATACAAGACGAACCTGTACAGAGAACCAACCAAAATGGACATTCCACACTTAGTTAGCTCTTGCACATGCGCATTTGCCTGAATTTGGCTATTTCGGTTCTGGGAAGCTCTTTCCTTTCCCTCATACATTACTATCAGAAAGGACACTCCAAAGAAGTCATTCTTTAACGTTATACCTGTTCCAAATAAATTTCGGCGATGGGCGGCAGGGTTTACAGAGTGGCAAGGCTGAAGAAAAACAAGAAAAAGTCAGTATCTAACTAAGTTCTTTTACTTTAACAATTTTGACAACATAGACTCAGGAAAAAATGTTCTGGATAAAACTTTTCACTATTCGTCAAGATTAAGGATATACAGCTTCGAAGGTGTGAGGGCATACAACCGCTTGTCAGTTTTATAGATTGGTATGCAAATATGCAAATTCGGTAGTATGCTAGAGTGGGGAGTACAGAACGTTGTCTTTTGTAGCATACCTTTTCACTAGTTATCAAGCAAAACAGGATATACATAGTAGAACAATCATAAAACTCATTTGGACCTTTAGTTGGTAGGTTTACAATGTACTGTGAAGTGCATGCTAACAAATAAGAGAGACTTCAGGTGCTTTGGTGCTTCATTGTGCCAAAATCTAAAAATTTTCCACCATAATGGTTACTTTTCTCCCGAAAAATTCCCTTCGTTTAGGTTAGGTATCCATATAAAATTCCTTAGCTTAGATGTATGGTTTATACTAGCTGTTAATCTTCTGAGATATAGATAAAATGTCTTGTTTCTAATACATGGGTGGAGAATCGGTCCAAAGTGGAACGGCAGACATGCTTGATTGTCAACATGTCTTGGTCAGGGAGCTTGTATAGCTCCCTGGTCTTGGTAAATGTCTTGGTAAAAACCTTCAAAGGGAGCTTTTGCAGAGGTGTGCTCCCTTGTTGAAATCTAAATTGCAGCCATTGATACAATATTCCATACATTTGTTGTTTCGCAAACCTCGTAACCTTTCAAATAAATTTTCTTAGAAAGAAATTAGACATCGTAGCGTCCTCATGCTATTTCTCTCAAAGAATCTGGAGATTTACTTACTTTTGGCGTTGAAGTATCCAATGGGTCATCATCAGACGAAATCTCCATTATCTTTCTCAAGTCTAAAGAGAAGACAAATAAAGCCAGAGCTTCGAATAGTTTGTTCTCATTAAGGGAAGTGTTGTGTTATGCAATTTGAAGTATTTTATATTCATAGATAAAGGCAGTTTCGAATTTTTCCTTAACCCTATTGTACCCGGGCTCTTTGGGTCAGACCGCTGCCCGGGGGAAGGGCAAAAAATGTCCCCCCCAATTATCTTCAAAACCATGATTAGTATGCCGTTGTAACTTTGTACAATGGTAATGACATCTATTTGAAGTCTAAATATAGAGTCTGGTGCTAATTGGTCACGTGGTTTGTTGCCAGGCAACCAAACAATAGGACCATGTCGCTATAAGCTTCTGTACTGAAGAAGCAACGAGTGCTAATTATTTCAGGGAATAAGGTTTGCAACCTGAATAAACTACTTAAAAGTCAAGGAAATATCACTGCCAACCTATTTATATCAAAATTGAGAAATCTTATCCTTCTTCATTAGAAATATGACGTAATCAATTTGAATTACATCATAGAACTTATAATTTGCTGATGTCAGCAAATATAGATAAATTATATATCAAGTGAAATTACTTTTGAAGAGCAATCGTTTGGTACCAAACACGTCTAAATCACAGTTAAAACAAAGAAGTTATGATTGCCTTTGTGACTTCTATTGTGACCACTCTCCAAATATGGATATCTGCTGGTCATGTGACTTAAATTATAACAATGAAAAGCCTAAAATTTAATTGCCAATTACAAAATAGGAAAAGTCAAGGATGTTTCAGCTCTCTTTCTTTTTTACTCTCTGTTTTAGAATCAAAAGTTTGTCTGGGGGGGCATTTTTTGCCCCCACCTGGTACAATAGGGTTAAGTACCGCTCATCGTAGCTCTTTCACTTCATGTTCGAGAAATAATGGCTCATATAAGAGGGTATTAGTTGTTTTGGTTTGACAGCAATTCGTTGGATACATAGACCATAACTGTTCACAAAGAAACGATAAAGTTTCTATAATAGACTTTTACTCTGGGGTTGATTGGAAGTTTCTTAACGAAATCTAGGGAAGGGGGGCCACCCTATGAAACGTTTTTTAAATAGAATCTCAGCGATGAAAAATGTGACTTTGAAGCTTCTTGACTTTAGTGAAAGTTAATAGGCTACATAACTATCCATCTTTCATTGTTCATTGCTGTCACGTGACCTCTGCATGCCTTTCGTCAGTGACCAATCACAAAGAAAATCGTTAATTCTCTGTTATTTTCTTCCCAGTAGGATTAAATGTAATGTTATCGATACCATTGGCTTTGTCTTGAAGAGAGCTTTCATTTCATGCATAGTTTATTAATATTTGCTTCTATCAGCAAATTTTAATATGATGTCATACAACTTTATGACGTCATATTTTGAATTGGATGAATTAGTAAATCATTCATAAAAATTTGCCTGAAATGGCATGATAATGAACCAAGGTGTCTAATTTTGTTGACTAGAAGTCAATATGTATAATAAAAAAATGTAACAATAGTTTTTATCTTTGGAAGTGCCCGTTAAATGGACTTAATTAGTCATAATTAACCAAGTCAATCTTCAAAATTCAAATAATCAATTAAACTAGCTGTTAACCAAGTTAAGGAAGTGCTGCTCAAAGCAAATACAAGATGTAGATTTTTCAAATAGAAAATGCTGGGGCAGAGATTTTGGAACGTGAGCCTTGCTGAGAAAAATTTCTGCTTTTTGATGTAAAGATAACGGAAAAAACACAAAAGCTGTTTGTGAATTTCAAGGCTGCTTAACAAGCTACAATTCTGATTAAACCCCATACAACATTAGACTCAATTCAAGTCATAATTTCAATTTAAGACATGGATTTAATTCATGTCATTTCATTATGTATTCCTTAAGCTGAATGTATTTCTTCTGCCCTTGGGCGTTCTCGTTCAGTCAGCAAAGATTAAAGAATGCTATGCTGGCATGAATCTGTTGTTGCTGTTTCGCCCCTCATTTGCATATAGTCCGTCCATGTCCAACCAAACGGACACGGGAATCTGTTATCAAATTCGCATAAATGGCTGCTCGCGCATGCGCACTCGCAGCAAATATCTTTAATAGACTCCTAGCCATCACTGTTGCAGTGTAGTTAGCTACATATCCTAAACAAGTCGGCAAATATCTGGTATTTAAGAGGAGTCACTACTTTATACTTGATTTTGCAATTGTTTTTGGTTACCTGGCAACGAATCACGTGACAAATATTTCTCATTCCTAAAATAAACAGGGGGGGGGGGGGCAAAATAACCCCCCACCAGACCAAAATACTAAGCATTTTCCCCAGCCTGAATAGGGTTAATTTTGGGCACGATTTTTATATGAAAGTTCTCTTAAGTTTTTATTTCTTATTGATAAAATTGATCTATTGCATATGCGCAATTTTCATAAAGCGTGGCCCAGCGCCTTTGCCCTTCTTCACTTCACTCCAATCCAAGTAGCAAGTTTTCTACGCTTTTATTTCTTACCAGGAATTCCCAACATTGAGACAGAGGTTCTTTTAGCAAGCGGCTGTTTGGTTTTTTGCTTCATTTAAGATTCCTTGCAGATTTTGTGATGCAGTTCTCTGACTGTTCTTGTTGATACCAGTATCACAGCATCAAATTACATACTGATTTTAGCTGCAAGTCTGTGACCGTTAAACATCAAGAACTCGATTACCAGCAACCCGTGAGCAAACTGTGGATGAATAGGATTTCCGAATTTTAGGCTGCAACCTTTGAAAATCCCCGCTGGAAATGGATGTAAAGGACATATTAGTATCATAAGAAACATTTACGAGTGTGGCAACGATAGCGAGAATGAAATAAAACGCTTCACACGGTGTGCTGCTATCAGAAGGTTTTATTCCAGCACATTCCCTTGCACCAACGCGATTCTCTTCTCAAACCCTAAACACGTTTCTTCACTTGCTAAAACGAGCAATGAAGAAACCTGAAAATGAGGGGGATTTAGATCAGGAGTAAAGAAGTAGAAGTCTTACCGATAATTCAATGAGTCCAGTCCAGTCCAGTCCAGGCCATGTGCCAATGAAGTGCGCTCTTTTGTCTCAGCAACGAAAATAGTGTAATTTGATCCAGGAATTTCATTTCAAGTTGTCTCGTTGTTCCATGCGGTTCTACGCTCTCCCTCGCAGAGGGTAGTTGTCTTTGCCTTCGGCGCGAAACTAAATCAGTTCCTCCAGTAACACAAGCTTTTTTTGATAAGAAACTAAGAATTTGGATCAGTGCTACTAAGAAGTTTCTTAAGGTTAACAGATTTTGACTGAAAATAATGTTTATTGAAGCCTTTCCAATGTCCAGACATCACTCAAGTACCTTCTGAGGTACATGATACAGGAAACAAGTGAAAATAGAATAGAAATGTGTCAAGGATTTCCTCTATCAAAACAAATAGTTTCTTAAGTTATATTTTCCCAGTACTGGAGTTTCTTAAGGTAGCTCGCAACCAAATAATACAGAATTTTGAGAAATTTTTCAAAAATTTCGATTTAATCTTTTCTTTTGTAAAATTCTCCGTAGAATCGGATTGTGAAGGTTTCAGTTTCATTCCATTGCTTGTTTCGCTGCTTTTTGAAGGTATTTGAGTGCCACTTCCACATTTGGCCCATAGCAACCGCATGACAACCAATAAAACATAAGGAGTTTGCACCCAAGAACGCCCCCATTTCCTCCAGAGCTGCTCCAGAGAAACTTTTTCTGCTTTTCATATCCCTGTGTTTGATATCAAGACTTATTGACTCCCTGTGTTACATACGGGAACTGTCTCCACAACATTTATTTTGACAGTTGACAGTGGAAGAAAGGCAACCTTGATACAACGGCCATTACTCCTGAGTCGATAATGACCCTTGTACGGATTAGGCTAATTCGAGATCTGATTGGCTGTTCAAAACGAGGCTTGTTAGTAAAATTACGTCACAATTCGCATAAATTAACTTCTTCAAAGAGTTTTGCTTCCAGAGCAGCGAGACCACGAGAGAAACTGTTTTCAAACAAATGTCTGAAAAATAACTGTATTAAAAGAAAATGTGGCAGGAAATTTGCAGTAAAGGAGTGTTAAAATGATGCTAGAAATTGAGTGTGGTGCAGCAGAATTTTGAGGAATACATAAAAGATTTTAGAGCACCTTAGTTGGGAAAGTGGTCAAAGCTAAAAGTTGAAGACAAGAATCCTGGTTTTTCTCGCTTCTTGAAAATGCAAAAGATGTAGAGTAACCTTTGAGTCGTTAGTAAACTGCACGTATTTTGTCTATAAGAAACTAAGAATTTGGACTAGAACTGAAAGTTTCTTAAAGCTATCAGATTTTGAGTACTCATAGTTTCTTACGAGTTTCACGACACGACTATCTTCATGCTCACTTACTGCACCCTCTTGAGCTTTTCAAAACATTGTAGTGACAACTTTCTGATGTTTAGGCATCACTCAAGTACATTCCGAGCAATACAACACAGGCAACAAGTGAAAAATAAAGTAAAATATGTCAAGGGTTTCCTTTGTTAAAAATAAACAGTTTCTTAAAAGTTATATTTTCCCAGTACTGAGTTCAGTTTGATATTTTTTTGTCGCTCTGAGAGTTGAGTTTCTTATAGACATAAGTGTAGTATTGAAAGGATATTTGCTTTAAGTTATCGTGCATTTTGTTAAAAATGAAACCAGTGCGAGGAGGCTACAGAAAATCTTTCCCGGTCTTCGTAAGACCACAACGCAAATATTGTAAAACGATGAACTTTAATGACGATAGGTATTCCTAGAAATTAAACTCTGTAACTGCCTATTGTACTGCAACAATTCATGCAAAAAAGCATCCAGCTTCTGCAATCTATACCCAACACCAAAGCCACAACCGTGTTGTCACCACGTTGTCACAAAGCGAATAAAAAATAACAAAATATCAATAGTTTCTGACTCCATTAAAAATGTGCGGCTACGGCAGGCAACTGTGAACGCAGCTAAAAGAAAGACTGAAAACATTGCAACTTTACACCGAAAATGTTCAAAAAAGCCACAAGAACAGTAAGTAGATTCAAGGCCAAGCACAATTAGACGCGACTAGCTTCTGCAGGTGAACCCTCGCAATGGCAGTATGAAACTTCCACATCAAAGTTAAAAGCTCGAGCCTTCGCTTCCCTTTCAGAAATATTGTTGAAGAAGCCGGTCAAAGCAAGTGATTTGCAAAAGAGAATTTGATCTTGTAGCTACCTGGCTTCCTGGCTTGTAAGAAAGCTGTACGAAAGTGCAACAGTTGTAAATGGCTTGCTTGCAACCAATCTCCCTCTTCCTTTCCGACATTTCGCTTGTCTTTTCGCTAATATTTGTAAATGATTTGTGCAGCTTCGCAGCTCTTGACATTGATTTATTTTGAATTTCTCGCAACTCTCATTACTGAAAGTGCCTTGGTAAAATCATGTGACATGTTTTATCTCTATGGTAATCACCATGGAGTCTGCATAAATCAAAAATCCATAATGGTTGCAAATATTGCCACGAATCGGGAATCCGTACCAGGGCCCAAATCGGTCGACGGTTGAGATTGCGAGAAGACCGTTTGGGGCCTGGGTACGACGTTGGAAGAAAGGCTGAAAGTCTAGGCCGGCCTGCCTGGAGATGTCGCCTTATGAAAGCTTTGTGAAATGGTTTCAAAAATGAGTTAAAGGCGCAGAAAGAAACACATACTCTATGGAAATCAAACTGTTATAATTTAGAGAGGAAACAGCGCATGAAATGATGCTTCATTCAAGCGAGCCAGTTGTAATGTGGGGTACGGTTATTGATGTTCGAAATTAGGCCTAAGGCCTATCATTCTGAATATTGAAACAGCAGAGAAAGAAGCTCACATGGGAAAGTTCATCTGTCTGTTATTATACAAAACCTGCAATAGTTATCACATCTGAAGTTAACACAAATAAATAGGACAGTACAATGCCAGCATGGAAACTCCTTCACTTAGTTTAGTACTCCTTGGCCACCAAAAAAGCTTCAAAAAATCAACAAACTCGTGATGAAGAATGAAAATGAAGATCCAGTGAAATGGAGAACCTTGAACCACTAGGCCTAATGATTGCTCGGGATATTTTAATTGATTCTAGTTAAGTTTTCAGAATGTTAAAATGAAGATACTTGAAGCCGGACTGCTTTTTATGCTTTGTGGAGGGACGATCAAGTATAACAAAGGAAGGACAATAGAATTATTGTTTTTAAAACAATGGCCATGTGTGCATTTTCCATGCACGTTACAAACTTATCAATCCTGGCTTGATATGGGGACTGAATTATATCATAACTGAGTTTGGACCACATGATATGAAGATCAAGTATAACAAAGGAAGAATAATATGGTTATTGTTTTTAGAACAATAGCTAGGTGTGCATCTTCCGTGCACACTTTGTACGCATATCACTTTGGTCTTAAAGTGGGGCTGAGTGATGCAGTAACAGAGTTTAATAATGGACCATGATATCGAAAAAGTATAGGATCGCTTTGGTATTAGCCCCATGTTGCCTCACTTTAAAAGCACCAAAGAAAATAATAGTGCGGAGAATGGAGAACACTGAAAAAAACTTGCATATGCCTGACAAGGTAAAAAAGAGACAATAGAGAATATGTACAGAAGGCCCACTCAGAAAGATAAAAGAATTTTAAGGAGGAGAATCCCTTGCATCTGGAGGTTTCTTGCCTCCAAATATGTATGGAGACTTTAAATTGATTTTGTCGAGATGTGTGTTTTGCAGTAATTGCGTAATTTTGAAAAAGGATAAGAACCATCACAAGAATCACGAGAACCAGATGTGCTATTGAATTGAAATTTGGAATACATGTACCTTCGTCTCTCATCAAGGGCAAGGACCAAGAAAATATGGGCTAGCTTAAAAATCTTGACAACATGAAACCTTTAGAACTGAGATAAACTAATCAATTTTTAGAAATTTTGATGTACCACCTTAATTTTCTTTGTTAGAGAGAAGTTTTGCAAAAAATTGTTGGTCTGTGCGCTAGAGCATGGTTTGATGTAGGTCTACAGAAAATTTCATGAAGATCAAACACTTGAGTTAAGAGCTGTGCTTTTTTGAAAACATGCACCTTTTGGACACATTTTTGTGCTTATGACATCATAATTATGCAAATTTATGAAAATTTTCAATTTAAAAATTATTTTTATTTTATCATTGACTCATACCAACAATTTAGTGTGGTCAAACTAAGCCTATCCTTGAAATAGATTATTTGGTTACAAGCTACCTTAATGTTTTGGTGATCTGAGACTTGAGTTTCCCATAATCAGTTTCTTACAAAAAATATGCGTTCAGCCACAGCGAAGGAGAGTGGCGGTTGTATATGGTTGAGATACAGTACACGTATTTTATGTAAGAAGCTGCTTATCAGAAACTCAACTCTCAGATCGCCAGAAATTAACCCTATTAGTACTGGGCGATTTTTTACTTACTTTGTTCTGGGGGGGGGGCGTTTTTCGCCCCCCCTCTTTTTCTCCGAAACCACAAGAGATACAACAATAAGACTTACTCCTATTGTTCTTTAGACAATTTGCTATTAAAATATAACAATGACAATTAATTAGTCACGTGTTTCGTTGCTAGGCAACCAAAAAACAAAGGAAAATTGGCTATTTTTCACCTTTTTACCAAGAAAAATTCTATTTAATTTACCTGTAATCCAATTTTCTCCAAATTTGTCTCAAATTGTAGGAAATATGTTGCAGATTTAAAATACATACTTTTAAGATATTTTCAGTTTCTATTTTTAGCACAATTAGCTTCTAATTAGCTTTTTGTTCCATGTACAGATTTTCTTTGCAGTTATTTCTAAGTCTTGTCCTTTTACCTACTAAATATGGACTCAGAAGTAATCAAATAAATAAGTTCAAGCAAAAAAGACAACAATTTTTCATATCTTACATTTATTCATTAGAGTAATGACGTCATAAATGTCAATGACGTCATAGATGTTAAATTTTGCTGATGTCAGCAAATATGAAATATATATATATCAAATGAAACTGCTCATCAAATGCAATCGATTGGTGCATGTTTGAGATCAATCGGACAAACGAGACAAAATCTATTGAGGTTTTAAGAATTTTTTTGTTGACTACTTTCCAAATATGGTATTGCTGTTGTCACATGATCAGAGTTAGAACAATGAAATGTTAAAAATTTAATTGGCAATTAAATTTGACTAAAAGTCACAAAGTTTGGTGGTTAAATTACAGGCCGTTTTTGTGCAATGTAGAAAAGTCTGGTAGGGGGGGGGGCGAAAAATGCCCCCCCCCCCCAGTACTAATAGGGTTAAGAAACTCCAGTGCTGGGAAAATGCAACTTAAGAACATTTTGATAATGGAAATCCTTCACATATTATCTTTACTTTAGTTTTATTTTTTCATTTTCAGTCTTACTCGAAAGGTATTTGAGTAATGTCCAAACTATTATTAGGAAGCCAAGGAATGTTGCCTATACCCGTACCTGCAAAAGTCGTTGTTGTTGTGTCAGAAAAAGATTGTAAGGAGACAGGGAACCATTCTGTCCATCTTCTACTTACACATTTACACGAAACAAGGGATACAGAGGAAAGATATTGATGAGCTTGCTTGTTTCTTACTTTGTTTTCCAGAGAAACAGAAAATTCGCGAGCTCCGCTATCCCGTAGATCCACTGATCAGTCCATTCCGTACTCATGGTGGTCCGGTTGATACACCCATTTGGACAGACAACTCGATACTGTAATTTGATAGCTCGTTATTAGTTGTTATGTCGTTATTAGTCGTTATGTCGTTCCACGGTTTACAGGAACCCTGTTTGCTGTGTTTGGTCTCTTTGCTGTTGGCGAAACATGCCTTCTCTTCGTCCAGGGGGCTTGACAGGACAGTGTCTTGCAAAATGACTCAGTTCTTTGCAATAAAAATGTTTCAAATTTGCAGACATAGCAGCAATGTCTTTTGACTCAGTGGCAAGCCTTTCAACCAGTTGTGTCAGCTTCTCAACTCTCACTGTCAACTCTCTCTCGCTCTCTCTGCCCTTGATTGATTCTGGCAAAGGGGTAGCAGCACAGGCAGTTTGACTTTGACACTCCTTGCGCCCGGCCAGAAACTGCTTACAGAATGCAACCATCTCAACTAAAGTTGGCTTTGGGTTGTGCTCTAACAGCTTGAAGCGCATGGTATCAGGGAGACCTTTTATAAACTGATGAGACAGCAACACGTCGGTAGCTGTGTCCGATAATGTGGAATCAGCTTTCTTCAGAAGTTTCTCAAGGGAATACAAAAAGAGCAAGGGGTCCTCATCATCGCTCAGAACTCTCTCTTCAAATTCCCAAAAATATATTTCACGAGCGACATCTGGGCATATAGCAGATTACAAATTATCAACAAGGTGCTCAAAGGTATCCTTTTGATCCTCATCCAGTGCATGAAAGTGAGTCGCAGTAATTCCACGCAAGAAGGCGGGCAACTTTTGTAACTTCTGTGCCAAATTCTGTGCCAAGCCTCAGAATGTGTGATTTCCAAAAGTTCATGGAGTTCCGAGATTTCCTAGTGTTCCGTGTTTTCAGCCTGGCCACGAGATTCTAACAAATATTCTAACACATAGTCAGGGCCACTGAGGGGCACATACCCGTACCCTGACTCAACAAGCTATGTAACCCCAGGTGAAATGCATTTGTGATTATGAATTTCTCGTCTCTTCGCTTGCAGGAGTCTTTATTCCGCAGTTTTGTTCCTGGGCCTCCAAATCCTCTCGGCGGCCCTGCACATTGTAAGGGTCTCTTAAATGTTTGGCAATCAAACTACACTCTCTCATAAATAAGCCTCTTATGTAAAAAAGAAAAATGTGCATAGCAACGGCTGAGCCAAGGGTCAGAACATAACCTCACACAATCACACAATCACTTATCTCAATGCAAGTCTTTGAACTTAGACACAAGAGCAAATAAAGTCTTTTGTTGTGACTTAATTAGACAGTACTGTGTGCTTTTCCTTGTGAAACATGGCAGATGCAAAAGAAATGGCTATCATTTTGAGGGATGCTTTGTCAAAAATTGATTAAGCAACTTCTTCAAATCGCTAAAATCTGACACTCTTTGTGGTGAATTGTTTAACAGTCTCAAGTCATTGGAGGGTAAATTCTCTTTACCTGCCATTTAATTTCAACTGGAACAAAAATAATGAACTCGCAATCACAAAGATAGAATATGTGTTCACCAATCTAAGGAATGGGCTATGTTGCGATTCTACAAAATTGTGATTCTGCGAGTATATGTCCTTTATAATGACTTCTTCCTTCAAGGGTTCTTCTGACTAATGCAATGACCAAGGCCGAGGCAATTAGCAGGCGCACAAAAATATCTTGAATGTTATATCTTACTGACTTTTGCCTTGCCCTGCAACCATCACCACTAAAAAAATTTCTTAAATGCTTATTCCATGATTCTATAACACTCTCTGACTAGATTGCGATGAGGCCACCATTTTGCATCTCAAAGAGGTCCCAGTTATGGGCAAGTATCTGGTGAACCGATGGGCTGATTTTTACCCATGGGAAATGAAGCGTGACGTGAATCATGGTTTCATGGCAATGCATCTTGATTTTCTCAACATCAAGTACCTCAGTGACATTGACACTCTGAGGGACAGACAAAGATACATTGAACTGACCAGGAAGGATGCTGAAACTCTCTCTCATTCTGCTGCATCATCAATGAGACTGCATCTTGCTTCTCTGTTGCACCGAGCAAAGAAACATTGTGATACCGTGATACCTACTGTGGTATCAATATTTGGTATATTTGGTATCATTGTCAATTTGTTTTCAGAAACCAGTGTCATTTACCAAGGCTAGCAAAGCATCTTCAATTTCATCAGTAACTTTCCGAGCCTACATCTTTGTTTGCAAGAAGTTGGCCTTCAATTGCATCTGAAAAGGCTGTCAGCCAAATCGGTTGACCTCCAATGTCCACTTGAAATTAGGCAGGCAAGTGTAAAATGCAGGTTTGCAGGTTGGTAAAACGCAGGCTTGCGGGTTGGTAAAATGCAGGTTTCAGGCCAAAGGGCTCTGGCTAAGGGCGAGGGGCCTAGTTTTGTAACCCCCGTGTATCGATGCTTGCTTGCTACATACTGGAGATAATTTGTTCATTAAAAGCATGCATACTCTGGAAGACATCATCAAACAAGTCATAACTGACATACGAGAGACAAAGAAGAAAAAACCAGATTCAAATATTATACTACGTGAAGCTGAAGTCAAGCATGGCCTAAACTACAAGACCGCGAAGGATGTTTTCGACCAAATGGTTCAAGACAACAAAATCATTGTGAATTCTGAAAATTCCTATTTCATCAACAACAAATCACATTCCACAAGTGAGTCCAAGGTTAATGAGATACATGGATCTAGTGATTCGGGTGCAATCTTGCAGCAATCGCCACCCACTACAAATGCCAGTGGAACGGCGTACAAAGTGGTGAACGAACCCGCCTCACAAGAGAGGGGTTCCTTCTCCACTTTTTACCCTCCTCCTGATGCTTTGACTGCCCAAATTACTTCATTGGGAAAACTGGCTGCTAGCTTGGTCGAACTTAATTGTTTGCTCCAAGAAGAACGATCAAAAAACCTGATCCTTATGGAGAAAATTGCACTGTGATGTTGAAATCTCTTTTGGTCTTTCTTCAGATTATGTTGAGGATATCTGTAAATTTATGGTGGAAGGAATTGAAACTGATGCCTTAACAGCAGCAACAGCTGAGTTAAGTGGCTTAGCACCACCACCTATGAACACCATGCTTTGAAAACAAAACAGAACGGAAGCCATTGTGAAACATGTAGCCCTTAAAGGGATGGTTACAGAAGAGGTTTCATGCACAAATCGGTTGGACTTTTTTCCGGGTTTCAGGTTTAGGGTTTTGGGTTTAAGGTTTTGGGTTTAAGGTTTTAAAAAATACGAAAAGCCGTAGCCGTTGTTGTTGCTGCTGTTATATAAAATGTTGTTGTTGTTACGCACATGGCACATGTGATGTGATGCTGGTTGGTTGGCTGCATCGTATCGAGATGGAGCAGAACCCGGGCCCGGCTGATGGTAAGTACTACATCTTTGATTATTTGATTATTTTTCATCTACAATGCTGCATTATTCTCAGATCCCCAACTTTCCGGTTTTTGGTTCATTCATAACTAACAAAAGGCGAAAGCCTTGTAACCACCAGGGCCGCCGCCGATAGGCCTAGGTCAGGTCAGGTACCTACCGATTTTGAAAGTTTATGACTTAATCTGTAGCAAACAATTCCTTTTTCAATTTCTTTAAAAAACAATTTCGTTGTCGTCGATCGAGAACATTAAAAACAATAAAAAAACATCCATCAAATTTTCTGGTTTGGTGTATAAACATCTAATCTTGTTTGCATAATTGCAATCGTCATAATGTCTCGTTCAATTTTTACCCTGACCATCCCCCCGGGCATCCCGGGGGTCAACAAAATTTTTGCGCACAAATGCCCGGGGGCCGGGAAAAAATTGACTGTCAAATGCCCGGGGCGGGGAAAAAATTGACTGTCAAATGCCCGGGGGTGGGCAATTTTGCTTTCAACCTGTCCATTGAAATATAAAAGTTATAGTCAGCGATGTTGTTAATTGTTTTAATATTCGGTATTCTGGGGAACACAAAGGATTTCTGATACTTTTAACACTTTCTAAAATATTGCTGATTCAAACGACGCAATAGAAGATCCACATTCAGAAATATATACAATCTAAATTTGTCAAGAATGTGTTTCAGAGAAATAAACTCACAAGGTATAACAACTGGAACAGAACTGTAACAATTAAAGAAACTTCCAAAAGAACAAAACTGAACTTCTTGTTCAATACAACTGGGTAATTCAAAAGCATGTTCTTGCGACTGCAAGGCTCTTCCTCAGCCTTCCTCAATATCTAGAAAATGATGTACAGTAGCCTACTGCATTCCAAATACTACCCTAGACGCAAACTGAAGTCTGGGATATCGTTCAACAAACATTAATGGTTCCTAAACCCTGTATCATTCAGGATATCAAGTAAGCTTCCGAAGACCATGTTTCGATGCCGAAATTGGAAACCAAAAATGCGGAGATCTCCCGTGTTCGAATTCAGAAGTGTATTCCCAAAAATAGATGAAAGCAGAAACTACTGTAATGCAAGTTTCATACTCCTATAAAGTAAATACTGTACACATTTTGAATATCCCTGGGTTTGTCAAATGCCCGGAGGCCGGGAAAAGATTGACTGTCAAATGCCCGGGGGCCGGGAATATTTTCTGTGCAAATGCCCGGGGGTGTCCCGGGGGGATGGTCAGGGTAGGAATTGAACGCGACATAACGTTTTTCGAATTCCTTTACTGGATGTGATTGTATCACATTGTCTGGTAGTTTGTTCCAGTCGTTCACTATTTGGAGCTATTTCGTACATCAAGGCAACTTCTTGATTTGAACAACTTTTCTCTGGAGTGCAAGATCAAACTATTGAGTGTGCAAGTGTGCAATTTTACCAAAGTGTGCACCTTAAGTGTGCACATGAAGTCAGAGTTTATATTGGTAAGAAGGTCTGGCAAAAAAGAAAAAAACTTGTTACGATTTTCAAGCCATTTTAACGATGCAAAATATATCAAAAAGGGCTTTTCCCTGATTTGGAGTACACATTGACAAGAAATTTTTTAATCCCAAATCATCACAAAATAGTTTTTGTCCATTCATGTGGAATCTTTAGAAAATTTGATTGACAATTCTTTGATTTGCACTGCTTTCATAAAAGGGGAATTAACCGTGTCAGGACTAGGGTATGATCCTCTAGGAAAGAGTAGGGGAGGCTGAATCAGCTCCCCTAGTTTATTTCTGTTCTGGACAACCTACAGTATAGCCTTAAAATTCAATAGGGTTCAATACTAAAAATTTTCAGATTGACAGAGGAAAAAAAAGCATTGGACATCTGTCCAATTATAGTGTATTCTATGTCTGAATAGCATTTTGCTCTATGAAGGAACATTTGATGAAAATTAATAACGTCATCAGAGAGGAATGCAAAGAATGTGGGCATGCGTGGGCCAAAATCCGCAAAGCTATATTCAAATTAAAAAAATAGCCAATTGGTTGGATAGAACCTCAAAGGTGATGTATTTTCCTCTCCTTCCATAATTTTATCACATATTAGCTGTATCAGGGGTTATTCAAAGTTTTACTCAGATATTTCTTGAAAATTGATCACGTTTACCCCCTAAAATGAATTTAACTTTCTCAAAAAATAAATTTTGTACTTTGAGAAGAATGAAATCTAAAAGTCAGAAAGTTTCAGTGCTAACAATACTGACAAAGAATGAAATGACAAGTAGCCACCAGGATTAACAAATTAGATTCTTTGGGCTGGCCATGGGGGGGGGGGGTAGACTCATTCCAAAATTCTCTTGTTTCGCTCTCCCTGCAGACTTGCCGCTACAACAGAGACTTATGGTCTGGCGGTTCTGAAATCGGCAATTTGCGGCAGCCTGGAATGGTATATATAAAAGCCGGACCAGGTGAAAGGTGGTTGTTGTTGTTGCTAAGTGACAAAAGACTGTTGATTGTTGATGAGATGCAGTATATGTAGCTGTCAAACAGTGAACATTTGTTTTTAAAGATTTGAACTTAATGAGATACCTCTTAATGGAAAACTTCTCATTTTGAGTTCTCAACCAACAGTATTTCTATGATGATGCATAGATTTTGAGACTTCTTGGAAGAAAAGAAAATTTAGTTGAGGAAGATTGCTTGGAAGATCCCTGCTCTAATCTACAAAATGTGATTGATCTAAAACCACGAAAGCCGTCGTTGTTTATGAAATGCTGCACTCTGATTGGTAACAATAAAATTTGCGGTGAGTTTCCGTTTTCAGAACCGTATGTCCATGAGTCCCTCAACTGAAGCGATAACAACAACAACAACAAGCGAAAGTTAGGGGGACTTACGTCATGAGTCTAGGGGGGGTGGGAGTGGAGATGCAGCAATTGATTAGACTTACGCATTTTTTCCACTCCCACTCTAATTCAATAAACCTTTCAGGTGTAATCAATGTTAAAGGAGCTCTGACATTTTGTAATGAAAAAGTTTTCTCTGTTATGCATACAGCTGTTGCATGTTTCATGAGATCCAGTCAATGTTAATGCCTATAGATACTTGTAGTCTAGGGGCTGCTCTCCATATCCAGTGTTTTGAGCTTGCGGGCACTGCAGCCATGACTGGTTCTTTTGGTAGTGTTGGCAGGTGCCCGTGATGGGGTTGAAGCTGTTTCTTCTATGGTCCCTGAGTGCCCCTGCCCCCTGGTGGGTGCAATGTTAATGAAGATACGACACCACCCTCATCCATGATTTCACTGAGAAAGGGGTATATTTGAAGCAAAATCCTAGGACCTAGAATCTCAAAATATGGGGTAGTTTTCTTCCAAACATATCCTAAAAGTTTTTAAATGCTGATGTTTTCGAGATCCTATAATACAGTGAATTTTACCTGGTCCAAAAGTCCAGAAAAGTGAATGGAAATACATTGCAACAATCCCAAACTTTTTTCTCTCAGAACCAGTATTCGGACTGTGAAAATCTCTTCAAGGTCCAGTTATACTCCTTTAAAAGGGTGTTATCTTCGAAAAATCTCCGTGATAAGGGGTGCTTTCGCAAACCAACAAATCAGAGAAAAGGGTATCATATGAAACAGTATGGACGAGGGTGGTGTACCTTTTACTATTGAATTGCACCCACCGGGCCCTGCCCCCTAGTTCAGCGGCTGCCGTCAGATTGATCACAAAACTTTTATCAATGTGCATGTTCCTATTTGATTGCAGCACATGCATGCTCAAAATTCTGGATATGGAGAGCAGCTTTAAAGGACATAGGTCATGTTTAGCAAATTGGTTAATACAACAAACAAGTATGGAGTGAAATTCCATTGTTTTGTGACACATGCATTTTCATTGCAATGAAAATTCAGCCTCAATCCTGTGCTTTGTAATAAGCAATGAAGACGATATGTATCATTTGAACCAATCAGGTTCATGACACATGTACTTTAAGGTGTTACTCAATTATCATTACTGTTGTTATTATTTTAATTGTAATTATATGTTTGGAGATATCTACTCTTATGAGAATTATTGCTTATCCTTAAATTGAAGAAGATGTACTGTATACATCTGTGCAGCACTGTCTATAATGGTGTTGTGACTCAAGGAAACTTGACTTTGGCCAGACTAAATAGATACGTCTCCTTTTTCAGAAGCATTATCATAACATCTTGACTTCTTGTGCTTCACAGGATTCAATGCTACTATAGTGCTTTCCTCTGATGAGGAAGAGGATGCACATGAAGTAGATGTAAAAACTGAGGAATATACTGTGAGTGTGTAATTCAATAACTTTTATGTGTTTTTGCATTGGTTTGGGTGTAATATCAGCAGTCACTCTGATTAAGTTCGTATATGATCATTATATAGTGTGCAAGGTCTATAATGCACATGCCAGGAGCCTCCTCCTAGTAATTTACCAAAGTTTGTTAATTGTTTTGTTGGAAAAAGCTCTAAAAATCAAGCTTACATGGAAGGGAAGATTTAAAACATGAAAAGGCAATAAAGCTACAGTATCACAGTATTGCAAATATATTTCATACAACTAAAAACCAAGCTATTTCTAACTTATTTTTGTTTCCTATTTTTGAAATTTCCTGGAAAGTGTTCCATAATTTGTGATCTCCGTGACCTTTGAACAATGAATTTTTCACAGCTGGGGTGTTTTCCAGCAATCTAATGGGGAAATTTCCCAGGGGGGGGGGGACCAGTTTTTTCTTTGCTGCATCTTGCCACACTGAATTTTGCATTTTGCTATTCCAGAATGATGGTTGCATTGAGGACATGCTTGTCAACATCTTTTTAGGGTAGGTACAATTTTAAAGATATCTACTGCTTATCTTAGATTTTGAAGATGTTTTCAGCTTGCCATTCAAAGTGGAATAACAACTTCCCACTATTTAGAAATAGATGACCTTGTATTTTCTATTGATCTAAAAAGGTCAATTTTATGCGAAGAGTTTTTCATGAAAGTAAACCAAAGAGTGCCTTGGAAACTTGCTTATCCTGGTGAAACTTTTAACCCAAACTGTGCACTCAAAAGCGACATAAACAATGGGGTCTTTATAAGCAGGTACAGGGCCGATACCTGACATGGTTTCTTAAGGGGCAAGGGGGGGGGGGCAAAAGCCAAAATTTTGCAATGCTAAAATCAACAACAGCAACAACACTGATTATCGTAGCATACATTAAGAAAGGAAAACTGCTCAGTGGATTCAAATTTGATGTTGGCATTTACCCTAAAACCCCTCTAAAACATTCATAACTCCTTGCTCTATTTATATTTATCTTCATATTCTATATTGTAAAATTGGCAAGTGGGCCTATAAATCACAAAATTGTCAACAGGTTGAGTAAAATTTCCAAACATTGGCCATCTATGGCCATCTGGGATGGGGGGGGGGGGCTCTACTCTCCAGGATCCACATTGACCTCAACCCTGAGCTGGTAGTTAGATTTATTTCAAAATTTGGTAATAATGCCACTTGATATATATTTCTTCTCTCTTGAAGGAAACCTACAGAGTATTTTGAGGAAGACATTCCTTTCCTCTACACTGGAAGAAAGCAGCTAAGTACTCCACAAAGACTGGCTGCTATTTTGAAAGCAGACTCAGAAAAGGTCACCAAAAAACGTCCGTTGCGTGTTCATCAGAATTGTGGCTTTCTCATAGATCGATCTGCACTGAAACATGAAAATGACTGGCTTGTTACAGATTTGGGTTCTTTCAATGACAGTGGCTACAATGCAAGGTTTGTTAGAGTGGTAGATGAAGTTGTTGTCTATGACGAGAAACTCCCAAAGAAGGCAGCATCATGGCCAATACTTGATAAGTATAGCTTCATCGTGAAGACCCAATATTGGAAACACGCAAAATATGGAGATTTTCGCCGATCTACTACCACTGTGTTTACCTGTCCAACTGTAACTGATACAGGAAAAAGACATCACATGGTCAAACTTGGCATTATAGAGTACTATTTTATTGGCGATGAGCACAAGATTAGTCCAAAGAAACACAAAAAAAACACAGAAGCCATTCAATCCTACTTCAACTAGCACAAAAAACATCCTCAAAAAGGCCGCTGAAACAATGTCTCGACCAACCAGTATCTATGATAAAACCTGCAGAGAAACTGGTGATGTTGAAGATGTTGAGTGTTTTAGCGATTTTCCTCGCAACAAGAAGCAAATTGCAAATGCAAGGTATAGATTAAAAGCAAATTCGAAGGAAGATGAGTACATGAAGCTGTTTGACCTGTCAAGTAGAAGACAAGACATACTAAAAATCTTACATTCACTCCATCCCCTAGGCTTTTCTATGCACCTTCTTGGCTTATTGACGAAGTAATAAGTGAGTGTGGCCAAGCAGACAGCTTGTCAGTTTTCTCACTCGACACTACGTATGGAACTGGAAAGCATTATGTAACTCCAAGCCAGTACCGTTCCACAAAAGTTGTCCATGCAGCATCCGAAAAACCTGTCTTTCTCGCAGGCCCAGCAATGTTTCATAGCAACATGGATGGAGGTAATTTCATGTCTTTTGCACACACATGTATTACTGAAAATTAAAACTTTGAGAAATTACGTTGGATTGGTGGTGACCGTGGAAGTGGCCAAAAGAAATTCTTATCACCTCTCAAGGGTGCAACTTTTATTCCATGCAAAAGGCACATAGAGAATGACATAAAAACAAAAATTGCAAGCCTCGTAACTTTTCCATTGACCCCGCAAGATATTTTCAACGATGTTTTTGGAAACGATATTCTCGGGATAAAAGGGATTGCTGATTCAGATGATTCTTCAGAGTTCTATGAAAAACTTGAAAGCAGACGGGATGTCTGGGGAGCTGACTTCTACGATTACTTCCATAAATACATTGCTGAAGATATTTCGTCTGGCTTGAATCCTAAAGTGAGGAGATCAATTGGCTTGAAAGATAGCTACTATTACAACAATGCTTCAGAAAGTCTGAATCGCAGTTTCAAAGCTTTTATTGAGGACGAGAAGCTAGATGAAGGTAAAGGTGGCAAACCAACAATAATGAGTTCATTGGCTGACACATTTGAATATTACGAGAAACATGTTATGCAATTTCGAAGAAACATTCGACGAGCTGTATTCAGACAAGGGCCCTACCGCCTTACAGAAAAATTTAGGAAGTTTGAAATACCCCCAGAGGCATGGATGGAAAAAACTCCACAAGAAAGAAGACAGCACTTAATGAAGTTTGACAAGTCTGTGAAAACTGTGCACAGTGCATTTGCAGAAAAGGAAAATTTAATTGACACCGCAGCCTCACCGCATCAGAACAACAGGATATCACAAGACAGTGACCAAGATGGTACATCTTCGCAAGCAAATTTACTTGATCAAAGTCCATATGTATCTGCCTTCCCTACTCATTCCTATCAAGGGCACCACATGGGCAGTGCTGATCATCATAACGAGAGCAATGCAGCCAGTACGGTTGGGGGAAGCTCAGATGATTTGTCTGTGATAGGAGATTTTGAGCTATCAGGCTTGTCTTCAATTTTCAAAGGCTCATGGGCAAATGCTGGGAAAATTATCTTGAAAAATGGAGTTGGCTTCTTCCCAGGAGATGAGAGCAACAGGGTAGTAATTTCACTGACAAGTTCATCATGTCATACAGTCACTTTGAGTGGAGCTGAAAAGTTAAGCATTAAATGTGACACCACATGCGAAAGGTTCAAAGTTTACAACATGTGTGCACATTGCCTGGCTGTTGCATACACAGTTGATGGATTGCAGAAGTTTCTGATGCACTGCAGCCGTACCCTGAGCTCCCTAGTGAAAAATTCAATGCCAGAGTTTGCAGGTAGGAAAGAAAATGAAAAAAGAAAGAGAAAACGTAACAATAGTGATCTTCGAGATGCAACACATTATGCTGACTCACTTGGTAATGCAATAGCAAGTGATGCTTTGAATTCCTTTCAAAACTTTGAACTTGTATTCATGACAGAAACTTTAGCATACAAGTGCTACAAATGCCAGGGAAGCACGCGTGAATCAGGGTATGCGCCACCGCCCCCAGCCCCATATGATGTATTTATCCGTCGTAAAGAAATTAGGTCATTTCGCAAGAGAGGGACTACGAAAGTCACGATTGGAACCAAACCAGAGTATGTTTATTACCACCCTTTGAAGAGCTGTGTGCCAGCAAAATTGACAAAGATCAGCCTCGCCATACATGAGAGCACAAAGGTTAGGCTCACGCAGCTACACAAGCAATTGCTTTGGAGGGAGTTTGGACTTTCATATTAACGATTCTTTGGAATTGGAACATTTAAGTTAAAATTTTTGCAGCCTTCGATGAACTTCTCAGTTTTGTTGTTTTTGTTATCAGTTTTAAGAACCTCAGAATTGAATTAGCCAAATTGTGATGGGTAGGTGCTACAGTTTTTACTCGAATAAGTCGGGCTCGGAAAGTCAAGATTTCTATGAATCAGACAAAAAATACAAGTTCCAGGCCCAAATCCCTTGAAGACTATCATCATAGGCTGAATTCTTTAACTTGGATGTTCACGTGATCTTGGATCCTTTTTGGAGATGTGGTGACATTCCATTACAGGCACTCATTGAGAGTGGACGCTAACAATGGGAAACCAGTGTGGCAATTTCCCTAATACTAACACAATCTTTACTTAAAGATGTTTCGAAGAGAGTTGACAATAAATTATTTTACCACTAAATAATGCCATGTCACCCAAAAGTTAGATGGAAGCAAAAAATGACCATGAGATCTATTACTCAAAGAGAGTTCTCAAAATCAAAATGAAAAACTGAGCACGACTTAACATCATAATTCTTAACTCCACTGCCGTTAGAAACTCTTTTTGGGAACACTTTGCATTATTATGTTGTTGTTAACTTTACTGCAATTTCGTTGATTTATTTTGTTATGTTCATCCTTAATAAGGAGGGGAGGGGGGCACTCCACTATCCGGTCGTATGAAAAACGTGCGTCAGTTTTGGGTAGTTATTGGCCTGAAAATTATGGGAATGGAGTATACGTCTATTAGGAATTTTATCGCGTCGGCGAAGGGCCGCCGAGAGCTTTTGGGGGCCCAGGAACAAAACAGCGAAGTGAGCCCCCTGCGAGCGAAGGAAGCAGAAATTTTTGTGATCATGCCCTTTAGGTTGGCTTAAATTGTATTTTACAGCATTTCTTGCAATCAAAATGTTAAAAATCTTCAATTATGAGGCCCCTTACATCCTGAGGCCCGGGGGCAATTTCCCCCTCCTTCTCCCCCTCTCGGCGGCCCTCATCAGCGTCTTGCTGTTGAAGACTCCTAGTAATGTTGTTTCGCAATGTAGAATAAACTGCTTGGTTGTTTTGCAGTGGAAATATGTGTTCGAAAACCTCATTGGTATCCTTGAGTGGATATCGAAATCTCGTACAAGTGTTAGGTTTAAGTCCTGGCGCACAAACATCAGTGTGAGCCGATAGTGAAGTATCCCTGTTACGCCCTCGTCTTAGTATTGATTTTGTTGCATTTGATGCGTTGCGTAAAAATACTTGCGAAAGAGGACTATTCTTTACTTTTCTATTATAGTTTAAGGTTTACCTACCAAGAATGAACACACACTGGTACATTTAAGCCATGGAGGGTTACGTAGTATATTTGACCAACGGAGATGTGCCGAGTATCGTTTTTGCCAATGTTTTCTGGAACGGTCTATCAAAATAAGGCAAGTTTTCTGGAGCATGTCAAACGGTGGACTTGCTGCAAGTCCCGCCCTTGATCAATAAACAAATGGGGGAATTTTGTTAGATCAGGTTATTATTTAGTTGTGTTTTACAGTACTCTCGGGTGCCTAATACAAGGGGGGACGCTTATTAATTTTCAAAAATTTCATCCACCCCCGGCCCTTATTAAGACCCCCCTATTATTAATTTTGGCAAAACATAAGCTCAATTTGATTTTTATACGAAATTTTGTTCGAAAAATAAACCATTGCAGTGTACTCGTAAACTAATTCGAGATTAGGGACTTCGTTCTTTTTATGTTCTTATTCGGTTTATTTACATTTGTTTCTTGAAGACGTGAAGAGTCCTAAGCATATAAAATGCACTTGTCTCCAGTAGATAACGTAAAAACCTGTTTTTTGCGAATTTCTGACTCCCCCCATTTGTTAAGACCCCCCCGTTTAATAGTTTCTTTGAGGGGTTCCCACCCCCCACCCCCCGTTTATTAAGACCCCTCCTTGTATTTGGCACCCGAGAGTATACTTTTCCCGAATTCTGGCGCCGGGTGAAAATGCGGATTAGCACAAGATGTAATAAAATTACGAAGTAAAACTTTCAATCTGAAACCTTAAACCCGAAACCTTAAACCCGAAACCTGAAACCCTAAACCTGAAACCCTAAACCTTAAACCCGAAACCTGAAACCCGAAACCTGAAACCCGGAAAAAAGTCCGACCGGTTTCAGATTCTGCCGTTCTGGTTGCGTAAGGTCCCCATTGGTGACTCAAATATTCACTGCATTTCTCCCTTTAAATTCCCACAGCCAGTTGCCAAAATCTGTTGTGGAACCTTTGAAAAGTTACCAGAAATCTTTAAAGCTGTTGCCATTCCCAATGCAAGGAACATTGTCATCCATTTAGGAACAAATGACATTGAAACTTGCTCACAAACACCTTGCAGCAAAGGCTCTTTGCAGCCCTCGACGCAATCAAAGATAAATTTCCAGCAGCAAGCATAACACTGTCTGAACATGTACCGCAGAAAGACAACCGAAAATAGAAAGTAGATATTGCAAACCTTACCATGGAAAGGAACGGTTGGATTATTTTCACACCCCTACACAACAGAAGACATGCTGATGGACGAGAAGCATTTGGAAAGAGAACATCTTAAAACGTTCTTTTTGGTTGTCGCACACAGTATTCTGACTGGTAAATTCTAATTTGTCTAATCCTTACATTGACATATCCACTCCTTCTCATAAGAAATAAACAAAAGGCCATCTGCCGACACATCCATTCCATGCCCGGTCACCCCTAGTTAAGGCTGCCAACTATGGAAACGCATCTTACTTTAATAGTAAGCTACATTAATATCCATGGTTTACATAATATCCATCTTTACAACTCTTTATTCTCACCTTTTCTCCAGTATGGAATTTTAGTTTGGGGTGTTACTTATGAAACTCATACGAATCCAGTGTTTTTGTTACAAAAAAGGGTTGTAAGGGTTATGGCATTTGAACATTTTACTTCTCCTTCTAATCCAATTTTTCGTGATTTAAAGATCTTAAAGCTTCATGATCTTTTTCAGTTGAAATTGCTTAGTTTTGTGTATGAGTCTGTAAATAAACTCCCCCCTACCTGTTTTCATACTTTCTTTGAACTAGTGGAACATGTTCATCAATATGGTACGTGTCAAGTCGAAAATTATGATATTTTCTTGACTCGAAAAAATACTTTGCAATATGGCCTTAGGTCAGTACGATACTGTGGTGCAAAGACTTGGAATCAAATCCCCATAGGTATAAAAAGATCATCATCTGTCCAAACATTTCGCCAGAAGCTCAAAGCTTCTCTCTTTGGAAAGTATTAACAAAGAAGTTTTGTCCATATCTCAATCAAGTTTTATACACATGAATCAACTGATATGAATCTGATGAGCAATCAATTAGTTACAAAATGTTTATGAAAAAGGGGGTGTTCTCTCCTCGATTAGTTTTTAACTACTGAGAGAGCTCCTCCTCAAGAAATTCCCTGCATACAATGTTATATATTTCCATCCTTAGTTTATTTATTTTATATCATTAGTTGTATCTTAGTTAAGCCGTATTTAGTTTTTAGTTCCTTTTGTTGAATATTGATATTGTATGTAGTGGAATTTTAAAATGATGATGAACTGAACTGAACATAACACCCTAGGCTGTAAAATTCCCAGCCTTGGCAGTTACTCAATTTATGATATCAACGTTTTGTCAGAAACATGGACTTGCAATCATAAAGAGGATTTCCCAAATTTTAAACACATAGACTAACTAGCAAAGATAAAGGTAGAAGCTCCAGTGGCCTCATCATATACTGCAAAACATACGGCCAGGTGAATTCCGCGGATCTCGCGGACTTCGCGGATGCTGCGGACGTACAAAAAATCCGGCAAATTCATTTTGACATTAGGTGGAAATGAATTCTGCGGATTTCAGGGCAAAATGTTCAGTCAAGTCAGTGGAAAAATTTGAAAGCAATTTAAAGGGAGTGTGCAATGGTAAATAGGCTTCTCTATAAATAGAACAAAGAAAATGTGCAAACACAATGTTGTTTCGTTAGCTATCGATTATTAACAATATGTGTGGGCCATCAACTTCAATGGGCTATTTTTAGGTTTTTCTGCTCTGTGCAAATGCAGGGTTACATCCTTGCACAAACCCTTCAAAAAATCTCATTTTTATTTCTTCTTTTATTTTTCTTGTGAGGCTCTGGTACCCAGGGTAACCTAACCTTATACATTCCTGGTGATGAACTTAGTTGTTGAACCCCTTCAAATTTTCTCAGTGGTGCCTCCAATCGAAGATTCTTAGGAGGCCGCAATCTTGTTAACACCCCCCAGTAATAACCCCGCCGGACATTAAAAGTACAGTAGGGAAATTATGAAACGATACATTTTTAGCTGGGATTGAAAATATCATGATGGGGAATAAAACCTTTTGGCTATTATTTGTGATGGAACTTGTATAATTCTTTATGAGGAAACAAAAATTTTAACGGGGAAGCAACAGAAACAAGGTGGGAAGGGTGCTTAAAACTCAAACTTGGCGGGGAGACACATTTTTCTGGTGGGTCATCCTTTTACTTTGACGGGGCAGCATTTCAGCGGGGTTGTTACTGGGGGGTGTTTGCTATCAATGTCAGACTCATTACGCAGATTGTATGAAAGTCTGGTATGCTTTGGTTTCTCAAATAATTTGAAAACACCTTCTTTTATTCACACTATTCAACTGATTGTGGAAGATAACTTGTTTCACTGTAATTGCGTTGGGTTTGATCACGATACCGAGCGGGGGCTTTCAATAACTTGTTGAGAAATATGCCACGCATATTTGTCGTCAATTGTTATTTTACTTCCGCATGTGCACATGTTAGCATCAGCTCAAAGTCTATTGTAAAGTTATCAAATTCGCTTTGTTCCTGGCTTGGACTTCTATAAATTACGACAAAAAAGTATTTTTTCCTGTTTAACTGGATTTCGCACACAACACATTCGGGGAGCGTTGCCAGGTCGGAACGATTTTGTGAGGGTAGAGAATCTTTGACATACAGCCCAACACCACCCCTTTTGATATTTTGTGGATGGTTACTTCTAAAGAAAGTATAGCCGTCTAATGTCAGCCTGCCATCATCAACAGTGTTATCAAGGTGGGTCTCCACTATACCAATTAAGTCATTATTATACACCAAGTTATATGCCACAATTAGTGAGACTTGCAAAAAATCATGTGCAGTAATGCTATTTAAATTCCAACAGCAAAAATCCAATGTTTCTGGGCCGGGATTAGTTTCGACATCACCGCTTAGCAAAATGGTCCTGAAGACCAGCCATTGTGTGTGAAGTATATTGCAAGTTATGCATCCATTATACAAAATAGGTATACAAGAAAAGAAAGTGCTTAACAGAGCGATATTTACATCGAAACAGACCAGCGATGCCAGGCGGGATTCGCTTGATAAGTTGAATGGTTGTATAAATCACTGTCTCAACAAAACGATGCACACGGGCGAAAAGGGGCAAGAAAGGTGCATTTTTTGCTACAAAGTGCACAGCAAGAAACTGCGTCATTAGCGTCAGGGGCAGGGCAAGGACCGAGGTTGCGGTGAAACAGCAACAAAACCAATATAACTTACAGATTTGGAAAACAGTTGAGAACGCCTTAACGGTTTTGCTCAAGGGGGGCAAGTTTTGTATGGAGATAGGGAAACACCCTATTGTTGCTCGCCACTGATTGATTTCAACCGGCATCATCGTGAGGAAATCTTCTCACTGGTCCTAGGGGGCAATCAGTCGCCACGCAACCACCAATTTCACAGCCTGAACAAAAAAACAAAATATAAACTACGAAATAATACTTACGAGTAAAAACCAGATTACGATAAACGCAAACTGCAGCATAATATTCATAAGATAGTTGGATCAAGAGCATTTTTGGTGTCAAATGCATGTGCATGTTTTGCGTTGTCATAGGAATTTATTTAACTTTTAGGTATTCTATTGTTGAAACTTCAATAGGTTGTTTTGCTAAGATAGATTTGTTATTCCCAACATGAAACGAATCACAAGTAATGAAATTGAGAAAAAAACCATTCATTAGTTGTGAGAATTTTTCAAACTCTAAACAGTTGGTTGTTTGTGAACCATGCATATCCCGATTAAGAAGACAAACAAACTTTTGGGCTTGAGAAAAATTCCACGCGGTTTCTACGCTCCAAAATATACACCTGAGACAAAACCGAGTTCACACTCGAGGCAGCATTGTTTATGACAGTTAACAGCAAGAAAGGATGCGTGCGGCAATGCGAACAAAGCCGGATTGTTCAAACTCTGTCACATGCGCTGTTTTGGAAACCAGAAAACGCCTAGACTGTCGAGTGTCAACTCAGTTCAACAATCAGTGCTATGCTGCATGATAAGACTAGACCCCCAGTAGGCTCAGGATGCCCCCCGCCACAAAATAGAAAACAAAAACGAAAGAAAAATGCAATGGACGTTAAACTGTGATTAATGCTGACTAAAAATTAGTTGATAAAGATGTGACGCGCGGCACTCCATAACCAACGGAAGCAATCCACTTATGCAATTTGAGATTTTGACACTAATCTAATTTAGGAGTACATCTCTGTCCAAGATAGAGTTTTTTATGCTGACATAAGAGTCCTCCATTTACTTGAGTTTATGTGGACATCAAGAAAGAGCACATCGCAGAATAAATAGCCCGCGCGCAAACTTGGAACAGAGATCTACCGCTAACGCAAACATGTCTATCTAAATCTAGCTCAGTTTCAGTTTCAGCTTCAGTTTCATAATTTTAAAATTCCTCTACATACAACTCCAAATGACAAAATTAAATACAATTAAATACAACATGCAAAAATAATTAATACAAGACAGATACTACAGCAGAAATCTAAAATAAAACGTGATTACATGATGAAGACAAAGGAATTGCATGGGGGAATTTCTTAAGGAGGGGCTCTCTCAGTAGCTAGGCTAATCGAGGAGAGAGCACCCCCTATTAATAACTGATTAGATAAGTCTTTTAAAAATCTCGAAAATTCTTTGAAAAAATTACCTACCTAATTTTGACGGAGGTTGAATGGGTACCTTTTATGATCTGTAATTGTTTTCAAAGAAAAAAGTTTTAAGGAGGCTGTATACAGAATGGACCTTAAAAGAAATTTTTTTTTGGAAAAATTTTTTTCACTCCTAAGGCATACTACAACATTGAAAATGTGGTAAATATGTTTTCTGTGTTAGTGAAAGGTCTAATTACTCTAAAAAATCATTTTGAACAAAGGCCACTCCATTAAAACTTCCCTGGCAACGGAATATTTATATTGTTTGCATTGGTTGCTATGGGGTTTTCCTCTAGCTTACCCCTCCCTAACGCTCAAAAACAGTTTCAAATTTCCCGCCAGGTCCCCTGAGTTGTTTGCAACAACAACAACAGTTCTATCCCACAGTACATTGCTTTCAGAGCCGATCATTTATTGTGAGCAATGGTGAAATTCTGTGAAGCAGAGATTTGAAATTTGTGTGTTCATCCGTCTGTTCCCTGCAATCCTACAAAGGCATTTTCAAGTTTAAAGATGCCGAGAGTTAAAGCAAAGAAACGGAAAGGCTTTCATGGCATGAAATATTGGGAATTACAGCGAGCAGATGACAGAATCGGGCCTCCTATCTCACACGATCAGACACCCTTATCAGCCCATCAAGGACAAGGGCCTAGCACCAGAAGCGACGAGGGGACTGCAATCAATCCTAAGCCAAGTGACACACCACAGTCTTTGGTTCGATTGAAAGAAATGAAGAACATGTCAGAGGAAAAACTTGTAAACTCAGACTTTAGAAAACTTGGTCATGGTAAAATTATTACACAAAAAAGGAGAAGGACATTAGCCAGAAATCTTGGCATGGATGACATAAATGTAAGAGAAAGATAGAAAGTAGAGCTTGCTATTGGGTCAAAGATCCAAGAGTTTTCCTTGTTAAATGAGTGCCTTGCTAAGGCAGCAAGGTGTTCATATTGTAATGATGCCCAATCGAAACTTCAAATATTTCAAAACAGCAATTCAAGAAATGGGCTCGCAGAGGACTTGTTTATTCGCTGCTCAATTTGTGGGGTAAAATCCAATTTTACCACCAGCAGGAAGCTTCCTGGAAGGGGTGGAACATTTCAGGTCAACCGAAGATCAGTCATTGCATCACAGAGCAGACAACAGCTTGCAAAATTTTGTGCCAAATGGACCTGCCCTCTCCTGTTACTTCCAAACCATACAATGCTCACCTCAAAAAGACTGAGAAGGCTTTTACCAAGGAGGCTGGACAAAAGATGTATGATGCTGCGAAAAGATTGATAGAAATAACAAGAAAGGAAGAGCCAGAAAGGGTTCATATTGGACCTTCAAATTTTCAATGGGCGTTTTCTCAAAATGATCAAAAATGGGGTGTGGTATCTTTAGGAACACATAATTCTTTATTGGTATGCTCAATTGAACTAATTTTTTCACATCTTCTCAAGGACAGGTTGGGCTTAGATTTGAATTATTGGTTTTTTCAAATTTTGATTAGAACAATTGTTACCATGGAAACAGGGTATTTGGGGGCTGCGTGCCCCCACATGAATGCTAACAAATTTTCCATAATTCAAATCAAGCATCACAATAGTACAAATATTTTAGGAAAGTTTGATATTGATATCACCTTCAACAAGAGAGAAAAGTGTACCTAAAGATAAAAAGTACCCCACCTTTTACCCCTGTTACCATGGTAACTTGATCCCACTTTGACCCACATTTTATCCCCAGTGAAAGAACAACGCTGACATATGATATATCTAAAGTTTCATCCTTCTATGACAAGTAACCAATGTGATACAAGTCATTTATCAAAAAAGCCTTTAAAAAATTTATTCTGTATACAGCCACCTTAAGTTTACCACGAAAAATATAAGCAGAAGGTGAGCTTTTTATCTCTGAGGGAATGTTATTCCAGCATTTTGCTCCAAAATAACGAACTGACCTAAGACCATATTGAAGGGTATTTTTCTGATTTAGAAAAATATCATTATTAGTTGCTTGCCGTGTACGATATGGATGAACAGATTCAACTAATTCAAAGAAAGAATGAAAACAAGAAGGAGAAATTTTATTGACACAATCATAAACAAAACATAACAATTTCAGCTGAAAAAGGTCATGCAGCTTTAAAATCTTCAAATCAGAAAAGATTGGAGAGGAAGGAGAAGCAAAGTTTTGAAATGAAATTGCCTTTATAACCCTCTTCTGTAACAAAAACACAGGATTGATATAAGTCTCGTAAGTAAGACCCCAAACTAATAAACCATACTGTAGGAAAGGGGAAAATAGAGAATTATAAAGACAAATCAAAATGTTAATGGGTAAAAAGTGTCTAACCTTGAAAAACATGCCACAAGTTCTAGCCAATTTTTTTGAAAGTTCTGTCAGGTGATATTTCCATGAGAGATTTTCATCCAAAAGAACACCAAGAAATTTGACATAACAGGTCTTTCTGATTGGAAGGTTACCAATTTTAATACCAATTGTTACAGGGCAAGAATGCTGAGGTGACTTAAAAATAACAAAATTAGTTTTATCTATATTCAGAGCAAGTTGATTTGTATCAAGCCACATTTTCACTTTTTTCAGTTCTTTGTTTACCACTCTATGAAGCAGGTCAAGATTTTCAGATTCATAGTAGATGTTAGTATCATCTGCAAATAAGTAAAAGGCTAATTTTGAACTTGCATATGGTAGATCATTAATGTAAATTAGGAAAAGCAGTGGACCAAGCACAGAGCCCTGTGGTACTCCACAGGTAACATTACAGAAACTTGAGTTAGATCCATTCACAGATACATACTGCTTTCTACCTGACAGATATGATTTAAACCAATCAAGACTAATTCCTCTGATTCCATAATGTTCAAGTTTCATTAAAAGAATGTCATGATTAACAGTGTCAAATGCCTTTTGCAAATCAAGGAAAATTCCACAACCAAATTTCCTATTGTCTAATGAGTCCTTGATGGCTTCTGTTAGACTAACTAGAGCATGATTAATAGAGTGATGGGCACGAAAACCAAATTGCAATGAATATAAAATCTCGTATTTGACAAGGAAATTGTAGAGACGTTCATACATCACCTTTTCTATAATTTTACTAAAGACTGAGAGAAGTGAAATTGGTCGGTAGTTTGATGCTATAAGGGGACAACCTTTTTTGAAGAGTGGGATTACTTTAGCAAGCTTCATCTTGTCTGGAAATACCCCAGATTGCAATGATTCATTTATAATTTGTGATAATGGAGAAGATATCAAGGGAGAAAGAAGCTTCAATATTTTAGTAGGAATACTGTTAGGGCCCAATGACTTTCCAGATTTTAGGAGCGAAATTATGTCAAATATTTCAACTGGGAAAGAAGGTGCAGCGAAGAAAGAGTTTTGAACTCTATCACCCATGAAATTAATGGGTGACTTGTTAGATCTTGGGATATTTTTAGTGATATCACGAGAAACTGTAACAAAGTACTTATTAAAGATGTTAGCAATAACAGCAGGATCTGATTTAATGACACCATTTGAATCTTTAAGTTTATTTATCACATTAATATTGCTTGACTTTCTAATGCTTATAACTGATTTAATCCCTGACCACAATTGCTTCATGTTGTTACTGTTTTTTGAAAGTAATTGTAGAAATAGCTAGCTTTACTTTCTCTCAAGGATTCTGTAACCCGATTTCTAAACTTTTTATAAAGATCTAAAACAGATTGGTCATTATTCCTTTTTAGCTTTATCAGTATCTTATCTCTTATACGCATCATTTTTTGTATTTTGCCATTAATCCATGGTTTATTCCTAAATTTAATATCTCTCTTTGACAGTTTCTTTAGTGGAGCATGATTTTTAACTAATTCATCAAGGCTGGATAAAAATCTATTGAATTTTGTATTTACATCAGAATTACTGTCATTCATGTAGCTTTGGTCAAGGCTTGCAAAGTCATTTAGAAGATTTTCTTCATTGAGTTTGGAGAAATCATGATTAAAATATGTACAATTCTTATAGGACAAACCTGCTTGCTTTATGATCAGAAATTGTGGGAAATGATCTGTTATTTGGGTCATAATGTTACCACTTACGGTTTCATTGTCTGTGATGTTTGAAAAGATATTATCAATAAGGGTAGAAGAATTCCCAGATGTCCTGGAGGGATGAATGATATAAGGAAGAAATTGTTTCGAGAAGAGAAAATTGACATAATTTGTAGTAGGAGTGTCAGAGTTATAATTCAGAAGGTTAACGTTGAAGTCTCCAGACTTGCAAGAGTTGAAACAAGCTCATCATGATGAAGAGAATGACTTCTAATATTCATATGGAATAAAGAAAAATCTTTTTCTGAAGTATCAAGTGTCAATAAGTCCTGAAGAGTATGATAATTTGAGTTGATATTAGAAGGTAAATGTTCATCAATATCATAGTCACTTAAATTTGGCAAGTTTGTAAGACTAGAAGTAATTTCAAAAGATGGAACTGAATCCACAAATGATGGAAAGTCAAAATCGTACAGGTTTGAAAGTTCTTCATTTTCCAATTGACCAAACGGAAACATGACCATTGTACATTTCAAACAAAACCATGGCACATCATCAGGTTCTTCTTGGAGCACTTTATACTCGGTAAGAGAAATATTGTTGCATTTAATATGAACCCAACAGTTGCAATTGTTGCAGAAAACTGATTTGTGGTTAATTGGGATATTTTTCTGGCAAATGCCACAAGGATTTTCAGGGGGTTTCATTTGAAGTTCAGTTTACAGAGGGGAATAAATTTTATGAAATACCTGAAACTTTAATCCAACGTAAACTGAGGAATAATTATCAACACAAACTTTTCTGTCAATCATTTCAGTTCATCTGTTCAGGGTACAACATTAAGAACAACTTCGGGATCCTCATCATCAGAGTTCAGTTCACTTTTTTCCGTGGAAGTTTCAGCTTTTTTTCTATGGCCTTTGATTGAAGCAGCATCATTCCTTCTGATAACAAGCTTATCCATGATAAAATAGGCTGTCTTGCCTGCCTTTCTAGCTTCGAGGAGCTCAGGGATCTTGCTCCTTCTTTTGTCAAGGGTGCGCTTGGATAAATCAGCCACAAACATAATACCTTCAGGTTTCTTCTCTCGAGCTTGCTTCAAGACACGCTCTTTGTCCTTCCAGTTGAGGAATTTTGCAACTATAGGACGTGGGTCATCCGGTTTTTGTCTTTGGGAAGATGCACCAAATCCACTACTAGGCCTATTATTTGAGCTCATTCGAATACGATGAGCACGCTCAATGACGAGATTTTCTTCAATTCCCAGTGCATTCTTGATTTGCTCTTTAACCTTGGCTTCAGTAGCATCCCATGATGTTTCATCTACAGACTCTGGGAGTCCAAGTATCTTCACATTGTTCCTTCTGGATTGATTCTCCAAGTACTCATTATGGTCCTCAAGGTACTCGAAGGATTCTTGGTTGTCTTCTTCGATCTTGCGTAGTTTCAAATCAACTTTAGGAAGTTCACGATCTATCCTGCTTATCTCCGAGGTGATGTGGTCATATTTAGCACTAGTGAAAGCTGTTGACTGTTTCAAATCCACCACTTCATTTCTCAAATCACGTATATCATGCTTGACGTTGTCGAGGAGCGATTCAATCAAAGTCCGGTAGGCTCTCTCTTGAACTGCGAGCAGTTCCTTCAAAACCTCAAGAGTCACGAAATCAGATGGCATAATAAAACAAAATAAACTAATCCATAGAATAACATTTGCAACTGAAACTGTTTGACTTTTACTTAACAACATACTTAGTTCCTAGAAAAATAGTCGAATTAACTAATCAAGTTAGCTTCGAAGCTCTGCACACGTGTCGGCCATGTTAGTGCACTTATTTTGCTAGCTAAATAACTACACTTATTGGATACAAAACATCTTGAAACATTCATTCATTGTTTAGTTTTTCATACAACTGATGCAAAGAGTTGAAGAACAGGAATCTTTCGTCTACTGTTTTTGCCACAAGGTTGCAATTGATGTCTGCGAAGAGGAAATCAAGATTTGGGTTTACTTTTGCAACATCCCTAGCCTACGCCTAGAGCAGAGGCTTGCTACGGTAGTTTCTAGATTTCTAGAAACTTAATTTATGCAGCCTTTGTTGAGACGCGTTTCACACATTATTTGAAAAGCGGATTGGAATGATTAGAAATAATTACCTGTGCGGCCGTAGCAAGCTATTGCTCTTTGTTTCGTAGACCCTTTCTTCTTTTGGCATAATGGGTCTACGCGTAGGCTACAACATCCCTTGCCTGTGTCAACAAATTCAGATTTTTCGCTGTCAAATCAATGCTTATCTTCACGGCATCCAATTTTTTTTCTATTTTTGCAGACCAATGTTCTTTCTCTGAAATACCGGAACTTTACGATGATCTGCTGACGACGCTTTCCCTCTGCCGTGGTGGTCATCCTTCCAATTCAATGTGCGCAATCGATATCATTTGCTCCAACTCCACAACCAAAATCTTCGATTATTTTCCCTACTTTTTCCACGCAATCTTGTTCTCCTCCATTCTCTGGCATGTCAACATTCATGAAACGCAAAGATACACGCCAACCATATTGCTCACTGTCATTAATTCCTTTCTATAGATGTTCGAGAATAACAAGCTTGCTCTCGAGAACTTCAATGCGTTCTGCCAGTTTACTTTCACGCGCAGCAAGGGCTTCATCGATTTTCTCCTCAATTTTCTCGTTAATCCTTTCTTCAATCTTCTGTTTAATTTTCTCTTCGAGTTTCTCCTCAATCTTCAGTAAGGCACCTCCTAATAAAGCCCCGTTTACACTACACCAACTAACCTGGGTTCGCTCCGGCTTAGAACTAACCCAGGTTCGACCCAGTTTTGTTTACACTGCCCTTTGCACACATCACAGTGTAAACACGAACCTGGGGCGAACCTAGACTGGTTCCACAATCTCTGTATGCTACTTAGAGCTGATTTGTCGCTAATACAGAGACTTGTTGCCAACTTGTCTGTCTCAGGAGAAGGAAGCGCCTGGGAAGACAGCGCATTTCAGCCCAGAATAGAATTCGTCGTTATTTGAGAGAAAAATCAGGCAAACAAGGAAGATTCTTATGAATGCTTTGATGGAATTTGCTCAACCCAGACCGGTTTCAAGGACGATACGGAGAAAGGCAAGGAGTAAAATCTGGTGGGATATGATTGTGGACCAGAGTTTTGAAGATTCTGATTGACAAATTAATTTCAGAATGGGAAGAAATTATGTTTTAAAATTATCGCTCATGGTTAAAAGTGGTAAAAAAGGTTGCTTCAATCGTCACCAACTCGCGTCAAAACAAAACACGAGAATTCACAGTAACTGCTGTGCAGGTTTGCGCGTCCAAAAGTTGCGCGTAAGTTGTGAATGCGCGTGCGTCCTACTCATCCTAACCCAGGTTCGCCCCGGGTTTGCGTTTACATTACATATCGTGAAAGCCAACCCAGGTTCGCCCCAGGTCGAACCCACCTCCGAAGGTGGGTTAGTTTAACCCAGCGCGAACCCAGGTTAGTTGCGTTTACACTTCGTTCTAACCTGGGGCGAATCCAGGTTAGTTGGTGTAGTGTAAACAGGGCTTAACTTGTTAATGGCATCTATTCTTCGAAGTTCTGCGAGATCCTTTCTTATTGGGCCTAAAGCCGCTTCAATCGCGTCTGTGAGGTCGCCTTGCTGTTTCGGCTGTTTCTCTCTTGCTTTCTCTTTCCTGATTGTCACATTAGTTTCATCATCCATATTGCAAGTTTCAATTTAGCCACATATAGTTCGTTCTCAGTAATTTATAAGATTAACATTTCAAGAATTCTACACAAGTATGCATTTCCATAAGACCAAAACAGAGTGAAAATCTCTACATCTCCAGGAGCTGCTCAAAGCACGTCCAACCGTCGCCGTGGCACAGGCCCAAAAAAACAATGTTGTCAAAAATTGCAATCACAGCAATCAAAAAATGTTGTATTTGTTTTGTATGTATGCTTTCCAACTCATAGCTGCCACATTGAATTGGTCAATTCAATTGCTTACGAATTTTCAATTGAATTGAATCTATTTTTAAAAAACCGTTCCCTATAGCTCTGTCAACTAAAACTTTAAGCCAATACTAGACAGTGGGGAATAGTTTGTTAATGGACCAAAACAAGAAGAATTCCTCGACATCTGGCAAGAAAAGATCAAATGCAACTTTAACGATACAATCAACAATCACACATCCCAAAAACAAACCAGGAAACCTTCAGGCCTGAATACAGAAGGAAGGAAAAATGAAACTGGAACGACAAACAGAGATAGCCACAAAGAAGACATCAATGTGGATCTAAATAGTGATGATCAAACAAAGTATGAAGCCCACATTGATAAAGTTCCGAACATTTGGAAAGAAATCCAAGACATAAAAAGGCAACAGAAAAATATCAAACCTGCTTGTATCCAAGATCTCTTATCGGAGGAGAGAAACGCTCAGATTGACTATTAAGAGAGAATGAAAAATTATAATTAAAGATAATGGAACTGGAAAAGCAGATCGCAACAACTGTCAAGGAGTCCTACCCTGCACAGATTATTCATGCTCACAATAATCAGTACCACAATCAATACCGTAGTCATATCAACATGTGAATCCTTCCAGCCAAAGTTTTACCCAGTCTTATCCACCATCTGTTCAATGTTATCAGCCACCACCTCTTCGACCCTACCCACTACTCAGATCACAACAATTGCAATCACAGCAATCAACAAGATCAAGTAAACATCAACATCAACCAGACTCTGTTCAACACCAACATCTGTTTCACCAAAGTACTTCATCTCAAAAAATTGATAAAGCAACAAATGCCAATCCATCTATCAGAGTAAAAAATCCTTCCTAATATCAAAACACAGCCACAAATAATATGAGCACAAATCAACCGATCAAACTCAAGGACCCAAAGAACGTTATCCTTCTTGGAAACTCAATGGTTAAAGGCATTAAAGGAAACAAACTGGTATTTACTAAAGTGAGTAATGACCCACGATGACCTGCAGTGACCCACAACGGTGGATGAAAAATAACATACCTCAGTTTGAGGTCCAAGGTTCAAGCATTATTAAGAGGCAATTGAGGCTCACTGTGAGGCTACAGGCTGATTGTGATTGTGGTCATGATGTATGATTTTGATCTAATACTCATGATTCAAAGAACGATTGCTTTGACCTCTCAGTTGACGTCATCAGCAATGTTGTGTTGTGATAACATGCAAAAGTAGCATTTGACAATTGGAGAACAATTTTCCTGATTTCTTCAAGTGTTCTTGCACATCTCACCACATTGGAATTGGATTTTTGCTGCATACTCGCCCAATTACATTTCCCTAAATTATAGCCTGAACATCATTTAGATTAACCGTTTATTCAAAAAGCTTCAAAACGCTTGTTTTTGCAATTGAAATGTTTGCGAGAGCACAGTAAATAAACATAAACTGAATCAATTGTAAACACTGCACTTTTAGGCCAGAGCTGCAAATCAGTCTCTGGGAAATCTCATACATTTTTCAGCGGAAATCTATTTGCTTCATGTTTGAGAAATTTCTGAAGTCATCCGCATGCACTTTTTTCCTACCTGGCGAAATCATTTGAAGTCACAACAATTGAGCTTTGTTGTGATTTTGATTTCAACATCATTTCTCTTGTTGGTGCAGCAATGCTTTGCTTGTGCAGTAGCAAACAAACTAATTGTTGCTTTGTGTCCAACAATGCCGCTACAAAACTATCAGGATATGACGTTTGCAAGCAAGCGCTCATCTGGGTGTTTCCCAGAGCCGAATGCTGTCTGGCAGACAATCAAACCACTAAATAATCATTGTTTGGAACCAGCATTATTACTTATAAGGTCCTTGGTCAAGCACAAGGAATGCATTCTTACGAGACAATTGTTAAGAAATAAAATATTTTGAAAGGCGACAGTTTCCTGTGATTTTTATTCTACGCATCCTGCAAAGTTCAATGTGATCATCTTTTAATCAAGAATTTCAATCGAAATCGTGATCACTATCACAATCAACCTGCTGAAGCCTCGGATTGAACTAAGTGGCCTCTTAATAATACTTAAACTTTGGACCTAAAACTGAGGTATGTTATTTTTCATCAACCCTTTCAACCCACAATGATCCACAACAACTCACAACCACCTGCAATTATCTGCACAATGATTCACAACAACCCACAATGATCGACAACCACCCACAACAATCAACAACAAAAGGATTTTACCATGATTTTACCACAACGATCAACAATTTTCAATGATTGTTAGCCTCAATTCCATTATTTGGTACCCCCTTCAATTTTTTTACGTTTCTACAATTCTTCATCCCGTACCTGTGGTCTTCATTTTATGGCCAAGAACAAAGTGTCCATTTTCATTATGTTTTGATATTTTCATTTTGACAAAATTTGTAGACAGTCATTGGTTTTGCGCATTGCAGATAATGCACATTATTCATATAAGAAACTGGTTTATATGAAACTACATTACAATTAATCTAAGAAACTCTATTACAATGCATTCTATTACCAAATAAATTAAGAAAGTACTCCTCCTTCAAAAAGCGGAAATGTTCATAAGAAATTAGGGAAGTTAAAGGGAATCAACATAGGTAAAAGCTGGCCCGGGCCAGGTTAAGGGTATAATCTATTGAATTTGATAATTTCAACACGTGTGGCTTCATTGTGGAGCCAAAGAAACAATGGATGCGTAGGCGTTTTCTATAGCCTATTTATAGCAGCTACGAGATATAGCCATGTCTATTCCCTTTAAGTACAATTGTCTGCAGTGGTGTTCCAGGCACAATTAATTAAGAAGCAAGCACCGATGTGATCCTGGAGGTGAACCTGCCAGGAAAATGTTAGGACTAGGCTATACTTTTTCATTACTCAGTGGAAACCTTTATTGACCTTCGGAAAACTTCCTTCATTGTCTGGCAACCCCGAAAGACAACTACCTAACCACACTTTGGACACTTTCTCCACAGAGTTACATCAGTTGAAAGACTCATTGCAGAGAAAAGTGGGGGACTTGTCTGTCATTCCTTCCCTCTTGTAGCATCAGGTAGGTTTCTTATAAAAGAAACATATGTGGGCTCCACAAGGCCCGGAGGGTGCTAGCCATCCTCTGGGCCTATCCTATACATCTATATATTTGATAGATGGCCAAGATAATAGGAAAAGTTATGTCTTGCGGCCTTGTTTTGTTTTTTTTTTAAGTAATAATAATAATAATGAAATCAAGGCCAGTATCTCCACAGAGTGGCTCTTCACCTGGCCACTAAAACTACATTACAGTGTTTAAATGAAAACTAGTTAAAATATTTACAATATAAAAGCCATAAGTTTAAGAAAGTAATACCCTTGATTGGGTGTTAAGTTAAAAGTCTTCCCTTTGCAGCTATGTCCAAGTTTTTTCGCGTTTGAGTTGAAAATTCAGTTGCAGTCGTATCATTTCTAATTTCAGCCAGCAGTTTGTTAAAGAGTTCTGCTGCATCATTCCTCTAAGCGTTGGAAGTACGTGACAATGCAATAAGCGGTGCAGAACTAGATCTTAAGTTTCTGGTATTTTCTCTCAATGATATGTCAATATACTTGGGCTTTTGTTGATCGTTAACGTACTTAAATGAAAGCTTCATCATATGCCAGTCTCTACGCTCTTTCATTGGCAGCCAAGCGAGTGTCATCACGTCTTTGTCTTTGGCGTAGATGCCTAATACGATACTTGCAGCAGCATTTTGAACCTTCTGCGATCGTTTCAGGAGTCGCACAGGAAGAGGCCCAAAAACAGCATCTGCGTAGTCCATCTTTGATAATAAGAGGAGCTCGGCAACTCGTCTCTTTAATTTGAATGGCACAAGGTTTTTGAATTTTCTTTGTATGGATATGGTACAGAAGCACAAAGATGTTACTTTGGCTATATGGTCATCCCATGACAGATGCTCAAGCTTACACCAAGCAATTTACTACGATGTTCTCGTTCAAGACTGCTTGTCACATTCATTCTACAAGTTAGACTGTTTGTCACATTAATTCAATGGTCTCTTTCATAGAAAGAAATCAGCCTCTTTTATTTGGCCACTGGGTCATTATGGGTTGCTGTAGATCTTTGCATGGGTCACAGTGGGTCGTTGTGGATCATTTTAGGTCATTGCGTGGATTATTGTGGGTTGTTACGGATCATTGTGCGTTGTTGTGGATCGTAGTATAGGTCATTGTGGGTTGTTTTGGGTCATTGTGGATCGTTGTGAGTCATTCCTCATTTTAGTATGTACCATTGTGACGTCACATTATCAATATTTCAATTTCCCTTTATGTTCATTGGCCCAAAAATATCTTCACATCTGTAAATTGTGTTTACAAAGGACGATGTGATAAGAACATGTTTTTTCTTGACTGGCATGAAATCGGTCATTTTGAATGTTGAAAATTCACAAAAATTTGCTCTGAAGGAGCAACATGTAATGAACTTGAACTTGACGTTAGTCAGATACGTATATGGTCATCCCATACTGTGATGCTGTCCAGTGGACCTCTTCGTTTTCACTGATTCTTGAGAAACATGCGCCACTTCACGAAAGACGTGTCTCAGAAAAGTTTTGTCCTTGGCTCACGAAGGAACTTAAGCTTATGTCTGCTGCTAGAGAAACAAGCGGTTTGCTCAAACTCTGAAATATTGATGCAAGCCCATCGGCAAATGCGCAACAAAGTTAACAAACTTAACACAGAGTCCAAGCGTGAGTATTTTTCAAATAAGGTTGCTTTGCATAATGGGGACCTTAAAAACACATGGAAGACCATTAACCTTGTTTTTGAACAAAAAATCAAATACCACCCAAATTGCATCCCTTGATGTTGATGGAAAGCAGGTTTGCGACAATAAAGCCATTGCAGAATGGATGAATGATTTTTTCTGCAATGTTGGCAAAAACCTCAGTGACAAACTGCCACAGACAGAAAGCCCCCTTCTTGAAAATAGGTTCTCTGTTAACAAGCAAAATTTGCGGTTTGAATTTCAAGCTGTAAATATTACTCAGGTGGAGAAGGTCTTTGGAAAATTCAAAAAGTCCTTGGGTTTTGGCACTGATGGCATTGCTAATCATTTCTTGAAAATTGCGCTTCCTGTTATTGGTGAATCACTTTGCAACATTTTCAATCTTTCTGTAGCAACTGGTGTATTCCCAGACAGTTGAAAAATTGCTAGAGTTGCCCCCATTTTTAAAAGTGGTCAATCTGATGATTGATCAAATTATAGGCCGATTTCAGTGCTCCCTTTCTTGTCTAGGGTATTTGCAAAATTGGTTTTTAACCAGCTTTATGGTTATCTAGATTAAAACAAGCTCATATACTTTAAAAAGTCTGGGTTTAGGTCCTTACATTTCGCTGTCACTTGTCTGCTGAAGTCTACAAATGACTGGTATGTTAATATGGACAAAGGTAGATTCACTGCTACAGTATTTATTGACTTGAAAAAGGCTTTCGATACTGTAGATCACGATATTCTACTCCAAAAGTTAGAAAAATATGGAGTGATTGGCCTTGAACATACCTGGTTTTCTTCCTACCTGAAAAACAGGCGGCAGCTTTGTAGAGTGAATGGGGTCGCCTCAAATATGGAAGAAATAAAATGCGGAGTTCCTCAAGGCTCTTGCCTTGGTCCCCTTTTATTCCTCATATACATAAATTGATATGCCATTTTCTCTTAAAAACAGTGATGTAACGATGTATCCCAATGATACCAGCATATCACATTGTTCTAAGGATATCGATGAGCTTAATGAGACCTTTAACAGTGACTTAGACTCCTTGAAAAAGTGGCTTGAAGTTAATAAGCTGTCTCTGAATGTAATCAAAACACAAGCAATGGTTATAGGCTCTAGGCCTAATATCAAGGAGATATCAGACAAATCAGTACAGACCCCGTCTTTCGCCATTGGCAGCTCGCACATTGATGTTGTAGATAATGCGAAATATTTGGGAGTACAACTTGATAAACATCTTGTGTGGGATGAGCATACTAAGGCTTTACGTGCAAAGATATCTCGCTCTTTGGGTTTGCTAAAATATGCTAAGAAATTGCTTCCAAAGCATACCCTTAGTCAGATGTATAGAGGTATCGTTGAGCCCCATTTTCCCTACTGTTGTTCTGTGTGGGGTAGCTGTGGAGACTCTCGCCAGTTAGCGCTACAAAAGTTACAAAATCGTGCTGTGAGAATAGTTACCAACAGTTGCTATGATGCACCAGCAGCAAACTTGATAATAGAGCTAAAATGGCCGACAGTCCACGACATGATCAAGCAAGAGACGGCTACCATTGTTTTCAAATCAATAAGTGGTCTCGCGCCCACTTACCTCTCTACTCTGTTCACGAGAAACTCGACACGGGAGATTGTAAATTTGAGAAATCGTGAGACTGACCTACTTGCTCCACGAATGAAAACAAGCAATGGCCAAAAAGCATTCTTGTTCCGTGGAGCAAAGGTTTGGAATGAGTTAGAACATGAGGTCAAGCTAGCCCCCTCTCTGTCTACTTTTAATTGTAGACTCAAATGTAAATAGCTTTTGATTTTTCATTTATTCTAATTTAACACTGTAAATATTCCTTTTTTATTTATTGTAAGTAGGTTTTGCCACGGCCCCCTGAAAAGCAGCCACTCTTGGCTGATGGGGCTACCATGTTTAAAGAATTTAAAATGAAAATTAAATGTAAAAAATGAAATGTCCCTTGATAAGTAGACAGCAGAGGCCTTCTGACGTTTTCCACTTTTCACAATATGTGAAAGAGTTCTCTTTGTTTCTGAAGCAGACCCTCGACATGAACAACCGCCGTGGTGCAGAGGGCCGTCAAATAGAATAGTAGGTCAAATAGCGAAATCGCATTAGCCGTCAAATAGAGAAATCCTATAAATGGTAATAAAATACTAAATCCTTACATTAAGTAGCTGAATACATACGCTGTACATTTCTACATCAATTCCAAGCCAATTCGTACAATTTTGCCCATGTTTTGAAACAAAATCAACGCTTTTATCACTGCCCCTCATGAAACTGCTTAGGCCCATATAATTCCCTTGCTTTATGAATGAAAATGAGGCCTCACTGCGCGGAATATATTCTCAAGTCGAGAAGAAACAGATGAGGATCACGCGCGGTTAAAATGACTCTTCCCGTCAAATGGCAAAACAAATAAATCATTGATGATCCTCCATGCAGACGAAATATAATTGCATAATGAGCCACAAAGCATCAACAAAACGATGTAAAACAGTGGAACAACTAGTTGTTTTTGATACATTCGCTGATTTGATATCCCTTTATCATTCAGAAATTGGGGTTTTCTGCCAGCCGTAAAATGGCAAAATTCTATAGAACGTGTAACTTCAAGGCACCAACATGAAAAAAGCGATGCAAAACCTCGTTATTTCCATTGATTGCTCGATTTCATATCCCAACATGATAGGAAATTCAAGTTTTCTCCCCGCCGTAAAATAGCGAAATAAAGCATAAATGGACACAAGACGTCAAAGAAGGGATATAAGAAGGCTCAAAACCTAGTTATTTCCGTTAATTGTTTGATTTTATGTCCCTAAATGATAGAAAATTCAAGCTTTCTCCCCGCCGTAAAATAGCGAAATAAAGCATAAATGGACACAAGACATCAAAGAAGGGATGTAAGACAGTTCAAAACCTAGTTATTTCCGTTAATTGTTCGATTTTATGTCCCTAAATGATAGAAAATTCAAGTTTTTTCCCAGCCGTAAAATAGCGAAATAAAGCATAAATGGACAAAAGACATCAAATAAGGGATATAAGACGGTTCAGAACTTAGTCATTACCGTTAATTGTTCGATTTTCTGTCCCTAAATGATAGAAAATTCAAGTTTTCTCCCCGTCGTAAAATAGCAAATTAAGCATAAATGGACACAAGACATCAAAGAAGGGATGTAAGACCGTTCAAAACCTCCTTATTTACGTTGATTGTTCGATTTTATGTCCCTAAATGATAGAAAATTCAAGTTTTCTCCACGTTGTAAAATAGTGAAATAAGGCATAAATGGACACAAGACATCAAAGAAGGGATATAAGACGGTTCAAAACCTCCTTATTTCCGTTAATTCTTCGATTTTATGTCCCTAAATGATAGAAAATTCAAGTTTTCTCCCCGCCGTAAAATAGCGAAATTCTATAGTGCGGCTATCTTTAGTCAAAGATCACTTCAAATGCAATTCTGAAATAAACTGGAATTAAGGAATTTCGACATTACTCAATTGCACTGAAATGAAAATTGCTTTTTCAAAATGTTTTACAACGTTGGATGCAATGTAACAGAATAAGTTGAATGACTAACTTGCAGCACTCTGCTTTATTTTCAGACATCCTTCGTGGAGTTAATGAAGTAACAATACCAATTTGTAACAGTCTATATCCCCTCGTTACGTATTACATCATACTTTGCTTCCCAAAACATTGTCAAAACCCTGTCGGAAAAGAATTCATTGGGTATCCCCAAATTCAATATTTTATGGCGGATAGAAATAGATTTTTCGTTGATCCAGAAAAATCATGAAATAACTTCCAGGATAGGATAAGCTGTCAGTAGCAACACTAGACAGGAGGGTGCATGGGGTACAACTCCTCTTGCTCTATCGAAAAATCGACTACATCCACTCCTTTCTTCTTATGTTGCCCTAAAATACCTAGTTTTGCCTTCTTTGGAATGCTTCCCTGGAGGTGAGACAGTTTTAGAGTATTTTCTATCTTGTTTTTCGTCTGTTCTTTCTTACAGCTTTCAAAGACTGTACCATCATACAGAATTTCGTTAGAAATTGAGCTTTGAACAGTGACTGCAGTAATTTCAAATGGTAATAAAATAGAACGACCTTTTTCAACTATTTTTATCACATTTAAACTCATCTCCAATTCAAAATTTCATGACATTTAATCTCATTGAATATTCAACTGTAATAGAGAATTTAGCTATTTGACGGGAGAAGGAGAACTCCAGTTTTCAGAGTTCAAAACAGTAATTTCAATTTATATGAAGATACAATGCCCTCTCCAACTATCTTTTATCACATATGAACTCCCTTGTGATTTAAAATTTCATGAAATCCTATGCAATCTAACTGTAACAGAGAATTTCGCTATGTAACGGGAAAAAAGAGAATTCACTTTTTAACGCTCGAAGCAGTAATTTCAATCGATATGAATAATGATAATAATATAATATAATATATAATAATAAATGATTTATTTAAAGTTGGCAAGTGACAGAAAAAATAGCTAACTACAGCTAATTAAAGCCAACTATTTACCTATTTACATGATAAGTTCTACAAAATACAAAATCGTTAAAATCAACTATAAATACCCCAAATCTGCGATGTAAATTTTACAAAGTCAACATTTGCAGTCCAGTCCATTCCAGCTCCTTAATTTTCTTTTAAATACTGCAAGATTTTCTAATTTTTTCAAACTTTCTGGCAATGCATGCCAAAGCAGTGAGCCTAGAAATGATACCGATTCGATTCCGTATGTTGTTGTTCTGGCTTTTGGCAACTGCAGAGTATTCCCACTTCTTAGATTAGTTTTCCATTCTTTCAACAAAGATATCTTTCATGAAGCTTGGATTCAGATTTTCCTTAGTTTTAAAAATTTCGACCAACAACAACTGCAGATTTCTCTGATGAAGAGACACAGAGCGAGAACGAACTGTCCAACTAATTTGCTAACATTCGAACTAATTTGAGATTTTAATTTCATGAATTTTTCATCCAAAAGAGAATTTCTAATGGAGAATATTTGACGAGAGAGCACGGGGGGGGGGGGGGGTTCTTCCATAGTAAAGGTACCTGGGGATCATTATTATTATTTTTATTATTAACTATTTATTTAAAGTAGGCACATAATAAGTAGCAATAGAAAAGCCAATTCAAGCCTACTACAAACTAAAATTTTTTTACAAAGCAAAGAAAAAAAATATCTATAATTCAGAATAAATAACTATGCGAGGGTATCTGATTGTTTCATGTCATTGGGAAGTGCCTGCCATAACCTACTCCCTAGAAACGAGATCGTCTCTAAGCCATAGCACGTAGTGTGCGCTTGTGGTAGCAGTAGATTATGGCAGCTTCTTAATCCATAGGCCCTGTGTTTTTCGACAAAGATCTCCTTCATGAAACTAGGATTAAGCTCCCATTTTGTTTTATAGATTTCAGTCATTAACAACTGTAAATTCCTAATGTGGATTGGGACAGCATTGTCTCTGAGTAACATTGTATCAAAATCTGATCTCATATCTTTGTAAGTTATCCGCAATGCCCGTTCGTGAATACGATTAACGTTATTGTTCAGTGTTCTATCGCAGAACATCCAAACAAGAGGACAGTAATTGAACTGGGACAAGATAAATGCTTTCATTAATCGCTTTGGTTGTTCAGTGTCAAGAAAGTGAGAAATTCTTGAGAGAGCATGTAGCTTTTGACCAGCTTGTTTGCAAATAGATCTTACTTGCTGTTTAAAGGATAATTTCTTGTGAAAAATCACTCCAAGCAACTTTTCTTCCGTGCTGATCTCTTTTATGGTTACCCTTCCGATATTTAAACAGATTTCATTACGTTTATCCCCAAATACCATTAGGTGGCATTTGTCCTCATTCAACTGCATGCAGTTGTTTGGAAACCAGCTTGCAATTTTAAGGGCATCACTGCCGCCCACAAGCCCACAAGGGATGTGCCGCCCACAAGAATATACTTTTTTGGACCTTTAGTCTACCCAAGGGTATGCTTTTTGGCAATTTTAGTCGAGTTTAGTCTAGGCAAGGGTATGCTTTTTGGCAATTTTAGTCAAAGAACTGTAAAAGTCCGACAAAATTTAGCTGAGAAACCCCCCCCCCCCACCCCGTGACAAAATTTTCGCATTCTGTCCTGAGAATGCGAAAATTTAGAAATTTAGCTGAGAAACCCCCCCACCCCCCCCCCCACGTGCAAGAGCAAGAGACCTCACGCTCTCCATAACCATCAAAGATTAATTTGGAACACGTCTTATTTGATGTCTTGTGTCCATTTATGCCTTATTTCGCTATTTTACAGCGGGGGGAAACTCGAATTTCCTATCATGTAGGAACATAAAATTGAACAATGAACGGAAATAAGGAGGTTTTGAACCGTCTTATGTCCCTTCTTTGATGTCTTGTGTCCATTTATGCTTTATTTCGCTATTTTACGGAGGGGAGAAAACTTGAATTTTCCACCATTTAGGGGCAGAAAATCGAACAATTAACGGAAATAAGGAGGTTTTCAACCGTCTTATATCCCTCCTTTGATGTCTTTTGCCAATTTATGCTTTTCGCTATTTTACGGCGGGGAGAAAACTCGAATTTTCTATCATTTCGGGACATAAAATTGAACAATTAACGGAAATAAGGAGGTTTTGAACCGTCTTATATCCCTTCTTTGATGTCTTGCGTCCATTTATGCCTTATTTCGCTATTTTACGGCGGGGAGAAAGCTTGAATTTTCTATCATTTAGGGACATAAAATCAAACAATCAACGGAAATAAGGAGGTTTTGAACGGTCTTACATCCCTTCTTTGATGTCTTGTGTCCATTTATGCTTTGTTTCGCTATTTTACGGCGGGGAGAAAACTCGAATTTTCTATCATGTAGGGACAGAAAATCGAAGAATGAACGGAAATAAAGAGGTTTTGAACCGTCTTATATCCATTCTTTGATGTCTTGTGTCCACCCATGCTTTATTTCGCTATTTTACGGCGGGGAGAAAACTTGAATTTTCCATCATTTAGGGGCAGAAAATCGAACAATTAGCGGAAATAAGGAGGCTTTGAACCGTCTTACATCCCTTCTTTGATGTCTTGTGTCCATTTATGCCTTATTTCGCTATTTTACGGCGGGGAGAAAACTTGAATTTTCTACCATTTAGGGACAGAAAATCGAACAATTAACGGAAATGACTAAGATCTGAACCGTCTTATATCCCTCCTTTGATGTCTTTTGCCAATTTATGCTTTATTTCGCTATTTTACGGCGGGGAGAAAACTTGAATTTTCTATCATTTAGGGACAGAAAATCGAACAATTAACGGAAATGACTAAGATCTGAACCGTCTTATATCCCTCCTTTGATGTCTTTTGCCAATTTATGCTTTATTTCGCTATTTTACGGCGGGGAGAAAACTTGAATTTTCTATCATTTAGGGACAGAAGATCGAACAATTAACGGTAATGACTAAGTTCTGAACCGTCTTATATCCCTTATTTGATGTCTTTTGTCCATTTATGCTTTATTTCGCTATTTTACGGCTGGGAAAAAACTTGAATTTTCTATCATTTAGGGACAGAAAATTGAACAATTAACGGAAATAAGGAGGTTTTGAACCGTCTTATATCCCTTCTTTGATGTCTTGTGTCCATTTATGCTTTATTTCGCTATTTTACGGCGGGGAGAAAGCTTGAATTTTCTATCATATTGGGATATGAAATCGAGCAATCAATGGAAATAACGAGGTTTTGCATCACTTTTTTCATGTTGGTGCCTTGAAGTTACACGTTCTATAGAATTTTGCCATTTTACGGCTGGCAGAAAACCCCAATTTCTGAATGATAAAGGGATATCAAATCAGCGAATGTATCAAAAACAACTAGTCGTTCCACTGTTTTACATCGTTTTGTTGATGCTTTGTGGCTCATTATGCAATTATATTTCGTCTGCATGGAGGATCATCAATGATTTATTTGTTTTGCCATTTGACGGGAAGAGTCATTTTAACCGTGCATGATCCTCATCTGTTTCTTCTCCACTTGAGAATATATTCCGCGCGGTGAGGCCTCATTTTCATTCATAAAGCAAGGGAATTGTGTGGGCCTAAGCAGTTTCACGAGCGGCAATGATAAAAGCTTTGATTTTGTTTCAAAACATGGGCAAAATTGTACGAATTGGCTTGGAATTGATGTAGAAATGTACAGCGTATGTATTCAGCTACTTAATGTAAGGACTTAGTATTTTATTACCATTTATAGGATTTCTCTATTTGGCGGCTAATACGATTTCGCTATTTGACCGACTATTCTATTTGACGGCGCTCTGCACCACGGCCGCTCCACATGAATTATTTCCACAGACTTGAACATATAGAACATACCCAACCCGCCTGCTCAAATATACCTATCAACAACTGAAACAACCGTCTGTATTATCAACTGATATGATACACAAATGTCAGACCATTGTTGGTGCAAGGAGTAAGGATTTGTGGGGTCAGTTCAGTTAAGGACAACTAAGTCTTATGCAAAAATTTGGAAATGTTCCAGTCATTTTCATTAATTTAAGTCTGGGGATTTTCATTAATTGTAAAGTTCGTAAAGACCTTTACAACTTGCAAAGTCCTCCAGAAATCAAATACCATATTTCAAGGATATTTACACTGTCAAAAATGTTTTTAAAATGCTTAATTCTGTGCAGTGTTTTCTGCACATGGTCCACACACTCTTTCTTTTCAATATCAGTTTTATCTCCATAAGGCTCTTCCTCCAGCGTGGATTGGTAAAGTGCAAGTTGCGAGTTGCTCCTGCATGCTATTTGGGACAGATTAACCCTAATCCACATGGGCTTTTTTTGAGCTACCATTTATGGGGTGGGGGCTCTTTCCACCCCCCTCTGAAAACTGCCTTAGCCTCTTCAGAATTCAATGCAACTTGGCACCGTCATAGATCAGGTAGTTTTGCATGTAGCGTAATTTGGGTGTGGCTGCCACACCTATGATGTCGCAGTGACGTCACAAAGCTCAAAATCAGTGAAAATCAGGTTTCCAAGTTATATTTGAATTTAAAGAAGATTTTGCACAAAAATTTCGCAGTTTTTGGTTCATTTAGCCACAAATTTGATATGAAAACATCATTTCGATGAAATTAATGATTTTGGAGTGATATTTTGGTAGAAATTAGCCAAGTTCAATGACATCACTTATGCAATTAATTTGTTCTCTGTAAAAATAGACAAAAAGAAGCTGCAAAGTGGTAATACTCTATTGCAAACGAATCATTGGAGTATTTTCAATTGAAAAAATTCGAATATATTCAAAAAATTTGCCAATTAGTCCAAAATGGCGGCCAAAATGACGTCATTATAAAAAAATGCTTACATCATCAAATTCCAGAAATTCTGGTATCAAATTAAAGCTCTTCGTTTACTGAATCATTTGGTGTATGATACTTCATAATATGATCAAATCTTTTCATTGAAATCATCAAAAACAATGATTTGTTTGCTACCTGCTTCCAAATATGGGCATGTCACGTGACCTGTGAGCTTTATTGTTTGAAAAGTTTTTGGTCTAAATGTGGCAAATAGATAATTAGTAAAAGTCAGAGGGGCTTGGGGGACATAGTTGATGTCTTTTAAAAACGCAGCAAGAAAAACCTCGAGGGGGTGGAAAATACCCCCCCCCAAGTGGATTAGGGTTAATGTGCAACTTTAGCAATGATTTTGTCTTGTAATCACATAAATCCAGGATGTAGCTGAAGCCTGTTTTCTCCCGCCTTTTCTCGGCATTCTGTGAACAGCTGCAGTCCTCTGCTCAAGTGAGAAATTGCATATTTCTACAGAGATTTGCCTGCACTTTGAAGACTCACATTTTTTAAGAACCTGCATTTCCTCCATTTGTCTTGCTAATGAAAACAGAGCCAATTACAAAGCCAGTTCTTGTGAGCAAAGCAAAGCCAACAAAGCGACAAGAAAAGAAAGTAAGGGCAATGAATGAAATATGGAAAACATGAAGCCATGTGAAGGTCATGTCGAGCACTCGTATCACATAACGATCTTGATTTGTTTTCCGATTAGGATAGACAATATAAATCATGCATTTCATAAACTCCTTTTGTAACCAAACAAAGGACTTCAAAATAGTTCAGAAAATCACAGCAAAACACTCAACGCGAAACTTGGTCAATTATATTCGATGCATGAAAAATACCCCGTCTGAATCAACAGGAGATTTTAACCGAATTTGAGTCAAATAAAATGCCTATTATATCCTGCACATGAAATACGCCATCTGAACCAGGCCTTAGATGACACAGGATGAATATGGGAAATTGGTTTTGTGAAAAAAAATCGGACATTGCCCGTAAACTCTTTGAAACTTATTAAACTTTTGAGAAATGCTGACATGCTAAAATCATGAGATCGGAAGACCTCTTGAGCAATTTTTTGCAACATTATATCCTTTTCAATGCCGTTTTCCTGGGCCATCAAAGCAACTGTGCTCAGTCCACCCTTTAAATCTTGCTCTCAAACAATGGAGTTTCCAATGAAGACGGCTCAGATGACACAACAAATTGAAACAAACCCTCTGGCAGAACTATTCCCGAGACATTGCAGTTTGTTACCCATTTCTGATGAACACTTGGAATTACTTGAATTTTCTTTTCTACTATTGAGTCACCATTTTTCGTGGAAATTCTCAGAAACTGCTAAATATTGTATATGTGTCTGGTTGTCCATGTTTTATGCATCATTTTTGAAAGAAAGGTACACGTGAGATACAAGTAGATGCTGGTCTTTCATATGAAACAAATTTCGTAAAAATCAGACCAGTTCAAGTACCTAGGGTTAGGGTTACAGTTACCCATGTTTTATGCATCATTTCTGAAAGAAATGTACATGTGAGACACAAGTAGATGCTGGTCTTTCATATGAAACAAATCTCATAAAAATCGGACTAGTTCAAGTGGAGTTACAAAACTTTCAAATTAAGCTAATAAAAACAACAATTTTGCCTAAAGCACCAAGAAAAACAACAACAACTCTATTAACCAATCTTTTAAAAAATCACAGTGGCAGAACAAGTGGTTCGATTCCAAAATCTTTGCTTTGTGTTGACCCCTGGCATTTTCTTTATATGAAAAATACGAAATATCAAACAACCTTGAAGATTTATTTTTCCTATTTATTCCATAATTATTCTGATCTGGATCACTGTGCATCTTCTTTTCGAGATTTCTGCTGTCTTAACTTTCAGACTTCTCACGCAGCTTGCGTTCACTGATTTGTGTCTGTCTGTGTCTCACTTACTGGGTCTTGGGAAGTATGACGGATACCTTTGTTACCGTTTGATATTTCCTTTGAGCGCCCCTCACAGTTCACGCGAGCTTCTGGTTGCGCTCCTTCATTTCTGAACGTGAAAGCCCTGATTTCCCTTAACTGTACCTTAGACTCTTGCGATGCAGGACAAGTCCTAGTTGGTTGCTCTAGCTCTCCTGAAATGGAAAAGTTTGTTTATGACTAGCGGGTAAATACAGGAATTGCTCCGACCCGAAAATTTTCCTAAGTACGCAATTCTCGGTTCATTGGTGACTGAGGCTCCTGGCTGGAGACATAGCACTTTTTCACAGTAATGGTGGGCAGGGCTTTGTGTGTTTTGCAGCGAGGGAACTATGCTTCTCACGTCTGCTGTTGCAGATACGAAAGATATTTTTATGCCAGGGTAATTCCATATTCCATATTAACAAACAAATTCAAATGGACACCAATGCCTCAGATTTTTCTAGTTTACTGTTTAAACTGTTCACCATATCTTATAACCTCTGTAAAAAAAATGTCAGTTTTATATCTCATTTGGTTCTGGAGACATCGCTGTTTCAATTATGACCATTTGCACCCTTGGTGCCTGACGCCCATTTTTGATGCATTCCAATTAAGAGAATTTGTCTCTAGTTTCTTAACGAAATCATGTATTCCAGTGAAAATTTCCAGACTGGGGTAGTTTCATGTGCAGATTTTGAATATTTCATTAAGATCACCATCCTGGCAACCCCTCTTGTTTCATTGCTTGAAATAAACCAAAATGAGTCATATGCGGAAATTGAAAAATGCTTATCTCTTGTTCTCAAGTAATTTTGGGTGTGGTCATTTCACAATTTTGAACATTTCCAGGACTGTTGACCATAGGTACAGGGATGTACTGAAGAAGTTATGAGATAGCAAGTTGTCTTGTTCAAGAGAAAGAAGCTCTTAAAGTTTATGATATATTTCTATGTACAGTGAACAAATATAAGTTACATTTTTAATATCCTGCCACATCTGCGTTATGCATGAGCCATAGGACACAAACTGAGCAGTTTGGGCCTAAGCTGGGATACCCTCGTAGTGATTTGGCTGACGTAGTTAATTCAGTTTGCAATTAATATGTAATGATGTAATGAATACTCACTTTAGTTCTTCTCTGTCGTATCCTAACCTTGCTATTCCTGCGAAATACAGGCAGTAACGGAGCTCGATTCCCCTTCCAAGGCAAAGATGGCGCCTTTCCTGTTGACGTTTCGCAAAATGTGTTTTCGCGCCTCTGCACTCCGCTCCTCTGCACGCACCTTTCAAAAATACGTGCCAACCAAGGAAGAAATTGGACGGGTAACCAGTCAGAAGGCTGGGGACAATAAGTTTATTGTCTTTTTATCAGCGCACTTTCGCATGGGGCTCATGATGTTACTACAATGTGAGCACAGGGAGAGTATGCTAAACAGATGGTTATCAAAGCGACGAAAACGGGGGAAGGATAAGAAGATTTCTGTCGAAGGAATAATGGCGGACTGGTGGCATAGATGTAGTGTTGAGCTGGAATGGATGCTGACAATGACCTTAAAGGTAATAGGTAACAACCCCTGTACTAGAATCAAGAATGCATATGTTGACAAGCGATCCAGAAGGTCAAATCGATCGATTTGCCGAAACTGCAGCTTGTGCTGATGCAAAGGTGGGCCTAGCCAACTTGTGGTGGTACAATCGATAAGCAGATGATTGGAAGCGGTGAAAAGAATTTATCTTCCTGAACAATCGTCATTGGATTGGATTCAAATTAGATTGTCATTGAGACCTTCAATGAAGAAAAGATTGTTTAGACAGTCAAGTTGGGCGTTTACGAATCTTTTCAAAACTCAAATATTTCAAGATTGTTTGCAGAGAAAAGGCCCAACAAACAAACATCCTGGTGAAAGATTCAAACTTTCGCCAGTTGTCCACAATATTTTACTTGAATGAAATGCATACAGATTTGGACACAACTGATCATGCAAAATGAATAAATAAGGATCATCTTGCTCTTGTGTTGGTGAAGGCAAATCAGAGAGACAACAGCTGAGTTTGCACTGTATGTCTACATGAATGTTTGAGGTTGTGCACAGAAGTTGTTGTTGAGTCGATGACACTAATAGGAACATTAAACCAAGATTGAAAAGATGCAAATTCAAATTGACATTGTGGCTTGACTAAAGTTTCTGAGCACTTGTTTTATTAAAACATGTTTCAGCATTTATTGTGTTCATGGTATCATTGCTAGGTTGGAATCTTTGCAAAATGTGCACCAAAGTCTATTGGATTGCAAACAAACCAATTGCTGTTCTGCAGTTGTTATCCCTAAAGTTTTGCATTATCCCTAAAGTTTTTGGTGTGCACAACAAATTTTCCAATCAGGCATTGATTTACACATATTCTGTAAGAAACACAAGGACTTGGAGCCAATTCTAAGTTTCTTAAAATCATAACATTTTGAGTTTCCATGGTTTCTTATAAGTTTCTTGAAGGATTCATAAAAGTATTCATGTCCCTTTTAACACGCTGCCATGAAAATTTCTCCAAGGAGGTACCTAACATGTTATGGGAAGAGGTATATCCTGCCTGCATGGGTAGATTTTGGGCTCTAAATTCTGTACGCAAGGGTCCTATTTGGCAGATTTTCCTACATTATGGGTGTGTTTGGCTGAAACCTGCTGCAATAGTTTAAAATGTGTAGTTTCTTCCAAAATTCATCATAAGGGTGGGTACAAAGGCAAGTTTTGGTAATTAGAAGATGGTGCCTTTCTGAAAATTGGATGTCAGACCCCCATCCATCCACAATTCATGTACCCCAAGGGCAAATTTTAAAGCAAAGTTTTTTGAAGCCTTTCCAAGATTTATACAAACCATGAATGGTTTATTAAGATTATCAATTTCTTAAATATATTTTCACCCAGCACTGCAGTTCCTTGATTCATTGGTGCTCTGAAATATATGTCAACAGGCATGTAGTCCCATAAACTGCAGAGTACCCTGTTCTTTTAATAGAAGCAAAGAATTTAACTCAGTACCGAAGCTCCTGATGATTCTCAACTTTGAGTATTAAAACTTGCCATTAAATGCTGTAATGTCTCCGACCTTTGATTGGCTGATAAAACAATAGGTGCTGGATAGAGGCCACACAGAACTTCAATGTGAGGCTTGACATTGATCTCAAAAGCACAGTGATCCAGAATGGCAAAATAATGTAATAAATGCCAAAAAATGAATGTTGTCAAAATTAATCAAACTATAGCTCTTTTGAAAGAGCAATGATTGAAAATCAATATAAAAGAAGAATTATCAAAATCGGACCAGTGAGAGCCAAGAAACTGATTTTTGAAGGTTCAAGATATCACAAGTTTACAAATTTCACATCAAAAAGACAATGATCACTCCATTTACGCTAACTTCAAAATTCAATTTCTCTGCCTACACTAATCCGATTCTTGAAATTCTTGTTTTATTTTGATCGTATACATCTCAGCATCGTTTCTGACTCGTATAATCGAGAAGAAAATTGAGAAATTTCACGGATTTCGCGAATTACGAGATAGTACTATACTAGAGTATAAAAGGCTATATTTTGATAAAAACAGTTAAAAATCTAAAAGACGGGGTCAAACGGTGTCTTAGCTTAGCAAAAAATATAATAATTAACTAGAACATGTCTCGAGTGCATCTGCCAAAGGATATGTTCAGGAACCTTCTGCGAAAAATTTTATGAAAGTTTCAGAATGTGAGGTCATTTTCTTAAAAACGACATGTGGTCGCATGTTAAACCAGTATCGTTTTATGTTGATTGAATTACTGTTTAAATAATGCCCTAAACTCATTTCAAATCAAAGCAAAGTCAATCAACTGAGTTGTAAAAATTCGCAATAGTCGGAAAAATTGAAAATCAAGATACTTTAGCGTACAGTGGATTGAAGGAACGACACTTCTTCTTCCTCGTTATGATGTCTGAACTGAATATTACATCAAATAATATCAAGTTCTGTTTCGTACCACAAAGTTCTTTCTCGTCACTATTTAGAGTGTGAAAATTTGACTTATTGCTTGCTCTTGAGCTTTAGTATACTAGTTGACTGTTGTTGGCCGTACTCTCTCTATGGTACAAGTACAGATGGTCATTGATCTGATTGATGATTTTAAGAAGAAGGCAAAAATCTTTTATTCAGTTGTACTACTTTGATGTTTGCCTCACAGTTCCGAAAACGTACACAATACTTGACTATTGACGTTGATGAACTGAAGAATTTCACATGTTTTATGATGCTGCACTTAGTAATCAATTTTCCCGGCGTAAAGATTTTCGCCCGTACAACAAATGCTTGCCCATAACTAGGAGCTGTTTGAAATTCTCATTAAGTTCTCAAAAAAGGCTCTCTGATAGCTGATCGGTTTGAGAGCAGGCCAGACGCCTTAAACAAACATGTTTGGAGCAGGCCTAGGATGAAGAGCAAGACAAACGTCTGTGCAGCTTGACTTATGTGACTCATCGTCAGAATGCTCATAGCGTCTGCCCAGCTGTAGTAAAAGCGAGCCACATTCTGAAAAAGTACCATCGAAGTCGGACGATAATGACACTGGAACTCAAGGGGAAGAATTAAGTCAAGCTTTATAGTCCTAATGGTGATAAGACAGAACGTTGTGCTATAAAAAAGAATTTGTTGATACGACTTGACGTAATATTCAGTTCAGACATCATAACGAGAAGAAGTGTTGTTCCTTCAATCCACTGTACGCTAAAGTATCTTGATTTTCAATTTTTCCGACTATTGCGAATTTTTACAACTCAGTTGATTGACTTTGCTTTGATTTGAAATGAGTTTAGGGCATTATTTCAACAGTAATTCAATCAACATAAAACAATACTGATTTAACATGCGACCACATGTCGTTTTTAAGAAAATGACCTCACATTCTGAAACTTTCATAAAATTTTTCGCAGAAGGTTCCTGAACATATCCTTTGGCAGATGCACTCTAGACATTTTCTAGTTAATTATTATATCTTTTGCTAAGACACCGTTTGACCCTGTCTTTTAGATTTTTAACTGTTTTTATCAAAATATAGCTTTTTATACTCTAGTATAGTACTATCTCGTAATTCGCGAAATCCGTGAAATTTCTCAATTTTCTTCTCGATTATATGAGTTAGAAATGATGCTGAGATGTATACGATCAAAATAAAACAAGAATTTCAAGAATCGGATTAGTGTAGGCAGAGAAATTGAATTTTGAAGTTAGCGTAAATGGAGTGTTCATTGTCTTTTTGATATGAAATTTATAAACTTGTGATATCTTGAAACTTCAAAAATCAGTTTCTTGGTCTCACTGGTCCGATTTTGATAATTCTTCTTTTATGTTGATTGTCAATCATTGCTCTTTCAAAAGAGCTATAGTTTGATTAATTTTGAGAACTTTCAATTTTTGGCATTTATTACATTTGCTGGATCACAGTGAAAAGTGATTGCGATCTTGACTTGATTCTGGGGATGACTGATTTCTTGTTCACAATGTATGGTAATCAAACAGAATGGTTTGCACTTTGCACTCAGAGAATGGTGCCTTGGGACAAAACAGAAAACAACAAGACCATCATCTAATATTTCACATTTAAATTTTTTGTTTTTTCTAGCATCCATTCATCTCTAGCTTGCCCCAATTCATCTCTACCAAGAGACATTTGTCATATGTACACTGCTAATATATTAGATCTATTTCAAAGCTGCCACATGATGCCTCAACCCATCAGGTTAAATCTTTCTTGCACTGAAAATTGCGATATCATTGTTTTAACTCCACCAGAGCCTTTGTTTCTATCCCCAACGATTGCCAAGAACTCCCCTTTTATTTTGTGCGTGAATAACCACAACACAATCAGTCACATACCTCAGTATGGCTTTTCCCTTGAGACAATTGATTCAATTGAATATCAGGCAAGACATTTTGTTATGCAAATGAGTAGATACTACTCTTCCGGCTACGTTTCTCATGAGCCATCTATCAAAGCAATGGCCTATTGAATGTATTGAATGTATCGGTTGTCTCATAACAAAGTGAACAAGAGTATAAAATTTCTCTACTGACAAAGAGCTTTAAGTGGCTTTTCCCAGGATTTTCTCGATTTGTTGCTTCGATTTTTGAAGGCTGGTTTTGGGGATCTGACGTTTCTGTCTTTCAAGGTGTTCCTTGTGGAGGTGTGTGCAGTTGTATTTCTCCATGCTGCTCTGAGTCGGCTCTGTCAACTAATTATCAGCCAGTTATTCATGAAATAAATGGCAAGGAGCAAGTCGTTGTTTAAATCAGGAGTTGCAATCGACATCGCGATCACTTTCCTACGATCAACGCAAGCCTTGAATTGAAGCCCAAGGTGATCTCCTTATCTCTTTGTCTCCATGCGATTGACGATGCATGTTGTCCTATCAGCCAATCGGGGGTCGGAGACATTGCGGCGTTTAATGGCAAGTGTATTGAGATGGTTCCTTGTGAAATTTCTGTGAACTGTTCAAGGACACAGAAGAAAGCATGACGAGAACAATTTATCTTGTTCTTCAGAATGAGGATAAAACATATTTCTTCTGAATGCTTTCTTCTGTGTGTTACTTGTATACTGAATGATGTCATTTTTTATTGTTTTCTGTAGGTAACTATAATATATTTATACAATCATTTCTGCAGCTTAAAGCTTAACTCAGGTGAAAGAATATTTTTTTTCTGGTTTGTTCTTTCTTTGTCCTCACAAAAGTATTGAGAGAAAGGCATGATTATTACAGAGATTTGAGGCTCTACCTTATGGTGGGGCTTTTTCTGCAGAAAGGGAAAAGCACAAGGAGAAATTTCACTTTTTGAAATTTTTTGGTCTAATTTAATGTTTTTTAAAGGGTGCTGATTGTATGATTAACTCTGTGTGTCTTTATATTTTCTGGATAAATTCTTGTATTGTCATCATGTAGTGATATTATTTTCAAAGTTTGATGCAATCAACTGTGTTAAATAACAGCATGTTGTGTCATCTTTTGTTGATAATCATATATGATGTTATCATGAGGAATATAACTTATATCATAATGTGAACGGCAAGTGTAAAACACAGGTTGACAGGTTGAACAGGTTTACGGGTTCCAGGTTGACAGGTCACCAGGTTGACAGGTTGACAGGTTGGAGAAAATGCAGGTTGACAGGTTAGAGCACAATATGCAACTTTGGAAGATTTATGCAAAACTGTGGAAAGTCTCTTGAGGAACACAACGAGTTTCCTTGCAGGAGATGACCGATTTCCCAAGAAAAACTTAGCACCTTACAGAAATTAGCACCTTCTCTTGACTGGAGTATCAGATTTGAAAAACTAATATTACCTTGTTAATTGGGCATATTCTTTGGCATTTAAAGGCAAGCTTACAAGCTCAGAATACAATGAAACAGTCAAATTTCTGCAGTGAGAATAACACAAATACTTCAGATCAATACAATAATTTAGTTCCAAAAGTCTCTTGCACCAGATATTTTATCAATTGCAAGGGAGGTCACTCCTCTTTCTTACCTAATTACATTGTATTGTGTCTTAATATAAAGATTCACGAAGATTCACGGACAAATATTCTCACTGCAGAAATTTAATTTGTCCGTGAATACAAAGATTAAGTCTCTTGCACCAGATATTTTATCAATTGCAAGGGAGGTCACTCCTTTGTCTTACCTAATTACATTGTATTGTGTCTTAATGTGAGGATTCACGGACAAATTAAAATATTTTTCAGTGTTAGAGCCTCTCAAAATTTCGGTGGTATGGCAGCTTTTCTTTAAATTAGTTATATTTTGAATGAAAAAGTGTTAGTAAATGTCTGAATATTTATAATCAAAGTTTTCAAATTGTTTCATTTAGAACTGTCTGTGACATTCTCCATCAAATGAATGCTGCTGCTGCTGATGATGGCATTGTATTGCTGTTCCATAATTGTAATATGATTCTTATTGTTAGGCCAAAGCTTTGTTGCTTTCCAATTTTGCTTTTCCATTATTGTCTTGTTTTCACCAGTTCATGTCTTTGTAAAATATTGCTTCCAATTTGATGTTCCAAAGTCTGATAGGTGAACTTGTAGAATCTTCAACCAGTAAACCTGTCAACCTGTAATCTGTCAACCTGTAACCTGTCAACCTGGTAACCTGTCAACCTGGTGACATGTCAACCTGGAACCTGTAAACCTGTTAAACCTGTCAACTCGTCAACCTGTGTTTTACACTTGCCGTCAAGTGAAAATACCTTGCTTTTGGAGCAAAGTCTGATGTGGGATGTTGAAGATGTGCATTTTGCAACATTTTAGATGCCAAAAAGGTCATTTTGAAGGTTTGCAGCAAATACATCGTCAAACTTTGAAAAAGTGCCAACTTTACAGACTGTCTGTTCCAATTTGCTTTTCAGCTGTACTGTGCTGTGCTCAGGGAAACTCTTCAGTGATTTTGTGATTTCTGTATGTGATTTTTTTGTGATTTCAAGGGAGGTGTACGAAAAAAAATCAGTGATTTGCCCCTTGCTCTTATATCTTATAAAAATCAATTCATATCTCCTGGAAAATATTCTGGGACCGCTACTGTTGATTTCAATTGCTGTTTATTTCATAAACACAAGTACTTACAAGCTCTAGTTGGCCCATTTTTCGACAGCTTCCTTAATTTCCTTGCCACTTGTCCAGAGAAGACACCTTTTATCAATGTGCCAAACGTCGTTTCATGCAATGATGATATCTTTCTTTGCACTGCTTGGTTATTGAACAATTGGACAGCCGTCTGAATAGGAATGCTACCACTTGAGTCAATAACAAACAATTCCTCGATGAGTTTGATACCTTCCCTGTGAGGAAGGTGCAGAAAAGCTATGATTTGGAGCGCGATTTGGAGAAGATGAATTTTTAGAAGTCCAGCCGAATTGATCATTCAGATTCAACTAGTCCCCTCTCCTTCTCTGACACTATTGTTAGAATTGCTTAATGGTTCTAGCCAATCTATAAATCGTACAGTTTTATTGACTTACAAACATTTACAAGCTTGTTGAAACATCTTCAAATTGGATTGTATGTTGCCCTCAGTGTTGCTATTCAGCAATTCAGGAAATTAGGGGTATCCATACTGTCTTGGGCCCCAGTCATTGATAAGAATATGTAAAATTCCAGTTATCATTCTACACATACAAGCAAGGTCATACCAAGACTATTCCAGTAACGAGAAATAAAAAAAACTATTCCACACATACAAGCATGCTCAATTTTCTACAACAAGGAACTGTGGACTCAATTTTTTCAATTTTGAGGAAACTGTGCTACCTGAATTGAAAAAGCAAAAAAATTTGGTAAAATATTGACAAATTGCTGTGACATTGTCCTTGAAAAAGCAAACACTTTTCATGACTTGCAGTTTCAAATCCCTCCAGTGATTCAAAAGTGCTTTGACCCAGTAAAATGTTGACAAATGTTTTGCCATCATTTTAATTGTGGTTTATGCTTTTATTCATTCTGAGATCTTACAAAGCTTGAGATCCTAGTTCCTTGGATTTAACAACAAGTGCTAGCTATTTCAATGCTAACCAAATTCCTGCAATTCTAGTAGAAGTTCTTAAAAGCAAAATAACTGGTGACCAGCCCCATCCCCAAGTTTCCTTATAACATGATCTTTAAATGAAACTAATTGTTGAATGAAAATGGATGAAATCCCAATACAAAAGGACATTACTAAAAGTCTGACAAAGATATTCTTAACCTTCTCAGTCTAGTAATTTTGCTGTGTTATCAGCTACAACTATATGCAAATTGGTCACTGCAGCATAAACCTTTAATGCTAAATCCACACTACAATGTTTTATTGTTATCATAATCTCATTATCATTATTATCATAAATCAAAAGTCTGTTCGATTGCTTAAACGTTTTGCTCAAACATCTTAATCAATAACTTATATCATTGATACCATTATTGTTATTATCACCATTGTCATTTTTATTTTTGCCATAACCAGTCTATGTTTGCTTATGTCATTTATGTACCAAATCTACAGCTGTTACCCCTTGATATTTTGGTATTTGATATTTCATATCCCTCTATCCATTTTACCGCAAACCCCATCATGGCCCAATTGGGATAATTTCAAAAGCCATAAAAAGCTTTATTTAGCCTCTTCCTTTAAAAAGATCTAAAAATCCCTCCTACTACCCCAACCCTAACCCTAAAAATCCCACCTCCAAAAATTCAAATAAGCCCCTTGATGCAATTGACTCATAAAATTTTTATGACCCAAAAATGTACGGCATAAATGGGATGATGGAAATAAATAGCCATCGTTTATATTCTTTCCTTTCATTTATTTTTCTCGTTTCAATTCGACTTTGTGAAATAGATTACTTCCATATTAAGCCTAGCCTACTTCTGGCCTTACTTCTAGCCTACTTCTAGCCTACTTCCATGTTAAGCCTAGCCTACTAGGTGCAGAATGGATGACTAAGATAGCCAACAAGACCTACGATGAAGGCCATTTTCCAACAGATATGTCCCGATCACTTTGCCAAAGAAAGCTGGCGACTTACGCTCCGGACATTTTAAAATTATCGCAACCTGTCACCTAATGTAGAACAGAATCATTCGTATTTTGTTGTGTTGTAGGTAGATTAACTTGCTCGTCTTTATATATTGGCCATGGGGTAGTCATTGTCTTTCGCTCCCCATGGTGTCGTCCCTGCAGTGTTGTAAAGTAATTAGGGAAGTTTTGTAGAATGTAAGATATGTTGTAAATTTTTATATGAATAAAAAAAAGCATTTCGGAAACTCCTGCTGCAAAATGCTTCCTTTCAATCTGAAAATAAAGTGGATTATTCTTCAGCCATATCTTCTTCTTGATGTCAAAAGACTCCACTTGCAATGTAACATCATCATACACCTCAGGTTGAATAAGCTTTCCAGCACCAAGAAGATCTACAATTGTTACTGATTTCGTGACTATGCCCTTTGGTTGTTTTGGAATTGATGTTGCTGATGAAGTTTCACCATCATGCTTCTTGGGGCTTGGGGAATGTACTTCTTGATGGCATACTGAAAGTTATGGTGCTTGAGTGACTAACCTTTTTATTGAACTCAGCGTTAAATTCAAAATTTTGATGTTGATTAGGCCCATCCAGTTTTGGCAAACCAGTTGATGTCATAAACTGTACTAGATACACTTTTTTCCCAATTACATGTTCATCTAAGGTGCAAGAAGGACCTCTGTCGCTATACAGTACCTCGCAAGAACCTGTTGGAGCTCCGCAGAATAACTCACATGCATGCTTAATGTTTTCAAGGTCAATGAATCATAATTCGAGAAGTCAACAAAGTCTCTTCAATCCAGTGGCTCAAATTTCTTTAATTGTCTAGTTGGTTGTGTGTTGACTTGCTGCACAACAATGGATTCAATGCCTTTTTTGGTCTTCTTGCCTTTCCCATGCCCTGCATTGTCTCCTTGATGTGTTCTCTTGGCTTTTACCCTTGCCGTCAAATTTCTATAATAATCTCTCCCATCCGCCATGTTTGCACCTTCGCGCCTGAAGTTGTTTCCCGCCTTTCCAATCTTTGTTCTGTAGCCTGTTGCACACACTGATCTGTGGTTGCACAGAGTACTTACGTCAAGAATTGCATGGAGTACTTGACTGATATTTAGATATATTGATATAAAGAACACCAATGAACACCAATGATTTACCAATGGAATAAATGAAATTTTTTCGCTTTTTCTGCCAGAAGTATCTTAATTTGTCCCTCAAATTTTGAGTGAGCGAATTGTGATGTCGTTTCCAACGAGGGGCACTTCACTCACTGGAAAAAGTCTACAAAATTTTTTAAGAACAAAAGGTTTTATACGGATTTTTGATGAATTTTTCTTGAAAACAAAAACAATTCTTGCCACAGGTGTACGAGATTTTTGGGAGTGAAATGCCCCTCGGTTTCTAATGCTGAAACAGAGAATGTTTCCTTGTTTCCTAAACTGGGAATGCTTCCTTGTTTCCTAAACTGGGATGGTGCAGTGATTTCCTGTACTTTCTGAGCTTAAAGCTACAAGTACTTGATTTTACTCCTCAATAAAAACATGACAAATGTCATTAAATCTTTGAACCGTTTCTGGGCTCTATTCGAATCAGCTCAGGGCAGGTACTTGTTATTTGAGCAATGCCATATCAAAAGAAAGTATTTTAATTTATTTTGAAAGGAAATGAAAAGGTTAGAATAGGACAGTCGTATTCCGCTTGTTCCACAGAGATCAATTTCGCATTCAAAATTAACTAGGAATTTTGCAACTGCACTTGACGAGCACAAGTGTGAAACACGGAACAGAACAAGGAAAGGAGAGGAATGAGACCAATTGCTTGCTGTATTGTTGTGCCGTGCTACTGAAATGCAAAATCATACTACTGAAAGACAAAATAATACCCTTTTGAAGATGACATATGTTCTCATCAGGTGCTGGTTAATTGGTGCACACGCAACTAATGCAGTTACAATATATGTCAAAAAGGACAAAAAATTGTTCGCTTATTTCATAAGATTTCCTTGTTGTTTTCATTCTTGAGTTACTTGTAAAATGTTCATCATCTAAAAACTACATAATATTTTGGATTGGCCAACTTCAACAAAAGCAGTGTTTAGAGTCATGTTTCTGTTTTCACAGGCCTATCTTCGCTAAAGAGCTACCGGTCATCAAGTACCGGTACTTCTTTACACCGGTAAAGAAATACCGGTGTAAAACAGAAATATGAACCACACAAATTTTCGAACCAGAGAAGTTCTCCCTGGGAATAAAAGCCACAGGACGATTCCGTGGAAATGTTTGAAATACCAAGCTATGCCTGTACCAAAATAACCTTTTCACTCTTGTTTCATCCGGTTCTGATTTTAATATGCACAGGAATGAGGGCCCTAAGAAACTGTCACAGATGAGTCATGAGTACTGACTGTATGGACCAAAGAACAAACGTTTCAGATACATTGTAAACCATGGTTGGAAGTTTCCTGCTTCAGCTGAATTCAAAATGGTCAGCCCTGACTCGAATGGTATTTTGTTACACAAGCCTTGGGGTTGGTGTCCCAATGGCGTCGGAAAATTTGCTTGTGTATTTGATGCATGTCCCCTTCAAGACCTTTTTAATCCTCCAGAATTCTTCAAGATTGAACTTGTATTATGTAGAGTTTTAAATTAATCGCACTTGTTCACATACCTACTTCAAGATCTAGCCACCTGGAATCAATCTTGACAAAAGATTTAGGTTACATAGATGAGAAAATATAAGAAAATGATTAGATTGTCCACTAAATTTCAGCAACTTGCTAGCAGACTTGGACCTACAATCAGTTACAAAATGGTTGAGCCACCCTAAGATTTTTTTGTTTTTTGCCTCTGCTTTCCCCCCTCCCCCCTAGTCAATGTTGAAATACAACTTAAATGCTGCAAAACCACGCCTGCCAACATGATCAAGTTTCTTTTTCCAAGCAACATTGACTAGGGGGGAAGGGGGGGCAAAAATGTCATTTTTTTCAAGGTGGCTCAACAATTTCGTAACTGATTGTCTGAAAATGTAGTACCTTCAAGGGCTCATAACTTTAAGGATTTTGCTTTAAATCCTTTGAAATGAAGAGCGTCTTTAGAAACTGCATGAAGGTAGCTGTCCAATTTTTTAGAATTTTTTAACGTTAGTGCGGCCTCGCAGCGTCCCTTAGAAAATATGCTTATTTTTGCCATTTCTACAGCATTTGCTTGGTTTCTTATACCTCCTAATAAATAGCTTAGACATTAGAACATGACCAAAGACTTACTGCTGTTGCATTAGCAGATGTCGAATTGAAGTTTTGAATTACTAAGTTAGGTTTCTTCAGTGAAAATGGTTGAGCAGCACAACTTTGCATTTTCCGTGTCTTTTTCGAAAAGAATGGGTTGTTCCTCTGAATCTGCTTGTTTTTCTCGCAAAGACTGACGCATGGGGAAACGCTAATTCTAAGTTGGAAAATGGATTTTATTAAACGTGGCCATATGAATATTTAGATACTGACTCTTTAAAACAGATAACGTGACTGCCAGAATGTCCCTCCGGCTGAAAACTTGAAGGAGTGCAGCGGTCATAAATTTACAATGGCTGGGCCTCACATTTAAAGAAGAAATTTAATTTTCAAACGACTTTACGACATTTATATTTGCTTTTGGTCATATCTTCATGTTAAAAAACGTATTGTTATATGATTATCTTTATAATCCAACATTTATGCGCCATATTGTTGCCTTTGGAAAGAAATTTCTCCACTTGAGTGAGCGCGGGAAATTTGAAAATTTAACCGCTTCACTTTGACATGGCAGCAAGTTCACCGCAGCGTACTATATTTCTCCTCACGTACAGTCAAGCTGACTTAGAAAAGTTTCCAACTCGTCAAAGTTTTGCAGATGTGGTGGTTGAGTGTTTTGCAGCAAGGAGTATCCATATTTCAATGTGGGTAACTTCACTTGAACGGCATAAGAATGGTGGTTTTCATTACCACATGGCTGTGAAACTCTTTGGCAAGTCTCGTTGGTTGAGGGTGCGAAGGGAGATTTTCAGTCGATATGGCATAAATGTGAACTTTAATGATGATGAAGAGGATTCAGGCAACACTTACTTCACTGCGTACAAATACGTTGTCAAGAGTGACCCTGACTTCCTCACTTCGGTTGACCATCCGGAGATGACAGCTTTGCCAAGAACAGATAAGGCCATTGCTGCGAATCGTCAAAGGGCCAAAAATGATGACCAGAGTAGAAAGCGCAAACGCGAGGAAAGGATGTCAGACTATGATCTGCTCCAAATAATCCAAGAACGGAAATTTACTTCGCGTTTGCAAGTGCTCTCCCTTGCAGCACAGCTACAGGCTCAAGGAAACGTCACTTTGACAAGATTTATTGCCAACAGAGGGAGCAAATGTATCGAAAATGCTCTTACGTTGGCAAAGGAGTTGAAGGATGCTCCAGTGCAGCTTGAACGGCAGTCAAAATCAAGACTCCAGCTACTTAGAGGTGTACTGGAGGGTCCTTGTGTAGAGGGCTGTGGAGAGCAGTGGATGAAAGGTGCTGTTGAGGTTGTGCGTCAGAATGGCATCGAGATCTCTGCATTTGCCACTGCAGTTTATGAACTGCTGAGATACGGTCGTGGCAAATTTAGAAACATTTTTATTCATGGTCCTGTTAATTGTGGAAAGTCGTTTCTCTTGCATCCCCTGAAGTTGGTATATAAAACCTTCTTAAATCCCGCTCATGGCACTTTTGCTTGGGTCGGCGTCGATGAGTGTGAGGTAATTTTCTTGAACGATTTCAGGTGGAGTCCAACTCTCATTGCTTGGGAGACATTTCTTGTTTTGTTGGAGGGGGATGTTACGCATTTGCCTGCGCCAAAGAATGTCTGCAACAAAGACATCAAAATCAAGGACGATGTTCCCATTTTTGCAACGTCGGATATGCCCATCTTCTTTGCTAAGGGTGGTTCGATTGACCAAGTCAATACGAGGATTGTCCCGATTTTAGACAATAATACTAAAACATCGGATAATTGCACCTATCTTGATTCACCACGTAGCACATAATTGCATTAGTCACACCTATGGTTACCCTGCACGTAGCACTTAATTAGATTAGCTTGCAGCTGACCAATCATCATACAGCACGTAGCAAAGGGCAAGGCCCCAGTTTTAGGGTATAAATAGCGTGACTTGCCTTTTGTTCCGTGGGGGTGTAGACACTGCAAGATCACGAAGAACACTGCTCGTAGTAAAGGTTCTAAAAAGGTCGTAAGTAACAGATTTCTTTTGCGAAGTAGGTGCTTTGGCCTAAGGTAATTAGATAGATCCATTTGGGGTCTGGATTTGTAGGATAAGCGGCGCTAGGTAGCTTTGATAAATTGGTGTTTACTTTGCACCAATTCTGAGAGCATCGAGGCTCGAGTAGCAAGACACGAAATTTGAGATAGCTACTCACATTCTACGGTTGCAAATTGTAGGAAACAAAAACACTGCCCTACCAAAAGCATAAGAAACCAGTCTCGTTAGGGTCTCTGTGCTTTTATTTGTGGTATAAATATTCCACAACGGTACCCTCCCCCTAGCTAACGCCCCTAAGGCGAAGTTTATAGGAGCACAATTTCGGACGTCTGAAGTTTGTTTTTTGAGACAGTTTGTCCAACTACGCAACCACTCTCTGGCAGTGATCTTCGGCAGTAATTAGATGTAGATTTAGATTTAGAGTTTTGCAGTAGAAGTAGTTTTTTAAGTATTGTTGAGGCATTAAATTGAGCCCTTTTGGTTCAAAGATTTGGAGTTCAATCTCTATTGTTCTTTCCTCGGTTTGGCTCGAAGTTTTGCGTGCCTCGCGCTTAGGGTTGTTCATTTGTTTATTGTTTAAGTTACAGTCCTCTTTTTAAGCTATTGGGTCAAGGTGTCAGCCAGATTCCCGACACTTTGAGTGGTCCACCGAGCCGGATAGACCATCATGTCGTCCAACCCTTCCCGGCCTGCGCGCATTTTGTAGGGTTTGAAGTCAAAGCAAAGCAAACTGTTGTAGAATTAAAGTTGATTGTGTTTGATTTGACTTATCGCAAAGGAAAGCATTTCCTGCATCGCTGAGTTGATAGAAATATTCGGAAAGAATAATAGAGATTTCAAAAACGAAAAAATGTCTCAACAACTGCAAGGCTTTAGTTTAGAGTTGCAGGACTCTTACGAAAAACAGAGACATTATGAAGCCGCAGAGCAACTTGTAGAAATGTGGAACACACATCAGGACTTTCATTCATTAGTCGGTGCTCCCTCGTCGTTCGAAGCTCCCACCGCTTCCGGGGAACACTCCAAGTCCCATGTTGTTACAGTATATGATGGACAAGAATCGGTTGAAGGATTTCCAAGATCAAGTGGTGAAACGGTGGCTAGCACACATGCAGTTTCAAGCAGCCTGAGATCAACAGTGAGTGAAGAGAGTAGAATGCATCACGCCCCCTTGCCATTCACGTTGACTTCACATTCTGTCCAGGCTCGGACAGCCCCCACCTGGAGTTGGAATCCGGACCCTGCCGCTCCTCCACAGCCACATGTGATGCCTGATGCTGTTTATGCTGCTGCTCCACAGCCACATCAGTTACCTGATTCTGTTCGTGCTGCTCCTCCACAGCCACATCAGATACACGATGCTGTTTATGCTGCTGCTCCACAGCCACATCAGTTACTTGATCCTGTTCGTGCTACTCCTCCACAGCCACATCAGATACACGATGCAGTTTATGCTGCTGCTCCACAGCCACATCAGTTACCTGATCCTGTTCGTGCTACTCCTCCACAGCCACATCAGATACATGATGCTGTTTATGCTGCTGCTCCACAGCCACATCAGTTACCTGATCCTGTTCGTGCTACTCCTCCACAGCCACATCAGATACACGATGCTGTTTATACTGCTGCTCCACAGCCACATCGGTTACCTGATCCTGTTCGTGCTGCTCCTCCACAGCCACATCAGATATATGATGCTGTTTATGCTGCTGCTCCACAGCCACATCAGTTACCTGATCCTGTTCGTGCTACTCCTCCACAGCCACATCAGATACACGATGCTGTTTATACTGCTGCTCCACAGCCACATCGGTTACCTGATCCTGTTCGTGCTACTCCTCCACAGCCACATCAGATACACAATGCTGTTCGTGCCACTCTTCCACAGCAATACACTATGCCAGCCACTTTTCATGCTGGCCCATTACAGCCACAGCCAATGCAAGCTGCTGATTTTCCAACTCCTCCACCACAATACATGAGTCGTGCCTCTGCGCCACAGCCACCTGTGACGCCTGGTGCCTTCCATGCAGCTTCTTCGCAGCAAACAATGAATCATGCTGTTCCTACATCTCAACCTCGGATGTCCTTCTCGGTTACCCCCACGCAATACCCATTCTATCCAGCCAACTACCCAAGGACAGATGTAAATCAGCTCCTCATAGCAATGGAAGAGGATAGGGAAGTTGCAAAAAGAATGGTAGAAAATGTCATTGCTACAGTTGACATCGAGAGAGATGAGAGAAGCAAGTTAGAGGAATGTAAAGAAAAGTTGACTAGAGCACTGCGAAGATTGGAAGAGAAGACAGCAATGGTCGAGAGACAACTGAAGGCTGCCGGACTGTCTATAGCAGAACGAATTCAAAAATTGGAGATGTTTGAAGGAGATTATGTGTCCTACAAAACAGTGGAGCAACAGATATGTAATAAGCTGGAACGAGGGGAGCAAGCAACAACCACGCCAAACGTTCTACGTCTGCCTAAGATGGAACTGAAGTCTTTTGATGGTAACGTACTAAAGTGGCATGAATTTTGGGAGAATTTTGAGAACAGTGTACACAGACATCCAACTTTACCTAAGTTACAGAAGTTGCAATACTTGAAGAGTTGCCTCAAGGGACATGCATTTGTGACCGTGTCAGATCTAGATATGCAAGGGGATCAGTATCAAGTTGCAGTCAAATTACTGATGGAAAGATATGGCCACCAGAATGTCCTAAAGAAAGCCCATTTGGATGGACTGGAGAAATTAAATACAGTCTATAACACATACGAAGTAAACAAGTTGAAGAGACTGTACGAAGAGGTTGAATGCCATTTCAAGGCTTTGCAGACCATCAATGTGAAATCTAGCGAATATTCTGCAACCATTGTCCCAAAGATTTTGAAAAAGTTGCCAGTTGAAGTGAGAATAAAGTTGAACAAAGGCAAAGGGGAAAACGATGATCTCATGATGGAAGAACTTGTAGATGGATTGAGGAGAGTTGTTAAAGTGTTGGAGAAGTGTGATGTTCAAGATGGAGGAGGCCGGAAAGAAGCAACAAGATCCTTTGAGAAAAGAGGAGACAAGATCAGGAGAAACGATTTGCCATCTGGAGCGACACTGGTGTCTTCTGACGTAAGCAAGAAGAGACCCAAATGTGCTTTTTGCCTCGGAGTGCATCAGCCATCGAAGTGCAAGAAATATGACACTACTAAAGCAAGGAAAGAAGTCCTGAAGAAGTACAATCGATGCTATAGCTGCCTTCAAAAGGGTCACATGATCAAACATTGCCCATCGCAAAATCAATGCAAGCTTTGCTCCAAAGGGAAACACCATGAGGCAATATGCGAAGCAGAGATTACAAGCAATGAAGCAAAAGAACCTACAGGAATTATTGGAGCAAGAAAAACGCGTATCCCAACCGCTTCTGTTGCTTACCAAACAGTGATAGCGAAAGTACGGAGCATCGATGGCAAAGAAAGGAAGTGCAGAGTTTTGCTGGATTCAGGTAGTGCACGCAGTTTTATCACAAAAGAATTTGCAGAACAGATTGGAAGTTGTCCAGTTAGTCAAAAGATGGTGGAGAGATTCGAGGGTTTGAATGAAGTCACCCAAGAACTAGAAACAGAGGTTCATGATGTACAACTGACAAGCCTGGATGGACTGCACACCACAAGATTGAGAGTGAAGACCCTACCTGCCATCACTACTGTTGGAAATCTAGCTCCAATCCAGTTGAAGAAGAAATTCGGGCATTTACAAGGACTTTATTTCACAGATGCAACAGACGACAAGGTCTTAAAGGTACACATGCTGCTTGGTAGTCAACACCTAGCTGATATTCAAACTGGAGAGTTGAGACAAGGAGATAAAGGAGAACCAGTTGCAGTGAAAACAAAACTGGGATGGACTTTAATGGGTGCAACAAGTTTCAGTTCTGTCCAAGACAATAGAGAACGAACGAATTTGGTAATTGAGCAACCAATAACGGTGAAGGATGAAGTCTCCAAGCTATGGGATCTCGAAACACTTGGGATAAAAGAAGAGGACCCTGTCCATATGGCTTTTCAAGACGAAATAGCATTTAAAGATGGCAGGTATTCAGTTTATCTGCCTTGGAGAGAAGGCAATTTTCGTGTACCATACAACAAGAAGCTATCAGAGGGGAGACTGAAGAATCAGCTAAAGAAACTGCAGACAACTCCTCACATCTTGAAGGAATATGACCAGATAATTCGACAACAGTTGGATGAGGGAATTATTGAACGAGTTCCAGAAGAGCCAACAGGAGAAAGGATATCATACATCCCTCATCTAGCAGTCGTACGAGAAGACGCAACAACAACCAAGGTTAGAGTAGTATATGACGCTTCCGCTAAGAGTTCAAAGGGAATGCAATCACTCAATGAATGTCTGCACACAGGCCCCTCACTCAACCCACTTCTTTATTCAGTTCTGGTGCGATTCAGGATGTATCCAATCATTCTGATGGCTGACATCAAACAGGCATTCTTGCAGATTGGTATCGAGCCTGTAGACAGAGATGCATTCAGATTTCTATGGGTGAACAGTGTTGAGGAGGCTGAGCCTAAGATAGAAGAGTTCCGGTTCACGCGAGCACTGTTTGGAGCTGGGCCCTCACCTTACATACTTACTGCAACCATCCGTCATCATTTGGAGAGATGCAAGAAGGAACACCGCAAGTTTGTGGAGGATGTTCAGCAAAGTCTGTATGTTGATGATTACCTCTCAGGAGGAGCAGACAAAGATGAGCTGATTGCAAGGAAGCAAGAGCTGCAAGAAACCTTTGACAGTGGAGGATTTAATCTGCGCAAATGGTTCAGCAATTGCAAGGAAGTACGTGCAGCAATAAATCCAGAAGCAACCGACGAACCAAGGAGAGTTTTGGGTATAATATGGGATCCAGCTGAAGACAACTTGAAGGTTGATCTCGAAATCGAGCAGCCAAGTCAACCAACTACAAAGAGAGGCGTCTTGAGCAGTTTGGCTGCAATCTTCGATCCACTCGGTTTGTCAGGCCCAGTCATCATGAAAGCACGAGTCCTATTCCAAGATTTATGCGCAAAAGGAAGAAAATGGGATGATGAATTAAATGAGGAAGAAGAGAAAGTTTTCCAAAGATGGTTAAGGGATCTGTACGAGATGAAATACCTCACATTTCCAAGGTTTATTGGACCAGCGCAGAACTCTGGCACATGTGAAATCCATGTCTTTTGTGATGCGAGCTCTCTGGGATGCTGTGCAGCTGTATACTTGGTAGACAAGAGCCAGGATGAAGTCAGGAGTAACCTGCTCACATCAAAGTGTAGACTGGCTCCATTGAAAAAGTTGACAATTCCGAGGCTCGAATTACTTTCCGCAAGGATTGGTGCAAAGCTTGCAGAAACTGTTGAGAAAGCACTGCAAGGATGGTTGATTGAAGGCATCTTCGTGTGGCTTGATAGCCTCACTGCCCTGTATTGGATTGCAAATAAGGGTATGTGGAAGCCGTATGTCAACAATCGAATTAAAGAAATTCATCAGTTGGTGCCTCGAGCCACTTGGCAACATTGCCCGATGAAGGTGAACCCTAGCGATCTCGGAACGAGGGGAGCAAGTGCTGCAAAGCTACAACACAACAAGCTTTGGTGGGAAGGCCCCCATTTCATAAAAGAAGGAAAGGAAAGCTGGCCCAGTCAACCAAAGGAGTTTCAACCATCAGAACTGGCAATGACAGAAGAGAGAAGCCCAAGTTTGGTTGTGAAGACAGATGAAACTGGGAGTTTAAATGCGATCATTGATACCAAGCGATTCAGTACTCTCAGGAAGCTGCTACTCTGTACTGCAAGAGTGCTACGATTCGTAAACAACTGCCAACGGAAAGTCAGATGCGTGGATGCAACAGTCACTCCCGAAGAAATGAAAGATGCCAAAGTACGATGGATCAAATCAGTGCAAGGTGAGATGGTGAAAAGAGACGATTTCCAGGCAAAGACAAGAGACCTCGGTGCATATTTGCATGCAGATGGATACATTCGTTGTGCCGGCAGACTTCGCAATGCTGGGTTATCCTTAGATCAGACGCATCCAATTTTGTTGCCATCGAAACACAAGCTTACTGATTTGGTCATCATGGAAAGTCACCAGAATGTTGGACATGAAAAGGTCAGCAGGACGTTAGCAGAGGTGAGGTCAACATTTTGGGTACCAAGAGGAAGACAAGTGATCAAGTCGCTGTTGCGCAACTGTGCTATTTGCAGAGTTTTTGCAGCCAAACCCATCATGGCTCCTGAGATGGCTCCACTGCCAGAAATCAGAGCTGTTCGAAGCAGACCATTCCAGCATACAGGAGTGGATTTTGCTGGCCCTCTCCATGTGAAATCAGGACAGGAAATGATGAAAGCATACATAGCCTTATTCACATGTGCAACAACAAGGGCAGTGCACTTAGAGCTTACACCAGATCTAACAGCTCCAATCTTCAGAATGACGTTGGAGAAATTTACGGCAGCGTGGGGAATGCCTAATCTACTCGTTAGTGACAACGCTACAACCTTCAAGACCACTACGATCCAGTTGAAGGCATTGTTTGAGCATCCCGAAGTGCAAGAATACCTAAGATCACACTTTTTGACATGGAAATTCAACCTGGCCCTTGCTAGCTGGTGGGGCGGTTGGTTTGAGAAAATGGTCGGCTTAACGAAGATCATACTCAAGAAAACACTTGGAAAAGCATCGCTAAGCTACTTTAAGATGGAGGTTATGTTGAAGAAAACTCAAGCAATCTTAAACAACCGTCCATTGTTCTATCAAGGTGAAGAACTTGAAGAGGAGATTCTGACGCCAAACCACCTGATTTTCGGACACAGACTTCCGCAGATGCCTGATATACCTGATGATATTTTAGAAGAATACAAAGATATGACGCTACGATTGAAACACGTCGAAGCAAAGTTGAACGAATTATGGTCTCGCTGGAGCAGAGAATACCTAGTAGGACTGCACGAGTTTCACAAGGCAAGAATGTCCAGTAAAGGCACAGCATACAATTTGAAACAAGGAGATATTGTACTTATCGAAAATAAAGGATCACACAGAGGGATGTGGAAGAAAGGGAGAATCTTGCATATGATAACCGGAAAAGACGGAGTGGCACGAGGAGCGTCTATAGCAACAATTGCCAGTGGAAAAATCCATCGACTAGAACGACCTCTACAACAGATTTACCCACTAGAAATAAGTGCAGAGGAAGATCTCCCGGAGAAGACTAAGGATCTAGGACAACCTATTCATCGGAAATCAACCCGAGCTGCTGCGATAGATGCAAAGAAGAAAATCCGGACATTGACAGAAAAAGTCAATCAGGAAGAACTCGATTGACGAGGGGAGTGTGTCCCGATTTTAGACAATAATACTAAAACATCGGATAATTGCACCTATCTTGATTCACCACGTAGCACATAATTGCATTAGTCGCACCTATGGTTACCCTGCACGTAGCACTTAATTAGATTAGCTTGCAGCTGACCAATCGTCATACAGCACGTAGCAAAGGGCAAGGCCCCAGTTTTAGGGTATAAATAGCGTGACTTGCCTTTTGTTCCGTGGGGGTGTAGACACTGCAAGATCACGAAGAACACTGCTCGTAGTAAAGGTTCTAAAAAGGTTGTAAGTAACAGATTTCTTTTGCGAAGTAGGTGCTTTGGCCTAAGGTAATTAGATAGATCCATTTGGGGTCTGGATTTGTAGGATAAGCGGCGCTAGGTAGCTTTGATAAATTGGTGTTTACTTTGCACCAATTCTGAGAGCATCGAGGCTCGAGTAGCAAGACACGAAATTTGAGATAGCTACTCACATTCTACGGTTGCAAATTGTAGGAAACAAAAACACTGCCCTACCAAAAGCATAAGAAACCAGTCTCGTTAGGGTCTCTGTGCTTTTATTTGTGGTATAAATATTCCACAACGGTACCCTCCCCCTAGCTAACGCCCCTAAGGCGAAGTTTATAGGAGCACAATTTCGGACGTCTGAAGTTTGTTTTTTGAGACAGTTTGTCCAACTACGCAACCACTCTCTGGCAGTGATCTTCGGCAGTAATTAGATGTAGATTTAGATTTAGAGTTTTGCAGTAGAAGTAGTTTTTTAAGTATTGTTGAGGCATTAAATTGAGCCCTTTTGGTTCAAAGATTTGGAGTTCAATCTCTATTGTTCTTTCCTCGGTTTGGCTCGAAGTTTTGCGTGCCTCGCGCTTAGGGTTGTTCATTTGTTTATTGTTTAAGTTACAGTCCTCTTTTTAAGCTATTGGGTCAAGGTGTCAGCCAGATTCCCGACACTTTGAGTGGTCCACCGAGCCGGATAGACCATCATGTCGTCCAACCCTTCCCGGCCTGCGCGCATTTTGTAGGGTTTGAAGTCAAAGCAAAGCAAACTGTTGTAGAATTAAAGTTGATTGTGTTTGATTTGACTTATCGCAAAGGAAAGCATTTCCTGCATCGCTGAGTTGATAGAAATATTCGGAAAGAATAATAGAGATTTCAAAAACGAAAAAATGTCTCAACAACTGCAAGGCTTTAGTTTAGAGTTGCAGGACTCTTACGAAAAACAGATACATTATGAAGCCGCAGAGCAACTTGTAGAAATGTGGAACACACATCAGGACTTTCATTCATTAGTCGGTGCTCCCTCGTCGTTCGAAGCTCCCACCGCTTCCGGGGAACACTCCAAGTCCCATGTTGTTACAGTATATGATGGACAAGAATCGGTTGAAGGATTTCCAAGATCAAGTGGTGAAACGGTGGCTAGCACACATGCAGTTTCAAGCAGCCTGAGATCAACAGTGAGTGAAGAGAGTAGAATGCATCACGCCCCCTTGCCATTCACGTTGACTTCACATTCTGTCCAGGCTCGGACAGCCCCCACCTGGAGTTGGAATCCGGACCCTGCCGCTCCTCCACAGCCACATGTGATGCCTGATGCTGTTTATGCTGCTGCTCCACAGCCACATCAGTTACCTGATTCTGTTCGTGCTGCTCCTCCACAGCCACATCAGATACACGATGCTGTTTATGCTGCTGCTCCACAGCCACATCAGTTACTTGATCCTGTTCGTGCTACTCCTCCACAGCCACATCAGATACACGATGCAGTTTATGCTGCTGCTCCACAGCCACATCAGTTACCTGATCCTGTTCGTGCTACTCCTCCACAGCCACATCAGATACATGATGCTGTTTATGCTGCTGCTCCACAGCCACATCAGTTACCTGATCCTGTTCGTGCTACTCCTCCACAGCCACATCAGATACACGATGCTGTTTATACTGCTGCTCCACAGCCACATCGGTTACCTGATCCTGTTCGTGCTGCTCCTCCACAGCCACATCAGATATATGATGCTGTTTATGCTGCTGCTCCACAGCCACATCAGTTACCTGATCCTGTTCGTGCTACTCCTCCACAGCCACATCAGATACACGATGCTGTTTATACTGCTGCTCCACAGCCACATCGGTTACCTGATCCTGTTCGTGCTACTCCTCCACAGCCACATCAGATACACAATGCTGTTCGTGCCACTCTTCCACAGCAATACACTATGCCAGCCACTTTTCATGCTGGCCCATTACAGCCACAGCCAATGCAAGCTGCTGATTTTCCAACTCCTCCACCACAATACATGAGTCGTGCCTTTGTCATGACGTCATGACTCGTTGATTGTCCGTCTTGAAGGAACATTTGTTAAGCTCATTTTTGGCATTGATGTTTTGTGGAACGCCCCCTAGAATGACATGGCGCACTTCACGATTCGCAAGCTTACTCAGTATTTAAGTCGTAAACCCCCGTTAGATATTATTTGCGTTATACGATGACTTACAGATTCGATCGTTTTGTCCACAAGTTCAGTTGGAATGTTGTATAGTGTCCTGATGACTCGGCTGCTAAATTCTTCGTATGTTTCCTTTGTTATTGATCTTGCAATCGTCTCTCGGTTCAGTGATTGTGATGCCAGATGGAATACGTTTTCGATTGGGTTGAGATCTGGGCTTCTGGGGGGTATTTTTAGGAGATTTGCACCAAGCTCTTCCCATGCTAGACGGGCAGTCTTGCAATTTTGGGATGGATCCCCATCTTGAATCCATAGCTTCTTTGGGGTCTTACTATTTTGAGCAAACAGTTTAGGAAACTGCCGTTGAACAAATGAAGTGAAATATCTTCCATCCATCTTATCATATTTCTCCACCAAACAGACACCTTTGCCGTGCTATATACAAACTAATAAGTCCACTTTTTTTACCCCTGTTCCACATTTTGATCCCTTTGCCGTACATCCCTTTGACAGCCCCTCGTGAACCTTTCGCCAAACTCTGGACCTGGTACACTTGGCACTTGCTAATGGGTTTCTGTTATACTTAAACGATTTTCCATCCAGATAGAATGTTATTTCCTTGCTCCATACATCTGCTGAGTATTCCTTCGTCATCTTCTTCGCAAACTTTACCCTTACTCGTAAGTCTTTTCCAGTTAACATTGCCTTCCTTCTTGCGATACGAAAGCCAAATCCCTGGCGATGCAGTGCACGTCAAACAGTGTGAAGGGGCACATGATTAAGGCCAGCCGCGTTCCGAATATCTTTAATTGTGAAGTTGCCCCCATTGTCATCTTGCCTGAATTTCTTGATTTGCTGTATCAGTTTTCTGACATCCCGATCTTGCAGTGTCCGAGGTCTGCCTCTTTTCGTCTTCTTTGCCGGGTTCTTCGTCACTTGCCTGTCATCTTTAATTTTGCAGATTCGCTTCACTGTGGCAGTAGAGACGCCTGTAACCTGACTTGTCTTTTTTATGCTAAAATGCAATTCGTTTCGCAGAACTCTTATGTGTTTGCGAAAAGATTCGTCATACTTCTTCTTGAAAACCATACTTTCATTTAATTGATATACCATGAACGACTGAGATGGTCGCAACTGATATTTCTTTACATTTTATCGACTTTTTATCCACCAACGGTGTGAAAGGACAAGCGTGCGAGCTCCCGTTGGGACTATTTCTTTTGAAATGCATCTCGTGGCGCATAGACTGTTGACACATTTGATACCATAATGATATGTCAAAAAACGGCAACATGCGCGATACATAGAGGTACAGGTGTGCCAGAAAATGGATTTTCAAGATGAACAGAAATAAGGACGAAATGGTACACTGGAGACCAAAGTCATATGTAAAGCTCTTACAGACACGTGTCACAACTTTAATTCATCTTTCACTGTCCATCAATAAGTAGCTAGCAACAAAACAGTAAGACTTGCAAATTTTCCTCCATATGCACTCAAAAAAGTAAAAAATTGGAAATTCAAACAAATTTTTGCATACAGTTACATTTACGCGTTTTACACATAAAGGATCCAGAAACTGTTTACCTCGTTGACCCAAAGTCCTCTCCCAATATATTCTTTTGTCATTTACCCTTCTTCACCCTAGTTGTATCGAAGTTGCCACATTATGCTTGAGGGCAAACAAAACTGAGAATCATATGAATCTTAAGAAGACTTTAGATCATGGGAAAAATACATTAAAGGAGGTCGCTATTTTGAAGAAAATATGTAGTTCTGCACTTTTTTGGCAAAATGGCGAAAAAGCGCCTTTTTCAAAAATATCATAAATTATCTACAGTCGATGAACTTTTCTAAAACCAACAATTATCAAAACCACGTGTCAATGACAAGCTGAGTGCAAAATTTCACGCAGCTAGCCTCCGTACTTTTTGTGTAGACTGAAGTCAAAGTTGTGAGCATTTCAGACAATCAGTTACAAAATGGTTGAGCCACCCTAAGATTTTTTGTTTTTTGCCTCTGCTTTCCCCCCTCCCCCCTAGTCAATGTTGAAATACAACTTAAATGCTGCAAAACCACGCCTGCCAGCATGATCAAGTTTCTTTTTCCAAGCAACATTGACTAGGGGGGAAGGGGGGCAAAAATGTCATTTTTTTCAAGGTGGCTGAACAATTTTGTAACTGATTGTAAGTAGCTACATGCACTGCCTTTCAATTTAGCACTCTGTTTAGATTAGTTGTTTTGTAAATCTTAAGGAGGAATGTCTGTTTTAATTCATATTTATTTTCATTCAAGAATTTCCACATGTTTTCATCAAAAATCTTTAAATACTCGGTGATTCCTATCCTTTAGCATTGGTGTTCACTCGTTTTCCACTGGTGTTCATTGGTGTTAATTCGTGTTCATTGGTGCTCCATTGGTGTTCATTGGTGTTCATTGGTGTTCCACTGGTGTTCATTGGTGTTCATTGGTGTTCCACTGGTGTTCATTGGTGTTCCATTGGTGTTCATTGGTGTTCATTGGTGTTCCATTGGTGTTCATTGGTGTTCCATTAGTGTGGTGTTTTAGACTAGATCGGTGAATAAGGGCCAGGTCGAAAACTCAGACGTCTCGGACATCTCGGACTTCTCGGATCAAATTGTCTGAGTTTTCTAGGTCCTGGTTTTCCTGTTAGTCCTATGTTCAAACTTGCAAACTCGGACCTCTCGGACGAAATTGTCCGACTTTTCCTTCGTCCAAACTATCAAGTTTCTCCTATGCACAAGAAGAAAACTCAGACATGTTGGAACTCGAAAATGTGGACTTCTCGGACGAAAAAGTTCAAGTTTCCTTTGTGTCAAGATTAACGAATTTCTTAGCTTTTTTTGAAAAGTGAAATCCTGTTTCATTGTTTTACTTTCCAATAGACTTATTACGTATTGCAGTTGATGATATGAATGAAATTCTCAAAATAAGTAACGTCAATTCCTGTCTGACTGCTTGAAGAAAACGGATGCGAAAAGTCTACCATGCTCTAGGAGAAAATTTGGAAATGTCGGACACAATCATTTCACGGAGGTACAGGCAGTGAACTTGAAGGTTGTTATTGAACCTTTAAGAGCCTCGTAAGAGACTCCAAGTACTCGAAATCTGATGATTTCATGAAACTTGAAGTACTGGCCCAAATTCGTAGACTTTTTTAATATGGATACAGTAAAGTCCCGCCTTTAAGGACCTGCATTATAAGAAACTCAGGTCTGATTTTGCTGAATAAAATACCTCTGCAAGGAACTATCCAGGCTGATTCATGCTCAGTTTCTCATACAATTGCATATAGCAATGTTATAAGGCCTATATTTGAATATGTCTCCAATAGGTCTCAATTTTCTAGAAAAAAGAATGAAAGTTTCAAGACAATTACAATTTCAAGAAACCTTCACTTCAATACTGGCTCAGACCATTAGATCCTTTTTTTATCACATAAAACATTGCTACATACAACAAATACAACTACTGTGCCACTCATTGCAGGAAAGGACACGAAGTCAGCGAGTTCCCATTAGATCCTCGTACAACAGTGCACATTTCAAAAACGTTTTCCTTCAAACTTTGACAGCTGTATAAAAGTGTTTCTTATGACATGGTATACATAGCCTGTTTTCAAGAAGTATATCTTGACAAAAGAAACATGCAGGCTGTCTTTGTGTAATGAGTTTCTTAAAGGCGGGACTTTACTGTATTGTATCTTATGTCTCAGTTCGGTTTGATGATGCAGGAAGCTTCAGGAATCAGTATGAATCTGAATTTTATCATCCATGAATCTGAAAAATGTTTTTGCTGAATTGCAGTGTTAAACAGCTTTTCCTTATCTTCTTTGTACTGTAAAAAGTCATAAGACAATGTATTTCTCTTTCAATTTAGTTACATACAGAGCACGGTCAATCCTTTACGTTCTTTTTATGAATCCTTTACGTTCTTTTTTCATTGGTGTTCCATTAGTGTGGTGTTTTAGACTAGATCGGTGAATAAGGGCCAGGTCGAAAACTCAGACGTCTCGGACATCTCGGACTTCTCGGATCAAATTGTCTGAGTTTTCTAGGTCCTGGTTTTCCTGTTAGTCCTATGTTCAAACTTGCAAACTCGGACCTCTCGGACGAAATTGTCCGACTTTTCCTTCGTCCAAACTATCAAGTTTCTCCTATGCACAAGAAGAAAACTCAGACATGTTGGAACTCGAAAATGTGGACTTCTCGGACGAAAAAGTTCAAGTTTCCTTTGTGTCAAGATTAACGAATTTCTTAGCTTTTTTTGAAAAGTGAAATCCTGTTTCATTGTTTTACTTTCCAATAGACTTATTACGTATTGCAGTTGATGATATGAATGAAATTCTCAAAATAAGTAACGTCAATTCCTGTCTGACTGCTTGAAGAAAACGGATGCGAAAAGTCTACCATGCTCTAGGAGAAAATTTGGAAATGTCGGACACAATCATTTCACGGAGGTACAGGCAGTGAACTTGAAGGTTGTTATTGAACCTTTAAGAGCCTCGTAAGAGACTCCAAGTACTCGAAATCTGATGATTTCATGAAACTTGAAGTACTGGCCCAAATTCGTAGACTTTTTTAATATGGATACAGTAAAGTCCCGCCTTTAAGGACCTGCATTATAAGAAACTCAGGTCTGATTTTGCTGAATAAAATACCTCTGCAAGGAACTATCCAGGCTGATTCATGCTCAGTTTCTCATACAATTGCATATAGCAATGTTATAGGCCTATATTTGAATATGTCTCCAATAGGTCTCAATTTTCTAGAAAAAAGAATGAAAGTTTCAAGACAATTACAATTTCAAGAAACCTTCACTTCAATACTGGCTCAGACCATTAGATCCTTTTTTTATCACATAAAACATTGCTACATACAACAAATACAACTACTGTGCCACTCATTGCAGGAAAGGACACGAAGTCAGCGAGTTCCCATTAGATCCTCGTACAACAGTGCACATTTCAAAAACGTTTTCCTTCAAACTTTGACAGCTGTATAAAAGTGTTTCTTATGACATGGTATACATAGCCTGTTTTCAAGAAGTATATCTTGACAAAAGAAACATGCAGGCTGTCTTTGTGTAATGAGTTTCTTAAAGGCGGGACTTTACTGTATTGTATCTTATGTCTCAGTTCGGTTTGATGATGCAGGAAGCTTCAGGAATCAGTATGAATCTGAATTTTATCATCCATGAATCTGAAAAATGTTTTTGCTGAATTGCAGTGTTAAACAGCTTTTCCTTATCTTCTTTGTACTGTAAAAAGTCATAAGACAATGTATTTCTCTTTCAATTTAGTTACATACAGAGCACGGTCAATCCTTTACGTTCTTTTTATGAAAGTTAAAAGAGTTAAGCAACTCTCTTCAGTAAGAACTAGATCCATACAAAGTTGCAAAATCTAGAGCCACACATTTTTATAAAAAATGAGCGTAATGAGATGCCAAAAAGGGTTCAGCGGAGGTTGTGAAAGTTGTTGTGTCCGGTCATTTGCGATCGCCCCTTTGATACTTCCACGTTTAATTTCATTTAGATATCTATTTATTTCCCAGAATGATCATATTTACTAATGCCCAATATATGTCTAGCATAAAACTTTGAAACCATAAGTTAGACATAAGTTCTGGGTGTGAGTTGTATTGGTCACTGACAAGTACTCCTATAGCCCTACACAGGAAATAGGTGATACGAGCTGTGGTCAACTGATGCTGTATCCTTATTCAAATTGTTGATTTAAAAATGGGTAGAATTCTGTAATGGAAGTGAACTTCAAACACATGGACAAACAGAAATATTCACTAAAGCATACAGAGATGCAGGATATCCCCCTCGGATAATACAATGTGAATTTGATGACAATTGTTAAGAAATTTTCAGCACACAAACTCGGATGATTCAAGAAACTTGAAACTTTTAATGCAAAGCAAACAATTTTCCTAACTCAAAGTTTCAAAATTTCTTGACTTGATAACGGGCTCAGCTCGAAATGTCATGATTCAGAAAACTCTTATAGAGGTACGATTAATTTTATTCTTGAATGTTTATTTTAAAGATTCTTAAAGAAAGTGTTCCATGACGCATCTATGAACAGCGCATCGCTTCTGTGAATAGTAGTGAAGAACATTATTATTCAGTGAATAAACGCTTTCTCTATGGTCATCCTAAGCTTATAAGAAGTGATATGGTAAAGTGCAAGTTGCGAGTTGCATATATTTTGCGAGTTACGAGTTGCACTTACTAAGCGAGTTGCGAGTCGAATGTAAGTTGCGAGTTGGAAACACAAAAGTGCGAGTTGAAACCAAAATTGCGAGTTGCCTGTTTTCCTTTGAAAGAAGGCCTTTTTCGTCAAATAAAAGGTATTCTAAAGTTGCAATTCAATTTGCAACTTTTTTGTGGTTTTTCCATATAAAGAGTACTTTTAGGCCGTCGTAACTTTCTTTATAAGAAGCCACTTAAAAATACCAAGGCCTATTCTTCAAACGTTAAGGAACTTTTACAATTTATTACAGCCTTTTCTCTCCCAGTCGCTCAAAAAATATTACGGTAATACTGTAAACTGGGAACTTGCTTGAAAGTTGTCTTGAAAGAAATCAAAGGAGAATTCGTTGTCGTTCAAGACGACTTGTTGCAAGTTCATGTTCCTCGTTTGGTCTGTGAATCAGGCTAGTCCATATTAACTGTTGAGCTCAAATATTGCAATGAATTATGTATGACCCTTTTGCTTTCCAAATTTTGAGGTATTGTTGCCATCCTGTCCGAAGTAGTTTCAGGGTGATTTATTGCATTTACTTCAGTCAAGGAATTGGGCTCATAAGAAACTACATACTGGTAGTCCTGAAACTCCAAGTAGAGATTTATAGACGTCAATTCAAAGTTAAGAAACAACGAGCAATTTTGGAAATCAGAGGTGTTAATTTCAATAATTGGAAATGTATGGTAAATCAGAGTTGTACATGTACCATTTCGAGAACTGCAGTGAAATTTAGAGTGTTAATTTCCAATCGGGAAATTAGTTGGAAACAGTGAAGTTTAACAACTTACACACTGAAGAGATTCATATGTTCGTACATTCAAAATTCGTATTGTACTGGATTTGGCACTGGCAGGGACTAGGCGAGGGACACTGGGCACCTACCTTCGTGGATGTGATAAGCCTGAAATAGATGTCTTGCAATTGATCAAAAAACTACTTTTTTTATGATTCATGGCAATGGATCAAACGATGCAAGATGATGCTGTAATCGCAACTTTTGAAAGCCAATGTCAAATGATGCGATTTGTAAAAAAATGAGATTGCGTGGAAATCCCAAATTTCAATTTTGATTTTGGAAATTCGTTGGAAACTAGCAGTTTCTACAACGACGAACACTGTTGGGAAATCAGAGGTGTTAATTTCAATAATTGGAAATGTATGGTGAATCAGAGGTGTACATTTACCACGTCAAGAACTGCAGCGAAATTTAGAGTGTTAATTTCCAATCAGGAAACTAGTTGGAAACGGTGACGTTTCCCAATTTAAACACTATGGAGAAATTCGAACATTTCTTGCAGTGTGTTGAGCTCAAATATTGCAATGAATTATGTATGACCCTTTTGCTTTGCAAATTTTGAGGTATTGTTGCCATCCTGTCCGAAGTAGTTTCAGGGTGATTTATTGCATTTACTTCAGTCAAAGAATTGCGCTCATAAGAAACTACATACTGGTAGTCCTGAAATATAAGAAACTCCAAGAAGAGATTTATAGACGTCAATTCAAAGTTAAGAAACTTTTGTGAACAGCCTTGGTTATATAATTTGCTTATATGATTTCATCATGATTTGGTTCTTCCCAGTAATTCTCTTAGGTCGAAAGCAAAACCTATGTTAGCGGCCCTTTGGGAATAATGCTACATTCTGAAGTTTGATATGATGAACAATAAGAAACTCCTTTGCAAATCCGTGATTTCATAAAGGCTGTCCAAAAAAAAACAGTTTTTTAGCTACAAAAGATAGATAATTGACGTTTTATTAGGAACTTGCAACTCGCATTTTAGATGTACATTTTAAATGTCGCAAAACAGGAGCAACTCGCAACTCGTAATTCGCAATTCGCACTTTACCAATCCACTATCAGAAACAGTAGGCTCAATTTTCGAAACTTAAGAACTACCCTCTGAATTTAGACAGCCAAGAAACTCTTTGTAATTTGCAAAGTGTCCCAAATTTAAGAAAAAAGATCAATATTTAAGAGAAATTCATGGATAAAATCGATAATTTGGAGGAATTCATGAAGAAATACGATAATTTGGATACAAGGAAAAGTCGGACCTTTTCGTCCGAGATGTCCGCGTTGTCGTGTTCCAGCATGTCCGAGTTTTCTTCTAGGGCATAGGAGAAATTTGATAGTTCGGACAAAGAAAAAGTCGGACATTTTCGTCCGAGAGGTCCGAGTTTTCAAGTTTGAACATAGGGCTAACAGGAAAACTCGGACCTGGAAAACTCGGACAATTTGGTCCGAGAAGTCCGAGATGTTCGCGACGTCTGAGTTTTCAACCTGGCCTTATCTGTTTTTTGTGAATTGAAGTTGTTCAATTTTTAAAAGCATTTTAAACCAAGAGAGAATAATTTTTGCAAACAGATCATTCAGTGTAATGGGACCACATCTGTTTTAATAAATTTTGAATTGACATTCTAAGCGTTTAAGAGACTTTTAGGAACTATGAAGCGCACTTGACGATGTTATATCAAAACTATGCACTGTTAAATTGTTAAATTAAGAAAAAAACTGTTAACAAATACTAGCCTGCCTAGGCTACCTTAACTAAAAAATGGTCTGTCTACCACAGACTGCATTGTTTGTTTGCTGCGCGGAGAACATAAATTTTAGTATTATTTTTGCGCAGACAGGTCTGTTAATATTCTTCACATATGAAATTTGCTGCAGATGACATTGAGGCCACAAAGTGTGCTGTGCAGTGCAGTGGACCACCAAGCTGTAAACTGCTAAAGGTTGCTTGAGCCTCTTTCAAAGGAAATGTGCAAGATCTAGAAGTTAGACGTATGAGGAGTAAAGAGACTTAGGATTCCTTACTTCTGAGATTTCCGTTAGAAGTGTCCAGATTGGTCAACAAGTCAATCATTGAGAATTCAAGAATATGTGACAGAAAAGAAACTGTTCTTCGTTTTAATCAACAAAACTGAAATAACATTACCAGCTCAAGGAATGTAATCAAACTAACTATGTTGTACACTTTCTAAGTTCAGTGACTATTACATGACAAAGCACCTCATTTAAAACTGCGTTTCTTCACGGAAGGATATCCGTGCAAGATACCAGACTTGAAACGAAAGGCTCCACCTTATCATGATCTACAAATAGGGACATGAAGACAAAATAAATTGTGCAAAAGATCGCAATTCTCACAATGTGGGGGTTGCGGGTGAAATCTAAGCAGGGGCGGATCCAGCTCAAAGTTGAAGGAGGGGCAGCCTGGAAGGAGGGCGCCCAAAGGACGATAGTGAAAATGCACGCCGAAGGCGCGCGAAAATTTTTGGACTCCTAATTGAGAATGATAATTCAAAACCCACAGCAAAATAATCAATCAATTATAAAAATCAATATATCACTTGCAAACAGCAATTTTAGATCTTGGTCTGCGTCCATTCTACGTATGCGTAATGTATCCATGTACATTTTGCTTCTTTGATTTGCAAATGAATATGGTTTGTATAATCTACTGTTGAACCGTGAGTGTCATAGAGAGTGATAGTTCAGCAGTAAGCTAACACTAAGTCCTTTTCTTCTGTGTATGGTAGATGGTCTTTTCATTTTGTTCAACGAACTATAAAATGTATTAGTACATCGTTTCAAGAGCTTGATGGTTCTGAACATTGTGAGCTCTTAACATAAACTAACCTAAACTTTAGCAAAGAAACTTACCGTCATTTGTATTTGATTCTCCTTCATCTGGTTTTAAACATGCACCTAAAAAGCAAAATTATATTTGATCATTAAATCTCATCTCAACTCAACTTCAATGTTTTATCATCCTTACAGCAGTTCTTTTTCAGAGAAGGTAAAAAGATTGACCCAGAAGACCAACACAAGCAAATATGATTATTGAACATGCATAAAATAATAAGTATCAGATAATATTTGTAAGCATAGACAATAATTGATCGTGAAAGGAAATGTTGAAATGCATGCCTGTTGTGTTTGTGTACACATCTTAATCACATTTCTAAGGAATCTGTTCTTCCCCTCAAAAAATTAACTTGGCCTTAGGCCAATTGTAACATAAACATAATAGATAAAGGCAATGTAAAAACAGATACAAACCTTGAAATTGATCTATTGTTCCAAAGTCTTTGGTTGTTGCTTCGTGGACAATATTTACTTCCTCGTCGTTGTCATTATTCAAGTCATCATCGGCACCAACAAAGCAGTTGTTGCATGTAATGCGACCTCCATACCCCTCATCTTCTTCTTTGCACTTCCCATGGAATGTATGAACAGGTTTTTTGCAAATCATACACACATGTGCGTTGCCACACAAACCATTGCAAACGCAGCACTGAAAATCATCATCCATGCTTTATATCGTCCGCCATTAGCATTAGGCCTAAGCCGGGGCCGGTCCTGATCCATTATTTGAAACTGCGCAAGTCACTGGCGCAAGTTCGGATCACAGGGGACACTACAGTTTTTCTTTACGGACACTTTTTCTTTACTGGACAGAAGAGACCCCAAATGCCATGTATCTGAAGACCACTTCTCAGTCGGTGAGTTTTGTGAACTATCTCCGATCCTCCGAGGCTATTAAATAGTCCCAATAAATCCTTTCGCGGATGCCCACATAAAGACAGCATCTGCGCAGATGGTTCATTTTCTCCTATCAATTTTTTGCGCGGATTACCATTTTGCGAGTGGATCGCGCGGATAATGAAAGAAACGTTGGAGATTGCGCGGAGAATATATTCTCCGCGAACGACAAAGTATGCAGTCTGGTGTCTACCTTTCATGCAAACAAGCGTAAACTTAATCATGCATGTACGGCGGGAGACAAAATAGTTTGCTTTCTTTGGTCTATGGTATTAACAAACTAAACGGAATCTTTCCTCTGCCCTTTTTCCCCTGCTTCCATCCACCTCTCTTGTCTTGTCGTCGACCATGTGATGCAGATACAAAAGTGCGGGAAACAAAGTTATCCTCGTTTTGAAAACGAGGAAAGCATGGAAAAGTTGCGAACAAGTATCAAAACCTTTGAACAAGTATGGAAATTTCAAACAAGTATGAAATTCTTTAGAACTATAAAACTTTTGAAGAAAGTAGGAATTTTTCAATACTACCCTCGTTTTGAAAGCGAGGAAAGTATGGAAAAGTTGCGAACAAGTACGGAAATTTTGAACAAGTGTGAAATTCTTTAAAAGTATAAAACTTTTGAAACAAGGAGAGTTTTTCAATACTATCCTCGTTTTGTAAACGAGAAGATAGAGATAGCTTAGAGATAGCTAAAGAGATATCTTTCAACATCTTATTTTCCTCGGAAAGCATTTTGATACGACTGGAGAGTTCATCACCAAACAAACGTTTCAGTGGTTTATCTCCTTCAGAGATATCATTGCAGTTGGGCTTGTATTAAGATTTAAAGATCTCTGAAAACGAAAATGCCTGAAAGAGCTTAGGCCTGCAACAGCACTGCCCATGAGAACCAAACAATGTTGGATAATGTCAGTTACTCGATCCTTTGAAATGGGTTCTTCATCTGCTACAGCATCCCACAACTGTATCATGGGAAAAAAGGCATAGAAAATGAGACATTGAACATTTGACAAATGTGTATCTCGCTCTTAACGACCTTTTGATTCTTTTATTGCCAAATTCCAAAAAATTCTATCCTTGAGCTTTGGGGGAGCAAGAAATTCGCAACTTGGCTTTTCAATTTCTGTTTGTAGATCCTTAAAATCATCACTTGAGAGCTCTTTATAAAAGAGAGGGGTTGTATACAGTAATGTCCCACATGTAAGAAACAACATTTTCAATTTGAGGTCTGATGTGTTTCTTATAAAATGAGATATTAACTTCAAATCAGGGTAAAGTTTCTTAAGTTTCTTATTAGAAAGATCATGTACTATCAGTGAACTAATCAGACACGAGCTTTATCATTGAAAGTGCGGGCCTAATTTGCTCTTGGATGCAAAGTACTCGTAGGGAAGGAACCAAATTCACATACCTGAGGCACCAAATTTGGCACTGATTTCTCGCCAAGCTTGTTGCTTTTTCATTCCATCCTTGTAAGCCCTGCAAGAAGTGTCCCACAGGCATCGGAATTGCCTGACCTCCTCAACAAGTATCTCATCTGTCCATTGCTCCTGAAGTTGCGTTTGATTGAGGTTGTCACACTCGCTAGCACCACCAGCTAGATCTTGCGATATTGAAGCGTCATTTTCAGCCCCCATCTTCGCTGCAAGTATGTCCCCCAGAAGGAACCATCATAATTTGATTTTCCTGAATTTGACGTAATAACGACGACAGAGCTTCTTGCGACAGCATCATCGCTTAAAATTGTGTTGGTTTGCTTAGGCCAATTTTTGGCTGTTGCTGTGGTGAATGTGTGTTTTGATTGGCTGCGCTTGCCTTGGTCGCGAAAGAGTTGAACTTCATTCAACTCCCAGATCTGGTCGCGCGCACGCCTGGGATCGCTTGATTTCAGAGCGTACTATAAACTGCGCATGCTCAGATAGTTGATCGACGGGGCGCGCAACCAAGTTCGCCGAACTGGAAACCGGCCTTAAGAATAGCAGAAAGAAAAAAGGGACCATACTCTAAGAGATGGGAGACCTTGGGAGGATGGGAGACCAAGTTTCCATGGAGCAATTAATTTGAAAGAAGTTGACTACACAATTTTCCAAAGATTTTAACCTTTTGTACATTAACTGGAAAAATTCCACAAAAGCAGTTGACGTCCTCGATGTGTGCTTTGAAAGACTTTAATCTTTCTTTCGTGTTTTTCATACAACCTAGTATGATTATGCTATTAAACGATGTCTGCAAATGTTGCAAAACGTGTTACTGAAGATACTCCTTGCAGGTCCTTCTATAGGATTCAGCATAATTATGCTATTTAAGTGTAACTGCAAATTTTTAAAAAATGTAGAAAAATTAGTTAGGGACTGCAACTAGAAATCACAGACCTTCGAGTTAACTGAAAGAAACTTTACAAGGAGTTTAACATGATTAAGACTGAACCCATATCAAGCACTCTCTGGAATAATGATGGTGTTACATCACACTAGCTTGTCTAAACGTTGATGATTAAAGACAAATGACGCATACATAGCATCTAGTTTAAAAATAGAACAAAAGATGGGAGCCTGCCATCATTTGCCAAAATGTTTTGATAATCTCTAGAGATCATCAAACACAATGGAAATAAATAGACTATATTTAGATTGCCCAGGCCCCTGATTTACGTCAACTTATATCTCCATCATTTGTCTTTAAGCAAACTTTTATAGAAGGTATACTTACCATCAGCAGTAATTTCACTCAGCTTTTTCCCTTGAAACTTGGCTGCATTGCCCTCGCCTACAGCCATAAGAGTCCTGCTGACCTTTGACAGTTCCAATGTGTGGTCATGCAGGCGATAGTACTCTCTATGAACTGAGAGATCATGGCTTGCCAGGCACTTAAGCTCCAATTGGCTTAAATCTATGATCTAACCTGATCAAGTGTTGTATGTGCAAGGTCAACATTTGTGATTGACAATGCTGTATTAGTGGCAAATTTATAAATCTATTCATGAAACTGTATTTTATAAATATGCCATAATATTCCATAACAAGAAGACATTATGGAAATAAGCGCGCAGTCCTTAGTCCTTGATACGTCATCATATACCATTAGGCATGTCAAGTCTAGCAACTTTCTCGTGAATTCATACAAGGGTAGCTCCAAGGCACCATCAGAGTATCGTCTTCTGTCATTTCTGCACAATGCAAGTGAGGATACCAGCATAGAATTCCTGGAGACAGGAAGTGTAAAACACAGGTTGACAGGTTTAACAGGTTCCATGTTGACGGGTCACCAGGTTGACAGGTTACCAGGTTTACAGTTTGACAGGGACGAGAGAATGCAGGTGGATAGGTTAGAGTACAATACGCAACTTTCGAAAATTTTGCAAAACTGTGAAATGTGGAAGCTGATTACCAAAAGGGTTTGGGATCATAAAATCCCTTTGAGCCCATAAAGCCCTTGTCTTAACTAAACATAATAGCCCTCACAAACTAAGTTAAAGAAAAAACAAATGCATCGAAACTTATCTTCACAGTTTACATAACTCCAAATCCCTGAGATTAAAAGACTAAAACCCAAGTCGTAAAATCTTGGCACAGAAATTTTCAGTCTCGTATAGAAATGAATAAATTTCCTTCTTTTGAACAAATCTGAAATCTTAAATAACCTAGAAATTCACGAAAGCATTTATACATCATACTTTCATATGTTGTCACTTTCAAAAACCAAAGCACATCTGAGCGAGAATTGAAGATTGATATAAGAAGCTTGGCCAGTAACCGCAAATGTATCCAAGCGTTTGTCAATTAAACGTAGTATATCCAAGCGTCTCGACCATTTGAATCAAACATTTGAATTCCGTGAACAGTCTTTCATTGTTCCTGGTACCTTTCTGTATGCTAAGCTGCAATCTCATGTTTAGAGCTGCTTCTCCTTTTGCCAGTTCTCCCTTCTCTTCTAAGCTGTCACTTGAGAGCAAGTCTGTCCTAGCTGAGTCTAGATCGCTAATCCGTTTCAGCCTGTTTTTTTTTTAAAGACCTTGACACTCTAAGCTCAGCATCTCCCTTTCTTCAACACATCTTTCTTGCAAATCTTTTAGTTCCAGAATTCTTCTCTTGGTTTCAAATAGCAAATCGTTATCATTCCCATCCCTCGGCATTTTATCTTTGCAGTTGGAATATATGTAAGAATTTGGATCTTTGATTTCATCGAACGATAAAGGAATTTGTGGAATCGAAAGATACTCCTTAGCTACAGAAATATGTGCATTATGTTTCGATATTTCAAGCTTGATTTTCTTGGATTGACTTGTGACTCTCTGGGTAAGTCTTATTGCTTGCTTTTGGCCACCTGAAAAAAGATGCACCACATTTGCTAAAGTATGCTTCAGAAACACACAATGTTTTAAAAATTTCATCAGAAGCCTAAAGAAATTTTCTGCGAATAGACCTCTCTGCCAATTCGGTGAAAAGGGATCGAGGCTTGCGTGGCCAATTTCTATAGTAACAGTTGGAAATCCGTGGAATCCTTTCCACTTCAGGATACACAGCAAGCTGTACTGTGCGGTATCTAGTCACTGTGCAAACTTGAACGTTTTACTATTCATTTACCACTTTGAAGCATTTGATTTGTGGGCGTTTCTCTTGCCTGTCAGTTGTTGACATTGTTGCAACTAAAAAACCGCAAAAGACGGGGGTAACTGTTCAAATAAGAAAACCGTTGGTAGTGTCGGCTCCTTTGAATTGTCCCGGACCAAAATTCCACGAGTGAAGAGAAAATGCAACTCGTCGATATTGAGAGAAATTTGCTTCAATTTGGTGCTGAAAAATTGTTACCTTTTCAAAGTAAACCTATCGGGTATGTTGAATAGGGTATGGTCTTTGATTTTAGAGACTTTCCTGAATGGTTTAGGCAAAGGAATCCGGAAATGAGCGAAAACAAAGCTGTCGCTGTGGCTACGGCCTAAGAAAGCTGCAGTCCTTGTTCTTTTTCTTTCTTCTCGCTTTGTTATCTTTTTCAATTACGCCTCGTTGCGTCTCTCTCCAAGCTAGTTCGCAAAGTTCGCAATTATTTTATATATCCATTCGATCTCTACGCCATTTCGCAACTCTCCCCTGTCAACTACTCAACGCAACTCAAAATAAACGTCAACAATCTAATTACTCTACAAACTCGGTCCAGTCCCCAGCATTTTTCAAACTCCCCACGCGGGAAATGCGATAACAAGAACGATAACGATAACTACGATTAACTAAACGCGATTAAGTACTCAGCAATCTAATTACTACGTACTTACGGTCAATGAATCATCTCACCAACGTGTTCGTCCAGCACTGTCCTAATCTGAGGTTCTTCATCCTCCCTGTCGAATATCGTCCTCCTGTCCTCTGCATTCTCTTCTGCATCTGCTACCTCGACTGGATACAGTTTCTTGATCGGTCTTCTAAAATCTGCTGCTCTTCCTTTTCTGTAAACTCTCACAACTGCACTACGAACGTTTCCATCTTTACCAGTAAGCAACTTCGTAACTCGTCCCAGGTTCCATAACTGACGTGATCGTTTCTCTTCATGAATTGTAACGACGTCACCGACTTTGATAACTCTATTTGTCAGCATCTTCTTTCCGACGTGAAATTCTCGTAAACTAGTTAGATACTCGTGTCTAAATCGCCTTCTGAAATGATCAAGCAGCTTCTCTAAATAACGACTTCGCTTCGATAACGATTTTCGATTTTCGATTACGTCGATCTCGCAATCATCTTCTTTATCCGGTTTGTCTAACACTCCTCGACCACAAATCAAATGAGAAGGGGTTAGAGCCTGTCCCAACTCATCATAGACGTAAGTGAGGGGTCTACAGTTCAGTACTCCCTCGATTTCGATCAACTCTGTTAACAACTCTTCGTAATCTAATTTCGCATTTCGCAATACTTTCTTCAAACACTTCTTAACTGCTTGTACAAGGCGCTCGTAAAAGCCTCCAAACCAGCTCGCACGTTCGATAATAAACTTCCAAACGACACCATTTTCGATTAAAAACGCTCTCACTTTCGCATCCTTAAACGTGCTTCCATTGTCACTTATCACAAATCGCGGAATTCCTCTTCGAGCTTGAAAACGTTTTAAACCGCGAATCAAAGAATCAGCTTCTAAATTTGGTACGAGCTCTAAATGAATGGCTCGGGTGCTAGCACAGGTAATTAGCAAAATGTACACTTTATACATCGAGCAATCATCCCCGTAAATATTCTTCACGTAAAGAGGTCCTGCAAAATCTACGCCGATCTTATAAAAGGCATACTCAACATCTACTCGAAACTCAGGCAACGGTGGTTGTGGAGGAGCATCGTAACTTTTACCTTGGACCCTTTTGCAAACTGCGCAACGGGTAACGAATCTCTTAATCTTTTGTCTCCCCTTCACGATCCAAAAATTCGAACGCAATTCGGTCAACGTGTCCTTCACCCCATTGTGCTTTACAATTTTGTGACACTGATCAATAATCAACTCCGTAAAATGCCCTTCACGCGGTAAAATTACCGGATATCGAGATCCAAAATCCAAAGGGGCGTTTCCTAATCTACCCTGACAACGAAGCACCTTATTCTCATCTTCGAACAAATTAAAGTTTGCTTTCAAGTTTTCGAAACCCTTATCTTTTCTAATGTCACCTTGAACAGCGCGAAACCATTTAATTTTCGCGTTCTCGATTTCACTTGTTTCCAAATCTGCCGTAAGCGCTGTTTTCGTGTTGTCAATCCGCGCCTTCAGGTTGTGCGCAAAACGCAGGACGTAAGCGGTTGTGCGGTACAGTTTGTTTACGTCGCTAAACCTTTCAATCGATATGACGTTACTGATATTGCAACGCTCCTCATGAACTAAATGCACATTGACATTTGTGTGATTTCCTTCGACCTCTTCAAATTCAATATACTCACTGTTAGCTTGTTTACAGCGCTCGAACTTTTCTTTCTCAGGCCAAAACTGGACGGGTTTTCTTAGAAATTCGGGGCCCTTCCACCAAAACCCGTTGTTCGCCAATTTTGAAGCTTTCATACCTCGAGACAGGATGTCAGCGGGGTTCAATTTCGTAGGACAATATCGCCACTGGGCTGGGGGCACTAATTTCCGAATTTCATTCACGCGATTTTGAACAAACGATTTCATAACTTTATTTTCACTCAAGACCCACCAGATTGCGATTTGAGAGTCCGACCAGGCGTAACAATTCTTAATCTCTAAAACTGGCTCAAGGGCTTCCCTTACACTCTTCATCAAACGAGACAAAATCAGCGCTGCTAAAAGCTCTAAGCGAGGAATCGTTTCACCACCAACGGGTGCAATCCTTGTTTTCGATGAGACAAGAGATGAAGTTATTTGTCCAGATTTCAGATGACAAACAACATAAATGCACGCTCCATAACTCACTTTTGACGCATCACAAAAGCCGTGTAATTCAATAAAATCGACATCAGACACTGCAATATCTCTTCCAAAATAATTTCTGTCAACAACAATGCGACCTACTTGCATCATATCATTTATGATTGATTTATAGTCGCTCAAAATAGGCTCATCTATCAATGAGTTCCAATCATTAGTTTGCTTGCACAAATTTTGAAACAACAACTTCAACGGGACAATAACCGGACTGATCAAGCCAAGCGGGTCGAAAATCTTGGCTGTCGTTGCAAGCACATCGCGCTTCGTAATTTGCTCCTTCTCAGAAGACCCAAGCATTGCATTAAAATCGTAAGCCAGCTTGTCTGACTTCGAGTTCCAATTTATGCCCAAAACCTTGGGGCATCATGTACCAGAATCTAACGGCCTCTCCTATTGGCCAATTCAAATTTTCTCATTTGCATACAATAGGAAATTTTTTTAAATATCTAAAAATTCAACACATCAAAATACATCGTAACACATTAACAAAATGCGAATTAGCATAACAGATACCCATATGCAGAATGCAGTAGACACATAGACACATCAATGCAAGACGCAGTAGACACATAGGCAAGTAGACATATGCAGTGTACCCATAGACAGACGAATACAAAGACGCAGTAGACACATAGACACATCAATGCAAGATGCAGTAGACACGTAGACAGGCAGGCATATTATGCAGTGTGCACATAGACAGGCAGACATATAGAAAGACGCAGTAGACACATAGACAGACAGACACATCAATGCAAGACGCAGTAGACACATAGACAGACAGACACAACACGCATATAGATAGAGACTAACATGCACACCAACACACAGTCCAAAAGTGGGTCTCCTGGGTCTCGAGGGTCTCATATAGATTGAGACCTACATGCACACCAACACACAGTCCAAAAGTGGGTCTCCTGGGTCTCGAGGGTCTCATATAGACAAAGACCTACATACACACCAACACACAGTCCAAAAGTGGGTCTCCTGGGTCTCGAGGGTCTCATATAGACAGAGACCTACATACACACCAACAGAGAGTCGGAAAGTGGGTCTCCTGGGTCTCGAGGGTCTCATATAGACAGAGACCCACATACACACCAACACACAGTCCAAAAGTGGGTCTCCTGGGTCTCGAGGGTCTCATATAGATAGAGACCTACATACACACCAACACACAGTCCAAAAGTGGGTCTCCTGGGTCTCGAGGGTCTCATATAGACAGAGACCTACATACACACCAACAGAGAGTCGGAAAGTGGGTCTCCTGGGTCTCGAGGGTCTCATATAGATAGAGACCTACATACACACCAACAGAGAGTCGGAAAGTGGGTCTCCTGGGTCTCGAGGGTCTCATATAGATAGAGACCTACATACACACCAACACACAGTCCAAAAGTGGGTCTCCTGGGTCTCGAGGGTCTCATATAGATTGAGACCTACATGCACACCAACACACAGTCCAAAAGTGGGTCTCCTGGGTCTCGAGGGTCTCATATAGATAGAGACCTACATACACACCAACAGAGAGTCGGAAAGTGGGTCTCCTGGGTCTCGAGGGTAGCATATAGATAGAGACTTACATGCACACCAACACACAGTCCAAAAGTGGGTCTCCTGGGTCTGGAGGGTCTCATATAGATAGAGACCTACATACACACCAACAGAGAGTCGGAAAGTGGGTCTCCTGGGTCTCGAGGGTAGCATATAGATAGAGACTTACATGCACACCAACACACAGTCCAAAAGTGGGTCTCCTGGGTCTCGAGGGTCTCATGTGGATAGAGACTTACATGCACACCAACACACAGTCCAAAAGTGGGTCTCCTGGGTCTCGAGGGTCTCATATAGATAGAGACCTACATACACACCAACAGAGAGTCGGAAAGTGGGTCTCCTGGGTCTCGAGGGTAGCATATAGATAGAGACTTACATGCACACCAACACACAGTCCAAAAGTGGGTCTCCTGGGTCTCGAGGGTCTCATATAGATAGAGACTTACATGCACACCAACACACAGTCCAAAAGTGGGTCTCCTGGGTCTCGAGGGTAGCATATAGACAGAGACTTACATATTCACCAACAGAGCAACGTTTGAACAACCTCAGTCATTCTCTTACTTATTTTGCTATAACTGATTGTGTCAGGTCACCTCTTTGGTCATCCAGCAGAAACGTAAGGGTATCTATCGAGGCTTCGCAAAGCTGTGAAAGTACAGTCTTCGAGAGTTGAAGATTCACATAAATTCCTTAGGATTCCTGCTTCATTTACATGAAATAGCCCCCACAGATAGTAATCCTAAAAAGAACATTGATCGTACCGAAGAAGACTGACGGTTGTGGTTTATGAAAGAAAATGGCACGCAGTTGACGATTAAGAAAGCAGATTTTGGCGTTTACTTAACTGTTTGACTGTTTGTAGTCAGACCTGCTTCTTTCACACCACCCCTCCCCTCCCCAACCATATGTACAAACAGTCAGAACAGGGCGAAAAATAAAAGTAAAAAAAGTAAAAATTGTGGTACTTCCAGATGCCTTTCAATAGATGATTGCGCCAAAGATGGCGGCAATGAATTTTTTACCAAGATGCACTGCGTTCCCTTATCGTTCCCTTATCGAACCGTACAGAATCGTTAAAGATTCGTAAATAGACCGCATGCACCTTGGTGAAAAGTTTTCCGACGCCATTTCCAGCATAATCGTCTATCGAGAATCTTGGCTGTTTGCAATTTTTTCACTCGTTATAGATTTAAGGCGTATGCTTCTATCATTCAATTGCTCCAGCCCCCTTCCTCCCTGTTGTGTATGCATGTCTCCCCGGGATAGGTGGGCGTGTGCTGGGTAATTCACGTTTTTTTTGGTGAATGTGAGCGATGTCCCACATATCGCAGTCATATTGTTATGTTAGTGAGAAGCAATGGCTCCCGTTAGCTTATACTGTCTCGCTTTTAAGGCGAAATTTTCAGAGGGGAATTGCCCTGCAACATCCCCACCTATCCCGGGTGGAGGGGGGCGGTTGGTGCAATTAAGTGACAGCTGCATTCAGGTTTCATGGTCTGTTCCAGTCTCTCTCCTTTGATTCCAACGCACACACTTGTTCCCTCGTCATAAAACTGATGGACGATTAGCTTCATTCTTGCAAAGAATCTGAGCATTAAAACTCGCATATAAGAAAAACATTAACAACTTGCATATAATATTCTAAATCCTAAATTCAATTCAATGATATATAAGAGCTTTCACTATTCAAAAGTATATACAAGACTTATTGGTATCATTGGATTTCACAACACTTCTGTGAAGTCCAGTAGAGGGGGGGGGGAGTACTTAAACATTTTCCCTTACAGGAACTTGCCACTGATCAGAGTGTCATTGCAGGATATTGACTCCGGGACATGGTGTGTCATCTTTGCATAGTCTGCTCCATGGCAGGATCCATATTTTTCATTGTTGACTGTGGAAAGTCGTTTCAGGCCATTTTGCACTCCGCGAATGTGATTATATCGTTTGGATTTCAGCATTTCTGCATTTTCTTGGAAGAAACTCAAGAACTTGTTTAAGAAAAACTTGCTCCCTGGACAGTGTTTTATTTTAGGGAATTCGACTACGGGACATGGTAGCTTTTCTGATTTTCCAGCGGCACCTCCGCGTATCTTCACAGACGAAGGACTCGACCCCCCCCCCCTCAGGGAGTAAAGCCTAGTGCACACTAGAGGCCTTTCGAGTCGTTCAAAAGCACTTTTGCCATTCGAAGGATAAGCTTTCACACCATCAGCGAAACTTAATAACATGATGCTTTGCTCTCTGTCAATTTTTTAGTTCAGAAGGCAAATTGTTATTTGATAGATGAGAGGTGAATATTATGTCGTTTCACCTCGCTTTTGACGAGAACATGGCACCTACAGGGTGTCCCAAAATACTTGTGTCCCGTTTCTGTGGCTACTTTCGGGGAGTTATACATTACGTTATCTTGGTTTCTCACAGTTGCATAGGTCAGGCTTCAGCTTGCAGTTTGAGTCCTTGTATGAATCAGTCGGACAACTGGTTGGTGATTTATGGCAGAAAAAGGGCAAGATTGATGGTTGCTTCACAAACAGTGCTTCCATTGTTCTCCAGCAACGTCAACATAACGTAAGCTTTCAAAGAAAGGATTCTGGCATGTAATAAATTTTTTTTCAACATTTTTCAATAGTTGGAAAGTGCTATCCTATGAATAGAAGACACTGGTAACCCTTTGAAAAATGTAGCAAAAATTTTGATACGACGCTGAAGCTCTTTCCTGGAAACTTACTTTATTTTGACACTGCCGGAGAACAATGGAAGTGCTGTTTTTGAAACAGCCACTAATTTTACCTTTTCTCTGCCATAAACCAGCTACCACTTGTCATAGTCACTCAAACAGGGTCTCAAACTCTAAACTGAAGCCTGACCTAAGCAACTGTGTAAACACTGAGAAAATTGAATTCACAATTCCTCCACAGCAGCCACGCAAACAAGCCACAATTTTTTTGGAACACCCAGTACGACAAAGCCCTCTGTACTCGCAACTTGCTTAGTGAGTGCTACCTAAGTACTATACAGACAGACAGAATGGTAACTAGTTGTCCATTATTGTACAAGGTAACTTTATTGTCCACTATTGTACTGCAAACACTGCTTGCAAATCCTACGAATGGAAAAGATATATTTTGTAATTCATGTGGCATCAGGTATAAGATTCTGCTCTACATGATCATGATGGACATTGTGGGACAGCATCCCAATAAGGAAGAAATTTAATCCATGGTCTATATGCCGTGAATGCTGGAAGCACCCAGGAAATTCAGTGGTGCTGGAAATCCTTAAAAATCCAGTCAAATAATTTTTATTCCCTTGCCAGTTCTCTCCTCTGTACCTGAATCAAAATAGAGAACAGTATCTGAAATGACTATGAATAATGCATTCAATGTAATTTAGCCTCCAATTTATCATCGCTTAATGTGGCATGTACCAATGCATAGGAAGTACCTACCATTTTCCATCTGGAATTTCGGTGAGCCCTAAGCATTTCACGTGATACCAAGATTCCTTTAGTACTGGATTGTAGCCTGGACACTGTGAAAGGAATTATCTTTGCTTATGATAGAATTTGATCAATGAAATAGACAGCTGATAAGAACAAGTCACATTGAACAGATTCATTGGCAAGAAGACTCGAAACTCTATTGCGAATCATCAAATATAGTTTTCATCAGAAGTCTAAGACAGATTTATACTAACTATCAAATACTAATGACAAAGCTGATATTCTCAGCTCGTTGTTTCATTATCAGTTATTTCTTATCGGCATAAGAGACTGATTTATTTTGCACTAATTACACTGCTGTAGGGAAAAATAAGTCTCAACGTAAATCATGTGTAATGAATTCATTTCTATTTTTCAAAATGGAGAATTATATATAGGATTATCATATATATTTATAAAGATGGTATACGCACATCAGTTCTGCCAGAGTCACATCCAACGAATTCACCTCCCCTGTTCTGCGTTAAATGAGAGAAAATCTCTTAAGTGAAATATTTGATGAGAACAACAACCTCTTTTCCCATGTAAGCGAAAGATTCATGTATTTTACCATAATCTTGCAGGTTGACATAAGTGCATAGACAATCAATAACGACATTTTTTACACTTTTACAGACTATCTGAATCTGTTGCTGAGCAGGAAGTCTCCACAGATGGTATAGGCTTTAAGGAAACGATGGACAACTATTTTCATTTCTGTCTTACAAGAGCTTCACTGATGCCCAAAGGAACGGACAAATAAGAAAGTGCAGCCTGCTTTGCCTTCACAAGAAATCTTTTCTCCTTTGAAGAAACTGGGCTGCTTGTAATAAAGAAAAAGATTTATTGCAACATCAAGGTTGTTTTCAGATCCTGATGATCAAATTTATGATTGAGTCAGAATCGTTCGTGAAAAGCATTTTATTCAAGAAAGTTTCGGCAGTATAATATAAATTTGCCCCCTGGGAGGCTACTAGGGTATATCTTGGATAGAGATGCCCAGGTTACTTTTTAGGTCTATAATTTGGGCAGAGCTTACTTTTCTGGGTCAATCATTTGCACAGTTATTTTTTACTTTGGTTCCAAAATTTCTGCATTACTTTTCTTGGTCTCGCGTATGTTGAAAGTAAGAAAATTGAGAAAAATATGTCTTACAAACGAAATCTTCAAATAACTTAAAATTAGATAACATTATCAAACTTCAATTATGTGAATACCCTAATACCCTAATAGATTATGAGAAATCTAATCAGTTAGGGCACTTTCCACAGATTTGAGATACTGACTGAAAGACCTTTGGTTCTATTGGATCAGAAAAATTATTTTGTAGGTCTATTTTTATGCCTGCCAAAATTTTTCTTTTGGGTTAATGCTTTGTATCCCAGTCTGAGCACCCCTATCCTAAATATACGTAAGTACCATCCCTGGGAAATCTGCTCACCTTTTTGCAGAAGCAATTGCCAGTAGCTTTGTTAAGCCTTCTGTTCGTAGTACACTTTGGATAAGCTTGATAAGAAACAATCATATTATGTAAAGATGCCATACTTCTTTGTATTTGATGGACAAAGAGTAGTTTATTAACGTACAAATAGTATGTTTTGAGTCTATTAAGTTCAGGCATTGTGCCAAAAGTTCGACGTATATAAATATTCTGAACACTGAAAATATACAGTACACATTGAAAAAACATATCCTCCATTTTTATCTTGATTGCGATGTAACTACATAGCAGGAAAAATCGTGTTTTAGTATTGCTTTGGAAATTATGACAAAGAGACATTGAATGATCCCAAGAAACTTACCGCTTTCATACGAGGTAGATGCTTCTTTGTCTGTTTGCTTGGGTGTTGATTGCAGCACTTCTGAAGAGATAAAAACAAGTAAGTTGAGCCACATAGACAATAATGCTAGGCATGAAAAATGTGTTTAAATGGTTACGCTAAATGTTGAAAGAAGAAAGAGGTAGGGCCAGGGCCGCCGAGAGGGGGAGCAGGAGGGGTAACTTGCCCCCGGGCCTCAGGGTCTAAGGGGTCTCATGATTGAAGATTTTTAACATTTCGACTGCAGGAAATGCTGTGAAATAAATTTTAAGCCAATCTTACGGGCATGATCAAAACAAACTTTTTGCTTGCTTCGTTCGCAGGGGGGCCTCATTTCGCTGTTTTGTCCCCTGCGCCTCCAAAAGCTCTCGTCGGTCCTGGGTAGGGCAACTCAAGCAACTCACCCGGAACCCCTTCGTCTGTTTCCAGTGCTTCTGGCATCTCATCTTCCAAAGCTATCCTCGCTTTTTTTGCATCCCCTGTAGAAGAGAGTTGAAAAGGCAGTGTCATATGTCTGTGAAGGGATAGGGGCGCATGGGCTTTGTTATAATGTGCCTAGGAAATGCTTTTAAGAATGCATAATGAATGACAGATTCTAAATGATCATACAAGATCAGTGGTTGATTACATGCAAATAAAACTTAACATTTGCCAATAAAGCTGCCTGCTGCCAGCGTGTTTCATGCTTCCTCAACGCATATTTTACGATAAAGTCCCATTCATTTTTCTGAATAACATACGGGGTGGGGGGGAGCACTTGCAATTTATAAAATGTAATGACTGGATGCGCACTCCTGGCCAGGTATCGTTTTCGATGCATTTTTCTAACACCGGGTATCAAAGAATGCAATTTTTTCTAGAACCGGTTGTGAAAAGTGGTTTTTTGTAAAAGCTAGCTTTGTTTCATTCTTTTTCAGCGTATCTTAGCGTATTTTATCCTTTTTGCTCAATTTGTTGGTCAAAAATCCTAGAAATGTGCGACAAAGCTATTTCCTGGAATGTACGACCCCGTGCTCGTGAAACTAGGGATTTTGTAAAATAAAGAGGTATGTCTTTCATACCTCTTGATAGAATGCCAATGGCACCCTCTGGAAATAGCTCCGTTCTCGTCCTTTCTCTTTCTAAAATGTAAACAGACAAATTTCGAAAAAGTGCATGTTTGTTGGTGACTCAATACGAATAGATAGAAAAAAAACATAAGAATATACCTTTTAGCTGTTCTGAAAAAGAATTTCAATCGAACGATACTTTACTACATTTTGTAGAATTTTCGAATGTGCACAATAGTGATAGAAGCTCTAACGCCATTCGATCGAATCTCGTGTATAAAAATGTATAAAGATAATGCTCGAACCAGGCCCTTTTGCTATTCCCACAAAACAAAATTCACAGTGACAGTTATAAACTACTTCGAAATTTTTGGGCAAGACCACAAGAAAACCAATGAAACTTGCAGTTTGTATCAGCCTTCATCGCCAGTTAGCTAAATGAAGTGGACAATCTAAGGACAGAATCCTTTTTAGTTACATTAACGCAATCAACGAATTTGTTACCTTCCTCTTGATTCTCTTCTTCTCTGCGTTGCATTCCTGCTTGAACGCCCTGCAAGAAAAGCCACTGTAATATTACCTTTTAAGCAAAAGGAATAGATTTCTTGACCAATTCAAATAACTTCAAGTAATAATTGGAAGATAAACAAATAATAGCAACAGATGATGACGGAAAAGTTGGTGTTGGGTGGGTGTCATTTTACCAAGGTGCATTGCGTTTGATGACTGAATTTCTACAGAATCACCTTCAAGTTCATCGTAGAACCCAAATGCATCTTGGTCAAATGCACCCTGATGTCATCTCCTCCTTAATTGTGCATTTTCCAATAGAATGCTGCGATTAGTATTCTTCAATTCAAACTTACCAAAGCAAAGCTTTCTCTTCTTCTCGGCGTGTAGCTGCTATATGCTGACTTTGAACGAGGTGTCAGTACCTATGATACAATTACTGTGGTCAATGGTCTATGTCTAATCACTTACAGTAAACCAGATAATAGCATAGCTAAGGTGCAGGTGCGTGATGCCAAGTACATACTTGGATCTCTTCCTTGTCACTGGAATCATCAAAGATCCTCAATTTCTAATCATGCTAGTGGACAGCATTTGTGCTTTGCTTTTCCAGTAATTCCCGTGCCGTTATTCGTGATAACGAAGGACCAACCATTCTTTTCTTCAGTGCAAGGAAACTTATATCAAATTCAAATTTAAACATACATCAATAGCAGATTGTATTCCAGCATCCATGGGCTGCAATTCGTCATCCATAATCTGACTGGTGTCTATAAGGGTTGAAAAGAAGACATCACACAAATGTAAGGTTTTTTGTCATTCATGTACCCCCAATTAGTGATTTAGCGTAAGATTTCAGAATCCAAATATTGGCATCAACCCTCCCATGTTATTGAAAGTTGGTGGTGCAAACAAACATGCTATGTTTCCTCGTATTTGATGGTCTATCTGTTGTCAGTAAGTGACACCTTCTTGTGACTAGGTGACGCATAATGTGTGTGTCTGAAGGGTATATAGGCTTTATAGATGGAAAGTAATATTCCAGCAAAAATTGAATTGAACTTAAATTCGATACCTTCATGGATTGCAGCTCTAACTCTTTGCTGAAAGGCAAGTAAGTCCTCGACATCACTGTCACTCAATAAGTTAGGGCTTTCTTCGGTTTGGAGACCAGCGGCGTCCACAACCATTTCGCCTGTGATTGCTGCAGAATTTATAAACAACATATAAAACCAGCCTGGTTCCCTGCGTCAACTCGACCGCGTTCCTGTGAGGGTACTGGGCGCCAGGGAAGCTGTTTGTTGACGCGCCTGGACAAAAACCAGCGAAACTACTCTAACTTCTCAATCCTCAAGTGACATCTCGTTATTGGTGGTATTTGATTTTGATGCAAACAATGATATGAATTCATCTTCGCATACAGCTCCACTTGGCCTAACTCTTTTGGAGAATAAATTGCTGGCTATGGAAGTCAACGTCACAAATATTGTAAGCACACGTCTCTTGTGGACAAGAAAATTGCGGAAGGGCCATAGTTATGGTACATGGGTACGATTTTTGTCCAGACGTTATTTTGAACCGCTTCTGTGGAGCCCAGTCCCCCTGTCGAAAATGACGTCAGGGAACCAGACCGAAAAAAGAATGCACGGGAAAAAGGAACCCGGGGAACTGGAAATGACCTCTACATCTTTGTAAGCATGAACTGTATACTAGCCAAGTTCAATTTCAGATGATGGGCTGAAATGCCCACATTATTTGTTAAAAGGAACTTCCAGCCTCGTGATGGCTTATGGGTGCAAAGTCAGTAATCTGACCTGAAATTTAAACAAACATTTGAGCAGATATGATAGCGTTGCACAAACCTTTATTTATTGCGTCCATTGTTCTTTCGGGAAGTTTGTCAATAGGAAATTTGTGACCTGTTTGAAACAAATAATTGTAGCGTTAGTCATATAAAAAATTGTTGCGTTAGTCATAGTAGCCCTACAATAGGAATTTATTTGGGAAATCATTTCAGAGTCCGTAAGTTGAAGAAAGGCTCATCTTGTTTTTTTATATGAATGTTTTATGGTGTAGCGAATAGAGCCATTCCAACAGAGGAAAATGTGCAACACAGTGTCATGTCTATCAAATAATCTCATTTCAGAACCAGAAATGTACAAATAGATAGATAATCTCATAAATTAAATTGTTACGCAATCTCTTCGAATATAAATGTAAGTTGCTCTTTTGTATAAGTTGCTCGTTTATGAAGATGTCCTAGCAGGTGACACTAGTCAGCACTGGAAGAATATTAAGGAAGTGTGATACCACAAGCTTCCATCTCTACAGACTTTATAATGATTTCAAAGATATGTAAATTGATTTCATACAAATACAATACCCTTCTGCGAAACAGCTGATTCGGTTTTCCTTGCACGAATGTCGACTTGGAAAACTTGAAAGTTTCCGCCAAGGAGCAACTAATACAAGGGCATTTCATTGATTCCCAAAAGTTTTGTACACCTCTGGCCAAAAATCTTTTGGTTTTGAGAAAATCCATCAAAATCTTACAATCCTTTGCTCGGAAAAAATCTTGACGGATGAGTGAAATTCCCACGAAATTCCCCTCAAAGAAACATAACATTTTCATGAAAATCCACAGGGTTGTTGAGGATACCATTTCAATTGCATCATGTTAGTTATGGATATTGAATATGAATAGAATGATGTCACTCATTGATTCCCCATTGATTTGATAACAATGTGTTGTCATCAAAATCTGAGTCAGAGGCAATTAATCACTTGCAACCAAGGGATTTAATTCATGATATTGATTTGCTAATCCTGTGGCATGTTCTTTCCACAGGCCTGTACAGAATCAGTAGCTCTTACATACCAACTATTTGCAATCCCCCTGACACAGAAATGCTAGCCTTGTTGTGGGTGACAGCCTCTTGATACAGCCATGCAGCCCTTGGCCATAAAACATGACCTGCAACCTGTATTATGCAACCTGCGTTATGCAGATTACACCAGCCGCTGCGCATACGCATAAGCAATCGGCTGCCAGTCAAGTAGTTTTTGAAAGTTGGTGACCAGTCACTTCATTTATTAACCCTATCAGGCCCAGGGTATTTGATGCTCTAGGAAGCCTTGGGGGGGGCTGATTCAGCCCCCTAATTTATTTCTTTTCTGGACAGCCTACAATCAGTTACAAAATTGTTGAGCCACCCCAAGATTTTCAGTTCATTTGCCCCTGTTTTCCCCCCTCCCCCCTAGTCAATGTTGCAGTACCACAAAAAGTTGCCGAATCACGCGTGTCATCTCGATCAGGTACTTTTTTCAAAACAACATTGACATGGGGGAAGGGGGGACGAAAATTTCATTTTTTTCTAGGGTGGCTCAACAATTTTGTAACTGATTGTCTGAAAATGTAGCACCTTTTAATGGATGTAAATCAAAAACTTTTGCCTCAAACAATGTAAAATTAATAGCATGTGCAATACATTGGTAGATAAATGCCTGAGATTTTTTCGGGAATTTTAGAAGCTTATGCGGCCTCGCAGCCTCCCTTTGAAAATATGCCTATTTTTGACATTCTTTAGTTATGTGCCTACTTGTTTAGGCCTCACAATAATCAGGTTCGACGAAAAGGTATACCACGATAATTATTTTTGTTAGCACGGGAGAGTTTAAATCAACTTTTTGAATTGCTAACATTGCCTTGTTTAATGACGGAGGTGGAGCTGCATAGGTTTACATTTTCTGCGTGATTTCTGTTGATTTAGGGTAATTCTCTGGAATCTGCCTGTTTTTGTCACGATGACTGGGTCATAGGGAAATGATGATTATCTGCTAGGAAAGCTGGTTTCGTGAAGCTTTACTGATGTATGTTCATATGCAACAGCTATCAAATAGATACCACGTCTGCGATAGCCTCTGTCTGGCTGTAAACTTACAGGAGTTCCTTTGTGCAAAATTAACCATTTTCAAGCCCTACACAAAACGAAAAATGTGATTGTCAAACAAAATTACAAATTCTTTAGCGGAAATTCATGATACATTCAGAATCGAACGTTTGTTCACGCAATTATTCCCATAAACCAAACAGTGTTGTGCCATATTTGTGTCTTTCAGAGGAATCATTTCACTTGATTAGGCGCGGGAAATTTGAAAAATCGACATTTGAATTTCAAAGGGCAAACGTTACCCCTTTGAAATCAGTCAAAGTTCTTTTGGGAACGGACAAAGCCCCATAACAAATCACTTCTTATCGGTCCACTGAGCCCACAGTGATTTGAAAGCCCAAATAACCAAATAAAGACATTGACGTCACTGAGTGAGGGGTTGCGATTGAGAACAATTCTCACCAACAATTCCCACTTTTTGAAGTTCCTTAAAAACGGCCAAAGACCTTGATAAAAAGTCAATAAAGTCTACCAAAATGTAGCAAAGGCCTGTGAGTAGACATGTGCGAAGTTTTCAGCAAAAAGCTGACACTCATTTGATGTAAAATGACAAATAGGTCAACAATTCCCACTTTGGACACTACTAAAATGACTTCTATTAGTTTTTTAAGGCACCAAAAGTGAGCAATGCACAGTGGGCCAGATTATGATTTTCTTGGACAAAAATCGTTCAAGGCATAATATGGTACAGAATGCTGTAAAAGCTGGAAACTGACAAAGAAAAACGTCCTTAAGACAAAATTTCTCTGCTTAGTTATGTGCACTGGTGTCGGAAAATTCTCCTAAGTCCTTATTGAAACAGGCAAAGTCAATGCATCAAATAACATATGATTAGAACACATAAATAAGGAAAGCAGAATTAATGATTATCAATCCATATAATCTGAAATGATCCTTAAAAAGGACAGGCTTTGAAATAGACTGGTCAGAAAAATTAATTGAATTTGACATCGATCTGAAACTTATTCGACGGTGCTCTGTTCCCCATACACCTCATTTTTTTGCTGTGGCAATAACCAGCCTTGCATTTTCTACGGCACCTCTCGGCAGTCAAATATAAATCAAATGGTTAAAGGATGCTTTTGTACTTGTAAATATGCAAAGAAGATGTTTGGCGTTTGCAAGCGAAATTTTGAATTTAGCTTTAAAGCACAGCGTACAAATTGTAACAACATGAATATAAACTGCTTTGAACAAAATCATGAATATGGAACAGGAGTCTGTGCTCAATCGAAATGCAGTCAGGTACACTTATTTCACTGCCTGTGAACGTTACGAAGAGGCTATCGAAATATCTCTTGCTGAAAAATCAGTGCCTGAAAATGCAGTTGGTAAAATTGAAGTTGAGAACTGTAAGGTGCTTGCGGCATTCAATAACAGTTAACATCCTGTGATTTGAAATTGATTAATTGATAAAAAGCAATTTTTGGGATAACGTTGAAAGTGATTTCCTTACTCTATGAGGCATATGATATCAGATTCCACTGATAAAACTTTTATTTGAATTTTTTCATTTTTGTATTTTTGTCCACCCTCTGGCCCACTGTGCAATGTCGGTATGATTCCTAAAAGTTTAGCTTTGTTTTGCAAAGTATTGTTCGTTTTTGGTCATAAATAGGAGTCTCCACTCCCACTGACATCAACGCCTATGTCCTTTTAATAAATAAGGTATTTTTACCCTTGCAAAGAAGCACAAAATGGAATGAGCAATGTTAGTGAGAAATGTACTGAGCACTGAGCATTGTGGCGAGCGACGATGACGTCATTCGCCTTGCAGACGAACTGACATCATGCACACAAACTGCTCGCATCCCGTTGCCATCTTTCGAGTTGCCAGAGTTTGATCAAGGTTGGATGACATTGAAAAGCATTATGATTACTTTCTATCATGATTTCAACAAAAGGAAAACGAACCTTAACCCTATAGTGGTTGGGCTATTTGATAGTACTATTTTGGGGGGGGGGCAAAAAAGCCCCCCCTACCTAACTCTTTACTGGTAATAGGTAGAGCGACCAAATTTGGTGTACTAAAAGCCTCATGCATGTACTTTCTGTAAATATAAAAATTAACTTAGAAATAGCCACCATTTTTGCTTACGTCAGCATTTTCCTTTGTGTGGTCAAGAAAAGCGGCAAAATTGCCAAAAATCAGGAAAATCGAGATAAAATTAAATTTGGAGCATATTTTCCATCCAAACATGGTATTCATGATAGAATGCATCAAATAACACAACATTGAAAAAGAAATTTGCAAAATATTCCACTTCTGCTCCTTTTTTCGCGATAATTGAGATTTGAGAATTTGCGATTTTTCCTGGGTCAGTCCCAGAAAATTATCTCCCGCCCCCTCATTTTTCAAAATATTCCAATGAAACTTTTTGAGAAGTTGCAAAATAAGTAGTTGCAAAAAGTCAAGAAGTTTCATGGCTATAAAATTCTTCCTCGCAGAGTTATTTAAAAAAATCTACTAGGGGGGGGGGCAAATTTGCCCCCCCCAACCAAAATAGGGTTAAATATTCACCATTTCAGTCAATAATGCCATTTTCTTGCAAAATCAAGGAAAAACGCAAATTTCAAAAATCACGTAAAAAATGTCCTGTTGATGAAACTCCGTAAGCCCAATGCTTATATCGACTTTGTATCAATAACATTCTGTAAGCAAAATTGTGCGTCATTGCCTTCATCACTTTTGTTGAAAACTGGAGTTAAAGTAGCGCGCTTTTCAGACAATCAGTTACAAAATTGTTGAGCCACCCCAAGATTTTCAGTTCATTTGCCCCTGTTTTCCCCCCTCCCCCCCTAGTCAATGTTGCAGTACCACAAAAAGTTGCCGAATCAGGCGTGTCATCTCGATCAGGTACTTTTTTCAAAACAACATTGACATGGGGGAAGGGGGAAGAAAATTTCATTTTTTTCTAGGGTGGCTCAACAACTTTGTAACTGATTGTAGAGCCTTGAATTTTGCATGTGCATAGAACAACTTATGGTGAATCCAAAAATGAAATCTATTTTTAGATATGTCACATGACCTTTCCATGACGTCAAAATTGTTCAATTTTCAAAGCCAATAGGGTTCAGTACTAAAAATTTTCAATTGTTGATTATGACAAAATGAGAAGCGTTAAGGACATGAGTCCAATGTCATTGTAGTCTATGTTTAAATATCATTTGCTCTGTGAAGAAAAATTAATGAAAAGTGATGATGTCATCAAACAGGAATGCAAAGAATTTTGCAAAGAAGTGTCCAAAGCATTTTCATCATTTTCATCATTGTCATTTTCATCGGCTGCATCGGCCAGTGGCTCACCTTGACTGGCAAGGATGTCAGGCTGAAAAATGTCACCTTCCTCATCTTCAAGTTCATTTTGAGCATCGTTGGATGCAGTATCCCAGTAGCTTAAAGTGTCACTGTCACTTTTGGCCATTTTGTATCTGTACAAGCTCAAGATGTAGCAGGAAGTTCCTGTTGCTATGCGCTTTACTTTGTTGATGGTCCTAAAGAGAAATTGAGTTGAACACACTTGCGTTGATCCTAGGCATGACATCACAATGGTGGCGAACAATTTCGCTCTAACCACTCAAGATTAAAGTGCCTGTTTCATCCAGCATGCCTTGCACGTGTCGTCTCTTGTTTTGCCTTTGTTGTTGCCATTTTCATGGCTGATGAAAATGGTGACAAACAAAGACGTAAACTCCCTGACCATGTGTTTGCAAATCAAATTTGCACAAACTGAAAGTAATCGTCACAGCCAGTGGTGGGGACACTTCCACAATTATGTACCGGATGTGTGCAGCTGGAAAGAGTATCGTCTTCAGCAATTTTGCTCTTAAGGCCCCGTTTACACGGTGCCGGACCAGTTTTTATCCGTACAAGTTTTTGTATGGATAAGTTACGTTTACATGGTACCGGACAAATATTTGTTCGCTTTGCCTTTCCGTTTACACGGTGCCTGATCTGAACGTATTTCTGTGCTCATGAAATGCGCACTAAAGAGCAAATCATATGTCGTGTGTTGTCTTTCGACATTCTGAAGTTTTCTCTCCATTCTTCCGGTACAACAACATCCATTACGAGACTCCTCCGCTATGCACTAGTCCTTCCCAGTCTTTCCCAAAATGAGATCTTTTTAAGCTTGTTCGCACTTTCTTCAGCTCCAGCGTCTGCTGCAGTGGTAACTTGCTGACAAAACAGCCAGTGCTGAGGAATGAACTTAACAGGCAAAAACAATCATGTTTGCAATTAGTTATCTATTTCTTTTTCGTTTTTGATCAGGTTAATCACCAATTTCACAACTACATAAATTTTGGCGCAAGAAACACACTACAGCACAAAAACACAAGCTTTGCCATATTTGCTCTGCCTCATTTTGAGAGAATTCTACCCTCCTTGTGAATCCGAACAAAAAGAAGTTCGGGAATTTGCGTTTACACGGTGCCGGACAAGTTTTTATCCGTACAAGTTCACATCTTGTATGCTTTCGTAGCAGTACAAGTTTTTGTCCGGATAAACGAACAAATATTTGTACGGATAGGGAGGTATCGTGTAAACGCAAGCCCTATCCGTACAAAAACTTGTGCGGATAAAAACTTTTCCGGCACCGTGTAAACGGGGCCTAAATAGGGTACCCTTTTTCACAAAAGTGCTCCCAGATGGGTGTATAGTTCAGAAATAATTTGCTCACGTACAGGATGTTCGCAAGCAATTTGTGATTTTGCCTTGGCTTTTTTGCTAGTTTGCCCCTAAACAGGGTAATCAATTTGAAAAATATTGCTCACAGATTTGGTGAAAGTATCAATATCAAGCGGCACCCCTCTTCCCGTACACTTTGTGGTCAAGTGCCTCCCCCGGAACTGTCTAGATACCATACTGCTCGATAAGGTCATTAGATATTCAAAATCCTCGTTTTCATTCTGGAAAATGAGTGCAACCCACTGCGCAGCAGCGCAGCACACAAAATAAAGAATGCCAAAGGCAAGCATGCGCAGAATCAAAAAGTTGGACTTGTAAATTTTTTTCTAAGTGTCTTGGGCAAAGCTGAGACAGTTGGAGGCATTGAAACAGTTGAGATTTTCAAAGAAAAAACATTTATATTCAAATTTTTTAAGTTTGAAATATGAAATGATAAGATTTCTAAAATGTTTATTGTTTTGAAATATGAAATCATTAAATGATGAAATGGAATCAAAATGAAAGATCTGACTGATTATTCTGTGAAATCTAAACTAATTTTAGCAGGCGGGGGCTCATGTGAATGAAATCAAAGGGAATTTAGAACCTTCTCCATTTTTGGTTGTCTGGAAAAGTGGGAGTTGGGAAATGGGAGTGGGGAGTGGGGGAGTGGGGAGTAGGTAATGAGGATGAGGAAACAGGAGTTAGCATTAGTTTAGTCTCGGACGGAAGTTTTCAATTCAATTCAAAAGTTTCATGCACTGCAATTTTCGAAAAAAAATCTTGCCCTGATGTGAAAAATTAGGGTAAAAGGGATGAAGGTCTAAGTACCTTTTTAAGAAACTATTTGTGTGGCTTCTTACTTAACTTTGAAACTAATTCTATGCAGTAAAGTTGCTCCCCATAATTCCTCACGCTCAAATACCAAAGTTTAGCAGCGCAGCCCTCAAAGAATGTTCATATCTTAAAAATCAATTTCAGGAAGATAAGAGACATAACAAGGCACTAATGTTGGCCCAATCTTAAGAAATATTACTGTTAAGCGAATCTAAATTAAATGTGTTCACTTTAAGTAGCATGTGTTTCACTTGAAACTGTCGACTCCTATTTTCTAATCTTCGCTACCCACTCCCCAATCCCCACTCCCACTACCCAACTCTCACTTTTCCAGACAACCCTCCATTTTTCACATAAAATCATCGGTTCCACCTGTGTGAATTTAAGCAATTGGAAAACGCTAATGGTGCTTTTTGTTTCCATGCGGTTCCGCGTGCGATGAATAACTTTCTTATTGTTTTCATTTCTATTGCATTCAAGAGAACATAATCGATAACCTAATTTGATGTTTTCTGTATCAACAGATATAGAATGATGGTGAGAGACAAAGCTTTGGAATTTCGTCTCCATCGTCAAATGTTGGCAACGACGTGTGCATTGCGAGTATTGAAATTTTGACTGTGCTTCTGAACTATTTTCATGGCCTAAACCAAACAAGTATCCATCAATGGTATCCATCCACAGAAATGTATCTATCTTAGGCCTACCCACCAGTGACACACTTCTAATGATAAGATGAAGGGTAAATCAGAAATGAAAATATAAGGGGAAAATGGGACATCTAAATGCCAAATAGTTTGGTTGCCTTAACCACAGCTCCGTAGCAGAGTGTCCATCATTGATCAACGACTTGCAAGTTGCAAAGTTGAAAGTGGTGCCAATTGGAAGATGGAAACGAGGATTTTGAATATTTAATGACCTTATCGAGCAGTATGGTATCTAGACAGTCCCGCCTATGGAGTGCCGATGCTGACAAAAATACTTTCTGTAAATTTTGTGTACTTCTTAGAAAAAACATACTTCCTTTCAAGGTTTCCGATACTTTATCCGCATCTTTTAACCTTTTCAATTTCATTGTACTTTTCATTTATGCAACTTGGTTAACTTTTTGCATACTTCCTTGAAATTTTGCATACTTCTAAAAAAATTTCAATACTTTCCTCGTTTTCAAAACGAGGATAGTATTGAAAAACTCTCCTTTTTTTTAAAAAGTTTATACTTCTAAAGAATTTCATACTTGTTCAAAATTTCCATACTTGTTCGAAACTTTTCCATACTTTCCTCGCTTTCAAAACGAGGATAGTATTGAAAAATTCCTACTTTCTTCAAAAGTTTTATAGTTCTAAAGAATTTCATACTAGTTCGAAATTTACATACTTGTTCAAAGGTTTTGATACTTGTTCGCAACTTTTCCATACTTTCCTCGCTTTCAAAACGAGGATGACTTCGTTTCCCGCGCTTTTGTATCTGCATCACATGGTCGACGGCGAGACAAGAGAGGTGGATGGACGCAAGCAGGGGAAAAGGGCAGAGGTAAGATTCCGTTTAAACTATTTCGTCTCCCGCCGTACATGCGTGATTATCTTTACGCTTGTTTGCATGAAAAGGTAGACAGACTGCCTAGGCAGCCTGGCAGTAGGGCAGTAGGCTAGTGTTTGTTAACAATTTTTTTTCTTAATTTAAAAATTTTGCGCAGTTTTGATATAACATCGTCAAGTGCGCTTCACGGTTCCTTAAAGTCTCTTAAACGCTTAGAATATCCATTCAAAATTTATTAAAACAGTCGTGGTCCCATTACACTGAATGATCTGTTTGCAAAAATGATTCTCTCTTTGGGAGTAGGCCTATCTATTTTCATGTACCTACAAGTACATATTGTTTGATCTTAATAATCTCACACTTTTACTTAGCTTCTGCATATGTTGACACCAAATTCAAGTTGGTTACTTTCAATAAAAGTTTTGTTGCAGTGACAGTTGATCAGAATTTTCTTAAGGATGATGTCATTTTTCAGTATATTTGTAGGCATGGCATCCAGTTCACAGGACTTTGTTAACATTCCTTTTATTAGTTTTTCCACATTTTCCTGTGTCAAAATTTTAAACTTGCTAAACTCTGCAACTGAGTGATTCATTTTTGAAACATATTTTGGTTTTCCCTTAAGTTCATCTCTGATTTTCTGTATCTTGTTTGTAAAAAACTCAGCACACTCTATAGCAAGTTGATCTTCTGATTTCCCTTCTGGTATTTGGTTCTCTGATTTTGATCTTGTTATTTTGTTGAATGTTTTGTATAGTGCTTTTGTATCTCCTTTGCACATTAGAATTTTATCAGACAGTATTTTGGTTTACTTCTCTGATATCATGTAATTATATTTATTTCTTTCATGATGGTATATCCTTGTTCTGTTGTTGTTCTCTATACTTGATCCATTTCCTTTCCTCTCTTCTGACCCCTCTTTTCTGATCAGACACCTGTCTTTCATCTGTCTGACAATTTTTCTACAATATTCATAAAATATGCAGCCATATCCATGGATGGGTTTGTTAATGTTTTGTTCTGTTCTTCATAATTCGTAGAAGAAAGGAAGAAGAGCAGAAGTTGTTGTTATTGTCTAATATTTAAAAATTGAATTTTGTGTGCTTGCAATTACATTTGAAATTTGAGGCATCAAAGTAGAAAGGTCACATGGAGTGGAAAGTCTTTTTAGTATATAGAAAATCCTTACAAGTTAGATTTTATTGAATAAAACCTTATCTGGGGCCCTTTCAACTTTTCATCATTTAATGATAGGGGTAGGAGACAGCGGCCTAGGGTGCTGCAGCCCCCCCAACTATGGAAAAATCAACCATGATGAGGCAGAAAATCAAACTTACGTCTGCCAAATTTTTTGTAAACAATACAGGTTTTATCAAGTAGTTGGGCAGAATTTTTGTAAACAATAGATTTTTTATCCAGTAGCCCCCCTAAAGTTTGTCTTCTGCTATGCCCGTTTGTTTAAGTATAAGTTTGCCTCTGGAACAATTCTTCTGTGTCCTTAGTTCCTTGCAGGTGCAACATGAGCAATGCACAGCAGATGCTTGGTAGATTGACGGAACTTGTCAACACCCTGTCAAACCAAGTCACTTCTAATCAGCAGCAACCAACAAATGTGCCAGTGGCAGATGAATTGAGAAGGCTGTATCCAAGTGTTGATAGAAAGTCTTCTAGCAGACAAGAACCAAGACCAGTAAATACATTGAATGCATTCCGGCAAAGCAGTGTCACAGCATCTTCAAACATCTTTAAGCCTGGCATACAGTACAGAACACACTCAAAGAGTAAGAAGAGAAAGCTCAGTACTACCTCATCAAAGGAACGAAGATCATTCCTGAAAGATGTGTATCTGTTGCCATCATCATGTGAAAAGGTTCCCAGAGGAAGGCGACGTGAAAACATGTCTAAGAATGGATGTGTTGCTTTTGCCGTAGAATTTGACCCAGATGCAGACGAATCTCAACTAAGAGATACAATTTATGAAGAATTTAAGGGGAAGATGCAAAACCCTACAGCATTCTCATTCATGAAAGCTGTCCAAGACAATCTTGTTGCTCCAATGAAGAAAACGTGGACTTCAAAGGTACTAAAGCACATGACAGGAGCAGGACCACTTTACATTAGGTCATCTGATGATTTGCCAACGGTTGCTGTTTCTTCTGATTCAGAATCTGACACTGATTATGATATCAAAATGAATACGGTGGCTGTAAATGCAAGAGAAGACAAGTTTGTGATTGAAGAGTCTGTGCATACAGCAGGTGTTGACAAAGACACCAGCAGGCCCTCAAGCTCAAGTGCTACAGCCAAAGATGAGACAATACAGTGTCCAATTTGCCAACAGCTTGTCCTAAAGGTAAACATAGAGTTCCATGCGAACCTTTGTGCTGATCGCCACAGTAATGTTGAAGATACATATGCATCAATTCTTTGGTGTGATGATGAAGAAGATGATGATGAGCTTCCAGAGTTTACTGGATTGACACCTTTTCAAACTCTGTGTGAAGATAGCAATAAAGAAGTTGCCACTGACAATTCTGACAAGGTTAGTCTAATCAAGGATGTTTTGATGAATTTGGGAGCTGGTGTTAACAAGGATAAAACAAATAGAGTTTCCATTCGAAGAAAGCGTGCATGGCAAGACTATGTATCTGTCAGACAACGAAAGGGGTTTGATCCATCTGGTGGTTTCACTATTCGATTTCTTGGAGAACCATCTGTTGATTGTGGTGGACCGCTCAGGGAGTTTTTTTCAGGTATGCATACAACATATTTTACATCATCATGAATATGTGCAGGCATATGCAGCCACAGTCTTGGATGCATGTATGAGGTAGGGTCTACAGGGGTAAGATGGGCATTGAGTAAAAATTGTGGATAAATTTTGCCAAAATCTTTGTTCATAGATTTTCTCTAGCTAGAACTGCTTGCTACCTTCCCAGACACAGTGAATGTTGAATTGTCAGTTCCCCGGCTATTCCAGCCATGACCACTGCCCATTTCACCCCAGACCGTAGTTGATCATGAGAGTAGTAAAGATAATTGCTGTAAAAACGAACATCATGACATAACATTCCTTTAAACTGACTGCAGTACTTTTATCTGTTTACTGGGATGCTCCAACAAAGCTGAAAGAATTTAGCATTGATTAGATTTTTTAGTGAAAACTATAAACCTAGGATAGCTTGATAACAATACAGTATGTCTAAAGCATCTTTGTAAAATCATAAAATGAGGGAAGCAGAAGATTTTTCATATTTGTAACCAGATACCAGATATCTACTTGCCCTCTGCTTAAATCTTTTTTGTAGAGACGCTTGGACAGATGCTAGCTTTGTTATTTGAGGAAGATTCTTTGCAGCCAGGACTAGTTCCCTCCATCAATTTTCTTGCAATGACAAACAATGAATTTTGCTATGCTGGAGAACTTCTTGCATTATCCTTGGTTCATGGTGGTCATGCAGCAAATGTTTTGGCCAGCTGGCTTTATGACATTTTGATTGGGAAGACTGTCACACTTGACACACTGCCTGATTCTCATAAATGGTCTTCCTTGCTAGATCAGGTATGATCACTGTAAGTACTTACCATAAAAGCTCTATTAAGCCCCTGGGAGAGTTACTATATTTTGGACACTCCAGAGGGTGGCTGATTAGAGCGCGGGGCTTATTAATAGAATCACATGACAAGGATTTATACTCTCAAGTACCAAGTAAATAGGGGGGGTGAGAATAATCAGGGGGGTTAGAAATGGTTTGGTATAACAATAATCAGTGGGGTGTTGGAACAGTTGGAGGGGGCTCTTGGGGAACTTGAAAATAGTTGTTTTCTTAGTCAAACACATATCTGTTATATGTTTATGTGAACCATGATGTTACTGATACATGCACTGATGAACTATTCTCATTCTGTTGAATCCACTTCTTGAGACTTATTCTTGGGTTTATTCAGAAATTGTATCATTAGATTTTTCCCAAAAATTGATAAAAAGGGGGGGGGTTGGAATAAAAGCAGGGAGGAGTGGAAAATTTTTCAACGATGGATAAGCCGGGGGGACGATTATTTGGTACTCGAGAGTACTGTATGACAGCTTTTCAGTTCTTTCCTCCCATATTTTGCAGATTTGGCGTACAATTTTACGAGTAAAATACATAACTTGGACACAATTTTATCCCAAGCCATGTAAAGTTAACAAGCGAACTTGTTTAGCTAAGGAAATGGGATGTCTTTGGTAAACTCTGGAAGTTGAAATAAGTGGGGGGACGGCTTATTTGAACTTTTGGCTCAGAGGGGAGGGGCTTAATAGAGAGGGTGGGCTAAAAAGAGCCCTCTTACAGTAGTTATTTTCCAAACTTTATGGTGTTTTCCTAGATACTTGCAAAAATGAAGGGGCTTATTTGATGTTGGACATATGGACATTTGGTTCAAATGGAAAGGCGGATTATTAGAAAGGGGGCTTTATAGAGAAGGTGCTAAATACTGCTTTTGGTCCAATATGTTTGTGTGAGGTTATTGTATTGTAATCAATAGTGTCTTATGTGGAAAAATGGGCAGGCTGGTGGTACAATGGCTTTCATTTGTCAGAAATATACAGATTGTGACAGAACTGTTCTATGAACAACTTCAAGAACATACTGTAAAAGTTCCTAAAGATATGCATATACTGTAACTAGATATATAAGATCTTTAGAGGAAGCTTTTTGCACCATGCCATACCCAGTTTTTACCTCTTTACCCCAGTAGCCTGTGGCATTCATGGTTATTGGGTTGTATAGTAAATCCAATGTTGGAATTAGTGAATGGGAAAAATAGTATCATTTGCCATTCTAGCTAAACAAATGTGAAAGTGACCAGGATCTTGTTTCACTGTTGGAAAAGGAATCATTTGATGAGATACTAGAAGCCATTGGATACAAAGGAGTTGTCTTCAAGGAAAAAGTTAGCAACAAAGCAAAATTACACCAATCCATCTGCTTTAAGGTGATTATCGAGCCTAGATTGGCTATGATTGAGCAATTAAAGAAAGGTCTGTCAATGATGGGAGTTTTAGCTGCTGCAGAGCAACATCCAGAGCTATTCAAGATAGTTTTTACACCAACATCCACAGCCTTTGTGATCAATCCCTCAGAATTCTTGGATTCTGTGCATGTTGTATTCAGTGCTGAAGGTAGCAACAAGAGGGAGAATGAACTTCAGACATACAAATGCTTTTCCGACCTGGTCGAAACGATGGACCAAACAGGCAAGTACTTTGAAGCAGTGATGTTGAATTATTGGAAGCACTTTGGGCTACATATTTTAGCAAGTGTCCAAAAATGAAGTATTGGTATTACCAGAACTTACCATTGTAAGCAATGCATCAGTTTGAATGAGATGGTAATCATTTCATAGCAGACAGTCTTAGATAAAATTGGTTGCACAGAAGTCAATCATACCATCACAGCGTTACATATAGTTTTGCTCACGAACTATTATTGAACATATTTAAAGAGAACTACCTTAAGTCTTGCTGAACTTGTTCTGAGTTTCACACATTAACAAGCAGGCATATGGTCATCATCCAAGGAGCAAGACATTTTGACAAATATTTTCATCCTGTATGTAAATGTATATTAGTTGCTTGCTTCTTTTATAACAAAGTCTTAAGAAAAGATTAGCTTGAAAATCAGATGCTTTGCAATAATTAAAATGTGTATTTTTGATAGAGAGTTCACCCAACTCTTGTATATTTAGGGTAGGTGTGCTCAAGTTACTTTACTTGGATCTAAATTTTCAGCCAAAGTGGTTTGGACAGTCACTTGTACAATGTTACCATCATATATTCCCAGGTTCATGAAATCCTGCGTGATTTTTCTTTCGTTTCAGATATGAGGAAAGTCAGCAAAACCCAGAGAGATACATGATTTACAAACAATTAAATGAATGAGCATTGTCAAATGGAGATGTATCTAATTATCAAAATACATAATGTGTATTAAGATAATATATTATCAGTTAGGGCAATTTTCCATTGATTTAGATCCTGAATGCATAACTTTTTGGTATGTAGGATAAGGCAATTGTTTTTTCCGTTTTAAGCCAAAAATTTTGGTTTGGGTTGGCCTTTTTCACAAAAGTCCGAGCACACCGATCCTTTTTTATTTACTTTGCCGGTATGTAAAGAGAAATTTCAATGTTCTCGTTCCTAGTTAATGTTGGTTTGACTGTTGGGGACATATTCAAGTTTATCACTGGTTCAAAGTCGTTACCACCATTGGGACTGCCAAACAAACTCACTGTCCTTTTCAAGCATGATTGTGTGAAAGATTGTCGATGTAGACCAACTGCTTCCACATGTGCCCTATCGATGACTATTTCAGTTCATATCAAGACTGACGAAGAAATGTTGGAAATGATACTATCTGCGGTAAAAGAAGGCCTTGGTTTTGGAAATGTATAACTTTTTAATATCGCTATTTTGCAGTAAGAACTGTATGAGCCAAGCTTCACATTGAACAAAAACATGTTATGTTACAAATAAACATTTATAAACAATATAGAAGGTATTGTTATCCCGCTGTTGCCGTTGTAGTTCGTAGTTGATGAAGAACTTTGTCAAGTTTTATCTTATGTTTGGAGCCGGAACACCTGGAACCTGTTCATTATGTAGTTTGCTTTAAGTTCTCACATATAAGAAACAGACAAATGAAACACAGGATATTTTGACCATCATGATAAACTGGACAGTCTCAGTCTTCTCAATTACACACATATTAAAAGATAAAGCAATATTTACCTAGACCTTAATCTGTTTCAACTTTATCATCCTTTGTTGCAGCTGCTGTAAGGTTTAAGAATCTTCACCTTCTTATATGCAGGACTTAATGTAGTTAACCTCTGAAGTGAATTCTTTTAAGTTTAATCTACAGGGTGTCCCAAAAAAAGTATGATCGTTTGAGCAGTGCCTGCAAAGGAACCATGGATTCGAAAATTTTATCTTCAGTTTATGGTTTAGTTATGGCCAACTCGGAGTTTATTCGCACAGTAATCCACTTATACAAGTGAATTCCTGAGGCAGCCCGAGAAAGATGGTTATTGAGTTATGCAGTTACTATATATGTGTGATTTGGAAGAAGTTTTTGGCGCAGCTTAACAATACGTTCTTCTTGAATGAATAAAGCCCAAAATGACTTAACAATCACAACAGCAATGAAACTTGGATGAGAAAGATCCTTTAGTATTAGAAGACATTACTTGACATTGTTTCTGTTCCTTCAGCTCTTGAAAGTTTCGCTGTAAACTGTTGAAGTGTAAAAGCACCCGTTCTTGACATTTTCGCTAACTGATATAATAGTTCAATTGATTAGGAAACTTTTTAAGATAGAAATTTGAATGGTTGAGCTGACTGAAAATTTTTTCCAAATTCCGCATAAGTAGGCCTGTAGCAAAATTCAATAACCATCTGTCTTAGGCCGCCGCATAAAGTTTACCAGTTTAGGTGAATTTCTCTGCGAATACAAATCCAATTCGAACATGCTTATGGTCGCAAAATCTAAGTTAATATCTTACCATAAACTGAAAACAAAAGTTTTTGAAACGAAGGCTCCTTCGCAGGAACTGTTCAAACGCTTGTATTTGGGACGCCCGGTGCATTTTACATTTTGATTGTATCGTTAACTCAAAAGTCGTTATAATAAAAGGTCTTTAATGTTTGTTATGTTGAATTTCAGGTTGGCAAACATGCTCAGTTTGATTACTTGTTTTTGCTTGTTACATTTTAACATTTATGTGTCTCTGTTTTCAATCATTTCACCAATGACCTGCCTGCAGTGTTCATAGATTGTAACTCCGAAGTTATTATCATTCGCCATGGGATTGACTGTATCCATTAGATGTGTAAGTTCTTGTTCACAAAGATTAATGCTGAGATCGGGAACCTGCACATCATTTCTTGTTTGCAACTGAGGCATGGGACCGTCATTATCAACCCCGTAGGCATTCATTTCGACCTGAGTGATATCCAGTAAATCTTGGACTGTATTTACATCTTCTCTAAAAACAGCATAAAACCCTTCAGTCCACTTCTGTAATGGGGTTTGGTTTCTCTCCGTACGCAGGGGATGATTGTTCCACCTTGAAACAAAGGCTTGAAGGGCAGCATTGATCCTTGGCAAGAACACAAACTGCAGAGCCAGCAGGTCAATTTCATTATCTCTGTCTAGCAAATCACTCTCTTCTAGGAAAAAGAATACATTCCTGAGATGTTCCAATACGTTGTTATATACATCGACCCACAATCTCTCAATGCGCTGGTTGTGGACGGATTGTCCAGTTATAACCGGCCTGTGAGCAACGCCATAACGATTTAACATCCATTTAGCAGTCTCAATGTTCTCTGTCCCGTGGTCAGTTCTAATTCTCAGAGGGCACCTGAACTGCTCAATACAACCAAGGAAGTTATCAAGGACTGTGCTACTTCTGTTGTTTGTGGAGCATTTGAGAAAGACTATCACTCTGGAAAAGCCGTCAATGCATCCATGAATAACAAAATGCCAATTAATCAACTTATGATTGCCATCCAGATGCCTGCAAAATCAAATGATATGTACTTTGGGATGTATGATTATTTACAGATTTTTCGCCACTAGAGCATGCGAGGTCAGGCATGAGATTCTGAAGTTGAAGGGTCTTTAAAGTCTTGAATCTTAAGATGAGGACGACGATAAGAAAAGACATTTTGATTTTGCTTTCGTGATGAAAAGACGAGACAATCCAATTATGATGCTGTTACATGATGATAAAAAACGACAGTCCAGTTACATTATGATTACGAAAGAAATCGACAGTCCAGTTGAAATTAATGACATATACGGAACGTTCCGACTCTGGCTAGAGTAATCATCAGCAGGGAAAATAAGTCCACGAGCACCTTTTAATTATTTCAGGGAATAAGGTTTGCAACCTGAATAAAGTGCTTAAAAGTGAAGGAAATAGCACTGCTAATCGATACTGCCAATATTGAGAAATTTTATCCTTCTTCATTAGAAATATGACGCCATCAATTTGAATTACAGTAAAAACCCGCGTATAAGAACCTAGTGATTAAGAACCTACAGGCTGAAAATTCTGACATTAGACCCCCAATATGTAAGAACCCATTCAGCCTGAAATTTGAAATAGGTTCTTATTCGTGGAGATCATCAAACTAAATCAAAACTCTAGTTGCGTTGTCATAGAGCTTATACATACTGATTCTGTGATGTGTGCAAATTGCAAAGAGCTCTAAAGATGCTTTGAAAGCTTTTCCTTGCATTCTGTAAAATTTCTGATTCTTCCATGAACTGATGTTTTGATAAGGCCTCATGAACACAGGTGTCTCTCAACTGACAGTGGATAATGGGCTTGAAGTCTCAATCTGAACAAAATAAATACCTGGAAGCCCTGAATTAAATAAGAACCAATTTAAGAACCTGAACAGCCTTATTTCCTACTAAATACTAAATACATAAGAACCTAATCAGGCTGACTTGCAAAATTGCAGGTTCTTATACGCGGGTTTTTACTGTACGTCATAGAACTTATAAATTGCTGATGTCAGCAAATATAGATAATGTATATATCAAATGAGAGTACTTTTCAAGAGCAATCGTTTGGTACCAACACATCTTGATTAAAGTTAAAACAAAGAGGTTATGATTGTTTTTGTGATTTCTTTTGTGACCACTCTCCAAATATGGATATCTGCTGGTCACGTGACTTAAATTATAACAATGAAAATCTAAAATTTAATTGCCAGTTAAAAATAGGAAAAGTCAAGGATGTTTCAGCTCTCTTTCTTTTTTACTCTCCGTTTTATAATCAAAAGTTTGTGTGTGGGGGCATTTTGTGTGGGGGCATTGTACCCCCTGGGTACAATAGGGATGAAATGAATGAAGCATGAATCATGACTTAACCTACAAATTGGTCATATTTCATGTACGTACCATAAGGCATTTGGACAAGGAACTGAATAAACACGCCGTGCAATTGTCCGTCGTTCAGATGGTAGCATCTTTCCAATTGGATCAACACGATTTATTGCTTCCCTTATCCGCCATCTTTGCACCCTGATACCTCTTGCTCTTACAGCACCTATGATCATCCTCTCGCCAGCATCGGGTGCACGCAGAGTGATTTCACTCACAATATCATCCAATTGTTCATTTGAGATCTCTGAAATTCCGTGCAATAAGTGTTCTTGTCCACTTTCTTGCCTTCTTCTTAAGAGTGTTCTATCATCTACACCGATCAATTTTGCTATTTTTGACCAAGAAAACCCTAGCTCTCTTAGCCCAGAAACTTGGCTCAGAGATACAGCAATTTTAGGGCGGCCACGGTCACGTTGATTTACTTGCCGGAGAGAAATGTTTTCGAAAAATTCATACTTTGACCGAAGGAAGTTGTACAGATGGCCAACTACAGTTTCTAGCTCCATCATAGGCCCATTGTTTCCTGCCGAGGTGTAGTCACTGTTGATCAGTATATCGTGCAGATCTCCCGCTCTCCGGAAGGCCTTGTAAGCTAGTTCTTCCACAATGATATGGTCCGTACAGTTCTGGTTTTGTTCCAGATGAGTACATGCATCTTGCAGGTTTTGCCCTTCAACATTCATATACGAAGCGAGATTTGCCAACAGTGAGTTCGCCATGATTTGCCAGAAATGACTAGGCCATGACAGGCAACGAGAAGAGATTCCAAACCCTCGTTCGAGATACTTTGAACACAAGGAGAGTATGAAATGTTTTGAGAAAATAGACATTTTGAAACAAGCACTGAAATTTCTATTATGTACTATCCTCGTTTTGAAAGCGAGGAAAGTATGGAAAAGTTGCGAACAAGTATCAAAACCTTTGAACAAGTATGGAAATTTCGAACTAGTATGAAATTCTTTAGAACTATAAAACTTTTGAAGAAAGTAGGAATTTTTCGATACTATCCTCTTTTTGAAAGCGAGGAAAGTATGGAAAAGTTTCGAACAAGTATGGAAATTTTGAACAAGTATGAAATTCTTTAGAAGTATAAAACTTTTGAAACAAGGAGAGTTTTTCAATACTATCCTCGTTTTGAAAACGAGGAAAGTATTGAAATTTTTTTAGAAGTATGCAAAATTTCAAGGAAGTATGCAAAAAGTTAACCAAGTTGCATAAATGAAAAGTACAATGAAATTGAAAAGGTTAAAAGCTGCGGATAAAGTATCGGAAACCTTGAAGAAGTACACAAAATTTACAGAAAGTATTTTTGTCAGCATCGGCACTCCATACCCGCCTCCCCCGGGCGTTAGAGCATTTCAAACAATATGCCAAATGGTATTTTATTGCTGCAGTCAAGTAGATAGAAACATATGAATACTCTAAACGAGAAAAATACTATTCAAATGGTTACTTAGTCCGTAAATAATATCCTGAAAATGTCCATGCTCCTTGTAAACATTACGGTTGTACATAGGGCGACAAACTTTATTCCGAGTAGGCATTGTCAGACAAGTATTAGGATGAAATCAATGCAACTAAATCTTAAAGAACAATACCTGAATGCTCATCTCGTCAAACACTATAAATCCATGGTACCCTGTCTCTGGTATATCACTTTTGGATGCAGTTTGTCTCATATCTTCTAAAACTGCCTGTGGCAGACCAGGTGACTGGCGGACTGAATTTTTCCTCATCTGAAGCGTCCGTCCTGAAGGCAGTTTGAAGAAACCAGAATCCCTTAATTCAGTATATCCTGTCTTGGACCTGTTCCAAAGCCGCAGGCAAGTGTCTATGACTCTGGAACGAAATTGTAATGAAACATAACGTAATTATTGAAAGAATGACTGCTTGGAAGCTGTGTATATTCTAGAAAAGTCGTTTTTTCCTTTCTTTTCTTTTTTCTTTGGGGGTAACGCTCAGCATTAGATTTAGTAAGCTGGAAGACAGCAAACGTAACTGTTAATGCGAATCGATAATATTTGTTATAACTGTTGCACGTTTGTTGTGAGCACCGAAAAATTGAAATAGGGGCATACGTGTCAAAATATGTTCAAAAGAATGCCCTTCTTTTGTAATGAAGTTAATAATTGACTGCGCCTTACTTTCTGGACAATATCATCAAATTTTGCACGAAAAACTCTTAAGTTTTATAGAGTTTTCGTCTTTACTGGAAGAAGGTCTTGATGGAGACATATCTTTATACGTTATGCAGAAATGTTTTTTTGAATGTTCTTAAACATGGTGAAGCTATGACACCACTAAATGAAACCTTCCAGCATAAATGGAAAAAACGTTGCTCGATCAAGGCTATTTTTAGGCCTGCTAAAGCTTCTAGTATATACCAGACATGCAAGGGCGCCGGAGTCATGGGGGCAGCAAGGGGGCGGGAAGTGCCCTTTTCAAAAAAACTTTCTCGTATGTCCGCTACGTCTGAAATTTTTGACCTACTGAGCCTCTGCAAATGCCTCCCACCTCTAGCAATAGATGGTATTCGAGGCTCTTTCAATTTCAAAACCAAGTAGAAAGAGTTAATGACTATTCGGCAGGTGGTAGGATAAGATTTTTCCAAGAATTTTTCCAAGAAATGCAGGAAAGTGACTGGGATAGTTCGCAGTGGCCTTTGATTGGCAGCCCCCGTCCCTTACAGTTCCTTGTGGCGCCTCTGCAGACATGAGCTACGATCTTACCGTGGATGTCATGATCTATTTCCTTGCTTTAACAGGTCCTTTTGAACGTCCCAGAAAAAGTTCATGTTGGGATTTTCTGTAAACAGACTATTTTCTTCTATCTTTGTTTGGCTTTTGATGTCTTGAAGCATGGTTTTTAGGTCATCGTGATCCCTTTGCATCATCAATTTTGACATCCTTTCTTCCTTCAAATATCACGTTGCATACTCTGCTCTTTTGCCTGAATTTATCTTCCTTCGTTGTAAGTCAGCGATTCTTTCCTGTCTCATATCTTCATTTAAATGTCTCCAATTGGTACTTCTTGCCATATTTGTGTGTCCCTCATTCAATCGCATTCTGTAAACCTTTTTGCGCAACAAACTTTGAAGGGTATGACACCTGGAGCAAGCCCTGTCAGTAGATAGATATGGCAGAAGGCCCAAGCATTCGACAGAGAAAAAAGAGAGTTTACCACCGGAATCGGTTGTTCTAGCATTAAGGAACCTGTTAACTCCACATACCTTCATGTCATTTCCTTTTAGTTCTTTGGGTAAACCTTCATAGGATTCAGAAGAACTGCCAAGACATATCTTGCTGCCAGAAACGATATTCAGCAAAGTGACCAATGAATGATAATCAGTAAGAAAAGGTGAAATGCTCCACTCAAGATTCGCAAGAAAACATGTTGTATTGGCAACTCTTACAGAAAACGTCAGATCAGTACTAATTTCAACAACCTTCACAACTGGGAAACCGTTGACAGTAGCAGATGAATAGTGAACCAATCTGTGAGGAAAACCGAGAGATGCAAGTTTCCATGAACCCAAATCCTTACAATTTTTTGCGTACAAGTTCCACATAACCCCAAAAGAAGCACAGTCAATATGCCATCGAAGGTCAGGATCTCTTCCAGCAGCTAGCAAATTGTTGACATCACTAGCGGTGTTTGTTCGAACGTTCAGAGGTTTCCAACTTAACTCAGTGGACTTCGTATCTGACAGTCTTGGTGTTGAAATGACCATGCATGCAATTCCAGTATAATAAGCTGCAAGTAAATATGAATGATAAGTGAGGTGGATTAGAAAATTATCACACAGTGGAAGCCTTGCAAACATTAACACTGCTTTCTAAAGAACACTTGGCATAATTTTTTTATCTCATCTATTTTAAATCTTCAACACTGTTTATTGTTTTCCATTACTATGAAGGATTGTCAGAATGTGAATAATTCTTGCAAATTCATAATGAGTCATTTACAGTCCCTGCAACATCTTCTGATGATGAGGTGTGGAAGGAACTGAGGTGACTTTTTATAGTCTTGTTTTATGGTCGGCTCTACAAAACATGTTTATGACACCTTTATGTTTTGATAAAGTGGCTCTTGGTTACGAAATGCAAACTGCAATGAGCCTTCTTTGTTGTTCTCATGGAGTTTGCAAGTTTGTGTGGCTTCATTTGCATGCTTTGAGGAAACTCCAAACAAACTCTTGTAGGAAAATCATGTTGGAAAGCATTGGATACATGGTTTTCCACGGAATCAACTTGCTACCCTTGCTCAGCATTTATGTTGATCTGCTCTGAAGCAGCATGAGAAGCAAGGTAATTATCTGTAAATTATTTTGTTATGAATTCTATGGATTCTTGATAATTTGGTTTGTCCATGGCTCAGACATGCCTTTTCTACCAGGGGACAGTTGCGGACTGGTTTTGGTGCAAAATTCAAACTACTTACAAATAATTGACAAACTCCTAAATCTGAAACATACTTGAAATTAACCCACAGTAAATTTTGTGATATTTGCTGCAACAAAATACAAAGCAAATGCAAACCCCCTTTTTGACTGTTTTAGGTACTTGTTTTGGTAAAGGCATCAAAGATTTCAGTATCCTAAGTAACACACATGGGTTGAAAGAAATATTTTACAATTTTGACCAGTGTGGGTAAAGGTTAGAGCTCCACCAAGCTAGGCATTAATATCATGCTAAGATTATCCTAAAAATAATGAAGCTTTATTGATGATCCATGCTGCAAACTAGCACAAGTGGTGATAAATTTTTGCTTGAATCAAGTTCTCAAACAACTCAAAGTTTACTTTAAACAACTTATAGGCACTTGCAAAAGAATTACTTACGCGAAACCATTGTGTGACCGCACACAGTATCGCCTGTTGTGACCGATCGTCAGCGCGAGGTTCGCTTTTTGCGCAATCTTTCTTCAGCCTCCCTTAGGCCTCATAGCCTCATATCTGGCTCGGATTGGCGCCAAAATCTTTGAACTCATTCGCCACGAAGAAAATTTTCAAATCGGGTAAGTAATTTTCATTTTATGGCGTTTTGAAGTCTATTTTTGCATTTTTTATGTTGAAAATAGGAAGATTTCAGATTTTTTTCAATAAAATCTATTAATTTACTGTCTCTAGATGAAAAATAGTTGATTTTGAAGTAGACTAGGCCATGCGCAAGCCTCGCAAAACGAGCAAGAACAGAAGGCAATCCTTGTGAATTTTCAATTTGAAGCGCAAATTCTGGAAAGGTGCTGTTTGTTGTTTGTATGGCTGTCTTTGAGAAACAGTCTTATTTATGCAGGTCCAATTGTTATCAATATGAGTTTGTTGGGTCTACAAACTGTGACAAATAATAGCAATCTGGTGCATGAAATGTTATTTGCAAATAAAGCAAATTAAAGAAGAAGAGAGACAAGACTTTTATGTGTCCTTCTTTACACATCCGACCAAAAAATTTAAGGGTAAATGTTAGCTCATAGTGCTATGTATTCACAGAATCTACCCCATTTCTAGTAACTTTCATGCAAGTTTCCTTGTTGATATTTGATTTCCACACTTAGCTTTGGGATATTTCTACTCTCTAGCTTCATGACCTAGAATCTAACTCCAGCATTAGTCTTTGATAAAGATTTTATTTTCAGGAATTGTTAACATTGAGAATGAATATCGTTATCTTTCTTGCAATAATCTTTGATAGACAGTGATGAAAACAAATAAAGACATTTTAAGCCTGATCAAAAATGGAAGTGCAATTAATAAAATTCAAGATATACTGGAAGAAAATGGATATCCTTTTGTTAATGTAAGATATTTGCGGACAGTAATAGACCTCTTGAAAAAAAAACAGAAACAAACTTGAAGAAGAGCAAACAAAATGAAAACCAGTTGCAAACATTTCATAACACCCAATTTGTTCCACCAAAAGCAGCTGCAACAAAAAATAAACAACAATGTACATTATGTGAAGAGCTTAAGTCAAGGGTCAATGATCTTCAAACGGAAGTGGCAGAAGAAAGAGCCACATCATCCCACCTTACAAAACAAAACAGGGCCCTCAAAGAAAAGCACATGACATACCAGCCTAAAAGGGTCAATCAGATGCTAAAATGAAAAGATCTCAGAATATCTGGATTGATGAAGCAAGGAAGAGAACTGAGAGAAAACACTAAGAAATTGGAAAGGACAAAGCATACGTTTGTTGCTACACAAATGGAAAAGATTAAGAGACAACAAGTATCAAATGCCAGCTATTGGAAAATCAATGAAAGCAAAACTATAAAGGGTTTAAAGGAGAGGGTATGGAAGATACAGGAACATAATCTTAATTTGGAAGAAGAAAACAGTCATATGGCTATTAAAATTGAGGAATTGGCTCAAAATATTAGTGCTCCAATTGTCACCAAGGAAAATTCTAAAGCCTATGGTTCGCCAATCCGAAAATGCATTTATTTCTGCTTACAGAAGCAAGTTCCTGTTGCACATGCTGCTGATATAGTAAAATTTGTAGTGAAGGAAATGACAGGCAGGGAACTGACAATTAGTGCAAGCAAACATTGTGTCAGCAAAATGGCCAGAGAAATGGGTGTAATTGCGGACTTACAAGGGGGGCAAAGTCTCCTGTCTAGCAATGATTCTACTCTTAGCTGGAATGGGACAACAGTGAAAGGCTCACACCTCAATGAAGTCCAACTACAACTGAAGAGGGGAACCTTCTATCTGTATTAAGTCTTGCTGGAGGAAAAACTGATGACTATGCTCAAGACATAGTACAAACTGTGAACAATATCATGTGGAGCTATAGTGAATTTAATAAAGTTGCTTTAGATGATGCAGCAAAGAAAGCGAAGGAGAACATAAGTAACACACCAACAGACAGAGTGGCAGTTAATCACTGTGTGGTAAAAGAGTTGAGCAACAGTTTTGGCAAGGAACAGAATGAGCTCAACTGTAATGTACACCCATTGGATAGCCTTGCCAAAAAAGCAAAGAAAATTCTTATGAAAACGGAAAGAGATAAAGGTATTAGGACAAATTTGTTTGGAAAAGAAGCAGTTGCAATCAATGTCATCCTAGCAGTTTCAAAGCTTAAGCATAAAAATGTAAGTGGAGATCCTTGCTCTTTCAACTCCTTTATGAGGAGCAACAAGATTGACTCCACACTTTTACCCAGATTTGTTGGAAACCGTTTCCATGTGATGTTCAAGCTTGCAGGGTCAATCTATCATCTGCAAGAAAAGTTGACAGAGTACTTGGAAAGGTGGTGCCCTGCAGTAAAATTAGGGCAAGCACTACTTGCTGATCTGAAGACCAAAGAAGCTCGCTCACAGTTGCAAGCACTTGGGCTTCTAGGAAAACTTGTCACTGGCTCATGGATGACAAATGTGTACAGCAACAAAGAAAACACCCATCATTTAGAGATGACACCACTTTTCAAGAAGGTTTTGGAATCCCTTCACGCATACAAGTCAACTCCTGAGTCAGTCCTAACCTGAATGAATGATGCTTTGGCCAAGCCTTTAGACCCCGTTTACACGATGTCGGTAGCATGCCAGCATGACATGACACCAACATGATATCTTTTGTTTCTAGGCCACCCGTTTACACGATGTCGGTACGATGCCGGTATGCGAAGGTGTTAATCCGGATTAAAACCATGTCGATAGCCATACCTGTACGGGTTCATGCCGGCATGATAACAACATCGTGTAAACGGGCCATACCGGCATGGTGCCGACATGATTTCATGCCGCTTTCGCCTCAACGCTAAGAAATATTAACAGCTAGGGTATTTTTCAGCCGAGAAAGCGTGCTTGTCTGCCTTATAGTGATGAATTACGTCAATTGTTTCATGCGAGCAAAGGAGCCTTGTCTTGCTTTTATTGGTATTGGTCTTCTTCTTTGGTGGCATTATTTCTCTCTTGCTTTTCATATCTTTCTTCGATTGCTGTTTTCAATGTAAATTTATGATCGTTGGTTCGTTGCTTTGAGATCAATTTATTTTGTTTACCATGGGTTTTGGAGCCTGATTGAGCACATGATAAAACAATCATGTTATGTCACATCCATTGTCTTACCGAAGTGACATGATATCATGCCGGTATCGTGTAAACGGGGCGAGAAAAATCACAGATTAGCCCATGCCGGCATGGTTTCATGCCGGTGTCATTTCATGCCGGTATGCTACCGATATCGTGTAAACGGGGTCTTAGACTTGTCTGATGATGTTTTGGGATCACTGAGAAAGGATACAGAGAATAAAGTAGAGTTATACAAGATAGTGGCAGCAATTTGTGAAGGTTTTATCATAGTTCTCCAGAGGCAACTTAAATCTTACCTCGAAGGGGGGCTTTCAAACCCCACAGAAGAGTTATTAAGGGAAACAAAATCTGCTCAGAATCACAACATGCATGCAGAGTGTGTTCTTGCTGTGGCTGACTCTGTGTGTAGGAGAGCACCAAATGCCAAAATAGATTTTGTAAGTTCAAAGGTGAGATTCACATTGAATAGATCAATGGACTGGCTCCAAGAGCAACCAAATTCCAAAGCAATGGTAGATTTTACAATCAAAGAAGGAAGGGCGCTAACAAGGAAGAGAAAAGTTAATGATATCATTGTAGAAGACACAAAGATTAAGAGAATAATGGAGAAATACCAACATAAAGAGTCAAGAGCAAGGAAATGATCCAAAAGAAGGTTAAAGTTTTGGTGCTGAAATAAGAAATTAACCCTATCTGGACCGGGGGGGCTAAAATAGCCTCCCCCCTCCCAGTTTTGTCTGAGTAACTCTTTTTTGAAAATTTGTAGGCTATTTCTTTTTCGTGACTTTTCCTAACTATCTTTTTCACATCTTCTCTTCAAATTTTGTCATGATATCTTATTTATTTCTGGAAATACAATAATTTTTTGAGAGAGTAGTTTTAATTTGTGTTTGTTTTACGGTCTAACCCTTTATAACTTTAAACTAAGATAATTCTTTACAGAATGAAGATAATTCACTGAAATTTTCTGTGCAACCCTCAATTAATAAGATGATATGACAACTGCTCAATTTTTTTAATTTCCTTATTGATGACGTAATTGGTGATGTCATGTATCTAATGAATTTAGGTAATAAATATAAGATAACAAATTTCACTATTTTTTTCAAAAAGTTATGTTTTTATAATAAATTGATGCTTTATCTGTTATTAAAACTTAAAACAAGAGAAATATTCCCTCTGAATAAGATTCCACAGTCAAATCAGTAAGACTACTGTTTTTGACCAGAAACAAAGAAAATTGATGATGTCATCGAAAGTACAACAATTACAGTAAAATAAATTAGATATTCGGACTTTTCACATCAAGTTACATTAGACAGCCAAGTTTCATCTTTCTAACCCTTATCAATTCGGAGTTCTGAGGAGGGGGCTAATTTAGCCCCCCCCCCTCGGCCTGAGGATGCTCAGAAAAGCCCGGTCCAGATAGGGTTAACACAGCTGAACTAAAAGAAACAAATGATAGTCTGTCAAATGATAAGATTCAGCAATGTTGATGTCTAATAAAAGAACCACAGAAATTCAAAGGAAAAAGCATTTTGCATACATGGTACAATGGGGGAAACCAATACAAATGAGCAATACATTGGAAGAATCTGTGATATTAGAAACAAGGACAAAGATTTCATCATACAATATGACGGAGATGAGGAAAAAATCAAATTGAAAAGGCATGAATTTATCACAGACTTTATCCTTGCAGACCTTGAGATAATGTAAAGTATGTTTTCAGTTTGTAGTTTACGACCCTGTGTCAAACAACTAATCTGTTAACAAACAAACTTATTCTTCCAATCCTAGACAAAATTATTGAGAATAACGGAGGTTGTCATGGATTTTGAATGCCTACTGACCGCACTTAGATACAATGCTCTGTCCCCCCCCTCCATTCAATGTTGGATAATTTTTGGGGCAAGGCAGCAAACATCACCTTATAATAACCAAAACTGAACGGGGGGAAGGGAGGGCACAGATTTTCTCAAAATATTATGTCCAGGATTGTTCCATTGTTTTGAAGAATGTGCCAGGAATTTCCCATATTTCTTTAAACAGAAAACATAAAAGAATACCTAAACAAAAGGGAGGGCCTGGACAATCCTGCGATATTTGTTGCTGATTTTTATTGGTTGACACAGGGTCTTTGTAAAGTCTGTGATAAATTCATGTCGTTTAGTGACATTAACTGACAATGATATTTGTGTTAAAGAAGAAATTTCAAGTGTGCACATATTTGAAGGTTACAGTACCCATTTCTGGCCAATGCCATTGGCACATTTATAGAAAAACGGTGAAATTCCAAATGGCTAATGGCTTTTGCCCCAACCCTGCCCAAGATCAATGAATAGTATCAGACATAACTAAACATTTTTGGCTAAAAAAGAGGGGGACAATTCCAATATAAGTAATTTGTTGGTCCCATTATTGCATCAGGAAGAGGTTACCATATGCATTCATTTGCACAGTATCACTTAACTGTTGTGCGTTTTGATAAGCAACAGCGTTGAAAACCCACGTTACCTTGATCCAAATGATGAGAAAATTTTGTTTGAAATCGCAAGGTCATCACACCTCAATTCGAAGGAGAGAAACCGTTATAACGGTTTGTTTACAGATAATGAATTAGAACAAAGAGGATAGAGAGAAGTTGAATTTTAGTTCATAATTTGGCCTGGGGGTGCACCACATATTTTGATCATGGGGACATGCAATCTGGAAGGGTATCATTTTTGTACATATTGGTAAAAGGAACGGTACCAATTTCAAGCATTTGGTATAATGACATAAGGACAGGTATACTTTTTGGAGAAATTGATATATGGTCGGGTATACATTTCCGATGGTTGGTATAATGAACAGTTATGTTATTGATACGTCAATAGGAGGTGTGCAACCAAAAGTTAGTGAAGTACACCATCTGGGATAATTTGTCTTCTTTCCTAATTGTCTGTGTTGAAAGAGTGACTAGCGGTTGTTAACAAATAGCATAAACTCAAAATAAATTACTTGTGAAAGATCCACAACATTTTTTATTGAGGAAGATTCTCCAGAGAAGAATGTCCTTAGGGTGGAAAATGCCAAACCTAAGCCGGTTCCTACAATTCTTGCAGTGCTCCAAGCGCAAGAGGCCAATGGACATCATTTTTACTTTGGAACATCAGTAAGTCAGTTACTAGATGTTGTTTGCTACCAAAGAAGAGTTGACGGTGATTCAATCTCCGCATTCTTAGAGCAAAAAGTTGGCAAAAAGTAGGAAAGTTCGAGATGAAGAAAGGCAGCAGAAAAATAATGAAACTGTACAATAATGTCAATGTAAAGAAACACTGCAGATCTACTAATCTCTTTCTGGAACATCAATTTTGATATGTATCTGGATATAATAAATGGGCACTATGCCATTAAACACAGTATATACAAATAAATACACCACTTAAACGAACCGAGGCCTCGTTTTAGCGCGTGGGCCTGGGTACGAGCTCAGGGTGAAAGAATCGATCAGCGTGTTTGTTTACACATAAGATCTTCGCGTTGCTGTGCTGAATCTCGAATATTTGCAAAGTTTTCCTCGAATTTTACAATGAATCATCTGTCATTTGTGGCCTGCTATCTTTGGAACAGCTTTTTTAAAAGCTCTTGCAAGTACTAAGCTCTGGTGGGCCACAAGGAATCAATTGGAAGGCTCAATATGGTGAACTGAAACTGCCCTGTTGTAGGCTTCCAAATCATGGCTTCCAAATAAATGAAGACCTCCTCCTTTACTATTGTTCCTTAAGTGTGCCCCCAGGGCAAGGATCAATGCATAGTTTTGCATGTCTGAATGCGAAAAAACTAAGGAAGTTGCAAACCTGAGAATTCATGTTGAGCGTGCCATCAACAGACTGAAAGAGTTTAATATTCTCAAGAATGTTGTTCCTATAAACATGCTTACACATGCCGATTCAATTGTGAAAACTTGTGCTGCACTCTGTAAGTTGCAAAGTCACTTGATAAATGAATTCAGTTACTAGTTTTCAGATTTTGTTAATTTTTGTAGTGCTACAGGGCCAAGGTGGAAGGTACATAAAAAAGATTGGCAAGGTGGCAAGGCTTAAGTTTGGCAAAACTTGCCAGCTACAAGAAGACTGATGTAATCAACTTTCAGTTATTTATGTATCTTTGCACTCCCAATTTCAAAGTCAGCCATTCTTATCCCTGTAGACAATACTGAATATTTGGAAGAAACTGTTGCCCAATCCCATATGATTCATACAAGGTGTGTTAAATGTGCAGTTTTTATGTGGTTTTTAACTTTGACTGCATAGAAAAGTGACTGGAATGTATGTTAACAAATACTGTTCTGCAATCAAGGTGACCAACTAGTGTCAGAAAAAAGTGAACCAGATTTGGAAAATTCTGATGAAAACAGTTTCAAACTAAATATCAAAGGACTATGTAGTCAAAATTTGCAATGGTCAAGATCCTTATCACATGATGCTTAGTAACAGACATTAAAATCAGCAAACTTTGACTTAAAATAGCTATCTGATAGTGAATTTATAACACATCTGGCATCAGAATTTCTTTAATTTGTTGCATTTTTGAGACACTTTATGGAAAGCTTGTCACAGAAGTATTGTCACACAAATCCTACATTAAACGAGTCAACAAATGCTGCTGATAAGTGTCATATTTCAAAAACTAAGTAAAAACTTAATTTGATGATACACATTCTGAGACAGGCTTTGAAACAATATTTCCACTTTCTAAATGGCCAGGCGGAAAACACGGAGTTGTCGGAGACGTCGGAGATGTCGGAGACGTCGGAGAAAATCTCGGAGATGTCGGAGACGTCGGAGAAAATCTCGGAGATGTCGGAGATGTCGGAGAAAATCTCGGAGATGTCGGAGAAAATTTAGGCCTAAAATTGGAGTGATGCCTCCTGGATTGCAAGGAAGGAATATTATTTGTTTTGTTAGCGAGAAACAAATTGTATGCTGTTTTCTGTTTTGTTTGTGAGGATCATAACGAAATCTACAAAGGCTGTCCTTTTTGGCTTCTCCTCTGATGAAGACGATGAAGACATGGGGTTTGTTACTACGGACGTGTTGGGAATGGGCGCTTGCAATAAAATGCCTACAGCGCGAATGCACATCACAATTCTTGAAACGAAGGCCGAACTCTTTGATGTCTTTAGGAACATCTTGGAATTGAAGGGAGGGGCAAACATGACAGTTTAGAACCAATATAGTACCTTTTTTCTCCGTGAGGGGTACATGATCATTGATCATTTCTTGTAAATAGGTTTTTAATAGTATGGTTTTCATTGTAATTAGATTAGGGTAGTTTTCTTTGATATTCTTGTAATAATGATAAAGTTTTTAATGGAGGGCCCCTTGAAAAACGGCTTTTGCCGAAGGGCAACCCTCCTTAAATAAATGAAATTACTTGCGGATGGACGGGGGTCTGCCGCCCGGTTTTCAGAAAGGTACCCTCTTCTTATTAGCGACAGTTGCCATAATATCCACTTTTATGATGCATTTTGGCGGAAAACTACCCATTTTTGACAATTTTTTGGCAATTTCTAGAAAACCCACCTATTTTTAAGGAAAATCTGCCGAAAAAGGGACCCCTGTTTAGAGAATTAACGAGCCACAAACCCACCCATACGGGCGGCACAAACCCGTACCCTCACCCCCCGGGCTTTTGTCCAAGACTTGCAGGTAGGAGCAAATCTTTGAATCAGCACGAAAGGTTGGGTGTAAAATTCTATGATCTATTTCTTCCAGCTTGAATTTCTTTCATTTCTCATCAACCAGCTGAGCAATTACAACGGTTTCTTTAGGTTCCTTGAAAATTCTCTGAAAATATTGAACATCTCAGATAGAATTACGAGAACTTATGACATCTCCGATATTTCCTCCGATATTTCCTCCTCCTCCCTCCCCTCCTCCCCCTCCCCTCCTTCCTCCCTCCTTAAATGATATGAAATATGAAATTAATATGAAATAAATATAAATCACTCCGAGATTTTCTCCGACATCTCCGACATCTCCGAGATTTTCTCCGACATTTTCTCCGACATTTTCTCCGACATCTCCGACATTTTCTCCGAGATTTTCTCCGACATCTCCGAGATTTCCTCCCACATCTCCGACATCTCCGAGATTTTCTCCCACATCTCCGACATCTCCGACATCTCCGACGTCTCCGAAAACTCCGTGTTTTCCGCCTGGCCCTTTCTAAATGGCTAATTCCTGGAGGCTTTTGAAGAAGCTAGCGATGAAAAACATTTCAAAATGCAATTTCTTGGAAACAGAATGTCTATCATCTGAGATTCAACTTCATTTAAACATTGATGGAACATCAAATTTTGAATAGAATTCTACAAAGTCTTTCTTAAGTTGGATCCACAACCTTTCATCAAAGTATATTTCTTGAAGGATATTGCCATGGGCTGTCCAAGCAAAGAAATAGCATTTCTGCAATTGTGTTGCAGCCATCTGAATCTGGCACTGAGTGTAATATTTGTGGCTGGATGACAATGTGGAAATGTTGTTTTCTCTTTTCATGTATGGAAGGATGGCTTCTGGGCTTTCTGGTGACAAATAGCGAATAGAGAATGGACACTTGATTTCCAAGCATGACTGTCCACAGCAATCACACCCTACAATAGGATCTGGACTTCCACCAACAAATGGAATTTCTTCACAGAGAAACAAGCCACACTCTTTGGTGACCACATTCCTGTGAGATTTCTTGGAAATCTCTTCAAAACTGTTGGCAACATCACTTTCCATAGACCTGCCATATTTCAGAGCAGGCAAATCCGGGTTTACGCGTGACATCCCTTTGACTTCATTGAAGATGGATGTCAAATTAACTTCCTCTGAAGCCTTTCTTACTGCTGCCATGCGTGTTTTGACATCATGCCCTTGGAGGCTGTTATAACATGCCTCCTGTATGAAAACCATGATGGATTTTCACTTTGGCCTTTTGTTAACTGCTAAATATCCAAAATCTTTTTCAGTGATATTTGGCTTATTGCCTGCAAATATTCCTCTGCCTCTCTTGGTTCAATGACCAACTGATCATGTGTTTTCACTGAAATCTTTTCTTTTGATGGAGCAACCATGACAGGTTTTGGAAGTGCTGAAAATATGATGCAGTCAGACTCCTTGCAAACAGAACTTACTGCATGTGCAATTTCTTCGAGGCTTAATGCATGATTGCTCTTCTAAATACGGTTGAATTTTTTCTTTGGTGAAGGATTTAGTGTACATTTTGTTTTGCCTCGTTTCCCAAAATCATTCCTGCATAGTTCCATGTCTTTTATTTTTATTGGCGTAATAGTTTTGTTATTGGGGAGCCATTCACATGCCTGTGAGGTACACAATGGACTATTTAGGTCTAGTTGGCTTCCTGCCTCTATGCGGACTAAGGCAGCTCCAACATGATTGCATGTCTGGATCATACTAGCCATGCAGGTGCAATGAGAGCTCATAATTTTCCCACTCAATTTCTGAATACATATCCCTAATTTATGTGGTACATCATTAATTCTTTGAGATGGTCTGTATGCACCTTTAAGGATGCAGTACTTGCTTCCTCCACTGATATTGTTGAACTGCAGGGGTAACAACCATCCTTGTGCATAGTAACTATAGACTTTTGAAGTTTTGTAGTCACTGAGGTCTTAATTTGCAAGTTCACTTGGGTGAAATTGCAAAAAAGCAAAAATGTCTGGGTACAGAGTAACTGGCCAGTATTTTATACCATCTTCTTCATTCAACCACTCACTGTCAAGACGAAATGGGTCTGGAATGATTCCCTCTTCCTCCATGTTGAGTTTCTGTTGGTAGTCAAAGGCTACTTCTTTCTCTACTTTTTGTGCAGTTTTCACTAACGGCACATCATTCTACTTCACAATTGTTCTATGTCACATAGGAGTCACGTGAGAACGCATGCACTAGTCACCAAGCGCCAGTTGCATGTCGAGTTTCCAAGCGTCGCCACGTTGAAATTTTTACGAGAAAAAATTTGGAAGTCATATCAAGCCGCATCATGGAAAAGGATGCAACAGATGAAGAAATGTTACTCAGAGAAGAAGAAGACATCAGCGTTGAAAACCAAGGGGGTATCATTTCCCTTTTGACTGCAATGAATGAAAATATGAAAGCAATGGGCGAATCGCTCAAACGTTTTCATGAAGGGCCTAACCTTGGCGATGCAGAAGCTGCAAAAAAGCCTAAAATGTCTTCAGAGGCCAAGGCCTCAACCTCATCGAGTGATCCAACGGATCCAGCAAATTCACCTCCTGAAACAGGAGAGAATTCTGACAGTGAACAACTGTTGGCCCAACAGTTGTGGGGAGGCCAAAAACCGATGAGAAGAAAGAGGACGTGACAGATGACACGCTTCTTGACGAGATATCGAAGCACCTTGAAGGGGAGGAAGAAACTTCTGGACCCCTGCCAGCAAAGCTAGCAGAGATTATCGACAAAAGGTGGCACAATAAACTGGCCCAAAGCAAGTTGACAGAAAAGCTAGAGAAATATCTCAAGCCGGAAAATTGCAAAAAACTTGCAGCCCCGAGGGTCAACAAAACCATCGGTGGTATTTTACTTGTCAAATCAGTTAATTAAGGGTGTTTTAGGCCAGATCTTACCAGCCATCCATTTCCCTTTAGCCTCCTTTGCGTTTTGTCATTTCCCATAAGGCTGTGCCAGCTCATAGCGTGGTTTCATCGCCACTCCTCAATTTGATATTTTCAGTCATGCGAGTGCTTGCATCTTTATCCCGTCGTTAATTTTCGCTGATTTCGTCGACTTCATGGCTTCCAATCGTGCTCCACGATCTTTACAACTTTGCAAGAAATGCCAGCAGCCTGTACGCGGTCACGTTGGTCCTACTGGCTCTTCTTGTTCGCAGCCTGGCCCTCAATTCGTTACTGACACTCCTTCGAGCCTGCCCGTCGACCTGGCAAACATTCGAGAAGAGTTGGAAGCGTCAATTAGAGCACATGAGGATCAGATCCTTAATTTATCAGCTGAATTGGGTTCACTCAGACTGAATTCCACGCCATCATCTGGTCAGCAGCAGTCCAGTATTGCCCACTCTACACGAATTGTCACGATTTCGCCTCCTAGCAGGCCTATGTCAAAATGCACCGACACATCTTCCGGTCCAGCCATCAACACAGCTTGCAGCATTCCCAAGATGGCCGCCAAAGAAATCGCAACCTCGTTTCCATTACACTCAACGTCTGCTCCTCCACAGTTTGCTCCTTTTGCAACTGCTCAGCCACCCCAGCCACCAACTTTTCAAGTCGTTCCAGCCACAACAGCTCACTCTCCACAAGTGGTGAATCTTTTGCACCAGCTACTCCAACAGTTGCAATCTCCTGCTCCTTCTGTTCCTGTGCCACAGCCCACCGTCAGCTTTCCACCATCTACACCAGCTTCGATGTCAGATTTGCGCCAGAATCCAGCATTGAGACAACAGGCAGATCAATTGTTGGGAGCTATTCCTGTTCTAGAAGCTGGGGGATCAGGTTACAGTGGCAACCAATCAGTGAAGGGTAAGTCTCCAGGCGATCTTACTTTTTCTGCTCCTGTTAAAGTCATTCAGTTATGGCCTCATCAATTTGTTTGTCGGTTGGATTCGTCCAATGTTGCTTACAAAGATCTTGATTTGCCGCAGTTCGTGTATGGGTTTCTTGAATGCTTGCGTCACTCGGCATTCTCAGATCAGTCAAAAATGCTGGCTCACCTTTCCCATCTGATGGATTTGGCATCTCGCTTTCAGTGGCCCGCCGTCAGAGCTTATCATGCTCGTGTTCTCAAAGCGATGGAGCAGGGCACCGCGACATGGGATTCTGATCTATACCGCTTTCAAACAGGCATCCTTTTGCCCTCTCAGGAAATTTCTTCACGCCTCATTTCCTCAGCTCCTGCCGGCAATAAGAGAAGCACCAGAGAGTCCATTTGTCGAGACTGGAACCTCAGCTCTTGTCGACAGCCATGTCCTTCAGGTCGCCTTCACCAGTGCCTCGTTTGCAAAGTTGCTGATCACAAAGCTCTGGTGTGTCCCAAACATCGCTGCTCTCCCACTTGTACCTGGAACCACGAATGACTACCTCCTGTTCTTCAAGCACCAAAACCCTTGTCTTGGCCTCCTTCTCGTCTCCAGCATTCTTCTTTTGCTGTCTCTTTGCACCAGCAGTTGTGTTCTTCTCCAGCTCCGAATGCTTTTTCGTTACGCCTTCCGGTATATTCAAGATTGAACATCGACGTGTGGAGGGCTGCTCTTGCTTCGTATCATGATGCCATTGTCGTTGATTTTTTGGAGTTTGGTTGGCCAATTAATTATGTCTCACCTGAAGCGCCCAAACCAGTTCTTCAAAATCATCCTTCTGCTCTGCTACACCCATTGGATGTAACAAGTTTCATCGCTAAAGAGGTTTCTTTATCCGCAACTGCTGGTCCTTTCGAAACGAACCCGTTCTCGTGTTGTTTAATGTTATCGCCATTACTTACCGTTCCTAAGAAAGATTCTTTGTCGCGCCGCATCGTCATGGATCTCAGCTTCCCTCCTGAACAGTCTGTAAACTCTGGCATTCCGACCGACACCTATCTTGGCGAAACTTATAAGTTACGTTTTCCCGGTGTTGATGCCCTCGTCACTCTCGTTCAGACTTTCGGTTCAGGATCGCTTTTGTTTAAAAAAGATTTACGCCGTGCTTATCGTCAAATCCCAATCGACCCTCGGGATTATCATTTTTTAGGTTATTCGTGGAATGATTTAATATTTTTCGATACTGTTTTTGCCTTTGGCCTTCGGACGGCTGCCATGGCTTGTCAGCGAACAACTAATTGCATTACTCATTTGTTTGCAGAGCGTGGTTTTTCTTGTACAAATTACATTGATGACTTTGGGGGTTGCGATACCCCTGAGCATGCTTTTGACGCTTTTAACGAATTGCAGACCTTGTTTTGTGAGCTTGGTATCGAGTCGTCTCCTGAGAAAGATTCCCCACCGGCTACATCCATGGTCTTTCTGGGTATTTTGTTTGATACAATCGCCATGACACTTTCGATCCCTGCTGCCAAGGTTCAAGAATTGTTGGACAGGATTCGGCAACTGCTGCATCGCAAACAGATTTCTTACCATGATCTTCAGTCCCTTTTAGGTCTGATGTCCTTTGTTACTGCATGCGTCCACCCAGCCCGCATTTTCATGTCTGCTTTGTTAAATGGCCTTCGTGGTTTACAACATAATCAGCGCTTGGTCATTTCGCCTGAGATCAAGGCTGATCTGCTTTGGTGGTTACAATTTTTAGTGCGTTTCAATGGCGTTTCGATGATTCCTCCGCCAGTTTACAATTCTGATATTTTGTTTACAGATGCGTGCCTTTTCGGCATTGGTGGTCATTTTCGGGATCAATGTTTTCACGCTCAGTTTCCCGCTGATATCTCATCTACACAGACGTATAACATTAACGTCAAGGAATTGTTAGCAATTATTGTTGCTTTACGTTTGTGGGGTCGTCACATGCAAGGCAATCGGATTCTTTTGCGGTCTGACAATATGGATGCTGTTCTTGCCATTAATAATCGTCGATCTCGATCTCCACTGATCCAGCAGTGTCTCCGTGTTATTTGGTATATTTGTGCTATTTATGACTTTGATTTACATGCGGAGCACATTCCAGGGTACCTTAACGTTGCTGCAGATTTGCTTAGTCGTTGGAGTTCAGATCCTATGGCCTCCGCTAACTTTTTTGATTTACCCAATTCCGCGGATTACACTTTTGTTGATTGCTCATCCCAGCTGTTTGATTTGTCATATGACCTCACATGCATTTGCTGACATTTTTGGGCGTGGATTTGTGTTACTAACTTATGTTTTTTCTTGTTGGCAGATAAAAGCTTGCACCCAGCTTGGTACAACAAATTACAAGATGACACTCTGCTCTCGCAACGTTCTGCTTATGCACCAGGCTCTCTGGCTAATCTTCGTTCACACTTGCGTTTATACTTTATGTTTTGTTTAGCCGCTGGTCATCCACATCTAGAATGCTCCATCAATCACATTTGCAATTTCTTGGTTTTCTTATCACGGACATTGTCTTTCGTCACCATTCGGAACTACTTGTCATCCTTGCGAATCTTCTTCGAGTTGCATGGTATTATCATTGATTTGCCTAAAGATTTTTACATCTCTCTTACTTTGCGTGGTATCAAGCGTCTACACGGTAACCAATCTGTTGCCAAGTTGCCCATTACTCCAGACATTCTTATCCAGATGCACAGCACGATTGATTTCGCCTCCATCACAGAGCGTATTTTCTGGACAGCTGCACTATTCGCCTTTTTCACATTCTTTCGGAAGTCAAATCTCTTTCCGTCTTCAGCCAAGTCATTTGACCCACTACGTAATCTTACTAGACATGACATCAGCATTTTTCAATCGTTTGCTTTGGTCACCGTACACTGGTCCAAGACGCTGCAGTTTCAAGAACGCAAACTCTCTGTTCCTATTCCACGGATTCCTGGTTCACCGTTATGTCCTGTTACAGCCTTAGAAGACTATTTCTCGATTTGCCCAGCTCCTTCAGCACAACCTTATCCATTATTTTGCACATTCTCTGGTTCAGATGCCATTCCATTCTTGTATCCAGCATTTCTTCGTGTGTTGAAAAGCAAGCTAGGCGCCATCGGCATCGACCCTACAAATTACTCTGGCCACAGTTTTCGACGGGGTGGTTCATCATTTGCCTTTGCATTGCGGATTCCAAGCGAGCTCATCCAGCAACAGGGTGATTGGCGTTCAGACGCTTATTTACGCTATTTGGACAAACCGTTGTCCCAACGTTTGAAAGTAGCATTTACCTTTAAGCACGCTTTACAGCGTTAACATCATACACTTGAGGGGAAGCATGCGCGCGGTCGGTGTGTCCTCGGAGGTCTTAGAGCCTGAGCTTCCAGCGAGTAGTGGACTGCTGATTACTCTTTTCACTTTGTGTTATCGGCGGTTTTCTATTGTCTGGGGTCTTGTGGTTTTGGGTTTTCTCTGGGGGGTTGTGGCGGTTGCGTGCATGCTTTCCTTCCCAGTATGCTTCCCTTCATTTCGCCTTCTTCACAGTTAGCATTCGGTCATAGGTTCTCATGCCTCAATTTATCTTCCACATTTCGTAGGGCATCTAATTACTACGGCAATTACTTTCGTTTTCCACCTACCCTATTCACACTCACCACTAGTCCCCACAACATATTTGGCATTATTTTTGGGATTATCTTATTGTATTCGTAGTTTTGTTTAGACTGTTTTATAGTTAGTTGCGAATACAATTTTCGTTTATGCCAAATATGTCACGTTCTCTCGCGGTGCATTCTCTTAGCACTTAATTGGTGGTATTTTACTTGTCAAATCAGTTAATTAAGGGTGTTTTAGGCCAGGTCTTACCAGCCATCCATTTCCCTTTAGCCTCCTTTGCGTTTTGTCATTTCCCATAAGGCTGTGCCAGCTTATAGCGTGGTTTCATCGCCACTCCTCAATTTGATATTTTCAGTCATGCGAGTGCTTGCATCTTCCCACCCTACCCAAGTCCCTACTTGCATTTACTGGGCACTACCTTCTTGCTGTCGTTAGCAATGTATTTTCATCAATTAGGATAGGGTTGCCATTTTAAATGTTTGTTTTACGCTAATCATTGACTCGCGTATGGGATTATCTTATTGTATTCGTAGTTTTGTTTAGACTGTTTTATAGTTAGTTGCGAATACAATTTTCGTTTATGCCAAATATGTCACGTTCTCTCGCGGTGCATTCTCTTAGCACTTAATTTGGATGAAACTGAGCAGAGAGGTCAAAAGCAGGGACATAAAATACTCCCAGCCACAGCAAACGCTCGCAACTGCAGGCAGGGCTATTGCTCAGTCAACTGTTATGCTTTTGGAAGCTAGAGCACAAAATGTGCAGCCAAAAGTCAGCGATCTTATAACAATAAATACTGACATTTTGGCTTTGTTGGGTCATGCAAGTGCAGACCTTGCACAACTCAGACGTGATAACATACGCTTATCACTGAGCGAGGACTATGTCTCCCTCTGCTCACAACAAATCCATGTGACAGAGTATCTCTTTGGGAATGAAGAGGACTTTCAACAGAGGGTTAATGATATTACGGCCTCTAACAAAATAAGCAAAACAACCACAAAGAAAGACTTGAACTCTAAACAACCTCAAGGCCAGAACCAGTGCAAGCAGTCAGGAAATAAGTCTTTTTTAGGACAGGGCTATCCAGAACGGAACCACAATCTACAGAGGCAAAAATTTTGGAAGAAACAGTCCCCAAAGGGAAGAGGGGGAAGGATGATGAACAACAACTCACCACAGCAGTCATGGAAGCCCAACACAAAATGCTAACAAACTTGCAAGTAAGTAACTTTGAACAACAATTTACAGATCTATTAAAATACTTGGAGGCTAGACAAACAAAATTTGAGGGTGGATGCATCTCCTCTTTTTTGCCTTCTTGGGAAAATCTCACCAATGACCCAGAGATACTGCAGATGGTGTCAGGGTTACATATTGAATTTAAGGAAACTCCTTTTCAAATGGAAAGATTTCCAACTAATGCCCTACTCAAAAACCAAGTTGTGGTTGATGAGGAAATTGAGTCATTGATCAAAAAGAAAGTCATTAAACTTGACTCAAAAGAACAAGGTGATTTCATTTCGCCAATTTTTTTGAGACCTAAGAAAGATGGCACATTTAGAATGGTACTTAATCTGAAGACTCTGAATACTTTTGTGAAATACCAACATTTCAAAATGGATACAGTTTGGACGGCAATAAACATGATGAAGCCAAATTGTTTTATGGCATCTATGGATTTAAAGGATGCATATTACTCAGTTCCAATTTGTCAAAACCACCAAAAATACTTAAAGTTCTTCTGGAAGGGAAAATTCTATACCTCCCAGGTGTTCCCGAATGGCCTCGCCCTTTGCCCTAGGAAATTCACCAAACTACTGAAGCCAGCGTACGCTTTTCTACGTAGTTTGGGACTCAAAATGTTTTAGATTCATATAATGAAATCTCACATGGAAACCCGCAAATTGTCATCATTAGTGATGCCTCAAAAATTGGCTGGGGATGTACATGTGGAGACATGAAAACGGGGGGAAACTGGACTCCACAAGGAGCTTTGTCCCATATTAATGTCTTAGAAATTTGTGCTGCATACTTTGCACTTAAAACATTCTCTGAAACGATATCAAACAAACATGTAAAACTCATGGTAGATAACACTACAGCAGTATCTTGCCTGAACCAAATGGGTACCAGTCACTCACATGAGTGCAATGAATTCACACAAAAAATTTGGCAATTTTGTATCAGCCACAATGTGTGGATTACCACTGTTCATATTCCAGGCAAAGATAATACAGGTGAAGATGCAGAATCAAAGAAAAATAGGAGAGAAACAGAATGGGCACTAAACACTGATATCTTTAACAGTGCTACCCATATGGTTAATGTGTACCCAGATATTGATTTGTTTGCATCCAGGATCAATCATAAGGTAAAACCTTATGTTGCATTTAGGCCTGACCCATGTGCATTTGCAGTTAATGCTTTTTCATTGTCATGGCATGAATACAATTTTTATGCCTTTCCACCGTTTTGTATCATATTAAAAACCTTGCAGAAAATTGCCCAAGACAAAGCAACGGGTTTGATGGTTGTGCCTTTCTGGCCAACACAACCATGGTGGCCATATTTTACAAACATGTTAATTGATCATCCAATATGTTTACCTAGGAAAAAGCAGACACTGTAGCTGCCTGCAGAACCTCAAAGGATACATCCTCTTCACAAACAGTTGAAACTACTACTATGCCATTTGTCAGGGGACTGCTGCAAGGTAGAGGACTTTCAGAAAACGCTTCAAACATCATTCAACAATCATGGAGACCTGGTACCACAAAGCAATACCAATCATACTTACTTAGATGGGAAAGCCATTGTCCTGAAAAGAAAATTAATTCACTTGCTGGAACTGTGATTGATGGCATCAATTTCTTGAGTGAGTTATATCAAGAAGGATTATCCTATAGCTCAATAAACACTGCACGTTCAGCACCTCCTGCAGTAATATCAATTTCAGGAAATGTAAATTTTGGCAACAATGCCATGGTTACTCGATTTATGAGGGGGGTATTCTGCTCAAGACCCTCTCTGCCACGGTATAAGGAAATATGGGATGTTTCATTGGTACTCAATTACATAAAGAAGTGGCAACCATTAGCAGATATTGACCTGAAAACACTGACATTAAAAACGGTTACGTTGATGGCGTTAACATCTGGACAGAGATGTCAAACTTTGCATGCATTAGATATTGATCATATGACAGTTGCTCCAGGTTACTGCAGTTTTGAAATCACACAACTTTTGAAAACATCAAAACCAAATAATCATTTTGGTCAATTGAAGCTGATTACTTATGCCCCTGATGAGAACTTGCGTGTTGTCACATGTCTTAAAGAATACTTAAAAAGAACAGAACCTCTTCGTTCAGGTTGCAAAAGCCTGCTTGTTAGCTATGTTAAGCCACATTACAAAGTATCTACTAATACTATTAGCAGATGGTTAAAGGAAGTTCTGAAACTTTCAGGCATAGACACATCTATCTTTACAGCACATAGCTTCAGATTTGCAGCCTCATCAGCAGCAAAATCATCTAATGTTCCAATTGATAAGATCATGGCTACAGCGGGATGGAAAAGTTCAGAAACATTCAGAAAGTTTTATGACAAACCTATAATTATTGACAACAGTGGATTTGCTAATAATATTTTTTGATACATTATGGAGGTGCTCACTTTAAGCAAATTGTTTTGCTCCATGTCCACCTGCTTTAAAATCTCACGTGACTCCTATGTGACGTAGAACAATTGTGAAGTAGAATGAGCAAACTGAACGAGACTTACCTGAAAGGGGAGTTGAAGTTCGATTGTGATTCTATGAACAATTGTTCAGGAACATAGGAGTCACCCACCCATTGCTGGTAAGTGCTAATATCCCACCCTGAACTGACATTATGGTGGACATTCCGTTCTTTAAAGACTGGCGCTTGGTGACTAGTGCATGCGTTCTCACGTGACTCCTATGTTCCTGAACAATTGTTCGTAGAATCACAATTGAACTTCAACTCCCCTTTCAGGTAAGTCTCGTTCAATTTGCTCATTCTCAACGGCAACAAATGCTCTTGCCACAAGTCGTTCCTTCATACCACTTACTTTCAAACCACGGAGACGCAGACAGTTCTTGAGTTCTTCCACTTTCATGCTCGAAACTCTTTCGAGGTCCATTTTCGTTAGGCCTTCGTACGCTATCGGACGTGAAGAAATAATGCTTTTTGTGACCCACCAGAGCTTAGTACTTGCAAGAGCTTTTAACCCTGTCTCACCTGGGACTTTTGAAGCGGTCAATACCTGGGGATTCCACCCCCCTGTTTTTCTCGGTCGTTCTTAGAGATATGAGGCCAAAAATTGGCAGAGATGTTAATTATCACGTAAACAATGAAACTGAATCATCAAAATCTAATTATCGATATTGTTGTTGTTGCTAAAGCATCAAAAGCAAAAACTAATTATATGACGTCATATTTATGAAAGCATATTAAAAGTAGATATGATAAATTTTTTTCACAAATATTAAAAGTAGATATCAAAATACACATTCACTGCAAATTTGGGCTCAATCAGAGCAATGATGAAAGCACAGGATAAAAATAAAGTTGCATCTCCACAGAGTTCATAGCAATACATCGGTTGCCATGGAAAAATTTCTAAAATTAGAACAATTTTTTTTACATTGTGAATGTAATTAGATAAAAGATCAAAGTCGGTTGGGGGGTGGAATCCACCCCCCAGGTGATATAGAGTTAAAAAAGCTGTTCCGAAGATAGCAGGCCACAAATGACAGATGATTCATTGTAAAATTTGAGGAAAACTTTGCAAACATTCGAGATTCAGCACAGCAACGCGAAGGTCTTATGTGTAAACAAACACGCTGATCGATTCTTTCACCCTGAGCTCGTACCCAGGCCCGCACGCTAAAACAAGGCCGTGGTTCATTAAAGTGGTGTATTCATACAAGCCAGCGTGAAATTTCTTGGTGTTGATATCCACATGGATAAGGAACTTAGGCTCTGTTTATATGGAGAAAATAGCCTCGGCTACCCAAGGCTATTCCTTGGTGAAGCTATTTTCAGCGTCTGTTTACATGGGAGAAAACTAGCCTCGGCTTGCAGGGGCTATCTTAATTGGCATCAAATTTGGCAATATGACAATGAAAATGATGGTCTATGCTTGCGCAGTATGTGCAATTTCGCGTCATTGAAGTGAGGCTATTTTTGCTTCTGTTTATATGAGAAAAAATAGCCTCACCAAGCCGATATATGGGTTGCTCAGTTGAGATATTGGCAGTCAAAAATAACCTCACCTGGGTGATGCTATTTGCAATACTCATATAAACGCAAAATGAGAATTACATTAGTTTTTATAGGATGCCGATATCTTGGCTTGGAAAATAACCTCGGGTAGCCGAGGCTATTTTCTCCATATAAACAGAGCCTTAGAGAAATAGAACTCTTCTTTCTTTGAAACAAAGCGCCTTTGGATCACAAATCTTTGCCGGAGGTTTGCTTGTTCGGTCCCCTAAATGTAAACAGGAGTATTCTTGCGGCTGTTAAAGATGACTTGTGGATCTGCTTCAAAATGTAAAACAGTCGTATGAATATTCATCCTCTTTGGTGGCATCAGAGAACCTTTCTGATTTCAACCATTTACATATGAATCAAACTAAGAGAAAACATAAAACTTTTTTCAGTTATCTGATTACTTGGTAGATGTTCAAACGAGGCTTTGCGATTCTACGCCATTACGTGACAAACTAAAATCTCATTAAACCTCTATCATTGTACTATATGATCTGAACAGTCAGATTTGTGTCAGATTTTTTGAGAGCGAATGCTCCTTGGTCAAAGCAAGCAAACTGAAGTCAACAAACGATGCAAATATCAAGTTCATCGTGTGTATTGCGCTGCATATGCAATAAAGTGAAAGTCATTTTCACCAGGAGATATACCTTCCAGCAGATTTGCATATGTAAAGCTTGCAATTTGCACCGGGTGTTTGGAAAACTAAGACCCCAAAAACGAAGACCTAAGACCTTGAAAACTAAGACCTCAAAAACTAAGACCTCAAAAACTAAGACCTTGAAAACTAAGACTTCGAAAATTAAGACCTCAAAAACTAAGACCTCAAAAACTAAAACCCCAAAATAGTTTAAATGATTGTTAATCAAGACCTTAACTTGTCACAATGCAATTTGCCTCGGCACAATGTTCCCTTGAGTTGTATAGATATGCCCAGTTCTGACATAGATAGGCCCACTTCATACGTCAGGGCGCTTGTGCCGAGGCAAATTGCATTGTTACAAGTTAAGGTCTTGATTAACAATCATTTAAACTATTTTGGGGTTCTAGTTTGCGAGGTCTTAGTTTTTGAGGTCTTAGTTTTTGAGGCCGTAGGTCTTCGTTTTTGGGGTCTTAGTTTTCCAAACACCCAATTTCCACCTGCATAACAGGAGTGCTGGTCAGCAGAGCAATCAGGACATGCCATCCAGTTCTTATGCATTAGCAAATCTTCTTAAATTGGCAGTGTTTCCATTCCATGTATGCAGTAGCGAATGAATGACTGTTGATTTGTCCATCCTGAAGTGATAGTAAATCACAATGTGAAGATGGGGTTAGCAGTGAATCACAATGCGTCCAGGTAACATACAGCCTGTACACTTGGTTTACCTAAGCAACAAATAGCAATAAAAGTAGTATGTAGGCTTTTTGTAAAGAGGGCAATGATATGAAATATGGAGAAGAGTGCCTGCTGTTAGTTGTTTATAACTGTCCTTAGACGAAATTGAGCCTGACATGGAAGAAAAATACAGGCATTTGGCCGTTAGAAAAGCCTGGAAAAACAACTTTGACAACTAACAGACAAGACAGCAAGAAATTACTAGAATACGCCAAGTGTATCGGAATCTTTACAGCAATATTTATTGGAGATGCCCATTGGCTTTATTGAAAGAGTTACCAACTCAGGAGATCATTTTACATAGCTCCAAGAATTTTCTTGGTGCATGTGAAGGTTCTTTGATTGTGTTGTATTAAGATTATTATTATGATGATAATCATAGTTGATAACAGAAATAGACAAAAGTATCTCAAAGGAAGCCCATCATAGATATATCGCTTCGAGATGCTAAAATATCAGCAAGTAAATAATTCAAGAAGAGATACCTCCACTGTTTTCTTGATTTCCGAATAGCGAATTGATTGTTCAGCAGTCTGGCTTCTTCCTGACATTACAAAACTTTGCTCAACGGGCTCCAGATCCCCTTCTGCAGCTCTCTCTGCAGCTCACTCTGCAGCGACTCTGTAGACCATTCAGCTGAAGTTTCTCTGTTTGTCGGCTGCCTTTCCTGGAAATGATCCATGCAGGCTTGGAGCACTAAATCCATCTCCGCACACTTGATACGATTGGGACCTGAATTCGGTGAGCGAAATGGCAAGTCAGGCCACCAGCTAGGTTTATTCTGGAGCAACCAGCAACTTTGGCTTGTAAGTCCTGTCACAGATGAATGGATGTTAAACATGCAGCAAAAGTGCCATTATAAGAAAAAGCATAGAAGCAATATAGCATACCTTTTGGATAAGAGATGGATGGCTAAAGTTTCACGGAAAAGTTAAAAGAGTCCAATTTGCAAGAAACCGGATACAACACAGCTATTGGTAACAAAGTGCGAATTTAGATTGTTTTATTTGAAAATTCTTGTTATTTCAATTTTTTTCTCTTCGATTCACTCTACCTCCCTTTGAATCATCATAGAATTTCGCAATTTCTGTGCTGCTTTTGATGACTGGTGATTCTGTTACAGCGGCTTACCATCTTTTGTCAAAACGTAAAATCTCTTTTTTCTCCTTAGAAGGTGCACTTACTGGTATTTACTTACTCTTACTGCCATATTGCATTTATTAATTTCAATGCAAATGCACTACCTCCATATTCAGGAAAATGGAGGTATTCTATAATGAAAAACAATAATTAAGTAGCCAACAATGACAAAAGGTCCTTGGGATACTTTACTAAAAAGCTGAGCACTTTATGAGGAAATGAGCCTCATCCACTATACATTGCTTGGGCACAGCATACGTAATGTTTTTTCTATTGGCATTTAAACGTTTCAGAAGGCTTACCTTAGGCAATTCTTAAACAATTTATATCTTTTTCAATTAACGATCCTTGTCAGCAGTGTGGAGTTCATTTCCAAAAAGTTTGAATAAGAGATTCAGTTTCTCTTCACAGTGTGTTAACTCTTTAATACAGAGGGACCTATTAATGTATTGACCTTAAAATACCATTTGCAATCCATATATGAATGTCAAAAATGCAAGTGAATTGGGACAAAATAAGTTTCATTAATAAATATACCTTTCCTGTTGATTAAGATGCCAAGGAATTTGTTCTTGTCATGTGCATCGTATGAGAGAACGTCATCATTGAGAAGCTTCTCGACCAAGTGAGGATCTATATCTGAACGAATCTCATTGATGGAGAAGTAAACTAGTAAATAAACTCCATAATCTCAAAAACAGAAAGAAAGATGATAGAATTTTGAAAAAAAGTTGATTCCATTCAATTTCAATCGTGGAATGATTTACAATGAAATATATGAAATAATCCAGAAATAATCCAAAATACTTTGGTCCATTGGCTCTTAACTAGAATTTGAACCACTCATCTGTGAGGTACTCTTGATGCTATGAATTTTCAGGAGTGGGAACTTTTTCTGGCTCACCCGATACAATACATACAAAGAGTAAAAAAGCTAAGTTACATTCATCTTTAAAGAAATGAAACGTTCATAACGAAAGACATGAAACCAGTACTAATGCATGCAAGTTGACAAAAGAGCTCTAAAGTAAGAAAGGGCATCAGTTTGCTGAAATATATCTATCCAAATATCTGCCCAAATATCTGTCCATGCATACTTTAAACGAATTACATAATTAAACTTTACCTTTGACCCCATCTGGATTATGGTGATGTTATTTACCATATCCCTGCTAAAGTATGTTAATTCAATCAAAATATCATTTTACCAAATTTAATGGAAAAGGTAGAGTCTGTTCAATATTTTGCTCCTGTGGCTGCTACAGGAATATGGCAAAGAATTTTGAGAGAACTGTCACTAACTTGTCACTAAGTTCCAGAAGATGGTGCAGATGGCTTACCTTGTTCTATAAGATTACAAATAACCTTAGCCCTATGTATACAAAGGATCTAATCCCACCACTTCATCAATCGCAGTACTCACTTCTCGGGCAATTGAGGTCAAGGACAGAAAAATTCAAGATCCCGACTGTTTATCCAAATCTGAATGGAATAAGCTTGATCCTGAATTGAGACTGGCACCCTCTGTTGCTATTTCTTAAAAAAAGCTCTTCACGCCCCCTGTGAAACCTGTCTTTGGAATTCACGACCAAAAAGGATTATCTTATCTTATGCAGCTTAGAGTTGGTCTCAGCAAGTCAAACTTCCGCAAGTTCAAGGATGATTTTAGGGATACCATAAATCCAGTGTGCCCAACATGCGAAGGAGGATGCGGATTACTTTTTATGGCTCTGACCTTCTTTAGATATTCAACCTCAAGATCTTCTGATTGGAATTGTTGAATGATTACAACCATTTGAGCAAATCAGTAAGCTTTTACTATATCGTCATCAATACTTTTGCTATTACTTGAACAAAAACATTCTCAAATTGACCTTGCGTTTCATGTACAAAATGATCTGTTGAAACTCCAGTTATGTACAAAGCAGCCACTAAGTCAAATGCTCTTTTATATACTTTCTAAATTTTGCTTCAATAAGTGTCATTCGTTTCACTACAAACACCACACAAATTCACCACACAAATTGTACAATTTTAATATGAATTAAAAAAGCTACTCTCCAATACTCTCCTGACCTAGATGTAAGTTCACAATAATGATAACACAGTCATTCATGGAATTTGCTTTGTTAACATCTCAACTTAGATAGGAAATTTAATTTTGCAAATCAGTCATATCATTGTCACATTACCTTTATAATTTAAAGTTTGCTATTGTATCTGTCATTAAACTTACCACTGAGCTCCACAGTTATGTCATTGTTCCTATCCGTTGCTAGGGACAAAGCTATTGTAGGCATGTTGCTTCTAGTAAACCACGTATCAAGCTGAGGAAAGTAATTACAGTTGTAATTTCAAAGAAACTGTGATGCAGTTATTGATTCCTTGATGATATTATATGGCTAAAAGTTTACGTTTGATTGGCAGTAAATGTCCAGGAGCATGTCCAACAGAAATATGCAGGAAGCTGGCTTTTGTTCTGTGTTTTGCAGTCCCTGCATGCTCCAATGATGAATGACATGTCTATTTTTACAGTTTGTCAATGGTTATGCTAAGTGCTGTAAATACCAACATATCTCTGCCACAAGCAATACAATTTTCATTTTCATTTTTATCAAATATTCACACACAATGTCCCTTTCAGTGTGGAAAATTAACACCATATGTTTAGGTAACAACATATGTTTAGGAAAAAAGAAAGAACAAAATTATATTCTTCTGTTCTGTTTTGGTCTTGTACTTTCAAAGCTTCAAAAGATACTCTCTAAATTCTGTTCTAAGATGAGCGGTTGATTCTTTTTCTCAACTAACCTAACTGTGGGAATTGGCAGATCTCCATGATTTCTTGTTCTATACTCTGAAACCATGGACCATTCAGTGAACATATGGCAAGATCTTTTTTGATCAAGATCTCCTTGGTCAAATCAAAGACTTTACAGTGTTCAAAATTCAAGTCCATCCATCCTGGTACTTGGCATTGACTATTAGCTTCTTTGCCCTAATCTGTTATCAATGCAGTTTGGACAGTTTGGTGTTGGAAAGAGTACTGCAACATACAGCAATTTCATGTTATTAACTGTGATCTTATCATTCTCATGAAACTCTATCTATCTTTTTTTATAAGTTCAAAAATCACCAATGAAGATTTCATGATGCATGATGTTACTTTGCCCTTTACTTCGTCACCTTTGATTTATGACATTTACATTTACATTATGACTGATGACTTTTCGACACAGTAACATAACACAACATTATTTTTGCTTGGTGGTAATAAGCATGGAGTGTGTTTTTGCAACATTCAAAGAAAGCTTTTTGCCTTAAATATGTCTTTGAATTTATTTTGACATTGCTTTGAGGTATTAAGAAGTAACTTGGGTGCCTTGAAACAATTCATACCTTTGCCTGCAACTGTCTAAGCTGCCTATCATCATATACTTTGCGGTCTCTGGGGTTGGAAATAAAATCCTTGCTTCCTTGACCCTTCTTTCTTTTCTGGAAGATTGAATGATTGAATATAAACGTCTAAGATAAACAATGACATAAAAATTTAAACAGTATTCCCAAGCCATCAAGAGGTTAGGCCAATGAAACTGAACTGAAAACTGTTTATCACCACAGTTGAGTTTTAAGTAAATCTGTGCTTCCGGAAAATTTGGATTTGTTTATCAAATGGAAGAAAAAGAACCAGTATTCATGCAAATAAGGAATTTTATCATGGAATGCTTCTTTTGATGCACTGGAATGCCTTGCAGTTACGACTTTCTTGTTGAGAGACTGCCATTGTTAACAACGTCAAAAGCCAAATGCCACACACACTTTCTGTTTAAGTGCATTCAGTGTAGCAACTGAAGCGACATCCTTGGCTTCCCCGCCACTAAAGTTTTGTCTCCTGAAGCCCTGAAATATACTTGCACCCATTGAGGGTGAAGATTGAGGCAACCTGTTGTTTTGATTGCTGATGTTAGCCACAGTTTTGAGACAAAACAATGGGGGTCTATAAAAGGGTGCCGCAAAACCGCCAAAATTTGCGCTCTTACCCATCAACCACAAGCAATTTTCTCTCATCAACCGCAACTGTCAGCATTCTTTTCAGGATAGCTATTTCAAGTAAATGAAGCAGGAATCCTAAGGTAACTTGTCTGAATCTACAATTTGCGATGACCATCCTGTTACAGCTATGGGAATGCCTGATAGTTAATGACGGTTATCTAGTAGAAGGTTCTATGAAGTAGGTGAAAAACCGCAAACCGTTTGTTTAAATTCCAATCTTCCGCAACCGCATAGCAACACAAAAACCGTATACCGCACTGATTTTCTACCAGCAACCGTATTCCGCATCCAAAATAAGGCCAAATCCGCCTAACCGCCACACCATAATAGACCCCCAACAATCCGTTGCACTTCTCTTGCTTGCAGTCCATTGCCTGATGGGAAATGGTTTCCCAAATGGGAAACAAAACACAAAACGGCGTTAGCGCAAAAAATGGTACGGTAGACGCCAAATCTCTTAGATATTCAGATTCAGCATCAAAAATACACAAACTCACCATATCGGAAATTTAGTTTTTTTTGTTTCCAAAATGGGAAATTTTGCCCGAACAGGCGACAAGCTGGAATTTCAATGAGTCTGAATATCTTGAATTCTTTGAATATGAATACATTTCCATTTGGGAAAGAGTACTGAACTGAGAACAAGTCTGGGGTTATTGGTAGGCTTCATCATAATATCTATTCGATTTGTGATTAGACCCACTCTACTTACAGCAGCAGCCGGTTCTTCATCTGGTTGTTCATGAGCTATTTCAGCTTCTATTTCTGGTTCCATTTCCATTTCTGCTTCCCTTTCCATAGCTAAGCTAAGAAATGGTGAACTGACAAATTCACTTCGCGCTTTGAGTTACTTAGGCCGATCGTGAATTGCCATGTTCTGCACATGCGCAAATTACTATACCGGGTGTCCCAAAAAAAAGTATCCGGATTTGGTCAACCCTAGCGATAAGAATATAGCGTGAATCAAACCGAAATGATTTCAAAACATACCTCAATAGCCAACTTGAACGTAGATACCTCGTTTGTTGAATTCGGTGCACTGAGAGTGAAGATATCAATCTTCAAAGGACAAATTTGCCTCCACCTCCAAACCAGAGCTTTGGCGCTTTGGCCTAAGGGAATTCTTGAAGCTCTATGAATAAAATCAACAAAATCTGAGGACGGCACAACAGATGGGTTTTACAAAATACAGTTTATGTGAGACCGATTGTCAAGGGAGCTCCGAAATCAGCTTCATTCATCTCAATATCGACGATTTATTTTACACATACTATTCACCGGTGAAAGTACTCCCTTGAGCATCAATACACTTTTGAAATCGTCGAATCATTCCTTGAAAAGAATTGTTTATTAGATCTCTCGGGGGCCACGACAGGAAGGTCTGGAGATCTTTTGGGGGCCAATAGATATCTCCTCTCTTGTTGATGACCCACCTGGGACATCAGCTTCGAAGATACGCGATGATCGACCTGATCTCGAGAGGTCTGATAACAAATTCTTTTCAAGGAATGATTCGACGATGTCAAAAGTGTGTTGATGCTCAAGGGAGTACTTCACCGGTGAATAGTAAGTGTTAAATAAATTGTCGATATTGAGATGAATGAAGCTGATTTCGGGGCTCCCTTGACGATAGGTCTCACATGAACTGTATTTTGGAAAACACATCTGTTTTGCCATCTTCAAATTTTGTTGATTTCATTCACAGAGCTTCAAGAATTTGCTTAGGCCAAAGCGCCAAAGCTCTGGTTTGGAGGTGGAGGCAAATTTCTCCTTTGAAGATTAATATCTTCACCCTCAGTGCACCGATATCAACAAACGAGGTATCTATGTTCAAGTTGGCTATCGAGGTATGTTTTGAAAATCATTTCGGATTGATTCACGCTATATGCTTATTGCTAGGGTCGACCAAATCCGGATACTTTTTTTTGGGACACCCGGTATGTATACCATTTTCGTCATTCGTAGAATAGCAAAATTTGGTACATTTCATACCTCGGTTTTAGTAGCGAAGGACATAAGTTTTCGGTTTTTTTAAAAGACAATTCTTTGCCGTATGTTTTAGCAGCAAAAGACCGCCAAGAAGCAAGACATTGCTATCTTTTGGGTTTTAATACAGTAAATCCCCGCATATAAGAACCTACTTTTTTGAGAGCCAGGCTGAAATAGGTTCTTATTTCAAAGACACTATGACTAATATCAGGCTATGTAGGTTCTTATTTGAAGAGTGACTTGTGTAGGCCCTTACAAAGTCTTAAAAAAGATTTCCAGCCCTATTATTTGTGTTTGAGGGGTTCTTATGGACCTATACCTAATTGGGGAGGAGCATCAACATTTAACAGCTAGCTTGGCCCAAAATTAACTGAGTAACATAAATCAAAAAACGATTTTGCTACCCCTGCAATAAGAACCTGTATTTCATCAGACTGAAACAGGCTCTTAATTGCCAGGTGCATAATTCAGGAAAAACAGCCTCTAAGTTCTTATTTTGGTAGGTTCTTATATGCGGGGATTTACTGTAGGCCATGATTCTTGCTGCATGATTTTAGCAACAAAAGACCTGCCAAGTAGCAAGGCATCGCTAGCTTTTAGGTTTTAGGCCATGAATTTACTGCATGTTTTTAACAGCGAAAGACCTGCCAAGTAGCAAGGCATCGCTAGCTTTTAGGTTTTAGGCCATAATTTTTACTCCATGATTTTAACAGCGAAAGACCTGCCAAGTAGCAAGGCATCGCTAGCTTTTAGGTTTTAGGCCATAATATTTGGTGGGCTATAATCATAGTCTCTCAAATCACATTACATCATTGTGGAGCCTCATAGTCACTTAGCCTATATGTTGGTTGCTATCTAAAGCCTGGTTTCCATATGATCGTAACAGTCGGCGACGCGTCGCCAAGACAGGCTCGGGGACACATCGGGGACGGTTGCGTTAAATGGGAACATTTTGTGAACGATGTCACCGACGTCGCCGATCAGACAGGGATGGTATGGGGACGCATCGAAAAAGTTGAGATCAGTTTAAAGCGTGATTTCCATATGATCATAACAGTGATTATTTCCATATTTCGGCGACTGATCGGGGACACGTCGCCGAAGCGTCGCCGACTGTTACGATCACATGGAAACGAGGCTTAAATTTAGAGATGGATGATGTAGCTATGATTGATGTAGCGTTTCAATAACAACACTTTGTAAGCTAATAAGTTTTCATTCTGTGAAGTGATTTTCAAGGACAAACACTTCTTTGTGGATTTTAGATTTCAAAGATTCTTTGTCATGGTATTTCTAGGGGTGAACAAAGCTGTGGAGCTTGGCTATGCAAACATCTACTTGGATAATTGTCTTCTCTATCACATTGATCTTTCAAAATGAATCCAGTGAAGTGAATGAGTACCATTGTTATTAATTTCTGTGATTTAATTACATGCAGTATTAAGCAACATTGCTTCTTTAGAGGTTGTTGTTCATGCGCAGACAGGTGTAACCAAAGAACGTAGACTGCAAGCAAGTGCGTAACAATTTTCATTGAACTGACTGGGGCAGAGGGAAAATTTGTTTACAGGTGAATATGATGTTTTGTTGCAAACAAAAAGGAGTTTGCAAAAAGTGTACAAGAATTTTCAGGAGTAAAAAACCCCTCAGAACTTAAAAACATGTCAGATAGGTTATTGACTCGCTTACTCTCTTTGGCAAGACCTGCTGACAAAATCGCTAACAAAGTGGCACATGATCAGAGACAGTAGCCTGATAACCAGCCCGTTATTCTTAGAACAATGGGCTGCTCATCAGGCTACAGAGACAGGTGATCCAGAAGCTTTGTGAAAATATATTTAAAGTCCAAACGACTCTGCGCATGCTTGCATTAAGTTGAGGCTAAGTGACAACGAGGCACACATATCAAATGACTTAATGTGATTTGGGGGCCAGGTCGAAAACTCGGAGATCTCGGAGAATTATCTCCGAGTTATTCATCTCCGAGTTTTTGTGTTGGCCCTATATGCATAACTCGAAAACTCGGAGATGTTTGAAAACCTTTTCGAAACTTCCCTAAATTGTCTCTTTCACACTGTTTAAGCCTTTATTCACTAACAGCATGTAAAAGGATTAGTTTTGTGGTGCAAGTAAGACCGGTTTCTCCGAGTTATTCATCTCCGAGTTTTCATGTTGGCCCTATGTGCATAACTCGAAAACTTGGAGTTGTTTGGAAATCTTTTCAAAACTTCGCTAAGTTGTCTCTTTCACACTGTTTAAGCCTTTATTCACTAACAGCATGTAAAAGGATTAGTTTCGTGGTGTAAGACCGGTTTCTCCGAGTTATTCATCTCCGAGTTTTTGTGTTGGCCCTATGTGCAAAAGTTGAAAACTCGGAGATGTTTGGAAATCTTTTCGAAACTTCTCTAAGTTGTCTCTTTCACACTGTTTAAGCCTTTATTCACTAACGGCATGTAAAAGGATTAGTTTCGTGGTGCAAAACCGGCTTCTCCGAGTCATTCATCCGAGTGAAAGCAGCAAACATCTTTGAGAGATTTTTGATAGGATGTCGGACAAAGAATTGAATTTTTGAAAATCTGACCGTGGCTGGAGCAACCTTCACCACCACTTAGATCCGCCCCTGAAGTTTCCCAGAATCATTAAAAATGATGCAACATTTTTTCATTTTTTTATATCCATTAAAAGATTACAATATGAATTTACAACCTACACTACTCTACAAGATTACTATACCATACAGCCATACAATACTACTGGAAACGATACCCCAAGGAGCAAAAGACTATGACTACCATGAGGCTGATTGAACATAGAGGTTAAACTACTCTCTGTCTCAAATTACATGCCACGGGTCCGCGATCGAAACAAAAAATATTTGTAGCGAACAGTTCATCCCAGTCTTAAGTTCGAGTCATTCATTATCATTCAGTTAAAATTAATGGTAAAAATTGCAACCTTCTGAGTTCTAACACCTCTATCAAGTGCGTTATTGATGAACTTGAAACGAATAAGATACTCGCTCTCTTGTGCTCTTAAGATTAAACAGAAACAACAAAGCCTCTTTCTGGCATCATTTTGTTTACCTCAGTTTGGCATAGCATCAATCAAATTTATGCTTGACACATATGTCTTTTAATTATTGCTTTCTGCTGCTCTCATGATGATTATAAAGATTATAAACGTTGCAGTAGATCTTGTTGTTATATTGTTGTTAGAATTCAATCTTGTAATGCTGCTTCTTTGTATATGTCATCCTATCTCCAATATTTGCATGTGCTCCATTGTACTCGAATCTCTGACTGTCAAACAAATGCTTAAAAAGTCTGAAAGAGACAATTTAGAGAAGTTTCGAAAAGATTTCCAAACATCTCCGAGTTTTCGACTTTTGCATATAGGGCCAACGCGAAAACTCGGAGATGAATAACTCGGAGAAACCGGTCTTGCACCACGAAACTAATCCTTTTACATGCTGTTAGTGAATAAAGGCTTAAACTGTGTGAAAGAGACAATTTAGAGAAGTTTCGAAAAGATTTCCAAACATCTCCGAGTTTTAGAGTTATGCACATAGGGCCAACACAAATATTCGGAGATGAATAACTCGGAGAAACCGGTCTTACACCACAAAACTAATCCTTTTACATGCTGTTAGTGAATAAAGGCTTAAAAAGTGTGAAAGAGACAATTTAGAGAAGTTTCGAAAAGATTTCCAAACATCTCCGAGTTTTCGAGTTATGCATATAGGGCCAACACGAAAACTCGGAGATGAATAACTCGGAGATAATTCCTCGAGATCTCCGACATCTCCGAGATCTCCGAGTTTTTGACCTGGCCGTGATTTGGGAGACTATGATCTAGTGCCATGATTTTTTTACTCCATGATTTTGACAGCGAAAGACCTGCCAAGTAGCAAGGCATCGCTAGCTTCATGTTAATAGTGTAAATTTGCCCTCTTTTCACGTCAGAACTCCAGCTTTCTATTGCTTCAAATTTTCTAATTTGTTTTTACAACTTTTTTTGATAAATGTTATTCATGGAGAAAAGGAGCGTCCTTTTGGGCACGAAACATAACATCATAAAAAGATTACTCATAAATAAAGCTAAACAACAATTTCATTCCAAAAATCTGTTGACCTATGCCTTTTTGTTCTACATCATTGTGACCTATTCCCGCCTGTTTTGCCCACAGCCTGAACCAGACCTAGCAGCAATCCTGGAGCGGCTAAAGTCGTTGGAGCAAAAGCAACAGCCTACCGTTGACTCTATCAAAAGAGACATTGTCCAATATGCTTTACGTCAGTCAACAGATTTTGATAAGCACTTGGTAATTGAGAAGATTGAGTATCTAAAGCACGTCGCAAGAGACTTAGAAGACAAAAAGGCAGATTATTATTCAAGCGTATATTCAATCTTACTGGAACGTATCAATAAGAATGAGGACCAGTTCAAAACATATGTGTTAGCGTTGTTGGGGGACAGGGATTATGAGCGGATTATAGAGGTTGTGAACAAGGTGGACAAGACTTTCAATAAGACGACCAATCCTTCGACGCATAATCCTGCACTTGCTCCTCGGATTCCCACTCCTGTCCCTGCCGTTCCAGGTATTCCCCAGATGCAGAGCTTCAGTTTTCCGTCTGTACCATCACCTTATTTCAGGCCCAATTCAGTCCTCCTGGTTTTTTTTCTACATCAATCTAAAATTTTACAATAACAGAACATGGTTACAAGACGATGCCACAAGGAGAATGAGAATACATTGCAACCCTGTGGCTTTAACAATTAACGTAAAACATTAACACGAGGAAAAATGAAGGAACAGTACATTACAGCATAAACTACAAACTATGAAAAGAAATAAAATGATACAAAGGTGGGAGGAGGAGAGGAAATTTCATTGAAATGATTTACGAGAATCTTTTTGATGATTCGATGAACTCTAGTGATGCTTTAATGATCGCTTTATTTGATTCAATAGGCAACCTTTCATCACCATACAAGGTTATTGAAACCAATTCCTCATTGGAAAGGTTCAACAAACCGTATGAAAGCAAGATTGCCTGTACACGGCTGAGGAGACTATTTCTCTGCAGATGGTAAGAGTGGCAATGCAGCAAGAAATGTTCCGTGTCCTCAACGCCATCGTTTATAGGACACATTGGGTTTAATGTGTCATTGAAATTGTGCCTGAACTTGTGAAAATTAAGTGCACTTAACCCAACTCGAAGCTGTGTGAGAGTGGCTAGTCCTTTAGCGTCATGAATACCAAAGACTTGTTTTGGAGTGGGATGGATGATCTTAATTAATTTTTCCTTGAAGATACCTAATGAGGGTGCGTTTCGTGTTTCTGGATCAATATCCTCCCATTCCGCCAGGCAATTTGGATAGAATGTTCACTCACATTTGTCAGTTCTTGTATATATTGTCCCAGTTGCTGGTCTTGTTCGAAAAGAATAAGGAAGTTCATGAAGAAGAGGAATAGGGTCTCTTGTATAGGCAGGTGTAATATTATTGACAATCTTATAGAAAGGACAATACGTCTTCTCCATGGCCAAATATCTAAGGTCTCCCAACCAAGCTCTTCGAGAAGTTTCTTTCCAGAAGTACCTTTCCATGCACCTGTTATTGCTCGAGCAGCAGAGTATTGCACAGACTCTAGTTTTTTCCATGAGGTTATTCAGTGTATGGCTGTTAGTGAAGTCACACTTTATATGTAATATGGTATATAACATCACCATAATCAAGATGTGGGCGAACGTATAACTTATACAGTTCATTAAACGTTTTCCGAGGCAGGTATCTGGACAAAAAGCATAACATCCCAACACCTTGTCTGGTTTTAGAAATAATTGATTGAATATGACTAGAGAATGTCAGTTTAGGGTCCAATATGATGCCAAGATGTTTATGCTCGTTAACTCGTACGACTTACGTTTCATTGAAAGAGATAGGGGGATGACTTACTGTGGTGCGTTTCCTGGAGAATATGACCTTGACAGCCTGCTTCATGAAGTCAGGATTAAAAGACATTCTCTACTTGTACGCCCACTCTTGTATGATCCTTAAATCATATCCAAGGCAGCTTGCTCAGTATCACAAACAACGGTGAAGAGTGATGTATCGTCAGCAAATAGCTTAACTTTACACTTAATGTTATCTGCCAGATCATTTATATAAATCAGAAAAAATATGTCCTGAGGTAGATCCTTGAGGGACACCGGCTGTTATATTTCCCCATTCTGATGTTTTGCCATTGAGGAGTGTCCGCTGTTTTCTATTTGCTAGGAAAGTTTGCTAGGAGACCCCACACTGACGTAGCTTGTACATTAAGCCTTTGTGCCACAGACAATCAAAAGCTTTCGAAATATCAAGGAAGACAGAGCGAACATCGAGTGTAGGGTTACAGTCGAATACAGCAGAGATAGTATGAACTATGGAGAGTAGTTGGTTGATGGTTGAGTCACCGGGCCGAAAGCCTGACTGGTTGGGATTGAGTAAGCCGTTGACATTCAGGTGTTGGTAGAGACTGTCAAAAATGAGTTTTTCAAAGATCTTTCCAAATATAAAATCCTTCTGGTTCCAAAGTATATACACCAAGGCCAAACTCTCGACGACCATTCCTGGTCACTCAGGGACGGACTGGCCCGGGTGGCTAGGTGGTGATCGCCACCCGGGCGCATCAAAAATGTTAAAAAGCGGGCCCTTCATAAGAAAAATTTTGGAATTTTATACGTAGACTTAGAACCATTATCAAACGCCAAAGTTGGTTTTATTGCAACTCACAAGGGCCTCAGAGTTAAAAGGGCCCATGGAAACACTATGAAGATGTTCACTAAAAGTAATAAAGTACTTTGATGATAGAAAGAGATCACCTGTTGATGTACTGTCTGTACTTGAAGGCCTCTTGACCCCAAGATTTCAGTGAATAGGGTTACCATACCAAGTTTAAGGTAGCAAGAAAAGTTGTAAATCATTAAATCAAGTCACTATGACCAGATAGGCCCCTTATATCAAACAAAAGCAAAAAAAATAGAGTGCTGAATCCAAAATTATTGTTAGATTTTGTCTTTAGCATAACCTATTGGTTCATGAGCTGAGAACTTTTTCAAGATTGGTATTGGTCAACTTGAAATGGGAGGATCAGGGACAAGTTCATAAATATATACATTTCCTTGCTGTGTCTGGTCTAACTCTCCAGCCAGTGGCGTGGATATGGAATGGAGGCTATAGCAGAAGGCTCGAATGGTTTCAATTGAACATGGCGAGAGTGAGGACACGTGCAATCGAAGCTCAACAGTCGCTTTAGTTTTATGACGTTCCTGCGTCAATTTAATGTATGTTTGGAAACTGTAGATCTACAGTGGAAAGTTCTCATTAAAATATGTTCAGTTCAATCATCAATAATCATTAATTTGCAAGTTTATGCGTCTTTGAAGAGGCGCCATTTAGGCCAATATGCCAGAGGATGATTTCGTTACACTCAAAATTATTCAAACCTTGTTGGAGATGCAAGCTACTGCTTATGAGGACTCATTCAAAATGATGTTCGAAGGCCTTCGAGATGAGCTCAAGGATGTGAAGAAGGATATCTCTGATTTAAAAGAAAGTTTGTCCTTTTCGCAAGGCCAACTTGATACAAACATCAAAAAGGTCGAAGAAATTGATGTGAGAACATCTTTCTTTGAATCAAGCCCAAATACAATGAGCAATAACTTGGAGTCTATCGAAGACAATTTAGAGTATCAAGAAAACATGAGTCGTCAAAATAATGTCAAGCTCGTTGGATTTCCCGAAAGTGATGAAAGTGAGTCTTGGGACCAATCAGAAGAGATTTTAAATTCCCAAGTTAAAGATGTGCTGGGAATCGAGGAAGAATTAGACATAGAACGTGCTCACAGAGTTGGGCAAAAGAAAGAATTTTTCACACGTAGATATGGGTCAAAGGTAAAGGCTCATCCTAGACCAATAGTTGCAAAATTTAAAAGTTGGAAACAAAGAGAAAAAATCATCAAAGCTGCAAAATCGATTCGCCCTGCTAATGTCAAATTTCTGGAAGACTTTAGTAAAAGAACATTGGATAAGAGAGCTGCCAAAGTGTCAGAGTCAGAGGCTGCAAGAAAGCAGGGAAAAATTGCATTCTTTGTTGCAGGCCGGCTTGTCATAAAGGACAAACCCCCGGATGTTAGATACAGGCAGAGAAATCAACAAATTGCAAGTGGTTCTGAGTCAGATGGAGAAGTATCTATTAGAGCAGACATTACAGAATAGGAAGTCTGAACTCCATAATGAATGACTCAGTTGTGTTTAGTGTTGCAAAACTAAAATTCCTTTTTTTTCCTTTCAGGTAGGTTTATTCAGTTTCCTTATAATCATACTCATTACTGGGACAGTTTATGTCACTTACATTTCCTTCGTTTGGTTTCATGCTAATTCAATTCCCTAAATGTAAATGACAAGTTCAGATAATCTGCCATGTCGTATTTGCCACAAAACTATATCCAATAGTCAGAAAGCTATTCTCTGCAATAAATGCAATTTTTATATCCATATCAAATGCAATGATATCTCAGCTGCTGAATATAAACAATTGGAAAAAGAACCAGATGATGTTCCATGGTTTTGTAAACCATGTATCAAAGATTTGTTTCCTTTTGGCTCATTAACAAACAAAGAATTATCAGAACTTCATGGTTTTGATCTTCCATCTTTTGTTGACTCCACACCTTCTTTTGAAATTTCATCAAACCTTGTGAACTTGCCTAATCTTAGTGATTATGATATTGATGAACATATGCCTCAAAATACTGATTCTCGCTACTTCACTCTTCCTGAACTGTCTTCCTTGCAGTTATCCTCTAATGACTTTTCTATTTTTCATACTAATGTTAGAAGCCTTTCCCTTCATCATGATGAATTAGTTTCTTTATCTGCCCACACTAATTTGAATCTTGATGTGATAGGAGTGTCTGAAGTATGGCATTCCAATGACAATCCCATCTTATCTAACGTTGAAATTCCTGGCTATACCTTCTACAAGACCTCTTCTTGTTCTCAGAATGGTGGTGCTGGCTTATGTATTAAAAATTCTCTTACTTCCAATCCAAGAATTGACTTAGACTCTTCCACAGATGACTTTGAAACTGCATGGGTTGAAATTGGAAACAAAAAGGACAAGGATTTTCTTGTTTGTTGTGTTTACAGACACCCAAGTTCAAATGTTGATAACCTCACATCTCATTTTCGGAATCTACTGTCTAAATTATCTTCAAATAAACTGCTATTTATAATGGGTGATTTCAATATTAATTTATTGGATTATGCTTCCCATACACCAACAAGTGACTTTATCAATAACTTCTTTTCACACAGCCTCCTCCCCTGTATTCATCATCCAACTAGAGTTTCAGAATATTCTGCATCTGTTATTGACAACATTTACACAAATGCCACTTATGCTAATATAACCAGTGGCAACATCCTGATGCAAATTACTGACCATTTTCCCCAGTTTTTCATTTTGAAAAATACTCAGATTAGTCACAATAAGTCTGAATCATTGAAATATGATTATTCCAAATTTAAAGAAAGTGAATTTCGAGAGGATTTCAATAAGATTGACTTTGATTATCTGGAAAACAGTGGCATGGATGTAGACAATGAATTTGGCAGATTTTTGAAAGATCTTACATCTTTGACAAGTAAACACGCTCCAATGAAAAAGCAGAGTAGAAAGGAAATGAAACTGAAAGACAAACCATGGATAAATAGTAAAATACTAAAGATGATGAGAATCCGTGACAGAATTTTGCAGAAATTGAAGAAAAAGCAAACTGATGATAACATAAAGTTGTATAAGAAGTTTAGAAATCGTGTGTCCAATGAATTGAAGGGAAGTAAAGCAAGGTATTTTCATAATTATTTTTCTACAAACAGTCAAAACATGAAAAAATTATGGTCAGGCATTAAGACAATAATTTCTCATAAACCTTCCTCTTCTTCTGCAATCAATAAGATAAAAGTTAGATGAGCATCTGAGCTGGAAATACCATCTCAGTGAATCGTCTAAAAAATTGGCTAGAACATGTGGAATGTTTTTCAAAATTAGGAACTTACTGCCATTAGATGTCTTAATTTTTTTTGTATAATGCATTGTTTCTATCTTTCTTACAATATGGTCTTATTGTTTGGGGTCAAACATATGCATCATATATTGAACCTGTTTTTAGGTTACAGAAGAAAGCCATCAGAGCTATCTCATTTCAGCCCCGCTTGTCACCCTCTCCCCCTATCTTCAAAGATCTTAAACTCCTAAAACTTTCTGATATTTTTGAACTTAGACTCTTAACTTTTGTTTTCGACTCTGTCAATAAGACATCACCTGAGTGCTTTCATAACTTCTTTGTATTCAATTCATCTGTTCATCAATATTGCACTAGACAGGCCAGTCAAGGTGATTTATACTTGACTCGACAAAACAGCCTTCAATATGGTCTAAAATCATTACGTTATCTTGGTGCCAAACTCTGGAATACACTACCTGCAGAACTCAGAAATGCTCTATCAAAAATATCTTTGAAAGCAAAATTGAAAACTTACTTATTGAACAAGGTCAATTGATACCCTCACGGGTTGTTGGGAGAGATTGGTGAGAGTGGCGGGTGCCTCTCACTTTGCTTTGTGTGTTTGCCGGGTTCGCTGGCTTTGTCTGGGTGGGCCTGGCGGTGGCGGTGTTTGTGGTGCGGGCGGTTCCGGTGTCCGCTCAAGGGGAAATAGGATTTTTTTTATTTTTTTTTCTTTTTTGGTGGGTGCCGGGGCTGTTTGTATCATGGGCGTTGTCGTTGTTGGGCTTGTCTGGGCGGGGTTGGCGGGTCTGGTGGGCGCATGGGGTGGGGTGGGGGGTATTTGTGGTTCTTGCTGGTTTTTCCCCACTACCTGTGATACCATGAGCTATTTTGATATGTTGTTCAATTTTATGTATGAAAGGCAAAAGTGTCCATTTATCAGATTATTCAAATTCATCCAAACTCATTCAATAACCTTTTAGGATAGGGGGGGGGGGCTCCCTCCTCGATTAGTTTACCTATTGAAGGGGCTCCTCCTTAAGTAATTCCCTGCATGTAATTCATTTTTTTTTCTCAGTTAGTATTTGTATATTGTATTAATTTTCTATCCAATGTATTGATTTTTCTGTAACATGTTTTATATCTTTGTAGTCTAGTTCTTTTTGTATGTATCGTTAATATTTTTGAATGGTATGTAGTGGAATTTCAAATATATAAACTGAACTGAACTGAACTGAATCTTTACGCGAACTTTGAAATCAAACAAATGAAATGTCATTGCCTAATTCTTTCAACTGAATGGATTGAAGGAAACCTTAGGCTATTCGCAATAATTCCAGAGAGAGCATTTTTGATATCATCAATATTTTTAGCATTATGGTATTTCAAATATTTCAGCTAGTTTTGAAGTTGTGACATCATCAAATTGCTAAATCGTAAACCACGATAACTACTATCTTCTGCTTGCTTCCATCTTGTAGGTCTTCAAAAACTGAGTATTTCTTGTATTGGTCCTTTTGACTTTCCTCAATCAGTTTTCAATTTATGGTGGTTTTAATCTTTTTCAAAGCTTTCGATACCACCTCTGGTACACCCTTTCATAAAATGTAGAAAAGCTGTAATTCCCAAAATAATGATGATATTAAAAATACTCTTTCTGATGGAATTATGGTGAACGACCTAAAGTTAACTTTGATCTAATGAGTTGCAAGAATTAGGCTAAGACCCCTTACACATTCAATTTTACAGTTTTCCAAAGATTTGAGCCCTATGCTGGAGGCTATTGCACTCCATTTTTCTCAACATATGGTCCCCAATATTCCTCTAAAACTTAAGAGAAAATGACAGGCATAGCCTGGCTAAGAATTTGTACGAGAAATGCTAGGAGAATTCATTATCTGCGTCAAAAGAATGAAACAAAAATAGAGGCTCACATCATGGTTAATAGAATAGACGATTACGCTAAAGATGGCGGGGAGGAACTTTTTATCGCAATGCATTCTCTTGCCGATGTTGTCCAGCAACGCCACATCGTTTTAGCTTAAAAATAAGGCCATCATGCAATACCCATTTCTACGAGAATTTAGAATTTTCTACGAGACAACGAGAGTTTACCCACTTGGACTGGGATTTGACAGCATTCCCATTTCTATCATTGTCTGCAACGATTAAACTGAATCGTTATCTTCATTATTTTGCATTTATCTCCATAGGCATAATGTTATTGTAAATTCAACAACCAACATTCTAGCATAAGCTCCGCGCAATTTCTGATAAGAAACTAAGATATGGCTCAGTCAGTACTGAAAATTTTTCAAACTCGTTAGATTTTTAGTACTCAGAGTTTCTTACGAGTCTCTTAAAGGTTTGATAACAGTCTTCATGTTCAGTATCTCTGTTCCCTCGTGAGCACTTCAAGGCAAAGTTGTTTAAGCCTAGCGAATGTTGGGTATTACTCATATATACTTTGTTAATAATATGATACAGGAAACAAGTGAAAATGAAGTAAATATGTCACAAGATTTTCTCTATCAAACTAAATAGTCTCTAAAGTTACATTTTCCTATTGCTAAAGTTTCTTATTTTTTTGGTGATCTGCTGGTTGAGTTTATTATATGCAGTTTCTTATAAAAAATTATTTGTATGTGGCCAGGTATCAAACCAAAACAGCAAAAAAGTAGAAAGCATGGAATAGCATATGTTGCTTTGAACAGTGAAACCACCAGACGGAAGTTTCTAAGTAATTTTCAAAAATTTTTCCAAAGTTCACTTGTAGTAATATCAAGACCCCAAGTAAAAAAGCGGTCATGTAAAAAAGTCTCCGACTTTTTTAGTAGAGCATATGGGGCCAGGTAAAAAAGTCGGAGTTGAGAAACGTTGGAAATATGATATCTCCGACTTTTTTAGTAGAGCACATAGGGCCACGTAAAAAGTTGGAGATGATAAACGTCGGAGAATTTTTCCTCCGACATCTCCAAGTTTTTTACCTGGCCATGCCCATACCTGAAATAAAGAACCTATGATTTCCGTAAAGTTTTTCCCTTGTTGAAAATAACTTCAACTCCTGGAAAGAAACAAAATCTCGATTGGCTGTTTTTTTTCTTTGAAAATCTGATTGGCTGAGATTGGCAAGTTGGCAACATCTTCAGTAATGGATCCAATAGCTGACCAAGCTTCGTGTAAAAGACACCCTTTTCTACCAAAGCAGAGAAGAAACATGACAACGTATCAGTCTTATGAGATGCCGCAATGGCAAAAATTTTGAAAGGATCATCAAGCGAACCAAATGTAAAGCAACACAGTGATTAAGGATGATCCAAGAACGCCACAAAACGAGCCTCTGTCTCAGTTTTGGCATGATGACAGCAGTTAATGATGCAGAATGGCAAGAAAATTCTTAAGCTGTAGATAGAAGATACAATGTCAAACTCACAGAACAGGCCTGTGGAGATTTGTCTTGCGGTCTTTTACGTGGTAACTGCAATGTTTGCTTCTATACCTACACCTGCACCTGCACTGATTTTCTGTTGTCTGTACCATCTGCAAGCACATCCATTTGGTCCTTTGGTGAAGGAAGCGATCTGGAACAGTAGGTTTGTCCTGCAATGCTAGGAATGATAGCGTAGAAGTTCATCATACAGACGGCAATATGGTGAACTGCAGAACCTTGTTCAAATGGTTCAAAATGAGTCAAGGGCCACCTACGAGGAGCTAAAGGAGAGAGCCAAGGAGCTGTTTCTATCAATCATTGGCTCCATTGAAGAAAGTAATGGTAGGCACACAGAGGCTACACGGCACTTGATCAAGGGTGGAACAACACTTAAGAGCACCTTTGAATCTATGAAATAAGTAAACAGTTTTGTGGGCATCGAGCCAAAATCAAGGCTAACAACAAGAATATCGAGCAGCACAGGAATTTCTTTTCAACCACGAAACGCCACAAAAAAGGAAACATCCGCTTTGCTAGCCCAACTATTGATGAACAAAACAAACTTGAAACAAACAAGGGCTTTATTGCTCTATAAAACTGGCACTTTTATAAAAGGTATGCTTACATTTTCAGTGTCCTTAGTAAATTTGTGTCTGTGTGGGCCAAAAAACCACTGCTGCTAGGCCTCAGTGGATAAGCCACCAAACGGATTGTCAAAATCCCAAGTCCAAATGTTGACTGAATTAAAGCACAAATCATGCTTTTGACCTTTCATATCAGGATTAAACTCAAAGTTTTCACAGTGAGACAGGTGGTGTATTGGCCATGGTTTGTCAGATGTCAGATGCAACATCTTGACTGAATAAAGAGATTTTTTGCCAAAAAGACAAAAGAATTTACTTGTGTTTCTCCTTGAAGTTTTCTGAAGTATGTTGACAAATCCATATCCCATATTTCATAATCATCACCAACATTCTTTATCTTGTCTGAATGCAAAGGGTGCAAGATACGAGCATCTTGTGTTCTCTTGCACATGTTGAAAGAAAACAGTTAGCAAAGGTACCAGTAGCACTTGCAGAATTAATGAATGGTGCAAAAGATCTCATGATCTTGTTTCCACAAAGTGTAGAAACCGGCTTCCTTAACACTGCACAAGTTATAAATCTGTGACTTAAAGAGTTTTTAACCTAGATCTATTTTCCATCAAAAATTTATGCTAACCCAAAGTTGCCAAATCAACTTTAGGTACATTCTTAGCATTATCAGTAATCTGGTCACTGAACTACAAAGCTATGGATATCATTAATCAATGGCAGGGATGTGATTAAGCGATCAATGTGACCTTGTTTCCATAATGGTCCCTCCAGGAGTGCTATTCAGGGAAATTGCTAATCTGTTATGGATTTGCACAAAAAAAATTGCATACCTCAAATGCTTTCATGTACATTTGTGCACTCAAAACTAACTGATTCATTATCTTAGAAAGAAAACCTTTTATTCATTGGGTAAAGAAACTACACACAATTGGCAGGCCACAACATCACACGTTAAATAGGACAATGTTCTCTTAATGTTAAATAAGACAATATATATTTTCTTTTCTCAACAACATAAAGATGGCATATACAAGCTAAATACATGCTTAACGTACTGAAAAGATCCCTTGCATGATCAGAGTGCAACATCACATTTAAAGGCTCATGTGCACGCAATGAAGAGCAAGGTAAAGAAAAAGTAGCTCAGAAACGACTTTCAGATAACAGGAAAAGTTAACTTTGGTCTACATGAAGGTTTTTATGGTAAGCAAATAGGGTCTCTAGATAATCAATCATCAAAATAAGTCTTAAGTACCTTAAGCGCACATCAAAACAGCATATTACTTTAGTGTTTGGTCACACTCTGAACCGTGACCAGAAATATCTTAATTTTTAGATGTAAACTTATTGGACAAAGCAAATTTATTGCAAATGGTATTATCAACTAATCAAAGTACCTTAAAATCAAACAGCTTTCCTTCCACTAGTCGAATCATATTTTGACGATCACATGTGCCAAAATTTGTCTGGAAATCTTTCTGCTGAAGAAGAGCCTGAACCTGAGATAATTATAGATAATCCCATATGATCAACATAAATGTATCATTTTTACCATAGTTCCACTTGCCTTCCTCAGGTGCTGCATATGTCTAATTTTAAAAACAAGAGTAATATTGAGTAGTGAATGAACAAACTAATTGGAAGTAAAAGTACTTGAAGCTTGTAAATAGGATTTTGATTTCAAGAATTAGATCACATTTTCTTGCCGGCTTTGACTACATTAATTCTTCACAATAACCAGCTCTTTCTGGAAAATTTAACATTTTGGTCAACATTTACTGCATGTCCACATCTGCAGAGGTCTTTGGGCTTCAAGAAACCTACCAGATTTGCTTGAAAGTACCTGTTTCTGTTGGCTGGTTGCTGGATTCATGTCCTTTGAGACGTTCATGAGTATTCACAAAGCATCTATTTCTCTGGGAGTCCACAACAAGCAGAAATCTGAACCTAAAATTTTTTATAACAGCTGCTCACTGCTGCTCAACCCTTCAATGAAGAGAGCTCGGAAATGGAGGGAGATGGGGAGACAATGATTCAAAGAGAGTATGAGAAATCCAGAGAAGAAGTGAAAGTGTGTATGCTTGATTCTTATGATCATAAGAATTGATTTGTATGTTATAAGCATTATTCCTGAAGGCTTGCCTTTTCACTTCTTTTTGACACGTAGGAACTGTAAACATGCACATATGGTTGTTTATCGTTATGAGTATAAATAGAGCCTCGTGTGCTGTTGGAACATTTAATTCTGATGAGGAAGCACGGAGAATTGCTTTGAAACGTAAATTTAAAGGGCAAGTCTGGGCTTGGTATGATTGTGGATTAGTCAAGAGATTACACTGTTGTGAATGGTGTGTAGTACTTTTTCATTTGTTTTCTCTTTTAATCTGCGAAACTACATATTTCAATCTGCTATGAAGTGTGAAATGACATCATTTTGTATGACGTCACTTCACATTGACCTGAACGAGGCTGCCAATTGTGTTAACATTATACCACCCACATTGCTAGCTTCCTTATCGTGTGTTCGCAGACTCTTACAAAACACAAAATGGCAACAATCTTTGGCTAACTTACTAAGATCAATTGCCCACTTTACGAAAATTCAAGGCATGAAAACTTGGAAGAACTGACAACTGTTGTTCACCTGTGAGTCAAGTGGAATACAAAATTGGCTTTATACCTCGCAACTCGCCGCTAGGGACAGCACCCCTCCCAAGCAAAAAAGAGGCTATGGTGGATTTCAGTGCGAGGCTTATGCTGATCACAAGAGTGATCAGGATCATGATTGCAACTCCTGATTCAACAATGATTGCAGTATGCATCACAAACAATGATAGACAGTAGAGTAGACACTGACACTTGGCAAGACGGAAAGGGGTAGACCTGCCAAATGAAACAACCTTTTTGATTTGCTTTGGGTTTCTTTTTGAGTCTCCTAATTTCTGATGACTTGTGAGCAAGCCACAGGTTTATTTTGCTGTTGATTCACTTCTTTTTCAAATAGAGCGAAATGCGGCAAGCAGCAAAAACTTCTATTTATTTCATATTTCACAAAAAAGAACTTTGCCTTTTATTCCGCTTTCGGACATTCCTGCGGCCCCTGCTCTTTTCTCCTGGCCTTTTCATTGAATCTGTAACTGAATGATAAAGTTTGTTGTGTTTGTTGAACGATACAAAAGAATGGGTTGACATTAATTTGGCTTCATGGTTTTCCTTTGTCTTCACATCCTTCCTAGGACAACTTCCACGGTCAAGAAGGGTTCTATTGACGTCATATCTGTCAAAGTTACTTCCTGGCTTTTCCCTCAGTAAATTTTGCTGTATTGAATTTGCACAGGGAAACCCCGGAAACCCCAACATCTGTTGAACAAAAGTACAAAGATAGCTGCACAGCTAGACAACGGAGGCGTATTTGTGATGTCATATCTTAGAATTTTATGATTTTACGAAACAAAGACATGTGTCTAGAGACAAACCATTCATCTGCATGCATGGTTTGATACTTATTGTCTAGATTCTGACAGTATCGAAACCATGCCATGTTTCAGAGCAACTTTACAGCCAGACCAATATAATATATCTGAAAAACAGTTGACCTTGATGAAGGATAACAGGATAGGTTTAATCGGGAATGATGGTATGTGTTTGTGCAAAAGAATGTTTTTTACCACAGCTCAGTTGCAAAGTGTCTGCTATTGTCGCATGCTGCAATCTTTCGTTGAATCAAGAGTTGCAATCAAGATCACGATATCACGATCAACAGGAGCGAAAATTGTCTGCGCATGCGCAAATAACCCGCACGAGCAGAAGGAATTTTTGGCAGAAATTTGAAAACAACAATCTGGGAAGAAAATAACACCTCGGAGCAAAAGTGGAAAATCGCATTATCCCAAATTTGCCTCATTGAGCTTTTGCAGGTATGAAAAAAGCATTAGTTTAGCTGTCTTTTCCGCACAAGTTGACATTTGTAACATGAACCATATGTATGATAAACTGCAGCGGATTCTCTTCGCAAACAATGAAATTATACACTAGAAACACATCCAACAAAACAGAAAATATCCAAAAATCCCCACTTTGCCTCGATGAGATTTTTTCAACAAGAAAACTGTATTGAATAAGCTATCTTTTAGGCATAATCACATGTTCTGGAAAAAATCCGTTTTTCGTCAGGAAACTTTCTCGCGCCAGCTCAAAATCATGTCTGATAAATGTGGCGATTCTGTTCGAACATAAATAAATCTAGGGGGTAGAAACGCATCCAACAAAACAGGAGGTGTCCAAAAATCCCCACTTTGCCTCGATGAGATTTTTTCAACAAGAAAACTTCATTGAATAAGCTATCTTTTAGGCATAATCACATGTTTGGGAAAAAATCCGTTTTTCGTCAGGAAACATTCTCATGCCAGCTCAAAATCATGTCTGATAAATGTGGCGATTCCATTTGAACATGAATAAACCTAGGGGATAGAAACACATCCAGAAAAACAGAAAATATCTAAAAATCCTCACTTTGCCTCGATGAGATTTTTTCAACAAGAAAGCTATATTGAATAAGCTATCTTTTAGGCATAATCACATGTTTGGGAAAAAATCCGTTTTTCGTCAGGAAACATTCTCATGCCAGCTCAAAATCATGTCTGACAAATGTGGCGATTCCATTCGAACATGAATAAATCTGGGGGGTAGAAACATATCCAGAAAAACAGAAAATATCCAAAAATCCCCACTTTGACTCGATGAGATTTTTTCAACGAGGAAACTGTATTGAATAAGGTATCTTTTAGACATAATCAAATGTTTGGGAAAAAATCCGTTTTTCGTCAGGAAACTTTCTCATGCCAGCTCAAAATCACGTCTGATAAAGGTGGCGATTCTATTCGAACATGAATAAATCTAGGGGGTAGAAACACATCCAGAAAAACAGACAATATCCAAAAATCCCCACTTTGCCTCGATGAGATTTCTTCAACAAGAAAACTATATTGAATAAGCTATCTTTTACGCAAAATCACATGTTTGAATGGATAGCAAGTCAGTTTAGTAAAATCATGTTCCTTATCAAGGGCTCCATTTGGATTCAAGTTTATTCACATGTGAACTTATAAAAAGTGATGAACCTCGTTTTTCTGCTAAAAATCAAAACAAGGAATGGATTTAGAACGCAAAAGGAATACTATTATTTTCCCGGTTTTGATTCAACTGCCATTGCTAAAGGAATAACATTCCATAAAAGGGGCACCTTGTCACCAAAATATCTACATCACAAAATTGCAAATAAGTGTGAAAAGAAATGAAGTATTCAACGAACTAAATTTATACAGCTAATCTAACTTTCATTTGCAAACTTCAACAAACTCAATTTGACTTGTTTTTCACCAAAGTATGGCATGTTAAATGCCCCACTTTTTGACTCTGACTCACTCAGTAGACCATTTTTGTAAGGTAGCCTGATAAAACCAAATCAGCAGTTTTACACTGCTATCTAATTACAAAAATGTCCAAAACTGCTCTCAACAACTTCTTAGAATGCAGATGCAGTTGACAAATATAAACAAATCAAACTGCAAGGATTTCAGATAGCTCATCAGATCAGAATTTTACAAATCAAGGCTCTGAGAAACTCTTCAAAACCTTCATCTACTTTGCTTGTTACTTGCCTGTAACATTGCAAACCTATCCAGTCATGTACTGCATGTAGCATCACACAAAACATCAATTATAAAAATAACCTTTCATCATAAAAATGAGTACAAAAATGCATTTGGACATAAAGTTAATGATTGTCTACTGTCAAAATGCAGAAAATGATAAACTTGTTTTATGATCGAGAATTGCAAGATGTGATTTTTGATAGCAATTAATCACATGCTTCAATGTCTTTTTTCCTTATGATACACTTTGTTGCTATCTTGGTGTTGCAATCTTGTGGTAAGTTGAAATGGGCTGAAATCATTCATTCCATAATCATATGTAGTGGTCATTGCTTCTTGCAAACTTTTTAACCTTCATGAAAGTCTTGTTCTGCAGTAGCTATGAAAAAGAGAAGGATTTATATGAATATAAATATATATTTTTAAAAAACTGAAAATGATAACAAGCAAAATGCAAGTGTGAACTGAAAGCTTATCAAATTCAGAAGCTAATGATCATAGTCAAATTCAAATCAATCAACCACTATTATCAACTATTTTCCCTCCAATTCAATCTGGGAATTATGATGTACCTATGCATCAATTAGTGATAATTTCATTGCAAAATATACCATATTTTCTAATGCTGCATTGCTAACATATAATTATTTTCCCAAACACATGAATGGTTTCATAATGTCCTCCAATCAATATAGCTTCCAGCCAGGGAAAAATTTTTCCGCGGCATAGTGCAGTTTTTCGGTAAAAAGGGGGTCTTTGATGGCAATTTGAGGCCAAAATATGCAACCAGTTTATGGTGCAGAGTAGGCCTGTCCACCGAAGGTCGAATAATCGCTATTCGGTTATCTGATCACTATTCGAATAGCAGTGAAGCGAAACGATCATTCGCTGCCAACTGAATAGTCCGAATAATGCGAGTATTCGGATAGTATGGCAAGTCGAATAGATCAATTGTTCGGATAGTATGACCAGTCGACTGGTTGGAATGCAAATGATCAGTCAAAGAAACCGAATAGATTGACATAGCGAATATTGTGAATAGTGTGACTGATTGAACAGATCAAATTTTCTTGTCCAGACAATGGGTAGAAAGTGAGACAAAGGGCAGTGGGAGGCACATTATTTTGTAAAACAATGAAATATTGTTAGCCTGTTGTATTTCTCTGCCTTGCTTGATTGTATTGCTATTTTTAAGGGCGACACTGCGTTGAGGATTTCCTATGACGTCTGCTGTTTAATAAAGCAAGCTTCAGTCAGTTGTGGTACCTTGGCAGGCCACAGGACTGCAGCTGGACCAGGGGCAGGCCCTTTCCTGACAATTTTGCTGTGCACAGATTGATATTTGCCATCATACAAAAATTTTAAATTGTTCAGGCAGGACCACACCCTAGCCACACCCCTATTCGCCGAATAACCGAATATTCGGTAAAATTAGCACCAAACATTCGAATAGTTATAATCCTTCATTTGGACAGCCCTAGTGCAGAGTTACTCACTTCTATGATTGTTTCGTCAACATATAAATATTTTCCCAAATATACCCATAGTGCAAAAAGGTTCTCCAAACTATGCAGTTTCCAGCCAGGAAAAAATTTTCCGCAGCATAGTGCAGTTTTTTGGTAAAATGGGGGCCTTTGAGGGCAATCTTAGGCCAAAATATGCAACCAGCTTATGGTGCAAAGTTACTCACTTCTATGATTGTTTTGTCAACATATAAATATTTTCCCAAATATACCCATAGTGCAAAAATGTTCTCCAGACTATGCAGTTTCAAGTAAGAAAATTTTTTTTCCGCGGCATAGTGCAGTTTTTCGGTAAAAAGGGGGCCTTTAAGGGCAATTTTAGGCCAAAATATGCAGCCAGTTTATGGTGCAAAGTTCCTCACTCCTATGATTGTTCTGTCAACATATAAATATTTTCCCAAATATACCCATAGTGCAAAAAGGTTCTCCAAGCTATGCAGTTTCCAGCCAGGAAAAAATTTTTCCGCGGCATAGTGCAGTTTTTCAGTAACAAGGGGGTCTTTGAGGGCAATTTGAGGCCAAAATAAGCAACCAGTTTACTGCAAAGTTACTCACTTCTGTGATTGTTTTGTCAACGTATAAATATTTTCCCAAATATACCCATAGTGCAAAAATGTTTTCCAAACTATGCAGTTTCCAGCCAGGAAGAAAATTCACCGTGGTCATGATCATGAAAACATACTTATTAATACTTTTTTTGGAGAATTAGACAATGTCTGCGATGTCCGCGTTTTAGGCTTTTCCCTATGCAAAAACCTAAAACGCGGACATGGATTCAGGGTGGACATGTCCGTGATGTGCGCGTTTTAGACCTGGCCGTGCTGAAAGACTGCTTAGGTCAGTTATCAGTTCTCTCAGAATGTCTCCAGAAGAGAGGGGCTACCATTGTCAGAGCATCTGATTATGTAAAGCGGTCAATGCTCTGGTGAAAATAAAGGACTCTCTTGAAACAAAGTATTCAATCCAGATTCTCACATCAGATTCTCCTGTTTTCAAAGGGATCAATTTTAGACCAGGCTGTGGTGGAGGTAGGTGCCACTTTTGTGCGGAATTTATGCGACTATGATTTTTTGGTAGCCCTTCCATTGGTTATCATGAATCGTGATGGTAAACGAGGATCTTTGGGTGGGTGGGGAAAATACGGGGGTTCAAAGTTACGGCCTCAAGCATCGGACCTCTGCGGAGGAGATCACAAGTTATCGGTTGTTTACAAGGTAACTACATAGCATTTCGCAATGAATTTGATGCGTACCTGCACTGCTTGGGTCTTCTGGTCTGTTACCCCTAAATTAACGTCTATGTTATAGGTCACGTGACCAGAATTCACCCTTTTCCTTATATGGAAATTTTTCTGATTTTCATGTTTTTTGGCATGATAATGTGGAAAAATGACCTAGGAACTGTTGATACTGATAAATTAAGCACCTTCACTGATTTTCTCATCGTTCCAATCAAGCAGTAAAGGAAAACCTGCAACACATATCTGTCTGCAACTGCATGCCTCAAATACCACGTGGAAAAAAAATCGCGTGAAATTGGAACTAAATACACAGATTGTAACGTGGGTTTCTTAGTTTGGCTGTTGAGAAGGTTGTATGTACTTTAACAGGCAATTAATGAATAAAGTTATTGTTAATTCGAGACTTTAATGCAAAGCTTTATGAAATTTGTGGAACGTTCTCTATCCTATACATTGTAATTGAGTCAAATAACAAGAGAAGTTGTCGTTTGAGATTCAGTTGGCATTTTGCTCACGGAGTCTGTATCCAAGAGAAATGTTGCGCTACTTAATCGTTCTTTAAAGGTAAGTTTATCAGTCGTGGGTTCTTTGCAAAGACCTCTTTCAACATCCTCCTCTTTTCCTTCATCAAGAACCCTTAAAAGAGATCTGAAGGTTAAAACATAGCCTAAACAATTCATTTTCTTTTTGCATAGGCTCTCTGATTTTGGAACCATTTTTTTACCTTTTCGTAGTCCATACCCACGACCCTCGCCAGCTCTCTTTGCTCATTTGGCGAGAGTCGTGGGTTCTTTGCAAAGGCCTCTTTCAACATCCTCCTCTTTTCCTCCACCAAAAACCCTTAAAAGAGATCTGAAGGTTAAAACATAGCCTAAATAATTCATTTTCTTTTTGCATAGGCTCTCTGATTTTGGAACCATTTCCTAACCTTGTCATAGTCCATACCCACGACCCTGGCCAGCTCTCTTTGCTCATCTGGCGAGGGTCGTGGGTTCTTGGCAAACGCTTCTTTTAGCAACATTCTCTTCTGTTTGATATCTGAAATTTGAATTATGAAAATAATTTAGAACCATTGTCGATCAAAATCGTCTGGGGGTTTATAGGGGCTCTAAGGAACAGGGAAACATATCAAGAAACAATTAGGGGACTGGGAACAAATAAAAATGTGGAGAGGGAGCAAGAGACCAACAGCATTATGGTTACGATCATTTCTTTTAGTGGAATAGCCCCCGATACTGACAAGATTGTCATCTATTTTATCATAAATTTTTTAGTCTTATTCACGTCCATGCAACCACCATGAAATTGCCTCAAAATAATGCAAAATAATTAAAGGCGCCAGTTTTTGTCATTAAAATGTTTCTAATACACTCATTATTATTCACATGATGTCATAAGCATTAAAGATGTCATAAAGTTTAAAATTGCTGATGTGATCAAAAATGGATGAAACTATACATCATCTGAAAGTTCTTGTCAAGATCTGCCAAATGATAACATTCTCAATGATCTGTGATCATTCTGGAAAAGATAAGAGCCCTTTCTTTTCGTAGATTGCTGACCACGTGTTCATACGATGTTTGTCACCTGATCAGGTTTCACAAATTTAATCTTCGTATATGGTATTGATCATTTTATTTTCACAGATGTTTCTTTTGAGGTCTTCTTATCAAGGGCGAGTTCTTCTGCTTCTTGTCCAATTCTTTGAAACACTTGGAACAACTCACTCCAATTGTTGCTTGTATGTACACAGACTAGGTAGGCCCATAGAGCTGCTTAATGGTATCAAATCCGCCACTAAGGACAGGCAGATTTAGTGATAATTACTTGTTGGTTTTGTCAATGGCAGCCATCTTGGTTTCCTTCCTGTTTGAGAATTTATCCATTTGAGCACTTCAAAGTTGTCAAACAGCTCGCTTTATTTTTATTCTCAATTCCCCCATTCAAAAACTCTTCTAGATGATTATGTCTTCCACCCTATAATTCTTGAACATGCTAAGGTAGGTGGTGTAGGCCTTGGGTTCCATTAGAGCGAAACCTAGTACAATGATGAACAGTAACAAAATCTACACCATACATAGGTTACTTTTTCCATTTTTTGTTACATCAATGATGTCACAATGTTGCCTAACTGAGAAAAATTGCAGTATTTGCTTGCTGTTGGCAATATTGACAATATTTGAGTTTTTATTTGACTATACCTTTTTTAACTAGACAGGAATGTGTCATAAATGATACTGTACCCAAGCTACACCCAACCACTTTTCTCATCTTTGAAAGGAATGTTAGTGGACAAAAACTTAAACCATGTTGCAGAAGATATTGAGCATTGACTTGCTTCTTCATTACAGTTTCGACCCCACCCAATTGGAGTGGGCAGTTGGTCCCCCCCTCAACATCCAACCCTCCACAACTTCTGCCACTGATAATGGTGATTGTTGATTAAGAGATAAAACTGATCTTACCTTGCTTCCAAAGCTTTGGAATGCAAGCTTGTCTCCCCACTCTTTCTTGCGTGCTGCTGGCAAGAGCTCCAACAGCGATGCATCATCACTTGTGTGGCGTAGGCTTCGAACGAGATCCATCAGCATTCGTCTCGATTCATGAACCAGGTGATAGAACTTGCCATACCTGGGTCTTTGTCTGATGGTGACTTGCCCCTCACAAAATACTGACTCCATATTTCAACAAATGTTGAATGATCTGAGATCGAACGGTCCAAAGCAGGACAAGCAGGTTGTCTGGAATTAAGCTTAATAGCTAGTCATCACCATCATCAATGCACAGCCGATCTATGAGTTCCATTGTTGTGGAGAGATTTTCGATGCCCAATGTCTTTGGATTAGCATTCCGTTTGTGTTTACATCTTTTAATATTCGTTCCACATCATCCGAAGCAAGTATACATCCAAAAGCATTTGAAAAAGAAGAAACGTTGTTTATGATAGTTAGAATTTCTTGTCCATCCATCATTTATCATCTATACATCTATATCTACTATGTTTATACGTTTAATGTTTTAATAATAAATATACAGGCACACATATACATGTACAGAAATAAAAGATGTGAAAATAAGGAAATGTTTTTGAGAATAACAGTTCATAAAAAGTTTTTGCTGATTTGCCCAATGTTGTCGATGGAGTAGTTTCTGCGAGAGAAGGCGTGAACTTGCCACTCATAATTAGCATTCCATACAGTCCCTGGTTTTAATTGGCATATTAATTCAATATTTCCACTACGACGATCTTCATAAAATATTCCATCAGATCCTTTTCCACCCATGGTTAGGACAAATACATATACTGGATAACCAGTTGTTCCAGATCCTGAACGTGCATCGTAAAGATCGGGATCTCTGCTATCATTGGCAATAATTGAATCTCTTGTAAGAAGAGGATTTCGCATGTTGGAAAACATGATTTCATTTGCTCTTCTGTAGGCTTCAGCATTGCTTGTTATAGCAGTAGGTCGCCATGTTTGATTGTTGACTTTGATTCAAAGTTCAAAACCAGCTCCAGCTGTGGGTTCTGGAATTGGATATGTCTGGAAAGGGGTTGAATCAAATGTGCCAATTAAAGCTTTTTTATCTACAACTGTTACCCAAATTGTTTGCGGGACTGCATCAAATACAATTTCTTGTTGAATTGGATTCGCATTTGGGTTGATGGGGATGGTTCTAATCTCATGGTGAGTGAACATAAAAGTGTCTGGCCGATTGATGGTGTACGTTGAGATGTATTGTTCCGTCAATTTGGGTGATAATTCATACTTTTTAAATCGAAGTTTAACATCAGTGATGCTAAGTTTCAATTGCCTTGCCAAAGCCATAGAATTATCAAAACTGGTCTTTTTTTCAGGGTTGGTGGCGCCAGGATGCAATCTTTCAGGAGTAACTTGTATGTAGAATGAGGGGTCATTCTTCACAATGGTGTAATCAATTTTATTTGCCATACTGACAAATGTTTGCGAACCCGTGAAACAAAGTTTTGGTTTTAGTCGAAATCTGACTTTTTTACCTTGCAACAAAGCTTTGTGATAGTAAAGGGCTTTTGCATTTCTGCTGGTGGCTCTGGTTGCACCAGCGGCAGGTGTCACAGTGCAATCATCAAGTGTGCCAGGTTTCTCATAGATGAAACCTTGATCACGCAAATCTCCTTTCATTTCAGCATCCTGTTCTGACATCCATAATGTTTCATAATAATCATAATAATTGTTACGTTGGTATTAGATGATTTGGAGAGAGAAGGTTGTCGGGATTTTTGAAAATATCGACTTTGATCAGGCCTGCCCAGCCTATTCCTCGTTTTCCAGCCCAACCTGTGCATGATAAAAATTTGCAAAAATCACCATGAAACGTGAAAGATCGTATGAAAGAATTTGGAATGATTACCAAAAAGAAAAGCGAAGTGGGGCATTTCAGCCAAATAGTTATTTTTCCAACCCAAAATGTTTATCCATTTGTGATCTTGCCAAATTGACACCCTAAAATTAATTTTCTGTGCGAAAAAGGCACCCCAAGAATGGCACATTCCATACCAGCACATATGGTGGTTATCGCACTCCCCAGGTAAAAAAACAAAAAATATGCCAACATTGGCACTCAAAGTAGCTAAGAGTTTTAAAGATATTTATGTATCATAAGATCAAATGTGAATCCTCAAACCTTTTAAATTCTGTTGTGATGTTCCAAGTGAGCCTTAAAGAAAAGAGATAATACAGAGTAAGCATAAAACGATTTCTGGTATCGAGCGTTGATGAAACCACCACGAAGAGAAGCTAGCAGACAGAAATCGTTCAAATTAAAACGCACATGTGAAATAAAAGCAACGTAAAAATACAATGCACAGAATCTTTCTCTCATACAGCCGGAATGAAGTCATTCATGTGGGACATGTGATATACCACCTGTCTCAAAAAATACCCAATCTTTGAGGATGGTCAGAAAAGCTGGGCCCAGATAGGATCCAAAATGCTTTCAGTATTCCATTGGAAATTTTACAATGGGTTCATGGATTTCTCTGCTTACAAACTACTTTACAATGCTTCAAGAAATAAACTATGAGGACTAAAAGACTAAAACTACTCCAAGGTGTTATGAAAAAAACTATGTATAACTTTACAGATGATGTATACCTTCTTTGTGAGTTTCTCCTCCATCTCCAATTACAACATTGCCACCAAAAGTAGTATATAGTACGGGGTCATCATGTACAAGGAATTGTAAAAATTTAAGGAATTCCGACGCCTCCTCCGCAGCACCACATACACAGCTCCACATGCACAGAAGTGTTTCAGAATCATATGAAACGAGTGCACGCAAACAACTGCAAACCCTCAGAACATAAAGAAATTCACAAAAACAGAAACACACTTTTGAAATTCAGTAAATTGAAATACATAGGGTATAAGTGGACAACACGAATAACCAGTAAACACAATGGCTTCAAAAAACGTAACGAACATCATCATAAAATAAGAGGAAGTGGAAAGTTCTCTTTCCTTGCAAACTTAGGCAGGCAAGGCTTAACATTTACAAAGAATAATTATAAGCACATACTTAAAAAACTTGGAACAGCAGCAGCAACTGGTGGAGCAACAGCTGCAGGTACTGTACTTGTTAATAAGATATTAGACGGAGGATCTAAGAAAAAAAATGTAAAAACATAAAAGGAAAAGGCATAGGAGGATACATCCAAGCAGGAAAATTAGCATTTGATATTTGACAGCATTTGATGCGAAAAGCAGCACTTTTCGCACACTATTTGCTGCCAAATCACCTCTGGAAGTTCTGATGTGTACAAAGAGCAAGAAGCCCATTATGAATATACGCGATCTGTTGTCGGAAAATATGGATATTTTTTGGTATTCATCATGGATCTGGTTCATTTAGGTCCAAGTTGACAATGATAGAGCAAGTATACCAAAATCAAAAACCCTTAAAAGAGATCTGAAGATTAAAACATAGCCTAAACAATTCATTTTCTTTTTGCATAGGCTCTCTGATTTTGGAACCATTTTTTTACCTTTTCGTAGTCCATACCCACGACCCTCACCAGCTCATTTGGCGAGAAACGTGGGTTCTTTGCAAAGGCCTCTTTCAACATCCTCCTCTTTTCCTTCATCAAAAACCCTTAAAAGAGATCTGAAGGTTAAAACATAGCCTAAATAATTCATTTTCTTTTTGCATAGGCTCTCTGATTTTGGAACCATTTCCTAACCTTGTCATAGTCCATACCAACGACCGTCACCAGCTCTCTTTGCTCATTTGGCGAGAGTCGTGGGTTCTTTGCAAAGACCTCTTTCAACATCCTCCTCTTTTCCTTCATCAAGAACCCTTAAAAGAGATCTGAAGGTTAAAACATAGCCTAAACAATTCATTTTCTTTTTGCATAGGCTCTCTGATTTTGGAACCATTTTTTTACCTTTTCGTAGTCCATACCCACGACCCTCGCCAGCTCTCTTTGCTCATTTGGCGAGAGTCGTGGGTTCTTTGCAAAGGCCTCTTTCAACATCCTCCTCTTTTCCTCCACCAAAAACCCTTAAAAGAGATCTGAAGGTTAAAACATAGCCTAAATAATTCATTTTCTTTTTGCATAGGCTCTCTGATTTTGGAACCATTTCCTAACCTTGTCATAGTCCATACCCACGACCCTGGCCAGCTCTCTTTGCTCATCTGGCGAGGGTCGTGGGTTCTTGGCAAACGCTTCTTTTAGCAACATTCTCTTCTGTTTGATATCTGAAATTTGAATTATGAAAATAATTTAGAACCATTGTCGATCAAAATCGTCTGGGGGTTTATAGGGGCTCTAAGGAACAGGGAAACATATCAAGAAACAATTAGGGGACTGGGAACAAATAAAAATGTGGAGAGGGAGCAAGAGACCAACAGCATTATGGTTACGATCATTTCTTTTAGTGGAATAGCCCCCGATACTGACAAGATTGTCATCTATTTTATCATAAATTTTTTAGTCTTATTCACGGCCAGAATGTGAATCCCAAGGTCCTTAACAAGACAAATCTCGTCAATGTGACATGAATGGCAATTCACATCAATAGAAGCGATTGGCATAACTTTCTTGAAACGTAAAGTTGCACTGTCGTTGGCCACATGATTATGTAAGGGAACTGATGCAGAGGCCTTCCTAGTGGCCGAGCAATCACCCTCTTTATCTGCTTAAATTAAAATATCAACACTTTTTAGATTTTTTTGAATAATATCTTTGGTTTTGGTACCACCGATTCACTTTCTGGAAGGTCCACCCCACTTCCCTCACCAGCTCCCTTTGTCTTTCTGACGAGGGAAGTGGTTCTTTAAAGCTGTTCTTCCAGTTTTATTCTTATGTCTGAAATTTGAATTATGAAAGCAATGAAGAACCATCGTCGATCAAAGTCGTTTGGGGGTTTTATAGGGATTCTAAGGAACAAGGAAAAATGTCAAGAAACACTTGGGGGACTGGGAACAAATAACAATGTGTAGAGGGAACATGGGAACAGTCAGATTGCTATTATGAATATCAAGTAAGTTCCTCAAATGTGGTGGAAGATTTTTGGAGGAAGAGGTATCTTTAGCATCAGAAATCATTGGTAAAAAATCACAATTAGTGTCACATAGGAGGATAATATCCCTACAAGTAAACACTATTCCTGTTGACGGAAGATTTCAACAGACGCATCTGGAGGACGGTGTCAAGACATAAAGAGAAACGGTCCAGCCTTCGTCGGTTTCATCTTCAATACAAAGACCCTCTACATCAGATAGTGGAAGATCCACCCTGTTTGTGACTTTATCAAAGGATGAGTCATTTACATATACAGTGACACCAACAGCATTAAGGTTACGATCATTTCTTTTATCGTAACCATAATGGAATAGCCCCCAATACTGACAAGATTGTCATTTATGTCTATTTTATCATCAATTTTTTAGTCTTATTCACGGCCAGAATGTGAATCCCTACCCTGGGTACCAGAGCCTAATTAAAATTTTAGAAAATAAAAGGAAAAAAAGAAAAAGGGAGAAGAAAAGGAGGCTCTGGTTCCATCCAAACATAACCTCGTTCTGAATTTTCAATCATATTCCAGAAGTGGAATATTGCTCTGATTGGTCAAACTGGATCATGTGACCTGATCACCAGAATATTGATTCAAATCAACTTTAGGGAGCGAGCTGTGGACGTGGAGAAAGTGTTGAGGTCTCACTTTCCAAACAAACTGACTTTACTGCAACTGAAGATTATGAAAGCTACTTTGGAGGAAGCAAGAAGTTTTTACAATGTTCTAACTGGTCACAGAAAGTCTCTGCCTTTCAAATCGCGCAATTCATGGCTTGAGAGCTGTTGCATTTTATGGCGTGTCGAACAAGGAACTGAGAACTATTTTAGTTAAAGAAAACAAAACTGTGAAACTATTGTGAAACAGTAAAACTCCCATTTGAAATTCCCAGTTGGCATAATGCAACAATAAAAGCAGCAAACTGTTTGTCCCAAGACAGTACATAAAATAATTTCGAGCAGGTGTAATCTCACACAATTACAAACATTAAAAGCTAACAGAAGAATTTCTGCACCCTTGGCAATTTCCACTGACTGGAAAATGGCCTTTACTTGGAATGAGCTCAGTGAATAGAAACCTTGCCCCTTGTGAAGGTAATGAATGCATCCTCAATTAAGTGTATGTGTTTTTTTATGTGTGCATGTATGTGTTGATCTTTGAAGGAGTCCCCTTTTACCACCATGAGGCAGGATGCTGTACAAATCTCTCTGGTTTGGCCTTGAGCATAAATATGAAATGTTAGAGCTCATGATTCCATTTTCAGATAACTAATTTCTTCCCACGATATGCCAAACTTTAAGTTGAAATGTCTGGCAGGTAGCTAAAGTGAATAGAAATTGTTAGCTTGAAAAATTTTTTCTCCTTGTTCCATCAAACGTCGGAACTTTTTTTTTGGGATATCCAGTATAACAACACACTGATAAAAGAGACCCTGCAACGTGCCAGAGAACAGGTGTTTAATAACACAGGGGAAATAAAACGACAAAAAAAACAAAAACAAAAACAGAATCAACATCAACGAAAAAGCGAAAAAGAGAAGAAGCCCTTCCAGGGGCAGATCCCGTGAACGGAAGCAAAAAACAAAACATTAAAAACACTGAGAACTACGAACATCTTCTTATCTTTACATTTTTCCTATTACTGTATATATGTGTGTATGTACCAGGTGAGCCAGAAAAAAGTTCCCACTTTTGAAAATTTATAACAGCAAGAGATTTTCACAGATTTGAATGATTCCAATTCTAGTTAAAAGCCAATAGGTTGAAGCATTTTTGTGATTTTTCTCGTTGTATCACAAGCACTACAAATATAGGTAAATTCAACTTTACAAAAACTTCATGGTTGATTGATTACTGGAAAATGGCCCAAAACATCGATCAATGCATAAATGACTTCTCTCACAAAATAATTAAGGAAATGCAATTTCTCATGGGTGAGAGATATCCTATAGGCATTAACTTCCTTGGGATTGAAAATCTTTCGCATCTGTTTGAAAATCGATATCTTATAGCTCTTGAGGGAGGTGAAACGTCCATGGCCTATTGTTCGATTTGAATAGAATCCTTACGATTTGATCAATGTTTTAGGCCCTTTTTTGTCATGTTGCAACCATACAATCTTTATAAAGTTAGATTTACCAATACTTCTAGTGCCGGTAGGACAGTGAGAAAAATCACAAAAATACTTCAATCTTTCGGCTTTTAACTAGGATTTGAATGATTCAAATCTGTGGAGTAATCTTGGTGCTATGAATTTTCAAAAGTGGGAATTTTTTTCTGGCTCACCCGGTATATGTGTATTTTTCTAAGCATGTTGCAAACTTCTTACACTTACATTGTGCGTCCTTTATTTTAGCTGCACTCCATAATCTGACCCTGCGCAAGATATTAGGACAAAGCAGAACATTAAGGAAGGAAAACAAGAAACACAAAAATTCAGTCAAGAAGTATTTACACAGGCAAATTGCCAACACTAGGCCAATTGACAATATACACAACATGGGAAATTTTCCCTTGAGCGATTCTGAAAAAAATGTCCTCAACAAGGGTCTCAGCTTTGTATATTCATCCGACGCCGTTACAAAGGATGAGGTCTTCAAAGCATTTCTAAAATTCAAGAGACGCATGCTCTTACACCACCATTTCTTCAGAAGACCTAGTAATTTCTTAATAAACATTCAACACACTGACACTGGCCAACAGTTGAGAATAATGTTACACCACATAGTGACCACCATTGGTTGTGGGCCCTTGGGGGAGGGGTTGGCATTACCTTCACTTGTTTCTCTATTATTTTTATCATTTATTTTTTTCTCATTACCAATTTTTCATTTTTGTATCATTTTATCTTCTGCTCTATCAAAAAACCATGGAAACAAATTCTTCTCCATTAAAGCTTTTTCAACATTTCGTAATTTTCGGCTAGCACATCTTTTCTATATGGAAACAAGTAAACAGTCCTATTATGATTGAGTTCTTCAGTCCTTTAATGGCCATTGTAAACTGCTCTCTTGTCACGCTGTGGTCTGCAAATTGGCCTAACTGTCCCATCAATAAAGCTAGTGCATATAGCTGGAGGTTTTCAGGAGAAAGCCAGGGTTGGTCAAGTTCTTGAAGAAGATGGGAGTACCTGTCAAATAGATCATTAACCATCATGTTAGTGATCCTGCAAAGTGGAGGTACAGACCTACCAAATCTTGGAACCAGGTCAGCATATCTGCAGGGATATGTGAATCATTTCAGGCACACACACTGAGCTTCAACACAGTCTACAACCAGCCCATTGTAGCATCGGTAAACTTCAGGAAAGCCAACAGTATGGACAAGATTGTAGATGTCGTCTTTCTTAAAACAAAATTCAACTTCACACTCATCGTCTCTCATGTCTTCCAAATTGAATCGTTTGTACTTTCAATAGGGAAGCCCAATGTGTAAATTACGAGGTCTATTTGCCTCGTGCAACAGGAAAAGATCTTTTTCGTTGATAACATTGGCATTATTCATAAGCAGAAGTGCTTCCTCCATTTTCAAAGTATGTCTGAACACATTTCTATTTTGACGCCAAAGTCAGCGCCTCGTCGCGGTTCGTAACTTCTTGTGCAGCATTGGGGGATGACGCGCTGACCGCGCTCGTTTCAGGCCCCTGTGCTGCGGTTGTCTACAAACCGAAGACCGAAGACCAAAGAACTACAAACCAAAGACCGAAGACCAAAGAACTACAAACCAAAGACCGAAGACCAAAGAACTAATAGAGCAAGTTAAGGAGCTACAGCCCCTCCAATGATGTGAAAATTTGCATTTGGCCAGCATCTGCCTTCAAGTTATTTTTATCTGGCATATTCCCCTAAATTGGAAGACAGCCTAAAATCTGCAAAACTATGACATGTGCCATTCATCAATTTCGTAGCCTGCACGCAGACTCTATCCAAGACTCTATCCAAAGGGAAAAGGAAAAGTTTCCTTTGGATAGAGTCTGCGGGCAGGCTACCATTTCGTGATTCTGATTCTATGATTCTGATCTCCATTCCAATTAGCAAATTCAAGGACAGGGCTTCAGAACAAAGAGGACCTCAAAGAGGACCCGGAGGAGGATTAAAGGGAGGACTCTAAGTAGGACCTTTACCAGGACTCTAGGGAGGACCCTTCAGGTTAAAATGTTTGTTATTTTGTAACTTTCACAAGTAGAGTTTTGATATTGCACCTCACATTAACCATTGTTTATATATTGTTTTGGGTGCGAGTTCTTGTTATACTTTCCTTGGGATCCTAATAAGTACTTTGAAAGCATTTGAAATACCAGTTAGCGCATTGGGAGTTTAAGACACTCGTAAGAAACTTTAAGCTGTAAAAATGACATTGATTGTAGAAACTGATATCTGAAAAAGAATACAGCCTCAGATTCCTTTCTAGACTTCTATTTCAATTCGCGCTTCCATGTAATTAGCCTACGCATGGTTTGTAAATACCATGCTTCAGCTTTGACCAAGAAATAAAACTTGCTGATAATATTTGGGGCAGTGACTGCTTCGTAATTGAATGTGGGAATTGAAAGAGGAAAAGCATCCGCCTCCTTAGCTACAATGGATTTTGCAATGAGATGTCTTCATAGAAATTTTGTAAAATAATGACAGAAATCGGAATCCTCTAGAAATTTTTTGCTTTCTCACAGAAATTTGTATCCTTGGAAAAGAGCTTATACTCTCCTGACTTTAAGTAAAGAATTTATCCCGCTGCAGTAGTCATTGCGTCCCACGTGTCCCCGTGAATGCATTTAGCCTGGTATGTGTTGCTCCGCGGAAAGGTTGCTTCTGCAGTTCACAAGTCCGTCAATCTTTTGTTCAGAATCGTAAAAGAATAATACACATATCTTTTATAAGAAACTGCATATAAGAAATGGAAAGCTCAGTTTTTTGAAAGTCAGGAAAAATCCTACCTGAATATAAAAGCTAACGAATCTTTGTACTTGCAGTGTTAGTTTTCCCAGGTCACCCAAAAGTGTTCGGGGACTATGCAGAAATAGCAACTGTTTGAGCATCATTTTGAGTGCAAATTATGTTCTTTACTTGTTCTGAGATCATAATTAGGGAGACGTTTTCATAAAACTGAAAGATCTCTACACTTCCGTCATTAAAGATATAAGAAACACGCAAGAAACTTTTGGTAATAAATAGGCCCCACACATATGAGAAACTGTGCTTTGCAGCCTCAGTTTCCTATAAAAATACGTGTATTTGAACTTGTTACTTAACTAAGGTCGCATTCTTTTTTCCCCACCCCTTATATTACGCAAGATAGTCAGACATGACTTTCCGTAGTAAGGTCATTTTTTGACAGCCTAGGTTTCTTACAAGTCTCTTAAATTTCTTATGCTCTACTAATTGTTATTTCAAAAGTGTTACAACTCTGCTTGGAAAGTTATGAAAGGAAAAATTCTATTCAGTATCAATCTTAAATTTGGCAGTTTCCAACAATGCCATTTTCAAAGCCAGAAGCCCAGCAAAGGCATTGTTCTGAAGTCCCGTCCTTGAATTTGCTAATTGGAATGGAGATCAGAATCATAGAATCAGAGTCATGAATGGCACATGTCATAGTTTTGCAGATTTTAGGCTGTCTTCTATTTAGGGGAATATGCCAGATAAAAATAACTTGAAGGCAGATTCTACCCGATTGCAAATTTTAACAACATTGGAGGGGCTGTAGCTCCTTAACTTGCTCTGTTAGTTCTTTGGTCTTCGGTCTTTGGTCTGTAGTTCTTCGTTGTTCGGTCTTCGGTTTGTAGTTCTTTGGTTTTCGGTCTTCGGTTTGTAGTTCTTCGGTCTTCGGTCTTCGGTTTGTAGTTCTTTGGTCTTCGGTCTTCGGTTTGTAGTTCTTTGGTCTTAGTCTTCGGTTTGTAGTTCTTTGGTCTTCGGTCTTCAGTTTGTAGTTCTTTCGTCTTCGGTCTTCGGTTTGTAGTCCCTTCGTCTTTGGTCTTCGGTTTGTAGTTCTTTGGTCTTCGGTCTTCGGTTTGTAGTTCTTTGGTCTTCGGTTTGTAGTTCTTTGGTCTTCAGTTTGTAGTTCTTTGGTCTTAGGTCTTCGGTTTGTAGTTCTTTGGTCTTCCGTCTTCGGTTTGTAGTTCTTTGGTCTTCGGTCTTCGGTTTGTAGACAACCCCTGTGCTGCGTTGTCTTCAGCTGCATCGTGAATCGTAAACTCGCCAATATCATCAATGCAACTTTGCGCAAAATTGCAAACTTGTTGTCTGTCAGCCAACCAGAGATCCTCCTGTTTCTTATTATATTTGAGATGTTGCCAGGGACATTTGTTCACTTTGATGAAATAAAGTGTAGTGCAATTGGGTGGCCTTCCATACCTGTCTAAAAAGATTCTTAATTTTCAGACAGGAGTAAATGTTTTCCCCATTGCTTATTAATTGTTTTGGCCAATTTGTAGTTGTGGCCAATTTGTAGTTGACAAATAATGCCAAGGTCATCTCAGGCTTCAAGTGCATTGGCCAAACCATAAAGAAAATCAGCTGAGAGTCTGTTTGTATGAGTCTGTGGCCCAGATTCTTCCTTGGTCTTAGTTTTAGCCAAACGATCATGCAGCAAGGGCATGTCTGACAAGTGAATCAGTATCATCATCAGCATAAATACTGAGGCTTTCATCAATATCATTATGATCCGTAACATAAAGTTTTTTCTGGTGGCTCAGAATCCTCAGGGTCTGACAAATGTCATTTATTATTCGGGATTCGTCCGGTGGACGATGATGCAGCTAGCCCAGTGGGCAGATTAGAGAGTCCAGTGGACAAGGGGTTAATTTGTCCAGTGGACGAATACATTCCGGTGGAACATATGTTCGACTGGCTGGTGGCCAATTGGCAAAGGGCCCGTTGACAGTTTTCGTAGGAGAGCCGCCATGTTACCTGGATTTGTATTTATGTGTGACAAGGGTAGGTTTGGTTTCTGATGGAGGTTCATGCTGCACCAGTCCATCCTTAGCGATAGCTGTGTCACCTGACTCACATTTTCTGATAGAAATACACAAGGTTGCTTATCATTTCAAAAAGGGCTTTCTTAATTAATGGTGCTAAAATGAAGACTCTTTTTGTCAATTTTCATTAAACAAGAAAGAGAAAAAAATGTAAGTAACTTACCAATATTTCACATGATATCGGAGCTTGTGAAACGCGTCTGGATATGACTTGTAGCAAAATCCGCAATGTCTTGTAGTGCATGCGCCCGCTTCTCATGGGATATTCCGTAGTGACGTAGCTGATTACAGAGAAGAATGACTCACATGAAGGCAACTATCAATGTTGAAAAAGCCAAAAAATTCGTTTGGCACAGTCACCCAATGGTACACCCTCTGTTGGGCTGTACACAAATCGGTTCTTTCATGCAAAACATCCATTACACATTTTTAGAAATACCCCTGCCACCCAGATAAACCCTCCACTCAAGAACATTCCATTGAGAATTGATTCAGTCTTCTGATCACAAGACTATTCCATGGCACCAGCCAAAACATTCCCTGCATGTCAGGGATGAGAAACGGAATATCATTATTTCAAAGTTTGCTGGTAGAAGAAACTGAAAAACTATTGAACAATATTGCAATACTGTGAACATATGAACAATTTTAACTTGATAAATGTGGGGAAATTACATGTATCCTTCTATAAGAACTAACTCTTTGGGCCAGTATTGAAACTCTCTTTCAAAATCATCACATATTGAGTAGGCTGAGTTTCTTACGCATTTCTTAAGGATTTCATAACAGTCTTTATGTTCACTATCCATGTGCCCTTGTGAACATTTCAAAAGGATGAGTTTGGAGCTTCCCAATGTTTAGTCATTACTCATGTGCCTCTCGAATAATGAGGAAACAAGTAAATATTAAGTAAAGATATGGTGAGGAGCTTCTCTGTCAAAATAAATGGTTTCTTAAGTTAACAGCAAAAATATCACAGTTGGACTTAGATTCCATAACAAAGCAAAAGAAACTTGCATTCTGCATCTCTGACTTGTAAACTTTCATCTCGCTTTCTTTAAGCCTTTTAGGTTGCTAGAGTTCTTCAGCCTGTGGCCTTCCTTTCTCATATGAAGCAGATAATGACTTTCTACGATGCAGCATGAGTTGATATGTTGTTACCTGGGATATACTCGAAAACACTACCTTTTCAGCCCTTTGAATTTGTATTTTCAGCCCTTTGAATTGGACACGCTCTACTAGAGGTCGGCAAGTGTAAAGCACAGGTTGACAGGTCACCAGGTTTACAAGATCACGGGTTGACAGGTTCCAGGTTTTGGGAAAGTGCATGTCGACAGGTTTCCACAAAAGATGCTCAAAATGCGCAAAATGCAATAAGAACAGGCAAATTTCTTTAAAAAAATTGACAGAACAATTTCTGGTTAAAAGCAAACTGAAAGTTTTTCAAAAATATGAACATAACGATTTCTAATTAAAATCAAAATTATTTGGCAACAAAACGTAACATAACACCAGAACATTAACATAATGATTTCCACTTAGAACAAATAGATTAATCTGAAAATAACAATTCCCGCAGATAATGCAAAAGCAAAAAACAAAAACCATGCCAAGATCAAAGTTTAGATGTTTCTCAGTTCTCAAAGACAACTTCATTTACGTCACAGAAAATGAACAACTCCATTTACATCACAGAAAATGAACAACTTCATTTACGTCACAGAAAATGAGGAAAATTTTCATCAGACATTTGGTGAAGGTTCAAGCGCCTTGTCACACATATCTTAATTTAAATAAATATCCTAAATTAAATAAATGTTGCTTTTGCAGTCCTTGTGTGTTGAAGGCGGATTCAGGTGTTGCAGCCCTTTTGTTCGTTCCTTGATGGTTGCTCGGTGAAGCGAAGATAGAATCCATTCTGTCGCAGGGAACGGTGACCCTCCATTTCCAATAAAAGATAGAAAAAAGTTGAAAACTCCTTGATCACTCATAGGGCGATTCCAAAAGATGTCAACAATGCCTGAAGGCCAGGTCTTCAAGGGAAAGAAAGCATCACCTTTTATTGCAGCATATAATTCATTTCTTTTCTTTTGCCATTGTTGCCTGCCCATTCCATTGCAACCCGCTTGCATGGTATGAAGAATGTCAGTTGACAAACGTTGAGGAGAGTACCTTTTGTTAATACTGTTATGATGTTATTGATTTATGTATCATACAAAAATGGAATTCCTACAAAGTTATGACAGAATTCTACCAGACGCAGATTTCTTGTAACACAAAGATTTAAACTGAGGTCCAAGCAGATCAGTTGAAAGGAAGTATTGTCCCTTCTGAGGGTTTTTGTTTCCTTGTTGTTCCTTTTCTTGCCTTCTGCCAAACAAAACACTGCTGTGATTTGCAAATTTGGCTCAAGGCAACACAAAGAGAGGAATTTTCCGCGGGGAGGGATCTGATCTCTTGTTCAAAACAAAGTCATTTTTTTATATCAATAAGCATTACATCACACATTACTAGCTACACTACTTACAAAGTCACTCTACCAATTACGCTACTTACAGAATTACTCTATTACACTACTAAAAACGATACCACAAGGAGCACAATGCTGTGTCTACCATGCGGCCATTTAACATGAAGATAAAAACTACAAGCAAATATGAACGGAAGGAAAAAAGAAGAAAGAAAACTAAACAATTCACATAAGTCCCCGATGGACAACCTTTCATCATCATACTGTATCAACTTAAGCATTAGAGCATTTGAAAGATTGGGCAAATCATACGATTGCAATGTTGAATTTACACTATCAAGTCATCTCAAAATGATTATACAAACAACACTCACAACGTTAGATAACCATCTTTTTTTATTCACATTAAAATTAAACAAATATAAGAAAATGTGGTAAGAATGATAAAGCCGTGCAACATCTCCCAAATGCGCATGCATGTGTTCCTTTTCTTCTTCTTTGACACTTGGAGTGGAATGCAAAACACGGATTGATTCCTCAAAGGAATACCTATTTGTAGAACAATTGAAGCATTTCAATGTGTAATTCTTTTCAATGGAGAAAGCAAAAAGTCAAAGTCGAAGTTCCTGTGCAACATGCCTGTTATAGCAAATCATGGCTAGGCCCTTTTACAAAACCTCTGGTTTCGGGTGCACTGTAAATTTTGACTTTGCAAGTTTGTATCTCCAGTGTTTGGTGGCCAATTTTTAAATGCAAGGTATGTGGATCTAAGTTGAAGATTGATAAATTTAGCTATCCACTCCACAGTGATCCAGAGGAGTACAGAAATACCAAAAAATGAATTTTGAAAAATGACTTTGGCGCTATTTTTACTTCAAAGCTAACACATGGATTAGTTTAATGCAAAAAACCCCATTTAAATCGAAGGTATACTTGCGGAGCTAAAAATTCCCAAAGTCTACATAAACAAATGAAATGCAACATTTAGTCAATTTCAGGATGAAATCTACAGTTGCCAGCGATAAAGTCTATCTTCAAATGTTTGTGGAATCGCTTTGCCAACTCGGATTTATGCGAAATTTTTTTTATCTGAAAGAGTAACAATTCAACTATATCCTGACTTAAAATCTAAATTTTCGCGATTTTCGCTCTATTCAATTTTTGCGAATGCGCACTTGTATTTTTTTGGTAAACTTAGGCCTGAAAATCATAAATATTTTGAAATTCAAGTCAAAAACGTGAAATACATGTCAAAACATGTCTTCATGACACACTTTGTTGTTGAATTTGAAGCATTGGCTGTACTTTTGCCAAAGCTTTCGTACAAATTCGTACCCCAAAATTTTTTATGCAATTTTCTTTAATTGCGGCATTTTCGGGAAAATTTTTGCAATTTTCTACAACGATTGTTGTATGCTATGGAATATCTTTCAGAAGTTGTTTTTAACAAGAAACCATGGATGAACCGTAATGAATATGGACTTGGAGACATTCTAAATGACCTTTTATGCTATAGCTTTCTGACTAATGTGCTGTTATTTGGAAAAATAAGTTGTTAAGTATCTATTTAAAGTAGGCTAAAGATAAGTAGCTAAGTTTAGGCCTACTACTTACAATGTACATAATTTAAAATCTGATAGAAGAATAAAACTATCAACACAATTTGCAGGACCAATGAGAGTTAAGAATCTATCCTGTTATGCTCCATGCTTTCATTTGATGCATTGCTGTTGCAAATTGGTTGCTATGGTAGTTGTAAGTAAGATAAAGTATGTATAGGCCAGTTAAAATGAAGTAGCACTTCTCTTGGGCATATTTTCAATTTTACTATATTTCGTTTTATGCTAGTCAGATCTTGGCTCTTTCATCACACAAATCGTCTTCTTAGGGTAAGTCTTGGGGAAAAAGGACGCAAAAACAAATCCAGCGGTGCATACACGTATCTTTCTATAAGAAACTGCTGATAAGAAGAAACTCAACTCTCAGATCGCCAAAGAATTAAGAAACTCCAGTACTGGAAAAACATAACTTTAGAAACTACTTATTTTTATAAAGGAGTTCTTAACAAATTTTTGCTTTATTTCCACTTTTTTTTCTTGTATCATATTACTTATAAGGCACTTGGGTCACTGCTTGGGTATAGTCTAAGCATTGGAAAGGCTTCAAAAAACTTTATTTTGAAGTGTTCTTGATGGACCAAGTAGCAAACAAGACGATTGTTATGAAACCTTTTTTTTATATATATGCAGATAAAACAATAAAGCTAGGCAACAACTACTTCACATGGTGCCATTCATAGAGGGAAAGGACACAAGGTCATCGAGTTCCCTCTATCAATGGCACTTACAATATATTTGACTACTTTGTCACTCTAGCGAAACAAAAGGACAAGGAACAAACTAAGAAAGAAACGAAAAAACAACGAAGCAAAGGGGAAAGCACAACGAAGAAACAAATGACGAAAACAAACAAACGAATAACAAGGTCTAACAGAACGAAAACTAAATATGGGGGTAGCTGCATTCAGTCCAATCGTTTTGTTTCTTTGATAAAGGATATTGTAGCTTCCATAATTATTCTGTTGGCAATTATATTCAACGATGGAGATCCATATAGAAGCAGTGTGCATAAAGACCTTGAATCATGTTGAGAAATGTCTAAACCAGGAATTTCTGAGAGTTGGCCAAGGAGATCGCAACGCATTATGTCATACAATGAAACCTTTAAGAAACTCGTAAGAAACTCTGAATACTGAAAATCTGATAATTTTAGGAAGCTTTCAATACTTTCAATGTCTTCGTCTCCAATAAAAAAATATGTGTAAAGTAGATCTTCATCAAAACCTTTCTAGCGTAAATGGAATGTTTTAGTTGAACACTTTCTTCCAACAAAAAGCGTTGCAGCTAGGGCTTCCAAATGACGTTTTATTCTCAAGACGTTTTCATTTTTGTCAAAATGATTAAATCATTAATAATTGCTACTATGAAAGCTTGTTATGTTGATTGAAGTCCAAATAAAAAAGAGGAGTACTTTAATAGTGATCAATGTTTACTTTTTTCTTATGAGTTCCTTAGCGACCGCAAAAAATGCAAATCAGACGAAAGGATACAAATTTGGCTTTCAGAACATCATTAATACACTTCTCCCAGACCTTTTGCTCCGCAGAAACAAAAGTTTTCAACCAGCATATACTACCTATATATTACCATTGAATGATTTAAGATTTTAGAATGTTACCTCACGAACAACATTAGTCGACATTAGTGTAGGGCAAAAGTCAGATGAAAGTAGCATAAAAGGTCATTGAGAATGTCTCCAAGTCCATATTCATTTGGTTCATCCCCCGGGGGGGGGGGTACTTCACTTTGGGTAAGACGGGGATGTGCGCCAGTTTTGGGTAGTTTTTGGCCTGAAAATTCTGGGATTGGGGTATCCTTTTACTGGAAAATTTCTGTGATTGGGGTATACTTTCACTCGGAATTTTCTGGGATTGGGGGTTACTCAAAATTCTGTAATGGGTGTTGAATGAAAGTACAACTGGATAAATTTTCGAGCAACACGTGGTCAGTTTCAGGTGAACTGATTTCAAGTATTTTTGTGTTGAAAAAACGTCCTCAGATCAGAAACTCGTTCCAATGGCCACTTGGAACCAAAATAACCGTTCCCAGCCCTCTATCCCTTATCCTTTTGACGTCGAATTGCTTTTGTTACTTCTTCGATTGGGTATCAATATCTGACAAATTTTCTGGGATTGGGTATCAATATCGGACCAAATTTCTGGGATTGGGTCGTAACAGAAATCCTTGCGGCGCACACCCCCGTATGAATTTATAGTGAAGTACCCCCCCCGGGGTTCATCCATGGTTTCTCCTTGATAACTACTTCAGAAAGATATTCCATATCATACAACATTTGTCGTAGGAAATTGCAAAATTTCCCCGAAAATGCCACAATTAAAAATTGCATAACAAATTTTTGGGTACGAATTCGTACAAAACCTTTGGCAAAAGTACAGCCAATGCTTCAAATTCAACAACAAAGTGTGTCATGAAGACATGTTTTGACATGCATTTCACGTTTTTGACTTGAATTTCAAAATATTTATGATTTTCAGGCCTAAACTACCCAAAAAAATACAAGTGCGCATGCGCAAAAATTGAATAGAACAAAAATCGTGAAAATTTAGATCTTGAGTCACGATATAATCAAATTGTTACTCTTTCAGATAAAAAAAAATTTTGCATAAATCCGAGTTGGCAAAGTGATTCTACAAACATTTGAAGATAGACTTTATTGCTGGCTAATGTAGATTTCATCCTGAAATTGACTAAATGTTGTATTTCATTTGTTTATGTTAACTTTAGGAATTTTTAGCTCCGCAAATATACCTCCGATTTAAATGGGGTTTTTTGTATTAAACTAAACCATGTGTTAGCTTTGAAGTAAGAATAGCGCCAAAGTCATTTTTGAAGATTCACTTTTTGGTATTTCTGTACTATTTTCTCGATTCTGGATCACTGTGCAGTCGGAGAGTAATGATATCTTATCGTTTCGTTCCTATTTCCAGTCAAAAGGGGGTACTTTTTTTGAGACACCCGGTATATACGTATATATATATCAAATGAAACTACTCATCAAATGCAATCGAATGGTGCATGTTTGAGATCAATCGGACAAACGAGACGAAATCTATGGACGTTTTAAGATTTTTTTGTTGACTACTCTCCAAACATGGTATTGCTGTAGTCGCGTGATCAGAGTTAGAACAATGAAATGTTAAAAAATTAATTGCCAATTAAATTTGACTAAAAGTCACAAAGTTTGGTGGTTAAATTACAGGCCGTTTTAGTGCAATGTAGGAAAGTGTGATAGGGGGGCGAAAAAGGCCCCTCAGTACTAATAGAGTTAATTAAGGATAAAGTTATTGTTGCTTATTCTCCTTAAAATGACCTTATAGGAGTTAGAATGGAAAGTGCTGGTTTCAAACGGTCTCGGTGAATGAAACAGGAGCAAATGAAAGAACTACAAGATTTTATATCGTCATCATCATATCAACATTTTAAATCAAAGTAAAAAAACTGACCGGAGTAACGAAAAGCATTATTTTTTGGCACTAGAACGATAAAACAGTGCCACCAACCTTGTAAATAAGAAATATTATGATTATCTTATTGATTGAGAAAGTGGTTATTTGATGTTTGCCACAATTTTGCAGTGACATTGGTAGGAAGTAATTTAAAACCATCCCAGAACGGCTTTCAGGGACCTTGGGCATCTGAATATAAAACTGACCTCACTAACCAATGAATTATTCTCAATATGGAATGAACATTGAGACCCTCAAAACCTGAAATGATTGGTTTTGATGAGAAAAAGCTCAAAGTATTATATGAGGAAGAGAGTGGCAGGGCAGGTCAAGAGGGATCCATCCTTATTGGAGAGTGAGTTGGTGAGTCACTGTTTGGTTCACCTAATTTAGGGCAAAGACTTATTTTAGCAAAGCCTGTAGCAGAGACGGTTGAAAAGCGTAACATTTTGCTTTATGGAACTTACATGGCTTTAGTTATTTTGCTCATGAGTGTGCTGTTTGTGATTTTCCCAACAGATCACCAGGAGAGAATCTTACGCTGGTGTCAAGACAAGATTGGAGAAATAGCATGCATTTTCATAGTTGCATTCACCGCCATAATAATGAAAATAATCTGTTGGTTGAGGCTTTTTCTTGATCTTGATCTTGATCTTGAGCGAGAAGGGAGTCTAGGTCCACAACAATTGGTGATTTCTTGAAAATTGGTTCCCATGCTTCTCTAGCGTAACTGGGCTTTTGCACAATCTCTTTGTTGCCGATTTCGTACAGAATGGTCTGGAGGTCTCTGTCACTCTTAGGTATCTGCTGTGAATTTAGCGATGTCAAAATTTCCAGGATTTCTGCATCTTCCCCATCTTCCTCCGCATAAAGCGTGTCCTTCGCAATGCCTGACTTGAGTATGTCCACGTCATCTGCAAGAAGGTAGTTGAAGAAACTACTAAACAAGATGCCCCTTGTCAAACACTTCTCACCGAAAATAGCTGCGATCATAAATCCACTGTTTAGCTTAACGGGAAAGTACCTTAAGTACGTGTACTCCTTTATAAAAATTCGACAAACAGCCTGCCAGTCTTCTGCTGAGAAGTCATGGCGAATGCATGGAATCATGCCGTTTCAGCCAGTTGCAAAGCCACTGAAGAACTCTGCCCAGAATGCACAGAAAAGATCACGCATAACTCCGCCGAAATCATCTGCCTCCTCCCTTTCACCTCTCTCATTGATCAATGTAACAGAAATTCTCTTTAAGAGAATATCCTGCTTCTTAAACGCTTAACTGAACATCTGGTATAAAAAATCTACGGATATCGCTTGACCCAGACTCTTTTTGAGAATGGCGAAAAAGGTCTATTTCAGGTGGAATGAATTGATCGAAGACATGCATAAATGAACAAAAATGGTACCTTTACATTGCCCCTTTTACCAACCATGTTCTTTCAAAACCAGTAGAATGCAGTACCATATTTTGACACATTTTTTAATGGCTTATCAGAACACCAAATGATAAATTTCAAGAACAAAAACTAACAAAATTAACTACCAGTACCTCAATTGTGTCACTTTTTCTTATGCGCAATGAAAAGCATTCCTAGCCGGTTGAAATTAAGATCAAACACTCTGCCGGTGCTCTCATGTGTGTGGTTTGGTGGGGGTGGGCTGTTTGTGCGGGTTCTGGGGGTACTTCAGTTTCGATTTAGCTTTTGTTTTTGATTTTGTTTCTTTTGTTTTCGTTGTTGTTTCCTTTTCTACTATTAATAAGGTGGTTGCAGGAGAAAAGCTCTAACTTATTTGATAATCTTTAAATACCGAAAGTTTTTTTTTCTCCTGCAACCACCTTAAGCTACCGTTAATATTTTGTAGGAAATTGTAAGTGGCATTTGTAGTGAGGACCCGGTGACCTTGTGTCTTTCCTCGCTACAAATGTCACAGTAGTTGTATTGATTTGTTGTTTTTAGATTTTAGATCGATAAAAAAAACACTTTCCTCTTCTTTCGGCTCTGGTCTTGAGAAGACTCTTTGTCTCTTCTGGACCCAGGACGCAAATTCATCTTCTAGAGACTCCACAGCAGATACTTGAATATGATCTACTTTCCGTCATTGATTCAAACAATCCTTGATGGTATTCCTTGTGTTCCTCAGCAGTTGATTTCATTCTATGCTTCTCATGCAACGGATTTTTAGTCCATGCCATATTCCTACGGCTAACTTCTCTTATTGATGTTACTGAATCTCCATAGAATGGCTAAAAACTTTTTAATTTGGAATTTGGAACATGGCAAGCCTCCTAATAGGTCGCTATCAATCTTGATACAGGCCATTGAAGTACCATAGTGGATAGCTGTTGGTTCAATTTTAGCAACAGAACACTTTATCTGTACAATAAAAGCCCACTTGTAAAAGCCTGGAATTTTGCAAATCAGCCTGATTAGGTTCTTACTTGTTGCGTATTTCGTAGAAAACGAGGCTGTTCGTGTTCTCAAATTTGTTCTTACTTTATTCAAGCCCTCCAGGTATTCGTTTGCTGGGATTCAAACTTCAACCTATTATTTACTGCGAGTTCATAGCACATGAGTTCATGAGGTCATATTCACAGCAAAGTTCGTGGAATAATCAGTAATTTCAATGCCAAGCAACTTGGGTTTAAATCTAATTGGATGATCTCCACAAATAAGAGCCTACTTCAAATTTCAGGCTTAAAGGATTCTTATATGATTTGGGCCAAATTTCGAAATTTCAGAATGTAGGTTCTTAATCACTAGGTACTGATATACGGGTTTTTACTGTAAGTACATTAAACACCATGGTAATGGTATCAAAGTTGAGATGCCAACTACAGTAAAAGTAAAACTTCACTTCTGGCTCAGTATATTGTCTTTATAGGAACATAATTCAATATGGAATGTGGATTGATAATCAATCCAAGGTGGCCATGGCTTGGAGCAAGTCCTGATGGTCTTCTCATTGATGCAGGCAAAGTGGCCAGTGGGATATAAATCAAATGCCCTTTCTCAAAGAAAGAAATGCACATAAAAACTTTTTCTTCAGTATCATCATGTTCCAGAATCTCTGTTACATCTTTCTTCAGGAATCAGGAAATACAGTTTCCACCCAAGTAATTTCTCGTTTATCTGACCAACCATTATCTAAGCTCAACTTCTTTGAACGAAACTTGATTTCCACATTTTTGCTAATAGTTAGCTTGTTTACCATGAAGCTTCAATGCCAGTTTCCATGGTGGAAGCATTGACAGATCCTGGATCGTTCCTTTCTTCTCATAAACGCCTTTGAACATTTCATATTGAACTTCATTGGCATCTGCCATCATGTGATATTGTGATATGCAGCTTCTTCAATATCAGCAAAGAAACGTCGCCAAGGTACCACTCAGGATTGAAACACTCGAAAAAATGTGTTGTCTTTCCCCAGTAATCGCCAGCGATGCTCCTTTGACTTCTTGAAGAAGGATGACAGCTAATTGTTGCAGGTAAAGGCATGAAATTCAATGAGTGTCCATTTCAGCTTCCTGCTCAAGTCGATTGAGCAAACGCTAAGAATTTCTCCATTTTTACCAGTCCATTGTCGATATGTGTCTTGTCGAAATTTCTCTAAACTTGGATACAAAGAGAATATTTATGTCCATGTCATGTGAAGGTGAACGAACAACGATGGATTTGGTAGAATCTGGAGACAATGCATGATTTGTGTCTCTTCTTGGTTGCTGCTTGATTCTTGTAAGCCGGCCGTGTTTTACGACGAATGAATTCGGCCAATGCTAGCTGCCTTATAGCTATATGTTTTGCAGTCAAGAACTCATTACAAGAGATCAAGATTTTTTCCAACTTTCTCATCAGGCAAGGAAATAATCTGTGAAACAGAATTGATTTTAAAGCCAAGGTGGGTTATTTCAACTGCTGGTTCTAAGTTTGATTTTGTGTGGTTGATAATGAACCCCAAGCATTCAAGGAGCGTCAAAGCACGTTGCGTATGGCTCTTTGCCTCGTTGTAAGAACGACTCAAATACAGCGAGTCATCTACATAGAAGGTACAAGGAATGCCTTCTTTGCGAAGTTGAGAAAATACATGCTTCATAACTTTAGTAAAATGATACGGAGCCAGCAAAAGCCCAAAACAAGTAGCAACCGAGGAGAAGCTGATATCAAGTTGTTGTTTCATGCAAATCATGCATTGTCTCAAGATTCAACCAAAGCCATCGTTGTTCTTTACTTTCGGATGGCCTGGACATACATATTCTCTTTGGAGGAAAATTTCAACGAGACATACATAACTACGAGACTGGAAAAAAACCGCAAAATTGTTAGCGTTGGCCCCATCAACATGACCAGCAAGCTGAAAATGGCACTGACTGGACTTCATGTCTTTATCAGCAATGATTAGTTGTCATCCTTCTTCAAGAAATAAAAGAAGCATTGCTGTCGATGACTGGAGGAAAACGACAGATTTGTTCAAGTATTTCAATTGCTTGGAACAGAGTGGTATCTTAGCGGCAGTTTCTTTGCTGATTTCAAAAGTATGGGAAGAAGAAGGCGGGTGTCAACGAAGTTCATTACAAAGGTTCAAAGATGCCTACGAAAAGAAAGGAGAGATCCAGCATCTGTCATTGCTTCCAGCATGGAAATTGGCAGTTTGAGGCTTCATCGTAAATGAACCAACCAGTAGCAAAAATGAAATGTGGAAATCGAGTTTCGTTCAAACAAGTTGAACTTAGGAACATTGAAGATAATGGTTAATGAAGAAGAAATTGCTTGGGGGAAACTGCTTTTCCTGATTCCTGAAGAAAAATGTAACAGAGATTCTGGAAGAATTGACAATGAAGATATTAGTGACGGGGAAGACAGGGATATGATACGAGGTAAGAACAAATGTATAGCTGTCTAAGTTTGTAGATATGAATTGTCTTGAAACATAGGAAATAACTCAGCATCATCTGGCGAAAAGTCAGTTCTGTCTGCATATTCGAATTAGAGGGCAGGGAATCTTTGGAATGTATTAGTTTGTTGGAACTTATTAACATTTTAGTCAATTTACAATTAGGAAATGATTTTGCTATCATTTTGCTATTCCAAATTGATTAGTCTTGTTTTATTTGTAATTAGCAAGCAGAAGTATTTATATTTGGATTAAAATGAGACCAAAAAAAGAATAGAAAATTTGAAATGACTTTGAAATGACCCCCGTTTCAGCAAGCACTTTTGTTGTTTTTGGATACTTGCAGTGGGAATATGGTAGGTAGGAAGCAAAGTTAGCAGAATAATTTTCGCACATGCTTGATTAAAATGCCGATTAATGTAAGAAGTAGAAAATTTTATTAAAGTGGTACCGATCAAGGGTTCGACCCCCGTCTTTGGAGGGTATGAAATAAAACTAATAGATCCTCTACTATTGCCTTGCCATGAAAAGTCCGTTTAATTGTAATAATCATTATAAAATCATGTTAGGGGCTATTAAGCTCGCATGATAAAAATATTAGAGCTAAGGAATATCGCGTGAGGAAGAGAAATGGTCTAAAAATTGCTTTCCTAAATATTGTCTCCCTTAGAAAGCACAGGCATGAATTAGAAATCATTCTTAGAGAGAATGAAATCGATATTATCGGCCTAAGTGAAACGCGTTTGGATAGTACTGTTACTGACCCTATGGTCTCTATAGAAGGGTATAGGATTTTTCGGAACGACAGAGATGCTAACGGAGGAGGCGTTGCCATATATGTTAAGAACAGTCTCCCAGAGCCGAGAATTAAACTCAAGAGTGAGAATCTTGAACTGTTGTCTGTTGAAATATCCCCAGGTCGTGCAAAGCCTTTCCTTCTGGCGTGCTGGTATCGTCCACCAACCTCTGGTGTTGATGATGAGGCATTTGAGAAACTGACAAAGGTTTTGAGCGACTTGGATAAGGATGAACAGGAGATAATATTAGTAGGTGATACAAACTGCGACTTCAAAGACAGCATAAAATACCAATGCAAAGAAACTAAGGCTGGTTTATTCTGAATATCACTTAGAACAAATGATAAAAGATCATACCAGAATTGCCACTACAACAACTGAGACTGGAGAGCAAAAAACAAGCAAGACACTAATAGATCATTTCTCTACCTCCTGCCCAAAGTATATTTTAAAGGCAGATGTTGTTAAAACAGGAATGGTTGACCACTATCTGGTGTATGCGATTCGGAAAATCAATGCTTGGAGACTGAAGAAAAAAGAAAGGAAATTTGTTGAGTCTCGCAGCATTAAAAAATATGACAAAACGCTTTTCCGAGTGGATATGCAGCAGATAGATTGGGAATCCATACTTGGCCCATTTGAAGGTGATCCTGCCGGTATGGCAGCCACGTTTCAGGATGTGTTTGAATCAGTTTTGAATCTCCATGCCCCTCTACGCAAGAAAAGGGTATGTAGTGAATATGCCCCTTGGCTCTCTGCTTCCCTTAGAAACCTGATGAAGGAACGTGATAAGGCGAAGCAGATAGCCGAGGGTCAACCAGAGATGTGGCCGAAATATAGGCAACTGCGTAATCAAGTAACAAAAGGGATTCGTATTGCCATTCAGGATTATTATAGTGGTCTAATCGAAGAACACGAGAAAGATCCAAAAAGAATGTGGAAGACAATAAATAAAGTCTTAGATAAAAACACTAACTCAGATATCCCTTCGAGTCTTGAATTCGAAGGAAAACGCTTAACAAGGGAGCCCGATGTTCTTGAAGCATTTAATTGTCATTTCACTTCCATAGGCCCTAAACTTGCCCAAAAAATTGAGGTTCGAAGTGATGATGATTGTCTTCAGAACATCACCACTGAATCAAATAATATGATTTTCAGAACTGTTGATGAAAATTACATTTTGGATGCAATTAATCAGCTAAAAAATGGAAAAGCATCAGGACCTGATAAGGTATTGATTACCATCGTAAAAGATGTAAAAGACCTCATTGCGAAAGCCTTGAAAATAATCTTTAATAATTCGGTAATGAACGGCGTTTTCCCCAATATCTGGAAACTGGCAAGAGTAACTCCAATCTTCAAATCGGGCGCTAAAAGTGATGCAAACAATTATAGACCGATTTCTGTCATTTCAATTTTCTCCAGGATGCTGGAACGCCTAGTGCATGATCAGCTGTTTGATTTCCTCAAAGCGAATAAAAAGCTTACCTGTAATCAATCAGCTTTTCAAAAACTATGCTCCACCATAACCTCCCTAATCACCAGTACTGATCATTGGTATGAAAATATGGATTCTCGGAAAGTTAATTTGACTTTATTTTTGGACCTCAAGAAAGCCTTCGATACAGTTGACCATTCTGTCCTTATGAAAAAGCTTCGTGCGTATGGTATTAGAGGATCTGCAGGGAATTGGTTTGAATCCTATTTAAAGGAGAGAAAACAGTATTGTGCTGCTAATGGACACCGATCAAACATAAAAAACATCACCTGTGGTACACCCCAAGGATCTTGCCTTGGTCCTCTCCTCTTTATCATTTACCTCAACGATTTTGAAAAGTGCCTAGAATTTTCGCAAGCTAGTCTCTACGCTGATGACACACAAATCACGGTTGCATCGGATGATATAAAAAAACTAGTACTTGACATGCAACAAGAACTTGACAAGAACAAGGCGGAGAATACAGCAAGGGTAACATCTCTCCGAACTTTTTGCGACTATGATATTTAGCTACGTTTACCCTCTGGTAATGAGAAAATTTTTGGTAAACAGGGAATTTCTGCTGCGTTTACCAAATATGGGCATTTTCCAAAACGGGGTTTAGAGCCTTTATTGAATTACACGTACTGTTGTCTTTTGCTCTATAAGGATATCACACAGGATTTTCGTTTCTTCCTTCAAAATGAAAGTTGCTGTTTGGGCATTAATCGTTGTACTTCACTAAGGAACAAACCAAACATTCATATCTTCTACGATTGCTCGGATATGAGTGGATATGAACGGTCACTTTTTTGTGGCTTGGGTGAAGCCACCAAACAAATTGCAGAGAACAATGGATGAACAGTTGATGATCCCCAACACGTGCGAGTTTATGGATTTGTTTACTGTTTGACGACTGAGCCCCTTTAAATGTATTCTAGTTTAAGGGCTACATCTGTTCCGGGGTATGATTTAGTCTCCGAGTTATGTTTATTTTGCTAGTAATGGAACCCATTATCTCATTACTCGTTTCAAGGGGTTTCAGTTGTTCTCTTTGGTCCTACATTTTCTTCGAGACCATCGTCATTCATAGGGTGTTTGGACTAATAAAGACATAACACTCCGTGCTTTAAAAAGATCGCGTAACATCTAACAATGTGGAATTTCCTTTTAAATGTTCAGTGTTTCAGTTTTTTCTGAAATGATTGAACAATCTTCAAACGAACAGATGTAAACATAATGTTTTAAAGTCATTTAATTAAACACAATTTCACAAGTTCACACCACTGTATGTTTTTAAGTTTGCAATGATTACGATCAATTTTTTATTCATTCTATGTTTAGTCACACGCTGAGAAGAATTTCGAGATCTCTCAAGGATCCAACCAAACACGGAAGGTTTGATTTTATTAATCAATTATTTTGTGTTAGATTTAAAGTTGTTTTGCATTTGTTAGAGAATAGCATTTTGAGTTTTACAATTTGTTTATCTTTATCTCGTAAAGTGAGTATGATGCGAACAATGTTAGTGATGAAAATGTCAATTTGAATGTGCTGAATTTACGCATTAGACTTTCCAAAACAAAGGCAGTTTTTAGATATTGCCGTTGGAAATCAACTTTCTGCTCGCACATTATTCATGCAGAAGATCTGGGTCGAATTAGCAGTAGTGACCTAAAGTATTTGGGTGACAAGAACAGAGATATTAGCACAGCAAGGAAAATTTCCTCTGACTATGTTGGCTTTCATTTTCGTAATGTATCTCTCTCATAAAGATGGGATTTAATCCTGTTTTGGAATTGTAAACTTTAGTCATGACAAACCATAAGTATGTATTGAATTTACGATTGTATCAAAGATTTTATCGAGGAATTATTTACCGCGATCCTTTGCGTTATTGAAGAAATCAAGCAAGCATAGAATTGGTCCATTTCTTACACATTTCTGACGTGAAAACTACACAGAAACGTGCGATGTTCTTGCGATGAATTATCAGACAAAATTTAGTTTGTTCCTTCTGCAAAAACTGAGAGAAAATGTTCACATTTCTTTGGAAAAAACCTTTTGTTTCTCTTCCGAAACACTCAGTTTCTGCAAAATTTCCGAAAGAAACGGCAGATTTTATGACGTCCGAAATGTCCAAATTTCTGCCATGAAACTAACAAGAAACGGAAATGTGCCATTCCGACAATTTTTATGTCAGAAATCAAAGCGGAAATGTCAAATTTAAGTCGATTCTTAACATGAAAAATCCTCAGAAACGGTCCATTTCTTACACATTTCTGATGTAAAAAACTATACAGAAACGTACGCTCTTCTTGCCGTGTGTGTATTGGAGTATCACGCTGGGGAGATATGGTGTTTGCTTCAACTTTGAATATAACAGGATTATCGAGGTTTTCAGGCACATTATATCGTACTTCAATTGGCTCTTCCGACGGTGTCATGGACAGAAATGAGATTATGGACTGGTTACTGGCATGGGAGGTTGATGTTAGTTGCTTTCTACCAGGCTGGCTTTTTTGGCTTTGCAGGCTGTGCTTTCAAAAAAAATTGTGCTCTGACCAGAACTGGTACTGATAACAGGCTTCTCCACATCAGGTATATCTTCCAAGGGAGATCTGGATGACAGTGAATAGGTGTGGACTAGTGACCAAATCAATTATGTTTTTCTCTCTGGTTAGAAGTCAATTTGTTTCTTCCTCCTGCGTAAATTAGCAGTTTTCTCACCTTACCGGTCTGTTTGTTGTCCTGTTACAGCAGTAAACACTCGATTTTCCTCCCTCCGGGGCCTAGAGGAGTAATAACTATGTCTACCCCATGTCCATATAAATTTCTTAAGTTTGACCAAAGGCAACAAGCCTGGTTTTCAATTATCGAAACCTCCACATATAACTCCCAGGAGACAAAGCTATTCTGACTACTTGCAGCCTTCTTTATAGAAAAAAGATTTTAGCAAGGGGGGGTGATGTGAGTGTATGTTGTTGCGTTTGAAAGATTACAATGATGAACCTGTTGTCTCGGGCTATTGTGAAATTCTTCACGGCAAATCATTTGCTTTGCCTTAAGTAGTAGACCGGTCATTTGTTTGGCTGTAATGCCAAATCGACACATACATAAGTCATTATATCCCAACCTATCGTTTTTAAATCACTGGGTACAGCAAAAAAGTAAATAAACATTAGCCCTTGTTAGAAGACACAATTTCAAATATGCTTAAAGAAAGTTACCAAATTGGTCAAATAACACTAGCAATATCAATTCCTGAAATTTCAGTTTTATTAGTATGTAAGAATTGTGTTCCATTAATCAATGAAATAATCATGACCATAGCTAACATTTGGAAACACTTTACAAAACCCACTCTTTGAAAACTGCTATAAGGATGTTGTGTAAAGTACGGTTAAAAATCTTGTGACTAACTAATTATTCAAGGTACGTTTGCGTTTAATACGTGGAATGGAGTTCAATATCTTCTTAATCGAGAGTTCCCAAAAAGGTATCAATTTCATGTTATGAAATCAACTCTGCTTTGCAAGGATTTCTCTTTCGTGTGTGACCTAAAGTTAGTGAAATGTAAGACTTTACAGCAACTACCTTACTTGTTCTTCTTCACATACTTCAGCCTTTCATATTTTAGCCTTGCTTGAAGCTGGTCTAATTTGAAGGTGTCCAAGAGCGCCTGTCCCTGTTTTGTCTTTTGAAGTGGATCCACCACTCTTTGTCGTAGGACTTGTCCATCTTTAATTATGTGCTTGCAGCATGATATCAGGGCTTCCACGTTTGCATTGGTAAAAATCCTGGTGGACGATTTTGATCCTTCAGATATTTGCTCTGATGTTGATGCTGGAGATACTTGGTCTTCATCTGTGGCTGCACGAGAATTTGAATCCTCTTTCTCAAACAATCTTTCAATTTTATCAGAAAGCTGCTCATTTGGAATTTTTTCCAGGATCTCTGAGCAGTCTTGGTTGCCAAATTTCCAAATGATTCTCACCTTATCACACACTCGCTTGGCATTAATTGAGGACAGCAATGCGTGACATTTAATTTTTTTTCTGACAGCTGCGACTGTGATGTCTTGAGCATGAATGTCATCTAAAATGTTAATTAAAGTTTGACTAAATATTCTTAAGCAATTTGAGACGTTTAAGCATTTGAAGCTTAGTTTCTGCAAGGCTCACGCTTACACTCAACCAATTGTAACAAATGGTTTAGTCTGAAAGTACGAAATTAAGCCAGGAAGACTTTCAACAGTTTTGTGAACTCCTGCCTTTAAGAAACTTGTTCCACAATAGCAGCCTGATCTGTTTCTTATATAGAAATAGAATTATCCAAAGTGGGTTGTGTATACCATGGTATAAGAAAAACTTGTATATTCCAAACATCTGTCAAAATCATTAAGAAAACATTTTGAAACACGCACAATTGTAAAAGAAACCAACAGGATGAGCCAATACTGGAAGTTCTGTGAAAACATAACAATCTGGACTTAAGATTTTCATTCTTATTTCTGGAGAACGAGACACATTGGAGACAGTTTCAAGCCGCATAACATTACTTTGTAACATTTAAGAAGCCACTGAGCATGAATCAGCCAGGATAGTTTCTAATAGAGAGGTATTTCATTTTGCACAATCAGGCTTGAGTTTCTCATAATGCAGGCTCATAAAGGTGGGACTGTACTGTATTTCTTATAATACTTTTTCCTCAAAATCAATATTTCAGCTCTCGATTCACACCATCACAGCAGAAAAGAATGAAAGGGTGATGTCTAATTGTAACATAATTTCGATTTTCTCTTAATAGAAAATGGAAAAAGCTTAAAGGTCCTGTGCAGAAAAACTTTGGTGGTGATTTTTGAAAACTTGTAGTTACTTTTGGATCCATACACTATTCATACCAACAAATTACATATTACATTACATACCAGCTAAAACCTCCTCAATAGCTGGGGTTTCATCCCATAGAAATAGCAGGGCTAGAATGTGTGGTTGGTCACGTGGTACGGCACAACTATGCGGAACCAATGTGGCTGACGTTGGTTGGCAAAAGCATAGGAAGCCTATTGTAAATCTCAGTACGTAAACACAGGTTAGACCATGAGCGACAGGACACAAAAAGATTGGGTCGGGCCTAAGCTACTCTCGCAGTGATTACTGAGACCAACATTATGAATTTAGTTTGCAATCAATATGTAATGATGTAAGGAATACTTACTCGTGTTCTTGTTCTTCTCTGTCATTTCCTTGCCTTGCAATTTCTGCCAAATACAGCCAGCATCGGAGCTAGATTCCCCTTCCACGACAGAACTGACTGGCGAATATATTTTCACTCCTCCGCACTCACCTTTTCAAAACTACGCACCTATTGGGAAAATGAATGGGTAACCAGTCAGAAGGCTGGGGACAATAGATTCATTGTCTTTTTATCAGCGCACTTTCGCGTGGGGCTCATGATGTTTCTGCGATGTGCACACAGGGAGACTGTGCTAAATATATGGCTTGCAATGCGATAGAAAACGGGGGCAGTGCAAGAATATTCCTGTGCAAGGAATGGCGGATTCGACTCGTGGCATAAGTGCTGTGTTGCAAAGGATAGATGCTGACCATAAACGTTAAAAGTAATAGGTAACGGCCCCCGTATTTGAATCAAGAATGCGTTTATCGATAAACAATCCAGAGGGTCGAATCGATCGATTTGCCAAAACAGCAGTTTGTGCAAAGGTGGGCCTAGCCAACTTGGTCGTACAACTGTCGTACAATCGACACATCGCAAGTAGGTGATTGATGGAAGCAGCGAAAAGAATTAATCTCCTTGAAGAATCGTCATTAGATTGGATTCAAATTGGATTGTCATGTCATTAGAAACATTCAGTGATGAACAGCACAAATATGTCAAGAGTGTCCACACGCAGAACGGCCCAAAGCATCCTGTTAAAAATGCAAACTTTCGTCAGCTGCTGCTGTCCACAATATTTTGCTTGCATTATTGGATGGATGCAGATTTGGACACAACTGTTCACAACAAACGAATAAACAGGGATCATCTTGCTATTGTGCTATTGCGTGATGAATATTGTGATTGTGCAGTGAAGTTGAGTTATCGAGTTGACACTGAAAGAAACATTGGTAAACCAAGATAAAAAAGATGCAAATTCAAATTGGCACTGTGGCTGTGGCTGGACAAAGTTTCTGAGCACTTACTTTAGTGAAATATTTTCCAGAGTTTATCATGTTCCTGCTGTTATTCTTGATTGGAATCTTTGCAAATGTGTACCAATGGCTATTATTGTATAAAACGAGAAAGTCCGCTATCAAACTAAAGAAAAGTATTATTTATCAATACTACTAATTTGAACTTGGTTAGATGATAAACAAAATTAATAGTTTCACAGTTGATTTTTACAGTTTTACAGTAGTTTTAATGTTGATTTATATGTATTTCGTGTAGATGTACCTTATATTATAATCTTACCGTTTATTGATTGTAGTTGTAATATATATCTGTTGTACAGTAAAAACCCGCGTATAAGAACCTAGTGATTAAGAACCTACAGGCTGAAATTCTGAAATTGGACCCCCTACATATAAGAACCCATTCAGCCTGAAATTGGAAATAGGTTCTTATTTGTAGAGATCATCAAATTAGATCAAAACTCCAGTTGCTTTGTCATTGAACCTATACAGACTGATACTGCAATAGGTGCATGTTGCAAAGAACTCTAAAGATCCTTTGAAAGCTTTTCATTGTATTTTGTAAAATTTCTGATTCTTCCACAAACTGCTGTTGTGAATAAAGCCTCATAAACTCAAGTGCCTCTGAACTAACAGTAAATAGTGAGCTTGAAGTTTCAATCTACACAAAAGAAATACCTGAAAGCCCTGAATGAAATAGAACCAATTTAAGAACCAAAACAGCCTAATTTCCCACTAAATACTCAATATATAGAACCCAATCAGGCTGACTTCAGGTTTTTATATGTGAGTTTTTACTGTAGTAGTTTAAAGCTTTACTTTAGCCACCCATGCTATGTAAGCTTTGCTTTTCTTGGGTCATGTAGAATAGAAGTATTTGAACAACAAGTTTTTATTTTTGTAGTAGCTTGTATTTTACAAATAGAATTGAATGACACATTGCTTTTCTTTTGTAATCCCTAAACTTTTGCACCAAAGTTTTTGGTATGTACAGCAAAGTTTCCAATCAGGCATTAGTTTACATTAGTGTATTTTGTAAGCAGCACAAGGACTTGGAGCCAGTTTTAAGTTTCTTAAATTCATTCCATAACAGTATTCATGTCCTTTTTAACACACCATCATTCATGAAAAATTCTCTAAGGGAGTTACATAACATGTTGAGGGGAAAGGTATGCCACCCATGTGGGTAGGTTTTTGGGCCCTAAATTCTCTAAACAATGGTCCTTTTGGCAGATCCAATAAGAAAAGGTGGCTTGCAACATGATTGCACAAGCTTGAAAGGAGCACAATTTTGGCTTGAAGGAGCTTGAAATGAGTGTGTTGACACAATTTTGGCCAGTTTGCACATATAATTAGAGCTTGATCAAGCTTGACAATAATCACAAGTTATTCTCAAACATACTACAATCAAGCTTGATTGAGTTTACCATCCAGTGCAAAAGATACATGAGCGGTGCAAATTCTCACTCAAATCAAGCTCCCAAACATACCCAATCATACTCGAAACAAGTTTAATATCAAGCTTGAAGCATGCTTCAAACATACTAAATTTTTTGCTAAGTGATTTCCTTGAATGTAGATGGATGCGTTTGGCTGAAATTTGCAAAAATAAACCATAAAAGTGGGTACAGGGGCAGCTTTTGGTAATTAAAAGGTGCCTTTTTGAAAATTCATGTACCCCCAGGGAAGATTACAAAGCTAAGTTTTTGAAGTCTTTCCAATGTTTAGACAAACTATGGCTATGAATAGTTTCTTAAATTATATTTTCACTGGAGTTTCTTAATTCACTTGTGATCTGAAATACAGTAAAATCCAGCCTATGTGAAACTGCATTATAAGAAACTAGGCCTGATTTTGCTGAATTTCAAGAACTGAAAGATTGAAATTTGCTGACCACTCTACAAGAAACTAACCAAGCTCATTCATGTTCAGTTTCTTTACAATGGCACACACACAGTAATATTCTATGGCATATATTTGAATATGTCTCCAGTAGGTCTCATTTCTCTAGAAACAAGAATGAAAGTTTTAAGCCCTGATTGTTACAATTTCAAGAAACTTTCAGTACCAGCTCAAACTATTAGATCCTTGTACAACAGCGCATATTTTTGAAATGCTTTCTTATTTTGATAGCTGATTGGAGGTGTATAGTACACACCCTGTCTTGAGGAAGTATATCTTAAAGTGCCCATAAACCCAAAAAAGAAACCAATCAGGCTGTTTTTGCAGGACTTTGTATACATTGTCAACACCCATGGTTAGAAAAGTCTGACAAACTGCACTGTACCCAGATCTCTTAACAGAAGCTAGAATTTAACTCAGTACTGAAATTCTTGATGATTCTCAACTTTGACTATCAAGGGTTCCTTGTGGAATTTCTGTTCAAACTGTTCAAAGACACAGAAGAAAGAAGTGACGAGACAAATTTATTTTGTTTGTGATGAAGGTAAACATTTTTCTTCCAAAAGCTTTCTTCTCTGTGTTACTTGGATCTTGAGTATATTTCATTCTCGTTGTTTTCTGTGCAGCTAAATATGATTTATTTAATATACATCATGTTTGCAGCTTAAAGCTTTAAGTGAAAGAAGATCAATTCTTTTTACATCCTACTTTTGCACTAGCTTCATGCATTTTAGGCCCCAAATTATTTAGGGCTGTTTCTGTAGAGAGTGAAAAGCAATTGGAGAAATTCACTTCTTTGAACACTTTTGCTCTAATTGAATGCCTTTTAAAGGGTGCTGATTGTATGATCAACTCTGTGTCTTTGATTACATTAAAATTCCTGGATAAATTCTTGTACTGACATGATGTAGTGATTGTTTTCAGATCTTGATACAATGAAATGTGTTAAATAATAGTATCTTTTGTCCTCTTTTGTTGTTGCTAACATATGATGAATAACTTAATAATGTGAAAATACCTTGCTTTGGAACAAAAGTCTGATATTATGCACCTGCTTTATTGATAAAGCTACGATGTGCAATTGAAGACAATTTTTCAACATTTTAGATGCCAAAAACGTTACTTTGAAGGTTTGCAGCAATAAATTATCAAACGTTGGAAAAATGCCAACTGTAAAGAAGAACCTGCAATCTGTGATCTATATTTGATCCAATGGTTATCAAACAATTGAGCAGCCATCTGAATAGGAATGCCAACCACTTGAATGGATAACAAGCAAATCTTAGATGAGCTTGATATGTTCCCTATGTGGAAGTGCAGAAAAAGCTTCTGCAGCACCAGGCTATGATTTGGATAAGATGAATTATTAGTTGCCCTCAGAGTTGCAATATAGCAAGTCAGAAAATTAGGGGTGCCTGCACTGTCTTTGGCCCCTGTCTTTGAAAAGAATATGTAAAATTTCAGTTATTCCACATAGACAACAATACTCAGTTTTCTATAACAAAAACTGTGGGCTAAATTTTTCAATTGCGCTTAACCTGAACTTGAAAAGCAAAAATTTTGGTGATTTGCAGCTTCAGTTTTGAAAGGCGTCGTAAAAGTGTCTTAACGCAGTAAGATATTGACAAAGTGTTGTGATATTTTCTTTAAGTGTGATGTTGTGCAACCTGGATTGAAAAAGCAAAAACTTTTCACGATTGGCAGTTTCAAAATGCATCTAGTGATTGAAAAGTGTTTTGACCCAGTACAATATTGACAAATGTTTTGATATCATCTTTAATTGTGGTTTATGTTTTATTCATTCTGAGAGAGCTTACAAAGCTTGAGATCTTACGTAATTGCATTTAACAACAACTGCTAGCTACTTCAATGCTAACCAAAATTACAATTCTAGTCAAGTAAAATTGTTGAATGAAAGATGGATGAAATCCCAATATAATAGGACATCACTTTTAGTCTGACAAAGATATTCTCAACCTAGTAATTCTACTGTGTTATCAGTTATTATATGCAAATAAGGTAATTGCAGCTCAAAACTTTCTGCTAAATCCACACTGAAATGTTTTATTGTTATTATTATCTCATTGTCATTATCATCATCATATCAAAACAGTTGGATTGCATGCCACTTTTGCTCAATTTGCTTAAATATCTTCATCAGTGAGTTTGGCATTATCATCAAAATATCATTTTAAATTCTTATCATAAACAAGCCTATTTATGAACCAACTCTGCAGCTGCTACTCGTTAATATTCTGGTATTTGATACTTCATACTTCCTCGCTATCCATTTTTTCACAAGCCCGCCTATTCACCAGCCAACATCATGGCCCAACTGTGATTTGAACAAAATTTCAAAAACTAAGAGTAACATTCAGGTTACCATGGAAAGCTCTATTTAGCCTTTCCTTTAGAAACCTCTAAAATTGGGCCTCCCTTCAAGCCCAAAAGTTTGAATAAACCTCCATATATTGCCACTCCATAATATGCTGGGTACTCTGGCCTATTTTCAAAACTTTAGTTTAATGATGAATATCTGGGGAGGATCCCCTCTCCCATTTCGTACATGGTAACCCAATTACACAATCTTCAGAGAAAAATATGCAACTAAGTATGATTCAAAACGTACCTGTACACAAAATCTCAGACTGGAACATCAGACTCTTCAGGATCCATTTTGTTATCATCCGTTCTCCATTCCTGCATGCCGCCAAAATGTTTCGAAAAGCCCGCGCTTTCTACGACCCTTGTTATCAAGAAATTACTTATCCCCCGTTGTTACTGCGCAGATCGACTGAAAATCGAGATCTAGCTGTTACGTCACACCTAGATCGATTTTCCATGTTTGGAAAGTGCAGCATCATGGACCTATGGAGAATGAATCACAAAGGATTCTCATCGACTGGTTACCCATTCATTTTCCCAGTAGGCGCGTAGTTTTGAAAAGGCGAGTGCGGAGGAGCGAAAATATACTCGCCAGTCAGTTCTGTCGTGGAAGGGGAATCTAGCTCCGATGCTGGCTGTATTTGGCAGAAATTGCAAGGCAAGGAAATGACAGAGAAGGACAAGAACACGAGTAAGTATTCCTTACATCATTACATATTGATTGCAAACTAAATTCATAACGTTGGTCTCAGTAATCACTGCGAGAGTAGCTTAGGCCCGACCCAATCTTTTTGTGTCCTGTCGCTCATGTTTGTATGAGAAAAAATAGCCTCACCAAGCCGATATATGGGTTGCTCAGTTGAGATATTTGCAGTCACAAATAACCTCACCTGGGTGATGCTATTTGCAATACTCATATAAACGCAAAATGAGAATTACATTAGTTTTTATAGGATGCCGATATCTTGGCTTGGAAAATAACCTCGGGTAGCCGAGGCTATTTTCTCCATATAAACAGAGCCTTAGAGAAACAGAACTCTTCTTTCTTTGAAACAAAGCGCCTGTGGATCGCAAGTCTTTGCCGGAGGTTTGCTTGTTTGGTCCCCTCAATGTAAACAGGAGTATTCTTGCGGTTGTTAAAGATGACTTGTGGATCTGCTTCAAAATGTAAAACAGTCTTATGAATATTCATCCTCTTTGGTGGCATCAGAGAATCTTTCTGATTTCAACCATTTACATATGAATCAAACTAAGAGAAAGCATAAAACTTTTTTCAGTTATCTGATTACTTGGTAGATGTTCAAACGAGGCTTTGCGATTCTACGCCATTACCTGACAAATTAAAATCTCATTAAACCTCTATCATTGTACTATATGATCTGAACAGTCAGATTTATGTCAGATTTTTTGAGAGCGAATGCTCCTTGGTCAAAGCAAGCAAACTGAAGTCAACAAGCGATGCAAATATCAAGTTTATCGTGTGTATTGCGCTGCATATGCGATAAATTGAAAGTCATTTTCACCAGGAGATATACCTTCCAGCAGATTTGCATATGTAAAGCTTGCAATTTGCACCGGGTGTTTGGAAAACTAAGACCCCAAAAACGAAGACCGAAGACCTCGAAAACTAAGACCTCAAAAACTAAGACCTCAAAAACTAAAACCTTGAAAACTAAGACTTCGAAAACTAAGACCTCAAAAACTAAGACCTCAAAAACTAAAACCCCAAAATAGTTTAAATGATTGTTAATCAAGACCTTAACTTGTCACAATGCAATTTGCCTCGGCACAATGTTCCCTTGAGTTGTATAGATATGCCCAGTCCTGACATAGATAGGCCCACTTCGTACGTCAGGGCGCTTGTGCCAAGGCAAATTGCATTGTTACAAGTTAAGGTCTTGATTAACAATCATTCAAACTATTTTGGGGTTCTAGTTTGCGAGGTCGTAGGTCTTCGTTTTTGGGGTCTTAGTTTTCCAAACACCCAATTTTCACCTGCATAACAGGAGTGCTGGTCAGCAGAGCAATCAGGACATGCCATCCAGTTCTTATGCATTAGTAAATCTTCTTAAATTGGCAGTGTTTCCATTCCATGTATGCAGTAGTGAATGAATGACTGTTGATTTGTCCATCCTGAAGTGATAGTAAATCACAATGTGAAGATGGGGTTAGCAGTGAATCACAATGCGTCCAGGTAACATACAGCCTGTACACTTGGTTTACCTAAGCAACAAATAGCAATAAAAGTAGTATGTAGGCTTTTTGTAAAGAGGGCAATGAAATGAAATATGGAGAAGAGTGCCTGCTGTTAGTTGTTTATAACTGTCCTTAGATGAAATTGAGCCTGACATGGAAGAAAAATACAGGCATTTGGCCGTTAGAAAAGCCTGGAAAAATCAGGTTATTGAATAAGCACCTGCAAGGAATTTGATCCCTTCACATCCACATCTTTGACAACTAACAGACAAGACAGCAAGAAATTACTAGAATAAGCCAAGTGTACCGGAATCTTTGCAGCAATATTTAGTGGAGATGCCCATTGGCTTTATTGAAAGAGTTACCAACTCAGGAGATCATTTTACATAGCTCCAAGAATTTTCTTGGTGCATGTGAAGGTACTTTGACCGCGTTGTATTAAGATTATCATTATGATGATAATCGTAGTTGATAACAGAAATAGATAAAAGTATCTCAAAGGAAGCCCATCATAGATATATCACTTCGAGATGCTAAAATATCAGCAAGTAAATAATTCAAGAAGAGATACCTCCACTGTTTTCTTGATTTCCGAATAGCGAATTGATTGTTCAGCAATCTGGCTTCTTCCTGATATTACAAAACTTTGCTCAATGGGCTCCAGATCCCCTTCTGCAGCTCTCTCTGCAGTTCGCTCTGCAGCCCGCTCTGTAGACCATTCAGCTGAAGTTTCTCTGTTTGTCGGCTGCCTTTCCTGGAAATGATCCATGCAGGCTTGGAGCACTAAATCCATCTCCGCACACTTGATACGATTGGGACCAGAATTCGGTGAGCGAAATGGCAAGTCAGGCCACCAGCTAGGTTTATTCTGGAGCAACCAGCAGCTTTGGCTTCTAAGTCCTGTCAGAGATGAATGGATGTTAAACATGCAGCAAAAGTGCCATTATAAGAAAAAGCATAGAAGCAATATAGCATACCTCTTGGATAAGAGATGGATGGCTAAAGTTTCACGGAAAAGTTAAAAGAATCCAATTTGCAAAAAACCGGATACAACACAGCTATTGGTAACAAAGTGCGAATTTAGATTGTTTTATTTGAAAATTCTTGTTATTTCATTTTTTTTCTCTTCGATTCACTCTACCTCCCTTTGAATCATCATAGAATTTCGCAATTTCTGTGCTGCTTTTGATGACTGGTGATTCTGTTACAGTGGCTTACCATCTTTTGTCAAAACGTAAAATCTCTTTTTTTCTCCTTAGAAGGTGCACTTACTTGTATTTACTTACTCTTACTGCCATATTGCATTTATTAATTTCAATGCAAATGCACTACCTCCATATTCAGGAAAATGGAGGTATTCCATGATGAAAAACAATAATTAAGTAGCCAACAATAACAAAAGGTTCTTGCGATACTTTACTAAAAAGCTGAGCACTTTATGAGGAAATGAGCCTCATCCACTATACATTGCTTGGGCACAGCATACGTAATGTTTTTTCTATTGGCATTTAAACGTTTCAGAAGGCTTACCTTAGGCAATTCTTAAACAATTTATATCTTTTTCAATTAACGATCCTTGTCAGCAGTGTGGAGTTCATTTCCAAAAAGTTTGAATAAGAGATTCAGTTTCTCTTCACAGTGTGTTAACTCTTTAATACAGAGGGACCTATTAATGTATTGACCTTAAAATACCATTTGCAATCCATATATGAATGTCAAAAATGCAAGTGAATTGGGACAAAATAAGTTTCATTAATAAATATACCTTTCCTGTTGATTAAGATGCCAAGGAATTTGTTCTTGTCATGTGCATCGTATGAGAGAACGTCATCATTGAGGAGCTTCTCGACCCAGTGAGGATCTATATCTGAACGAATCTCATTGATGGAGAAGTAAACTAGTAAATAAACCCCATAATCTCAAAAACAGAAAGAAAGATGATAGAATTTTGAAAAAAAGTTGATTCCATTCAATTTCAATCGTGGAATGATTTACAATGAAATATATGAAATAATCCAGAAATAATCCAAAATACTTTGGTCCATTGGCTCTTAACTAGAATTTGAACCATTCAAATCTGTGAGGTACTCTTGATGCTATGAATTTTCAGGAGTGGGAACTTTTTCTGGCTCACCCGATACAATACATACAAAGAGTAAAAAGCTAAGTTACATTCATCTTTAAAGAAATGAAACGTTCATAACGAAAGACATGAAACCAGTACTAATGCATGCAAGTTGACAAAAGAGCTCTAAAGTAAGAAAGGGCATCAGTTTGCTGAAATATATCTATCCAAATATCTGCCCAAATATCTGTCCATGCATACTTTAAACGAATTACATAATTAAACTTTACCTTTGACCCTATCTGGATTATGGTGATGTTATTTACCATATCCCTGCTAAAGTATGTTAATTCAATCAAAATATCATTTTACCAAATTTAATGGAAAAGGTAGAGTCTGTTCAATATTTTGCTCCTGTGGCTGCTACAGGAATATGGCAAAGAATTTTGAGAGAACTGTCACTAAGTTGTCACTAAGTTCCAGAATGTGGTGCAGATGGCTTACCTTGTTCTATAAGATTACAAATAACCTTAGCCCTATGTATACAAAGGATCTAATCCCACCACTTCATCAATCGCAGTACTCACTTCTCGGGCAATTGAGGTCAAGGACAGACAAATTCAAGATCCCGACTGTTTATCCAAATCTGAATGGAATAAGCTTGATCCTGAATTGAGACTGGCACCCTCTGTTGCTATTTCTTAAAAAAAGCTCTTCACGCCCCCTGTGAAACCTGTTTTTGGAATTCACGACCAAAAAGGATTATCTTATCTTATGCAGCTTAGAGTTGGTCTCAGCAAGTCAAACTTCCGCAAGTTCAAGGATGATTTTAGGGATACCATAAATCCAGTGTGCCCAACATGCGAAGGAGGATGCGGATTACTTTTTATGGCTCTGACCTTCTTTAGATATTCAACCTCAAGATCTTCTCATTGGAATTGTTGAATGATTACAACCATTTGAGCAAATCAGTAAGCTTTTACTATATCGTCATCAATACTTTTGCTATGACTTGAACAAAAACATTCTCAAATTGACCTTGCGTTTCATGTACAAAATGATCTGTTGAAACTCCAGTTATGTACAAAGCAGCCACTAAGTCAAATGCTCTTTTATATACTTTCTAAATTTTGCTTCAATAAGTGTCATTCGTTTCACTACAAACACCACACAAATTCACCACACAAATTGTACAATTTTAATATGAATTAAAAAAGCTACTCTCCAATACTCTCCTGACCTAGATGTAAGTTCACAATAATGATAACACAGTCATTCATGGAATTTGCTTTGTTAACATCTCAACTTAGATAGGAAATTTAATTTTGCAAATCAGTCATATCATTGTCACATTACCTTTATAACTTAAAGTTTGCTATTGTATCTGTCATTAAACTTACCACTGAGCTCCACAGTTATGTCATTGTTCCTATCCGTTGCTAGGGACAAAGCTATTGTAGGCATGTTGCTTCTAGTAAACCACGTATCAAGCTGAGGAAAGTAATTACAGTTGTAATTTCAAAGAAACTGTGATGCAGTTATTGATTCCTTGATGATATTATATGGCTAAAAGTTTACGTTTGATTGGCAGTAAATGTCCAGGAGCATGTGCAACGGAAATATGCAGGAAGCTGGCTTTTGTTCTGTGTTTTGCAGTCCCTGCATGCTCCAATGATGAACAAGGGATATAACTATCCGAAAATTTGCGCCTCTCAACATGGCCAATTATGCAACATTGATGTGGGCAAAGTTATAAGTACTATTACGAGAGAGAAGGGAAGGTTGCTGCTGTTTCTTCTTGCACCACATCTTCAAAAGTCATTTCGCGCGCATCCTCGTACGTAGCGATGCGTCTCATTTCAAACTTTCATTCTATGAACTTACTGGGTGGCAAAACCATTTTTTGTGCAGCCATCTTTCGTGCAGGGCTGGCCGGTTATTGCCGTTTATCAGTAGACCAGAACTAAAGGACGAATAGCACCTTGAAAGGAGACGTAGACAATCGCCGCGTTAGAGGTGACACGTGAAATATAATAATGCTTGTAGCGACAGTACCATTACTAGTATCAAGCTTTTACTGTAATCCGGTGTAAGAGAAACAACACGGCGAGCAAGAAGACAGTTTTTAATCGTAGTTGAGGCTGTGTTGCAATAGGAACTCTGCTGGTTTCTTTCCTTGCTGAAAAGTTAACATCGGCTCTTTTTCTTTTAACTATTCGGTTTATGGAATTTCATTTTTGCAAGTGTTTCAATTATTGTAGTGACTATAATTTACTTACTAACAAAACTGTTCTTTCTGCTTTCTTTAGAGGAGAGAGAGAAAAACACAACATGTTGAATTCACAATAGCATAAAACGCTGAATTCAATAACGAACAAAACAGAACTGGAAAGCTTAGCAAATAAATTTTTAATATCAATAATACGAGTTAATCTAACAACGACATAAAGGGGTGCTGTCAAAGGACGTCCACAGGGAGGCAAAGGTTGGATTACGCTCTGATACTTTCAATATGATGGTCCGGATTATTTCAAAATGTTTTGGGTTAACTAATGTTTGTGAAAGCCTCTCCCTGTGGATCATATCTTTGAGTTCACCATTTTGATTTACAACAGCAATACCAGCCTTAGTTAAAGTTACAATTTTGCAATTAGCAAATAAGCGTTACAATAAATTTGGAAGAAATCATGGGCAGCATAAACCCGTACCTTCATCAAGTGGACTTTTGTGAGGATATTGTTGATGAGGTAAATACACTTTAGTAAAAAAGCAAAGAAAAGTGAAAACATTCCAACGCTTTAGGTGTACTTTGACGAGTGTGTGGTCCTATTCTGAATTCAAATTTTCAGATACCACATAGAGAGATTGAAGGGGGCATTCGTTTTTGTATCAAAGTTAAAAAGGGAAACAGTAATGCACTTCATGGCAAATCTAAAATGGATGGGATCAACATTCCGTTCTCTGTGAGAGTTTGTAAGAGTGCTACATGTGAACAGTCAACGACCACTAGATTGTACCAGGTGTCACAACAGAAGGTATTCGCATTTGAAAAATTGCAGAAATTTGATTACTAAACCTATCATAACTTTTCTCTTAGATGCCTCTCACCAATGATCTAAGATTATTTGAAGATGATGAAATGTTTGTTTTCATTAGTTAAATGTATCTAATTCTTATTAGCAGAGAATACCAGGCCCCTCAAAGGTTATTGGCACACTTTCAAATATCAAGATATTTACTTTCTCTCGGCCCTAACCAGCAATGTTGTTCTCTCATCATTGGGCATAGTTTTGACTGTTAGTGTATTGGCCAAATTTGCATGATCCGACCCCCAAATTTTTTATCAACTGGGGTCAACAGAAATAACATTTTCTGCACGAACCAATGGATTAAATGTCCCTGCCAATGATCAGTGCCTATGGGAAGAGGCAAACATCAGCACAAAAAGATTTTGAGGAAAATAGCGGCGGGTGTGAGGGAAAAATGGAAATCAACAATGGCTCATTAAAATGTTGGCCATTTTCCCATACAGTAGTACTTTTTTGGGCACCTTGTTACAAAATCTGCGTAGCAAATTTTGAGAACCATTTTCTGTAGCTTGGGTGCAGACAATAACGAAGGACAATGTATAGTCTGCGCAAAGTTGCTCAATATCGAGTATGGTATGAGTCAGCATTTCATTTCAATAACAGTTTGAATGGCCCTTTCTACTTAGCATCTGTGTATTGTCCGCTGTAGGGTATTAAAATTCCAGAGTATTGTGTTGTTTATGATGTTTGTTTAGAGAACAAAGCGAAACCTGAGATTTAATCATATGATAGTCCTTCTCAAATCTGATTGCTTCCTCGTTTTGCGGGAAGGCAATGTTATTTGCTGTTACAACAATACGTTTTCTTAGTTATCAAATAAATGCTGAAGCACGTACTACACAAAAGCAAGCAGCGTTGCACAGACTACAATGTTATTCTTGGGTATAGTCTGCACACAGGCTACATTCTCTGTGCTTGATATGCCATTTCTTCAACTTAAAAGTGTTTTATCTTATTTCTGCACTATTTTAGTGATAACATTTTTCTTATTGTATGTAATGTCAATGTTGTCAAGGGAAAGGAGTTTCTCCTCCAACTCATCTGGCTTTTCAGTATAGGTATCTATGATATCCTCTTGAAAGAAGATGCCTAATTCGGTTGGGAAAACAGTCAGCGTAATTTGTGCATCATCTGCTTCGACATCTAATGTGCAGTTGAGTCCACAGGGACATTTAGATGACAACATCTTCCTTAGGCAATTGTTGCATTTAACAATTTTTTCTCCTGGAAGAATTTGAACCTTCCTTGCGCATTTCTCATTGACACATATTGGGTACAGATTTATACCAACACTTACAACATCAGCAGATGTTATGGTTGAATTCCTGGAAACCCTGTGGGCGGTAGAATCTCCAGGTGCCATCAGTTCTTCAGGAACTAATGTCCAGTCAACAACCTCCTCAAGTTTTACTTCCTCTGCAGTACTGTGAGGAGTTGTTTGTAGCTTCTTTCCTTCATAATGCTTGATTGTTACATCTGAGAATAAATACCATGTATTTTCCTTTATGTCAATCAGTTCTTCCCATACAGACATTGGGAAGTATGAAGTATTGTCGCAAACAACTGCTTCACGGACTTTTTTAGGTACTCCAGTTGGTGAGTGTGGATGGGAAGATGTCCCAGCTTCTTTGGAAATATCAGGAGATCGAGTAGATGGCTGGTCACATATTTTTGCTGTACTCTGAGCAGAATGCCCTTTTTTATTGAGGTATACTGTAACTTCTGGTCCTGTCCACCTAATCATTCCATGGATATTGAAGGAGCCACTTGTTTTTGCATTAAGATTGGCAAGGTTAATGCACTCAGTATCATCGAATTTAAAATCGATTGAATCAACGTTATTTTCGATCGAACTTCCTCTGTAAGAGTTGTAAAATGCAACGCCAGTTGCAGTTTGATAAACTTTCTTAAGTGCAAGTGGCTGTGCAGAATCTATCTTATCTGTGAACAGCTGACGTTTGACACCTGGGTTTTGCTTTGTCATGATTCTGATGAGTGATGAATTGTCAGCAGAGGTTTTCATCCGCACGTCGTAAAATGGATTTCCCGATGAACTTCTTTGGATTTCACTGACATGTGTGATGTATCCCATGTAGTCTATAAAAAAATTATTAGTTGAAGTGGTTGTGAATTTCAATAAAGTATCACTAGATTGTACTAAGTTGGTAGTCTTAGGTGAACATGATTTTTTAGCAATTCCAGAATGTCACTGCAAAAATTAGTTGAATAGAACATATGTTGTCTTTGAGTAGTTCCAGGTTTTTAAACCATATTACAAATAACTTCCAGAAAATATCAGAGGAAATTTAAGTTCAATATGCTCAAAAATGGTCCTGAAAGTCAAAAGTAAAGCATTCTACAAATATGATTAAAAGTACATCATCAAATATATAAATGTGGACAGAAAGAGATCCTACCTATTGTTCCAGGTGATTGGCCCTTGGATGAAGCTTGTTGGTAGAGTTTTTGTTTTTCTGGGGAAACTTGTGTGTCGGTATTTGTATTCACTGAAAGAAAATTTGCAGTACTTGTAACCAGATGTGTTAAACACTGGAAAGACCTAGAACCAGCTAGAGCTGGCCAGAATCAAGCCTGAAATTACTCAAAATGTATGAATCACTTGATTCTGACAAAAAAGAACAAACAAACAAATACACAAACAAATAGAGGCGAAAGAACAAAAACACCAAGGAATAAATACAAACAAAGTCAGGGTCTATGCCTAAACAACAGGTCACATGAAAACACGATGAAAGATCACATGTTTCTGAGATACCTCCCTTGAAGCCTTCTACTTACATGGACACACTACCTTCAATAGAAATTTCATAAAGTTTTGTTATCTCTCGATATCCAAGTGCTCAAGATGCCATTGATGGTCTTGTTAGTTGCAGTGTAAATAAGGAATACAAAACAGCAGCATACAAAATTTTGCATGTATGCTGTCAATAGTTGTGGCTGCAAAACAAAGATGTGAAGATTGTTTTGACTTGGAGAAGTAATTTCTTTCTCAGAAAATTTTGGGTTTAACATAGAATTAACCCTTAACATAACCCTCACCTGCCCTAGAATTAACCCTGCCCTTAACATAGAATAAGTAAAAATACTAACCTGATGATGCTGGAGCAGGCTTTGCCAAAAATCGTTTTTGTTTTTTAGGTGATGGTGAATTCATCTTGCCTGAATAAAAAAATAGGACAATACGTTGCCATTTTTCATGATAAGTTTAGCTTTTTCATGATAAGTTTGGCTTTTGCATCAATACAAGTTTTACTGCATCATGATCAGAAAAGTATACTGTATGAATAGTTGTTTGAAAATCTACAATGTCACAAAAACTTTTACTTGCATAAACATGGTCAAGGAGGGAGCCATATATACATGTTGGTTCATGAACCAAAGGAATGTAATTTTCTTCAAGGTATAACAGGTTAGTGCTTGTCGTTAGTGCATTAATATTAAAATCCCCAAGAACAATGTCAATTTTCCTAGACTGTAAGAAATAAGATAAAATCTCTAAAAAGCATGGTACAGACAGATCATGTTTTCTGTAAAGTAACAAAACTGTTATTGATGATTTGAGAAAACTTTCCTTTGTGAATTCAATTAGTTTGAATCCTGCAGTTAAGTGCTCATGATTTTTAGTGTGAACAGAAGGTCTGAAGCAGAAAGCTGTACTGTTATGTTGTTCATCTTCATTGTCATAAAGTATTTGAAAATCTTTCAGACACTCTGCACCAACAGTGACATCATCTGCTGCACCTGGTTTGATTTGGGTTTCTGTAAATAATATTATGTCAGAACTCATTAAAGATGCAAGATTTCCAATCTTTCTGGCATGTTTCTTCAAAGACCTACTGTTAAGTAAGGATATTGCTAAAGTCTCGCCATTTAGCTGATGACCGTTGTAAATCCGTGGCATCATAGATGTTTCACGTAATTTTTGATATTCTTGTGTTGCTTTTGGGTCACATCTTATTTTAGCTCTATCATAATTACCCACAAGGTACAAACCGTCTTGGGATGTTACCCTGCTTAGTGCAACATACAATTGCCCATAGTTGAATGTCCTTTGTTTCATCAAGTCAAAACTTACTACTGCTTTTATAAGACTCAGCCCTTGCACCTTATGTATTGTGCAAGCCCATGCTAATATAAGAGGGAACTGGATTCTTTTTATCACGGGAGAAGAAACCTTTCCTGGGTTCACTCTTATTTGTCCCTCCACTTGTTCTATAGGAACAACGCTATTCTGATGTGCATAGTGGTCATGTGTCATTTTTTCGTCCCTGCATTAACATCATCAAATTTTATGTGTATCTGTGTTACTTGCCCATGACAATTGCTGGTGATTTCAAATATAGTTCCAATTTGACCATTTATCAACCTATCATCAATATCAATGTTATTTGTAAGCATGACTCTAGCTCCTACTTTTACACGTAAAATTTGGGAAAGCCCTGCAGTTTGTGTTGGCTGTCTTTGACATGCCTTCTCTGCCTGAGACAATGAAATGTCTGGAGGGATTTCATCTCTTGCTTTAATGACAAAAATTGGATTGTCATTCTTTTGAAGCATGATAAAGTTGTGGCTTTCTGCAGGAGCATTTTCTGCAAAGATATGTAGAGCATCCCAAGGATAATTAGAATCATCCTTGGAAATGAACCTTGATTGTAATGTTCTTTCATCAGATTCATCAACTTCAGCTGTCCGTACATGGTTCAAAATTTTGATAAATGTGTCATCACCTTTTTGCCTGACTGTCTGTGTCAATTCTGCCATCTTGAAAAGTGTCCACAGGTGTGATAGATTTTGCCATTCATCATTAAAAAGAGAGTACACTGGCTTACTTTGTACTGGAGGTAGCTGGAAGAAGTCTCCAACGACTATTACTGTTCTACCAGCAAATGGCAGGTCTGAATTTGAAGAACCAAATATTTCAAGTAAGCGCTGATGAATGTGGTGGAGCAATTTGTTTGAAACCATAGAGATTTCATCGATGATGATAGCAGCCACCTCAGAAAAACAATTTCTTAGTGTTGATCTATATTGGTCTGAAAGTTTGGGAATATTCTTACCAAAGTGACCAATAGGAATGTGCAAGGCAGAGTGAATAGTTGTGCCTTGAATATTAATAGCTGCAATTCCAGTTGGAGCGAGAAGCAGCACTCTTTCCTTTTCAGCATCTTTTGCATTGTAACATAAAGTTTTCTTAAGGGAGTGAAATATTGTTTTGACCAAATACGACTTTCCACATCCACCATTACCTGTGATGAAAAGATGCAAAGGAGACACGCTGCTGGCAGGGGTGTTAAATGTCGAGTATTTGACATAATCTCTTGCCCATTTGTTCACCACTAAAAAGATATCCATTTGGTTTTCATTTAGAGAGTCAATCATTGAAGTAATTTGATCATCAGACAATATGGGCGATGTTCTATAGGAATTGTAAGATGATGATGAATGTTGTTCACAACGACTGTCTTCATCATCTGTTACAGTAACATTGAAGACGTTATCTGGTGGCTCTGTGAAAGTATTCATTACTTGATGAAGGGTGCACAAGGCAGAGTCAACCATGTCACCGTAAGGCTCAAATCTGATTTTGTTCTCATTAACAATATCCTGTACACCTGGCTCTGTTAATTTTGTCATATATTTCCCATCTAAGGAGCTACAGAGATCAGACTCATTCCGAAATGGGTAGAACATGAACAAAATATGATGTGCATATTTCTCTGGTTCTTTTTTTGCGTTGGGGATGTGATATCGCAAAACTGATCTTATTTTACGGCATTTTAATTTTTCTTTTGAAGTTAACAAAGGGATACTAAGTGGGTAACCCAATGGATGAGCAGTAGCCTTTTCCAGTGAAGAAAGAATCTCTGGTTGACAGTCATTCTCATCGCTGAATGAATAATCAACATGGTAATAAGCTACAAATTCTGCAAAGCAGAAGCTATCCACAACTTTGTACTTTCCATTTTTGAATGTATTATTTGGCCTATCAATATATCTATCAATCATTGACCGCTTAAAAACATTGGTACTATCTTCTGGTAGTGCTTGTAAATCTTTTTCTGAGAGGAAAACTTTTGTTCTATTTTCTGGGAGATTGCTGTTGGCAAAAACGACAGCAGGAGAACACTTTCTTAGCCATAGCATTGGCAGAATATGATATACAGCTTCCTGGACAGAACACTCACGACTTGTGGTGTATGCCCTTGCAATTTCTTTCATTTCTTCACGTTTGGTCATGTTTTGATAACAGGCTTCCTTTGCTGCTTGTTGCATTGCCTCTGATGTAGCATCCTCAGATTTTGAGAAATATGCACACATGTAGGAGACAGCCTTGTAGTAGTTAAACACAGGCTGAATATCAATGTTTGCTTCCCATGCTTGGAGCCCTGTCTCAAAGTAATTGTTGATAAAGCATGAATTTGGTGGTCTTTTGAGGAATATGTGGAAGTCATCATCAACTGAGATAGAAAGTGCATTATAATAGTCAGTCTCACTCAGTCCTAAATCAGCTAGAATATCTTTTATATCCATGCCCTCTTTGAAATTTAACTTTGTAGGATCTAAATTTGTATCAATAAAAGATTGAACTCTGCCCAACAATTTCTCTCTCTTTTGAAGAATTGCATTCTTCTGGCCAGGTGGAGTGCTTGGAGGAATTGGGATGGCAATTATTGTCCTGTCAGAAAAGAACCTTCCAAATGCATACCGACATTCTCCGTTTTTGTATTTCCTGCACGATTTTGAATGCTTGTGCACTTGATATTTGCTTACAAGGTGAGCAAGTTCTGGACTTAACTGATCATTTGGTTTACTGGCCTTGATAACACTGTCTACAAACTTAATATATTCATCCTTTGTCTCCATTGATAGCTGTGGAGCAGTTGGTACCCACAAAAAGGCATGAATGTGTGGACTTCCTCTCACTTGAAATTCTACCCGTATCGAATAACACTTTACTTGCTTCAATGGACTGTTTTGTGCCATAATAATATCTTTGAAAAACACTTCAACTCTGTATTGGAAGTGCCTAGCCAACAAAACAGGATTGCTATTAAGGATATTACATCTTTCAAAATAGGTAAGAGATTCTATTTCTTCCTCTGTGATATTTTTCCCATTTAGCTTGGAAATAATAGCAACCAATTCATTCCAGCGGAGGTCTGCACAAGACAGAGTCATGAAATATGTTGGCAAGCCTAATTGCCTAATCATGGCCAACACATCAAACAAAAATGTCTTCCAGTAAGCAGGAGTTCCTTTCACTGAGCTCATGAAAGAAAATCCTCTATCCTGAGTTATGAATGATTTAATAATTTCATTGTAATTTGAACTCAATAATCCAGCAGTGATTCCACGTGAAGTAACCTTTTTCATGGCGATATTGATGCTGCTATTCAGTGAGAGTTGTTGGAGAACAGACAATGCAAAAAATATGTAATCTGGGTCAGAAGCAAACCTTTGCTTATAATTGAGCAATCTTTGGTTGAAATACTTTGTTGGGGTTAGTTTGACATCTCGCTGAATATTACATCCAAATTGACCTTTAGGAAAGAGATTAGGAAAAGCAAGCTCTTCACAAAAAGGGTCCATCAATATACTTATGGGAATCTTACCCTCACAAGGGGCAATAGCAATAGTGTCTTCATTTTCAACTTGAAATGGAATATTGCTGATGAGCACAGTTTGGTTTGATCCTAACCTATCCATGTCTCCAGGATTTTCATCTTCATCAAGACCATTCTTTTCGTCTACAAAGGGAGATGTTTGTTTGTCTTCTTCAAAATTTAGCAATTCAGACGCAATGTTGGAGACATCAATTTGAACTTCTTTGTACAGAGGATTATTGTCTTTGAGATACTGGAGTGCTGCTCTGACATAATCTGGCCTCACAGGTTCAAAAAATTCATGACCACGATATGATAGCTTCCTCTTAAGCCTGATTAGTACAAATCCACTAGAATTGGCATCCCTAGGAAGAATGTTACAAACTTGGTCAGTCTCAATGGGGACATTACAAATAGCACCTTTCATTTTGGGGGCCTGTCCTTTGGGCATGATGACAACTTTCTTGAAAAGAAGTCGTCTGGAAATCAAAACCCTTTCAAGTCTATTCAGTGCTGTTAATTCATCTGGAATTTGTTGAAGATCCAATTTATTGTGCACCGCCTGGCAAGGTAATTTTTTCTTTTTCAATTTCAAATGACATGTCCTACAAACATACTGTCTACCATCAAAATTTACTACTGGTGAATAGAATAGATTATTCTCTATGTCATAGTTACAAGGAGAAAAGGGAACAACACTGTTTTGATAAAGGCTTCGCTGACAAACAGCACAAATAAAAAAAGGACCTTCTCTCACTTTTCTTTTAAAGTTAAGAATCATGTTGTTGTGTTCCATGTTAAGACAGTTAGTTTCATCCTTAGGTAATGTCCTTTTTTCCAGCCTACGGTTAGTTTCATCCTTAGGTAATGTCCTTTTTTCCAGCCTTTTCCTTTTCTTGTTGTGCAAATCTTCAACGCTACCTGTGTTTACTCTTTTTCTAATATTCTGATCTTTCACCTTTTTCCAGGCAGCCTTAATGTTGGTAATACTTTTTTCTTCCATATCTATTTCAATTGAATTAATTTGAAAAGGAAGAGTTGTGCGACTCCTATCAGAAAAGTACGTCTTGTGAACATATCTTACAACATCATTAAGTTGTCTAAATTTTATCAACATGGAATATCCATTTTCCACTGGCTGTCCTAAATGATTTCTGCTGTGGGAATCAAAAACATAAATTGCCTTTTTCCCAAAAGTTAGTGATATACAGTAATGATTGACAAACAAAAGAAGACCTGTTCTTATATCTCTGGCAGCAGTCCTGAACACATTACAAAAATGTGCTTCATGTGATTCATCAACCAGTCCAGAATAATTGTCGACAAATTTAATCGAAACATTTTGGTCATGCAGTATACAATTTTGAGGAATGTCTTCCACTGAAAGATATCTATCAAGTTTCAAATTCTTGTATAATCTATCTCCTTCATCCAACATATGATCTAAATCTAAACTGTTCCACCATGGAACATGTTTTATTTTTGACCAAATTAAAGACATCACAGAATTACAAACACATTGTTTTCCTGCAGTTTCACGAAACTTCAAATCTCCTTGGCTGAAAGAACCTTGGATCAAGTTAACAAATTCATATCCAAGACCCTCATTTTCTTGAAAGTCTGGTTCTGGTGGGTTTAAGGCTGCCATATTTGCTATCAGTTGGTTGTCCCTAAATCATCTTTGAAAATTTGCATATTTTGACGTAAATTCTAAAGAAAACAAACAGTCCGTGTTTGTTTGTCCAACCAAAATAATCCCATGAAGTCAAAATAGGTAATTATAACCCACACTTGCTGCTTCACAAGGAAAATGTCTGACTTGTACTAATCATGCCTGTTCTGTGATTCCTTTGTTGCTAGTCTGTAGCAACAGTTCATTGGGTGTTAGTCTGTAACACCCGATCTTTCTGGATAGGAATGGCTGGTAAAAAAAGTTCAGCATCGGAGAAAAATCATTAAATGGAACTAAAAGCTATGAATGTAATGATTACAAACACACATCCTAACCAAAATTGACATGAAGTGTGATTAAGATAATACAGTGTTTCAAGTTATCTTGAGCAGTGTTAGCACGAGAAAGAGAAAGTGCAACACTTTGTGATTGGGTTCTAAGCCAGCCGGCAACTTCAAAGATGGGTGTGTTTTTTACCTACACAACTCTTTTGGCCCCAATATTATGGACTGAAACAAACTTTTCTTCGATGGACAATAAATATATATCATACACAATCACGTTGAACAACCAACAAAAGTAAATTATTCCAAACTAAAATATACATTATGATATATTCGATCTCTCACTTACCTATTCTTGAAGTTTGATAACTAACTGTTGTGACGACTGGGCTTGGCGTTGATTGCCTGTTGATAAGGAAACAGGGTAGTCGTCAATTCAAAAAAATTACCATAAATGTTAATGGGTCGAAGGTGGTGAGAATGTGTTCTGTATGTTAGCATAAAAAAGTGCAAAAAAAGTTCCGCGGGGCCTCGCGATTTTTTTATTGACCCACTTTCCCAAAACTGGGAGTTCTGTGGGATGTAGGTACCGTATTCTTGATTCATTTGATTCATTTGGTGGGCCTTTTTACGGCCTATAGGCTACCTAGAAACGAAAAATTACATCCAAAAAAGAAGCCGCAAGAAAAGCACCTATATAGGTAGGCCTACTGTACTTCCCACTGTAAAATAAATGTTACATTGTGTGGAGATGTACGATATTTCAACTTTCCACTTACCCTTGGTCCCGATCTAATAAAATGGGCCAACTCGCTCTTCTGAAAGCTCGAAAGCCCTTGCCATGTTACGACTATGAATGCGCCATATTTCATGCTACCTTTCAGCATGCTACCTTTCAAAAGAGCCTGGATCGAGCGTTATTTTCATACATTTTCATACGCAAGGTTCCATCGAGTGACGTAACAACTTGGAAGGTCTACTCCAAATGGAGCCAATCGTGATAGTCAGAGGTAGCTAGCCTGTTAACCAGACCCTATTTCCTTTGAAATCGGGTCTGGTTAACAGGCTCCAGAGGTAGCCAGCCCCTCAAGCTCTGCTCATATCATTGAGTTGAATTGTTGCTGCTGTGGCCACACAGTGGTGCAGTGTTTTAGCATTATCAGTTTAGTCAGAAAGCGAAACTACGACTGTACCTAATCGATTCTTGTTAAGAGCCACGTGACAGGAATGTTCCCTTTGAGCCATATTGTGGCGACGTAATATTCGTCTCGTTATTCGTAATATTATTCGTCTTAATATTCGTCTTATTATTATTATTTTTATTATAAACATCGATATAAAAAAGAGGACGTGATTGCTTTCAGATGGCAACTGGGGTTATGGCAAAGCCACTTTTGTTAAAATAGCTGAAAATATCAAAGAATGCAGTTAAAAAATGATCAGCAAAGTATTTCAAAACCTTCTCTTGCTCACCTATCCTCCACTCCAAGTTGGAAAATTCAAATTCCGTTCTTGTACGTTCTTATGTTGCACGTTCTTATCGTGCACGACCTACACGGCCCCTCACTTTGCTGGTAACTGTAGATTTAAAATGAAGTGAAATAAAAAACAAAAACATTTATTTTTGACGATAATTATTATGGCGTGGAAGATTACCATCCTCAAAAATCGCAGTCATTTCGAAGTAAGTGTGTGACAGGCATAGCTAGGTGGTGATGTTCCTTCGAGATATTTCATGCCTAATGCCCAAAATGGCGATCAAGAGAAAGTGGGCGTGTTTTCTCAGTCAGAGAGCAACTCTTTGGGGTCTTGTTTTTCTATGCTGTACTGGCTCTCGTTAGCAAGAAGACAAAACAACGTTCGTTTTTTTAATCATGCAGAATAAAGTTAAACAGTAAAAGATTTCAAGTATTTGCAATCATGTGGGAAGTATGTTCCTTCGAGACATTTCATGCCTATGCAACCATTCCCAAAATCCCAAAATGGCGATCAAGATGGGCGTGTTTTCTCAGACAGAGAGCAACTCTTTGGGGTCTTGTTTTCTATGTTGTACTGGCTCTCGTTAGCAAGAAGACAAAACAACTTTCGTTATTTTTTTGAAAATCATGCAGCATAAAAATTAAACAGTAAATAGAAAATAAAAGTATTCGGAATCATGTGCACCACTTCCTTCGAGACATTTCATGCCCAGACAATGATGCCAACCTGGCGATCAATACACCCCCCAGTAACGACCCCGCTGAAACATTGCCCCGCCAAGGTTGAAGGATGACCCGCCAAGAAAACTCGTTTCCCCGCTAAGTTTTGAGTTTGAAGAGTTCCCCCGCCTTGTTTTTGTTGAATCCCCGCTGAAATTTTCGCTTCCCCGTCAAAATTATGCAAGTTCCATCATAGATACTAGCCTGAAACTTCATTTCCCCGTCATGATATTTTTAATCCCCGCTGAAAATGTATGTTTTCATAATTTCCCCGCTGTATTTACAAGGTCCGGCGGGGTCGTTACTGGGGGGTGTATCAATACAGTGGGCGTGTTTTCTCAGACAGAGAGCAACTCTTTAGGGTCTTGTTTTTCTATGCTGTACTGGCTCTCGTTAGCAAGAAGACAAAACAACGTTCGTTTTTTTTAATCATGCAGAATAAAGTTAAACAGTAAAAGATTTCAAGGATTTGCAATCATGTGGGAAGTATGTTCCTTCGAGACATTTCATGCCTATGCAACCATTCCCAAAATCCCAAAATGGCGATCAAGACAGTGGGCGTGTTTTCTCAGACAGAGAGCAACTCTTTGGGGTCTTGTTTTCTATGTTGTACTGGCGCACTTTCGTTATTTTTTTGAAAATCATGCAGCATAAAATTAAACAGTAAATAGAAAATAAAAGTATTCGGAATCATGTGCACCACTTCCTTCGAGACATTTCATGCCCAGACAATGATGCCAACCTGGCGATCAAGACAGTGGGCGTGTTTTCTCAGACAAAGAGCAACTCTTTGGGGTCTTGTTTTTCTATGTTGTACTGGCTCTCGTTGGCAAGAAGACAAAACAACTTTCGTTATTTTTTTGAAAATCATGCAGCATAAAAATTAAACAGTAAATAGAAAATAAAAGTATTTGGAATCATGTGCACCACTTCCTTCGAGACATTTCATGCCCAGACAATGATGCCAACCTGGCGATCAAGACAGTGGGCGTGTTTTCTCAGACAGAGAGCAACTCTTTGGGGTCTTGTTTTTCTATGCTGTACTGGCTCTCGTTAGCAAGAAGTTCGTTTTTTTTAGTCATGCAGAATAAAGTTAAACAGTAAAAGATTTCAAGTATTTGCAATCATGTGGGAAGTATGTTCCTTCGAGACATTTCATGCCTATGCAACCATTCCCAAAATCCCAAAATGGCGATCAAGACAGTGGGCGTGTTTTCTCAGACAGAGAGCAACTCTTTGGGGCCTTGTTTTCTATGTTGTACTGGCGCACTTTCGTTATTTTTTTGAAAATCATGCAGCATAAAATTAAACAGTAAAAAATAAAAGTATTTGGAATCATGTGCACCACTTCCTTCGAGACATTTCATGCCCAGACAGTGATGCCAACCTGGCGATCAAGACATTGGGCGTATTTTCTCAGCGAGAGAGTAACTCTTTGGGGTCTTGTTTTTCTGCATTGTACTGGCAGCCATTAGGAAGAAGACGAAACAACTTTCGTTATTTTTCTTCAACTCATGCAGAATATGTTAAACAATCAAAAATAAGATATTTTCTCTCCTACTCTCCAAGTTCGACAACAATTTGCTCGATCTTCCCCTTCGCCTTGTTGAAAAAGTTAAGATCATAAATTAACAACACAATTAATGATGACCAAAACTACTATGAAACGGAGGGCTATGACCATAAAAACCGAAATCACTAGAGTCATGTGAAGTTGGCTGAGACACTTAGTGACAACATTGTGATCTCCAAAGTGGGCGTGTTGTCAACTGCCATTTTCTTGTGGTGGCTGCCTTTCTGGTCGTTACTGGGTTTACGCAAGCACGAAAGTGAAGCCTCCTTCTTCTTCAGAGCTGTTCAGAGTACATGAATATCACACAATAAGTTAAACAATCAAAAATACAATATTTGCAAATAAGATCAGTTTGTCGAGGTACATAAAACAGTAGACTACGACTCACCTTCGCTCGTCTTGCCAACGTTACCACCTGCCTTCTCACTCCTGCTTGGGTCGACTGTCCAAATCTCACCAAAAACTTGCCAAAAAAGGCAAAAATCTTTTCGCTTGGCTGAATGCGCACGCACAGATTTTCTCGGCAACCAATTAAAAGATTTTCATTTTTTTCTTTCTATTTTAAAAACGAACGCAAAACAAACACATTCCCGCGTAATACCGTGAAATTCCGCATAATCAGCCATATTCGATCATCTCATTGGCTGAAAACTTGTGGACACGAGCGCGCTCAAGCTCGACCGCCGATACTTGGAAGACATTCCAGAGCCTCTGCATTTTAATAATTTGCTGCTTCTGCTTCGCAGAGGCGCAAATTAATGACATGTCTATTTTTACAGTTTGTCAATGGTTATGCTAAGTGCTGTAAATACCAACATATCTCTGCCACAAGCAATACAATTTTTCATTTTCATTTTTATCAAATATTCACACACAATGTCCCTTTCAGTGTGGAAAATTAACACCATATGTTTAGGTAACAACATATGTTTAGGAAAAAAGAAAGAAAAAAATTATATTCTTCTGTTCTGTTTTGGTCTTGTACTTTCAAAGCTTCAAAAGATACTCTCCAAATTCTGTTCTAAGATGAGCGGTTGATTCTTTTTCTCAACTAACCTAACTGTGGGAATTGGCAGATCTCCATGATTTCTTGTTCTATACTCTGAAACCATGGACCATTCAGTGAACATATGGCAAGATCTTTTTTGATCAAGATCTCCTTGGTCAAATCAAAGACTTTACAGTGTTCAAAATTCAAGTCCATCCATCCTGGTACTTGGCATTGACTATTAGCTTCTTTGCCCTAATCTGTTATCAATGCAGTTTGGACAGTTTGGTGTTGGAAAGAGTACTGCAACATACAGCAATTTCATGTTATTAACTGTGATCTTATCATTCTCATGAAACTCTATCTATCTTTTTTTATAAGTTCAAAAATCACCAATGAAGATTTCATGATGTTACTTTGCCCTTTACTTCGTCACCTTTGATTTATGACATTTACATTTACATTATGACTGATGACTTTTTGACACAGTAACATAACACAACATTATTTTTGCTTGGTGGTAATAAGCATGGAGTGTGTTTTTGCAACATTCAAAGAAAGCTTTTTGCCTTAAATATGTCTTTGAATTTATTTTGACATTGCTTTGAGGTATTAAGAAGTAACTTGGGTGCCTTGAAACAATTCATACCTATGCCTGCAACTGTCTAAGCTGTCCATCATCATATACTTTGCGGTCTCTGGGGTTGGAAATAAAATCCTTGCTTCCTTGACCCCTCTTGCTTTTCTGGAAGATTGAATGATTGAATATAAACGTCTAAGATAAACAATGACATAAAAATTTAAACAGTATTCCCAAGTCATCAAGAGATTAGGCCAATGAAACTGAACTGAAAACTGTTTATCACCACAGTTGAGTTTTAAGTAAATCTGTGCTTCCGGAAAATTTGGATTTGTTTATCAAATGGAAGAAAAAGAACCAGTATTCATGCAAATAAGGAATTTTATCATGGAATGCTTCTTTTGATGCACTGGAATGCCTTGCAGTTACGACTTTCTTGTTGAGAGACTGCCATTGTTAACAACGTCAAAAGCCAAATGCCACACACACTTTCTGTTTAAGTGCATTCAGTGTAGCAACTGAAGCGACATCCTTGGCTTCCCCGCCACTAAAGTTTTGTCTCCTGAAGCCCTGAAATATACTTGCACCCATTGAGGGTGAAGATTGAGGCAACCTGTTGTTTTGATTGCTGATGTTAGCCACAGTTTTGAGACAAAACAATGGGGGTCTATAAAAGGGTGCCGCAAAACCGCCAAAATTTGCGCTCTTACCCATCAAACACAAGCAATTTTCTCTCATCAACTGCAACTGTCAGCATTCTTTTCAGGATAGCTATTTCAAGTAAATGAAGCAGGAATCCTAAGATAACTTGTCTGAATCTACAATTTGCGATGACCGTCCTGTTACAGCTATGGGAATGCCTGATAGTTAATGACGGTTATCTAGTAGAAGGTTCTATGAAGTAGGTGAAAAACCGCAAACCGTTCGTTTAAATTCCAATCTTCCGCAACCGCATAGCAACACAAAAACCGTATACCGCACTGATTTTCTACCAGCAACCGTATTCCGCATCCAAAATAAGGCCAAATCCGCCTAACCGCCACACCATAATAGGCCCCCAACAATCCGTTGCACTTCTCTTGCTTGCAGTCCATTGCCTGATGGGAAATGGTTTCCCAAATGGGAAACAAAACACAAAACGGCGTTAGCGCAAAAAATGGTACGGTAGACGCCAAATCTCTTAGATATTCAGATTCAGCATCAAAAATACACAAACCCACCATATCGGAAATTTAGTTTTTTTTGTTTCCAAAATGGGAAATTTTGCCCGAACAGGCGACAAGCTGGAATTTCAATGAGTCTGAATATCTTGAATTCTTTGAATATGAATACATTTCCATTTGGGAAAGAGTACTGAACTGAGAACAAGTCTGGGGTTATTGGTAGGCTTCATCATAATATCTATTCGATTTGTGATTAGACCCACTCTACTTACAGCAGCAGCCGGTTCTTCATCTGGTTGTTCATGAGCTATTTCAGCTTCCATTTCTGGTTCCATTTCCGTTTCTGCTTCCCTTTCCATAGCTAAGCTAAGAAATGGTGAACTGACAAATTCACTTCGCGCTTTGAGTTACTTAGGCCGATCGTGAATTGCCATGTTCTGCACATGCGCAAATTACTATATGTATACCATTTTCGTCATTCGTAGAATAGCAAAATTTGGTACATTTCATACCTCGGTTTTAGTAGCGAAGGACATAAGTTTTCGGTTTTTTTAAAAGACAATTCTTTGCCGTATGTTTTAGCAGCAAAAGACCGCCAAGAAGCAAGACATTGCTATCTTTGGGTTTTAATACAGTAAATCCCCGCATATAAGAACCTACTTTTTTGAGAGCCAGGCTGAAATAGGTTCTTATTTCAAAGACACTATGACTAATATCAGGCTATATAGGTTCTTATTTGAAGAGTGACTTGTGTAGGCCCATACAAAGTCTTAAAAAAGATTTCCAGCCCTATTATTTGTGTTTGAGGGGTTCTTATGGACCTATACCTAATTGGGGAGGAGCATCAACATTTAACAGCTAGCTTGGCCCAAAATTAACTGACTAACATAAATCAAAAAACGATTTTGCTACCCCTGCAATAAGAACCTGTATTTCATCAGACTGAAACAGGCTCTTAATTGCCAGGTGCATAATTCAGGAAAAACAGCCTCTAAGTTCTTATTTTGGTAGGTTCTTATATGCGGGATTTACTGTAGGCCATGATTCTTGCTGCATGATTTTAGCAACAAAAGACCTGCCAAGTAGCAAGGCATCGCTAGCTTTTAGGTTTTAGGCCATGAATTTACTGCATGTTTTTAACAGCGAAAGACCTGCCAAGTAGCAAGGCATCGCTAGCTTTTAGGTTTTAGGCCATAATTTTTACTCCATGATTTTAACAGCGAAAGACCTGCCAAGTAGCAAGGCATCGCTAGCTTTTAGGTTTTAGGCCATAATTTTTACTCCATGATTTTAACAGCGAAAGACCTGACAAGTAGCTAGGCATCGCTAGCTTTTAGGTTTTAAGCCATAATTTTTTACTCCATGATTTTAACAGCGAAAGACCTGCCAAGTAGCAAGGCATCGCTAGCTTTTAGGTTTTAGGCCATAATATTTGGTGGGCTATAATCATAGTCTCTCAAATCACATTACATCATTGTGGAGCCTCATAGTCACTTAGCCTATATGTTGGTTGCTATCTAAAGTCTGGTTTCCATATGATCGTAACAGTCGGCGACGCGTCGCCAAGACAGGCTCGGGGACACATCGGGGACGGTTGCGTTAAATGGGAACATTTTGTGAACGATGTCACCGACGTCGCCGATCAGACAGGGATGGTATGGGGACGCATCGAAAAAGTTGAGATCAGTTTAAAGCGTGATTTCCATATGATCATAACAGTGATTATTTCCATGTTTCGGCGACTGATCGGGGACACGTCGCCAAAGCGTCGCCGACTGTTACGATCACATGGAAACGAGGCTTAAGTTTAGAGATGGATGATGTAGCTATGATTGATGTAGCGTTTCAATAACAATATTTCGTAAGCTAATAAGTTTTCATTCTGTGAAGTGATTTTCAAGGACAAACACTTCTTTGTGGATTTTAGATTTCAAAGATTCTTTGTCATGGTATTTCTAGGGGTGAACAAAGCTGTGGAGCTTGGCTATGCAAACATCTACTTGGATAATTGTCTTCTCTATTATATTGATCTTTCAAAATGAATCCAGTGAAGTGAATGAGTACCATTGTTATTAATTTCTGTGATTTAATTACATGCAGTATTAAGCAACATTGCTTCTTTAGAGGTTGTTGTTCATGCGCAGACAGGTGTAACCAAAGAACGTAGACTGCAAGCAAGTGCGTAACAATTTTCATTGAACTGACTGGGGCAGAGGGAAAATTTGTTTACAGGTGAATATGATGTTTTGTTGCAAACAAAAAGGAGTTTGCAAAAAGTGTACAAGAATTTTCAGGAGTAAAAAACCCCTCAGAACTTAAAAACATGTCAGATAGGTTATTGACTCGCTTACTCTCTTTGGTAAGACCTGCTGACAAAATCGCTAACAAAGTGGCACATGATCAGAGACAGTAGCCTGATAACCAGCCCGTTATTCTTAGAACAATGGGCTGCTTATCAGGCTACAGAGACAGGTGATCCAGAAGCTTTGTGAAAATATATTTAAAGTCCAAACGACTCTGCGCATGCTTGCATTAAGTTGAGGCTAAGTGACAACGAGGCACACATATCAAATGACTTAATGTGATTTGGGGGCCAGGTCGAAAACTCGGAGATCTCGGAGAATTATCTCAGAGTTATTCATCTCCGAGTTTTCGTGTTGGCCCTATATGCATAACTCGAAAACTCGGAGATGTTTGGAAACCTCTTCGAAACTTCCCTAAATTGTCTCTTTCACACTGTTTAAGCCTTTATTCACTAACAGCATGGAAAAGGATTAGTTTTGTGGTGCAAGTAAGACCGGTTTCTCCGAGTTATTCATCTCCGAGTTTTCATGTTGGCCCTATGTGCATAACTCGAAAACTTGGAGTTGTTTGGAAATCTTTTCAAAACTTCGCTAAGTTGTCTCTTTCACACTGTTTAAGCCTTTATTCACTAACAGCATGTAAAAGGATTAGTTTCGTGGTGTAAGACCGGTTTCTCCGAGTTATTCATCTCCGAGTTTTTGTGTTGGCCCTATGTGCAAAAGTCGAAAACTCGGAGATGTTTGGAAATCTTTTCGAAACTTCTCTAAATTGTCTCTTTCACACTGTTTAAGCCTTTATTCACTAACGGCATGTAAAAGGATTAGTTTCGTGGTGCAAAACCGGCTTCTCCGAGTCATTCATCCGAGTGAAAGCAGCAAACATCTTTGAGAGATTTTTGATAGGATGTCGGACAAAGAATTGAATTTTTGAAAATCTGACCGTGGCTGGAGCAACCTTCACCACCACTTAGATCCGCCCCTGAAGTTTCCCAGAATCATTAAAAATGATGCAACATTTTTTCATTTTTTTTATATCCATTAAAAGATTACAATATGAATTTACAACCTACACTACTCTTCAAGATTACTATACCATACAGCCATACAATACTACTGGAAACGATACCCCAAGGAGCAAAAGACTATGACTACCATGAGGCTGATTGAACATAGAGGTTAAACTACTCTCTGTCTCAAATTACATGCCACGGGTCCGCGATCGAAACAAAAAATATTTGTAGCGAACAGTTCATCCCAGTCTTAAGTTCGAGTCATTCATTATCATTCAGTTAAAATTAGTGGTCAAAATTGCAACCTTCTGAATTCTAACACCTCTATCAAGTGCGTTATTGATGAACTTGAAACGAATAAGATACTCGCTCTCTTGTGCTCTTAAAATTAAACAGAAACAACAAAGCCTCTTTCTGGCATCATTTTGTTTACCTCAGTTTGGCATAGCATCAATCAAATTTATGCTTGACACATATGTCTTTTAATTATTGCTTTCTGCTGCTCTCATGATGATTATGAAGATTATAAACGTTGCAGTAGATCTTGTTGTTATATTGTTGTTACAATTCAATCTTGTAATGCTGCTTCTTTGTATATGTCATCCTATCTCCAATATCTGCATGTGCTCCATTGTACTCGAATCTCTGACTGTCAAACAAATGCTTAAAAAGTCTGAAAGAGACAATTTAAAGAAGTTTCGAAAAGATTTCCAAACATCTCCGAGTTTTTGACTTTTGCATATAGGGCCAACGCGAAAACTCGGAGATGAATAACTCGGAGAAACCGGTCTTGCACCACGAAACTAATCCTTTTACATGCTGTTAGTGAATAAAGGCTTAAACAGTGTGAAAGAGACAATTTAGAGAAGTTTCGAAAAGATTTCCAAACATCTCCGAGTTTTAGAGTTATGCATATAGGGCCAACACAAATATTCGGAGATGAATAACTCGGAGAAACCGGTCTTACACCACAAAATTAATCCTTTTACATGCTGTTAGTGAATAAAGGCTTAAAAAGTGTGAAAGAGACAATTTAGAGAAGTTTCGAAAAGATTTCCAAACATCTCCGAGTTTTCGAGTTATGCATATAGGGCCAACACGAAAACTCGGAGATGAATAACTCGGAGATAATTCCTCGAGATCTCCGAGATCTCCGAGATCTCCGAGTTTTTGACCTGGCCGTGATTTGGGAGACTATGATCTAGTGCCAACCATAATTTTTACTCCATGATTTTGACAGCGAAAGACCTGCCAAGTAGCAAGGCATTGCTAGCTTTTAGGCCATAATTTTTACTCCATGATTTTAACAATGAAAGACCTGCCAAGTAGCAAGGCATCGCTAGCTTCATGTTAATAGTGTAAATTTGCCCTCTTTTCACGTCAGAACTCCAGCTTTCTATTGCTTCAAATTTTCTAATTTGTTTTTACAACTTTTTTTGATAAGTGTTATTCATGGAGAAAAGGAGCGTCCTTTTGGGCACGAAACATAACATCATAAAAAGATTACTCATAAATAAAGCTAAACAACAATTTCATTCCAAAAATCTGTTGACCTATGCCTTTTTGTTCTACATCATTGTGACCTATTCCCACCTGTTTTGCCCACAGCCTGAACCAGATCTAGCAGCAATCCTGGAGCGGCTAAAGTCGTTGGAGCAAAAGCAACAGCCTACCGTTGACTCTATCAAAAGAGACATTGTCCAATATGCTTTACGTCAGTCAACAGATTTTGATAAGCACTTGGTAATTGAGAAGATTGAGTATCTAAAGCACGTCGCAAGAGACTTAGAAGACAAAAAGGCAGATTATTATTCAAGCGTATATTCAATCTTACTGGAACGTATCAATGAGAATGAGGACCAGTTCAAAACATATGTGTTAGCGTTGTTGGGGGACAGGGATTATGAGCGGATTATAGAGGTTGTGAACAAGGTGGGCAAGACTTTCAATAAGACGACCAATCCTTCGACGCATAATCCTGCACTTGCTCCTCGGATTCCCACTCCTGTCCCTGCTGTTCCAGGTATTCCCCAGATGCAGAGCTTCAGTTTTCCGTCTGTACCATCACCTTATTTCAGGCCCAATTCAGTCCTCCTGGTTTTTTTTCTACATCAATCTAAAATTTTACAATAACAGAACATGGTTACAAGACGATGCCACAAGGAGAATGAGAATACATTGCAACCCTGTGGCTTTAACAATTAACGTAAAACATTAACACGAGGAAAAATGAAGGAACAGTACATTACAGCATAAACTACAAACTATGAAAAGAAATAAAATGATACAAAGGTGGGAGGAGGAGAGGAAATTTCATTGAAATGATTTACGAGAATCTTTTTGATGATTCGATGAACTCTAGTGATGCTTTAATGATCACTTTATTTGGTTCAATAGGCAACCTTTCATCACCATACAAGGTTATTGAAACCAATTCCTCATTGGAAAGGTTCAACAAACCGTATGAAAGCAAAATTGCCTGTACACGGCTGAGGAGACTATTTCTCTGCAGATGGTAAGAGTGGCAATGCAGCAAGAAATGTTCCGTGTCCTCAACGCCATCGTTTATAGGACACATTGGGTTTAATGTGTCATTGAAATTGTGCCTGAACTTGTGAAAATTAAGTGCACTTAACCCAACTCGAAGCTGTGTGAGAGTGGCTAGTCCTTTAGCGTCATGAATACCAAAGACTTGTTTTGGAGTGGGATGGATGATCTTAATTAATTTTTCCTTCAAGATACCTAATGAGGGTGCGTTTCGTGTTTCTGGATCAATATCCTCCCATTCCGCCAGGCAATTTGGATAGAACGTTCACTCACATTTGTCGGTTCTTGTATGTATTGTCCCAGTTGCTGGTCTTGTTCAAAAAGAATAAGGAAGTTCATGAAGAAGAGGAATAGGGTCTCTTGTATAGGCAGGTGTAATATTATTGACAATCTTATAGAAAGGACAATACGTCTTCTCCATGGCCAAATATCTAAGGTCTCCCAAACAAGCTCTTCGAGAAGTTTCTTTCCAGAAGTACCTTTCCATGCACCTGTTATTGCTCGAGCAGCAGAGTATTGCACAGACTCTAGTTTTTTCCATGAGGTTATTCAGTGTATGGCTGTTAGTGAAGTCACACTTTTTATATGTAATATGGTATATAACATCACCATAATCAAGATGTGGGCGAACGTATAACTTATACAGTTCATTAAACGTTTTCCGAGGCAGGTATCTGGACAAAAAGCATAACATCCCAACACCTTGTCTGGTTTTAGAAATAATTGATTGAATATGACTAGAGAATGTCAGTTTAGGGTCCAATATGATGCCAAGATGTTTATGCTCGTTAACTCGTACGACTTACGTTTCATTGAAAGAGATAGGGGGATGACTTACTGTGATGCGTTTCCTGGAGAATATGACCTTGACAGCCTGCTTCATGAAGTCAGGATTAAAAGACATTCTCCACTTGAACGCCCACTCTTGTATGATCCTTAAATCATATCCAAGGCAGCTTGCTCAGTATCACAAACAACGGTGAAGAGTGATGTATCGTCAGCAAATAGCTTAACTTTACACTTAATGTTATCTGCCAGATCATTTATATAAATCAGAAAAAATATAGGTCCTAAGGTAGATCCTTGAGGGACACCGGCTGTTATGTTTCCCCATTCTGATGTTTTGCCATTGAGGAGTGTCCACTGTTTTCTATTTGCTAGGAAAGTTTGCTAGGAGACCCCACACTGACGTAGCTTGTACATTAAGCCTTTGTGCCACACACAATCAAAAGCTTTCGAAATATCAAGGAAGACAGAGCGAACATCGAGTGTAGGGTTACAGTCGAATACAGCAGAGATAGTATGAACTATGGAGAGTAGTTGGTTGATGGTTGAGTCACCGGGCCGAAAGCCTGACTGGTTGGGATTGAGTAAGCCGTTGACATTCAGGTGTTGGTAGAGACTGTCAAAAATGAGTTTTTCAAAGATCTTTCCAAATATAAAATCCTTCTGGTTCCAAAGTATATACACCAAGGCCAAACTCTCGACGACCATTCCTGGTCACTCAGGGACGGACTGGCCCGGGTGGCTAGGTGGCGATCGCCACCCGGGCGCATCAAAAATGTTAAAAAGCGGGCCCTTCATAAGAAAAATTTGGAATTTTATACGTAGACTTAGAACCATTATCAAACGCCAAAGTTGGTTTTATTGCAACTCACAAGGGCCTCAGAGTTAAAAGGGCCCATGGAAACACTATGAAGATGTTCACTAAAAGTAATAAAGTACTTTGATGATAGAAAGAGATCACCTGTTGATGTACTGTCTGTACTTGAAGGCCTCTTGACCCCAAGATTTCAGTGAATAGGGTTACCATACCAAGTTTAAGGTAGCAAGAAAAGTTGTAAATCATTAAATCAAGTCACTATGACCAGATAGGCCCCTTATATCAAACAAAAGCAAAAAAATAGAGTGCTGAATCCAAAATTATTGTTAGATTTTGTCTTTAGCATAACCTATTGGTTCATGAGCTGAGAACTTTTTCAAGATTGGTATTGGTCAACTTGAAATGGGAGGATCAGGGACAAGTTCATAAATATATACATTTCCTTGCTGTGTCTGGTCTAACTCTCCAGCCAGTGGCGTGGATATGGAATGGAGGCTATAGCAGAAGGCTCGAATGGTTTCAATTGAACATGGCGAGAGTGAGGACACGTGCAATCGAAGCTCAACAGTCGCTGAAGTTTTATGACGTTCCTGCGTCAATTTAATGTATGTTTGGAAACTGTAGATCTACAGTGGAAAGTTCTCATTAAAATATGTTCAGTTCAATCATCAATAATCATTAATTTGCAAGTTTATGCGTCTTTGAAGAGGCGCCATTTAGGCCAATATGCCAGAGGATGATTTCGTTACACTTAAAATTATTCAAACCTTGTTGGAGATGCAAGCTACTGCTTATGAGGACTCATTCAAAATGATGTTCGAAGGCCTTCGAGATGAGCTCAAGGATGTGAAGAAGGATATCTCTGATTTAAAAGAAAGTTTGTCCTTTTCGCAAGGCCAACTTGATACAAACATCAAAAAGGTCGAAGAAATTGATGTGAGAACATCTTTCTTTGAATCAAGTCTAAATACAATGAGCAATAACTTGGAGTCTATCGAAGACAATTTAGAGTATCAAGAAAACATGAGTCGTCGAAATAATGTCAAGCTCGTTGGATTCCCGAAAGTGATGAAAGTGAGTCTTGGGACCAATCAGAAGAGATTTTAAAATCCCAAGTTAAAGATGTGCTGGGAATCGAGGAAGAATTAGACATAGAACGTGCTCACAGAGTTGGGCAAAAGAAAGAATTTTTCACACGTAGATATGGGTCAAAGGTAAAGGCTCATCCTAGACCAATAGTTGCAAAATTTAAAAGTTGGAAACAAAGAGAAAAAATCATCAAAGCTGCAAAATTGATTCGCCCTGCTAATGTCAAATTTCTGGAAGACTTTAGTAAAAGAACATTGGATAAGAGAGCTGCCAAAGTGTCAGAGTCAGAGGCTGCAAGAAAGCAGGGAAAAATTGCATTCTTTGTTGCAGGCCGGCTTGTCATAAAGGACAAACCCCCGGATGTTAGATACAGGCAGAGAAATCAACAAATTGCAAGTGGTTCTGAGTCAGATGGAGAAGTATCTATTAGAGCAGACATTACAGAATAGGAAGTCTGAACTCCATAATGAATGACTCAGTTGTGTTTAGTGTTGCAAAACTAAAATTCCTTTTTCTTTTTCCTTTCAGGTAGGTTTATTCAGTTTCCTTATAATCATACTCATTACTGGGACAGTTTATGTCACTTACATTTCCTTCGTTTGGTTTCATGCTAATTCAATTCCCTAAATGTAAATGACAAGTTCAGATAATCTGCCATGTCGTATTTGCCACAAAACCATATCCAATAGTCAGAAAGCTATTCTCTGCAATAAATGCAATTTTTATATCCATATCAAATGCAATGATATCTCAGCTGCTGAATATAAACAATTGGAAAAAGAACCAGATGATGTTCCATGGTTTTGTAAACCATGTATCAAAGATTTGTTTCCTTTTGGCTCATTAACAAACAAAGAATTATCAGAACTTCATGGTTTTGATCTTCCATCTTTTGTTGACTCCACACCTTCTTTTGAAATTTCATCAAACCTTGTGAACTTGCCTAATCTTAGTGATTATGATATTGATGAACATATGCCTCAAAATACTGATTCTCGCTACTTCACTCTTCCTGAACTGTCTTCCTTGCAGTTATCCTCTAATGACTTTTCTATTTTTCATACTAATGTTAGAAGCCTTTCCCTTCATCATGATGAATTAGTTTCTTTATCTGCCCACACTAATTTGAATCTTGATGTGATAGGAGTGTCTGAAGTATGGCATTCCAATGACAATCCCATCTTATCTAACGTTGAAATTCCTGGCTATACCTTCTACAAGACCTCTTCTTGTTCTCAGAATGGTGGTGCTGGCTTATATATTAAAAATTCTCTTACTTCCAATCCAAGAATTGACTTAGACTCTTCCACAGATGACTTTGAAACTGCATGGGTTGAAATTGGAAACAAAAAGGACAAGGATTTTCTTGTTTGTTGTCTTTACAGACACCCAAGTTCAAATGTTGATAACCTCACATCTCATTTTCGGAATCTACTGTCTAAATTATCTTCAAATAAACTGCTATTTATAATGGGTGATTTCAATATTAATTTATTGGATTATGCTTCCCATACACCAACAAGTGACTTTATCAATAACTTCTTTTCACACAGCCTCCTCCCCTGTATTCATCATCCAACTAGAGTTTCAGAATATTCTGCATCTGTTATTGACAACATTTACACAAATGCCACTAATGCTAATATAACCAGTGGCAACATCCTGATGCAAATTACTGACCATTTTCCCCAGTTTTTCATTTTGAAAAATACTCAGATTAGTCACAATAAGTCTGAATCATTGAAATATGATTATTCCAAATTTAAAGAAAGTGAATTTCGAGAGGATTTCAATAAGATTGACTTTGATTATCTGGAAAACAGTGGCATGGATGTAGACAATGAATTTGGCAGATTTTTGAAAGATCTTACATCTTTGACAAGTAAACATGCTCCAATGAAAAAGCAGAGTAGAAAGGAAATGAAACTGAAAGACAAACCATGGATAAATAGTAAAATACTAAAGATGATGAGAATCCGTGACAGAATTTTGCAGAAATTGAAGAAAAAGCAAACTGATGATAACATAAAGTTGTATAAGAAGTTTAGAAATCGTGTGTCCAATGAATTGAAGGGAAGTAAAGCAAGGTATTTTCATAATTATTTTTCTACAAACAGTCAAAACATGAAAAAATTATGGTCAGGCATTAAGACAATCATTTCTCATAAATCTTCCTCTTCTTCTGCAATCAATAAGATAAAAGTTAGATGAGCATCTGAGCTGGAAATACCATCTCAGTGAATTGTCTAAAAAATTGGCTAGAACATGTGGAATGTTTTTCAAAATTAGGAACTTACTGCCATTAGATGTCTTAATTTTTTTTGTATAATGCATTGTTTCTATCTTTCTTACAATATGGTCTTATTGTTTGGGGTCAAACATATGCATCATATATTGAACCTGTTTTTAGGTTACAGAAGAAAGCCATCAGAGCTATCTCATTTCAGCCCCGCTTGTCACCCTCTCCCCCTATCTTCAAAGATCTTAAACTCCTAAAACTTTCTGATATTTTTGAACTTAGACTCTTAACTTTTGTTTTCGACTCTGTCAATAAGACATCACCTGAGTGCTTTCATAACTTCTTTGTATTCAATTCATCTGTTCATCAATATTGCACTAGACAGGCCAGTCAAGGTGATTTATACTTGACTTGACAAAACAGCCTTCAATATGGTCTAAAATCATTACGTTATCTTGGTGCCAAACTCTGGAATACACTACCTGCAGAACTCAGAAATGCTCCATCAAAAATATCTTTGAAAGCAAAATTGAAAACTTACTTATTGAACAAGGTCAATTGATACCCTCACGGGTTGTTGGGAGAGATTGGTGAGAGTGGCGGGTGCTTCTCACTTTGCTTTGTGTGTTTGCCGTGTTCGCTGGCTTTGTCTGGGTGGGCCTGGCGGTGGCGGTGTTTGTGGTGCGGGCGGTTCCGGTGTCCGCTCAAGGGGAAATAGGATTTTTTTTATTTTTTTTTCTTTTTTGGTGGGTGCCGGGGCTGTTTGTATCATGGGCGTTGTCGTTGTTGGGCTTGTCTGGGCGGGGTTGGCGGGTCTGGTGGGCGCATGGGGTGGGGTGGGGGGTATTTGTGGTTCTTGCTGGTTTTTCCCCACTACCTGTGATACCATGAGCTATTTTGATATGTTGTTCAATTTTATGTATGAAATGCAAAAGTGTCCATTTATCAGATTATTCAAATTCATCCAAACTCATTCAATAACCTTTTAGGATAGGGGGGGGGGGGCTCCCTCCTCGAATAGTTTACCTATTGAAGGGGCTCCTCCTTAAGTAATTCCCTGCATGTAATTCATTTTTTTTTCTCAGTTAGTATTTGTATATTGTATTAATTTTCTATCCAATGTATTGATTTTTCTGTAACATGTTTTATATCTTTGTAGTCTAGTTCTTTTTGTATGTATCGTTAATATTTTTGAATTGTATGTAGTGGAATTTAAAATATATAAACTGAACTGAACTGAACTGAATCTTTACGCGAACTTTGAAATCAAACGAATGAAATGTCATTGCCTAATTCTTTCAACTGAATGGATCGAAGGAAACCTTAGGCTATTCGCAATAATTCCAGAGAGAGCATTTTTGATATCATCAATATTTTTAGCATTATGGTATTTCAAATATTTCAGCTAGTTTTGAAGTTGTGACATCATCAAATTGCTAAATCGTAAACCACAATAACTACTATCTTCTGCTTGCTTCCATCTTGTAGGTCTTCAAAAACTGAGTATTTCTTGTATTGGTCCTTTTGACTTTCCTCAATCAGTTTTCAATTTATGGTGGTTTTAATCTTTTTCAAAGCTTTCGATACCACCTCTGGTACACCCTTTCATAAAATGTAGAAAAGCTGTAATTCCCAAAATAATGATGACATTAAAAATACTCTTTCTGATGGAATTATGGTGAACGACCTAAAGTTAACTTTGATCTAATGAGTTGCAAGAATTAGGCTAAGACCCCTTACACATTCAATTTTACAGTTTTCCAAAGATTTGAGCCCTATGCTGGAGGCTATTGCACTCCATTTTTCTCAACATATGGTCCCCAATATTCCTCTAAAACTTAAGAGAAAATGACAGGCATAGCCTGGCTAAGAATTTGTACGAGAAATGCTAGGAGAATTCATTATCTGCGTCAAAAGAATGAAACGAAAAAATAGAGGCTCACATCATGGTTAATAGAATAGACGATTACGCTAAAGATGGCGGCGAGGAACTTTTTACCGCGATGCATTCTCTTGCCGATGTTGTCCAGCAACGCCACATCGTTTTAGCTTAAAAATAAGGCCATCATGCAATACCCATTTCTACGAGAATTTAGAATTTTCTACGAGACAACGAGAGTTTACCCACTTGGACTGGGATTTGACAGCATTCCCATTTCTATCATTGTCTGCAACGATTAAACTGAATCGTTATCTTCATTATTTTGCATTTATCTCCATAGGCATAATGTTATTGTAAATTCAACAACCAACATTCTAGCATAAGCTCCGCGCAATTTCTGATAAGAAACTAAGATATGGCTCAGTCAGTACTGAAAATTTTTCAAACTCGTTAGATTTTTAGTACTCAGAGTTTCTTACGAGTCTCTTAAAGGTTTGATAACAGTCTTCATGTTCAGTATCTCTGTTCCCTCGTGAGCACTTCAAGGCAAAGTTGTTAAAGCCTAGCGAATGTTGGGTATTACTCATATATACTTTGTTAATAATATGATACAGGAAACAAGTGAAAATGAAGTAAATATGTCACAAGATTTTCTTTATCAAACTAAATAGTCTCTAAAGTTACATTTTCCTATTGCTAAAGTTTCTTATTTTTTTGGTGATCTGCTGGTTGAGTTTATTATATGCAGTTTCTTATAAAAAATTATTTGTATGTGGCCAGGTATCAAACCAAAACAGCAAAAAAGTAGAAAGCATGGAATAGCATATGTTGCTCATTGGAAAGGTTCAACAAACCGTATGAAAGCAAAATTGCCTGTACACGGCTGAGGAGACTATTTCTCTGCAGATGGTAAGAGTGGCAATGCAGCAAGAAATGTTCCGTGTCCTCAACGCCATCGTTTATAGGACACATTGGGTTTAATGTGTCATTGAAATTGTGCCTGAACTTGTGAAAATTAAGTGCACTTAACCCAACTCGAAGCTGTGTGAGAGTGGCTAGTCCTTTAGCGTCATGAATACCAAAGACTTGTTTTGGAGTGGGATGGATGATCTTAATTAATTTTTCCTTCAAGATACCTAATGAGGGTGCGTTTCGTGTTTCTGGATCAATATCCTCCCATTCCGCCAGGCAATTTGGATAGAACGTTCACTCACATTTGTCGGTTCTTGTATATATTGTCCCAGTTGCTGGTCTTGTTCAAAAAGAATAAGGAAGTTCATGAAGAAGAGGAATAGGGTCTCTTGTATAGGCAGGTGTAATATTATTGACAATCTTATAGAAAGGACAATACGTCTTCTCCATGGCCAAATATCTAAGGTCTCCCAAACAAGCTCTTCGAGAAGTTTCTTTCCAGAAGTACCTTTCCATGCACCTGTTATTGCTCGAGCAGCAGAGTATTGCACAGACTCTAGTTTTTTCCATGAGGTTATTCAGTGTATGGCTGTTAGTGAAGTCACACTTTTTATATGTAATATGGTATATAACATCACCATAATCAAGATGTGGGCGAACGTATAACTTATACAGTTCATTAAACGTTTTCCGAGGCAGGTATCTGGACAAAAAGCATAACATCCCAACACCTTGTCTGGTTTTAGAAATAATTGATTGAATATGACTAGAGAATGTCAGTTTAGGGTCCAATATGATGCCAAGATGTTTATGCTCGTTAACTCGTACGACTTACGTTTCATTGAAAGAGATAGGGGGATGACTTACTGTGATGCGTTTCCTGGAGAATATGACCTTGACAGCCTGCTTCATGAAGTCAGGATTAAAAGACATTCTCCACTTGAACGCCCACTCTTGTATGATCCTTAAATCATATCCAAGGCAGCTTGCTCAGTATCACAAACAACGGTGAAGAGTGATGTATCGTCAGCAAATAGCTTAACTTTACACTTAATGTTATCTGCCAGATCATTTATATAAATCAGAAAAAATATAGGTCCTAAGGTAGATCCTTGAGGGACACCGGCTGTTATGTTTCCCCATTCTGATGTTTTGCCATTGAGGAGTGTCCACTGTTTTCTATTTGCTAGGAAAGTTTGCTAGGAGACCCCACACTGACGTAGCTTGTACATTAAGCCTTTGTGCCACACACAATCAAAAGCTTTCGAAATATCAAGGAAGACAGAGCGAACATCGAGTGTAGGGTTACAGTCGAATACAGCAGAGATAGTATGAACTATGGAGAGTAGTTGGTTGATGGTTGAGTCACCGGGCCGAAAGCCTGACTGGTTGGGATTGAGTAAGCCGTTGACATTCAGGTGTTGGTAGAGACTGTCAAAAATGAGTTTTTCAAAGATCTTTCCAAATATAAAATCCTTCTGGTTCCAAAGTATATACACCAAGGCCAAACTCTCGACGACCATTCCTGGTCACTCAGGGACGGACTGGCCCGGGTGGCTAGGTGGCGATCGCCACCCGGGCGCATCAAAAATGTTAAAAAGCGGGCCCTTCATAAGAAAAATTTGGAATTTTATACGTAGACTTAGAACCATTATCAAACGCCAAAGTTGGTTTTATTGCAACTCACAAGGGCCTCAGAGTTAAAAGGGCCCATGGAAACACTATGAAGATGTTCACTAAAAGTAATAAAGTACTTTGATGATAGAAAGAGATCACCTGTTGATGTACTGTCTGTACTTGAAGGCCTCTTGACCCCAAGATTTCAGTGAATAGGGTTACCATACCAAGTTTAAGGTAGCAAGAAAAGTTGTAAATCATTAAATCAAGTCACTATGACCAGATAGGCCCCTTATATCAAACAAAAGCAAAAAAATAGAGTGCTGAATCCAAAATTATTGTTAGATTTTGTCTTTAGCATAACCTATTGGTTCATGAGCTGAGAACTTTTTCAAGATTGGTATTGGTCAACTTGAAATGGGAGGATCAGGGACAAGTTCATAAATATATACATTTCCTTGCTGTGTCTGGTCTAACTCTCCAGCCAGTGGCGTGGATATGGAATGGAGGCTATAGCAGAAGGCTCGAATGGTTTCAATTGAACATGGCGAGAGTGAGGACACGTGCAATCGAAGCTCAACAGTCGCTGAAGTTTTATGACGTTCCTGCGTCAATTTAATGTATGTTTGGAAACTGTAGATCTACAGTGGAAAGTTCTCATTAAAATATGTTCAGTTCAATCATCAATAATCATTAATTTGCAAGTTTATGCGTCTTTGAAGAGGCGCCATTTAGGCCAATATGCCAGAGGATGATTTCGTTACACTTAAAATTATTCAAACCTTGTTGGAGATGCAAGCTACTGCTTATGAGGACTCATTCAAAATGATGTTCGAAGGCCTTCGAGATGAGCTCAAGGATGTGAAGAAGGATATCTCTGATTTAAAAGAAAGTTTGTCCTTTTCGCAAGGCCAACTTGATACAAACATCAAAAAGGTCGAAGAAATTGATGTGAGAACATCTTTCTTTGAATCAAGTCTAAATACAATGAGCAATAACTTGGAGTCTATCGAAGACAATTTAGAGTATCAAGAAAACATGAGTCGTCGAAATAATGTCAAGCTCGTTGGATTCCCGAAAGTGATGAAAGTGAGTCTTGGGACCAATCAGAAGAGATTTTAAAATCCCAAGTTAAAGATGTGCTGGGAATCGAGGAAGAATTAGACATAGAACGTGCTCACAGAGTTGGGCAAAAGAAAGAATTTTTCACACGTAGATATGGGTCAAAGGTAAAGGCTCATCCTAGACCAATAGTTGCAAAATTTAAAAGTTGGAAACAAAGAGAAAAAATCATCAAAGCTGCAAAATTGATTCGCCCTGCTAATGTCAAATTTCTGGAAGACTTTAGTAAAAGAACATTGGATAAGAGAGCTGCCAAAGTGTCAGAGTCAGAGGCTGCAAGAAAGCAGGGAAAAATTGCATTCTTTGTTGCAGGCCGGCTTGTCATAAAGGACAAACCCCCGGATGTTAGATACAGGCAGAGAAATCAACAAATTGCAAGTGGTTCTGAGTCAGATGGAGAAGTATCTATTAGAGCAGACATTACAGAATAGGAAGTCTGAACTCCATAATGAATGACTCAGTTGTGTTTAGTGTTGCAAAACTAAAATTCCTTTTTCTTTTTCCTTTCAGGTAGGTTTATTCAGTTTCCTTATAATCATACTCATTACTGGGACAGTTTATGTCACTTACATTTCCTTCGTTTGGTTTCATGCTAATTCAATTCCCTAAATGTAAATGACAAGTTCAGATAATCTGCCATGTCGTATTTGCCACAAAACCATATCCAATAGTCAGAAAGCTATTCTCTGCAATAAATGCAATTTTTATATCCATATCAAATGCAATGATATCTCAGCTGCTGAATATAAACAATTGGAAAAAGAACCAGATGATGTTCCATGGTTTTGTAAACCATGTATCAAAGATTTGTTTCCTTTTGGCTCATTAACAAACAAAGAATTATCAGAACTTCATGGTTTTGATCTTCCATCTTTTGTTGACTCCACACCTTCTTTTGAAATTTCATCAAACCTTGTGAACTTGCCTAATCTTAGTGATTATGATATTGATGAACATATGCCTCAAAATACTGATTCTCGCTACTTCACTCTTCCTGAACTGTCTTCCTTGCAGTTATCCTCTAATGACTTTTCTATTTTTCATACTAATGTTAGAAGCCTTTCCCTTCATCATGATGAATTAGTTTCTTTATCTGCCCACACTAATTTGAATCTTGATGTGATAGGAGTGTCTGAAGTATGGCATTCCAATGACAATCCCATCTTATCTAACGTTGAAATTCCTGGCTATACCTTCTACAAGACCTCTTCTTGTTCTCAGAATGGTGGTGCTGGCTTATATATTAAAAATTCTCTTACTTCCAATCCAAGAATTGACTTAGACTCTTCCACAGATGACTTTGAAACTGCATGGGTTGAAATTGGAAACAAAAAGGACAAGGATTTTCTTGTTTGTTGTCTTTACAGACACCCAAGTTCAAATGTTGATAACCTCACATCTCATTTTCGGAATCTACTGTCTAAATTATCTTCAAATAAACTGCTATTTATAATGGGTGATTTCAATATTAATTTATTGGATTATGCTTCCCATACACCAACAAGTGACTTTATCAATAACTTCTTTTCACACAGCCTCCTCCCCTGTATTCATCATCCAACTAGAGTTTCAGAATATTCTGCATCTGTTATTGACAACATTTACACAAATGCCACTAATGCTAATATAACCAGTGGCAACATCCTGATGCAAATTACTGACCATTTTCCCCAGTTTTTCATTTTGAAAAATACTCAGATTAGTCACAATAAGTCTGAATCATTGAAATATGATTATTCCAAATTTAAAGAAAGTGAATTTCGAGAGGATTTCAATAAGATTGACTTTGATTATCTGGAAAACAGTGGCATGGATGTAGACAATGAATTTGGCAGATTTTTGAAAGATCTTACATCTTTGACAAGTAAACATGCTCCAATGAAAAAGCAGAGTAGAAAGGAAATGAAACTGAAAGACAAACCATGGATAAATAGTAAAATACTAAAGATGATGAGAATCCGTGACAGAATTTTGCAGAAATTGAAGAAAAAGCAAACTGATGATAACATAAAGTTGTATAAGAAGTTTAGAAATCGTGTGTCCAATGAATTGAAGGGAAGTAAAGCAAGGTATTTTCATAATTATTTTTCTACAAACAGTCAAAACATGAAAAAATTATGGTCAGGCATTAAGACAATCATTTCTCATAAATCTTCCTCTTCTTCTGCAATCAATAAGATAAAAGTTAGATGAGCATCTGAGCTGGAAATACCATCTCAGTGAATTGTCTAAAAAATTGGCTAGAACATGTGGAATGTTTTTCAAAATTAGGAACTTACTGCCATTAGATGTCTTAATTTTTTTTGTATAATGCATTGTTTCTATCTTTCTTACAATATGGTCTTATTGTTTGGGGTCAAACATATGCATCATATATTGAACCTGTTTTTAGGTTACAGAAGAAAGCCATCAGAGCTATCTCATTTCAGCCCCGCTTGTCACCCTCTCCCCCTATCTTCAAAGATCTTAAACTCCTAAAACTTTCTGATATTTTTGAACTTAGACTCTTAACTTTTGTTTTCGACTCTGTCAATAAGACATCACCTGAGTGCTTTCATAACTTCTTTGTATTCAATTCATCTGTTCATCAATATTGCACTAGACAGGCCAGTCAAGGTGATTTATACTTGACTTGACAAAACAGCCTTCAATATGGTCTAAAATCATTACGTTATCTTGGTGCCAAACTCTGGAATACACTACCTGCAGAACTCAGAAATGCTCCATCAAAAATATCTTTGAAAGCAAAATTGAAAACTTACTTATTGAACAAGGTCAATTGATACCCTCACGGGTTGTTGGGAGAGATTGGTGAGAGTGGCGGGTGCTTCTCACTTTGCTTTGTGTGTTTGCCGTGTTCGCTGGCTTTGTCTGGGTGGGCCTGGCGGTGGCGGTGTTTGTGGTGCGGGCGGTTCCGGTGTCCGCTCAAGGGGAAATAGGATTTTTTTTATTTTTTTTTCTTTTTTGGTGGGTGCCGGGGCTGTTTGTATCATGGGCGTTGTCGTTGTTGGGCTTGTCTGGGCGGGGTTGGCGGGTCTGGTGGGCGCATGGGGTGGGGTGGGGGGTATTTGTGGTTCTTGCTGGTTTTTTCCCACTACCTGTGATACCATGAGCTATTTTGATATGTTGTTCAATTTTATGTATGAAATGCAAAAGTGTCCATTTATCAGATTATTCAAATTCATCCAAACTCATTCAATAACCTTTTAGGATAGGGGGGGGGGCTCCCTCCTCGAATAGTTTACCTATTGAAGGGGCTCCTCCTTAAGTAATTCCCTGCATGTAATTCATTTTTTTTTCTCAGTTAGTATTTGTATATTGTATTAATTTTCTATCCAATGTATTGATTTTTCTGTAACATGTTTTATATCTTTGTAGTCTAGTTCTTTTTGTATGTATCGTTAATATTTTTGAATTGTATGTAGTGGAATTTAAAATATATAAACTGAACTGAACTGAACTGAATCTTTACGCGAACTTTGAAATCAAACGAATGAAATGTCATTGCCTAATTCTTTCAACTGAATGGATCGAAGGAAACCTTAGGCTATTCGCAATAATTCCAGAGAGAGCATTTTTGATATCATCAATATTTTTAGCATTATGGTATTTCAAATATTTCAGCTAGTTTTGAAGTTGTGACATCATCAAATTGCTAAATCGTAAACCACAATAACTACTATCTTCTGCTTGCTTCCATCTTGTAGGTCTTCAAAAACTGAGTATTTCTTGTATTGGTCCTTTTGACTTTCCTCAATCAGTTTTCAATTTATGGTGGTTTTAATCTTTTTCAAAGCTTTCGATACCACCTCTGGTACACCCTTTCATAAAATGTAGAAAAGCTGTAATTCCCAAAATAATGATGACATTAAAAATACTCTTTCTGATGGAATTATGGTGAACGACCTAAAGTTAACTTTGATCTAATGAGTTGCAAGAATTAGGCTAAGACCCCTTACACATTCAATTTTACAGTTTTCCAAAGATTTGAGCCCTATGCTGGAGGCTATTGCACTCCATTTTTCTCAACATATGGTCCCCAATATTCCTCTAAAACTTAAGAGAAAATGACAGGCATAGCCTGGCTAAGAATTTGTACGAGAAATGCTAGGAGAATTCATTATCTGCGTCAAAAGAATGAAACGAAAAAATAGAGGCTCACATCATGGTTAATAGAATAGACGATTACGCTAAAGATGGCGGCGAGGAACTTTTTACCGCGATGCATTCTCTTGCCGATGTTGTCCAGCAACGCCACATCGTTTTAGCTTAAAAATAAGGCCATCATGCAATACCCATTTCTACGAGAATTTAGAATTTTCTACGAGACAACGAGAGTTTACCCACTTGGACTGGGATTTGACAGCATTCCCATTTCTATCATTGTCTGCAACGATTAAACTGAATCGTTATCTTCATTATTTTGCATTTATCTCCATAGGCATAATGTTATTGTAAATTCAACAACCAACATTCTAGCATAAGCTCCGCGCAATTTCTGATAAGAAACTAAGATATGGCTCAGTCAGTACTGAAAATTTTTCAAACTCGTTAGATTTTTAGTACTCAGAGTTTCTTACGAGTCTCTTAAAGGTTTGATAACAGTCTTCATGTTCAGTATCTCTGTTCCCTCGTGAGCACTTCAAGGCAAAGTTGTTAAAGCCTAGCGAATGTTGGGTATTACTCATATATACTTTGTTAATAATATGATACAGGAAACAAGTGAAAATGAAGTAAATATGTCACAAGATTTTCTTTATCAAACTAAATAGTCTCTAAAGTTACATTTTCCTATTGCTAAAGTTTCTTATTTTTTTGGTGATCTGCTGGTTGAGTTTATTATATGCAGTTTCTTATAAAAAATTATTTGTATGTGGCCAGGTATCAAACCAAAACAGCAAAAAAGTAGAAAGCATGGAATAGCATATGTTGCTTTGAACAGTGAAACCACCAGACGGAAGTTTCTAAGTAATTTTCGAAAATTTTTCCAAAGTTCACTTGTAGTAATATCAAGACCCCAAGTAAAAAAGCGGTCATGTAAAAAAGTCTCCGACTTTTTTAGTAGAGCATATGGGGCCAGGTAAAAAAGTCGGAGTTGAGAAACGTTGGAAATATGATATCTCCGACTTTTTTAGTAGAGCACATAGGGCCACGTAAAAAGTTGGAGATGATAAACGTCGGAGAATTTTTCCTCCGACATCTCCGACATCTCCAAGTTTTTTACCTGGCCATGCCCATACCTGAAATAAAGAACCTATGATTTCCGTAAAGTTTTTCCCTTGTTGAAAATAACTTCAACTCCTGGAAAGAAACAAAATCTCGATTGGCTGTTGTTTTTCTTTGAAAATCTGATTGGCTGAGATTGGCAAGTTGGCAACATCTTCAGTAATGGATCCAATAGCTGACCAAGCTTCGTGTAAAAGACACTCTTTTCTACCAAAGCAGAGAAGAAACATGACAACGTATCAGTCTTATGAGATGCCGCCATGGCAAAAATTTTGAAAGGATCATCAAGCGAACCAAATGTAAAGCAACACAGTGATTAAGGATGATCCAAGAACGCCACAAAACGAGCCTCTGTCTCAGTTTTGGCATGATGACAGCAGTTAATGATGCAGAATGGCAAGAAAATTCTTAAGCTGTAGATAGAAGATACAATGTCAAACTCACAGAACAGGCCTGTGGAGATTTGTCTTGCGGTCTTTTACGTGGTAACTGCAACTATACCTACACCTGCACCTGCACTGATTTTCTGTTGTCTGTACCATCTGCAAGCACATCCATTTGGTCCTTTGGTGAAGGAAGCGATCTGGAACAGTAGGTTTGTCCTGCAATGCTAGGAATGATAGCGTAGAAGTTCATCATACAGACGGCAATATGGTGAACTGCAGAACCTTGTTCAAATGGTTCAAAATGAGTCAAGGGCCACCTACGAGGAGCTAAAGGAGAGAGCCAAGGAGCTGTTTCTATCAATCATTGGCTCCATTGAAGAAAGTAATGGTAGGCACACAGAGGCTACACGGCACTTGATCAAGGGTGGAACAACACTTAAGAGCACCTTTGAATCTATGAAGTAAGTAAACAGTTTTGTGGGCATCGAGCCAAAATCAAGGCTAACAACAAGAATATCGAGCAGCACAGGAATTTCTTTTCAACCACGAAACGCCACAAAAAAGGAAACATCCGCTTTGCTAGCCCAACTATTGATGAACAAAACAAACTTGAAACAAACAAGGGCTTTATTGCTCCATAAAACTGGCACTTTTATAAAAGGTATGCTTACATTTTCAGTGTCCTTAGTAAATTTGTGTCTGTGTGGGCCAAAAAACCACTGCTGCTAGGCCTCAGTGGATAAGCCACCAAACGGATTGTCAAAATCCCAAGTCCAAATGTTGACTGAATTAAAGCACAAATCATGCTTTTGACCTTTCATATCAGGATTGAGCTCAAAGTTTTCACAGTGAGACAGGTGGTGTATTGGCCATGGTTTGTCAGATGTCAGATGCAACATCTTGACTGAATAAAGAGATTTTTTGCCAAAAAGACAAAAGAATTTACTTGTGTTTCTCCTTGAAGTTTTCTGAAGTATGTTGACAAATCCATATCCCATATTTAATAATAATCACCAACATTCTTTATCTTGTCTGAATGCAAAGGGTGCAAGATAAGAGCATCTTGTGTTCTCTTGCACATGTTGAAAGAAAACAGTTAGCAAAGGTACCAGTAGCACTTGCAGAATTAATGAATGGTGCAAAAGATCTCATGATCTTGTTTCCACAAAGTGTAGAAACTGGCTTCCTTAACACTGCACAAGTTATAAATCTGTGACTTAAAGAGTTTTTAACCTAGATCTATTTTCCATCAAAAATTTATGTTAACCCAAAGTTGCCAAATCAACTTTAGGTACATTCTTAGCATTATCAGTAATCTGGTCACTGAACTACAAAGCTATGGATATCATTAATCAATGGCAGGGATGTGATTAAGCGATCAATGTGACCTTGTTTCCATAATGGTCCCTCCAGGAGTGCTATTCAGAGAAATTGCTAATCTGTTATGGATTTGCACAAAAAAAATTGCATACCTCAAATGCTTTCATGTACATTTGTGCACTCAAAACTAACTGATTCATTATCTTAGAAAGAAAACCTTTTATTCATTGGGTAAAGAAACTACACACAATTGGCAGGCCACAACATCACACGTTAAATAGGACAATGTTCTCTTAATGTTAAATAAGACAATATATATTTTCTTTTCTCAACAACATAAAGGTGGCATATACAAGCTAAATACATGCTTAACCTACTGAAAAGATCCCTTGCATGATCAGAGTGCAACATCACATTTAAAGGCTCATGTGCACGCAATGAAGAGCAAGGTAAAGAAAAAGTAGCTCAGAAACGACTTTCAGATAACAGGAAAAGTTAACTTTGGTCTACATGAAGGTTTTTATGGTAAGCAAATAGGGTCTCTAGATAATCAATCATCAAAATAAGTCTTAAGTACCTTAAGCGCACATCAAAAGAGCATATTACTTTAGTGTTTGGTCACACTCTGAACCGTGACCAGAAATATCTTAATTTTTAGATGTAAACTTATTAGACAAAGCAAATTTATTGCAAATGGTATTATCAACTAATCAAAGTACCTTAAAATCAAACAGCTTTCCTTCCACTAGTCGAATCATATTTTGACGATCACATGTGGCAAAATTTGTCTGGAAATCTTTCTGCTGAAGAAGAGCCTGAACCTGAGATAATTATAGATAATCCCATATGATCAACATAAATGTATCATTTTTACCATAGTTCCACTTGCCTTCCTCAGGTGCTGCATATGTCTAATTTTAAAAGCAAGGGTAATATTGAGTAGTGAATGAACAAACTAATTGGAAGTAAAAGTACTTGAAGCTTGTAAATAGGATTTTGATTTCAAGAATTAGATCACATTTTCTTGCCGGCTTTGACTACGTTAATTCTTCACAATAACCAGCTCTTTCTGGAAAATTTAACACTTTGGTCAACATTTACTGAATGTCCACATCTGCAGAGGTCTTTGGGCTTCAAGAAACCTACCAGATTTGCTTGAAAGTACCTGTTTCTGTTGGCTGGTTGCTGGATTCATGTCCTTTGAGACGTTCATGAGTATTCACAAAGCATCTATTTCTCTGGGAGTCCACAACAAGCAGAAATCTGAACCTAAAATTTTTTATAACAGCTGCTCACTGCTGCTCAACCCTTCAATGAAGAGAGCTCGGAAATGGAGGGAGATGGGGAGACAATGATTCAAAGAGAGTATGAGAAATCCAGAGAAGAAGTGAAAGTGTGTATGCTTGATTCTTATGATCATAAGAATTGATTTGTATGTTATAAGCATCATTCCTGAAGGCTTGCCTTTTCACTTCTTTTTGACACGTAGGAACTGTAAACATGCACATATGGTTGTTTATCGTTATGAGTATAAATAGAGCCTCGTGTGCTGTTGGAACATTTAATTCTGATGAGGAAGCACGGAGAATTGCTTTGAAACGTAAATTTAAAGGGCAAGTCTGGGCTTGGTATGATTGTGGATTAGTCAAGAGATTACACTGTTGTGAATGGTGTGTAGTACTTTTTCATTTGTTTTCTCTTTTAATCTGCGAAACTACATATTTCAATCTGCTATGAAGTGTGAAATGACATCATTTTGTATGACGTCACTTCACGTTGACCTGAACGAGGCTGCCAATTGTGTTAACATTATACCACCCACATTGCTAGCTTCCTTATCGTGTGTTCGCACACTCTTACAAAACACAAAATGGCAACAATCTTTGGCTAACTTACTAAGATCAATTGCCCACTTTACGAAAATTCAAGGCATGAAAACTTGGAAGAACTGACAACCGTTGTTTACCTGTGAGTCAAGTGGAATACAAAATTGGCTTTATACCTCGCAACTTGCCGCTAGGGACAGCACCCCTCCCAAGCAAAAAAGAGGCTATGGTGGATTTCAGTGCGAGGCTTATGCTGATCACAAGAGTGATCAGGATCATGATTGCAACTCCTGATTCAACAATGATTGCAGTATGCATCACAAACAATGATAGACAGTAGAGTAGACACTGACACTTGGCAAGACGGAAAGGGGTAGACCTGCCAAATGAAACAAGCTTTTTGATTTGCTTTGGGTTTCTTTTCGAGTCTCCTAATTTCTGATGACTTGTGAGCAAGCCACAGGTTTACCTTGCTGTTGATTCACTTCTTTTTCAAATAGAGCGAAATGCGGCAAGCAGCAAAAACTTCTATTTATTTCATATTTCACAAAAAAGAACTTTGCCTTTTATTCCGCTTTCGGACATTCCTGCGGCCCCTGCTCTTTTCTCCTGGCCTTTTCATTGAATCTGTAACTGAATGATAAAGTTTGTTGTGTTTGTTGAACGATACAAAAGAATGGGTTGACATTAATTTGGCTTCATGGTTTTCCTTTGTCTTCACATCCTTCCAAGGACAACTTCCACGGTCAAGAAGGGTTCTATTGACGTCATATCTGTCAAAGTTACTTCCTGGCTTTTCCCTCAGTAAATTTTGCTGTATTGAATTTGCACAGGGAAACCCCGGAAACCCCAACATCTGTTGAACAAAAGTACAAAGATAGCTGCACAGCTAGACAACGGAGGCGTATTTGTGATGTCATATCTTAGAATTTTATGATTTTACGAAACAAAGACATGTGTCTAGAGACAAACCATTCATCTGCATGCATGGTTTGATACTTATTGTCTAGATTCTGAAAGTATCGAAACCATGCCATGTTTCAGAGCAACTTTACAGCCAGACCAATATAATATATCTGAAAAACAGTTGACCTTGATGAAGGATAACAGGATAGGTTTAATCGGGAATGATGGTATGTGTTTGTGCAAAAGAATGTTTTTTACCACAGCTCAGTTGCAAAGTGTCTGCTATTGTCGCATGCTGCAATCTTTCGTTGAATCAAGAGTTGCAATCAAGATCACAATATCACGATCAACAGGAGGGAAAATTGTCTGCGCATGCGCAAATAACCCGCACGAGCAGAAGGAATTTTTGGCAGAAATTTGAAAACAACAATCTGGGAAGAAAATAACACCTCGGAGCAAAAGTGGAAAATTGCATTATCCCAACTTTGCCTCATTGAGCTTTTGCAGGTATGAAAAAAGCATTAGTTTAGCTGTCTTTTCCGCACAAGTTGACATTTGTAACATGAACCATATGTATGATAAACTGCAGCGGATTCTCTTCGCAAACAACGAAATTATACATTAGAAACACATCCAACAAAACAGAAAATATCCAAAAATCCCCACTTTGCCTCGATGAGATTTTTTCAACAAGGAAACTGTATTGAATAAGCTATCTTTTAGGCATAATCACATGTTCTGGAAAAAATCCGTTTTTCGTCAGGAAACTTTCTCGCGCCAGCTCAAAATCATGTCTGATAAATGTGGCGATTCTGTTCGAACATAAATAAATCTAGGGGGTAGAAACGCATCCAACAAAACAGGAGGTGTCCAAAAATCCCCACTTTGCCTCGATGAGATTTTTTCAACAAGAAAACTTCATTGAATAAGCTATCTTTTAGGCATAATCACATGTTTGGGAAAAAATCCGTTTTTCGTCAGGAAACATTCTCATGCCAGCTCAAAATCATGTCTGATAAATGTGGCGATTCCATTTGAACATGAATAAATCTAGGGGATAGAAACACATCCAGAAAAACAGAAAATATCTAAAAATCCTCACTTTGCCTCGATGAGATTTTTTCAACAAGAAAGCTATATTGAATAAGCTATCTTTTAGGCATAATCACATGTTTGGGAAAAAATCCGTTTTTCGTCAGGAAACATTCTCATGCCAGCTCAAAATCATGTCTGATAAATGTGGCGATTCCATTCGAAGATGAATAAATCTGGGGGGTAGAAACATATCCAGAAAAACAGAAAATATCCAAAAATCCCCACTTTGCCTCGATGAGATTTTTTCAACGAGGAAACTGTATTGAATAAGCTATCTTTTAGACATAATCAAATGTTTGGGAAAAAATCCGTTTTTCGTCAGGAAACTTTCTCATGCCAGCTCAAAATCATGTCTGATAAAGGTGGCGATTCTATTCGAACATGAATAAATCTAGGGGGTAGAAACACATCCAGAAAAACAGACAATATCCAAAAATCCCCACTTTGCCTCGATGAGATTTCTTCAACAAGAAAACTATATTGAATAAGCTATCCTTTACGCAAAATCACATGTTTGAATGGATAGCAAGTCAGTTTAGTAAAATCATGTTCCTTATCAAGGGCTCCATTTGGATTCAAGTTTATTCACATGTGAACTTATAAAAAGTGATGAACCTCGTTTTTCTGCTAAAAATCAAAACAAGGAATGGATTTAGAACGCAAAAGGAATACTATTATTTTCCCGGTTTTGATTCAACTGCCATTGCTAAAGGAATAACATTCCATAAAAGGGGCACCTTGTCACCAAAATATCTACATCACAAAATTGCAAATAAGTGTGAAAAGAAATGAAGTATTCAACGAACTAAATTCATACAGCTAATCTAACTTTCATTTGCAAACTTCAACAAACTCAATTTGACTTGTTTTTCACCAAAGTATGGCATGTTAAATGCCCCACTTTTTGACTCTGACTCACTCAGTAGACCATTTTTGTAAGGTAGCCTGATAAAACCAAATCAGCAGTTTTACACTGCTATCTAATTACAAAAATGTCCAAAACTGCTCTCAACAACTTCTTAGAATGCAGATGCAGTTGACAAATATAAACAAATCAAACTGCAAGGATTTCAGATACCTCATCAGATCAGAATTTTACAAATCAAGGCTCTGAGAAACTCTTCAAAACCTTCATCTACCTTGCTTGTTACTTGCCTGTAACATTGCAAACCTATCCAGTCATGTACTGCATGTAGCATCACACAAAACATCAATTATAAAAATAACCTTTCATCATAAAAATGAATACAAAAATGCATTTGGACATAAAGTTAATGATTGTCTACTGTCAAAATGCAGAAAATGATAAACTTGTTTTATGATCGAGAATTGCAAGATGTGATTTTTGATAGCAATTAATCACATGCTTCAATGTCTTTTTTCCTTATGATACACTTTGTTGCTATCTTGGTGTTGCAATCTTGTGGTAAGTTGAAATGGGCTGAAATCATTCATTCCATAATCATATGTAGTGGTCATTGCTTCTTGCAAACTTTTTAACCTTCATGAAAGTCTTGTTCTGCAGTAGCTATGAAAAAGAGAAGGATTTATATGAATATAAATATATATTTTTAAAAAACTGAAAATGATAACAAGCAAAATGCAAGTGTGAACTGAAAGCTTATCAAATTCAGAAGCTAATGATCATAGTCAAATTCAAATCAATCAACCACTATTATCAACTATTTTCCCTCCAATTCAATCTGGGAATTATAATGTATGTATGCATCAATTAGTGATAATTTCATTGCAAAATATACCATATTTTCTAATGCTGCATTGCTAACATATAATTATTTTCCCAAACACATGAATGGTTTCATAATGTCCTCCAATCAATATAGCTTCCAGCCAGGGAAAAATTTTTCCGCGGCATAGTGCAGTTTTTCGGTAAAAAGGGGGTCTTTGATGGCAATTTGAGGCCAAAATATGCAACCAGTTTATGGTGCAGAGTAGGCCTGTCCACCGAAGGTCGAATAATCGCTATTCGGTTATCTGATCACTATTCGAATAGCAGTGAAGCGAAACGATCATTCGCTGCCAACCGAATAGTCCGAATAATGCGAGTATTCGGATAGTATGGCAAGTCGAATAGATCAATTGTTCGGATAGTATGACCAGTCGACTGGTTGGAATGCAAATGATCAGTCAAAGAAACCGAATAGATTGACATAGCGAATATTGTGAATAGTGTGACTGATTGAACAGATCAAATTTTCTTGTCCAGACAATGGGTAGAAAGTGAGACAAAGGGCAGTGGGAGGCACATTATTTTGTAAAACAATGAAATATTGTTAGCCTGTTGTATTTCTCTGCCTTGCTTGATTGTATTGCTATTTTTAAGGGCGACACTGCGTTGAGGATTTCCTATGACGTCTGCTGTTTAATAAAGCAAGCTTCAGTCAGTTGTGGTACCTTGGCAGGCCACAGGACTGCAGCTGGACCAGGGGCAGGCCCTTTCCTGACAATTTTGCTGTGCACAGACCGACATTTGCCATCATACAAAAATTTTAAATTGTTCAGGCAGGACCACACCCTAGCCACACCCCTATTCGCCGAATAACCGAATATTCGGTAAAATTAGCACCAAACATTCGAATAGTTATAATCCTTCATTTGGACAGCCCTAGTGCAGAGTTACTCACTTCTATGATTGTTTCGTCAACATATAAATATTTTCCCAAATATACCCATAGTGCAAAAAGGTTCTCCAAACTATGCAGTTTCCAGCCAGGAAAAAATTTTCCGCAGCATAGTGCAGTTTTTTGGTAAAATGGGGGCCTTTGAGGGCAATCTTAGGCCAAAATATGCAACCAGCTTATGGTGCAAAATTACTCACTTCTATGATTGTTTTGTCAACATATAAATATTTTCCCAAATGTACCCATAGTGCAAAAATGTTCTCCAGACTATGCAGTTTCAAGTAAGAAAAATTTTTTTCCGCGGCATAGTGCAGTTTTTCGGTAAAAAGGGGGCCTTTAAGGGCAATTTTAGGCCAAAATATGCAGCCAGTTTATGGTGCAAAGTTCCTCACTCCTATGATTGTTCTGTCAACATATAAATATTTTCCCAAATATACCCATAGTGCAAAAAGGTTCTCCAAACTATGCAGTTTCCAGCCAGGAAAAAATTTTTCCGCGGCATAGTGCAGTTTTTCAGTAACAAGGGGGTCTTTGAGGGCAATTTGAGGCCAAAATAAGCAACCAGTTTACTGCAAAGTTACTCACTTCTGTGATTGTTTTGTCAACGTATAAATATTTTCCCAAATATACCCATAGTGCAAAAATGTTTTCCAAACTATGCAGTTTCCAGCCAGGAAGAAAATTCACCGTGGTCATGATCATGAAAACATACTTATTAATACTTTTTTTGGAGAATTAGACAATGTCTGCGATGTCCGCGTTTTAGGCTTTTCCCTATGCAAAAACCTAAAACGCGGACATGGATTCAGGGTGGACATGTCCGTGATGTGCGCGTTTTAGACCTGGCCGTGCTGAAAGACTGCTTAGGTCAGTTATCAGTTCTCTCAGAATGTCTCCAGAAGAGAGGGGCTACCATTGTCAGAGCATCTGATTATGTAAAGCGGTCAATGCTCTGGTGAAAATAAAGGACTCTCTTGAAACAAAGTATTCAATCCAGATTCTCACATCAGATTCTCCTGTTTTCAAAGGGATCAATTTTAGACCAGGCTGTGGTGGAGGTAGGTGCCACTTTTGTGCGGAATTTATGCGACTATGATTTTTTGGTAGCCCTTCCATTGGTTATCATGAATCGTGATGGTAAACGAGGATCTTTGGGTGGGTGGGGAAAATACGGGGGTTCAAAGTTACGGCCTCAAGCATCGGACCTCTGCGGAGGAGATCACAAGCAATCGGTTGTTTACAAGGTAACTACATAGCATTTCGCAATGAATTTGATGCGTACCTGCACTGCTTGGGTCTTCTGGTCTGTTACCCCTAAATTAACGTCTATGTTATAGGTCACGTGACCAGAATTCACCCTTTTCCTTATATGGAAATTTTTCTGATTTTCATGTTTTTTGGCATGATAATGTGGAAAAATGACCTAGGAACTGTTGATACTGATAAATTAAGCACCTTCACTGATTTTCTCATCGTTCCAATCAAGCAGTAAAGGAAAACCTGCAACACATATCTGTCTGCAACTGCATGCCTCAAATACCACATAGAAAAAAAATCGCGTGAAATTGGAACTAAATACACAGATTGTAACGTGGGTTTCTTAGTTTGGCTGTTGAGAAGGTTGTATGTACTTTAACAGGCAATTAATGAATAAAGTTATTGTTAATTCGAGACTTTAATGCAAAGCTTTATGAAATTTGTGGAACGTTCTCTATCCTATACATTGTAATTGAGTCAAATAACAAGAGAAGTTGTCGTTTGAGATTCAGTTGGCATTTTGCTCACGGAGTCTGTATCCAAGAGAAATGTTGCGCTACTTAATCGTTCTTTAAAGGTAAGTTTATCAAAACTTCTTCCAATAGCATCGCCTTTGCTCTGAGTAATTTGCTTACACTAAAATTTCCTTTTGATTGAATGTTCAAGATACGATACTTTTATGACTGTTTGTAGCTAACTTGTATTCTTTCATTCATTCAAAAGTATTAATTTAACGTAATGTGTCTTAACATGATATTTAGCAACTGAATATGAAATTTGGTTGCAGTTACTTAGTTAAACATAGGTGAATCAACCCATGATCATAATTTCACTTCACCTAGCTATGGAATCTCTCAACTGCATCATCCACTACAACATCAAAGATGCCAAGTACAGCAAAATAAAACCTCTATCGGAAACTAGCAAGAAAAGAATTATTTCTGCTAAGAACATGCAACAATCAAAGGGAGGTTTGAATCACCATAAAGAACAGTGTGACTGTGTTCCAGAGGATATAGATCCATCGAAACATGGTATACACCTCGAACCATGTTACAAGAAATTTGTGCTCATTCTTTTACAAGAAAAAGCATCTTCGAACGAAGAATCTCAGCCCCCTTGTACCTCTCGGCCAAAGCGCCAGTCCTCTGATCAATGCTCTTTGCGCAAAATTTATCCTAAAGAGTGCCAGTTTTGCAAGAGGTTCAGAGTCAAGCATAAGGGAAAGGAACATATCCCATTAACAATAACAACCTCAAGCGCAGAGGCCAAGATTAAAGAAGCAGCAGCGGCTAACGCTGAATCCATGTACTATGAAATCAAAGATCTGGACTTGATAGCAAAAGAATTCAGGTATCATGTTTCTTGTTATAAGGATTTTGTAAGGCAGGATAGACGAAGTCAGTGTCAAGGCCCAGCAGAATCCGAAAACCTGAAAGGTGATTTTGAGGCAGTAATTGATTGTATCCAGAAGAGAGTACTTTCTCAGAATCAAGCAGTTTCAATGGCCCTAATCCACGAAATTTATGGAATTCATACGCAAGACACGAGATATCGAAGCAAATTGAAAAGCAGAATACAGTCATACTTTCCAGAAAAGCTATTCTTTGTTTCAGTTGGCAAGACAGTTCCAGAGGTCCTAATAAGTAAAGATGGTATAAATTTGCACACTCTCTTTAATGATCCAGATTTCATTATCAAAGAAGCCGCCGAAACTCTGCGTAGCGATATACTGGATTACACAAACAGCATGCCCAAACTGAAATGGCCACCTTACATTGATGATCTTACATCAGAAGCCATGCAACCACCCCAATCAATAGTGCTGTTCCTTGGCCAGCTTCTAAAAGCCAACGACCATTCCGAGAGCAACACCGTAAAGCGCTTGGTGGAATCATACTCGTCTGATTTGATTCATGGTGTCACAAGAGGCAAAGTAGTTACAGCAAAGCATTTCTTACCTGGTTTAGAATTACATAATATAACTGGGCAGAAGAAACCAGTACAAATCATCAACCGACTTGGACATTGCATGTAATATAATGTGGCAAGTGAGATCGAAACGGCTCATGCTGAAGTAAGCCATCAATAATACGCTGATTCTGGTGTACTACCAGTGAGACTAATTTCTGCCAACCACATTGTCTGAGGTTGATATTGTTGACCAGTAATACAGTGTGTGAGACCACTGAGCCCTTGGCCCTGACAGTGACCCACGTGTTTGCTTTTACGTTTGACCCGCAGATTACATGACCTGCTGGCCTGCAGAATGAAGTTGTCGTAGTCACAAAGGCTGATTTCGCGTTTTCGATTGTGTTTGTGTGTTCTTGATTGTGTTTGCGTGTTCTTGATTTTGAAAAACTTTTGTTGATTTTGAAAAACCTTTCTTGATTTTTTAAATCTTTTCTGCATTTTGAAAAACTTTAGCTATGGCCCATTTCGGCCACAATATTGGTCACATTCAATGACAATTCCTCCGTACATACTAAAACGAGGAACGAGCCAAAACCACCCACAACGACCCACAACCAGCCAAATCCACCCACAGCGACCCACAACCACCCAAAACGAGCCACAACCACCCACAACCAGCCAAAATTTCCCAAACTTCAGACCCATAACCATCAGAATTATTAACATTTAGTATCAGACCCAAAAGCTCCTGGGTTGAGAAACATAGGGAAATAGGGTTCTTTCCCACGTAAAAATAGCTTCAAATTGAATGCTCCATTGCTTTCTGAGTTAGTAGTATTGCATCAATGAACCTAATTTTTCAAAAGAACAATTTTTCTGCTTATTAGAATATATGTAGAGATTCTTACGGAATATCCTGATAGTTTCTTAAAATCAACAGTTTATTGATAGGAGATTGGTAGGTTTCGATAACTAATGTTGTCCTTAGTATTTTGGATGGTTTTGGGTCATTATGATGTGGTTGTGGGTCTTTGTGGATCGTTGCAGGTGGTTTTGGGTCTTTGTGGGTGGTTTAGGCTGGTTTTAGGTGGTTGTGGGTTGTTGTGGGTGGCCTAGGCTGTTTGTAAACCACGAAACCACGAAATCACGAAACGAAATAGCGAAATAGCGAAACGACATACTTTTTCCCAAAATATATATTTCAAATATAAGGTAGTTGTTTACATGAATAAATCGAGGCCCATGTAAGAAAAACTGACCTGGTGAAAGCAACTGCTGTCCTTATTTTCCGTAGAAACTTTAGAAACCTTCGGGGGATTCCCCCATTTGGCCTTTCAGTTTCATAGAGCAGAACTCCATTGCGAAATGATTGATTTCGGCATGATAGAATTCTTTATCATAGGTCATCTGGGGTCATCAAATCGGTCAATCTATCTATGCACTAACTTTTGTGATGGATAAATAATCTTTGGTATTTCAATTCGTTTATGATCATGGTTGATGGTATATTTGTTGGATTTTGTGAATCTCAGGTGCATGGCAACGAGAGGGGCATTTCACATAAACATGTTTTCACTCATTCGAAAAATTGTTCGAGAGTTTTTCAGAACAAAAGTATTTCTATAGATTTCTGATAGATTTTTTCTTGAATTTGAAAGCAAAAGGGCTATTTTAGGGTGAAATGCCCCTGGATCAACAGACACAGTCACACAGGAATGGTGCAATCGAAAATTCCCCTGTATTATGACCCCCGTTGTGTGGTTGTTGACTATATGAGTATGAGTCCCTCAAATGTATTGCTGAATACAACTAAATTATCGCAATAACCAGAGCATATAACAAAACAGCATTTCTCGGAGTATGATGTTACTTCTTCCCGAAAGGCTAAAGTGGAAAGTCCAGGTCAGAAAGGGGAATGCCCCCAAAGGTTTCTAAAACTTTTACAGAAAATAAGGACAGCAGTTACTTTCAACGGGTCAGTCTTTTTTACTTAGGCCTCGATTTATTCATATAAATAACTATTTCGTACTTAAAAATACATATTTCAAAAAAAATGTATGTTGTTTCGCTAGTTCGCTATTTCGTTTCGTGATTTTGTGGTTTCGTGGTTTACAAACAGCCGGTGGCTTAGACTGGTTGCGATGGTTTTGGCTGGGGTGGTTGTGACTGGTTCCTCGTTTTAGTATGTACGCAATTCCTCCACATTTCGAACCCATTACCTTCATTTGTTTTTGCTCAACCCCAAGTAAATTTATCCATCAACTGTTCACCTATATGTCATTCGTTTCCCAGCAATGTGTGGAATGAGGGCAAAGTGCAAGGGGTAGCCATTTGAATAAGTGTTCACACTGATGCACTCCTTGTCTGTCGATGCATCTACAACATGAGACTTTTTCCTCCCTTGACACGAGTAATCTGTGATTTTATTATGATCCTGGATGAGAATGAACTCGTCCAGGAAAGCTCACAGGTGAGCTGGCAGATCAAAGGTGAAATGTTATTTATATGATACCCTAAAAACACAACTGTTTGAATCCAAGGCTCCTTCACAGTCAATTTTGTAACATGTATAGCTTCTTTGAGGGACGATGGATTTCTAAAATTTCCAGCTGAATGTTAGCGTACATGTTCATACCTCTGAAGGGGAGGGAAAGTAACATAGGACATGTAACAAACTTACTTCAACAAATACATTATTCTGTTCATTTGCCCAGTTAGCGTAATCATGGCCCGTTCAAATGTCTGACTTCCCATCAGGGTGATAAGTTTTTATTTGACTATTCCTTTTTTTTTTAAATGGACTAGGATCATAAAGCATCAATGAGTAAAAAATTGCAGTATGATGTCTTTTTGAGTTCATCATATACATCATACACTCATTATTTATTTTACACCAGTTTCCATTGTTCAATTTAAATCCCTAAGCGTCCATGCAACCACCATGAAATTGCCTCAAAATAATGCAAAGTAATTAAAGGCGCCAGTTTTTGTAATTAAAATGTTTCTAATACACTCATTATTATTCACATGATGTCATAAGCATTAAAGATGTCATAAAGTTTAAAATTGCTGATGTGATCAAAAATGGATGAAACTATACATCATATGAAAGTTCTTGTCAAGATCTGCCAAATGATAACATTCTCAATGATCTGTGATCATTCTGGAAAAGATAAGAGCCCTTTCTTTTCGTAGATTGCTGACCACGTGTTCATACGATGTTTGTCACCTGATCAGGTTTCACAAATTTAATCTTCGTATATGGTATTGATCATTTTATTTTCACAGATGTTTCTTTTGAGGTCTTCTTATCAAGGGCGAGTTCTTCTGCTTCTTGTCCAATTCTTTGAAACACTTGGAACAACTCACTCCAATTGTTGCTTGTATGTACACAGACTAGGTAGGCCCATAGAGCTGCTTAATGGTATCAAATCCGCCACTAAGGACAGGCAGATTTAGTGATAATTACTTGTTGGTTTTGTCAATGGCAGCCATCTTGGTTTCCTTCCTGTTTGAGAATTTATCCATTTGAGCACTTCAAAGTTGTCAAACAGCTCGCTTTATTTTTATTCTCAATTCCCCCATTCAAAAACTCTTCTAGATGATTATGTCTTCCACCCTATAATTCTTGAACATGCTAAGGTAGGTGGTGTAGGCCTTGGGTTCCATTAGAGCGAAACCTAGTACAATGATGAACAGTAACAAAATCTACACCATACATAGGTTACTTTTTCCATTTTTTGTTACATCAATGATGTCACAATGTTGCCTAACTGAGAAAAATTGCAGTATTTGCTTGCTGTTGGCAATATTGACAATATTTGAGTTTTTATTTGACTATACCTTTTTTAACTAGACAGGAATGTGTCATAAATGATACTGTACCCAAGCTACACCCAACCACTTTTCTCATCTTTGAAAGGAATGTTAGTGGACAAAAACTTAAACCATGTTGCAGAAGATATTGAGCATTGACTTGCTTCTTCATTACAGTTTCGACCCCACCCAATTGGAGTGGGCAGTTGGTCCCCCCCTCAACATCCAACCCTCCACAACTTCTGCCACTGATAATGGTGACTGTTGATTAAGAGATAAAACTGATCTTACCTTGCTTCCAAAGCTTTGGAATGCAAGCTTCTCTCCCCACTCTTTCTTGCGTGCTGCTGGCAAGAGCTCCAACAGCGATGCATCATCACTTGTGTGGCGTAGGCTTGGAACGAGATCCATCAGCATTCGTCTCGATTCATGAACCAGGTGATAGAACTTGCCATACCTGGGTCTTTGTCTGATGGTCACTTGCCCCTCACAAAATACTGACTCCATATTTCAACAAATGTTGAATGATCTGAGATCGAACGGTCCAAAGCAGGACAAGCAGGTTGTCTGGAATTAAGCTTAATAGCTAGTCATCACCATCATCAATGCACAGCCGATCTATGAGTTCCATTGTTGTGGAGAGATTTTCGATGCCCAATGTCTTTGCACCTAAACATAATTTAGAGACTGCTAAGTTAAAATAAAATATCTTCAAAATTTATCCTACTCACGATGTCGCGGGTGTAGTCTAGGGGATGATAAAATCAGTCCACTAAAGGGGCTGCATTAACCCTATTTTGGTTGGGGGGGGGCAAATTTGCCCCCCCCCCCTAGTAGGTTTTTTTGAATAACTCTGCGAGGAAGAATTTTATAGCCATGAAACTTCTTGACTTTTTGCAACTACTTATTGTGCAACTTCTCAAAAATTTTCATTGAAATATTTTGAAAAATGAGGGGGCGGGAGACAATTTTCTGGGACTGACCCAGGAAAAATCGCAAATTCTCAAACCTCAATTATCGCGAAAAAGGGAGCAGAAGTGGATTATTTTGCAAATTTCTCTTGTAATGTTGTGTTATTTGATGCATTCTATCATAAATATCATGTTTGGATGGAAAATATGCTCCAAATTTAATTTTTTCTCGATTTTCCTTATTTTGACCAATTTTGGCGCTTTTCTTGACCACACAAAGGAAAATACTGACGTAAGCAAAAATGGTGGCTATTTTTATGTTAATTTTTATATTTACAGAAAGTACATGCCTGAGGCTTTTAGCACACCAAATTTGGTCGCTCTACCTATTACCAGTCAAGAGTTAGGTAGGGGGGCTTTTTTTGCCCCCCCCAACCAAAATAGTACTATCAAATAGCCCAACCACTATAGGGTTAAGTCAATGTGTGTTAAATCAATCATAGCCTCATTATGTACATCATACACTCATTATTTATTTACTTTACTGGGTTTCCACTCATACAAGAGCTTATGGGAGGTGTTGACAAGCTCGATTTTTTGATAGCTCTTTACAGGATTCATGCAAAAACAAAGAAATGGCCTTTGAGAATAATCTTTCATCTTGTGGATTTGGCACTCGCTAATTCCTGTTTAGAGTATCGAGAAAAGCAACAGCAGATTGGGACATCACCAAGAAAGATTTACGATTGTCTTCAGTTTCGCAGTATTGTTGCAGAAACCCTCATGAAAGAAGAAGTTAACAGGAGACCTGGAAGACCAAGAACATCTGCTTCACCTGATCTCCAAGAGGGTGCACCACCTGAAAAACGGAGTGTTCCTGCAATACGACCTATTCCAGATGTTAGATACGATGGTGTGCACCACTGGCCACAGCATTTGGATGGTCTGGGCCAACGCTGCAAAATGGAGCAGTGCACAGGAAGAAGCAGGATAAAATGCACCAAATGTGATGTTTTTCTTTGGTTGATGAAAGAGCGAAATTGCTTCAAGGCATTTCACATTGAGAAAGAACCTTACAAAACATTTATTACATCTTTCAAGGTCATGAACTTTTTGCTGTTCTATCTTGCATTTGTTTATTTGATATAGTGTGTGTTTGATGTGCAAAGTTTCCCTATTTTGAAGTACAAGTAAAGCAAAAAGGAAATTGAATCATCAGTATGACCTTAATCTTTTCATGTCTGAAGTTCACAGCAGTTCATGCCAAATTCATTTACTTACCAATGACTTCAGTTAGTCATGATGTGTACAATTGTACACACTTGCTAATTTGCATATTTAATCTTCTAAATTTGAAATTGTTTATTTTTCTGTTTATTGTCAACAAAAGACATCCTATTTCACAATTTCAGAATTTTTATGAGAGAACTGACTCCCCGTGACTGAAGGGGATGAAGTCAGTCCACTAAAGGGGCTGCGTTAAATGAATCGTAGTCTCATTATGTACATCATACGCTCATTTTACAGCAGTTTGCCATTGTTCAATTTAAATCCCTAAGCATCCATGCAACTACCATTGCCTCAAAATAATGCAAAGTAATTAAAGGCACTAGTTTTTGTCATTAAAATGTTTCTAATACACTCATTATTGGCTCTCACAGAAGCTGATCTCAATATACGTTTACTGAAAACTATGAAGGCTCAAAAAGAGTTTTCCTATGGGCTTAACTGTGGAACTGTCTTGAAAGAGAAGCTAAATTGTCATCATCTACAAAACGTTCAAACAGAAACTATGGACAAAAAAGGGGTACCATTTCTCCCCTTCACAGAAATTTTTTCATTTCTTATCTTGTTAGTAGATTATTGTATTAATATTTTTGGATACAATGAAAATGAAACAACTAACCACCAACTTGCAATGAACAAATTGGCCTCCCACCTTTTTGCATTTCTCTTCATTTCTGCCAAGTTTTGATCAGCACCAGCATCCTCTGTCTGCTTTTAAGTAATGAGAAAGTCACAGGAAGACACAGCTTTAAAAAGATTTTGCTGCTTTTGAATCTTCAAAATTTACATCTCCAATAGACTTCTTTCAATTGAATTTTATGGGCAGCAAAAATTATTGTTGTCACACATAGGAACAATTGCTCCAATGGAAATTCAATTGCTCCAATGAGGAAGAACTTTTCTTCTATAATTCAATACTTTTTGCTGCTGCGCAATACTGATTGTTTCAAATTCTATACTTTCTTTGCTATTACATCATAAGATGTCTTCTTCATGTGATGCAACAATGCAATTTCTGGCTTCGTGCAGCTATTTCAAATTGAGTAGTGGTAAAAGTAAAACCTAAGTACTGTATGTTCCCCGGAGACCCACTGGATTTGACTTTTCAGACATTGCTTTGAATATGCACAGTGAGCAGAACTCTTGCTCATCAGAGTAGTATAATGTATGGATCCACATAGAGAACCTAACACCTCGATTTTGGCCGCTATTGCTTAAGATCAATCGGCCCCTTTGAAGTCAGAATAAAAGAAAGGATATAGATCCTTAAGTGAATTGGGACAAAATTTAATCCGATTAACAAGGAGATTAACATTTTGGCCGATTGTTCCCCTTCGATACATCCCTTGAGATTTGAAACTCAACCAAGACCTAGTAATGACGTAATTTGGGCTATTTATGCGAATTACACTAATTCTGCGCCTGCCCACGTGCAAAATAAGAAACTTTTTCATAAGGGGCACAACCATACAAATTTATGGCATCATAAACGACATATCAGTTTTCTTTTACTCTTTTTTTAAATAAAACTTTAATTTTTTCTTCCTTCAATCCGTTTTTATCACAAGCGCATAAAATGTTTGCCCCAGTCATCATGGAAACAACCCTTTGTTGTACAGTAATTATCTTTTCAAGGGCAAAGGAAGAAGACCTTTTCGCGCACCAGGCAGAAGAGTTTGAGGACGAGGTTTTCCTGGACGAGTTTTTCGCGCTCCCAGTAGAGGAACAGGTTTTATCACAAAAGACCAAGCAAAGGAAGGACTTGCAAAAGCCGCAAAAGTTGGTCTTCCTCTTATTGGCAAATTAATTCAGGGAGTTTCAAAACAGCAAAGAAGGAAAAAGAGAAGGAGTAGAAAAAAGAAACAGTTGAGAAAATTAAAAGGCGGATCTTTCTATCATTATGTGAAAAGCCCTTTCGGTAAAGGTATGTTTGGATTATTAGGTATCCAAAGAGCTTTAACGAACTGGGCGGATGAAAAATATGGCAAATAAGAATATAACTAGTAAAAGTTATCACTAATTTTTTGTATTCCAAGTCTCCAACAAACTTTATCATATTTCAATATAACAACCTTCAGAAATTGGCAATAATTTGAATTCAATCCAGAGATGAAAGGTAAAGGTAAACACAATTTTAGAGCACCTGGTGGCCGACAAGGACACTTTGTTCGAGGTCGAGGTGTTAGAGCATTTGTTGCAATTGGTAGAAAAAAACAAGACTCCACTATCGAGGTAGAGGAAAACAGAAATATCGTCGCCATTATAGACTTCGTCGGGCAATTAAACATTTACTACTAAGGCATAATACTAGCCCTGAGGAGTAATTGACTTTTTTCTTCTGTTTGTGCCAGATATGATATTTTGTCCCTGATAACAGTAGGGATGTTCTTTTAACCGGACCCTACGACCCTACGACCCCGGACCATACGACCCCGGACCATACGACCATGCGACCCAGGACCCAAGTTTATATTTTAGCTGACACGTCTTTATCAGCACTTATGGTTGATTGGTGAACTTGCAAGACATCAGTACGTGTCAACGTTACGTTACCTGGCAAGGCACAATTCCATATATTTGTATTGAGCAAAGAGCAGCACCAGACATTAGAAACCCAGTCTTTGTAAACAAAACTGGCCCTTAGAAGAATGAAAATGAAATTGATAAATATCTATGTCAAACATCAACAAATATATGCTTCTTTTCTTGATTCAAATCATAAAATCAAATGTATTCACGTATAACTTTGAGGCAATGAACATAACAAAAGACAGGAGCGGACTGCACAGCATGATAAAGCGTGGGAGTTGCGCCTTATACCGTTCTTCCTAGCTTGTTCAAATTGCTTGAGAAGATAGTAAAGAAGTAAGAGATCTTAATCTTGAATAAAAACATTTTTTCCCATTTGTTTCTTATTCTGAGATCTGCTTCAGTTGCTAAACATCTGAATCACAGCAAAATGATTCATAATTATAAAATATGAATAAATCATAACAAAGTCTTGCCAAGTAAATATATCAAGCTTGGGTCCTGGGTCGTATGGTTGTAAGGTCCGGGGTCGTAGGGTCGTAGGGTCTGGTTAAAAGAACATCCCCAAGTTCCCAAGGTCATTTTTTTGCTTGAGGTTCATAACAGTGCACATTACAAAGTGTTTTGTAACAAAATGATTTCAACTATTTACTTCAACTGTTGGTCATCACATATTCTTACTGGTAATTCTCTTAGGAAAAAGAATTTTGTCAAAAGAAACTCCTTTACGAAAGCAAGGTCAAGTGTCTTATAAGATCTCAGGGTCATTGCCCTTCATCCTTCCTTTGTGAAATTGTGCATGCCCCAAAACGCTTCGCTCGTCCCATTGATCAGCGAGCCAATCAGAGTTAACCTCATTTCCTTTGTGATTTACAAGAGGGGGAGGGGAATTCGCAGTATCCCCAACGAGTACAAACTTAAAGATGGGTGATTTATAGTGGATCAGGGACAGCAATGGTCCTGCCTGTTTCTTCACCTGCAAGGTAAGGTAGGTTGTTTCAATTGACAACAGATAGGAATCAAAGAACCATGCGGGTACTAATGGAGCAAGCCTCCGAGCCAAAATCAAGTCTAGGTAGAAGGTTTATCTTCAATCAATAGCTTGTCCTCAATAACATGCTGATATACTAGACAAGCTACAGAAATTACAAAATCGTGCTGCCAGAATAGTAACCAATAGCCCCTACAACGCTTCTGCTCTTCCTATTGTAAGGAAACTTGGCTGGCAGACAGTTAATGATTGGACTGTAAAAGAAACTTTGAAAATGGTATATAAGTGTACAAGTGGTGAGGCTCTCTCTTAACTTGCATGACTGTTTGACAGGTTATCAGAAACCAGTACCCGAGAACTTTGAAATACACCAACTGATCTATGTGTCCCATTTCTACGAACAACATGTGGCCAAAAATGCTGTATATTGTAAATTTTTTAATGTTTTGTCTTTTTTCTTTGCACAGGGCAGCTTGTAAAGCAATTTATGTATATATAGTTGAAACTTTACCCTGTTAAAATAGATGAAAATGAAAAATGAAATGAAATATAATTCGAAATAAAAAAGACTCAAAGTGAAAGGTGTCTTATTTCCTTGTCTGATTAATGGATCAAAAACGCAAGGTCCAATCCCCTGATATTGCAATTGGTATAAACCCTTCTTTCGTTGGATTGTCTATTAACCTAATTAGTCAATTGAGAGTCCGAAAAACCCTCATAAACATTGGAAAGAATGCATTTCCTTTTTTCCATTGCCCATTGTGGAAATTGACGTCATTATTCCAAGGGAAGCAGGGCGTGCCAAAGAAGAGAGCTGCAGGGCTTAGGTGTCATCAGCTGTTTGTTGACTCCATGCTCCATTACTGCCAAAACATAGCCTCTTGCGTCATGAGAAAAAGATCATGTGCACAAAGGACAGGAAAATGTCAGCTATCCTCCACGAAAGCGTCAAACTCCACTAAATGATAAACTAAACGATAAACAATAAAGCGATAAACTCCACAAATCAAAAATGAGCCTCATGTTGTAGAACATAGTGTTGCAGAAAGTTGACGGGGGTTGCATAATGTTTAGCATGATATTCCATTTGAATAGTAAAAACTTCTAGCTCTTACTTTAAAACAAGCTGTACTTTTTCGAAGGTTTTAAAGTTTCTTGTTGTCCCACGTTGATGAAGTCTCTCAAGGTATTGCCAGCATTTGACATTTCTCCAGTCAGGACAAACCCATATGAAAATTGATGCTTGATTACTGTCACAGCCTGTATATCGTGATACTTGAACAATTCAGGATGAGCTGCTGCAGAAGCCACATCTAACAACACTGCCGTAACGTCTAGCCCTTTTTATGCAGCTGCAACTTGTTCAATCGTTTGGTATGATACTTCTGCAATGATGAGACAAAACATGGCTCAAGTGTTATCCCTATTTAATTTATGTACACAATTATAATCAGACAATGGGATTTTCCCGCCAAAACGTATTGGTAGGCATTTGAGATCTTTTAACGTAAGAACAACCGACCGAATCTTCCTCCCTCCTCTCTTATACCACGTTCACTTACATAAATAACACTGGTGACAGGAGTTATGGCCGGCCTTAATTTCATTTTAGGGAAACTAGAGAAATTTACCGGCAACAGAGATGTGGATCTAAGCCAGTGGTTGAGAAGTTTTGAACGCTGTTGTCTCATTGCTGAGAAGACTGATGATGCTTCAAGGCCAACTGCTGATGTTATGAGTAGATGGTAGAGCAAAAGCTACTCTCGATCAATTTGAGGAAGAAAAGAAAAACGCCCAGAAATAATCAGAGCTAAAGAAACAATTACGTGCTGTGTTCGACTCAGCCACTGATTGTGAAGCCAAAATGACCAAGTTTGAACGCCGCGTTCAAGGGCTAGGAGAAAGTGAAGACAAACTGATGACTAACCTTCTCCAGTTATTTTGTGTTGCCAACCCTGAAGCCAAGACGGAGGAAATAAACCGTGCAGTAAAACGAACATTTTTACAAGGCATTTCAGATGAATTGCAGTTAAACATATTCATTTTCTGCAATCACCCATTTGATGACAAAAGTCTCCCACCAAGATTTGCTGAAAGCCTGTCACTATGCTGCCGTGTATCTTGCCACAACTAGATCTTCCCCTGCCTCAGAACAAACCGTCTCCCCAGCAGTTTTGGCTGCCACGAATCCCTCACCAGCTCCCTCTCCTTTGGATCATATGACACTGCAAGCTGTTCTCTCTCTTTCCAACAAATTCGAAGAGCAAAGTCACCCCACAGCAGCAGTTGGATGAACAACAGGAACAGATGGACATGCTTTGTCATCTTCCTACAATTAGGCCATTCTCGCAGCAAGTTTCCGCATCAGCAAAGCACCCCCGCAGGCAGCCTCGTTCTCGTCCTCCTCATCATTTCAGTGGGAGTTTTGAATCTTCAGCACCAGCATACCCTTCCAAGACGGGGAGTCCCTAATTCAAGATTCAAGATCCAAGATTCAAGATCCGGAATTCAAGATTCACACTAATTCAAAATCCGGAATTCAAGATTCACGCTAATTCAAGATCCGGAATTCAAGATTCACGCTAATTCAAGATCCGGAATTCAAGATTCACACTAATTCAAGATCCGGAATTCAAGATTCACACTAATTCAGGCTTCTAAAGAATTTTTAGGAGAAACAAGGTATTTTCACCTGGGAAACTTGACTAAATGGTTGATTTACAATTAAATAATTTTTTACAAGAAACAATTTATGTAAGAAACTCTTCAGAAAATCATATTACTTGAAGGCTCATGACTAAACATCGTAAAGGCTTCAAAAAACCTTGTTTTGAGGGCATATAGTGAACATTTCAAAACACTTATCTTTGCTTTCAGCAATGACCCAAGTTCTTAGTTATTTAAGATACTTGTACAAGAAATGAAAAGAAAGTTAAAGGTACTGAATACCAGATAAAAAGTTTCTTCACTAATTTGTCCAAGTTTGATAATTTTCCTTATCTGAGAGTCAAGTTTCTTTAAAGAGATTCTTATCAAATGTGTGTTGAAAGCTACAGTATTTCACATTGCACAAAGGGCGTCGGATAATAGATATAAAAACAGTCCGTTCCTTACTAAGATTTATGCTATGTTCTTATCTTATGGTAACATATATCTGTTATTTTCTTCAATATCTGCAGAACATGTAAGGACAGAAGAGAAAAGTATATGTAAAATTAACATTCACAAGGAAAAGCTGTTAAGAGATGGTAGGCTCGGAGTTAAACCATCCTACTTGGATTGAAAAGCCAAGGGGCACTTCTCTCACTCAATTGAAAATGCATCCAAGATTTTTTCAGAACAAATGAATTTTATGGATTTTGATTGATTTTTGTTGAAAGCAGAAGGATATTTGCCAATGATTTGTGAGATATTTTGATGGTGAAATGCCCCTCGGAAAAAGCTAAGGAAATTTTCGGATTTTCAGCTTTCACTCAAGGGCAATTTGACCCATACAGTAGTGGTGAATTTTGATCTTGTTTTGATTGCAAATTAGATGATGTTACTTGTTTTGAGACCTTACTAAGGAATTAAAGGGGAAGTTGCACCGTTCTGGTATGTTTCCCACAAATTTGTATATTTTCATAGGTTTATCCTGAGTTATCTGTAAGATACCTTAACAAGATAGAGATTCTTTGCAGGTAAACAAGTATCGGACACTTCGCTCTCACCTGAAATTGGTTTGTCTACTTGCTTAGGCCAAGCATCCAAACACTGTTGGGAAATCACATCTGCCTTTGTCCTAGCCCAATTAATCAAGGAAATTTTTATTCAACTGATGATATCGCATTGTCCAGGCTCTGTTTGTTTACCTTTTGCTGCAACTACCCTTTACTGAACAATTGTAAAGAATTGGGGAATCAGTGTAGATTTCCAGCCAGAAAAAACACAAGAAACACTTGGAATCTCGACCATTACTAGTCCATGAACTTAGTTTCTTACAAAAAGATGAGTTTCTTGTGAATCTTGAATTCCGGATCTTGAATTAGTGTGAATGTTGAATTCCGGATCTTGAATTAGTGTGAATCTTGAATTCCGGATCTTGAATTAGTGTGAATGTTGAATTCCGGATCTTGAATTAGTGTGAATCTTGAATTCCAGATCTTGAATCTTGGATCTTGAATCTTGAATTAGGGACTCCCTCCAAGACGCTGCCCATTCGCTGTTATTTGTGTAATGGTCTCAATCATTTGTGACGTGATTGTTTAGCCTTCAACATTATTAATAGTTGCTATTCAACAATATTAATTTACTTAGAAAGAAGTGTAAAGATCAACTCACGTTCCTTATAGGTACATTATATTTAACAATATTAATTTAGTTATGAAGAAGTTTAAAGATCAACTAACTTTCATTATGAGGACATTCTATTTAACAATATTAACTTAGCTATGAAGAAGTTTAAAGATCAACTTACTCTCGTTATGGGGACATGCTATTTAACAATGTTAATTAAGTTATGAAGAAGTTTCAAGATCAACTCACTTTCGTTATAGGGACATTCTATTTCACAATATTAACTTAGTTATGAAGAAGTTTGAAGATCAACTAACTTTCATTATGTGGGCATTCTATTTAACAATATTAATTTAGATAGAAGAAGTTTAAAGACCAACTCACTTTCTTTGTGGAGACATTCTATTCAACAATATCAATTTACTTAAAAAGAAGCTTAAGATCAACTCACTCTTGTTATGGGGCATTCTATTTAACAATATTAATTTAGTTATGAAGAAGTTTAAAGATCAGCATGGGTACAGTAAAGTCCCGCCTTGAAGAGCCTGCATTATAAGAAACTCAGGTCTGATTTTGCTGAATAAACTCTTTGCAAAAAACTATCCAGGCTGATTCATGCTCAGTTTCTCATACAATGGCACATAGCAATGTTGGCCTATATTTGAATATGTCTCCAATAGGTCTCACTTCTCTAGAAACAAGAATGAAAGTTTCAAGCCCAAATTATAACAATTTCAAGAAACCTTCAATTCTGGCTCAGACCATTAGATTCTCGTACAACAGTGCACATTTCAAAAACGTTTTCTTTCAAACTTTGACAGCAGTTTGGAGCATAAAAGTGTTTCTTATGCCATGGTATGCATAGCCTGTTTTCAAGAAGTATATCTTGACATATAAGAAACATTCAGGCTGTCTTTGTGTAATGAGTTTCTTAAAGGCGGGACTTTGCTGTATTGCATCTTATGTCTCTTTTTGGTTTAATAATGCAAGAAGTTTCAAGAATCAGTATGGTGCCTTCTAGGTATTGCTTTCTAACATTTAGATCCTCAATTTCTTCTGAAAATTCATCTGTCTGAGCCTTACTCCAAATATCAGTTTTTGTTGTCAAGAGCTTTTCTTTTTGCTTCAACTCAGAGGAGAACTTCTGTAATCGTTTATGGAGATAATCACTTACAATTGTCTCCGCTTCCTTTGTTGCATCCTCACACAATTCAAAGTAACCAAATACTGCTTTCCTATCAGTGGTGATTGAGTCACTTTCTATGCCAAGTTCATCAACTCTCTAAACTAAGAATTCAGAGCCAGCCAAGCTTCCCATTGAGTATGTAAGCGTGATAAGTTTTCGTTGATCTATCATGCTCTGCTATCTCTCTTACCAAATACTCTCTTTCTTATAGGCCAATGCATTGGAATGAAAATAGAGATTTTATTATGATGACGCATGTGGCTGCAGTGAGGGTTTTTCACCATAAAGCGGGCAGCAGAGAGAGAGGGCAGTTATTTCAGACTGTAATGGAGCAGCTGAATGAGATTGGAGGCTTTGAAGTCTCAGCTCGAGGAATTCGTGACAGGCTTACAATGTTAATGAGAAAACACAAATCCAAGATGAACAAAGAATTAAAAGAGTCTGGTCTTGGTGGGGGTGAGCCTACAGAGTTTGAAAGCTTGGTTGAAGACTTGCTGGAAGTTGCAGAGGCTACTGAGCACCGAAGTGATGAGGAAAGTAAGGAGAAAACTGCTTCAAATGAAGCAGACAAATTGAAAGCCCTTGACATCAGGCAACAGGCAGTGGAAAGGATGGGCCAGACAAGAAAAAGGAGAGAAGAAGAGGAAGGTCAGATTGCAACACAAAGATGTAGAAGGTCAGGAGCTGATACCCTTGATTCTCTTAAGGAGAAACTTGAATATAAGAAAGAAATGCGAATGCAAGAGATGAAAAAAAAACAAGCCAATCTTGACATGCAGAGGCAACAACATGCTGAGACAACTCAATTATTTACTGCACAAAACCAGCAAACAAACGAACTCCTGAAAGCACTTGCAAATCAGGAAACAACAATGCAACAACAAGTTATGGCTCTAATCTCACAGCAACAGCAGCAAGTGCAACTTTTGCTAAATGCCTTTACAAACAAGAAGCAGGCCCTATACGGACATTTTGTTGTTGATTGTTAGCAATTTTGCAAACTTTGATGAACTTTGATGGAGAGCAGTGGCGTGGTGGCCGGGGGGGCCAGGGGGGCCAGGGGGCACGGCCCCCCCAGCGACATGAGAAAATGGGGGCGCCGAAGGCGCCCAGCGTTTTGAGGGGGTGCCAAATGCCCGAATGCTTGGCTCACACTGAATTACGTCGGGATGCACACATGCGACAGAAAAAGCATGGGAGATATCTCCGTCTCAAATTTAGGATTTGGGCCTTTGAAGATGCCTTGATGGAATTAAAAATTGAACTGTTCGATAGCGAAGTGATAACAGGCTAATAGCCTACAAGAAACGCATTTGATATGTTTTTTGGAAAACGCGATATTTATCCCAATTTTAAGGCGCTTAATTCCAGTGTGAACTAAATTTTAATTCAAGACATGCCAGAAAAAGATTCTCACAAAGATCTTACACGTTTGATTTCCTTGTAAAATCAACAAAAGCAAGCTCGCCAGATGTAGGATCATAGAATGGAAGATGCAGTGGGCTTCAGCATCTAGGATGGAGTTCAGCACTTTGATATCATTTTACTTACTTGAATAACGTTGGCGTGTCAATCGCGTTCTTTATCCTGAAAATTTACTTTGGAGTAGGTGTCTCATTTCCTTGGCGGGATTTAGGATTGCTAAATCTTAGAGTAGACGGAAACTGGATCCAGATGACTTTTTGTGCAGGTGCATAGGATGAATACCAAGGGTTTGGGCATAAATGTGAATATCTGTTGTCGCTAACTGTGCAGAAGAGAACGAAAAGGAATCTTGCAAGTTTTATTAGTTTACCTCTTATAACAAGGCAGTCTTCGAGATTTTGATACCCAATTCTAAAATTCTTCTCCGAGAAGCCTCTCAATTTCATATTCCTTTTCGCAGTAAAGGTAAAGTGGTGAATTCTCCTATCTTCTTCTTTTCTTTCATGTTCCTTATCTTTTGACGTTGGATGACACAGTAGCCCTCCACTTTTCTCTGTCCATTGCTATTCTCGTAGCCTGTTCATATCGCAAGTTCCGCAAACTAGTCCATTCTTTGATGTTGTCATACCAGCTCATCCTTGGGCGACCTCTGCCTCTCGCTCCATCAATGTACCCCTCTAGCAATGTTTTGTATACGTTATTTAGCCGTATCAAATCTCAAAAATATCTTAGTTTCCTTGCCCTCAATGTGCTGATCAATTTTTGTCTTTCATGTATTCTCTGGTCTCTGTCGAATTCTTCACAGAAGGGGCATTTTCCAACGATGTGAAGATCATGGTCTGAAAAATGTTCACTCGCAAATGACTTAAGCCCATTGTAAACTGTTTGATTTTGGTATATTATGACGGAATTATAAAAGAAGCACAAGTTATTCAATTTTGAAGCATTGTCTAAAGAATGAACAACCTTGGAATAGCCATGGCACGTCGTACAACAAATAACAGTCACAGTTTTCTAGGGGGCGCCAAAACTGGCTGTGCCCCCCCAGCCAATGTTGAGCCACCACGCCACTGATGGAGAGGCAAAAAATTGGGGAAGCTTTTGTTCCTCAACAGATCTACTAAATTTTCAATTGTTGCTTAGTTCTGGCAGTAGTAAAATGATGCCCTTGATTGATTTCACAGCTTGTACAAAGATCAAATGATTTGTTGATTCAACGGTGATTGAAAGGGCAAGGATTTTTGTCAATGGATTGATTTCATGTAACAAAAATACCCAAAGAACAACCAAGGAACCATAACTCTATCTATTTAGGAGGGTCTGCAGCTCCCCCATGCATCTGATGTTCTTCACCTTCACCTATTGCATGGTTTGTTAGCCACAGGGGGGGTTCTCAGCAAAATTTCGGGTAGGGGTGTGCCACCCATAGTTTCAAAACGGCTGTTGTAAAACGCAGGTCAACGCAGGTCAATAAAACGCAGGTCAAATCGAGCGGCTCAAAAGTAGCGGCCATGGGCACACTGGCCATAGGCTTTCTGCCTTTTGCGCAAGAGTAGTGCAGTAAGTTTTATTTGGAATACTGCAGGAACGTTACCTTTTTGCATTCGCAAATCACAACATTGACATCAACTTTCTCCCTCAATCTGGTCCAGTTATAGTACGATGTTGTGGCCTTGTCTCTGTTTCTTCAGTTCCGGTTGAAGAACAATTTCAATGAAAACATTGCCTTCTCAAAACTTCCACAAGGCAGGCCAAAGTTCCTCAGCATCTTTCGGCCTTTATGTTCATAATACTCTGCTTGATGATGCATTGTGGGTGTTTCTACTTGTGATATAATATGGGATTCGGACCGGGAAATGACTACGGGGTGAGGGAACCAAGTTTATTTCAATGTCATGTAAATTTTGTAATCATTCTTTCCTGTGTGGAAACCAAGCAACTGGATGTGGCACGTGCAAGGTAAAAGAGGTATGCCTGCTACAAAGTCCCCTGCTGAGATTGAAGAAAGGGAAATGTCAACTTTCAGACTCTACGCCCTTGCCTTTGCCTGCACTTCTCAATGCCAAGACACATGACAACACATGATCTTTTGTGAGCAGGGTCCGGTCCAGGGCCTTGGCCCTGGAAAATTCTTTAAACCGTGCCCTTTAGAAAATGCCTTTTTGTGCCAATGTGGCCATCAAATTGCCAAACGGCTGTTAAAAAGAAATCTTACTTCATTGAAGTAAACTGCATTTTTGAAGTCGATGATAGCATTTACAAGTGAATAACCTTCTACAACCACCATTTTTGAGCCGCCTTGAAAAAATGACACGCCCTTCTGCCATATCAATGTGTTTTGAATAAAGTACCTGATGGAGATAACACAGGTGATTCGGCTACTTTATTGTGGTATTGCAACATTAACTTTCTTCACAAAGCATTAAAACATGTGACTCCATCCTCATCAAACAATAGCCCTTCAATTTGCAAAAATTTCAATTCATGAAATTGAAAAGTCGTTGGGGAGCTTGCCGGCTGCATGATCCCTCCTGTTTATGCACGCGTGTGTCAAAAAGAACGCAGGCCAGAAACGAATTTCAGATAACATAGGATGAAGATTAGATTTATTTGGTTAAAAGGGCTAGATGTATGACAAAAGTCACATTCACAACTTCCTACATTAAAATGATCATTGCTACTTCCTTCGGTCTAGTTTCTTATCGTATTGAATTCAGTAAGGAATAACCTTTGGACTATCATACTTTCATAAGATCAGTAGGCCGCAAGCCTGCAGCCAGTGTGCCCATGGCCGCTAGTTTTGATGCACACGATTTGACCTGCGTTTTATTGACCTGCATGACCTGCATTTTACACTAGCCGTGATCGCAGCGCCTGTGCGCTCTAAACACTGAATATGGAGAGCAGCCTTAAAGCAGCAAGCATTCAAAATATTGGCAGATCTACACTGCTTTCTTTGAGAGCTTCAGATGAAGTGCGAGAAAAAGCAGCAGCTCAAAAGCTTTTTTTAATCTAGCCCTGGGCACTGCATCATAATGCAATAGGAATAAGTCTCATATAGCAATAAGCTCCGGTCGGACTTTTTTCCGGGTTTCGGGTTTAGGTCTCGGGTTTCGGGTTCAAGGTTTCGGGTTCAAAGTCAGTTTTCAAAGAGATCTCCATAGGCCACTGAAATTATTTGTTAAGAACTCTCATACCATTCAAAGAGAGCTCCAATCATTACGAATCCATGATTCATGTTACTCAAACAATAATCACGTAACTTTTAAGATATTTAACTGTAGCTGCATTGGACATGACAAATTGTTAGAACGTATTAACGCTTCCTTTCCTTTACTCATTTTTGTGTCATCTGGTTGTTATTTCTCGATGTATAACTTACCTTCTTGGTACAGTAACGAATTACGAAACCGTCATGATGCTTTCCAAAGATCTTGATTTCTGCACTTATAATTTTTTATGTATAACTGCGTGCTCTAAGCTGTGCTGTACATTAATAAGTGAGTGAATTTGAATTAGTATACCTATTAGTTCTTGCACTTCTACATCTACGTTTGAAAAAGTTACATTGGCCAATTCAACTGGACTTAGTCTGTAATGATAAATGATTAAGTCAAAGATAGTTTTGTTTCACAAGTTAAAGTATACGTTTTTTTCATAAGAAACTTGGATCAGGCCATAGTACTAAAGTTTCTTAATTTGACATGAAATTTTGTCCATTTTAGTACTAAAAGTTTCTTAATTGGTCTCTTATTTTTTGAATGCAGAATTATCAATGAAGTCGCTAATGTCTCGTTCAATTCTTACCCTGACCATCCCCCCCCCGGGCATCCCGGGGGTCAACAAAATTTTTGTTCACAAATGCCCGGGGGCCGGGAAAAAATTGACTGTCAAATGCCCGGGGGCCGGGGAAAAATTGACTGTCAAATGCCCGGGGAAAATCTTGCTTTCAACCTTGCCATTGAAATATAAAAGTTATAGTCAGCGATGTTGTTAATTGTTTTAATATTCGGTATTCTGGAGGAACACGAAGGATTTCTGATACTTTTAACACTTTCTAAAATATTGCTGATTCAAACGACGCAATAGAAGATCCACATTCAGAAATATAATACTATCTAAATTTGTCAAGAATGTGTTTCAGAGAAATAAACTCACAGGGTATAACAACTGGAACAGAACTGTAACAATTAAAGAGACTTCCAAAAGAACAAAACTGAACTTCTTGTTCAATACAACCGGGTAATTCAAAAGGATGTTCTTGCGACTGCAAGGCTCTTCCTCACCTCAGCCTCCCTCAATATCTAGAAAACGATGTACAGTAGCCTATTGCATTCCAAATACTACCCTAGACGCAAACTGAAGTCTGGGATATCGTTCAACAAACATTAACGGCTCCTAGACCCTGTATCATTCAGGATATCAAGTAAGCTTCCGAAGACCATGTTTCGATGCCGAAATTGGAAACCAAAAATGCCGAGATCTCCCGTGTTAGAATTCAGAAGTGTTTTTCCAAAAATAGCGAAACCTGAAAGCTGAAACTACTGTAATGCAAGTTTCATGCTCCTATACAGTAAATACTGTACACATTTTGAATATCCCTGGATTTGTCAAATGCCCGGGGGCCGGGAAAAAATTGGCTGTCAAATGCCCGGGGGCCGGAATTTTTTCTGTGCAAATGCCCGGGGGTGTCCCGGGGGGGATGGTCAGGGTAGGAATTGAACGCGACATAACACTGCTGCAGATATGTTTATTGACATTTAAAACATCATAAAGGAATAAACAGTGTTCTGTTATGTTGAAAACACAAATGGTTAGATAAAATATTTCAAGAATGAAGGTTCAACAATCTATTTGCTTTAATATCCATGCTTTTAAGTTTGAAAAGTTTCTTAGTACTTCTCAGACACAGAGTTTATAAAAATTTTGGCCATCTTAGTGCTGGTTTCTTATAAACCAGCTCCTTATTGAAAAAAAAACGTGTACAACGCATCAACATTTGCAACAAATCATGCATTAAAGTACGGAAAGCTATGACGAATGCAACACAACAAATCAACAGAACAGATAACATTGTTATACTTGTACTCACAGCGTTCTTAAACCCCTCTTCAACATAGTCATGGATTTCAAAAACACCAGCAATTTACAAAACCTGAAACCCGAAACCTTGAACCCGAAACCCGAGACCTAAACCCGAAACCCGGAAAAAAGTCCGACCGAATAAGCTCAATATTTCAATTAGACAGAAAAATTTGAAGAATTTAATTCCTGAATGACTTCCAAAGGGTTTCTTATGCAGATAGTTGCATCAAAGTTTTGCCATAGGTCCCAACCTAATAAAAATCTTGATGATTTTCCAAACAGTATGTTCCTTTGCTTGTAAATAGACTCCCCCGTACATTTGATAACTAAACATGCCCAGACCACTTCTCCAATTGTAGAATATGTTCAAAAACTGAGAACACTGCTTTTCAACACTCCACTGGAAATACTCAGAGACACTATGTGTTGGCATGAAGAAACTGCCCCAGGTACAATTACAAGCCAGGTACAGTAACAAGACATCAATGAAATGATTCTGAGCCCACTGGAATATGTTACTCGCTCCAGGCTCTTGTCAATCAACCTCCCTTCAAAGAAACCCCAAAAACTCAGTGTTCGGCTCCCCAAACGTAACATTTTGTGCCATTTTCACATTCAGTGATGCTGAATTCATAAGATGAGCTCTTAACCCAAAATTGGTTTTTTTTCATTTCGGTAGAACTTTAAATGGTTCAAACAATTTTCACCCACATTACTTTCAGCGCATTAAACATACAGCGGCAAAAGAACAATAAAGAAATGCCCAGTTATGGGATGTGCCAAAGAAGTGAGCTCTCATGCTTCGTTGAACACATGAAAAATTTGCATAAATGGTCAAAAGTGGAATGCATAGCGGTGGCCGCTCATTGTAACAAACAGAAACCATGGACACTGAAGAATCCTTGGATGGCTCCAAATGAGAGCCCAATCAGCATGTGGCACACAAATGCCCTCTTCCAGGTTGTGAATTCATTGTTCAGTGAGATTCCACAAATTGGAAAAAAGTACTGAAGAGTTTGCAATGCTTCAAAGGCATGCAACAATCATTGAGAGGAACTTGCCATGCCATGCGTTAAGAGAAGGAAAATAATGTTCAAAGAGGATCTGCGAAGATGAGCGAATTTTGGATTTGGAGGAAGATGGTGATATGGATGGATATCAAGGTAGTAACAGAGAAGAAACATTGTTGTCTGTTCCAGCCTTCTAAAGCGTATTCAAGTCATCTGCCTTTGAAATTGTTGATGAGCAGTGCTGCAGGCCTGCATGCACATTTGCAAATGGTATATCTTTTGAGCAGTTTCTACAGCTTGATTTGATTGATTCATCAGTCGGTGATATAACCTTAGACATTGGTAGATCACCTTTCATTGGGCGAATGTAAATCACCGTATTCGCACTAACTTGGTCCTTCGAGTAGGGAACTACATACCCTAGAGGGGACACATCAATTTGAATGAAATTGATCCATAGTGGGAACTAGCTGACAATATGTCTTTTCCCGCTATGGATGGCACGTAGTTCATAAATCTTGTTTCTTGTTTCTTTTAATTGTTTTCATTGAATAAAAAGAAGAAACGAAGAATAAAATTGAATGCTTTCCCTCCTCTCACGCCTCGCAACAGCTCAAATGCCCACAACTGGCCTTTATGTTTTGGAAAAGAACCTATCTTCGAACCACAATGTCACAAGAAAGGCTCAACGGTCTAGCCACTATGTACACACAAAAGGATGTAAAAGTCAACATCGAAACGGTCATAGAGCAATATGCAAGAAAACATTCTCAGAAAATGGCTCTCCAATATCCTAACATCTGATCAGCCAAATAATGCCGACCAGTACGTGTTGTCAGAAATTTACTAACTACTCCTGAAGAAATTTCCTTCAAATAATTTCATTGACCAATGCAGCATGTAGGCAAATATCTTGTTGTTCTCTTTCATTTGGCATAGCATCAATCTCCCTGGCACGTTTTATCTTCAGTTTAACTAAAGGGACAGTATGCTGTTGTTCTCTTTCATTTGGCATAGCATCAATCTCCCTGGCACGTTTTATCTTCAGTTTAACTAAAGGGACAGTATCCTGTTGTTCTCTTTCATTTGGCATAGCATCAATCCCCCTGACACGTTTTATCTTCAGTTTAACTAAAGGAACAGTATCCTGTTGTTCTCTTTCATTTGGCAAAGCATCAATCTCCCTGGCACGTTTTATCTCCAGTTTAACTAAAGGAACAGTATCCTGTTGTTCTCTTTCATTTGGCAAAGCATCGATCTCCCTGGCACGTTTTATCTTCAGTTTAACTAAAGGGACAGTATGCTGTTGTTCTCTTTCATTTGGCATAGCATCAATCTCCTTGGCACGTTTGATCTTCAGTTTAACTAAAGGGACAGTATACTGTTGTTCTCTTTCATTTGGCATAGCATCAATCACCCTGGCACGTTTAATCTTCAGTTTAACTAAAGGAACAGTATCCTGTTGTTCTCTTTCATTTGGCAAAGCATCAATCTCCCTGGCACGTTTTATCTTCAGTTTAACTAAAGGGACAGTATCCTGTTGTTCTCTTTCATTTGGCATAGCATCAATCTCCCTGGCACGTTTTATCTTCAGTTTAACCAAAGGAACAGTATGCTGTTGTTCTCTTTCATTTGGCAAAGCATCAATCTCCCTGGCACGTTTTATCTTCAGTTTAACTAAAGGGACAGTATCCTGTTGTTCTCTTTCATTTGGCATAGCATCAATCTCCTTGGCACGTTTTATCTTCAGTTTAACTAAAGGGACAGTATCATGTTGTTCTCTTTCATTTGGCATAGCATCAATCTCCCTGGCACGTTTAATCTTCAGTTTAACTATAGGAACAGTATCCTGTTGTTCTCTTTCATTTGGCATAGTATCAATCTCCTTGGCACGTTTTATCTTCAGTTTAACCAAAGGGACAGTATCATGTTGTTCTCTTTCATTTGGCAAAGCATCAATCTCCCTGGCATGTATTATCTTCAGTTTAATTAAAGGAACATAATCCTGATAGTAATTAAATTAATTTGCTGAACATTCCATCTGATATCGGAAGCTGGAAGGAAACCATCACATGACGTTTTCATTTCCCATCTGGACAGATTTGCTTCTCAGGGCTCATGCTATCTGAATAATTTTATCTCTATTGAGTGATCATCTTAAAATGGAATAGAAGCATAGTTTGGGAACCGCAGCTTGATGATGAATTTGATGAGGAGGAAGGCGACGAAGGTCATGATTAGGACCAACGCAGCAGATGTGATGACAAAGATGACCGAGAGTGTGGCCGAGTGGTTAAGGCGTCTGACTCGGAAGCCAAAGGTCAGAACGACCGCAGGTTCAAATCCTGCGCTGGACAGTTTGGTCGCTGTCCGTAACTCTAGCCCGGGTCAACCAGAGCAATGTAAGGGAAATCTGGTAGATGCGGCGAGTAGCTGCGACGGACCGATGGTAAAACATCCGTGGCCCCTGCTGGAAATAAGTCTCTCAGACTTTCGCTGGCTAACCACGTTAAACATATATACCTACCTACCTACCTACATACCTACCTACCTACCTACCTACCTCATTTCTTTCCAACCTTCTTATGAGTCCTTCCTATACAGAAATCTGCCCCATCACAAAAATGAAACAATAATATGAAATTCTGATTTTGAGCGATAATTCCTGAAAAACTAGATTTTCTAATGACAGAGCCTGCAATTAACAAACAGCCTTCTCATATTTAACACTTTTGTTCCAACTGATTGATTTTCATACTGGCTGCCCTCGTAATATCTTAGGCCCGGGTCATACGTCGCATTTTGGCCGCGCCGAATCAAATAGTTGTATTCGGCGCGACCAAAATGCGACGTTTGACTCGATTGAGAACGGCAGTTTTAATTTGGGTCGACCTGAATAATAAAATTCGACTGGTTCAGTCGCATAATGCATACATAATGCAACGCGAGAGCGCCTTGGGGTCAGACGTCGAATCTGACATGTGCCGAATCAAATGCATAAATTACTAAAATTTATTTCACCTTGCTGGGCATGCGCATTTCCATTTAACTTGCAGTTCGCGCCAAAGTAATTATCAATATGGCTGACACTTGTCTCATGTGCAAGAACGCGACAAAGTATCGTTGCATTATATGCGAAGAGCCTTTGTGTAATAAATGCTGCATCCCGGAGGAAGACGACGAAACTGATGGCTGGGAGGCATGCAAGAGAGTAGGATACTGTGGCTTTTGTGGCCCTATCCCAAAACGGTAAGAAGAATCCAACATGGACTGGCCTAGCTAGTATTTCGTGTTAGATCCATTTGTTGTTATTATGGGCGCCATCATAATTTCTGTTGTGCTTATGTAGTTATAACAGTCGCATAAATTCTTGCCCATTGAAATAGGTGAGAAACCCAGCAGTTCTTCACTAAATCAATTGTCTTTAACCATTAACAGACCAGTTATGGTAAATTTGTGTTTCCTTTTGATTCCTTTGATGGCTTCCCTTTGAAAAGGTCATTTAAATATTATTTTTCATATTATTTCTTATAGATCTGGAAGACCACCTAGCAGACAAAACAAAGAAGTCGGTAAACCTGTTGTGGAGGCAACAAGTGAGAATGTACTTGATGAAAGTCCACTAGCGAGCAACACACCTGAAAGTGATGATGATTTTGATGACAATGATGAGGAGATTTTAAGCATTCTTCCCAAAGGAAAGAAAAAGAAAAAGGCAGGCAGAAAAGCAGTTTGGAGCAATACTCTCCTTGGTGATGCAGTTGACATCATTGTAAATGATGAAGTTTTCAGGAAGCAGTTAATCTTTAGAAACACCAAAAATCAGAGAAATACAGAAGTATATGCAAAGGTTTTAGAGCAACTGAAAGATCGTGCAAAAGAGAGAAATGAAACTGTTGAATTTACCCCTGTCCAGTTGCGAACGAAGTTTAAAAAGGCAATATCAGAATGCAAAAAAGCAGCCCTCACAATGAAGACTGCTACAGGCATTAAAAGGCTTCAAGATGAAAAAGGATATGGTCCCTGGTTTGACCAGCTTTTTGCCCTTGTGAAAACAAGGGACTCCTGCCAACCAGAGCAGGCCATAGAGCCTTCCATTTTAGATTCAGAGAAAGAAATGGCTTCCTCATCATCAGCATCTACCTCCACATTAAGTGACATCTCTTTGTGCCATCAAAGAAAGCCAGTCGGAAAAGGAAAACTCAAGACACACTGTCTGAAGCTGTAGATATGTTTAAGACGATAATTCAAAATGACCCAATCAAAGATTTCATTGCCTTTGCGCAGGAGGAAGCTGAAAAAGCTAGGCAAGATGAGCTCAGGATGATGGAGCTGTTGCTTGGGGGGATTGGAAATACAGTCCCTGGAGGTTTCCCAAATCAGCAGAATAGACATCAAGAAGGTGCTTACAGTAGCATGCTATACCAGAACCAATTGCACAACAATGTTCCCCCACAGGAAGTATGGAGCCCTCCTGTAGCCAGAAGGAGAATTGATGGTTTCAATAGCCAACAAGAAGACATTGAAACAAGCTGTTATTACCAATTTTAGTATCACATTTATTTGTTGAAGAGCCATATTAACAAAATATTTTCTTCCAATTGCTTTCAATATTTATCATTGTTTATCAATGGCTGTAGTAGAAACAAAGACAATACTTCAAACTAGGTAATTAGTAACAAGTGCAACATTTTTACAGTGAAATAACCTAATGAACAAAGGAGGAGTCAGGCCAAAGCTAGTTTTATTAACAATGTTGTTGCGGCAAGTCTGTTTTGTTTTGCAATGCTAAAGGCTCATTCAGTGCATGCATTTTTTCGCAAGTTATCATTTTTTGAGTTCTCAGAGTTTCTTACGAGTTCCATAACAAATCTTCATGTTCAGTACCTGTGCCTTTGTGAACTTTTCAAAACAATGTTATTTGAAAACTTTCCTATGTTTAGACATGACCCAAATACATTCTGAGTAATATGATGACGGAAACAAGTAAAATAAAGTGAAGTATGTCAATGATTTCCTTCGTTAAAAGTAAATAGTTTCTTAAGTTATATTTTCCTAGCACTGGAGTTTCTTAATATTTTGATAATCTGAGAGTCAAGTTTCTGAAAAGCAGTTTCAGAAAGCAAAATATGTATATATGTATGTAAAATGATGGGAATTTCTGGTCCATAAAACTAATTTCATTGCCTGAATGGGCGTGGCAGCCACATTTGGAAAGACTGTTGGGCTGTAAAATTTCTGATTTCAAGGTTAAAAGTAATTTTTGGGTTCAATTATATTGTTGCAATGTAAAGTTCGTGTAAAAACCAGTTCTTGCAGAGAACTATCAAATTATTAAGCAATTCAAATCACATAATACAGCAGATACATATACTCATTAGACACCATGAAACTTATAGATACAACCTGATACGAGTTATATTAGTTGTTTGTGTTTTGCTTTTGGTCCCAAAGTTTTTCTACAATCATTTTTCTGACCGTATTTGCTTGTGTACTGGAAGGATCAACTACCTTGCGACTGCTTTTCATCATCAAGATTTCTCTAAGTTTAGTTCTGTCTCTTACTTGTCGTGTAACAGGATCTATTGACAAATCAAGCTTTGAAGGAATTGTGTCTCCTTGATCCAAGCAGATGTTGTGGAGGACCATGCAAGCTAATGTAGCCATTTTAATCTGAAAAAGACCACCCTCTGATTTCCGCAATAGCAATCTCCACATGCCCTTTAATTGGCCATAGGCCCCTTCCACCACCATCCTTGCCCTACTCAACCTGTAATTAAAATTTGTCTCTTTCTTTGAAAGTGCTGCCTTTGAGAAGGGTTTCATTAGCCATGTTTCAAAAGGGAAAGCTGAATCTCCAAGCAAAATTGGGGGGACAAGAACATTATCATCCATCTGCATAAAATTTGGCAGCAGCAATCCATCCTTGATATCTTTCCAGAGAGCAGTAGATTGGAGGATAATGGAGTCATGCGAGTTTCCTGGGAACCCACATGACCCCCATATGAACCTGTACTTTGCATCAACCAAAGCCATCAGAACCACTGAGAAAAAGTTTTTGAAATTATGGAATTCTTTGCAAGCTTCATTCCCTCCAGGTGGGCACTTGATGGGAATGTGGCAGCCATCCACTGCTGCCCAGCTGAAGGGAAATTGCCATAATTCCTCCATGTCTAAAATCTTTTCCTTGAATTGTTCTTCCGTTACTGGCATATGTGAGCTGACACGTTCTGTCCACATGTATTTGACTATGGCCTTGTTTACCTCATTTATAATAGTGGTAACAGTAGACTGGCCTAGACCAACCATTTCAGCTATAGTGTAGATGTAGTCACCCCTGCCAAGACGGTATAAACAGATGGCAAGGCGACATTCGGGGGATACAGGTTCTTCACAAACAGTTTCTTTCTGCAGTTCTTCTCTGATATGACTCAATATGAAATTAAATGTTTTTTTAGAAACACGAAATGTCTTCTTAAAACGGTCATTGCTGTATGTATCCCTGATATTTTCCCACCAATCACTGGTATTGCAACGTGGCCGTCTTCTGCACGACCTCCTCTGAGGAATTTCTTCGTTTCGTCGTGATACTAGCAAAAGTAACATAAGAAAGCAGGCTTTGTATATTAATCTTCTTCTTGCAATGGCCGCAGTAACTGTCACATTAAGCAGTCTTCGATGTCTGCGACTGTGTTGCATCAGCTTCATCAAGATGTCCTTCCTGACAGGAGCCATTTTGTTCTAGGATTTTATCTTTGGCGCCAAAATTTCTAGAAAGAGTTGTTGTTGCTGTGATCCACATCCATTGGAATAACTTCACATTAAATGCGACCAATTATATTCGACGTCTGACCCAAAGCCACACCAGAGTCGCTCTCATGTCGAATCCAAATCAATTTAATTCGGCGCGACCAAAATGCGACGTTTGACCCTAGCCTTAGTTTTCATATTCATAACATCTTGAGCTTTTCAGGAAGTATTTGGCAGTGCTAAAGTTCAATGTATTTTCACAATTAATCTTATTTTACCCATAGGAATGGCTTCCTTAGTAACATATTACTTTTTAGTGATGGTCTGCTCTCATTTCGAAAAGGCTTCCATGGAATTCCACAATGAATTGTAGCTAAACTAATAATTCCCGATGTCATCCCATTTTCGATCCCTGTGTTAATTCCGATCATTTTACGTTGTCCTTATTGCATCGCTACGCAGCATCATCTAAAGAGAAACTTGCAAGAGAAACTTGGTGATCTCAAATCTTTTATATGCTACATGAAATAGAAAGAGATCTTTTGTGGTCAAAGTAAGAGTACAAAACTAAAGAAGTTTTATTGCGTTTTAGATGTTCCAGTCAAGAAAAGATACACAAAGTTGGAAGCACGTATCTTCCTGAACAAGAAATATAGTACGTATATGTTACGAGCAATCTTCCTTTAGTTCTCTTTAGGCCCATAGGAAGCAGGGTCAGTAGGGGTTGTAAGACCCCAATAATTGAAAAAATGTGTTACATCACGGAAATTGATTAGATGTATTTTCCTCTGTTGCTAAAGGACTAAACCCCCCCCCCCCCAATCAGCAGGTGCTTCTTACTGACGTTGGTCTTTTCATTGCGATCTATCATGCAAATACACGATGTCGGTAGCATGCCGGTATGCGAAGGTGTTAATCCGGATTAAAACCATGTCGATAGCCATACCGGTACGGGTTCATGCCGGCATGATAACGACATCGTGTAAACGGGCCATGCCGGCATGGTGCCGACATGATTTCATGTCGCTTTCGCCTCAACACTAAGAAATAGTCAAATCTTAGGGTATTTTGCAGCCGAGAAAGCGTGCTTGTCTGCCTTGTATTGACGAATTACGTCAATTAGTCCATGCGAGCGATAGAGCCTTGCTTTTGCTTTTATTAAACTTGGTCTTCTTCTTTGGTGGCCTTAATTATTTCACTCGTACTTTTCGTATCCTTTTTCGCTTGCCATTTTCGATGTAGCAAGCGTTCGTTCGTTCGTTGCTTCGAGTTCGATTTCTTTTGTTTTTCTCGTGTGTTCTGGAGCCTGTTTGAGAATCAACGCGAAAGCGTACAATAAAACAATCATGTTACGTCACAGCCATTGTCTTACCGAAGCGACATGATATAATGCCGGTATCGTGTGAACGGGGTGAGTAAAAATCTCAGATTAGCCCATGCCGGCATGGTTTCATGCCGGTGTCATGTCATGCCGGTATGCCACCGATATCGTGTAAACGGGGTCTTAAACCAGGGCCTTGAGCAATCTAAAAATAGCCCATTGTACTCCATTGTATTTGATGACCTCAAAAGATTGTCTAAACAGTTGGACAAATGATGGCAGATGGCCATGTGTTTTGTTCTATTTATAAGCTAGGCGCTATATATCCGTCATTTGCCTTTAAGGTTGATGCTAAGATACCAAATCATGGCGACACTTTTTTTCAAAAGATCTACATTCGATGACTGCTCATGACTATCATTTTAATACTTGCCAGATTCCTAGGAACAAGCCTGCAAATTTCGTGTTTAAGATTTTGTGGAGAGTTTCTACCGAGCAGCAAGAATATAAGCAATGAGGATGATGGTGCTAATCGAAGCTTTGCGGCGCTGCTAAGAAATTCATTTTCAAATTAATAATTGTCAAGAGGGAAAGGTTGCCTCATTTCAAGTGCCTAAAATCCAAAGACTCTTGGCAGGCATTGAACTTTAGAACAAGGTCTTGAAGATCTTGATCGAATTTGATCTATTATTGTCCCAAATAGATTTTGCAAAGCTTGCGGTGAGTACACCGTTGAAAGTAAGGAGGAAGAATTTTGCTCAATCTGGCGATTGGCCAAGCCTACAATTTTGCATTAAAGTCTACTTGAGATTTGCGACAACTCAAAATGCTATGTAATGATGGTAAATACGTTAATCGTTTTTATTCACAGGCATTTTTCAGGCAATGATGGACAATTTATTCACAGGCAGTGATGGACAGCATAAATCTCCTCAATTGTCTGCTGCAAGAGGAAAGGTCCAACTCATATGATTTATTGGCTGAAAATCTTTCACTAAAATTGCCAAACAGAGAGTTGGAAATAGCAATTGAAGGCACAGCCTCTGAAAACAATGGAATACCATCAGAAAGGTTAAAAAATGGTGAAGTAAACAATAGGAAACAAACAGCGGCAGAAAACACAATTGAAATTTGAACAGAACTCATCACTGAAGCAGAACATCATCACAAAGAAACAGACAAAAGCCAATAGTCTAATGCTAGAGTTGAAAATAAAATGCAGACTGAGAAGCAAAACAGATGCAAAAATACTGCCATAAACAAACAAGACTCTCACATAGGAAAAATGAAAATGGCTGGAGAGAGAATGCTGAAAGATGCTGAAAAACAAAACAAGGTGAAAATGATCAACGTCTTAATTGTAGGATTTACAGCTGCGACGAATAGATGATTCAAAACTTTCCAATGACCACCATGATATTGAGATTAATTGCAAACCACACATGAAAATCATGCAGGCTGTAAGCAAAGTTGGAAACAGCGATAAAGAAATCATCATAGTCCATGCAGCAACTAATGATGTGAAATCCGGCTACTGTAATCAATGGGTCACCAGGTCATGTAATCGACAGGTCACTTTTGTGGTTGGTGGCGGAGCGGCTTCTAGCTGCGACCATTCCTAGACCGTCTGGTTCATGAGTTGTATGACTAGCGGGTAAATACAGGAATTGCTCCAACCAGAAAAGTTTTGTAAATAGGTGATTTTCGGATCATCGGGTCTCCTGCTCCAAGAGATGGGGTGTTTGGAAAGCTAAGACCTCGAAAGCTTGGAGCTCGAAAACAAAGACTTGGAAAACAAAGACCTTGAAAATGAAGACCTCAAAAGCTAAGACCTCAAAAACGAAAACCTCAAAAAAGAAGACCTCAAAAGCTAAGACCTCAAAAACGAAGTCCCCAAAATAGTTTAAAACCATCGTTTCCATGAGTTCCATGAGCCGCTCTAATGGGTTCCATGTACTTTTTCGAAATCCTGGCCAAGGGTATAATTTTCGGAAATTTTTGTCAAGATAAGGTCAAAATTTGCTAATTCATATCTACCGGGTGAGTCAGAAAAAACGTGGGGCGTTTGGCAGACTGTGACGCCGCACTTAGTAATCCGATTGACGTGAACTAAATTTTTCCGTGCAGCCAAGAGTCTAACTTAGATCATAAACTTTTCCCCATTGAAATTGGTCTTTCGATGCATTTGCTAAAAAAGATTTTCTTCATAAGACCTTGTATGTAAGTCTTGCAAACTAATGAAATCTTTAGCCAAGCCCCTTCAGCATTTTAGCTTTGCCAGAGTAGCAGGTACATGTGGTATTGTCAAGGGATACTGAGATATTTAGACCTGGTTCACACTACTAGGTTGTTTGGGTCATTGCAGTCGTGCAGACAGACCCAAAAGACAACAACTCGGAGTTTGATGCACGACTCTAAGGACTCAAAAGACCTAGTGTGCACCAAATGACTGATTTAGACGGGAAGAGGTTCATGATCTAAGTTAGACCCTTGGCTTCATGGAAAAATTTTGCATACTGCAATCGGATGGCTAAATTTGATGTCACAGTCCACCAAACGCCCCACTTTTTTCTGAATCACCGGTAGAAACATGCAATTTTAGCGATATTGACTGCGAGTAAAATTTTAGTTTTAGTTTTAGTTTGCAGAAGGGGCCCCCAAGCAATTTGGCGAAGAAACAGGGTTTTGGATGAAAGCATATGTTTCAGCATTCACAACATTACCAAAATGAGAATGATATGATATGAGAATGAATGATAAGACTGGATATGAAATGATTTGCGAATAAGCTCATAATACAGTAGAAACCCGCATAAAAGAACCTAGGTTTTTCCTTGGCAGCCTGAATAGGTTCTTAATTAAGTGGCTGTTATTACAAATTCCAGCCTGCAAGGTTCTTAAAGAGGTTCTTATATACAATATACACCTTGCACACATTAATACTGTTTTCAACACAAGAAATCAAGAGATTTTTTGAGAATTCTTTAGAACATTTTTAGGTTAGAGTCAACGTTAAAAGTCTGATAGCCTTTCGAACCACTGAGGGATTCTGATCAGAATGTTAAGAATTCTTTAAAGTTCTTGTGAATTCTGAAGATATGAAACCTGTTATATAAGAACCTCCCCCAGTTTCAGCCTCTGAGATGTTCTTATTTAGGGGGTTTAAAATATTGAATTTCAGCCTCAAGGTTCTTATAAATGTAGGTTCTTGTATGCGGGTTTCTATTGTAGTGATGTGAATTGATAGTTTTAACTCACTTGATTCTAATCTCAGAAAAGAAAAGAGGAAAGGGATGATGCAAAAATCCTTAAGAAAAGTTTCAAATTGGAAGTATTAGGGAAGGAGGAGAATTATTTCATTTCATGTGCCGTTGATTTTTAAAAATGTTTTAGGCAGCAGGCTTATATTACGTTATTTCGTTTGGTCTTTCAGGAAAACCCTACGCAATGACTACTTTGGTTCTGAAACTTGCATTGGATATAGTTAAGGATACGGGCCCCTAACCACTATTTTCACTAAGGGCCCCACACTCCTCCGTTACCCCACTCCTTCAAAGCCATTCGAACAGACAAAAATACCTTGGACATTTCTTCATTTAGCGAACTAGATATTTTGTTAAGAAACTCATAAGAAACTTTGGCTAGAATCTAAGACTAGAACAAAAGTGTAGAATGAATTGATATGATGGACAATCAACTTGCAACCCGCAACTCACAAAATATAGGTTAAAACCAACTCGCAACTGGCAACTCACAACTGGCCTGGCAATTAGCAACTCGCAGAATATAATCCGTTGTTTTGATTTGCAGTTCCTTTCGTAGTTCTGTTTCTAGTTTTGTAAATATTTACAAGTTCAATATCGATTTGGCTATAAGTTCCAAGCTATTGTCTATTTTCTAGTGCATCTTCTTTCTTTTCTGCATTTCCAACGTAGGAAATGCCAAATCGTGTGCAAAAACATCATAGTTTTCATCGGTTTTCCTACCTGTCTCAAACTAACATTTACTTATTTTCAAACCAGTTTCAAACAAAAAACGCAATTTCAGACGGGTTGCCACTGTCAGAGAGCTTTAATTTCCGAGAAAAAACACTAAATGGAAAAGGAAATCTCCGTTTCTTTGCAATTTTTTTCGTCTGAAATTGCAGTTCAAATGCGTAGTTTCTTACAAGTGTTTCATTGGAAATTAATAGGAAATTGTTTGTTTCCTTTTGTTTTCACACATAAAACTGAAATGAAATAAAATTGGTATTTGCTGTGTTGTGCACTACGCCTGAAGTAAAAGAGACCTCCTCATTGAGATGCTGATGAATTTTTAAGAATCTTCTATTTGCAGAGGCACCATCACATGATACTGAAATGAATTTTCATTTCATTATCATTCATTCATTTTAAAATATTTATACAGGTTACAAATTTCAGTAATAAATAACTGCTTTACAAATTGACCTGTGCAAAAACAGAAAAGCCTAAATTAAAGAGAACTACATAATACAATGAACAAAGGAGCATAATAAAACAAAAATGAAAATATAATGTACCTGTCATATAGATTTTTTAAAGGTAGCCAGGGACGATACCAGTTTAGTTTCCTTGTTCAGCTCATTCCATAATTTTGCTCCACGATAAGAAAATGGTTTTTGGCCTGTGCTTGTTCTTAGCAGAGGTATGTGCAAGTTTGTTTCGGTAGAGCAAAGAATGCAATCACTACCCTTTGAGCATTTACTGAAAAGTTCCCCTAAGTATTGAGGAGCAAGTGAGTTCAATGCCTTATAGGTCAGCGTTGCTGTTTCTTTTCTGATAAGATCTTTAATTGATGGCCAGCCAAGATTTTGGAGCAGAGGGGCAGCAGAAGCATCGTAAGGACTGTTTGTAGTTATTCTTGCAGCTCTATTCTGAATCTTTTGGAGAGAATCAAGTTTCGTTTCACTACAACAACCCCAAACCGAGCAGCAATTTCAAGTTGCACTAGAGCTCTAATGTACTAACGTCTTTCCAGAATAGGGGAAAGAGCTGGAATGATGATCCACTCCTTGTTCCAAAATTGGCCAGGCTGAATTTCATTGGATTTACCACACTCCTGAGTAAAAATACCAAGACATGGCTGGCCAGCATTTGCGTTTCTCCTTTCAAGCCTCCATAATTAAGCTCAGTGTCTCCAAGGTCAGCAAAACCAACTAGTTCCCCACTGTGCTTCTCCCACACTAAATCCTCTTGGATTTTCATTTCATCCAGGGACAAGATGACAAAACGTTCAGCATTAGAAAATGTCTCTGTTTTGCTGATGAGCTCATTGATGATTTCATGACTCAACCCTTGCTTGGGACGAATGTAATTCTTGTAATCCCTAAGATGACGCCTATTTGGTAGAATTAAGACCCCAGTTCCTTTACCTTGATCATACCACAGACTGTCATAGGTGGCAGGTGACTTTGCCGGAAACCAAATGTTCTCGGCAAGTGTAAAACACAGGTTGACAGGTTGACAGGTTTAACAGGTTTACAGGTTCCAGGTTGACAGGTCACCAGGTTGACAGGTTACCAGGTTTACAGGTTGACAGGTTACAGGTTGACAGATTACAGGTTGACAGGTTTACTGGTTGAAAATTCTACAAGTTCACCTATCAGACTTTGGAACATCAAATAATTTGACAAAGGTATGAAATGGTGAAAACAAATGGAAAGCAAAATTGGAAAGCAACAAAACTTGGCCAAATAATTACAGTCAATTATAATCATGGAACAGCAACAATTGCCATCATCAGCAGCAGCCACGTGCATTTGATGGAGATTGGCACAGACAGTTCTAAATGAAACAATTTGAAAACTTTGATAACGAATTTTAAGACATCTACTAATGCCCCTTTCATTCAAAATATGACCTCTCTTAAAAAAATCTGCCATACCACCAAAATCTTGAGAGGCTCTAACACTGAAAAATGTTTTAATTTGTCCGTGAATCGGAAATGCGATTCCACTTGTTTCTTTATTCTAAGACACAATACAATTCAATCAGGTAAGACAAAGGAGTGATCCCCCTTGCAATTGATAAAATATCTGGTGTAAGAAACTTTTGGAACTGAATCTTTGTATTGATCTAAAGTCCATGTGTTATTCTCACTGCAGAAATTTGACTGTTATATTGATGTTTTATTCTAAGCTCGTAACAAGGTAAAATTAGCTTTTCAAATTTGATACTCAAGTCAAGAAAATTGCCAGGTCCTAAGCTTTTATTTCAAAGTTGCTCATTTCCTGCAAGGAAACTCATTGTACTCCTCAAGAAACATTTCATAGTTGTGCAGAAATCTTCCAAAATTGCATATTGTACTCTAACCTGTCAACCTGCATTTTCTCCAACCTGTAACCTGTCAACCTGTAAACCTGGTAACCTGTCAACCTGGTGACCTGTCAACCTGGAACCTGTAAACCTGTTAAACCTGTCAACCTGTAAACCTGTGTTTTACACTTGCCGAAATGTTCTCAAGGTGGTAGACGTGAATGCACATGTGTCTAGGATCTGTGAGTTTCAACAGCTCAAACTTGATTATAATTTGTCTTAGCTATGTTGTTTTTATAAACAATGGTTTCAGTTACATATTAGTCTCTCATTTATCACTCAATGGCTGATGAAAAAGAAATCCTGATGTGTGAATATGTCAAAGAACTGCTGCCTGTGCAGGACTGATGTTATCGTAATATGGTGCAAATGTTTGTGGATGGTTTCAATTCGGAATTGAAGTCTTTAAGGAAGAAGTAAATTACTTGAAACCATACTTACAGTTCCGCCAAAATGAATTAGATGAAGCTAGAAGCAAAATTAGGAAGCTAGAGGCTAATAAAAATATCAACTCATCATCAATCGACGAAGTGAACTGTGGCGTAAGTCAGTTGGATACCAAAATGGACTACTTAAAAAATCAAAGCTGACGTAACAATGTAATAATTTATGGATTCCCAGAAGAGGTGGGTGAAACATGGAATTGGATTTGGACTTGGGGGGCCAAATGTTCATGACATCCAGGTTATCGCAGTAAAATAGTAAACATTTTCCGCAAAATTCTTTTCTCCTACAAGTAACAGCAAACGTAGACGGGAATGATCTCTTTCCATTGGATAGATTTTTGTTTGTGTCAATTTGGCCATGTTTTAGGCACCCATTGACCTTTGTTATAGATACCAAACCCTATTTCCCCTGAAGCATCAGCATGAACATGTAACTGGTGGCAGGGTGTGGTTAACGAATCGAGAATTCTATACCTTCCATTCCAGGTGGGTAGGAATTTCGCCCACCAAGAGATGTTCTTTTTTGCGTCAGAATTTAAGGAGATTTGATGGGATAACCTTTTGACAGTTGTCAATAAGTCTATGAGGTGCCTGATAAACATTTTACCGGATGGGATCACTTAAGAGGCAAATGAAAGTTTTCCAATCCATGAAAGCAGATCTCTTTTCATACATTTTTTCAAATTTGACCATTTCTGTAGCATTGCCACAAGGGTGGATAGCTTGTCTTCTGTTAACCTTAGTGACATTGTTTGTGAGTCTATTTCTATCCCCAGGAATGCGAACTTAGTTAATGGGCCTACAATTTTTTCAGGAGCTACGGGAACGCCCAAGTTGTTAAACAGTGATATTGTCTTTTGCATTTCTTCTTGGCACTGAGGAGAAGACGTGGGTGCAGCCAAGAAAAAATTGTCCAAATAATGAGTGCAGTTCACCATTTTGTGGTTGTTTTTCATGATCCAAAGAACAGTGTCCGATAACTGTGTAAAGCGCTCCACAGACGAGCAAAGGCCAAACGGGAGGCATAAGTCTACAAAGTAGGCACCCATAAACGAGAAACCTAATTAATGCCAGTCCCCTTCTCTTACTGGACTGATACGAAATGCACTCTTTCTGTCCAATTTGGCCATGAGTGCCCCCCTTCCCAAGCTGGTCACAATGGAAACTGCTGAATCAAAATTGTTGAAAGATACAGAAGCTTCAGAATCATTTATAAAGTTGTTGATCAAAATGCCCTTTGGTAAGGATAGGTCAGTAATGATACAAAATTTATTGCTGACTTTCTTGGGAACCACACCAATTGGTGACATACAAAAGTTTGGTAATGGTGGGCTGGTAAAGGGGTCCGACATTTGTTTCTGCATTAGCTCCTCAGATATCCAATTGAAAATCGCTGTTGGATTTGAAGAGGCAGAGTGCAAATTAGGTGCAATATTACAAAATTCCGGGCCTGAATAGCCAATTGAAAACCGATGCTGGAAACTGATAGTCAAATTTTCAACAAAGAGTTTGTCAGGATATGCAGTTAATTCCTTACGTGAAAGGTTTGCATTAACAGGAGCCTTTGAAAAAGCGGGTAATGAGTTGAAGTTATTGTTTAAGTCTTGGGCAATTTGTTGCCGGGTGAGAGTTGCCGCATCAATTGCAAATGTGGGCCAACGGCAGTTTTGGTCAAGGCAATTGTTCGCGTTGAAATGTCGTCAAGAGGCTTGATAAAAAGGCTGTCTTGTACGAAAGGGCGGTTGGCCGTTGAAGGAGTAGGCTTGGGTGGACAAGCTGTGCCTGATACACTATACCGTTGCTTGAGATACACTATCCCGTTGCTCAAGGTATGTGCAATCTGCAGCAAAATGGCCAGACATGTAACATCTGAGACATGCTAGGGACTGGGAGGGTAGTGCACAACATTAGAAACGGTTGAAAGCTGATTCTTTGCCACATTCATTCAAAATACTACGTCGTATTTGTAGCAAGATTGAAACTGGTAATTGCAGCTTAGGGCGGACAAGAATTCTTGGAATGCTAATAAACTGATGGCGAGGTGAGGATGAGAGTGCACCATGCTTCTTCTAAAACGTTCCAGGCTTCCAACCAGCATATGACGTTGGTCATTTTTGGGTGATGCGGCGAGTTTGCGTCAATGACACGGTTTCATCCCCACTTACCTCTGGTTGGACTTGAAGGCTGTAAGATTGGTTAGCAGTTGTATCATATAGAGTATTAGGTAGCAAAGTGTTTAGATCAATGTACTCTTTTGCTTTCATTGCTTTTATCAACTTTTGGGAGAGTAGAGGCAGAGAGATAAGTGGCGAATGAAAAAGAGATGCAATGTTACCTGGAGGTAATGAGGTATGTACGACTGCAGGGCCTGTTGGGGCTGTAGTGGCTGTTGGAGGCTCAAGAACGGCTGCTGGGGGTGGATGTGACTGGGTGGCCAGCTGGGCGGCTGGCTGGACGGCTGGCTGGAGGGTGTCTGAGGCTTGTGGGTGGGAGATAGTGGATGTCATCGAGAGCTGAGGAACACCAGAGTAAGGATCATTTCCTAGATGCGGCTGGTTTGCTTTTTCGGAAACTTCCTGCATCAACTTCTTTAATCTTCTTGGCTAAACGTCACCATTAAACCTCCTGGGTTCAAAGTTTGGGGCTGATTTGGTTGTAAACCCTCGCGTTTGCCTGATGTTGAAGGTCCGGTTGCGGGATCTGCTTCAGGTTCAGTCGATTGGTTACCGGTTGCCACCACATCAAAAAAACTGTGAAGTCACAAGGCAATAGTTTCGTTCTTGCCTGTCTGTTTTACACCACACATTTGGGCCTTGGCTCTTAACTCTGTCTTTGATAGGTTCTTCCATCCTGCTAGCATACGACGAGCATCTCTGCGGTCTCTTGAACGGGCAGCAGATGAATCCTTGTCGTGCGATGCAATCATTAAAAAGTAAGTGAAGTAAATTTCTGACAAGTAAATAACACGAATAAGAACTTCTATGACTGACTCCAAGCAGGAATTTGAACGAATGATTAGCGAGATGCATGAGTGAGAGTCCAAGACATGCCTATGGCTACCTAACCCAGCCATAAGGGGACTGGGCCTGGAATACTTATAGGGGCCTGGGGCGTTAATCTTTCAATAGTTTTAAGAAAGTTTCTGTAAGACCCCAAATTCTTAGTTCGTTTATAGAAAATATGTGTGCAAGATGGAAAAAGAGGGTTGACTGTTCACCTCCTTGATGAGAGATGATTCCAAAGGCAATTCTTTAGCTTTTACAGCTTGAGAGGGATCCCTCCTAATTTGACATATGCTGATCATCACCTTCTCGGTTAAGTTTTTTTGCTGTTTCCCCACCGAGCCCCCAGATAAGTTATTGTGTCAAACAAAGACAGGGAAGCAACCATCTCCAAATATAACAGAAATATGCTTGCTGTTGATCTTTCTCACTAATACAGATCTTATTATCCGCCAGGCAGAAATTGGCATAAATGGTATAAATATGTCTTGGTTTATTCTGGATATCATGATCAACAATGCTTTCATTCTGGAAAAGAAAATACACCCAGAACAACAGCGGAGAAGAAGCTCTCTTTCCTTTAGGCAAGGATTAGGTCAACAGCTGATCGGTGGATATGCTGGACAAAAGGCGAGGGAAAAAAGATTTGCCAAGTCCGTTGCCAGGCCAGAGGATCTCAGAAAAGAAAGTGTGGAGTCACACTTTTTGCACAAGATAGACCGAAGGAAGAAGGAATGCATCAAATGCAAATGAAACGGATGCAAGACACCAAAACATTGACCAAGGGAGACATTGTTCAAATGTGGCCAGTGTGATCTCACCCTATGCAAAGACGATTGTTTTTGCGACTACCATGCCTAAATGAGGGGGAAGGCACAGAGAAATAACAAATTAGACATCTAACAGTTATCTAGCAACGTAAAAACAGGAACTTGTGATAAATTTGTAACATTGATGTGACATAACAGCCTCTTCTTCAGTTTCTTTGCAAAACTGTGTCATTTTTCTTGCATCATGTCTTCATTGTGTTTTTTCATTAAAGCAGAGTAAATTTTGAGGTACTGACAACGCAAGAGAAAAAAATTAATTCAAAAATGTTCCAATTTTATATACTATGCATATATGTAAAATATCTTGATATGGACTTTCTTTTCCTTGAACAAATCCGCCGATAGTATAAATGAAATGTTAGCGCACTTTCTTGGTAAGGAAAGGGTTAATATCAGAAATTAACAATTTGTGCCAGTAGCCAAAGTTTGTAAAATCTTCACATTTTCAGTACTCAGAGTTTCTTACTAGTTTTTAATGTTGTATCTGGAGTGGAAATTCTAATTTTGAATATTTCGTAACTTGGTAAATTAAATACATTAGTATGGCAGCTTTATTCCAAAAAACTACGGACCATTTGTGTGACGCCAAATATCTGTCAATTCAGCTATTATTACTTTCTGTCAAGAAAAGATATATCTTATTGGCCAAAAGAATGCTGTGCGTACTGGATGCTCAACCACACTTTTGGAAAAACGATTTTCAATGAATTTGACATACAGCATTGTAGGAAATCATCCATCCACTTGCTATAACTTGTAACAGTTGACTTTGAAATAAACGGAAAGAACACTTACCTCCTTGGTGAACGGGATCTGCTCCTGAGGTTGGGAACAAATTTCAAATTGATTCAGAAATTGATGATGAGGAACCATTGGTTGGCCTTTACCCAGGGGTAGACCCATTCGTCGCTGAAGCCCCCACTGACAATGCATGCACTCCGCCAGGTGCTTCGCTGAGGTAGCTTAGCAGGCATTGTCCTTCCGCTGTCTCTCTTACTCACGGCTTCTCTTATTGATTGTTGCTCGTCAGTAGGCTAGGTGGCATCCATCTTGTTTGGCCAATGTGACTGTGAACCAAACCTGTGAAATATACTAAAGTCGCAATCAAAATGATGTATTTCACAATGGGTCATACAAAATAAATAGGCTATTCTAAGAGGCCATTTACATGAGACCCAACATGAAGCTCGTGCTGGCACGAGTTTTCATATCGGGTGCTGCTCTGAGCTACAGTTGTGTTTACATGATGTTGGGGCGATATAAAACTTTCATTTTGGGGTGGCATGAAAATCTCATGTAAAAATCATGCCAGCATGGAAACCTCATGTAGACACAATTTTCTCATATCAGGGCAACATGAAAACAAAATTGATATGATGATATACTGAAAGTTTCATGTCGAGACTCATGGTGCCACAAGGCCATGCCGTCATGAGTTTCATGTTGTTTCTCATGTAAACAGAGTGCATTTTCGTGCCGGCGTCGGGCCTCCATGTAAAGGGCCTCTAAATTTCATTTGTCACAACGTACTGTGCTAAAGGCAACACTGAATGCAAAACACCATTCAAAATGAAAGTTGGCAACAAGATAATAAAACGGCCATACCAAATAGAGCAATTTAGGGTGTATGAATATAGACATATAACACCCTAAGAAATTTAGGGTGTATGAAAAGAATACGTCATATTGTAATAAAGACACAAATGATGCTCCATACGCCCATCACACTTGGGGCTATCTTCTTTATAAGCTTTGTACATTCCTAGGAGAGACTTCACATCTATTTACATTCACTAGAAGAAGTATCAAAAACAGTTGCTGATGGATATCAGCAGCCTTGAGGAAAAGCTAATAATAATTGGGGATGCACGCCATTATAGCATGAGTCACAGTGCAAAACATAATGCATATAGTATTTTCTGTTCCAACAAACCTTCAATAGCACACTTTTAATTAGAAAAGGTGAGAATGTGGCACAGAAAAGGAGAATATTTAAATGACTCAATAAAATAACAGAAATAAACAATTGTTGCAAAAAAATTAACATCGTAATGTGTCCAATGTTGCTGTTGAGTTGCCCATCTCCTCACATGAACATCATAAAAACGGTTGTGCTCTTTGACTAAACATAAATAAGCATTGCACATTAAACAATGAATACAAGAGCATATCTGGGCAATTTCTTTGCTTAGGCCCAACACAGGTAGGGGGCCTCCACCTGTTTCACTGTTTTCATGGAAATTATCTCAAACTGGGTGTATCAAAGTTATCTCCTTGAAGCTTCTCTGAAACATTCATCAGAAAATATAAATAGATTAGCAATCACATATGTTGTTTATTCTTCTGGATATGTCGTTTTGTCAAGAATTACAGGAATACAGGTGTTTAAGTATCATTGGCCACATAAAAAAATAGTTATGGGAATAGAGTAAAGTAATTAGAAATATTTAATTAATTTATAACAAAATAATAAGTTATTATAATAAATAGAAAAACTCATACAATACAATATAAACTTTAAAGTTAAAAACGTAAAAGGAAAACATCCCAACATAAAGTGGCAGGGATAGCATTAAAGGGTCCACCTGACCTTATTTCCATAATGGTCCCCTTAGAGGTGCTGGTATATCAGAAAAATATGAAAGAAGAAAACAGGAAAGTACTGTAGTTGTTATCAGTACAAAACATGGTTTGTGGGACAAAAACATTGTTGGGAGAGATGAGGAAGGGTCTTAGTAGAAGACATATATGTTATCTTCCTATTTTTGTATTTTGTGGGAAATGTTTTCTTTGATCTTATATTTGAATGTGTTCGGATTGTTAGCTGATTTTAAGTCAGATGGAAGACTATTCCATATTTTCGGCTCAAGGTAATGTAAGCATCTTTCTCCAGAAGTACTTTTGCCAAATGGAAATTCTAATTTAAACTTAGATCTTTGCGCTATTCGGCCTTTGTTGGCTGTTGGCTGGATGAAATATATCTCACCACTGTAAGCTGGTTTCAGGGAGAGATTGAGAGGGTCTTTCATCTGAAATTTCATACTTAAATCTTCTCACAACTTACATTCTTTTTATTTCTAGGTTTGTTTGTAGTCGCCAAGTGTAGTTAAGTGAGAAGCCTCCTGATCCTCCAGCTTCTTTGTCAAAATCCATTTGATTGCAGAATGTTTGGAAGATGTTGAAACATGTCTCTACGTGGATGACTACATTGATGGGGGAAAAGTCCCGGAGAGATGAATAGAAAAGTTGGGAAGAAAAGAAAAAGCTACAATATGTTGTTCAAGGTGGCAGATTCGGCTAGAGAAAATTGTATTGTAACATCCTAGAACTTTGCAAACAGATGAATGAGCAGGCCACAAATGAACTGTGAAAAGTACTTGGAGTAGTGTGGGGGCTTGAAAAAGATGAAGTGAAAGTTGACTTGCAAATTGAGCAGCCAGAGGAAACAATGACAAAGAGAGCACTTCTGATCTGTTCCACAGCAGTTATTATCCTCTTGGTGTTGCAGGACCAGTAATCTTGAAGACAAGGCTGATGCTTTAGGAACTCTGTTCTGAAGGCAAAATCTTGAATTATACTCTGTCAGATGATGAGAAACAATTTCAAAGGTTGTTGGAAGATCTCCATGAAATAAAGTACCTCTCAATGCCTCGATTTGTTGGCCAGACCAATGACAGCCTTGGTAATTGCCGTCTGCATTTATTCTGTGATGACAGCATTTATTACGCAGCAAACATGGTTGCGGACACTCCAATTGGTTTTTTTATGTATCAAGCTTTTTTGTACGATCACAGAACTTTGATGCAAAAATCACACAAAGATGGCTATTGTCCTTTCTCCTCCGCTCAACCATTACTGTGAAGCCTAAATGTGTTGCGCATTCGATGATGGAAAACAATAGAAGTTTGCGGTGGTTACCCTCCCATAAGATTTTCCTGTTGTGGCTTTCCGGTTTTAAAACCTATCTTGTGCGAAGGCGCACCAAGAAACAAAAATACAAGGGAGCTGTATTTGAACAACTTGAGAGCGGTTGGGCCTATCTACGCTCAATTGAAAACGAAACAAAACAGAAAACAAGACAACAAAACAAGACACAGGGATCAAAACAAGGTAAAGAAACAACCAATCAAAACATCCGTGTCCTAACACCCTTGATCACAGAGACAGGGTGTTCAATGTTTTGAAAATATTATGCAGTTGATGTATTCAGTGGTTGTGCAATGGAGTTGGGGACTTGTCTATCCCAGGTTCAAAAATTGGCCAAGATTTTCAAAGAAAATGACATAAAATTAGGTGGGTATACACTAAAGCTGAAAAATCATGTTGGAAAACCCCATAGAAGTTTTTAGTTGGTACTGCCACAATGCATTAATTGTTTGGTATCATAAATAGCTGCAGAAAAATCCTTGATAAAAGTTGACCTGTTTCGGTGAATCAACGAACTTTTGGATCAGTAAGATAACGAAATCTATGCAAATATAGAGAATTAGCAAGAAACTATTAATACAGTAAAGTCCCGCCTTTAAGAAACTCATTACACAAAGACAGCCTGATTGGTTTCTTATGTCAAGATATACTCCTTGAAAACAGGGTATGCATACCACATAGCTTCGATTGACGATTGAGTGAGACATGCTGCGGCGGTTGTGACTAGAGCCAGTGAGATGTAAACAGCCGTAAGTTCCTACTGCTAGCGCAACCACAATGTAAAACAGTCAAAGTATTTGTTTAAAGTGTTCTGCTGTGTTCTGCAAGTTATACGAGATCTCAAATCTGAACTCAAAGCTCAATAGTTGCGAATGTCGGAGGCTCAGCGAACTCGATCAAAACTAAACATGGAGGATATGGAGGGCCTAGTCAATAGGCTCCTCCGTCCAATACACGATGCAATAAAAAAGCTACCGACAATCAATCATTTGGATAAGAAAATAAACAACCTCGAACAACAGCTATTAGCAAGAATAGAAGAACAGGATACAAAGATCTCAACTCTGGAGGACAGGATAGAGTCATTGGAGGGCAAACTTGTTTTTCTTGAAAACAGCGTCCAACTTCAAAACAGACATGTCGACGACCTTGAACAATACGGGCGAAGGCTTTGCCTTCGACTCCATGGTATTCCCCTGGTAGAGGATGAAACTGCCTCCGATGTACTCAACGAAGTCAAGGATGAAGTTAAACGGTTAGGAGTGAAATTATCCGATGGTGATTATGATAGGGCTCATAGAATTGGTGGGGTCAAAGAAAACCAAAGTGGCGAAAAATCCCAGGCAGTTATATTGAGGATGACAAGCTGGAAAGCACGCACAGCCATATACAGATCGCGTGAAAAGGGCAAAAATGCAAAGACCAAGATCCGATTGGATTTGACGAAGAGGCGTCTTGAACTGTTAAATTTTGCCAACGACACATTGAAAGGTTTGGATATGTCAGATTCGTTTGCTTTTGCCGATATCAACTGCCGACTTGGCCTGAAAGTAGGCAATGAAAAAATTAAATATTTTAATTCAAAGGATGAACTAGCAAAAATCCTTCCAAAAAATGAAGAAGAGCCCAAAGAGAGCGATGCAGATAACCTGGAATAAAGCAGCTATCACTTGATTGTTTTACAATTTATATTTGAACAAGGATTCTTTTTGCGTTCAGTAAGTAGACAGACACTCTCCACTCATGCACTGTTTGCCGTTTTTTCTGTTTTTGTTTATAAATACATCTGTTTCTGTTTATGTGTTTATGTCATACAACCGCTTCAAGGCCATTGCATTTTTTAAAAAAGCAGGTTTATTCAGTCGACTTAAATGCCAATAGGTTTGCATGAATGGCGCGCAGGAATAGAAAGGCAGGTTCACATTCCAATAAGGAATAATTTCTGTATCAATCCCTTGCAAGAGTTTCTTATTCCAATTGCGAAAGTAATTTGCAACCTCTCATTTTTTTGTGTAGCTTATCCGTTATGCTTGGTCCTCTCAGTTTTGTTGAGTTGGTGCGTTCTACCCCTTTTTGGGTGTAATCATTTAGAAATAAATGTAGATTTTATTGGAATGTCCGTGTTGATATATTTATCAACAAAAATTACCATATTTCTTGCATTTTGCCGTTTTTGGTGGAGTCTTCGGGCTTTTTTTGTCTGGTTCACAAAGTTGATATTTAGAGTCGGTATTATTGACTTTAAAATGATAACAATTGTTGTAATTTTAACAATAGACTTATTAAAAAATTTGAATGACGGAGGCAAATTGTCATTGTTGATGAGTGGCGACGTACATCCTAACCCTGGGCCAATGACCCGCCCTCTTAAATTCTGCCACTGGAATCTGAATAGCATTCTATCAAGGGATTCAGTAAAAATTTCACTTATCCAAGCGTACAATTCAGTTTTTAACTTTGACCTAATTGCTTTGTCTGAAACATATTTGAATACATCTATTGGGAATGATGCTATAAACCTCGAGGGATTCAGCAGGGATATTTTTCGTAGTGATCATCCTAGCAACGCAAAGCGTGGCGGAGTTTGTCTTTACTACAAGGAAAACATGTGCATTAGACAAAGAACCGACCTACAAACATTGAGCGAGAGTATTGTAACAGAAATAACAATTGGCAAAAAGAAGATATTTTTTGTTGTTCTGTATCGTTCTCCAAGCCAGAATGCAAATGAATTCAATGACTTTTTAGACGGTTTTGAGACAATGGTTACCCAAATCAAAGACACCAAGCCCCATTGTTTGATTATCACTGGAGATTTCAACTGCAAATCTAGCAAATGGTGGGTTGATAATAACGAAAACGCAGAAGGCGTTGAATTGAATGAATTGACCGATAGCCTCGATCTGACTCAACTTATCGATGAACCAACTCATTTCCTTGAAAACTCTGAGAGTTGCATTGATTTAATATTCACTGATCAACCAAATTTGTTTGTAGACACGGGGACACACCCTTCCCTAATTGAAAGCTGTCACCATGGCATTGTTCACGGATCAATCAATTTAAATGTCCCATCGCCACCCCCTTTCAGTCGTCGTGTATGGAAGTACAAGAGAGCTAACGTCGAATTACTAAGGGGAGATATGCGAAAAATCAACTGGGAAAATGAATTTCGAGGCCTCGACAGCTCTGACGCTACCAAAGTATTTACAAAAAAGTTTCTTCATCTGCTTTCCTTACACGTTCCTAACTCAGAAGTCTTATGCAATCCCAAAGATCCGCCGTGGATAAACAATAAAGTCAAAAAGGCTATTCGTCGGAAACATAAAGCACACCGTAAGTTTCTAAGAAATGGGAGAAATTTTAGGGACCACGAAAGGGCCAAGGCAGTTCGAAATGAAACAACAAGGACTATTGAACAAGCGAAGGAGCGATACTTTTTTGAGCTGGGGCAAAAATTGTGTGACCCTGCAAGGGGTGTAAAAGCGTATTGGGAAACGATTAATAAGATTTTGAATAAGAAAAAGGTAACGTGCATCCCGCCACTCATTGAAAATGACATTTTTGTTACCAACTTTCAGGATAAGGCTGTAATTTTTAATGATCTCTTCGTCAAACAATGTTCTCTTATAGACAACGAAAGCCAGATTCCTGAGTCGCTACCGAGCAGAACACAGTCTAAGTTAAGGCGCATCGAAATTCCACTAGAAAAAATTGTACAACTGATAAATCAGTTAGATAGTAAAAAAGCAAATGGTTGTGATGAAATTTCAATACGTATGCTAAAGTTATGTGCTCATGAATGTAGCATACCACTGAAAATGCTTTATGATATGAGCTTAGAGACAGGTCATTACCCTGCTTTATGGAAAAGGGCAAATGTAGTCTCAATCCACAAGAAGGGAGACCGTCAAGTTAAAACTAATTACAGACCAATCTCACTTCTTCCAATATGTGGCAAAATTTTTGAAAAAATTATTTTTGATGAAGTCTACAAACACTTGGCTGAAAATAAGTTAATTTCTACTCACCAATCTGGCTTTCGGCCTGGGGACTCTACTATAAATCAGTTACTGTTGATAACGCATGAAATATACGAGGCTTTTGAAAATCATCAGGAGACCCGCGCTGTTTTCCTTGATATATCAAAAGCATTTGACAAGGTTTGGCATGAAGGTCTTTTACTTAAACTCAAATCAAATGGGATTGATGGACAGCTTTATTCTTTAATTGAAAACTTTCTCTACAATAGGTACCAAAGAGTAGTTTTGAACGGAAAAGCATCCTCTTGGGAGCGAGTTTCAGCCGGAGTTCCTCAGGGATCTGTCCTAGGGCCACTGCTCTTCCTCGTATACATAAACGACCTTGCTGAAGGTATAACGTCTAAAGTTAAATTTTTCGCCGATGATACATCTATGTTTCAAGTAGTTTCTGATGTGGATACAACAGCGGACGCTCTCAATCGTGATTTAGCTATTATACAAAATTGGGCCTTCCAATGGAAAATGAGCTTCAATCCTGATCCCACAAAGCAAGCAAAGGAAGTTATATTCTCGGCAAAACGTCAAAAGCAACAGCACCCCCCTCTAATTTTCAATGACCATCAAAATAGTTGCTGACAGTAGTCACAAGCATCTTGGTCTAATTTTAGATGAAAAACTTACCTTCGCTGAGCACGTAAAAGAAGCAATTCTAAAAGCCAAAAGGAGTATTGGGATTATTCGTTTTTTGTCAAGGTATGTTCCGAGAAACGTACTTGACCAGATGTATAAGCTATATGTTAGACCACATCTTGACTACGGTGATGTAATTTACCATGAGCAAAGCATGTCCCATTCTCGGAAATTAGAATCAACCCAATATAAGGCAGCACTAGCTGTTAGTGGGGCGTGGAAGGGCACAAGCATGGACAGGCTACTTGAGGAGCTCGGCTGGGAGACGCTAAGCAACAGACGTTGGTACCGCAGATTATGTCTTTTCTATAAGATTGTCAATAACCAGACCCCCCAGTATTTGCGCGATTATATTCCCGATGAAAATGAAATACAATACAACCTATGTCGTCCAACCTTGTTTAGAGCGGGTATATCACATACACTAAGATTTTCCAAAAGTTTTTTCCCATTCTGCATCAAGGCATGGAATGACCTTGGCCCTGATATAAGAAATGCTCCGACAATATCTTCATTCAAAAAGTCACTAATTTCCAATATTCGCCCCATTCAAAAATCGTTGCACGGTATTGTCAACCGTTGGGAGTCATCCATCATAACCAGACTTCGAGTTCATTTTTCCGACTTACACGAACATAGATTTGATCATAATTTTGCTTGTGAAAGTCCTATGTGTGTATGTGATTTAGGGGTCGAGTCTACCATTCATTACTTCCTGCACTGCCGCCAATACTCACTTCACAGAAGGAACCTGCTTGATAAGGTATCTGATATAGTTGACAATGACATAACTCAACTGCCTGACGACTATTTATGTGATCTACTTCTTTTTGGAAGTAATGCTTACAATGAGAGAGCAAACGAAATGATACTGAAATGTACTGTTGAATTCGTCAAGCAAACAAAACGATTTCAATGAGTTTTGGTCGTTGTCCTCTGTATCTGATAGATTGAACTCTATGGCCTTGGACTGTTATGATGACGTGTACATGGTAGTTTGTATTTTGTCCCGTATTGTGATTTTTTAGTTTATGTATAGTTCTGTCCCTTGGGGTGGCTTTGCCCTCCCATCAGCGGAGGGCAGAGTTACCCCTAAGCCGAATTTGCACTTGAGGTGTCGTCCTCAAAGCACTTTAGACATAAGCTCGGCTGCACGACGGAGTTGGATTAATCTGACACTGCTGCGTGCGCCACATTGAAAGATCACCTCAATGGCAAATTTGGCTTCAGTATTATTTTTTTGTTGTGTAAAGTTTATTTCACTTTAAAATATTCGTATAATTGTGATGTTGGGTGTGGAGGCAACTCGATAACGTTATGTTTTTTGCCTCCACCTCAACAAAATTAAATTTGAGTTTGTTTTTCGTTTTTAATTTTAGTGATATAAAAAAAAAAAAAAACAAAAAAAAATACCATGGATTAAGAAACACTTTTGTACTCCAAACAGCTATCAAAGTTTTTATGAAAACGTTTCTGAAATGTGCACTGTTGTATGAGGATCTAATGGTCTGAGCTAGTATTGAGGGTTTCTTGAAATTGTAATAATTTGGGCTTGAAACTTTCATTCTTGTTTCTGGAGAATTGAGACCTATAGGAGACATATTCAAATATAGGCCTTGTAATATTGCTATGTACCATTGTATAAGAAACTGAGCATGAATCAGCCTGGATAGCTTCTTGCAAAGAGGTATTTTATTCAGCAAAATCAGACCTGAGTTTCTTATAATGCAGGTTCTTAAAGGTGGGACTTTACTGTAGTGACACAGTGGTACCCAGATTGGGTACTAGGGATGTGATTGTTATAACGCAGCAGGAGCGAGATGAAACATTCCAGACAAGCGAGAGAGGCAAAGTACCAAGGGGAGCATGGAGGACTGTTAGAGACAACCAGCAAGTTAAAGGGTAGTTTAAGCAAAATATGACCCTGGTTGAAGTGAAAAGAAGATTGCAAGATGTATTCTCTGGGTATGAATACAGAGATAATTGCCGAATCGCAGACCCCACAAATATCAGGGTCAGACTACTGCTTAGGTTTCAGAGAACAACATAAGTTTTGCCGACTTAGGCCAAGTTTCCTTCTGACCGTTCTAGGTCTTCAACGTTTACATGAATCAACTAGAAATTTGGTACAAAACACTACAAGTTCTGACAATAAGTTGCTTTACGTGATGAAAATAAATTCATAAACCCCATTTCACTTGGGGTAATTTTTGACATTTTGGCTTTGGGGTGCTTTTTGCCCCCCTCTTTTCTCTGAAACTATGATAGGTATAACAATGAAACTGTCCACCATTGTTCTTTGGACAATTTGCTTTTAAATATAGCAATGGAAATAAATTAACTTCCTGATTTCTTGCTAGGCAATCAACAAACAAAGGAAAACCAGCAAATTTATGGCTTCTTCACAAGAAAGATTCAATCTAATTGATTACTCAACCAACTTTTCTGAGAATAGTCATAAATGATAGAAAATACAAGGTATAATCAAAATATCTACTTGGTAGCAATTAAAGGTATCTCTTTATAGAGCAATTGGTGCTTAATTACCTTCTGGTTGCCCGGACGTATTGTCACAGCAGTTTTTTCATGGTTCTATTTCAGATTCAGGTCAACTTGATATGCATGGAACAGACAAGATTAGTTAAGGTAATTTGAAACTAAACTAAAGCTAGAGTTACATTATATCCGATTGCTATCGGAGCGGAGCAGAGCGCAGTGATTTTCACTCCGAAGTGATATTTGGGGTAGCAGTTACACTATATCGCTTCTCTTGCTCCCACACCATTTTCCTACGCAATTCTGATCTTCACTGCAAGGTGCTTTTGCAGGCTGGCACCAAAGTTTATTGTTTGCTGATCTGGAATTTCATTGTTTCAAAGCGGAGTACATCGGATTCGTGCGATTACACTACAACGCTTCACTACGGAGTGACTCCGGAGTGATTTTCATACCACCTCCAGAGCGGAGTGATTTTCACTCCGCTAATCAGTGCGTTGTGTATCGGATTGGTGCGGCGTAGTGTAACTCAAACCCCTATCCGATACGAAAGTCACTCCGCTCTGATAGTGATCCGGTATAGTGTAACTGGGGCCTAACCTCATAAACGTACCGGGTGAGTCAATAAAAACGCCCAGCGTTTGAAAAAATCCTGATTCATGAATATCAAAGCAATCATGTTGAAAACTGTCTTGTTTTATTTCCAATGTCTCAAATTAGGTTCAGTAACTTACCCGGCTTTAATCGGTCGTCCCTTCTCATCGCTATAGGAGATTTTCTGCAGAAAGCCCCTTTCGAAAACCTGCCAAAACGAGCGAAAACAGGAAGCAAAATTTCCCTTTGCTCTCCTTCCTAGCAATAATGTCTCTTGAATTTGCTCATGTATTTTGTCCTCATGGGAGAATGGAATCCCCCTGAACAAGTTATTCCAACAAGGAGGAAGACTTTTCAACCGGCCAAAACCAAAGCATGTGCTAAAGCGTGCTGAAAGTAATCGCTGTGAGGTTCACAAATCAGGGACTTTTGCTTGTAATTTTGAGTATTCCATGTGTTGAGCCTTCAAGCCCTCAAGCCTCAAGCCTTCGAGCCTTGTATTTCCATGGGTGCTAGGAAAAGTTTGGATTGTACTTTGAAACTGTTGCAGTTACAGGTTGCAGTTTTCATTTTCATTGGGCTTTTGAAAATTGAGCGGTTGAAGGTTGCGGCTTTTAATACTTCAAGGAGCCGTGATACATTCAATGCGGCTTAGTTTCATTTGCTAGCCACTTGACTGTTTACCCGACAGACGCTCGGGCTTTAAAGAGCTTTCATCATGCCTCATATTAACTACGGCTTAATCAGCTGGAGTTCAGCAACGAAAACAAATCTGGCCCCAATCAAGCGCTGTCTAAAAAGAGCATTTCGAGCCATAAACTTTGCCAAATTCTAAGATCACTCTTTACCACTTTTTAAAAAACAAAATCTTTTATGTTTTGACGACATAGTTGAATTAGAAATAGGAAAATTCATGTATTCTGTCGAAAATAAGCTTCTGGACTCATTCTTCTTAGAAATGTTTCAAAAAACAAACGATCGACACACACGATGTACGCGACAGGCGACCAGGAATGACTTCCTCATTCCAAAAACAAAACTAAGTATCGTTAGACGGAGCATAAGATATGTTGGTGCCATTACCTGGAACTCAATCCCGGGTGAAATAAAGAATTCAAAAACAAAAGCCATATTTAGTAAAAAATTTTCCAAGTATCTCCAACAGAAATACTAACTTCATTACATGTCAGCAATGTACAACGTACAATTCTTTGCCCCACCCCCCTCCAAAAAAACTGTTTCTACCATCTTTTTCCCTCCCTCTCTCCCTCTCTCTATCCGTCTCTGTTGTTTCTTTCATCCTGTTCTTGTATCAGTAATGTTTTGTATATATTTATAGAAAAAAATGTCAAGAAGGTATGATGTAAACAAGTTTTATAACATGTAAGCTATTTCCTTAGAGTAGGGGTACTTGGCTCGTCAGCCCTTTGGGGTTTCTCTGGGGAGGAACATCTGTTCTTCTACAGAGTATTCAAGTATCCCAAACAGCTATTTTTAATAATCAAAATTTTCATATATGAGCAGAAATGTAGTAGCTTAAAATTTGTTCTTCAAATAAATTGAAAATTGAAACTTGAAAACTTGAAACTTGTTGTGTGTGACCTGTGACCATCATCAGAACTGGTTTGTGATAACATGTACTGAAGCAGTTGTGGATCAGCTTGTGCTGAGACTTGGCAGTTTTGCTCAAATTGCGGAAAAAGACTGATGAATCTGCTGCTGCCAGTGGAAGTTATCTGTCCACCACTTCATCGTCATACAATGGAGAAAATACGCTGCCCACCAGCTGGAGCAGGCCCATCAATGTGTGTAGGCCTAGGCCTATCATGGCAGGCGCTGCTGCATCAACATTGATGAGCTTGGACAATTTTATGAAGGAAATGAAAACTCAGAGTAGCCAAAGCAAGCACAGACAAGCAGGCAAGAAAATTTAAGAAAAAGGCAGTTTTCAGTTTCAGATCATTTAAATTCTCTACATACAATTTACAGTTGTTCTAACAATACAAACAAATAACTACACTACAAAAGTAATAATGTTGCAGAAAATGAATTACAATGTACACATAGAAAAGGAACTAAATAATTTTTATGCATGGAATTAGTTAAAGGAGGAACTCACTCAATAGGTAAACTAATCAAGGAGAGAGCCCCCACCCCTTCCTATGGTGTAGTAGGACTACAAGTACGTCACAACCAGCCTCTTTTTCACGTCAATTCTAATGTATGGACTTTCTATTCCTCTTACATTCTATTGTACCTGGTAAGCCAGAAAAAAGTTCCCACTTTTGAAAATTCATAGCACCAAGGACTACTTCACAGATTTGAATCATTCAAATTCTAGTTAAAAGCAAAAAGATTCAAATATTTTTGTGATCTTTCTCGCTGTCCTACGAGCACTAGAAGTATTGGTAAATTCAACTTTGTAAAAATTTCACGGTTGCAACATGATAGGAAAAGGGCCTAAAACATCAATCAAATCGTAAGGACTATTCACACCGAACAATAGGCAAGGGGCGTTTCACCTCCCTCAAGTGTTCCAAGACATCGGTTTTCAAACAAATACAAAATATTTTCAATCCCATGCCAGTATGGAATGTAGGATTTGTGTGCACGGCACAGCACAACCGAAGGTTGTGGTTGTGCACCTGGCGAGCGGAGCGAGACATCAACGGGGGTCCGGGGGCGGAGCCCCCGGAAAAAATTTTAGGGGCCATGCCCTTTACTTTGGCTATAAATGTGACCACGCCCCTTTATAATTCTTATACCTGTATATCTTGATCTTCCTCTCGTTCAGAATCAGTCAAAACATGAGTCAAAATAATTTGCTTGCCAAGTTTTAAAACATAACTGATAACAGAAGAGAATGATTTTCGGCTTGATAGTACTACCTTACCATATTGTATCACTACTTTACAATATCTAAGGTGATGGGTTATTCACAATGCGCTATTTTTCACAACGAACTAGTAAGGCCTTGCATAAGAACTAACAAAGTTTCACTACGAGACGCCAATTTAAAATAACGAGATTTTATCGATAATTTGAAAACAAATGTTCCACAATTTCATCATGATTTTGTCAAGACTGATATAAAATAAAATTATGGCTGGGATCGGGTCATTTCATTTATGTAAAGATTAAGCAGAGGCACCGGAAGGAAGACGGAGCGGCAGGTGCAGCCAATCAAAAAAGGCAATGCAAATTGGATAACTGACATGCAACTCTCCCAGTCACTTTCCAGCATTTCTGGGGAAATTTCTTATCCTATCAATCTGCTAAATACTCATCAACTCTATCTACTTGTTTTTCAAAAAAGAATGCATAAACCATCTTTTGACAGAAGTGGATGGCATTTGCAGAAGCTCAACACGTCAAAAATTTCAGATGTAGCGGATATACGAGAAAGGTTTGTTTGACCATCACGGCAGCTGCCCCCATAACTCCGGCGCCTTTGAAAGGAATGGTACAAGACACGTTTAGGCTACGAATTTAGCACAAAATGACGAAAAACCTACAAGAAAGTGCAGGGGATCTCACAAAAAAGTTTACAGTGTGAACCCATATTGCACGCATCACAAAAATTCGTAGAATGAGAGCCTAACTACAATCTTTGATGGCATTGTCCAAGGATTTGTACTTTCCGTCTGCTTGAGTTAATCAAACTAAGAAAACGTAATTATCATCACCCTTCCCCGTCATACACATAGCTAAATCATTGGAGATGCTTCCGCTTTGATAACAGTTAGAAATCTCGTATGTTTTTGTCACATCTAATTTTATCTAATTTACTAGTTGTTATGTCGTAATGAATTTATAGGTTAGTTTTGTTTATTCAGATTATGTAGATTATTTTAGTTTCGAAATAGGAGTATATGACATGAACAGAACAAACTTCTCATCATTATCATCCACAATGGCGATGGCTCTTTGATACCGAAAAACTATGCCGTTATCACAAAGACTCTTGTATCTTAGGTTATCTCATAAGTACTCCTGTTTGAAAAATCACCAAAAATCGATTATCTAACATAAAATTCTCTCTTTGATTTGAAGATGACCCAAAAAAGTTTGAGGATCATGAAATTTTTGTTTTCCGTGCTTGAAGGTAAAAACATTACGCAATGAAAAACCTTATTTTGAGCTATGCTTTTAAGATAAAAACGTAAATTTTCCTTAACAGTCAAAATTTTCACATTCATTACAGTTCTCGCAGTCTCCAACGATAGTGCACAGTTCTTTTTGCCATTTACAACCGAATTAAAGCTCAATATTCACGAAGAGATTGATCAGGGAATCATTAGTGCCTCTCTTGCTTCAAAACCAGGCAACGTTAAGAAAAGCTAAATTTACTAAATTTAAAGTCAATCAAAAGACCAGCTATACCTGGGAAAACAATTTGGTGTTTTATCTATGTACTTGTCAAAAAATTAATTTGACGATCGGCCATGTAAGACAGAGCAGAAACTGTGCATGCATGCGCGAAAACTCGTAACTTTGAGCCTCCCTAGCTCCCTGCGACAGATCCCCAAATTAGGCAACACTTTATGTTTTCTTCCTAGGGCCTTAAACTGTCGATTCATCGTTTCAAAAAGCTTATCTATTCAAACACTTCCTTATCTCAGATTGGTCGATTGCATCATTTTACACAATTTCTGCTCTGTCGCCATGTAGTCAAATTTTGGTGATTTTTCAAACAGGGGTACTTTTTATTGGGACACCCGGTATAAGCAAGTTATCTTAAGAAACGAAAGGATATCGTCCTTTTTCAGACTTCATACGCCTCAGAACTTGGCTAGCTTTGAAAGATGAGCTTGTCTTTCGTTTCAATGTTCCTACTCGATGGCGTGGTAAATGCTGTGATGACACTACATCGACGTAAAACTTTGCTGCCTTTGAAATGATGCCTTCGCTGTTCAAAACATTGCTTGTTGCCCAGTCGAGTATGGTCCTGTCTTCTAAAGTAGCATGGTTCTGGCGAATTTCTCTCTGACTATCCATTACGCTGTAAAAACTTTCTACAATGGCCTCTGACCCTCCCATTGACAAAGCAATGTCGAATGCTGTCATGGCTACATTTCCTGCTTTACTGTACATCACTTCATCCGTATACAATAGAGAAACTACTTTTGCTTCATCTAAAAAGGCTTCAAAGGGTGCATGGTTAGCGAATCCAAATGCAAATAAAGGATGAAGATTTAGTCGGCAAGCTTCTTGTTGCACCGTTTTCATTGTTATCAGTTTTGTCTCTGGATCTGCAAAAACAGCTGTGATGATGCCATCATCTTTCACTGGTTTTAAGCAGGATAAGAATATGTTCTTCATATCTTTACTCCAAGCTAACTGTCATAGCGCACATTTCCAATCTCGCAAAACAGTTGCGTAAAGCCTGACATCAAAGCGCTCATCATCTAAGGCCTTTATGTGCTTTAACTCACAGACTTCCAGAAAGAACTTCTCAAAGCTTGCCAAGCCGAATAGCTCCAAATCAACTTCTTTTAGTTTCACACGGTCGTTTGGCAGCCTCTCACCACAAAGATGTAGGAAAGTTTCTTTGATGTCAAAGAAATTTGCTTTACCTACATCATCAGAAACACAAGCTTTGATTCGATTTTCGAGTGAAGCAGCTAAATCGGATGCAAATTTGCTGACGTCATAGAAAGCATCTTCAAATGTGCGCTCCTCCCACTTTGTCATCACCTGTTTTCTTGGATGCCTGCCTCTACTTTCATCAGCATCTGAGACACTTTCTGTTCCAACTATTCTCCAACCACAGACAAGTTATACTTCAGCATAATGTGGTCGTTCTTTGGGGTCCTCGCTTTCAGGGTCATGATCTAGGATCCCCTGAAGATAGGAAAAGAAGTTTATATCAGAAACAAATTCATCCAAATAGCAGCTTGATTTGAAGCACATGTTGTTCTCCAGCAGCATTACATACTAAAGCAAAATTTGCAGCTTGACCGTCTTTGAAAAATAGACTACCTTCTCACAGTCTAAATTTCTATTGCACTCATTTCGCGAAAGTTATGCAAATGATATTTTGCTATTTATGATTTTGTAGCAGTGACTTAAACAAGGAAGTAGCAAGTTTCATGGCTGGCACAGAACAACTTTTATTTGGAGTAGCAAAATCTATGAATTTCAAGTAGTCACAGTTAGTATCACAACAATGAAATGGTGCATAATTAGTTCTGACAGTCTAGGACTGGCTGCAAAGCAGGTGCATTGGATACATTCATGACAAGATCACAGACATACACCCAAATATTGAGACACAAAAAGGAGGAGCTCACCTCTTTATTCTCCCGCATTGTTGGGAAGTATTCCATATCTCCAATCTGACTGCACTCAATGGATGCATTAGTAAGCCACTCAATGACCTTTTCCACATAAGGATATGTTTTCCAAGGTGGAAGGAAAATGCTTTGCAACTTTGTCATGACTGCAGCAACAGGTTGAAATACATCATGCATCATTAGTAGATCAACAACAAAATCCTAAAATAGGAAATTGACATTATGACTAATTGAACACAAATGAATTGACAAGTAAAATATAAATACAGAAGAAAGGTTTTAAAGCTAGGGTGACACAATGTGTAGAAGAGCTTTAGCTTTAGCTTGCTTAGATTACAACTTATCGAAAATGGTGATATTAGACCTTAATGAGCTTTGATATTTTCCCAAATAAAGGATAGGGGAGTATGTACTTGTATTAAAAATTGAAAGGTCATCTTCTCACCTGTCCGAGGACCTGGTACTGCAGGGGATGAAGCTCATCAGTTGCTGTTGGTGATGCATTCTTCAGTGATGTGGCAAAGAGTTTAAATGACTTGACAATTCGTTGCCACTGCACATAGGCAGAACTTGCAAATCTGGTCTGAGAGTATGTGGTAGCCACAGTAGGAGTGACATCGAGTTGTTTTGCAGTAGATTCTAAAATGCTCCTTCCTGTGAAGAAGGCATAGAATGAGTCATTTAAATACTGCATTCATTCAAAGTTACAGGATAACAGGATAGTTAAATTCACTGAAGTTGGACTCACATCGGTCAGACATTTGCCCAAATTGTTGGGTTCAGCCGTATGCTAGATACTTAAATTTCCTTAGTCCAAAGTGTTCCAGCTTACGGTATGTGAGTTTGATCACTGTGAATCAGGTTTATGTTCATATATTTGGATCAGATCAGTTCAAGTCCTGAGGGTTTTTATTTGATGATTGAACATCATAAATCTACAACTTAGGTATCAATGTGTACCACAGATCCTGGGATTGAATGCTGTGAGCTCAATGTGAGCTTACAACAGAGAGACCAAGACAGAAGTTAATTATCACCATTACAAAATGGGTCACAGAAATGGAGGACTTACCTTTTCCCCTGTTCAAAACCTCAGCAAATCTGTTTGTTCGCTCAATGAACTTGGAAAGAAACTTTTCAGATGAGCCAATCTTTCCATCCCTGACATCAGTGACAGCAAGATTCATCCAGTGAGATGCATCCCAACTGACTTGCTTCATGAAGACATTGTTACTCTCATTCATGGTTTGCCGAAAGCCTTTCGCTTGGTAGACACCATCGGCAGAAATTCCTGAAAAGGAGAAAAACAAAATTTTTAATGCTGTTAGCAAGATTGCATGGGATACCTCCAGCTGACAGCATGCCTCTGGTTAATCAGCTCCATAACAGTGTGTAGAAATGGACATGTACCCTACAAATCACATACATTTAACTGTGTTAAAATGATGAAATAAAGGTGGCTTTTACGCTTTTCAAAACAATCTTTTCCTTTTGTGTGGGCCAGAAGACTATTTCTCTCCACGAGAATGATCTAGTTCATGCAGGGTGCATGTGTACCCAGGGGGGTACATAACATGTTCAGGGTACGGGTATGTGCCACCCATATGGGTGGGTTTTGGGCCCCAAATTCTCTAAAGAAGGGTCTCTTTCTTGGGATATTTTCCTTATACATGGGTGGGTTTTTGAGAAATTGGCAAAAAATAGTCAAAAATGGGCAGTTTTCCACAAAAATTCATCATAACAATGGGTATGATGGCTAGTTTCAGTAATTAGAAGAGGGTAGCTTTCTGAAAACCAGGCAGCAACCCCTGTCCATCCGCAAGTCATCACCCTCTGGGCATGTGTAATGAAACAACCCTACAAATTCAATCCATTTGGAAGTGTTAGATTAAAAAATCTATCATGTTTAGTGACAATATATGGCATGGATTTTCACCTGAAATATAAATATGTTGTTATATATGTTGTAGATGGATTGCAAACCATTGCAAATTCATATCAAGGAATAAGAGAACTCACCAACTAAAAAATCCAATGATGTGCTGCCAAATTTTTTTTCAAGTTCTCTAATCGCTTGTGATGCTGAATCATCAGCCTTTCCTCCAGCAACACCCCCATCACTGGTAGGTTTATACACTTCTGGTGCTGCTACAACTATTGGAATCTTCTTTCCATCTATCATCGGGCAAATGATGACACCTTGATTAGACCTTTTATTGACAGTTGCTTTGTCAACAGCCAAATAAAAAAAAGTGGGGAGGAAGTCCAGTGCTGGGAAGGCATTTCAACAATTCATCTTTTGTTCTGACATTAACTGCTTGTAGAAGGCACTTTACAAGATCAGGGACTAGTTTTCTGGAATGTCCAGAGTGGCCCACTTGGGCTCCAACAGAAAATGCAAATGCAACCTGCTCTTCATAATGCACTGCAGCTGACTTCGACTTGACTGCTGTCAAGGCACTTTTGATTAGTGATTCTGCTGCCTCGTAATGCTTCCTCTTCAATTTTTTTGCTTCACTTACAGCATGAAGGGCTTTGAAATGTGTCTGCCCATCCCCAGCGCATATCATATGCTGAAGAATAGAACTTTTCAGCTTTCTCCAGTATACTCCATCACCTCTCATGACACTTACCATTCTCTCTGGGTTCAGGTACCTTCCTGTACATATACTATTGCAATCTGTTGCTAGCTTTCTAGCAGCCCTGGCAGGTGTCAGATTTACAGCCCTATCTTTGTACAGTGTAAAGCATGTTTCACACCGAAGGATGGCTCCAGACCCCTCCTCGAACACATCTGTATCTTTACTTGACAATGGATAAATCTCCAAACAGTCAATAGCATTGACTAATTCGATGATATTTGAAACTTTTCTCCATTCTTGCATTTTTAGATAAGGCTCTTTCATATCTTTGCTAAAGAGGGATGGCTCAATGGTATTGCAATCCCCTGCGCTTGTAGAAACTTGTTTCAGGTTGTCGACTTTATTATTTATTTTTTCCATCATTGTTAATATTTTCTCTTCAAAAGACTGCTCTCTAACAGTCACAAACTCTGTGAGGTCTGTTTGCAGCCTGGTACCTGTTAGTTCTGTGTCTTTGCCTTGCTTACTGTTGTCAATCTCTGTACATTGGTCTGCAGATGCATCATTAGTTGAAACTATTAGAAAAGCTTCAGGCATTGCTTTCCTTGCTGGGTTAATTGCTGCCTTTGGAGTTTCCAGTTCCCTTACACTTTTTGGTACCAATACATGATCAAGAGACACAATGTTATTTGACTTTTCACTTTTTGCAATTTTGGGGTGAATGCTCTTGCAATGTCTCTCAATTTGATATTCACCACCCCTGGAGAGGATTGAACTCTTTATCACTTTTGGTTTGCTACTTTTCGCACATATGAGACAAACTACTTTATATTTACCATAGTCCCGTTTCTGTTTTTTTTCTTTGGTGGCTTTTTTCTGTGTTAAGTTGTGGGTCTGCTTGTGCCCAGCTTCACTGCTGTCCCTCTTTTTAAAGAAAGAAAGTATGCTGCTACCAGAGGTTTCAGCTGCTGCCTTTTTTTGCAGGGATACCTGGGTCCTCTTCGTTTTCAGCACGGAAAGTCCTTTTCCCCCCCTGAGCATTTGTTGAAGAACTGTCAGGTTCAGAAGTTGTATCATCCTCACTAACTTGGCATGAACTTTGACCATCTGATGCTGAACTGGAGGAAGCCATGTGTGTTCTGCTAACAATTCTAATCACCTTTCAATTCACTGTCAGGAAAAAATGAAAATAAGTAGCTGTCATGTGTATTCTCATATAAATTGAATAATTAAGTGGAGGCATTGTGCACGTACATGTGATTTGAAGTTGAATATCTTATCATGGATTACTGCATCATGCAAACAAAGATCATCAATAATGTTATCACAAATATGTTTGGTTAGTGTAAAATCTGACTCTCAAATTAGAGTCGGTCGGTCGGTCGCAAATACTTCGGGATTTTCTAAAATTGTGGTCAAAATATGGAATTCTCATCAAAAGCTTACAGAAGATTCTTCAAAAGGCTTTACGCCCGACTCAGAATCTCGGGTTTTTCTTGTTTTCAGGTCGGTCGGTCGGTTTACACTAACCAAACATATTTGTGATACCCGCCTTATTGGTAACTGATATAATCATCTTAACTTTAACATAAACATAAATTGGAATGCTGACAGATGCCATACATGGCATTTTGTCTGTCTCCATCATGCATGAATAGCCTTTTTGAGTTAAGTGACTGGACTGGGGCCTAAAGTTTCTTTGACACGATTGATAGCACGCTCTTGCCCATTATTGCAACAAACAAGGACTCCTCATTCTTACCTGATTGATGAGAAAGACTTCTTGCTCTATCACATAATATCAGCCACGAGATCACATTCTTTATCTTTCAATGATTTACATACAGTACCAGTAAAAATCAATTGAAGTGAAAGCACAGTCAGTTATGGACTCTTCTGAAAATCTGAAAAACGGACGCGACACGCGACAGCAACAGCTTCAGCGCCTCAACGCCCACAACAAACATCCATTTGCTATGGCAACCACCATCTGTTTTTGCTCCTCCACATCCAGAACTACAATCAAATTTGATATTTCGCCAAATAGTCCGGAGGGTCTAAAAGATTCTGCTCTTTGAGCTATTTGTTGCTATTTGTATCTTGTTAAAGAAAAAGTTAAACATTTCGTTTTTCTCGAACAAAATAATGGAAAATCTCGTGTGCACCTGAACCAAAAATTAGGGGTTGTGCACGAACTTGTGCACTTGAAGAAGCCTTTGTGCACGGCACATGTGCCGTGCACATCGCCTTCATTCCATACTGGATCCCATGGCAATTAAGGTTACAGTAAACGTTTGTGACACAAAATTTGGTTTTCGCTCCCTAAAAGCCGAACTAGTGACAGAATCTAGGTAAACTATACATCATTTGATGGACAAGAAAGTGGGGATTTTAACCATATTAAAATTATTGGCAAATACTGTAAAATGATAGTTTCCAGGCAAATTTATTGCTTAAAAGAGTGTACGACCTTCAAAAGCTATTTTGTACCCTTGCGCTTGAGGAAACAGAATCTGACTTACATCAGCAGGAAGTGCAGATCCTAAGCTTTTAAAGTGTACCTGGAATTTTTCGAATTCCTTCTTCCTTTGAAACTACATGCTATCAAAAATTTACGATGGCCCACAGGGGACATGCAGCATTTGCTAAGTTTGGCGCACACAAAATCAGATTGCTGCACACAAAATCAGAAATTGCCTACAAATTTACTTTCCATGCACAAATTAAACGTTGCTGCACACATATTTGACTGGTGGCACACAAAGTGGGTGCTGCAGCACACAAATTCAAACTTGCCGCATACAAAATAGTTGTTGCAGCACACAAATTGACGCCTGCTGCATACAAAGTGGGTGTTGCAGCATGCAATTTCTTATTTGCTTTGAGAAATAACAATTGCTGCATGCCAAACTGCAAAATTACTCTTGGCTGTTAAAAAGGGAGCCAAACTGTTCTAGTAGCTCAGTACTGTTTTCGTTCAGATCTCTTTAGGCCAGAATCGTTGTTATTCAAAATGTTCTGTATTGGATGTGGTGAAATGTTACAAGGCGGTGGATGTAACAAGTACGAAAAGGAGTCTGCTATCAACCAGCTGATTAGTCAGTACTTCCATTGTGGCTATCAATACAAATTCATAGCTCGGTTTTTGGAACGAGATGGCATCAAAATGTCTGTCAGGACACTGAAGAGGAAGCTGAAGTCAATGAACTTACAACGAAAAAAACAGCATAGATTTTGAAGGTCAGGACCATATTAGACAGGTCATTAGGAATAAGATGAGTGGACCAGGAAGTCTAGGAGGCTACAGAACTATATGGCATACACTTCACTTGAGGCATCAATTGCATGTTCCAAGAAGCTTCGTAGCAAATGTTATGAAAGAGATCGACCCAGATGGGGTTGAAGCACGGAAGAAAAGGAAGCTACGACGTCATACTTTCTTCTCAGAAGGCCCAAACTACTCATGGCATGCTGATGGTTTGTATACATGCTGAACTCTACATTGATTTTTAGAGTTTTGTTCAGGCCAGCAGAAAGTCAAAATTTGTTCCAAATTGTTCGAAATTGGAGCAAAATTCATGCATCACTTTGTCTATTAGACGTTGCTTTACAGCAAGAAGGCCCCTCTTTCAAGACACCACTTTAAGGAAACTTATAGGCTAAACAAAAAAGGATTAGCTCCTTCTTATCAGCAAAAAAAAAATAAAGCGTCATGTATTTTGATCGATCCTGTGTCCTGATCTGATTCTTTGGGAGCATCCTAATTTCTCGAGCTGTGTCAATAAGATTTTTTTTGCCATGATATCACAGATTTCATATAATTTCCCTTCCCCAAGTTTAATTGATCTTCTTCACAGCCATTGAAGGTATGCACATTGGACCTGATATGATTGGACTGGTGTACCTATAACAATCCCATTGGCACTAACCTATTTTTCCATGACTTTCAAGGAAAAAAATTAGGAACTTTAGAAACATTCAGGCTAAATATTATAAATAAGACTGGCATAAGAAGAAATTTAGGTTAAGATCCTTATCGATATCATTTTCATTTATTAAGGGGGAAAACTGCCTTTAGCCATCTGACAGACTTCAAGTTAGTATCAAAATGAAAAATTCATATTCAAAATGCAGAAAGAATATTTTCATCCACTCTGTATCATATATGTATAATCTTTCATACTTGCGTAGTAAAAATGTTAAAAACAAATAAGTCACAAAACCTAAAATGGTCTCAGTTTCTGTCCAAAGTCAGAGGTGAAAACGCCAAAAGATTCGAACTGAGAAATCAAAATAGCATTAAAATGGAGATCAAGCAAAGATCTTAGTGTGAAGTTTACATTCTCTTTCCGAATTCAGGATACAACACGCTGAACCCTTATGGCTTCCCAGTTCATGGTGCTATAGATGGCTTCAGCCGTCGAATTCTCTGGCTGGAAGTCGTAAGGTCAAACAATAACCCAAATGTCACGGCCAACTTATTCCTTGAAGCAATCAAAGAGACAGGTGGTTGCCCACGAGTACTCATCTCAGACAGAGGCACAGAAAATGGGACTGCTGCCGCCATCCAGTGCACTTTATGATCCTGTTCTGATGACCCCTTAGCAGGAATGAAGGCTCACAGATTTTGCTCTTCTCCAGCCAATCAGAGAATAGAGGGTTGGTGGTCGTTTTTACAAAGAAACCGTAGTGGATGGTGGATGGAGTTTTTTAAAAGTATCGTTGATGATGGCACTCTGCTTCTCGGGGATCGCCTCCATATGGAATGCCTCTGGTTCTGCTTTGCAAGAATACTTCAAAATGATCTCAACTAAGCTAAAGACCACTGGAATTCTCATCGCATCTCCAAAAGTGGCTATGGCAATGCACATGGCGTGCCAGATATAATGTAATATTTGCCTGAATATTACAACAGTCATGACTGTGCGATCGAAGTTGAAGAAGATAAATTATATCAGTTTGCAGAACATGAGGAAGAAGATGATGAAAATCCATATACAGAATATTTCGAGTATTTAATTGATCATCTACAGTTAGATATACCAACCGATGAACAAAGTGGATTATAAATGTTCCAACGTATAATTAGTTTGCAATAAATAAACAGAACAAAGTCACAAATCATGTAACAAAAATCTTATGTCGAAATGTTGGTTGCTTAAATATTTTAAATACACCTACCTAGTTTACCTAGTGATTAAAGGCGGGTTTCCACTTGTGCGAATTTGGTCGCGCGATCGCGCAACCAGTTGTCTGGGCATGCGTAGTTTGTTTCAGAGATGAAGATTCCCCAGTCATTGGCGATCGCGCAACTGATTTTGGAAGTTGTATTGACTTCAACTTTTTCGCGACCAGCATGAGCAGAGCCAATCAAATTGCTTCAATTCTGCCTCACTTTCATAGCAGCCTTCTCCCTTTCTTCTCCCTTTTTGGCGCCATTTTGCATTGAAGCACTCTGCCCAAGAAGACTGCATGAAAAGCATGGAAAAACTATCCATTGATCCTCAAGTTTTAATGCTTCTACGCCAATGCAGACGCAAGCAGGACCCTCAGATGTTTCGTTAACAGATGGAAATCATGATGGTGCTGCTGACGACAACATTGTAGGCCAACAAGGTCAAGATGCGGACAACCAGGAAGTCGAAGGTCACGATCAGGACTACTGTGAATGGTCAGATGAAACTTTGCAGAAGAAGTGAAAAAGTATCGATGCCTGTGGGATACCTCAAGTCGTGCCTACAAGGATGGCTCTAAAAAGCAGCAATCTTGGAAAGATTTGGGGCTAAAATCCAGAAAAGAAGGTAGCATTACACTTTGGTTATTTTTTGATGCTTCTCTGCAGTTTGGTACGTTCCCACTTTTCAAAATCATACCACCAAGAGTGCTGCTTCACAGATTTGAATGATTCAAAGTTTAGTTAAAAGCTGAAGGATTGAAGTATTTTCGTGATTTTTCTCGGTGTCATACCAGAGCACTAGAAGTTATCTGGTACTGATTCAGTGATTTTAACTTTGTAAAAGTTGGGGTAAAAGTTTTGTATGTACAATGACTGAAAAAGAGCCTGAAACATTGATCAGATTGTAAGGATTCTCTATACACAGAACAACACGCAATTGGCATTTCATCTCTCTTAAATGTTACAAGACATCAATTTTCAAACAAATACCCAAGATTTTTATTGCCATTACAATGAATGTGCAGTGGATATCTCTCACCCATGAGAAATGGCATCCATTTTCTTTATTTTCTTTGCAAGGAATCAATGATACTTTGATCAATGTTTTAGGGCCTTTTTCAGTCATTTTGCAACCATAAAATTTTTGTAAAGTTGGATTTATCTACATTTCCTGTGCTCATAAGAAGGTGCAAAAATTCACAAAAATACTTCAATCCTTTGGCTTTTAACTAGAATTTGAATCGTTCAAATTTGTGAAAAACTCTTGATGTTGTGAATTTTCAAAAGTGGGGACATTTTTCTGGCTCAACCGGTGTGTAATATTGCAGTACACTACAATAGCTACAGCATACTTTGATGTTGTATGTGCATGATTGTAGTATACTATGATAATGAAGTTTTAGCAAGCCATGAATGTAGGCCAAGGGTTGTGCACTAAGTAGAGGCCCCCCTCATTTGTAGGTGAAATGTTATTTGGCTAATTTACAGACATGATTTTGCGATTTTGATATTTTCAATATTTCCTATTATTGTTACCTGGTGGGGAGGGGGAAAGGCATGAAAGTTCAGTACATCTTGCCCTGTTTAATTAGGTGCTGTGTCTGATTCTCTGTGACCTACCAATATAAAATCCCCCTGGAACCCATCCTAATTTGCTAGTGCAAAGAGCATCAGGTACAATATACCATCGTTACGTGTTGGCCTGAGCAAGCTTTGACTATGCTGATTCTCTGTTCTTACACAAGACAGCAGGCAATAAGCATCAGTTTACATCGAATTGATTTCTCAAAATTTGATTTTTTACGAAAGATAGTCTCAAGAAGCTTTGGAAAGATCTTAAAGACAATTTCTCAGAGTGCTTTAAGGAGAGAGAGTTGATGACACACTCTGGTGCTGCTGCAGGAAAATTATCGGTTTCTGTAAAATGCAGGTCCCACAGGTCCTGCAGGTCCGATAAAATGCAGGTCTAGGGGTCTACCTGAATGAAGGTCCCATGGTCACGGACGGTCATGGTCATTTTATTGGGCAAGCGGCCGTTTGTACGGAACAAAGCGACTATCACGCATTTCTATGGATTTTCCTGCTGTGACGTCTTGCAGTCCACAAAGTAACATGATTGCCTTGTGGGGAATTTCAGCCTTTCAAATTGGAGCAGAAGTTTGTGGGTGGGATTTGGGCAAGAAGCTGCTCATCGTTACAAAGGTCACAAGTAGAATAATGCATTGTGAAATCGTTGACAAATACTCCGATGCCTGATCATTGAAAAGTTCTCTTTGCGGTAGTAAGAAATTGCGAAGAATTTGATGCCATGCAAACTGTTTATGGTTGCCCTGGGAGTGCTATGCAAGAAATTGTGATTGTGCTTCCTTTGGGAATCCACTCATATGCGGATATTCCTGCAATCGTCCGATACTTTCAATATGCGCTGTTTCATGGGAAACTGGGGACGTTCGAGTAGGGGTTTGTAAACCTGAACATTTTAAAGTTGTAACCGAGGGGCAAATCGCTGCTTAAAACCAAGTATGCTCGAAAATAATTACATCTTCATCAAAAGTTAATCACATTAATCACACAAAAATCACATTAATCACAAAAAATCAAGAGTCACATAAATCACAGACTGTGAATGTTTAACCAAATTTACTTGCTTACATTTATGAGAAAACTAAAAAATGTCCTTTTCACCAACTCCCTAAATTTATATGGAAACATTGTCAAATATCGGAATATACGCTCGTAAACATGAACACGTCAACATCGTATGATTCTGAGGACCCTGCGATGGAGCAAAAATGGAGCCTTGCTCTGTCTGAGGTAATTAGGAAACCTACGTTGCTGTAAGCGCGACCAGACTTAACTCTTGTTACGGCATATTTGACCGCCAAGTTGCTAAAGGTTCCTTTATCTTTTGAATCAGTTGAATTTACATGTGGTTAGTTGCAGGAGTAGTTGCATTGCCACTGAATTTCGAATTTTACATGTCATTGGGTGTATGCATCTTCAGGGATGTAGGAAGCATCTCAAGTTGGGGGGGCACGACACTTCGAGGGCACTTTTCCTTACGAAAAAAGGGACACTATCTAAAAATAAAGAGGGCACATCTCCGTTTGTTGCAAAACCTTGGAGGGCACGTGCCACCAGTGCCCCCCGGTTCCTACGTCTATGTGTATCTTGCTCTACCTTGCCGTATTTATACTATTCTCACTGGCTGGAACACCCTCGTTTTCAAATTTGGCCTCATTCAAGATATTTCCTGGGGTCTCAAATGGCCTAATATGCCTCTTTGCATACCCTCACGAGTCTCTTGGGATCAAGAGACATATTTAAGCTCGAATTCGCATAGTTTCTGCCCTTTCAAGCAACAAGACGCCTATCTGCGGTTTTTTGAAAGAAATCATCGCAGACAAATGGCTCAACGACGGGCACAGGCACCTATTCAGCCCGTTATTGGGGCTTTAGATGAGGCCCTCGGCATCAGCAAGGTGATGATGAAAACAACAACGCTGCACCGCTACCCGCTGCACCTGTTCCGGAAGCTAACGTGAGTTTAGACTTTAGACATCCTTTTTATCATCTTTTTTCATCGAACGTCGTTCCTCCACGTGCAGCATCGCTCGTCTCGTGCTTATGGATCTATTTTAACCTGTCTGAGAGGGTTCTCTTACTACTACTGACTACTGTGCGTAAGACGACTTGTTTCAAAACTGAAATGAAGTATTTTTATTATCTGTATTCATGTTGGTCCACCCAAAGTGCCCATTGGCCCAAGGGGCAGTCAAATATCGATTTTGTCCTAGCGTTATTCCAAGGTAATTATTACCAAATGTTTGCCCATTTTGTCTCGTGGCTGAGTAGTGTGTTGGTTCAACTGAAGTGGTTTACATAAGTAAATTGTGACACAGCCGCACCAAGTTGGTGCATAATTTAATTGCGTTGGCCCAACTGAAGTGCATACATAAATTATTACACCATGTTGCCCAGTTGGTGCATAATTTAACTGTGTTGGCCCATCTGAAATGCGTTAGTAGATTATGACAAATTTTGCCCAGTTGGTGCGTTATTTATTTGTGTTGGCCCAACTGAAGTGGGTAAGTAGTTTATTAAAGTTATTTGCCCAGTTGGTGCATGATTTAATTCTGTTGGCCCAACTGAAGTGCATATGTAAGTTATGTCTAATGTTTGCCCAGTTGGTGCGTAATTTAATTATGTGGCCCAACTGAAGTGCATAAGTAAATTATGGCAAAATGTTTGCCCAGTTGGTGCATAATTTTAATTGTGTTGGCCCAACTGAAGTGCATAAGTAAATTACGAAAAATTTTGCCCAGTTGGTGCGTAATTTTAATTGTGTTGGCCCAACTGAAGTGCATAAGTAAATTACGACAAAATTTTGCCCAGTTGGTGCATGCTTTAATTCTGTTGGCCCAACTGAAGTGCATATGTAAGTTATGTCTAATGTTTGCCCAGTTGGTGCGTAATTTAATTCTGTGGCCCAACTGAAGTGCATAAGTAAATTATGGCAAAATGTTTGCCCAGTTGGTGCGTAATTTTAATTGTGTTGGCCCAACTGAAGTGCATAAGTAAATTATGACAAAATTTTGCCCAGTTGGTGCATGCTTTAATTCTGTTGGCCCAACTGAAGTGCATAAGTAAATTATGACAAAATTTTGCCCAGTTTGTGCATAATTTAATTGTGTTGGCCCAACTGAAGTGCATAAGTAAATTCTTAAAGTTGTTTGCCCAGTTGGTGCATGATTTGATTGTGTTGGCCCAGCTGAAGTGCATATGTAAGTTATGTCAAATGTTTGCCCAGTTAGTGCCTGATTTAATTCTGTGGCCCAACTGAAGTGCATAAGTAAATTATGGCAAAATGTTTGCCCAGTTGGTGCGTAATTTTAATTGTGTTGGCCCAACTGAAGTGCATAAGTAAATTATGACAAAATTTTGCCCAGTTGGTGCATGCTTTAATTCTGTTGGCCCAACTGAAGTGCATAAGTAAATTATGACAAAATTTTGCCCAGTTTGTGCATAATTTAATTGTGTTGGCCCAACTGAAGTGCATAAGTAAATTCTTAAAGTTGTTTGCCCAGTTGGTGCATGATTTGATTGTGTTGGCCCAGCTGAAGTGCATATGTAAGTTATGTCAAATGTTTGCCCAGTTAGTGCCTGATTTAATTGTGTTGTCCCAACTGAAGTGCATAAGTAAATTATGACAAAACTTTGCCCAGTTTGTGCATAATTTAATTGTGTTGGCCCAACTGAAGTGCATAAGTAAATTATGGCAAAATGTTTGCCCAGTTGGTGCATAATTTTAATTGTGTTGGCCCAACTGAAGTGCATAAGTAAATTACGAAAAATTTTGCCCAGTTGGTGCGTAATTTTAATTGTGTTGGCCCAACTGAAGTGCATAAGTAAATTACGACAAAATTTTGCCCAGTTGGTGCATGCTTTAATTCTGTTGGCCCAACTGAAGTGCATATGTAAGTTATGTCTAATGTTTGCCCAGTTGGTGCGTAATTTAATTCTGTGGCCCAACTGAAGTGCATAAGTAAATTATGGCAAAATGTTTGCCCAGTTGGTGCGTAATTTTAATTGTGTTGGCCCAACTGAAGTGCATAAGTAAATTATGACAAAATTTTGCCCAGTTGGTGCATGCTTTAATTCTGTTGGCCCAACTGAAGTGCATAAGTAAATTATGACAAAATTTTGCCCAGTTTGTGCATAATTTAATTGTGTTGGCCCAACTGAAGTGCATAAGTAAATTCTTAAAGTTGTTTGCCCAGTTGGTGCATGATTTGATTGTGTTGGCCCAGCTGAAGTGCATATGTAAGTTATGTCAAATGTTTGCCCAGTTAGTGCCTGATTTAATTCTGTGGCCCAACTGAAGTGCATAAGTAAATTATGGCAAAATGTTTGCCCAGTTGGTGCGTAATTTTAATTGTGTTGGCCCAACTGAAGTGCATAAGTAAATTATGACAAAATTTTGCCCAGTTGGTGCATGCTTTAATTCTGTTGGCCCAACTGAAGTGCATAAGTAAATTATGACAAAATTTTGCCCAGTTTGTGCATAATTTAATTGTGTTGGCCCAACTGAAGTGCATAAGTAAATTCTTAAAGTTGTTTGCCCAGTTGGTGCATGATTTGATTGTGTTGGCCCAGCTGAAGTGCATATGTAAGTTATGTCAAATGTTTGCCCAGTTAGTGCCTGATTTAATTGTGTTGTCCCAACTGAAGTGCATAAGTAAATTATGACAAAACTTTGCCCAGTTTGTGCATAATTTAATTGTGTTGGCCCAACTGAAGTGCATAAGTAAATTCTTAAAGTTGTTTGCCCAGTTGGTGCATGATTTGATTGTGTTGGCCCGGCCAGGCGGAAAACACGGAGTTGTCGGAGACGTCGGAGACGTCGGAGATGTCGGAGATGTCGGAGAAAATCTCGGAGATGTCGGAGATGTCGGAGAAAATCTCGGAGATGTCGGAGATGTCGGAGATGTCGGAGAAAATCTCGGAGATGTCGGAGATGTCGGAGAAAATCTCGGAGATGTCGGAGATGTCGGAGAAAATCTCGGAGAAAATCTCGGAGATGTCGGAGAAAATCTCGGAGAAAATCTCGGAGATGTCGGAGAAAATCTCGGAGACGTCGGAGAAAATCTCGGAGATGTCGGAGAAAATCTCAGAGAAAATCTCGGAGAAAATCTCAGAGAAAATCTCGGAGAAAATCTCGGAGATGTCGGAGAAAATCTCGGAGATGTCGGAGATGTCGGAGAAAATCTCGGAGATGTCGGAGATGTCGGAGAAAATCTCGGAGAAAATCTCGGAGATGTCGGAGAAAATCTCGGAGAAAATCTCGGAGATGTCGGAGAAAATCTCGGAGACGTCGGAGAAAATCTCGGAGATGTCGGAGAAAATCTCAGAGAAAATCTCGGAGAAAATCTCAGAGAAAATCTCGGAGAAAATCTCGGAGATGTCGGAGAAAATCTCGGAGGAAATCTCGGAGATGTCGGAGAAAATCTCGGAGAGAATCTCGGAGAAAATCTCGGAGATGTCAGAGAAAATCTCGGAGGAAATCTCGGTATTTTTAAATCAGTAGAAATATTGAATACTCTGTAAATTGGAAAAATGTTCAAAATTTCTGGAGAATCCAACGGTATAATCATACAGTAGGCAAGTAGAGAAAGGCTCCTTCAAGCTGAAAGAAATAGATCACAGAATTTTGCACCCAACCTTTCGTGCTGATTCAAAAATTTTGCACCCAACCTTTCGTGCTGATTCAAAGATTTATAACCTATGCTCCTACCTGCAAGTCTGGGACAAAAGCCCGGGGGTAACATAACATGTTGAGGTTACGAGTGAGTGCCGCCCGTATAGATGGGTTTGTGGCTCCAAAATTCTCTAATCAAGGGTCCCTTTTTCGGTAGATTTTCCTTAAACATGGGTGGGTTTATCATAAAAGTCGGCAACTGTCGGTAATTCGACAACTGTCGACAGCTTTCTGAAAACGGGGAGGCAGACCCCCGTCCATCCGCAAGTCGTGTACCCCTCACGGAGAAAAAGGTACTGTATTGGTTCTAAACTGTCATGTTTGTCGCTCCCTTAAATTCCGATATGTTTCCTAAAGATATCAGAGAGTTTGGCCTTCGTTTCAAGCATTGTGATGTGCATTCGCACTGTGGGCATTTTATTGCAAGCGCCCATTCCCAAAACGTCCCTAGTAACAGAACCATGTCTTCATCAGAGGAGAAGCCAAAAAAGACAGCCTTTTCTAGATTTCGTTATGATCCTTACAAACAAAACAGAAAACAGCACATAATTTGTTTATCGCTAACAAAACAAAAGATATTACTTCCTTACATTCCAAAAGGCATCACTCCAATTTTAGGCCTTTAGTACGACCAAGAACTATGTAGAGTTAAAACGTTTTTCGGTGCCATTTCGGCTCTATTTGCTTACTAGTAAAAGTTAAAGTCTCTTTCGAAAGAGGAAGAGAAGCGTAATATCCCAAAGCAGCATTTTTGAATTTAAACTTACAGAAGGGGGTTTAAATCAAGCCTAAAAAAGCAACTCTTAGCCCACGCATCCGTCGAGGTTGAAAAATATATGGCTGAAAAGCTCTATCTTAGCTGTATCCAAATCTATGCTTCGTTTATTTGTCAACCCAATCGGTCTCTGTCTACAAACGAAGAAAAGGCTAAGGGTTAGCAGATTTTGGAAAAATCTGGTTTTCTCAATAACGGGGGAAGCACCAAGTCGCTACAACAACAAATAACAGGGACTTTATCACAAAAGACTGTACCTAGCATGAAAGATTGCCTCAAGAGTGCTTAGTCGAAATTCACTAAATGTTGTTGATCTCTTCCTAAATGTTGTTGATTTCTTTCAAAGAATATTTTGTGTAGATTCTAAACAATTAACTTTGGTACGCTTACAGTTTTTGAAAGAACCTTTGCAGTAGCGCAGTGTTTCTCATTTGCGAATCTAGCCGCTTGAGAGATTACAATCGATGCATTTCATGTGCTTTTGCAACAAATAGTTGCTATCTAAGATGCTTGACCGAACAACTCAAAATTCAAATGGAATATTTTTTCAAGGAAAGCATCAATAATCACGAAAAAGTGACTTTCAGTTAAACTCCCTTAAGATAACCTTCCTTGCTCGATACAGTTTTACTGTGATAAAGTCCGTGTTATTCATTGCAGTAGCGACTTGTTGCTTCCCCCGATTTTGGGGAAACCAACTTTTCCAAAATCTGCTAACCCTTGGCCATTTCTTCGCATAAGGACGAAAATTTTTACTTAGTTAACAAATAAATGGAGCACAGATTTGGATACAGCTAAGATAGAGCTTTTCAGCCATATATTTTTCAACCTGTGGGCTAAGAGTTGCTTTTTTTAGGCTTGATTTCAACCCCCTTCTGTAAGTTTAAATTTCGAAAATGCTGCTTAAGGATATTACGCTTCTCTTCCTCTTTCGAAAGAGATCTTAACTTTTACTATCAAGCAAATAGAGCCGACATGGCATCGAAAAACGTTTTAACTCTACATAGTTTTTGGTCGTACTTTAAATGTTTGTGATCCAGGTATGTTCCAAGTTTCCCAACTCAGTACACCCCGACAGAGTGGAAATTGCGTAAAATGACAAGATGAGGCTCAAATCCTTACTCAAAAGCAAACAGATTTGTGCAAATTTGAAGAAGCTTCCACGTAGCGGCCTTTGCCGAAGGGGTTACCGTGTTTAAAGAATATAAAATGAAATGAAATGAAATGTTTCATGGTATGTCGACAAATGCAACAACTCTCCACTTTTGACAAACACACGAGGCTGTCTGGTATTGTGACTCAAGGGTAGTATTATGTCATTGCCCTCTTGAATATTAAAAATGTATCTTTATATTGTTTGAAACATCAGATACCATTGTTTTTGAAAAAAAGTGCTTGTAATGTAAAGAGATTTTGATATTTTAAAGTATTCTCATGAGGGTCATGACAAAATACTACTCTTCAACCATGACACAAGACTGCCTCTTGTGTTTGTCAACAGTGGAGAGTTGTTGCATTTGTGGAAACATAACACGTGGAAGCTTCTTCAAATTTGCACAAATCTGTTTGCTTTCTGTCGAATTCAACGCAAATTTAATGGATAAATGAACTCAAATGGTTGATGGAGTCAACGGTGAGTGAATTATTTTGCTCAGGCTTGTATAATTGGCCGATTCAAGGACCAAGAGTCGGTTTCTACCCAGGATGAGCGTAGGCCCATTTGCCGTGCCTGTTGGAAATCACTGAAATTTGTCAAATATATTGAGATCTTAGGTAAACAAATGCATCTGGATTATTGCCCAGGCTAATATACATACTCTGTGAAATGTTCATCGATATATCTCCTTTCTAGCAATTTATCTGAATTTTCGAAGAAAGGTCAAATATTCTTGGCCGGAAAACGCTCGTAGCTCCGGCTCCAAATTAGATATCTGCTTAAACATGAAAACAACTCTGGACGGATATCTCTGGAACCGATTCATCAAAAAATATTTAAAATAACTGCAATGTTTTAGCATCCATTTAAGTTTTTGTGAGGGTACAAGAAACTTCAGCTCAAACGACCGATTTTGTCTCAGGGGGTTTGAAGCGGCGATGCCATTGGCTGATTTTCGTGAGGTTGGATGATTTCCGCGTGTTCTGAGAACCAGTAAGGATTTGAACTTTATCTTTACGAAAGGGCATTGCGAGCGAAACTTAGGCGTTGTACATTAGGTATTGTACCTTAGGTATCGACTTGCCCTAAAGGTAAGTCATCAAAGTAAGTACGTAAAGATTTTCTACTTCAAACCATATCAAGTACCATAAAAGCTCCATTTAGCCCCTCTCTATTGAGTGTCTAATAAGCCCCTCCCCTCTTAGCCAAGATCTTGAATAAGCTCTGTTTTAATGCCCCACCATCTGGAGTTTTTTAATTGAACAGCTCTTGTTTCCTACGTGCAGTCTCAATCCTTCTCGGCGAAATTATAGACTTTTCGAAGAAAGTAAAGACATTGGCCGAGGGGCATTGAAGTTGCACACAGGCAGCACCAGAGGCTTATTTGAGCTTCTTTGCTATTTGCTATGCGATGCCGTACCAAAACACTTGAGTAACTTGGGAAAATTACAGCTGTGAATTTTTGATCCACTGTTTCCTAATTTTTAGGAAAATGAATCTGCAGTTACTTGTAAAGCAACCCTGAGGTACTCCACTATTTGCTCATATGGGTGCGCGCTGCAAAAATGCTGTTACCTGTATCCTAGAATATGCTCAGTATCTGGCGACTATATGGAGGAGGATCCGGAGAAGTTTGTTTGTCATAAAACAACTGTAAAATTATTGTTTATCCTAAACTGAGCATTCGCAGGATTTTCAGTAAACATTAAAGCCAAATTCCAGAAACTTGTACAAAAACGTATACACTCTCACAGCGCCAAGACATAATGAAACTCCGATTTCGGGAATCTGCAACGTAACAAACTATTCTTTTTACTGAAGGAAATCATTCAAATATTTTTACTTAATTTTTGCTTGTTTCCTGTATCATGTACCCTATATAATAGTACTTGAGTAATATCTAAACATTGGAATTGCTTTACAAAACTTTGTTTTGAAATGTTCAGTAAGGAACTGCACAGAAAGTAAACATAAAGAGTAATGTGAAATTCGTTAGAAACCAGAAACTAAGAACCCGGCAACTTTAGGAAACTTTCAACGCTAATTCAGATTCCTAGCTTCATGTGAAAATTATGCGTGGTCCATTCCCAGAATTTTCGGACTAAAACCAACCAGAAAACTGATGCATATCACCGTATGACTGGATGGTGAAGTACCTCAGGTAAAACAATGCGTTTGGGCCACGATTCTTAACATCAGCACGTTAACGAAGACATTAAATCCAACAAAACGATGTCATTTGAGTAAGCACATGACTTACAACTGAACACCTAATTGTTCTTTTAGTACTATCTTATGGCCTCCATGCAATTTCAAGCCGACTGAAACTTCCAGTAAGGACGGGATGAAGTATGGGAACCTTTTATAAATACATTCTCGCTTTACGCAGTAGTAATTGACTGTATACTTTCCATACGGTGACTTGAGAAATTTTGGCTCATTTGGATCTTTATTTGGGTTGCGGTATTCCCATCTTTCTCTATGGCTGATCACTACATCGAATGGAACGATACACAGCTTACCACGGGGGAATTCATTTCCACAATATTTGCAACTGGTTTTTTCTTTGGGTACTTCTGTGATGCTGGTAATGATCAACGGCTCATTATTGTGCCAAACTTTACTGAAAGGGGGTGTGGAGCCATGCTCAGAGTCATCCTTTTCTGGTCGAGGTACGTACACTCTTGAATGGCGATTTCTTCCACCCTTTCTTCCGGCTCCTTTGGCATCTTGTGGATATGTGATAGAGGATCTGTATCCAACACGGACTCCTTTGACATGAGCTGGCAGGATATTTTCTCGGTTGGCTACTGCCACTGAATGGCTGCAAATCTTTGCAAACCTGTAATCGAAACATCAATAACATACAATAAAATGCTTGCCAAAAGTACTTGTGACACGCAGGCCATTTCTTCGTAATGACAAACTTTCCCGCATTGTCTCCCTATCGTAATCATAGTTGAGGCATCCCCTTACCCCGAAATATTTGCACTTTTATTGCCCTAGCACTCTAACAGAGTCGATTTAAACTACCCTATCCTCATTTTCCGTCAGAAAAACAACATTTTTCTTGGGGATGGGGGAAGGGGGAATCGCAGCGCAAGGCAATAAGCCAATGTGTTCTGATACTTTTGGCGAGCATCGTAGCAAATGGTGGCTCCAATTAACACACGACTATGTCATCCCGTACATTAACTCACTGCTCAGACGCGCTCTCTGCTTAAGAAATGCAGCAGACAGCAAAAAACCCTTTCTGACGCCTTTTTTCCAAGGTCACATAGCAGTTGATGTACAAAATTATCATGACGGAAGTGGCTGAGTCTGTGTTACCGTAGAAACTTCATGTTACGTCAAGTCAACAAACTCACAATAACCGTAAGCACAAGTGGTTATAGCATGATTCTAATAACTTGACTGTCCAGTAGTTCCATACCTACTTTGAATTATTTTGTAAGTGAAACAGATCGTATGTATAGTGAAAATAAACATAAGCTTTTGTGCATAACTCTTTACAACTTACCGGAATCCTTTGCAATCACATGTTACTTTGGCTTGACGTATCTTCACGGTGTGAAATTGGCCTGTCAAGCCTGCCACCATGAATTGCTTGCAGTTCTCTTGTATCTCTAAGGCCGGGTATAGAACAATGGACTCTTTGCTATTCAGCAGTTGCAGTGCTTTCTTTTCTATCGTTGCTGCATGAAATAGTTTTGGTAACTCACTTTGAAGATCCACTGCCAAGTTCTCGATCTTCATCATTGCTTCTGGAAATTCTGCCTCACCGACTTCAGCATTCACAGCTTTTCTGCTTTTAACATCGTCAATCGAAAGTGTACTGAATTCTTCAAAGTAGCTGCAAAGAAACATCAAAAGTTTTGGAAACTCCATCGACATATACATGCATCATTTGGTCGCACAGCGTTGTTCAGAATAAAGTGACATCACCTCGAGAATCCAACAAAAGAGCCTCGAAGCCAAGATCGTGGAGTCCAAGACAACATCCAACATACACAGCTAACCAATAGGGCCAGCTGAAAGAGAGACAACTGAAACCGAGTAATCTTTGGACATGATTCAATGTCAAATTTAGCATGGTCATAAAATTTGAAAATAATTTTTGGCAGAGTAAGGCATTCCCTGTGGACAGTTCCAAATGGACATGCAAGAAATTGGTGTTCTCTTTTGGAGATAACAAAAAACACTTTATATCTTTCAACGATAGTTTCCATCGTATGAATACAAATCTTGGTTTTAAAAATCTAGAGTTTCGAGTGCAGGGAGGAAACTATACTACAATTAATCGTTTCTCTCAGTAAAATGCTTCCAAAAGGCAGCTAGCTTCTGACAGCATAAATTCCAGCGAGTTCAAAGCAATTACAAGACTTTGAAATATGTAAAAGAATTACAGTAGTTAGGTACTTGACACAGTCCACCGAAACAAAATTTCTTGATCTGTTATGTAACCACATTTCGATGCAGACCTTTTCGGTTCACCCACTAGTTCACCCACTAGGACTAGAGAACTGACGGGCTGGACAAATTATGATTTTAAGAAACCAGACTTACCGTTTTCGCTTCATGGGATTCCAGTTGTACCATTCTTCCACCTCTACCTTCAAATAATCCGCTTCATCTGCCAATCGAAAGCACTCACTTTGCCCATACAACGCACGTTCAATTTCTTGGTTCTGTTCTGATACCACTGCTTCCCACACTTTGCAAATGAATTGTGCTTTGGACAAGTCCTCCTTTTTGCTGAAACCTAACGATTGCTTCTTTGCAGCAAGCATAGAGTTTATGCTCTCAGACTGATTGGTGTACACCCGATAGGGCACTCCATTGGCTCCCGTCGGCATCCCTCCTTTCTGTCTTCTTCCTTGGATCATTTGTCTCAAAACCGTCTTCTCCCTTTTTTGCAAAAATGTTGAGAACTTACGTTCGGCTTTGCCTAAAATTTCTGCCTCCATCTCATCAATGATCTTTGATTTTTCTTTCAGTTTTTGTTCCAAGTCTATTTTGTCAGTAGACTCAACCAAACCATCCTCGCCAAATACTACTTCTAAAAACGGTGCCTGCGATATGTCACTCTTGATGCCTATAACTCGCAGGTAATCTTGACAATTTTCACGGAAATGTTTTGTACACCTCATACGAACAGACTTTGGCAAGTTGGCCTTACAGGCATTGATCAGAGCCTGTTCGCCGTCGGTAACGATACCAATTTTCTTTGTTGCGAGCTTCGTCTTTCGACATATTTCTTTCAGAGCCCGGTCATATGTTTCGTCACTTTTGCCATGGTGAATTAAGGTTGGACCAAGCATGATTGCATTGTTCCATTGACCAGCAACGTTTTTTGATTTTGACAAAATGAACTGGTGGCGATAAGTGATGGGAGTAACTTCGAATTTGCCATGGTTGAACGTAGGGTCAATGGAAATGGGCTGACCTCCTTCAGCGTGGGATAAATCGTTCAACATTCGTTTTGTTCCCAACACCCACAAATCTTCAGGTATGTCTGAATGGCTCCACACAATTCTGTCTTCTTGCAGCTCTTCATCATATGCCAAGATAGACTCAACCTCGTTCTCAGGACTTTCATGCATCCTTTGTGGGCTATATCTCATAATATCACTGAGTTGTTTTTTGGAACGTGGTTTATCCCCGAAGTCTTCACCTGCTTCAAACTGATCATGTTTCATCATTACTTGGGAGCATGTCTCTTCCCGCAATCTTTTTAATGTGCTTTTTTTTAGTGGATGGAATGAGCCACTTTCAATGCCCTTGGCATTTCCGTGCTGTGGAACCTTGTATTTTATCTCTTCAACGTTCCCACAGATGTTTTTGTCCACGATGTACTGAAGTATAACTGAGTTTTCAAATACTCTTCCTTCATTGTCAAGCAGGTAGGAAATATCCCGTGTGAGACCAAACGTGTTTTGTTTTCGGTTTACTTGCAAGTACAGTTGTTCCGGTCCTAGTTCTTTCTTTTCTCTATGGACCTTCATATTCTGGGAACCAGTTGCATTCCTCGAAACATCAACAACGTACCGCTTTATCTCTAAACATTTCTTGAAAACTCCATTTAAATCACTTTGAATATCATTTAGGTGCTTTACATGTTGGCTGTCGATGATGAAAATGGCATTGCGTCTGCATCCTTGTGGAATCCTGGTGGCCTTCGGCAAGTGAGCTTTGATGACAGCTAACTGTTCCGAAAATTTGAGCTTACTGCCTTGTGTTGAGATGTAAGGTAATCCATAGGGCCCCCATTTGCTTTGTTCACTTTTTTTCCAGTTATCTGGATTTGAAAAGTCAGTCCTCCAACATGACTTTGCAACTTCAACTGTTTCCTCTGTTCCTTTATCACTAGAGGTTATGCTCAACGGTTTCATTGGGGAAATTGAATCAACATTCATCAGATCCTCTGCACTGCCGCTGCTTGTGTCTGCTCTCATGTCCTTCTCTTCTAATGAATCCTCTATCATTATAAGATCCTCTTTGTCCTTCTCTCTGCATGGGATTTCAACTTCAAAGATTTGTTGGCGCTCGTTCACTATTCCAGATATGTGCAATCTTCTCCATAACCATCTTCCCATTGTCTCAGTATCTTCGAAAACCTTTAGAATTCCCATTCCATTTCCATCACATTCTGGTCCAATGCTATGGGAGTCTATGATGTAGTAATCTTGGTGTTTCCTTCCAATTAGAAATGTATATGGAGGAACAGTCATAACAGCGGCCTTGCCCATCCTTCCTACGAACTGCAAAAGATCTTTTCTTCCAGCATCAGAGAAAACCAAGTGGCCGTGGCCCTTCTCAGCAAATTTCAGCTTTGAAATGAGTCCGCTTTTGTGCATCAATTCATATGCTGTTGGTATGTCATAATTCATTCCCTTGTCACGAACCTTATTAACTGAGACTGGAAATACTTTGACAATCTGCTCCACATCATTTGCTAGATTCTGCCAATCAGTAAAGTCGTTCTTCAGGATGATTTCACTGAACTTACAAGCAAGGAAGGCGCAAGCATTCGTCCCGTCATTCTCTGGCTCTTGAAAGTTTCCCTCTTCTCCAAATGGGTAGGCAGTCTCAAGGGCGGTGCCTTGGTGGATGGCTAAAGGATATGATGATGAGTCAGATGTCTTCCTTAGTATGCGATCTATGTCTTGTAAGCTCGGACGCTTGACTGCTTCCTTTTGAACTCCATGTCTAAAAGCCTCGTCAATTTGGATCCACTCGGTTGCTTTCAAATGATCATAGGAGTCTTCTCCAGATGGTAACGAGCCGCTTGAAACCTTTTCAACTAGGAAGTTTTGCCACTTTCGTACATTTCCAGTTTCACGTGCTTCTTTAAAAAATGGAACCTTAAGGTTGGGATTTACCAAGCAGAAAAAGACCATTGAAAGACTCCACATACCTGCAAGCTTAAGTTGCTCCACTTTCATCTCCATGGGGCGCTTTGCTGGGTCCAGGACTTCAGGAGCCATAAAGGCTGGTGTGCCTTTGTATACGTTGACAGTGTGAGATTTAGCTGCTGCAGCAGTTTGACAGATCGTTCCCCAACTCTCACCAAAATCTGTGAGTTTGATGACACATGGGTTGTCTTTCCACATCAGCTCTTGCTCTTCTTGTGTCTTGCAGTCTTCAAGATGCTTGTTACTCACAAGAATATTTCCCGGTTTCAAATCACGATGGGCAACTCCCTTTTTGTGCAAAAAATGAAGGCCGGCTACGATACCCTTTGCAATTTTTGGCACCAAATGCTCAAATCCAGCGAAATGTATCTTGTCGAGTTCCAAAAGCAAGCTATCAAGACTGGAAACTTCAACATGTCTACCAAACGGAGTCATGTTGAAAAAGACATATTCAAGCATCAGAGCTTTTGGTTCCTTGCATATGGCGAAGAACTTTACTACATTGGGGTGCGACAGTTCCTTATGGAACTTGGCTTCCTTAATTAAATCTCTCTCCTCAATGTCATCAAGCTCTTTTAACACGACATCCTTGCTGTCATATTTAGCCTTAAAAACTTTGCCATATGAACCAGCTCCAATCAAATTTTCCTTCTTGACATCATTATAATTAAAACATGGAATGCCGTTGAAAAACTTATGAGTGTCCTTAGGCTGAGGTCTCTTCTGGATGACTTGTGGAAATTTGAACATCTGTTTGGGAAGAAAAAAGTCACTAAGAGAGCCTTCAATGCAAATTGTCAACCCTAAGCATAACTAACCAATCATCTTCCATATATCAGTTCCTTTGAAATCAATGATAACTCGCAAATCAAAGTAACTAGGAAAATGTAACTTGTAACTCGCAACGTGAAAATCAATTCTTGAAAATACATGTACTCTCGCCCCCTCCCCCGTTTATTGATTTTTGAAAGATTTTTAAACCCCACTTTCGTTCCAGCCCCCGTTAGTTGATTCTTTGAAAAATTGCAATAATGGGGAACTCAGTGAATATGAACACAACAGGATTTCCAATTTTTCCAACCTCCACCCCTTCCGAATGTTCCAACCCCCCTCGATAATAATCATATCGAGCCGATGCCAGCTCCCTCATTATTCTTACCCCCCATTCATTTGGTGCTCGAGAGTAACTCATAGAACTAGTAAGATTTAAGTCATAAAGTGCATGTAACTCGTAACTCTTAACATAATATTTAACTCGTAAAATACATGTAAGGGACCGTTCATCATTTAAAGAGGGGTTGGTACCGAAGAGAAATGGGTTGGGTGAAAGAAATTTTCTGACATAAAAGGATTGAGTGAATAGTTTTTCATGCAGTTTCAACGGTTTGGTAAACAAAATTTTCCCGCTAATTAATGCTAAATTTTTAAAGCCCCAAATTGTAATTTTCATTTCATTTCATTTTAAATTATTTATACAGGGTAAAAAACATTCAGTTCATACGGGAAAAAAAACTGCTTTACAATGTGCCCTGTTAAAACAGAAAAGAAAAACAAAAAGAAAAAATTAATTACTCAAGAAATTCCTAATACCACTTAATGCATTGTCAGATAAATTCCCTAAAAAAAACCTAATTTCAACTATTCCTATCCAAACGAAAAAAGGAAATTAAATTGCAACAGAGAGGAAAAATTAATATATGTTCTTGATGGAAGGAAGTACGTAAAGTTTGCTTTATAATCCTTCCTTTAGTTTAAATTTGAAGTTTGATAGCGAGGGAGACAGTTTGATTTGGTGATCTAGACTATTCCAAACGGTAGCCCCTCGATATGCAAATGACTTTTGTCCATTGTTTGTTCTAAACAAAGGAAGTCTCAAGTCAGTTTCGGTGTTTCTTAGCGTCCTCATTGCCTGTTCACGCTGTCTTTGAAACATTTGGGCCATATAGTCTGGGCAAAGTTGGTTAACAGATTTGAAAACAGTAGTTGCCGTTTCAAACCTGATCAGCTCTTTAACTGTTAGCCAGCCCAGACCTTTAATAAGGGGCAAGGAGTGTGCATCATAAGCACTATTTGTCACAATACGGGCAGCGCGATTTTGGAGAATTTGCAATCTTTTTAAGTCTGCCTCAGTGCAACATCCCCATACCGTGCAACAGTATCGTAGATAGGGTTCGACTATACTTCTGTACATGGTTTTTACTGTACTGAGTGGGACGTACCTCTTTGCATATCTCAGCATCCCTATCCCTCGCGAAATCTTCGCAGCAATAATGTTGATATGTTCCTTCCAACCCAATGTTTTGTCAATTTGTATTCCAAGGTACTTAGCTTCATTTATCATCGGGACAACTTCGTCATCAATAACAAACTTAGGGCTAATGACATCACTGTTAGAAATGTTCTGGAGTTTTGCCCTGCTACCGATAAGCATAGCTTGAGTTTTCGTAACATTTAGAGACAACTTATTGCCTTCTAACCATAATTTGAGATTGGACAAATCATCATTGATTGCTGAATTGATTTCATCAACTGATTTAGAGGAATAAGAGATGCTGGTATCATCTGCATACATAGTAACCTTGGCATTATCAAGTGCAAGTGGAAGGTCATTAATATATATCAAAAAGAGAAGTGGTCCCAAGCAAGACCCTTGGGGAACTCCATATCGAATACTTTCAATGTTCGATATGTGCCCATTCACCTTACAGCACTGTTTTCTCCCACTAAGATAGGATCTGAACCACTCAAGCTCAATACCCCTTATGCCATAAAGTGACAACTTTTCTAGCAGGATACTATGGTCTACAGTGTCGAAAGCCTTTTTAAGGTCGATGAAAACGACCGCATTGACATTGCCTCTGTCGATGTCTGTGTACCAATCATTCGTGCTCTTGAGTAAACATGTGACACAAGAGTGCAATGATCGGAACCCAGATTGGTGCAAGTAAAGCAACTTATTTTCATCCAGGTATTGGTAAAGTTGGCCATACAAAACTTTCTCAAATAAACGCGAAACCGTTGGTAGGACCGAAATTGGACGGTAGTTAGATTTAATATTTTCAGGGCCATCTTTGAAGATAGGTGCAATCCTAGCTGTTTTCCAACAATCAGGAAATACACCCTGCCTCAAAGAATTATTAAAAATGGCACTCAATGAGCTAGCTAGGACAGGCATGCCGGCTTTCAAAAAATAGCTTGAAATACCGTCTAAACCAAATCCATTAGATTTTTTAAGATTTGTCAATTTCGTCATAAAAAATCATCAGTATTTTCCATTTTCCATTTAATGTCTACTTTGTTTCCATCTTTGTCATGACTATTTGCAATAATTGGGGTATCTAACACTTACCATTCATGGTTTTGATATTGAAATAATGTTTATAGGTGGGAGTTGGGTAAACTTTTTTCATCCTGAAAATTGTTGGGCAGATCTTTTTGCAGTCAGCTTTTCAGTTGGCTAAGAAGATTTTTTGAACTAAAAAACATTTCTCTTCAGTACCAACCCCTATGTAAATAATGAACAGTCCCTAACTCGTAACTTGTAACTCGTAGCATAAGAAGCAGCTCGTAAAATACATGTAACTCGTAACTTGTAACTTATGGTATAAAGTGTAACTCGTACCAAGGAATTTCGACTCGTAACTCGTAACTTGTAACTCGTAACTCATGGATTAGAAATCCACGACATGGAGTGATTCCATGAAGTACATGACTAACGAAAATTAGTTGCTTTTGAAATGTTTCAAGTTTATTTGAAACAGTCTAGACCAGATATTGAATGCCATTCGACACGAAATCGCTCAATTGTTCTTCAGAGAATGGATCAAAGACTTTCCGCAAAGAAGATAACTGGATTTTGAATTTGCGCTTTCCAGAATATATTTTCCAAATTTCGTTGCGTTCTTCACTTAGGCCAAGTCATCAGCAACATGCTCGTATCAACATCATGCTGATACGATTTGTAGTTTTCAAGTTCCCCTTTTACAAATTCCCCCTTTTACAGATTCCCCGTTTTACAGATTTTTGAAAAAGTTGCGTTCATGTTTAGATATTAAAAAATCAACTTTCCAATGCCAGATTCGAGATCAGCGTGCAAAGATCTTCAAAATGATATGCAGTACTTCTAATTTTGACGTTCAGTTTCCAAATTCCCCCTTTTACAGATTTAGAGTGAAGCCTGTCTTGTTGGATTTATTGTTGCTAGCCCACAAATGGAAACAAAGAGATCTTACAATATGGCATACCTTGTTAGCCCTCCATTTAAGAATGTCTCGAAAACTGAGACACTTGCAGCACCGGGGGGGGGGGGGGTTCTTCCATAGTAAAGGTACCTGGGGATGTGCCGCCAACAAGGGTATACTTTTTAGAACCTCTAGTCTAGCCAAGGGTATACTTTTTGGCAATTTTAGTCGAGTTTAGTCTAGGCAAGGGTATGCTTTTTGTCAATTTTAGTCGAGTTTAGTCTAGGCAAGGGTATGCTTTTTGGCAATTTTGGTCTAAGGACTGTAAAAGTTCGGTAATTTCTGTAAGAAAACCAAATTAAAAAAAAAAATTCTGCCTTGAGGATGCGAAAATTTGGCAAATTTTGTCTAGAAAACGCCCTTTCAGGGCACTTCTAATAGAGAAATTAGTCTAGCCAAGGGTGTCATTTCCACAAAAATTGGTCTAGCCAACGGTCCCATTTTGAAACTGCGGGCGCCACACCCCTACCCGGAATTTAGCTGAGAACCCCCCCCCCCCCGTGACGTGCAGAGTTTCCGTGTTCCCCCTTTTACAGATTCTTTGTGACTTTGTATCTTCCACAAGTAGCTTTTTGTCATTGCACCTCATAATCAACCATTAATTATTTTATGTTTTGGGTGCAAATTCTTGTCAGACAGCTGCTATTCCTTACAGTGTCCAAAGACTTTTGAGTGACCTTGGGAAATTAAAACAGCAAATTACAAAGATTCTTCAGTCCAGTGTCCAGAATCTTTTGCAGTAGCGGAGCCACGGGGAGCGAATGGGCCACTTTTACAAAAAAAATTGGTCCTGAGATTCACACAAAAACGCAATAAAATTTGTCTCTCGGGTGGGGTAAGCCAGCTCAGTTGTTTTTGTCATGTAGTTAAACGATCTCCTGAAATATTCTTGACAAATACCTACTGTCAATTTTGCTAAAAGGGCGTTGCCTATGCTTTCCGAGAGTTTGAAGGGAGTGGCCGAGCAACATTTTCCTGGGGCTACGCCCCAGACCCCATAACTTCTCGCGCACTGGCTCTGCCGCTGATCTTTTGCAGTCATATTGTTGATTAAGTCACACACAATCTTCTTATCTAATCATTTGTCAAATATGATGTTTTATCCAGAAAGTAATTAACACTCAGTTACATAAGCAAACTCACGAAAACACTGTGCAGACTGCTAAAGTTCACGCTAACCCTCGATCACATGAGAAACAAGAAACAAGATGTTTCGTGTGCCACGGCTCCTGAGCACTGAAGCTCGGGGGCGGACGCTTTTTCACCTTCGATTCCCACATTCCATTACGATACAGCCACTACCCCGAAAATTATCAGCAATCCTTACTTTTAGGTCAAAGCTGAAGGAAGATATCTACAAACAATGCGTACTCTCAAGTACCGAATAAACGGGGGGGGGGGGGGGTGAGAATAATTGGGGATTGGAAAATGTTCAATAAGACTCTGGTTCAATATAACAATAATCGGGGGGTTGGAATAATCGGGGAGGGGGGTCTCTTGAAGAAGTGGAAAATAGTTGTTTTCTTAGGTAAAGACGTATCTTATATATATTTATTTGAACACAGATATTACTAATACATTTAATTTTGAGTTCTGGTTCTGTTGAATGCACTTCTTGCAACTCTTTGCGTTTATTCGGAAATTATGTTTACTATCATTTCATTTTGCCAAAAACTGATAAAAGAGTTGGAAAGTTTTCCAAAAATTAATAAGTGGGGGTGACAATTATTCGGTACTCGAGAGTACGCTAATTACATGGAAGAGTGAGTTGAAATAGAAATCTCCCAAGGAACCTAAATAATTGAAGTTGAATTCCTTTTTGTCCCACTCCTTGTATTACGCAAGAAAATCCTATGTCAGTTTCTAAAATTTACTTCATTTTTTCATCCTAAAGTTTCTTCCCAAAACATAAAATAGTTAATGGTTGATTATGAGGTGCAATGACAAAAAGCTACTTGTGAGAAATACAAAGTCACAAAGATTTTAATCGTAAGGGTCCTCCCTAGAGTCCTGGCAAATGTCCTCCTTAAAGTCCTCTCACAAGCCCTCTTCTTGGTCCTCCTAAGGATCCTCTTCCGGGTTCTCTGGTCCTCAGGGTCCTCCCTTGAATTCTCTTCCAGATCTTCATTAGAGTCCTCTTCGAGGTCCTCTTCCGGGTCCTGGTCCTGGTGTGGGTCCTGGGTCCTCTTTTTCCGGTATGCCGAATGCAAAAAGAACGCTGGAAGCAATAAGGCTTAAGCGCAGCGTCTTAGTGAATCATTATGTTGGTAAAATGGCAGCACGAGATGTCATAAATATAGCTGCAAGGTCAAGTAACTTTATTTTGGTCTTTTGATGTCCTCCGCAATTTTGAGAAAAAAAGGATTGCTTCTTCTAAAATGCTCAATTTCCCCAGGTAGATGTGGCTATTTCTGGAAGGTAAACGGACTACTCAAATACTTACACGCACCATCATATTATGACGAAAATGAAAACTCGAGAATTTTTTTGTCCGTAGTACACAGTAGCCTTGATTCACAAGTAATTTTCTCATTTTCTTTTGTGTTGTCTTTGTAGCGTCTTTTTTATGGACTATGTGATAGAACATTGGGTCTAGTCACAAATCAACAGGAGGGTGCCGAGGCTCCGGCCAATGGCCGGAGCTTGGCCGGATCCAGTGAAAAGAAATACAAAAAGGGTATTGGCCGGAGCCGGCAATGGCCGGAGCCAACTGGCTGGAGCCACAATGATAAACTTCACTCAAACATGTTTGGTGAACAAGAGACGAGCAGCCCCACATCGGCCCCGCCTATCCCGGGTTAGGGGGGGGGTCGGGGAAATAAAATGATAGCTGCATTAAACATTTGAATTACGGGACCAGTCATCATTGATACGGGGTAGGGGCTGGAAGATGTTTTTATCGATGATAAAAATTTTTCACAACCTCATTACCTCATCAAGATTTTCAAGGGCCCCTGATTATACAGCCGTAATTTTTGGTGGCCCTTCTTCGTATCAAATTTGGTGACACACTTCCAAGCAACAAATCATACTTTCTGATGGCAAGTGACGCAAAAAGGACATAGAAATATGATACTTTGAGGGAAAATGCAAGGCTTCAAAAAGATCATCGAAGGATGACGTTTGCGTTTCAGATAGCTGAGATCAGATTTGCTAAGTTTTACACCTAATGTTTTCAGTGGCCCCCTTTCACTGCTCTAAACTTTTGTGGCCCTCTGAATATCTTCCAGTCCCCTACCACTGGTCACTAAATTAGTTCTTTTCGGCAGCCAAAAAGTCATTGAATGAAAACTGACATACTAAAATATAATCTTTCTAAACAAACTCACCTCGTAAACTCTCTGCGGCAATTTCGAAAGAGATTGGAGCAGTGCTTGTCATGCATCATGTATATGGTGGTACAATAGTTTCGGATAGCCAATCACCATGCAGATACACAAAAGACCATGTGATATGGTAATAGAAGCTTAATGGAATTGTCATTGGAGGGCATAGCGTGCTCATAAACGTGCGACTTGTTTGTTATAATTTTGCGTATTACGGAGAAACAGGGGAATTCGACGACCCTTCTCATGAGATCAAAGGACGAATCGTAAAGGTGAAGCTGCAAAATGAATCCATAATGACATGAAAGAAGTAGTTACAACTGCTAAAATAGCACTGTCACCGTCAGGCACAAAGACTTTTCTACATACGAAAGAATATTAATTTCATGTAGTTTCAGGCGTAAAGGCTTTTCTTCTTAACAAAAGTATGACTGCTAAGAGATTTCTGTCACTAATCTTCAGTAGTTCACCTTCCATTATGAATGAATGCCTTTTCGCCTTCTCTTCATTAAAGTGTTAGTGACAATTCCCAGCTTTGCTTCATCAGTTGTCCTTTGACCCCTTAAGAAAGAGCCATCATATTAAGCTTTATTCCAAAGAGATTGGAGCAATGGTTTTTATGCGTTATCGGTAATCAACGAATTCTGGTCTTTGTAGATTTTCCAAGCTGAAAGAAACATTGTGTATAGATATTTTATGAATGGATACGATCATAAGTGAATGTACAAATCGTTAAATGGCCTCGTCCAGAGTACCTGTCCAACCTATTCAAAAAAATTCGACTCAAAATGTTAGAAAACTGAGAAAAACCGATACTGATCTTTCGCAACACTTACAAAAAACAAACAATGTGCAGAGGGTTATTTCTATTCCTGGACCTAAGCTTTGGGATCAACCTGACCAAGGTGCCAAACGGGCACCTTCCCTTGCCACCTTTAAGAGAATAATCAAAAGCAAACTATGACAACCATTCCTATTTCGTAGTATCTATCTTCTTATTTGTTAATTTAATTTCTTTGCCACGCCCCCCCTGAAAAGCAGTTCTCATGGGCTAAAGGGGCCACCGTAAAAATGAATGAATGAAAATGAATCATGATAACATTTTAAAAGAATAACCAGCCTCTACCAGGCTACAAGCAATATGTGGCAATTATTATTATTATTTTATTTAAGGTTGGCAACTTACATAGCTAAAAAGTAAAAGTGCTAATTCAAGCCAACAAATTAATTTACAATAATACAACAAAATAAGTAAAACAAGTCAATAAAATAACAAAGTTCATAAAATCTATATATATATACAATCTAAAAGAGATATAAAACTATAAAAAGCCGAGCTGGGGCAATGATCGAGTTACAAAGTTGTCCCTCAATTTATGGGTGAACAAATGAAGACTAAATGCTGGAGAAAATAGTCCAATAGTCTACGATTATACATTTGACTTCTCCGAGATTTTCTCCGACATCTCCGAGATTTTCTCCGAGATTTTCTCCGACATCTCCGAGATTTTCTCCGAGATTTTCTCCGACATCTCCGAGATTTTCTCCGAGATTTTCTCCGACATCTCCGAGATTTTCTCCGAGATTTTCTCCGACATCTCCGAGATTTTCTCCGAGATTTTCTCCGACATCTCCGACATCTCCGAGATTTTCTCCGAGATTTTCTCCGACATCTCCGAGATTTTCTCCGAGATTTTCTCCGACATCTCCGAGATTTTCTCCGAGATTTTCTCCGACATCTCCGAGATTTTCTCCGAGATTTTCTCCGACATCTCCGACATCTCCGAGATTTTCTCCGACATCTCCGACATCTCCGAGATTTTCTCCGACATCTCCGACATCTCCGACATCTCCGACGTCTCCGACGTCTCCGACAACTCCGTGTTTTCCGCCTGGCCGTGTTGGCCCAGCTGAAGTGCATATGTAAGTTATGTCAAATGTTTGCCCAGTTAGTGCCTGATTTAATTGTGTTGTCCCAGCTGGGGTGCATAAGTAAATTGTGTCAAGATTTTTGCCCAGTTGGTGTGCAATTTTAATTGTGTTGGCCAAGCTGACATAGCAAATCATGATAAAATTTTTACCCAGTCGGTGCGGTTTAATTGCGTTGGCCCAACTGACCTCCATAGTCAATTATGATAAGATTTTTGCTTAGTTGGTTTGTAATGGGGTGGTGTTGGCCAACTGGAGTGCATATGTAAGTTATGGCAAAATGTTTGCTCAGTTGGTGCATAATTTTTATTTGTGTTGGGCCCAACTGGAGTGGATAAGTAAATTATGGAAAAAAGCTCGCCAGTTGGTGCGTAGCTTCGTATTACTGGTCCAGCAATAGTGTAAAGGGTAAATTTATCAAACTGTTTTTTGAATTTATTTGCGATATACAATGTTGGCCCACCTAAACTGTTAAGGAGTTTATCATGTTATTGGTCCAGTAGTTCTATGTATGATTTGATAATGTTGGTCTGTAAGAGCTTCAGTAGAATTATCTGTTTGATATTCCAGTGGTGCACAGTTTGATAATGTTGGTGTCCAAATAAGGTCTGTTTACGTGATTTGTAACAACTTGGCTGCCTAATTTTTTGTGTAATTTAGCAATGATGGCCCAGCCGGATGCATTAAGTAACCTTGACAACTTGTCCACCAAGTTATCATAAATATAGTGAATATTATGGTTCTTTTGAAAGTTATCGTTCACCCCAACTGGTGAATGGTTTACCAAGTGTTTACTTGCAAGCTATTTGCAAAATTTTTCCTGTTGCCTGTTTGAATTCATTAGGAGTTTTCATTATTGGTTTGGCATAGTTTGTTTCTGTTCATTATTTGCCTCCATATTGCATCACTCAGTTAGCTCAAGATCTCTGGCACCAGACTTTTTATATATCTTATGCATGAATTTTTTCTTTGACAAAATGATGCCAGCAATTTATGCCATGCAATAACCTTTATTGAAAGATTATTAAAACAAAAATGATAAAATGACAATCACCATGTTACCAATTCGGGGTAACAATTTTGCATTCTGTTAATGTTAAGTCTCTTGTGCAGGTAATATCTTGTACTATGGTGTGGGCTCGAGTTAAACCCTCTCACTCTATGTCAGTTTCAAATGACTTCCCTTCTTTCTGGCATTTTGCAATTTGCTGTGTGTATCAAGTGTTCTGTGTTCTTAATAGGGCCATTCCCTTTTCTACTAGAATAACATGACAAATCTACTTGACCGAATTGCTGCTCTTGAACGGTCCCAAAAGCCGACAGTTGACACACTTAAGAAGGATATTTGCCAGTATTCGGCTAGGAAGATTGGAGATTATGACAAGTACCAGGTACTTCAGAAGGTCAGTCAGCTAAGAACAATTAGTGAAGAAACAAACGATAAAAAGGCAGAATATTATAGTGGTGTATATACCATTTTCCAAGAACGTGTAGACAAACCTGTGGAACAGTTCAGAGACTATGTTCTCTCTTTGCTGGGAGGTAAAGATTATGATCGAATCATCGATTCAGTTGCGAAGATTGATAAAACCTTCAAAGAAAAGAATGTCAGTACGCCACCTGCAGCATCTACCGTCCCTGCTACGCAGCCACTTCATCCCCATGCCGCTGCTCCATCATTCCTTCAGCCCACCAAAATGGGTCTCGGAAGTCCATATGCTCCATACGGTTTCCAGCCATATTTGGCAGGTCATCCACAGCTCGGCCCTATGCGGGGCCCAAGAAGACAGCGTAACAGACGTGCTTAGAGAGAAGGTTGTTGGTTGACAGAGCAAGAATGCAATGGCCTTGTTTTCTGATTCATGTCTTACCAAGTAGATAATATTACATGGTGTCAGGTGTAAAAAGTAGTTATGGCTGAACAAATTCCAGCACCTAGGCCATTGAGTCTTGAAGGCAATAACATTGCAGAAAATTGGAGAAGATGGTGACAACAGTACGAGTTGTACATGACCGCTACAGAGAAAGATTCAAAGTCTGAAAAACTGCAGTGTGCGACGTTTTTAGCACTAGCTGGAGAGGCTGCCATTGAAGTATTCAATACACCTTCGCTTTCAACTGCAGAGAAAGATAAGATTGAACCACTGATGGAAAAATTTGAAGAATATTGCACGCCAAAACGAAATGTGACTTTTGAAAGGCATGTATTCAACTCACGAAGACAAAAGGTAGGCGAGGCATTTGATCCATTTGTTACTGATTTGAAGATTCTCGTAAAAAATTGTGAATATGGTGAACTGACCGAGTCAATCATAAAAGACCGCATTGTTGAAGGGATTAATAATGATAGTACAAGAGAAAGATTACTCCGGGAGAAAGACTTGTCTCTACAGAAAGCAATAGATATTTGCAAAGCAGCAGAAATTGCTAGCCAACATATGAAAACCATTGTAGATGCAACAGCTGAGACTCATGCAATTTCCAAGCGACAAAAAGTAAAATTTAGAAGGAAAGAGCATCAAGATTTAAGAGAAAAACACAATAAGGGGGATTCATGTGGAAGGTGTGGATATGTACACACTAGCAAACAGAGTCAATGTCCAGCAATGGGACAAAAATGTCATAAGTGTGGCAAAATAAACCATTTTGCAAAGGTGTGTAAAAACAGCCAAAAATGGAAGTCAACACCATGGAAGAAAATGAAACAGATGATGATGAAGATTTTTATGTTTACTCAATGGAGTCAAATTTCAAGAATGATCAGCGGATTGCTCCCATTCAGATAACTGATTCAATTATTCCAATGAAATTAGACACAGGAGCTGATGTCAATATTCTCAGTTATGAAGATTTTTCTTCACTCAAGGAAGGGCCAAAATTAAGGCACTCAAACATCAAGTTGAAGGCATATGATGGAGGAGATGTACCAGTGAGGGGGCAATGTACATTGCCAATTAGCCATAAAGGAAAGACCATCAGGACACTGTTTGTTATAAGTCCAAGCAATGTTAAGCCAATCCTGGGTAGGAGAACCTGTGAGAATTTAGGCCTCATAAAGAGAGTGTTTGTTGTTGAGAAAGAAACTACTACATCAGATGAACAACAGTTTTTTGAGAAATGCTCAGACTGTTTCAAAGGATTAGGATGTTTACCAAATGTTGTGAACATTGAATTAGTTGCTGATGCGGTGCCAGTGGTAGAATATTGCCGAAAAGTACCATTTGCACTCTATGATAAATTTAAAGAAGAATTAGAAAGAATGGAGAATCTTGGTGTCATTAGGAAGGTAGAAAAGCCAACAGAATGGGTAAATTCATTTGTTTTGGTTACTAAACCAAATGGAAAGCTGCGTGTTTGCCTTGACCCAAGAAATTTGAACAATGCAATAAAAAGAACATTTCAAGTTGCCCACAAGGGAAGAAATTGCAGCAAAGTTTGCAGATGGAAAAGTCTTTTCCAAGTTGGATGCATCAACAGGTTTCTGGCAAATGAGACTAAATGAAAAAAGCTCAGAGATGTGTACATTTAATACACCATTTGGCAGATACCAATACCTTAGGCTACCATTTGGAACTTCCAGTGCACCTGAAATCTATCATCGCGTCATTCACACATTATTTGCACATTTGGAGGGAGTAGATACATCAATGGATGACATCATAGTCTGGGGTTCAAATAAAGAAGAGCATGATAAAAGGCTTGAGAAAGTCATGGAAACTGCTCAAAGAGTAGGCCTTAAACTCCAGAAAGAGAAGTGTGAGATTGCAGTACCTGAGCTCACTTTCTTAGGTGACAAGATCTCAGCAAGTGGGTTAAAACCAGATCCAAAAAAAGTTGAAGCAATCCTAAAGCTGGAAAGACCAAGAGATAAACAAGAACTTCAGAGGTTCTTGGGAATGATTAATTATTTAGGCCGATTCATTCCAGATCTTTCAGTGAAAACTATGCCTTTAAGAGCATTTTTAGACCAAAGGAACCAATGGAACTGGGGTCATGAGCAAGATAAGGCATGGTTTAACTTGAAAGAAATTGTCTCAAAACAGCCTGTTTTGAAATTTTATGATCCAAAGAAGTCCATTAAGATAGCTACAGATGCAAGCAAGGTTGGTCTTGGGGCTGTTTTGCAACAGTACCATGAAAATAAGTGGCTGCAAGTAGCTTATGCATCAAGAGCTGTAAGTGACTGTGAATCAAGATATGCACCAATTGAACTTGAAACCTTGGCTGTTACATTTGCTTGTGAAAGATTTCACCAATATATTTATGGCCAGAGAATAGAAGTTGAAACAGACCATAAGCCACTTGTAGCGATTTTCAAGAAACCACTAAGTGAAAGCCCTTTGAGGATTCAAAGATTGAGATTGAGGCTGCAGCGATATGACCTGGTTGTATCATATACACCAGGAAAGTGGATGCATGCAGCTGATGCATTTTCAAGATCACCTGTAGAGAGAGCAGATACTGACCCTTGAGAGAAATGTGCAAGCGTATGTGGATGGAATGCTGTCATATATGCAGGTGTCCGATGACAAGCAAAAGGACATCATAGAGGCCACAATGAAAGATGACCAACTGAAGGTGTTGAAAGAAACAGTATCAAAGGGGTGGCCAAGCAGACAGTCTAGCTGTAGACCAGAGCTCAAACCACATTGGAACTTTAGAGAGGAGCTGTCTGTGCTTGAAGGTATGATTTTGAAAGGCTCGAGGATAGTGATACCAAGAGCTATGAGAAAAGAAATTTTGCATAAGATACACCTGGGCCATCTAGGTAGAGAAAAGTGCAAACACAGAGCTAGACAAGTTGTATTTTGGCCTCAAATGAATCAAGACATTGACAATATTGTCAGTAATTGTGAAGTTTGCCAAAAGTATCAACATAAGCAATTGAGAGAGCCTTTGAAACCATATCCAGTAGCAACAAGACCATGGCAAGTAGTAGGTACAGATTTGTTTGAGGTAGACAAGGAAGATTATGTTGTTCTGGTGGATGCATATTCTAGTTATCCTGAACCTGGTAGTATAAGCAAAAAGTCAAGTGCCACAGTAACCAAGGTAATGAAGTCTGTTTTTGCAAGACATGGAATTCCTGAGACAGTTGTAAGTGACAATGGTCCTTGTTATAATAGCTCAGAATTTTCAGTGTTTTCTAAAGAGTGGGGATTTTCACATGAAACCAGCAGTCCAGAGCATCCATCATCAAATGGACTAGCAGAAAGAGCTGTTCAAACTGTCAAGAATATTATTAAGAAATCAGCTGAGAGTAAAGATGATATGCAATTAGGTTTGTTAGCCTAGAGATCCACACCCTTAGAGAACCAGAAGTCTCCTGCAGAGTTGTTAATGGGAGGAACATTAAGGACAAATCTGCCTATATTGAGAAAGAAATTAGATGTCCCTAGGGCAAAAGAGGTAGTAAAGTTGAGAAAGAACAGAAAAATGTCACAGAAATTTTATCATGACAGAAAGACAAAGTCACTCAAAGCCCTAAAACCAAGACGAAGTGTAACGGTTTATAACCCAAGGACAAAGTCATGGGATAAGAAAGCAACTGTCAAGTTCCAGGTATCACCACGTTCATATGTTGTAAAGACAGGAAATGATGCCTCTCTCAGAAGAAATAGAATACATTTGAGAAGTACAAATTCATATGTTGATACGCCAATGTTAGATGAATGCAATGCAAATGATATTGCAGATGACACCATTAACTGTGATCCTGATGCAAAGAGTACAGATTTAGACAGACCAGAGTTAGAGAGACCAAGGATTGAAGGAAGTGAGAATGAAAGCCCAGAGAGAGCAAGTATAGTCAGAACAAGATCAGGAAGGGAGATAAAGAAACCAAGCAGACTTATTGAGACTATGAACTAAAAAAAAAATTATGAACTTTATGATGATGAACTTTAATAGACTGATGGACTGTTTAAAAAAATGATTGTGTTAAACCAGAAGAACTTTAATGGACTGATGGACTATTAAAGAAAAAATTATTGTGTTAAACCAGAAGAAATTTAATGGACTGATGGACTGTTTATTTTAAAATAAAGAGAATGTGATGATATTACATGAAGTATTAAGTGGTGCACTTCACGTGAAGTAGTAGACACGTGCTTAGAGAGAAGGTTGTTGGTCGACAGAGCAAGAATGCAATGGCCTTGTTTTCTGTATCATCTCTTACCAAGTAGATAATATTACAAGAAACTCAGCTCTCACATCCCAAAAATAATAAGAACGAAAACATTGATTTGAAACTTTCACAGGGCACGTGTAGTGGGCATGCAAACTATTCTGTAAGGTGAGGGAACCTTTACGAAATTGGAGGAACCTCCAAATGCTCAAATCTGAAAATCATTAAAGAAACTTGACAGACAGAAAAGAATGGAAGGCTTGGGCACCTTGGAAACGATTATGGAGTCCTAGATCTACCTTGAAGACAAAAGGTACAGTATGTCCCACACTATTATGTGGCAAAAAAAGTTAAAAGAATGAATACTTCAACCCTATTTTAACCGGAGGGGGGTGTTTTTTGCCCCCCCTCCCGAACTTTGTTTAATAGCTCCCAAACGATGATAGCTATGGCACTGAAACTTCCTGAATTTTCCTAAAATTTAACTGATGATTAGAAAATAAGAATTTCAATGCCTATTGTTAGACCACGTGACCACCAGATACCCATATTTGGAGAGTGGTCAAAAAGAAAATCGCAGAAACTGCTCTAGTTTCTTCATTTTGTGTCGAATCTCATCAATATATATACCATTCGATTTGTCTCGATGAGTACTTTCTTTTGATATATAATTTATCTATATTTGCTGATGTCAGCAATTTATAATTTCTATGACGTCATAAATCTTTATGACATCATAGTTCTAATGAATTAGCAATTTTTATATGAAAAATCATGTAATGACTTGAAATATTTATGAAACCATTTGATTTCACCCAAATTATGTGAAATTGATGATGTTTAAGCATTATTATTGAGGAAGCAATTTTGCATTGAATCGAATTGCCATAATTTATATAGTTAATTAATTAAAAAGCACAAATGTTAATATAAACTGAATGAAATCTGAAACTAAGACTATCAAGTAAGTATCTGGATAGATTTTAGCCTAACTTAGCCAGTTAATTAATGTAAATCTACCTTTTTCTCCTAATAGCTCAATTTCGCCAAAATTTGCCCTATTTTTGGTTGCCTAGCAACCATTCACGGGATTAAAAATTAATTGATGCTATTTTTGGATTCTCCTTTCTTTAATTATGACACAGTGCAAGTTTCATTGTCATTGCTATTATAGTTGCGAAGATAATTAGGGGGCGATAAACGCCCCTGGTAGAAAATCACTTTTTTTTCACCCGGTTAAAATAGGGTTAATATTGGTATGAGAGCTTGCTTTTTTTCTACTCAATGCAAACATTTACAATGACAAATTACCCATAACACTACCTACGGAACTACTATACAACACTATCAAGACGCTACCAGGAGGAGCAATATGTCATGACTACCTCCTTGCATTTAACATAAATCTAACAAGAAAAAAATGCTTTTATCGTTGATGTCCTGCATTTAGATAGGACAAACCAAAAGTGGTAAAATTTAGAGAGTTATGAAATATTTACATAAATTTACATAAGGTCATATTTAATAGAGTTTATGTAAAATTTATTTTGGCAAATTTTCTGACAAATGCGAAAATGGAAAGGCACATGTATTCTGAATTGAATCCTAAAATGCCTTGCCAAGATATATTGTTATAAACGTTGGATAAAGCTTTATGACCAAACTTAATCTTCATTGTTGATACTTGTTTAGGATACTGCAAACTCCCCCTTTGGTAAACTACAAAGGTAAAAAGGTAAACTCTGATTGGCTTGCTAATCAATGGGACAAGCAAAGACTCTTGGGGCATGTGCAATTTCACAACAGAACAATGAGGGGTAAGGATCCTCAGATCAATACTGTGCAGACTCAGACTCAGATCAATACTGTGCAAAGCACTTTCACGGGCATCTGGCTCCTCTAGAGAATATCCAAAAGACTTTCACTGATAGCACCCCAAACAAGTACTTTTACAGTTAAGTCACTATTTCCTGTATTTTGATAATCCTTTCAAAGTGATTTATGAATGGGTCACACAAATTAGATACAGTAAAAACCCGCGTATAAGAACCTACAATTTTGCAAGTCAGCCTGATTAGGTTCCTATGTATTGAGTGTTTAGTAGGAAATAAGGCTGTTCAGGTTCTTAAATTGGTTCTTATTTCATTCATGGCTTCCAGGTATTTCTTTTGTTCATATTGAAACTTCAAGCCCATTACTTACTGTCAGTTGAGAGACACCTGAGTTCACAAGGCCTTATTCAAAATATCAGTTAATGGAAGAATCAGAAACATTACAGAATACAATGAAAAGCTTTCAAAGCATCTTTAGAGCTCTTTGTAACTTGCACATGTGGCAGAATCAGTACGTATAGGCTCAATGACAAAGCAACTAGAGTTTGATTTAGTTTGATGATCTCCACAAATAAGAACCTATTTCAAATTTCAGGCTGAATGGGTTCTTATACATTGGGGGTCTAATTTCAGAATTTTCAGCCTGTAGGTTCTTAATCACTAGGTTCTTATACGCGGGTTTTTACTGTATCATTAAATTTTGAAATTTCAGTCTTGCATTGTCCTACCAGGAGAGAGAGGGTTGAAAGAGGAAAATTTCAAATGTGGATCTTGTACCCCTATTAAAACCCAGATAAGGGATAGTATTGGCCCATAAATTTTGATGAGCGTTCATTGACTACTGATGACAGATTTCGTAGAAACTGCAGTAGAAATCCTTCTAAAATGCAGCAGAAAAGCTCTAAACTACACTTACCTCACATAAGTATTGCACCATCGAAAACAAAATGGCTGCCTAAAGTTTCTTGCAACTCAGTCAACAAAATTTGTATGATAAAGTACCAGCATTTACAGGTTTCTCTACTGGGTGTTTTTAGACAGAAAATAATTGCTGATCCATCTCCTCTTTAATTAAGGTAAAATGAAGTGTTAATTTGTTGATTTCTTTGATAAATTAGCAAAAACTTTAGAACAACATCGAACAAGATTTTAGTAAAAAATCTAGAAGAGTAGGCCATGTCGAAACGAAGAATGAACAGATTTCTTAGATCAAAGATAACATAATCTCGTTGTTTTCAAATCTGGACTGTGCAAACTTCATTGCCATGAAAAAAGTTTCCCTCTTCGAATGGAGTAAAAGAATAAAATTCAAGTAAACAAGGAGGAAGTCATTCAAGGTAAATGAACTTGAATCAATCTTAGGAGAAGTCATGTTGAAAAAAACCAAGCTCCAGTCACTTTCAAGGTTTTAATCACCTTCAAATTAAATTCGAGCGAGAGGATATTGTGAGGTATGTCCAAATCAAGATATTTAATTATCAACCACCTACCTAAAGTTTCCCATGAACAAAATTAATGCTAATGTGATAAAAATAGTGTCAAGCATATTCTTACCTTGGAATGGCTTCTTTCAGTTTCACCTCTGTTTTATAGCCAGTTCGCATTCCTCGTGGAAAACTTTTGTCATAGCGATAAAGTTTGCAGAATCCAGAGTTGAAAATTAAGAAGTTTTGTTATCTTTGCTCTAAGAAGTCTGTTCATTCTTCGTTTTGTTATGGCCTAGTCCTCCAGTTATCCAGCCAAAATCTTGTTCAATGTTGTCCTCAGGTTTTTGTTAATTTATCAAGGAAAGCAACAAAACAACATTCCATTTTACTGTTAAATAGAAAGTAGACAAACAGACAATTATTTTCGCGCCAAAACACCCGGCAGGGAAACCCTTAAAATGCTGATGCTTTTGTCATGCAAATTTTGTTGCTTGAGTTACATGACATTTTTAGCCGCCATTTTGGATACGGTGGTGCAATACTTACGTGAGGTAAGTGTAGTCTGCAAAATGAAGGTACGCGTTTTAGAATTTGGCTATGTTGGAAAATTCTAAAATGTGGATCATATTTCAAGGACCAGAAAGTCATGTTTCTCAAGAAGGTCAGCACTATAGACCTGGCCTTTAGAAAATTGCTAAGATTACAAGCAAGAATCCTTAACATGTTCACCTTACAGCAATGACTTTCAGCATGCTTTATCATGTGCTTTCCTTTTGTTGGGTTGAAAAGTCTTCCCCTCTTGTGAATAACTTATTTTTAGAAGAATTGATGCATTTCAAGTTACCATTCTTTTCAAAGCAAAAAGCTAAAGGCCAAAGTTGAAATTCTTTTGCAATGCGTCTGTGATATCAAATCATGGCTAGGCCCTTTTACAAAACCTCTAATTTCAAGTGCACTCTAAAATTTAACTTTCTAGACTCATATCTCTGTTCGTAGGGAAATTTTAAAAACAAGGTTTATGCATTTAAGTTGATGAGGAACAACAATGCCTATGATGTTGAAAAGTCCCAATATTTTACCATTCATTCCAATGTTTAGTGAAAGGGGGGTACATTTGTGAGACACCTAGTAGAAAATCTTGACTAAGAAGCCCTGAACACGAAAGGTCAAGGAGCTTTTAAAAACCCCACTTAAGAAGCACTTAAGATGAAAGGAGCTTTTAAAAAACCCAATACCAATGGCCCCTGATTCAGCAACCAAAATTTAACTGATGATAAATATGAATTTTCTAAGACTACACTCGTATTACCCTTTATGGTGAACAGTGTATCGCAGGTAAAGAAATTTTCTTGCTCACTGGTCAAACTTTTCTTGCTCAAACATACAACAGGATGTTTTTGCAAGATGATAAAGGGGGGACTTATTTTCCTAAAGGCGATGGTACATTTGATACAGTAGTAATGGTTGATAGGGTCAGCCGTGGTGTTTGTGGAGATTTGACCGACGGAGATTTTGTGAACACCATGTAGCATTCAACAGGTCAAATGCCACAGTGACAGTCGGCATATTCATCAACAAATAGCATTGAAAGCGTAAGGCAGAAAACAAAGTTTGGCCTAAGGGTTTCATAAGGTGATGGGGGATCTAGAAATAGCAATTTACAATTGCTTTCTCACTTAAGACAGTACAACCAGAATGTAACCTACTCTTCTTCACAAAGTGCTGCTGGCTCTGATGAAGAGTGAGAAATCTCCCGATGTGTTTTGAAGTATGGGGTGTATCACTCTTCCAAATGCTTTAAAACAATAGGAATTCTAGGGACTTTGTATAGATGTTGTTAGAAAGGAAAAGGATATTCACCAATGGTGGACAAAATTTTTTACAGAGTGATTCGCTCCTCATTGAGCTATTAGGGAAATGAAATTGAGCTATTAGGGAAAGAAACTGACTAAAACATTAAATAGCTGGCCAAAATAGGCTAAGAGCCATCCAAATACTTACTTGATAGCCTTAGTTCAAGATTTCATTCAGTTTTATATGAATATTTGTGGTTCCTAATTAATTAACTAGAACAATGGTCATTCGATTCAATCCAAAATTGTTTCCTCAATAATAATGCTAAAACATCATCAATTTCGCATAATTTGGGTGAATTCAAATAGTCTTATCAATATTTTATGTCAGTACATGATTTTTCTTATAAGAAATGCTAATTCATTAAAACTTTGACATCATAAAGATTTGATGATGATATTTATTCACAAATCAGCTAAAACTAAATACTTACTGATTTGTACGCCCTAGAAAAAGCAGTGCTTATCTAGTCTAGGGCGCTTACATGAAACAACAAGATAACAAAGCATTTAACTATTATAAATTGACAAAGTTATAAAAATGGAAATGGAAAACATTACAGTTATGCAAAGTAGCTATGATTTTAATTGAAATCTAAATCTAATTAAAAACTAAGTTACAAATCACAATCAGCTTTCAATGCAAAGGGGAAGAATAACTATCTAAAAACCGGAGGAAGAATGCAAAAATATGTGGCAAAAGCACTTTGATGAAGTTTGGTTGACATAAGTTTTTATTTTTTGTAGGTAGTAGCTATGAGTATTGAATGATGGATATCGTTTCTAAGAGGAATATTCTTGTAGTTTCGCTTCTTTCAATGTTTTTTTAAAAGAATTTTGATTATCAATCGTTTTTGCAGAAAGTGGGAGCCTGTTCCAAAGTAGAGGCCCCTTGTTAGAAAAAGCTCTGTCTCCCCATTTGGAGCTTGATTTCGTCCCGTTAAAAAGCAACTTGTCACGGAGATTTCGAGTTCTTGTAAGTCCGCTTAGTTGGCAGATGTTTCTTATTGATTCTGGTAAGGTTTCAGGTCTATAAACTAGCTGATGCATCATTTGAAGGTTCTTTAGTTCGTATTGGTCACATATTTTCAGGAGACCTGCATCTCTGTGTAAGGCATTTGTTGGGTATGTGAAATCTTTGAATTGAAGAATTTTGATTATTCGATTTTGATAAGTTTCTAGTGTCGTCAAATCTTTAGCTGCAGCATCACCCCATAATTCAAGACCGTAATCAATCTTCGATTGTACGAAAGCATGGTAGAGTGCTAAAAGACATTCTTTAGGAAGTAGATGGCGGAGTTTTGAAAACAGGGAGGCGTGTGAAACGATTCTACTTCCAAGGTCTTTGATGTGAGGGCTCCATGAAAGATTTTTGTCTATGGTTAGACCAAGGTATTTGATGCTGGTTGTACGGCTGATATCTCCTCCAATTTGGATTTGTATTTTGCTACAGTCCAATAGATAAATTACATATCAAATGAAAGTACTCATCGAGACAAATCAAATGGTACATATATTGACGAGATTCAGGGTCAAATCTATGGTAGATTATATCACCATAATCTAAGTGTGGCCTCATATAAAGCTTATAAGCTTGATCTATTACCTCCCTAGAAACATATTTGGAAAGATATTTTATCAACCCAATACCTCTACGTGCCTTCAGAATTACCTCTCTTATGTGACTTTGGAAATCGAGTTGATGATCCAAGATCATTCCGAGGTGCTTATGCTCCGCACTTGTTTTAACTTCCTTATTCCCTAATTCGAGAATGGGATGGTGTGGCTTAGTTCTTTTTCAAGAGAAGATAACTTCCTCTGTTTTAGCAGCATTGAATAACATTTTCCATTGCCATGCCCACATTCCACTGTGATCCAGCTCTTTAGAAATCATGGAATTAATACCAAAAAATGAAAATTCGAGTATGAGCTATTTGATAATTTTATCATATGGAAGAGACATGGTACTATTGGACAAAACAAAAATTTTTCAAATCGTAGTTGCGAGTCCAGAGTTACGATTTTTTAAAGTTGGCCTACGATGCCAAGTTTTGTTTACATTACCATTTCCGGCCTAATGTTTGTGGCATCGATGAAAACATACAAATTGAAATTACCATATATCCTCAACGAGAAGGCCGATTTTCAAAACCTTTTTTACATTTTACAGATACATATCTACTCTTTTCGAAAATGCAAGTTAAATTATTAAAACCTCACGCTGAAATAGACTTTTTTTAAAAATTGAGTCTGGCATTTTTAGGCTCAAAAACAGTGGAAAACATCTGAATTTTGTCTTTTATAGTGTAAACAAAGAATCTAACTATATCTAACTCTTAGCAAAAAATATTAGAATTAAATTTGATGTGTTGGGAACATCTTTGCCAAAGGATTCGTACAGATTCATGCAGAAAAAATTTCCACGGCACTTTGAAGATTCTTGGCCCTATTCGGGTTTAATGTTCATTAATTTACGTAAGTGATAATGTTGGGAATGGCGATGCAATTTTTATGAGAAAGTCTTTGGTCTGGTCCCAAAAACTTGAAAATTACTTGCCATGGGCATGATAAAAGCAGGAAATCTACTTCTTTGCATCAACTTATCATCTAATCTCTTTGGGAATAGGGCTGACTTTTGATGGTTGATCCAAATTACCGAAATAAGGGAATAAATTAAAAAAAATGAAACTTGTAAAATTCAAAATTATACTACATGGTTTTAACAAGCATACTTTGAAATTCATAATAAAACAAATTTCAGCAAAATCGGACTTCTAGATGCAGAGATATGACATTTTGAAGTTGGAAGAAATTGATCAAATCGGTCAATGCAATTTCCGGTCGAAATTCACATTGTTGGCAGAATTTTCATAGCTTTGAGGCAGAATTTTATCCACTTTCCGAGCTCCAATTACGGCCAGTTTTGTTTCGTTTTGTAGGTTGTTGTCTTTATTTAACTACTAACTATTCATTCATACAATTTGTTGAAGGATAGTTTGTATTTTTTCATGTTTATTAGACTATGCTGTTTTCGCTACTACATCTCCAAAAAGCTGAAGAATTCTGACTTTGAGGCTAAAAACAAAAAGCGGGCGGAAAAGGGCGGAAATGTCACCTATCCCGTATGGAAGTATTATTTCAAATGGACATTAGTGCCAAAGGATTCGTGCAAATTTGTACAGATAGGAGAGCAATGCGATTTTGAAAGATATCACTCTGGCTACTTGATTTTAGTGAAAAGTCAGTGCTTTTTCATAATTTTGCATTTTCTTTGCAATAATCCCATTCTAAGTGTTTTACACCATCCTTGCTACTTCAAACTAATCTAATTTATTTTTCTCCATTATTCTTATGAGCTTTAACCTACAACAAAACTATTTTTTGAGTCCGATTTCCTCGCTAAATCGTCAAGCATGATCGTACATAGATTGTACAATAGCCTCTGCCTTTGTCAAAGGACGCTCCTCAATTCTCTTTTGGTGATTTGCCTTACAAGTATGGAGATGACTGGTGAAGATGTAACAAGCATGGTCAAAAAATGTTGGGAGTGTTGTTTTGGATAGACTTGCTCCAAGTCTCGTCCGTTCGTTATTTGGACCACCGGGCGGTAGTGGAGCGAGCGAAGCGAGCGGAACGGGTAGCGAACGAGACTTGTAAATGTTGGATGCTCATGAATAATTAATGAGATTTTTAATTGGTAGCGGTCAAGATTCTGACCGCCGCGGTAGCTTTTGAAGTTATATCTGGCCAATCAAAGACGCCAAAAAACAAAAGTAAATCGATATTGAGATAGAGGCTATTCGTGACAGGGGGGTAGTTTTTCGAATCGAAGCTCCGTACTGAAACTTTTCGAAAAAGCGGAAGCTCGAAGTAATGTGGCGACGATTCAGAACATTTCGATCCAAAAGAAGTCGGTAGAAATTGCGAAAAAAGTCTTGAAGATCGAACAGCTGCGAGATTATCAATTGGAAGCGCTGTTAGGTTTGTTACAAGGGAGGGATGTTGTCGTGTCCCAACCAACTGGCTCTGGAAAGTCTGTTGTTTATCATCTGTTCCCGTACGCCCTTGACATTTACAATATCCAGAGCAATGAACTGTTCCCCTCTGCGCCTTCGCTCTTCGACTGTTCCTCTGATCTTCAGTAGGCTCAATTTTTTATCCGCTTGATGCTTCAAATCATTTAGAACACTCTTAAAGCAACTTCTGCATATAATTTTTAAGTCCTTAATGGTTATTTGAACATTTAGGTATTCTTCGAGAATTTCACAAAACTCTCGTTTCTGCCCGTTGGGATGAAATAAATTCTCGATGTGGTCTTTAGGCGTCTTGTATTCGTTGACGTTTTTAAAACATAGAAGGCAACACTGATGACTGAAAGGTGAAATTATGTGATCACTAAACTTTGTTGGTGTAAACATATTTTTCGAAATGCTTCCTTCGTCGATAATTCATGTTTAAATTGAATATACGAGAAAGAATTTTTAATCATAGTCACAATGATTTAATGACCCTAAATTCTTTAAGTAAATAAACAAAAAGAAATTTCCTTTCAATTCAAAGTATGCTAAGTAATTTGTACATTCTTATTTCATTTTTCGCATTGAATAACAGAATGACGTGATTTCAATTCGAACTTCGCTATCGTAATAATTGATGCGTGAGCAAACCCCTGACTCGTCTCGCCATTCAGTCAGCCTCTGTTAGATTACAAATCTCATTAATTATTCATGAGCCTCCAACATTTACAAGTCTCGTTCGCTGCCCGTTCCGCTCGCTTCGCTCGCTCCACTACCGCCCGGTGGTCCAAATAACGAACGGACGAGACTTGGAGCAAGTCTATGTTTTGGATAGAAGTTTGCCTTACCCTACACCCTGCACCACTTCTGAAACTTTGGGAGTCCGCTCTCGGACCAGACGGCCATTGGCTTTCCTTCTAGAAAATGAAAAAAACACCCCCGAATATGTGCCAACACTTGGTGCACTTAGGGACTCATCTGTACCCAAGGGAAGTCATTTCCTCATCAGTCATCTCCGAAGCCATAAGCATCCTTGTAGAGTGAAAATGCCAATAGAAAATTGAGGAGCGTCCGTTGATAGAGGAAGAGGCAATCATACAATCTATGTACAATAATGCTTGACAATTTAGCAAGGAAATCGGACTCAAAATATAGATTAAATATAGATTAGAATAAATTCTTCAGCTTTTTGGAGATGTAGTACTGGAAAGAACATAGTTTAATACACATGAAAAATACGAAATATCCTGCATCAAATTGTACGAATGAATAGTTAGTAGTTGATTAAAGACAACAACCTACAAAACAAAACAAAAATGGCCGCAATCGGAGTTCGGGAAGTGGATAAAATTCTGCCAACAATGTGAATTTCGACCGGAAATTGCACTGACCTTTGACCTAATCAATTTCTTCCAACTTCAAAATGTCATATCTCTGCATCTAGAAGTCCGATTTTGCTGAAATTTGTTTTATTATGAATGTCAAAGTATGCTTGTTAATACCAGGTAGTAGAATTTTGAATTTTACAAGTTTCATTTTTCTCTATTTATTCCGTTGCCTGGATCACTGTGCATTCGGATCTTTTCAAGGTCACGGTTCATATCTAAGCATGTGTCGTACTCGTTTTTACAACGGAAGAGAGGGACGTGTCATCTGCAAATAGCTTCACACTGCATGATACATTTTCTGGAAGATCATTGATGTATGCAAGAAAGAATAATGGACCAAGGACTGACCCCTGAGGTACACCAGCTGATAAATTGGACCAATCAGACGATTTCCCGTTTAATACAACACGTTGTCTACGATCATGTAAGAAGTCCTTGATAATTCCAAAAAGATTGCCACCTATGCCATTACATTCAATTTTACATAATAGACCTTCGTGCCATACCCTATCAAATGCCTTGGACAAGTCCAGAAAAACAGCTCAAGTTTCCCGATTGGGTACGCTTTCAAAGGCAGTATAGATTGTATGCGTTATTGACAACAGTTGATTAATAGTTGAGTCACCCGGGCGAAAACCAGACTGGTTTGGAGTTATAAGGCTATGGTCACATAGATGCTTATAAATCGTATCGAATAAAAGTTTTTCAAACATTTTACCAAAGATTGGCAACAGGGAGATTGGGCGATAGTTATTTTTGCTCTGTCTGCTGTTCTTCTTGTGGACAGGAATTATGTTCGCTCTCTTCCACAAAGTGGGGTACATACCTGTTTCTAAGCACTTTTCAAAGATCAAACACAGAGGCTCTACAATTGTGCTATCACATACCTTAATCATTGAGATTGAAATATCATCACAACCTTGTGCCTTTTTTGTATCGAGGGACCGAATGATATTAAGGATCCTTTCTATATCGACATGCACACTCTGTAATAACGTAGGACACCTTGGTCGAAAAGCAGGAAGGTTACTACCTGTTGCTATAGCACTGCATTGCTCCACAAAATAATCATTAAATAGATTTGCCTTAGCTTCTAGATTGGTAACAAAAAGACCATTTTCTAAAATTGGCGGTATATTCGTAAATTTCTTTTTGTCAATGAGCTTATTCAAAATGTTCCAATAAGATTTCACACCTATATGGGGATCAGACAACTTTTTACCTAATTTTGAATAATACTTTTCCTTCGCTTCAACTATTTTTCTGGTATTTTCAAGTTGAATACTTTGAACTAGTTCCAGTCTTCTTGGTTCCTTCCACGTCTTATAAACCTTCTGTAAAGCCTGTGCTTTCATTTAATAGCAGTTTTAAGCTCTGATGTTAGCCAAGGTGGATCCTTGTCATTAATTGTAATAGTCTCGTTTGGGATGTAAAGGGACATAATTGCATAAAGAGCCTTCGTAAAATGATCAACCATGTCTGAAGGGGTGAGAGGATTTAGGCTATTTAGCCAATCTACATTGTTTATCAAGTTGCTTATCGATTGCACGTTAGCCTTTGAGTAATGCCAAACCGTTCTTATATAGGGAGGAGGCAAAGGCAATGAGACGTCTAGGTTTCCGAAAATGACTTGATGCAGAATTGGTGAAGACCGTTTGTTTCCATTAACTCATCAAGAGCTGTGCCCTCAGGATTTTCTATATCCTCAGCCCACCACTGGGATGATCTGCAATTAAAGTCTCCAGTAAAGAGAATACAGTGGGTCCTTTCGTTTCTAATACTATCTAAAACCCATTGTAAATTATTAAGAAACATCTCGAACTGCTCGCTATTTTGACTTGGACTGCGATAGAGGTTAATTAGAAATATCTTCTTACGAGAAATAGTGGTTTCAGAAACAATCATTTCTTGCAATGTTTCAACATCATCTCTGCGCTTAATTGGCAGTCCATCACAAAAACATAAACAAACTCCACCAGTTTTAGAATTACTGGGATGATCATTGCGAAATAGTTCTGGACTGAACCCTTTGATACGAATTGCATCATTTCTTATAGTGCTATCAAGCATCGACTCAGAGATTGCAATGACATCAAATTTATGAATGGCATCATATGCCTCGATTTGCAATATTTTTACACCATTCCTCGCACAAATGCTATTTAAATTCTAGTGAAAGAACTTGAGACCCTTATTTACATTTGGACCTGGATTTGTATGAATGTCTCCAGACAATAACAATAATATGTTTAGAGGATAGCTTGGCAAATTTTCTAGGCAGATAGTAATAAGCAAGGTATAAACAATGTTTTGCACAACGAAAATCAATTTCTTAACATGCACTTTGTCGATTCCGCAACTTAAGGTATCCAGAATATAATTGAACACAAAATGAAGATAAAGCAACGAGAATGAATTCAAATGACATAATGTTCTCATTCCACTTTTTTAGTCAAGAACGACGCTTTTCTTTCACATTCTCTTGGCCTTCTCCATCATCACAATTTAGTACAGGCTCCAGCTCCTCTTTCGTCTTAATCCTCACCATTTTCTTGAACTGAGATAGCTATCATTGTTTGGATCCTGCCTCCTATCAGCTATTTCATTTCTCACAGTGTCGTTTCTGATCCTCTGAAAATCAAAACTACAGACTGTTAGTCTATTACAAACATTCAAAGAATCTGTACAGTATTTGCTGGACACATAAGTTGCTAGACCCATTGAAAACCTCTTGCTTCCATGGTCTACATAGGCATAGAAGCTGAGTAGTTCTTATTTTTAAATGACAGAAGTTAAGTTCTTGTTTTCAAATATTTACAGTAAACTTGTTTGAAGATACATGAAACAAGTGTAAACACAGTAAGACAATGCTAGAGTCCATTGCTATCAGCACAATAATATGATCTTTTGCACATTTGATTGCGTATCATTTCTACCCTTAAAATAATTTGAGAAAATTGTCCTATCAAGTTTCATTCATACAGAAAAAATAAATCTAAAAAAGTTAAGTACAGAAAATTTTTCAAAAAACAAGAAGGAATACAAATAATCCTACAAATGTACTTTTATAATCTCATTTATTCTTTTGAAGGGAATATAAAATCTTTTCACCGTTATGATTATTTTTTATATTGTTTTGAAAGTTGGAAAAAATGAAAAAAATATTTTCAAATGTGCTTTTTTGTGTGCGGCCCATTGCTATCAACTATCAGTCCAGTACTCCATGTAATTCTCGACGGAAGTACTCCATGTAATGTGGCAATCTGCAAGGTTGTTCTTTGGCCTAATTTTGGAAGGCATCACGGTTGTTGCGTGTGGATTCATGGCTGATTCAAAGGAACTAGCACACAAACCTGAAAGCTGGCGGAATGATGAAGGTCTTGTAAGGGATTTAAGGCAATACGTTGGCTCGAACATGAAACGAACGGAAATTCTGGACTTTATGAAGAGGGACTACTTCAGATACAGTTGGAGCATACCAACTCTTGATCGACCATTGCGACATTTCGGCATTCTGTATGTCAACAGAACTACTCCACTAGGGGAGGTTATCGATGCAGTACAAGCAGAATTACGAGGTGGATGGCAAAGGCTTGGATATCGCAGCATGAATCTGAAGTTGAGAAATGAACACAACATTTTCCTACCACGGAAACTTGTGAGTGATATTATGTGGGATCTTGACCCTCAAGGTGTTGAAGCAAGAAAACTTCGAAAAAAGAAGAGAAGCATGAAAAAACCCTTCATATGTGATGGCCCCAACTGGCTGTCTTCTTTGAACGGCCATGACAAAATGATGGGGTTTCAAAACAGCACATTCCCACTTGCCTTATATGGCTGCCTTGATACATTTTCCAGAAAGATATTGTTCCTTCATGTTTGGACTAGAAACTCTGACCCCCTTGTGATTGGAAAGTTTTATATGATGTATCTGAATAAAGCCAAAATCATACCAAATTATCTACACATTGATAAGGGGACTGAAACCGGTGTGATGGCTTCCATACATGCATACCTCAGAAGTAAATGTGGAGACATGGAAGATCCAACTGATACGGTAATCTATGGTCCCTCCACATCAAATTAAATTGAACGTTGCTGGAGGGATCTTCATGAACGAATGGAGAAGGGCTTAAAATCATACTTGAACCAGCTGTTAACAAGATGCATTTATGATCCACACAATGCTATGGATCGTAAAATGTTGGCATATGTATTCATCCCTGTGCTAAAAAGGGAATGTGATGCATTTGTTAGGTTATGGAATTCACACCGGGTTAGACAGCAAAAAGACTTGGAACTTCCCACAGGCATACCAGACCACATGTATGCATTCCCAGAAAACTATGGAGGTGAGAGCAAAGGCTTCATCACAGCTGAAAATGATCTGACAGATGCAGCTGACTATGCAGAGTTGATTAAAGCTCCTGATGATTACTTGTTTTTTGAGGATAGAGAGGTGTTTCGTGGTTTTGTACCAGAACCAGAAAATTTAGAGTTCAAAGAAACAGTTGCAGCCTATGAGTACCTGAAAAATCATTGTTTGAACTTTTAACGGAGTATGCGGCTTGGAAGTAGATAAAGACTTTGACAGGAGACAATACATGCATCAAATTCAAATATTGATTTTATGGATTCTGAAGCAAGCAATAGAAAATAAATTTGATTCATAGTTACATCTTTGTAAAGTTGATAAAAAACTCAGGCATGCCTGTTTACAATTAGAGCAAGGAAGAAAATTTTTGGTAATGGTTAAAGTTGAAGGCTTGCAGCAAAGCATGGAAAACTTATGAAAACCAGTGCTGATCAGGACCAAAAAATAAAGAAATACCTGTGAAAGCAAACTGTAGATGCCAAAAAATGACAGAACAGTTTAGATTACTATTAATATTGTTGTTTTGGTAATCTCGAAAGTTTTAGTTATTCAAAAAGGGATGTTTGCTTCCAAAAGGGTTGGTTGCCACCTTGCCCATGAGTACAGGCATCCTTGAATGAACTAGGATTCCCTTTTTGGGACCATTTGATACACATACAATCCTAACTATACCAAAACCTGAGCTTAAAATGTTTTCACGTTATCAGTTGCAGAGAGGTGTGATGATGAATAGGTCATTGATAGGATTGATCATAGAGGTGCCAAAACATTTCTCTGAATTTTGACACCATCGGCAATACCAGCAGTGAAGCTGAATGTTGGATATGACACCCTCTCATTATTTCAAAAACATCGAAATGGAGATGTAATTCCACAACTACAAGCAAAAATGTACAGAACAGTGGCTATTGTTAACTAACAAATGGGGGTGTTTGAAGAAAACAATCCACATAATTGGGTGCAATTTCCAAGGAAGACAGCTTGCCTCCTCCCCCAATTTTGGTCCATCACTGCACCACTGGATCACTGGAACCTAGAATGCCACTGAACAATAAAACATGTAAACATTCTCTTAACCCTATTCAGCCCGGGTAAAATTTTTAGTATTTTGGTCCGGCGGGGGGCTATTTTGGCCCCCCCTCTATATTTCAGAAACGAGAAACTGTTCGTAGGTGAAACTTCGCACATTCAATTAGGGACCTGGAAAGAATCCAAAACTAGCAGTAATTAGTAATTTGTCACGTGATTCGTTGCTAGGCAACCAAAAACAATAGTAAAATCAAGCAAAAAGTAGTGACTATTCTTAAATGCCAGATATTTACTGATTTGTTTAAGATGAGTAGCTAACTATGCTGCAAAAGTGATGGTTAGGAGTCTCCAAAGATACTTTTATTGATTATTTGAATTTTGAAAATTGTCTTTGTTAATTATTGCAGATTAAGTCCAATTAACGGACACTTCAAACAATGAAAACTATTGTTACAGTTATTTATTATATATTTTGACCTTTAATCAACGAAATTAGACACCTCAGTTCATTATCACGCCATTTCGATCAAATTTTCATGAATGATTCACTAATTCATTCAATACATGACGTCATAAAGTTGTATGACGTCATTGAAATTAAAATTTGCTGATGTAAGCAAATAGTAATGAACTATATATGAAATGAAAGCTCTCTTCAAGACAAAGCCAATGGTATATATATCTTTACATTTAATGCTACTGGAAAGAAAATAACAGAGGATTTACGATTTTCTTTGTGACTAGTCCCCAACAAAAGGCATCTGGAGGTCACATGACACAACAATTAACAATGAAGTACGGATAATTATGTAGCCTATTAACCCTATTTTGGTTGGGGGGGCAAATTTGCCCCCCCCCCCTAGTAGATTTTATTAAATAATTTTGCGAGGAAGAATTTTATAGCCATGAAACTTCTTGACTTTTTGCAACTACTTATTGTGCAACTTCTCAAAAAGTTTCATTGAAATACTTTGAAAAATGAGGGGGCGGGAGACAATTTTCTGGGACTGACCCAGGAAAAATCGCAAATTCTCAAATCTCAATTATCGCGAAAAAAGGAGCAGAAGTGGAATATTTTGCAAATTTCTTTTGTAATGTTGTGTTATTTGATGCATTCTATCATAAATATCATGTTTGGATGGAATATGTGCTCCAAATTTAATTTTATCTCGATTTTCCTGATTTTGGCCAATTTTGTCGCCTTTCTTGACCACACAAAGGAAAATGCTGACGTAAGCAAAAATGGTGCCTATTTTTAGGTTAATTTTTACATTTGCAGAAAGTACATGCCTTAGGCTTTTAGCACACCAAATTTGGTCGCCCTACCTATTACCAGTCAAGAGTTAGGTAGGGGGGGCTTTTTTGCCCCCCCCCAACCAAAATAGTACTATCAAATAGCCCAACCACTATAGGGTTAAATTTCATTAAAAGTCAGGAAGCTTCAAAGTTACATTTTTCATGGCAGAGATGCTATCTAAAAACGTTTCCTTGGGGGGGGGCCATAATGCCCCCCCGGGCTGAATAGGGTTAAAGTCTTGGTATTCTTGATCAGGGGCAGCTACAGTTAACATAGCCAGTAAAGCAACAGTAATAAACCTAACACAACTTAACAGTATTTTCAAGCTTTTATGCATTAGCTCCTAGCAAATTAGTAAATCATAACAGAACAATTTCTGAGCAGAGATAAATTAAAAGTTCTCATTTTCTGCATCGATATTGCAAGATAATTCTTCTAAACTGAGAAGCTTGCAATACACATTGCACACATGATGCAGTGAAAAATTTGTAAATGCATGGTCCTGCAGATTTCCAGCACAGAATAACTTTTCAGCATCATTGATTGGATCAGCAAGAGCAAGAGAAGATGTTGCAATTTCTGGATCACACAACTTATACCCCACTCCTTGCAAGTCAAGAAGGAGTAACTTCCATCACTGTCAGCAAGTGAAAAATGGCATACTGCTTCTGCTTTTTGATATGTATCTTTGTTTGCACTAGCTGATGTACCAAGCACTCCATTGTTGTTAACATACTTTTCAAACTTTCCTGGTAGGAATGGCTCCACTGTCACTGGTACATCACTGATCATTGAAAAATAAATCTCATCATAAGTAAAAACAGATCCAAACAGCTCCTTTTCTTCAATCTTCTTCTCCATACGATGTAAAATCCCCCTAGCTGCCATATGCATCTGCACTTGCTTCCTTGTGTGCTCCACAACTGTGGTATCCCCAAGCAGTGGTTTGACCTTCTCCCATGTTTCTTCCTGGAATTTCTTTACAACCCAAATTTCTCTGTTGTTGACTGCTTTAAAAGCATTTCGGAAACCTCCTGCTGCAAAATGCTTCCTTTCAATCTGAAAATTAAGTGGATTATTCTTCAGCCATATCTTGTTCTTGATGTCAAAAGACTTCAGTTGCAATGTAACATCATCATACACCTCAGGTTGAATAAGCTTTCCAGCACCAAGAAGATCTGCAATTGTTACTGATTTCGTGACTATGCCCTTTGGTTGTTTTGGAATTGATGTTGCTGATGAAGTTTCACCATCATGCTTCTTGGGCTTGGGGAATGTACTTCTTGATGGTATACTGAAAGTTATGGTGCTTGAGCGACTAACCTTTTCATTGAACTCAGCGTTAAATTCAAAATTTTGATGTTGATTAGGCCCATCTAGTTTAGGCAAACCAGTTGATGTCATAAACCGTACAAGATACACTTTTTTCCCAATTACATGTTCATCTAAGGTGCAAGAATGATGACTTCATTCTGCAGGCCAGCAGGTTATGTAATCTGCGGGTCAGATGCAAAAACAAACACGCGGGTCACTGTCAGGGCCAAAGGCCCAGTACAACAATTGGCATGTTGTGTTTAAACTGGTATAAATGTTGCTGATACCAGTTATAATGTTTCGCCATGATGTTTCGTGATGTTTGTTACTGGTGAATATTGAAAAATTGAAATTCAGGGATGAAAGTTCAGTATGCTGATATTCTGAGTTCATTCTGTGTTTTCCAAATGTCATGGCCTTCGACGTGCAGCCTTTATCATCAAAGACAATGTGGTCCAAAGATTAAACCCAAAGACAATGGAAACTCTCTTAAAATAAGACCACCATTCTTATCCAAATTTGAGGAGTTTACCTAGGACTCAAAATAAATTTAATTTCATATGTTTCCTTAGATAAATCCACTATCGTTTAGATTTGAATGGACATGGAAAAGTAACGTCTTGTTCCCGTAAAAACATATTCACTTCTGGTCATTCATACATTATCTAATTCCTAAGTTATAGTAAGTTAATTCTTAAGTAATTCGTAATAATAATAATGATGGTGATACTACACACATTTTTATAGAGGAATAACCTATTTGTACGACAACAAGTATGCTGTTATCATCAGGGTCCTGTAACAAGTAGTAAATAAAATTTAACAAATGCTGCTATTCACATCTTACATTTGGTTGGTTACTGTTTCATGTTGAATTGTGGTTGAAAAAAGTATGTTTAACATAAAAGGGGCACAAAGGAAACAAGGGAAGCAACATGTGAAACGTCAAGTGTACAGCATACCCTTATAAGAAGGCAATCAATAGCAGCTGTGTCATAAAACTTGCACTGTGTCATAATGAAACAAACGAGAATCAAAAAATAATTAATTGCTAATCACATGATTGGTTGCTAGGCAACCAAACATAGGAGAAATTTTGACGAAATTAAGCTATTAGGAAACAAATTAGTTAAATAACAGGCTAAAAACTATCCAAATACTTACTTGATAGCCTTAGTTTGAGATTTCATAAAGCTTTATATGAATATTTGTGGTTCCTAATTAATTAACTAAATAAATAAGGGTTATTTGATTCAATGCAAAATTGTTTCCTCAATAATAATGCTCAACCCTATCAAGCCTACGGGGGGCTGAATCAGCCCCCTCTAGCGTTTTTTTGTCTGTAGATTTTTACCAAGTGTACTTACAAGACTGAAACTTTCTGACTTTTAGTTTTTATCCTTCTTGCGATGTAAAATTGATTTTTCAAAAAAATCAAATTCATTCCAGGGGGTAAACGAGACCAGTTTTCAAGAGATGTATGTGTAAAATTTTGAATAATTCCTAATAAAATCTACAACTAATGTGATAAAATGATGAAAAGGTAGGAATATATACTACTTTTGATGTTCTATCCAATGAATTAGCTAATTTTTAATTTGAACGTATGGTTTTGCGGATTTTGACACTACCCATGCACGCATTCTTTGCATTCCTGTGTGATGACATCATCACTTTTTGTTAATTTTTCTTCACAGAGCAAATACTATTTAGACATAGAATACAGTGAAATTGGACTGATGTCCTTAATGCTTTTTGTTTTCTCACAATCAACGATTGAAAATCCTTAGTACTGAACACTATTGACTTTGAAAATTGAATAATGTGGTGTCATGGGAAGGTCACGTGACATATCTAAAAATAAATTTCATTTTTGGGTTCATCATAAGTTGTTCTATACACATACAAAGTTTCAAGGCCCTAGGTTGTCCAGAACAGAAGTAAATTAGGGGGGCCGAATCAGCCCCCCCTAGGCTTCCTACAATCATGGACATAAATTATGAGACAAATTCATCTTTTTCGATATTTTCACCTGTTGAGCATCCTTTCCCCCCGTTCCCCCCACAATCAATGTTGAAGACTCCGAGAACCTTCCTTGACGCATCACCAACGTTGAATAAGGGGAAAAGGGGGATCTTCAATAGTAAAATCTTAGGTTTTTGATTTGTCTCAAACTATTTTGTCCATGATTGTCTGACTGAAAAATACGAAATACCACCTGAAAAGGAAGCCAAAATTTCCCTGAAAAACTATTGTGATTTAATAAGTATCGCTAGTTTTAAGATCAATTTGGACAAAATTGCTGAATTTTTGTTTTCAAACCGAGGCTGCCTTGTTTCAGAGGTTTATGCCCCAAGGTTGGCTAGCTAGCTTTTTTTTTTTTTTTTATAAATATAACATTAAAGAAACTACAATACAATAATCTGAGCCAATCATAGCGGGGAAAGACACATGGTCATCTAGTCCCCACTATGAATGGCTCTCACAATTAATTTTAACAATAATCTCAACGTAAAACTCAACGTAACACTACACAACTCTTTACCAATAAACACTACGCTACATTTAGGTACAACGAGAAACCACGCAGAGCGAAGCCGCCCCCAACCATAGAGCCACCAGCAACCTGCAGAGCACCACACACCAGGCCACACCCAGGGAGCCCAGCAAGCGGAACCCGAACCCCGCCGTTGCAAGGTTCAAGCACCACCCACCAAGCCCCCAAGACGGCACCCAGCCCGCAGCACCCCGAAAATCAGCGGCAGCCCCACGGCTGGCCTAAATTAGCTTATTTTATATTGCCCATAAGGACTTGAAGAAATTAATAACAATAGTAACAATAAAGGCCAAAGAAGGCTAGCTAGCTTCGTTTCAAATGACAGAGAAAGAAAGATGTCCTTACTCATTGATACTCATTGATAAAAGTTTGGGTCGGAGGCAGTACCTCGTAACATATACTGGCAAGCTGATGAAAAAGGTTCCCCTGACAAGATAAAGTTTTGGGCAGATCTTAGAGAGGGAATTCAACGATGGAAAATCGGTTGGAGTTTTACATACCGTATGGAATTTTACATAATGCACATGTTACCACATGTAACCACATGTTACCACACATGATACCACACATGATACCACTTCAGTCTGTGTCAATGTACTGCAAATAGTTGTTTTCCAACATGTTACCACATGTTACCATCATTTATAGAAATATATATATATGTCTTTTTTATAAATGATGGTAACATGTGGTAACATATTGATATCATTAATAAAAGCATAGAAAACTGCAGTAACATGTTGGTATCATGTATAGTAACATGTGGTAACATGTTACCAAAGAAGTTTTGTTACTTAATTTGGAGACATTATTCATTAGAAACATGTTGTTGTATGATGCAAGATAAAGCATGAACACTGGATTATCACAAAATCCTATGTTATTTCTTCATAGAGACAGCCATACACAAAGAAACCCACTTTGCAGTAACATTTGCTCACCATTGATGCTTTATTCGCATGCCTTTTGCTTTCATCATCATTCCTATTCGTTTATCCATTGTCTCAATTATTTTGTGGGAAAAGTTCTAATTGCCCCTGATACTATAGCCCTCTGATACAATGCAGCTATTTCAGCAGAGTGCCTTTCTGTAACTTTAGTTCTTTTCGCCATTTTGCTTTCTGCCCACTACTGTACTGATCATTGTGTTCCCACGCATGTTATTGTTATTGTTATTGTTGTTGTTGTTGTTGCTGTTGTTGTTGTTGTCAAAACAGAAATGAGTGCTTAGCACTATTATTTGTATTGAATATATGGTATGAATAAACCTGCAGTGCGAACAAGACATGAACCTTTTACTGACAGTGTGCTGATATTTGACTAAGTATGAAGATCTTTCAGACAATCATGGACATAAATTATGAGACAAATTCATCTTTTTCGATATTTTCACCTGTTGAGCATCCTTTCCCCCCGTTCCCCCCACAATCAATGTTGAAGACTCCGAGAACCTTCCTTGACGCATCACCAACATTGAATAAGGGGAAAAAGGGGATCTTCAATAGTAAAATCTTAGGTTTTTGATTTGTCTCAAACTATTCTGTCCATGATTGTAGAGCATCAAATACCCTAGGCCTGATAGGGTTAAACATCATCAATTTCACATAATTTGGGTGAAATCAAATAGTTTTATCAATATTTCAAGTCATTACATGATTTTTCATATAAAAATTGCTAATTCATTAGAAATAGATAAATTATCTATCAAATGAAAGTATTCATTGAGACCAATTGAATGGTATATGTATTGACAAGACTCAACACAAAATGAAGAAACTACCGAGTGACCAAAAAAGTGATCCGGCACAATCTGTTCTAGAAAAACGAGTAAGAGGCCGATTGAAAGGTTCAAAAGTTGCTGTGTCTCTAAGATACTATTATACGTTAGGATTATTTTTTGCAATTCTCTTTGGCACATTAAATGTTCCAAATTAAGGATTTCCAGAAAAATTGCATGCCTGAACTGAAATCATCGTCAAAAAGTCGTCAAGGAATCCCAAGAATCTTCAATGTCAAATGACTAGTCACAATGTACCCCTCAGGTGGAAAAGAATTGCCATCATACCTTATCATTTGAAACAGGGAGATTCAGCTCTCGTTTAAAGGGAAGCAAATCTTCTGCTTAAAATGTTTGAAGGATGACCACCGCACAGCCGACTGTGAAGCAGACAAAAACCAGGAACACTTCAGTTCAGTTCAGTTCAGTTCTCATTTTAAATTCACTACATACAATTTAATTTAAATAACTACAGAAAATAAACAATTTAAACTACAGACAAAATTATGAGACAAAATTACATATCGATACAGGAAATCAAAATCATTTTACAAATACACATAAATAAATAAATTGTATGGAGGGAATTACTTAGAGGAGGAACTCTCTCAATAGTTAAAAAACTAATCGAGGAGAGAGCACCCCCAGGTTAAATTATGTAGCAATCATTTTAGCTAAAATGTTGTGTGAAAAGCAGATAGCCTTAGCCATGTTTTGTATCAACTACAGGGAATATTGACCAACCACCCAGCAACCACACCAGCCCCCAGCCCCACACCCCGCCCCCCAACCGACCAAGGAGACCAAGAGGCCATCCAGCACCCCCCCACCCCCGACCAGAACTGCCACCCCAGGCGACATCAACCGATGTCACCAGACATGACACCCCCAGCCAAAAATGAAAAGGCACCGGACGAGCCACCGATCCCCACAGCCGAGCGGGGAGAAACAGAGCACCAGACGGACGGCCAGCAAGAGCACCAGGATACCAGACAACACTCCCCATCCACTGGTAAAAACAGCCAAAATATCAATAACTCTTTTCAAAAAGGAATGTTTTGAGTTTTAGTCGGAAGCTTTTAACCGATGGTGATCTTTTGATGTCCACAGGAATCTCATTCCAGCACTTTGCTCCACAGTAACGCACTGACCTAAGACCATATTGGAGGGTATTCCTTTGAATTAGAAAAATATCATCTTTGGTAGCTTGCCGTGTACCATATTGATGAACAGATGCCAATGTATCAAAAAAGTATGAAAGTTTGTAGGAGAGATTTTATTAACACATTCATAAACAAAGCTTAGCAATTTTAGCTGAAAAAGATCATGCAGCTTTAAAATCTTCAAGTGACTGAAAATAGGAGAAGAAGGTGCAGCATAATTTTCAAATGAAATTGCCCTTATTACTCTTTTCTGCAACAAAAACACTGGATTGATATAGGTTTCATAGGTAAGTCCCCAAACTAAAATGCCATATTGAAGAAAAGGAGAAAATAAAGAGTTATAGAGACAGATCAAAATATTGATGGGTAGAAGGTGTCTTACTCTGAAAAACATGCCACAAGTTCGAGCCAGTTTTTTAGAGAGTTCAGTTAGGTGATATTTCCATGAAAGATTTTCGTCCAAAAGAACACCAAGAAATTTGACATAACAAGTCTGTTTAATAGGAAAATTTCCAATTTTGATACTGACAGTATCAGAGGAAGGATGGTGAGGAGATTTAAAAATAATAAAATTAGTCTTATCAATGTTCAATGATAATTTGTTTACATCAAGCCACAATTTCACTTTTCTTAGTTCTTTATTAACTGTTCTTTGGAGCTGATAAAGGTTATCAGATTCACAGTAAATGTTAGTATCATCAGCAAATAAATAAAAGGTTAGTTTTGAGGATGAGAGAGGCAAGTCATTGATGTAAATAAGGAAAAGGAGAGGACCAAGGACAGAACCCTGGGGAACTCCACAAGTAACACTGAGATAACTTGAGTTTGATCCATTAACTGAGACATATTGAATCCTATCTGAGAGATAGGATTTAAACCAATCCAAGACAGTTCCTCTAATGCCATAATGTTCAAGCTTAGTTAATAGAATTTCATGATTCACTGTGTCAAATGCCTTTTGCAAATCAATAAAGATTCCACAACCAAATTTCTTATTGTCCAATGAGTTCTTGATGGCTTCTGTTAAACTTACCAGGGCATGATTGATTGAATGGTTAGCACGAAATCCAAATTGCAAAGAATATAATATTTCATGCTTTTCTAAAAATTTATAGAGACGCTCATGCATGGCTTTCTCAGTGATTTTACTGAAAACAGAGAGAAGAGAAATAGGTCTATAATTAGATGCTGTCAGCACACAACCTTTCTTAAAAAGTGGAATTACCTTGGCCAACTTCATCTTGTCTGGAAATATCCCAGATTGAAATGATTCATTAATAATTTGAGACAGTGGAGAAGATATTAATGGAGAAAGAGATTTCAAAATTTTCATAGGTATGCTGTTAGGGCCAAGAGACTTTCCAGATTTTAGAAGAGAGATTATATCAGATATTTCAGTGGAAACTGTAGGGGCAATGAAGAAGGAATTTCCAACTCTGCTACCCATAAAGCTCAAAGGTGACTTATTAGACCTTGGGATATTCTTAGTGATATCATGAGAAACATTAACGAAAAACTTATTGAAAATGTTAGCAATAACAACAGGATCAGATGTTGTGTTACCATTTGAGTCCTTCAACTTACTTATAACATTTATGTTGCTTGATTTTCTAACATCGATAACTGATTTAATACCTGACCATAATTGTTTCATGTTGTTACTGTTCTTTTGAAAGTAGTCATAGAAGTAGCTAGCCTTACTTACTCTCAAGGAATTTGCAACTCGATTTCTAAACTTTTTGTAGAGATCTCTAAGAGATGGGTCATTACTATTTTGAAGCCTTTTAAGCAGCTGATCTCTGATGTGCATCATTTTTTGTATTTTTCTATTAATCCATGGTTTATTCCTGAATTTGATATCTCTCTTTGTAAGTTTCTTCAAAGGAGCATGGGTTTTGACAACTTCGTCTAGACTGGAAAGGAACCGGTTAAACTTAGCATTTAAATCTAAATTACTGTCATTCAGATATGTAAAGTCAAGATGTGCGAAATCATTGAGGAGATTTTCTTCATTGAGGTTAGAGAAATCATGCTGGTAATATGACAAATTCTTATAGGATATGCCTGTATGCTTGACAATTAAGAATTGAGGGAAGTGATCAGTTATTTGTGTCATAATGTTGCCACTTATAGATTCATTATCAGAAATATTGGCAAAGATATTGTCAATGAGGCTAGAAGAATTTCCAGATACCCTAGATGGATGAATGATATATGGAAGGAATTGCTTAGAGAAAAAGAAATTAACATAATTTGTAGTTGGAGTGTGAGAGTTATAGTTAAGGAGGTCAATATTGAAATCTCCAAGGATGAAAACTTGTTTATTAAATACAGATGGATGAGATAAAGTAACTTGCAAATACTCAGTAAAAGTTTCAATGTCTGAGTTTGGATGTCGGTAGGCACAGCAAAAAAGGTAATTACTCAGCGATTACACTGCTACTTACTTATGTGGTGCATAAGACCATGAGAAAAGACTGTGTGATAATTATCAACGGCAAGCCCTACAAGGTAGAATACCCTACAAGGAGAACACAAATAATGAGGAACTTGATGAAAACAGGCATAAAACGATTCAAAACAACAGAAGGAACATCAGTACGAGAATCTGCTTGTGAATCAGATCAAGAATCTGCTTGTAAATCAGGGACTGACACCTTCCTACTTGAGGGTCTTGAAAAATCGCTGTCTGCCATTCTGATATCAAGGAGTACTGCAGTTGAAGAGATGTGCCAAAAGTTTTAAATCATTCATGTAAGACAGCACGAAAGGCGCCCTGTTTCATTTATTAATCATCCAACACAGCGTTACTATGCTGCTATTATGTTACATCCTTATAATCTCTTCCTTGACTATGATGATTCCTTTGTTCCTCTGTAGTGTGATGATCATTGTTGACAAAATTTGATATATGACCGTGTTGTCATCGATCTGATGCCCAATGACCTCTAATGATGATGTGAGTCCATATTTGTCCTATTCCACTGTTTCAGAATCATAATATTATGGGTAGGCCATGTTTTCGGTATTTCACAACTTTGTTATTTTGCTATTCATTATTTTGCTATTTTGTTAATTTCCCAAATGCCGTTAGCCCATTTGATGTCAATTTTCAGGGGAGACATTGCCTACAATCACAACATTGACTGAGGGGGGGATGGGATATGACATTAGCTTCAAAAACAATGGTTGAGATGAGTTATAAAGGGCTAGAGATCAACACTGACAAGCCTGCACTGTATAACTTGCTGATGATTTGGATGGCAGAGCTGAATGCTGATTCTGATGTCACCTTTTGTGCATTTTGGTTTCTATCAAAGGCAACACAACAAGTGGAACAAGGTCTGGGAGTGGGAAGGTACTATGCAATCATTCCTGAAAGCTCATTGAGCCAAAGAGGAAGTTGTTCTTTGCCAGGAGCATATGCATAACTATGGAATTTCTTGTAAAGGAAAAGGAAAAGGTCCTATCAGCCATACAGCTTTTCACTTGCCTTACAACATCTAACTTTAAAAATGGTGCAGTTTGCCTTTTAACTCCAAAAAAGTTTGATGCTGACAGAACTGCTAGTGCATTTGGTAAACAATCCCATTATCATGCAAATTTGGAAGTGATTTTGGGTAAGTACTATAGATAGAGCTGGTAACAGTATACCAGTATGGGGTGCCATTTTACCGCCAAAATTCAGCCCATAGTTTTTCTAAAATGGTGCATCTCCTTCCTTAAAATGGTGGGTTCAGTTTCTAAAATGGTGCCCTAGTTTCCGAAAATGGTGCATTAAATTCATAACATGATGCCCTTACTTTCTTTAAATGGTGCCTCTATTTTCTAAAATGGTGCCCTTAGTTCCTTAAAATGGTGCCTCTATTTTCTAAAATGGTGCCCTTAGTTTCTGAAAATGGTGACTCTATTTTCTATAATGGTGCCCTCGTTCTTAAAGATGGTATGCAGGCGGAATTCTTGTTTTTCTAAAATGGTGTCGCATCATTTCGCAAAAATTGCTCCTGGAAGCCTTAGAACTGCAAGGTCACTTTTTAAAATGGAGCCGTTATCATGCAGAGGTCTGGAAGCACTCAGGTGGTGGTAAGAGAATCAAAGATGGCAGACTACGAAGACACAGCTCCTCCAGCAGTGACACTTGATTCCTTGCAAGATGTCATTGTGAACAAGGTGGAATACCTTAGCAGGCAGCTTAGCCATGAAGGACAAGACTATAATATTGATGCGATCCTTGCTGGCATCGAAGCCAGCATTGAGGCTGTTTGCATGCTGGACGTCATGTCGAAGGTGCCAGAAGAAGTCTTTGCTGAACTATTTCAGGCAAGAAGGATCATCGAAGGGTATGTTTCAAAATTTACACGGGTACCTCAGCTCCAATCTAACTCACGTGGAAGGCCTTCTTACCATATAACAGAAGAGCAGTTAGTGTCAATGATTGATCTCGGTTTTACCGTGCCTCAAATGGCCCAGATGCTACAAGTATCCACACGTACACTGGAAAGGCGTATAGCACAAGTGTCACAGTGGGCCTAAATTAGCTTTCAGTAGCTAGAAATCCTGACAAGCCCACTCTAAACAAATTGAAAACAAACAAACAATGCGGGCTCAGTGCAAGATCGTGGACAGTGATTTCTGGTACTGATCTTGATAAAACTGTAGCATATATAAATCTGTACAATCCCAATTGTGGATCAAAAAATTAATCCAGTTATTTGATGGAACAGGGCATAAGAGTTTCAAGTGAACGAATAAGAGAGTCACTTCGCCGAGTGGATCCCCTTGGTGTTATAACAAGGAAATGTAATTCGATTCGCCGAAGAGCTTATATGGTTTCTCGTTCCATGGCTCTTTGGCATTTGGACGGGAACCATAAACTCATCAGATGGGGCTTTGTTGTACATGGATGCGTTGATGGCTACACAAGGATTCCAGTGTTTCTTCAATGCTCCATGAACAACCAAGCGTCCACCGTCCTGGGAAAGTTCATGACAGCAACGCAGCATTGGGGCATACCATCGCGTATACATTGTGATATGGGCGGGGAAAATGTTGACGTTGTGAGTTACATGTTGGAGGTTAGAGGCATTGGTCACAAATTTGCACTAGTTGGCAAGAGCGTTCATAACCAACGCATTGAACGTTTGTGGAGAGACGTTTTCAAAGATGTTCTTCATCTTTTCTTTGACCTGTTCTACTCTCTTGAAAATATTGGTCAGCTGGATGTGTTAGATGGTCTGGATATTTGGTCACTGCATTTTAGCTTCCTGGATATTATCAACAAAAAAGTTACAACATTGGGTTCATGCTTGGAGCAGGCATCCACTCAGTTCAGAAAACAACAGAACGCCTCTTCAGTTGTGGGCAATGGGTAGCATCGAAACTGCAGATGCTACAATTCATGACCAAGTCGTTGCCGATGACTATGGCATCGACTGGTATGACCCATTAAACGTTGAGTATGAGAATGCAGTAAATTTGGATGACATTAATTGTCCTTTGGAGCAAAATCAATTAGAAAATCTAAAACTCAGGCTAGAAGAACTTGGCTTTGCAACGGCAGATTTGACCCCATGGCTGGCTTCTGAACGCTATCGGATTGTCAAAGAATATGTTCATGAAATGCATGAGATTTGAAGAGGAGACCAGAAGACGTCAGCAAAATACAAGAGCAACTACTTGTTTTTGAAATCATAACATAAAAACTGTAACTTGAAGATGACTGAAAGATAAACACATTACATTCTGTGTTACACCAGCTAAACCAACCAGTGGCCCAAAACGCCCCCCCCCCATTTCGTACATTCTTGATACCTGCATTGCATTGGACCAAAAACAACTAAATCACAAAAGAGAGAAGTATAATTTTGAAATCCCAAAAATTTGAACTTGTTGCACTTCACGTACTTGAAACCTTCTATGCCTTTGCAAACACAATAATAATGAGATTGTTGGGAGGAGGCTTACAGAAATAAGGTAGTATTTGGCCACTTTAACATTAACATAACTGAACCCAATAGATAACTATTTACAATTAATTTAGCACATCAGTGGGCAAATTTTTAAGCTGGTCAGAACAAAGTATCAGTATCAAATCTGGACGTAAAAACTTAACTGGACCATTTTACCCGAATGTTTGGCCATTTAAGGTAACCTAAATTACAATGACCCATTATTTAAATTTGGTTTTGTATGCTTTACCATCCTGTTTCTACCATTAGTATACAAAAGTAACGCTGTGGGTAAAATACAGCAGACAGTGCACCTATTTACATAATTTTCCAGCCAAAGAATTCTTGAGTTTCTCTCTTGAAAGATTTGCAGTTTGTTTAATATCACCAAATAATGATCAGGAAGATGTTATGTTTTCTTGAAAATCTCTAAGAATCCTTGTCACGCTACTGTCTGCAAGTCCTGTAACGTATGTCTGAAATATTTATTGTCAAATGTTTATGGCAAATCTTTACATGTACTGAACCATGTGCTGTAATCCTGTAAGTGATTTGAATCCTAATCAGGCTAATATTCATTCAAATTAAACTAAACGTTGTACAGCAGTGCTCCCAACAAAACTAGATCAATTTTCAATGTAAAAAATGAGCAGCACTTCATGAGATGAGATGATTAATCATAAGTTCTTGCAACATCACCTACACAATGCCAAATCATTGGCAGTCCAACAATGCCTGTGACATCATTTCTTTGAACTCATCAGGTTGGCATCCTCTGGGTAAATGCAGCTCCATAGCACAGGTTGATGACCAAGGCAGTCTTCTCTCGTTAGTTGTATTGCTGTAGAAATCAACAGTGATTTGCCTTGAAAATCCGAGAGGTGGTACATCCTCTGCACCTGTCAGAAAAATTAACAGGTCTTCTAACTGAAGTCCATCCACTTGCCCTTCCTCTAGATCTTGAATGAACAGCTCAAAGCTGTAGATGGAGCTCTCCTCCTCTATTCTTAGGTTGGATCCACTTTCTGAATAGGTAACGCGGTAGAGAGACTTTTGTGATGTCAACTTTACATTTCCTTGACATATAAGCTGCTCTAATGCACTTTGATTTGCAAGAACTCTATCACCAAGTTTGCCGATAGAGTTCATTCCATCGATGAACTGCTTGATTTCAGCATGCACTGAATACACATAGTATTGATGCAGCAAGGCCTCCAACATATCCAACTTCATATCAAATTTTGCTTACAGGAGGCGTGGCCACGGGGGATATAGGGGGCAATTACCCTCTTATCTTGTTGAAAAATGGTCCTTCAGATTTCTTTAAAACTGAAGAAGAAAATGGCAGGGAAGGGGGTGAGTAAGGAAGAAAATAGGTAGGTAGGTAGGTATATATGTTTAACGTGACTAGCCTGCGAAAGTCTGAGAGACTTAGACCCCGTTTACACTGTGCCGGATAAATTTTGTCTGCATCAAAGTTCGTTCAGATAGGTGTCGCGTTTACACTAGACCTAAGCCATCCGCACGAATTTGAGAGCGGCTATCGGAACAAAATTAGTTCACGTAGCAAAGTGGATTAAATTAGTTCACATAGCTATCCGGTACAGTGTAAACGGTTTCATCCGGATAAATTTTATCCAAATTCACTGTGAGGTTAATTTTGATCCTCAACGAGGCTTCTTTAATAGGGGGCAGTCAAACTCATGAGTGACAAAAGTAGCGCCAATCCCATTCCTAGTCAAGAATGACTGCATTTGCGAATCAAATCATACTTTTACCAATCTGCTGACCGTTCTTCGTCAATGCAAATCACATTAGCTTCCTAATTAGTAGGTTTCCCTCCTCTTATCCAACTCAGCTACTTGGCAGTTTTAACAACAAATGTACCGAGCTAATGTACGTTTACAATTTTCTTTGAAGTCGAGCGAGAAGCAGTTGTCGATTCTTTGATGATTGTACTTGTCGTGGGAGTTGACATTGTTTGGTGCATGATTTTGGTCACGAGACTGCAGCTATCTGGCACAGTGTAAACGGGAGCACAAAGTGGATAAAATTAATGCGGCACAGTGTAAACAGGGTCTTACTTCCAGCAGGGGCCACGGATGTTTTACCATCAGTCCGCCACAGCTACCTGCCGCAGCTCGCCCCAGACCTAAGCTAAAGCATGATACTTCACGTTAGCGAGGATTTGAAGTTAGTGACAAGTGGTAACAATATCGACCTTAGAGCGTTGTTGAAAATGAAGAATTCAAAGTAATATGGGATTTTACAATACAGTCGGATATTGAAATACATGCGAGAAGGCCAGACATTGTGGGTGACATTCATAATAGTAATGATGATAATTGATTTGGGTTTTTTTATTCATTTATTTATTTAGTTTTGGAATCATAGCTCTTTAACTTTAATGTATTAACCTTGAGGGCGTAGTCGAAGAACCTTTTCCTGTAATGGTGTTTTAAGCCAATCTGAAGGGCGTGGTCACAAAAATCTTCTCCAACGACCATCCCTGGACCCCCATGAATCTTCAGCTCGCTTCGCTAATCTTTCAATTGAACCCAGTGAAGATTTTCCCAGGATCTGCCCCTGCGAAAGGACCAAATACTATCTCCTAACTATTTCATTCTCCCTTGATTTTCAGAAAAATTCTGCTCACCACAATGCTGTAACTAAATGCCATGTCACAATTTGCCAAAGAACCCACAATTTTTTCTGACTCAGCCGGTAAACATGTCTTTGAATCTACCTATGTAGTGTTTCCATGCAGCACCATGAAAAGCTAAAATGCTTATGCCATATTAAAACATGGTTATATTTTCTCTATAGAGCAATAGCAACCACAAATCACGAACATTAATGTATTTGGTGACAATGCTGTAATTGGAGATGGAGGAGAAACTCGCAAAGAAGGTATCACTGCGTAGAATTTTGGATTTACAGCACAATTACGAAATTTGTAAATTTCATGAAAATACAGTATTTGATTTTCAGTGATATTTACAAGTTGTAAAGGTCTTCAGGAACTTTACAAATTCTGTAAACTCAATTAAATTCTATGCGAAAGGTGTGCAGGATATTTACGTGTGCATGTAAATGTCATGAATAAATTGGTTTGACTTTTACTCTGAGGAACAAAATAGACGGAATGGTATGGTTGGAAATTTGCAGAACCTTACTAAAGGGTAGCCTGGACCCCAGGGACAGGGAGCGAAGTACATGACCAGATTTTGGACGGGGACGTGCCAACAAAGTTTAAAAATCAAACCCGTTCATTATGCCAATTTGCCAAAATGTATACCTGTATCTGTGCATGGAACTGTTACGAGGAAAATTATCAGATACGAGGAGATAAGTGGCAAGTCCAAGTACATGGAAGAATAGGCAAAAAAATTGAAGATTGTGCTAGTCAGGGACATGAATAGCATGTTTTTATTAATGCTATCAATGTCATTTGAGCACATTAAATGGGAAAGGATTTTGTCATGAAGTGTAGGTCAATGTTCAGAAATGTGGGTAAAGTAAAGCCAAAAGTAAAGAGCAAAGTATCTATGGAAAAATAGACAAAAAATTAAAGATTGTGCTAGTCAGGGACATGAATAGCATGTTTCTATTAATGCTACCGTGTCGTTTTAGCATATCAAATGGAAAAGGATTTTGTTACGAAATGTAGTAGGTCAATGTCCAGAAATGTAGGGAGGATAAGAGCTTAAAATACAGTAGTTTACCATTAAATTGCACAATGACCCTTACCCTGCAACTACTCATAGAAAACGTGCCATTTTTTAAACTCTTCGATTTTATTCGGTACTACAATCCTGGCGAATCTTTTTAATGTTTTAAGTAAGGAGTGTGAGTATTTATTTACTCCCCCCTCCCCCCAAGTTACTGTTGAATGGTGACGCCACTAGTGACTAAACATGCAAAATGAAGACTACTTGAACCAAAATCCTTGTTAGGTAACATTAGTAAAGTTTGTCTTGGGTACTGATTTTGAACTTTTCCAGAATTACATGCAGTTTCCGTTAGTCTTCTAATCTTTCAGCATAACTAATGTGCCATTTTGACTTTTTGAATTGTGCCATTATGTTTCGTCATTTGCGTCGTGTCCATTGCGGAGCGGTTGGTCCCGTCCTGGTTTGGCAGTTGGAGTTTGATAAACATGGCGGCATTATGTCAGAGTGAGAATTCATGGCTTCTAGCTAAGTCTTTGCGTTCTAAGACCAGTTGTCTTTATAAATGGAAACAGCATCATCTTCAATACAGGATAAGTACCATTTTACGTTATACAAAGTTCTTGCAAAATTTGTCTAGGAGGCTATAAACTCTGTCACCATTTGGCTACTGGCCTACTCAAGGCCTCAGAGGCACAGCAAGCCAAGACACAAACTAAAATTAAGCCTTGCGAGCCTAAAGATCGGAAAATGATGCACAGTCTGGTGGAATCTTTACTTGTGATGATTAAATCTCAAGTTCTTGGGTAGGCTAAATAGGCCCAAACCAAACCAAGGGTTTTGGCATGATGGTAAATTAGGAAAGTTCATCATGGTCAGATCATATCGTACAGCAGTTACTGCAATGAAATGATACAAACAAACAGCCCAGAGCTTTCCTCTATGCTACAGCCTTAGGAATTGGTTTTGTAGAAACTAAAAAGGTGCTTACACACGGCCGACAACCCATCATTCGACTTCGCTAGCCTCGTTCTGATGACAATAGTATTTCCATAGGAGCATAATTTTTCTTGAACTTTGGCCTGATTTTTGCAAAACAAACATATGACCTGTATCAACCAGCCTGAGCAAAACTTGTAGCAAATTTATCAGAGATTTTGTTCACCCTAAACTTGTTTTCATTCCAAAAGTTTAAATGACCGGGTATCAATTGTTTTTGAAGACAGGTCATAAATTCTTCTGGTAAACCCCATATATGGTATTGGTTCACCCTTATTTGGCACAACTTTTCCAACATCAAATAGGTCCACGAGCCACTTCGGCAAGAAAAATTTCTTGTCACGGGACTGAATTTTACAAAATATCACACTACTACTTACACAATCTAGGTGTTTGATATTGTATATTCAGCTGTAAGATGATGGATGATATATACATGAATGGTAGACCAAGAGAACACTTCTGAGCCGTGAGAGAGCATAAAATGTTGGAGCGGAGACTGACTGGCCTAACCAAAATGAAGGGAACAAGACATGAACCTGGCCAGCGCCTAGTTGATAGGCTCACAAACTCCAATAATAAGCAAGTTATGTTTTACATCACGAAAAAGGCAGATAATTTTTACGTGGCTTAGGACGTTTCTTTATTCTACAACTTGTCATTTCTGCAAGAAAATACACTCCTAATGAATCAGATCAATTTCTGTAAAATTTGACGAAGCGATAAGCAAATGAATGACTTGCAAGTTGAAAGAAACCCTAGAAACAAGATAAAGCCAAAATTTCTTGGGAGAAGTGATTTTCGCATGGAAATATGGATATAATGAGATAAAATCGAAAAAAAATTGGACACCAAGGTGGCAGAAAGCCGCAAAAACGTTGAAAAATGGAGATGGAGACAGACTGGCCTAACCAAAATAATGGGTACAAAATTCATAGTTAGTCCACGCCTTTTTTATAGGTTTCATAACAACAACAAAGAACATACCAAACTTTAGCTCAAATGAAAGAGAAATGAATCTTGCATGGCATAGGGAGGGTTTCTTTCTCATAGGACGTAGCATTTGGAAGAAAATTGGCCTTGAATGAAAAAGTGAAATTTTGGTAAAATTCGACGAGCGGAATTGCAGCAATTCAACATGCAGGTGGAATGCAACTCTAAGTTCAGAAAAAGCTACAGAATCACAATTTAATTGGTTTTTGGAAGAAAGTATGAATTTTGTTCCCTGAAAATGCCAACTTATCGATCAAATAGAGAACTTATGACTGAGAAGGAGACAAAAAGTCGAGGTGGAGACTGGTTGGCTTAACAAAAATAATGGGTACAAAATTCATAGTAAGTCCACGCCTTTTTTATAGGTTTCATAACAACAACAAAAGATATACCAAACTTTAGCTCAAAAGAAAGAGAAATGAATTTTGCATGGTATAGGAAGGGTTCCTTTCTCATAGGACGTAGCATTTGGAAGAAAATTGGCCTTGAATGAAAAAGTGAAATCTTGGTAAAATTCGACGAAGGGAATTGCAGCAATTCAACATGCAGGTGGAATGCAACTCTAAGTTCAGAAAAAGCTACAGAATCACAATTTAATTGGTTTTTGGAAGAAAGTATGAATGTCGTTCCAGAAAATGCCAACTTATCGATCAAATAGAGGACTTATGATTGAGAAAGAGCCAAAAAGTCTAGGTGGAGACTTGTTGGCCTAACAAAAACAATGGAATTGCAAAGCGAAGTTGATCCGCGCCTAATTCAAAGGATCTGAAACGGAAGCCAAAAAGATGCAAAGTGCCATATCAAATGAAAGAAAAATGAATTTTGCATGGTATAGGATAGCTCGCTTTTCAAATAAACTCGTCACTTCTCGAGAAAACAACCCTGAATAAAAATCATGAATTTTCGTCTTACGAAACGAAAGAAAAATCTAAAGGGAGTCTTGCGATTAAACACTTCCTGAAAATGGGTAATTTCATTTCCAAATAATCCCAAACAAAAGAAAACTAAGTTTGTGAAGACTGTTGTTCCAAATAAAATCAAACATCTTTGGAATATCACAGCAGATGGATAAGAAATTCAAAGATTAATGTTGAGTTGCGATTCCGGGCCTACGAGATTTTCGTGAAATCGAAGAGGATCTGCTTACCTGCTAGCATCCATAGCGTTTGTTTCTCTGCTTCCAAATCATCAAAATCTTCAATTTTTGCACAGTTTTTATTACTAAACACGCTCAATATCAGATCTTACAAAAATGAAATGTTTTTTGATGTGTACGCGTGATGAAATCAGGAAAAGGGCGCGCAAAAATCACATGACCTCCACCTGACTCCACAGCTTCGAGGATTCAATGTGACGTCACACGTCAGTAGGGGTTGTCGGGTGTGCTTACATTGCATACATACTTTACAGGTATAATCTAAAAGGTGTAGAACATGATGTTAATGGCATGATGAAGAATATCTTTTACACATGCACATATCACTAACTACACTTAAAATCTCAAATCGACTATGGAGCAACAGAAAAGCATGCATGTACGGAACCAGCAAACAGTTCAGCATTTAGGTATAATAGCTTGTCACTTTGCCCTCCAGATTTTAAGTTATTTGAAAGATTATTGGACAAAATCTGCAAGATTATTTGAAAATAACGTAATTTTTTTATCACTAAGAAATTTACTGAATGTTTATTTTAGAATAGACTGTGAAGAAGATAAGGATGCTGCCATCATTTGTGTTGCTGCTGTCAAAAGGATCTTGGTTATTTCAGTTTCAGATGACCATTGTAAATGGTACGTTTTCTGTTGAAGCAAATATTCTCAACACTTCTAGTACAAACGAAGTTCATGAAATTTTAACTGATTTTTTACGAATGTTTAATGGTAGTAAAATAACGGGTGTTTGGAAAACTAAGACCCCGAAAACGAAGACCTAAGACCTCGAAAACGAAGACCTCGAAAACGAAGACCTCGAAAACGAAGACCTCAAAAACGAAGATCTCGAAAACGAAGACCTCGAAAACGAAGACCTCGAAAACGAAGACCTCGAAAACGAAGACCTCGAAAACGAAGACCTCGAAAGCTAAGACCTTAAAACCAGAGTTTCTTAGAATTTTTGCCATCTCAACACTATATCGAAAATTATATCTTTTATTTAATGTCTCAATGCTGTGTTCGTCATTTCATCATGCAGGGAAGAACTTAATTGAAATAGCTAGTGATGGCTCGTCGTTTTGATGACTATTTTCTTATTTATTAGATTACACTTTCATGTAAATATTTTCATGTAAATTTTGAAATAGGGTGCCGAAAATTATTCTATCATCTCTGTCATTAAAAAATCTGTCATCCCTTTCCCCAGTAAAAGGATTTTTTTTTATATCATCATTAAAAAATTTACAAATGCAAGATACTCACTGCACTACTTACAAAATACTCTACGATACTACAAATACAATACCACGAGGAGCAAGATATCATGTCTACCCCGTGGCTTTGATAAAAGGAATTGAAAATATTTCTGCTCGATCAACATTAAAAAGTTTTGGTGTATGTCCGGAACCATTTTCGCGGTCTTCGTTTTCGAGGTCTTCGTTTTCGAGGTCTTCGTTTTCGAGGTCTTCGTTTTCGAGGTCTTCGTTTTCGAGGTCTTCGTTTTCGAGGTCTTAGTTTTCGAGGTCTTCGTTTTCGAGGTCTTCGTTTTCGAGGTCTTCGTTTTCGAGGTCTTAGTTTTCGAGGTCTTCGTTTTCGAGGTCTTAGTTTTCGAGGTCTTCGTTTTCGAGGTCTTCGTTTTCGTGATTTTTGTTCTGGAGAAACTTAGTTTTCGATTTCATCTTCTGTTCACACTGCTTCTGTTTATGCTGCCCGTTCACATTGCTCCGTTTTAGTTGGTTAAAACTGCCCCAGCGCGTTTTCCAAAATGAGAATATGCACATTTTGGAAGGCATCCTTGGAAACGTCCGCTCTTACACGTGCTGGTATAAGAAATTAGTGTTAAGATGGCAAAAATTATAAGAAACTCTAGTTTTTGAGGCCTTAGCTTTCGAGGTCTTCGTTTTCGAGGTCTTTGTTTTCGAGGTTTTCGTTTTCGAGGTCTTCGTTTTCGAGGTCTTAGTTTTCGAGGTCTTCGTTTTCGAGGTCTTCGTTTTCGAGGTCTTCGTTTTTGAGGCCTTAGCTTTCGAGGTCTTCGTTTTCGAGATCTTCGTTTTCGAGGTCTTCGTTTTCGAGGTCTTAGGTCTTCGTTTTCGGGGTCTTAGCTTTCCAAACACCCGTAAAATAACAGGAATAAAGGAAAACCTTATTTTACAGCATGTATCTTTCACAGTTCAGCTCAGTTTCATGATTTTAGATTCCAATAGTACATAAAATTCAATATAAAACTTCATTGTCCAAGCTGAGCAGAAAGAAGATTAAAGAACAGAAACTACCAAATATGATAAAGATAAGGAGAAAACAAAAAGGAACAGGAAAGTATTCAAGTAGTATCCAGGAGAGAACACACCTTTTTAGATTTTTAGGCTTTTATATAGTAATAATGTCAAGCTATCTGTCATATTGCTGCTTCATGCAGAGCTTCAAAAATCATTGGAACTTGGGAACTAGGTTCCCAGAAAATTTTCATTGCCAACAAGTTTGTAGTTTTCTTACACAAGAAGAAGATGATTGTTTGGCAATTTCTGCAAAAAGACCAAAGTTTTTTCACTCTTCTATTCTGCTGATCATTATACTGAGTAAATTGGAAGGATTTGCAAATATCATGTCCAATGATTGTTTAGAATTTCTAAGAATTCTTCATTCAAGTGAGGAGAGTTTGTGACAGATAATTTTGATTCTCCAGTTTGGTTGGGATATCCATTGGACCTTTCAGCACATCATGGCCAGCAAAGACATTTTGCATTGAATGTGACTTCACAGAAAATCTTCCCCATTTGCCATGTTCCCAGAAAGGAAAATATTGTTTGCACCTCTGGTTTCATGGCTGTTTATGATCAATCATATTTCAACCACTGAGGATGACACAATATTTAATAAATCTAAAGTTCTGTCTCGCAGATTTGGTTTATTTGATTCAGAAACCGAGCAGAGGGCATTCAAGTTTTGGCATTATCATTACTCAGATGTACGCAGTTACTCCTCAGCTCCTGAATCAAATAAACAAAATCCGCGAGACAGAACGTTAGATTGACCCATCTTCTTTCGTTATAAGCACATACCTTCTCTTAAAAAACTCCCTTCGCCTGCACCAAACGAGAGTTTGCCGTACTGGTTTCAGGGCAACTTTGCGGCTTCGTTTGTTTTGAAATTCTGCTTGAGAGAATTTCTTTTGTCTGCATTTGCTAATCGCTTTGAATTGAGGTGTGAACCAAAGCGACTGATACTATTGTATTACAAAATCTGCCCTTGTTCAGCAAATCAGCATGTGTCAAAGTTGTCCAGTACAATAGATGATATTTTTAACTTGGTCCAGGCCAGCTTTTAACAATGTTGATTCACTTTAAGTTAATTCACACTCAACTGAACCTCCAGGAGATATTTTCAACAAAGTGAAAAGCAAGTTTGCTATGCATTTAAAATACAGTGTGGCATTTAAGATAAGTCTTTTGAAAGGACCTTCTCACCAAATGCCACTTTTGTCTTAAATGCTTCATGAAGGTTGAAGGGTTACTGCTAGCAATTCTAGAGCATTATTTTAAAAGGGTGTGACAGGTCTTACCCAACTTATACATATTGGCTATCCAACCAAGCTCAAGAGTTTTAAGTGATTTTGTTGCATTAAGTTGTTGTAAGGTAGTACCATATTTTTTACCTAGAATATGTAACTGTTTCTTTTTGAATTGTATGGGGTGTGCCAAAACAAACTATGCTCTTTTGACAGGCCACAATTAATCGTATAATCGACTAATTTTGAAGATTTATTACTCAATTGTTAACTACTGCGGTAATCAAAGACAAATGACAAGAAACACTGTTATTCATTATTGCATTCTGATTCTCAAACTGGTCAGAACAGTTATCACTGGCTCATGGGGATTTAGCATGCACTTCCTTGAGACAACTAAGCCAAAACTTCATTTTTAAAGTCGATAAATGCAATACCTTCGTTTCCACGGACAAAGTTTCATCATTAACAGCAGCGGATTTAGCTGTTCATGAATGACGAATGTGTTTTCATTGTTCACAAGCAGAGCTTACTACCTGCAGTGAAGATAGTCACCTAAAGGATAATCCTCGCTGGAAGGAGGCATTTGGAGCTCTAAATTGCATGAAAATGCAGAATCTCGTACCAAGTAGAGAAATTGCCAACGCATTGTCAGTTGAAGGACATTTGCAATGAGTGTAAATGTCCAAAAAGGTCGACTTTGGTCCACATTTACTTTTCACAAAAGATCGTAAATGTCGCCTTTGCGGTCCTATGGAACGCCGTTCATGACAAAAGTTTAGAATTTCATAATTGATAAATAGAATTGCACACTACCGTATCAGAATAGAGATAAGAATATTTTTCATTTTGTTTAGCAAGTAGAAATTGCTCATTGAATTAAAAACAATTAATTTTGTGTAGAAACACGTTTACAGTGCATTTTCAAATACATCTCTAAGGCAGAAACGGTTTCCATAATTAGAAAATACGTCAGATCCTAATTTCAAAATTCCTACTTACTCTCACAATTCTTCTTACTGAAAACAAAATTCTACTTACTCTCAAAAGTCTACTTACTGAATACAAAATTCTACTTACTCTCAAAATTCTACTTACTGAACACAAAATTCTACTTACTCTCAAAATTCTACTTACTGAATACAAAATTCTACTTACTGGACTCAAAACCGTTTGAGCGAAAAGACGGAATGGAATCCCCAGAACGAGACTTAATCGTGGTGGGAAACGAAATGATAAATGACAGCAGACTTCTCAAAATGGCAGCAGTTGAAGATGGTGGGATTCATGAAGGAGCTAATCAGTTGCGTAGTTTCTTCGAAGGCATTCAAAGAACAGTGAACCAAATGACACAAGCCACGAGTCTACAGGATCTCCTCCGGATTCAACATCTTAAATGTGAATTGGAGAACCAATTAGATGTGGTTCTCGCCATTGAGGCAGCCCTGTGTGCTTTTGAAGGATCACATTTTCTTATTGATCTTTTGAACGAGCTCAGCAATGAGCTACATGCCCAGTTGTGTGCAGTTGATACACTAAACATAGGAAGTAGCCATTCATCCACGAAGCCCGCTGAACTGGAGAGTACTGGTGGCTGGCCAAGATACAACATAAGTGCTGAGTACTTGATTGGTCTGCGGGAGAGTGGTATGACATGGAGTGGAATATCAAGGTGCCTTGGGATAAGTGAAAGAACAGTCCTTCGGAGGAAGGACGAGTATAACATTGATGATAATTTTTCAACTATTAGCGATGAAGACCTTGATGCTGTCATTGACAATATTTTGAGATCCACACCTGGTGCGGGAGAGGTTTATGTTATTGGTGGTATTCGTGGAAGGGGTTTGAAAGTTCAGCGATGGCGGGTTAGGGAAAGTCTCATGGTATTAGATCCCATTGGTAGGGCCTTGAGGAAACGTTATGCAATCAAACGAAGAGTTTATGACGTTGGCAGTGCAAATGAGTTGTGGCACATAGACTCAAATCATAAGTTGATTGCATACAGATTTGTTTTCCATGGCTGTATCGATGGGTATAGCAGGATGCTTTTGTACACAAAGTGCACAACTGACAATATAGCAACAACTGTTGTAAAGTTTTTCCAAAGTGCAGTTGATGAATATGGTCTCCCTCTCCGTGTACGGGGTGATAGAGGAGTAGAAAATTTTGAAGTTGCTAGGTTTATGCTTGCAAATCGTGGACTTGGCAGAGGGAGTTTCATTGCTGGGCGCAGTGTACACAACCAGCGAATTGAGCGCCTTTGGGCAGAGGTGAACAGGGTGGTATCACACCATTACAGCCAGCTGTTTGCATGGATGGAGGATCGCGGCATTCTTGACCAAAATAATGAAGCACATCTGTTTGCCCTCCAGTTTGTTTACCTTCCAAAGATAAATGATTCCTTGAGAGAATTTGTCTCACAATGGAACTATCATGGCCTGCGAACATGTAGAAGACAATCACCCATTGCACTGTGGAGGCAAAACTTGTGGCAAAGTGACATAGAAGATGTAGATACAAACTGGTATGGTGTTGAGAGTTTTTCTGGAGATGGCAGTCATTCAGTTGAGACCACAAACAACATTGTGGTGCCCGAATCAGAAATAAATCTTTCGGATGAAAATCTCAACGAACTGTGCAGGCTTTGCGACCATGCAAGAAATGAAGATTCAGACTTTGGAGTTTCCAAATACTTAGATGCATGTGCCTTTTTGCAGCAACTGAACGAAAATAATGGACAACATTGATTTAGTCTGATCCGCTTTGTTATGTTTTGGAATAATTAATGTTGAAATGAAAGTCTGTGGCCAATCTCTATCACCTATGGGGTTTGTAACCTTTGCACTAAAATAGGCAAGACAAAACATTTGCATGGAAACTATACTTTTCTTGATGTCATGATATGCTTTCAAGCCACACTACCCATTTTGCTGGCCAGGTCAGAAACTCTGTTAGGTAAATTCAAGAACGATAAAAATATCTTTGTCTTCTATGACAAAGGAAGGTCTAAATAATACCATCAAATTTTAGTGATAAATATTCTCCTGAGTCACCTGAGTTTCCACCTGGTCCCATTTTTTCCTGCAAAACATCACAGTATTTACAAAGACTTTTAAGAAATTTATTCAAAGTTGTTGCCTTACCCATTGTACTGCAAGCTTATCAAGATTACCAAAGTGGCCCATATCCTTTTATCCTTGCTTCATAGTTTTTCATTTGCAGTCTTCAGGGAAGGGGGAGCCAACGCCTGCAAAGCTCCTCCTCAAAATTACCGTAGATCCTTGGATAAGTGCCCCCTTCAAATGAGCACCCTGCTCGATTAAGCGCTCACCTTCTCAGGAAAATTATCAAATATGCACCTCCCCCCAATAAGCAGCCACCACCTCCACCTTAAGAAATGGGCACTTAGTCGGAATTTTAGCCAAAATGAGTTTCTGAGATTTAGCCTTACAGGATTGAGGAAGGCAGTTAACCAAAAAAGTGGAAAAAACAACAAAGTTTGTTCTAGTTTTCATTGTTCAGAAACTTTATTTTCATTTTTCATAGCAAGGAAACCTTTTAACTCGCTGTCACATATATTTGTTTGGAGAATATAAATAGCGTGCTCTTCAAAATCCCTCTTTTACTTTTTTGTCTTTGCTTGAATTGTTTTGACATCCAGAAGAATCAAATGAGCGCACTGCTCAAATAAGTGCCCCGCTCAAATAAGTGGCCCCCCTTTGAGGCTCAAAAATTAAATAAGTGCCCAGGTGCTTATTCAAGGGTTTATGATTGCTTTGACTCTTTCATCCCATTTCCTATTTGTAGGCTCTTTTCAAGGCTCCTCTCCTTGAGACAAGAAAGTCAGTTAGTCTACAGAGATAATGCTTCAGTTTATGAACACAAAACATCTCGATTTCATGCAACAAAACAACAATATGTTCTCCAAAAACATCAACGTGGTAACTACTTTCAAGGAATAAACTGAACAAAACAGTAGAGTCATGCATTTAAGGAACAACTTTTCAATCTCTAGTCTCACCTGTTTCTTATACAATGAGAGAAATTTTCAAATCAGGGTAAAATTAAGAAAAAATCCTGCTTTATTGATCATAAGTAACCTGGCATAAGCTCTATGATTGTGATATGAAACATAGGCCTATTTAATAAATTTAGTAAATTTAGTAAATTTAATTTGCAGGAAATGCAACAATCATGGTGTCTTTTGCTCTTTGCATCATTCTTTTTTTCATTTATGAATAAGTTCAGTTCAACTGGGAAGCAGAACAATTCAAAGGCTTTAGTAAGAAACAATTTTTTTCTGTCCTCAACCAGTTTCTTATAAAATGGAGTACTATTTTGAAATCAGGGTCTGTGTTTCTTAAATTTGTGTTTGTTACATCATATGTGGGACACTATCATGCTAATAGGAATAGACTTTCAGTACAGGGCTTCCATGTCATAATTTCTTTCCTGACACTATAATATTATTGTGTTCACTACCCCCAAAAAGTGCTATATACTGTATCTATGTCTGGCTTTGGATTCAAGAGACCCCAAAATCCTTTTATTTCTTGCATCTAATATTCAATATTTCTTAATAGGTATCATTGGGGGTGAGGGCTAACCATTTTTCAGTGGTATAAAAGTTTTCTCGACTATTGGGGGCTTTGTCCTGTTATTCACAGACCAATTTAGGAAACTTTCACATTCCAAGAAGATCAAACCTTGGTTTAAGGGTTGATATTTCCGATTGTGATAAACATCCCAACTGTGATAAACAGAGCAAAATGTCTACTCCAGACTTGATTGATGTTCTTTGGAAACTAATGTTTCAAACATAAAAACAAACTTCTAAATTTGTATGCAAATGCAACAATCCACAGGGTTTAAAAACTCGGGGGGTGCACTTGACCAGATTTTGGTCAGGGATGTGCCACCAAGGCTTCAAAAATATAGCCATTCCTTATACCAATTTTACAAAAAGGTGTACCCAACCTTAACCCAATTTTCCAAAACTGTATACCCAACCTTACATATACCAATCATTCAAAAAAGCAAACCCAACCGTCTAGTTTTTACACAAAAGTCATTGGCATTGTTTCCTGCACCAAAATCTTCACAATCGGTACTGTTCCATACAGTATGTATGTCCCTACACTCAAAACACATGAAGTGCACCCCCTGGATATAAAAAAGGCTACCAACCAAAAATTTCAATTTATCTGTGTCTGACATGAGATAGAGATTTTCTGAAAGCTTGACTCCTGTGCTTTCCTTTGATATATAGTTTTTGCAAAATAACCATAAACTGTATGTCAAAATGCAGCAGCACTTCTTTTCAACATTTTTCTGATTGCATCAGCTGATGTAAGTTGGGATTTTGGTCTTTCAATTTGCATTGGGTAAGTCATCAGAGAGTCGGAAAGCAAGCAGCATGTTAAATAGGTGTAGCTAAAGTTAATACAAGGAGTTTTTTTGTTGAAACGTTTTGGTCACCATAATTTACAACAGTGTAAACTTGTAGTTCTGATTACAGTGATCAGAAAAATTGAACAGTTGCAATTAGTTTCTTCTACCAATACAACCAATACAGTCAAACAAAACATAAACAAGTGGTACCTCATTTGAGCTTACTGTATGCTTGCATTTTTCTCCTTGAAATTTCCCATGGGCCTATTTTACAAAGCTTATGCATGAAATGAAAGCACTGAAGCTGGGCTCCAGCAAATCACAATCTCACCTGTCAGACCTTTCGTCAGAGAATTTTGCTTTTCAATAGGTGTAGCCTTTTTTGATACACCCTGTAGTGATATCAACAAAATGCTTAGTTTCAGCTTTTAGTATAGCAAAATGTGCATCTATAGCATCAAACAAAACACAAGTTTGTGGATAGGTTCATCTAAACTTTTCCAAATCCTGGTGAGGACAGAACATCCTCACAAAAGTTCTCTGAAAAATTGGGGCCAGTGTATCTTTCATTCAGTGGAAACACGATTCCAAGGCCACAGGTATTAACATGAACTCTTCGTGATGAATCATTGCTGAATATGATCTCCCCCTTCTTTAGGCCTTTTGTTGGTAGATATCTGGAGCCTGTAAGGAAAAAGAGAACATCTTCAAGTGTTACCTTGATATCTTTCTTTGTCACCTCCTCTGGATCATCTTCAGTTGGCACATTCATCACATCCCATGATTTACGTTTTCCAGATTCTATGTTTTCAAGCTCATCCAAGAGATTAGCAAAATTATAGAAAATGTCCTCTTCCTTTGTCTTTTCTATTGCTGATGCTCCTTCTGTGTACTTGATTTCAAACAGGGATCGAATTTTGTCGGCAGTGAGAAGACAGGAATGGTAGGTGAGCTCCTTTGTGGCCTCTTCTTTATGCTTTTTCAAAGTGCTGAGAACACCACAAATATTCAAGCCTGTGGTAAACTGCTGGATTTCTTCTAGCTGCTTTGTAATAATATTGTGTTTACAAATTTTTTTGACAATCATGTCCCTGTCTTGGATGGTAATGATGGCATTATTGTACCCAGCATCAATTCTGATATCATCAAGCTCCTGAGAAAGCATGTCCATGCTTGCTGTTGTGTTACATTCCATGAGTTGCAGAACTAATCTTCTTACTTCAAAGTCTGGAATGTCATTGGGGTTGTAGACAACATTCTCAGGGTCTAAGATGTAATCTACAAGAGATCTGGAAAGGTTGTGTGGGCCAGCACATTTGTGGAGCAATGCAAGTGCAACAAGCCTTCCATAGGCTTCATATTCCCTCCTGTCAAGCCTCATTGCATCTCTCAGGAAAACATGAGAATTCTCCGCTCCACTTAGAATAGGGGCTCCCTCAAGGAGAATTGCAAAAAACTCCCTTGTTGGCCCACCATAATCCGCTCCCATCTCACCAACAAACCTGACATTTAACCTCTTTAGGCTTTCCTCTTCAAATAAAAGAATCTTGTTGATACTGTCATCCCAAATTCTCCTTCTTCTGACAATCATAGTCAATGCATCTTCTTTCTCAAGGCTAGAAAAAAGGGGTTTTGCCAACTCCTCCAATTCCTCTGACAAGGTAACATATGTTTTCTCATCCTTCTTTGCAGAACAACTTGCATAGTCCTGAGTGGCAGTTGTAACTGATTCCACAGTTAATACCGAGGAAGTACCTGACCTTGGCTGCAAAATTGGGAAATCATCATCGGCTTCCTCATCTGAGTATGATATGTCAACAAAACTCTTCTTGTTTGGTGGCCCTTCATCCATGTCAAGCAAAGTAGCATCTGGTCTCACATAAATTGTCTTGTTCTTGAATATTCTGTGGACCAAGAATCCATCCAACATTTGTCCTGGTGCTAAAACAGGCCTTACAATTTTTGCATTGACAGATGTACAGAGTGTAAAATCAGTTGCCTCAGGAATGACTGCACCAAACATCTGACGGATCTTATGCATTATTTCGGATGGGGTCCATTCCTTCACGAGTTGAGCTCCAATAACAAAGTGTCCCTTCTCTATCAACTCCACTTTTGGTGCTTGCTTTGGAACAATATCCATGGTAGGATTAGGGAGCAGTAATAAATCAACAGTGAAAGGACCTTTCTTATTTGATGCTTGAGCTCTACTTCCTTTTGAAGGCCTGGAAAATGAATAACCAAGTGTCCTTTGGTTGCTTCTTGCCATGGGTTTGGATGTTGTGAGGGACTGTGATCCAAGCTGCTGGAACCTGTTTGGTCTGAACACAGACATGCTGCTGTTTGGCCTGCTGGAAAGTCTAAGTTGCCCACTGCTTGTACTTATATCACGCACAGAGACAGAACTACTGCTACCACTAAAAATCCTGCGCATTTCTTGACGTTCTGCAGCTTCAGTGGTACTACCAGTATTGGTACTGGTAGGCCTAGGCCTATTATGCATATGGCTTGTAGTGGGCAGTGCAGCGGCAGTTTGGGGCCTGGTTGCTCCTGGCCTCGTCGATGTCGAAGCTGGTTGAGTCGTCAGGACCGTCGAAAGATCAAGGACATTGTCAAGGATTCTTGACACGAGTTGATTAACTGGCTGTTCTGCTTCGGGTTCGTTGTTCTCCATGATTTGTGGCCGCACATGTTAGCTGGCCGCTTCGTAACAAGTACTGGGAACGAGCAAATCTCGTTCTGGCGATTCCATTCCGTCTTTTCGCTCAAACGGTTTCGAGTCCAGTAAGTAGAATTTTGTATTCAGTAAGTAGAATTTTGAGAGTAAGTAGAACTTTGTATTCAGTAAGTAGAATTTTGAGAGTAAGTAGAATTTTGTATTCAGTAAGTAGAATTTTGAGAGTAAGTAGAAATTTTGAAATTAGGATCTGACATATTTTCTAATTATGGAAACCGTTTCTGCCTTAGAGATGTATTTGAAAACGCACTGTAAACGTGTTTCTACACAAAATTAATTGTTTTTAATTCAATGAGCAATTTCTACTTGCTAAACAAAATGAAAAACATTCTTATCTCTATTCTGATACGGTAGTGTACAATTCTAATTATCAATTATGAAATTCTAAACTCTTGTTATGAACGGCGTGCCATACGGTCCAAATAAATGGCATTGCAAAGTTATGTAAAAGGTGCACTTTACAGATAAAATACAGTTTTCATTAAAGTTCATGTAAAAGGTGGAGCTTTACAATCTGTGATATAGGTTGTAAATATGATGTAAAGTTCAAACTTTACAAAATCAGTAAAGTTCGTAAATTTATTGTCAAATTTGCTCTTTACATGGACTTTAAACGATATTTCATACTATTGTAAAGTCCAATTCCTATGCAGTGTATGTATCATGTGATCTGTAAAGTTATTTACAGTTTTTTTCCGTACAACACCTTGGAGTAGTTTCAGTCTTTTTGATATCAAACTTCTTTCATGATTACTCTTCTGATATGAAGAGTAATCATGAAAGGAACAAATATCTCTTTGTTCAAGAAGAACACACATCATTTTATAGACACTATTTTCAAGGTGTCATTGATAGTGGTGGCGGCGATTCCAATGTGGTTGGATGCAATTGCTGCTGTTGTCTCTTGGATGATAGCCGTCTGGTCATATTCTTACTTTTGCTTCTTCGAGCGCTTTAAAGTTTCTAACAGGATCCGCATGAAAATTAAATGGATCATAAGATGCGTAGAGCAGCAGCCATATTTGCTGTTTATTTGGAAGGTCTGTTTTGTCATGAACATTTGTCTACAACGTTTCCCCAGGCCACTCATCCTCCTTGTCAATTTGATGTAGGTTCACTCTTCTTTCTCACATTTCATTCCTTATGAAAGCATAGATTTTTCTGTATCTCTCATGGCCCCTCTCCAAAGCAGCAATCCTTCTTCTTGCAGATCTTATTTGACCCCCCTTATCATCACTATCCGGAGGGGATTCCTCCTGTATCATTGGTACTGATGTTTTGAACTTTTTCAAGGCTTCTTCATCCGTGAAATCCTCCCCTCTTTGCTTTGCTGCCTTTAATTTTTCCATTCTAATACCCCATTCACACTGCAAAGTAGGTTACTTTAAGCCACTTTAACTTAAAGGATTTGTGCAAGGCTTAAAGCCTGCATTTGCACAGAGCAGAAAATCTAAAAATAGCCCATTGAAATTGATGGCCCACACGTGTAGGGAATAATTGGGCATTTTCTTTGTTCTATTCATAGAGAAGCCTATTTACCACTGCACACTCCCTTTAACATACATCTAACAAGGTTTTTATCAAATCAGTTTAGTTCCAGAAACTTTGATCACATCACCAAGTTAGTAGAGCGGCTTTGTTAGCTTGGCAACTGCTTTCCTAGACAGTTTTCTTTTGTTTAAAATTTCGCAAAGTGGCTGACACAGCTGTGGCAAAGAATTGTTCAGGCCATTTAAAACAAAAAAAGATATTTGCAAAGCTGCTGCTCTACAAATGGAGGTAAAATTCAAGGGTATTCATTAATTTTCCTTAGTTTCAAGGACTACGCAAAGGGTTACTGAAAACTGAACAAAATTATACAACAATCAAAGGTGTGGATGTACCTCCCAGCATGGTCTATTAACCAGACCCTGGTCTGCTAGGACCTTGGACCCTAGGAACAAGACTCATACTGACCAGACCTTGTAGGAATTCCTATTTATCGCTACCGTAAAAGCTCTATTAAGCCACTGGGAGGCTTACTTGATTTCAGAAACTTGAGGGGGGGGGGGGTTATTAGAGAGGGGACTTATTCACAAAATCAAATGACACGGATTAGGATATGATAGCTTTTCAGTTCTTGTACCCCTTACTTTGCGGATTCAACATACAATTTTACGAGTCAAATACATAAATTTGACACCTTCTCCATCTCAAACACTATCAAAACTAGCATGCAAATATCATTAAGAAACAAGTCTTTTCACATCAGATTGAGGGCCCCTCCCAACTCGGCTTGTGTAAAACGCAGGTGATGCAGGTCAACAAAACGCAGGTCAAGTTGTGTGGGTCAAAGATAGTGGTCATGGGCCTACAGGTTTTAGGCTTTCGTTGGGGGGGGGGGGCGCATGGTACAGTCACATGTTTAAACATTTAGTTGATAAAGTTGGTGCACAATGTAGACATTTAAAAATGTAGATTATATACCTTATGTCCAGGCAATAGGGCCAGTCTCTCTGGAGCATTGCAAAAGATCCCAAACATTTCTTCTTTGTTTGGAACCAGATCAGCCATTGACTTAGCAAAGTTTAAGATTTTGGTAAGCTCTCCATCATCTTTAAGTTTTGAGACTGCATCTAAAGTTTCATAACCGCAGAACAGTCAACATTTTTTACATATCTTGGTTTTGGAGGGAGAAGATCCCAGATAGCGTCAGGTAGCAGCGTTTGTGCCTTGGGTAATTCTCTCTGAAAAGACAATTCAAGGCATTATATTTCATGCATTTCAGGGGGCGTGGGCGCTCAAACCCCATATATTTCAATTGGCATAGTGCTATATCAAAAGCATAAATTTGATGCACCACTCTCTATTCTGGAACGAAGGCTACCCTTCCTACTACAATCTGCAGGCACTCTTTTTATGGCCCTGTTATGACAAACTGGCAACTTTAAAGCAATCAGTGTGCAGTTCTTCTATATTTCATAGACTCGGAAAACCTACTGTTTTGACACTGTCTTCAACAGTCCTTTTTGGCACTGCCAAGGTAAAAACAGAAAGGACATAGGACAACCAACTTTTCCCCAAACGTCAAAACACGTCAAAACACGGATATCTTTGAAAACAGCAATTATCTCTTTATTACGACATCGCCATAAAAAGATGTACAGAAAGCGATAACGTGGTCGGGGAAGCAGAAGGGACATTTGCCTTTGACCGGTCAAAGAGTAAGTCAGTGAGCCCCCATCGAAATTGTTGACTGATCGGTTGACCCCCGGTCTTGTAAAAGCAGTTGATTTTGCTGACAGCAAAACTTTGTTGCTGACAGCAAATCATAGCTGTAGTTGCTGCTGTTGACAGAAATTTGTGACTGCATTTTTATTTGAAAGCTACGTACGAAGCCAAAAGTTTGCTGTTGTCACAGAAAAATTTTGTTTCTTTACTGCCAAAGGAAAATTTGTGACAGCAGAACTGTGAAGTGTGTCTGCAAAAATATAAAGTGTGTCAGCAAAAGTGTAAGCTTTGTCAACAAAAATTAAAAAACAGTCAGCAATTTATTATAAACTGCAGCCAACAAACCTAATGTTTTTGGCCGGTTTGGCGCGCCATAAAGATAGAGACATTCCACCTTCCAATGTAGAACACGGCATTACACGCAAAAGGGTGTGACGTAATTCTAAGTTTCCATCGCTGTCTCAATTTTTCACAAAAATTCAAGATCCTTGTAAATCACACAATAAAACGTACTCGTTTGTGCATTTTAAGTAGAGAGTTCAACAAATGCCGGCATCAAGCTGCAAACGATTCTTCCTTGTGGTAACAATGATTTGACTAACGATGTCGATACCACAAAGCACCTTAAAGATGTTGTTCAAATCCTAAAAGAAGGAACCCAGAATTGGAAGATTGTTATGTCAGCTGCCACAATGCAAAGAGACCATCAAGGAATGTAAAAGAAAATCAACGAACTTAACTGTAAGCTCAAAGCGGTTTTGTGTGGACCAGAGGTGAGATTTCTTCAATAATTCTAGCATAGACAATTCTTGTTTGGGACAAAAAGGTTTTCACTTAAATCTTAGAGACAATGTTGCCTTCGCAAAAAATCTTTTGCAAATAATAAATCACAATGACTGAACAGGAAGAAACATTTTTTGGTGATCAATTCAGAGATCTGCGGATAGAATTATGGAGTCATGTGTTGGACTAAATGGGTAAACAGTTTTCGTCGCTTCATGTTTAGTGGTTAAACTGTTTTTGTGACCACTTTTCGTGGGAGCTTCAGATTCGTGGGCCACTTTTCATCGTTAGACTTTTTGTAAATGGGTCCATAATTCGTGGTATCTCTCCCAGAGCCGTCTTCTCTGCCTCGTCGACGCAACCAGTCGTGGACGTCTTCTTTTCGTCGGTCTGTTGATTTCGTGGGTGATCCACGTTTCGTTGCTCTGTATGCACATGTGAGGATCACTTGCTACCTTTATGCCAATTTGTACATAGCAAAATCCACAGTGTTTCTGTCAATTGTAGAGGACAAGACTGCTTCAAGATCTCTCACAAGGTTGTGCAGCTGGGATAAAATGTAGTTCAGGATGTTTCGTTGAGGGCCTATAGCTGGTGACGCCATTTTGCAACCACAACTAAAATTTCAGCTTTGTTTACTCTCCGGGTGCCTATGTAACAGACGCTTATTGATTTTCAAAAATTTTATCCACCCCCCGGCCCTTATTAAGACCCTCTGTTTATTAATTTTGGCAAAACAATGTCCAAAGCTCAATATGATTTTCATACGAAATTATTAAGACTCCATTTATTAAGACCCTCCCGTTTATTAGTTTCTTTGAGGGGTCCCCCCCCAATTTATTAAGACCCCCCTTGTATTAGGCACCCGAGAGTACTGGTTTCCCAGGAGGGACTCCCTATTAGTCATAGATAATAGAACAGTGACTGTTCTATTATCCATGCTATTAGTAAGTGACGGGGGGTCAGACATTTTTTGGGTTTGGTTTGTAAAACGTTGTCTTACCTTTGGGTACGCAATATGAGCATAAACGGTATATTTTTGGGGTTGCTGATGAGAAAATTTGACAAGGTGAGTGCTAGGCCGAGTTTTACACCAAAATATTGCAGAGCAGTTGCCGAAAATGCTATAAAACCTTTAACTTTCATGTACCATGAAACTATGAGTATATTTTTGGGGTCTACAAGTGTCCTAATTTCAGTATATTTTTGGGTCGAGTATATTTTTGGGTTTAAAATGTCGGTTTTTCAAAAACATACTGTGTCTGACCCCCTGTCACTTACCAATAAAATTCCCCCCCTGGGACTGGTTTAAACAATTGACCGGGGACGTATTTGGTTATTGTTGCAAAAACCATCAGAAAGTTTCCCAAAATGTTCCCATACTTTGTCAAATCAAATATCGACACTGGTGGATAAACAGCTTGCTTCCGCTCCCTGGATTCAACATGTCAACAACTGGCCTATAATTTTTCTTCGTTCTTTGGCCAGCTTTCGATAACCTTCCTGGTGGGCTACACCGCAAAATGTCATTCACTGGTAACTATGAGCATGGATCATTGCGTAATCATGTTCGAAAGGCTGATTAGAGATTATGATAGCTGATTGACGACTCAATTTGATTTCCGAATCGGCGTGATTGACGACTCGATTTGACAAACACCAACACAAGTAATTTGCGGACCCAGTTTCAAATGGGCTGATAATGTGGCCACTCGAAATGGGAAACATCACTCGATTTGAGCAACATCACTCACATATCGTGTCATGTCCTACGAGCTGATTTACGATATACGACTCGATATGAAGACTCGGACTTTTGTCCACGATGTGACTCCATAATTTTCACCTGGGAAACTTTAATAAATGGTTGATTTACAATTAAATAATTTCTTACAAGAAACAATTTATATAAGAAACTCTTCAGAAGGTCATGTTACTTAAAGGTTCATGCCTAAACATCGTAAAGGCTTCAAAAAACCTCGCCTTGAGGGCATATAGTGAACATTTCAAAAGACTTATCTTTGCTTTCAGCAATGGCCCAAATTCTTAGTTATTTAAAATACTTGTACAAGAAATGAAAAGAAAGTTACTGAATGCCGCAGATTTCCTTGATAAGAGAAAAAATTTCTTCACTAATTTGTCCCAGTACTGAAGTTTGATAATTTTCCTTATCTGAGAGTCAAGTTTCTGTAAAGAGATTCTTATCAAATGTGTGTTGGAAGCTACAGTATTTCACATTGCACAAAGGGCGTCAGATAACAGATATAAAAACAGTCTGTTCCTTACTAAGATTTATGCTATGTTCTTATCTTATGTTAACATATATCTGTTATTTTCTTCAATATCTGCAGAACATCTTAGGACAGAAGAGAAAGTGTATGTAAAATTAACATTCACAAGAAACAGCTGTTAAGAGATGGTAGGCTCGGAGTTAAACCATCCTACTTGGATTGAAAAGCCAAGGGGCGCTTCTCTCACTCAACTGAAAATGCATCCAAGATTTTTTTAGAACAAATGAATTTTATGGATTTTGATTGATTTTTGTTGAAAGCAGAAGGATCTTTGCCAATGATGTGTGAGATATTTTGATGGTGAAAAGCCCCTCGGAAAAAGCTAAGGAAATTTTCGGATTTTCAGCTTTCACTCAAGGGCAATTTGACCCATACAGTAGTGGTGAATTTTGATCTTGTTTTGATTGCAAATTAGATGATATTACTTGTTTTGAGACCTTACTAAGGAATTAAAGGGGAAGTTGCACCGTTCTGGTATGTTTCCCACAAATTTGTATATTTTCATAGGTTTATCCTGAGTTATCTGTAAGATTCCTTAACAAGATAGAGATTCTTTGCAGGTAAACAAGTATCGGAGACTTTGCTCTCACCTGAAATTGGTTTTGTCTACTTGCTTAGGCCAAGCATCCAAACGCTGTTGGGAAATCGCATCTGCCTTTGTTCTAGCCCAATTAATCAAGGAAATTTTCATTCAACTGATGATATCGGATTGTCCAGGCTCTGTTTGTTTACCTTTTGCTGCAACTACCCTTTACGGAACAATTGTAAAGAATTGGGGAATCAGTAAAGATTTCCAGCCAGAAAAAAACGCAAGAAACACTTGGAATCTCGACCATTACTAGTCCATGAACTTAGTTTCTTACAAAAGGATGAGTTCCTTGTGAATCTTGAATTCCGGATCTTGAATTAGTGTGAATCTTGAATTCCGGATCTTGAATTAGTGTGAATCTTGAATTAGTGTGAATCTTGAATTCCGGATCTTGAATTAGGGTGAATCTTGAATTCCGGATCTTGAATTAGTGTGAATCTTGAATTCCGGATCTTGAATCTTGGATCTTGGATCTTGAATCTTGAATTAGGGACTCCCGATGGATTCATATTGTTTTCATGACTGAAAAGTTTTGGTTCTTTCTTGTCTTGTTTACATCTTCTGCAAATATAATTGTCTGAAGACCTTTTTCTTTCTCTAAGTGGCCAGCTTTCATTACATATTTTGGAAGTGTATATTTTCATTTTCATTGATTTATGAAATCTGCTGATGTCCTTTTGGCAATGCTGTTTATCACAGAAGTTGTCTGGAATTTGGTAACCATGTATACTACTTGAGGATGTACTGTCTATGTCTGACAAGTTGTTGTGATTTTCAGCTTTGGGTTTGTGCTTTTTCAATGGGGGAGAGTGAATAAGTTCTTGTCTGACATTTACCCCACTTAGATTATCATTAATGTTGTGTCCTGAATTCTTCCCATTCTTTTGTTTATTCATTTTATATCTTTCTGTCCTTCTTCTATTTTTTGCATCAGACAGATTCTTATAACATAGATCAGACAAGCTTCTTTGGTCTGTTTGATAATCAAAGAAAGATTCTGAGGATGTGTCAAAGCCATCACAGCAGTAAGTAGATGAAAGTGACGTAGCATTGTTTGTATTATTAATATGGAAAAAATCTGAAGGATCAGTTTTAATGTAGGTTGCAAAGAACCAGCCACTAACACAATGTTGAAAGAGGTCATCTATGGATCCATAAGTTGGTATTTGGTTAGGAAGATCATCAAGATAATACCACTAGCCATCTTCAAATATAGCACAAGTAAAGTGAGAAGCAAAATTCCTAACCAATCCCTTCAAATGTAAATTTCACCAGAAACGGCTATGTTCTGGTCAAAATGGATATAATTCATGATGTCAGTAGCAAATTCTACAAGAAGAATCACACTAGAATTTGACTGTGTCTCAATTCTTTGACATCTATTTTCACAGGTAGTACATTGCAAGAAATTTGGAGTGTTGCATAAAGTAATAGCACTGGACCAGTTGCAAACATTGATATTCAAACTATTTAACTGTGTCAATGAAATATAATTAACAAAAACATCTGAATTAGTAATCACATGCTCTTTGCAATATGCAATTGTTGAGTAAACTGAAACTATCTTTGATTTTTCAGTTTCCGTTAAATTCTTAAAGGCATTGGTACTAAATATTTCTGAGAACTGCGCATTACAATCCTTCAAGGCAAAGGATGGACAAATTTGGCAAACATAGTCCCAGACAGGCTCGCGTATGGCATTGAGATCATTCTCGGAGCAAATGCGTGCTGTCAGATACTCATAATATGCACTCATGTGATTTGACAAAATGAACAATTGACAGTCAGATGTCTCAGTGAAAATGTATCTGAATATTTTGTTCCAGATTTCAAGAAAACAGTTGATGGCACAAGAAAATTTCCCTGGACGCAGCCTAACTGCGTTCACGAAATGAAAGCAACTACGTGAACTTGAAACTGTTAGGCCACTGCCTGCTGGTGAAGTTCTGTTGGTTCCCCGAGCGGAACCTGGCTTTTTATCAGGCATCGGCTTCCAGTCTTTTGACCTCAAACTGGAGCCTGTCTGATGACAATTTTTCTCAAATTCATCTGCCATGCTAATGGCGAAAACTGGGAAACACTTACCGCACGTTTCACTGTCCAAAGGCGAAGGAACTTTTCCAAGCTGAAGCTGAGCACGGTACACAGTGTAGACTTACTATGTTGCGTTCTAATCACCAATACCATCCATCTTGATTCAGATCTGCCTCTTCTGAGCTGGTGACCGTTAGCTAGGACTCGATGTAATAAATCTAATAGTTAAATTTTTTCGCGCCTTTGTCGTTGAATTGGATTCATTTGCCTCCTTTTGAATCAGAAACCGGCTTAACCAGTTTAACCAGAAACGACAAAAAAAACAGGTTTTTTTCGACGCATTGAGATGGTCTCGCCATATATATTCTTTACGCACGGAGTACTACAAAGCCCCGCTTCGGTGCGGGGTAAAAAGGTTTATCAAGTTTGTTTTTAGATCTTCGAGTGACCCGGATCTGGCCAGCTGGTGAGAATATCTCCAACATACAGGATGGAGCTGTATTATCAAAAAATTTGAAAACCTTTGTAGCAGTGCATTGTTCAAATCTCTCTTTCATGGGGAGCCAATTTATATTTTTAAATTCTTTGATTCCTATATGCGCTCTATTATTCAAATTCAGGCAGAACGTGATACATTTATTTTGAGCTATAAAGTGTTTGTTTGTACGTGCGGCTATAATGATCAGTAAATACATAAATTTTGTTAAATAGAGATTATAGCCTAGAGCTTGTATTACCAAACGTTTCGGGCTTGACCCTTCATCAGTAGTAGTAGTAGTAGTAGTAGTAGTAGTAGTAGTAGTAGTAGTTTATTTTGAGCTGTTTGAATCTTTTTGGTTAATCTTTTATCTAGCAATGGAAACCAAGCACTACATGCATAGTCAAAATGGGGCTGGATCAGTGCATTTGCTAATGACCTACGAAGAGAAAAATCACGGAAGTTTTGCTTTCTATAAAGGAATCTTAGCCTGCCATTGATTTTACCCAGGGTCCTGGTAGCCATTGATTCACCAGACAGGTTATCATCAAGAATACAGCCCAGGTATGTCACAGATGTGTATTGCTTAATCCTGATGCCACCCCTTCTCGTGTCGAGTTTCCTACTGCCGGTTTTTTTATTTTTTCTGCCAGAAAGTATACACCTCGTTTTGTCTTCTCCAAAGTGACAAATTTTGCGCTTTCAGGGAATTAAAACAATTTCAAACAAGCATGTAGATCTAAGAATTTTGTTCCAAAGACCTGGTACCTAATTCCTTACATGCACAAACCAGGACTATGCATAAACTAAAGCAGCTAGTATCATTCCAAAGAAATAACGGAAATTAAAAGTCTTGGTAAAGATAAAGGTTGTACCACGGACGTGCAATCATCAAACAGTCACTCGTACACCATAATCCATTTCCAAATTCCCCAGTCATTTTGAGGAGCACTCTTTATTCTGCCAAGTTCAGTCTTCAGAAAATTTTATTGCTGTTTTGCGATCGCCTTGGGCAGTCTACAAGCGTAGCGATTTCAAGAAATCAGAAATGTATCAAGAAGTAGGCATCCGTATTTCAAGAATCCTAGACTCCAATTCTCGATTCTAGCTGAAGACTGAGTCGTGGATCTTCAAAGTACGTCTAAAGGAGGATACATTGTGTTCTGTCAGACGTACATGAGTTTTTTTTTTGCGTACTTGGTACAATTGGAGAAGCAGCCTATGATCAATCACGCTTTGTTTAGATGAAGTCCCTTGTTGGAGTTTTGCTGGAAGGAGCTGTGCTGCTTCATGAATGTAAACCTATTTTATTGGCAGGGGAGCTATTTAAATTTGATCTTTTTTTAATTAGTGCTAGAATGTTCAGATTTCAGTTGTTTCTTTTCCGTTGTCTTTAGTTCTCCAGTATGAACGGTTGCCACTTTGCAGAATCAGCAAAAATGACAGCATCATCCACTACCACAGGAATATCATGCTCTGAACCATTTCCAAAGACCTGACAAACAATCTTTGAATCCTTCGGTGTAATGAATTTTCTACCTCCACAGACGCAATTTCGCATCTATGCTGGATGTGGAAAACTCAGGCAGTGCCCAGAATTTTCTTAAACATTATCTAGCAAACTTATGCATGCTAGAATATTTTCCTTCCCAAAACCATGCGTCATTCTCTGGTACTGAGGCATCATTGCTTGCAATCTCGATCATCAATTTTTGCAGCACTGACCTAAGGGGAGACATAATTTAACAATTTGAAAGAACAAAAGAATTTGTTAAAGGTAATGTGTCCATGTAAGTACGGGATGTTCTTTTAACCGGACCCTACGACCCCAGACCATACGACCATACGACCCTGGACCCAAGCTTAATATATTTACTTGGCAAAACTTTGTTATGATTTATTCATACTTTATAATTATGAATTATTTTGCTGTGATTTAGATGTTTACCAACTGAAGCAGATTTCAGAATAAGACTGACAGGCAGATAATATCTGAAGGAAGCAATTTAAAATACATACAGTGGCTGCCAAAAGTCTTGGAACATCTCTGTTAATTTTTGCCTTGTTTTGCGATTTCCGCCTCTCCCCCTTAGAACAATGTTGTTTTTTGGTAAAAAAATCAGGACGACAGGACGATCTGTGACTCTGCTGGAATGCTGGGATAGTAACCTTCGAAATCAACATTGTTTCGGGGGCGAGGGGGCATTTGACCTGATGGCTATGGTTAGAAATGCGGATTATGAAGAAATGGCCTAAGTGTTCCAAGGACTTTTGGCAGGCATTGTAGTTTCAATGTAAATCTAACTGCTCATCACTAACTGAGGATCTGAATGAGAATGAAAAAATGTTTTTATTCAAGATTAGGATTTCTTACTTCTTTACTATCTTCCCAAGCAATTTGAACGGGCTAGGAAGAATGGCACAAGGCGCAACTCCAACGCTTTATCATGCTGTGCAGTCCCCTCCTGTCTTTTGTTATTTTCATGGCCTTAAACTTATACGTGAATAAACTTGATTTTATGATTTGAATCAAGCAACGAACCATATACTTGTGGATTTTTGACATGGATGATATTTATTGATTTCATTTTCATTCTTCAAAGGGCCAGTTCTGTTTACAAGGACTGGGTTTCTAATGTCTGGTGCTGCTCTTTGCTCAGTACAAATACATCAAACTGTGCCTTGCCAGATAACGTTGACACGTACTGATGTCTTGCATGTTCACCAATCAACATAATTGCTGATAAAGACATGTCAGCTACGTGCAGTTACGTGCATTCCTTGGTCTGGCAGGATATTATCGCAAGTTTATTCGAAATTATTCGAGTGCTGTAGAGCCTTTATTTGCGCTTTTACGCAAAAGCAAGAGTTTTGATTGGAGTCATAGTTGTGAGAATGCATTTATGTCAATAAAGAATGCATTGAAAGAGGCAGAGTTACTTGTGTTTCCAGATTTCGGAAAACCATTCGTTTTGATTACAGATGCATCTAATACTGGTATAGGTTTCGAATTGTCGCAAGAGCATGAGGGAAATTTGCGGCCAATACAACTTGGAGGGAAAGTTTTGAGCTCAGCTGAAAGAAATTATTCGACAACTGACAAAGAATTACTTGCTGTTTACTTTGCAGTTAAAAAGATGGAAGCATATTTACGAGGACATGAATTCGTTGTGTTCACTGATCATAAACCATTGATGTATTTGGGAACTTTTAAGAACATATTGAATAGGAGATATCGTTGGATAGAGTACTTAGAAGAGATTGGAGCACAGATCAAGTATATTCCAGGTGGAGAAAATGTCATTGCAGATTACATAAGCAGGCATGTAAGAGATGAATCAAACAGACTCAACGTACTTGGAGTGGCATCATTGTACCTTTCAAGTGAAGTTTATCGAAATGAAGATGTTGTAGCAGAACAAAGAGATGATCCAGAACTGATGTTGGTAAGAGAATTCTACCAAAAGCACAGAGGCAGGAAGTTTTGGAGTTGTGCCACTCTGATTGGGCAGCAGGACATTTCGGTATTTTTAAAACTCACAGAAGAATTTCAGAGCGTTTTTGGTGGCCAGGCATGTTGAATGATATAAAACAGTTTGTTGAAAACTGTGAAATATGTCTGAAAGTGAAACCCCAAATTAAAGGTACTCAAGCCATTGGTAAACGTGAATTTCCCACAAAACCACTTGAGAAGATTTTGATTGACTTTCTGGTAGAGTTACCCGTAACTTCAAAGGGTAACATCCATATTCTTGTGGTTAATGACGTGTTTTCAAAGTTCATTCAGCTATATGCCGTGAAAGACAGGCTTGCAAAAACTGCAGCAAAATGTTCAGCTGACTACTGTTTACGTTTTGGAATACCAGCTAAATTGCTTTCAGACCAAGATCCGGCCTTTGAAAGTGAACTGTTTCAAAATCTTGCCATTGAATTGGGCCTAAAGAAAGTTCGCACAACGGCGTATAATCCGCGATCAAATGGACTCACAGAGCAGTCAACCAGTATTGTCAAGAATTATTTAACGTCTGTTATTGAGCAATATGGTCATCTTCGTAATGTGTGGGACCAGTTTCTTCTTGAGGCTTGCTTTGCGTATAACACAAGTGTACACTCATCTACAGGATTTAGTCCGGCTGAACTGATGTTTGGACGCAAATTTAGAGTTCCAATAGACATTGTTTATGGAACACCCGAAAACCCAGAAATTGAAACATCGGTGCGCAGGTTTCGTGACAGCCTTACCAAAATGTATGATGTTGCTCGGGATAAGATGAACTTAAGACAAGATCAGTATAAAACATATCATGATGGAAAAGTTGCTGACTCTGTGCTAACAGTTGGTGATTTAGTTTACGTATTTCTACCGGGTTTGAAAAGAGTGAAGCTAGCGTGCAAGTGGAATGGACCTTTCAAGGTTCATGCCGCTTTTCACCCAAATTATGCCATTGAAATTCCAACTGATAAAGGCACAATAATTAAGACAGTCACAAGAGACAAACTGAAGAAAGTGAAAAATCCAGAATCAAAACTTGTTGCTTCAATTGACTTTCAACGATCAAAGGAGCAAAGTGGAGAGAAACGAGAAACTGGCGAAATGAAACAAAATTCGAGTGATGATTCATCTGATGGCGAGCAGAAGGAACCTCGTTACAATCTGCGCCCAAGGGACAAAGTGAGGAGAGTATTTGACAAACGTATTGTTAACTATTATGCTGCATTGCAATAAATGACCCTTGTTTTAGCAATTTACGCATGTATTTGTGTTGGTTAAGTAATATTCACGTTATCGTAGGATGTTTATGGAGTGTTTGCAAAAGAATTAAGGATCATAGCAGAAGTCTTAGCTTAGGAAACTTAGGAATTATGGTTCGATAGGATATAATATCTTAGGGGGGAGGAAACTGTTGTGATTTGCTAGTTTAGGTATGAAGTGTTCATACGCCCATGCTAATTTATAAGAATAGTTCCGCTCAGATGAACACAGGGAGTTAGATTTTTCGATCTATAGCTGAATGGGCCGATACCTTCAAAAACTGTTAGATTGGATTATTAGATAACGACTGGATGCTTTGAGCCTAGATAATTGCTTGGGAAATACTAGAAAATTGAGTATTGATTGGCAAGAGACATCTTGATTTGACTGAAGAAATAAGAATTCTTTTAGGTTAATTTTAGAATAGAGATTTGGAATTGAGGATATCTTTTGATGTTGACTTTCAGAAAGGAGGGCAGAACTTTGTGGAGTGAATTAGATTTTGGATTTTTAGAGTTGCACCAAGTTAGGTTGAGTTGAGAGCTTAGAGTTGAGAATCGAGACTTTGAAGACTTGGACCATTTTAGGTCATTACTCGTTCGTGTACATAATTTTGTAAATATATTTGCTGCGCTGAAATTGACTTTATTTTTATTCGGATCATACATTGCTACCATACACCAAAACCAGATACCATACACCAAAACCAGAACAACTACAGTCAGCGTTCTTTAACTCAGAACATCATACACAGGAAAGTTCGGCAGCGCTAATTGAAATGTGTTCAGTATCTGACGAAAAGGTACACAATTCTTAATGTGGAACTGACGATCAAAGCATCATTATTTTCCTGGGCAACCTCTTATTTTGAACTTGAACAGAATGGTGACAAAGAAAGGTCTTGCTTCATTGAGTGATAATTTGTGAATGTTCAATTGAAATAACTCAAAGTGAATATTTTAGATTAAAATTCATTATTCAATTCACTACCATTAAGAAGTAACAACAGTTTGGATCCTAACTTGATAATAAGATGACGATTAAAAAGCAACATTTACAATCCTTTTGAAGGGGAGTTTCTTGATCAACTCTGTTAAATTTGAATGGGGTGATGGCTGCCTTCACTTGCAAATGGAAATAACTCATGGGAGTCAATTGTGCTTTCCAGGCTGCCATCATCCAGCATTTGTTGATGATGATGATGATGATGATGATGATGATGATGATGATGATGATGATGATGATGATGATGATGATGATGATGATGATGATGATGATGATGATGATGATGATGATGATGATGATGATGATGATGATGACGATGACGATGACGATGACGATGACGATGATGATGACGATGACGATGACGATGATGATGATGATGATGATGATGATGACAACATAAGGTGTGTACCGGGTGAGCCAGAAAAAAGTTCCCACTTTTGAAAATTCATAACACCAAGACTAGATCCGCTACCTGCCAAGGCTTCTTTGAGTCAAATTTAAAATGATGACTTTCAAAAGTGAGGAAAATGGCATAGCTTCCAGATATACTGAAAAAGCTCTGACGAGTTTCAGCCGCAAGCCATTTCATTTGAACCATGCAACGTTGATGGATCATAACTCAGCTCTAGCTATGTGACGTTTGATTATGGTTCTACCTTAAGGTGAAAATGTGAATAAATTTAAAATGTATTTGTTAACCCTAAATAAGGAACACAAGTCGTTGAAATGGCCAAAGCAAGCCTTTATCGATATAACTCTTTTTACCTTGTGGCGATTGATGTTTCTTTATGTTTAACTTTCCTTTCTATGTTACAAAAGAACATAGTAATAGTTGAATGTTCCAAGACATTTCATATAATGAGGACAATCTCAATCACCATTACAGTTTTCGTCTAGTATCAGCTAACGTGATACAGATAAAATTGAGGAGTGTCTCAAGGACATCGAGGATGCTCAACAGGCCAAGCATGGCGCATTTTGCGGAAGTTTCCGCCATGCTTGGCCCGGCTGGCCGCTTCAACGATTTGCTGCCATTACCCCCCATCGTTCTCCTTTCCCACATGTCTTCTCTTTTCTTCTCTTTTTATGTAGACTTCACGTTCCTCTCTGAAAGGAGCAAAGAACGTTATTTAGATGTCAGCTGTTTCCTTACTTAATTTCATGTTAATGAGCTTCTTATAGCTACGTAGTAAAATCTTTATGCTCAACCCTGCTGCTCTCTTGAAGATTGAAACAAAGTCATTTGAAAGCCCTTCTAATATTTAGTAAAAACTGAACCACCTCGCGAGGAACACAGGATTCAGGAAAGGATTAAAGATTAAAATCTAATAAGGTGAATGTGTGGTGACTCAAAAAAAGGTTACCTGAGGCGATCTCATATCGAAGGATAAGTAAAAGTTGGGTTGTCAATTTTCTTCAACACCGTAAGTTTCGCAAGTTAAGGATTTTAACAAAACGGACAAGCCTAAATTCCTCAAAAAGTTTTCAAAAACAGTGGGTTGATTTACAGCCATTTCAGATCTTCAAAACAATGTTTTTTATTTCAGGCTGGGAATAGGTAACTCAGTTGCAACTTTCCAGAGAAACTTTAAAGTCCCTAGGTACTTAAAAATTGGGGATAGATGTTCCTCATATACTCCTTGAATTTCAAAGGAATTCAACTTTCCATGCAAATCGGAAATCCTCAAGAATTGCTTGACAAGAGTTAGAGTAACCTCGTCTCTTCAGGCAAGAATATTTTAGATATCTATGGACTATAAACTTGCTCTGAAAACTTTTGACTGAGTTGCCTATTCTCAGTTTAAAATAAAAAAAAAACACTCCTCATTGTTTTGAACATCTGAAATGGCTGTAAATCGATCTCTTGTTTTTTACGACCTTTTGAAGATTTCAGGCATGCCCTTTGCCTCGAAATCTTTGATTTGAGGAATTTACTTTGACGAAAGAAATTGCATAAGTACTCATAACATAGGGTAGTCTTTTAGCGACAGAACAAAGTTTGAAGCATTTTGATCAGCCTTTTACTTATTTTTCTACAACAGATTGCGTCGTTCAGTTTTTTTGGTCATTTGGTACGATGATTGCGATTTTGATTGTAAATAGAGTCTTAAATAATATCTTTCAGAAAGGAAAAAACCTAGACATGGTCCAACTATGAGTAGGACTAACGATGAACTGCAGCAAATGAACTTTTACTATTATTCACTTACTTTATGTTTGTCTTTATTCTTGACCCATTTTCATGGGCGAAGAAGAACTTTGTTGATTTTAAATTCTAACGCAACCTTTCTTTTAAATTGCTTCATGTTTGTGCCATGTGGCCATAATACATCCTAAAAAGCAGTATTTAAATTGAAGAAACATTTTGAAAAATGAAAGCACACAACACGTCTAAAGTTAGGTCGCCTGTAAATCACGAAACCATGAAATCATGCAACGAAATAGCAAAATAGCGAAACGACATACATTTTTTCAAAGTACTGGGTGAGCCAGAAAAAAGTTGCCACTTTTGAAAATTCATGGCACCAAGAGTGCTTCACATATTTGAATAATACAAGTTTTGATTGAAAGCCGAAAGATCAAAGTATTTTTTTATTTTTCCGCTGTCTTAGCAGCACTAGCAGTATTAGTAAATTTAACTTTACAAAAATTTCATAATTTGCTAAATGGCTAAAAAATTACCCAAAACATTGATCAAATCAAATAGGACTTCTCGCTCAGATCAATAAAGAAAATGCAATTGCTCATGGGTGAGAGACACCCGCTGCACATTTATTGCCATGGAACTTAGCATGTTGAGTATCTGTTTGAAAACTTATGTGGTAAGTCCAAAGAGATGTGAAACGTTCATTGGGCATCGTTCTCTGCCAGATAGCTGTTACTGTTTTGGCCACGCAGTGATTGCATTTCCGCCCAGACAAGTACATTTTCACCCCCTTTATCAGTTTGTGCTCTTGAAGGAACTCCATATTCAGCGGTAGCCATTCTAAAAAGCGCTAGAACAGTCTCCTTTCTATTATTTGTGGCACACTTTAAAAAAACAATCATTCTCGAATAACCTTCGATCGCACCATGGATTACGAATCCCTAGGTTATGAGGCTATGATGGCCATCGAGATGCCATAAACTGTTAGGCCCGGGAACACTGTACTTTCTGCGCTTCACCAGACACGCAAACCGTATTCTTGAACCAACAGGGTCGATTCTTGTGAGTGCAGAATTAATTCTCCATTGTTGTACTCTCAATACAAGAGATTTCTGATGCCCGGTCACCAATGACCTTCCGGCATAGAAACTATGCACTTTGCGGAAACTCAATATCAGCTGGTCAAGAGGCTGTATCCAGTAATTTCTTTTATGCCAAGCTCTTCAACACGCCTTTTGATTGTCCATCTGGATACAAGTAACATTGATGCTATCTCGTTCTATGTGTAGCCAAGTTGATGAAATGATATCGGTGTTTCCTCTGGTATGGTGTATTTTGGTCTGCCAACACTACCTGTACCTTTTTTGGGCGAAGCTGGTAGATAGCTAGTCTTGATGGATTTCTACTTGTCGCACTGACTAGTTCTCTGTTAATAAGTTGAGCAAAACTTTGGAATTGCACAAGCACTTGCTCCAGGTCCCTCTTGGCACCGTTTACGGTGAAAATAACTTGATGTAGACTTTCTATTGCTGTGTTTATGCGTTCTAGGACAATTTCTTGCTCTTCAGTTGACAAGGAACAATTGTCTACGTCTTTTGAGTAAGAATGCACAATTGGTCAAAATATTCTTCCCAGCTAGCTCTATCAGCAGCTTGCGCAGACATCGTAGATTCTGGGTTCATCAAGTATTTGTAATTCAAGTTCGTTTTGTAGACACCTTCATCAGCCATCTTGGTCAATGTGGGAAAAAGGTGCCAAAACTAGCTGCTGAGGGGATTCCTTTCATCTGGGAAATTTTTCCTTGAATGCTTTCCAAGAGGATCCGGGAACTTTTCCTTGAATGTTTTCTAGGTGGATCCGGGAAATTTTTCCTTGAATGTTTTCTAAGAGGATCCGGGAACTTTTTCCTTGAATGTTTTCCAAGAGGATCCGGGAACTTTCTCCTTGAATGTTTTCTAAGAGGATCCAGGAACTTTCTCCTTGAATGTTTTCTAAGAGGATCCGGGAACTTTCTCCTTGAATGTTTTCTGAGTTCCTTGCAACTGCATGCTTTTTTGCGCTGTTGCATTGAATGCTATTTGTATACATAGAACATGCAAGGATAAATCCCTTGAATGTGCATTAATAAAAAGCTTGAATATGAATTGTTTTGTTAAATGTGATTAATGCCATTGAATAAGAATCACTTCGTTGAATGTGAATGATATTTCAATGCTGAATGTGAATGACAATAGCCCTTGAATATGAATGATTTTGTTGAATGTGCATCAATTGGCTGAGGTTGAATTTTGCTACAGATGACCAACCAAAATCTGGTTAAATACTCCCTAATGGTAACATTCTTCATGGGCTTCAAGCACAGCCTATCCTTTGTTTTCTCTCAAATGTGTTGAATGCCTTGACTTTCGCTTTTGTTTCTTTCTCTTTTGTTTCGTATTGGTTTTACCGTTGGAATTTTACATAGATTCTCCCAAAGCATTCTTATCATTTGCATTTTTTCTGGGGAGATGAGATGGCTTTGTCCAAGGAAACTTATGTGTCCCGACTGCAGTAGGTTAAATCTCAAAGGGAGTAGCGTTTTGGAGCCACTGTGCTTATAGCTTCAACCAAGAATAGCTACAGCACATCCCCCACGACCCACTGAGGCAGGGAGACACATCAGTCTCTTCAGACAAAGCCTATCCCGTCTCCGCAACGAGCACCTAACAAATACTTATCATCTTCTTGAATCAGAAACCTCACCTTTGCAATCACATCTCCGGCAGAACAACTTTCTGTGGCAGCATAAACAAATGCCCCACATTCTACACATGAGCTGCAGTTGGCTGTTATTTATTTTTCTTCAAACAACTTTGAACGCACTAATCTACATACTGCGCATTTATGTTTCTTATGATGAACTGCTTATAAGATAAGAATCTCAGCTCTCAGATTGCAAAAAATGAAGACACTCCAGTACTGACAGAATATGACTTACAAAATTATTTATTTTGACAAAGGAAATCTTTAACATAGTTTTAGATTATTTTCACTTGTTTCATGTATCATATTACTCAGGAAGTACTTGAATAATATGCATGAACAATTCAAAGCTGTTAATGACTTACTATCAATTCTGGTTTGATTCAATCATGATTCAATGCATAGTTTTTTGTGTGTTAAAACTGAGCCTCCTGTTTCCTACAAATATATGGGTGTACCTCAAATACTTGAATCTCCTGACACTTTGAGGGTATGAAATTCAAACATGGTATTATATGTTATGTGATTATTGAACAAAATAACATAATCACTTCTACTTTGGAGGGTCGTTTAGGGGTTCCAGGGAACAAGGGAATTGTATCCAGGGAACCGGGGAACATGCCAAAGTTTAAAAAGGAACAAGGGAACTTGGTATCCTTAGCAGGGATCAAGCAAAATTCATGCTTTTACATGTTCTTTTACAATTTATTGGTTGAATTCGCTACTGGCCGAATCATCCGGCCACCCTGCATTTACAAATACATTTTTCTGTAACCTAGTAGGACTGACTTGGCCTTTTTTCCACCTTGCATTGTTTTAGTTCAGTTTTTCATTTAGATTCAGAACAGCAATGTTTCACGATGAACCTAACGATGACGTGTGTAGAAAACTTGCAAACATCAACAGTAGCAGCCATGTCTATGAAATCACTGCAGAGTATTTTCTCAAAACCATCTCCAAACTGCGGCAGAGTTAGCTTGGTGGGAAAAGTTTTAAAGGAGATTTTATAAACCTCGATGTAAGCTTTGTGCTTGAAACCGTAAGATCAGTCAACATTCAAAAAAAAATTGCGCAAAGTCTACCAGAATTATGAGAAAGATCTCAATGAGCAGACGCAAAACAGTGGACTTGTGTTCCATACAGTATTTTGTTAAGTTGTTGATGCGTTATGATAAATTAATTTGAATGTTCCCTCCCCTCGCAATAAAGGCATTGATTGTTGCCTCATCTGCTGCCTCATGTAGCTGTCTTTAAAAAATTTTCCTCTCAGAGGGTTGGAGCATAGTTTGAATATGTTGCAGAGAAAATAATTCTTCTTTGAATTGTTCCAATGGTGGTGAAAATAAAAGCTTGGTGCTGTTTCTGTACGGTTAGAAATGGATGCAGAAACAACTGATAATATTTTGGATTTTCCTATAAATATCATCGACATCATAAGTAACTAGCACATAGATCTCCAAAACAACACCGATATTTAGAGTCTACATGAACAACTGACCTAAAGAAATGGGAGAGTGACAAAGTTATCAAATCAATCGCACTGCATTACAGTAAAAGTGCAGTTGTAAGGTAGTATGGCCAGGCAATTTTGGCAAGCAGTGTAGACGGTGTCCCAAAAATTGTGCCCCACTTGTGTGTCTGCGTGGAGGAGCTATAAGTTCAGTTCTCTCAATTGTTACCCAATTGCATAGGTCAGGCTTCAACTTAGAGTTTGAGATCTTGTTTGAGTCAATCTGACAAGTGGTTGTTGATTTATGGTGGAGAAAAGGCAAAAGGAGTGGTTGCTCCAAAAACAGCACTACTGCTTTTCTGCAGCAATGCCCAAACCAAGTAAGTTTCCAAAGAGATGGTTCTGGCGTCGTATTAAATTTTGCTTATCATTTCAAAGGGTTATCAGTGTTGTCTATTCATAAGAGAGTACTGTCAATCTTTTAAAAAATGTAGTGGAAATTTTGATACGATGGCAGAACCCTTGCTTTGTAAACTTACTTTATTTCGGCATTGGAGAACAATAGGATTGCTATTTTTGAGGCAAGCATTACTTTGCCTCTTCTCTGCCATAAATCAGAAGCCACTTGTCAGATAGGCTCGAACAAAGACTCAAATTCTAAGTTGAAGCCTGACCTATGCAACTGTGTAAAAAACTGAGACAGTTGATACCATAGTTCCTCCACAGCACCCTTACAAACGGCGCACAATTTTTGGTGACACCCTGCAAACTGAGTACTGAGTACAAATCTACAGCAGCCAGCAAAAGTTGTGATTAGTGTGTGTTCTGATCTAATCCGTTGGAATAAGGGGTGGCGCCAGGAATCTCCCTACAAAAAGGCGGGAACTACTGCATTGGGAATAAACATTGTAGTGTTTGCATGTCAGTTTGCCAAGCGTCCTCCTCCGGCAATGATCCAAGATTTCCTCCAACGAGGATAGACGGGGTAGATCCATTCAGTGGGGGTTGTACCCCTTTAGTCCACCATTGGTGCCACCCACGTTTGGAATTTAGAAGCAGGGGGCTCCCAATAATTTGAATTTTGATTATGATAAATCGTGAAATACAGTTTTATGAAAGTTAAGTAAAGCTATTAACAAGAAACCTTACCTGTAACAATAGTTGGATTCAAAGTTAAGAAATTTTCGAAAAAGTTGAAAGCCAATTTCTTGGCCAAGAAATAGGCGGTTGTCCAATCAAGAAACATTATGTATTTCGAAGTCATACAGTAATCTTCAAATTTTCCCAGAAAGGCTTCTGTCTTACAGCATGGGGGTTTTCCAACGATCTAAAGGGCGTGATCACAAGCAAAGTTCTCCCAAAGTTCGGTTTCTACTTTCTCCGCTCATATCTAATTTCAGCCAATTTCTGCCACCAACATGAATTTGGTACCGACGGGCCTGGTTAAGAAGTTTTTATGTGTACAGATTTGCAAAAGACGATTTTCCTTCTGTCTCCTTTTCACCACGCATTCTGGTACATGATATTGAATAATTGCATAGCTTCAGCATATCAAGAAGCAGCTGCAAAACATCAAGAACATCGACTATCTGTCTAAAAATGTATAGGTACAAACTCCGGGGAACATGGGGATTTTCTCAAGGGAACAGGGGAACAAATGGAAAATTAACAGGGAACAAGGGAACATGCATCCCCCCTAAACGACCCTCACTTTGACTCACCATTGAGCTATACAATGAGCTTCATCGAACACTATGCCAACACAGAGCGTTGAAAATGTTTCTGATTGTAGATACTTTCTCCATCTGCTTCTACCCAACATGGATTCTGGAATAAACACAGATAGATGTAGCCTTCTTCGATCTCCTGTAGGATTTCTTCACTTTGATCTGCATAAATTGCAACTGCATTTATTCCTATTTCCTTGAGCTTCCATACTTGATCAAGCATGAGGGACTGCATTGGTGAAACTATGACAATATAGCTCGTTCCTATCAGACAATCCACCACGATCGGGATGGCGCGATAGACAATGGATTTACCATAACCTGTAGGCGCACTGAAAAACAAATCGTTACCCTGGAAGAAGCCTCTGAGTGCACATAGTTGTTCTTCAAACAAATCTTCGACTTGATAAAGATGTTTCACGAAGTCAAGACCTTCTTTGAACCTGTCTTCGTTCCACACAAGATCTTTCACAGCAACTGAATTCGCCATTTTGTTTCTTTGCTGCAGACGACTGACCGCCCTTATTTATGGGAGTGTAGGATGACAATAATACAAAAGCCGCATGAGGGACACATGCAGCTCGCTTTGCTGTTGAAGAGATGCTAGCAATGTGGTCAAGTGTTCCAAGTTGGCAATTAATATCTTTGAAACAAATACCAACCGTCAGACTGGTGGGGCTGATCACTTTCCTGTTGTTTCACAGATGCAATGCTCATGCAGCAGTTTTCACGCTTTTACGCAGCTCTCACCTGTCAGTGCCGTGTGACAAAAACATGAGAGAGAGGCTGCCTGTTTTGCAGTCTCAGCATTACGAGCTTTGTTTCGTTGTTGCGTAGACTCTACTTTTCCCCTATGGCACAGATTAAATTTCTTGAACAGGTTTGAAGATGTTTCTCAAGCATTGTTGAAAAATTAGTTGAATAAAAATTGAGTCTAAATCCCTCTGGTGTACCATTTGATCAACAGCATCTGCTGAGGAACAAGATATGGCTTGTAAATCTTGTTTCCTTAAACAAAGACATTCCAAGTTCATAAGCAACGATACCTAGCAATGAAGATGACAAGGTCACATCGAACATTTTGCGTGGTGTGGTTGATTGAAGGCATCCATAATTAGTAGAAACAAAGAGAACGAGCCAGCGACACACACGATTCCAGTGTTATTCAATAAAAATGTGTTATTTGCATGTGCTATTATGCAAATTAAGCCATAGTAACATAAATAAAAGACTTAACCCTATCCAGCTTATGGGGGGCGGGCTCAATCATCCCCCCAGTGGTATTTCATCTGTAGATTTTTACCAAGTGCACTTACAATGCTGAACCTTTTTGACTTTTGGTTTTTATCCTTCTCACAATCAAAAATTAATTGTTCAAAACATTAATTTCGTTCCAGGGGTAAGCCCCATCAATTTTCAAGACATGTCTCTGCAAAATTTTGAATAATTGCTAATAAAATCTACAGCTGATGTGATAACCTGATGAAAGAAGGGGAATATATTCTAATTTTGATGTTATTTCCAATCAAATAGCTAATTTTCAATTTGCAAGTATGGTATTGTAGTTTTTGGTTCAATCATAAGAAAGAAGGGAGCCCAAAGGTCGAGATAAAATGCAATGGAATGGACCATTGCACCCATCGTTTTACAAAGATTTGAAATCATGACCAGATAGTTGTATCAGTAGTTTGATCATTACAACCGCAATGTGGATCGCAGCTTCTCAGAATTCACTCAAGAGAATTTCAGACAATGGATGGACAGCCATGAAGGCAATCAATCCTATTAGTCCCTTACCATTGCACTAAAACGGCCACACAGTGATCCAGAGCATGGAATAAATGTCAAAACACAAAGCCTTTCAAATGCAAAACCGTTAAACTCTTCATAAAGAGGACACTCTGAGCTATTCAGAACAAAAATCCGTATTTAAAGGAGAATGGCATCGAAAAACTATCTTTTGACACCAAATGAAGTTAAGGCTAGATTCCGAATCTGAAAACATTTTTGAAGTATCTCTTTTCGTTTGAGAGTCAGAAGCCCCCAAAGTGGCGGGAAACGCCCTTTTACGAAAAAGGACGGGATTGATTGCGTATTCTCCCGCAGGACGTCACGCGATGCTTATGACGTCAAATGCGATCAGTGGTCAGAAAGCGATTAGGCCCATCACACGGGTAGCTGTGAAGAACTAGAACTCATATCATGGACAAGACGACTCTGTGGTTCTGGCAAACGTTTGGTCGAAAGAGCTTTAGATTTTACGTTAAACCTTTAGCCAAAGCTATGGTCTAATGAAAGTGAAGGGAATGGTTTGCCCATCATCGCCAGATCCGACTGAATGCTGAGCGAGACGAGAGGTGTTGTACGAAATGATCCATCCGAGAATCGTGAATGTCAGGCGTCAAATCAGGTAATGTTTCTCAGTTACTGTCTTCTACTTTCAACAACAACTTTCTCTCCTTAGTTACACAGAAATTATTTTTTGTTTACCGTTCTTTGGGAGTCTCTGGAATCTTTTACGAAAGTCATTGGTGATTAGGCGTTAAAGCCACTTTCGCGTAATACCTATTTGATAGCTTCTGTACATTATTTTATAGATGGATAGATAGATAGGATTAAGCGGTGAGTTTGCAGTGTAGTCCCTGTATGATTTTGTTAATAAACTAAGATGAAGCATCTGTGACGAGTTCCTTTGCTGGTTCTGCAGTTTCCATGCTTCTTGAACTTTTAAAAAATCCTGAAAGTGATTCATAGGTTTCTCATAAAAAGTACATGTTGTACTTTAAATATCCCCTCTGCCAACCAAGTAAATGCCTGGTAGAGGGTTCCCTACATTTCACATCTTATATTTTCAGGTATCATCAAGGGACACAGGACTGTAGAGTGTGTTTGCACAAGAGATCCTTGGATTCTAAAAGCTGGAAAGGAAGAGATCCTGTGTATAGCCACAGGTAGCATGGCAAATGAAATAATAGTGACATTCTAGTGTAATTAGGGCCAAGGCAGATATTAGAGACTCAAACCTTGTTCATATAAAGTCCAGAGACTGTGAAGTAATTTTAGAATGGAAATACCCTTCATGTTTTGTAGCTGAAGTATCTGTGTGGTATGCAATAGAACACGCAACAGAAAATAATACATGAGGGACTTCCATAATCATTCCATTACCAAGCTATCTGGGGTGTTGCAGGTAATGATGAAATATTGTCATTCACTGATCAACAACAAATTGTATGTGTAGTTAGGTATAACCTATTTGCAAAGTTGATAGAACTCATTCTGGCCAACTTTAAAAGTTATGTACAAAGAAATACTGTACAAAAACACACTGGGAAAAAAAGAAATACATGTTGATACTCCAGCTATTGTCTGTTTGTTAGCTTATATCAAACATACTGTGGAAATGAAAAAGAAACTTTTTTCCAACAGTTGAACTTTGATATATCAGACATATGAATTTACAGTTTCAAGCATTCCAAGGGCTGTAAAAGGGTACTAGGGAAATGCCACCCATGACAGTATTCACTTCAAATGCTTTAATAGAAACATGGTTGTAAAATTTTGGGATACATTTGTAAAAACAAGTTTTCAATAACACACTTTCTTAGCGGTTACCAAAACAAAATTCTTTGTCCATATTTAAAGGGAATCAACATCTACTTAAAGCTCACTCATAACAAATGGAAAAAATAGCGCCTTTATTTGATGTTCTTGGCACATGCCATTTAATTGTTTAGCAAAAGAAAACACATGTGCGTGTTGTCATCAAATCTTTTCAATTATTTACCATCAAAGTAGACCTTTTAGTTATCCTACAACAGAATCCTGATTGAGCAACATCTCTTCACATATTTTGCAAGAAATTCTACCAGTTCTTGAAAGTATAGAACAGTGATGAAGGTGATGATGCCACTCCATCGAACCTTTGAATAAAACTGTGAAAAAATGTTCCTTGGTCTAGACTTTTTGTGGAAAAGCTAAAAGATCTACTTGGGTGGCACCTTTATAACATTATGTAAGGTAAGATCAAATAGAAACAATCACATAATTATCAGTTTCAATTATTCAATGACATATTCTCACTGTGTGTATGTCAGCTGTTTTTCTTGAAAAATTTACAGTGGAAGTTTATTGATGTTCAACAGTTTCTCAATTATTTCAGAACAAGGTATTCAATTGTATTTCTGCTGTCCATACTTTGCTGCTCTCCATAATCAAAGGTTTCCATTTTATTCAACCCAAAATATCTCCTTTGTGCATGATCAAAGCGTCTCCTCTTAATTCCAACTTGGATGATGTCATTTGCAGGCAATAAGTCAGGGTCAAACTGAAAAAGAAGGTTGTAAACTATATTTTGGTACAAAATACAAATTTTGATGTCTGAATAATGCTTACAAGAGACTACAATTTTGGAATGCATGGCCAACACTTGACAGGGAGTTTTTAATACTGTATTGCATGTATTGCTCCATGTGATGAAATACCAACTGAAATTTGTTATGAAAAGGGAATAATGAGCAGAGATATACATGCTGGGCACAGTGAAGCTGATATGAAGTAAGTTTAGAAGCTTTCCATTTTCTTTAATTTCGCTTTTTCTAACTTTGTGTGTGTAGTAGGATGGCATATGTTTGCTGCATTTTGCAACTGTGCCTTCAAAACATGTGGCATGAATGCATGCAAGAAGATGGCTACACCTGTTAAATGTTTTTGTCATGAAGAAAAAATGTAACATAACTTTTCTCTAACCAACAACCCATAATTTAGGCCCCACATATTTCAGTTAGTCTTACCTTTTCAGTGCTGCCACACCATAGAAATTTCAATGTGCCACACCATCGCCTGTTAACTCCCTCTCCTCAACGATTTTGTTAAGCCTTGTCCAGGATCCTTGTCCAGCCTGCCCTGATCGCAAGACTCTGTTAATCACCATCAGATATTGTTGGGATAAGGTTTGCATCTCATTTCAATATATCCATTACGTTTTAAGTATCCCCATGAGATTCAAGGACTAACAGGCTTCGAACTGGTCATCACTAACTGGCATGTTTGGTTATGGAAGGAATGGTCTCATGCCTTCCCAAAACCGAATCCATTTGGAATGGTAAAAGCGACTTTCTCGTCGAAATCTTTGATTGAGAAGTGTCCTGTTCATTGGCAACACATTGTCTGCTGTCTTTTAAACTATTATATGAGTTATTGCGAACAATTTCGCAGAATATTTCAAGCATCTCTCGCCACTCCTGCACTGGCCTAACCAACATATGTTGTTGTGCGACCGCCGACCGAAAACCAGTGATCACATCTGACGTCACAGAGCCAAATTTAATTCTCGGAAACGACAATGAACGAGAATTGTCCCGCAGAAAAATGGGCAATAGAAACTGCAATTATTGAAAAACAAAAAGAAATATACAAAAATTACTTCACGATCGTGTTTTCCATGGTAAATAGCATGAAATGTCAAAGATTTTTTTTTCGATGCCATTCTCCTTTAAATTGGACCAACGAGTGAAGAGAAGTTGCAGTTTGAAGTTGACCAAAGTTGTTAGGACATGTTTTTGTTTACACTTCCGGTCTATCACTTTTGAAATGGGCCTAAACCAAATTTTTCAAATTTTCATTTCTCCAGTTGTATTCATCCGATTTCGATGAACTTTTTTTTTAGATTAAACCTCAATGTTTGCACTATTAAGCAACGTATGAGTTTAATCAATTTACGTCGATTTATGTCGTTATTTGGCATACATTTTTCAAGGAGTGCTTTTAGCAGTAAAACAGCACGAGACCAGTGAAATTCTTCTTTCCTAGTGCAAACAAAAAAAGTGAGGAAAAAAGAGTCTTAGCAACTCATTTCCCACTAAGCTTTAGGTATCGATGAAGATTTCTGCCAAAGGGTTCGTTCAGATTCGTTCAGGTAAAAATTTCATAGCAGATATAAAAAATCGTGTCATTTAGGCCCATTTGTGGTATTTTCTGGGATTTTCTGTTATGGAATGTACATTTTGTTTCTAGGTGCTTCTACTGCATAATTTTTGGCTTCCATTGCACGGCTGTAGTAGCAAAGGTTTAAATTGTAAAAAAAGGAATTATTTCATTATTTAACAAGCACATTAGGATTTCAGTGACTTGAATCGTACATGGGTAATTTGGGTTTGGAAACCAAGCTTACCTGCATTTGACGTCTATGACTTTTGGGATACAGAGCTCCAGCTGGAGGTACAACTTCCGATCGTGGAAACTGCACTTTCAGGTTATAGTAGGTGTGGTGAGTGGCAGAAGGATTTCAGTTATGACTAAGTCCCACAATTTGTCAAAGATTTTGACACCCAATCCTTGAGTACAAATTACGTTTCCAGTAACATTTTTCATCGCAAAACCCCTGAAGTATTTTTGTTTAACATAAAACAAAGCATTGCTAAGACTCATTGCCTAACATCAAAGTCACCTAAGAAGAACAGTATCAGAATTATAGAAGAACAGCAGCTCAATAGATAATAACCCCTAATGCCAGAAAATCCACAATAAAATTGTAATAGTTTACCCCATTCCCTGAATTTTCTGACAAAAACTACCATGAATGCCAATATGAACAGATATTGGAGCACCCCTTCCGCTGGGCTGTTGATCTATCAACTAAATTTCTGTTTCGCAAGTCAACAAAAAGGGGCAGTCTTAGTTTGATTTGTAAGAGATCTTGGAAGCTTAAATTTTTGCTTCATCACATGATGGGGACAGTCACGAAAACTATATGGTTATCCTCAATCGTTTGAATTTATAGTGACTACATAGGCTCTATGTTTATCACATCAATTTTTCCTTAGTTCGTACCTTCTGCTAAATATAAAGTCCCAAGAAAATTCACATTTATTTCGGTTAACGTTGAAACTGATTACAGGGTCGCACATGCTGAAAAAAATCGTCTGAAAACTATCTGCAACTGACAGGATTAAAACTGCACCTTAAAAAGCAAACCTTTTTGATAAAAAAATCAAACTTAGAGTTTGTGGAACAAGTTCATAGGAAACTTTGGAAAAAGTAATCGTCACAGCCGCAGCAAAAGTTGTTGTCATCAAGTGTCAATGGCATCTTTGTCTGGATGTTCATCAAATTTGTACCAGCCGTAGTTGAATCTAGACTTAATGCATTATGAAGTGTCAAGTTCAGGGTTGTAAGAATCAGGCTATCTATGTACCAAACCAAGAAGAAGCTCTTGTTCCAAACAAAAGCAAATGAACTACAGTTAATAGATCAAATGGTGAGGTTGGACTAGGGCCTAGTGTACCCAAAGTCATAGATCTAAAATGCTAGTCAGCTTGATTTTCATAAACCACGTTGGACCCACCTAAATCTTAATGTGCTTGTTAAATAATGAAATAACTCCTCTTTTTATTTACAATTTAAATCTTTGCTATTACAACCGTGCAATGAAAACCAAAAATTATGCAGTAGAAGCACCTAGAAACAAAATATACATTCCATAATGGAAAATCACAGAAAATACCACAAATGGGCCTAAATGACACAATTTTTTATATCTGCTATAAAATTTTTACCTGAAGGAATCTGAACGAGCCCTTTGGCAGAAATCTTCATCGATACCTAAAGCTTAGTGGGAAATGAGTTGCTAAGACTCTTTTTTCCTCACTTTTTTTGTTTGCACTAGGAAAGAAGAATTTCACAGGTCTCATGCTTTTTTACTACTAAAAATACTCCTTGAAAAATGTGTGCCAAATAACGACATAAATCGACATAAATTGATTAAACTCATACGCTGTTTAATAGTGCAGACGTTGAGGTTTAATCTAAAAAAAAGTTTATCGAAATCGGATGAATACAACTGGAGAAATGAAAATTTGAAAAATTTGGTTTAGGCCCATTTCAAAAGTGATAGACCGGAAATGTAAACAAAAACATGTCCTAACAACTTTGGTCAACTTCAAACTGCAACTTCTCTTCACTCGTTGGTCCGATTTAAATACGGATTTTTGTTCTGAATAGCTCAGAGTGTCCTCTTTATGAAGAGTTTAACGGTTTTTGCATTTGAAAGGCTTTGTGTTTTGACATTTATTCCATGATTTCTAAAGAGCTGGATCACAGTGGGCCAGTTGATCACATGGCCACAGTAACACTTAAAGTTGCCTTATTCACACCTCTCATGAAACCAGTCCTTGTACCAAGACTGGTAAATTCATGTACCAACAACAAGCAGTCTGTTATTGATATACCCCATCTTTTATCTGGAAACAAGGAAATGAAGGGTTAGTTTTCAGGGGTCAGGTCCATCAGGCTCCGGTCTGAATGGCCCTGGGTCTGGTTATTCGGTTTTGCCTTAACCATTATATTTTACCCCTATCGCAAAATTTCAAACAAAGAGGGAATCTAGGCCTAAACTGCAGGATAAAATAACAGGATACAGAATACAGGAATTGCTCCAACCTTGTACCAAACTCCTTTTCTCCATATGTGTGTGGTCGCCCTGAATTGTAGAACTGTATCACATGAATTATTGACACTGCTGGAAATTAGCAAAAAATTCAAAACTTTCCATAGTCAGTTGGGCGATGTTGTTTTCCTTGATAAAACTTACTTTCATCGTACGGCTTTCCTTAGTCATTTACATAACTTAAATGCTTCTAGGCCATAACAAAATATGAATTTACCTACCTTGGTATTCCAGGCCCCTTAGGAATTGTAGCCAGTTTTTTTTAGAAACATTTTTCAAAGTGTTCTACAATTTTTGAGCTGTCCAGTTCCAGTTCAGATAGTATGAATCCACTGTTAATCAGCAAAACTTTCCTGTTACCTATACATACTTCAGAATCAATTTTCCCTGCCAAATGAATGACTTCTTTTGTTCTAAAAACTGACAAAGCTCGGCTGGTGCTTGCAGAACTTGCCTGTGCTGTTGGACTCATGCAAGCAACAAGGCCAACAAAATAGTGGGGATTTTGTTCACAATGTTGGATGTCCACCTGAAAAAAGCATCTTCCTGGCCCATGACAGAAATTTGAAAGACATTGAAAAGTTTTGCACAAATAAGAATGCTTTTGTTGACAAACCTAAAACGAGGCCAATGAGACTCGGGAGACCCCTAGTGTGTTATGTCCCTTGAGAGAGTTCATTAGCCTTTCAAGTTGTGAATGTTTTTCCCCTGTGTTTTGGTGGTGCGTGCCTCTCTCAGTTTCCCTGAGGAGCTCAAACATATTATTGCATATTGTGGCAAGAACTTGTGGTATGTTCTTCAAAGTAAGACATTTCTTACCAATAAATGTTCTAATATGTCTTTATAATTCTTTATTTTCACCTTTTCTCCAATATGGAATTTTAGTTTGGGGTCTTAACGTATGAAACTCATATCAATCCAGTGTTCCTATTACAGAAATGGGTTATAAGGGCAATTGCATTTGAGAACTTTACTTCGCACTCAACTCCTATCTTCTCAGATTTAAAAATCTTAAAACTGCATGATCTCTTTCAACTTAAACTTCTAACCTTTGTGAATGAATCTGTTCATAAAATCTCCCCTACTTGTTTCCACAACTTCTTTAAATCTGTGGCACTCGTTCTTTAATATGGTACACGACAGGCTAGCAAGGATGATATATTTTTAACTCAGAAAAATACCAATCAATATGGCCTCAGATCTATACATTACCATGGATCAAAGTGCTGGAATTACATTCCTGTAGAAATAAAATGGTCACCATCTGTCAATATCTTTCGTCAGAGACTGAAAGCCTTCCTTTTTGAAAACAATTATTAAAGCAGATTATGGATAGTCATTCTATTTTGCCAACAATTTATATTCATCAATTCAAATGTTCCTAGAAGGGGGTGCTCTCTCCTCGATTAGCTTTGCTACTGAGGGGGCTCCTCCTTAAGAATTCCTCTTCATACAAATTTCTTATTTTTTCTGTAGCTATGTTTAATCTCTATACTTGTATTTGTAGCCTGTAGTTTATGTTTAGTGTTGTTTAATGTTTTTATGAAATTTGCATGTAGTGGAATTTAAAATCAAATGAACTGAACTGAACTGATAATAAGTCTAATTTAATCTAACCAACTGCTTAATCTAAGGTCGCTTTACACTGGCGTTTTTTCCTAAAGTTTTTTCAAAATTTTTCTAAAATTTTCAAAATTTAGAAAAACCTTATCGTGTAACATTGAATTTTGATATTATCTCCCCTTTTTAATATCTTTAATTTTATTCTGATCCCGGGTCAGAATTAGGTTGCGTCATAACTTTTTTTCAAAGGAGCCGATAAAATTTGACGTACTTGACTGACTTTGCTCCAATATTTTGGCGCACCATTTGAATTTATTTTCATGGAGGATTGATCACGATGCATGATAAAGCCATTCATGAAAATTAACCGAGACATTAGGAGAGACTAATCGAACAAAGAAATAAGAAAAGCAAATGATTGGAAATTAAGAATGCAATGAAGAACATGACGCATGATAAAGCCATTTCTACGATCATAACGAAATCCTTGTACATCATAGACTTACTACTTGAGTTCTATAGTCCTCTCCCATTTCTGATGATCCCATCCTGGAGCAATGAGGCGTTCATGCCATAAGTCACTGAGGTATTGACGGGAGCAACAACAACAAACTACAAATTCTGATAAAGTGTGGACAGACAAAGGAACAGTCCAAAGCATTTAGTGATCCTGCTTTTGCTGCTCGTTGCAAACAGCTTTGGTGAAAAGCAAGGAGTCAGAGCCATGTTACTTGATATGCAGCTGAATCTGAGGATGGTAAGGAAACATGGAGTGGCTTTTGCAAGTGCAACATGCAATGATCAATCAAAATCTTTTGGCAAGAATATCCACTTTGACCTTTAAATGCAAGAAATTCAGTACAGTAAACAAAAATCTGTGCAAACGGTTGCATGCGAGGCGGAAAGCGCAGGGTGTAAAGAAGATGGACATGTAGATGTATATACATCTAAGGCAAACTAATGTTTGAAATCCTAAAATAATCAATGCAAAGAGAAGTTCAAAATGCAGAGGTTCAAGGTTATTTAAGCGTTCATAGGACTGGCACTGTGCTTGAAATTTGATTGAAGATTGGTATTCTGCAGCAAATGTCAGAAGTTTTAAAGGCAAAAGGGAGAGAACACCACCAACGAAGGGCTACAGAGGATGGTGTGCACGAAATCCCACCGGTCAGGATCATGTAGCTGCGAGGCTCCCTCGCATGATATATGGATGCCTTGCGGTCTAACCAATACGTTGCAATGGCGGATGGCCTAGGCTGAAGCTGCAACGGTTGTTCCACAACAAACTGCACATATTTGACTTTAATGACTTTATGTTTATTGTTGGTCCTAAATTTTCACGAAAGTGAATCGTTCTCTCTGTGTTTCATATGACGTTTTCTCTTTTTGAAATATAGCTGATTTCACCCTTGCAAACTTCATAGCAAGCCAACTGCTTGGGAGTTAGCATGTTCTTTCATTTCTGCAAAGCGGAAATGATTTGGGTCCTCATTCTCCTCGAGAAATGCTGCTAAACTTCAGAATATTTGTAATTGCCGACCTGATTATTTATGTGCACACAGGTATGACTTTAAATTGGACGCGCAATTGACACATTATTTGGAGAAATAAAGAATTCATCTTGAAGACGTTGTTTTGGTTTATATTGTATTCATCCACTTTGAGACAACAACATGAATATGCTTTTGTCCACTTTGACAAAAATCAACAAAAATTCTTTTGTTCTGAAAAAAGTTTCACGCTTTTTCGAATGAGTGAAATATCCCAAGAGTCCATGACAGGGCCGATACCAGCTATGCCTGCGTAGGGGGGCGAAAAACCAAAATTTTCCGACGAAAAAACCATCAACAACAACAGCAACAACAACAGTTGTACCGATCTAACTCCGCGGTAACTAAAATTTGGCCACATTTCGCAATTCAACGTTGAAATCAACACAATTAGTTAATATCAATCAAAAATATGCCATAAATTCAATAATTTCTGTTGGAATTTATGTTTTTACACTAAAAAATTCATGTTTTTCTCCATTATTTCTCCTCAAAATCCTCCAAAACTAGTCATTTAGAACACAAAAATTCCGACAAGACAGCAAAATTTTCCGACAAATGGTCTGCTGGGGGGGCGCTCCGCCCCCCAAGCCCCCCCCATTGGCTTTGGCCCTGGTCCATGAGATCACAAGGTGATGGCTTAGTTCTGTTTACACGTACTTTTTATAAGAAATTGCTCATAAGAAACTCAACTCTCAGATCGCCAACAAATTAAGAAACTCCAGTACTGGGAGGGCAATAGCGAATGCCTAAGGCAGGCATGCGCAGAATCAAAAACTTGGCTTTTTATAAACTTTTGGACTTGGCTTTTTATAAACTTTTTTTGAGCAAAGCTGAGATGCGAGATTTGACTGATTATTTTGCGAAATATGGACGAATTTGAGAAGACAGAGCTCAGGTCTCATCTCGGATCTCAGCTTTGCTGAAAAAAGTTTATAAAAAGCCAAGTCCAACTTTTTGATTCTGCGTATGCCTTCCTTAGGCATTCGCTATTGCCCTCCCAGTACTGGAGTTTCTTAACTTTTTTGGCGATCTGAGCATGATCTGAGAGTTGAGTTTCTTATGAGCAGTTTCTTATTTCTTATGAAAAATCACCTTGCGATCTCGTGGACTCTTGGGATATTTCATTCATTCGAAAAAACGTAAAACGTTTTTCAGAACAAAAGAACTTTTGTGGATTTTTGATGGATCTTTATTCTTCCTGAGCTCAAAGCTCAACGAAATCGGAGTCAAAGTGGACAAAAGCATATCCATGTTGTTGTCTCAAAGTGGATGAATATAAACCAAAACAATGTCTTCAAGATGAATTCTTTATTTCTCCAAATTGTGTGTCAATTACGCTTCCAATTTAACCCTATTAGTACTGGGCGATTTTTTACTCACTTTGTACTGGGGGGGGGGCGTTTTTCGCCCCCCCCCCTCTTTTTCTCCGAAACCACTAGAGATATAACAATAAGACTCACTCCTATTATTCTTTAGGCAATTAGCTATTGAAATGTAACAATGAAAATTAATTAGTGACGTGTTTCGTTGCTAGGCAACCAAAAGACAAAGGAAAATTGGCAATTTTTTACCTTTTTAACAAGAAAAATTCTATTTAATTCATCTGTAATCCAATTTCTCCAAATTTGTCTCAAGTTGTAGGAAACAAGTTGCAGATTTAAAATACATACATTTTAGATATCTTCAGTTTCTATTTTTAGCACAATTAGCTTTTAATTGGCTTTTTGTTCCATGAACAGATATTCTTTGCAGTTATTTCAAATTCCTGTCCTTTTATCTGCTAAATATGGACTCAGAAGTAATCAAATAAATAAGTTGAAGCAAAAAAGACAACAATTTTTCATATCTTACTTTCATTCATTAGATCAATGACGTCATAAATGTCAATGACGTCATAGATATTAAATTTTGCTGATGTCAGCAAATATGAAATATATATATATCAAATGAAACTACTCATCAAATGCAATCGAATGGTGTATGTTTGAGATCAATCGGACAAACGAGACAAAATCTATTGAGGTTTTAAGAATTTTTTTGTTGACTACCCTCCAAATATGGTATTGCTGTGGTCACATGATCATAGTTAGAACAATGAAATGTGAAAAATTTAATTGCCAATTAAATTTGACTAAAAGTCACAAAGTTTGGTGGTTGAATTACAGGGCGTTTTCGTGCAATGTAGAAAAGTGTTAGGGGGGCGAAAAACGCCCCCCCCCCAGTACTAATAGGGTTAAAGTCATACCTGTGTGCACATAAATAATCAAGTCGGCAATTACAAATGTTCTGAAGTTTAGCAACCTTTCTCGAGGAGAATGAGAACCCAAATCATTTCCGCTTTGCAGAAATGAAAGAACATGCTAACTCCCAAGCAGTTGGCTTGCTATGAAGCTTGCATAGTGAATTCAGCTATTTTTCAAAAAGAGAAAACATCATAGGAAACACAAACGATTCACTGTCGTGAAAATTTAGGACCAACCATAAATATAAAGTCATGAAAGTCAAATATGTGCAGTTTGTTGTGGAACAACCGTCGCAGCTTCAGCCTAGGCCATCCGCCGTTGCAACGTATTGGTTAGACCGCAAGGAATCCATGTATTATGGGAGGGAGCCTCGCAGCTACGTGATCCTGACCGGTGGGATTTCGTGCACACCACAGAGGATGTACTAACTAGGATGCAGAATAGGAAATGCTGCAACCATTACTTGGTGATCAACCCACTGGACTATAGTAAGATTTCTGTTTCGAGGAGATCAGAGAGATATTACAAGTGGCCAAATTTTTCACTGTGCTTGAAGATGAATCAAACAATGTTAGCAAAAAGGAACAAGTGGTAATTGCAGTGTCCTATTGCCACCAGAATGCGATACACACATGATTTGTTGCAACTGCTGAGGCTCATGGACTGAATGCTGATGGTCTCTTTGATACAATTCTTCAGAGAAGTTATGCTAGTATGGTGAACTGTGTTGGAGAAGGCAATCATAGAGCATCGGTTGTCTCTGGCCACCTCAATGGAGTTGTTGTTGGTTGTTGGTGGAGTCAGATGTGCCTGTAAGTCATCCTCAAAATTCGAATTATATGTGAAGATAACTAACATTGAATAGAGCAAGATGTGCACTAAACGTGACATACAGATTCGGTTTGTTATGGATGTTGTTGAAAACATAACAAAAGGAAAGAAAAAGAAGCTGGAAAGAGGTCAAATTGTTTGTGATGTCAAGATGCAATTGGGCCTAAACGCTGATGGCTTGCACTTGCTTGTCGAAGGCTAGGGGCATATTGTGTAATAATGAAGGATTGTTGGTCATTGATTACAAGCAGAGATTTGAGTTGACAAAGTCGCTCATAAATCTCTTAAATGATACTTCTCTGCCCCAACCTGATGGCACCCAAACCAAATGAACAGATGAAAAACAGACGTCAACAGAGAAGACAGAGCTTCAATGTTAAATTGCTGACCAAATTGCCACTTTTTAATGGTTTCACAGCGAGCGGTCGCATATACGACTAGCTGTGGAAAATTGGATCATTCATTGATCGTAGAAATGTGATATTCGTTTTTAAAATAATAAATAAAGTTCAGTTTACTTGTTTAATATCATGTTGGTTTGAAATATCTGATTCTAAATCGCCATGCCTGAAGAAAAAGGATTTATTACTATGGAAGCCATGAAGGGCCTAATGGAGGTACAGGAGCGTGCATTCCGCTCCATGGTCGAAATCATGTTTAATGGCCTGAAAGATGACATAAAGGAAATCCGTAAGGATGTTCAGGACCTAAGGTCAAGCCTGGAATTTAGCCAAACAAACATCTCTGCTATTGAATCAAAGTTAGACGCTGCTAACAGCCAAATTAGTTTGCAAAACAAGGCGGTTGAGGAACACGTGAACAACATTGGCAGCCTTCATGACCAGGTTGAATACCTTGAAAACCAATCGCGTCGAAATAATATCAGAATAGTTGGAGTAGACGAATTAGAAGATGAAACATGGGCAACATCTGAAGAAGTTGTTAAAAAGCTCGTGAACGATAAATTGGAATTGACTGACGACCTTCAAATAGAAAGGGCACACCGTGTTGGAAAGAAGAGAACCAAGGAGGAGACACGCCCAGATGGATCAAAGTATGGCCCTCGTCCTATTGTTGCCAAATTTTTGTCTTGGAAGCAACGCGAAAAGGTTTTGTTATCTGCAAGATCCAAACGACCTGATGGTGTTTCTTTCTACCCAGACTTGTCACCAAGAACACTTCAACGCCGTGCTGACCAGATACCTGACTTGATACAGGCACGCAAGGAAGGGAAAGTGGCCTATTTTGTTTTGGACAAATTGATTGTTAAGAACAGTAGATTTCACGAGAGACATAAATATGGACATGGTAATGCAAGTTTCCCAAAGGATCATGATGAAGAAACAGAGGTTAGCTTTGGATGAAGCTCTTTCAAGACGCTGTATTGGGTGTAAAGCCCAACTTGTGTTTTTCTTGCATTAAATTTTCTCAGTCATCAGTTTCTCATTTCATAATGTAATTTAAAATCAAATGAGCCCTCCACAATATCCTTGTGGCATTTGCCACAAAAATATCCCAGATAATCATAAATCAGTTTTCTGTAGCAACTGCAGTCTTTGGATCCATATAAAATGCAACAATATCTCTGTTTCAGAATATAAAGAGCTACAAAAAGAGTCTGATGATGTGCCTTGGTTTTGCTTAAAATGTATAAAATTTATGTTTCCTTTTGGGTCATTAGACACAGAAGAACTATTCAACCTGTATGAATTTGATGTTCCATCTTTTGTTGATTCCGCACTATCCTTTGAAATAGCCTCTGGTCTTACTAACCTGCCTAATCTTGATGATTACGATATTGATGAGCATTTACCTTCTACTGTTAATTCTAGCTATCACACTCTTCAGGACTTATCTACTCTTAGTACTTCTGAAAATGATTTTTCCTTATTTCATATGAACACTAGAAGTCTTTCACTTCATTTTGATGAGCTTATTTCAACTCTTGCAAGCTTGAAAATAAATTTTGATGTTATTGGTGTATCTGAGACATGGAATTCTTTTGGTAATCCTATAAAAACAAATGTGCAAATTCCTTGTTATGATTACTTTCCATACCAGTCTCACAGTCAAAATGGTGGTGTTGCACTTTATGTGAAGTCAGGACTTACTCCAATTCCTAGACCAGATCTAAGCAAAGATACCCCTGATTTTGAGACAGTTTGGGTTGAAGTTGAAAATAATAATGGTAAAAATTACCTTTTTTGCTGTGCCTACCGACATCCAAACTCAGACATTGAAACTTTTACTGAGTATTTGCAAGTTACTTTATCTCATCCATCTGTATTTAATAAACAAGTTTTCATCCTTGGAGATTTCAATATTGACCTCCTTAACTATAACTCTCACACTCCAACTACAAATTATGTTAATTTCTTTTTCTCTAAGCAATTCCTTCCATATATCATTCATCCATCTAGGGTATCTGGAAATTCTTCTAGCCTCATTGACAATATCTTTGCCAATATTTCTGATAATGAATCTATAAGTGGCAACATTATGACACAAATAACTGATCACTTCCCTCAATTCTTAATTGTCAAGCATACAGGCATATCCTATAAGAATTTGTCATATTACCAGCATGATTTCTCTAACCTCAATGAAGAAAATCTCCTCAATGATTTTGCACATCTTGACTTTACATATCTGAATGACAGTAATTTAGATTTAAATGCTAAGTTTAACCGGTTCCTTTCCAGTCTAGACGAAGTTGTCAAAACCCATGCTCCTTTGAAGAAACTTACAAAGAGAGATATCAAATTCAGGAATAAACCATGGATTAATAGAAAAATACAAAAAATGATGCGCATCAGAGATCAGCTGCTTAAAAGGCTTCAAAATAGTAATGACCCATCTCTTAGAGATCTCTACAAAAAGTTTAGAAATCGAGTTGCAAATTCCTTGAGAGTAAGTAAGGCTAGCTACTTCTATGACTACATTCAAAAGAACAGTAACAACATGAAACAATTATGGTCAGGTATTAAATCATTTATCGATGTTAGAAAATCAAGCAACATAAATGTTATAAGTAAGCTGAAGGACTCAAATGGTAACACAACATCTGATCCTGTTGTTATTGCTAACATTTTCAATAAGTTTTTCGTTAATGTTTCTCATGATATCACTAAGAATATCCCAAGGTCTAATAAGTCACCTTTGAGCTTTATGGGTAGCAGAGTTGGAAATTCCTTCTTCATTGCCCCTACAGTTTCCACTGAAATATCTGATATAATCTCTCTTCTAAAATCTGGAAAGTCTCTTGGCCCTAACAGCATACCTATGAAAATTTTGAAATCTCTTTCTCCATTAAAGGGGCAGCGTCACGTAATGTAAACAAACTTCTTTCCAAACGATGATTTTTCAGGATTTTTGATAGTCTATATCACAGAGATTTTCCACAACTTTTCTCGAAATATAGGTGTTAATTTGAAGATGGACTCTTGAATTTTCTAGAGAAATAAACCAAACACTCATACGTTGTAGGATTGCAGAGATATTGGTGGATTTTTAGAAGTAACTTTATCGTGGATTCACCCCATCCACCAAAATCTGAGCGGAACACAATGGCCACGTGTGGGAAATAATATAGATCATACAGATAACAGGTTTGTTTACGGTTACGTGACGCTGCCCCTTTAATATCTTCTCCACTGTCTCAAATTATTAATGAATCATTTCAATCTGGGATATTTCCAGACAAGATGAAGTTGGCCAAGGTAATTCCACTTTTTAAGAAAGGTTGTGTGCTGACAGCATCTAATTATAGACCTATTTCTCTTCTCTCTGTTTTCAGTAAAATCACTGAGAAAGCCATGCATGAGCGTCTCTATAAATTTTTAGAAAAGCATGAAATATTATATTCTTTGCAATTTGGATTTCGTGCTAACCATTCAATCAATCATGCCCTGGTAAGTTTAACAGAAGCCATCAAGAACTCATTGGACAATAAGAAATTTGGTTGTGGAATCTTTATTGATTTGCAAAAGGCATTTGACACAGTGAATCATGAAATTCTATTAACTAAACTTGAACATTATGGCATTAGAGGAACTGTCTTGGATTGGTTTAAATCCTATCTCTCAGATAGGATTCAATAAGTCTCAGTTAATGGATCAAACTCAAGTTATCTCAGTGTTACTTGTGGAGTTCCCCAGGGTTCTGTCCTTGGTCCTCTCCTTTTCCTTATTTACATCAATGACTTGCCTCTCTCATCCTCAAAACTAACCTTTTATTTATTTGCTGATGATACTAACATTTACTGTGAATCTGATAACTATGGTGGCCGAGGACTGCCATAGAGAATTTCTATTTCTTTTTCGAAAAAATTTTGAATAAAAATAATTTCTAAAAATGAAAATTTTAAATAATGAAAAAAAATTAAATTAATGTAAAAAAAGTAGAAAGTTTTATATAGTTTTATATTTATTAAATGAAAAATAAATAAATAAATGCTAAAAAGTATAAAGTTTTTGGTTTGAAACGAAAATTCATTGAGAAAAATTAAAGCCTCGAAGATTAAATAAAAAATTCAAATCGATTTAAAATAAACTGAAAAAAATTATTGAAAAATTACAAGTCAGAAAATATGAAATCAAAACACAAATCGATTTCAAAAAAATTGAAAACAAAAAAATTTTGATGGCAAGCCTAGAGCTGCCATAGCCCAGAATGCATTGCAAGCACACATTTTGCGCCAAACTTGAAACGAAACGAGATGAGCTGGCTGACCACAGTAGTGGGCTGAATCATGGCGCGAATAAGGAACGATGCCTGGAAAGAAGATCTTAGTCTGCAAGAAGACCTACGCAGGAGAGTACAGGCGGGGCTTCACAGGCAAGAGATTCTCAATTATATGGTTAGAGACTATCCCCAATATGCCTGGAGTCTGAGATCACTGGACAGAAGATTGTCTCATTTTCAAATAAAGCGCACCAACTATGCCATCCCAATTGATCATGTCAAAGAAGTCGTCAAATTAGAGCTAGATGGGCCTGGAAAACTACTCGGGTACAGAGCACTTCATCAAAAGATCAGGCAGGTACATAATATGAATGTCCCTCGTGATCTAGTTTATGACATTATGTCAGATATTGACCCAGATGGCCTAAGAGAAAGAGCACTTGGAAATAAGAAGAGAAAGAAGGGTCATTTCACCACCAGAGGAGTTAACTGGGTATACTCGCTTGATGGCCATGATAAGCTTATGGGTTTTGCGAAAAGTACTTTTCCGTTAGCTGTTTATGGCTGTGCTGACACTGCAAGTAGGAAAATTATGTGGATAAAAGTATGGATGTCAAATAATAATCCTGACCTTATAGGTCGGTGGTATTTGGACTATACATTTCAATCAAAGAAAGTTGCCTCAAAATTAAGAGTTGATAAAGGAACTGAGACTGGGACTATGGTTACAATGCACTCATTCCTGAGAAGAAATCACGAGGACATGGAAAATTATACCATTGACAAGATATGTGATGAGACGGTTATGTTTGGTCCTTCCACGGCCAATCAAGTAAGTATAAAATTCTTCTTTTACTTTTTAACGGGTAGTGGTTAGGATTTACATTTTGATAAATGCTTCAATTACAGTGCACATTTTGAAATAGTATAGACATTGTGATTTTTTATACATCATTAAAATATTTGTACATAAGTTATTATCACTAATTTCACTGTATCAACAGATAATATCTCAACCAAATTTTCCGAACTGTGCATCTCTGCGTATTTACCAAACTTAATGACATTTCCTTTTGACTTCCATATTTATAAAAAAGTTACTAACATGGATCCAGAATAGGAATGAAAAACTGTATTCAAAGATGGTTTTTTAAACGAATGGCAAAGCAGTTTCTGATACTCCCAATATTAAACCCATTCTTAGGCTGCAGCCAGGGCCTTCTTTTTACTGTTTGATTTAATTGATCATATATACTTAAAAAGTGTGGAATTTATTCTTTGGCTTTGCACATTGCCTTTGGCATGACAGACACAAAAATACATTTCTTTCTTGTTTCTGTATCTTATTGTCATTCTCACATGTCTAGTTTTTCTATGTACTTAGATAGAGCGTTGGTGGAAAGAGCTGCACCACAGACTTGAAAAATATTTTAAGCCATCATTAAAATGGTTGCTGGATAATTGCCATTATGATCCTGACAATCAGAATGACAGGTATGAAAGCTTATAAAGTATGAAACTTTTGCTTCAGGGGCAAAAAGCCCCCCCCCCCCCCCTATCAAACTTTCAACAGCAAATATTAGATGGGATGTGATAAAGAGCAGAAACTTTCTGAATTATTTTACAGATGATCTTTTGATGCGTTCCATTTTCATAAAATACACATATGGTACCTGTTACATGGCCAAAAAGTTCCCATATATGGTGAGTTAAACAAAGGAAATTGCAAAATTTCTCATAATCCTTTTGTTTCAATTGTAACATGATTGCTTTTTATGTAATTGCCATTATGCCTTTTGATATTGACTCTAGGTTGTGTGCATATTACCATGATGAAAATTTTCAATAATGTGTTTAATTTACAAGGATTCTACACATTCTGACAAGAATTCTTGAGTGGTATCAATGAAATAAAAAAATTGTCAAGAATTTTCATGTGAACTGCACTCACTATGTGCTTGCATACATCACCAGCAAGGGCAGATTTTGTAATACAATAACATCAGTCGCTTTGGTTCACACCTCAATTCAAAGTGATTTAGCAAATACAAACAAAAGAAATTCTCTCAAGCAGAAATTCAAAACATACCAAGCCGCAAAGTGGCCCTGGAACCAGTATGGCCAATCCTCATTTGATGCGGGTGAATGCAGGTTTTTAAGAGAAGGTATGTGCTTATAACGAAAGAATATGGGTAAATCTAAAGTTCTGTCTCGCGGATTTTGTTTATTTGATTCAGGAGTTGAGGAGTGACTGTGTACATCTGAGCAATAAATATGCAAAAATTGTAATGCCCTCTGCTCGGTTTCTGAATCAAGTAAACAAAATCCGCGAGACAGAACTTTAGATTTACCCTTCTTCTTTCGTTATAAGCACATAACTTCTCTTAAAAACCTCCCTTCGCCTGCACCAAACGAGAGTTTGCCTTACTGGTTTGGGCAACTTTGCGGCTTCGTTTGTTTTGAAATTCTGCTTGAGAGAATTTCTTTTGTCTGCAGAGGCTAATCGCTTTGCATCAAGGTGAGAACCAAAACAACTGATGCTATTGTATTACAAAATCTGACCTTGTTTACATCACCAAAAAATTTTGTCTAATAACATCCACCACGTTGATTCATGACACCATATTATGAGAAACAATTCTTATCACAATACAATGTTTTAGGGAAATGTTCCAAAAACTTGTATTTTCTCTGAATTTCCTACTTTTCAAGCTTCAATCTTTAGGTTGGTAGGTAGGTAATCATATTTTAATGTGGCTAGCCTGTGAAAGTCTGAGAGAGACTTGTTTCCAGCAGGGGCCACAGATGTTTTACCATCAACCCACTGCTGCTACCAGATTTCCCTCACATTGCTCTGGTTGACCCGGGCTATAGTTACAGACATAGACCAAACTGTCCAGCGCAGAATTCAAACCTCAGCCGTTCTGACACCTTTGGTTTTCAAGTCAGTCACCTTAACCACATGGCCACGCGCTCCCCACCAAACTGGATCATGCAAAATAATTGGAACTATCATCAGTTTTGAATACTGAAGCTGTATAATACAGCTACCTGTTAATTCTGCTACCTACAGCAGATTATGTAGCACCAGATTTTTTCATAAGTCTTCTCATCAGCTAATCTTCATTGCATCCTTCTATTGCAGGAAACTTCTTGCCTATCTGATGGTTCCAATCTTGCAAGAGGAAATAGATTTATTCAAGGATGTTGTATGGAACAATCATCGTATTCGCTTCCAGAATGATACCTTTCTTCCAGATGGGGTGCCAAATCATATTTATGACTTTCCACAAGAATATGGCTTAGAAGATTGTGGTGAGCAGCGGTGGAACCAAGGAGGGGCATTGGTCTGCTCCATCCCACTTTCCAAATTTAAGGAGACCTTAGTGATTTGCACAAAAATGGAATAATATTTGTTGCTCTCAAACAACAAGGTTGTCCTTGTCAATAAGTGAAATTTAGATGCAAATATAGGACATCTGTCATGTTTCCAAGAGTTTGAAGGGAATGGCTACAAAAGATTTTCCTGCAGTCAGACCCCCTCACCTCTCCCCACACTTGGTTCCACCTCTTGGTGAGGACTTTGTAACTTAATGCAAAGTTACTAAACTGCTGATTTGTTTCAACTTCAGTTACAGTATTTCATTTCCGATTCTTTGCATACAGTGACCCAGTCCTTCAAATGGCTGCTTTTTAGGGAGCTAGGGCAAAACATAGTTAATGTTGCTTTAAGAGAACAGAAATGTTTTCAGTGCAAAGTTAGAATAAACTTCAAAATTTTTATAGCTGATTGAATTTCAGAAAGAGTGCCTTTATCATTCTATTTATTTCCAGGTCTCCTGCTTTTTGCATTGAGAATTGAGAAACTAAATATAAAACTCTTTCCAAGTTCATGTTTGAGGAGCTTTCACATTTTATGTGTCTAATGCCCCATTCACACTGCAAGTTAAACAAGCTTAAAGTAAACCAGGTTTTTCAATAGGGCCTTCTAATTGGTCAATCAAACAAATCCAGTCATTTGATTGGTTGAAATTTAAACTGGTTTAGAAAAAGCTGGTTTAACAGTGTCAGTGTGAATGCAGTATAAATGGTGCCAAGTAAAGGTAACCATTCAAAAGCAAGCATCAAGCACCCATACCATACTGGTTGCAAAACTATGCAGAAAACATTTCCAACTTCAAAGGTATCATAATTTTCATGCTACAAGTTTTCATCTCTCTCCTTCAGGCTGGAGAGTAACTGATGAACAGTTGGAAGAAGTTGCAATTGCTTCAGGTGTGCTGAGTGTTGGTGATGACTATTTAGACGAGGATTTTCGCCAAAAATGCTCTCAAATTATCGCAAACCCTTTAGAAGTGAAGCCAGATGAATGCATTGATGCCTTTCTTTACTTGAAGGACAGATTTGAACAAATGCATTAAATGTATTTTGTTTTGTAACATGTCATAAATAACATCAAGCCATTTTCATACAAAGGTACAGTGCAGTGGCGGACACTTTGCCAAATATTGAGGGTGAAGCTAAGTAAACACATTTCTTGTTTATTTTTTTTTGTTTTCAAACAAAGATATTTGTTCTAGCCAACATAGCATTGGGGGTGATGCCACCCCTTGCCCCCCAAGTATCTGCCACGCCACTGGTACAGTGCAAGCCTCAAACATGTATTTGATAACGTTTTTGGATGCATGCCCATTTTTTGGCCCTGCCAGTGTCTTTCAATGTACACCTAAAACAGAATCAATTATCATCTAGGAAAATTCACCTGTGTTCTGGTTGTGTAGCGATAGGTTACACAAGGGGAGGGATAAAAGAAATAAGAAAAGAAGGTAACTTCTTTTCTTTCTTTCTTTTTCCTTCCCTCATGTGCAGCCTATCACTGCACAACAAGGACACAGGGGATAAAGATATGAAAATGGCCAAGAGAGGACAAATAAAGACAATTTTTGTTTTAGCAACCATCAACATATATGAATTCTGCAAGATTCTTTTCATGGTGTAGTGTGCTAGGCCTATCTGTTCAGTACAACATAAACCAATGCCGATAACAAAACGTAACTCTGTAAGTAGTAAGGTACAAGTGCAGTAAGGTGAATTATCTTTTAACTTATGGCAAATAAGATCTGACATTTACATGTGGTTGTGATCTTCAAAGGAACCATCGTTTATTTAGCATTTGGAATGCATCACGATTTAACGGCTTTCAGGGGTACCCTCTCATTTTTGATGTAAAGAAAACATTTGAAACAGTCTTTCAATATCTCAGCAGCTTCATAAAAAGTGCACTGTAAACTTATTGCAACAAACCACTGGAAGTCAAACATTACCTACTTGCACGTGTAATCCACCCTTTTGCAGAGAGAAAAAACTTAACTTAATCACTATACCCTAGGCTGAGTAATACACACATTTTTTATAAGAAACTAAGAATTTGGGCCAGAGCTGAAAGTTTCTTAAAATTATCAGATTTTGAGTACGAAGAGTTTCTTACGAGTTTCTTAAAGGTTGCAAAACAATCTTCATGTTCACTACCTGTCCCTCCTGAACATTCAAACAATAGGAAACAAGTGAAAATAGAATAGAAATAAGGCTTTCCATTATCAAGACAAACTGTTTCTTAAGTTATATTTTCCCAGCACTGGAGTTTCTTAATTTTTTTGGTGATCTGAGAGTTGAGTTTCTTATAAGCAGTTTCTTATAAAAAATAGGTGGGTGTTGGCAAATTCAGCTAATGTCATTTGTACCCACTATAAGTCAAGTGACTGTACACTTGGGCAATCATCTTCATGTGTTGGTGCAGTTACCTGTGCATCACATGGTAGTACAGTAACTTACACAGATTTTATATTATAAATTGCTTCTAAGAATTTCAAATCTCAAGATTAGAAAGGCCTCAAACAATTAGTTCTGAAATGTTCCGGATGGCTTGGCTAGTGAACATGAAGATTCTTGATATGAAATCTCTAAGAAACTCATAAGGAACTCTTGAGTATTCAAAATCTGATAATTTAAGAAACTCTCAGCACTGGCACAAAATCTTAATTTCTTTCAAAAGTATGTTTACGTATGAAAATAAAATTCCTAAGAACACATGATCCAAAGTTGGTGTAGACGTTACCTGACATCGTATATTGCCCCTGGCCCTCGCCTTATCAAAAACTAAAAATTGCATAAACTGAATAAAGTACATATTAATCCCAAGTATCTATCTTGTAGTATCATATTATTTGTATGTGATGTTAGTAAAATATTTTGTTAGCCATTGAAGAAAAGTAGTTTCATGGACAAAACACTCTCTTTACCCTGATTTAATCTGTTGAAATGCTGTTAGAAATGACTCCTGTGTTATTCATTTAAATCAAGTATCTCACAGTATCTATTGCACATATGATTTGCAAGAAATTTGTCAATAGCCTCTGCAGATAAGTTTCCCGCACAAAACATAAACTCTGTTGTGTCTTTGTCAGTCCAGTCTCTTGAAGCAATTTCTGGATCATATAGAGAGTGACCACTGCCTTGTAGATCTACAACCATGAGCCTGTGACTTGACTTCTCATATGTATAGTGAGCAAAGCTAATAGCCTTTTCCTCAACTGAATCTGTTGCAATGCTGTTACAAACAACGCCTGTGTTATTCATGTATTTGACGAATTCTCCATCGATAAATTCCTCTATGGTGACTGATTCTCCATCTTCAAGTTTCCCCATGTATACTTTATTGAAATGCAGCAACTCTCCATACTCCTTCAAGGCATCCTTTTTAAGTAAAGCTTCATTCATTTTCTCACATAGATTCTTGGCAAGTGTGTGCATCTGCACAACTTTCATTGTGTGCTGCTCTGCTGTCATGCCCAGCTTGGTCAAAGAAGTGAGAGCAGCTGGCAAGTACTTCTTTATCACCCAAGAATTTCCAGAAAACTCCTTTGATGTAAATGACCCAACTGTAGCTTTGAAAGCCTTTCGAAAACCACCAGTGGCTAGAACTTCTGGCTCAATGTGCATGACAACATCAGTAGGCATTGATGACCAGGACATTTTTTCAAGATCAAATGAGAAGATATGAATAAGGGTTCCAGATTTCTTTTTTACAAGCTTTCCCAAGTCAATCATTTCAGTTACTGACAAACTCTTTGGGAAAGATGCTGCTGGCTTAGATTGAGTTGAAAGACCTGATGATTCAGTTGCTTGGGATTTCACTCTGTTTTTATTGCTCAGATTCACATTTTTGTTGGCACCTGCCTTTCCTTGAAGTCTTGGCTTTTTGGATAGAAAGCCGATGGGAAATGAATCATCATCTGAAATTTCATCATCAGGCGGGTCAGCTGCATCCCCACAAGGCCTTGCACCCTTCACAAAACGGATATGCACAAGTTTCAGGTCTGGAACTTGCGCAATCGACTTGCATGAGGGGCCTTGCTCCCCTGCTAGAACATCACATACCATACCCTTTCCGATCACATTTCCGTAGTGGGCTTGACACGCTTTCTTTATGTTGTCCAAGGTTACTTCACTGAAAGTAAATGGTACAAAATCTCTCGCTCCTATTCTACTATACTTCTGGGCTTTTCCGCTCACTTCTGAGCTAAGTCGTTGAACAACAACTTCTTCTGTCTGTAAAATATTGGTTAATGTTCCTCCAGTGGCTGCACCTTTTTGATTGTCTGTCCTTTTTGCCCTTTGCTTCGCTCTGTAATTTTTCCACTCCAAGTTGTTAGCCATCTTCTCAGTTCAGATCATGCCACAAAACCACATGCTGACCCATATGACCTTTTCGCGCCAAATGTGTGCTTGCAATGCATTCTGGGCTATGGCAGCTCTAGGCTTGCCATCAAAATTTTTTTGTTTTCAATTTTTTTGAAATCGATTTGTGTTTTGATTTCATATTTTCTGACTTGTAATTTTTCAATAATTTTTTTCAGTTTATTTTAAATCGATTTGAATTTTTTATTTAATCTTCGAGGCTTTAATTTTTCTCAATGAATTTTCGTTTCAAACCAAAAACTTTATACTTTTTAGCATTTATTTATTTATTTTTCATTTAATAAATATAAAACTATGTAAAACTTTCTACTTTTTTTACATTAATTTAATTTTTTTTCATTATTTAAAATTTTCATTTTTAGAAATTATTTTTATTCAAAATTTTTTCGAAAAAGAAATAGAAATTCTCTATGGCAGTCCTCGGCCACCATAGATAACTTTTATCAGCTCCAAAGAACAGTTAATAAAGAACTAAGAAAAGTGAAATTGTGGCTTGATGTAAACAAATTATCATTGAACATTGATAAGACTAATTTTATTATTTTTAAATCTCCTCACCATCCTTCCTCTGATACTGTCAGTATCAAAATTGGAAATTTTCCTATTAAACAGACTTGTTATGTCAAATTTCTTGGTGTTCTTTTGGATGAAAATCTTTCATGGAAATATCACCTAACTGAACTCTCTAAAAAACTGGCTCGAACTTGTGGCATGTTTTTCAGAGTAAGACACCTTCTACCCATCAATATTTTGATCTGTCTCTATAACTCTTTATTTTCTCCTTTTCTTCAATATGGCATTTTAGTTTGGGGACTTACCTATGAAACCTATATCAATCCAGTGTTTTTGTTGCAGAAAAGAGTAATAAGGGCAATTTCATTTGAAAATTATGCTGCACCTTCTTCTCCTATTTTCAGTCACTTGAAGATTTTAAAGCTGCATGATCTTTTTCAGCTAAAATTGCTAAGCTTTGTTTATGAATGTGTTAATAAAATCTCTCCTACAAACTTTCATACTTTTTTTGATACATTGGCATCTGTTCATCAATATGGTACACGGCAAGCTACCAAAGATGATATTTTTCTAATTCAAAGGAATACCCTCCAATATGGTCTTAGGTCAGTGCGTTACTGTGGAGCAAAGTGCTGGAATGAGATTCCTGTGGACATCAAAAGATCACCATCGGTTAAAAGCTTCCGACTAAAACTCAAAACATTCCTTTTTGAAAAGAGTTATTGATATTTTGGCTGTTTTTACCAGTGGATGGGGAGTGTTGTCTGGTATCCTGGTGCTCATGCTGGCCGTCCGTCTGGTGCTCTGTTTCTCCCCGCTCGGCTGTGGGGATCGGTGGCTCGTCCGGTGCCTTTTCATTTTTGGCTGGGGGTGTCATGTCTGGTGACATCGGTTGATGTCGCCTGGGGTGGCAGTTCTGGTCGGGAGTGGGGGGGGTGCTGGATGGCCTCTTGGTCTCCTTGGTCGGTTGGGGGGCGGGGTGTGGGGCTGGGGGCTGGTGTGGTTGCTGGGTGGTTGGTCAATATTCCCTGTAGTTGATACAAAACATGGCTTAGGCTATCTGCTTTTCACACAACATTTTAGCTAAAATGATTGCTACATAATTTAACCTGGGGGTGCTCTCTCCTCGATTAGTTTTTTAACTATTGAGAGAGTTCCTCCTCTAAGTAATTCCCTCCATACAATTTGTTTATTTATGTGTATTTGTAAAATGATTTTGATTTCCTGTATCGATATGTAATTTTGTCTCATAATTTTGTCTGTAGTTTAAATTGTTTATTTTCTGTAGTTATTTAAATTAAATTGTATGTAGTGAATTTAAAATGAGAACTGAACTGAACTGAAAAAAGCTTTTCTTGGAAAGTCTGTTCATCATGAACTATTCTCTTTGAGAGCCTTGATGATCATCAGTTAATCCAGCTTGGAGTCTTTGGAATGCATTTGCCATATTCATTTTGCACTGCTGATATTTCCATGTAGGAAACAATGCATTAAACAATGTAAACTCTTGCATGTTTCTTTGTGATCAAAACTTGAAGTTCATCTCACCTTTTTTCAGCCACGTATCTCTACACGTATTTGTTCACAAGAATCTCTTAGTTACAAATCAACCCTCAAACAAATAATAACATAGGACTTCAGATGGGGTTTCAGTACTGGACCAAAATCATCTTAGAAAAGGTTTCCTTTCCAGTAGAGGAAATCTATGTCCAACATATTTTTTGCAGTTTACCTGACATGTCAGTGCTGGGTTGCTTTTAGATTCCAATTTCAGTGGCGATCACTTTGCCAAATATTGGGGGTGAAGACATTGTTCCAGGAAAAAGCATTGTTTATTTCTTTTGTTTTCAAACAAAGGTCTTTGTTCTAACCAACATTGGGGGTGATCGCACACCCTTGCCCCCCCCCCCAAGTGTCTGCCACTCTCCAAGTTTGTTCTTGTGAACAATATGTGTTATCATTGCAGTAGTGCTTCATCATTAATACTGTTGGCTAGATAATGAACATATCCGCAACAAGAGGGACAGTGCAAACTTTATTTCATAACAAGGGGAGTTGAACCTTTACAACACTGCCCTTCCAATAAGTTGTTGGCAAATATCTTGGCAGAAGTGGCATGGACTTGGCAGCCACTTTTGCCAAGAAACATGGCAAACTGAACAGAAATTTTCTTGGCATTTGTTAGCACTTGCCTACAAGCCTAGGCATTCCTTGGCAAGCTTGTAAAATGGTTGGCAACAATGCCAAGAAAATAGGCATCTTGCCATGATCTCTGGCAAACATGGCAAATCAACTGAATGTTCCAGTTTAAAGAACAACAAAGGCAAAAAGAACATTTTGAAGCTTTCATTTTGGGCATGTTGTAAAAACCGGACCCTAGGACCCTAGGACCCCTGAGTCCCCTAGGACCATTAAGTACTGAAGATGAAAAGGACCCTTAACACCAGAGGGCCATCACCACACGCAAACAATAGACCAATGTCATCAAGTGCCAGACAAGAGGTCACGTATCGTAAACTTCCTCTCTTGTATCCCATGAACTTCCGCTTCTATAAAGCAATGCCAAGAATCAAGCAGACAGCTCGCAATATAGCACGACGGGTGCTCCAAACATTTTAAAAGATAGTTAACAGATTGAGTGCTAAGGGTCGTCAAAGACGGAAACTTTGTAAAATATCACCGGAGGCCGAGGGTTAACATCCTGTTTTCATTCGAAACTAAGGAGGATGACAAGATCATTCATTGCAATGACATAAGTTTTAGTTTTACTCGTTTGAATTACACATTTTTGCTTGAAACACTTTGCATCTCATATCCAAAACTTGACCTTTCTTCTTCGAATTAACTTCAGATCGCAACTTTCTTAACATTTTTGGTAGCGGCTACGGCAGCTCTCCTGGGCTGCTTCTTATAAGGCAAGTGAGTGTGGCCCCAAACGAAGTTCGCGGTCTAACCCCACGGGAGAGGGGGGGTTCTCGGCTAAATCTCGGGCAGGGTGTGCCACCCACTGTTTCAAAATAGCACCGTTGGCTAGACCAATTTTTCTGAAAATGATACCCTTGGCTAGACTAATTTCTACATCAAAGTGCCATGAATTGGCATTTTCGAGGCAAAACTTGCCAAATTTTTGCATTCTATGGACCAAAATTTGAAAAAAAATTGGGTTTCTTTACAGGAATTACCGAAGTTTGACATTTCTTTGACCAAAATTGCCAAAAAGTATACCCTTGCCCAGACTAAATGGGCGAAAATTGGCAAAAAGTATACCCTTGGCTAGACTAAATGGACTGAAATTGGCAAAAAGTATACCCTTGGCTAGACTAGAAGGTTTGAAAAAGCATACCCTTGCGGGCGGCACATCCCCAGGTACCTTTACTATGGAAGAACCCCCCCGTGTCTAATCCCTTTCAACTGCAAAACTTGATATACTTGATATACCGGAAAAGTTCTAAAATTAAGCACATATTGAGCTCTTCTTCAACTCTTTGTTTCATCTTTCTTGGCGAAGAGAGATACGAAAAATAATCTGAAAGCCTATTTATTTCATCATATGATTCCACTTCGAAAAAAATCCAAAGCAAACCCAACCACCCAAAGCTAAAAATCAAATTGCTGCTAGGTACTTGGCAATGTTCTAGGGGAATGACGGGCCAGAGTCTAAACAAGATGAAAAGCTTGCGGGGATTTGCCCTACAAAATATAATGGCAAACATAGGTATCTTCTATAATATGTTTTGCTCCCCCGTCACACTATTTTGAGAACTCTCTGCATGGTTACTGGCATTGATTAATAGAAGCGGAAGTTCATTGGATTGAAGAGAGGAAGTTTACGATGCGCAGCCTACTGTTTGATTGCTTGGTGGCATTGGTCTATTGTTTATGTGTGGTGATGACCCTCTGGTGTTAAGGGTCCTTTTCATCTTCAGTACTTAATATTCCTAGGGGTCTCAGGTGTCCTAGGGTCCTAGGGTCCGGTTTTTACAACATGCCGAAAGCAGCAAACATCTTGAGAGATTTTTGATGGGATGTCGGACAAAGAATTGAATTCTTGAAAATCTGACCGTGGCTTGAGCAACCTTCACCACCACTTAGATCCGCCCCTGAAGTTTCCCAGAATCATTAAAAATGATGCAAAAAAATCTTTGTAGCCAACAGTTCATTCCAGTCTTAAGTTTTTTTTTTATTTTATTTTTTTTATATATAGATCTAAAAAGAACGTTAAAAATACAAAATTGATACATTTCTATGTACCAGCCACGGCGGAGAAGAACACTTGGTCATCTGGTCTCCACTGCGGCTGGCACTTACGATTCAACTATACTAAATACAATAAGAAAACAAAAACAAACAAAGGATAAACAGGTAAAGGGAAGGGATTGCTGCTTTGTGTTGTGATATGATATACCGGCCGAGTCAAAAATGTCCGCCGATGTGTAGTACATAAAAATTTCGAGTAATCAAGCCATTTCCACGTGCTATGCACTCACCCCACAGCAAAAATGCCAACCAAGATGCAAGGACTCCCTCCACCACATACAGTTAGGCAGAAACCTCAACACCCCCGCCACAAGGTGAGCCACAGCACGCGGGAATGCTTGGAAGATGAAATCGAATAGCTTCACAAACATCAGCCGCCATTTTTGACTCTTAAGTTCGAGTCATTTATTATCATTCAGTTAAAATTAGTGGTCAAAATTGCAACCTTCTGACATCAAACACGTCTATCAAGTGCGTTATTGGTGAACTTGAAACAAATAAGATTCTCTTGTGCTCTTAAGGTTTAACAGAAAAAACAAAGCCTCTTTCTGGCATCATATTGTTTACCTCAGTTTGGCATAGCATCAATTAAATTTATGCTTGACAAAAATGCCTTGCTTTCTGCTGCCTTGCTTTGCTTTCTGCTGCCCCGGTACATGAAGATTATAAACGATGCAGTAGATCTAGTTGTTATATTGTTGTTACAATTCAATCTCGTAATGCTGCTTCTTTGTATATGTCATCCTATCTCCAATATCTGCACGTGCACCATTTTACTCGAATCTCTGACGGTCAAACTTAGTGAAACAAATGCTTAAAAAGTGTGAAAGAGACAATTTAGAAAAGTTTCGAAAAGATTTCCAAATATCTCCGAGTTTTCGAGTTATGCATATAGGGCCAACACGAAAACTCGGAGATGAAAAACTCGGAGATACCGGTTTTACAACACAAAACTAATCCTTTTACATGCTGTTAGTGAACAAAGGCTTAAACAGTGTGAATGAGTCAATTTAGAAAAGCTTCGAAAAGATTTCCAAATATCTCCGAGTTTTCGAGTTATGCATATAGGGCCAACACGAAACTCGGAGATGAAAAACTCGGAGATACCGGTTTTACAACTCGAAACTAATCCTTTTACATGCTGTTAGTGAACAAAGGCTTAAACAGTGTGAATGAGTCAATTTAGAGGAGTTTCGAAAAGATTTCCAAATGTCTCAGAGTTTCCCAGTTATGCATATAGGGCCAACACGAAAACTCGGAGATGAAAAACTCGGAGATACCGGTTTTACAACACGAAACTAATCCTTTTACATGCTGTTAGTGAATAAAGGCTTAAACAGTGTGAATGAGTCAATTTAGAGAAGTTTCCAAAAGATTTCCAAATATTTCCGAGTTTTCGAGTTATGCATATAGGGCCAACACGAAAACTCGGAGATGAAAAACTCGGAGATACCAGCCTTACAACACGAAACTAATCCTTTTACATGCTGTTAGTGAATAAAGGCTTAAACAGTGTGAATGAGTCAATTTAGAAAAGTTTCGAAAAGATTTCCAAATATCTCCAAGTTTTCGAGTTCTGCATATAGGGCCAACACGAAAACTCGGAGATGAAAAACTCGGAGATAATTCTCCGAGATCTCCGACATCTCCAAGATCTCCGAGTTTTCGACCTGGCCACTAAAACATGCCTTTTGACAAAAGTGGGTTGGACATGAAATTAGTCAATGAGCAAGTTTACAAGGTCATTTTGTTGTTTCACGTACATAATAGTGCCTACTACAAAGTGTTTTATGACCAAGAAATATCATGATTTCAACTTTTTATTTCAACTGTTGGTTATCATATATTCCTCCCAGTAATTCTCTTATCTAAAAGAGTTTCATCAAAAGGAACTCTTCTACAAATGCAAGATCAAGTGTCTTATGAGATGCACTGCACTGCAATTAACCATCAGTTACGAGATCCCAATTGATACATAGAAACAACTGACCATGTGCTTACAACAAAAGACAAATATTTGATACGCAAAATAAAACAATAACATGTATGGTAGGCTACATGTAACCCTAACCCTAGGCCAGCAATTGGCCACAAGTAAGCCAGCAGTGAGCCAAAAGTAAGCCAACAGTAGGCCAAAGGTAAGCCAACAGTGAGCCAAAGGTAAGCCAAATGGTAGGCCAAATGGTGTAGGCCACGTTTTTTAGACACCCTCAATTTAACTTTCCCATGTTCGGCTGAACTGCTTCTATGATCAAATTCTCAAAGTAGCGAGCAGATTTTTGAGCTCTTTTGCATTTTTAAAGAAGCAGAATATCACTTGTTGGTTGAAGATTTTTAAGAAATAATGGCTGAAAAGAAATATCTAACAAGCCATTAGGTACAGCGCGTAGCCCAAGAAGAAAACAATGGAAGACTTGATGTATGGAAACACGAACATGCGCAGAAGCATATATAGGGACTTACCGTTTTGCAGAACATTTTAGGCCCCTTCGCAGTTCCTCTGCAGTGCCTCTCCTCTACTCAGTGGGCATAGCCTGCGCGCAGCCTCAACTCCTCCTCCTCACGGGAAAAGTGAGGAGGAGGAGTTGAGGCTGCGCGCAGGCTAAGTGGGCACGGCTGAGTTTGTTTTTGTTAGCCTGTGTTCCACTGGAACACAGGCTAGTTTTTGTGGGAATAACGAATTTGTATTAATCAAAATTATCGTGCTTTGCTATGATGACTTTTATTTAAAGAACGGTGCGGCTGAAAACAGAAAACTTTCTCTTTCTGAAAACTCAACTTGAGGATCACCGATAATTTAACCTTATGGACAACATGTAGTATACTTTGGTTTCTTTGTATTACGTCAATCCATTTGACCAAACATTCAGCCAATTGATTGCTTTTTTCAATCGTGTGCATGCCAGTTGATTGTTTTTTTCAACGCGGAAGTACCTTTTCTTTCAAATATGGGACAATGAGTACCGAATCTGGCTGAATGTTTCGTCAAATAGATTGACGTAATCGAGGGGCATTTCACTCCCAAAAATCTCGTACACCTTTGGCAAAAAATCCTTTTGTTTTCAAGAAAAATCCATCAAAAATCCGTTTAAATCCTTTTGTTCTGAAAAAATCTCGTACGCTTTTTCCGATGAGTGAAGTGCCCCTCGGACGTAATACAAAGAAACCAAAGTACTACAGGTTGTCCATAACGTTAAAGTATCGATGATCCTCAAGTTCAAGGTAGACAGGTAGAGAGTTTTCAGAAAGAGAAAGTTTTCAGTTTTCAGCCGCACTTTTCTTTAAATAAAAGTCATCATAGCAAAGCACGATAATTCTGATTAATACAAATTCGTTATTCCCACAAAAACAAACTCAGCCGTGCCCACTGAGTAGAGGAACTGCAGAGTAACTGCGAAGGGGCCTAAAATGTTCTGCAAAACGGCGAAGTCCCTATATATGCTTCTGCGCATGTTCGTGTTTCCATACATCAAGTCTTCTATTGTTTTCTTCTTGGGCTACGCGCTGTACCTAATGGCTTGTAAATATCTACCTTTGCTAGTATTTACCAGAAATGCAGCCCTGACAAGGAATTCCGATTGCAAGCACCCAAGAAAATTTTGATGGAATGCCCTCTGCTTTTGTTAACAATGCCTCTCACAACCCTGCGCTAGCATTGATTTAGAATGTTTGAAAATTTGAACATTGTAAATGAGCATGGCTAGGAAAACTTTTTGGTAGACATCATTTACCTTTGCTCAGAAGACCTCTTTCAATAAGAATTTTGATCTCTTGTTGGCCTTTTTGCTGAAAATCCCTGATAGTCGGTCTTAATGTAGCATCCCAACAAAAAATCTTAAGCACATTAACCTTTACTTTGGCTTAGAATGACTCTCCCGATCGCATTCCAACATCACTCAGAAATATTGCTAACCTGCTCCATCTATACCAGACTACTGCCTTTCCCCATTGTTTTTAAAAGGAATTTAAGTGCACACAAACTTTCAAATGGTTTTTAAGCTTGTTATGTGATGCTCTTCTCGTATAAAGGGTTTTCTAATTCTCAACTATGACTCCATTGCGGTCTCCTCAATGCCACAAAATTTCCGACTTTTAAGAAAAAAATTTGAGTCTCATGGAATTCAGGGGGAAGTGCCCCATAAACCCTCCTTAAGTTCTGCCACTGACTGAAAGGGCTTGTAGGAACTTACCTAAAACTTTGTGCTAGCTGCTTCTGGATGGCTCCAGATGGGTCTGGATAGTTCTGGGTGGTTCTGGATGGTTCTGGGTGGTTCTGGGTGGTTCTGGATGGTTCTGAGTGGTTTCTGGATGGTTCTGGGTGGTTCTGGATGGTTCCGGTGTTTACGGTCGGACTTTTTTCCGGGTTTCGGGTTTGGGTCTCGGGTTCAAGGTTTCGGATTTCGGGTTTTGTAAATTGCTGGTGTTTTTGAAATCCATGACTATGTTGACTATGCTGTGAGTACAAGTATGACCATGTATCTGCTGTGTTGATTTGTTGTGTTGCATTCGTCATAGCTTTCCGTACTTTAATGCATGATTTGTTGCAAATATTAATGCGTTGTACACGTTTTTTTTATAAGAAACTGGTTTATAAGTAAGAAACCAGCACTAAGATGGCCAAAATTCTAAGAAACTCTATGTCTGAGAAGTACTAAGAAACTCTTCAAAGTTAAAAGCATGGATATTATAGCAAATAGATCGTTGAACCTTCATTCTTGAGCTATTTTATCTGACCATTTGTGCTTTCAACATAACAGAACACTGTTTATTCCTTTATGATGTTTTAAATGGCAAGATACATATCTGCCACAGTGTTAGCGACCACATTGATAATTCTGCATTCAAAAAATAAGAAACCAATTAAGAAACTTTTGGTACTATGCAAGTTTCTTATGAAAAAAACCTGTACTTTAACTTGTGAAGCAAAGTTATCTTTGACTTAATCATTCATCATTACAGACTAAGTCCAGTTGAATAGGCCAATGTAACTTTTTCAAACGTAGATGTAGAAAAGCAAGAACTTGTAGATATGCTAATTCAACTTTATTCACTTATTAATGTACAGCACAGCTGAGACCACGCAGTTATACATAAAAAAGTTGGGTATAAGTGCAGAAATTAAGATCTTTGGAAAGCTTCATGACGGTTTCGTAATGTGTTACGGTATCAAGAAGGTAAGTTATACATCAAGAAATAACAACCAGATGGCACATAATGAGTAAAGGAAAGGTAGCGTTAATATATTCTAACAATTTGTTATGTCCAATGCAGCTACAGTTAAATATCTTAAAAGTTACGTGATTATTGTTTGAGTAACATGAACCTTCGACAAATAGTTACATTGGCCTATGGAGCTCTCTTTGAAAACTGACTTTGAACCCAAAACCCGAAACCTTGAACCCGAAACCCTAAACCCGAGACCTAAATCCGAAACCCGAAACCCGGAAAAAAGTCCGACCGCGGTGTTTAGCACTACCGATTCATCATTGCATATTTGAACTTTCCAGGGTGTACGATTGTGCCACATTGCAAGCAGAATATGTCATCGCAAAGGTCGACTTTGTGTTTTCGATTGTGCTTGCTTGTTCTTGATTGTGTTTTCACGGCTGGTGTAATCTGCATAACGCAGGTTGCATAATACAGGTTGCAGGTCATGTTTTATGGCCAAGGGCTGCATGGCTGTACCAAGAGGCTGTCACCCACAAGAAGGCTAACATTTCTGTGTCAGGGGATTAAAAATAGTTGGTATGTAAGAGCTACTGTTCCTGTGGAAAGAACATGCCACAGGATTAGCAAATCAATATCATGAATTAAATCGCTTAGTTGCAAGTGATTAATTGCCTCTGACTCAGACTTTGATGACAACAAAACATTGTTATCAAATCAATGAGTGACATCATTCTATTCATATTCAATACCCATAACTAACATGATCGCTTCTTTCGCAAGAAACTTGTGTGCAGCTGAGTGTCATGACGCATTTATACGCAGTGTATAGTGAGGTGTATGCTGCTACATGCATGTTATAAACATGCAGAGCTTTGAAAGCGCAAGGGATGCACTGCTGGCATGCTTCTACCCTTTTGAGGCAAGGAACTGAGGTTGGTGTTTCTTTCTCTCTTGATGCATCCACGTTCTGACCATTGTTGTCTTCACCATAATATTCTTCGCTAAAAGCATCTTCCATGAAAGAGAAAGCATCTGCATATTCTGATCTGTTGCTTGATCCAACTGAGCCTTTTATTGCCGTGATATCATGGAAACAATTTGCAAATGCCACGAGCTCTTCCCTGAGCGTTTCCAAACTGACATTTGCCAATCGAGAAATCTTCGAGAGGAGGCTTTTATTGCTTTCCAGCATCACCTTTGTGTCAGCAAATCGACGTGGCTCTGGCACTGCCAAGTCCTGGTAAAGATCTCTGTTCTTCGAGAACCTTCTGTCAATCTCTGCACTTGCTACATCAACTGTAGCCTTGTAGGTTTCAATTTCAAATTTTCTCAGACTTGAACCCAGTGCCTCTACGTCATCGTTGCTTTCCTCTGTAGACAATCTCTTTTTCTTCCTCTTTCGTATGCATTGAAGCTCGTGAGCAACATCTACTCCTTGTTCAGCCACGTCGTTTGCAAACTTAGCTGCCTTTTGGTGAACTTCAGAGAACTGGTCTCGAACTACAGTTAAGGTTTTACTTAGATTATCTGCCATTGTATAAGCTGTCATAACATCAAGGCCACTGGTTTGGAGATATTTGGATACTGGTGTTGAATACTGGAAAATTTTTAGGAACACAAATGCACATAGGATCGTTTCGAACCTCTCCCAGCTCTGTCGAAGTGCTGATGCTTCAAAGGTGGCTTTTGGATCAAATGCTTTTGATGATTCAATTAGCTTCAATGCCTTTAGAAGGGTTTCCAGCCTTTCAGGATTTGGACTTTCATATGATCCAAAAACATTCTTTAAGGCAACATCTTTCGACCACCAACGGGTCTCCCCAATTTTCTGCAACTTCCAATGTGAGCCCGGGATTGTTTCCTTCCAAGTATCCATCCTTTTATGGGATTGGCTCATGAAAACGGCAGTAGAAGTCAACAACCCAAACAACCTTCGTGATTCCCCAGAGTCTGAGGTGCATTTGGACATAACCAAATTCAGTACATGTCCATAACAATGAATGTACACTGACTCAGGGGAGGCTTTGCAAATCTCAGCTTGCAACCCAGAATGTACTCCCGACATGTTTGATGCTCCATCAAACGAATCGCCAATCAAATTGCGCATCTCCAAACCATCTTTGTCGAATTCTGCTTTCAGAGCATCGTGCAGGTTTAATGCAGTTGCAGACCCTTTCACAGTGGTAACTTTGTACAGGTGCTCATGGGCAGCCCCAGATTTCACATATCGCAGAACGATGGCTAATTGGTCAGTGACAGACACATCCTGAGTGGAATCCATCTGCACACTGAACTTTCCAGCCATAAGAATATCGTTGACAATGCATCTTCTAATAGAGTCTGAACAGATTTTCAGCAACTTTGCAATAGATTTCTTTGAAAGAAAAGTGACCAAAGCTCCTCGTCCCTTTCTCTTAGATCCAGGAAGCATCTTTTGCTGCTTGCTTTTCTTGACAACTTTATCTACGTGGCGTTTCAAAACTTTGTCATATTTGCTAAGCAATACGACCATTTCAAGAAAATTTCCATGGTTTGCCCCAGAGTCCTCTAACGATGCAGCACCTTTGTTACGATGCCCTCGAAAAGCAATATTTTGCTTTGCCAAAAATAGTATAACGTCGATTATTCTGTGAATGACCATCCTGTTTTGTTGCACTTCTGCTTGTCGGCGAGAAATCCCCTCTTTGTCTATGAGACTACGAACATCTTTTTGTGATAATGCTGCGATGTATGATTTGACTGAGTTGACATGGCTCTTGGATTCCTCATGTTTAGCTACTTTTTCGTAGACGTACTTCACATTGACATCATACCCAAAAGATGCAAAAGGACTTTTCGAGCTGAATTTTTCATAGCACATGCAAAAGGAACAATAAATGCAATTGGTTTGACATGAATACGATAACCACTTTCTTTGAATCTTCTCCCCTTCAGGTTGTGTTCTATAATAGATCTTTTTACTATCAAATGGCAATTTCAAATGAACGGGATCGGGCTGAATCGGGTGCTTTCCGATAAAGTCTAGTTTCGTCTTTGCAGTTGATGACTCACTTGGCCTTGAAAATACACTCTCTACCAAAGAACTGGATACATTTGCCCCGTCTGGACAAACTGGGCTTTTCGGTGCTTCTTGAGTGTCATCCTCATCTCCTCCTTGCGGAGGCCCTGAAATATCTTCTTCGGCTTGAGATGATTCCACATCACTCTCCTCACTGGACAAAACCTCTTCATCTGTAGGTATTGCGCCGTCATCTTTTGTTATTGCTATTGCCTCGTCGAATTCTTTCTGCTCTTCACTGCTCATTTGATCGTGGGATACATGGCTTGATGTTGATGGCAAAACCGCTAGACTGGGTCTCACAACTTGGTGCTAATTCCTCACGACAATCTCCATCAGTGGGCTTTCCAGTTACAGCATCACTCTTCACAGAACTAGAAAGAGCGACATAATTTATTCTCGTTGCAAAAAGGTATGTTGCACTTTTTTCAAAAACGTTGATTTTGGATCGACTCAAAATTGGAAATTATGGCATCAAACTTCATGAAAGTTTTTTCAACATAAGCAAACGGAATCTAACTTTGGCCTGCCGAAATTCTTCTGCAGCTCCTATGAATGTCTAAAAAGTTACACGCAGTTTTCCTGGTTTTCATACTAAGCTTTCATAAGAAACTTTATACGAAGATCATCATTAAGAACTTTTATTTATTCTTTACAAATGTACAGGGTGTCCCAGAAAAATTGTGCCCCGTTTGCCTGAAGATTTCGACAAAGCAACAAAAGATTCTCACTAACCTTTTCCATGATGTTGCTCTTCAGATGTTCAATTAAAGTTTGCCACTGTCCCCGTGAAAATCCGTTGAAAAATGATGGAGCTATGACTTTCAGAAGAACAAATTTGCCTGATGACTGAAACCAGCGGTCGGCCATTTTATCTTACTATTTTGCAACGATAAACAGCTTCATGGATGAACTGAAATAGCAGCTTCTAATGTCATAGCTCTCACGAAAATTCCAATAATCATCAGAGAGTTCAACTATTTTGTACCCCACGATCTTTGATGGAATACAAAAATGAAGATAAGAATTCCCAAGGCAGTAAAACATCAAAGGTTTCGACAAAAATTTATTTCAAATTAAATTTGTCGCCTTCCCTATATAGATTTCTTCCTTAATTTGTTACAAGCAATTGTTGATTTACTACCAAAGACAATGAACTAAAAGAAACAAGAGAGGCAAAAGATTTTGAACTGATCAATAAACTAAACAATTGGTTCAGACACTCCTCACACCTGCAAACAAAACGTGACTATATGTTTGTCATTACCGTTTGGTTGTTTATTATCTTGGGGCCCTTGTCTTCGTTTTGAGATTCAATCAAGGGTCGTGGGGTACGAAATAGCTGAACTCTCTGATGATTACTGAAACTTTCGCGAGAGCTATGAAATTGGAAGTTACTGTTTCAGCTCATCCATGAAGCTGTTTACCGTTGCAAAATAGTAAAACAAAATGGCCGACCGCTGGTTTCAGTCATCAGGTAAATTTGGCCTTCTGAACGTCATAGCTCCATCATTTTTCAACAGATTTTGACGGGGATGGTAGCAAACTTTAATTGAACATCTGAAGAGCAACATCAAGTAAAAGTATGGTGAGGACCTTTTGCCGAATTGTCGCAATCTTCAGGCAAACGGGGCACAAATTTTCTGGGACACCCGGTAGGTCTGAAGTGCATTCATTCTTTTTTTTTGTATTTCAATGCTATATATTCGTAGATCAATGCCTATTTATAAAGATAAAATCACTAACCGATAAAAGTTTCATTGTTTACCAACAGTTCTGCCCCAGTGGGGACGGCTTTGTGCCCAAGAATGGCTAAAACATTTCCAGCTCTAAGGGGTTGCTGCCCTCCCGGACCCCGTCTCCCGGTTCGTAAGTTCAATGTGTTCATTGAAGTGTTTATTGAGGGTCGAAACATTAAAAAACAAAATTCGAGTAACTTTGTAACTTACAAAGAAACTGGTAAGAAAGCGTGTAAAGTGCAAGAACTCGCCCCTTATTGAAACGAAATAGAAAATAATGATTACCTGGCAGCAAGTTCTTTACGTTGGAGCAACTGAAATATACTCTTTTGTTTTGGATCAGCTGCAGCTTCTTTTAATGATACTCTTAGTGCCTGCTTCCTTTTCTCATGTCCACTCTTATGCTTGTAGGCAATTTTCTTCCTTTTACCCTGGTCTTCCATGGCACATTGCGCCGCACAAACAAAAAATCGAGCTCAACTAAACAGATAAACTTCAACGTTCAACCCACGAGGAAACAAAAACTTTGACTGAAAGCCTAAGATAGCTGTTGGCTATTGCTCGCTGATATGACCTTTGGGGACGTCTATTCATATTACGGGAAGAAACACTTAATGTGGAAGTCATTATTATCACGTAAAAATAGCAAAAGCGACTGCAGACCAAACGATAGGTCCTTGATCTCTGCAGACGCTTTCAAAATATTTCTCTACAACTTGTTTTTTGTGAAATTTGATTTATCTCATAAAAGAAAAACAATTCACGGGTGTTCTCTAATCAAAGAATTGTAGATATCAGTCATTGTAGGGCCCTTTTTATATCTATAACACTTCAATTTATGTACATTTTGTCTTCAACTTTCGTTGAAGGGCCCGTTATTTCTCATTACTTTACATAACAAATGGCTTTTGAAAGAAAAACAATTCACGCTCAATTCATACACAGGTGTTCTCTTATCAAACAATAGTAGATATAAGTAATCTTGCGGCCCTGGTAATCACTGTAATACTTCAAATTATGTAAATTATCTTTTCCAACTCTCTTGAAAAGGGCCCGTATTTTTTTTTACTTTACATAACAGAGGGCCCGGGTGGCGATCGCCACTTTGCCACCCGGGCCAGACCGCGCCTGCGGAGCTCATCACAAATCTGTACTGCCAAAAATGGTAGGCATTAGTGCATTGTAGTGCGTTGTGTCCCCCAGGGTGAGAGTGTTACTACAATAGGCGGGTGGCATGTGCCATTTGACACCGGAAATCAGGGCCTAAAATTTGGTAATAACCCCCCCCCCCCACTGGGTTTTCTGCACAGACGAAATGTTTACTGTCATCTTATGGAGCCGTGTTATGAAACCTGACCTCCCACTGACACCGTGCACGAATATACATAAAGGGCAGTAAATGCGTAGCTTTAGTTGTAAACTCCTTGTTTCATTCACATCGATAAATATAGTTTTTTGGTCTTCAACCCACTCCACATAATGCAAAGCGTGTTGGAGCAGTGCAGCAGGAACTTGGTTGGGAGGAAGTGTGGGCGCCACCTTGTAGCAGAGACTGACATACATGATTGAAAATGTGCACTGCAACTGCAACACGTTGGACGATGTCAATCTTTTTGCACTTGGGCAGTGTCGTCCTGTCTTTGAGTGCATCATTGATCTCTGCAATGAATTGATCGTTTAACGTGTTCAGCAACTGTTGCGCCTCTTCCGTAAAGGAATATGTGCGCTGGTTTTCGTGCAACCTCGATATCTCGAGCAACACGTCTGCCATATGTTATAAGGGGCCTTCAGAAACAGCAAGGGCAGCAGCTTCTGTTTCAGCAGGTGTCGGTCTCAAACAGTGTGGCGCAACGAAGAGGAATCTATCGATAAGGCTATGTCCTTGATCCATGTGGCAGAGTAATCTTCCTCCAAAAGGTACTTGCGTAGCGCCAAGTATGCAGAAAGGGGTGTTAGCTGTTATTTTCCTTGCCTGTTCTGTGGCATACCTACGAGGAAGAGTGATGAGTGATGAATGTTTGCTTTACCAAGTAGGTGGAAAAAATAAGAACAAGGTAACATAGAAAGGGACATGGGGGGGGGGGACTTTTTCCGCACTCAGCTTGCAGATTCCTATTGAGAAGGCATCACAATTTCAAAAGGAAGGAAACCTCTTTTGCAAGGAAGAGGGTGTAGAAAGGGGGGTAGTCCATCTTCATCACTTGATGCTGCAGAACATTCCATGGGTTCACCGTCTCGGTCCCTGCTAGGAAAGTTATCGGGGCTCTGTGTTTCTTGTCCCAATGTGCGGCAAGGTGAATTTGACTGATCGCTAACACATGTGACATCAACATGTGCAGCGCTGTCTGCATCAATACTTTCTGTGACGTTTAGTTTATCCTCTTGCTTACGTGTTTCATTAGTTGGACATCCCATCAACGATACAAAAACTATGTCTTCGTGTCCATATTTAAGATCGCTTCTATGCAATCTCTTCCAGATCCATTTAGCTGCACTATCTGGGCTCAAGAATACTTTCAAGATGGCATTACCATTACCCCTCAAGTCTTCTGTAACATAGTCCGTGTCAACCAAGAAAACTTTCTCACTTTCTTTTGCAACAAATGAATACAGTGGAACTGTAATGATTGCTGTTCCCTTCAGTATCTTGAGCATGGTAATCAATTCCGTTCTACCTGCATGAGAAAATGCCATTTCGTCTTTGCTCTTTTGCTTCAGTTTCATTCGCAAAATGCTGTTGCTGTCACGAACAAGTTTGTAAGCGTCTTCCGCAGTGTATGGCTCCTCTTTCATTCTGTCGTCATTAATCTCTTTTTGGAACTCTAGAATGACGTTCTCACAAAATCAGATATGATTCACTTTGATTGACATGCATTATTGTAACTCTGTACATACAGTACCATTTGGGATTGATTTTTGTTTTGTTGATTTCAAAATTTGACTCAAAACAAACATAACAATAGACTTTAAATTCGAATTCTAATTTATTCCAGGGGCAACCACAACTGATGAGCAGATTATTTCTTACTAGAAGAACCCCTATTTCTTATGATGGCATTAAGCAGTTCAATCGCTCACCTTCATATATTTCCCCAAAAAGTCAAAATAGCTTCTGGGCTGTGAGGATTTCTTCCATGGTTCACTGAGTTTCAGAGCAGCTACGTTCTTTTCCAATGCAGCAAGACTTGTACTGTTAGCGATGGAACAAAGAAGGTCCAGAACTTGTGCTTTTTCTTCACTGACACTGTGCCAACAAAAGTTGTGAAAATAGTAACAACGTTGTCTTTGAGCGATAGAACAGCGTTTTTGAAGCATATCCATTGGCCTCCTATCTCTTATTTATTTTTCTATAACAGAGTGTGTTGGGTCACCTTCTTGGGTCACACGGTACATTCTTGACTCAAGCTAATCCAAACATGCAGACAACCTTCTCTCTCTTGTTAGGCGATTTCTAAACCATAAGTAGAACTTGCAATGATTTAGGAAGTTCTTGCCAGTCACGTAATGCAACTGTGGTTTGATCCTTTTCAAGCAAGCATTCAATTGCTTGTTTCTTTGGCTGTTGATTGTCTTTAACCCTGAGTACTTTGCCATATTGTATCCAATGCTGCAGCGTGTTAAGGAAAACAGAAATCAAACTGAACTACTTAATTATGCCAAAAAGTTGCCATGGCCAGTTTCATGATTTCTTTCAAAATCAGATCAATTTTATGGAACAACATAAATGGATGATACCATGAAAAGCACTTAATGGTTAAACACTATTTTGATAACATTACGCCCACATATGCAGCTACTGATATTTGTAGTTTTTATAAAAGGGAACATATCCATTACCTTTTTTCAGCCAATTGGTTACAATTCCATTTACTTGGCATGCTTAAAGGAGAACTGACACGCAAAAATAAGTTGGGCTCATTCTGTTCAGAATTCGCTTGTGATTTCAAATCTGAAATCATTTTTCTCCTTTGCGCCCTCATTTTCCCGTTATTCACACGTTTGTGTGTCAATGACGTCATTCCTACTCCTCGGAAAATCTCCGAAGTGAAAACAAAATTATCGGCATGCGTCATAAAAATGATCAGGTGACGTCAAAGGTGACATGTTTGTTAGGCCATAGATAATGGTCAGGCAGCACACACAAGCATCACTCAGGTCGAAAATGCAACAAATATTTCGCATTTTGTGGTTGACTTGTGCAATAGACATACAAACTACTTCTATGCAGATCTCATACAATAATTGCACGAAAAACGGAGTCTCTTACTCGTTTTCCAACAAACGCAGATCTGTTGAAAGGCTGGCTTTTGAGCATACCGGGCAAACATTTTAGGCCCACTGATCTTTCGCAGTTTTGGAGTCAGGAATCAAAAGGAAATGTTAACGTTTCTTAGTAAAATTGATTGAATTTATTTGCACGCTCGTGTACCTATCCTTCTTGCTGCTGGTACCGTGTGGCTGCCTAAGCTCGGTCAGAGAACCTAAGTCCGACCTTCTTGCTTTGCAAAAAGGTAGATTTTAAAATCGACAGGAAGGCATAACAGAATAATCCCGTGTATCTGTGTTCCAAAGTAATAAACTTTCAAAAACAGTAGTGCGCTGTTCAACCATCGTGATAAACTGTAACTTCCTACCATCAACTTTCCGCATTCAAACATGTTGAGTGAAACAGAATTCAGATGCAGGGAAACTTCCATATGCTTTTCTATGACTGATTGTTATTCTCACAAAACCTGACTTGACTGATGATTGTATCTTATCATACCAGAAATTATGGGGTTAGCAATAAATTCAATATCGTTTCGCTAAGTTAGTTTATTTCAATGCACAAGGATAATACCCTACATTCCATTACTGCTTGCATTCAGCAATGGCCCCCAAAAACCTTTCTGTATATCGCCTGAATTTCATTTCATTTTGCTGCTTGTGAGCTCACTTGCATTCCTGGCATGGCCTATTAAATTCCTTGGGAAACTCTACTCAAGTTTTTAAAATTTTGTCACTCAGTTTGAAGCTGTTGTGATTAATCACAAAAATAATGAGAACTAAACTTGGAGCCAGGTTCATTTCCTTGCCTGGTTCCAGCGCAAAGATTAAATAAAGTCACCAAAGAGAATTTCGCTGTGAAAATTTCCCGGGAAATAATGCTACTGGAACTTGTGCTTGGCCCAAAGTCAAGCTTCTTCGACGAATTAAAGTAAGAAATGAGAACTACAACTTTAACACGCATATGTTTATTTCTGGATTAACAACTCACCAATCTGTATTCCACTTTGTTGATGTCTATGTCTGTGTCGAAATCGTAAGTTGAGACTACCTCTGCAGCCGCTGTTAGCAATGGCTCAAACATAAACGGCTGTATATTTGCATTTATTTTCATATGTGAGCAACCAAACTCAGACTCTGAATCTGAATCCATCGAGAAACTCAATTTTCAATTTCAAATGCAAGAACGCCGTGTCATTGATGTTTGAAAAGAAGGTTTGTCAGCAGCGCTTTGGTAAGAATTCGTATGGAGCAATATAATGTGCCTACAAACATGTCATCATTGACGTCACAAATTTTCGCCCACTGATCGCTGTTTTCGCCTCACATCGCAAATTTTTGGAAAAATTGTCGTTTTTCAACTTTGTAAGTCTATATCTAAAAAACGGCAAAAGGTAGATCAAAAATTTTTTCGATTCCATGACTACCTCATTATAATGAACGATTTAAGCCCAACTTAATTTTGCGTGTCAGTTCTCCTTTAAGAGAACTTTGGTTATAACGTATCTTCAATGTCTTTTTCATGGGAAAGCATAGTTTGAAGCATTATGATTATTGAAGTTTTCCCTGATCCCTGAAGGTTCCAAAATTCTGTTATATTTTATTAATTTTGGTTTGTCCACCTGTTTCTGTGATGCTTCTTGCATGTGCCCATGCTCCCTGGAATCCCAAAAATAAGATCAACATCAGCAACTTAGAAAGATCTTACCATTTTGATGAAAGTTATCAGCATTTTGACTTGAAGGCATTTAGTCCATATCAGTACTACCTAAGTGAAAACTGTATCCTGAATTTCCTGTGAAAATCTGATAATGGGCCTTTGGAATTGTACAATAGCTTCTTGTATAAAATTGGATGGAGTATGCAGTCTTGCTAATATCAATAGTTGTGGGGAACACAAACAGCTCAGTCCTTGCACTGTTCTTGGGAATTAATTTGGTCCTATTTCAATATTGATATATATATACATACCGGGTGACCCAAAAAAAAACTTCACAAGCTAGATCATAACAAGCTCCCTGGAATCAAAAGCTATTACCAAATGCTTTCTACCACAGTTTAGTTGAAAGGTTAAGCTATATTTTGAGTCATTTTAAGCAATGGTCATTTTAAGCAATGATTACCATCCAAAAAACCAGATCCGAAGAAAATTTCTAATCCCGAATTCCTCATTTTGAGTGAAATAATCATTTTCATTTTCCAGTCAACATGGCGATGGATTAGAAGTAATCTGGGGAAATTTTTGTTTGCAAAATGATTGACATCTGTTCTTCATTCAAATTTCATGCTCCAAAGCAAATTTGGAATTCAGCGTTTTTCACACTTTCCAAAAAAGGGACTGGAAACGGAGAGAAAGGTCCGAGAACTGAATGATTTTCCATATTTTCATAGTTTTTCGGACAGTGCGCACGCACACCTTAACCCTGATCCACATGGGGGGGGTGTTTTCCACCCCCCCCCCCCTCGAGGTTTTTCTTGCTGTGTATTTCAAAGACATCAACTATGTCCCCCAAACCTACCTGACTTTTACTAATTATCTATTTGCCACATTTTGATCAAAAAATTTTCAAACAATAGAGCTCACAGGTCACGTGACATGCCCATATTTGGAAGCAGGTAGCAAACAAATCATTGTTTTTGAGGATTTCAATGGAAAGGTTTGATCATATTATGAACTATTATACACCAAATGAATCAGGAAACAAAGAGCTTTAATTTGATACCGGAATTTCTGGAATTTGATGACATCAGCATTTTTTCATGATGGCGTTGTAACGCTCACGGGACGCATTGAAGGGAAGGAAAGCAGAGGAAGACCACAGATAAAGTACTTGACTAGTTTGAGCACATGGATGGCAGAACGTGTACCTGAAGGACAAAGAGGGTGAATGAAAGAACAAGAACTGCTAAGAAGAACAAAGGAAAGGAAGCTGTGGAAAGCCATGATCGCCCATGTCTTGAAAGGACATGGCACATAAAGAGAGAGAGAGAGAGACGTCACAATAGCCGCCATTTTGGGCTAATTAGCAAATTTTTTTAAATTTTTCGAAATTTTTCACTTGAGAAGACTCTAATGATACGTTTGTCATGGGGTATATCCACTTTGCAGCTTATTTTGGTTTATTTTGACAGAGAACAAATTAATTGCACAAATGACGTCACACAAATTGGCTACTTTCTGCTAAAATATCACTCTAAAATCATTAATTTCTATGAAATCATACCTTAACATCAAATTTGTGGCTAAAGTGAACCAAAAACTGCAAAATGTTTGGGCCAAACCATCTAAATTCAAATTTAACTTTGAAGCCTGATTTTCACTGATTTTCAACTTCATGACGTCACTGTGACGTTATAAGGTGTGGCAGCCACACCCAAATTGCGCTGCAAGCTAGAAATGACTTGATCTGTAACGGTGCCAAGTTATATTGGATTCTGAGGAGTCTAAGGTAGTTTTCAGAGAGGGGGTGGAAAGAACCCCCCCCCCACATAAATGGTAGCTCGAAAAAAGCCCATATGGATTAGGGTTAAACTGACTTTTTGGATCATGATATTTTTCTGTTGAGCTAGTGTATCTATGGCCTTAATCTCCATGGGAGAGAGGTTAGGAGATTAAGCCTCTCTATCATGGTTTGTAAGAGAATAAATATCCTCTGTTATCGCATCCAGGGTCCCAGGATGATTCAACGTAAAATGGTTCCTTGTTTTTTTGCATTGGGTGGTGAAAGAAATGATACTGTAATTTCATTCTTCGTACAAATTCATTTAACCCCTTGGTGATATTTTGCCGTGGTACCTTAGAAGGGGTAGGTATAAAAGATAAGCCTTTTTGGACGGGTTTGGTTTCTCCTTCCGTTAGCATAGTTGTGCCCAAGTTGACTATGTTGTTGATTGGTTTGTATTGTAAAATCGCTTTGCGCAATTTCTTTTTAGACGCGTTTTTACCAATAGTACCATGTTCTTTTTTCTGATTTTTGCCTAAAATTTTTTGTAACTTGTTTCTTTTCCGATTTCCGATTTTAATATCACCCGAACCATCCTTTGTACCAATATCTGCAGTGGAGGTTGAAAGAAAGAGAAGACATGCATTTAGGCCCAGATATAACAAGAGATTAAAACAACATAAAACGTGCTAACTACTACAATGTTATACGTGCAAAAAATCCAATGTTCACGATGTTCATTCTCTGTTAACTCTTCTGTCATCGTTCTTATTGTAAGCCGTTCTCTTCGCGTTGTCGGTGATAATCCCGACTATTTCCGGTTCATAAAAGTTTTGTAAATTATCTGTTAAAGAAGTAATTCTCACAGTTTCCTCTTGTTGTAAGATTCTGTGGTGGTCTCTCATAATAGAACAAATTTCCTTTCGTAAGTTCTCTACCGCCTCATGGTATTTTACGCATAAGTTATGGCTAAGGCCTTTAGTGAAGTCTAAGGTAAAAGGAGGAAGAGTAAAGGGTGGAAAATAGCCAGAGTCTGCACTACGAGAGAATAAGGACTCTTTATTTTGGTGGTAGAAAAGAGATCTATAGTGTCTGGAAAGGTCAGACACAAAACTTTGAGGGAGAGGTAGAGGTAATCTTTCAATAGTGGGGGCCACAGCGGTAGAGGTGACAGGGCGAATAGTGAGAGAGAGGATCTAGGGAGAGACGGGGTAGAAAACAGTAAAGGAGAAGGAAGGAGAGAAGAAGGAATCTGAGTTGCGGAGGAGATAGTACGCGGAACAACAGAAGTAGGTGTGTTGGAGGCGTAAATTGTAGAGGAGGCAGAAGAGAAAGGAGAGTGTGAAGCTAGGCCAGAAGGTCCTGGAAGAGAAGGGATAGAGAGCGAATGAGCAGGGCTATAGGAGGAGCGAATAAAGGAAGGAATAGAAGGAGTAGGAAGAAGGCCGGTATTTGAAGGCGGGTCAAATTTACTAGAATTACCTTTCAGCCCAAGTTTTTCATAGGCAGCTTTTTTAGTGATATGATCCTGTTTAGGAACAGGTTGTGCTAGTTCATCATCAAAAATTTCTATGTCATCGGTTATTGCTAAGATGTCTTCTTCTTCCTCTTTTCATACAGTAAAAACCCGCACATAAGAACCTTCATTCATTAAGAACCTACAGCCTGAAATTGCACACTTTGTACCCAATAAATAAGAACCATTTCAGCCTGATATTTCAACCAGGTTCTTAATAAAGGGTATAAAATTTCATTCTTTCATTCACTGGGAAATAAATTCAACCTGTTTTGTCAATCAACGTCTTTCATGGACTCAAAAAACTTATACAGAATGTGATGCAGGGCCTGCATGGGTAAACTGGGTAAGCTGGAGGTGAAATGGGCAAGGCCAAGGATGTGAACAAATTTAGCTAAGATTAAGATTCACAGATCTCCTGTGGTTGCACCTGTTTGAACCATCCAGTTTGACATACAGTTCATAGTAAACTATTTTCCAGTAATCAAAACTACCCATTTTATACCCAGCCTATCCATTTTATCCCCTGCAGAAAACCTGTACTATATGAATTTACTTTAAAGAACAGGTCTGAAAAAAGCAATGTCTGATTCCAATGTCTGATTAAGATTCACAGATTTACTGTGGTTGCAACTGTTTGAACCATCCAATTTGACATACAGTTCACAAAACTATTTTCCAGCCACCCATTTTATACTCAACCTATCCATTTTACCCATGCAGAAGCTCTGTACAGTATGAATTTACCTTAAAGAACAGGTCTGAAAAAAGCAATGTCTGCTTTCATTATTTTAGTAATGTTCCAGTTATTTGCTTTCATGCAGTCAAGCTCTCTCAACTTCAAGTGAACCTGCTTGAGATATTGTTGATTTCCAAAGAACTTGTAATCCACAGGAAGTTCAAGACCTTTTCCTCCTCCAGCATTGTATCTGTGTCCGATGCATTCAGCCTCAATCTCTCCATAGTTAGACAAAAATTTCCAAAATATTTCTGAGAGCTCAATTGGTACGTGTCCAACAGTTTTGTCTCTGAAAGTTCTGACCACGATTGCATATTGGTCATGTGGGTTGTTGGAATCTATCTCACACTCAAGTATGTCCCCAACTGTAATTGTCTCCATCAAATTCTTGAAATAGGCATGATAGCCTCTGATGCTGGACTCTAAATAAAACTCGTAGTTAGCAGCCATTGTCGGATGCAGATCAAAAACATCAAAGCAAATAGCAAAAGCAAATTTTCTTCATGTCGAGTTGAATTGAATGGAGGAACCATCATCATTTGGCCTCCTCTCAGATTTGAGATCGAGGCTCGCGGTGGCTCATAATGCTTTTCGCGCCAAATATCATCCGAAATTGTGAACAATGTTTCTATGAGTTGGGTGGTACGGTGCTGTTTAAAGTTGATCATGAATCGTACTTTATTTGGCTGTGGGTTCAAAAGAAAGATAGATTTCAATGGTAAAGAGTTTGATGTCACATCAGCACTATCAACAACAACAAAAATTGAGAAGAAGGTAGAAACATGCCGTCACTGTGGGGAATCATTTTCGGGACAACAGTATTTGAACATGCATTTACATTTCAAGCACAGGAGCTACACAAAGCTCAAAGAAAATGGTTCATCAAATTTTCAAGAGACACATGCAGATGAAACAAATGTACAAGAATACGTCGATCTATCAGCAGATGGGGAAAAAGAGAAAATTCAAAGGAACGACAAGACAACACCAACATCAATGCCTAGGCCTGGGCTTTCTGCGAATAAAACTGGCCAACACGGAGCATGTCAGCGTAAATCTTATACGCTTGAATTTAAAATGCAAACCCAGCATCTATTGGACTCACTGACAAGAAGTAAGATCACGGATAGATGGCAAAACGTTGCTGCAAGCAAGGGAGTCAGTAAATCAATGGTCATGAAATGGAACAAGGACCGAAAAAAGATTGAAAATGAACTTGTTCTCAATAAGGAAAAGGGCAATAAAGGGAACATCAGGGAGCTTAGACAGCGTAGAAAATTGGCTCCAGCTAAAGATTGAAGGAGGGATAAGTATCCCAAAGCAGCCAGCATTGTAGTTGCAGAGTTTTAGTTGTGAAGATCAAAGGGAAGGAGAATATCAAAGCTTTGGCTATGCAAGAAAATGAAGATGCAAGTTGAAAGTTGCTATGTCAAAGAGCAAGCTCAAAGTTTCAGGGCCAGTAGCAACTGGTTTCAAAGATTTAAGAAGCGTTAGAACATCACACTGAGGACAAGAACAAACAAGAAGAAAGATTCTGCAGAGAAGGGAAGAGAGACAATACAGAAATTTCATAGAGAGCTTAGGAAAGCTCTGAAGTCAACAAGAAGAAGGAGAAAACTTCAAGCAGATTCAAAATATAGTAAATGGCTTCCTGAGCATAGGTACAATGCAGATCAAGTCCCTCTTCCATTTGTCATTGGCCAGGAAAAACATATGAAACAGTTGGGTCAAAACAGGTATGGGTATCCCAGCCTTCATCTGGATTAGATAAACAACAAGCAACACTACAGTTATGCATAAAAGCCTCTGGATCACAGACAGTCAAACCAGCCGTAGTTTTTAGAGGGAAAGGTAACATAACTCAAGATGAAAAATCACAATATGATAAGGATATTGATGTTTACTTCCAGCCATCTGCATGGATGGATGAAGAACTAAATTTACAGTGGGTAAGGGGAACGCTGATTCCAGTATTGAAATCAGATGATGAAGAGAAGGTGCTGTTTGCAGACAATGTTTGTTTTCAACTTTCAAAGGAATTCCACAACATATGCAGAAGAAAAATTAACACTGTTGTGTATATGCTGCCAGCCAATCATACTGACAAAGTGCAACCAATTGATGCAGGCTGTGGAATGATGATGAAAAAGAAGATAGGTGAGGCAATGGAGAGATGGCTTGAGAATGAAGCAAATCTTGAGCTCTGGCATGGTAAAATTTCAGCTAGGATGAGAAGAGTCTTGATGACTAAATGGACTGATAAAGCGTGGCGGGACCTAAGGGAAGACAAGGGATTCTTCACCAAACTGTTTGAAAAAAAACTGGCTGTCTAATGACTGTTGATGGATCTGAAGATGAAAAAATTCAGCCTCAAGGACTAAAAGAATATGTATTTTAAAGTAGAGCTATGGGTTTTCCATCATGTTTCACTGATAAACCTTTAACTATCCTTTGTTTTCTGGCATTTGTTTTGGACCCTATATTAAGAACCTACACCCTGATTGCTGGATGTACCTCATAGCATAAGAACCTAAACAGGCTGAGTTCAAAATCTTAGGTTCTTATGTGCGGGTTTTTGCTGTATATGCCTAATTTGTTCCAGCAGCTTAGAAAAACTCAATAATGTTCAGAAGATGTTGAAAATAATTACAATAAAAAATTTGTTTGTATTCTTCTTGCTGTCTTCTTTGACATCTCTACCCTCTTCCAAATTCTCTACATGCTGCTACGGCAAACAGCATATTACCCTGTCTCTGCAATGTCCCACTCAATGCTTACAAAACCTGTGCCTTTGAATGAAATGATCAAATTAGGAAAATTAATTCCTCCAAGCCGAGAAATTGTAGCTATAGAGCTTCGATCTTTTGATGTGGAAAGCCAAACATGGCTTGATCCAATCGAGGTTAGATTGTCCTTAAGTAAGCAGAAGTTTGCAGGTGGAGGGTGCAGGGATGCGTTTATGGCCACAGGCCTTACAGGACTATCTGGCAAGATGGTGTTGCAGAAATATCGCAAGGAAATACAAGAAAATATTGCCAACCTATTTACATCAGTGGAAAAACATACAAGGACAGCTGCACCGATGCAGTCTTTTGGCAGACACTACCAACAAACCACGCGATGAGGCTCCCATTACATTTGGAAAGACATCTGCATACACCAAGTAATTTTACGGAAAACTTGGTAGTGAATGTATCACCATAGAGAGAGGGAGAAACTTGTTGTAACGATCAATTATCACAAGACACTGGAAAGCTGTGGCCCGGCCATCATTTGGATGCAGCTGGTTATCTTCTCTTGCCTTGGCATCTGCATAAGAAGAAAAGGGTCAAGAATAGTGGGGATGAGTGGCAATGGTAATGAAGCAAGGGCTTTGTCAGTAACACTGACCTGCCTATGTCATCTTCCACAATCAGTGTGGAAACTGGCTCATTTTGGAGAGCCGCAATAAGCAAGCACATGAATGCCTCCCTGCTATGCAAGTCATGGGTAACATATATCCATGAGTGCCAGCCAGAGATGAAAGGAAGCCTAGCTTGTCACATGAATCATGCAGTGAAAACAGCCAAAAGCACTTATTTCATACATGATAAAAGAAAAAATCATGCACGGACTTCAGAATTTATGAGTAGCCTCCTGATACAAATACAAATTAAACCACTTATATAGCACAGTTTTGATATCACAACTTCAAATACGCTTCACAGTTCCTAAAAGTCCCTTGAAACCTTCAATTTGAAATTTATTAAAAAGAAAAGTCTATAACTTTTTCTTAAATGTTTCAACATTGACACATTGTTTTACTTCATTAGGAATGTCATTCCACAGTCGTGGTCCCATTACATTGAATGATCTGTTTGCAAATAAGTCTCTCTTTACTTTGGGGATATCTAGTTTCGTGTACATATTGTTTGATCGTAATAATCTCACACTTTTACTTAGTTTCAGCATATCCCTCAGGTATTGAGGAGCTGTGCCTATGAGTGCCTCCTGATAGGCTCAAACCATTCTGATGAGCATAAAATGGATTCACTCGCAATTAATGATTCACTTTATCAATTTCATTTGCTTTAAAAATAAACTTTGGCTTACAACCATCATCATCAATTTCAAATTTCTTTCATCAATTATTGAGCTCGAACTTAGCCCTCTTGCGGAACAACTTGCGGAACAAGTGCTTGCAGCTATAAGTGCACAACTACCTGCAAGAACCAACCTAGCTGATTGCAAGAGACCTCTCCCAGTTGAGGATCAGGCAGATGATGAAGAATATGACACACTGTCTGTACATGCAAATGCATGTGGGCCATTAGACCATAGAGATCACTCTGAATCAGATGTTTGTTCACTAACTGGCAATTTACCAGAGAAAGTTTCCTCTATGGCCAGGGGCATAAAGCAGAGTGCCAGTTAAACTGACTATATGTCAGGTTTATTCCCAATCAAAATCTGCTAAATCAACAAGTAGCAAAAACCAGACAAAGGTTTTAGATGTTGTGGAAGATCTCCTTTGCCAAGTGGATGATGAATTTTCTGATACAACACTTGGTGACAAAATCCTTGATAACTTAGCTGATAGGATTTGTAAACATTTTGTGGTTGACCCAACAAAAGTCTTGAGTGACCTCCAAGACTGTGTACATCCTAAAATAAGGAACGAGCCAAACCACCCACAACCAGCCAAAAACACCCAAAACCAGCCAAAAACACCCACAACCACCCCAGCCAAAACCATCACAACCAGCCTAAACCATCCACTGCAACCCAAAACCAGCCAAAAACCATCCACAACCAGCCTAAACCACCCACAACAACCCAAAGCCACCTGCAACGACCCACAGAGACCCACAACCACATCATAATCACCCAAATCCATCCAAAATACTAAATGTTCCAAAAGGCGGATATCAGGTTCTATTTGCAGCGTACTATTTCATTAGAGACAATTTGTAAGAACCTAAACTCACCAATTACCGACAAGTTAAGAAACTGTAAGATAGCGCTACAGTAGTGAAATGTTTTTCACTCCGTCTGAAGCTTTTTTTACACCTGGAGCATACTTCGACTTGTTGTTATGCCATGTTAGTTAGTATGAATGGAGGAAAGTACAACTAACAGCACAATTAGTATCGCTGGGCTGGCTCCAATGATTCACGGAGAAACAGGAGATCCCTATAGATAAGGACAACATGAATTATAGGAACCTATCAATCGCCTATCAACAAACTGTTGATTTTAAGGAACTCTCATGTTAACAATCTCTTTACATATCCGTTTAGTGGACAGTCCTGTTCTAATTAGCAGGAAAATTGCTTCTTTTGAAAAGTTAGGTGCATTGATGTAATACTACTAACTCAGAAAGCAATGGAACATTCAATTTGAAGCTATTTTTACGTGGGAAAGAACCCTATTTCCCTACGTTTCTCAACCCAGGAGCTGTTGATTGAATTTTATTGCTTTTTAGCTCACAAACAACTTTTTAGCTAAATTTTAAAACTTCTGGATGCCTTTGGGTCTGATACTAAATGGTAACAATTTTGGTTGGTTTGGGAAATTTTTGGCTGGTTGTGGGTGGTTGTGGGTGGTTTTGGCTCGTTTCGCGTTTTGGTATGTACCATTGGCCTTACTAAAGATATCAGTCGGAATGACCAGGTCTGCTTTTGGCACTTTGTTTCAGGGATTGCTGCAAAGCCTTGGGATAGATTTAACATCAACTGGGTTCCTACATTGAACTTGGATCACAAAAAACAAGGGAAGAATGTGCAAGCAGTTGGGAATCGCGAAGCGAGGACAAGCCAGAGAAGGAAATGTGTGGAAGAGCGCTTAGAAGGAGAAGTAAGGAAAAGCCAGGAAAGCAAAATGAACCCGGAGAAGCCATCATGAACATCTTGAGAAGCCATCAAATCAACAACTGGCATATTACAACACAGAGCACCACAACATCAGGAAACATAGTAGAATTTTTGACAGCTTGTGGGAAATGTATGAAAAAAACTTGGCCTGATAAGATGGGGTTGATGGAGACCTCAATTGATTCCTTCATTATGTTCCTTTGAAGGACACATTTGCATCCCTCTGTGGGGGAAGTTTAAAGGTTGTTGACAGTTGTTTTTCATTTGAAAGGTCTTTTTTCTGTGTCTTCATACAAAAGGGCTACCACCTAACAACTCTTACCTTCAATTTGCCTTTCTAACGGGTGAGCCAGAAAATAATTCCCACTTTTGAAAATTTATAACACCAAGACTAATTCACAAATTTGAGTCATTCAAAATCTAGTTAAAAGCAGAAAGATCAAAGTATTTTTGTGATTTTTCTCGCTTTCCTACCAGCACTACAAATATAGGTTCATTCAACTTTTAAAATTTCATGGATGCAAAATGACTGAAAAAATTGCCGAAAACATCAATCAATGCATAAATGACTTTTCGCACAGAATAATGAGGGAAATGCAATTTCTAATGGGTGAGAGATATCCTCTAGGCATTGATTGCCTTGGGATTGTAAGTCTTTCTTGTTTGTTTGAAAATCAATGTCTTATAACTATTGAGGGACGTAAACGCCCATGGCCTATTGTTTGATTTGAATAGAGTCCTTACAATTTGATCAATGTTTTAGGCCCTTTTTCCGTCACTTTACAACCATGAAATTTTCATAAAGTTGAATTTACTAATGCTTCTAGTGCTGGAAGGACAGCGAGAAAAATAAAAAAAAAAATACTTCAATCTTTCGACTCTTAACTAGACCTTGAATAAGTCAAATCTGTGGAGTAGTCTTGGTGTTATGAATTTTCAAAAGTGGGAACTCTTTTCTGGCTCACTCGGTAGATGTTATCATGAAATGTTATTATTTCTATCTTGAAACGCAAGGTAAGGCCATTTGTATTGTGCAAAGTCGGTTCGATTTGTTAGAAGTGGACTTTGACCTTTAACTTGTTGTTGTAGACTGTGAACCCCAATCGTTAGAAATGGACTTTGACCAGACCATTGGTCTCAATGGAATAATCATTAAAAATTTTTGCTCCTTTGGGATTATTGTTTGTCTCAAGCTATATAAGTGATGTAGATGTGTTGAGCAGGCAATCAAGAGCTGCAAGACTTCGAAGCTGCTGTGAAGAGAACTTATGGTCCTGCATGCTGTGCAAAGAGATGGCTAGGCCATGAAAAGACCAGGACAAGCAGTCTGTGAGTTTAACCTTATTGACTTTAATGTTACAGAGCTTTGTAGCTTCATATGAGAAAATTTATCGCTAAGAATTTTTTTGCACATTTATCTGCTTAATGGACAGTCCTGTTATTATTAACAAGAAGATTGCTTCTTTAGAAAATTTAGGTGCATTGATGCAATACTACTAACTCAGAAAGCAATGTAACATTCAATTTGAAGCTATTTTTAGGCGGGAAAGAGCCCTGTTTCCCTACATTTCACAACCCAGGAGCTCTTGATTGAACTCGATTGCTTTTTAGGTGCTAAATAACTGATCTGATGCTAAATATCAAGACTTTTGGATGCTTTTGGCCTAATACTAAGTGTTAATAATTTTGGTTGTGAAGTTGGTTTCGGGTGTGAAGTCCCCGAAATCTTGGCTGGTTGTCGGTGGTTGTGGGTGGTTTTGGCCGGTAGTGGCTGGTTTGGCTCGTTCCTCCTTTTAGTACGTACGAAGGCACTGCAATTCTCACAAACACAAAGTGAAAATGACTCTTCACATTGTATGCATTGAAATAAACGGCCTGGTCCCGATATGTGAGGATGAAGCCAAAGCCTTGTAAAGAGATATTGGACACCTGTTCAGAGGATGCTAAAACTGCTATCATGCAAAATAGTTCAGTCAGGAGAGAGGTCATCTTTCCTGTGCTGCGACAATTTTGGCTCTTTCATTACAATGGCACTGTCTCACAAAATGAGAATGCACCATCAGAAACTACCATCCCTGGAAGGTGGTTAGACCATGAATGTATACGGAACTAAAAAGTCCTGCCAAAAACAGCCTCCATTAAAAAGATAAACAATATTTGCAACAACGACTAATCAAAGTTGCTTCACAATCAAAGCCAGGAAAGGCCGCTTCAGCGGCTTTGTTAATGAATTGATATTACCAAATTTAAACCCTCATGCCTGCCAGCAGATCGTTGCCATAGACACCTATCATTAGCATAATCCAGTAGACAAAAGGCTAAACAACAGCCCTGTGTGCTCTTTGTTGGATGTATCTAAGGACATTTTTTGAGATATTGATCGTTGAACTTTATTTTTTTGGGTTAGGCCCACATTGTTTCCGAACTTGAAGGATGGTGGCCTTTGACTCTGGAGATCTCTCAGGTGATAGTAGCTCTGAAACAAACGATTTTGCCCCTGCTGGCATAGGAGATTTCACGAACAAATTTGTTGAAGACTTTTTAAATGTTTTTGATGATCTGGACAATGGCGAAGAAGAGTTTAACACTGATTGTTGGCATATGGTTAGGCCCGTTATTGATCATTTACAGAAAAAGATAATGGCAATGTAGGTTTTGGGAGGGTACGTTTCTGCCGATGAAAGCATGATACCATTTAAAGGGTACCTTGCTTGGACACAGAGAATGCCTCAAAAGCCTGTGAAAGTTGGAATAAAAGCTTTTGTTCTAGTAGATTCGCAGATAGGTTACTGGACCAGGAGTTGAGAAGATAATTGGGAAAGACGGGAAAGACTGATCGAGCTGTCATAGGTTTGATGAAAGATCTAACCCATCAAGGCCATCAACTGTATATTGACAACTTTTGTACCACCAGGAATGTGGAACAATAATGTCAAATCCTAAATACTGTCCTTATGATCTACTTTCTAGGAATGCAAAAACAATGAAAAGGGGAGAAAGCATATCTACAAGCTTTCAGGGTCTAACTGCCCTTATGTGGAAGGATTCAAAGCATGTGTACTTTCAAAGTTTTATCCATGATGCATGTATGTGTGAACCAATCACCAGAAATACAAAGAAGGATGGGATATATGAGCAAGTTCAAATCCAATGTCGAATGTACATTGGGAAAATGGCAGTAGTAGACAAGAGTGATGAGCAGTCTGCTGTCAAGAAAGACAAGAAGCAAAAGATGTACTGCATGAGGATTTTCATATCCTTCCTTGGGAAGACAATAAATAATGCTTATTGTGTTTGCAATTAAGCTAAATTTTGCCAATCCAATGCATATTTTTGCAAATATGAATTTACAAACAGTGAACAAATGTCCTTGATTCACCTGTTTTGACACTCTTAGCAAGTGCATGTCGTGAATTTTGTTTTGAACTTCTTGGTCTAATCATTATGCAACTTCTTCTCCCTTAGGTTATGATTTCAAGCTTACTTTGCTGCTGATTGTTGATGAATTTGGAGAAGGTTGTCCAGTTGCATGGTTTTTGTCGAACAGAGAAGACATCGGAGTCATGACAACATCTTGCAGGCATGTAATGTGTAAGTCGGTTATGTTTGCTTCTCCAAAGTCATGAAATCAATTTAAACCAAAAATATTGCTTTCTAAAGACTTCTTTGCAAATGATCTTGAGCCTGTTGGTCATTAATCATTTACTCCCTGATGTGATTCCTGGTAGTAAAGTGTAAAGATAAGGTCAATTTGTTACTGCAATTCAAGTTATAAGGTTAACTACTGAGCCGCCATGAATTTTGATTTTCTTGCTCCATAAATCAGCAACTACAGTAGAAACCCACATAAAAGCACCTAGGTTCTTCTTGGGCATTAGGCCTCGTACTTTCCAAAAATGTGTTTACCCTTTTCGTACAACGTCTAGACTTGCTCCAAGTCTCGTCCGTTTGTTATTTGGACCACCGCGCGGTAGTGGAGCGAGCGAAGCGAGTGGAACGGGTAGCGAACGAGACTTGTAAATGTTGGAGGCTCATGAATAATTAATGAGATTTTTAATTGGTAGCGGTCAAGATTCTGACCGCCACGGTAGCTTTTGAAGTTATATCTGGACAATCAAAGACGCCAAAAAACAAAAGTAAATCGATATTGAGATAGAGGCTATTCGTGACAGGGGGTAGTTTTTCGAATCGAAGCATTGCCGTACTGAAACTTTTCGAAATGGTGGACGCTCAAAGTAATGTGGCAACGATTCAGAACATTTCGATCCAAAAGAAGTCGGTAGAAATTGCAAAAAAAAGTCTTGAAGATTGAACAGCTGTGAGATTATCAATTGGAGGCGCTGTTAGGTTTGTTACAAGGGAGGGATGTTGTCGTGTCCCAACCAACTGGCTCTGGAAAGTCTGTTGTTTATCAACTGTACTGTTCCCGTACGCCCTTGACATTTACAATATCCTGAGCAATGAACTGTTCCCGCCTTCGCTCTTCGACTATTCCTCTGATCTTCAGTAGCCTCAATTTTTTATCCACTTCATGGTTCAAAACATTTAGAACACTCTTAAAGCAATTTCTGCATATAATTTTTAAGTCCTTGATGGTTATTTGAACATGTAGGTATCCTTCGAGAATTTCACAAAACTCTCGTTTCTGCCCGTTGGGATGAAATAAACTCTTGATGTGGTCTTTAGGAGTCTTGTGGTCGTTGACGTTTTTAAAACATAGAAGGCAAAACTGATGACTGAAAGGTGAAATAATGTGATCACTAAACTTTGTTGGTGTAAACATATTTTTTTAAATGCTTCCTTCGTCGATAATTCATGTTTAAATTGAATATGTGAGAAAGAATTTTTAATCATAGTCACAATGATTTAATGGCCCTAAATTCTTTAAGTAAATAAACAAAAAGTAATTTCCTTTCAATTCAAACTATGCTAAGTCATTCGTACATTCTTATTTCATTTTTCGCATTGAATAACAGAATGACGTGTTTCAATGCGAACACGCTATCATAATAATTGATGCGTGAGCAAACCCCTGACTCGTCTCACCATTCAGTCAGCCTCTGTTAGATTAAAAATCTCATTAATTATTCATGAGCCTCCAACATTTACAAGTCTTGTTCGCTACCCGTTCCGCTCGCATCGCTCGCTCCACTACCGCCCGGTGGTCCAAATAACGAACGGACGAGACTTGGAGCAAGTCTATACGACATCTGGAAGTATCGAAAAACTATGAAAAGGAAGGGGAACAAAAATTTTATACCCACACTTTTTTACTGTTCCGTGTGCATGAAACAATGGATCGGTTCATCGCGTGAGTTCGTCTTATTAATTCTCGGTCATTAGTATTTTCGCTGCAAAGCGGATTCGCCGGCACCGGAGCATGCCGACACCAGGCCTATTCACAGCTTGTCACGACAAACTTCTTCTTTCCACTCTTGCTCTTGTTGGCTGCCCTTTCTGTACTCACGAACATTTACCAGTTGACATCCCAATCTTCGGTTGTATTGTTCCCACGAAAACGAAAATTTCAGCGACAAATTCTCGTGAATAAATTTGGTCGCTCGCTCCACTCGCAGCCACTTTTTCCCTCCTTCATTTGCAGCCCCCATCAAATTCCACAAAGAAACAGAAAAGCTCATAATGATTTGTTCATAATTTAGGGGAAATTTTGTTTACTTGACAAAATTTTTGAAAAATATTATTTATTTGCAATTGTGTCTCTTTAAGTTTAGCACCTTCTGAACCCCCTTCCCCCTAATTCAATGTTGAGATGATCGAATGTGGCGTTTGACTCAAGCAACATTGAAACAGGGGAGCGGGGGGCACGTAATCAAAGGCCAAAGTAATGCAATTTTGTGACTAGTCCCTGAGGGGGGGGGGGGTACACGACTTGCGGATGGACGGGGATCTGCCACCGGTTTTCAGAAATCTACCCTCTTCAAATAACGGACTGTTGCCGGCATACCCACTTTTATGATGAATTTTGGTGGAAAACTACCCATTTTTCGCATTTTTTGCCAATTTCTGGAAAACCCACCCATAGGAAAATCTGCTGAAAAAGGGACTCATGTTTAGAGGATTTGGACCCAAAAGCCCACCCATATGGGCGGCACACACCCGTACCCTTAACATGTTATGTTATCCCTGTTCTCACCCCGGGGACTTGTCTGAAGCATTTTGACGAAGATTGTACAATCACTTACAAAGATCAAGATGACACACGTCACTCGGCAACTTTTTGAGGTGCTGCAACTTTTGAAATGCATTGCAGGTGATTTACCATCATTCCTGCAAAAGGCAAGGACAGAAGATGCAAACAGGAACTATGAGATATCACTTAAGCAATGGCTAAAATAGAGTGAAAGTTCCCCAAAATGGAGGCGTTCCCCATGAAGGACACGTATGTTGCATTATTTTTGACCAGCCTTATCCAAAGTGGTATGTCGTATCCAAGTAAAAAGTTTGCACTTTGCACAATAAAATGGTATCATAAAGTGGCTGCTTTAACGGACCCAACTAATTCCAAATTTTTAAAAAGATTTTGGATGCAATACAAAGAATATCTAGCCAACCTAAAGTCAAAAGGAACCTCTAACATCAAGGAATTTGAAAGAAATTTTTTCCCACATAAGTGGTTGTGATGCACTTTTGCCAGATTTCAGCAACTTCACCATGATGTTACACTCTGTTTTGCTGGATTTTTAAGATCACAGACACGTGTTCAGCGAAATGTCTTAAAACATTATATGGAAAGATGTTGGTTTTCCTTTCCAGCTGAAGAATGGCCAGGTGAATTCTGTGGATCTCGCGGACTTCGCGGATGCCGCGGACGTACAAAAAATCCGCCAAATACAAAATCCGCCGAATTCATTTTGACATTAGGTGGAAATGAATTCCGCGGATTTCGTGGACTTTAGGGTGAAATGTTTCAAATTTTCTCAGTGGCGCCTCCAGTTGAAGATTTTTAAGAGGCTGCCATGTTTTTACATAACACCCCCCAATAACGACCCCGCTGGACATTAAAAATACAACGGGGAAATTATGAAACCATACATTCTCAGTGGGGATTGAAAATATTGTGATGGGGAATAAAACCTTTTGGCTATTATCTGTGATGGAACTTGTATAATTCTTGACGAGGAAACAAAAACTTCAATGGGGAAGCAACAGAAACAAGGTGGGGAGAGTCCTTTTGTTTTCAAGAAAAATCCATGAAAAATCCGTATAAATCCTCTTGTTCTGAAAACATCTCATACGCTTTTTCCAATGAGTGAAGTGCCCCTCGGCTTTGGCCAGGTCAAAAACTCGGAGATCTCGGAGATCTCGGAGAATTATCTCCGAGTTTTTCAACTCCAAGTTTTTGTGTTGGCCCTATACGCATAAGTAGAAAACTTGGAGATGTTTGGAATTCCTTTGGAAACGTCTCTAAATTGCCTGCTTCACACTGTTTAAGCCTTATTTCACTAACAGCATGTAAAAGGATTGGTTTCGTATTGTAAAACTTTCATCTCCCAGTTTTTCATCTCCGAGTTTTCGTGTTGGCCCTATATGCATATGTCGAAAACTCGGAGATGCTTGGAAATCCTTTGGAAACTTCACTAAATTGCCTGTTTCACACTGTTTAAGCCTTTATTTCACTAACAGCATGTAAAAGGATTGGTTTCGTATTGTAAAACTTTCATCTCCGAGTTTTTCATCTCCGAGTTTTCGTGTTGGCCCTATATGCATAAGTCGAAAACTCGGAGATGTTTGGAAATCCTTTGGGAGCGTCTCTAAGTTGCCTGTGTCACATTGTTTAAGCCTTTATTTCACTACCAGCATGTAAAAGGATTGGTTTCGTATTGTAAAACTTTCATCTCCGAGTTTTTCATCTCCGAGTTTTCGTGTTGGCCCTATATGCATAAGTCGAAAACTGGGAGATGCTTGGAAATCCTTTGGAAACTTCCCTAAATTGTCCGTCACTGTTTAAGCCTTTATTTCACTAAGTTTGACAGTCAGAGATTCGAGTAAAATGGAGCACATGCAGACATTGCGAATAGGATGACACATACAAAGAAGCAGCATTACAAGATTGAATTGTAACAACAATGTGTTTCGAAATCTTTTGGAAGCTTCTCTTAATTGCCTGTTTCACACTGTTAAAGCCTTTATTCACTAATAGGATATAAAAGGATAATTTAAGGACAAGTTATGCCTGAAATATATGTCTTTTAATTATTGCTTTTTGCTGCCCTGATTACGGTATGTGAAGGTTATGTTGGAAAGTGTTCTTCTCTCGCAATACATCTCAGGGGCTTCTCAGGACTGACACAGAGACGACACAAAGAATCCTCTTTATTCACATAGGAACACTATATACATAGGCCCTTCAATACTACTTTACGACGAAAATTCTGTGTTGAGTTACACTTTTCACCCCCTCTCGCCTAAGCCAGAGGGCAATTCTACACAATACCTTCTCCTAGGATTCCTTGCTGTAACTAACTTAGGGAAAAAATTTGTTCCCTGCAAATGCATGACTGCATGCCACGTCTCACATCCAAAATGCCCTTACATGGTATAATGGTCCAATAGTAATTGCTCTATTTCCTATCACATGAATCCAGCGTGATCTTTCGTAGCCTATGACCTGTGTGCACGTGTGCATAGAGACCTTATGACCTCATTTCTTGAGGTATTACTGCCAACTTGCAATATGACCCAATATACTCTAATTGCGTTCTAATGCGTGCTAATCTTCACAACAGATCATAAACGTTGCAGTACATCTTGTTGTATGTTGTTGTTACAATTCAATCTCGTAATGCTGCTTCTTTGTATGTGTCATCCTATTTGCAATATCTGCATGTGCTCCATTTTACTCGAATCTCTGACTGTCAAACTTAGTGAAATGAAGGCTTTAACAGTGTGAAACAGAAGTTTCCAAAGGATTTCCAAACATCTCCGAGTTTTCGACTTATGCATATAGGGCGAACACGAAAACTCGGAGATGAAAAACTCGGAGATATCGGCTTTATAATGCGAAACCAATCCTTTTACATGCTGTTAGTGAAATAAAGGCTTAAACAGTGTGAAACAGGCAATTTAGAGAAGTTTCCAAAGGATTTCCAAACATCTCCGAGTTTTCGACTTATGCACATAGGGCCAACACGAAAACTCGGAGATGAAAAACTCGGAGATAATTATCCGAGATCTCCGACATCTCCTAGTTTTCGACCTGGCCCCTCGGCTTTCTTGACATCAGAAACTTGTAAATTACTGCTTCCCACACAAAACTGTCCAGACATGTTATGCGTTGAAATCTGCAAAGTCCGCGGAATTCATTTTCACCTAATGTCAAAATGAATTCCCTGGATTTTGTATTTGGCGGATTTTTTGTACGTCCGTGGGATCCGCGGAAGTCACCTGGCCGCTGAAGAATAAATTTTTTGGCCTGCGACTTATTATAGATTGAAAGACAGTTACAGCTTAAGACGAGCCAATTGGCCAATTATGCACTAGTCAATTGAGAACCACCTCCCCCACCCCGGGACATAGTGTTAATTCCCTGCACTTTCTTCCGTTCTCGGGGGTGCATTTGCTTTTAAATTCCCCACCCTCAATTCCCTGGGCATTCAGAATTTTCACTCTTAAAAATGAGTGCATTAAAAAAACCAGATATTTCATTTCTTAAAGTGCTAATGCAACAAAATTTTCGAATCTCTTTTTTAGTCTAATGTAAGGCATCTTTAGGCACTGATTATCATCCTGAAAACCGATTTAAAATCGGATGCGTGAATGTTTTTTTATTGCAAGCCAAAGTTCGAGATTTTGGCAGATCGCGTGCGAATTTTCCTCGCAAGCCAATGACGTAGGAAGTAGAACGCCAATTTGAATAGAACAAAGGCGCGCGCTATCTTCCACTTTCACATCACTGTAAATTCACATGGAGGAAGGCCGAGGGCAGGAGAGTTCGCAGTGAGGAAAGGGCTGTGTTGCTAGTGTCAGCCCTAACTTGATAAGTAATGGAAATAGCCAGTACACCAATGGCGTACCAATTCATTCATTTTCCGAAGCAGAAAAAGATAAGGAAAGACAGACAGGTGAGCGCCGATTTAGGCCACTTAGGCCAATCATGTCTTCGTTAATCTTCAAACCTCAGTCAGATTGATGTCGTCGTAGAACGATCGCATGACATCCACGAATTTCTCAGTTTCGATAACAACTAAACAGAATATCGTGTCACCCTTTTACGTCCTGTAGAGAATTAGTAATACCTGGACGACAGCACAAAACTGACGAAGATTCACATGAAGCTTACAGAAGGCTACGAAAGTTCCAAAGTTCGGACTGGTGATTGCGAAAATTTCCAGTTATATAAAGCTACATAGGATCATCCAGCTCCATATTCGAGTAAGCAAATTGAAAAGACAAAACAGAGCTGTATGCAGACACTGATAAATTGTTCATCTTACATTTATTTTGCCATAATTGCTTGTTACCTCAAAATAAAAATGTAATGACACCCCTTTTCTGTTGTGACATCTATTTGAAATATCTCCTGCTTCCTCAAGCTAGATAATCTTGGGATCAAAATGAAAGTTTTTTTAGTGAAACATTGTTTTCTTTGCCTTACTGACTATGTTATTGGTTTCACATTTATCTACTTTGTCCACAGAAAGTGAACAAGAATGCTGTAAGCAAGGTGCAGTGGAACAGGCTGGATTAAGTACCAATACAAGGAGGGAAAGGGCTGAATACCACTGCCATGCACAGCCAAAAAAGAGGCACAAACATTGAAAAATAACTGTTTATTGCAGACCACTGACAGTTGCTATAATTGATAAATACCTATAAGCTAAAAACATTGAAAACAATTGGAAATACTCAATGCTTTTGAACATTTATGGATACTTTGAGAGCAAATGTTTTGGACAAATTGCTAGTTTACTCAAATTGGAGGAGAAATCAAAACTCAACCACTCATTTTGCATAACTTTTATAGGACTCTCATTTTCATGTTTTGATGCACGCTCAAATTTCTGGCAAGGCTGTTCATTGAAAAGAAGTCTGGTGAAAACATTTACTCTCAAATATTGTAGTGTTTACGGTTTTAATCAGCATTTGCATAGCCAGTATCAAGTACTATGGGGAACTATGTCCTTATCTGGTTGTATTTGCAGGCTGGCAGTCATTGTCTGTTGTCCCAACCAGTGTAGCCAGAGAATCAACAAACCAGTCATCTGTTGACGATTCCGCTCCACAGTTCCTGAACAAAGAAAGTGTATCGAAAAATAGAAGTCAATATTCCAGATCCATGGTTAAGGCAAATCCATTTTATTCACTTTACACAGCAGGATGGTTGTCATATACTGTAATTAGCAAGTGACCAAATGGATGCAAATTAGATGTTTCAGAGTTGTCTCAGATGCCCATTGCCCACATTGCACACATTGCACTTTGCATATTGTAAAATGGCTAATCTTGGCGCAGAAAAAGTTGTATCAATGAAGTTATATCAAGTCATATCAACTTATTGTGTGGTTCTTCTAAGTGAAATTGAATTTGTGTTTTCCAAGTGAAATTGAATTTGTCTTTGAATTGCTGGTTCAGGCCAGTGTTGTACACTTTCAGTTGAAAGTATTGTTTGCATTGTTTTAAAAAAAGGTCTTTGTTCTGGCCAATGTTGGAGTTATTGCACCCTGTCACCCCCCCCCCCCCCGCTTTTCCCCAAAGTGTCCAACAATGGTTAAGGCTTATCAGCTGTGTAATGCTCTAAGCTGAGACATGGTCAGCTATTGTAAACAAAATAACAAATGTGTATTCAAACAAATTTGATTTTCTCTCAGATTTCGGACTTGAAAGAGCAAAGATCATAAAGAATTTGTTGCAAACAGTTGTCTTGCTCATTTCTGCATTGTCCTGCTTTTTTGCTGGGGTACACTCGCGCTTGCAAGTCATTTGATATAGGTCCAACCATTTGTAGGACTGTTTATCAATGCATTGTAATCTTGATGCGGAGTAATGTAATTTATTTGATCTATAGTGCCATAAAACATTGCCGTTCATTGTGCAGGGAACATCCCTGCAGCATCTGTACCTGTGTGAAACAACCAACAGTTCATCCTTGTTCAGCAGAGAAAAGCACCTTTATCAATTTGTATTTTTGGAAAAGTTTTCATATTTTTAGTGAAAAGAAGGGAGAACGAGATATGAAAATACGAGTGAACCATTGTACAAATTCGATTTGCCTTGCAAAAATTGCACAAATCGCGCATGAATGTTTCGTACAAAGCAATGTTCATTCGGGATGAATGATTCAGTCACTTTTTGGGTCCCGACAATAATCGGTAGACCTTCCCCATGGTCGATAGGGCCTACAGGCTATTTAAGATTTTAGGCCCTAAATGTGACTGAATCGCTCAGGAATGAATTCACCAAAACCTTCCTATTCAATTAAGATCACGTACCAGTCATTAGCAGCGACTTTCTTCCCAAACGTGGCTTCCAATTCTTCACGAGGAATACCTCCCTCGGACATCATGCTCATACTTGACCTCCTTGGCCTAGTAGGTAGCCGTCCTCTTCATAAGGCGCGTGAGCTTGTAGCTCACAGCACAATGATCTTCATCACTTGATGAACCACTGTCTGAGAATCATTGTCGTGGCAAACTCTCGTCGCTGCTGTATTCGCTGACATCTTATGTCGATTTGGTAAAATTGACATTAAAATGAATCTGCCTTCGAGAAACAGCCAGAGACTGCCACCGGAGTGGGCTTTGTTGTTGTTGCACGATGCAGATGATGAATTCAATGCGTTCTACTTGTTACGTCACGCATTGCGTTCTACTTCGAACCTCAAAACAAGCTTCTACTGGCATTTTTTGAGGCAATTTCCTTCAAAACTTTGCAAATATTGCACCCAGGGAACTATTGAAAAATCAAAGCAAACAGCTGGCATAAGCACTCAAAAAACATATTTCTCTTCAATGTTTTTCTTTGGCAACAGCACTTCTTGCATTTAGGATATCAAACAATCTATCTACGTTCTTATGCATTTGACAATACTTTTGCTGCATTTGAATTCCTGCAGTTGCAAACCATTGTTTAAGAGTTTAATTGCATCTGCAACTGATGATGTGAGAGTCTGAGTGGCCAGAGACACTTTCATTTTGTTCTTTTGGTACTGATAAAGCTGAAATTTGATCAGTTGATGCATAAAGGTATCAATAGTTATTATCATCATCATACTAATAGTTATTATAAACAAATGCTGGATGATGGCAGCCTAGAAAATACAATTGACTCCCATGAGTTATTTCCATTTGCAAATGAAGGCAGCCATCACCACATTAAAATTTAAGAGAGTTGACCAAGAAACTCCCCTTCAAAACAATTCTAAATGTTGCTTTTTAATTATCATCTAATTATCACGTTAGGATCCAAACTGTTTTTATTTCTTAATGTTAGTGAATTGAATAATGAATTTTAATCTAATAATCCTTTTGAGTTATTTCAATTGAACATTCACAAATTATCACTCAATGATTCAAGACCTTTCTTTGCAAGCATTCTGTTCAAGATCAAGATAAGAGGTTGCCCTGGAAAATAAGGATGCTTTGCTCGTCAGTTCCACATTAAGAATTCATGTACCTTTTTGTCAGATACTGAACACATTTAACTTAGCGCTGCCAAACTTTTCTGTGTATTATGTACTGAGTAAAACAATGCTGACTCTAGTGATTGTTGGCATGTTGGTAATAGGAGGCTTTTATGTTGCCAATTGGAGTTTTTGCTGCTGTGTTTGGTAGCAAAGTTAGCTATTGATGTTGCCATTGCTACTGTTGATTTGAACTTCAATTGGAACGGCTCAGGGATCTCACAGCTGATTGAGCGCAGATGGGGATGGGGCCAACAATAGAACAGCTGAAAGAAAAGCAGAGAGTAAAGCAGAAGCATGGGTCCTTAATAGGGTGAAAGAAGGGGACGGCTTTAAGACGGTCATTTACTCACCAACTATGGTCATACAGATACTTACCCCGGTTGACTGGTTCAGAGAATATGATCAGGGGGATTCGCTATTGGTAGGTTATATGGGGGTCAGACGCAAGACCTTACCAAAACAAAGAAAAAGAACGAAGAAATATAATGAGTTTCAGTGCTTGAGACCACAGAAATGCACTGAACTCCTGGATCAAGCATTAACAGTGTCAAATTAAAACATTGTCAGCACAAGAAAAAAGCAGAGCATTTCAATGTACCAGCTGGTTTTGAGTCAATATGACAGCTTTTTAGGAGAAAAAATTAGCAGGTAGATATAGGAATTGCTCCAGCCCAAAGATTTGTGTGTAAATATACAATTTTTGGTTCATCAGGGACCAAGGCTCCTTGCCGGAGACTGAGCACAGTTTCAAAGTAATGGCAGGCAGGACTTTTTGTCATTTGCAGCGAGAGAACTATGCTTCCCACGTTTGCTGTTGCAGATATGAAAAGATACATTTTTTCATCATTTTGATACAGATAAGGTGCAGTAGGACTACTTCATGTAGGCCAGTCCTTGTAAGGAACGATAACAAATGTCATTCCTAATTTTGCAAGGGGCTAGGTCTAAATAAAAGTAATATGTGATTTAAAAAAAAAGTATACTGTTTACAATGAGTCCCAAGAATCGCTATCCAAAACAAGGCTACTACGCCCAACCGAGACAACTAATCATAGGACTTTAATGTTTCAGTGCATTGTAACCAACTTATTTGAGATAGATGAGATAAGCCTATTGGGTCGTAAATCCCAAAGACGGATTTTGCAGGAGGGCAAATTATTTATAAAAATTTTGCGTTAAAAACAGCAACAGATGGCACAAGCCTAATAGTCGATATTGCTATTGATTCTAAAATTTTCGCGCGCGATGCATTCTGGGATCGCATGGGGGCCAGACAAAATCCACACGTGCCTGTCGCATTGCGACAAACGGATTTATGGAGAGGAGAACTTGCAACCTGTAAATGGTGTAAATGGGTGGAAATGATTACTGCGCTGTTTATAACTGTGCAAATTGTTGCAGCCAAAAGCAGAGGTAAGATTTTTAAGATGGATTCAGTCTGTAGTCTGTGATTATAATTACAACCACCTTGTCATACCTACTGGTTTATTTAGGCCCCTTTTCTTCGATTCGACCTTGCTTGCTCTTCATAGCTCTATTTGATAAAGTTTCTTGCCTTTCATTTTGTGTTTGAGTTTCAGAAATTGCAATGCCCCTGGCCCTTCCACTTTGTAGACAGGCAAGACCTTAATTCACAGATTTACAGTGTGAATCTTATTTTTTTTAGTCTCATCATCCAAGAGCATGTCGGAATACTGCGATGGCATAGTCCAAGGAATATGGCAATAGCCAAGAAATGGGACAAGGCTCTAAATCGCGGTGGAAACTTTAAAGTCACCTTGTCAACAAAGGTCTGTTCAAACCATTTTGCTGCTATTGCTTTAATTACCAGAAACTTAAATTGACCAAACAGTGAAACTGGAAGATGGCTAAAAGGCTATTTAGCATATTTCTACGCTTTTTCATTTTAATCATGAAATTTAAACAAGAAATGAGTAAGCAGCAAATTCCCATATCCACCACAAAATGTGCCCTATCACTATCAGCAAGGAAATGGATCAAAAGATGCTCATCTAAATGGCACCGAAAGATATTGGCAAGCAATGCACACTCTAGTACAAGGTATCAAGGCAAACGCATACTTGTGTTGTTTATCATTCTATCAGGAGATGTTGAATTGAACCCAGGGCCTACCTTCATTTCAGAAACAAATTCTATACCCCAAGAACATCTGAAGTTTCTTCCAATCTCCTGTGGTTAACACATTTGCAATTTACAGTTTTACTTGCAGATATGATGATGTGAAGAGATTACTTATATACCAGGATACAAGTGGTACCAGTTTTGTTTAACTATTTCAAAGATTCTACACCACAAGCAAATCTAATGGAAAATATAACCTTGATACATTTACCTATCACAAATGATTTTTGCAATACTAATAAATACCAAGAAATCATGGAATGTACATTCGAGAGTACAATTAGACTGATTTTCATTTGAAAAGAATGGCATACTACAACATGCAGATGAAGTTCTGTAAAATTTGACCTGCTATGTTGCAGATATTTGTTACAAAGTACTAACAAATATAAAGAGGCATACAGAAAGTGTGAAAATTAAAGGAACAATGGAGTACCAAGTTCTGTTAACCTTTCTGAAAGAATTTCATGGACCAAGCAACTCAGCTCCATGATAGCACAATAGTGAATCCTTAACAATGCCTATTTGACAAGTGATCAAACATTTAATTTTTTAAAGCAACTTGGAAATTGTATTTGCTACAAAGTGGACAGCATGCTACACTAAAGAATGCTTAAAAGTTACCAAAGTCAAGAAGATGTCACATAAATGAAAAAGAAACAAGCTGAAGATTCTCTATAGAACAAGGTGTTATTTTCAATCATTGTATGGATAGTTCATGTGCATCCTATTTTATAAAGATGAATATTGTTGAAACAGTACTGATGAACAATTTCTTTGGTTTCTGATGCTGAAAATCCTGACAAAAGATTGCTGATAACATTTTGCAAAATTTGAAAATATGACAGTGGGTTACTAGCAAAACAGCCTTGTTGGATAGGTCAACACTCCTTGGATATTGATGCAATAACATTTTTTTTTCATTCAATGGTGAGATGTTGAAATAGATTTTGGAATTTACCTGACTGAAATTGGCTTGAAGTTTGGAGGGATTTCTCAAAACAGGACTTTTTTTATAAATCTTCCAAGTAGGTCTATAGTCGCAATCAATCTTGAAGACAAATGACGGATATATAGCAAGTTTAAAAACAGAACAAAAGTTGGACGCCTGCCATGATTTGTCCAATTGTTTTGATAATCTCTCTTGATCATCAAGTACAATTGAATAAAATACTAGACCATATTTAGATTACCCAGGCCCCTGAATTAAGTTCAATTATATCTCCTTTGTTTGTCTTTAATCATTACAGCAAAAGACTTCTGCCCGCTTAGACTAGGACTAATGTGGCTGCCCAGTGACCAAGAGCCCTGCGCTGATATGCGCCCTGTGCTGAAGTCATTCCTGTAAGGCAGAACTGCTTTAAAAATGTCTTCATGACTTTAACCATGATTTGAAGGTTGCTTTGTGGAACTTTCTTGAGAAAACCCATCAGACTTCAGAAGAGAATGGCAGTTTTCAGTCAGGTAAAGCATGGATTTGAGCATGTCCATCATTAAATGATATATTTGCCAACATATCAAGCAATGACCTTTCAAACACGGATTGTTCTAAGAATTTTACGCAACCAATGGCATATAACCTCCATCGATAGGCATTATTTTAGAATGCAGATGTCCCAACATGGACTCTTTTTGAGTCAAAAAGGATTTTAGGCCAAGCTAAAAATAAGAAACTGCGATTGCATTGAAACTTTGTAATTCGTTGCTTGGATATATTCCTAAATGCTATTTAAAAAACCTGTAGCCGCAGCAACCTTTAGACAGAAAATACAAACTATATCTGCAATGTGAGAGAAACTTCACAATTCATAACTTAGTTAAGACATTTAGCAAACATCTGTATAAAGTGTTTGTTCTAGGTCCGCTGTAAAATTACTTCCGCCCGCAGGCTGCCCTTCATCATTCTGGATTGTGGGTCACTGTGATCTTTGGCCCAAGTCTTTGCCGGAGTCTTCTTCGCCTTTAGAAATCTGAAACGACAAACAGAACGAGCGACACTAGTTCTGCGTGAACGATACACTGTCGGTGAGTACTGACAAAGTTTTCGGGTCGGAGCAATTCCTGTATTTACCCGCTACTCATTGTTGCAGTGAGCTGCCATCTTGACTTTTAGTGTATAACAACAACAACTGTAGTAACTGTATGAAAGAGAGGCTAGTTAGATATGTGGGACATAGGAGCTGGCTTAAGAAAACCTAAAAGCACTACACAAGCTAGGAGACTGGATTTCAAGCTAGGATACTTTAATAGCCAAGCAGAGAATGCTTCCCTGTGGGGAAATCGCAAATCACCAGTTCACTGGACTTTGGTGAATTCGGAATTTGTCATTTCTCCGCTCCTGATTGACGTTTAAACATTCCAATCAAAAAAATATTGTGGGCCTGCAAGAGAGAGGGAATTTGTCAATTCGATCAATACACCGATTCGAGAATTCTTTTGATGGGAAGTCACTTTTTATTCGTCAGGGGAATGAAAATCCACACCTCAACAACTTCAACCAGCATCGCGCAGATCCTTCTTTTGTTTTCAACAGTTGTTTACCTTTGCTTGTTATTGAAACCCCCGTTTTTTGTTCAGAATTTTGATTTTGAATCCCTGTGAATCAGGGTTGCCAGATTTGAATTCCAAACATAAGCCAAAATGTGCTAAAAAACAAGCCAGATGGCTGGAAAATAAGCCAAAACGGAAAAGCTTGCGCATGACGTCATTGTTTCCTTCACTGCGCATGCTCCATAGTTTCTACTGTGCATTACATCCATAGATGCATAGCAAGTCTGCGAAATGTTTTTGCCGCTGACCAATAGCACTATGTGCCACCGCATCTAGTTCGAATCATACTTCAACGGAGTGGCAGTTGCAACCAAAACTCCCCCATTCATGCTTAAAACAACTTGAATTTTATCCAAACATTGATCTTTTTGCAATAAGGATAAATAGACAGTTTCCATGTTTTTTATCCTTTAAGCCAGATCTTGAGGCATTTGCAGTTGATGCATTCACTATCGATTGGTCCACTTACAAATTTTATGCGGTTCCCCCTTTTAGCATGTTACCAAGAGTCTTGAGGAAGATTCAGGACGACAATGCAAAGGGAATATGTGTCCTTTCAAACTGGCCAACACAACCATGGTTCCCTCGGGCAAAGAAACTGATGCTGAGACCACCAATAACACTGAATGTCAGTCAGAATGTGCTGCTTCTGCCGAACAGGCCAGAGGTGAAGCACCCTGTATTCAAAAAACTACATATAATTGTTTGCCTCTTGTCCGCCAAAAATTAAGTTCTACTAACTTATCCAAGGAAGCACAAAAAATCATCTTATCGTCTTGGCGTCCAGGTACTCAAAAACAGTAGAGGAGTATCGCCCTTTTGGAACACTCTCAAATATTGACACATTTGACTACACAGCAAAACTTTGCTATGGCCGGGGCCTTGGTCTAGTTTCTCACCAAAAGCGCGCGAAAACGGTTTGGTGACGCCATCTTCTTTGTTGTCATTTGTATTCGTTGTTATATTTCCTTTCGTTGCTTTGCAAATTGAAGATAAAGTACCGACCTGAAATGAACGCGTAAGTGTCTTCATTTTTTCAAGCTGCCTTTCTACCAGTCTGTTTTCTTTTTACTCCTTTCGTTGAAATTTTTCGGCAACAACTGAACCTGCATGGCCTGTTGTTGACATTGAGCCTTCAAAATGAAAACTCAGTGGGATCTTGCACAATTGCTTCAACAGTTCAGGCACTTGATGTGTTGATTTAACAGCCACGCTGACTGGCCTAAGCCGCCCTTATGGTGCACCTGTGACAGCTCGAACCTTCCAGGTTACTTCCTGCTGTGTCACATGCTCAAACGTCATTTCCGTGTAGGAAACTGGTTGGAGGCAATGGGAGATGTTGGAATATCGGAAAGCATGTTTCCAAGCAGTTGAGGGTGGTAAGGAGGAGGGGTAAGATCACAAAGAAATAATAGCCTTTTCACGTTGCACATCAATCAAATTAATATTGGCATTTTATACTTCACGCAAGGCGCTCGTAACAATTTTGCCCGCGTTCCAAATGGGCCAATGCTGGAAATTAGGCCACTCAGACCGCTCGGCAGTAAAATTAATATCATGGAAAGGTGGAGCGACAATCAGACACGTTGCTTTAACAAAGGTGATATGAATAGCAAAGGATGACAATAACGGTAAGCATTATCTTGCAATTGTAACTAAAATTACAAAAATCTACTCAGTTCAACAGAGTGTTCCAAAAGGGCGATACTCCTACCAGTCTTATTTAAAACGATGGAACACCTATTGTACAGAAAATAAAGTTTCAGTTTTAACGTAGAACAAGTTATTGAATTTCTAACTACTTTATATAGAAATGGACTTGGCTATAGTGCTATTAACACCGCTAGATCCTCTCTGTCTTCCATAATATTTCAAGAAAATGGACTACCTATTGGGGAAAACCCTTTGGTTCGTAGATTTTTGAAAGGAATTTTTTAATTGAGACCGTCGTTACCAAAATACAACTTCATTTGAGACGTAAGTAAAGTGTTTAATTATTTCAAGACTTTTCCAGCCCTTGAGAATGTCAGTTTAAAAAATTTATCCTATAAAACAGTAATGCTCTTATGCCTGTTAACAGGACAATGTTGCCAAACTATTCGTACGATAGATTTCAATGTGATACAGTCACTTCCTGATAAGATGCGTATAACGATACATAAGCCATTGAAAACAACAAAACCGGGCAAACACCAGGCACCCTTAGAACTGCTTCATTATCCCGAGGAGCCGAAGCTATGCATTGTAAAGACATTGTCCCATTATTTAGAACGTAAAAAAGTGCTCAGAGGGGCACATTCGGCACTGTCCATAAGCTTTCACAAGCCGCATAACCCGGTATCCAAGGACACGATTGCAAGATGGGTAAAAGCTACGTTAACAGATGCTCGTATAGACACAGACATTTTCAGTGCGCACAGCTGCAGGGCAGCATCGACATCTGCAACAAAACAAGCAGGCATGAATTTATCAGAAATCATTAAAAGTGCTGGTTGGTCAAACGAAAGAACATTTGCAAAACATTATGAACGTGAAATTAATTCTCAAAATTTTGGAGACTTTGTATTCAAAAAGAAGAAATAATTAAGGATTTATGATCTGCTTATTGGTTGATGTATTGTTACGTTTTCAGAAATGTTTCTTTTTTTGCTAATGCATTGTTGGATCGTGTTTCACTGCCTAAGCTCGTGTTTGCAGGGCTTTAAAATCTCATGTGACTACGCAGTGACGTAGTTGATGACAGAGCTCGCTTCTCATGTGACTCCTACGTTCCCGTTGATGCCAGAGAAGAATTCCAATCAAACTTCACCTTACAGGTAAGGCTCATTTAATTTTCTAATTATGGCTTTTGTTGAGATGTTACAAAATGTATTATGGGAATTTATAGAACACTTATATTCCTTGTAGCTTTGCGTGCAAAACTTATCTAGATTTAAAATTCATTTTCAGCTCAAAGATCGATGATACCAGCCCTCAAGCGGCAAGAATTAAGAAGGTTATGCGCTGCTACCTGGAAAGGAGGCTGCAATGCAAAGGAAAGAGATTGTAACAATTGGCTGAGTTGCAGTTCCTGTCATTTGCAGTACCATGCTGTTTGCAGTGGACTGGGCCCAAGGAGAACGGAATTTATTTGCTGCCTTGGTGAAAAGCAAGGAGGGGAGCCACCGTTTGAGTGCAACCTTTATTTTTGGGACACTACAGGGTGTCTCAAAGACATGTACGTTTGAATGGCTACTGCAGAGGAGCCATAAGTCCAGCGTTCCCATTTTGCAAATTTTTGAATAGATGAAGTTTCAACTTAGAGTTTGCCACTGAGTCTTAGCAAATCTAACAAGTAGTTGCTGATTTATTGAGAAAGTTGAAATTATTTGTTGTTTCACGGGCAGAGGATTTTATCTCCATGCTTAACCTTATAACCTGAATTTTAGCATAAAATGGACGTAATCTTTGTAGTTTTGTCAGGAAACACATTTGGGGGTAATGAATGGGCACATAACTCAATCATATTGACCAGGCAGCCTGTTGAACGCAATATTGTACGTTTGAAGCAACTTTGTCACATTTGAGAAGCAAAATAACTGATGGACACAGGTCATTGTCTGCTGCACTTGTGTTCCAGATCAGCATTTCTAGCAACCATGAAAATGGTTAAGATTCTCATTATAAATCCAATTAGTGACTATCTGTTTAACTTACAAGCATCAGAAAATCAGGCTAGGTACTTTTTTCAATTAATTTCTTTGAATTTTTACACAATGGAGAATAAGCAATCCTCTAGTTTTGAGGTAGCCAATGATTTCGACTTTTTTAATCCATAAATCAACAAATACCTATCAGATTTACTGAAACTCGGTGTCAAACTTTTATTTGAAATCCCTTACATTAAAAACCGTAAGAAGACAAAGATTGGAGATTTCACAAGCCACATAACCCGGTATCCAAGGACACGATTGCAAGATGGGTAAAAGCTACGTTAACAGATGCTCGTATAGACACAGACATTTTCAGTGCGCACAGCTGCAGGGCAGCATCGACATCTGCAACAAAACAAGCAGGCATGAATTTATCAGAAATCATTAAAAGTGCTGGTTGGTCAAACGAAAGAACATTTGCAAAACATTATGAACGTGAAATCAATTCTCAAAATTTTGGAGACTTTGTATTCAAAAAGAAGAAATAATTAAGGATTTATGATCTGCTTATTGGTTGATGTATTGTTACGTTTTCAGAAATGTTTCTTTTTTTGCTAATGCATTGTTGGATCGTGTTTCACTGCCTAAGCTCGTGTTTGCAGGGCTTTAAAATCTCATGTGACTACGCAGTGACGTAGTTGATGACAGAGCTCGCTTCTCATGTGACTCCTACGTTCCCGTTGATGCCAGAGAAGAATTCCAATCAAACTTCACCTCACAGGTAAGGCTCATTTAATTTTCTAATTATGGCTTTTGTTGAGATGTTACAAAATGTATTATAGGAATTTATAGAACACTTATATTCCTTGTAGCTTTGCGTGCAAAACTTATCTAGATTTAAAATTCATTTTCAGCTCAAAGATCGATGATACCAGCCCTCAAGCGGCAAGAATTAAGAAGGTTATGCGCTGCTACCTGGAAAGGAGGCTGCAATGCAAAGGAAAGAGATTGTAACAATTGGCTGAGTTGCAGTTCCTGTCATTTGCAGTACCATGCTGTTTGCAGTGGACTGGGCCCAAGGAGAACGGAATTTATTTGCTGCCTTGGTGAAAAGCAAGGAGGGGAGCCACCGTTTGAGTGCAACCTTTATTTTTGGGACACTACAGGGTGTCTCAAAGACATGTACGTTTGAATGGCTACTGCAGAGGAGCCATAAGTCCAGCGTTCCCACTTTGCAAATTTTTGAATAGATGAAGTTTCAACTTAGAGTTTGCCACTGAGTCTTAGCAAATCTAACAAGTAGTTGCTGATTTATTGAGAAAGTTGAAATTATTTGTTGTTTCACGGGCAGAGGATTTTATCTCCATGCTTAACCTTATAACCTGAATTTTAGCATAAAATGGACGTAATCTTTGTAGTTTTGTCAGGAAACACATTTGGGGGTAATGAATGGGCACATAACTCAATCATATTGACCAGGCAGCCTGTTGAACGCAATATTGTACGTTTGAAGCAACTTTGTCACATTTGAGAAGCAAAATAACTGATGGACACAGGTCATTGTCTGCTGCACTTGTGTTCCAGATCAGCATTTCTAGCAACCATGAAAATGGTTAAGATTCTCATTATAAATCCAATTAGTGACTATCTGTTTAACTTACAAGCATCAGAAAATCAGGCTAGGTACTTTTTTCAATTAATTTCTTTGAATTTTTACACAATGGAGAATAAGCAATCCTCTAGTTTTGAGGTAGCCAATGATTTCGACTTTTTTAATCCATAAATCAACAAATACCTATCAGATTTACTGAAACTCGGTGTCAAACTTTTATTTGAAATCCCTTACATTAAAAACCGTAAGAAGACAAAGATTGGAGATAATCGCTGGCTGGGCCAGACAAGTAAAATGATCTAGCTACTGGCAGCAACTCGGTTGTGACCAGAAGAACAATGATGTGCAGGCACCAGCCATGTGGTGCATAGTCTGTGGTGCGACCTCTACGGGGGAGGAAACGGGGGAGGAAAAAATTTGAAGAGAAAGGAAATATCGGTCTGCGCAACACAGCAGATAATGCTGTTTTCTGACGTCAACGAATTCACCGAAAGTCGGTGAAAATGTAGCCGTGATAATCCATGCGATGCTAATAAATTTGTACGGGCAGACTGGCAGATTTTCCAAAATGACGTTAACTAGCAGCGGCCAGAGGACGTCAGTTGATTTATCGTTGTTTGATGATGGGATAAAGATGGTGTGCTACTTCTTTGGAGTCAGATGAAGGAACAGCGTTCACTGACATAATTCTGCGTTCATTTTTGAGTGGCAGAGACTTGTTGTATTTTAGCGCTCCAACTGGTTTTGGGAAGAGCTTGATATTTCAATCACTCCCTGTGCTTTATGACACCATGCAAGACAACTTGATTGGAACCACCTTTGTGCTGGTTTTATCGCCCCTAGTTTCATTGATCGAGGAACAAGTTGCTTATTAATGAAAAGACTGGGATAGCTGCCGCTTATCTTCATAACACCCAGGATGAGACCATATTGAGAGATGTTGAAAATGGAGGTGTGTACGCCAGCGCCTTGGTATGTGCATCGCCAGAATGTATGCTTGGCAATGATCGATGGCGAAACTTATTGACATCAGATGATTTTAGAGATAACTTTATCGCAATTGCTGTTGATGAAGCTCATTGTATTGCTCATTGGTACGTCACTTTATTTTCTAAGACCACTGTATACACAGCATGTCATTAATGTAGCTCATAGAATCCAGTGCTTTGTTTTCCTTGATTTTATTCATCCTTGTTGACTCCTTGGACTTCTGTGCCCCCTCTACAACAGAAAGATTGGAAGGTGTTGTGGTGCAGTCCTCTCACTTTGCTGCTACCACAGTCAGATGGAGTGGGTTTGATACTCAGTAGGTTTGAGCATCACAGCAAAGGGTTACTGACTTGATTAGAGCTTAGCTCTGCAATCCTAGTGCTTGATGCTAAAAGCCGCAACTTCACCTTTCCAGATAAATTCTGCCCATACAGTACCAGGCCATACACAGTCAAAAGCAGTTTTGTACCAAATTAACATGAAAAGATAAAGTTGAAGTTGTGAAAAATCTATTTGAGTGTAGTCCACTATTTTTCATTCACTACAAGCAGAATCCTGGCTCAAACAAAATGTCTTATGTTATGATTGTTAATTATTTATATTATAGGGGAACTGCAGAAAAGGATGAAAAGCCATTCATGGCCTGGTATGGCAACTTGAAAGAAAGGCGATCACTTGTGACAAGACACACTGGGTTCATGGCTTTCACAGCAACTGCCACAAAGTCTACCAAGCAGAAAATCTTTGAGCTGCAGCTCAAAGAAAGTGTTAAAAGTATCAGAAATCCTTGTGTTCCTTCACAATACCAAATATTAAAACAATTAACAACATCGCTGACTATAAATTTTATACTTTGATGACAAGGCTGAAAGCAAAATTCCCGGCCCCGGGCATTTGTCGAGTAACTTTTTCCCGACCCCCGGGCATTCGCCAGGAAAAATTTTCCTGGCCCCCGGGCATTTGTGCACAAGAATTTTGTTGACCCCCGGGATGCCCGGATGGGATGGTCAGGGTAGGAATTGAACAAGACATTAGGCCCAACTGTTTGCATTGATTCCGGTCGTTTGACATCAGCTTTGTCAACCAGCGAATCCTGGTATGCCAGTTTGCATTTGGATGTTGCATGCAGAATGTTATCATTTTTGTTTTCTTTCAGTGTCCTTTCGTAGTTTTCCTTGATGTCTTTGTCGAGCTGCTTCAGATTTTCTTTCAGGCCTCTTCGCCTCTTTAAAACCGTCAAACACTTCTTGCAAATATGTTCTGAACACCTAACAATTACTGTCGGCAGATCAAGTAATTCATTCAGAACTTTGAACTCTCCTCTTCCATCAATTCTGTTCTTATCGATCGGTTTTTCAAGTGATGAAAAGCATAAAATGCACTTTAGAACGATCACCATTTTTGTCGGTAATCATGCATGATGGCCTTGTGTCTTTTGCATAAATTACCATGCAGTCTGTAATTATGTGAACCAATCCAGAACAGCATTACCTGCTGTGTTGTGCAGACTGATATTTCCTTTCCCTTCAAATATTTTCCTCCCCCGTAGAGGTCGCACCGCAGACTATAATACCGGGTGAGTCAGTAAAAACATGAGGGCATTGAACCACTCGATCATCGTCAACTAAATTTTTTCATGCAGCCAACAGTCTAACTTAGACCATAAAACATTTTCCCCAATGAAATCAGTCTTTAGTGCATTTGTTAACAAAGAATTTCTTCATAAACCACTCAGTTAAACCACTCAGTTAAACCACAGTTTAATATTGAGAACGATGATATCAAACTGGTTGAGAATACCAAGTACCTAGGAATGCAAGTAGATCAGCAATTAAAATGGTCTTCCCAACTTACATCTTTGACAAGTAAGATTTCCAGGGGTATTGGCATATTACAGTACTCTGAGAGGTACGTGCCTGCATCCACTGTTAGACAGATGTATAAAAGCCTCGTAGAACCTCACTTTAGATATTGCTGCCCGGTCTGGGGTAATGTTAGTGAGACCTCTTTAACTAAACTCCAAAATCTACAAAATCGTGCTGCTAGAATAGTCACTGGAAGTCGATATGATCAGTCAGCCTTGCCACTCATTCGTGCCCTTGGATGGCCCACAGTTATGGAGATACTTGATCTTGAAACACTGAAAATGGTTTTCAAGTCCCTAAACAGTGATGCGCCATCCTATCTGAGCGACATGTTCAACAGAATGAGCGAAACAACCTCTCGAGCTCTGCGTAATTCGAACATAAACCTTAGGACTCGGCCATTTGTGAACTCCGGCATTCTGCATCCGGCATCGGCATCCGGCATCCCGGCATCGATATCAAGTATGCTAATTATACAAATTGAAAGAATCAACAATCCTACCAAGGGGGTATCAAACATCAGACCTATGGCAGGATAGAAATAAAGTTATGCATTGTTTTGTTTAACGTTTGTAAGCAAGAGTTGGAAGGTGCAAATATGTTTTTGAATTTCAAATCAAGCCCACAAAAACATGCAAGATTCATTTCATTGATCTTATCTCATTGGAATTTATTTCACTGGAGATGGAAAACAAGCACGCAAATCACTATGCCTTAATGTTTGCAATGAAATATTTTAGTTCCCCAGAAATTTCCAAGAGAAGTTCCTTCATTCTCGTTCCCTTTTTGAGGGAGAGATACAACCCTTGCATGCCTGAAGCAGAAGTGGAAATGTAAAAGGGAGAAGATTCTCCGCCCTCCACAGCCCGGGATATTTATGAAGGATGGTAAAGGGTATTTTGTGAAGCGTGATTTGCCATATTTTTTGGTCATCCTTTTTGGGGGAAACATGAAAATCAGCGGCAGAGCTAGGGCCAGGTCGAAAACACTGACACCACTGACACCACTGACACTAACCATGTGTCAGTGCTGTCAGCATTTTCGAATTTGATATAGGTGCAAAATCGAAAATACTGACACTACTGACAAACAAAATTTTTCTTATTTACAAAGGTGGTGGCACTGTTTCATCGTTCTATTGACAAAAGATACTGTTTTTCGTTATTCTGGTCAACTTCATATCATGTCAGTGTTTTTCAGTACAGTGTTTTCGAATTTGGTACAGGTGCAAAATCGAAAACACTGACACTACTGACAAATAAAATTTTTCTTATTTCCAGACGTGGTGGCACTGTTTCATCGTTCTATTGACACAAGATACTGTTTTTCATTACTCCGGTCAATTTCATATCATGTCAGTGTTTTTCAGTACAGTGTTTTCGAATTTGGTACAGGTGAAAAATCGAAAACACTGACACTACTGACAAACAAAATTTTTCTTATTTCCAAACGTGGTGGCACTGTTTCATCGTTCTATTGACAAAAGATACTGTTTTTCGTTACTCCGGTCAATTTCATATCATGTCAGTGTTTTTCAGTACAGTGTTTTCGAATTTGGTACAGGTGAAAAATCGAAAACACTGACACCACTGACAAACAAAATTTTTCTTGTTTCCAAACGTGGTGGCACTGTTTCATCGTTCTATGGACAAAAGATACTGTTTTTTGTTACTCCGGTCAATTTCATGTCATGTCAGTGTTTTTCAGTACAGTGTTTTCGAATTTAGTACAGGTGCAAAATCGAAAACACTGACACCACCCATTTGAAAAAATCATCCTGTTTGTGACGGTGTGGCATATCGAGTCACATGAATTTGCTTTGTCATTGCTCTTTTGGCATGCATTAAACTATACCATGCCATTTTCAAAGCATACTTGGCATCTATTTTCAATGAAATGATATACTGTTGTCACGTTGTTTGATACCATTCTAATTCATATTTCAATGCTAATCATTGTAAAGAGAGAATGTCGTGCCTGGCACCTTGACTTGTCACAAAAGGTCAAACCCAAATTAGGCAATGAAACTTGCACGCAAAGTAGAATCGTGTTCTCCTTTGTTCAACTTCCCAAATAGTCGAGAAGAAGCGACAACCAAGAACAACAATTCTGTAAACAGACACTGTTGCAGGTAAGAAAAGTTTCTGTATCTTAACGTCGAGGTAACAGGTGCCAAAATGCAGAGAAGCTGGTTATTAACCTTTTGCATGATACTGTTCAATGGTGGAAAGAGAAACTATGCCTTGGTGCATTCTAGGCCTAAAAATCTATAACAAATCAAATATAAGAAGACCTTGCAGAGGGCTTCGGTAATATGGGATACTTATTAACAGACTCGTTGCCTTCAAAGCCTTGTCAAAAGTGTCCAGTAGTTTGGAAATATTTGCTGAAAACCACTTTTTAAGGCAGCACCTTATTGACTATCTAATTTTACTAGTGAGTAACAAGAATATCCATCGAAATGACGACTTGGAATTATGAATACGAGTGAATACGAAACTTCATACGAAACCGCGCTGGATTTAGTACTTGGTCAAGATGGAACAGGGCGTAATTCATGCCATTTTGAAGCCCTTCTTGGTTTTTTCTGATCTACTTTTCGTTGCAAAACACAAGATCTTTAATTTCAAGGAAGTTGTCCAAAGAAATTCATTTATGATCGAAATGCGAAAAATTCCTATGTTCGAAGAATGTACAAAACATTTCATCAGAGAAAAATAATTGCAATCGTGGATAAATTTTGCAACGCAGAGTTCTTCCGTTTTTAAAAAAGGCTTTGTAATACACCTTTCAATTATTTCATTTATATTATTTCGGCCTCGTTTTGGAAAAAGTTGAAAATTTCTTCATACAAAATTTCTGACCACGGATTTGGAGTCTGCACTCCAAGTTTAGTCTACCGGCAAATTTTTATTTTACTACCTAGAGTTTGTGGTTTTGATTTTCTGGCGAAAATAAATTTGAGAATTTATTTTAAAGGGATACGACCTGAAAATCGTTTGGGGTGTTCAGTCATTTTCACTGTCAGATTCCTTATAAATTTCTAATACATTATCCTCAAAGAATGAAAATCGCCAACACTCGGATTACGAAAATTTGTAGCTAGACTAAAATTTGGATGCTGAACGTGAACATGGGGTCAAATATTTCATATGACGCAAGCTGAAGAAATTCCCAACAAAATCCAAAACGAGGCTGCTTAGTTGAAAAGGTGTATTTGTTGACGTACACTTATCGGCTTTGATAGTTTGATAGTAACTGAAATCTTTTTGAATTTCTATGGTGGCGATTGTTGTTGTGTTGATTTGTTTTATTCATGGAAAGGATTGAAAGATAATTCCCTTGCTATTCCTGGATGAAAGGTGTGCAGGAAGGGGGGGGGGGGGTAACCTGCGTGCAGACTATGGGGCATCGGAAGGAAAAAGAATAGCCCAGACTTTGCTTGATGTATGTGCCACCCCCAGGGGGGGTACTCTATAACTTTCACAGTCCATGCCAATATTTGGGGTCTAAAATTTTACGTTAAATCAATATTTGGGGTCTGTGAATTACAACATGGACAAAAATTCAATATTTGGGGTCCAAAAATCTGAAAGAAGGAACAATCATGGAATTTCATGCGGGTCTCCACAATGTTAGACTCAATATTTGGGGTCCCCAAAGCATTAAGTATAATATTTAGGGGTCAGCAAAGAAATAGTGGCATGGACCCCCCCCCCCCCCGTATTGAAAGTTAGGGAGTACCCCCCTGGGGTGCCACCTTAAGGCGGAGACATTTATATCACCATTTTCAGGTGCCTGCACATGTGAGTGTATGGAAAAGTGACGCCTTGAACGGGGATCTGCTGGGATTTAGGGAGTAAAAATGGGGTTCACATATTGCCACTTTCACAAGAAGCCTTTTTGGAGGAGAAATAGAGATATAAGCTTTGCTAGGAGGAGAAATGCATTCCTTCCTCAATTATGAATGAAGTGGCATTGCCAATGAGTTGATAACGTTCATTATTGGTTTTAGTACCAAAATAATCATTGTCATGCGACCACTGTAGAGGAGCTACATTTTTACTTCCCTTGGTAGGCTTCAACGTAGATTTTGAGGCCTTTTCTGGATATCTTCCCCCCCCGCATATTAACTTTTGAAAAATTTTCCGACCCCCCGCTCTTATTCCAACCCCCTTTTATTAACTTTTGGAAAAATGAAATGATAGGAAACATAATTTCTGAATAAACGCAAAAAAACTCAAGAAGTGCATTCAACAGAACCAGGGTTCATCAGTGAATGTATCAGTAACATCACTGTTCACATAAATATATAAAAGATACGTGCCCCCCGATCGTTCCAACCCCCTCCCCCGATTATTGTTATATCGAACTATTTCCAACCCCTCCAATCATTCTCACCCCATCCGCTTATTCGGTACTCGAGAGTAGTTGCTGAGTTAGTGTACGAGAAAGTCAACATCTTCTCTCGTATTGACGTGTGACATGTGAGTTCCCCACCGTTGGCCATTGCAATGGTATGCCATGTTTTCAATTCAAAGAATTCACAAGGGTTTCATTGATCGGAAGTGGAGGGTATGGGAAAGTATGTTTCGGCCGTTACAACAATAAGGAGGTTGTGGTAAAAATACTAGCAGATGCTGAACAGTCAGACGTTTTGAAAGAAGCGAAATTCCTTCATCGGCTCAATCATGTAAATATTGTCAACTTTGTCGCTATTTGCCCCTTGAAAAAGCAATAATGCTAGAGTATATGGCTCTTGACATGAAAGAGTTTGGAGGAAATAGTTCCGTTTCTAGCGTAGATGATTTACTTGAAATTGTTGATGGTCTTGGGTATCTCCACAGCGAGGGTGTTGCCCACCGAGACCTAAAGCCAGGCAATGTTCTCATAGGAAATAAACATCTGAAAGGATTGTCACTGGAAGATAAGGAACGAGCCTGGAAAAGCAAACCGTGCCTAGCTAAGCTCACTGACTTCGGTGAGAGCTGGGGGAAAATCAGCCAGACATCACAAGCCGCATGTTCTCACACCCTTAACATCTACAGGGGCACCCCGGCCTTCATGGCACCAGAGGTAATTGATCCATTTAAGAGGCCAACTGAGATGAGAGAAGACCAACTAAAGAAAGCTGATATTTGGAGCTTAGGGATGGTTTTCTTTTGCTTGACGAATCCAAGCTATAAAATTCCCTATTACAAAGAGATAAGGTCTTCCAAAATGATGGGGGATTGGCAAAATGTACTGAAAAGAAACATAAGTAGAGGTTTGGTACCAGAAGCCGACCCTGCATACAGTCCGCAAAGATTCTCTGTGTGGCTTCCAATTCATAATGCATTCTTGAGGTGTATAAAGAAAGAGGCAAATGACCGACCCTCACTGCAGGATGTCAAAGACATTCTCTAGTAGAAAATACAGCCAGTTACGTACTCATTATCTTGTCACCAAGGGTCTGCTTTAGAAGAAGCTAGTTTTAAGAATGCAGTGGAAGAAGGGAAAAATTTGTCGAATTTCACTGCCCCTACCAATGATGGTACAAATGCATGTGCATTTTTGAGTCTAAAGATTACAGAGTTGCTACTAGGGAAAAGTTTTCTCAACTGGGATGAATTACCTTCAACAATTAGCAATATCATACGAAAGTTTCCGACTAAACTGAATGAAATTCGTGACAAAGAGCAAATCTATGAAGTTGAGGGAGCTTATGCAGAAATGCTGCATGGAGGATTGGTGCTTCCACTTTCTCTTGACGTCAAATATGAGTGGGAAAAGGTTTTCTCAGATGCTGGTAAGAAGCAATTTGTGCAGTGCCTCGAGTCTGATGCAATATATATCATGACTCTTCAGCCGTATTCTTTTGTTGTAGGCAGGTCTGGACATAGCATTTTTGTGGTAGACACTCATGTCATTGGAGACAGCCTAGGTGGTAATGGCAATGGTGTCATTGTGGTCTTTTCAAGTTGTGCTGACGCTGCTAAATGGGTCTGGCAACGGTTATTTGATAGCAAAGTAAGAGACCAATTTATGCAGTTGATTAAAGTAACCATCGAAGAAAGGAACAATGCAGAAGGAACAGTCCAAGGACAATATGATCTTTTCCAAGATAGCATAGCAGGAACAGCCTCAAGACAACATAATATATCCAAAGAATGTGCTCAAGGAAGAGCCCCAGGACAATATGATCTTTCCCAAAACAGCAAAACAGGAACAGCCTCGAGACAGCATAATACATTCAGAGAAAGTACAGAAAAAACACTCCCAGAACGATATGATCTTTCCCAAGACAGCATAGCTGGAACAGCCTCAAGACAGCATAATATGTTGCAAGAAAGCATATTGAAAGCATTCCCAAAGCAACGTAACCTATCCCAAGGCAGCATATCAGAGAAAAATCAACGTGCGGAAACAGCCACAAGACCAGCAGAACAGAGGACAAAGGCCTTTCAAGAAGAGTTTGCCACCGGGGCCATGTGGGATTCTGAACGCACAGAAACGTTTGGTCCATATAACATACCTTATATTCCATCCGTTTCAAGAAACCTTACGAAGGTTGAGCAATTTGCCTTGGTCAAGTCAAAGATAACTAGAGCTGAAAGGATCCCACAGGCCTGCAGAAAGCAGGCAGTATTCCTTATCAACAGCAGCCAGCTTAAAGCAACAGAAGATGTGCAAAGCGATCTCAATGGAACCTTTGAAAAATGTCTGGAGGTTCGTATCTACACTGTCCAAGCTTATTTAAGTGATAAAGATAAGGCCATTGTAAAAGCTATTTCTAGAAAGCGCATGGAGAAGCTAGGAAACAACCAGATGTACCTCAAATTACATCGCAAAGAAAATAAATTTGGTTTGATAAGGAACATTTCATACTTCTTTGTGGATGGGGTGAATCCAAAATAAAGTTACTTGTAAAAATCCACCAATATCTCTGCAATCCTACAAAGTATGGGTGTTTGGTTTATTTCCTTTAAATCCTGAAAAAGCATCTTTTTGAAAGAAGTTTGTTTACATAACCTGACCCTACCCCTTTAAGTTGTACAGGCAGTGATTAATTTGCCTCCATAACTCCACAATGTGGCATTGATGATGGTGTAAGTGATACTTTGCCTTTAAGTGGACTGCCACATTTTTTCCTTCCACTTCAGAAAACCAATGCAATGGCTCAAGGAGCATGATGTTGCCCTAGTGAGGGAAATCCTCTTGTTCCAGCCATGGCAACATAGGCATGACTCACCAGAAAGAGGCATGGTGTGGACACAAATTTCAGAGAGCTTGACAAGTTTAGAGGAACCAAGGTTTAAGCCATTGGCTGCAAGATCTGTGAGAGAACGTTATAAAGTTCTTCAAAAGCGGTTCAAGAAAGAAAACAGTGAAGACAGAAGAGCATCTGGAACAAGTCCAGAGGAAGATGAGGTCTTTGTTGGCATATGTGAAGTTGTTGAGCAGTTTGAAGAAGCAGCTATTTTGCATCAGGAAGCTGTGTGAGAGAAAAAAGAAAAAGCAAGATGAAGAAGTCTTGCAAGCTGAAGAATTGAGAAAGATTTCCCTGAAAAGCTCTAAAGAAACACATCAAAGGAAGAAAACTGAGGAAGATAAGACCAGGAAGGTAAGAGGCACAGAAACAATGCAATACTTGAGAGAAAGAGCAATTAAGGATGATGAAATTAAAAGGGAAGAAATTTTATTAAATAAAGATGAGCTTCAATTGCAAAAGGAACAACAAAATGCATTAGCTGAGCAACTAAGAAGACAACATGATCAAACACAAAAAGTTGTACAGCAACAGCAAAATATACTCCTGTTTTCTCTCCTGCCGCTAATTCTGCCAAATATTGAACAATAAAAACACAATTTATCAACAAAAGGAGTTACATTTACTTATGATGAAGCTCTATTCATAATTTTTTTGCCAAATTTACAATTTATAAGTGAACTGAGATGCTTTTTAATCCTTAATGTTTGGAACAAAGTTCTGACAAAAATTTTTTCAATGGTAGTTTTGTGCAGTACATGCCTTGATTACATTTACAGCACATCATGATATGAATTCTTGAGCCATATGAAATGTTTAAAGTTTTCTAAACAAGAATTCTTTGGTGAAAAAAAATTATTTTATGAAAAGCTCGTCAAAGCCTGTACTGTACTGTTAACTTTTGGTTGAGTGTTTGTTACACCTTTTTATAAGAAACTTGGATCAGCACCTCATACTAAAAGTTTCCTAATTTACATGAAAGATTTTACTATTTGGCATAAAAAGTTACCAAATTTGTTCCTTTTTGCTTCGTGCATGAATTGTTTTATATAGACCATAGGCAAACTTCTTGCATATATGATTTGTCGCCCAGAGTACTGCTGTCTTGGAAACTAGTTTCTTATAAAAGGTCTTTTGTTTGTAAAGATCAGATCGTTACTAGGGTCATAGCTCCAGTCTGCGGACAGTATTATTCAACTGGTAATCATTATCACTTAGAAATTGCATACAAACCTTTGAATCACAACAAAAGTAGTTTAAAACATGTGCTATCAGAATATCTGAGTTAAATTTCATTAATGTCTCCAAAACGGATTTCTTGGCTCCTTTTTGTGTTGTTGTCTTGGTCCAGTCTGCGGACATGATCTCCAGTCTGCGGACAAGTAATAAATTCACCACAAATTTACCTTGAAGTAGATTACTTCAGAATTTTTCCAGCAATTTAATCATTGCTATCACATTACCATACTTTCCAAATCGCATTGATTCAAATAAGCTCTATGTTCAAGCCAAAATTAACAAAAGAAATCGATCATAACATCCCGTAAAAATTGGGCCTAAATTGTTGCATTTCCACAAGACATCGAATTGCAGATAGACTTGTTCCAAGTCTCGTCCTTTCTTTATTTCTCGTCTGTTGGTTATTAGGGCCACTCAGTAGGAGTGGCCCGAATAACGAACGGACGAGACTTGGAGCAAGTATGAAGTGCAGCAGAAACAAATAGAAGAACGTGTGTCCGTAGACTGGAGACAGGGCGTGTCGGCACCAGGTTGAATTTTAACTCCCCTGAATCCTGGATACGAGGCGAATTCACCAGCTCTCCTAAGGTAACTTGAAAACAAAGCATAGTCAAACAATCAGAGCATGAAGAAAGTTTCAACGGAATATTTTACGACAATTTACAAATATTGGATTGGCTTCAAAAAACCTTGTTTTGAAATGTTCACATGAGGCAGCAAACATGAACATTTAACAAACTAGAACTCAATCTAATGCTCTCCTGCAGTTTCAGAATCCCCAGAATAATTGTAGATTGCTTCCCTGTACTTTTACTGTCTTTTCTGTTGGCTCATTTGGAAACAGCTCTGCTATGCCTAGCGTATACAAAGGTAACTAGATGTGTACCAGTGAACAATGCAGTGAGCTTCATCAATAATAACAACTTCACAATTTTCCCGGTAATGTTTGGAACTGAGAATGGTGCGCCAACGGTCAGAAGCAAGCGTTGACTCTGGCAAGGTGTAAACCAAGGAATATTCACCACGTTCAATGTCCATTAAGACATCTTTCGATTGATTGGCATAGATAGCTGCACCAGAAATGGCGGTCTTCTTCAGTTTTTCAATTTGATCAAGCATAAGCGCATTCAATGGCGATATAACAAGGGCAGAACTTGTCCCAATTGCTTGGCCTTTGATCAAATCGATCAATACTGGGATGCGATGAAAAATCAATGATTTCCCTGATCAAGTAGCAGCGCTGAAATACAAGTTCTTGCCAGAAAAAATTCCTGTAAGGCAGCTTTTTGCTCTAGATAAAGTTCTTTTATGTTGAGCAAATAGGCAGGTAGGTAGGTAGGTATATATGTTTAACGTGGCTAGCCTGCGAAAGTCTGAGAGACTTATTTCCAGCAGGGGCCAAGGATGTTTTACCAACAGTCCGCCGCAGCTACCCGCCGCCGCTACCAGGTTTCCCTCACATGCATGGCTGTGGTTGACCCGGGCTAGAGATACGGACAGCGACCAAACTGTCCAGCGTGGGATTTGAACCTACGGCCGTTCTGACTTTTGGCTTACGGGTCAGACGCCTTAACCACTCGGCCACACGCTCTCTTAAGGCAAGCAATGGAAAATGAACATCGATTTCGCCAGAGGCATTATCGTGTGTAAGTTATAATTATGCGAACAATTCACTTCAATGCACGTACAAGGAGGTAAGCTCCGTTGCACAGATCACTTACTTTTTCCGTATGGGGTCTGGAACACAGGCTACACCAAAATGGCCTTGCTCAAAAGAAATTGCGAGCATGAAGACAAAGGGTTGATTAGATGCGATGTAAACTTAATTATTTTTCATCTCCTGTGTAAGAATTGTTGTAAACTTAATTGCTCTTCATCTCTTTGTTGCTTTTCCTGGCTAAGAATCGTTGACATTGGCACTGTCTCATATTTGTCAAGAATTGTTGTTTGATAAATTTCATGTGGGTCCAAAGTTCTTACATAAAAATTTATCTATGATTAGCCATCAATTTGCGGCAAAAAATTGGCGAAAATCTGGAAAATTGAGATAAATTAAATTTGAAGCACATTTTCCATCCAAATATGATAATTATGATAGAATACACCAAATAACACTGCCAGCGAAAAGAAATTTGCAAAATATTCAAATGCTCAGTTTTTGTGCGCAAATTGGTGTTTCAGAATTTGAATTTCTCCAGGGTCAGTCCTAGAAAATTGTCAACCACCCTCTCATTTTTTCAAATTATTACAATGAAACTTTTTGATCTGTTGCACAGTAAGTAGTTGCAAAAAGTCAAGTTTCATGTCTATGAAATTCTTGCCAGCAGAGTTTTTGCCCCCCCCCCCCAAGAAACAATAGGGTTAAATTCAAATTTAACTAGGAAGCCTGATTTTCACTGATTTTCACTTATGATGCCACTGTGACATCATAAGGTGTGTCAGCCATACCCAAATTCTATTTGTTTCCAGCCTACAGCATTAAGTACTTGTAAGAGACAGTGCTGTGCATGTGGCAATAGTTGTGCTAGCCTTGCCGCCAATGGATGCCATGCTTTTTTCATGTTAAGATTTCTTTGTGGTCCCCATGAAAATAATATGTGATCATGGAAGAAGTAGAAGTTTTTTTAAAACAAATCATAAGTATTCCTACAATTTTATCATTTTGAGTTTTTTTATACTGCTATCAGTCAATATCATTTGTTTTACAATTTCATCTCAACATTAAGATGGGCCATCATCGCCTGTGGGCATTGGTCTTCACAAACACTTCCTTCCTGAGGGGAGGACAACCAATTTGAAATCATGAGCTGTAACGTACCTTTTCTCACTTTGGCTTATTTTCTGGTTGTTCCTCAAACACGGAGTCCAATCCAAGGAGGGTACTGTACAGTTTGTCACATTTCTGCGCTTCAATACTTGCGTTCATGCATTTATGTGATGAATTTAATGCTTAACTATAGCAAACAAACAAGATATGTTCAACCTCAGAAGCTTTCTTTTCCGTAAACTAGATAATTCACTCTCTTGGCCAGTGTGACCCAAGATTCTTTTGTCTTATTTCCAAAACTCTGTTCATGCAATATGAAAATATATGCCTAAACACATTGTTTATGAACTAAAGAGACTATCTTTCATTGACCAGTTATATAATTTCAGTTGAAGATTAAGAATGATTTCTTGTGATAACTTCTGGATGTCAGAAATTTTTGCAAATGAGTTGAAGCTATGGAGAACAGCAATCGAATGCCACAAAGGATGGTGGTCAGGAAAGGTCTTTAAAGACCTGCGCTGGTATTCAGTTCTTGTGACCTGATCTCTTCTCTTTTAAGCTCTGGCAATCCGTATAATCTGTTAACTTAATTGAATTCCCAATTCACATGGCACAAATTTCATTGCCCTTTACAGTCATGGTGCTTGTAGTGCTTAAGATGTAGCCTTCAGGTTTCTCTTCATAGCAAATGCACTAGCTGTCAATGCTGTTACAGTGGATATGAAGCGAATTTTTTCATTTTAAATTTTGATAGAACTCTTTGTCCTGACTTCAATGGTGCAATCAGTTTTTTCATCCGCCTTATAATTTTGGAGATATGATTCCAACAGTGGTCAAAAAGTGGTTCAAATAAAACATGGTCAGATTGTTGCATACCAGACCCCTGTGATGTTATAGGTTTGTCTGCCTCGTTCAAAGGACAAATGATTCTGCAGTGATTGCAATGGACGCAGTGCGAACCGCTTCATGAAACAGGATTTCTGGTCAGGTTCCCAGACTCTTTGCATCAAGTTTTTGCAACTGAAGATGGAATTCAGAGAGCGCGTGGCCGAGTGGTTAACCCTATCAGGCCTAGGGTATTTGGTTCTCTAGGAAGCCTAGGGGGGGCTGATTCGGCCCCCCTAATTTACTTCTGTTCTGGACAACCTAGAGCCTTGAAACTTTGCATGTGTATAGAACAACTTATGATGAACTCAAAAATGAAATCTATTTTTAGATATGTCACGTGACCTTTCCATGACGTCACATTATTCAATTTTCAAAGTCAATAGGGTTCAGTACTAAAAATTTTCAATCGTTGATTGTGAGAAAACAAAAGCATTAAGGACATCAGTCCAATTTCACTGTATTCCATGTCTAAATAGTATTTGCTCTGTGAAGAAAAATCAACAAAAAGTGATGATGTCATCACACAGGAATGCAAAGAATGCGCGCATGCGTAGTGCGAAAATCCGCAAAACCATACATTCAAATTAAAAATTAGCTAATTCATTGGATAGAGCATCAAAAGTAGTATCTATTCTCATCTTTTCATCATTTTATCACATTAGCTGTAGATTTTATTAGGAATTATTCAAAATTTTACACATACATCTCTTGAAAACTGGTCGCGTTTACCCCCTGGAATGAATTTGATTTTTTCAAAAAATTAATTTTACATCGTAACAAGGATAAAAACTAAAAGTCAGAAAGTTTCAGTGTTGTAAGTGCACTTGGTAAAAATCTACAGACAAAAAACTGCTAGGGGGGGCTGATTCGGTCCCGCCCAGGCTTGATAGGGTTAAGGCGTCTGACTCGTAAGCCAAAGGTCAGAACGGCCGTAGGTTCAAATCCTGCGCTGGACAGTTTGGTCGCTGTCCGTAACTCTAGCCCGGGTTAACCAGAGCCATGTGAGGGAAATCTGGTAGCTGCGGCGGGTAGCTGCGGCGGGTAGCTGCGGCGGGTAGCTGCGGCGGGTAGCTGCGGCGGACTGATTGTAAAACATCCGTGGCCCCTGCTGGAAATAAGTCTCTCAGACTTTCGCAGGCTAGCCACGCTAAATATAAATACCTACCTACCTAGCATTTAACAATGAATAGGGATTGGACTTGACATGTGAGACTTGTCTTTTGGTGTACAGGAAAATGGCAAACAAGAGATCCCAGGCTTGCATCTTTAGGCGTGGCCAGAGCCGCCTGAACGAAAGCATCGAAGCAAAGTGGAGAGAGAGAACTTTCGAATCAAGCGCAAATTAAAGCAACTGATATCAGTGATGATCCCTGCAATAAATCAATGCATTTGTTGGTGAACAATTCCAGTCTTTCAGGTAACCATTTTGCAACCAAATATCTTTTTTATCATGTTTTTGGAGAAGGGATTTGGCCTAGATAAACTCAATAAACAACAATTTCACGGCTGAAGACTGACCTGAAGGCAAGACCGAGGTTTTGACAGTTGAAAAGACAAAGTTTTGACTAAGAGCTATAGGTGATTAGATTTAGCGAGCTGCAAGAAACTGTTTTTCCGTTATCTTGAAATTCCCTCGATATCTAAATTCCCTAGATCTAAAAAGGCAAAGTTTTGAAATAGAAGCCTGATAATTGCTGAATGAAGATCAAAACTGACCAAAACATTAGCCAGTGGACAGAAGGCCTGTTCACAGGCTACCAAAACATCGTAACACCCTCTAAGCTTTCATGTTTCTCTATGGCGTTGATTTTTCAGAATTCATCATAGAAGTAGGTGGAAATCATTGAGCCAACAATTAGTGGTTATAGCATGCTTGTGTCAGTTCTGGCAGGGAAATGATAACCGATATGGGGACTTATTGGTGTAATCTTTACTACATTCCCGTACTAAATTCCCGCTGTTACTGACATTATGTTCAGTGTTGCATTTAAAGCGCAATGTCCTCAAAATTAATGGAAAATCAGACTCAAAAAGAAACTATTTTCTTTCAGGACATAATCATCAACCCATGAAGACTGACCAGAGAACAGCTCAGTTGCGAAATCTTCGGCACATATGCAGAAACTACCAACAAACAAACAAGACTTTGGTTGCTGTTGCATTTTGGGGATCAAACACTTGAAAACTCAACAATTAGCAAAACGTTAGGCTTATAGTCTAATAACGTTTTACCAAGGTTTTCAAAATAGTTGAAACCATTTCTTTATTTAGAAATAAGTAATGAAAGTAAAAACTTGGAATAAAGTTGAAACCACGGTCGTCAATAATGCTCTAGTAATTTTAGTGTATACAATAGATGAAAACAAATAAAATCCAGTCAAAGAGGGACGAAGATTTCTTGCATCTAATGATACTATTACAAGAAGAAATGTCTATAAATTTCTGCAAATGTTGCACATCCACCAGGAAATTCCTTGCAGCCGGCATTTGCAATCTGTATCGTATTTTGATATGCAGACAACTACAATTTCATCTATGGGCGAACTGTGGGATAGCTTTGAGTGTTCTAGGGAATAGGAATGAAAATGATACTTATATGCACAGTAAGTTACAAATAATTTGCTTTAGTCCAGTCAATGTATCAAAGTACCTCAAAGTAATTGCAAAAGAATTTCTTTTTGCACTGACATGTTGTACTGAGCATGGTTTTAAACATATAAAAAATGTACATAAATATCTGGCGAGGAACACAGAAAACAGGGGGGTCAAAGTTTGATACTGAGACATTGGACCTCTGCGGAGGAGCTTTAGCGCAATTTCTTGCAATAAGCTAACAAACTGATCAAATTTATGGCTAAAGATGAAACAAAATTCATTGATCTTTATCATTTCTAGTCTCTTATGTCTCATTCAGTTCTTACTCTGACCATCCTCCCATCCTGCCCAGGGGTCAACTAAGATTTCTCGCACAATTGTCCTGAGTGGCGCAAACTTTGTGGTGCATGCCGGGCTGGGCATTGAAGGGGTGTACACATTCCAAGTAACTACGTATAAGCAGAAACTCCCAGTATTTTCAAATGCCGCGGGGGCCGGGGAAGACTTTGCCATCAAATGCCCAGAGTCTGGAATAGATCATGTACAGATGCCAGGGGGTGTCCCTAGAGGGGAATGGTCAGGGTAGGAATTGAAAGAGACATCAAAAGATAAGGCATTTTAAAGATTGTTCTGTACCCCTGACAATTCTGTTTTGTTCTGTGACTCCTAAACATCCTGCCATACATGGAAAAGTTTTCGAAATGAAATGAAAAGAGACTTTTCCTAAAGGCTGATTTCCAGTCGGTGGAATTTTCCGAGCAGGCGGAAATTCTTTTGTTTGAGAGAGAAAATGTCGCTCTGAAATTGAATGGATAGTTACGGCTGAGCAACTTTTTATTGTCTAAAATCCCGCCCGCTCGGAAAATCCCGCTGACTGGAAATTGGCCTTAATGGAAACAGGTACTGCATTGAAACACCGCTCTTGTTGGGGATACGAGAAGGCCAAGTTGTGAGCCTCGAGGAATCCCCCAAAAAGGGCTCCAGATCGCATGCGTAGTAGCGATTTATGTCAATGACGTAATATGCAAATTAGCTTGACGGTTGAGAAAAGGAGAGGAAAACAATAGCAAAGTTGCGCATGACAGTGTGAGCCCCACCGTTGATTCGCTCTTCAACAAAGCTGAATCACAATCGGTCAAAACAATAGGGTCAGCACTTCATCTCCCCAACAAGCTCATGAATAGGAAAGAAGCAGATCCACTGACGTCGACTTTCCTAATTTCTAAGAGCAGTGAACCTTTCATATCTGGAACAAAACAGAACATAGACAGCAGCTTGTGGTGCGCAAATGAATTGAATACCACCTGAGCTAGGTCTGCAGCCTTTCCATGCGTGGTACAGTGCAGAATATGTTTTCATCATGTGTTGTGGCTTGAATCATCCCCACGCCCTAAAAAGTGTTCATACTGTCAAGGATCATGCTTCTGCAATTTTTGTCTGAAAATCTTTTGTAGCATAACTGGGGAATAGTCACATTTGGGCCCTTTCCATTTACCATATACGACAGGCTAGGCTGCCCACAATAGACGATTACGCTAAAGATGGCAGCGAGGAACTCTTTACCAAGATGCACTACGTTCTTTGATCGAATTCCTATAGAATCGTTAAGTATTCGTAAATCGAACGCAATGCATCTTGGTAAAAAGTTCCTCGCCGCCATCTTTAGCGTAATCGTCTATAGAAACAATCACATGCAAAGGAGACAAGAGGCACCTGAAACGCAGGGAACGGGAAATTTCTGGGCTTGCAGCTTTGAGTGCATTGTTGTTGTCTTGCTTCAATCCGTTCTCATACTGCTATCAGAATTCTTTATGCAATGCATCCTTTCCCACAGATTGGGATCAATGCTCTCTTCATTTTCTTTACTTGCTTATCGAAGACCTCGGTAGCCTTTTGCATGCAATATAGATGCCGCTTTGGTATCTTCAGTGAATGTTCATGGACGGTGGAGAGGTCAGCTTTGCAGTGCTCAAAATATCATAAAAACCATCATCTCTCTTTTCTCTTCGTTAAATACAGTATTCAATACCGATAGTGTGCTTTCAATAAGAATGGGAATGCATATTCAATACTCTAGCTACAGCAGACAAATTGAGGTGCTTGGAGCGCATTTGCTTCTTTTTCAAGCAAGCGTTGTAGAAATTTCTTTTGTCAGCCCCTTCCCAAAGCTTCACAAGCAACCCTTCCTCTCTTCAAGTCTTGAGAGCACCTGAATGCACATAACATCATTAATATGCCAATGAATTGTGCCCAAGCCCTGGAAAATACATCAATAGTACAGAAGAGAATTGCAGTCAGGAGCGGAATTAGACCTTAACAAGTGACCGGGATCAAGATCATAGTTCAAACCGTTGGAAAATGTGGCAATTCCCTTTTAGATAAGTACTTATTTTTTGGAGTAACCCTTTATTAGGAAGTCAACTCTCAGGTCACTAATAAATTGAGAATCTTCAGTACTCAGTCAGCATAACCACTTACAGAAACTGTGTCTTGTTTGAGTCAAATTCTTAGTTTTTTTATGAAATGCATATGAGAAATTATTTTACATTTTTGTGCAATTCTTGCAAATGGTCTTTTTGAAAAGTGGGGCATTCCTGACTCCTTCATCCTCCCGTGCATCGATCACTGTTTGCATTCGTCTCTGTGCTTACAATTACAACAGCATTTCTTTCTATCTTCTATCTTAATCTTTGAATCGATATCCTTTTCTCTTAGAAAGTGATGGAGCGCTAAGCCAGACATGGATGGTTCTTAAAGAAAGAAAGGGTTCGTCACCCAGGGTCCTTTGCAAGCATGGAGCTATTATTTTCAAACCGTCTGAAAATCCGTACATACTAAAACGAGGAACGAGCCAAAACCACCCACAACGACCCACAACCAGCCACAACCACCTACAACCAGCCACAACCACCCACAACCAGCCAAAATTTCCCAAACTTCAGACCCATAACCATCAAAATTGTTAACATTTAGTATCAGACCCAAAAGCTCCCGGGTTGAGAAACGTAGGGAAATAGGGTTCATTCCCACGTAAAAATAGCTTCAAATTGAATGCTCCATTGCTTTCTGAGTTAGTAGTATTGCATCGATGAACCTAATTTTTCAAAAGAACAATATTTCTGCTTATTAGAAAAGGACTGTTCACTATGAGTAAACGGATAAATATGTAGAGATCCTTACGGAATATCCTGATAGTTTCTTAAAATCAACAGTTTATTGATAGGAGATTGATAGGTTTCGATAATTCATGTTGTCCTTATCCATAGGGATCTCCTGTGTCTCAGTGAATCATTAGAGCCTGTTTAGTGATACTAATCGCGCTGTTAGTTGTACATTCCTCCATTCATACTAACGTGGCACAACAACAAGTCGAAGTATGCTCCAGGTGTAAAAAAAAGCTTCAGACGCAGTAAAAAGCATTTCGCTAGCGTGCGCTGTATTATTCTTCTATTTTCTTAAGTCTGATCTGCGGAATTGTTAGAGTTGCAACAAGCCCCTCACAGAAAAAACTGGAAAAACTGAGAAAAAGGAAAAGGCGTGTTTTAACATTCTACATTCTCTGGATTTTCCACGAGAGAGATTTGTAGCGAGTCCACAAATTATTGTGAACAGTGTCAGACAAAATGAATGCAATCCCATCCACTATTTGCAAAGTGATTTATTTTCAGGAAAAATCCCTGATACCCCCCTTTCGGAAATATTTAGTATTTCAGATGGTTTTGGGTCATTATGATGTGGTTGTAGGTCTTTGTGGATCGTTGCAGGTGGTTTTAGGTCGTTGTGGGTGGTTTAGGCTGGTTTTTGGTGGTTGTGGGTTGTTGTGGGTGGCTTAGACTGGTTGCGATGGTTTTTGGCTGGGGTGGTTGTGGGTGGTTGTGGCTGGTTGTGGGTGGTTGTGGCTGGTTGTGGGTCGTTGTGGGTGGTTTTGGCTCGTTCCTCGTTTTAGTATGTACGCTGAAAATCAAATTTGAGCAAGAAACTAGAGATCCACATCACAGTACAGAGGTTGAGCAGATGGAGCTTTTCAACAAAGGTCCAATGGATTTGGAGACAGTTTGAAAATTTAGATGTAGCATTCCCGCAAAGGAGCTTGGGTGAAAATGACTCTTTAAGTTTATTGGCTGTGCTTAAGTCGAATATTTGCAATTTCTCTGTTGAGAATTTACACTGTGACGTTTTCATTGAGCAATTTGAGTTTGCCAATGGCGGCTTCAATGGTGAATACAGGCAATAGGGGTATCCCCCTTTCAAAAAGGAGATTCCCCAATTAAGCGAACTTTGGGGGTAAGAAAATGGGGGTTCCTCGCAGTTCATCGATGTAGATTTTTGATATGCTATTTACATAGCCATCCTCTATCAAATTATCAAACAAAAAATTCTTTTGCAATTACTTTGAGGTAAAGGGAAAAAATGACGTATATTGACTGGACTACTTCAGTTGCTTAATGTATTTGAAGGCGATATCATATTGACAAGAAATATCTTTGAGAACTGTAGTCTCTTTTACGTAATTCTACCCGTCTCCTCTGGACCATCAAAGTTCGAAATAACAACCTTTGTCATTCCTGTCTCATGGGAAAAATTAAGCAGTTGCATGGCTCAAATCAAGAAACTAAAGGTGACAATTGTCAAAGTTGAGGCTTATCCTTCACTACATTTTGATCAAGGAAACATTCCCTGAAGAACTGATCTCTTTCAGCACGAGAGGTGTTTACAAATCGACTGTCTCACACAAATAACTGTGTTACGTCCATCGCGCGTTACAGAAACGACAGAAACTAAACTATTATGATCTCACGTAGAAAAAATATTGGGTAATTCTATATTAGTTGGATGACTGTCTCAGTCACTGTTCTAAATTCTAGCAATCAAACTATGCACTAAGATAAACTTACCATTTCCTAGGTTGCTACAAGCAAGTCACTTCAATTTTGACATAGCGGTCACTTTGGCCTATATGTGTTGTTAGGAGCAGCCACTTCAGTCGGTGAATATTTCAGCTAATGAAGCCAATAGCTCATGTTTGAAGACTCCAAAGCCAACCATCAAGAGTCAAAGGCATTTCCTCCATAAAGTATCATTGTACAACCCAGCCTCCTACCTAATATTAGTTGTGACCACTAAAACGTGTTGACACCATTTTAGTTGTTATCATTAAAATCTTGTGCTTTTTCACATCGCTGTGCAGTATTTTTAGGGACGTTGCGGAGGCCTATTCTTGTTATTCTTTGATCTTTGGCGCCATTTTGTAGTCCTGAAATTGTAGCGATGATGGAAGAGGCACACGCATCCGATACTCGTTCCGACCAAAGCCGAGGTAAGAATTTTATCATTTAGGGCCTTTGAGGAATCTAAATTTGCATGTGTGCCCACGTGCTCGTATTTGCTTGTATTTGTTGCTTTACCGACTAAGGACCAGTTGAAATTGTAGGCCTCATGCATGCCAAGGTATAATACCATGTATGTATGATTGGCGGTATTTTCCAGACGATCTTTTTTTGTGATGCCGATGAAAACTAAACAAATCAAAATTCACCAGTCATCCTAATACCACTAAATGGACTTTATAACGAAAAGAGCTTTTTCTATTAGATTCATCAAGCAAATCATACAACCGTGATCAAATTCAACAACCCTGAAGACAGGTGACAGGAGAGCAATAGAAAAGGAACAAGCTAAAAATTGCAAGTATTTAGGAAAGGAAACAGATAATGATGTAGTGAAAAACAAGATGACAAAGGTGAAGACGAAGTTGTGATTTTTAGGCTTTGCACTCTTGCAGCCAGCTGCAGTACTGCAGCCATCTGTCAGTTGAGGTGCCAGGCTAGAAGGTTTGTACTGTGCACAATGTGCAGGAACATACACAGTTTTCAACCTGAGCTGTACAGTTGGCAATAAACAAAGGATATATTGTTTTAATCTGTTGTTCTCAACCGCAAATTTTCCACAGATCTTACTATAAGCCATCTCAACTTCCACACGCAAAATACCGGGTTGGAAAACATGTGAGATTTGGCCTGCGCATAGTGCGAGCTGCAAGTAGACTTTAAAAAGCTGTGAGGGATGCAAATTTAACAATGGATCTTTTGTTCTTTCATGCGAGCACCTTTTATCTAACTGCGAGTAGCGAGTTTGTCACAACTTCATAGTTTTGAGTGGATGCAAGTTTTCCAACCTGGGCAAAATACAAACTTTCCAATCTGGACAGGGGGTTTGATCCAAGGTAGAGCCCACCACTTGAGCATCATTTCAAGGGGCTGCGGACTCGACTTGATTGGCATGTGGCTACGTCTGTGATCCAATCACTTGACGCTAGAGTTGCAACTTCACCTCTTCTTCAATGACAATGAATATTCTTCAACTGAGCAGATTGCATGGAAATGGGCTTTGGATTGCAGATTATCAGCAAATATTGATTTTTATTCTGAACATGTCTTATTGACTCCCTCCACCCATTGATATTGGAATGAAGCAAAATCAGGGAAATATTCTCTGAATTCTAAAGACTTCTTGTTCCCTGAGTTTATGTCTGTTGTTTACTTTTAATTTCAATGGCAAAATTATGTGTACTTTTGCATGGATTTATACTTCCATACAGTATATGATAGACCCCTTAGACAGAAGGTTTTGACGCTTGAGGAATACTTCCATCATGGTCTCAGGGAACACATCCTTCCAATGAGAGGTATTCCTTATACAGTATGTGTCCATGTACAGGTAACAGCTTTTTGCTACTTTCACGTGACATGTAATCACTTTACCAAATGAACTGGTGGGATCCATGTGTAATATGAGCAGACTGATAAATTACTTGCAGTTGTACTTCCACAGCTAAACCACAACAGGCAGTTTCATTGAGAGAGGTAAATTATTTTTGCATGTGATCAGTTGAATTCATGTGCTCTTTGAGGCTCTTTGTAAGCAGCATATTTTGATAGAGTGCATTCATGGCTGCATTTACATGGGCAAATTTTTCTTAAAGGAAATGAATCCATATAAATACTTGAGCGTTAACGCCTGGGGGGGGGGGCACTCATATATTTTTCGGTATGGTGATGTGCTGCTGAACAGGTTATCATTTTCAGAATTCCGACTCCAGGACAGAGTATCATTTTTGTAAAAATTGGCTCTATGACAGGGTCCATATTTGTCATTTTTGACTTTGTTTTAGGCCATTTAACTGTAACTATAACCATAACTGTGCTAAAGGCTAAGCCTTGCACTCTGCAAATGTGATTCAAATTGTGATTCAAATTGGATGGAATTTTTTTTCAAATTTCCTACGAAATTTCTTTGTTGAGCACCATCTTGTTTGAAGAAACTCAAGGACAGGGTATTGTTTAAGAAAATTTTACTCTGGGACAGGGTATCATTTTCATGAATTTGATTCCAGGACAGGGTGGCTTTTCAGATTTTCCAGTGGCACCTCCCTGCACGTTTGTAGACCAAGTACCCCCCCCCCCCCCAGGTTAACACTGTACTGAATTTTGCTGACAAACCACTGATGGCCCTTCGTTATCGCACAATATTGCTAAAGCCATTAGTAGTGGAGACCAAAGACTTCTTGATCCTTGCATTATTCTAAGGAATTCTTTGGATCTGTTTCCATAGGGATCTAATGACAACTTTTGTTTCATGATTGAAAGAAGTTTATATTGGTCATGCGAGAGCTATTTATACCGACTCAATGCCTTTAAGGTTCATGTCCAATTCAAGAGCCTTGTGTGCAAGTGCCATGCTCTGCATACCAGGTACTTTTTCATATTGCATTAAAAATTTTCAAAATAAATTATCTATTATGCTACCTACTAATCACTCTACGAAACACTACTAGGATGATGATACCACAGGGAGCAAGACCATAACAACCCAGTGGCAACACAGCAAGAAATATCTAAATTTCCCTATAGCTTTTTCATGGAAATTTAGGGGAAACGGACAGTTTTCTCTAGCAAATTGAAGGGAAACGGAAATTTCCATTTCCCTTTCAGGAAACTGTTAGGAAATTGTCCGTTTTTCCAAAATTTCCAACAAAAAAGCATGGGGAAATTTCACCATTTTTTGCAGTGCAAATTAAGACAGAAAAACATAAAAACTACCAGGTGAATTAACATAGAAAACATAAAAACACCAGGTACTGGGGCACATGAAAGCCATCATTACTGTATATATATATACATCTTATATTTAATTTTAAAAAGTACCTTATCAGCATAGAATGTTTTCATTTTTCCAGGTCTATTGTCACTTGTTGTTTTCTGTTCTTTTGTCTTCCTGTGTTATTTGTGAAATAAGCACTTTTTAGAGAGCACAAAGAAACAAGGTTGAAAAAGTGTTTTTACACAAATATTATAAATCTCTGGTGACATCTAATTTGAGATGGATTTTAGGGTGGCTGGAAATTTAAGAGACTCTACATGTACTAAAATACTAGGCCAGGTAATAGCCATCTACCTGCCTTGTGAGTAAGCCAGGTCATAGCCTATTTCTGGCCTTGTACCATTGTTCTAGCCTAGAAAAGACTTGGTGCAACCTTGTAAATGGCTCAATAACTGCTAAGTTGTTTAAACTAGGCTAGCACAAGGAGGTTGATATTTGCCTTTTGGTGAATTCTTGTAAGTCAGATATGTAAGGAATGTACACACACATGTACTGTATGTGTCATGTTTAAATAAGTGTTGAGTCGTCATATATCATAAATATTTTATTGCAGTATTGTATGAGTACAGTACTGCAATGTACTGGGTGTTTTAAAGAAATACCCCCTTTTGACTGGAAACAGGAACAAAACGATGACTTTCCGAGTGGACGGCTAAATTTATCAATCTTCAACTAAGATGCACATACCTAACACTTGAGATCACAAAGTCAAAATTTACAGTGCACCCAAAGCCAGAGGTTTTGAAAAGGGGCCTAGCCATAACTTGTATCACACACATTTTCCAAAGTACCTGTAAACTTTAATTTTCAGTTTTTCACTCTTGAAAAGGATGAAGACTGGTGGATATCATCCTGATTAAATGAATATAATAAAGATGTGGTAACAACCACATATATAATAGCCCCTTTTATATATATACATATGTATATACATACAGGGTGTATATACATACAGGGTATACATATGTATATATATATATACCGGGTGTCTCAAAAAAAAGTACCCCTTTTTGACTGGAAATGGAAGCGAAGTGACAAGATATCGGAGCATTCGAAGTACAAAACTAGATTTGTTAACCTTCAACTTAGATGCACATACCTTGCATTTTTAAATCGTCCACCAAACACCAAAGATACAGGCTCGCAAGGTCAAAATTTAGAGTGCACTCGAAACCAGAGGTTTTGTGAAATGGCCTAACCATGATTTGATATCACGAGCAAATTGCAAAGGAATTTCGGCCTCCAGCCCAAAGCCCTTACTTCTGAAAAGAAATGCTCTTTGAAAAATTTCAATTGTTCTTCAACTTATATGACTTAATATTCGTTTTAGGCGTGGGAAATCAATCCTTACATTCCATTGCGAGAGTTTTCGATTCTGTAAAGGAAGGTGACGAGGAACATATCCACGTTCTTTTTTGAAGATGAGGGGCAAGCTTTTTATTCTTTCAGCAATTTTTTTTTTTGATGCATTGAATTGAAATTTCTTCGAAGAAAACGCTCAGAAATTTCAAAAACTTGACACCTAAAAATAATCTACTTTGAAAAGTTTCAATTGTTCTACGAATTACTTTTCATTTGAAATGGACAATCGATCCTTACATTCCATTGCAAGCTTTTGTGCCAAAGTACAGGAGAAGGAGCACATGCGCATGCATCATTTTCATTTGGTGGCGTGGTAAAGTTTTCATTCTATTCAAGCATTTTGCTTTGTGCTTTTATCGTCCAATAAATCCATATGTGCTGCAAAAATTTGTCCCCGTTCCATTTTTGTAAGCTGCTAAACAGGCTAGGTCCCGGTTTCTTCTTGATGGTTTTGACATGGTGCAACTTACTCAAGATCAAAGGATTTGGGTATGCATAGAAATGGCACGCTTGGGTAATACCAAGGCAGTTCAGAGGTCATGGTTAAACCGTTGGCCTGGTATCAATTCACCTACGGCTAGAACGATTAGGAAAAATTTTAAAAAATACTCCAATCATGGAACGAGCTTGAATAGGAACAGAGGGAACAGTGGACGTCCCAGAACAGCACGCTGTGAAGAGAACGTAGCTAGGGTACGGAGATCGTTACAGAGAAATGGAAACCTTTCTGCAAGAAGAAATGGCCTTGGAATTTCAAGGGCTTCATTCAGTAGAATTATTCGTTCTGATTTACAGTTTTACCCTTATGTATTGGTAAAGCACCAGGAGTTAAAGCCGCAAGATCCTGCGCAACGTCTTCAGTTTTGCCACTGGTTTACAAATAAGTGCCAAGAAGACCCGACATTCCTAAGCAATCTTATTTCTTCCGATGAAGCTATCTTCTCAATGAACCCAGAGACTAACAGAACAAATGTAACCCAGTATGCAAAATACGGAGAGGGACATCCTCATAACCATTACATTGAGCATGCCCAAGGTGCACCTCAGTTGTTGGTTTGGGTCGGCGTGACTGGCAGTGGTGATGTTTTGGGACCTCACTTTGTGGAGGGAAACTTGAACACAAGAGAGTACCTTCGCATTGTGAGGTACCATGTAATTCAACAGGATTTTCGAAATCTGGGCATCCAAAGAGAAGTAATGTGGTGGCAACAGGATGGCGCTCCGGCACACACAAGTATCCAGGCAATAAATTATCTTAGTCGGCAATTTCCTGACCACTTGATCAGTAAACGTGGAGACGTCCTTTGGCCTCCAAGGTCACCAGGCCTGACAGTCCTTGATTTCTTTGTCTGGGGGCACATTGAGCAGAAGATTTGGAATGTACCTCGAAATCAGCAGCCTGCAAATCTTAACCAACTGAGGGCAGCAATCATAAGAGAGTTCGCGGCGCTTCCACGAGATATGATTCAAAGATCGTTTAATGCCATGCTCGATAGATGCCGCAAATGTATCGATTCCAATGGTGGATGTTTCGATAATGAGTGATGATGTAACAAAGTGGCAGTCTTATAATTGTAGTCTCACTGGTAAAAGTGTTTTTCTGCGTTTATTGTCTCTTCTTTGTAAGAATTTCAAGGAAGTTCGCTGTTGCTAAGGCCTGGTTGACACAAGGTTGTTTGGGTCGTTAAGCTCATGCAGAAAGACCCAAAGATAAAGGAGTCAAACTCCGAGTCTTTGTCTTCTGGGTCTTTTTGCACGACCCTAACAACCCAAAGGACCCATTGTGAACCAGGCTTAAACGACCTACCAAAAAGGTGTCAAGCAATTCCTAAAATAGGCAAGACTTTTCAAAGTAGATTCTTTCAGGAGGTGTCAAGTTTTTTAAATTCTGAATGTTTTCTTCAAAGAAATTTCAATTCAATGCATCACAAAAAATGTTGAAAGAATAAAATTTGTCCTTCACCTCCAAAAAGAACGTGGTTGTGCTATTTTTCAACCTTCTTTGTTGATACAAAAACTTTTTGCAAGGAAGCGTAAGGATCAATTTCCCGCGCCTAAAGCGAACAGTAATATTAAGAACAATTGAAAGTTTACAAACAGCAATTCTTTTCAGGAGTAAGGGCTTTGGGCTGGAGGCCGAAATTCCTTTGCAATTTGCGCGTGATATCAAATCATGCCAAGGCCATTTCACAAAACCTCTGGTTTTGAGTGCACTCTAAATTTTGACTTTGCGAGCCTGTATCTTTGGTATTTGGTGGACGATTTAAAAATGGAAGGTATGTGTATCTAAGTTGAAGATTAACAAATCTAGTTTTGTTCTTTGAGTGCTCCGATATCTTGTCACGTCTTTTCTTATTCTTGTCAAAAGGGGGTACTTTTTTTGAGACACCCGGTATATGTATATAAAATATAGAAACTCAGAAAAAACACATTCGTTTAAACGTTTCGGCCAAAGCCTTCATCAGTATGACTTTCCAAAATCCGACAGAGCATACATATAGATTTCGAATTTCAAAAACGATACACAACAATAGCCTAAGCGGGTCCTACCTATTACAATGCGTAATGTAAATGTTTTAAAGCAGCCGGTAATACAAAGGTGGCGGGAGAAAGATAAAAGAAAGCGCAGAGTTAAGAACTGCTGCAGTCGGTGGCTGTGTATGTCTCGCCGAAGCTGAAAAAGATAGCACGTTACAACAAAACAAGCAATAGAAAGATCCGAGAGCGGATTGGCAGAACAGAAAACCCTAAAAAAACAGCGTGTGTCCCTAACGAAAAGCTCAGTGCTAAAGTCAAAACAACACAACAACCAAAATTATAACAAAAATGAAATCTATGTATCAACCTGCCTAGTGTTTAATATGGTGGCCGAGGTTTGCCACAAAGAATTTATTTTTAAAATGTCATATTTGTAAAAAACGTTTCAACTTTTTTCATTTTCTTTCCTGATTTTGTTTGTTTTCCTTTTTTTGTTTCATTTTCCTAAGAAATTTTCGTCTATGTTATTTTGATTTTAAAAAAATGTTGTTTGCAATTTTTTTTATTTGGCAAAAATTTGATTTTGTTTTACTTTGCAATTTTTCATTTGAGTTTTTTTTTGTTAAAAATTTTCGAAATAAAAAAGTTGGAGAAAATTTTTCAAGCCGCAAGCCGAGCTTTGCCACAGTATACCATGATGCTTTGTACCACTCACTCACTTACTTTTGGCGCGAAAAACGACAATAGACTCCACCGCGACTCCAGCAGAGCTAGCAGAGCACGTTGGCGGATAATCACGCCGACAAGTGGAAGAACTTTGCAAAGAAAGTTGCAGCTAAAAGGGACATTAACAGGAAAAGAAAAAGTGCCGTGGAAGAAAAAAAGGCTTGTGCAATAAGTAACGATGCCATTGTTGTTCAGCGACTGAGTTCTTCAGTGTCGGGGAAGGCTCAGAAGTTTAGTCGTATTGGTGCTAGAGAGTTTGTTCCTTACGGAAGGACCGACTTAACAATCGATGACATTAAAGGAGCTTGTGAGAACCATTTCAAAATGATACTTGGGAGTGGTTTCAAATGCGATATACTAGCAGGGGAGCAGGGCCCTTCATGCACAACAGTCTCTCAAATTCCCAATCTCAAATTAATTCACGTCAGATTTCTGAAATCCGCCAACGCAGCCCTGAATGATGATGCATACTCTGCCATTGATAATGGTAGTGACGAGGACGAGCCTCTCAGAAGCACCAAGCAAAGATTCATAAAATCAGATGCTGTAGGATCAGCAGCTGCACTGGATGATGACATGTTTGACCAACCCAAAACATCTGCAGAGTCAAATTTTAAGAAGCCCAAGCCTGGAAGTGATAGTGGCACCTCAAGACAAGAAGTGCCTAAGAGTATTTCAATTTCCCAAATGATAAATTTGGGGAAAGTTTTGTCAAGAGATATGACAATGATTGAGGTGTTTAATTTTGATTTTGATGCCCAAATGTGGTCCAGCGTGCCACAGACTATTGAAATGTCTATGGAGCCTCATAAATTTGCAGAAGGTGGATTCCGTGATGCGTATAAAGCAGTTGGGACATCACCAGGGTTCAAAGGGAAATGGGTTGTCAAGAAATACAAACAAAGCACCCTTGAGTGCATCAAGCAACTTGGACAGACACCTGAAATGCAAGCCAAAAAATGTGTTCAAACAAACAGTTTAGCCCAGCACTTTGTCAACTTGTTTCACCATAGTGCCAGCAAAGTGACAAATCCCATCTTTGGTAGCACTTTTCAGTACAATGATGTTTTTCTGTGCAAACTCCCATCCCAAGAATATGCAACCATGGAACGATTTGTGGAAGGAACTTTTGAGAAGTACATAAATAACAATGGGATTATCATAGACAACAAGAACTCCGATATTAACTTGAAGGCAGCTGCCTTTGTTCACTTTACTTTTGAAAAGTCACACAGGAAATTGATGGTAGTAGACATACAAGGGTGTGGTTACAAACTTTTGGACCCAGAGATAGCAGCAACAACTTTACAAGAGAATGATGTATATTTGTTTTGTGCAGGCAATCTTTCAATATTGGCTAACAATAACCTTTCAGAAGAACATAAGTGTAATAAGTTTTGTGAAGGACTTGATCTGAAACCATTATCACTTTGCATTTAATAACATTTATGTACAGTTGTCATTAAAGTTTTGTTATGCCTTGACTGAAAATTCTGTTGCACACAATTTTTATAAGAAACTAGGGATTTGAGCCATAGCAAGATCAAGTGTCTTAAAATGATCAGATTCTGAATGGTCAGAATTGCATAAAAGTTTTTCTGATAGGCTATAACAAAGTTTAAGCCTTTTGAGTGTTTAAACAGCACTCGTAAAGTGTTTTCTTGGTAATAAGATGCAGGAGGCAGATGGAAATAAATTAAAAATATGCTAAGAGCTTCTAAGCCTAAATTGAAACAGTTTCTTGTTTCTTTTAGAGCTGGTTTCTTACAAAGACTGTGTGTATATTATACAGTATATGGATAGCTTTAAAGACTCTGCGCTAACCATTAGCCACTGGGTAGTGAAGCTATACCACAATGCAGTTTGTTCAGTTCCATATTGCAATTCTAGAACATTGACTTGTTTACAATATATTTAGAGTCTTCACCTTATGAGCTAATCTTATTAATCTTAATAGCCTGTTCTTTTCATGCTGAGGCTTTTTATTTTCTCTGAAATATTTTATAATTATTATTATATAATAGATATTTTATAATTATTATATTTCATAAAATATTTTCTCTGAATTTTTTTCAAAGACTTCCCCCCCCCCCTATGGTTGCTGGTTAAGGCAGAGTTTTTTATAGTTTTGTTGTGCAGTTTTGTTGGCAGAAAGTTTTGTTCAGCTGGGTGCGCCAAAAACCCTGTCCATTGTGGAGAGGTGGCAAATTCACAACTGTAAGGCTAAGTTTCCAAAGGGGATCATTTGAGAATTAGTGCTTTGGAGCTTGAAGGTGATGGAAAATTTCTGGTGGGGTTTAATACATAATAGGCCTGTCCATCGACTGACATTTTACTAATCGATTAATCGCTAGCAAAATGTCCGATTAATCGATTAATCGTACAACATATGACGTCATCATGACGTCATTATTTCATCTCAAAATTTTACGTAAATCACCATAAACCGAGTAAATTTGAGTGAAGGCTAAAGAAAAAGCAGAATGAAAATTGTGAAGGAAAATGAGCGAAATAAGCTGTTTCCTGCAATGACTGAACGGGCCAACAACCAAATATCTGCAAAGAAACAAACAATTGGAGAAAAGAACCACAGAGCATTTCAATACAAAATATCCAGTAGACGGAATAATTGAATAATCGATTTTTTTCTTCAAGGCCGGCAATTGATTTTGTTTCCAAAATGGTATATTGCGATGCTCGATTACTCGGCTGTCTATGAATGAAAGTCGATTAGTTGCACAATGTTAGCGAAGAATCGACTATGAATGACAGTCGAATAGTGACGCAGATTCGATTAGTACAGCAAAATCGACTATTACATGCACCAGATCAGTCGATTATGAACCATTAATCGAATAATCGGCACTCTTCGATTAATCGGTTAGGCCAAATGCTATTCGATTAATCGGAACTCCAGCGATTATTCGATTAATCGAAGGTCGATGGACAGGCCTAATACATAAGATAAGAGTTGGGTAAAAGAATCACCAACATTAGTTACACTGACAAGGACATCAATTGCATTTTTCACCATAGCTCTGCACATACTATATGATTTATAATACTTGTCAAATAGCAGGAATTTTTAGGTGCACCCGGTACCCAGTACTATAGCCTGTTAACAGGCTACCAGTACTATCACCAAGTTATGAATTTTGGTTATTTAACTGATTATATGTTTCTTTTAAGTAGATAAATGCATTTACACAGTCCTTTGACACAATTTCTTCTGGCTTCTCAATTATTTGTTTGCACTGTTCTCTAAAGTTTACATCAATATAATCATCATCAACATTGAGAACACTGGAAACTTCTGCAACGTTTCTCAACATAGTTTCATTCACCTGATAACCTAAAAGACCAAAGAAACAGTTTAACTGGAAGCTTAAAAAGGTTCGTTAGATAGCTATCGCCATACTAATGCAAGATGTGGAAAAATTGTAGGCCATTACTTGAAGTACCAAGGCATACCACCTTATCATGAATATTCAGTAACTGAAGCTTTGGTTTTTGACTGAGAATAGTCATGGTATAAACCGACGTTTCTAAAACACGGAACAAGCGGAACAAGCCAGTAACAAGCGGAACGAGCAAGGAACAGGTCAGTAACAAGCGGAACAACCAAGGAACAAGCCAGTAACAAGCGGAACAGGCCAGTAACAAGCGGAACAAGCCAGTAACGCATTGCACAAAGTGTGGAATCAGCATGAGTACATGGCTGAACCTCACGAGATACCGTTAACATTGCCGCAAGGGCCGTCAATTCCAACGGAAATTTCCAAAAATTGTTGCGGTGTGAAATGAACAAGTAACCGTATCTTTTTGTTGCAAGAAACTGGTTAAGAGAAACACATCGCCATAAAGTTAAGAAACTCTAGCACTGGGAAAAATATAACGTAAAGCCTGATTTCCACTCAGGAAATTCTCTTTTTAAAGACAAATGACGGATATATAGCGGCAAGTTTAAAAATAGAGCGCCTACCATCATTTGTTTTGATGTAATCTCTGAAGATCATCAAATACAATAATGGAATACAATAGACTATATCTAGATTTCCCAGGGCCCAGATTATGTCTTATAATGCCCAGCTTACAAAAAGAGCAAAAGAGGGCCGCCTGCCATCATTTGTCCATTGTTTTGACAATCTTTTGAGATCATAAGATATGTAGGAATACAATTAGGCTATTTTTTAGATTGCCCAGGCCCCTGATTTAAGTCGCCTTATATCTCCGTCATTTGTCTTTAAAGTTTTTTTTCTCGATAAATTTTTTCGCTATTCAATTTCCACTCTGTGTGAAATATTCTTGCGAAATCTTTCAGGCCGATATCAGCCATGACTGCTAGGGGGGCCCACGAGTTTATTTGTAGCGGTATATCAGTTAGGCAAAAAGGCAATCAGTTAGGCCTTCCTTCCCTCCTTCCTTCCTATGCAGAAATCTGCCCATCACGTAATGTGCTCATTCTTCACACATAAAAAATAGCACAGTCTATTCCAAGATCAACGTTGCTTCGCAGGTGATTCATCTGGCAGCGGGGACGTGTCTATTTTATCAATCTATTTTACTTCCACAAAACTTATCAAAATTTGCATAAAATCAGTTGGGTATACCTTTAGGTTGCAAAATTACGTCAAAATCCCCCCCCCCCACTTTTCCCATTTTTCAGAGCTGGTGCCGCCACTGCGTGATTCCTTGTTGCTTGTTACTTGTTCATTTTACACTGCAACGTATTCGAAATGGCCCTTTTCTTCTTATTGTTGCAGTAATGTTAACGTTGTCTCGTGGGCTTCATCCATGTACCCATGCTAATTCCACGCTTTGTTCAATGCGTTACTGGTTTGTTCCGCTTGTTACTGGTCTGTTCCTGGCTTGTTCCGCTTGTTACTGGCCTGTTCCTTGGTTGTTCCGCTTGTTACTGGCTTGTTCCGCTTGTTCCGTGTTTTAGAAACGTCGGGTATAAACACCAAAATTTGTTGTAATATGAGAATTTGAGTAAAGCATAGAGTAGTGCAGTCCATTATGCCATTGCAATTAATGTTTGAATTTGATGCCAAAAATGAAAATATCAAGTGGCTTGGCTTTATCTCCATCTAAGAGCCTGTTCATATGGAGGCGAGCCAGCCCGCTTACCGGGCTGGAGCTCTTTGCCATGATCTCACCTCATCCCTGATTCCAATACAAAACTTGATTTCTGTTCATATGAGTTGGCAGGTGGCCCACTTAGCGAGATCTCACTGGTGTAGTGGCAAGATCTCGGTAGGCGGGATGAAAATTTTCCCATATGAACACTCCATCCCGGCTACCGAGACGAAAATGTCACCATTGCTCATGCGCTGCGGCTCTAAACAATGGACATGTGTCTCATTTTTGACCTGTGTCAAATTTCTGTCTCGGCAAGCGGGCTGGAATTTCTCCATATGAACACAAGATGAAAACTGTCTCGCCTACCGGGCCAGCCTGGTAAGCGGGCTGGCTCACCTGCATATGAACAGGCCCTAATGGAGAAAAACATGAGAGATTTTGAAACTCCTACATAAATTCTACATTTTACAAAGACTTTTGTAGATAGGGTAAAAATGTTATTTTTCTCAAATGTTGTCCATTATATGGTTAATAGGCAATCAATTTACTATACTATGTGGTGAAAAGCTTCCGTTAGAAATTAAGCTTTAATTTCACCTCATTTTTTCAAATATGAAAGAGATTGATTGATAGAATTGATTGACAAACCACAATTTTCCAATCCATACTCTTCAGGGAAGCTATATATATGATTTGGAACTCCAGATGGCAAATTTGTTTCTCTTTGGTTTCTAATTCTATGGTTATTCCAGATAGTTTCTCTGAATGTGTCCAGTTCCTTCTGCAACACTGGTATGTACACATAAGAGAGCAACTTCCTGAGAAGATAATTATAGCAGTGTAGCACACTTAGTAAGACACAAAATATAGGCATGAAACTATAAAAGGGGCATAAATGATGTGGCTATCAAAGATTGTATGGTTCTTTGTTTTTAATTTTGCTTGCAAGAGTTGGCTGCTCTAAATGCAAACTAAGCCACGTTGGCCAACATTGTACACACAATGTTGCTGGTTGTTGCTAGTTTAGTCTTTTGTTGTTGTTAACAAGTGGCCACATTGAACAGTCATCAAGATCCTTTTTATCAGACACCCGGTATACTATATATTTGTGGCGTGGACAGACACTAATCTACAATCTACAATCTACAATGCTAATCTCCTAAGAGGCTAAGCCCATGACGGAGATACACGATACTCACACTACAACACACCTACTTTACCTGACTACATATAACTACACACGATATTGGTTAACAGATTAGTAGTTTTGGCGCAAGGGCACTTGGTCAACACGCCTTACTTTGGCTGCATGATAACGCATAATACAGTCTAGTGATAAGACAGGTATGACAGACTAATATTTACAGTAGCCTTGGGTAGATTGCAATCATCCCCTCCCTCCGCCCCCCAATAATAATATGGCGGTTCTTTTGGCTGTGTGTTTTTTGTTCAGAGCACTCAAAGCCCAAGCTGGGATCAAAAGATCAGAGAACACCACCTTCATTCCTTAATTAAAAAGCGCTCTGTGGTGAGTTCATTTCGATTTCACAAATTGTCCACTCACTGTCTGTGATTTTTCTTGGAATGAAATGATAAGAAATTAATACAAACCTATCAATTACATTTTCTGGATTGTAAAACATATGTTCTTTCAGATACTGAAGCTGCTCTTTGAAGTAGAGTTCGAGACGTTCATGTAACTCACGCCACCACCTTTCAATCTACAAAATGATTTTTTCAGTTGAAATGAATTAGAAGTTAAAAGTTTAACATTTATGTATATTTACTTGCTGCCTTGTTAAATCACTGGTCAGGCCTGCAAACATTGGGTTTTACTCCGGGTTGGAAAACATGGGTGAATATGCGAACTGAGCTGCATGCTGCAATTAGAATTGGAAAAACTGCAAGAGTTGGCAAGAGTCACAAAAAGGAAGCAATAGACCCTTTGTTTTCACATGCAAGGACTTTTGTTTTGCTGAGAGCAGAATGCTTTAAAAAGTTGTGTATAAGTTTACCAGTGAATACAAGTTTTCCAACTTGGGTTTTACTTAACCAAATCAGCTAAATCAGCAAAGCTAATATAAAAACTATAGAACAGACCCCAGTGTTGGTATTTCATACTAGATAGTATAGTACTTATTATAAAAAATGATAATATTAGGAAATAAACTGGCCATCACTGCTGGATTGCCAAGCGCTTATATACTGAAAAACGTTGTTAAAGTTTGGTACCCCAATTTCAATGCAAGGCTCTCCCAGTGATTTAGCCTAGATCTAACATTTAACAACATTAGCAATCCAGAAGCTGTTGAAATTTTACCTGGCTTCTCAGGGGATGTGCACTACAAAAGTTTTGGGTACAGGGATGTGCCATCAGGAGGCATCGGGAAGGGTATTAATTTGCCAGATATTGGTTTAAGGAACAGTATCGATTTTCACAATCTTGGTATAAGAATGGTACTGATTTCAAGCATTTGATATCACAATGTAGGGTCAGGTATATAGTGCATTTTCGAAAAATTAGTATAAGGTTGGGTATACTTTTCAAAAATTGATATAAGGAGTGGGTATGTTTTTGAAGCCTCAATGGCAGGTCTCCAACCAAGGGTTGGTCATCAAGTGCACCCCCTGGGCCTGACTTACCATACCTGATTAGATGTTAATGGACCATAGATCACTGTGGCCACCGGATCCTCAATTCCCAATTCAGACATCAAAAAAGCATGGATTGTAGCCATATCTCCAGTCTCAGTTCCTTTGTCAATGCGTAAGTGCTGACCAATCATTCTTGTCTCAAAAAGGTATTCAAAATACCATCTGCCAACTATTCTTGGGTCAGAATTGGTTGTCCAAATTTTTAACCAAAGTAACTTCCTGCTTGCCGAATCAGGACATCCGTATATTGCCAATGGAAACGTGCTTTTTTGATAACCCATCAGCTTGGCATGGCCATCCAGTGAATGCACCCAATTAGGACCTCGTGTTACAAAGGCTCCATTGACTCTCTTTCTTCTTTTATTAGTGAGGACCCGGTTTTTAAGACCATCTGGATCAAGGTCATACATCATGTCGTATACAGCATCTCGAGGAACATTCAATTTATGAACCTTTCTTATCTTTCCATGAAGAGCTCGATAGCCCAAGAGCTTGCCAGGTCCATCCAGCTCTCTTTGCACTGCAACTCGCAGGTCATCGACTGAAACACCTTTGTCGTGTCGCCTTATTCCAAAATGGCTGCAACGCCTGTCTAACGTGCGCAAACTCCATGCATATTCTTGATAATCTCGCATCATGAAATCCAGAACTTCCTGTCTATGTAGCCCTTGACCGATGTATTGCTCTAGGTCCTTTTGAAGATCTTCATCTTCTTTCCAGCTATCGCTGCGGATGGTCGATGCCCTCGCCGCCATGTTTGTTTGGTTTGTTTTTTGCGCCAAAGGTAAGTGAGTGAGTGGTACAAAGCATCATGGTATACTGTGGCAAAGCTCGGCTTGCGGCTTGAAAAATTTTCTCCAACTTTTTTATTTTGAAAATTTTTAACAAAAAAAAACTCAAATGAAAAATTGCAAAGTAAAACAAAATCAAATTTTTTGCCAAATAAAAAAAATTGCAAACAACATTTTTTTAAAATCAAAATAACATGGATGAAAATTTCTTAGGAAAATGAAACAAAAAAAAGGAAAAGCAAACAAAATCAGGAAAGAAAATGAAAAAAGTTGAAACGTTTTTTACAAATATGACATTTTAAAAATAAATTCTTTGTGGCAAACCTCGGCCACCATAGAATTGAGCACAAATTGATCGGAAATAATCTTTAAACATCCTCAATGTTTCAAACTTGCTTTAAAATTCCGAGACTTTTTCTTGCTTTTATTCAGAAACAAAACTCTGCTACTATCATTTCATTCTTCCAATGATAAATAAAAAGGGCGTAACATACATTCCATCTCCCTACTACTTCTGGGAAGGAGCAGACAGCACAAGAAGCACGCACGCGGAGAGAAGATCACTACAAGAATACGTTGCTGAGAAGAAACAGGTTTCTGCGGAAAGGTTTGACAAGATAAGTATAATTTCTCATCATATCACAATAATCGGGTTCTGGATTTCGAAAAAATGTGAAAGGAAGTTCAGGAGATATTTCTGCAATTGCAGAAAAAGTAATTGTGGACTCTAAGGAAAGTCCATCGCAAAATCCAAACATTCAATTGCTAGCCACAATGCACAAAGAACAAATGTAAATGATTGCGTCGCAATTTGATAAAATTGCAAACGTGCTTACAAATGTTGTAAACCCACCAGGGCAGCAGAATATGACCTGCTGAACTGCAAATGGATAGTGGACGTAAAGTTTCTAAAACCAGATCTGCCACCCAAGTCACCAGAGCTTCTTTTGAACCTGGTGATTCGGCGCTGGTGATTCAATGTTGATGTTCAAAGAAATGTCTCCTGTTGAATGTAATTTATAATTTTTTAGTTTTGGTCCATGGCATCTTTTTTTGCAAGAAGATTTGGCAAAAGAAATGTTTGTTACAATTTGAATTATTTTATGCAAGTTATGGTGCAGGCTCTTCAAATCATTTTGATGATGATTATTTCAACGGTAGCAGCAAATAGGGATCCCAATAGCCTGCTGCATGAACAGGCAGAGATGACTTGGGATATCAAATTAAGTGGGACTTGGGGACCTAGCCCCCAGGGACACTTTTGAGGATATGTATGCTACGATTCTACTTTGGCTGAGAATGCCTCTCCCAGCCTTGCAATTTGATAGAAACCCAAAACCTTTCTATGAAACTTTAACAAAATCATTCTCTGCTTGCTTGTCAAGAATTTCAAAGACCATTGCTTTGCTTGACATACTTGCCTGACCCCTCCCTCCCCCAAAACCAACTTTATTGTATTTTTGTGCAAATCTCAAGGACCATCTTTTTGAAAAGTGGCCCATCTCGAGGACCATCTATTCCCCCCTTTGGTACACCACTGCTTCAGTCTTTTCTGTACTGTGAGGCTCTGGCACCCTGGGTATCTTTTCTCTAAAACCTTGTTCATTTTTCAAATACCCTTAACAGGGTCTCCTAGATCGCTGTGAATCGAATGTGGATAAGGCTAAAAGACCATTACCGGGTGACCCAAAAAGCTTCACAAGCTAGAACATAGCCGGCTCCCTGAAATCAAAAGCTATTGGCAAATACTTTCTATCATAGCTTAGCTGAAAGCATGGCTATCTTCTGAGATGCTGCGTTGTCATTTTAAGCCATTATTACCATCCAGAAAACCAGATTGAAAGAAAACTTCGAATTCCGGATTCCTCATTTCAAGTGAAATAATCACCATCATTTTCCAGTCAACAGTTAGTGAAAACTCAACATAGCGACGGATTAGAAGTGGCCAGGGGAATTTTTTTGTTTGCAAAATGATTTACCTCTGTTTCTCATTCAAATTTCACGTTCCAAAGCAAATTCGGAATCGAGCTTTTGTCACACTTTCCAAAACTTGGACTGGAAAGTGAAAGAATGGTCTGAGAAATGAATGAATTTCCATGTTTTTGAAACTGTTTTTTTGGGACAGTAAGCATATCTTAAATTGACGAAGCAATTTCTCAAAAGATAGCGGAGCCTTTCAGCTACATGCTGATACCTTGTTTGTCTTCATAACATTTGCTTTTAAGAAAATATATGTGATCTAGCTTGTGAAGTTTTTTTGGGTCACCCGGTAGTTACTTTCAGTGCTACATGGGGCTGGCCTAGATGATGAGGGAAGTAAGTTGAAAGCTGAATAAATTTTGCAGTATGAAAGCTGAATAAGCTGCAGGAGAAATGTCATTGTTTCAAGTGGAAAGTAAAAATTTAGCAGCTTTTGATTGATTTTGCCCAACTGATTATAGTCAAAGCGGAGTAGCGCACCATGTAAATTCAAAGCTTCTTTGAAAGTAGACATTAATGATTGGATGACCAATCAAATATTGCTTTCTTATTTACGTCTAATTTGAATGTTGCTTCCGTTGGACAGAGCATATGAAGCTGGCGCTTGGCAGAGACTAAGGGCAAAACAATGTTGAAGCTGGCCCTTAACCTCCTGGATGTTCTGGTATGCAAAGATGTGCAAAGGAAGTCAACCATCTATGGGTCAGACAAGAAGGTTGCACTGGACCGAAGTACCATTGCTGCCATTAAATTTTAGTTGGTCCAATAGAAGAATTGTATGCTCAAAGAAGAAGAACTGCAATTTCAAATGTCATTGATATGATTTTTACTTGTTCAGCTTTTTCATTTCAGATTTATATCGGAGATCAATGAAAATAAAGCAGCTAATCTTGGCAAAGAGGCACATTGGAATCTCAAACAGAAATTTAGTATGGAGTGAGTTAAGTCTATATTAAAAGTTCACATTTAAATATCAAACTTTCAACAGTTTTTAGAAGTGTAGCCTGTTAGCCTGAAATTCCAGTACAAATCGTTTCCACTAAAGCCTAGAACATTAGGTTTGCTTGTGGAAAATGGCCCTATAAATGGCTGGCATCAGTCATTTTTATTGTCCAAAGTATTTAGAATGTTTGAATATTTCATAATCTTTGCTTTTTTAGGTGCTTGTCATACTTATTTTTGTATCAACGTGGACGGTGCATATTTTTCAGATGAACAACCCAGATAAAAGTCAGGATAATGCTAAACAAAAGAAAGTGTGTTCTCATTGTCAAAGGGTAAGCTCTCCTTTACATCAACAGTAATGGAATTGCATTATGAGCCTGATTTGCAGAATGCATTCTATTGATTGAATGACAGATTTACAATGGGTGTTTCAGGCATTCCCATTCACCTCATTGCTACAAGAATAATATTATAGACTTACATCTCTAGCAGTTGCACCTGCAACTTCTCAAAAATCCATCCACGTCTATGCAATCTTTAAAGTTATGCAAATATCTTGTTATTCAGATATTGCACAAAAGGGATTCCTTTAAAGGAAATTGGCATAGTTAAAAGCTGGCCTGTGCTAAGTTAAAAATATAATCAATTGCAGTTGATACCTTTGACATGTGACATCATTGTGGGGCCAAGCCTACTTATTGCTTGCTACTAGATGTACCTATGTCTATTCCCTGTAAGTGTTTGATAGCACTACCAAAAAGGCCTTTGGAAACTGTTGATATCATTGCAGCAGTTTGGGTCATGTCGCATACAGTTCTCCTCTCCTTTGATTTTTACGATGCATTCTGACATAACATGTGAATTTCCTTTTCCCACATGCATTTGCTTCCAAACTTATACCACCATTGATATCATTAATGCAGTTTTCCAGCTTTATGAAACACGATCAAAGTGTGTTGCAAAGGAAGAGCTGGGGCAGTGGTCAAAGGTTTTGCAGGAGGCCATGTCCGACGAAGAAGGCATTGGCTCCTCAATCAAAGTTAAATTGCCTCCCTGGAGGTCAATGGAAATTTTGACAGTTTTCGTTATGGGGAGGTTTTTGCAAAGTGTTTTCAATTTGGTATTTTAACTTAAAAGGCATTGATGAAAACAAACTACAACCTGAAAATTCTGCAACATTTTTGTAATGGCTCTTGCTGATGAAGTAAACGTGCTCAGCTGCATTCTCTATTAACTCATTGTAGAAACATATGTGAAAGTTGAGCCTTTTCTTGCAAAAATGTTTGTTGTATCGCAATGTTGGTCATAGATATTTATGACAGAGAAGAATGAACATTTGTGGGGCCTTACTGTAAGCCACAAACAACAATTACCAAGGGACGCATGTATCCTCTTACAAAGCATACGGGATTTTACAAAGCAATTGAATTTTCAAGGAATTTTTTTACAAATTTTTTGTTGAAAAAATATTTCTACCAAAATGTACAAGATTTTTACCCTCCTTCATTGATCACCAACTACTGTTGTAGATGTTTCTACAGGATTGGTATTCCAAAAATGCTACTCTTTTCATCATTCCTTTTGTCTTGATAGACCATGAGCGATAGAGTGTCATTCCTTTCGTTGCGATGCTAATATAACTGACTTCAAGCCTATGTCCAAAATAGAGCCAGAACTGATCGCTTTTCCAATTCTTATTTTCATAACACGTTACATGAATGGAACAAACTATAAAACTGAAATACGCGCTTCTAAATCCATTGCTGAATTTAAACGGAAACTGATTGCGTTAGTAAGACCGGTCAAAAATACTATTTATGGAGTATCTGTCTTAAAGGGTATTAGAAATATAACCAAGCTTCGCGTACAATTCAGTGATCTAAATGCGCACAACATGTTCTATTTCAGTTCTACTGGCATGTTGTAAAAATATACTTTTTGCCCATTCAAGAAAATTGTGTCCGGTTGTGTTTATATCCTTTAATATTTTTGCACCTTTGTAGCCAAATAGATCGTGTTAATGTTTCATTGAGTGCGTTGAGAAATGCAATGAAGATACCCTTCTTCTGTTAATAACAAAATGGATACAGCCTGGGACAACAATTTACAGTGACTGCTAGAAAGGTTACATTAACCTTGAAGACCATGGTTACAACCACTCAACTGGGCTCAGTACAATTTCAGTTCTACTGTTCGCTGATATGTTCCATGAATCCAGAATCATTGCATCTGTTCACTTTTGGGTCATCATCGTCAATTGAGGCAAAAATTGCATTGTCCTCCGCATTATTCAGTTCTTGCAGGATCGCCACGTCCTGTTTCACATAGTTTACAACGTTTCTAATTATTCGCTTGCAGGCTTGCACGTTCCTGTCTGCTATCGCCAACTGCGTTTTGCAGGTTTTCAGTGCTTTTTCTGTGTCCCTGAATCGGGCTTCCAGGGTCTGCAGTGCATTCCCCAACTTCTGGTCCATATCTCTACAAGAACATAGTGAGAGGGTGTTAGCATGCGGCGTATGTATTGATCGCTGAGAGATATTGCTACAGCTTTATCCCCAAAATGATGGAGTGACTCCAGGGGCAAATCACTGCAACAAGTCACGTACACTCTTGAGAATACCCACAATTTTCATCAAAAATTAATCACATTACTCACACAAAATCGCGTCAATCATGCAAAGTCACCAGTCATGTTCATGACAGAAAAACCTCCATCAAAAGTAATGTACTTCTACAAATGCTACCCAGGGGGGTTACTCATATTTATGACAGGGGTGCTCAGGCTGGGGTAGAAACCAACAGCCCAAAAAAACAATTTTTAGCATAGAAATTGACCCAAAAAGATAATGTTTCTTCCCTTGCACACCCAAAAAAATAACAGAAACTCTGTTCCATAGATATATGATCAGGAGATCATATACACAAAAGGAAGTATAACATTTATCAAATATACACAATCTACATCATCAATTAGTGTCATTTTTGTATTTTCGCTGCAAACCTATCTGCCATTGGTGAAAAATAAACCACGTTTCGTGTGTAAGCCATATTTCTCTCTACTTTGTAAACTTTTCTCACATTCAAGACCCAAAATATAATTTGGCACTTCATGAACCGAAAAAAGTAATTGTATAATTGGCTGACCCAAAATAATAACTTGCACTCAAATTTTGGGCCCAAAAAAGTAACCTGAGCACCCCTGTCATAAACATATGTGAGTACCCCCCCTGGGAAATGCTAATTGTGTTTTCACAAAAACACTTTCATAACGAGGAATTTAGTTCCACCTATGATACAAAACATAATCTGTTCATGATATTTTTCGAAAATTTTTCCCTGTTTGTGAGGTCATTTTTCAGAATTTTACCCTAGTTGTGGGATGTTCTTTTCTACATTTTTCCCTGGTTATAGGTCCTAGTTCCTTATAAAAAAGAAGCGTACATCAACGCCGCTTGGGTACACACCTCACAAATTGTAATAGCATGGAGCATCAATACTTACATTGCCTATAGTGATTTCAGTCCTTCCTTATTCCTTTGTGTAGCTTCACTGGCAGCTGCTTTGCCAAAGAAAAAATTGAGGTTGCCATGAATTGTGCCGCTATTTATTGGGAGATTTTCCAAGCACTCAAGGAATGCTTTTGTGAAAGAGGAGGCAAAAATGTCCTATCTTCACACCTTCCTTTCTTGGCAATGACTTCTTATCAATTTTCATCACTAAGAGGTGTCAATTGAGAAGTAACTGTGTCTGCGTCATAAGGGTATTGGTGATCATCGGTTGCGGCCACCGGTTAACAATGCGGAATATTTCATATCGAGATGTGCACGTTCTCAAATGTCATTGTATATTCTTCATTATAATGGGCGGAGGGCCGCTCGTTTTGATGCATATAGTGGCCGCAACTGACATCAACTAGCTCTTTGTTGTTAGTTTCACGCTCCTCTCATTAGCGAGCAAAGACAAGTTGCATCACAAAGGGCCACATAAAGAGGTACTGTGTTGAGGATGTGTCGATGTGTATCACACTTGCAACGCATATCGTTATGGCTAATTATTGTGATTATGTCATGACAGAATGATCTCTTGAAAAACGATCTTTATTGCAAAACATTGAATGCTGATGGGCATGATGTATTCGCTGGACCCGAATACCTGAAGACCCCAGACCCGGGAAGTAAATGTAGATGTTCTTCATCATGCAATTTCATTCATACTACACTGTTCGAAATAGGGTAAAAGGACAAGACAACACGGAAACTTTGTGAGAAATTATTCTGTTCAAAAAGATAGTAAGAAATCAACCCTCTGCAGGGATTTTCAGTACTGCAAAGGTTTTGACAATTTCTCGAGAGAGGAAAGATATGGAGTTAGGTACCGGACAAATAAGGCAAGCCTTGCTTAGAGGGGACAAAATCCCATTAGCCGAGTCGAATTTCTGTTAAGGGAGTTAGAATGTTGTTAACGAAGGCAAGCATGGTTGCAAGTGGAGTCAGCCTTCATATCATGCAGGCAGTCAGGCTTTTGTCAATGGAGCAATATCATTTTCCAATGAATTGATTCGGCTTTCACTAAGTGGAGGCGGCCATTACTTGGTGGAGGCGGACTTTACTGAGTGCAGGAGATTTGATTGACAGCTGCTAATGTAGGCAGCAATTAAAGGGGCGTCTTCCCACTGATTGACAGCTACTTCCAGACTTCAAAGAAAGGGTGCAGAGCGGAGTTCAAATATTCAAACAGTGCACACGATTTATGTGAAAAATGGCCGAAGATTTACCCGAGATGATGCGAACCGTGATCAAACGACTTGAGAGACTTGAAGAACAGCAGCGCACCAGTGAAGGCACAAATTTGAATGATTCAACTAGACGGCCGACAGCAAGACTGCCAATGCGAACTGCAGCAGGAACAACGAGCTTCACGACGACTCTTTCTTCTTTCCGAAACCAGATGCGACCTACTGGTCATCAAAATCAAGCTGTGGAACAGGATTTTAGGTTTGTATACAGAACATTTCATGAATTTCGCAGCCAAATTTCGTTGTTGTAATTTCTGTTGTATTTCTTTGAATTTTACAGTGACAGCACCATTTGAACGCAAAGAGAATTAAAGGCCCCATGTTTGAAGAATGAGAACATGCACGTGGCTTGCCATTAAGTAATAAATGTTTATTTGCACTTGCAATTGTTCAGTGCAGGATTTTGTTTGGTTGGGGATGGCCATAGCCTAATGACGAGCCCTTTTGCCTTAGGGGGGGGGGGTGTACATAACATGTTGATGGTACGGGTATGTGCCGCCCATATGGGTGGGCTTTTGGGCCAAAATTCTCCAAAAATTGTCCCTTTCGCGGCAGAATTTCCATATGAGTAGGTTATCCAGGAACTGGCGAGAAATCAGGCGCGGATTTAGTGGGGGGCCGGGGGGGCCATGGCCCCCCCCCAAACGATAAGAGTTCTCGTAAAAATTTTTGCCGTTTATAGATAAACGGATAAATTTCAAACCTTTATTTCCCAAAATAACCATGGCACAGCTACAAGATAACCCTGCTAACGACAAAACAGTCTAACTAACTCACGAAGTAACTTCCTATTGATCAAAAAGTATGAAAAAGATATGAATTTGAATTTTAATAATGATGAACCTTAATTTCATTGTGTGAGATAGAGATTAAAAACCTTTTGTTTCTTTCACTTTATCGAAGTATCGGAGTGATTCAGGACATTCCAGTGAACTAAGCTGTTGCAGTGAAGTTTTTTCATGATAAATTTTGCCCTGATAATGGTGATAAAAACTCATGCTTTTAGAAAGTAACTTATTAAACGATGAGAAGTTTGATAACTGGTGACTCGAATTTGGGAACTTAGGATCTGAAATTCCGCAGGATTTTCTCGTAACTTTGAAATGCCTTTGACTTGTGGATTTTTTTAAAATATACGTCATTTCTTATGGCAATTTTGCATTTCCACGGTTTTGGAGCTTATTTTTGCGCTAGGCACTCTCTAATTAGTGCTCATGATAAACATTTCATGGTCCCTTACTTTCCCAAATGACAGCTCGTTGCCTTTTGCACAAAAATGCCAGTGGTATTTCCGGAGGAATGAAGTTCAAATGATCAGCTAAATGACCTATGTTGAAGCAAAAAGGGCGTTTCCCACGTTTTCCGAGAGTCTGAAAGGCGTGGCCTCGTAAAATTTTCCTGGGGGCTACGCCCTCAGACCCCCATTTCCTTCCATGTGGCCCTCCCCAAACTCCAAGGCTGGATCCGCCCCTGCGAGAAATAGCCAATAAAATGGCTCGTTTTCCGCCAAAATTCATCATAAAGGTGGGTATGACAGCAAATTTCGGTACTTAGACGAGGGTACCTTTCTGCAAATCGGGCGGCAGACCCCCGTCCCTCCGCAAGTCATGTACCACCCCCTCGGGCCCTTTTGATGGAGACCAGATTTCTTTTGATTAGCATCAGAATCATTGGATGTACCGGTATTTGCCTTGTATTGGCTTTTGAGAAATGAACCCAAATGCCCAGAATAAAGCCAACGAAATATGGTATTGTATGTACTGTAGTAATGATTTCATGCTGCTATTTCCTAATCCAATAAATCCGTTAGAGCAATATTCATTTTACTGCATAAAAGACTCAATATTCACATCAACAAGAAATTGAGAAATTCAAGCATTCGAATTATCTTACTGATGACAAATGTCTAGGGCCTGTTTATATGAGGAGGGCTGTCCCGTAAGCGATCTGGCTCGCCTTCAGGTGAGATCCTATATATCTGGTCACAGCCTCGGTCACAGCTTTGTAAATACCAGCTTGTGTTTATGTGTGCCGGGCTGGCCCGCTTTGCCGAGATCCCGGTATAGCCTATCCGGAGCCCGCCTCAAACGGGCTGACTTTTCTCATACAAATGGAAGAAACAGGCCAGCCCGCCAGTGACGCATGAGCAGTGTCACGTCTTGCGCCGGTTCTTTTGTAAAATTGAAAGAACCAGAAAACATTTCCTCGTTGTTTCAATTTCATACAAAAGAATGACGGCACGTGGCTACCAATAGCCGGGCTGGCTCGGGGCTGGCTTACTATCGGATCTTCCGTGTAAATCAAAAAAAACCCGGGTTGATTTCTTGGTAAGCTAGCTCGCTTACGGGCCAGCCCGCTTCGTGTAAACAGGTCTTAGGACATTGCTTAGAAATTTGGGAACCTACAATCCTGGCCATAAGGTGTTGAGAAAAAATCGACTTTCCCCAATTTTGTAGACCTCACTATCAAAATACAGTAAAAACGTTCACTTCCCCCCCTCCCCCCCATCTCAATGTTGTTTTTTGTCTTCAAAAGACATGGCAGTTATCAGATTTTAGGATATCTTCGCAAACAACATTGAATTGGGGGAGCGGGGGGGTTGGTAAATGAAAACATTAGAGATTTTCCAAACATTCTCAACACATATGGCCAGGATTGTAGTCTAGACTTAGGGCATCAAAAATATAAGAAACACATGCAAAAAAATATTGTAGTACTGAAAGCCCATTTAAAGGCTCAGATAGTTTCTTGCAATTTTCGGAAAAATTTGGTTGCAGTCTCCATTGTCATTGCCCATTCCCTCGTGAATATTTCAATACACGTTTTTCCAGCCTTTTCAACGTTTAGCATTACTCAAGTACAATTCGAGTAATACAGTATTACACACATACAAGAAGCCCAACTCTCAGATCGTCAACAGATTAGAAACCCCAGTACTGGGAAAATGTAATTTAAGAATCTTAAGAAAACTTGAAAAAGGAAGTGATAAATATAGCCATGAAAGTACAAGTGTCCCAAACCCGGTTGCTGCAAAAAGGCGAAACTGTTTTGGTGATGAATTTGTGATCCTGGTCTTTGTATCGGGCATTGACCGGACAACGGAAGAATCGCCATTTTTAAAAACTTTGAAATGCTTGTCTTTTTCATAAATTTGGCAGACAAATGCGAGACTGCTTTCGTGAAAATTTGAAAAACTGGTCTTTTGACGTAAATATGTCGGGAAAAGATGGAACCACCGGAACCGCTTTTTGTGAAAATGTAAAAAATCGGCCTTTTTCCCTGTAAATTTGCCGGACAGACGTAGAGCCAGTTTACAGGTAGACCTTTGGATTTTAAATAGGAGTAGCTTCTTCTTTTAAGTAGGAAGTTAGAAAACTTGATTTTACGATAAATTGATGGATAAGTAAGACTTACTTCAAAATTTCACCTTTGTCCAAAAACTGGTTGTTTGGGCAAAAAAGTCGTACTGTATACAAGAAACATTATTTTTCCGATCTCTTTGGACAAACATTAGGTCAAATATTTTGTATTTTTTGCCTGCCCCTGGAAATTGATAAGGAAGTTGCAGTACTTATGTAAATTCAATTTTACAGGAGAGCGTTCCCAAGTTTAGGAGCTGGTGGTTCAAGGGAATCAGTACCTCCAAAGAAAAGACAGAAAACTCAGCAGAATTTCGTGTTCATCAAACCAAAAGAGTCGTGGACACATGACTTCTGTCTGCTGTCCAGAAAGAATGAAACAAAGACGCCGACTGTTGCAAGCCTTTTGTTGCTAAAAGAAGCAGGTCTCGGAAAACGACGCATCACCTTCGATGATAAAAAATCTGGCCATGGAAAAGTGAGACAAGTTTTGGAGACCATTTTTCCAAAGCTTAAAGGCCAGTCCGGGGCATTTGAGCTGCTGCGAGGCGTGAGAGGAGGGACTGCCTGCGATTTGATTCAAATTGATATGTCCCCCCAAGGGTATACAGTTCCCTACTTGAAGGACCAAGTTAGTGCGAATACAGTGATTTACGTTCGCCCAATGCAAAGTGATCTACCCATGTCTAAGGTTATCACACAGACTGATGAATCAATCAAATCAAGCTGTAGAAATTGCTCAAAAGACATACCACTTGCAAATATGCGTGCACACCTGCAGAACTGCACATCAACAATTTCAAAGCCAGATGACTTAGATGGGCTGTTTGATGATGAATTTTCAGAGGATGAAGAATTAGATGAAATCAGCTGGAGAAAAGAAGAGTCAGAAAAGATGGTCAAAAGGGAAAACACTATGAAGAACATCCCTGCTGATGTTTCCACTGCATACTGCCCATATTCAGTAGTAAGCACGCAGCAGAAGACACCATCCCAAAAAGAGAAATGGAAGGCAACTTTGGGAAAGCTGTTCACTTTTCATACTGCCAAGCAAATCGAAAACGCCCTCACTGGATGTGCATCCCTAGAAGAGGCGGCAAACAACCTCATGGAAAGTAACGTAATGGAAACACAAGCTAGTGAGTTGCAAGTTGCTGCCGCTGCTGCTACAGAAAAATGGCCACCTCCCTTAGATATCAAACATAAGAAGATAAATCTGAATTCACTACTCGGTGAATTTCGAGCCTTTCAGTCATCGCCAGGAATTGAAGAGGTGACTGTCCAGAGAGATTCCTTATGGTCTGATGTTTTAAAGTTTTATAAACGAAAGTGCAACGATCCAAATTCATTGAGAAGGTCATTGGAAGTACAATTCAAAGGAGAAGAAGGATTAGATGGAGGAGCAATGAAGGTGGAGTTCTTTAATATGGCATGGGAACAAGTAACCAAAAGGCTCTTCGAAGGAAACGTGCACAGCATTGTGCCCATAAAGGACATAACTAAAACGTTCCTTTTTCGTTTGACAGGGATTATGACAGTACACACAGTGATGCAGAATGGCCCAATCATGCAGATACCGAGGATATCACAATCCATTATTGCTTCAATGATAGGAGAGAAGGATGATGAAGTTAACCGTCATTTGAGCAAGCACGACATTCCACTTAATTCTTCGACTGAAAATCTGCACTACCTCATCGAAGAGCTGGACTCCGCTAAGAATGACGAATGCATCACTAAGATTTTTGACAGCGAGAGAAAGGAGGCCTACTGGCAAATTGTCAATGCATCGCACTGGCCCACAAATGATGTCATACGTCTTGCAAACAAAAATGCGTTCATTCAAGAACTAATCTATAATGAAATTATACGATTGAGAAGCGAGTCAATCAAGGAGATAAGACAGGGCCTAGAAATGCTCGGTTTTCTCCCTTTCATGGCTAGGCATCCCACTCTATTGAAAGAGATATTTCTGCCCAAGGATAGAAACTTTGGACCAGAAGAGTTCAAAAATCTATTACAGGATGCCAAACCGACATGTTTCTCCGAAAGCCAGGCGCTTGAGTGGCTTATGGAGTTTATTGATGATGGCGACAAGCCAGTGGCCGATGATGATCAAGAATCCAGAGTCGCAGCTCTGCTGGCATTTGCTACAGGATGGGAATTTCCTCCGGCACACACATCCAATCCAAAAATAAAAGTAGAATTCTTGCCTGACGATGATGCATACGTCTTGCCCACTGCAATGGCATGTTTGTGTATTCTACGGATTCCATCAGTGCACACAACAAAAAGAAAGTTCGAGGATGCAATACTTACTGCCTTGAAGCACGAAAGAAGGGGATTTGCGAATCCTTGATTAATAAACCTGACTGTCGTGTGGGATATTTTTATGCTCATTTGGTAACAGTTTCACATTTCATGTAGATCGAGTATAAGGACCACAAGAAACATTATTTTGAAAGTCTTTGATCAACTATCAACAGGTATGGGGGGCTACCTTAGCACTGTTTGTGTGGTTCGTGGACGTGCCACTTTAGGGGTACTTTTTCAAACTGTTACGGAATTATGGGTATCATTTTCACAATTTGCAGGCAATTCAGTTAATAGATGATTGCGCTAAAGATGGCGGCGAGGAAATTTTTACCGAGATGCTTTGCGTTCGAATTACAAATCTTTAATGATTCTATAGGAATTCGGTTAAAGAACGCAGTGCATCTCGGTAAAAAATTCTTCGCCGCCATCTTTAGTGCAATCGTCTGTTGTGGGTATCCTTCCATGAGGTTTTTCAAAATTTCTGAAATTATTGTCCAGATTTTCATTCAGCTTGCGGAATTATGACCCTAAAATTCGTTAGAATTTACGCAATCAGGGGACCAATCTTCCGGGAAAAATGGCACGTCCCGTCGTCAGATGAAAGGTCAAGATAACCCCCCCCCCCCGCGAGCACCTGGTTACCCTCGGGTTTCATCGTGTGTCTGAGGATACACGATACAGGACATAAAGCATTCAAAGTCAATTCACGATTCATGAAGCTAAACCAAAGATATTCTAAATAAAATTTTAAAAATTAGCTGTTGATTGATGTACGTACAACTGACTGTATATAAGTGGCTCAAACCACTGACAGTCAATTTCTAAACTAACAGATTTCAGTATTTCCATAGACGTTGGAACCGCTTGGCATCGGGGGCACGTGCCTCCCCCAAGATTTTTCAATAGGCAAAGAAGTGCCCTTTTTATTTGTAGAAAATGCCTCCTTTTTTCCTGAAGAAAAAAGTGCCCTTGAAGTGTCGTGCCCCCAAAGTTTAAGCTACTCTCTACATCCTTGAGTATTTCCTGTTGACGTAAGATCAGTAGCCAAATGGCTCGCCACATGTCACGGCCACTTGTCTTTGCAGGGCAATTTTTATGGGCTTTTCTATACCTAGATTTCCTTCAAGAATACTTAACCAAAATAACGGACATATTGAACTCCAGTGTGACCAAGTCGTGAGCTCCCCCATCTCCTAAGAATAAAATTTTCGCATATTTTACAAAGCTAAGAAAAATAGAGGAGAAAGAGGAACAATGCAGACTTACCCTTCTTGCAACTTCAAGAAACCCATGTACATGATTAAGAATTTTGCTGTCCTTAGTGAAATCTTTAGTTTTTAAGCGTAGTAGTTGATTAGAAGAATAGATGATTGGAGGTATTCCCCGAGGGAGGGGGCAACTTAAGATTCCATGATAGGGGGTTGTGCCATCCGGATCCTGAAAGTACCACCCATGAATCGGAAAAATTTTTTGAAAGGTATCCCATTAAGTCTGGAAAGACTAGAAAGTATGCCTTTTCGCCCTTTCTTTACAAATTATCATACCCATAACCCAAGGAATGACAAGACCGTTCAAAGATCATCTCGTTACCCTGGGTACCATTGAATTTTTATTTGGCTCTGGTACCCAAGGTATCATCTCATAAACCCGGCTTGTAATCAAAGAACTTCTCTAAAGATGGTACAACCCCGTAACATGCGATGCTCAGGATAACCGCAACTCTGAAGGTATCTGACTCGTAGCTTTGCTGTGCTGATTTATGTAAATGGCTTTTAATGTTTTGTTTTTGATTGTTTGCTTTGCATCATTTGGTTCTTGAGAGTTTAGAATCATTTTTGCATTGCTGCCGAACAGTCCTCAAATGTAATTGTTGTATTTTCCACTAGAATTTTACCGCAGATAGTATATTTGCGGAAGACATTTGGAGAAAAGCGCCATTACTTATCCGTCCGCATTATTTTCGTAAGGATCTGTAAAAATACCGACTTTCCATTCTCTACTCTAATCAACTCGTCTCTACTCATGACTTCTAAGAATAAAACGTCAAATATGTCTCTCCCCAGTCTCTTTTTTTTACAGTAATTATGAACAAATCCAATGTCATGATTCGAGGAGGCACGCAACATTCCGAGGTCGCTTCAATGTATGCAAACGCAAAAACACGCGAAGGTTGACAAAAAATGAGTTCTGCCAATATTTTAACATGGTGGGCGTCGTAGGGGCTTATGGTTTACGGTTTCTAGCCTTTTCTGAAACAGTTTTACGGTTCTTGGCTTTAAAAATGACGGTTTTGCCGTTCCTTCATTCTGAACAGTTTGCAATTTTTGTTCGATAAAATATGGTTTGAGAAGTCAAATTAGCACAAACTGGAGACAAAGCAACGAATAATCGTCCAATATTGGGGGAATTTCTACAATTTTCACCTTTTCCATCGGATTTCTCTGTTTGGGTCACGAGAATGATCAGGAGACAGTCGTGGTCTGCAGCATAGAACCGAGGGTATATATGCATGAAGTGGAAAAATTTTGTGGCGGTTTCAGTTGAATTTCGAGGCAGTTTTACGGTTTTCCTGAAATATTTTGGTTGATTTACTGTTTTTTGGTACTCCCCTACGACCCCCACACCATGTGCTTGAATTAGCTTGTTTTGTAGCGGAGCAGAAATTTGTTAGAAAACGCGCTGGCAACGATGGAAAAAGTGGCAACACTGCTTTTGTTTCAATTTGAGATGTTTTGGTACCTTTAAAGATGTCCTAATACATTTGGATGGGAACAAAATATTATACATCTACAAGAAGGCATTCTTCAAATACTCCCTAACTCTCAGGTATATATCTATTGCATTTGATTCAGATTCTTCTAATGGGTTTATCGCTCCTCTCAGTTCATCCATTATCGGTGGGTGCACAAATGGTAATGTAAGTTCTGGAATTCTCATTTCTGAATTTCCACAAGTGGAACTAACATTGCCCTCTGATGGTAAAGGGCTTTCCCAATCAATGCCGTAGTGGTCAATGTCAGCGCCTAACGATAAATCATCTTGTGTTGGTTGGTAATTTTGTTTGCCTTCAATCCATAGTTGCAGTGGAGTTCTGTTACCTTCGGTGCGTATGGGATGATTGTGATAACCATCTAGGAACATGTTCATATGCTTGTTTATTCTAGGGATATATACATACTCCAAACTGGCAAGATCTGTTTCATCATTGATGTCAAGTAATCCATTGTCCTCCATGAAGTAGAACAAGTAGTAAAAAAGGAATATACAGCCATGAAAAAGATCTCTCCAGAATCTTTCTATCCTCTGGTTGTGGCAGCTTTTGCCTGATATGTAACTGCCACGACCAGGACCCCTTAGCGGATGGCTAAACATGTAACGCGCCACATCAACATTTTCCACCCCCTGATCCCCCCTTACCCTAGACGGTAACCCATATTCATCACAAGCTTCAGTGAACAGCAATAGAACGGTTTCAGCTCGGTTATTTGAAGAAACATTCAAGAACATTATTCTGCGAGAGTAGCCGTCTATACAGCCATGTATAACAAAGCGCCACCTGATAAGTTTATGGTTACCGTCTATGTGCCACAATGCTAAGGTTCCTGGGACAGAATATCTTCTACGTTGTACGGTATTAAGTTGGGTTTTCCGCAATAGGATGCCTGTTGGATCTACTCTCCACATTGAAGAACGAATTCTGGACCACTGAATTTTCAAACCTTTCCCCTGGAGGAACCCTTTCATACGTCTTATTCCACAATTGGGAAAATTAACAACTATATCTCCTACGATTATATCTAGTTCATCATCTGTAATTTCAGAGAAGTGCTGCACGTGGTTTTGAATCCCAAACAGCTCGATTCTCCTTGATATCGTTTTAGAGCTCACATTGAACATATTTGCAATTTTTGCCTTTTGAAAGCCATACTCAAGGTACAACTCGAGAGTTTCCTTTGGAATATTTATCAATGGTCTGCCTTTTTTACCTCCTTCGTCCACCAACTGTTCAATAACAGTCTCTCCTCGTACATCTCCTTGACTGAGGATCTCATACACCCCAAGAATGATTTGCAATGATTCATCGTCAATCCAATTAGGCCATATTTCTTGACACTGCATCACTGTTATAGCTATATGTTCTAGCTTGTACAATGCATGATCGACACTGTTAGTTTCTACATCTGGCCAGTTTTCCAAATCTCTACCAATCTGCCTTAATGACAACAAAATATGACTTCGTAAATTTACCTCTGGGAATACAGTAGGATTAACCTCGTTCACCGCCATCTTTTTAAACTCCCACCCCAATGATTAACGTGTGTAATATTTGTTAAGTTTTGTGATAAAATGCAGGCTGAAAGTCGCTGTCAATCAAATCTCCTGCACTCAGTAAAGTCCGCCTCCACTCAGTAAAGTTCGCCTCCACTAAGTAATGGCCGCCTCCACTCAGTGAAAGCCGAATCAATTCATTGGAAAATGGTTATTGCTCCATTGACTGCCTCCATGATATGAAGGCCGACTCCACTTGCAACCATGCTTGCCTTCGTTAACAACATTCTAACTCCCTTAACAGAAGTTCGACTCGGCTAATGGGACTTTGTCCCCCGTAAGCAAGGCTTGCCTTATTTGTCCGGTACCTAACTCCATAGAAAGAGACTACTCTCACAGGGCAACTTTCCATGAACTGGCAATAGACCCGAGACATGGACAGATGTCTCTGAGATAGAACATTTCCTATTGCTGCGACAATCTTAAAACTTTTCAACACTTTTAAATTCAGACTGATATTTTTGGAGCTTCATCCTGGGTTTCCCGTACAATTCAATGTACGCATACATCGTTTCGTAGCATAACATACTGCCGGATTAAACCAGGCATAGATGTCGGAAAGTTCGCAATCCCTGGAAACAAATTTGAGAGTGTCATTAATATGAAGTATTGCAATCGTAGCTGCACAATAAAAACTACACTTTTGCCATGAACAGTTATGATCACCTTGTCCATGAATACACATATTTTTTTATAAGAAACTGCTTATAAGAAACTCAACTCTCAGATCACCAAAAATTTAATAAACTCCAGTACTGGGAAAATATAACTTAAGAAACTATTCATTTTTTGACAAAGGAAATCTGTAACATATTTTACTTTATTTCACTTGTTTCCTGTTTAAATCAGAGGACCATGAGAAAGAGACAGTGTTGGGCCAAAGTTGTCATTCATTACAAAGGACAACTTACAGAATTACTCCCAATACAATTAACAATACCAATACAACAATTACAAACAATTACACTAATAACACTAATTAAGATACGTAAATACTGAATGTTGAATTTGAATGAATATGAAATATTCCCCCCCCCCTAGTCAAATGTGCATTGAAATACTAGGTGAAAAGGGGGAGGGAGGGTGGGGAAATTGTAGTCTGCACTGCTGCCAAATATTTTCCTGACTGAGTGAATAGCACGAGGACAGACTTAGATATAGTTAGAAGGGCAAGCCAAATATGGAACGAGGAAATGCATCCTATCAAATGATTGGCTGGAAACTGCTTACGTATTTGTGTTGCGACATGAACCAGAAACCAAGAGATTGAATGAAACAATTGACGCAATTATGGTGCATCTTGTGACTACATCTTGTGACTGCCATGCAGAGATGACAAGGCAATGACGCATAATGACGCATTAGCAATGCTCAGTAAAATGCAACTTAGGCCCAACTCCTAGCTCCCTGATTTAAACTTACATTAAGGCAAAACTGCCTCAATGTACACATTAAATCAGAGGACCATGAGAAAGAGACAGTGTTGGGCCAAAGTTGTCATTCATTACAAAGGACAACTTACAGAATTACTCCCAATACAATTAACAATACCAATACAACAATTACAAACAATTACACTAATAACACTAATTAAGATACGTAAATACTGAATGTTGAATTTGAATGAATATGAAATATTCCCCAAATCCAAAGGATAATGTGGAATGGGTGTTGTGAATGTGAATAGTGGTAGTATGAGTTGTTTGTTGTTAGTATAGTTTCCCTCAGTTGAAGTAGGTGAGCGCAAGGCAGAATGGGGAGGATGATTATTATGACCCCAGGATCTACCATACAAAGGGGACAGTATGATACTGTTCTAAAGGGGATTACAGTAGGAATATCCTGACATAGGGCAGGATGACTAGGATTTACCTGATTTTTAGATATTCGACTGAGGGGAGTGTAAAACTACCACCACTATTTGCCCCGGTTGCGTGAATATTTAAAACTCCTTGCAGGCAAGTCTTATTTGAACTAAGAACAGAAAGACTTATGTCCGAGTGACTGAAACAGCCTGAATTGGTCGTGCGTTTGAAAGGTGGATTGAGGATCAAGTTGCAATGCTGTACTGTAGAGGGTTATCACCCCCCCCCCCCATGTGAATGGGTTAGTATAGGTTATCACAAATATAGGGACAAAAAACATTTTTTGAGGGTAGCCACTATTGATTGTGCCATTGATATGGAGGGATTGCTGTGAACCATTTGCAAAATATGTTCTGAAAGAAAGTAGTGAGCCGATACCAAATGTTAGCGGGCTATGCCAAAATTCGAATTGCTTGTGATGTGACTGGGAACCAACATAGGCAAACTGCTTGGAAGAGTATTGCAAACTAATACGCACAATGCTTTTGAGACAATGTACAGGGGCAATTGAAGGGGACCCAGTGAACCAATCTGTGACTGTTTTGGGTGACCCTAGATAAAAATGGTAGCAAGGATTATGCTTGCTGGAGAGGAAGAGGCCACACTTGACATGCTAAATGTGTAAAAAGTGACCATGTACTGTTACATAGGAAGGGTATTATGCGAAATGTTGTAGGCAGGTTGACCACGAACCTATATGCGAATTGGTTTGAAGGGGGACCACAGAAAACCTGTATGCGAAATGTTCAAAAAGGTGGACCACAACCCGCTAGTTTGTGAAGTAGGACCACAAACCTGTGCAAAATGTATAAAAACGTTGACCACAAACCGAAATGTTTAAACCTATGCGAAACATGTTTTGAAAGGTTGACCACAAACCTATGCGAAATGGTTTTTGAAGGTGACCACTAACGGATATGCGAAATGGTTTTGAAAGGACCACGAACCTATATGCGAAATGGTTTTGGAAGGTTGACCAAAAACCTATGCGAAATGGTTTTGAAGGGTGACCACGAACCGATATGCGAGGTGGTTTGAATGGACCACGAACCTATATGCGAAATGGTTTTGAAGGGTGACCACGAACCTATGCGAAATGGTTTTGAGGGTGACCACGAACCGATATGCGAAGTGGTTTGAATGGACCACGAACCTATATGCGAAATGGTTTTGAAGGGTGACCACGAACCTGCTAAGCATGAACTACGACAGATGGTTTGCCCCATACCAAAGCTGTAAATCCTATGTTTGCCAACTGTTTATTTGAACAATGAATGTAGAGTAGGGGACCGTACAAGCATGATGTACCTTGTGTACAAAATACAAGTAAAAGTATATACCCTATGAACAAGCTTTGGAATGGAGCAAAGCCAAGTTGTACAATTACCTATACAAAATGCTATAAATGTTAAGACAAGCCATCAAGTAGCAAAAGAGGAGAACCAGACCGTATAAAAAAGGGGTGAAAAATACCCAATATGAGGAACTGTAGGACAGGTGGGAAACCAGTCCCATCTAAAACTAGTTGTAGAACCATTGTGAGATCTGCAGGGCCGGGCCAAAATAGGTCCATATATTGCTGCAGGTTCCAGCAAGAGGTACCCATACATGCAGGTAAAGGTTAGGGCACAGGCCTTTAAGGCCTCTGACATAGGACTACTACCAATGTGATGCCATCAATGCCACGAAGTGTGATGCTACTAAACTTGATGCAATGCAAGGATATTACCTGTCTTGAAAAGGACCAACAACTCACAGAGGTGAGGAGTTGAATGAAACCCGGATTGGCATGTTTGCATACCACCCATAAAAGCAATCCTGCTCCTGTACGCATTGACAGTTACTGAAAGCTAGTAGAGAAACTTGCAAATACTTATGACAGGAAACCAGGAACTGGTGCAAAGTGAGAAATATTGAGTGCTTTGCTACTTGAAGGCCAGTAATAACTTACGTTCGAAAATACACTAAACTAAAGGCGCAATATATATATGGAATAATATGAAGTGAGACCATTGAGAAGTAGATTTTTGCTAGGGAGGAACCGGCCTGCCAGAAACCCATTGGGCCTAAAATACAGTGAGCCATGTTCTTTGGCTGGAAGAAGGCTGAATGCAAGGGCCAGTGCAAGCATGGGGCAGCGTAGACTGGCCTAGAAAACAAGGTCTCACTTCATATTATGTAAAACAAGGCGTGGCAATCAAAATCAAAATTAAAGATAAAAGGTTCAAGAGTTATGTCAAAGAAGCTGAGGTGAACAAACTTTGAGTGAAGAGCGGTCTCTTTGCCATCAGAGCCAACAATTGCACCATGGAATCACTCCATCTTGGGAGCAGTTGAAGAGCATCATCCTAGCGAGGAGCAGCCATCAAGCAGAACTGTCCAGAGCAGCATAGCGGAGAGAAGGAATTGGCGGAAGTGACTTGAATGCACGGAAGACATAATATTCTGATAAATCGAAACCCGGCAGCAACAAGGACGTTGAAAACACATGCCAGCAGTTGGTGGAATTCTCCATGCACAGATGCAAAGCGATGAATAAACGGTGTCCTGTTCCCGGCGAGTATCGAGCCAAAATGATGTCGGTAGAAGCGGAAAGTTCACATAGAATCATCCTGTGATTAGGTAGGCCAGTACCGATTAGGCCAAAGGCCAAATCTTGAGAAGATCGAGTCAAGTAAAAACAATTATGCCAGCCATTGCGGTTGTTGTTTAGGTGCCGTGATAATGCAGTGCAGATGAAAAATCCATCGATAGAATTGTAAATGGGACCCCAAGAAGCCCAAGGACCTCTTGGGGGCCGGCGTTTGACTGTAAATGTTAGCTGCGATGAAGTTGAAGTCTGAAATTGTAGTCTGCACTGCTGCCAAATATTTTCCTGACTGAGTGAATAGCATGAGGACAGACTTAGATATAGTTAGAAGGGCAAGCCAAATATGGAACGAGGAAATGCATCCTATCAAATGATTGGCTGGAAACTGCTTACGTATTTGTGTTGCGACATGAACCAGAAACCAAGAGATTGAATGAAACAATTGACGCAATTATGGTGCATCTTGTGACTACATCTTGTGACTGCCATGCAGAGATGACAAGGCAATGACGCATAATGACGCATTAGCAATGCTCAGTAAAATGCAACTTAGGCCCAACTCCTAGCTCCCTGATTTAAACTTACATTAAGGCAAAACTGCCTCAATGTACACAATCATATTGCTCGTAATGTACTTGAGTGATGTGTAAACATCGGAAACTTGTCAAAAAACTTTGTTTTGAAAAGTTCAGGAGGGCACAGCAAGTGAACATGAAGATTGTTATGGAACCTTTAAGAAACTCGTAAGAAGCTCTGAGAACTCAAAATCTGATAATCTTAACCCTATCTTAACCGGGTGAAAAAAAGTGATTTTCTACCGGGGGAGGCGTTTTTCGCCGCTGACGACAACAACAACAACAACGACGACTACGACGACGACGACGACGATGATGTACCATATTACTTGTAAGGTACTTCAAGTACACATATTTTTTATAAGAAACTGCTTATAAGAAACTCAACTCTCATATCGCAAAATATTAAGGAACTCCAGTACTGGGAAAATAGAACTTAAGAAACTATTTGTTTTCCTAACGCAAATCCTGGACATATTTCTATTCTATTTCTACTTCTTCTCCATAGCATATTACTGAGAAGGTACAATTGAGTGATATCTAAACGTTAGATACACATTGTCATAAGAAACTGGTTTATAAGAAACTAGTATTAGGATGGCCAAAATTTTAAGAAACTCTAGTAATAGTCTGAGAAGTACTAAGAAACTTTCAAAAAATACAAGCATGGGTATCATAGCAAATATATCATTGAACCTTTATTCTTTAGCTATTTTACCTAACCATTTGTGTTTTCAACATAACAGAACACTGTTTCTTCCTATATATGGGGTAATACTTCTGCATCTTATACAGACCCAGTCTACAAACTTCAGAAGAAACTAGTTCGAATAATCTCTTCTCAGCCTGCTCGTTCTCATTCTGCCCCAATCTTTAAGTCTTTAGAACTTCTCAGACTATCTGATGTCTTTCAGCTTAAACTTCTCATTTTTGTCTTTGAAACTGTAAACAGAGTGTCACCAAGCTGCTTTGATGACTTTTTCTTATTGAATTCATCCGTGCATAAGTATAATACAAGACAGGCTAGTAAAGGTGATTTGTTTCTCGCACGAAAAAAACACCCTACAATATGGGCTAAACTCCATTCGATATAGAGGAGCTAAGCTTTGGAATGAAATTCCGGTTGAATTAAGAAACTCTCACTCAAAAGCTTCATTTAAAACTAAGGTAAAAATCTACTTTCTGTGCCATAATTACACCCAGTGATTCACATACTATTCTTTGTGTATACCTTACCTTATCTTGTCTTTCTGCACCTGTTTTCAATAACATCATAATAATTCAATATCTTTTTAGGTAGGGGGTGTTCCCTCCTCGATTAGCCTGCCTATTGAGGGAGCCCCTCCTTTAAGAAATTCCCCTAATCTCACTGCAGCTCTCCATACTCACCTATTTAGTCTCTCAATATTTTTGCTTTAAGTATATCATCCTGTCCTGTTTTTCTTTCTATTTTGTTTGCTGTATTTGATTTTAGTTTATCATTGTTAATAAGGTAGGTGGGTATGTTGAACTGTAGTGATGTATTAGATGAATTTTAAAATGAATGAACTGAACTGAACTGAACTGTTACGGTTGAAGTATTTCCTGACTTGCGTTGTCTATACAGTTGGAAGAATCCTATTTTAAAGACATTACTGACATGATCTTTCATTTTCATCAAATTTTCATCAAGGATGATACCAAGGTTCCTTACTTTCTGTACTGGAGAAACAGTACATTCACCTACTTGTATGCTGTCTAATGAAACTTTTGGCAACTGTTTACTGCCACCAATAATGACACCACCAATAGTGTTTACTGTATCAATTCATCAACTTAATCCTCCAACTTTTTGAAGTACAGCCAGAACTTGAAGGAGCAACGGTAAAAGTCGGCCTAAATGAGTTATATCGCCCTGAACCGGCACCCCTCATTTTACCGCAAGCAGCTATCCCGAAACAAAATTATGCTATACTGTCAAAACAGTTATTTTCTAGGGTCACCATCCCCTATGTAATTAATATTCATTGCATTTTGATCGGATGCAAAGTTAAAGCTTTTCGTTCCTCCCCAGTTTTAGCCTCTCATACATACTACCGTCATCACGTTATTCAAAAAATGCTCATCTTCTAACTCCACGAAAGGTCACCAAGTCAGAAATGTGTTCCTGGAATCAAAATATCATTTACCATCTGTTTTTATTCACAAAGTCGTCCAGCGGAAAAGGGGGAGGTCATTATTCGCAACAAAAGACCATTTTCACACACTATGCCAGTTCAGGGCGATTTTTAGCCAATACACTTGCTTTGGAATAGAAACCCCCTGAAAAAATGGAAATCGACAACTTGAAGGACTTTCGAATATTTCATTCAAAGGGGCAGAACAAACTATTGAAACAAGTTATTTGACCTTTGCCAGTATTTTATCAATGAAAATGAATCAAAACAAAAACGCGGCTTGGAAAAATAAATGGAGAAATGAACGAACGCTTAACATCACTTTTCAGGTACGTTGAAAACTTCTTCGTAGCATGTAAACAAAGCCAAGAAAACAAGCAAGAACAGTCAGAGAGCAAGAATATGGCGTTAAGAAACAATTTTCACGCTTTATTTTCATTTACTAGTCCCAGACCGTTCCATTTTTAAAAATTTGTAAACAAGCCTAAATCTCAGAGAACGCGATCGGATGCTGATTCAGGGCGATGGTACTCTAGTCAAGTGCTCTTGTAGCACAACAAAGAGGAATCCATTGAGCAAATGTGTATCAGCTAGGTGTTCCTGTAGGCTTAACATGCTGACTTGCACTGAACTGTGCCAATGTGAAGCTGATGCTGAGATTTGCCAGAACGTAGATCCCGATATAGACTTTGATGAAGGATAACTGCAGTGACCTTATATTTATATATATATATATACTTGACTTACATAAACTACTCACTGTTGTAATCTTATACTGGGTGTCCCAGAAAAAACGCAACAGATTTGATCGGGTCTAGCGGCAAGACTGTAGATCCAATTAATTCAGAATGATTTCTAAAATAATCCTCGATAGCTAACTTGAAGGTAAATACCTTATTGGTTGATGCTGGTGCATTGACAGTGGGAATATTAATCTTGAAAGTAACATTTTGCCTCCACTTCGAAATCAGAACTTTTGGGTCTTGGCCTAAACTGCAAACGCGTTGTTTGGGGAATCTCTGGAATTACCGCGAAGTGCGAGCATAAAGCCTTGTGCTGAAGAAAATATTTGAATAGAAATCCAAACCTTAACTCCACAACCAAATACATTAATTTTGCCCTCAAGAGAAATCTTTCTATATTCTTCAAAGTCTCAAAAAGCTAAAATTACATCTGTTAAACAGGTGCACTAGTGCTTGAGTGAGCGTGAAAAATAAGTTAGTTCTGCAACTTTCATTGTCTGAAGGAAATCAATTGTGTATAATCTACAACCAAACATACCCCCACGGGAAAATTATCCATGAATAAGATCCTTGAAAATGCTCACTCGTGCGTGGCTTTTTTGCAGGTGCACTGTGACTGAAAAGACATATTCCTTTGTGTATATATGCGATAACATGTTTGTCCATTTTCATCTTTGGACTTTCTATTGAAATGTTTGCTCAAAGTATGGGTTCTTGCCCATAACCAAAAAGTCGTACTTATGACAAAGGAGATTCCCCGAAACAGCATGTTTGCAGTTTGGCCAAAATCCGAAAGCTCTGGTTTGGAAGTGGAAGCAAAACTGTACTTTCTATGTTAATATTCCCACCCTCCATGCACCAACATCAACAAACAAGGTATTTATCTTCAAGCTGACTATCGAGGTTATATTTTGGTAATTTCATTCCTTGTTGTTCATGACCATTATTTAACCCTATTTCACATGGGGTATTTTTTCGATATTTTGGCATGGGGGGGGGGCGTTTTTCGCCCCCCCTCTTTTTCTCTGAAACTACAAAAGATATAACAATGAAACTTTCCTCCATTGTTCTTTGGACAATAAGCTTTCCAAATATAACAATGGTAATTGATTATTCACGTGATTTGTTGCTAGGCAACCAAAAAACAAAGGAAAACTGGCCAATTTATAGCTGCTTCGCAAGAAAAATTCTATTTAAATGAATACTCAACGGATTTTAATGAGAGTAGTCTTAAATGATAGGAAATACATTGTACAATTAAAATATGTACTTTGAAGCAATTTGAAGTGTCTAATTATAGACCAATTAGCGCTTAATTAGCTCTTTGTTCCTTTCTACTTACTGTCACTGCAGTTTTCCGTAGTTTTCTTGCTATTTCTGGCATAGATCGACTTAATATGCATGAAACAAACAAGATTAAGCTAAATTGCAACAAAAATCGTAATTAATACATTAATTTATTCGAAAAATGACGTCATAAATATAAATGACGTCATAGATATTAAATTTTGCTGATGTCAGCAAATTAGCAAAAATTATATATCAAATGAAAGCTCTCATCAAGAGCAATCGAATGATACATGTTGCAAGTAATTCGGACGAGAAACAAGAAACTTATGGATGTTCAAAGCCGTTTTTTGTCAACTACTCTCCAAATATGGTGCTATTGTGGTCACGTGATCAAATCTAGAACAATGAGACATTTAAATTTTGTTTGCCAATTAAATTTGAGTAAGAGTCACAAAGTTTGGTCATCATATCTTGTGTCGTTTCGGCGCAGTGTAGAAAAGTTTGGTTGGGGGGGGGGCGAAAAACGCCCCCCCCCCCATGTGAAATAGGGTTAAAACACACTTACACATTTCTCTTTGTTTTCCCTCAAAATTTTCACCGCCCTTCGGCGGCCTCTTTAGTGAGAATGTTTGATTTTGCCGAACGTTGCATTCTTGCACTGTTCGTAAGACTTAAATTTGCAAGATCCATGAATTCGAACACGTTACGTCGTTCTCTTAATTTGTTCGAGTTTCCCCATTCTTCCTTTGCATTCAGTGTTGGGTTTAGTTCGTTTATTGAAACTGCTTCAGTTACTTGCCTGAGCATCGCGTCACCAGGGCACATAGCCAATATGTCAATGTTTATATCTTGTGGAATTGAACCGTGCCACTCTATCATGTGCTTGTGAAACACAGAATTCTCTTCATTTTGTTCATACTTCACTAAGTGTTCACTTGCTCTCTCTCCAATGCTTCTTGCCATTTCTCCAATGTACATTCCTTCTCTTTGGTCGTTTTCTGCACAGCCGAGCCGAGGTCGTTTTCTGACTATCGAGGATTATTTCAAAAATCCTTTGGGGTTGATTCAATCTAAATTCTTGTCGCTATCCCTGATCAAATCTGCTGCGTTTTTCTGGGACACCGGGTACATAGTTGCAGTTTCTGTTCAGTTTTTCAGAGTTCCTGTAAACTGTGGAACGACATAAGGACTAATAACGACATAACGACTAATAACGACGTAACGACTAATAACGAGCTATCAAATTACAGTATCGAGTTGTCTGTCCAAATGAGTGTATCAACCGAACCACCATGAGTACGGAATGGACTGATAAGTGGATCCAGGGGATAGCGGATCTTGCAAATTTTCTATTTCTTTGGAAGGTATAGTAAGAAATAAGCAAGCTCATCAATTCTTTTCCGCTGTGTCCCTTGTCTCGTGTAAATGTGTGAGTAGAAGATGGAAAGGATGGTTCCCTGTCTCCTTATAATTTTTTCCAGACACAAACAACGACACTTGCAGGTACTGGTATAGGCAACATTCATTGCCTTCCTAATAATAGTTTTACCATAAGAGAGATAGAGTTCTTGGCAAAATAGCATAACAGCTTAATGGCTCGATAATAGTTTTACCATAACCAATAGAGTATTTGGCAACATAACATAACTAATACCGGGTGTTCTCAAAAAAGTTCCGACGTTTGATGGAACACAGAGAAAAAGGTTTTGAACCTGAACATTTCTATTCACTCTAGTTACATTCAAGACATTTCAACTTACAGTTTGGCATATCATAAGAAGAAATTATTAATCTGCAAATGGAGTTATGAGCAACAACATTGCATGTTAATGCTCCAGACAAAACCAGGGAGATTAGTACGGCGTCCTGCTTCATGGCGGTACAAGAAGCTGAGGTCCAAGGCTTATGGATAATTTCTTTAATCATAGGATACTTTGCTGCCAAACTTTCTTACGTAGTACGTTAATATCTAATACCTAATATCTAATGATTAAAGAACGAAATTTTCAAAAACATTCTAAGGTTCCTATTGAGACTTTAGAGCAGCTATTATGTAAATTCACACTCGGAAATGAACTTATCTTAACTCTATGATTAAACACTTTGTTATTATTCACTTTTCTGGAGTTGAAGCCAAAGCACATTTTGTGTGGAACTGAAAATGAGCGCAATCTGCATGATAACTGTTGTTTTGTCATCTGTCATTGGTCGATCTGAAAAGGTATGTCATCTGTAATGAGTCTATCTGAAAGGTCATTTTTCCCATTTTTCTTTTTCCCAATTTTTTTGATTGACGAAATAGACTTGGGGCAAGTCTATAGAGTACACTATCCAAAGGGTCGGATTAAAACTGTTCAAAAAGTCCCAGGAGAAGAAAACTACAAATTAAAAAAGCTTTAGGAAAAAGAATCTGGAAACATAGCACCATTCTTTCCATCTTCTACATACACATTTACACAAAAAAGGGATACAGAGGAGAAGAATTGATGAGTTTCCTTGTTTCTTACTTTGCTTTCCAAAGAAACAGAAAATTTGTGAGCTCCGCTATTCCCTAGATCCACTGATCAGTCCATTCCGTACTCATGGTGGTCCGGTGGATACATCCATTTGGACAGACAACTCGATACAGTAATTTGATAGCTGGTCATTAGTCGCTATGTCGTTATTAGTCGTTATGTCGTTCCACGGTTTACAGGAACCCAGTTTTTCAGCATTGTTACAAATAGTTGTCTTGTTGCCGATTGCAAGTATGAAATATGTACCTGCAGCAAAAAGCCATCAAGAATGTCTTTTGACACGCCCATGCCACGCCCATTATGTGCTTTCTATTCCTTTTCCTGCTAGCAGCTACTTAAAACTTTGTCTTCAGCATCATAGCTTTGAAACTATACACTATTTACATGGTTTATAGAGTTAAAATTCAACTTTCAGGAGACAAAAATAATGTAGAATGGCCGCCATTTTCAATCTACCATTATGGAATTCGCAAAAAAATGTCAACAAATAAAATTTGATAAAGTGGCATCAGGATAATGTTTTGCACAAGTTTCATAAAGTATATCCGAAAAGGCAGATAATTACCTTAGCCTAACAGACTAGAATCTGTACTTCAATTTGCATTCTTTTTTAGAATGTAGCTGTAGGCCTAAATCACCTGCTACTTTTTTCTCACAACCACTGAGTCTAAAATGCGTTTAAAATCAGTTTTCTTGAACTGCTGTACCATTGAATTAGGTATCAGTACTTTGATCATTCTTGCCACAAAAGCAAAAGCCGCCTTGCTCTAAGCCACATACTGATTGGTAGACGACGGGACAACAGAATCCCGTTGCCGATTGAAATTGTTTGCCGTTTTTGCAGCCCTATGTCAATAAGGCCCTCAGTGGAGCGACAACAACAACAACAATTCAACTCAATGAGATGAGCGTAACTTGAGGGTCCTTATGGTAGTGAGGCTAGTCAGAGCCCTTCTGATTTTAAAAATTTAAGTCATCATAAAAGCAACATCACAATCGCCAAGAGCATATAAACATGTATCTAGGCTCAAGTTTGGGTCGAAAATCCGACTCTGGACTCAATATGAACAAAATGAAAAAATTTAACAAATTCCCAAAGCGAGGCCGCTAAATTGAAATGGTGCATTGATTGACCAATGACAACTTACCCATCTTCCTGATCTCTTATTGATCTGAACAGAACATTTTCTTTTGCAAGATGCGACTGAAAGTTTGAAAAATGTTTGTGAAACCTTAACCTACCATTTGCCGCGTTTTTCAAAGACATCAACTATGGCCCCCAAACCTATCTGACTTTTACTTATCATCTATTGGTCAAACTTTGACAGAGAAATTTTCAAACAATAGAGCTGACAAGTCACATGACATGCCCATATTTGGAAGAAGGTAGCAAAAAAATCATTGTTTTTGATTAGTTCAATGGAAAGATTTGATCCAATCATGAAGTATTATACACCAAATGAATCAGTAAATGAAGGTCTTTAATTCGATACCGGAATTTCTGGAATTTGATGATGTAAGCATTTTTTGACAATGACGTCATAATGGCCGCAATTTTGGGCTAATTAGCAAATTTTTTGAATCCTTTCGAAATTTTCAATTGAAAAGACTCCAATGATACGTTTGTAAAGGAGCACTACCACTTTGCAGCTTCTTTTTGTCTATTTTTACAGGGATCAAATTAATTGCACAATTGGCGTCATTCAAATTAGCTAATTTCTGCGAAAATATCACTCCAAAATCATCGATTTCGATGAAATTATATTTCTATGTCAAATTTGTGCCTAAAATGAACCAAAAGCTGCAAAGTGTTCATGCAAAACCTTCTTTGAATTCAAATTTAACTTGGAAGCCTGATTTTCACTGATTTTCAACTTCATGACGTCAGTGTGGCGTCATAAGGTGTGGCAGCCATACCCAAATTGCACTACATGCTAGAAACTACTTGATCTGTAACGGTGCCAAGTTGTATTGAATTCTGAAGAGTCTAAGGCAGTTTTCAGAGGGGGGTGGAAAGAAGGCCCCCCCCCCATAAATGGTAGCTCGAAAAAGCTCATATGGATTAGGGTTAAACAAGCATTGAAAAACCCTTTGGGTATTTTGGTATATTTAGGATAGATGTACTCCAGGTTACTTTTTTGGATCTTAGCATTTGGGTAAAAGTTATGTCACAGTGGTTGTAGTCTTCTAGTATAATTTGGAGGAGGGTATTCAGCAAGGGTCAAAAAATAAACCCATAAAAGTTATATGTTCAAAAAGTGACCAAAAAGTGCCCTGACTAGATATCACTTTTTTCATTTCATTAGTCACTTATTTTCCCCATATTTCCACTATCTTTCTCCTATCAGAGACCCAGAAAAACAATCAAAACCACTGGGAGAAAGACGAAAGTGTCCCACAACACCCCTCCTGAACAATCCCTCCTGGTGGTATGCAGTCCAGTAAGAGCGTGGTGAGACATGACAATTTGCCCTATAATTTGTTCTTTTTTTACAAATGTTGTATTGTAAGGTCTACAGGGGGTAGGTTTCAGGGTAAAATGGGTGGTGAAAAATGTGAATAAATGTTGCCAAAATATTTGTTCAAGGTTACCATGCAGCTAGGCAGGACAAACTGCCATCCTTGAAACGGTAAATGTTGATTATCAGTACTAAGTCTACTGGTTTCCAGCAAGAAACGCTACCCATTTTCAGTTTCACCCCAGCCCCACCAGCACCCAATTTACCAGTCAGTGTCCTAGACCCAATAAGTTTGCGAGTTAATGTATTAACTTTTTGTTACATTTTGGTATTATGTATATAGTTACTTGTTTCTACAGCTGATTTGAATAAATTGTCTGTAGGCTGAAGGGACTTAAAATCTGAAAATGGAAAGAACTGAAGCGAATTTCTCTATGTCTCCTCCGTTCTTGTGCAGAGGGGAAGGAGGGCCTAAGCAAGTAAACAACTGAATAATGTAAAATATGTACAGCTCTGTAGCCTACCTTGGCCTTTCCGTGGAATGAGAGGTGATGCCTTTCTCCTCTACCTCCCCTTCGATGCCCTCTAAAGCGGATCTCAAAATTGAAGCCACTCTTAGAACTGGGTCTCCTTCTCCCTCTTTCTGCTTCTCCGCCATGACTTTGAAGGGAAATTTGCTGCACAGCTCCACGTGTGATCTTGTGAATGTTGGGGGTACGTATTTGTCACGAGCTGGAGTTGATGGACTGAATCCTGGAAAGACGACCAAATTCTCCTCCAAGCTTAGTATTCATCTCAACGTAAATTAAGAGATCTTTGATCTGCTTATAAGAATATCTTCTTATCTTTATCCTCATTCTTAAAATCAAGGGGACATTAAATAGAAATGTTACCAAGCCAAGCAGCACAGCCCCCCGTGACAGTAATCAATTTGTTTTGCAAAAGCATTCTGAACGTCAAGAAATGCAAATAAGTAGATCATTGGTTGATCAACTGCAAATCACTGATTAGAAAAGTATTTTTGGTGAAAAAGTGATCAATCAATGATTGTTTTTGGATGACATCGCCCTGTATGATTCACGATCCGATCCTTGATCCATGATATTGTGATGATTATCATTGATGCGTAACGATATCATGGTCTGGGTGACGGCAATCATGTGTGACGATATCATGAAGTGTGCACAACGATATCATCGAACAATTACAACCTCATCCATGCGCAACGATATCATGGTCAAGGTCACGGCAATCATGCGTAACGATATCATAAAGCATTGACAATGACATGATCTACCAATTACGATCGTGTCTGTCATTCACAACCTCATCTGCAGGTCTCGACTTTTGTCCATGATGTGACTCCATGCTGTGGTTGGCGTTAAGGCAAACAGCATATTTCTTAAGTATACCTTTCCTGTCCTCATGGTCCGTGTGAATTGTGCACTCACTTGACTTGTGCTCTTCTGTGCAGTAAGTGCATTTCTGCTTTCCCTCGGGTGTAAATAGTGCACTTGCAGTGTTTGGTCCCTTTGATCTGGTTTGCTGTTTTGTTTCCTCTTGCTTAGGCTGTCCATTGGCACTGATTCTCAACGAATCTGCGTGACTCTCCCGAACTTCAAGCTCCAAGTCCAGTTCTGCGATCAGCTCATGCAAATTCCACTCCAAAAGGCTCTTTCTCCGTGATCGTACCATGCTAAATTTCAACTGCTTTAGTAACTTCTCCACTAAAACAGGCACCACGATCTTCAAATATGTTCCCTGATCGACTGACAGAGCCTCCAATCCACGTCGATCCCGAAATGTTCTAAGTCTGGTGACGTCATCTTCATTGAAAACATGTTGAATGTTGACCATCTCATTGATGTGGGCATGTTCCAGCATACTCAGTTTCGCAAATCTTTTCTTCAACAAATCTACTGTGGTTTGAAAATTTGAGTCAGTAATGGGTACTCCCGCAGTTTGAATGATGTGAGCAGTCTGACGCTATACTCTCTTTTGATACACTTTTCTCTTTCTACGCAAACTGCTTGACTTAGTCGAGGCAGCATCATTGTCTCCTCCCAATGCTTCTTTTGATGAACACCAAGGCCTGTGTGATTTTTCCCAAATGTTCTCTTGAATCTTTAATTTTTATCACACACATCCTCATCTTCATTTTCTAGTGCATATCCAAGGAGTTTGTTATCTAGATCCTTCAGCTCATCCCATTGAGTTTTCAACTATTCACTTTATGATTTAAGCAATACGGTGTCGTTGTCTTCTTCGGCATTACTCAGGTCTAAAACCTTGTTCACGTGTTTTGTTGTAATCCTTCAAAAAGTGCTCTGTTTCTTCTTCAATAAATTGACTTCTTCTTTTTCCAGACTCATAATATATGCGGCTTCTTATGATGGACCAAGTGTTGTAGATTGCAATCTAACGCTGGTTCAAAATGTATATTCATGAACCAGAAATCTTTCAAGAGAAACACAAGTGTACGTTGTATGCCTCATCATTCAATCTCATCTCGACTCCATGACAAGTTTTCAACTGATTCACTACACAAGGATACGCAGCTATTCTGCTTCAGGCAATGATAGTTTCAACCAATCAGAATCTTAAAAACAGGAAGCCCATATTTGCCTTCTACCAATTCTGATACAATAATCTTGTGTAGGCTCTTTATACATCAAAGGGCTGTTAAGTTAGGCCCCAGTTACACCATACCGGATTGCTATTGGAGCGGAGTGACTTTCATATCGGATAGGGGTTTGAGTTACACTACTCTGCACCAATCCGATGCACAACGCTCCCATTAGCGGAGTGAAAATCACTCCGCTCTGGAGGTGGTATGAAAATCACTCCGTAGCGAAGCGTTGTAGTGTAATCGCATGAATCTGATACAATCCGCTTCGAAACAATGAAGTTTCAGATTAGCTAACAATAAACTTTGGCGCCAGACTGTGAAAACACCCTGCAGCGTAGACCAGAACTGCGGAGGAATGTGGCGTGGGAGGAAGAGAAGAGTGGTAGTGTAACTGCTACCCCAAAGAGTATTCTATATGTCGAGCCTTCGAGCCTCGAGCCCTCGAGCCTTGTATTTCGAGCCTCAAGCCTTCAAGCCTTGTATTTCGAGCCTCGAGCCTCGAGCCTCTGAGCCTTGTATTTCGATCCTCGAGCCTTCGAGCCTTGCATTTCGAGCCTCGAGCGTTGCATTTCAATCCTTGAAGCCTTAACGTTTCAGAATGAAATAAAGAATGAAGCAACATTATTCAACAAACGGTGCACATGAATTTCAAAGATTTTAACAGTAACGTTTAAGTTGAGACTAATGGTGAATGGCATGAGAATTTCATTGGCATGTAGGAATGCATGCCAATTAATTGGAAAATTTAGATCTCAATTAGTCACCCATTGAAACTCTTACATGCAACTTTCCCACTACATGCAACAGAACCATCACAAGCAAATGATAGAAGTACCATGAACTGAAACTTCGGTCACAAAAGCCAGATTGCTAAGTTATTTGTGAGTAATTGGCTAGTAGTGATAGATCTCTCACATACACATGAAGCACTTTCCTGAAGTTTTTTCTGTGTAGCACATTCTTTGAAATCGGGCCTGTTCGGTCCTTGAGAAAAATATGTGATGTGGCAATTTTACAAATTCATATGGATCTTAGCTAGTGCCTTGAACTTGAGTATTAATTGATCTTTGCAAAAAGAATCCTTGAAACTTGAATCCTTGATGTTTGCAAAAAGATGAACCTCAAAGATGAAAGCCTGTAGCTAAAAATATAACTCGAAGGCTCAAAGGCTCGAGGCTCGAAGTATGAACCTAAGGCTCGAGGGCTCGAGGCTCGAAATACAAGGCTCGAAGGCTCGAGGCTCGAGGGCTCAGAGATTAGAAACACTCACCCCAAATATCACTACGAAGTGAAAATCACTCCACTCTGCTCTGCTCCGATAGCAATCAGAGATAGTGTAACTCTAGCCTTAGTCAGTTTCCTTAACCTCTTTTACGTCTACATGAATATGAGGCACATACGTAAATAAAACATTATAACAGTAAAGAAGTAAAATATTTTGAGTCATAGAAGTCCATACCGCAACATAGCTAGAATGAATGAACACTTGAAAATACCACAATTCCTATGTGCGCTGTTGAATCCCCCACAGGGAATTTCTTGGCTAAGTTGTGGATATTTGTTAAGCTACTGATGTGCTTAACAAGTGCGTGAGTTGTTGCAGAACCCAGAATAAAATAAGTATAAAGGTAAACTTACGACCTTAACATTAGTAGCTTGATTTGGCAGGCAAATCGGCAACAGGATAACAATCTTTGGCAAAAAACTCTCTAATCAAAACAACAACAAAAATTGAAGCAGCAACTAATAAATCAAGTTTATTCTAATTTGATTTAGCCTAACTTAAAACTATTGTTAAATTCAAATGAAAAACCCAGGTAGTTTGTCGCTAACTTGTCTCTTCAAGTACTGCAGCTGAATCGTCTTGATGCGTGGCATCAATAGTTAGGCACTGTCTGCGTGTTTGTCTCAATGGACTAAAAATCTTAAAAAACCTAACATAAATCGCAGGACGATTAACAATAAGGCACACCTATCTTACCTTAAGAAGAAAAATACAATTAAGTAAAAATAGGAACAAATAATAAAATGTTATTCACATGATACAAAGTCCAAATACGGAAAGTGTCTTTTCTCAACCAAATAAGGTACGTTTCTTGCATCGTTTGTAAGAGTACTTTTCTTTCCATGCCATTGACACGAAAACAACTACAAGTTCTACATTTATCAGCAAAAGTGCATAGCACGTGATGTATCAACAAGGGGCTGCGTCCATATCACAACATAGTATTTGAGAAATTGTTTGTTGTTTGTTTGTTATGGAGCTCCTTTCAAGGTCATTGGTACCAAAATGGCATATTATATTTTTAGGATCTTTACCATTGTAAGGGATGTCACAGAAATTTTGTGCACTTTTGATAAGTGGGCAAGGTATCTTTTCAGCTGTCGTATCAGGGCATAGTTTGGTCATGTTAACATATTTGCCATTCAGGTCAACAGGGAGAATAGTCTCATTTCCTTTAGGTATTGAGTTTGCTGGGTTTTCTACATTGTTTTCTTCATGTTCAGCGCAATTTCCTTTTCCTTTGTTTTTCAGGAAAGTGATTATGCTTGAAATATGGTACATTGAAGTATGGTGTCAGTTGTCTTGGGAGCAGATAAATATCAGAAAGTGATGCTTGTCTTGTCATGGTCTTAGGCATCTCCACTGTCTCCACTGTCCGATATTATATTTATTTGCTTCAGTATACACGTTTTTTTATAAGAAACTAGGATCAGGCCATAGTACTAAAAGTTTCTTAATTCAACATGAAATTTTGTCCATTTTAGTACGAAAAGTTTCTTCATTGGTTTCTTTTTTTGGATGCATGAATTGTCAATGTGGTCGCTAACACTGCTGCAGATATGTTTCTTGATATAATTTAAAACATCATACAGGAATAAACAATGCTCTACTATGTTGAAAACACAAATGGTTAGATATATATTGCCCAATGATAAAGGTTCAACGATCTATTTGCTATAAAATTCATGCTTTTAAGTTTGAAAAGTTTCTTAGCACTTCTCAAACATAGTACCAGAGTTTCTTAAAATTTTGGCCACCTCAGTACTAGTTTCTTATAAACCAGTTTCTTATAAAAAAAACGTGTAATAGACATCACTGTACCTACACAAGCATTATCATTTCCATGGAAAGGGAAACAAAATGACGTCAGGGGCGCCAAAGCGACGATAGGGCAAGGGGTCGAAGGGAAACGCAAGGGCACTCCAGACCAATAACGAGGGAAGTGAACCGAAGATTGGGTGGAACTGGGATCCTCCCCCGGGAAAAGTTTTGCAACCATGCCCTCTAGATTCACTTAAAATGCCTCGTCTAACCAATGTAAATGATGCTCTCTTTTACATCTTTGGGTATGACCAATGCAAGTTGCTATGATCGAATTGAACGTTGTTAAAGAAATATATTGCTCCAATAAAAGGGCACTCTTGCCCCCTTGCCCCTCTTAGGAAAGGGAAGGAGGGACGCTTGCACTCCCTGCACCCCCTCTCCGGCGTTCCTGAATGACATTACATATGTCCCTCCACTCAGTAGAGTGAATGGAGTTTATTTATGGCGCCAGTTTCCCAGAAGCCAAGGAAAAACCACTGCGCCAACTCTTCAACCAGGATCGTGTCATGAATTGGTTCAGTTTAGAGACACGAAGAGACTCACAAATTTCGCTGTCATCTCTAATTTTCTAAAAACATACCTCAAATTTTAACCATAAAGCGGGTTTTACCAATCAATGGCCCTAGCCCTATGGCCCTATGGCCCAATAGTCTTGAGCACTTTGTTACAAGTAAAGGGAGCATAAGTTTGACAATGTATTCAATTAGAATTCGTTGGAAAATTGCAAAGCAACCATGACAAATTCATGGACAAAATTCTCGTTCAGCCAGTGACACTTTTCTCGATGTGATGCAGGGAATCCGGGAATCACCTGCTCTCACTTTCCTTGCTTTGGGAAATAGGGCAAAGGGGAACGCTGAAGTGCGTGATAAAGTAGGGGAAGGAAGTGACAAATCTTTACAGTTTTCAAACTCACAGCAACGGGGCTATAAGGTATACATGAGAAAAGTCTTACAAGAAACTCCATTCTCCCTAGATCACTAAAAAAATTAGAAACTCCACTACTGGCAAAATCAGCTTAAAGAAATAGGTTGGAGTCGAGGAGATCTTTCGTGTATTATTCCTTTCATCTTCACTTCCTTCCTGTAAAAAACCTACATTCACGAGGGAAGAGGAAGTAGACTTAAATCACTTCAAGTGGAATTTGAGCTTGTTTGAAGATATGCTTATGCAAAAGGAAGTCGAATACAACTCGTACTCAGGTGTTCAGGTATTCGTCACAAACAGGCACGAGACGATGTTACGGTAGTGGCATTGGGCAAGAGGGCCATTGGGCCATTGATTTGTAAAATCCAAATATCCCATCCAACTTCGCCCTGATTTCAAAAGGAATTTCAAGTTCCCATACGATTCCTGATCTAGAGCTCTTCCTAGGATACCACTTGGAAACATAAACCCCTCTTGAATGTAAAACAGGGAGTTTTGAAATGAAAACAAAGCATACGAAAAAATATCTTAATGTCTAGGATCAGGGCTGGGATCTTAATTTATCGAGTCTCAATATCTGGGATCTCAATATCTGGGATCTTAATTTCTCGGATCTCAATATCTGGGATCTTAATATCTGGGATCTTAATTTCTCGGATCTTAATATCTAGCATCTTAATATCTGGGATCTTAATTTCTCGGATCTTAATATCTTGGATCTTAATATCTGGGATCTTAATATCTGGGATCCTAACATCTCGGATCTTAATTTCTCGGATCTTAATATCTGGGATCTTAATATGGTGAAGGTGAAGGTGAAGTTGCGTTTTTCAGCGCCAAGCGCTGGGATCGCAGAAATAGAGCAGACCTAATCGAGTCCGCGACCCCTTGTCATGACGCTCAAGTGATGGGGCTCTACCGGGACTCGAACCCACTCCGCCTGACTGTTCTGGCTGCAATGTCAGAGGATTACACCACGGCGCCACAACACCTTCAATATCTGGGATCTTAATATGTGGGATCTTAATATCTGGGATCTTAATTTCTTGGATCTTAATGTCTAGGATCTTAATATCTGGGATCTTAATTTCTCGGATCTTAACATCTGGGATCTTAATTTTTCGGATCTTAATATCTGGGATCTTAATATCTGGGATCTTAATTTCTCGGATCTTAATTTCTGGGATCTTAATATCTGGGATCTTAATTTCTCGGATCTTAATATCTGGGATCTTAATATCTGGGATCTTAATATCTGGGATCTTAATTTCTTGGATCTTAATATCTGGGATCTTAATATCTGGGATCTTAATATCTCGGATCTTAATTTCTCGGATCTTAACATCTGGGATCTTAATATCTGGGATCTTAATTTCTCGGATCTTAATATCTGGGATCTTAATATCTGGGATCTTAATATCTGGGATCTTAATATCTGGGATCTTAATATCTGGGATCTTAATATCTGGGATCTTGGATCTTGAATCTTGAATCTTAAATTATACCATCCCCTAATTATCGATGTTGTTGTTGTTGCTAAAGCATCATAAGCAAAAACTAATTATATGACATCATATTTATGAAAGCATATTAAAAGTAAATATGATAAAATTTGTTTCGCAAATATTAAAAGTAGATATCAAAATATATAATCACTGCAAAGTTGGGCTCAATCAGAGCAATGATGAAAGCACAACATAAAAATAAAGTTGCATCTCCACAGAGTACAGAGCAAAACGTCGGTTGCCACGGAAACATTTCTAAAATGAGAACAATTTTTTTTTTACATTTTGAATGTAATTAGATAAAGGATCAAAGTCAGGAGACCTCAGGATCATTCCACACATTCTAAACAAGATATAGCCAAAAAATACAGTTGGGGGGGTGGAATCCGCACGCCCCCAGGTGAGATGGGGTTAACTCAAATGAATATTTGGAGTCTGAATAACAACAAGAGAAAACTTCAACATTGGTGGTCCAAAAACCTTAAGAGATGAAGAATCAGGCAACTTGATCCAATGACCCATGCAACGATTGCCACTCTGCATATTTTGTGGTTTCTAGGCCAGAAACAATTAACAATATTATATAAAGTCAGTTGATAATGTGTGTTGAAGCCTTTTTCCCAAATCATGAAATAGTTTTGTGGAACATCACTAAGTTGATTTGAAAGTGTTTCATATTCTGTAGCAGGAATGTTAGTGCATTTTATATGGTGCCAGAGATTGCTTTGATTGTAAAGAATTCCATCTTTGTACACATTTTTGTGACAAATGTCACTGCAAAGTTGGGCTCAATCAGAGCAATGATGAAAGCACAGCATAAAAATAAAGTTGCATCTCCACAGAGTACAGAGCAAAACGCTGGTTGCCACGGAAACATTTCTAAAATGAGAACAATTTTTTTTACATTTTGAATGTAATTAGATAAAGGATCAAAGTCAGGAGACCTCAGGATCATTCTATGTCTTTGCAGTGGCATTTGTCACAAAAATGTGTACAAAGATGGAATTCTTTGCAATCAATGCAATCTCTGGCACCATAGAAAATGCACTAATATTTCTGCTACAGAATATGAAACACTTTCAAATCAACTTAGTGATGTTCCATGGTTTTGTATTAACTGCACAATAACATATCATGAGTCCATTTTTCCTTCTGGCACAATTGAAAATGAAGCATTGCTAAATCTATTTGATTTTGACAAACCCTCGGTTGTTGATCCATTGCCGTCATTTGAAATCACCTCTCATCTTACTAACATGCCTAACCTGCAAGACTATGATATTGATGAACATTTGCCCTCTAATATTGATTCTAGTTATCACTCAATTCATGATTTATCCACTTCTACTACTTCTCCCACTGATCTTTCCTTCTTACATATAAATATAAGTCTTTCCTGTCACTTTGATGAACTTCAGTCTCTGCTTGTTAATCTTAATATTGGTTTCAATGTTGTTGCTGTTTCTGAAACTTGGGACTCATTTGCAAGGCCAGTAAGTTCAAATATAAACATGGCAGGATACACTTTTCTCTCTAGTAAGTCTCATAGTCAAAATGGTGGTGTTGGTTTATACATCAAAACTAGCTTGGGTCCTGTTCCTAGGCCAGACTTGGTCAGTGACAGTGAGGATTATGAGACAGTTTGGGCTGAAATTGAGAACTCAAAAGACAAAAACATGATTTGTTGTGCGTATCGTCATCCAAGTTCTGAAGTTGAGCATTTCACTGAGCATATTCAAAAGACTTTATCAAACCCTTCTGTTGCAAATAAGCATGTTTTCATCTTAGGTGATTTCAATATCAACCTACTAAATTATGACTCTCATACTGCTACCTGTGATTTTGTCAGTCTCCTTCTTTCTCAGCATTTTCTTCCATATATAATCCATCCAACCAGAGTATCTGACCACTCTTCTACTATTATTGATAATATCTTCTCCAATGTTTGCAATTTAGACACTAAAAGTGGCAATATTTTGACACAAGTTGCAGATCATTTTCCTCAGTTTTTAATTGTTAGAAAGGCAGTTGTTGTAAACAAAACACAATCATACTATCAGCATGACTATTCAAAATTTGATGAAGGAAAGTTTCTAGCAGACTTTAACAACCTTAACTTTGAGTACTTGAATGACAATCAAAGTGATGTAAATGCAAAATTCAATAGATTTCTTGCTAATGTTAGTGAAATTGTGAAAAAGCATGCTCCATTGAAGAAGCTTACTAAAAATGACTTGAAATTGAGAAATAAGCCATGGATAAATAATAGAATTCAGAAAATGATGCGTCTCAGGGATAGATTGTTAAAAAAAATTAGGAAAAAACCAGATGCAACGACTAAGCATTTATATAAGCAATTCAGAAACCGTGTTGTAATTGAACTTAAAGAAAGCAAGACAAAGTACTTTCATGATTATTTCAATGTTAACAGTAATAATATGAAGCTATTGTGGACCGGGATAAAATCAATTATTAGCATCAAGAACTCTCATGTAAGTGTTATTAACGAACTAAAAGACACAAATGGGAATTTAACAACTGACTCAACAGCTATGGCAAATATTTTTAATAAATTTTTTGTTAATGTAGCTGATGGTGTTACAAAGAATATACCCAGGTCCCCAAGGTCTCCCTTAAATTATCTTAAAAATAAGAATCCATCCTCTTTCTTCATATCTCCTACTGCCCCATATGAAATATCAGACATAATAGACTTGTTGAAAACTGGCAAATCAATAGGTCCAAATAGTATACCTCTGAAATTGTTAAAAATCCTTTCACCTCAAATTTCTTCTCCCCTGTCCCTTATCATCAATGCATCATTTCAGTCTGGTATCTTTCCTGAAAAAATGCAATCAGCCAAGGTCATCCCTTTATTTAAGAAGGGTTGCCCCATGACTGCTTCCAACTATAGACCAATATCCCTCTTGTCTATTTTCAGTAAGATTACAGAGAAATTGATGCATAAGCGGCTATACAATTTTTTAGAAATTCACAAGATCTTATATGACCTTCAATTTGGTTTTCGTGCTAGTCATTCTGTTAATCATGCATTGATCAGTATGACTGAATCAATCAAGAATTCTTTGGATAACAAAAAATTTGGATGTGGAATATTTCTTGATCTTCAAAAGGCTTTTGATACTGTTAATCATCAGATCCTTCTTAACAAACTTGAACACTATGGCATTCGAGGAACAGCTCTAGCATGGTTTAACTCTTATCTTAGTAACAGAAGTCAGTATGTATCAGTCAATGGTTGTAACTCTAATCATTTGAATGTTACGAGTGGTGTACCTCAAGGATCTGTCCTTGGTCCACTTTTGTTCCTAATCTACATCAATGATCTTCCCAACTCATCTTCCAAGTTATCCTTCTATCTCTTTGCTGATGACACAAATATTTACTTTGAATCAGGCAGTTTAAGTACTCTTCAAAAAGTGGTGAACAAAGAGCTCAGGCATGTTAAAAAATGGCTAGATGCAAATAAACTTGCTTTGAATGTAGATAAAACAAACTTTGTTATTTTTCATTCTCCACAGAATTCTTTGAATGACATAGTCAATATAAAGATTGGTAATCAACATGTCAAGCAGGCTAAATATGTCAAATTCCTTGGCCTCCTTTTGGAAGATCTAAGCTGGAAGTACCACTTAAGTGAACTTTCTAAGAAACTATCAAGAACTTGTGGTATATTCTTCAAAGTAAGGCATCTTCTACCAACCAGTGTTCTAATCTCCTTATATAATTCTTTATTTTCCTCATTTCTCCAGTACGGAATCATTGTTTGGGGTCTTACCTATGACACCCATACTAAACCAATATATCTCCTACAAAAGAAAGCTATCAGAGCTATTGCTTTCAAAAGTTTCACATCTCCATCTACACCTATTTTCTCTGATTTAAAAATTCTTAAATTATATGATTTATTTGATTTCAAGCTGCTTACTTTTGTGTATGAGTCTGTTAACAAGATTTCTCCTTCCTTTTTTCATAATTTTTTTGAAACCTTCACAACTGTTCATCATTATAATACAAGGCAGGCTTTGAGAGGTGATATTTTTATGACTCGTGAAAATACCTTGCAATATGGTCTAAGATGTGTTAGATATGCAGGCGCCAAATCCTGGAACAGCATTCCTGATGTCATCAGACAATCTCCTTCAGTTTCCAATTTTCGTCGTAAACTCAAGTTTCATATCTTCTCCACAAAATACCAAAATTGATCACCTTCAGTATGTTCATTTCTACAATTTTATTTTTTTCCCAAATGAACTAAAGATGCTACAACTATAACATAATATGCTCTTAGAACAGGGGGTGCTCTCTCCTCGATTAGTTTATCTATTGAGAGAGCTCCTCCTTAAGAAATTCCTTACACACAAATTCCATGCAAAATTATCATATAGTTGTCTTTCTACTCTATTAAATTATTTTGTTTTTTGTTAATCTATTATCTTTAGTTTGTTGTTAAATGGAATTTGTATTGTAGTTGAATTTTAAAATGAAACTTGAACTTGAACTAGTTTTTCTGAGAGTATTTAGTTCTCTTCTTTGCAGGGCATGTCTTCTGAATGTGCACCATATACTTTACAATGCTTTTTATGTGAAGATGCATACCCAATAGATGAGATCAGAGCTCATCATATATTGAAAATTTTGACTTTGGCAAATCCAATGCAACCCAACAAATCAACACAACAGATACATTCGTCAACCCCTCTTCAACATGGTTATGGACTTCAAAACAACTAGCAAAGAAATCCTATGAAAAGAAATCCTAAGAAAGTTATCCTTCACTGTGGAAACAATGATATCAGAAGGCAGGCTACACCAGAAAACATTGCAAAGGAAATCATGGAGCTTGCTGTCAGTTTATCAACAAAGGAAAATACCGTATTCGTGTCAGGCATTGTATCAAGGGGGACAACTGGAATAACAAGGTCAGTGAAATAAATAAACATCTTCAATCAGCATGCAGTTCAAGAAACATGCCTTTCATTGACAATTCAAACATTTCCACGGAATTTCATTTGAATTGAAGCAGACTCCATTTGAATTCAGAAGGTACGCGTATTTTAGCGAACAATTTTCTTTTTTACTTAGGTTATTGACTAGGACCAAATTTTGGTGTATTGAACTCCTCAGAAAATCCTTGTAATATTAGGAGCTTAGATAGGCAGATGAATCAATTATTCCCCCTAACTCCTTAGCTGCTACCCCTCTAGCGGTTGATGCTGACACTACTGATGCCAAGTCCAAACTAAAGTTGCTAAGAGTAAGACATGTCGGCAGGCTTATTATTGGCTACCTCAACGTCTATTCTGTAAGAAATAAACTTGATGCACTCAAAGAAAGTGCTTCACAAAGTTTAGATGTCTTTATGATTGCCCAAACAAAACTCGATGCTCCTTTTCCAACGGAGCAATTTACCATTTGGCGCCACAACGTGCTGCATGCGCTCAACAGACATACATTTTTGGCGCCACAATGTAACTCAACTCCACACCACACCTTCAGAAATTGTAGAATCGAAATGGATGGGATGGAAAATACGGATAAAATTGAGCTTGCTGTGTCGCTGTTGAAAGAAGTCATAAGCCTGCCATCATCTTCTGCGGCTTATGCATCATCTTCTTCTTCTGCAATAACACCCGTGCACTAGAAAACTTCCGGTAAGCAAGGGGCCTATTCATGTTATCCGTTATCTGGTTTTGTTTGTTTCGTTCTAACTTTCTTGTGTCCAGAGAGCAAATCAGTGAAGCTTTCCTCCTCAGTCTTACATCTTCTATTTTTGCAACTGAAACGCATTTCCTCTTTACCCTGCAGGACAGCTTTTCCTGTGATGTCAGCCAGAGGAATCAACCATCAGACATTGCTGCAGGCAGTTCCCAAATCTAGAATCCCAACAAAAAATGCAATGCCAGGGAAGTACTTCAAAATTAAAGAGACATGGACTAATGGATTTTGTTGTATCCCTTACACTTGGTCAAAAGAAACTCCTTCAGTCAAGTTGAACGAAGCTCTAAGGAAAGCTGGCCTTGGAAAGAAGAAAATTTGCTTTGACAACTGGTTTGCAAAGCATGAAGAGGCCTGTAAAAAGCTTGAGGAGGAGTTTGTGCCACTCAAGGACTGTGGAGGCTACACTCTTTTAAGAAGTAATGGTGGAGGAGTTTCCAGGCCACTTGAAAAATTTCCTGTCAACTGGTTTCATATTAAAGACATCTGAAGCTGCTGAGTCTGCTAAATTATGTGCCAAACGTGCCATGACATGTTACGTGCCAACGTGCCTACGTGCCAAATTTTTTTACGTGCCAACGTGCCATGACATGTTACGTGCCAACGTGCCTAGCCTACTTGCCAATTTTTTTTACGTGCCAACGTGCCATAACATGTGACGTGCCAACGTGCCTACGTGCCAAATTTCCTTACATGCCAACGTGCCATGACATGTCACGTGCCAACGTGCCAAACTTTTTTACGTGCCAACGTGACATTGCATGTTACGTGCAAACATGCACAGTTCCTGCCTGCCATGTGCCAATTCACCTATGTGCCAATTTGTCACAAACCGTTTCCTTTTCATGCTTATTTTTCTTCATTTGCCAAGAGTACAGCTATTAAATTTGTTGCTAGAAGGGCTTCCAAATTACTTGGTAAGATCTTAAACATGATAATGACATAATTCAAATTGAAAAAACACCGTCGAAACATTTACTATTACTGTACAGTGTCAAACATTTCCAATTGACCATGGAAAAAGTTCCCAAATACAAAAGTTTCTTACTTTTTTAATAACGGGAGAGCAAAGTACATAAGTAATGAAGCTTTCAGAACTGCTTAGTTTGAACAAAACATGTTCGTGCATTCTCTTACTTTCTTTGGCTAACAATCTTCCTCATTTTACCCCAAGTTGATGGCAACGTAAACTGCTTTACAAAATGAACAGAATACAGTAGCTCATATTCCTTGCGATACGAGTGTCAAAACTTCACCCACTATTCCTGCCTGTCAGGCGGCTGTCAAGAAAGGTGGACCTGTTTCAGTTGCCTAAAAGATGATTCTTGTTGTGGGATAAAGTGGGAGATTGTAATTTTGGCCTACATGGTGATTTTAGTCCATTTGCTTTTTTCGCTGTTGAAACGATTTAAGTTGAAAATTCGATTCATATGTTTAGAGCTTTTAAGTGGTATCGAAGAAATTTTCGATGATTTCTAGAGATTTTTTCCGGCCTAAAGTTTGATTAACCTGACAACGTAGCGCAACGGTTCATAAAAGATAGAAGGGAATTTTTAAATCATCCTCAGTTATGGGGCCCACATTGACATTGCTCTGCCTTAACCAAAAGTTGTTCTTAGACGCGTACCCTAGAGTGACATGCTGGCACATCTGTACAATCGAGTGCAAACTTGTAAGAAATGCTATATGTGATAGCAATAATGCACGAAAAAGAATTTGGTACGTAGGCACGTTGGCACTTAACATGTCATGGCACGTTGGCACGTAAGAAAATTTGGCACGTAGGCACATTTGGCACGTAATTTAGCAGACTCGAAGCTGCTTTGTCACCAGGATTGTCTTTACATACGCCCCATACAGAAGAATTTGGACATGTCAGACACCACTCCATACAGAAGAATTTGGACATGTTTACACCCATTTCAAGTCATGTGATCAATCTCTTGATAAAACATCTTTTATTTCCCTGACCCATTTCGTGCCATACAAGGTTGTGCCATGAGTGCTAAGAGTAGCAAAATACTAAAACTTCCCAAGAGTATGGTCACATCACTTGAAATGGGTAAGACAAACCTTAGCCGATGAATGTAAAATGTAATGTATGTAAAATTTGGCCATCAAAAATAAATATAATTATTCATAAAAGAAAAGAAATCTAAATACAATATCTACAATTTAAAATAATTACAGGCAAAAATTACATACCTAATTAATAATCTAATTTAAAAACACCCCATGGTAAAAGATGGCAGGGATAGCATTAAAAGGTCAATGCAACCTTGTTTCCATAATGGTCCCTCCAGGAGTGCTATTTAAAAGGAAAAAGAAAGAAAAACGTATTCAAGAAAAGAGAATGAAAAGTTTTCATGGCAAATAAAATTTTGACTAGACCGGAAATAAAATCTTTGATTTCAATTACGAATAAGTATTGCTGTTGGTTGTTTTTTAGATTTCTAATAATATATGTAGGGACTATCATTAAGACTCTGGAGATTTTTAAAGAATTGGTCTTTGATCTTGTGTTTGAAACTGTTGATGTTCGTTGCAGATTTTAGTTCTGAGGGTAGGCTGTTCCATATTTTAGGTCCTAAACATGAGAGACCATTTTGTCCTGTGTTGCTTTTTCGGAAAGGTTGAATTAGTTTGTTTTTAGATCTTCGAGTTACTCGGCTCTGGCCAACTGGTAAGAACATTTCCGACATATAAGATGGGGCTGCATTATCAAAAAAATTGAAAACCTTTGCAGCAGTGCATTGCTCAAACCTTGCTTTAGTGGGGAGCCAGTTAACAGTTTTGAATTCGTTTACTCCTATATGTGCTCTGTTACTAAGGTTCAAACAGAATCTGATACATTAATTTTGAGCCGTTTGAATTTTTTTGGTTAATCGTTTATTCAACATTGGAAGCCAAGCACTGCATGCAAAGTCAAAGTGGGGTTGAATAAGTGCATTTGCTAGTAATCTCCGAAGGGAAAAATCAAGAAAAGTTTGCTTTCTGTAAAGGAATTTGAGCCTGCCATTGATTTTACTAAGGGTCCGGGTAGCCATTGATTCACCAGACAATCCCTCATCCAGGACACAGCCCAGGTATGTGACTGACGTATGTTGTTTATCGTAACGTCACCTCTTCTAATGTCCAGATTTTTACTGCCGGTTTGTTTATTTTTCCTACCAAAAAGTATCGATTTTGTTTTATCCTCCCCAAAATGAATGCTTAGTTTGTTATCAATGAACCAATCACAAAGAGAATTAAAACTTCTGTTCAGCTGTTTTTCTATTTCATTGACATTATTGTCTCCAAATACAAGACAGGAGTCGTCTGCATACAAGAGTAAGTCACAGTCCACTGACTGACCGATTCAGTCTATTAGGATGGATTTCCCCAAGACACTATAAATAGGTGAGTAGAACTAACAGATATTGTGACTGGGGCTATGAAGACTCCAAGGAAGTTATCAGAATTCCCCTGCAGACTATCATCTGCTGGATCACAGAGATCATTCACCTCCTCAACAAGGCCTTCACTTACGGCAATGCAAAGTGGGATGAAACAACTGTTTTACAGAAACATAAGCAGAGAGGGTACCAACAATGATTGTTTTATAAAGGGTTTTCTTGTACTCTCAGGTGCCTAATGAAGGAAGGGGACACTTTTATTTTAATTTTCAAAAATTTATCTATCCCCCCGGCCCTTAATAAGACCCACCCCATTTATTAATTTTGGCAAAAAAATGTCCAAAGCTCAATATGATTTTTATACGAAATTTTGTTCAAAAGATAAACCATTGCAGTGCACTCGTAAACTAATTCAAATGTTTTCTTTTAGAAAAGAAGTCATTGCAGTGCACTTGGTAAGCTATTTCAAATGTCTTCTTTAATCCGAATGTTTTCTTTCCAAACCAGTTGGAGAAAGGGTTATTTTTGTTCTAAGCGTAAAAGCGGTACACGTTCTTGTTTTTACTTATCTGCAGCTGTTTACTGTAGTTATTGCACTTTTCTCCAGTAGATAACGTAAAAACCCGTTTTTTGCAAATTTCTGACCCCCCCCTCATTAGGCACCAGAGATTATGCATCAATGACACTTTCTTCTTGCAAGGCTTCCACTCTGCAACTGGTGAGCAGACTACTACACATCCGATACTGATGCTGGACAAAATTAGCAGCATAGATCAAAGCAGTTTGCTCATCAACAGGGATAGAAGAGGCAGCGTGTAAAACATTACAGAGGTTTCAAGTGTCCCAGCCCAAAGAACGAGTAGCTTGTTGAACTACCTTTAGAAGTATCTCTTCCTTTGCAATACCATGCTCATTAGCAGCACTTGAACTAGCGCCAAGGCACTGCTTCAAATGTTTTGCTCATCTCTTTCCAGAGTCTTTTAATGGATTTTGAGTGGGGAGGCAAATCATACAAAAGGGAGCGGTTTGTCTGATTTGATAGAAACGAAGCCAGAAAGTATCAGAGAGTAGGGGCTACTCGCTGAATATTTTTGTGACCACGCCCTTCAAAGCTACTTGCAATGAATAAAATGAGGTTTATTCTCATATGAAATTCAGACACTCTTTAAAAGTTAAAATATACACTAGTCTTAAGTCTTGTACAATGCCTTCAAAAAAATTTTGAAACAAAGTCTCTATTTTTATAAGTTTCTACATTTGGCCTTGATTCCCAGGATCCTTCTTTTGAAAAAATCTTGCTATGGCTGGCCTTGGATCACAATTAGAAGTTGGGACACCATTCCATGCAATCAACAGTCTACTTTTTAGTGTTCCATTCCGTTCTCCTTCAAGGATAAAATTTGCTGCTCGGCATGTGCTGCTGCTAGGGACCTTGACGGCCAAGACCATGCAGAGAGAGTCAGTTGTTTGCTGTCATTGTAAGCATCAATGGCAAGTTTGATGAGGTTTTGGATGGTAAATTGGTCTTGCTTTTGAAGAATTCTTAGCCACGGGTGACTTAAGGTCTGGTTTTCCCACAATTCTTTAAATTTCTTTAAAATTCATCAACTGCTGCTGCGTGTGCTCTACTTCTGAAATGGTCAACAATTCTCGTTAGTTTCTCCTCTGAATTGCATCTCACTCCATGTGCAATGTAAACGGTGCCATTGCTTGAGCACTTCTTTGAATCTTCTTCAAATTCATTGCAAATCAAACATTTGGCAAATAGCCGCTTGCGGGAGCCAATCTTTTCGCGATAAAGGGGAGGAATATCATCACCTACCTTTTCTTGGATTTTATCTATGTTCAGAATGTAACCCTGGTAACTCGTCATCGCTTTTGCTCCATCTGAAGCTCGATTGTTATTGTCATTGATCCTGCTAGTATTGGATGATTGTGAGACTTGGTCGTACTGATCATCTGTGCGATCAGTGGCTTGCTTTTGATTCCTGTTTTCGGCAGCTCCTTTGCTAAGAAAATTAGTTAACTTCTGGCATTTTGTGGCACTTTCCTCTGTCTCAGTTCTTCTTTTCTTTAGCAAGTACTCTTTACGAGGCATGTCAAAATTGTACATGTTTAATGTCCAAGTAACGAACGGGAGAGAATGCTGTGTTGTGTGTGGGTTGTGTGACGATACGCACTTTTTATTAGCAGTTTTATGAGTTCATTCATTTGAATATGTTTGTCCTTCAGCTGTTGTTCATTCATTCAAGTTTTCATTATTTCCCTGTCAGATTATGACCAGGTATCATTTTTTTTTTTTTTTATATACTTATATATTCAATCCAAAAATTTACGTTACAAATTACTTAATACACTACTTAAACTACTTTACAATACTACGACAACGATACCAAGAGGAGCAAAATACTATGACAACCCCGAGGCCTTAAAAAAAAGAAAAATTTAAAAAGAAAAACATTTAAACGAAAACCAGACATAATTATTAAGAAAGATATGGATAACAAAAAAAAAAAAAATAAAATAAAATAAAAAAATAAACAAAACCAAAAGGGTGTTGCAAAGAAAGAGTGCTTGGTGGCTGCGTGGTTTGTAGCAGAGTTTGGAAAGAGCTTAATCTAGACGACCGGTTTCCTTAATGAATCTTAACGTTAGCTCGAGTATATTCCTGTTAACATCATTAGGGAGGTTTTCATCACCATACAATAAGAGCTGCGCTAGAACCTCATTTGAAAGATTAGCATACCCAAATGGTCGTAACAGTGGAAGAATTTCAGCAAGGAGGTTTTGTCGTTGAACCACAAAAGATGGGCAAAGCAACAAAAAGTGCTCCGTATCCTCAACACCATCGTTCGTAGGGCACATTGGGTTTATAGTGTCCTTAAAATTATGCCTGAATTTGTGAAAATTCAATTTGCTGAGACCCACTCTAAGCTGAGTAAGATGTGATAATCCCATTGGGTCATGAATCCCGAAAACAGATTTTGCAGGGGGGCGGATAATTGACAAAGGTTTTTTCTTAAAAACAGTGACAGACGGTGCAAGTCTAATCTCTGGGTCAAGTTCATTCCATTCAGTAAGGCAACTAGGATAGAAACTAGACTTGAATTTTTCTGTTCTTGCCCTTATTCGCCCTATGACATCCGGATTGCGAAGAGTGTAATGCGACTGCTGAAGAAGGGGGATTGGTTCTGTCATATAAGAAGGTGTTAGATTATTCACAATTTTGTAGAGCAGCATGAGACGTCTGCTCCACCTTCGTGAATTCAGTGACTCACGAAGGTGGAGGTATCATTTCACATAGTTTCAGCATTGATGACGTATGAACCTCATATTCATTCCTTTTCGCATTTTACTTTTGGTGCATGACAAGTTGCTTTATTACCTGGGTTAATCTGTTAACGCAAATCTCGCATTAGTCATTTTCCTGTTATTCTTGTATTTGATTGGTTAGTCTTAATTCGTATTTCCACGTAGTTTCTAATGCATTTTGTAACTTTTGAGTTGATCTTTGATTATCGGTATGCGACCAGCTATTCCGGATCTCACTGGAGAGCCGCTAGCCTTTTACATGATAACATTGTAATTGTCAAAATTATTGGGCTGCGCATTGAGCAATGAGCTGCCTCAAAAAATTTCTTCCATTAAATTAGTAACAAGTACTGTTATCCTACTCCATTCATTTACACGTGGCTTTCACATCCTGCCTTTTAATCCAACGCAGTGATGGTGGAAATAACTTATGTTCTGAAAATAACTTAGTTAAAATAAGGGATAATTTTCTGGGGTCAAAAATTTAGAGACTGGGGGGCAAACTCTAGGGATGGGGGGCAATTGCCCCCCCCCAGTTTTAATGTTAAAAAAGGTCTGTCTCTTTCACAAGGGGAATCAGAAAGATTGTGTATCCCCTGACAGGGCAAAATCTTCTATGTGGCCTGTCCTCAGCAGCGACATTTTACAACAATGCAGTCACATAACACATGTATGTTTAGCCTGTATGCGAATTTTTCTTGCAAAGCTTGAATTTACAAAATTAAAGGCAAATTCATCACTTCAAAATTTGGTAACCAACAGTCCCATTGATTTGCTGGTTTTCCTTCTGTGTTGGTGTGTGATGTGCTTCTCTGTAAACATCTCATAGAAATTTCACGCAATCAATGTGGGCTGTGATTAACATTGATACCAAAACTGTATCATCATTCACTGCGTTCTGTGGCCAGATTTTTCAGGGAGGCAAACACCATTGTCCATTCAAGCCAAGTTGTGAATTGAATGATTTGCATGTTTCTCAGCAGAGTCGTTACCAACTTGATGTATGCAGTTTTCAATGGAAATAACAGTAAACTAACGAGGGTCTTCACTCTGATATTCCTCTGTGATTGCATGTCTTTGTACAGTCTTTGCACATTATCAACTGTTCCTTTCTTCAAATATCTTGCTTCCTGGATCCTCAGCAATTTCTAAAACACAATGCTTAGTAAATGCAAAAGGTAACTTGTCTGCATAAAATAAGCATTAAATGTACTTCAAAAGATAAAGTTTTTCTGGCAGTTGTGGACTTATGTAGACACCCAAACCTTTGACTGTACATGCAGGAGCAACCTGGAACCAATTGGCTTGTTGCAACTGCCCTTCCATCATAATATGAGTATAGATGTTTTGGACTGCTCTTGTTTCATGAGGGAGCTGTCTCTGTTCTGACTGTTGATCACTTTTCATGGCTTCAGTGACTGTGTTGAATAAGTTTAGTGATCCAGCTTTAACCCTATTTCACATGGGGGGGGGGCGTTTTTCGCCCCCCCCCCCCCAACCAAGCTTTTCTACACTGCGCCGAAACGACACAAGACATGATGACCAAACTTTGTGACTTTTACTCAAATTTAATTGGCAAACAAGATTTAAATGTCTCATTGTTCTAGATTTGATCACGTGACCACAATAGCACCATATTTGGAGAGTAGTTGACAAAAAACGGCTTTGAACATCCATAAGTTTCTTGTTTCTCGTCCGAATTACTTGCAACATGTATCATTCGATTGCTCTTGATGAGAGCTTTCATTTGATATATAATTTTTGCTAATTTGCTGACATCAGCAAAATTTGGTGTCTATGACGTCATTTATATTTTTGACGTCATTTTTCGAATAAATTAATGTATTAAGTAAGATTTTTGTTGCAATTTAGCTTAATCTTGTTTGTTTCATGCATATTAAGTCGATCTATGTCAGAAATAGCAAGAAAACTACGGAAAACTGCAGTGACAGTAAATAGAAAGGAACAAAGAGCTAATTAAGTGCTAATTGGTCTATAATTAGACACTTCAAATTGCTTCAAAGTACATATTTTAATTGTACGATGTATTTCCTATCATTTAAGACTACTCTCATTAAAATCCGTTGAGTATTCAATTAAATAGAATTTTTCTTGCGAAGCAGCTATAAATTGGCCAGTTTTCCTTTGTTTTTTGGTTGCCTAGCAACAAATCACGTGAATAATCAATTACCATTGTTATATTTGAAAAGCTTATTGTCCAAAGAACAATGGAGGAAAGTTTCATTGTTATATCTTTTGTAGTTTCAGAGAAAAAAGGGGGGGCGAAAAACGCCCCCCCCCCATGCCAAAATATCGAAAAAATACCCCATTTGAAATTGGGTTAACACACATCATCTTAAATTCTCCTGGGTCAGTTATTGGCTTACCCCCTTTGCCAAAACTTTTTTTAAACACTTTGATCTCAGTTGTAAAACCTCCTTGTTCAGATCACACATTTTTCTTGCTTTACTCAAGAGATCTTTGGTATGGTTCATCATTTTCTTGAGAACTAATCCACAATTGTTGGCTTCCGTTCCTTAACATTTATGTTTGCTCTGAGTCACTCTCATCACACATTTCTTGTACAGCTTCTGTAAACTGCTCTTGAGGTGAAACTTCACAATCGGGTTCGGCAGGTTCCACTGGTTCAGGACCTGATTGCTGCAAAATAATTTGTTATATCTGAACTGCAAGCCTTATCTGATGAATATTTACTCATTCTGGCTTGGAAATTAATTTATTACCCCCACTTGCGGTGAATTAGGAGCTAATATCAGAGTGTTCACTCAAAGCTTGGCACCTTCAAACAGTGAACAATGGGTATGTAGCTCAGCTGCAGCACATGACACCACTTTACTTTTGATCAAAAACAAAAGTGTAATATCTATGGTGTCATCTACATTTATGAGTTTAGTTTAGTTTCAAATTAGCTTAACTAATCTTGCCTGTTCCATGCATATCAAGTCGACCTGAATCTGAAATAGAAAGAGAACCATGAAAAAACTGCTGTGACAATACGTCCGGGGAACCAGAAGGTAATTAAGCACTAAATGCTCTATAAAGAGATACTTTTAATTGCTTCCAAGTAGATATTTTGATTATACCTTGTATTTTCTATCATTTATGACTATTCTCAGAAAAGTTGGTTAGGTAATCAATTATATTGAATCTTTCTTGTGAAGAAGCCATAAATTTGCTGGTTTTCCTTTGATTGTTGATTGCCTAGCAAGAAATCAGGAAGTTAATTCATTTCCATTGCTATATTTTAATAGCAAATTGTCCAAAGAACAATGGTGGACAGTTTTATTGTTAAACCTATCATAGTTTCAGAGAAAATAGGGGGCAAAAAAAACCCCAAAGCCAAAATATCAAAAATTACCCCAAGTGAAATGGGGTTTATGAATTTATTTTCGTCATGTAAAGAAACTCATTGTCAGAACTTGTAATGTTTCGTACCAAATTTCTAGTTGATTCATGTAAACGTTGAAGACCTAGAACGGTCAGAAGAAAACTTGGCCAAAGTCGGCAAAACTTACATTGTTCTCGGAAACCTAAGCAGTAGTCTGACCCTGATATTTGTGGGGTCTGCGATTTGGCAATTATCTCTGTATTCATACCCAGAGAATGCATCTTGCAATCTTCTTTTCACTTCAACCAGTGTCATATTTTGCTTAAACTACCCTTTAACTTGCCGGCTGCTCTAACAGTCCTCCATGTTCCCCTTGGTACTTTGCCTCTCTCGCTTGTCTGGAATGGGAATGTCTAGATACCATACCGCTCGGTAAGGTCATTAAATATTCATTATCCTCGTTTTCATGTTTGCAGTTTTGGCGGTCATTTTCAATTCGTGTTCTTCAAACGAGTTTGGAGTTTGCGCCATTTTCTTTAATCGTGAGTTGTGGAGCCGTGGAATGATAGTTTTGCAATGGAAGGTAAGGAAATTGGCAGAATTAGCGTAGCAGAGACTTTTGAAGAAGCAAAGACAACGATTCGAGAATATGAAGTTGAAACAACAACAAAATTCTCCGTTTATAAGAAGGACAAAGCGTTTTTATGTGAAGGTAAGTAAGCATAAAATTTCATAAACATTAATATAACTATTGATTGCTCGCTCATCAGATTCATATCAGTTGATTCATGTGAATAAAAAATTGCCTTTTTGTGTTCACATAAAACTCCCTGATTAATAAAGCTGTGTTGTTTCATTATATCTCTCCACTGAATTACAATTAAATGTTGTCTCATTTTGTTCTCATGGATTTTGAAAACCAAAATATAGGCCTAATGTGCACTCTCAGATCAGATAAACAAAAACTTTATAAAAACCCTGAACGACGATTCCAGCAAAATGCATCCAGGTTTTTACCATAAACTTCCCCAGTTTACCTAAGTAGACCCTACTATTTAAAATCAGATCAGGTGATAATGTCCAAAATTGAAACTGACTCACCATGACCGTGAGTAAATTTAGTTGCTAAATGTAGAGAGATGACTCTCAGGAGTGAAGATAGATATGAGCAAATAGGTTTGTGTCAACTGTTTACAGCTGCATGACTCATGACCCTCACCTTTCTTGGGGAAAAAATCATTTTCAATAGGCTATGATTCTAATTGCCCGGATATGCATACTATTATATTTTGTACCTAGACTACCAACTGGATGGACATCGCTTTCTTTGGAAAGATATGACCAAAGGTTCGCAAGACCAATGCAATGACAAGATTCCATTTGTTGTTATTGGAGAGATGGTACTGGAATGCCAAAATAGCAAAGATAGAAATAAATTGAAGAAGGAAAAGTACCAAGCAGAGAAAGAAAATAAACAAGAGGTAGACATAATGATACAAATTTCAATTTCAACTATCTTTATTTCTCCCCATTCAGGACAAAACTTCAGAAGGTAACAGCCATGCTCATGCTCAAGTTGCCACTTGCAACCCCTTTTTTCTGTTTTTATGAAATTATCTTTGCTTGGCCCAATTAATTGTCAGTCACTTGATGATGAGTGCATGCACAAAACATTGTGTTTTCATACGCTCTTTTGGTATTCAAGTCAGTTATATCAGTTATGTCAGTTAGTCAGTTATGTCATTGTTATTTGATTTTTATGGTTCCACACGCAAACATATTTTCACAAAAGCCACCAACCCAGGAGAGTAAAATTGACATGCTGCATGGCAACTTAAATAATTTTCCCCTATACTTAGACCAGATTTCTTATGCAATATCCCTTAAGAAAAAGTTCAGCTTGCAACGAGCTTGCGCAAGCTTGACAGGAGCATGATTTTGCCTTGAGTAAAGCTTGAATTGAGTATGTTGAACCAATTTTGGTCAGTTTGCAAGTATGATTAGAGCTTGATCAAACTTGACAGTAATCCCATGCTAAAATCATTCTCAAACATATGCTGCAATCAAGCTTGATTGAGTTTGCAACATACTCAAATCATACTCAAAAGATCCCGTAACATTACTGCACATACTCAGAACACTAAAACAAAGTCCAGCAAGGGGTGCATTATACTCCCTAATGCCCTGAATGAAGCTGATTATTATTAGCAATAATAGTTGGTCGTCAAAACTAACTTAGTAATCCCCCCTGGATTGCCCTGGTGTCCTGATGCCTATAAACGTAGCAGCAAACTGCCAAGGACTTTTGCCAAGGGTGTTGGCAGAATGGTACCAATAGAAATGAAGCTCTTCAGAATTAGTTTTGGTAATTTGCCACTTCTCTTGGCAAATTTTACAACATTTTATTGTAAAGATTGCTTTCAATTTTATTGGAAGGGAGTATGCATTGGCAAGCTAGCGCAAGCGGTGCAAAATTCTCACTTGAATCAAGCTTGTTTCATACTCCAGAATCATACCCAAAACTAAGTTAGAATCAAGCTTGAAGCATACTACAAACATACTCAAAATTGTGCTAAGGGATGCCAAACTCTATGTTCTGGTTGACTGCGTTGTATCATTCATAATGTAGTTCAACGATCATTGAATTCATTGATAAAGATCACAACTTCAAATGCTTGAATCAGGCTCACTTTATTGTGAATTCCCACACATGTATTTACCCCGTTCTGCTAGTTTATCAAAATGTTTTTAGATTAAAAAAATGTGTGAAAGTAACAGCTTTACTCTAAATTGCAACTTCACCCCTTCAAGGTCTTTGCAGGTTGACAGGAATTTTATAAACAATTAACCATCTTTAAATACGTTTTTCTTTTATTTCTAGACTGATCATGATTTCCACAAGAGGAGATTTCTCCCACAAAACACCATAAAGATGGGGTGCCCAGCAAGAATTTGCTTGAAAGACATTGTTAAGTTTCCAGAATATAAGGTATATAACTGCTGTATGATTATATCAAAGTTTTTCATGTAAAGATATGGATTTAGCTTGGATAAAGATCACTTCAGTTTAATTTCCGTTTCTTACATAAGGAAATTCATTGTGCTGCACACAGTACAGTCACATGTTAACATACAGTAAGATGTCTTGACTTAAAGTAAGTAGCCTTGAGTCATAAGAAAGACTGTGAATTTTGTCAAAAAGAATTCTTCAGATTTCAGAAACTGAAAAAATTCTCAAGGAATCTGTAAGCAGGAAAATCCAATGTTGGATCAACAGCCATCATTTGTGTCATCTGAAATGGTAGCTTCAACAGTCTTCTCAAAGACTAAATTAGAAGTTTGAATATTGAAGAAACTGCATTTATGTTGGCAGTTCTAGCTCTGAAAAATTCAAAAGAAATGGGGGGGGGGATTTTGACATAATTTTTCCGTGTAAGGTATACTCAACTAATTGTATGCCACTTTTCTTTGACAGTATTGGTGACTTTTGGAAACTAGGGGAGTCCCCCCGTGGCACTGCCATTGTGTGTCAACTTTCCCTTACAGGCCTTTTTAATTGTTTCTCCTGCTATCACAGGTAGTGAAAGATTCAAAATGGTCCAGGGACAACATGATGAAAAAACTGAAGCAAGATATAAGTAGCAACAAAGAGATCACCAGTTGTCGTCAAATAAAGATATATTTCCCAGATATTGCGGATCACGATGGGCACTTCATCGGCAAGGTAAATGATGAAAACCTGCTAAAAACTATTTGCAACAAAACATGCAATGTTCGCCTTCAAGATGAAGTTTCAGACCAAAGTTGCAAATTGTTTGATCAGACTGCTGTTATTAACACTATCAGATATCAAATGTCATTTATAAGTTTATTTAATTCCAAGCCAATGGTCATAAACCCGTTTTCAAAAACTGTTGTGGTATGGTTTATTCATAACTTAAAGGAATTGAGGAATTTATTTGGTTCCATTTCAGCAGCGATAAAACTTTTGTTTGATGATGGAAAAGAAGTTAATGTCGGTCATAAGCTTATTATCAACTTATTAGAAAGCAGTAACAAACATGTCTTTGCTCAATTATCAGCGCCACAGGAAGCAGCTGCTGATTAGAGGCAATTGTTCTTAGAGCAATAGAGAACAATACATCTAAATAATGCTTATGACGTATCACACTTCCTACGGGACTGAAAATTGATGATTCTTCACACTATGGTATGAATTCTTGAGAATCTCTCAAGAATTTGGCCAAGTAAGACAGTGTGGATGTAGTTTTTTGTCTGAGCTGCAGAATGGTATATATTGTATTGAACTGTTTTTCTGTACAATTTCTACATAATTTAGGTAACTGGTTTATCACAAACGATCGATCAACGACTCATTCAAAGGATTCACAAGTTGGTTGCAGATGGTGTCACAAACTCTAAAGAAATGATGCGACATCTTAAGATCTACGTGAAGGATGAATTGTTCAAGGGAGAGCCTCTGCCGCCTTCAAATAATAGACGCTTTTATCCGAAACGCAAGGCAGTGGTCAATCACATGTATCTGGCAACTGTGAAGCTTCGATATGACAGGATTGATCAGGTCAATGTTACGAAGCTTATTGAGCAATGGAAAGAGGAGAGACCCAATGAAAAGTTCTTTTTTCGACCTTACGCTTCTGTCAAGGCCGATGCCCGTATACTGGAGGAAGCTGAAGCAACTCGGAACGATCAAGAAACAAAGAACGATGATGGAGAGGTGAAAGTTTCTCTGCAAACGAGTAACCAACGTTTGCTCTTTATCCACCAAACGCCGCACCAAGCAAGACTAATGAAGAGGTATGGTAACGATCTGACATTGTTGGATGCCACCTACAAAACTACGAGATATGCACTGCCGCTGTTTTTCGTGGTGGTGAAAACAAATACAGACTACCAGATCGTAGCCTCATTTGTAACTCAAGATGAAACAACCGATGCAATAGCTGAGCCTCTTTCATTCCTTAAAGCATGGAATCCAGAGTGGAATCCTAAAATCTTCATGGTGGACAATTGTGCTGAAGAGATTAATGCCATCGAAAGCACCTTTCCAAGTAAGTGTGGGTTGGTAAAGTGCGAGTTGCGAGTTGGTGCTTTCTGCGAGTTGTGAGTTGATAGTGGAAATTGCGTTGGTACATTTAAAACGCGAGTTGCGAGTTCGGTATAAAAACTTCAAATTTCCTGAAAAAACTTGTTATCAAAGGAAATCCATAAAATAGTTGAAAACAGAATTTCAATTTAAAAAAAAAAACAGTTTCATTTGGTGGCAAACGTAATCCTTGAAAAGAAAAGAAGTAACTCGCAATTTTGGTTTGAACTCGCACTTTTGAGTTTCCAACTTGCAACTTTCGTTTGACTCGCAACTCGCATATTAAGTGCTACTCGTAACTCGCACAATAAGTGCAACTCGCAAAACAGATGCAACTCGCAACAGCAACTCGCAACACGCACTTTACCATATCGCAAGTAACTTAAAATTATGAAAACTTTCCGAAAGATCTCCTGGCAGTTGGGTGCTTTGTGCCTTCATTTAAGTGGCTCTGTCGGATGGGGATGCTGGAGATCAAGATTTTTGTAGATTCTGTACGTGTTTTATTCAATATCATCGAACTATATGGAATTGTTTAGCAATAGCGATTGTTTGATTATGTTTGTTTCATGTGGAATTTTCGAGTTCTTACAAAACTTTACTTTATGAATTTTTGTCATGTTCTCTCCTTGTCATGACTTATTCGTGTGAAAAGATGGAAGCCTGTCAGTTTCAATCAAGTTACATGCATTTTTTCCAACAGTTTTCAAAGTTGTCCTTCTCGTTTGCACTGGGAAAACAGTACCTATACTAGTGCCTGTTTCTAACTCTGTTGCAAAGTCAAATTTTTGTCATCTTTTTTCTTCTGAATAGTAAATCGTTCATTCCCTAGCTTGCAAAGTACGTCTGTGCGATTTCCACCGTGAACAAGCATGGGAGCGGTGGTTATCAGTTGCTGATCACGGATGTCGAGGGATAAAGGACCAGGTCCTCTGCATGCTGAGAAGAATTGCTGCAGCAACCTCCATACAAGATTACGACACCTCGCTTTCTCTGCTAGAACAATGTACATGGTGGAAAGGGAAGCAAAATCTCCGCTCTTGGTTCTCCAAGACTTGGTTATCAGAAAGTCAGGTAAGATCAAGTTGAGTCAAAGATCTCTAAGCCACATAGTGCTAACGCTTCAATTATGTTAAAATTCAACATGAAAATAGGAAAATATCTAGAGACAGTGGCTGGGACGTTATAGACATTTATATGCGTGAGAATTCGGGAAATTTCGAACGGAATCACACCATGAAGAATAGATTACCGGTACTACATTTGTCATTTTTAGTATTTTGTCCGCCAAAATTGTCAGTACGCTTCTTACTGTATTTTTCCTTATCTTTTTAGAGATGGGTTGCTGCTTTCCGAGAAGAGGGGTATTCCTCTGCTGTTCGAACTAACAATGGCGTAGAAACTCAAAACAAAGAGTTTAAGAGAGAGTACTTAGCCCATCACAAAGACAAATCACTCAGTGGGATGCTTACTGTCCTTGTAGAGTCTTACCTAAAGGAGAAATATGAAAAGTATGTTTTTTCTTTATTTCTTTGCCGTATTTTTGTGTCATAACAATCTTGTTTGAACTTGAAACAGTGTTGGTACACAACAGAAATTCATAGTTGCTTGCTACTGATGTATTTAAAAACTAAAAGAATCTCATTTCAAGTTTGAAAAACTAATTTTCGTCGAGAAAGAAATACTATTCACCCTTCGTGGTGACAAAATATTTTGGCATAAAGACGAAAATGCACTTTCTTTAGGATCTAAGATCTGGGCATGCACTGCCATCTACCATAAGCGAGTCCCGGACAGTAATTCAAGGAAAATTTGAAAAGCTACGATCTTGATTGCGACTGTAGTGTGAAAATTGTATATTGATAATTTAGGTTTTGCATAGTTGTAATCTGGTTCTAAATTGTATTCTTTCTTTGCAATCTAGGATCTCATTAACAATGATTAATAACATGTATTTATTATCGTTATTGTTTTTATTATTGTTGTTACTATTATTATTGTTATCATTTTTATTATCATTATTATGAAAGGAAGAAATGTTTCTTCAAAGTGAAACTTTCCATTATTTTGTGAGTGCAACAAATGAAGAATGAAAACAGACGAAATGGCAGAAAAGAAGCTTGTTTTTAATTGATTCACGTCGCGTTTCATGCCAATCAAATGAATAAAAAGCTGTAACCAAGGATCATGGAAAAATTTCCTTCGGTTTGTTAGATGTTAGATGTAAAGGCAGCATTGAATCTATTACTTCTTTTTATTCTAAGATACATCCAGAGGAACTACGAAAACACCAGCCTCTACAGAAAGTACGATCCATCAGTGCCAGTCTATCTTCAAGACAGACCCCGCCCATTTGTAAATCATTGTCTCCGTCATATCATTAATTCTGCCGAAATAAAGAAGAATCAAATATCCATCATCAATGCAGATCTTGGCTCATTCAGTGTGACAAACCCGTGGGCTAAGGAAAATTATGACGTCGAATTTAACGGTCCCAGCTGCAGCTGTAAAGATTTTCGATACAGCAACCTCCCTTGCAAGCACATTTTTGTGATCCTCAAATACTTCCCCGGAGTATCATGGGACACTTTGCCGACTGTTTACCGAAATTCGGTATTCGTTACGATAGATTTTGATGCAATTTTTGAAAATGAAGGAATCGAGAAAAGAGAAGAGTTACGCTCTTGCATGGAAAATCCACCAGTATCAGTTGCTGAACAAGAGTTCGAAGGCTAACGGCATACGATTCGGTAAAGCAGCTTCCAGGCAGAAAAGCAGCGTCCCTCAGAAGTAAGGCATCTGCTTGCCGAGAAGTCCTCAAGGAGATCACAAGCCTAACTTACCTTATTCATGACCATGGTGACCTTGCCACGTTGCTAGAATCCTTGAATGACATATCCGATGATCTCAAGTCGAAAGTTCATGCAGAAGAAGGTCTTTTGCTAAACGATGCACCCAAACCTAAGAACAATGCGAGCACTGGTAATCATACTGACAGTGTTAAAGATTCCAGTTTAAAAATTGATGCTGAAGCACTTGACATACCTCTCCGAAAATCACGCAAGCGCGTTCTCACCGGTCGCGTCGGTGAAGGAGCTGATAAAATGAGGAAATCGAAAGTTTTAAAGATTGAAGAGAATATGACAAAACCCACCAAGGTAGTCATCGAGGAGCATGATTTGATGTCTGTTAATAACGATCAGCACAATGAATCGACGGCTGATAACGTATGCAATGATGTTGCAGTTGATGATCCTGTGATCGGTGACCTTCACACTGTCAAAGAGAATTTCCCGCAGAAATTTTCTACTGAAAGGAAAGTAGTCAAGTCTGTCAAAAAGGTGGAGCAAGAGAAAGCAGTGGCAAGGAATGACGACGGCAGTGATGTAGTAATAACGCGTTTTGTGCCCAGTAAAACAAATCCCTCAAGGCCAAGAGTGAGAAAGATCAATTTGCGCGAAGATGACTTCTCTTGCATAAGTAAAGGCCGTATGCTGACAGATGTGCACATTAACTTCTGCCAAAGACTGCTTCACGAAGAGTTCCCGCAAATTCGTGGATTTGAAGACACATCTCGTGGACCTGTGGGACAGTTCTCCGTTTTCCGAGGCACGTTTGTCCAGATTCTTCATGATGGTAGCCTTCATTGGGTATGTGTTTCAAATGCGTTTGTACCGGAAGAGAAAAGGTGTGATACCGTTCACGGCTATGACAGCCTAAACTCTGACGGTACTGTAACTGAAAAGGTTGCCAAGCAAATCGCTGATTTTAGCTTTTGTGAAAGTGACAACCTCAATATCAACCTTAAGCCTGTCCAGCAGCAAACAAATGGCACAAATTGTGGCGTATTTGCCATTGCTTACGCCCTGTCCATTGTCCATGGTATCGACCCAACGACGATCAGGTTTGAGGAAAAGAGAATGCGGAAGCACCTAGTTACCTGTATGGAACAAAAGAAGCTGACTCCTTTTCCAAGACTGAACTATGTCCCAAGGCCACGTAAAGGTGCTACAGTTAGAGTAGCTATATATTGCTCATGCAGATGCCCATACGATGCAAAGGAGAAGATGGCACGCTGTGATCACTGCAAGTTATGGTTTCATAAGAAGTGTATGGACATACCAGAAACTGTTTTTCAACAGCGGAGTATTGCGTGGTACTGTAAAGGGTGTGGGAAATAGCTTCATTTTAAAGCATTGAGAAAAATTAGGCAAAGAAGTTAACTCGAAATTCATGAAAGGTCCAGTTCAGCCAGCGTTTGAAATTGGCGCATTACCCCCAAGGAGCAACAGACAATCATGTTAAAGATGGCGTCCAAGGTCCTTTGCGTTCCATGGTAAATTATCAATTAAATTTAAATCCAAACTTTATGAGATGCGAAGGATCACCATAAAAGTATTCTCTGCGCTATCTTTAGCGGTATAATTTTTTTAAAGAAATAACATGTCAAGAATGAAAAAAAGCCAAAAGCATAGTCACCTATGGTATGTTATGAATTGTTTATCATGATTTTTAACTACCCTATTACGGAAATTTGTTGATGCAACTAGGTTTAGAGATGCTGCAATTACAGTGCTAGCTTGCCGAATTTTTTTTGAAGAACAGAAAATATATTTTATGGTATTTTTCACACGGCAGTTGTATGTGCTCTAAGTTTCACACTTACTTTTACGTTGAAATTGTTCCCATCAATGTTGTTTATATTTTACAAGAAAAACATTTTCTTGGCTAAGTTCCTTGGGGTTCCTTGCTGTTAACGACACTACACTGGCTACAAGATCAGACCAGACGACTTTTTAGTTCAGTACACTTAAGCGTTGTAGCGCGGTGTCATAGCCAAGTAAAAGTAACACAATTTGCCATGGAACATACTGTAATTAAGAACTAAAGTTTTCAGAATTAGTACTTTCAGCGAATGGATTCTTTGCCGAAATTGTGTAATTTTGGTTTTCAAATGAAGTTGGATTTATGTTGATCTTTATTCAGTTGGTTTACGTTAGATCAGAATTCGCAAATAGAATTTACTGCAGAAAAGGTAGACAGAACGAGCAACATTCAGTATATTCATGAATAGATAAGCCACATTTGCAGTTGTTGTTTCTTCTTGTCCTGCCTTACCGTATAATTTCAAAAAGACTATGATTTCATGCAATTGATACCACAAGCATTTTATTTACTGGATGAGAAACCACTGATAACAAAGCATTCTCTTCCAAAAACAAAAAAAGCCTCTTCAGAAGCGATCACAGATCATTTTGTAAGTGAGGAACTTCTAAAAGTTTGTTATAGGCATTTTCGTGATTTTTCTCATCGGATGTCGGTTTTCACAGGTATCGGATGCCTTCTGAACATTTATTGTCATAGGATCGAATTCCTTACGATTTGATCACACTTGAAACCAATGAATTTTCGTAAAGTTGAATTAGCGGCCTATGTTTTCCTTGCTAAAAACAGTGAAATTCGATTCATTCAAATCCACTCCCTTTCACTTCGGTTTTCAAACGCTTGAACTGCTTCCGGAAAACTCTGCAAGGGAAGTCCAGAGAGATGGGCAATGCATCCCTGAAGATCTTGCTTGCCTATCTTTAACATGAAAACGAGGATATTGAATATTTAATGACCTTACCGAGCGGTATGGTATTTAGACATTCCCTTGTTCTTCCTCGAGGCGTAATTCTTCCAGGCGACGGGCGATGGCGGCCTTTTCAGCAGACAAAGTTAGTGGATCCTGCTTAGGATGGGACACAACATTTTATGACAAACCAATAACTTCAGACGAAGAAGCCGCTGGGAGAGAAAGGTCCCCAAGGAGGTTCGTCTCGACCTGAACGCCTGCCGAGCCAACATCATGATCGGGAGGGCCAGGAGGCCCTTGACAAGCTGGGCCTGGAATGCCCCAAGAATGGCTATGATGCAGTTGATGGCAGCCAGGACATCTTGACTGCCGCTTCGGCTTGACTTCTCCAGCAACTGAGGTGGACGAAATTGCTCCGGCAGCGGTCGACACTGCAACTACAGATTTCGAGAGGTCTGGCGTAGTGGAAGACGATCGTAGATCAGGCGGTGAAGACATTATAGTCAGGCATCCAGACATCGAAAGTAAGAGCAGCATAAACAGCACAAGACTAGCAGCAGCATTTGCACGTTGACTCAAGAGGAAGTGAACAAAGAGGTAAGCATGCTACCTAAGCCCACATGGGCAGCATTCCAAATAAGGATAGGCAATTAAAAACAGAAGCTTGATTGGGCAATACCTAGTGGTATGATATGATGCCATATGAACTTATGTGGCATCGAACGATGCCAAACATGTACCAAAGATACCTGAAGGAACATGCCACTGCCAGCATTATGCTTCTCCCAAGTAGCGGTGGGAAATCATAGGTATGAGTACCCACCAAAGTCAAACACGAAACCCCTTCCCCTTATTTAGACTTACATTGAAGCTATGCCACAATGTCCACATAAAACCAGTATCAAAACTCTCTATGTCTTAGTCTCTACTGATCTCTTATATTATTACAACCATTTGCCATGGTACTAATGATGGATTATGATTCATCAATGGTTATTTACTGTAGCTAGTAGGCATCAACCTGGCATAGGTGCCAAATATTTTCAAAACTTCAAAAGTAATCTTGTGAAGTGTTAGTGCCCTACTCTTTCAAATGAATTGTTCAAGTGACACTTTAGGCAATTTCTCAAAATTCCAGAGAGAGCATTTTTTATATTATTTCAAGTTTCTGCTAGTCTGAGGTTGTGACATCATCAAATTGCAAATGCCAAAAATAACATTTGATATAAAAAATGCTCTTTCTGGAATTATGGCAAAAGTAAAAGAGCAATCAAGTTGACAGAATGGAGTGACAGTACACATTTGATTTTAAAGTTTTGTAAAGATTTGATGCCCATGCCCATCAATTTTGTAAATTCACCTCTATCATTCCAGTGTGGCGATTGTTGGTATAGTACCGCAGTGACTCTAGCCACTTATTGTCTGTAACAATATCACGCAGCTCTTTCATTGTATTACCATTGGGGGCTAAATAAACCTTTCCATTTTCCCTGTCCTCCTCAAGCTCATCATGCTGACAATAGTCATGGTCGTTACAAATGTGATGCAGTACTCTTGACCAAAGCATCTTGAGTTTCAGCTCATTACCATCACTCTCTTTGCAACAAAACCAAAAATGATTTCTTATTGATGAAATCCAAGGCAGAAGCCCTTCATGTTGCTTCTTCTTTGCAAGCTAAAGATCACAATAAAACAATTAGAGTAAACTATTTTGATGCAGAATTGGGATTTTCAGTAGAACAGTTAAAAATAAAATGCAATGCAGTCTGATGACTGTTTTAAATTTTAACAGCAGATAAACTTTGCGAAAACACGTTTTTAAAAACTACACCTTCTGAGAACATCTTTTGGTTGTTTTTATGAAGTTTTGATTAATTCCTTTGATATATACTGTACAGTACATAAAGCCAAATTCTAAGGAAGATTTCTTGTGCTTTTTAAAAGCAAAACTAAATCTAGAAGATAAAAATGTGAAAAATTGCCCTCTTAGTGCATCATACTGTGTACTGTACTGTATGTACAGGTTTTTATGGAGTGCTTTAGCAAGTGTCAAATGGAATGACACATGAAAATGACAGAGATATCAACAAAATGATGACTACAGATGCTTCCTCTGGGATGGGATCACTGGTGAATGAGATCAATAGGAATTTATCAAGGGATATATGTACAGAGAAAAGGGGTATACTGTATAATACCCTAATGTGATATTTCAAACAATATTTATGTACCTTGGTAAGCTTTTTAGTCAGCTTTGAAGCTTTGTGCCACACATCTATGCTATGATGCAGAGAGTTTAAAGATTTGTGGTTCTCTACAATAGACGATGCCATTTGTTCAATTTGCAAGAGACACTGACTATAAAAAATTTGGCAAGACCCTTTTTAATAAATGTCTGGAACCTTAAAGGGAATAGACACAGCTATGTCTCATAGCCACTGTAAATAAATTAAAGAAACACCCACAAATCCATTGTTGCTTAAGCGACACAATGAAACCGGATGCGTTTAAGTTGTTGAGTACAATAGATTATATTTTTGACCTGGCCCGGGCCAGCTTTTAACCAGATGCGTCTAAGTTGTCGGGTACAATAGATTATATTTTTGACCTGGCCTGGGCCAGCTTTTAACCATGTTGATTCCCTTTAAGTAATGAATTGAGTAACACAAGGGACATTTAAAGCCTGCATCAATCTCTGCCAGATGTCATTGAGTGGCATGACCAGGTGATGGTATGTAGGGGCAATCCTGCTTTCACAAATATGGCTAAACCTGTAGTTGAAAAATTGAATAACAATGTCTGGGTATACCTTATTACCCTTTCCCTTTCTGAAAATTTTTGAGCTTAACTCCCCCACTATTTTGTCTGCCAGACCACTGATGTCATTAGTAGCAAAACTTGCTGTGACAGTACATAAAGGGGTATTCAATGATAGCAATGTTGGACTTTAATTTTGACATTGTATGATATTCCATGTTAGATCTGCTGATGGATATTTCTGACAGCTGCATCATTGTAAAATTACATGGTTTGATTAAAATCATAATAGAAGTCTTACTCATCAGTTTCTGTATGCTTGTGTGTGCATCAGTGCATACTTCATCTACAAGTCCATCAAGTTTGTCAAGAGTTGAAACCATTGCTTTCATAAACAGGTGTACCTCTAAACGAGTTGACTTCAAATCAACCTATGATATAAAAGCACTGCAACAATTTACTGTATGCATTATTTAGGATGATTTGTTGCACCTAATATTATATACTATGAGGGAACAAACAAAAGACTGGACAATGAAATATTTGTTCCTCCATAGCTGAGATACAGTTGTAAAAGTAGAAGATAATATCTCTTTGTCCATCTGACTAAATTGATACTGTATGGTCATATCAGTTTCCTGCAAGATGCCTTTACTAAATCTGGAAAAAAGTTTACTAACAAGTTAAAGGGAGTACAAAGACCAGCAGCCCTTGCAATCATTTGTTCTTGATTTTGTGAATTTCGTACAGTTGGATATCCTGGAAGCTGTGGAGAGCAAGTCTTTGACTTCACGCAAAAGCATGCTAGTCTTTGTACTCCCTTTAAGAACATTTCTTTGGGCATATTTGTTGACTTTGTGAAATTCCATGGTGGCCTGCTTATAGCTCTGCAACTGTATCTACCAAAAAAATCAAGGAAGTATTTTCTTCTCATGCAAGTTTTCAAATCTATCTTCAAGGCAAGTCTTCAAAGGAAACAAACGATATTTACTACTTGCCTCTCTCTTGCCACCACACTCCATTGTAAGAAGTTTCTTTGACGCATAGTCCATGAGGGTATAGGTCCCCTTTGTGGCACTGTACCCAGGTGAATCCATCCTGCCATCTCCGCACAAAGTCAACTTTGCTTGACTTGTTTTTAATTGAGCAATGATGCTGTTGCGCTGCTCATTATACTCTTGATCCACAGCAGTTGATGCATAAAGCCTTTGATTCAAATTAAATGCTGAAATGCAGCAATTTCCAATTTTTGCAAAGTTACAAAATCGACGGAACTGGCTGATTTGTCCACCAGATAATAGTATGGCTGTTTGCACGATGTAATTAATCGCCAGTCCTGATGCATAGAATCTGCTTGAATACCAAATGTCACGATGGCCATTCTTGCACATCCATTCAAGCTTAACACAGAATCCAATTGTTTTGTGAGTAATGGTTGCTAATTCTGCAATGCAGTCGGACTGATGACATCTAGTACCTAATAATGCTTTCAGCTGGTTGATAGAAGCAACACATTTTTCCTCAAGAACAACATCTCTCTCATCCTCTAGATTGCCATATGTGCACTGAACATAGCTGGCTGTCTTAATATCAAGTTCTTCAGCATTGCTTTCAAGAATCTGAAATGGCTGCTCTTCAGCATCTGTAGATTGTATGAAGTCTTGTATAAAAGATTCTTCCACGTCATTCAGGGTCCTGTCAGCCTCCTCTTCCACATGATGTGTTATAAGAATGTTTGTGTTTATTGGACAACCAACTGCTGGAGTAGATTGATTATTCATGGCAAAGTCCATTGTCATTTTACTAGGTATCACAAGAATGTCCTCCTCAGATATCCTGTAATGATTTAAAAATGAAGATAAAGAAGGATGTTCCCAGCAAATGCCATTCTGGCATAAAATTGAAGTGATCATATCTGGAAATGTATGTTTGGATTTTTTTTAAATGACATTAGAAACCTTGAAGCAAAATTTCATAGGATCTCACTCAAACATAAGTACATCATGGTGGGGGAGATCAGAGAGTGTATTCTTCCTTGCCAGAATCTTTAGTAGTCTCTTTGATGATTCAAAAATCTAGCACTATAAATGGTGGGTTGGACATCGCATGGCTCTACAATAGCAAAGCATTATATACTTACTGTATATAATTATTTAAGTCTGATGCACACATCATAATCTCATCCTCTGGGTCTTTGAGCAAATCATCAGAACTAAAATTGAATGGGAACATTTCTTGAAGAACTGATTAGGATCTTACTTGCAAATATGCATACTGTACATGGTTTCTAATGGGGGCCAACGATTTCATGAATATTCTATACTAAAGCTACAAGCTTAAAAAATATGTATGATGCTGAAAGTATTATGGCAAATGAAAAATCCATTAACAATCAATACTGATGCTAAAATTAAGAGGTATTCTAAAAAAATCATGTGAGGGCATACAGAGAGCCCTATACAGAGCTGTCAAAGCAACATGACCCACATAAAGTTACTATGCATTGTTCGTAATGCAGAACAAGAACCAAATATACTACGTGAATCCAAGATACTGTATCTTAATACTTTTATAACAACAAATAACAAAGTGAATTGGTAAGAGTAAAATGCAAATTTTAGGATAGTGGGAATCATCACAGCAAATCAAAAACAAAGTATTGACATGACAAATTGCAAGCTCAAGGACAACCCTCCTGAAAAAATCAAATATGAAAACCTGTAAAAACATAACTGAACGATCAGTTACAATATTTGGTGTTCAATTAAAAGTGGAACTGTTATATGCTGTGGTATTATTGATAAGAAAAATGAACCAATAACTGATCTTACCCGGTCAGTGATGGAGTAGACTTTGCACCAAGAATCAGGGCTTTCAGTGCTGTTTTTGTCTCGTGTGATCTAAATGTAAAGAAAATTAAGATATAAAATAAGAATAAACTCTTTCTAAACATTTAGAATGACTGTGGACGTGGACTAACAATCCCCTAGCAATAGAGTAGAATGTTTCTACAGCTAGAATAATAGGCCTACTAGGTCTCGAGCCTAAAAATTTAAACTGATACTGCGTATACTCAAAGAAGCTAATGGTTTTCTTCCAAGTAACTAAGATAAATGCAAACAATGTTACCTTTTCGAGCTTGGTTTTCCACTCGCTTCCTTACCCGTTGCTTTCAAATTGCTTTTGCGAATCTTGGTACTCTTGGTACCACGGGAATGTTTTTCGTCCGCCGCTCCCGCTCAGGATCATGTCTTCTTTCTGCAGTTTCAAAGATTGGCCTAACTGCCGTCAACATCCATTCTAACGTGTTGCGTTGGTTCTCGAATCCCAACGTGTGTTTCATCAATTCCACCTCGTCAAATACCTTTTTAGCTGCATCGCCATATCCAAGATGAATTTCGAAACGTTTTCCATCTCGTTTTCTCTTTGGTACTTTCGAAGGAGGCGAGGAGACATCCTCCGCCATTCTCCTCGACAGCAACAACTGATCACATGCACTGATCACATGAATGAATTATTCTATGGCTTTGATTGGCTAGCTATTTTTAGGTCACCAGAGACCTGGCCCGGGCCAGCTTTTAACTATGTCGATTCCCTTTAAGTTGTGCTTGTATATGAATTTTTTGGGACAGTTTTGACATTGTAGCACTTTTTCACCTGTGTGACAAACCATGTGCCCTTCAAGCAAGTGTTGGTGTGTAAATGCTTTCTCACAGTTGGCAATGCCACATTTAAATCTCGGGCCAACGTCATGCATCCGTTTGTGACGCCTGTAACTTTCTGGTTTTTTAAAGACCTTGGAACATCCTTCGACGTTGCATTTGATCTCATGTTTTTTATGGCTGTTTTCGATGTGCCTTTTTAGATCCGCCTTGTCTCTGAAATCACGATGAGAATAGGCCTTAGTTTTTTCTAAATGGCTCTTGTCAAGAAAATTACGAAAGTTCTTTTTATTAAAGGAAACCCACCAAACAGTTACAAATTGAATTGCGACTTCAGGATGCGTCTTTATATGGCGAAAAAATCTATTTTCAAAAGAAAACAAGCAACTCGCAATGCTGGTTTCAACTGGCACTTTTGAGTTTTCAACTCGCAACTCGCAACTCGCAAAATAGAAGCAACTCGCAGTTGCAACTTGCACTATAAGTCTGGTTTCCATATGATCGTTGGAATCATTTGGATCACTATGAACGACTCCAGCGATCCGGATCGTTGCGATCGCTGGTGGATTGCTGGAATAGAACAAGGTTCTATCCTAGCAATCCCGATTGTTGCGATCGCTAGGATCGTTCATGCATTTTCAAATAGCCTTCATTGTAGGGTGCCTTAGAAGACAGTTATTCGGCATATTTTCCTTCATATCTGTGATTAAAGCCTTAAAATGCCTACCAGGTCATTTAAAAAATATTGAGTGCAAACTTTAAAACATCAGAGAAAGGTACATTATTAGGTTTTTGTTCAAAAGCTGTTCTTTTGTTTGAATAGCCCCATGGCGAGTGTTTTCCTCTGTCATTGCATCGCCAAATGATCATAATGTTGCTTGCCTTGAAAAAGGCATTTTGTGACCAGTACTCCAGAAAGAATGTTTGTTCTCATAAAGCAGTGAGGTTGAATGTTTCAGTTTTCAGTTTCATAATCTTTCAAACAAAATACAAACAATGAGAGGAATGCAAAGTTATTCTTTGTACCAAAACTGATTGTTTTGTGCAGTAGCATCAAATAAAGAAACAGTCTTCCCCAACGTTTGGAAATGCATGGGGTAAGCACTGACAGCACCTGCATGCCCTTGTAATGTTTCCTCGATGAGATTTGTGAAAGCAAAAATAATGAAGAGCACGATTTTCACTAAATTCATTTCTTAAAACACAACATAAGCTATAAGCGTAATAATTAAGTCAACTCAATATATAAAATCCTTTCACAGCTTGTACTTGTATCTAAATTCAACACAACTTCATAACAGAATGATCTTATTCAGCGAAAACTTTGATTGTCAAAGGAGCAATCGTTTAAAATTCCAGCTCTCCTTTATCTAAATTCTGTAACAATGATAGTTAAATCAACGCTTGGAGCAAAGGCTAAAATGAAAAGATTCAGCTAAACATATAAGGTATTCTGCAGACTACAGAGTTTCCAAGACGTGTTGTGTGCCGTTTGAATGGTTGCTGCAGACCAGCCATGAATCCTGGTTCCTTATAATCCATCTTCCATTCCAATGCAGGTTCAATGGTACCATTCTTTGCATAAGTTACATTGTTCCATCATGGACCATAGGTGTCATACTGCTGCTTGCAAATGCAGTATTGCTGTTTTTGATCTGGGCGTGGGGTGACAAATCTGTGTAGCGCTCCTGTAACTCCTTTAAGCATTTTTCGGTAGATGGCAGTCAGTGTGATACTTTTAACCAGTGCTCTTTTTTTGAAAACTTGCAAATGCATACTGTCCTCTTTGCTAAAATCCCCAAATTTACCCTTGCCGTTGTACTTGTTGGATGACTTCTGGCGAGACGCCTTAAAGTTGATAGGAGTCGTTGGAGGTTCTAAGAGGTTTTCACTTGCTCCTTGCCTAGCCCTCTTACAAGCCAAAGAGGTAGTGCTTTTTATCTCTTGCTGAGACCTTCTAACAACTAAGGAGATAGGGTCCCATTTCAGCTGAAGTAATCTCTGTTGCATGAATTTACCATGCAGCTACTATGCCTAAGGGCTCAAATTTATTTTTAAAAATTTTACCCCAGTTTTAGAAACCTTCCCCCAGGTTATCCAATGCAACACCCCCACTTTCTGACAGCAGATGATCTTCTATGTTACATAAAAACAAAACAATTCACTTGAAATCCTTGCTAGTTTCTTTTTTGTATTCCTGCAAGTGAAAGAATTGATATGTCCCATGCAGGAACTGTACAGATTTTAAATTTATACTCAATATAAAAGTTACAATAACAAAATTACCTACAACACTACCTACGAACTACTATACAACACTACAAAAACGGTGCCAGGAGGAGCAATTGATCATGACTACCCCCTGGCATTTAACATGGACCTAAAAATAATACATCTGAATACAAAGTACAAATGTACAGACTGTATAGATTTTCCATCACTGTAAGATAGCACTTATTCTTTGTCTTCTATATATATATATATATGTGTCTGAATAGTACTTTGTCCATTTTGACTTTGCCTTCTCTAGAATATTCATGTTTGGGTCCTTGCTGTTCACTTGCAGTGGAAGACGCTGCCCACAATTTGGCTTCAAATTCAGGTTTCTAGATGACCACTGCATGAGGCCAATTGTAATTACCATGTCCTCTAATTCTTCTTTTTTCTCCTTCATACGTTGCTAAAACAACCAATTTTTGTAAATGCATGAACAACCGCATTTCTGAGTCCCATAAAGAAACTTCCTAGTGCAATTTTCCAAGACACATCCAGGAGCCAGAGAAACATGAACCTCAAGGAACTTTTCTTCAAACTATATGTTTTCATGAAGCTAAAAGACTCGAAACTATTGTCAATTCACAAAGACAAGTTATTCAAAGCCGGGCATGTGATATTGAAATTGCATGTCAAAACCATTAAATGAAATAAATCAATTTGTCATCCAATGATAACCAAAAATAAGTAAATTTGTAGAACAAAATTCCACGTAGTAAAAGTTACACTCTGATGACGGCGTAAGTCAGAATGGCCTCAGCATGCTAAATCTTCTAGGTTTTTTGAATCCGAATCTTTTACCATTTCCATGGCAAAAATGTGCCCTCTCGTCCAGGAAAAAGCAACCAGGGACTCTTGATGCATTTGTTATCAAACAGCCAAGAGTTGCTCTCGCACCAAACAAAGAAAGTACTCCAGCATAAAGCTCTAAAAATTTTCCATCTCATTCGGCTGAATCAACACTGACTAACACAGGAGAGGTTACAACCAAGACTGCAACTGATTACTCTTCAGGTGATTCTTCTTTGAAGAACAGGCATCGCATGTTCATGAAATTGACATGGGAAAATTTTACAAAGAAGTTTCAACCTTGTCTAACAGTGAAAAATGTGATAATCCCTGTAATGTGTGGAGACTTATCTTTTTCCAAAAATTTCTGCTGGGCAAAACTTTCAGTACACATGGCTTAAAGGCAGTCTGTCATGCCGTTCATTGGTTTAAAAGAACAATAAGGCATATTTTCATTGGCGGTTGAAAACAAAGCAATGATAATACTAAGCTATGCAACTCAATAGGATCTTGAACAACAAACGGAAACAACATGGCACAACAATTCACTATTCTAGACCTACCTGGCAGAGTCAATCTTGCTAGCAAATTTTGACACTCTTAGATTGTTGCAATGAAAGAGACTTAACCTACCGACTGAGACAACAGAGATCGGGATTCCTCCATACATGGTACCTCACGAAGAAAGTGCAATTTTGCCTGGCAGGAGCAGTTTTGTATGGGCCAGGTCTATAACGCGGACCTCACAGACCACGCGGACCTCGCCGACCTTCTCGACAAACATGACTTTCAGGTCCGCGAAATGTGGTCTGCGTTTTAGAATTTTCCTATAGAGCTAAATTCTAAAACGCGGACCTTAATTTCGCGGACTTCTTCCAACGTCTGCGAGATTTTGTCCGCGTTATAGAATTTTGCGGTGATATTGAAATTGCATGTGATATTGAAATTGCATGTCAAAACCATTAAATGAAATAAATCAATTTGTCATCCAATGATAACCAAAAATAAGTAAATTTGTAGAACAAAATTCCACGTAGTAAAAGTTACACTCTGATGACGGCGTAAGTCAGAATGGCCTCAGCATGCTAAATCTTCTAGGTTTGTTGCATCCGAATCTTTTACCATTTCCATGGCAAAAATGTGCCCTCTCGTCCAGGAAAAAGCAACCAGAGACTCTTGATGCATTTGTTATCAAACAGCCAAGAGTTGCTCTCGCACCAAACAAAGAAAGTACTCCAGCATAAAGCTCTAAAAATTTTCCATCTCATTCGGCTGAATCAACACTGACTAACACAGGAGAGGTTACAACCAAGACTGCAACTGATTACTCTTCAAGTGATTCTTCTTTGAAGAACAGGCATCGCATGTTCATGAAATTGACATGGGAAAATTTTACAAAGAAGTTTCAACCTTGTCTAACAGTGAAAAATGTGATAATCCCTGTAATGTGTGGAGACTTATCTTTTTCCAAAAATTTCTGCTGGGCAAAACTTTCAGTACACATGGCTTAAAGGCAGTCTGTCATGCCGTTCATTGGTTTAAAAGAACAATAAGGCATATTTTCATTGGCGGTTGAAAACAAAGCAATGATAATACTAAGCTATGCAACTCAATAGGATCTTGAACAACAAACGGAAACAACATGGCACAACAATTCACTATTCTAGACCTACCTGGCAGAGTCAATCTTGCTAGCAAATTTTGACACTCTTAGATTGTTGCAATGAAAGAGACTTAACCTACCGACTGAGACAACAGAGATCGGGATTCCTCCATACATGGTACCTCAGGAAGAAAGTGCAATTTTGCCTGGCAGGAGCAGTTTTGTATGGGCCAGGTCTATAACGCGGACCTCACAGACCACGCGGACCTCGCCGACCTTCTCGACAAACATGACTTTCAGGTCCGCGAAATGTGGTCTGCGTTTTAGAATTTTCCCATAGAGCTAAATTCTAAAACGCGGACCTTAATTTCGCGGACTTCTTCCAACGTCTGCGAGATTTTGTCCGCGTCATAGAATTTTGCGGTGATATTGAAATTGCATGTGATATTGAAATTGCATGTCAAAACCATTAAATGAAATAAATCAATTTGTCATCCAATGATAACCAAAAATAAGTAAATTTGTAGAACAAAATTCCACGTAGTAAAAGTTACACTCTGATGACGGCGTAAGTCAGAATGGCCTCAGCATGCTAAATCTTCTAGGTTTGTTGCATCCGAATCTTTTACCATTTCCATGGCAAAAATGTGCCCTCTCGTCCAGGAAAAAGCAACCAGAGACTCTTGATGCATTTGTTATCAAACAGCCAAGAGTTGCTCTCGCACCAAACAAAGAAAGTACTCCAGCATAAAGCTCTAAAAATTTTCCATCTCATTCGGCTGAATCAACACTGACTAACACAGGAGAGGTTACAACCAAGACTGCAACTGATTACTCTTCAAGTGATTCTTCTTTGAAGAACAGGCATCGCATGTTCATGAAATTGACATGGGAAAATTTTACAAAGAAGTTTCAACCTTGTCTAACAGTGAAAAATGTGATAATCCCTGTAATGTGTGGAGACTTATCTTTTTCCAAAAATTTCTGCTGGGCAAAACTTTCAGTACACATGGCTTAAAGGCAGTCTGTCATGCCGTTCATTGGTTTAAAAGAACAATAAGGCATATTTTCATTGGCGGTTGAAAACAAAGCAATGATAATACTAAGCTATGCAACTCAATAGGATCTTGAACAACAAACAGAAACAACATGGCACAACAATTCACTATTCTAGACCTACCTGGCAGAGTCAATCTTGCTAGCAAATTTTGACACTCTTAGATTGTTGCAATGAAAGAGACTTAACCTACCGACTGAGACAACAGAGATCGGGATTCCTCCATACATGGTACCTCAGGAAGAAAGTGCAATTTTGCCTGGCAGGAGCAGTTTTGTATGGGCCAGGTCTATAACGCGGACCTCACAGACCACGCGGACCTCGCCGACCTTCTCGACAAACATGACTTTCAGGTCCGCGAAATGTGGTCTGCGTTTTAGAATTTTCCCATAGAGCTAAATTCTAAAACGCGGACCTTAATTTCGCGGACTTCTTCCAACGTCTGCGAGATTTTGTCCGCGTTATAGAATTTTGCGATAGGGTGAAATTCTAAAACATGGACCTTCATCTCGTGGACTTTCTCGTAGGTCCGCGATATTTGGTCCTCGTTTTAGAAGTTTGCTATAGGGCGAAATTCTAAAGCACCGACCTAATTTCGCGGACTTTGTGGTACATTTTGAAACTTAGCATTTCGAAATAAAATCTCATTTAAAATCGAACCTTTAGAAGTAACAAGAAATAGAATCCGGGGAAACATTAACGTAGAGAAAACTTACGTAAATACCTCGTTCCATGAAGTTTATACTGCTGTTTTAGCAATTTTTAGCAACTTTCTGTAAAACCTTAACTGTCCTTGTCTTGTCTGGTCTCGTCCACTTTACAAAGTTATTGCACGACAACTTGTCAGTCCGCACTATGCAATGAGATGAATTCTCCGTGTCAAATTGATGTCATCATACCTGAACTTGAAATCACAAAATTATTGTCACGTAATCTTACGTCGTCCTGTTCGGATCAAGAGACAGCAGCAATTGCTCTGTGTAGAAAGCTTCCAACACAGGAAATCCTTTTCGTAAAGGACTCTGATATGAAAGCAATGATTTCCCCAGTATCGGTAGGTAAGATCCAATCCCTACTTTTTCATAGACATTGGAACCGGGATTTCACTGGGGGCACGTGCTCCCCAAGATTTTGCAACAAACAAAGACGTATCGTGTATTTTATATGTTGATATATTTTCATATTTGATTTGTTTAGGGAGGGTTGCCCTTCAACCGAAGTTGTTTTTCAAGGGGCCCTTTCAAGTGCCCTTTTTATTTCAGAAAATGTCGCATGGCTTCAAGGACAGGAGCAAAGCTTTTTACCGGTGTAATAGAATTCCTTGTCAGACTTTTTTGCACACTTTAATGGCATGATCTCTGATTGTAGATTGTTAGTCTAAATTTACAAACGGAAGCCAGACTAGTCATAAAGAAAAACAAAAGGTTGTCCTTGCACAAGGAACAGGTTATTAGAAACTCTCGGAGAAGTATAACTCGAGAAACTATCTACTTTACTAAAAGAAATTAATGACTTTATTTCCAATTTTCTGCTTCATGATATTTCTCGGAAGGTACTTGAATAATGCTTAAACACCGGAAAGGCTTCAAAACTTTGTTTTGAAGTGTTGAGGACGGCATGGGTAGGGAAAAAGAAGGTAGGAATGGAACGTGCAAGAAACCGCAAGAAACTCAGAATGCCGGCAGTCTGATACATCCAAGAAATTTTCAGTCCCAGCTCAGCATTACCTACATTAGGTTCCAGACCCATCAAAGTAAACAACGTTCCCTTTGATTATTTCGGGTCTTGTACCCCTATCGAAACCTAATGGGCCCATAAAATTGGACGGGCGTTGATTGACTAAGGCTGACAGATTTCGTAGAAATCATAGAGGAAACCGTGTAAAACATGCAGCAGAAAAGCTCTGAATGAGTCCGCGAAATTAGGTCCGTGCTTTAGAATTTCGCCCTATAGCAAAATTCTAAAAAGAGGACCAAATATCGCGGACCTACAAGAAAGTCCACGAGATGAAGGTCCGCGTTTTAGAATTTCACCCTATAGCGGAATTCTATAACGCGGACAAAATCTCATGGACACTGGAAGAAGTCCACGAAATTAAGGTCTGCGTTTTAGAATTCAGCTCTATAGGAAAATTCTAAAACGCGGACCACACTTCGCAGACCTGAAAGTCTGGCTGTTTTGTATGCTCAGAAGAAAATGATGCCAGTAGCAATAGCCTTCAGCATCGATGAAATAAGACCTGGCCACTTAATTGGATGTTAGAAGCGTAGACCATACATGCTATCTCTTTATTACTACTGCTTTCTGAAGTCCCAGAAGTGACCTACTTGTTACATTCTGCCAAATTTTCTGCAAAACTCTGTTGTGGAATATCTCTAAGAAATATTGGTCATTTCAAAAGATATCTACAAACCTAGGACCTAACAACTACAAAACAAAGACCTGAGACATAAGAACTACAAACCTAAGAACTACAAACCGAAGACCTAAGACCTAAGAATTACTTTATATGGATTGATTAAAATACTACACAAATGATCCACGTTTATTGGTACATGCAGTGATACATAGCCCTGTCCACAAGTTGCTCCAAATTTCTCGAAAAGTTGCTCAAAATTGCCTGAAAAGTTGCTCAAAAAGTTGCCACTTTTTCAAAAAGTTGCCCAAGGGTTGCTCATTTATTGTCATTTTTTACGGTCTTATGCTATAAACATATGAATAACTGAGATCTATGAATATGATTAATGACACCAAAGATGCTCTTTGTTTCACCTACAGCAGTTTCTCGGAAGTTTGAGCATTTCACGCTAATGTTATTGGGTTCATCTGACACATCTTCAGAATTTTAGCAAGAATCATTTGTTGATCATAAACAACAACAACAAAAATAATAATCATGATCATGATCATCATGATCATCATCATCATCATCATCATCATCATCGTCATCATCATCATCATCATCATCATCATCGTCATCATCATCATCATCATCATCATCATCATCATCATCATCATCATCATCATCATCATCATCATCATCATCATCATCATCATCATCATAATTGTCAGAAATCGCTAATTTCAAAGATCATCTCTCCACAAATCAAGGCGTTGAATCCCAGCCCGACCAGAAAACATATGCTTTACATGTCTAACTTTCATCACTGTTACAAAATATCATTGAAATTCTTGTAATATTGCTAGAATGAGGACAATTTGGTCAATGTTTTAAAAGTTGCCGAAATTCCTAAAAGTTGCCAAAAAGACTGCAAGTTGCCCGAAAGTTGCCGAGCAACTTGTGGACAGGGCTAGTGATACAATTAAACAACCTATTGTGGGCTTACTTAGAGTTGATATGAGCAAGGATTTCATTACGTTGCATCAGTCAATTTCAAATTTCAACACTGGCACACTTGTGTCCTTTGACAGTATACTTGAAGGTGTACTTAATAGATTTGACTACCTCAACGCTAATATCGTAGCCATACTTCATATGGAGGAGTGGGCTGTATGACACAACAAAGGTATCTAAGACTGTTTTGTTCTGCACAGTGACTGTATGTCGTTCTTGTTGCTAATATTTTGGGTATCCATCAACATCTAATGTAGTTTCTTTGCTCGGTGGCTTGGGGAATATTTTTTTGCAAGAATTGTTTTCCTTGTAGGGGGGAGATACAGTAGAAACCCACATAAAAGAACCTATCTTTTTCTTGGGCAGCCTGCATAGGTTCTTAATTCACGCAAGGTGATGGACCAGCTGGATGGAGAAATTAAATTTCAATGCTCTCTGTCTCCTCACTTTTGTTTAAGATGTAAGCAAGCCACCATTGGTCATCATACTTACATGTTACATAGCCATTCAGATTTTCCCATGACAGGAACTCTCTTTTCAATGGTCTGCCTAAATCAACTTTTTTCTGTTTGGTGATGATGAAAATTCTTTAACCACCAACTAGTTGAGCCTTTGACTGCCAAGTTGTACAAAGCCCTTCGGCTTGTACAAGTTTGCCAAAGGGCTTGTACATCACCCAGAACCAGCCAGAATCACCAAGAATCTCCTAACAACAACAACAGCCTTGTTACCATTAAGATCACATGATCAATATTGCTGATCTTCAGGGCTGCAAGCCTTCGACTCTGCCCTCTCTTCAAATAAAATACACAAAAAATAGGCCCAAACATTTTAGGCTTATTTGTTTGCACATTCAGAATATCAATGTAGCAAGGTTATTGATGATTTCTCAGGTAATTGCCCTCATTGTTGCTTTGTATGATACGATAGCTGATTTTATACGCTGAACCACATGCTAAATGCTGCTGAGCTTGAAAATCACTCTAAAGCTAAACTCACCTTCAGTAAATACATGCCGTTAAATCCTGAGAATGCTCCGGCCTCTGATTGGCTTAGAGAAAAATAGGAATATTTACAATTGAGGTAGAACGAGATTGCTTTGACGAAAGTGAGGGCATCACAGTGGTGCCCATTGTCAAAAGGTGTGCACGAAATCCCATCGGCCAGGATCATGTAGCTGCGAGGCTCCCTCGCATGATAGATGGATTCCTTGCGGCCAAACCAATACGTTGCAATGGTGGATGGCCTAGGTGCCTAGGCTGAAGCTGCGACGGTTGTTCCGCAACAAGCTGCACATATTTGACATTAATGACTCTATATTTATGGTTGGTCCTAAATTTTCAGGAAAGTGAATAGTTTTTTCTGTGTTTCATACGATGTTTATTCTTTTTGAAATACAGCTGAATTCGCCCTTGCAAACTTCATAGCGAGCCAATTGCTTGGGAGTTTGCATGTTCTTTCATTTTTGCAAAGCGGAAGTGATTTGAGTCCTCATCCTTCTCAAGAAAGGTTGACAAACTTCAGGATATTTGTAATTGCCAACCTGATTATTTATGTGCACACAGGTGTGACCTTAAATTGGGCGCGTAATTGACACACGATTTGGAGAAATAAAGAATTCATTTTGAAGACGTTGTTTAGGTTTATATTCATCCATTTTGAGACAACACCTGGACTTGTTATAATTCAATTCAATTTCATTTTATGACGATGCTTACAGGAGCATCGTTATATTAACATAATAAAATAAATGGATTACAACTTAACTGAATACTAAACTAAACTGAATAAACTAAACTAATATCAAAGAAGTAAACAAATATCAAAGGCATAAGACTAATACAAGCCTACAAGCCTCTCTCTATTCGCATTTTCCGCATTATTTCGGATTTAAAAGAGAGAGAGGCTTGTTGCAAGGCCAGACAACAACATGAATATGCTTTTGTTCAGTTTGACTCCGACTTCCTTGAGCTTTGAGCTGAAGAAGAATAAAGATCCATCAAAAATCCACGAAAATTCTTTCGTTCTGAAAAAATTTTTACGCTTTTGCGAATGATTGAAATATCCCTGGCGGAAAAGTGCCTAAAGAGTCCATGAGATCACAAGGTAATGACACGACTTACTTCTATTTACACGTATTTTTTGTAAGAAACTGCTTATAAGAAAGTCAAATATCAGATCGCCCAAAAACTAAGAAACTTCAGTACTGGGAACAGGGCAACAGTGAATGCCTAAGGCAGGCAGTACTGGAGTTTCTTAATTTTTTGGTGATGTGATAGTTGAGTTTCTTATGAGCAGTTTCTTACAAAAATTAAGTATATTTCACGCATTCGAAAATGCGTAAAAGATTTTTCAGAACAAAAGAATTGTTGTAGACTTTTGATGGATCTTTATTCTTCTTCAGCTCAAAGCTCAACAAAGTCGGAGTCAAACTGAACGAAAGCATATTCATGTTGTTGTCTCAAGGTGGATAAATATAAAACCTAAACAACGTCTTCAAAATGAATTCTTTATTTCTCCAAATCGTGTGTCAATTACGCGTCCAATTTAAAGTCACACCTGTGTGCACATGAGTAATCAGGTCGGCAATTACAAATATCCTGAAGTTTGTCAACCTTTCTTGAGAAGGATGGGGACTCAAATCACTTTCGCTTTGCAAAAATGAAAGAACATGCAAACTCCCAAGCAATTGGCTTGCTATGAAGTTTGCAAGGGCGAATTCAGCTATATTTCAAAAAGAATAAACATTGTATGAAACACAGAAAAAACTATTCACTTTCCTGAAAATTTAGGACCAACCATGAATATAGAGTCATTAAAGTCAAACATGTGCAGCTTGTTGCGGAACAACCGTCGCAGCTTCAGCCTAGGCACCTAGGCCATCCACCATTACAACGTTTTGGTCTGTCCGCAAGGAATCCATTTATCATGCAAGGGTGCCTCGCAGCAACATGATCCTGACTGGTGGGATTTCGTGCACACCTTGTCAAACAGCCAAACTAATCTGTGTTTGCTTTGAAGAAGTTCCGCAACATAGTGGTCTTAAAACAAAGTCATATTTTTCCAGCGGGGAATTCACCGGGGTAGAATGTATGGGGACACTTGACTTTGGGTGTCAACATTGTAAGCTTTCGCTGAGAGTAAACAAGGAGCATGGCATTGCTGAATGTGAGAGTAGTTTTTAGCCATATGCCCCAATAACAGTTTAAATTTGGAGGGGTTCATCTGCACCTCCTATATCCATCCCATCATCTCCCATAGTGCGGCCTGGTTCTCACGGATTCCAAATTTCAGTTGCTGCATGCTTGTTTTCTTTCTGAAATCTGTTGTGTAGGCCGATGAGCGGGCAGACAGGAAAACATTCATTCATTGATTTCTTTTCTTGTTGAAGAAAAGAATTACAATAGTCTATTTTAGTACGTGACTGGATTGAAACTGGACAAACTTGCTATGACTGGTTTTGATTCCACTTCAGACAAGCAAGACAACAGTGGCATTGAAAAGTGCTGTGTGCACTCAATTCCGCAGGGCATACCGGAAAAACCAGACCCTATGGCCCTGAGACTAATACGACCTCTAGGACCCGTAAGTACAGAGTTTGAAAGGAGTCATTCCCTAAGATGGCATCAGATAACAAGACAGTTTCCTTGCAGATATGTCAACCACTTGCAGTTTTAAATAGGTAGGCCAAAGTTTCTCTTGTTGTTTTTAACACGGTTTCAATTATCATCCAAGTATTTATCGTTGTTTTCTCTCTGTTCTTTTTCCATTAAATATTCAAGGGTAGGAAAAGCATATCTGACTGATTGCGCAGAAAAGCCTACCTGAAAAGCCTACCTATGGATTTCTCAGAGCTGGCGCTGCCACCGCATGCTAAGCAAATCAAAGAATGAAATGTTTTAATCTGTACTGGTGTCACGTCTGTTCAAGGGTATTCACCATAGAAACGGTATTCACCCCATGTTGAAGTGAACGGTATTGGCGCTAAATTTGAAAAAGTATAGCAGAAATAGCCTGCCTGATTAGCATATAGTATCTTGAAACACTGCCTTTATTATTAAGAGGGATGACCCCTTAATGTTAAGGATCCTTTGAAACTCGGTCCTAATGGGTCCTAAGTGTTACTGGGGTCTCAGAGTCATACGGCCTGGTTTTTCCAGTATGTTATTCCGCAGACAGCAGAGTTGAAAAGATGCTTTGTTCAAAACTTTCGCAAAGCTGTATGGGTCCTGATATAGAAGGAAAAGTGTCTACGGGAAACGTACATACTAAAACGAGGAACGAGCCAAAACCACCCACAACGACCCACAACCACCCACAACCACCCAAAACCAGCCACAACCAGCCACAGCCACCCACAACCAGCCAAAATTTCCCAAACTTCAGACCCATAACCATCAAAATTGTTAACATTTAGTATCAGACCCAAAAGCTCCTGGGTTGAGAAACGTAGGGAAATAGGGTTCTTTCCCACGTAAAAATAGCTTCAAATTGAATGCTCCATTGCTTTCTGAGTTAGTAGCATTGCATCGATGAACCTAATTTTTCAAAAGAACAATTTTTCTGCTTATTAGAAAAGGACTGTTCACTATGAATAAACGGATAAATATGTAGAGATTCTTACGGAATATCCTGATAGTTTCTTAAAATCAACAGTTTATTGATAGGAGATTGATAGGTTTCGATAATTCATGTTATCCTTATCCATAGGGATCTCCTGTGTCTCAGTGAATCATTAGAGCCTGTTTAGTGATACTAATCGCGCTGTTAGTTGTACATTCCTCCATTCATACTAACGTGGCACAACAACAAGTCGAAGTATGCTCCAGGTGTAAAAAAAAGCTTCAGACGCAGTAAAAAGCATTTCACTAGCGTGCGCTGTATTATTCTTCTATTTTCTTAAGTCTGATCTGCGGAATTGTTAGAGTTGCTACAAGCCCCTCACAGAAAAAACTGGAAAAACTGAGAAAAAGGAAAAGGCGTGTTTTAACATTCTACATTCTCTGGATTTTCCACGAGAGAGATTTGTAGCGAGTCCACAAATTAGTTGTGAACAGTGTCAGACAAAATGAATGCAATCCCATCCACTATTTGCAAAGTGATTTATTTTCAGGAAAAATCCCTGATACCCCCCTTTCGGAAATATTTAGTATTTTGGATGGTTTTGGGTCATTATGATGTGGTTGTAGGTCTTTGTGGATCGTTGCAGGTGGTTTTGGGTCGTTGTGGGTGGTTTAGGCTGGTTTTGGGTGGTTGTGGGTTGTTGTGGGTGGCTTAGACTGGTTGCGATGGTTTTGGCTGGGGTGGTTGTGGGTGGTTGTGGCTGGTTTTGGGTGGTTGTGGGTGGTTGTGGGTCATTGTGGGTGGTTTTGGCTCGTTCCTCGTTTTAGTATGTACGCTACGGGAAATTTCCCATCCTATCTCACAAACTCGCGTCACTTCGTTCCGCAAGCAAAAATGAAATATATAGATCAAAGTATATGTAAATTCACAGTTGAGAATTAATTGGACCAACCAAAAAGATTAAGAGAGATACAGAGATACATGTAGGAAGCAGGGGGCTGGGGACTCGAGCCACCCCAATCAGTAAGAAAACAACTGGTGCTAGTCATAGGCATTAATTAGATGCATTGTTCTCCATTTATTTAAGAGTAGTCCCCCCTTGATCAGCAGGGCTTGCTGCAGCCCTGCAACTATACTTTTACTTCAGTTTTATTTCACTTTTACTCTTCATAGCCTTGCTATGTTTAATCTATCAAGCAGAGTCATGGTCATCATCAAAGTCTGAACTCTGAATTCAAGTGGTTCTTATGCGCAGGGCTTAGATCACGAACCACCGCAGCATCAATGTGGAATATTGCAGGAGACAAAGTTACCTTAGCTTTTACACAATTTTTCTTTGCATGATAATAAACATTCTCCTTTGGCCTGGCAATAACTATTATTTGGGAACCTTTGCGAGGAAATACACGACGCTCCCTTCTAGTCAACACAGTATCATATGGCACTGGGGGGACAATGCCCGATCTCATGTCCCCTGCTGTGCGGAACTTACCACTACAACCGTAGCTGGTGGCTTAGTAGCTTTTAAGAAGATTCAGCTTGTCATCAGTTGATGCATCAACATTTGCCGCATTTGCTTGGTGTGGACTCTGAAAATTTTCCACATTCCTGTGCTGAACCGGGTTTCTTTTCCTCTGCCCGCGGTCATTCTTCTTAAGCCCAGCTCGAGGTGGCACTGTATCTTGTAGTTGTCTAGAGAGATTTGGTGACAATGTTTGCAAAAACTTGATGAGAAATCCTTCGACACTTGCTACGGAAATGACGTGTTTGCAAATTGCATGGAACCTAAACCGTGGACAGTTGCATTTGACAGTGGCACTATGTTTTACAAAAGAAACAGCATGGGGCTCCTTTGGATTTGAATCTGATCTTACCATGTAAGTTCCATCTGTCCATGGTGCTTTTATGACCGCAATGTCACAAAGAATGGAATTTGCACCTTGCCAGTCAACCGGACTGAGACCAGACATGGAAAAGTCACCTAGTTGTCCAGATTCCCTAGGGTTATTTTGTGACTGATTACAGTTATTTGTTGCTATTCCACTCATCTCTGCTTCTGTAGTGGCAGATTCGTCAGAAGGCACCGTTGGTTGTGAAGAGCTGCAATAAGATGCTTCACGCTCACACTCAAGTAACAAAATTTTGGCATCGTTGAACTGAGCTATTTTACGCTTCCTATTCTCTGATGACATTTGTGCCCACATATTTTCGGGGACATGAAAAAGTGAAAACTCAGGTGAAAGGAGAAATGGTCCTGACCCAATAATGGCTTGGTTTGCATTCTGTTCATACTCTTCTGGCATTTCCTTATAAATATCAACAACTTCTGCAAGACTACATGTTGATACAGGCTTGCCTGATGTTTCAGATACAGATTTTTTTTTGCCGGATCTTATTTTTGAAACGAAAGTTAACAGACTCTGTAGAATTATTGTAGAAGAAGTTGTCACCAAGTCCGGCAAGCCTACGTTTGAACAAAAGCGCACCAAGTTTCATGTCTTGCTCTTTGAGGTCTTAAAGTAAGTAGAAAATTGGGGAATAACTGACCCTCCAGTTGATCTTTCTAGTAAATCCCATCTCCTGTAACATAAATAGCACTGATTTTCAAATTGTGCCTCAGATTCACAATCAATTAGACCTTTTATCTGCATAGTTTTCGCGTACATACTAAAACGAGGAACGAGCCAAAACCACCCACAACGACCCACAACCAGCCACAACCACCCACAACCACCCAAAACCAGCCACAACCACCCACAACCACCCCAGCCAAAACCATCGCAACCAGTCTAAGCCACCCACAACAACCCACAACCACCCAAAACCAGCCTAAACCACCCACAACGACCCAAAACCACCTGCAACGATCCACAAAGACCCACAACCACATTATAATGACCCAAAACCATCCAAAATACTAAATATTTCCGAAAGGGGGGTATCAGGGATTTTTCCTGAAAATAATTCACTTTGCAAATAGTGGATGGGATTGCATTCATTTTGTCTGACACTGTTCACAACTAATTTGTGGACTCGCTACAAATCTCTCTCGTGGAAAATCCAGAGAATGTAGAATGTTAAAACATGCCTTTTCCTTTTTCTCAGTTTTTCCAGTTTTTTATGTGAGGGGCTGGTAGCAACTCTAACAATTCCGCAGATATGGAAGAATAATACAGCGCACGCTAGCGAAATGCTTTTTACTGCGTCTGAAGCTTTTTTTTACACCTGGAGCATACTTCGACTTTTTGTTGTGACACGTTAGTATGAATGGAGGAATGTACAACTAACAGCGCGATTAGTATCACTAAACAGGCTCTAATGATTCACTGAGACACAGGAGATCTCTATGGATAAGGACAACATGAATTATCAAAACCTATCAATCTCCTATCAATAACCTGTTGATTTTAAGAAACTATCAGGATATTCCGTAAGAATCTCTACATAATCCGTTTATTCATAGTGAACAGTCCTATTCTAATAAGCAGAATAATTGTTCTTTTGAAAAATTAGGTTCATCGATGCAATACTACTAACTCAGAAAGCAATTCAATTTGAAGCTATTTTTACGTGGGAAAGAACCCTATTTCCCTACGTTTCTCAACCCAGGAGCTTTTGGGTCTGATGCTAAATGTTAACAATTTTGATGGTTATGGGTCTGAAGTTTGGGAAATTTTGGCTGGTTGTGGGCGGTTGTGGCTGATTGTGGGTGGTTGTGGCTGGTTTTGGGTGGTTGTGGCTGGTTGTGGCTGGTTGTGGGTCGTTGTGGGTGGTTTTGGCTCATTCCTCGTTTTTGTATGTACAATAGTTTTCGACCCAAAAATGTCTGTCATGATGGTTCTTTTCATGTCAGCTGTCAGATGGGGAATAGATGTAAACTTTCGCGTTATGTCATCCTCAAGGTGCTTTTTGCAAAACAGATTAGTTGAAATATGGAAATGTTTAGCGGTACCATTTACAAGGGCCTTATCTCAGTCACTGCCAACAAAGAGGATGGATTTGAGATTGTCTTTCTGAGATATCAAAGTTTGTGCAAAATAACTGAAAACTGTTTCATCTTGGTCAACATGGAAAAGTGCTGGCCCTGGAAAAGATGGATGATCCTTGGTGTGCTTGTTGAGTAATTTGAGATTTTTGTAAGGGGTTGTTGTTACAAAAAAAATCCCCGACGCCTTACGTTGTGTCTATGCAGAAGGGAGTACAGTTGCCGTAACTGGTACAGAAAGCGTCCAGATCTTCAATAGTTTGTGGTGTGGAAACTACAAAATCTGACAGAAGGAGTTAGTTGTAAGCAATGCAGGTTATCTGGCAAACTATGTGCTTTATCAATTAATTCAGCAATCTGATCAACTACCCCTTTTTGGCGCAAATTATGGGGCAAATGCCAGACTTGACTTACACTCTGTGGCAGGTCGGATGCTGCATAAGTATTTTGTAAACCTCCAACAGCTTCGGAAACAGTGTCAAAAACAGACAATGACCCACGTGCAGTATTTGACAACGCTGATGTAAGACACTTTTTTGTGCTAGCAGCAGCTGGGATAAACTTCCTGTTGCTCTTTGCATTACCATGTTTGGCGGGGCTTACGTGGTGTTCGCTGCATGTAAAAAAATATTCGATGACCACCAAGTCTTCCTGCATGTTTTTTACAATTTTATGCGATTATGGACCTTCTCTTAAAGTCTGAATATTTAAGATGTTAGAAGTAGGTGGTTTGAAATTCATGCTGATTATTCTCTAACTTAGGTCTTTTACCTTTACTCCTGGGCATCCTAGAACTATACATTACTTTATTATTATGTACTGTTACAATCCGTCCAGAACTGCCACAATTTCTCCAGCTGCCATGATCATCAGCTTTCCAATCATTGATGTCACCTAGTTTTGATGTGTCAATTAGGAAAGAACAATTCTCCTGTGGAGCAAGGGGTCGGTTTGTACAAATTCTGTGTGATTTACGATTCAACAAAAGATCTGTGAGTTGTTGATTCCCCCAGTCAGATCTACCTCTTCTTAAGATAGGAATGTCTTTATCACCGTTAAAGCATTCTGTTCCTTCCTCAGGGCTCTCATAACCCTCATCTTCTTCAACTGCCACAATTTTGAAAGCTTCATTATCATGCATTCATCTTTTTTTAGATGGAATGGGACGATCAATGAATTCATTGCCACTGCTGCCATCTGTTTCCGCAGAAGATGTAGAAGTATCCTGCAAAATAAATATTTGCACTGTATTGTCTGATAGAAGTAATGGAATAAAGTGCTCACCAGCCACAAAGCCTGTAGTGCTGTGCTGCAAAGGGCGAGTTTGCACTTCATCATTTTTTCATAGTCATAGGCTGCAGAAGTGCAAGTACTCATAGTGTAATTTAAGAAACCACAGTTTCAGGTATTGCTAATTACTGAATCAATATACGTTTTATGGAGTTATTGTTTCTTATATGCAGGATTCCCTTGTAATTTTTTTTGTATATAATGAATAAGAGAACCATTTGCTACAATTGTTGCCAAAACTCTTGAAAAACTTGGATATTTTTGCTTATCTCTCCCCCACCCCCTTACAATGTTGGTGCTTTGTGTGATTATGCTTTTATTCATATCTGGTGATCATGTTTTCTGGATCAACAGTGTCAGGGGGGGGGGGGCAGAGAGTCGTAAAAAGTGAAGTTTCCTGCGGTGTGTTTTGGATGGTTGAATATACGAAAAAGCAGCAAATGTAAGTTTTTTCTAGTTTTTTGACAAGGATTGTAGGTACATTATTTGTATTTGGTACTGGCAACTGCGTATCCACTGTGTATCCACTGTGTATCCACAAACCCTATGCCTCCGATCTGACTTCGTATCCACTGCGCATCCACAAACCATATGTCCCGGTTGATGAAAAATAACATACCTCAGTTTTAGGTCCAAAGTTTAAGTATTATTAAGAGGCCACTTAGTTCAATTCGAGGCTTCAGCAGGTTGATTGTGATACTGATCACGATTTCGATTGAAATTCTTGATTAAAAGATGATCACATTGAACTTTGGAGGATGCGTAGAATAAAAATGACATGAAACTGTCTCCTTTCAAAATATTTTATTTCTTAACAATTGTCTCGTAAGAATGCATTCCTTGTGCTTGACCAAGGACCTTATAAGTAATAATGCTGGTTCCAAACAATGATTATTTAGTGGTTTGATTATCTGCCAGACAGCATTTGGCTCTGGGAAACACCCAGATGATCGCTTGCTTGCAAAGGTCATATCCTGATAGTTTTGTAGCGGCATTGTTGGACACAAAGCAACAATTAGTTTGTTTGCTACTGCACAAGCAAAGCATTGCTGCACCAACAAGAGAAATGATGTTGAAATCAAAATCACAACAAAGCTCAATTGTTGTGACTTCAAATGATTTCGCCAGGTAGGAAAAAAGTGCATGCGGATGACTTCAGGAATTTCTCAAACATGAAGCAAATAGATTTCCGCTGAAAAATGTATGAGATTTCCAGAGACTGATTTGCAGCTCTGGCCTAAAAGTGCAGTGTTTACAATTGATTCGGTTTATGTTTATTTACTGTGCTCTCGCAAACATTTCAATTGCAAAAACAAGCGTTTTGAAGCTTTTTGAATAAACGGTTAATCTAAATGATGTTCAGGCTATAATTTAGGGAAATATAATTGGGCGAGTATGCAGCAAAAATCCAATTCCAATGTGGTGAGATGTGCAAGAACACTTGAAGAAATCAGGAAAATTGTTCTCCAATTGTCAAATGCTACTTGTGCATGTTATCACAACACAACATTGCTGATGACGTCAACTGAGAGGTCAAAGCAATCGTTCTTTGAATTATGAGTATTAGTAGGGAGGTCAAGCTGATTTTTTGTAGTCTCAATATGAGGCTGAAAGTTAGCTCATCTGAAAGAGCTCAATTTTAGCATAATTATGCAATTTTTTCCAACTCAATAGCCCTTCTAGAAAAAAAGTTATTAAATTTTGAAGAATTTTTATTTGCGGTTATGATTGGAATAACTTGCAGCAAAATATCCATAAGGAGTAGTGAGATGAGTGGCACCTTCTGCTTATTTGATGAAAACAACTATCAATAGTAAATGTCTAATAATTCTGAAATGGCTCAAGATATAAACACCAAAATTCATATCCAAGTAAAACAAAGGTTGAAATTTCCAAAAATGGTTCTAAAAATAGAATTTGTTGCCATGGTGACCGATTTTCCCATAGCAACCATCACTTTTATAAGCAAAACTTGAACTGAACACTAATGCCAAGTCAAAAATAGAATTCAAAACAGAATTTTCAAATTTATGCTAAAATTAGCCCATTGTCACGGTAACAAATGTTGCCATAGCAACAAGCAATGACATGAAATCATATGTTTTGACAGGAAAAGGCATCTTGTGAAACTATTTGTGAGTCATTTCAAGACAGGGAACAGGATCTACAATCAGGTTCTGTTAATTGACACTGTTGCCATGGAGATGTGTGTAGCCATAGCAACAGTAAAAATGAGATCCCATCTACACCGTGCTAGTACAACTTTGGATTTGTAACAAAAGTATGGTGGATCAGCCTCCCATTTACGTTATTCCTTGTTAATTTGTAACACTTGTTTCTGCTGTCTACAGAATAATTCTTTCCTAGAGCAGTGTAAACATAACTTAGTAGCAGGTCAAAATTGTACTAGTACAGCATAAACATAGTTAAAAAGGATTACTAACATTCCTTTAGTAAGAATGGGCTGAATATGCATACATTTTATGACTCTGACCAGGTCACAGCCAGAGACTGTTATTCAATTCTCCAGCTCTGTATGCTTTGTCAGTAAAACAAAAGAAAAACACACTGTCAAGATGACAACTTTATCATGAAATAAAATATTTGACATTTCCGGTTTCGCCCAATATCAGGGCTCATCAGTACAGCTAGACTTGATATACAATGATGTCAGCTGCAGACCGGGTTTGTATTTGCTTTCATTAAATCTTGAGATAAGTTGTGAATGCTTTAACATCGGCCAAGGAGACACAAGTCTGAAATCATTTGAAGAAATGGTTTTTGGCAGAGTAGCCTTCTCTGGCCCTAGACAGGTGCTACCATTCCGGAGCAAGAACGGACCTGGAGCTGTGGAGGCAGGACTGCTCAATGCCCTGTATAGTCCTAAAAGAACTACCCACTACCTTGGTTTTAAACAGAGTTTCCCTCTCTGGCCCTAGACAGGTGCTACCACTCCGGAGCCAGAGCAGACCTGGAGCTGTGGAGGCAGGGATGCTCACTACCCTGTATAGCCCATTATGGGTCTACCCACTACCTTCCGAACCACTCCTAGCCTATATTGCCAAAACACAACCCCTCCTAACCCCAATAAACAAAATTACCAACAAATCTACCTATGGCTAAAGTTTTACTTCATGATTCTTGATATAATTTAGTATATGAATAGCACTACTTGACTTCACATATTTGGCTTGTATGAATATACAGTAAATGTTAATGTTCCATAAAAATTTGAAAAGCACCAACCAGAAATCCTTATGTACATCAGTACATATCTGTCTAATTTTGTTAAAATTATGAGACAATCCGAACCCATCCATTTTGATAATCTTCTAACAACTGACACAAATAATATTCATCCTCATCACTATAATCTCCATCCACTTCATATTTTACAAAAAAATCTGGATTTGCACTGTTTTCACTCTCTTCATCAACATCATCAACAGCAGCTTTATACCAACACTCATCATTGTCACCATCAGTATACAAATGTAAAATTCCCTTTCCTACCAAATCTTCCTTACTTAAGGTCAATAATTCCAGATCTCCAATTTCAAAATCTTCCATTAATTTATACTTATATAGATTAGGATCATCATCATATAGAATTGTAAACATAGGATTTCTTCCAATACCACCATTAATAACTGTACCTTTGTACCATCTTTCACCATCTTCATCTACAAATCTCTGACAAACTCTCTTTCCAATCAGATCCTCAGCACATGATATCACTGGTGACCGTAAAGTTACTTCTGATGTCTCTTTCCTCAATGATATTCTCTTTTTTGATTGTTTCTTTTTTCCTTTTGTAGTTTCCCTTGGATCCTCAGATGCTTTCTTCAATAACCTATCCTTCTCAACCAAGAACTTGCTCTTCTCTAAAATAAAAACTTTTGATGTATCTTTTTCAGAAATTTGATCTCTTTCTGTCAGCAATTCCTTATCCCTTTCAGTTTCTTTGATAATTCTTAAAAGATTCTTAATCAAGATTTCTGGGCTATTGGAAACCCCCTTAGTAGTTAATTGGAAAACACTCTTGTCACTATGCTTATTTCCAAGGACTTTGTTTCTGAAGCGTATTTGCAACCAGAGTGCATCCCGTTTCTTCCCAGTTCCTACAATCTTACCCACTCCTGAAATCACTTCTTCTTCAGTTTTCCACAAACCAAATTTTTCGATTTTAGAATGAAGACTTTCCTTTAAGATACGTTGTTCTCTTTCTTTATGCTCCTTCATCTCAAGCTTTTCTGACATTTTTTGTGCTCTTTGAGTAGCAATTTGTTGTTTTGTCGACAAGTATTTTTCTCTTTGCATATTTTTTGATTTCCTTGCAATTTCTAGGAATTTCATCCTTTTTTCATCAGTAAGTTTTCCCCTCCAATCACCTGTCTTGTTGGCTTTGAACATAATTATGCCTTCAATTGCAAAATCGGTTGCTTTTGGTTTCAATTTCATTTGGTAATCAAGCATTCCAAAATCTCTTTCTGCCTTAACATTACTTTTCTCAACATTCTTTGTTTCATTTCTAAAATCTTCATCTTGTTCTTTATTCCAAAATCTCCCCCCTTCCATATGATCCTCAAGCAACCTCTTTGTAACAACTGCAAAGCCACTAAAAATTATCTCCAAGCATTGCTTTGTCATCTGCTCATGTTCCTCTCCTCTGGACAAATAAAGATAATCAAATACACAATCTTTGCTGATCAAAATGTCATCTCCAAATAATTTCACATCACCTGTCATGAATTCTGATGCATCTGACCCCCACAACATAAATTTGTCATACAATCGTTGGTAAAAAACATTCATATCTAAAATATGCCCATCCTTTGAAATTGCCCTCCAGAGAGGACCAGTAATCAATTTGTCGATCATACCTAAAGCCCTGCAAGCTGTTAAGAAAGATGTAACTTCTAGATCATGTTGTACTGCTGAGAGGAGCTTGTTGTCTTTCCCATAACGCTCAAAAAATATCTTTAAATGTTCTTCCAAATAATAAGTTCCAGCAGCATTGTGAAATAAAATATTGAAGCGATTTCCAAAAAAGGGAGCTAAAGGAATTTCATGAATGTTTCTTTCTTGTTCTAAAAAGGTTTTGAAATGTATCATTCGTCCAGACTTCTCACATCCTCTTTCTTGCACTGATTTACAAACTGTCTGGATCAGCCTGTATGCTCCAGATTCACCCTTGCTGTGCCCTCCATGTGCCAAAGAACCAACTTTCTTATCCTCCCAGCACAAAGTATCCCAGATTTTGCAACAAGCCTCTGCTTGATCTGCCAATGCTACAAGGTAATGCAACCCACAAAAAAACTCATTCACTCCACTTAACTTTTCTTTTTCCGCTGGAGTCAAAGACTCCCAACCCTCAACAACGCTTGGCAAAACATCCTTCCTGAAGCAAGTAAACAACTCATTAAACTTTTTTTGAACTGCACAGCGATCTGACATCACATTCTTTATGCTTTTAATTATTTTGTTGACCCAATCATTCACTCCACCCTTGCCAACAAGACCAGAATTCTCAAACATTAAACAAACATCACCAAGAACATCCTGCAAAACTTTCAACTGTGTAGCAGAATCTCCGCTCGCAATCTCCCTCAGGCCAGTTATCAAACATCATCTTTGACAATATCATATGTTATAAATGATCTCCCTTTCTTTGAAGTACCATCAGAATGCAAAGTCCTGTTCTCTGTGTTCCAGTTTTCTGTCAGTTCATCAAAAACTTGAAGTTGTGCCAGTGACCTTGCCTCATAAAGCATGTACTTTGCAAATGTGGCCTTTGGGAGATTGTGAACATTGACCCCAACTACTTTCAAACATTTTCTAATAACATTTTCAACATTATTTGTGCTAACTCCTAAACAAAGCAAATCCTCATACAACATTCGAATCTCATCAACATATTTTCCATTTTCAAAAAAACAAATATCTTCTCCCTTCAAAAAAACATTTAATCTTTCCTCAATTTCTAGCTTCTCATTCTCCAATTCAGCAATTCTTTCCTTTAAATCATCAATCTTTGAATTAAATATCTTTCTGCTATCATCAATAGATTTCTTTTTTAGTTCAGTTTTGTAATGAGATTTCATTCTTTGTGCACATAATTTTTCATGGATGGCTTTATCTAAATTAGTTATCAATTCTTCTATTTGCTGGTTTTTCTCAGCTAGCTGTTCATCTCTTTCAAGTAATTCAGTTGATAAATCAACAAGCATCTCTTTATTCTCCTCTTCAATTTCATCATACTTTGTGCGCAATCTTTTAATTTTTCTGTTGACATTTTTAGAATTCAAGACACCAATTTTCTCTACAAGGCCTTTCAACTCATCCTCCCTGGCTTTCAAATCAATAATTGCATTATTCAACTCTTTTTTTAAATTTTCAGCATCACCTTCAGCAAGTCTCCTTCCTTCTTTCTCCTCATTCAATTTATTTATCAACCAACTTATTCTCTCTTCGCTTACATCCACTTTGTTTAATAATATTTCAATCATCTTAGTTTTCTCTTTCACATCAATGTGCTGAGGATCTGATACACCTGACACTAACGCATGCTTTCTTTTCTCATACCTATTTGTTGGTTTAACAAAATAATCATTTAGAAAAAATTCAACATCTGGCAATTTTTGGTGCTTTCTGAGGTCATTAACCCTTTCCTTCACTTTTAAAACTGCTGTTCGAAGACTCTCCTCAAAAATGACTTCATTGTCATCACAACATAAAACACAAACCCAGTCTTTAAAATCAATCCAAGATGCATTTAGTTTTGTCTTGGCATCAAGTAAGATTAAAATTTCCTGGTTAGTTAGTGGGGACTTTTGAAAACCATCAGGCAAAACAACATTTCCTTTGCAAATTGAGTCTAAAAATTTCAAATCTAAACCCCTGCTTTTCAAAACAATGCAATCAGAACCTTTGCCCATATCAGTTTTATAGAGTGGCTCATAGATCTTTGAAAAATTACTCTTGTCTTTTGCAAGAGAATTAAAAATGGATCTTTTGAGATTGCTTGGCTTTTTTATTATCTTTGCAACCTTATCAACATCAACATCCAAAAGGGTTGAACAAATTTCAACAATATCAGACTGAGGTCTACCAAAGGACTCCAATGATGAGAAAATTTGACTCAATAAGCCATGGGTTATTCTGAAGTCCACTGGATTCCATCCAGAGGGAACTTTTCCTTCACCAATAAATAAATTGAGCTCATCATCGGTCATACCAATCAGCTGGCAGTCAGCCATCTTGCTGTCCGCCATTATGAATTTCTTTGATCCTGCCGAAAAAGAAAGAGGCACGAGTCAGGATTGTGAGGCGTGACTTGAGCCTTAAAAGCTCCGGAGAAAAATTGAAATTTGGCAAATGAGCACGGGATCAAAACAAGATAAAAAGTTGATAAATTAACAGAAAATAGAATAAAGTTTAACTGGGTACCTACTTTTTCCGTGAAACTTTATTCCTTCCACAAAAAAATTGTCACTGAAATCTTCGAGTCGCGCTGTCGCACACTTCTCCTTGGCCGATCGCCGAAAAGGACCCATCAGCGTGGAGCCCAAAGCCTCTTCTTCAAGAATATGCTAAAAATACCCCTATTCGAAGTGAGGCTCATTGGCCGAAAGCGTCACAAAGTGGCCTAGGTACGCGAGCAACCGGGTGCCGCGAGAGCCGAAACCGGAGAAAAATCGAGCAAAGCAAAATGCCTCAAAATCGTCTAAAAGAAGGTAAAATTGCCATTATTAACTTCGAATACAATTATTCAACCCTTTTTCAACATTTTAATATGTTTTGCATCCATTTTAGCATTATTTTTGCCCTTCAAATGAGTTAATGTTTCGAGCTCCTTTTCTCCCATTGTGTGGAATTTTTCCAATGTGAAAAGGCGGACGTTCGACCTCCCTAGTATTAGATCAAAATCATACATCATGACCACAATCACAATCAGCCTCTAGCCTCACAGTGAGCCTCAATGGACTCTTAATAATGCTTGAACCTTGGACCTCAAACTGAGGTATGTTATTTTTCATCCACCATATGTCCCCCATCTGACCTCGTACAGACACGCTCGGTCCAGGCTCTTTCCCTGAATACCTAGAAGGTCTATTGTCAGCTGACTCATGAACAACTACGTATCCACCGTAAAAAAACTAGTTCCTTCACAGTGCGGGGTATTCTATGGTTATGCCAGGAAAAATGTGATGACTTGAATCAGAGTTTATTTTTTGTTTTGACACTTATGCAACTAATTCCATCGCAAAACCTATCCGTAATAGTTTTTAAATGTTGATGAATATGGTAAAATACTTTCCCGTATTTGCAAGTGCAGTGCATGAAAAAAGTCCACAAACCAAATATGTACGGAAGAATGCATTTCCGTATTCATGTCAAAGGAGTACGGAATAGGATCTGCTTGTATTTGTACTGCCGATGCGGGCTGGATACAGGGAGGATACAGGATCCCGTATTTGTTAAGAGTCCATATCCGGAGAAAAACGGGATTCCGTATCAATACCTATCCACGCCCAAATCTGTTCCTATCCATGAAAAAATATGGTAGAATACCTGTCCGCATTTAACGTCCTTTCATGCCGTGTTTGTATTGTCCAAATCACCCAATCAAATGCCTTTAAGTGTCCTTGTACTCGTTGATATTCTGTGGTAGTGCTGTAAAAATTGTGGCCAAAAATAGTACAGAATTGTATCTTCTTCTGATAGGAATGTAAATTTTACATTAATCATTGCATATTTGTGCTTTCTTGGGAGTACGATTTTGCCACATTGCAAACGGAATATGCTATTGTAAAGGCTAATTCTGTGTTTTCGATTGTGTTCACATGTTCTTGATTGTGTTTGGTTGTTCTTGATTTTGAAAAACTTTTCTTGATTTTGAAAATCTTTGCTGGATTTTGAAAAGCATCAGCTATGGCTCATTTTGGCCACCGTATTGGTCCATCAAATGACAATTCCTCCACATTCTGAAAGCATTACCTTTGTTTTTTCGTGGCATGCTTGGTCACATTTTGATGACAATTCCTCCATGTTTTGAAACCATTACCATCAATTGTTTTTGCTGAACCCCAAGTAAATTTATCCGCCATTTGTAATAGAACCATCAAATAGCCCAACCACCATAGGGTTAAGAGAACCAGTTTTGGTCATTAAAATGTTCCTTATCAACTATTCATTATTTACATGACAATGAGTTGTATCCACTTGTATCTGTGCCATCCATAAGTCTATTTACACCACTAAGGTTGCATCCTGTAACTGAAACCTCTTTGGAAGAACAGGAGGACAATTTCTTAGCATGAACCGAAAAAGAGAGATTGAACCATTGATTTATGGTTCTTAAGATTCAAAGCATGCCTGGGGGCCATCTTCCATCCAATTCAATTCTTCAATACTGACCTGAATAGAACGGTCCTCCATTATTAATATAGACCAAATGCACAGGGGGCTCTTCTTTTCCCTGACTGAGAATTGTCTTCTGCCCACTTGCTGACCTGCCTTTGTATGCCAATTGCTTTTCTTCCCAGGGCCACCTCCCATTGTGCAGTGGAAGTTCTACTTTCTTCATTCAAAGCAACTGTTGCCCTGTGGCGAATTCGCGCCAAAATTGATACAGGACACAAGATGAGCGTAAGATTGTATTTAGAATTTCGAATCTTTGCTATTTCAATCATTCATGAACTAAAAACTTTATTAGGTAATTAGACAAGTAAAAGTTTTGCGTAATTACAGTTTCCCATGCACCATCATAGGTAACGATCCTCGTGCTTTCCAGTAATTGCTTGCAAGCACATTTTCCCAAGGTCAGTACTCTACCACAGATAGTTTGAGGTCTCTTTATATGGAAAATAGCCCCATTTCTAGGATTTAAGGTATACTTTAGTGCAAATTTCGTAGATTTATTGCATGTACAGCAAATATTGTAGTGTTTATCGAACTTTAATGTGGACAATTAGAATTTGAGTAAATCGTATAAATAGAGGTCCCAAAGTTAGCGTAACTCAGATAGCAGGCCCGAGGGCCAGAAGGGGCACAGAAATCTATGACACTCAGCAAACTGTAAGTAACCTATACTTAAGCTACAAATCTACTCGAACTTAGGCCCATTTGAGAATCTAAACACAAGTCGTTGTCTTTATGCATGAAGCCTTGAAGGCTATACTATACGAATCTAATATTCAATCAAGTTATTCAACAGCAGTTTATCAAGTTTGTTCGTTAGCATTTAATCAAGTTGGGTTATATTTATTTTGATACAGTCCTCTTAGAAAATTCAGTCAAGTCTATTTTTTGCGAACCTACGTCTACAGACGTCGGAGCCTAGCCGTCAAGGGGGTTTCCTGACATTTGGTCCACCGAGCCGGATTCTATTAATATTTCTCAGTTGCAGTTGACTTTGGAAATTTGGTTAAGATGTCTGACGACGAAACTATGCAGCAAGTTACAGGTGCAGTTGCAGGTGCAGGTGCAGTTGGAGGAGAAACAACAGGAGATCAGCAGACCCAAGCACAGATATGGGGCATCAAGACACCTCAAATGCAACTACACGAAGCGACGCAAATTCGAGCAGTTGACGAGAGAACACTTCTCATCATACAAAACAGTGTACCAGACATCATGAGGCGAGGCAGACGAGTCGAGCTCGAACGCACAAGAAGTCGAATGGAGCAATATGTGGCGAGCCTGAAAGGAGACAATGAGCGAATCACACAGTTCATGATTGAGACGGGACATTCAGTGGAAGAGGTGGCACAACTGAATTACGACAATGAGATGCAAATGGACACGTTCCAAGATACCATGGAAGGAATATCAAACAGACTTTCAGAAATCGACAAAAGGGTACAAAAGGAGCAAACCATTGAAGTCAAGGAAGAGAGAACAATGGATTTCAAGACTCCAAAGCTACAATTACGAAAATATAGCGGAGACCCACTCAAATGGATGGAATTTTGGGAACAGTACCGATTTGCAGTGCATGATCGCAAGATGCAGCCTTCGGCAAAAATGGTGCAGTTGCGAGAATTGTTGGTGGGACGAGCAGCAGCAGTCATTCGTGGCCTTCCACTTTCCGATGCAAATTATGATGTGGCAATCAATCGACTTCATAAGGAATTTGGTGACGATTCAAACCTCAGGAGCGCACACATCAAAGCAATCAGAGACATACAACCAATCAACAATGCAGCAAATTTGGTGAAACTCAGAAGATTCTACGAAGACGTGGCGACCAACCATGCGGCTTTGGAGTCGCTAGGGTTTGCAACTCATGTTCTTTGCCTCGTAGAAGAGACAGTGATGAAGTTGCCCAGGAGCATTCGATTCGAAATCACGAAGAACGAACCAATGTGGACGAGATGGAACTTTGAGCAAATGTTGGAGAAACTGTGGAGCTATTTAAAGGCATGTGAAGATATTGAACCCACCACGAAGAGCGAGAAATCCATATTGAACACAACAACAAACAGAAACTTTAGGCCAACAGGTACAAATTGTGTTTATTGTACCAATAATACTCACAAATCCTTTGAATGTCAACAGGTTTCTACAGTCAAGGACAGAATAGCTATTTTGAAGCGAGACAAGCGATGTTTCAATTGCACACGAGTTGGTCATTCAGTCAAAGAATGCAGGAGTCGAAACACGTGTTATCACTGCAGAGGGAAGCACCACTCATCGATATGTCAGAAGCAAGACAATGGTACAAAAGAGGAGGAGCAAACAGTCAATTCAGCCCCCGGGATGCACATCAAGAGTGGAGCAGTTGCATATCAGACAGTGCAAGCGAAGATAGGAGATCATCAATGCAGAGTGCTTTTGGACAGTGGTAGTGGTGGTTCATACATTAGCAGAGAACATGGAAGAAAGCTGAACGTGCGTCCAGTTCGAACAGAACATCGTGTTATCGGGACAGTCAATGGCGATATGGAAGTATCTTGTCCGATATACAAACTAAGAGTGGATGCAGTTGGTAAGTCAAGGGAATCATTTGTAACTGAATTTGCTCAGCTCGATTTGTTTATGCTTAGCTCTATTCCCAACAGCCATCCAGAAATCCAGAAGAGAAACTACCCACACTTGAGAAACTTGTGGTTTTCAGACGTTAGCAAGGATAAAACACTGCAGATTCACGCAATCATTGGTGCAAAAGATTTTGCGAAAATCAAAACAGGAGCAATTGTACGTGGGAACAAGAATGAACCAATCGCAGAAGAAACAACGTTGGGATGGACATTGATGGGATCACTTGGAGACAGCACACAGGAAGCAGAGTCGATCACATATCTGATGATGGACAAACCAGGCTCAATCAACGGCGAGTTGAAACACTTATGGGATCTCGATGTACTTGGAGTGAAGGATGGAAGCGAGGACGTGTACGAATCATTTGCAGACAACATATCACAGGACAGTAGCGGAAGATACACAGTGAAGCTACCTTGGAGAAAGGGACAATTCTATTTACCAGACAACAAGAAACTCAGTGAAACAAGACTGAGAAGTCAATTCAAGAAGCTGAAACGCACACCAGAGATACTCGAGCAATACGATGCCATTGTGAAGGAGCAACTCAGAGAGGGAATTGTCGAGCCAGTACCTGAGAAACCAGACGGGCAGCGTGTTAGTTACATACCTCATCACCCTGTGATTCGCAGCGACGCAGAAACAACAAAACTCAGAATAGTATACGATGCTTCAGCAAAAGATCGTAAGTACAACAATTCATTGAACGACTGTTTACACATTGGACCCTCATTGTTGCCTTTGCTATTTGACATTCTGTTGCGATTTCGTCTTTACCCTGTTGTTATACTTGGCGATATTCAGAAGGCATTTTTGCAGATACAGGTTGACAAGAAGGACAGAGACTGCCTAAGATTTTTGTGGTATGAAAATGTGAAGGAAGAGCACCCAGTGATGAGAGAGTTGCGCTTTACGAGAGTCATCTTTGGCAGTGGACCCAGCCCGTTTCTTTTGAATGCAACAATTCGAGAACACATGAAACAGTATGCAGAGAACGATCCAGATTTCATGCGTCAAGTGGTGAAGAGTTTATACGTCGATGACTATGTTGGAGGGTGTGACACAGTGGAGCAGGCCATCAAGCTCAAGAAGAAACTTGCAGAAAGATTCCAAGACGGGAAGTTCAACATGAGGAAATGGAAAACAAACAATGCAACACTGAGAAAGGAAGTCGAGGAAGGGAGCAAGTACGACGCAGACGAAACAGCACGGGAACAAAATCAAATTCAAGACAGTAAGGTGTTAGGCGTGTTATGGAGACCAGATGATGACAAAATCGGCGTAGACTTCAGAAAATTACTTGCAGTGAAACATGAGCCGACACAAAGAGGTATGTTGAGGTCAATTTCTACAATATTTGATCCTCTAGGCATAGCATCTCCAGTATCGATCACAGGAAAGATAATCTATCATGAAGTTTGTCTACAGAAGCAAGGTTGGGACGATGAAATTTCCAGCGAGCTAGCCAAGAGATGGAACATGTGGACAAAGGAAGTTGCAGCACATCCAGTCATATGTACAGACAGATGCATGCTCAGTGAGACTTCAGGAGAGCTGACAGATATTACGATTCATGGATTCTCAGACTCAAGTGTCGCAGCATGTTGTGCAATGGTATACTTGGTGGTGAATCAGAATGGCACAAGAACGACCAAGCTGCTCACAGCAAAATCGAGAGTCGCAAAGCCAGATTTGTCAGTCCCAAGACTAGAACTTGTTGGTGCACAGTTGTTGACAAGATTGGTGAAAACAGTTCATGCAGCCTTGGAGGGATGGACAATTTCAGAAACACATTGTTGGACAGACAGCAAGACAGTTTTGTGTTGGTTAGCAAACAAAGGCGAATGGAAACAATTCGTACGATCACGTGTAAATCAGATCCTAGCAGAAGATTACATATCATGGCGATACTGTCCAACCAGTGAGAACCCAGCAGACATTGGCACACGAGGTATGACACCGGAGCGACTTCAAACGTGTGAACCTTGGTGGCAAGGACCACAGTGGCTGCAAGAGAAGGAGCTATGGCCAGACAGTGAAAATGTGACAGACGATCAACAAGCTAACGAAGAACGCAGAGAATCAAATTTGGTGTCAGTGATCAATGAGAATGGTGCTGGACTGACAAGGGTATTTGATTTGTCAAGGTATGCAAGCGCTAAGAAACTATTCCGTATTACTGCGTATGTCTTACGATTTCTGAAAGTTTGCAGGAAGGAAGAGGCACAGAGGAGTCAGACGTTGTCAACAAACGAAATTCTCGAAGCAGAAAGGGTGTGGATACGGCATGCACAATCAGCACACCAAGCAACAGTCGATCAGAAACGACAACTGGGTATTCAAGTAGACGAGCAGAACATCCAAATTTGCCATGGAAGATTTGACATTCCTGCCACGGAGCAGCCAATCTACTTGCCCAAACAAGATTCCTTGGTACCCCTGATAATCGCAGATGCACACAGGAGAGCGTTGCACATGGGGGTGGCATCAACATTAGCAGAAGTGAGAGGAAGATATTGGATCCCAAATGGCAGACAAATGGTGAAGAAAATCGTGCACAACTGTCAACACTGCAGGCGGTACAGAGTCAAAGCGATGAAAGCACCAGAAACAGCAGCGTTACCAGCATTCAGAATATCACAGGGATACCCATTTCAATCAACAGGAGTGGATTTTGCCGGCCCTATTTACTACAAAAGAGGTAAGAAAGAGCGCAAATCTTACATCACTCTTTTCACTTGTGCAACTAGCAGGGCAGTTCATCTTGAATTGGTAGAAGACATGACAGCAGCAACATTCAGACGAAGCTTGAAGAACCTCATCACAAGGAGAGGAACGCCAGAGATGATAGTTTCTGACAATGCGAAGACATTCCAGTCAACAGCAAAATGGTTGAAATCAATACGAAAGGACAACAAAACACAATCACTGCTCAACGATTTAGGAATTACTTGGCGTTTCAACTTATCCAGATCTCCCTGGTGGGGCGGATTCTTCGAGCGTATGGTGGGTCTTGTCAAAAATTCAGCAAAGAAGTCAATGGGAAGAGCCAAGCTGACCTTTCCGGAACTGACAGAATTGATGTTAGATGTAGAATTTGCTCTAAACAACAGACCACTAACATACCAAGGAGACGATTTGGAGATGGAGCCATTAACACCAAATCACCTCATTCACGGACGACGTTTGAAGCCATTCGACACAGGAGCAATTATAAGCGATGAAGAGACAACTCCAGCGAAGAAGCGCCTTCGATATTTGAATCGAATGAAAGAACACTACTGGAAGCGATGGCAATCTGAATATTTACGAAGCTTAAGAGAACACCACAGGATTGTTGGTGAAGCAACTGACATCAAAGAGGGTGACGTTGTACTGATCAAAAACGAGAATCAACCAAGAAATACATGGAAGCTGGGAAAAGTAATCAAAACAATCAAAGGGAGTGATGGAATAACCAGAGGAGTAAGATTGCAGACAATGACGAATGGCGTGACAACATTTATTGAGCGACCATTGCAACACATTTATCCCATGGAACTGAAAGCAGAATTACCGGAAGTGACAAGAGATCAATCAGTGACATCAAATGAGGAACCACGAGCAGACAGGCCAAGGAGGCAAGCAGCTAGAAAAGCACAGGAAGAGATTCAGACACGATTGTTTTTAGATGAAGAAGAGGAAAATCAAATGGACATTTGATTTGGGGGTGGTGTGTGGCGAATTCGCGCCAAAATTGATACAGGACACAAGATGAGCGTAAGATTGTATTTAGAATTTCGAATCTTTGCTATTTCAATCATTCATGAACTAAAAACTTTGATAGGTAATTAGACAAGTAAAAGTTTTGCGTAATTACAGTTTCCCATGCACCATTATAGGTAACGATCCTCGTGCTTTCCAGTAATTGCTTGCAAGCACATTTTCCCAAGGTCAGTACTCTACCACAGATAGTTTGAGGTCTCTTTATATGGAAAATAGCCCCATTTCTAGGATTTAAGGTATACTTTAGTGCAAATTTCGTAGATTTATTGCATGTACAGCAAATATTGTAGTGTTTATCGAACTTTAATGTGGACAATTAGAATTTGAGTAAATCGTATAAATAGAGGTCCCAAAGTTAGCGTAACTCAGATAGCAGGCCCGAGGGCCAGAAGGGGCACAGAAATCTATGACACTCAGCAAACTGTAAGTAACCTATACTTAAGCTACAAATCTACTCGAACTTAGGCCCATTTGAGAATCTAAACACAAGTCGTTGTCTTTATGCATGAAGCCTTGAAGGCTATACTATACGAATCTAATATTCAATCAAGTTATTCAACAGCAGTTTATCAAGTTTGTTCGTTAGCATTTAATCAAGTTGGGTTATATTTATTTTGATACAGTCCTCTTAGAAAATTCAGTCAAGTCTATTTTTTGCGAACCTACATCTACAGACGTCGGAGCCTAGCCGTCAAGGGGGTTTCCTGACAGCCCTGCTGGGACTCCTCTTTCCCTTCCCAACTTCAGGCATCATCTTTGTTGATATCTTCGTTGATGTTTCTCATATGTTGTGTTGATTCGTTTTCTGGCCTACTCTGGCAGCCTCCTTCTTTGATGGTTGTTGAAGTTCTTTTGTTCTCCTTGGAGAAGATCTGGCAACTGTTTTGTTTTTATTGTTGATGAAACATTTTGCAGTTTAATCCCTTCTACGGGGGTGGGGGTGGGAGGGGCTCTCTCTCTCTATTAGTTAACCTATTTAGAGAGCTCTTCCTTAATCAATGAATCTTAAATGCAATGATGTGAAGTTCTTTTTTTCTGTAATCTTCCATCAATTTTTCCATTGTGTACTTTTTTCTAAGTATTAGGTGTAGTGTAATGTGTAGAATTGTATGCATGATTCAATGATGAATGAACAAAATTGAACTGAAACTAAATAAACTTGTTGGTAATGGTATTTTCCGTAGGAAATCTATTATGCCAAATATTCTCTTAGTTGGTACGATGTTTCTTTTGCGTGTGAGTTGTAAGATTTTACTGTCCTTTTTTAATCAAATGTTCTTGGAGAAAGTGTCAGGTGATTCCAATCTTTAATGTGTAAACATCGCAACCACCCTTAAGTCATATGATATCTATGGAGACGTATGCGTATGATTGTTTAACGTAGCACGAACCTCGTTTACGTTTAGACTCGTTTTTGTTTCTTTGACGTTTGTGCTTTCCCAAGCGTACATACTAAAACGAGGAACGAGCCAAAACCACCCACAACGACCCACAACAAGCCTAAACCACCAAAAACCAGCCACAACCAGCCACAACCAGCCAAAATTTCCCATCCACAACCACCCACAACCAGCCAAAATTTTCCCAAACTTCAGACCCAAAACCATCAAAATTGTTAACATTTAGTATCAGACCCAAAAGCATCCAAAGTTTTAAACTTTGGCATCAGATCAGTTGTTTGGGAGCTAAAAAGCAATAAAATTCAATCAACAGCTCCTGGGTTGAGAAACGTATGGAAATAGGGTTCTTTCCCACGTAAAAATAGCTTCAAATTGAATGCTCCATTGCTCTCTGAGTTGGTAGCATTGCATCAATGCACCTAATTTTTCAAAAGAACAATTTTCCTGCTTATTAGAACAGGACTGTCCACTAAACGGATAAATATGCAGAGATTTTTACGTAAACATGATAGTTTCTTAATGTGAAATAAAAGCAACATAAAAATACAATGCACAGAATCTTTCTCTCATACAGCTGGAATGAAGTCATTCATGTGGGACATCTGAAATACCACCTGTCTCAAAAAATACCCAATCTTTGAGGATGGTCAGAAAAGCTGGGCCCAGATAGGATCCAAAATGCTTTCAGTATTCCATGGGAAATTTTACAATGGGTTCATGGATTTCTCTGCTTACAAACTACTTTACAATGCTTCAAGAAATAAACTATACATACATACATACATTTGCTATTTGTTTAAGCAGGTTGCCTAAAAACGCAGCCATTAAGCTGATGTGGACCTGCTGCCTACTAAAATAAATAAAACATTTTACAAAAATTTTTAAATCCGTTTTAAGAGAACTTTTCTAATCTTTAAATTAAACTACTCTTGCTAAAATAAGAGCAGTACCGGGTGAGTCAATAAAAACGCCCGGCGTTTGAAAAAATCCTAATCCCTGAATATCGAACCAATAATGTTCGAAACCGTCTTGTTTTATCCCCGATATGTCAAATTAGGTTCAGTAATTTTCCCGGCTTGAATCGGTCATTCCTTCCCATCGAAATAGGAGACTTTCTGCAGAAAGCCCCTTTCGAAAACCTGCAAAAACGAGCGAAAACAGCAAGCAAAATTTCCTTTTGTTCTCCTCCTTAGCAATAATGACTCCTGGATGTGCTCATGTATTTTGTCCTCGTGGGAGAATGGAATCCCCCAGAATAAGTTATTCACAAAAGGGGGAAGACTTTTCAACCCACAAAAACAAAAGCACGTGCTACAGCGTGCTGAATGTCATTGCTGTGACGTAAACACATTGGGGAATTTTGCTTGTAATTTTAGCACGTTTTTCAAGGTTTCTTAAAGGGATTCATTTTAGAAAATTGCTTACAGAATTTGAACGGAGGGACCGATTTTATCCAGGAAAATTTCTAAAAATAATTGAACATGTTAGCTATTTAATCAAATATTGCAAAATATCGTTCCTTATATGGTCAGGGAGCAGTAGCCTTTCAAACGCCGGGCGTTTTTTTTGACTCACCCGGTATAAATCTAATAATAAATAAAATCCCTCTGTTTTTTCTGTATCAAACAGGCTTCTTTGTTGAATGACACTGAATTTATAAGTTCCTTTACACTTTTCAACTCGTTCTTGAAAGAGTTTATTCCTTTGATACTTCTTAAGTTGATGGGTAATGTATTCCATAACAATGGACCTCTCCATCTTACTGACGTCCTTCCGATTTCTCTGGAGCACCTTGGTAACTCGAATGACATCTTGTCTCTTGAGCGTGTCAATTTTCTACAGAAATGGTTTACAAGCTCTTTGGGGGCTGTTTGCTGGTAGATTTTGTGCATCATACTCAATATCTTTCTTTTATATATATAATCTAGTCTGTCCCACTTGGCTAAGCGCAGAATCTCATCATCCGAAATGTCTCTGGGTAACCTATGAATGACTCTAGCTGCTCGTACATGTATTCTCTCTAGATCTTCTGTATGAGAAGGTGAGCAGGTCCACCAAACAGTCATACCATATGCTACAGCCGCGATGATTGTTTTAAAATAGATTTCCTCTTGAACATGTATTGGCAAGTACGCCATTCTTTTCAATTGCCCAACTTTTGCACTATAAGACTTGATGACCTTTTTTACTTGTGTATTCCATGTCAATTTATTATCCACCTCTATTCCAAGTAATGATGTTGTTTTTACATATTTTATTATCTCATTGCCTATTCTTACTGGACGCAATGGTCCTACGAAATCGCGATTTGTTATGATCAAGACTTCTGACTTTCCAGTGAGGACTAAAAGACTAAAACTACTCCAAGGTGTTATAAAAAAAACTATGTATAACTTTACAGATGATGTATACCTTCTTTGTGAGTTTCTCCTCCATCTCCAATTACAACATTGCCACCAAAAGTAGTATATAGTACGGGGTCATCATGTACAAGGAATTGTAAAAATTTAAGGAATTCCGACGCCTCCTCCGCAGCACCACATGCACAGCTCCACATGCGCAGAAGTGTTTCAGAATCATATGAAACAAGTGCACGCAAACAACTGCAAACCCTCAGAACATAAAGAAATTGACAAAAACAGAAACACACTTTTGAAATTCAGTAAATTGAAATATATAGGGTATAAGTGGACAACACAAATAACCAGTAAACACAATGGCTTCAAAAAACGTAACAAACATCATCATAAAATAAGAGGAAGTGGAAAGTTCTCTTTCCTTGCAAAATTAGGCAGGCAAGGCTTAACATTTACAAAGAATAATTATAAGCACATACTTAAAAAACTTGGAACAGCAGCTGCAACTGGTGGAGCACCAGCTGCAGGTACTTTACTTGTTAATAAGATATTAGACGGAGGATCTAAGAAAAAAATGTGAAAACATAAAAGGAAAAGGAATAGGAGGATACATCCAAGCAGGAAAATTAGCATTTGATATTTGATAGCATTTGATGTGAAAAGCAGCAATTTTCGCACACTATTTACTGCCAACTCACCTCTGGAAGTTCTGATGTGTACAAAGAGCAAGAAGCCCATTATGAATGTACGCGATCTGTTGTCTGAAAATATGGATATTTTTTTGTATTCATCATGGATCTGGTTCATTTGGGTCCAAGTTGACAATGATAGAGCAAGTATACCGAAATCAAAAACCCTTAAAAGAGATCTGAAGGTTAAAACATAGCCTAAACAATTCATTTTCTTTTTGCATAGGCTCTCTGATTTTGGAACCATTTCCTAACCTTGTCATAGTCCATACCCACGACCCTCGCCAGCTCTCTTTGCTCATTTGGCGAGAGTCGTGGGTTCTTTGCAAAGGCCTCTTTCAACATCCTCCTCTTTTCCTTCATCAAAAACCCTTAAAAGAGATCTGAAGGTTAAAACATAGCCTAAACAATTCATTTTCTTTTTGCATAGGCTCTCTGATTTTGGAACCATTTTTTTACCTTTTCGTAGTCCATACCAACGACCCTCACCAGCTCTCTTTGCTCATTTGGCGAGAGTCGTGGGTTCTTTGCAAAGGCCTCTTTCAACATCCTCCTCTTTTCCTTCATCAAAAAAACCTTAAAAGAGATCTGAAGGTTAAAACATAGCTTAAACAATTCATTTTCTTTTTGCATAGTCTCTCTGATTTTGGAACCATTTTTTTACTTTTTCGTAGTCCATACCCACGACCCTCGCCAGCTCTCTTTGCTCATTTGCTCATTTGGCCTCTTTCAACATCCTCCTCTTTTCCTTCATCAAAAACCCTTAAAAGAGAACGGAAGGTTAAAACATAGCCTAAATAATTCATTTTCTTTTTGCATAGGCTCTCTGATTTTGGAACCATTTTTTTACCTTTTCGTAGTCCATACCCACGACCCTCGCCAGCTCTCTTTGCTCATTTGCTCATTTGGCCTCTTTCAACATCCTCCTCTTTTCCTTCATCAAAAACTTCTTTGCAAAGGCCTCTTTCAATGTCCTCCTCTTTTCCTTCATCAAAAACCCTTAAAAGAGATCTGAAGGTTAAAACATAGCTTAAACAATTCATTTTATTTTTGAATAGGCTCTCTGATTTTGGAACCATTTTTTTACCTTTTCGTAGTCCATACCCACGACCCTCGCCAGCTCTCTTTGCTCATTTGCTCATTTGGCCTCTTTCAACATCCTCCTCTTTTCCTTCATCAAAAACACTTAAAAGAAATCTGAAGGTTAAAACATAGCCTCAATAATTCATTTTCTCTTTGCATAGGCTCTCTGATTTTGGAACCATTTTTTTACCTTTTCGTAGTCCATACCCACGACCCTCGCCAGCTCTCTTTGCTCATTTGCTCATTTGGCCTCTTTCAACATCCTCCTCTTTTCCTTCATCAAAAACTTCTTTGCAAAGGCCTCTTTCAATGTCCTCCTCTTTTCCTTCATCAAAAACCCTTAAAAGAGATCTGAAGGTTAAAACATAGCTTAAACAATTCATTTTATTTTTGAATAGGCTCTCTGATTTTGGAACCATTTTTTTACCTTTTCGTAGTCCATACCCACGACCCTCGCCAGCTCTCTTTGCTCATTTGCTCATTTGGCCTCTTTCAACATCCTCCTCTTTTCCTTCATCAAAAACACTTAAAAGAAATCTGAAGGTTAAAACATAGCCTCAATAATTCATTTTCTCTTTGCATAGGCTCTCTGATTTTGGAACCATTTTTTTACCTTTTCGTAGTCCATACCCACGACCCTCGCCAGCTCTCTTTGCTCATTTGCTCATTTGGCCTCTTTCAACATCCTCCTCTTTTCCTTCATCAAAAACCCTTAAAAAAGATCTGAAGGTTAAAACATAGCCTAAATAATTCATTTTCTTTCTGCATAGGCTCTCTGATTTTGGAACCATTTCCTAACCTTGTCATAGTCCATACCCACGACCCTCGCCAGCTGTCTTTGCTCATTTGGCGAGAGTCGTGGGTTCTTTGCAAAGGCCTCTTTCAACATCCTCCTCTTTTCCTTCATCAAAAACCCTTAAAAGAGATCTGAAGGTTAAAACATAGCTTAAACAATTCATTTTCTTTTTGCATAGGCTCTCTGATTTTGGAACCATTTTTTTACCTTTTCATAGTCCATACCCACGACCCTCGCCAGCTCTCTTTGCTCATTTGCTCATTTGGCCTCTTTCAACATCCTCCTCTTTTCCTTCATCAAAAACCCTTAAAAGAGATCTGAAGGTTAAATCATAGCCTAAATAATTCATTTTCTTTTTGCATAGGCTCTCTGATTTTGGAACCATTTTTTTACCTTTTCGTAGTCCATACCCACGACCCTCGCCAGCTCTCTTTGCTCATTTGCTCATTTGGCCTCTTTCAACATCCTCCTCTTTTCCTTCATCAAAAACCCTTAAATGAGATCTGAAGGTTAAAACATAGCCTAAATAATTCATTTTCTTTTTGCATAGGCTCTCTGATTTTGGAACCATTTCCTAACCTTGTCATAGTCCATACCCACGACCCTCGCCAGCTCTCTTTGCTCATTTGGCTAGAGTCGTGGGTTCTTTGCAAAGGCCTCTTTCAACATCCTCCTCTTTTCCCTCATCAAAAACCCTTAAAAGAGATCTAAAGGTTAAAACATAGCCTAAACAATTCATTTTCTTTTTGCATAGGCTCTCTGATTTTGGAACCATTTCCTAACCTTGTCATAGTCCATACCCACGACCCTCACCAGCTCTCTTTGCTCATTTGGTGAGAGTCGTGGGTTCTTTGCAAAGGCCTCTTTCAACACCCTCCTCTTTTCCTTCATCAAAAACCCTTAAAAGAGATCTGAAGGTTAAAACATAGCCTAAACAAATCATTTTCATTTTGCATAGGCTCTCTGATTTTGGAACCATTTTTTTACCTTTTTGTAGTCCATACCCACGACCCTCGCCAGCTCTCTTTGCTCATTTGCTCATTTGGCCTCTTTCAACATCCTCCTCTTTTCCTTGATCAAAAACCCTTAAAAGAGATCTGAAGGTTAAAACATAGCCTAAATAATTCATTTTCTTTTTGCATAGGCTCTCTGATTTTGGAACCATTTCCTAACCTTGTCATAGTCCATACCCACGACCCTCGCCACCTCTCTTTGCTCATTTGGCGAGAGTCGTGGGTTCTTTGCAAAGGCCTCTTTCAACATCCTCCTCTTTTCCTTCATCAAAAACCCTTAAAAGAGATCTGAATGTTGAAACATAGCCTAAACAATTCATTTTCTTTTTGCATAGGCTCTCTGATTTTGGAACCATTTCCTAACCTTGTCTTAGTCCATACCCACGACCCTCGCCAGCTCTCTTTGCTCATCTGGCGAGGGTCGCGGGTTCTTGGCAAACGCTCCTTTTAGCAACATTCTCTTCTGTTTGATATCTGAAATTTGAATTATGAAAACAATTTAGTACCATTGTCGATCAAAATCGTCTGGGGGTTTATAGGGGTTCTAAGGAACAGGGAAACATACCAAGAAACGATTGGGGGACTGGGAACATATAAAACTGTGGAGAGGGAGCAAGAGACCAACAGCATTATGGTTACAATCATTTCTTTTAATGGAATAGCCCCCAATACTGACAAGATTGTCATCTATTTTATCATCAATTTCCTACTCTCATTCACGGCCAGAATGTGAATCCCAAGGTCCTTAACAAGACGAATCTCGTCAATGTGACATGAATGGCAATTCACATTAATAGAAGCGATCGGCATAACTTCCTTGAAACATAAAGTTGCACTGTCGTTGGCCACATGATTATGTAAGGGAACTGATGCAGAGGTCTTCATGGTGGCCAAGCAATCACCCTCTTTACCTACTTAAATTAAAATATCAACGCTTTTTAGATTTTTTTGAATAATATCTTTGGTTTTGGTACCACCGATTCACTTTCTGGAAGGTCCACCCCACTTCCCTCGCCAGCTCCCTTTGTCTTTTTGACGAGGGAAGTGGTTCTTTAAAAAACTGTTCTTTCAGCGTTATTCTTATGTCTGAAATTTGAATTATGAAAGCAATGAAGAACCATTGTCGAGCAAAGTCGTTTGGGGGTTTTATAGGGATTCTAAGGAACAAGGAAACATGTCAAGAAACAATTGGGGGACTGGGAACAAATAACAATGTGTAGAGGGAACATGGGAACAATCAGATTGCTATTATGAATATCAAGTAAGTTCCTTGAATGTGGTGGAAGGTTTTTGAAGGAAGAGGTATTTTTAGCGTCAGAAATCATTGGTAAAAAATCACAATTAGTGTCACATAGGAGGATAATATCCCTACAAGTAAACACTATTCCTGTTGACGAAAGATTTCAACAGACGCATCTGGAGGACGGTGTCAAGACATAACGAGAAACGGTCCAGCCTTCGTCGGTTTCATTTTCAATACAAAGACCCTCTACATCAGATAGTGGAAGATCCACCCTGTTTGTGACTTTATGAAAGGATGAGTCATTTACATATACAGTGACACCAACAGCATTAAGGTTACAATCATTTCTTTTATCGTAACCATAATGGAATAGCCCCCAATACTGACAAGATTGTCATCTATGTCTATTTTATCATCAATTTTTTAGTCTTATTCACGAATATCAAGAGTTTGGGCATAAAGGTGAATGTCTGTTGTCGCTAACTATCCAAAAGAGAACGAAGGTGATTGAAGTTTGTAAATGATGATTTTCTGGGAGCATACTGTGAATTGTTTCAGTATGTTTCACTAGTTGTGTTTGTTCAATTTCATTGGCTTTTACACACTCAACTAGGAATTTTTTAAAATGTGTCAGCACATTTTGTATGCTTTTTTGACCAACCACCCTCTCAATTATGTCTAGTGATCGTCCAAAATTTATGATTGCTACTTCAAATTTCTTGCATGCAGCCAGTATCACACCAAGTTATTGAAGGCAATGGCAAGAGTGCGATGATTGGTTGGTAATTTTGCTGCTGAGGTATCACAGCATAGTTCTGCTTTCTCTAGAGCTGCAGTAAAGTTACCTTGGCAAGCAAAAGCACTGCTTGTTAGGCTGTTTGCACAAATAAAGTGAGATTTGTTGATTATGTCACCCTCTTGAAGTGCTACAGCAGCGAGTATGTCCATACAGTGTATTATAAGGTATACTGGTATTATAAGGTATCATACCAGTTTACTAGAATTAACCACATTTGAATAGCCATGGCACATTGTACAACAAACAACAGTCACAGTTTTCTAGGGGGCGCCAAAACTGGTTGTGCCCCCCCAGCCAATGTCGAACCACCACGCCAATGTCTCCAATATCGGCATGTGCTCCATTTTACTCGAATCTCTGACTGTCAAACTTAGTGAAACAAATGCTTAAACAGTGTGAAAGAGTCAATTTAGAAAAGTTTCGAAAAGATTTCCAAATATCTTTTCCAAATATGAGGGAGTCCCTAATTTAAGATTCAAGAACCAAGAACCAGAACCAAGAACCAAGAACCAAACCACCCTAATTTAAGAACCGGAATTTAAGAACCAAGTTTTTAATACCCTAATTTAAGAACCGGAATTTAAGAACCAAGTTTAGACACCCTAATTTACGAACCGGAATTTAAGAACCAAGTTTTTAATACCCTAATTTAAGAACCGGAATTTAAGAACCAAGTTTAGACACCCTAATTTACGAACCGGAATTTAAGAACCAAGTTTAGACACCCTAATTTAAGAACCGGAATTTAAGAACCAAGTTTAGACACCCTGAGAAAATAGTTCCTAGAACCATTTCCTAACCTTGTCATAGTGCATACCCACGACCCTCACCAGCTCTCTTTGCTCATTTGGCCTCTTTCAACATCCTCCTCTTTTCCTTCATCAAAAACCCTTAAAAGAGATCTGAAGGTTAAAACATAGCCTAAATAATTCATTTTCTTTTTGCATAGGCTCTCTGATTTTGGAACCATTTCCTAACCTTGTCATAGTCCATACCCACGACCCTCGCCATCTCTCTTTGCTCATTTGGCGAGAGTCGTGGGTTCTTTGCAAAGGCCTCTTTCAACATCCTCCTCTTTTCCTTCATCAAAAACCCTTAAAAGAGATCTGAATGTTGAAACATAGCCTAAACAATTCATTTTCTTTTTGCATAGGCTCTCTGATTTTGGAACCATTTCCTAACCTTGTCTTAGTCCATACCCACGACCCTCGCCAGCTCTCTTTGCTCATCTGGCGAGGGTCGCGGGTTCTTGGCAAACGCTCCTTTTAGCAACATTCTCTTCTGTTTGATATCTGAAATTTGAATTATGAAAACAATTTAGTACCATTGTCGATCAAAATCGTCTGGGGGTTTATAGGGGTTCTAAGGAACAGGGAAACATACCAAGAAACGATTGGGGGACTGGGAACATATAAAACTGTGGAGAGGGAGCAAGAGACCAACAGCATTATGGTTACAATCATTTCTTTTAATGGAATAGCCCCCAATACTGACAAGATTGTCATCTATTTTATCATCAATTTCCTACTCTCATTCACGGCCAGAATGTGAATCCCAAGGTCCTTAACAAGACGAATCTCGTCAATGTGACATGAATGGCAATTCACATTAATAGAAGCGATCGACATAACTTCCTTGAAACATAAAGTTGCACTGTTGTTGGCCACATGATTATGTAAGGGAACTGATGCAGAGGTCTTCATAGTGGCCGAGCAATCACCCTCTTTACCTACTTAAATTAAAATATCAACGCTTTTTAGATTTTTTTGAATAATATCTTTGGTTTTGGTACCACCGATTCACTTTCTGGAAGGTCCACCCCACTTCCCTCGCCAGCTCCCTTTGTCTTTTTGACGAGGGAAGTGGTTCTTTAAAAAACTGTTCTTTCAGCGTTATTCTTATGTCTGAAATTTGAATTATGAAAGCAATGAAGAACCATTGTCGAGCAAAGTCGTTTGGGGGTTTTATAGGGATTCTAAGGAACAAGGAAACATGTCAAGAAACAATTGGGGGACTGGGAACAAATAACAATGTGTAGAGGGAACATGGGAACAATCAGATTGCTATTATGAATATCAAGTAAGTTCCTTGAATGTGGTGGAAGGTTTTTGAAGGAAGAGGTATTTTTAGCGTCAGAAATCATTGGTAAAAAATCACAATTAGTGTCACATAGGAGGATAATATCCCTACAAGTAAACACTATTCCTGTTGACGAAAGATTTCAACAGACGCATCTGGAGGACGGTGTCAAGACATAACGTGAAACGGTCCAGCCTTCGTCGGTTTCATTTTCAATACAAAGACCCCCTACATCAGATAGTGGAAGATCCACCCTGTTTGTGACTTTATGAAAGGATGAGTCATTTACATATACAGTGACACCAACAGCATTAAGGTTACAATCATTTCTTTTATCGTAACCATAATGGAATAGCCCCCAATACTGACAAGATTGTCATCTATGTCTATTTTATCATCAATTTTTTAGTCTTATTCACGAATATCAAGAGTTTGGGCATAAAGGTGAATGTCTGTTGTCGCTAACTATCCAAAAGAGAACGAAGGTGATTGAAGTTTGTAAATGATGATTTTCTGGGAGCATACTGTGAATTGTTTCAGTATGTTTCACTAGTTGTGTTTGTTCAATTTCATTGGCTTTTACACACTCAACTAGGAATTTTTTAAAATGTGTCAGCACATTTTGTATGCTTTTTTGACCAACCACCCTCTCAATTATGTCTAGTGATCGTCCAAAATTTATGATTGCTACTTCAAATTTCTTGCATGCAGCCAGTATCACACCAAGTTATTGAAGGCAATGGCAAGAGCGCGATGATTGGTTGGTAATTTTGCTGCTGAGGTATCACAGCATAGTTCTGCTTTCTCTAGAGCTGCAGTAAAGTTACCTTGGCAAGCAAAAGCACTGCTTGTTAGGCTGTTTGCACAAATAAAGTGAGATTTGTTGATTATGTCACCCTCTTGAAGTGCTACAGCAGCGAGTATGTCCATACAGTGTATTATAAGGTATACTGGTATTATAAGGTATCATACCAGTTTACTAGAATTAACCACATTTGAATAGCCATGGCACATTGTACAACAAACAACAGTCACAGTTTTCTAGGGGGCGCCAAAACTGGTTGTGCCCCCCCAGCCAATGTCGAACCACCACGCCAATGTCTCCAATATCGGCATGTGCTCCATTTTACTCGAATCTCTGACTGTCAAACTTAGTGAAACAAATGCTTAAACAGTGTGAAAGAGTCAATTTAGAAAAGTTTCGAAAAGATTTCCAAATATCTTTTCCAAATATGAGGGAGTCCCTAATTTAAGATTCAAGAACCAAGAACCAGAACCAAGAACCAAGAACCAAACCACCCTAATTTAAGAACCGGAATTTAAGAACCAAGTTTTTAATACCCTAATTTAAGAACCGGAATTTAAGAACCAAGTTTAGACACCCTAATTTACGAACCGGAATTTAAGAACCAAGTTTTTAATACCCTAATTTAAGAACCGGAATTTAAGAACCAAGTTTAGACACCCTAATTTACGAACCGGAATTTAAGAACCAAGTTTAGACACCCTAATTTAAGAACCGGAATTTAAGAACCAAGTTTAGACACCCTGAGAAAATAGTTCCTAGAACCATTTCCTAACCTTGTCATAGTGCATACCCACGACCCTCACCAGCTCTCTTTGCTCATTTGGCCTCTTTCAACATCCTCCTCTTTTCCTTCATCAAAAACCCTTAAAAGAGATCTGAAGGTTAAAACATAGCCTAAATAATTCATTTTCTTTTTGCATAGGCTCTCTGATTTTGGAACCATTTCCTAACCTTGTCATAGTCCATACCCACGACCCTCGCCATCTCTCTTTGCTCATTTGGCGAGAGTCGTGGGTTCTTTGCAAAGGCCTCTTTCAACATCCTCCTCTTTTCCTTCATCAAAAACCCTTAAAAGAGATCTGAATGTTGAAACATAGCCTAAACAATTCATTTTCCTTTTGCATAGGCTCTCTGATTTTGGAACCATTTCCTAACCTTGTCTTAGTCCATACCCACGACCCTCGCCAGCTCTCTTTGCTCATCTGGCGAGGGTCGCGGGTTCTTGGCAAACGCTCCTTTTAGCAACATTCTCTTCTGTTTGATATCTGAAATTTGAATTATGAAAACAATTTAGTACCATTGTCGATCAAAATCGTCTGGGGGTTTATAGGGGTTCTAAGGAACAGGGAAACATACCAAGAAACGATTGGGGGACTGGGAACATATAAAACTGTGGAGAGGGAGCAAGAGACCAACAGCATTATGGTTACAATCATTTCTTTTAATGGAATAGCCCCCAATACTGACAAGATTGTCATCTATTTTATCATCAATTTCCTACTCTCATTCACGGCCAGAATGTGAATCCCAAGGTCCTTAACAAGACGAATCTCGTCAATGTGACATGAATGGCAATTCACATTAATAGAAGCGATCGGCATAACTTCCTTGAAACATAAAGTTGCACTGTCGTTGGCCACATGATTATGTAAGGGAACTGATGCAGAGGTCTTCATAGTGGCCGAGCAATCACCCTCTTTACCTACTTAAATTAAAATATCAACGCTTTTTAGATTTTTTTGAATAATATCTTTGGTTTTGGTACCACCGATTCACTTTCTGGAAGGTCCACCCCACTTCCCTCGCCAGCTCCCTTTGTCTTTTTGACGAGGGAAGTGGTTCTTTAAAAAACTGTTCTTTCAGCGTTATTCTTATGTCTGAAATTTGAATTATGAAAGCAATGAAGAACCATTGTCGAGCAAAGTCGTTTGGGGGTTTTATAGGGATTCTAAGGAACAAGGAAACATGTCAAGAAACAATTGGGGGACTGGGAACAAATAACAATGTGTAGAGGGAACATGGGAACAATCAGATTGCTATTATGAATATCAAGTAAGTTCCTTGAATGTGGTGGAAGGTTTTTGAAGGAAGAGGTATTTTTAGCGTCAGAAATCATTGGTAAAAAATCACAATTAGTGTCACATAGGAGGATAATATCCCTACAAGTAAACACCATTCCTGTTGACGAAAGATTTCAACAGACGCATCTGGAGGACGGTGTCAAGACATAACGAGAAACGGTCCAGCCTTCGTCGGTTTCATTTTCAATACAAAGACCCTCTACATCAGATAGTGGAAGATCCACCCTGTTTGTGACTTTATGAAAGGATGAGTCATTTACATATACAGTGACACCAACAGCATTAAGGTTACAATCATTTCTTTTATCGTAACCATAATGGAATAGCCCCCAATACTGACAAGATTGTCATCTATGTCTATTTTATCATCAATTTTTTAGTCTTATTCACGAATATCAAGAGTTTGGGCATAAAGGTGAATGTCTGTTGTCGCTAACTATCCAAAAGAGAACGAAGGTGATTGAAGTTTGTAAATGATGATTTTCTGGGAGCATACTGTGAATTGTTTCAGTATGTTTCACTAGTTGTGTTTGTTCAATTTCATTGGCTTTTACACACTCAACTAGGAATTTTTTAAAATGTGTCAGCACACTTTGTATGCTTTTTTGACCAACCACCCTCTCAATTATGTCTAGTGATCGTCCAAAATTTATGATTGCTACTTCAAATTTCTTGCATGCAGCCAGTATCACACCAAGTTATTGAAGGCAATGGCAAGAGTGCGATGATTGGTTGGTAATTTTGCTGCTGAGGTATCACAGCATAGTTCTGCTTTCTCTAGAGCTGCAGTAAAGTTACCTTGGCAAGCAAAAGCACTGCTTGTTAGGCTGTTTGCACAAATAAAGTGAGATTTGTTGATTATGTCACCCTCTTGAAGTGCTACAGCAGCGAGTATGTCCATACAGTGTATTATAAGGTATACTGGTATTATAAGGTATCATACCAGTTTACTAGAATTAACCACATTTGAATAGCCATGGCACATTGTACAACAAACAACAGTCACAGTTTTCTAGGGGGCGCCAAAACTGGTTGTGCCCCCCCAGCCAATGTCGAACCACCACGCCAATGTCTCCAATATCGGCATGTGCTCCATTTTACTCGAATCTCTGACTGTCAAACTTAGTGAAACAAATGCTTAAACAGTGTGAAAGAGTCAATTTAGAAAAGTTTCGAAAAGATTTCCAAATATCTTTTCCAAATATGAGGGAGTCCCTAATTTAAGATTCAAGAACCAAGAACCAAGAACCAAGAACCAAGAACCAAACCACCCTAATTTAAGAACCGGAATTTAAGAACCAAGTTTTTAATACCCTAATTTAAGAACCGGAATTTAAGAACCAAGTTTAGACACCCTAATTTACGAACCGGAATTTAAGAACCAAGTTTTTAATACCCTAATTTAAGAACCGGAATTTAAGAACCAAGTTTAGACACCCTAATTTACGAACCGGAATTTAAGAACCAAGTTTAGACACCCTAATTTAAGAACCGGAATTTAAGAACCAAGTTTAGACACCCTGAGAAAATAGTTCCTAGAACCATTTCCTAACCTTGTCATAGTGCATACCCACGACCCTCACCAGCTCTCTTTGCTCATTTGGCCTCTTTCAACATCCTCCTCTTTTCCTTCATCAAAAACCCTTAAAAGAGATCTGAAGGTTAAAACATAGCCTAAATAATTCATTTTCTTTTTGCATAGGCTCTCTGATTTTGGAACCATTTCCTAACCTTGTCATAGTCCATACCCACGACCCTCGCCATCTCTCTTTGCTCATTTGGCGAGAGTCGTGGGTTCTTTGCAAAGGCCTCTTTCAACATCCTCCTCTTTTCCTTCATCAAAAACCCTTAAAAGAGATCTGAATGTTGAAACATAGCCTAAACAATTCATTTTCTTTTTGCATAGGCTCTCTGATTTTGGAACCATTTCCTAACCTTGTCTTAGTCCATACCCACGACCCTCGCCAGCTCTCTTTGCTCATCTGGCGAGGGTCGCGGGTTCTTGGCAAACGCTCCTTTTAGCAACATTCTCTTCTGTTTGATATCTGAAATTTGAATTATGAAAACAATTTAGTACCATTGTCGATCAAAATCGTCTGGGGGTTTATAGGGGTTCTAAGGAACAGGGAAACATACCAAGAAACGATTGGGGGACTGGGAACATATAAAACTGTGGAGAGGGAGCAAGAGACCAACAGCATTATGGTTACAATCATTTCTTTTAATGGAATAGCCCCCAATACTGACAAGATTGTCATCTATTTTATCATCAATTTCCTACTCTCATTCACGGCCAGAATGTGAATCCCAAGGTCCTTAACAAGACGAATCTCGTCAATGTGACATGAATGGCAATTCACATTAATAGAAGCGATCGGCATAACTTCCTTGAAACATAAAGTTGCACTGTCGTTGGCCACATGATTATGTAAGGGAACTGATGCAGAGGTCTTCATGGTGGCCAAGCAATCACCCTCTTTACCTACTTAAATTAAAATATCAACGCTTTTTAGATTTTTTTGAATAATATCTTTGGTTTTGGTACCACCGATTCACTTTCTGGAAGGTCCACCCCACTTCCCTCGCCAGCTCCCTTTGTCTTTTTGACGAGGGAAGTGGTTCTTTAAAAAACTGTTCTTTCAGCGTTATTCTTATGTCTGAAATTTGAATTATGAAAGCAATGAAGAACCATTGTCGAGCAAAGTCGTTTGGGGGTTTTATAGGGATTCTAAGGAACAAGGAAACATGTCAAGAAACAATTGGGGGACTGGGAACAAATAACAATGTGTAGAGGGAACATGGGAACAATCAGATTGCTATTATGAATATCAAGTAAGTTCCTTGAATGTGGTGGAAGGTTTTTGAAGGAAGAGGTATTTTTAGCGTCAGAAATCATTGGTAAAAAATCACAATTAGTGTCACATAGGAGGATAATATCCCTACAAGTAAACACTATTCCTGTTGACGAAAGATTTCAACAGACGCATCTGGAGGACGGTGTCAAGACATAACGAGAAACGGTCCAGCCTTCGTCGGTTTCATTTTCAATACAAAGACCCTCTACATCAGATAGTGGAAGATCCACCCTGTTTGTGACTTTATGAAAGGATGAGTCATTTACATATACAGTGACACCAACAGCATTAAGGTTACAATCATTTCTTTTATCGTAACCATAATGGAATAGCCCCCAATACTGACAAGATTGTCATCTATGTCTATTTTATCATCAATTTTTTAGTCTTATTCACGAATATCAAGAGTTTGGGCATAAAGGTGAATGTCTGTTGTCGCTAACTATCCAAAAGAGAACGAAGGTGATTGAAGTTTGTAAATGATGATTTTCTGGGAGCATACTGTGAATTGTTTCAGTATGTTTCACTAGTTGTGTTTGTTCAATTCCATTGGCTTTTACACACTCAACTAGGAATTTTTTAAAATGTGTCAGCACATTTTGTATGCTTTTTTGACCAACCACCCTCTCAATTATGTCTAGTGATCGTCCAAAATTTATGATTGCTACTTCAAATTTCTTGCATGCAGCCAGTATCACACCAAGTTATTGAAGGCAATGGCAAGAGTGCGATGATTGGTTGGTAATTTTGCTGCTGAGGTATCACAGCATAGTTCTGCTTTCTCTAGAGCTGCAGTAAAGTTACCTTGGCAAGCAAAAGCACTGCTTGTTAGGCTGTTTGCACAAATAAAGTGAGATTTGTTGATTATGTCACCCTCTTGAAGTGCTACAGCAGCGAGTATGTCCATACAGTGTATTATAAGGTATACTGGTATTATAAGGTATCATACCAGTTTACTAGAATTAACCACAGTTGAATAGCCATGGCACATTGTACAACAAACAACAGTCACAGTTTTCTAGGGGGCGCCAAAACTGGTTGTGCCCCCCCAGCCAATGTCGAACCACCACGCCAATGTCTCCAATATCGGCATGTGCTCCATTTTACTCGAATCTGTGACTGTCAAACTTAGTGAAACAAATGCTTAAACAGTGTGAAAGAGTCAATTTAGAAAAGTTTCGAAAAGATTTCCAAATATCTTTTCCAAATATGATACCATTTTTTTACCTTTTCGTAGTCCATACCCACGACCCTCGCCAGCTCTCTTTGCTCATTTGGCAAGAGTCGTGGGTTCTTTGCCAAGGCCTCTTTCACCATCCTCCTCTTTTCCTTCATCAAAAACCCTTAAAAGAGATCTGAAGGTTAAAACATAGCCTAAACAATTCATTTTCTTTTTGCATAGGCTCTCTGATTTTGGAACCATTTTTTTACCTTTTCGTAGTCAATACCCACGACCTTTGCCAGCTCTCTTTGCTCATTTGGCGAGAGTCGTGGGTTCTTTGCAAAGGCCTCTTTCAATATCCTCCTCTTTTCCTTCATCAAAAACACTTAAAAGAGATCTGAAGGTTAAAACATAGCCTAAATAATTCATTTTCTTTTCGCATAGGCTCTCTGATTTTGGAACTATTTCCGAACTTTGTTGTAGTCCATACCCACGACCCTCGCCAGCTCTCTTTGCTCATTTGGCAAGAGTCATGGGTTCTTTGCAAAGGCCTCTTTCACCATCCTCCTCTTTTCCTTCATCAAAAACCCTTAAAAGAGATCTGAAGGTTAAAACATAGCCTAAACAATTCATTTTCTTTTTGCGTAGGCTCTCTGATTTTGAAACGATTTTTTTACCTTTTTCGTAGTCCATACCCACGACCTTCGCCAGCTCTCTTTGCTCATTTGGCGAGAGTCGTGGCTTCTTTGCAAAGGCCTCTTTCAACATCCTCCTCTTTTCCTTCATCAAAAACCCTTAAAAGAGATCTGAAGGTTAAAACATAGCCTAAACAATTCATTTTCTTTTCGCATAGGCTCTCTGATTTTGGAACCATTTCCGAACTTTGTCGTAGTCCATACCCACAACCCTCGCCAGCTCTCTTTGCTCATTTGGCGAGAGTCATGGGTTCTTTGCAAAGGCCTCTTTCAACATCCTCCTCTTTTCCTTCATCAAAAACCCATAAAAGAGATCTGAAGGTTAAACCATAGCCTAAATAATTCATTTTCTTTTTGCAGAGGCTCTCTGATTTTGGAACTATTTCCTAACTTTGTCATAGTCCATACCCACGACCCTCGCCAGCTCTCTTTGCTCATTTGGCGAGAGTTGTGGGTTCTTTGCAAAGGCCTCTTTCAACATCCTCCTCTTTTCCTTCATCAAAAACCCTTAAAAGAGACCTGAAGGTTGAAACATAGCCTAAACAATTCATTTTCTTTTTGCATAGGCTCTCAGATTTTGGAACCATTTCCCAACCGTGTCATAGTCCATACCCACGACCCTCGCCAGCTCTCTTTGCTCATTTGGCGAGAGTTGTGGGTTCTTTGCAAAGGCCTCTTTCAACATCCTCCTCTTTTCCTTCATCAAAAACCCTTAAAAGAGACCTGAAGGTTGAAACATAGCCTAAACAATTCATTTTCTTTTTGCATAGGCTCTCAGATTTTGGAACCATTTCCCAACCGTGTCATAGTCCATACCCACGACCCTCGCCAGCTCTCTTTGCTCATCTGGCGAGGGTCGTGGGTTCTTGGGAAACGCTTCTTTTAGCAACATTCTCTTCTGTTTGATATCTGAAATTTGAATTATGAAAACAATTTAGAACCATTGTCGATCAAAATCGTCTGGGGGTTTATAGAGGTTCTAAGGAACAGGGAAACATATCAAGAAACAATTGGGGGACTGGGAACAAATAAAAATGTGGAGAGGGAGCAAGAGACCAACAGCATTATGGTTACGATCATTTCTTTTAATGGAATAGCCCTCAATACTGACAAGATTGACATCTATTTTATCATCAATCTTTTAGTCTTATTCACGGCCAGAATGTGAATCCCAAGGTCCATAACAAGACGAATCTCGTCAATGTGACATGAATGGCAATTCACATTAATAGAAGCGATCTGCGTAACTTTCTTGAAACATAAAGTTGGACTGTTGTTGGCCACATGATTATGTAAGGGAACTGATGCAGAGGTCTTCCTAGTGGCCGAGCAATCACCCTCTTTATCTGCGTAAATTAAAATATCAACGCTTTTTAGATTTTTTTGAATAATATCTTTGGTTTTGGTACCACCGATTCACTTTCTGGAAGGTCCACCCCACTTCCCTCGCCAGCTCCCTTTGTCTTTTTGACGAGGGAAGTGGTTCTTTAAAAAGCTGTTCTTTCAGTTTTATTCTTATGTCTGAAATTTGAATTATGAAAGCAATGAAGAACCATTGTCAATCAAAGTCGTTTGGGGGTTTTATAGGGATTCTAAGGAACAAGGAAACATGTCAAGAAACAATTGGGGGACTGGGAACAAATAACAATGTGTAGAGGGAACATGGGAACAATCAGATTGCTATTATGAATATCAAGTAAGTTCCTTGAATGTGGTGGAAGGTTTTCGGAGGAAGAGGTATTTTTAGCGTCAGAAATCATTGGTAAAAAATCACAATTAGTGTCACATAGGAGGATAATATCCCTACAAGTAAACACTATTCCTGTTGACGAAAGATTCAGACGCATCTGGAGGACGGTGTCAAGGCATAACGAGAAACGGTCCAGCCTTCGTCGGTTTCATCTTCAATACAAAGACCCTCTACATCAGATAGTGGAAGATCCACCCTGTTTGTGACTTTATCAAAGGATGAGTCATTTACACATACAGTGACACCAACAGAATTAAGGTGAAAGAATTTATCTTAGAGAATTTATCTTAACTCTTTCTATTGCTACTATGTGTCAAAAGTTTTGGCTCAGAAAATAGGGCTTACCAGAAAGGGGGCGTTTAACAGAGCTTCTACGATAATTGTTCCTTCAGAGCTTAAGATCCATTTTCGACTATCTTCAAATCATTTTCAAGAGCTAACTTGGCCTGGGTCACGTAACCTTTCTCTAAGCAATGACTTTCCAGTTTTTGTAGGCCAGATTGCACAGATTTTCCTGTATCTTTTAAAATAACATGTTATTTGCAGATCGATGCTTGAATGTCACAGAGCAAAGATGAAAAATTCATATGTAGATTGTAGAGACATTGATGGATTTCCAAGACTACCTTTATTGTGGGTTCTACAAATTCTACAAATCAAAAATTCATACAAAATCAAAATCAAACAAAATCAAAAATCTTACAAATCAAGTAAGACTGAGTTTGCTATTAGTATGATATGATTACACGATTTTCATAATAGAACTAGGCTGGTTTATAAGAAAGGAAACTCTGTTCGAGAAGTAGTAAGAAATGATCAAGACTCAAATTCAAGGATATAATGGCAAATAAGTCATTCTTGAATGATATCAACCAGTTTTCCTTGCTTTGAATGTAGTAGAACAGACAGAGCAGAACTGCGCATGCATCTGCAAAAACTCGTAACTTTGAGTCCACCTTGCTCCGTGCAACAGATCCTGAAATTAGGCAACAGTCCCCGGGAGGGGGGGGGGTAACTACCATTTATGCTGGTATGGGATGTGCCATTTTTTGGAGTGCCATTTCGAGCAGAAAATAAATTTCCGGGTATCATAAGTTTTGGGGTATTGATTGTGATCAAATTTCACTTACTTGGTAAAAATTTTGGATTGTTGTCAAAATTTTAGGTTATGAATTTCAATGGCCTGTAAATTTAGGGGTATCGTTTTCGCGAAAATTTGCAAGTGTTCATTCAGCTTTCAGACGTCAAATGGCACACCCCTCTCACCCGCCTATTGAAGTTACCCCCAGGGGCAACATTTCATATTTTCTTTCTTGGGCTTCAAACTCTTGATTTTCCTTTTTAAAATGCTTATCTATCAAAACACTTCCTCATCTCAGATTTATTGATGACATCATTTTATGCGATTTCTGCTCTGTTTGTAGAAGATCATTTATTCTCATCTGATTTTTTAAGATCAAGAAACAAATTTGCAGAAATGTTAGAAACTAATGATTCATCTTTAAAAATAGGAAACAAATTAAGAAACTTTTAGTACTAGAATGAGGAATTAGGAAACTTTTAGCACTATGGCACGTATTCTTTGAAATAGAGATTCGGATGCAAAAACAAACGTGAAGGCTTAGCACACTAATACCTTTCTGACTGAAGGCATCTAAAGTTGTCAGCTATAACTAGAGGGTGCATCAAAAAAGTCTATCTGCCAAAAGGATAAATTTTCTCTAGGGAGAAATGATCTTTTTGATATTCTTTTAAATGTGTTTTTGGAAGTAAGAAACTAACATTGCAAATCTTGCATATCTTTCTGATTTTATAATCTGTGCAAGAAGTTGGCATGGTAACATTCATAGATGATTGAATTACATAGACAAAATCTTTACATACTGTCATTGATAGAAACTTTTAGGCAAGGAAAACTCAACCCTGTACAATAACTTGATCTCATGATTTTTCAAAGGACCTTATCAAAGCGAAACATTTGAACAAAGAGGAGAGATTTCCTGATGAACGGTTCTTCTCTTCACATTTTTTTAGCTTACTGCCTGCTTTCTACGAATTTCCTAGAGACCTATTTTGCAGAAACAATACTCATATGAAAGCACAGGAGTCAGGCTTCTAGTGAACTACTATCTCACTTGTGTTGGGCCTTTGGTTATTGGCTGCAGAGAATTTACATTGGTCTTTTTTGATACACCATGTAGAAATGACCTTGAATGGTGCAAGTTTTCGGTGTGATAACAATCTGACCTTAGATTTACTCATAGGTCTTAAGAGGGTGGAAATCCATTTACAGGGCATGTTCCCCTGAATCAGTCATCTGCAAGGTAGCTCCAAAATTCTCTCTTGAATCATGTTCTCAAACATGCTCAAATGATAGTCAAAACTCGGTAATATCAAGCTTGAGCATACTGTTAACATATTCAATATTTTACGAAAGGAGAAGCACCAAGTCTGATTAGCCCTTCAAAAGAATTTAGAATTATGGAATGGAATTGTAGGAAGTGTAAGTAAAAGAACAAGAACGAAATATAAAACTTGAATTGAACTGAAATAATACTTTCTTGGAACAAGCAGTTGTGCGGCTATTAGAGATCACCGGCCCCGGCCCCCCGGCCCCGGCGCTGGCACCATGGCCCTCGTCCCCCGGCCCCCATATTTATAGGTGTTTTTAAAATTTTGTAACTGTCTGCTTGTTCCCTAATGTCAACTAATCTGTATAATCGCCATTTCATCCAAAAATTGTATTTCATGAGCTTTGGAAACTCCTTTCAAGTAAAGTGAGAGAACTTCGAGGGGCCGAGCGGTTATCTGAGCCTTGCAAAACAAGTTGAGTATGATTTCCTAAACAAACCGCAAATGTGTATGCACACTGATTCGCAATACGATCATGCGCCTTCGCACCATGCGCTCATGCGCCTTCGCCCTGAAAATTCCGTTTTCCTCTGTTTTGAAAAGAGGCAGAATAAATTGGTTGTAAGGAACTCTTTCGAAGAAACTAAACTTGCCGATGGCGAGGTCACCATTAGCAAGAAGTGGGGAAATTCGAAGAAATTCATTCAAGTAGCTTTTTCCATTTTATCAAAACCAGTTGCAGCCTGTATTCACCGGCTTCTTAAGGCCTGTTTCCAGCCCCTCCGAAAAGAAGTCCGTGAAAAAGGTTGTACAATATATTACCAGAGTTGCAAAAAGTCCTTGACCTGCCTCCAAACCTGGATTTCAAGGTCCCAATATCCTCATTTCAAAGTTTTGTGAAAATAAGCAAAAAGGCCTTTATATATCAAGAAAAGTATTGATTGATCTTTCCATGATACATTGGGATTTTACATGTGTTAGGATCTATTGCCTGCGGTCTATAGAGTATGGAGTGCCAAAAGCAAAAAAATTCGTATTTTTATGATCAAGCTATATTTTCATTGCTATGCAAATATAAACATTGTAAGTGTCCAATTTTAATTGCTTATTGGAATTATATTTACAATGCTTGTGTATATTTTCATTGAAACTCTAAATTTCCATTGCAATCGCATGCTTATATTTATTGCATGCTTATATTTTCATTGCAACCTCATAATTACATTACAAACACAATCTTTTATTATAAGAAAAAATTCTTATTGCAAGCGCATATTTTCATTGTTAGCACATATTTTCATTGTAAGCATCGAAAAATTTCCCACGCTCTGCTAAAAATTTCTCACGCTGTTCAAAATATTTCTCACGGTCCAGCGGAAATCAGGAACCGGGAATCGGGAACTGGGATGGAAATGTGCAGACCCAATGTGAAACGAGGAAAATAAAACCCCGGTGAGTGCAGTGCAATGGTGAAAGGTACACCACGCTCGTCCATACTATTTTATAGAATACCCTTTTCTCTGATTTTTTGAAGGTAATCCCCTTTAAAAGGAGCATCCCTGATCTCTAAAGAAGAAATTTATACGGTAGAAATAATAGTTTGAGACAAGTCTGCAACCTTTGCACTTGTATTGCCATCCATATTACTGATATGTTTCATTGGAAAGCGGTGGCACCCATAAAACTTAGGGTATCAAATTGCTTTCAAGCCAGTTGAAATTCACTATTTTGCAGGATCTCGACTACAACAGCATTTAACTGTTTTGAGATATTTTCTAGGGTAAAATGCCCCTTATTTTGAGATTCTATGTCCTAGGATGGATTTATTTCAAATACCCCTTTCTCAGGGAAATCATGCGCGAGCGTGGTATCATATTTTCATTAACATTGCACCCACCGGGAATAAAGCCATTCCATGAAAACCAGAATGGGTTCGTGATTCAAAACATTCAGAGTTGGTGCTGTTAACTGAAAATTCTAGCTCAAAAAGACAACAAATCTCCCCACGAAATGTCGACACCCTGAAGCACAAATGCGATTCCTTATTGAAGGAAACGAATGTTCTTCCTTCGCAACGGCTTAGCAACGTAATCCTATTCAAATGCAAAACAGCGAATATTCTGATAATTAAAAGCAAAACAAGTCGTCCGTGAAAGCAATGTCTAACTCCTAGGACACCTCCTAACTTAGCACACTTTCATGAGTCGATTTTAAAATGAGACCACATTCTGCCTACTCATTCTTTGTGCTATCCTGATTGGTGAGAATGCGTCATCTTGCTTTCAATCTTCATACTGATCTATGAATTTAAAGGCATTTCTGCACTTTCTTCTTAAAATCAAACCTTTGGGATTGTTCTACATTTCATAGGCTGGAATTTTAGGCTTTATGCAAAATGAGGGCAAGGATGAAGTCAAACGTTCGTTAGAACCTCAACAGAAAGCTTTACAGTATTGCAGTACTAGCAATCGAGTTGAACCAACAAATGGGCTTGAGGATACCTCATGAATCTTACGCCAGTATCTACTCTGTTAGGTAGCATCGTTGGTTGTGGCTCACAAAATGTGGCCAGAAGGAAACACCAGTTTGAAATGTTTAGCCTATACAAGCCTGGGACGTATGAAGCATCTCATACTTGGGGGTGTGACACTTCAAGGGTAGTTTCTTCATGTTTACTGCAAAATCTTGGCGGCATGTGCCCTCAGTGCAATTTTTTGGCAAATTGCAGTCTTTTCGCAACTTTTAGGAATGTTGGCAACTTTTGCAGCATTGAGAAACTAGTCCTTATCTTAGCAATGTTACACAAAATTCCAATGATCTTTTTTCGATTCTCTGCAATCACGATACCATCCTGTCTTTTATGGAATGGTTTTTTTCCAAGTCTTGCAAGGGGTCTGCACATCCCCATCCCGGTTCCCGATTCCCGCTGGACCGTGAGAAATATTTTGAACAGCGTGAGAAATTTTTAGCAGAGCGTGGGAAATTTTTCGATGCTTACAATGAAAATATGTGCTAACAATGAAAATATGCGCTTGCAATAAGAATTTTTTCTTATAATAAAAGATTGTGTTTGTAATGTAATTATGAGGTTGCAATGAAAATATAAGCATGCAATAAATATAAGCATGCGATTGCAATGGAAATTTGGAGTTTCAATGAAAATATACACAAGCATTGTAAATATAATTCCAATAAGCAATTAAAATTGGACACTTACAATGTTTATATTTGCATAGCAATGAAAATATAGCTTGATCATAAAAATACGATTTTTTTTGCTTTTGGCACTCCATAATAGAGTGCGTATCACAAAATGGTTCCCACACCCAGTTGAAGCTTTAACTCGAACGAATTTTGAATGATTTATCCGAGGGGTAAATCACGAGCGGAAATCTCGTACACCTATGTCAGAAATCCAGAATGAAATCCGGAAATCCTTTGAAAATTCTGGAAATCCTATAAATCCCTCTTCAACTTAAAAAATCCCTAGAAATCCAATGAAATCCCTAGAAAACTGAAGAAATCTCCCAAATCTTTGAGAAATCTGACGAAATCTTGGAAAATCTTTCACAAAATTTCGTAGAAAACGTATGAAAATCTCCAATAATTAAGAGCAATCCACTCAAAATCTTGACATCTTGGCACTCTGCAAGGTCATACATCATCAACCAATGATAACAACGACAACAACAACAACAGCAACAACAACCACGAACGAAGGTCAAAAGAACTTGTCAATCGTGGAATCAGAGGATGATGGCGGTCTTTCTTCCTGTTGCTGTTATGCTGCGGAAGAACCAACTAAAATGTCTGCGAAGGTGCATGAATAGTAAAGCCTTGTAACTAATTAATTCTCATTACTACAATTGATAAATTGGATAAGGTTTGTTTATGGGGCCTTTACACCCATTTCAAGTCACGCGATAAATCTCTTCATAAAAAAACAACTTTCGATTTCACCAACTTATTTGGTGTCATGCAGAGTTGTGCCAAAAGTGGTATCATATTGAAACTTCCGAGGAGTGTGGACACATGACTTGAAATAGGTAAAATAAAACTTAGCCGATTAGCCCATTAAGTCTAATGTGCTACTTGTTGCCTGAATGAGAGGCTCTCAACAGATCATTCGTATGACGTCATCGTATCTTACTTCAAAATGAGGCTAGTTGAAAAAGATGCTTTGTGCTGCTCACAAAAATACACTGCAAAGTAAACACTGAACAGAAGTCCTTGAAAAGGCTTCGTCATTGCTGTGAAAAGGATATATTTTGCAAAATGGGTTTAGTTGCAGCACATATCTTTCAATATCAAACTTTTTGAAATCCCACAAATCCAGGGAAATCCCACCAGAAATCCAGAAATCCCTTCGAAATTTTGAGGGATTTCAGAAATCCGGGAAATCTCGTACGCTATTTTGGCTCGTGATTCACCCCTCGGATTTATCAATAATTTCAGTCAGTCTTACAGTGGCGTAGCAAGGGTAAATTTACTGGAGAAATTGAAATGAGGGGTATTTGGCTCTTGGGAAAATTTTTTGAGGACACTCTTGGTCTAATTGTAATAGATAAGGAAAGTTTGTAAGTACTGTAAAAGTGAACATTCCTCAATTTCGCTCGGAATGCCTCTCATGATCCAATGTTGCCGAAAATGGAACCTGTTACAATTTTGTGTCGGCTACTCTACAAATCAACGTTGGTGGAATATCAACGAAGGTCATGGAGTGAGATTTCGCTGATTTAAGGCAAGGGAAATCATCATCATCATTATCATTATTATTATTTATACACGAATACCTCTTCAGCTAGTACAATGTTTACAATCTTCAGCTAGCACGAAAACCTAGTACAATGTTTCTATAATAATAAAAAAATGGAGTATTACCTAAAGAAAATGGGCTGTTCTTCCAGAAGGTCGTGTTTTGGTGCATTTTTTCTCGGCATTCTCAGCTCCTCATGTGCGCTTTTAGTCCTTTTTTGAAGCGCCCGAGTGTTAAGATTTCTCTGATATTAGCTGGGATATTGTTCCAAGCCTTTCTTGCAGTAAAATCCTTGTAAAATCCTTTTTTGGCATGTTCAGTTCTAAGCCTTGGGATCTGCAGATCCTTACAATTCATTGTTATATAATTTGAATATGCGAATCTATATTGGTACTTGTTCCAAAGGCTATCCGGGCTCAACTTGTTCAGAATCTTATATGCCATAACAGAACGATCAAATCGAGTAAGATTTTCAACACTTAGCCAATTAGATGACCATTCGTCCTTTATGCGTGCATTTTCTGTTATGGAATGAGCGCTGTCATGCAGACGTTGGAGGGTATCCAATTTTGCTTTTCATAGATTCCCCCAAATAAAATTTGCATAGGGAAGATGACTTTCCATGATCGCGTGGAATTCACTACACAATTGCTATTGTGGTACGATATTTTTTAACTTTTTAAGGCAGACATTCAAAACATTCAAAATGTCTATTCACACTGGAAAGCGACCAAAGAGTATTCTCACCTGGTTTTGTACTGAGTACTACTCGGTTTCGATGTACGCTTTACTGCAACCTTCATTCATTTTGGTGTCCTGTCACCCACTCTGAAACTGTCCTAGGGAAGATGTTGAATAGTTTGCGGTTCATCTATTCAATTCAAGGCACTGTTTAGTAAATACTGTAATGTATCAAAGAATGTATCAATATGGAAAGAAATGTGACACCCTTATCAATCTATAAAGGATTTTCAATGCCAAGGCGCATGAGTGTATGGTGCGAAGGCGCATGAGTGCATGGTGCGAAGGCGCATGATCGTATTGCGAATCAGCGTGTATGCACATTTGCGGTTTGTTTAGGAAATCATACTCAACTTGTTTTGCAAGGCTCAGATAACCGCTCGGCCCCTCGAAGTTCTCTCACTTTACTTGAAAGGAGTTTCCAAAGCTCTTGAAATACAATTTTTGGATGAAATGGCGATTATACAGATTAGTTGAAATTCGGGAACGAGCAGAAAGTTACAAAATTTTAGAAACATCTATAAATATGGGGGCCGGGGGACGAGGGCCATGGTGCCAGAGCCGGGGCCGGGGGGCCTGGGCCGGTGATCTCTAATAGCCCAGTTGTGCTGAAGTTTTGACCTACAATCTCTTTGCAAAAAAGAACCTTTTAATTATATACTTTTGATGAAAAATGGAAAGGATATTGCATCAATTCCTTCAAGATACAAAAGTTAGGATGGCATCACCGTAAAACATTCTTCACATAATAACTATTTTAAAGAAAGCTGTAATTTTCAATCTTGATCTAGAGCCCCATCACCCCTTTCCGATCACAGGCTGCTGTGAGCGCTTTTTGTGTACAATCGCGCGATATTTGTTTACAAGAGGACTGGGTCTTCTAATTAAAAAAGTGCGCGAAAAATACTTTGCTGACGCCATGAGCTTCATGTTCATACGTGGTTTACTTTTTTCTGGTGTGTGAATCCAACGATATGAGAAGTTGAAAAAAGTCTACCTGTGATGGAATCGTAAGTAGTCGCCATTTTTCCTTCGTGTTTCCTTGTGGCAATTATATTTTCCCTTGTTCCTCTACTGCTGTTCATCAGAACCGCAGTCAAAACATTTCAACCTTTACTCCAACTCTCTAAACGGATATTTACAAAAAAATTTCGAACATAATATCTCCGGCTTCCTAGCCGGGGGTAAATTTCTAACTGCAGTCAGGTAGGCTACGTATCGCCCTTTTCCGATCACAAGGTTTGGCTTCGAATCATAAGCGTACGTGGCGGGGGGGGGCCGTAGTCCCCCAAACTTTGGAAAGATTTTCAAAAATCACCCCCACTCGAGCAAAACTTTGCCCCTAGTCGGGCAAAAATGTTAGTAAACTTTGGGCTTTGTGTCGGGCAGCCCCCTAGATCTTTTCTTCCCGTACGCTCATGCTTCGAATCCTGTGAATGGTTGCTAGTGAATGGATTCTCTCTCAATGAAGAAATGGGGTAGAAGGTGAAATAAACAAAGAAACCTCATCAGGGGGTTGCGTTGATTTTGGATGTGCGTGAGGTAGGGTCTGAATTAATTCCAGGGGGCGTTGAAGAATGGGAGGGGGCCAATGAGACTTGACGTTTTCATGGGCAAAAGAGAGCAGCCGAAAAATAATTTGCTGCTTTTCAAATCCAGCTTAGATATTCAAAGACCCCAAATATACATTTGATAGAAATTTTAGATCCAACGTATGAAATATCTTCGTACTTCCTAGGACAATAAAAAAATTTGCGATGCTGCTATGCTAGAGTTTTGCCAGTTATCTTGTAAAAGCCTGTAATTTTCAATAGTAAATTCGACTATGGTGCTATTGAACGAATAAAGCGGCAAAATGTCACTCACCAAACGCTAACATGAGCTAAACATCTCCTGCTATCTGCATGGCACCCATTTCATCTGGAAACTGCGCTTTCTTGAGCCCTCTGCGGTGGTGCTGCTCGAAATTCATGCGTAAGCTTGTGTGATCGGAAAAGGGCGATGAAATGAACATTGCACGATTTTACCGCTGTGTCTTTCGACGATGATTTTACGGAAGAGGGTGGCTGAAGTTATAATAAATGGTTTTTATATTTCAAACTATTAAATTAGGAATAATTCAACAGCAAGAACTTTTCCCCTAAAATTTTCTGAGGCCAATTAATACAAGGTTTCTTTTTCAGTGATCGGAAAAGGGCGATGGGGCTCTACAAATGCTATCGATGCAATGTCATTTGAGTGAATATTGCTTTAAATATGAATGATCCACTTCTTCGGCTTCAGAAAGAACCTGAACAACAAATGCTAGGAGAACTTGATAAATATTGTACAACAACAATGCCAGTCACAGAGAACTGCCGATATTATCAAGGCTAATGAGCATATTTTGAAAAGATTTAATGCAAACTTTCATTGCAAGTGCCAAAATGTGACCACTTTCTTATCCATATACAGTACACAGTACGCTATGTGGATATTTACTATTTCAACTGATACTAAAGGACTGAAGACTGAAGGATTTACTAAACTTCTGTGAATTATCCCAGGGATCCTTTGATAGCATCAGCATGTCTGTTTGGTCCATTTATGTGCATAGCGGAGGAGGATCTAATTGGAACTGTTCCTCCGCAGAAGCACAGCTGCATCGCCTCATCAAAGAAAGAAGGCATTACGTACCTAGTGGTGTCAAAATTACAGTATTAAAAATTTACGGAAACTTTTGATGATCATGGTAAGTTTTTTTCGTGGATTCTCATTTTTGGTGGTCCTTTGCCAGGAGAGCGAGATCTCGGATGATGAGCAGACCAGGCAAAATTGATAATTTTGTGATAATCTTAAAACGGGGGTAAGGTTCCCAGAGAAAACAGCAAGGTATGTCAAGTTGAATGTCATTGAAACAAATACCTTCCAAATTGTGTACGTTGCTTCCGCTCGGAGGGAGCATTTGGCCTTCTTGTTGCACTTGGCGGGTTGGCGGGCAGTTTCACTCTTCACTGAAAGAAATAAATTTATTCAGCAAATACAGAAATGCGATTGAAAGAACTGTTACTGTAACTCTTTTCCTAGCTTAAGGAAATTCATGATCCTGCACATATTTTGATGAGTTTCTTATTCTTTCTGATTCCTAGAGTAGACAGTATTTTTAGGTGTACATGACACATGACAACACAAAATTTGGTGCAATAAAACAAACGCTAAGATTTACCTGTCATCTTTCCCCTTTGAGCCAATTGCAGTACCATGTGAGCTTAAACGAAGAGAATAGTTCATGGTTAATGAGCTAAGTTGGTCATAACATGTTTGATCCCGAATTTTCTAATAGACAGCCTTGAAAATCTCTGTCCTCTTGCACGGATTGATGCAATGAAAGATGGAAAAATTAACATTGACAGATTCAAAGCTACCTGCTTATGCACCATTAAAGAGCAACATCCCAAGATTGATGGCAGCAGAAGGTGACAAAGACGTCCATTGGATACTGCCACGGAGCATATGGAGGACAATGAGAATAATGCCACTATTATCAAAGCTAATGACAAGCGGGCCAGAATTACAATGGGAAACATACAATCCGACACCTGTGGAAGCAAGGGCAATGATACAAAGTGCAACAATGAGAGTTCCTCGATACCGATTGGGTGAGAACATTCCATGGAACAAAATAATTTACCACATGTACAACAACAACCACGGAAGATATGGCACGAAAGAACTGCGCGACATGACAACGAAGTGGATCACTCGCAACGTACCACCGACGAAGAAGGTCGCAGAAGAAAAGAGTTACTGGTCGAAATACTTGCAAGAACTAACAAACTACGTCATAGCCGAAGGTACAAACGCCATAGTAGAAGGATGAAATTCAGCAGAAACAAACGCTTCCACACTAGGAATCTAAGAAAGCCTGCTTACGATTACAGCAGCGACAAAGCTCACAGAGGACAACACAAAATGTCAATAACTCAATATAGAACATTGACGTTACAAACTAGCAACGCTCAATCTATATGTTGGAACTTCAATGCATTCCAAGACGAAGTACCATGGTGCTGGGTTCAAAATTCAAAGCACTGGGACAACAAAGACAATGCAAAGCAAACGGTACTAGGTCTCTTCTCAGACAAGACAGGACCACAAAGATTCCACGATGAGGAAAAGAAAATAATGAACGACTGGTACAGATACTGCCTCACAAACGTACACAAAAAGAGCTACAACTTTACAATAACACAACTGAAACCAACTAAGGGAATAGACTACCTCCACAACATTGACTTCATGGCACACAATGAGTTGGTACTAATGGTTTGGGAAGACAAGGACTACCTCACTGGAAAATTCAAACCAGTAAATCCACAATTCACACCAAGCACATCAATTAGTGGAGAATATCCTCACACAATATGGAACGAAACGACAGAAAGGTACAAAATGACGGAACCTGAATCATTCTTCAAGCACTACGAACCACAATTGATGTATGGGGCAAGACTGTCAAACGTCGAATTAGCAGACATGCCAGGCGTAAAGACATTTAGGCCTGGAGCTTCAAACGCAGTATGGTCATTCAATTGGCACAGACCAAAAAAGGATTTCCAATGGAAAGAAAGCGTGGAATGGGAACAGGACGACTGGTTATACAAAGACGGAATTCCCGGAACAGTCCTGAGAGAAATGGCAGACGCATGTGGATTAGACGTTGAAAAGAATGATAGGCGAGGAGAAATGATGAGCGGAGGAGCAGTGTACCTACAACAGCTAGCAAAGAAAAAAACAAGCGAACACTTCTGGACATGGGATAAACAATACACAACGGGCGACAAAGAAGATGCATACATCAAGCTACAATCTAGCTATTTTTCAATAGGAAAACCAACAATCCAAATGAACAGAGAAGACTGGCCAGTCACACAATCATTCAATTGCATATCAGCAATGCATCCATCAGTAGGAAGTACAACGAAGCCAGTACCATTCATGTACATGGCATTAGACTCATTCAAGCTGGAGAAAGAATACGAAGTCACGATTGCATGGGAAGAAAGAATCGACTTTACATGGGCATGCCAAGGAAACAGAAGAATGCTACCAAAAAGACACTACCAAGTAGCAACGAAGCCAACGCTGCCATACAACAACTGGTTCGGAACGGCAGGCGCATGGTCGGCATACAACAAGCAAGCATACACAGTAAACAACTGGGATGATTGGACGAATTCATCAATCGTTGAGAATTCACCACATGAACAACAAATAGAAGAAAGGCACAAGGCCTTTGCAAATGCACCGAGAAAAATGTCTTTGGCGAAGCAAAGAATCTCAAACAAGAGAAGAGCTCGTTATTGGAAACATATGTAAATAGAGACATTAATAGTAAAACGCTAACGCTTGAAACAACAAAATAACTTTATTAGTAGAAAAGAACAAAAAAGAACAGAAACCGGGGGTCAACAGGTTAGACCAAAGGCCAGCATGCGGTAGATTAGATTACATCACATGATAAACAGTAGCAACACACGTGACTGTCTATGTATAAATTCTGCTGGGCTAGAACCGCCAGTCAGTTTCAATCGAACGACAAAATGACTCAGAGGCAACTCAGTTCGCAAATCGGAAGCAAGCCTTCAAAGTATCGAAGGTGGTGCTTTACATTGAACAACTACGATGAAAACGAACCCTGGAGGAAAGTGGAAGAACTTCCAGAGCAGAAATCAATAAAATACATCGTAGTTGGCAAAGAAATCGCGCCAAGCACGGGAACCAGACACCTGCAAGGGTACATCAAATGCTTTAATTGCAGAAGTTTCAACGGAACATCACGACACATATACTCGATCTTCGAAGGAAATGCACACATCAAAGTTGCACACAGCAGCCTGAACGAGAACTACACATATTGCACAAAGGAGGACAGAGATCCCTTCATCTACAAGGGACTGAAGAAAGATGCTGGAAATAAGGTCGAACACGCCGAAATCGGAGAAATGGCCGAAATGGCTGCCAAACAAGGAACCGATGCAGCAAAAGCCGCTTACGGCATGGACTACTACGTGAGCAAAAACGCCGTAGACAAAGCAGCCAATGCACTGAGATCAGACATGGCCTTAGCGACGATGCAGGAAAAATTCGAAAACGCTACGCTGAAAAAGTGGCAGGACGTAGTCATGAAGCTGTTAGAAATACAAGGAGAAAGAGAAATCTTGTTCGTAATAGACGAACTCGGAAACCAAGGCAAAACATGGTTGACACAATACATAACACTAACGAAAAACGGACAGTGCTTCGACAGCACAAACAAGAAAGACGTGGCGTACGCGTTAAACCCCGAAAAAGAAATATTCGTCTTCGACATGACGAGAGCAACCGAACCGAAGATGAGCCTGCAGATACTCGAATCGACAAAGAACGGAATCGTCTTCAGCGGGAAATACGAGTCGGGCACAAAGATAGTTTCCGGAGCCAAGGTAGTCGTCATGGCAAACACCTTCACAGAGCTGCACGAGGCACAATTAAGCTGCGACCGCTTCATGATCTTAAACCTCAAACCGGAAATGAACGAAATGGGGTACACATTCACATACTGGACGAAAGCAAGCGAAAAAAGAACCGTCACATGACCAAACGGAGCACCAGGCAGCATCAAAGACATCGTAGACAAAATGGCAACGACGGAGAAACGCTGGAAACGCAAGTTCATGAAGTGGGGAGCAACGCTATACAGATGGGGATTCGACGTGCTCAAGTGCCTCCGCATGAGACAAAACGGATACAACGGAGAACTACACCCGAATGAAGCGACCCCAAGACTTCGAGGAAACAGAAGAATCACTGACGCAAATGGGAATACCAGATCCGTTCGAAAGCAGCAAAAGCGAGGCAGAAGAAGCAGACGACAGTTACCACGGCGAATGGGAAATCGCATAGACTCATGACTAAATGTATGAACTCAATATCTTAGCATAGTAATAGCATTAGAAAAAAAAGGCGTAATCATTGAATCAAAACCTGACACACCCAGGGCAACGCCCTGGAGCGGAGCACGCTCCACTCAAACGTCCACAAATTGGTAGGTTGCTCCAAGCGAAAACAAGGCAAACGCGCGAACAAAAGAACAAAAACGAGAACGGAGCACAAAACAGACCAGGGCAACATTCAGGCGGAGCTGCTCCAGTGCCAAGATGCGCAGAACAAGGTGCGCACAAATAAAACCGCAAGAAAACAAAGGAAGGGCGCGGGAGCAACGCAAAGAGGAAGACCGCACCCCAGGAGGGGCCCCGCGAAGTACCCACCCACCCTCCTCAGAAGCAATAAATGCTGTAATACTTTGGGCATTTATCAGTCTGCGATCAGAGAGCTCAGCAAAGGGACGTCTAGAGAGAAAAGAAAACAATGTCATCCTCAAAGATAAGAAAAGAGTTCTTGGCTAGGCCAAGGGTTGAACAACTATGCACGAAATTCGACTTGCAAATGTTGGGAACCAACCTAGCACCAGTAACGTACTACGAAGAAAGCTTCAACGAAGCACTGAGGGTATATGCTGAAAAATACTATCAGACCGACACCAAGCACTACAAAGACGAGATGACCGACGTCATCAGACACTGCGCAAACAAAGCTGAAAAGGATGAACAATGTGGACAATATGCATTCTGGAAAAGGCAGCTAAGCAAACAATTCTTCACTGGTGGCACGCCACCTTGTCCAATATTAACGACGCTCTGCATGCAAAGGCAACCACAAGACTACTGTTTCGAGTGCGACTCAGCAATTACATTCGAAGACTGGATCTCAGGACACGCCCGAGCCATGAAAATAATGAAAACAATGCTGCAGGGAAATCATACATCGAACTGCATACACAATGCATTCAAAGTCGCAAAAGAAGTCACAGAAAACTTTCAGCTCAACCCAACACGAATCGAAGTGAAAGACTTTTTCGAAGTAAGCACGGCAGCATTGAAAGGAAAAATAAGGAAAAACGGCTGGTTCAACACGTCATCAATGGAGGCGTACCTACTCAATGATGACAAAACAGACACAATGGTAATTCAAAACTTCGACCTTGCAAATCACCATGCCAACATAGTCAAACAATGTACAAACGAAGGGTACGACAGCTTCCTGCCAGACAAAAAATGGACTAAAAAGATGAGCGAAAACATGCTAACGCTCATTCAAGCTGCAGACGATGTTGAGAGACGTGAGGCACATAACGTACAGCAACTGGTAATCAGAGCAGTCGACATAGCAAAATTCATCGGAGCACAAATCGGGGACTTCCTGGAAATAGACCTAAAATTAGACACAGAGAGGTTATTCAAGTGCACAATTCCAACGGAAGTAACGATGTTGGTGCTGAGCGGCTTCGGGCTAGTAAAGGCAATAGAATTCGCAAACGTACTGATTGGTGGACAAACGTCATTGATTGAAAGAGCTTACTGGCATCCGGAAAGGGAAATTGACCCTGAATTTGGTATAAAGAAAATACAACTTGCGAGAGAAAGATCAGATTCGACTGCATATCTCAATACGACTATCAGCAAGAATGTGGTATCGACGACGAAGGTACCACAGACGAAGACGACACTTCCATCGACGGAGACGATTTTTCAGACGAGGGACTAGGTACACATGGCGAAGAAAGCCAATGAGACATTGGAACCCACTGTTAGGAGCACAATATAGACTTCGTAAACGAGGCTGGTTTGGTAGTAGATACAGACGTAGAAAGTATTATAAATTTTGAACAACTTTAAAAATGTGTCATTTTTGAGTCATGCCTAGAGCTAACAGGACGCAATGGTGGCGGCACAGAAGGTATCACAAAATACCTGGTGGAAACGATGCGCAGCAATACATGGAAAAAGGGAGATATCCATGGCGTAGGTCATTCTTTAAACCACCGTTTACGGACCACGAAGAGTTCATAGAACCAGGCGCTTGGTTCGCAATGATAGAGGACAAGAAATGGCGCATGCAAGAATGGACACAGCGCGAAATAAGAAAAAAACATTTGGAACCTAGTGAAACTAAAAAAGCAACCAGGAACGAGAGGATACAGAGACGTAGAAGATCAAATAATGATGTTAAATGACATACTGTACGATCTGAACGACATCAATGAAGGCGAAGCAGAAGAATTATATCCACATCATCCAGTAAGCAGTTTGATAAAACCGGAAGTACAGTTTGAAAGGTTAGGTCAAGGGGCATCATATCCTCACGAAGCACCGCAATGGATACCATCAACGTCAAGAGAAGACATTAGAAATAGGATCCAATATTACAGAAAACATCCAACAAAGATGCGACCTTACTATGGCAACAGCAATTACTACAATTTACAGGATATGACGTATCCTCCAAGAATAAGAAAAAGATCATACAAAGATTGCATGAACCAACCAAGAAAGATTGCAATGGAAGACGTGGCACCGAAATTAGCAAACATCGGTGAATCAACGATGCAACTAGGCAAATTGCTGCAAAACAGCCTAAGGAACTATTATTTCGAATTTCCATACAACAGCGATGCAATGAAAGATGGAAAATTAACATTGACAGATTCAAAGCTACCTGCTTATGCACCATTAAAGAGCAACATCCCAAGATTGATGGCAGCAGAAGGTGACAACGACGTCCATTGGCTACTGCCATGGAGCATATGGAGGACAATGAGAATAATGCCACTATTATCAAAGCTAATGACACGCGGGCCATAATTACAATGGGAAACATACAATCCGACACCTGTGGAAGCAAGGGCAATGATACAAAGTGCAACGATGAGAGTTCCTTGATACCGATTGGGTGAGAACATTCCATGGAACAAAAGAATTTACCACATGTACAACAACAACCACGGAAGATATGGCATAAAAGAACTGCGCGACATGACAACGAAGTGGATCACTCGCAACGTACCACCGACGAAGAAAGTCGCAGAAGAAAAGAGTTACTGGTCGAAATACTTGCAAGAACTAAGGAACTACGTCGTAGCCGAAGGTACAAACGCCATAGTAGAAGGATGAAATTCAGCAGAAACAAACGCTTCCACACTAGGAATCTAAGAAAGCCTGCTTACGATTACAGCAGCGACAAAGCTCACAGAGGACAACACAAAATGTCAATAACTCAATATAGAACATTGACGTTACAAAGTAGCAACGCTCAATCTATATGTTGGAACTTCAATGCATTCCAAGACGAAGTACCATGGTGCTGGGTTCAAAATTCAAAGCACTGGGACAACAAAGACAATGCAAAGCAAACGGTACTAGGTCTCTTCTCAGACAAGACAGGACCACAAAGATTCCACGATGAGGAAAAGAAAATAATGAACGACTGGTACAGATACTGCCTCACAAACGTACACAAAAAGAGCTACAACTTCACAATAACACAACCGAAACCAAATAAGGGAATAGACTACCTCCACAACATTGACTTCATGGCACACAATGAATTGGTACTAATGGTTTGGGAAGACAAGGACTACCTCACTGGAAAATTCAAACCAGTAAATCCACAATTCACACCAAGCACATCAATTAGTGGAGAATATCCTCACACAATATGGAACGAAGCGACAGAAAGGTACAAAATGACGGAACCTGAATCATTCTTCAAGCACTACGAACCACAATTAATGTATGGGGCAAGACTGTCAAACGTCGAATTAGCAGACATGCCAGGCGTCAAGACATTTAGGCCTGGAGCTTCAAACGCAGTATGGTCATTCAATTGGCACAGACCAAAAAAGGATTTCCAATGGAAAGAAAGCGTGGAATGGGAACAGGACGACTGGTTATACAAAGACGGAATTCCCGGAACAGTCCTGAGAGAAATGGTAGACGCATGTGGATTAGACGTTGAAAAGAATGATAGGCGAGGAGAAATGATGAGCGGAGGAGCAGTGTACCTACAACAGCTAGCAAAGAAAAAAACAAGCGAACACTTCTGGACATGGGATAAACAATACACAAAGGGCGACAAAGAAGATGCATACATCAAGCTACAATCTAGCTATTTTTCAATAGGAAAACCAACAATCCAAATGAACAGAGAAGACTGGCCAGTCACACAATCATTCAATTGCATATCAGCAATGCATCCATCAGTAGGAAGTACAACGAAGCCAGTACCATTCATGTACATGGCATTAGACTCATTCAACCTGGAGAAAGAATACGAAGTCACGATTGCATGGGAAGAAAGAATCGACTTTACATGGGCATGCCAAGGAAACAGAAGAATGCTACCAAAAAGACACTACCAAGTAGCAACGAAGCCAACGCTGCCATACAACAACTGGTTCGGAACGGCAGGCACATGGTCAGCATACAACAAGCAAGCATACACAGTAAACAACTGGGATGATTGGACGAATTCATCAATCGATGAGAATTCACCACATGAACAACAAATAGAAGAAAGGCACAAGGCCTTTGCAAATGCACCAAGAAAAATGTCTTTAGCGAAGCAAAGAATCTCAAACAAGAGAAGAGCTCGTTATTGGAAACATATGTAAATAGAGACATTAATAGTAAAACGCTAACGCTTGAAACAACAAAATAACTTTATTAGTAGAAAAGAACAAAAAAGAACAGAAACCAGGGGTCAACAGGTTAGACCAAAGGTCAGCATGCGGTAGATTAGATTACATCACATGATAAACAGTAGCAACACACGTGACTGTCTATGTATAAATTCTGCTGGGCTAGAACCGCCAGTCAGTTTCAATCGAACGACAAAATGACTCAGAGGCAACTCAGTTCGCAAATCGGAAGCAAGCCTTCAAAGTATCGAAGGTGGTGCTTTACATTGAACAACTACGATGAAAACGAACCCTGGAGGAAAATGGAAGAACTTCCAGAGCAGAAATCAATAAAATACATCGTAGTTGGCAAAGAAATCGCGCCAAGCACGGGAACCAGACACCTGCAAGGGTACATCGAATGCTTTAATTGCAGAAGTTTCAACGGAACATCACGACACATATACTCAATCTTCGAAGGAAATGCACACATCGAAGTTGCACACAGCAGCCTGAACGAGAACTACACATATTGCACGAAGGAGGACAGAGATCCCTTCATCTACAAGGGACTGAAGAAAGATGCTGGAAATAAGGTCGAACACGCCGAAATCGGAGAAATGGCCGAAATGGCTGCCAAACAAGGAACCGAAGCAGCAAAAGCCGCTTACGGCATGGACTACTACGTGAGCAAAAACGCCGTAGACCAAGCAGCCAATGCACTGAGATCAGACATGGCCTTAGCGACGATGCAGGAAAAATTCGAAAATGCTACGCTGAAAAAGTGGCAGGACGTAGTCATGAAGCTGTTAGAAATACAAGGAGAAAGAGAAATCTTGTTCGTAATAGACGAACTCGGAAACCAAGGCAAAACATGGTTGACACAATACATAACACTAACGAAAAACGGACAGTGCTTCGACAGCACAAACAAGAAAGACGTGGCGTACGCGTTAAACCCCGAAAAAGAAATATTCGTCTTCGACATGACGAGAGCAACCAAACCGAAGATGAGCCTGCAGATACTCGAATCGACAAAGAACGGAATCGTCTTCAGCGGGAAATACGAGTCGGGCACAAAGATAGTTTCCGGAGCCAAGGTAGTCGTCATGGCAAACACCTTTACAGAGCTGCACGAGGCACAATTAAGCTGCGACCGCTTCATGATCTTGAACCTCAAACCGGAAATGAACGAAATGGGGTACACATTCACATACTGGACGAAAGCAAGCGAAAAAAGAACCGTCACAGGACCAAACGGAGCACCAGGCAGCGTCAAAGACATCGTAGACAAAATGGCAACGATGGAGAAACGCTGGAAACGCAAGTTCATGAAGTGGGGAGCAACGCTATACAGATGGGGATTCGACGTGCTCAAGTGCCTCCGCATGAGACAAAACGGATACAACGGAGAACTACACCCGAATGAAGCGACCCCAAGATTTCGAGGAAACAGAAGAATCACTGACGCAAATGGGAATACCAGATCCGTTCGAAAGCAGCGAAAGCGAGGCAGAAGAAGCAGACGACAGTTACCACGGTGAATGGGAAATCGCATAGACTCATGACTAAATGTATGAACTCAATATCTTAGCATAGTAATAGCATTAGAAAAAAAAGGCGTAATCATTGAATCAAAACCTGACACACCCAGGGCGACGCCCTGGAGCGGAGCACGCTCCACTCAAACGTCCACAAATTGGTAGGTTGCTCCAAGCGAAAACAAGGCAAACGCGCAAACAAAAGAACAAAAACGAGAACGGAGCACAAAACAGACCAGGGCAACATTCAGGCGGAGCTGCTCCAGTGCCAAGATGCGCAGAACAAGGTGCGCACAAATAAAACCGCAAGAAAACAAAGGAAGGGCGCGGGAGCAACGCAAAGAGGAAGACCGCACCCCAGGGGGGGCCCCGCGAAGTACCCACCCACCCTCCTCAGAAGCAATAAATGCTGTAATACTTTGGGCATTTATCAGTCTGCGATCAGAGAGCTCAGCAAAAGGACGTCTAGAGAGAAAAGAAAACAATGTCATTCTCAAAGATAAGAAAAGAGTTCTTGGCTAGGCCAAGGGTTGAACAACTATGCACGAAATTCGACTTGCAAATGTTGGGAACCAACCTAGCACCAGTAACGTACTACGAAGAAAGCTTCAACGAAGCACTGAGGGTATATGCTGAAAAATACTATCAGACCGACACCAAGCACTACAAAGACGAGATGACCGACGTCATCAGACACTGCGCAAACAAAGCTGAAAAGGATGAACAATGTGGACAATATGCATTCTGGAAAAGGCAGCTAAGCAAACAATTCTTCACTGGTGGCACGCCACCTTGTCCAATATTAACGACGCTCTGCATGCAAAGGCAACCACAAGACTACTGTTTCGAGTGCGACTCAGCAATTACATTCGAAGACTGGATCTCAGGACACGCCCGAGCCATGAAAATAATGAAAACAATGCTGCAGGGAAATCATACATCGAACTGCATACACAATGCATTCAAAGTCGCAAAAGAAGTCACAGAAAACTTTCAGCTCAACCCAACACGAATCGAAGTGAAAGACTTATTCGAAGTAAGCACGGCAGCATGGAAAGGAAAAATAAGGAAAAACGGCTGGTTCAACACGTCATCAATGGAGGCGTACCTACTCAATGATGACAAAACAGACACAATGGTAATTCAAAACTTCGACCTTGCAAATCACCATGCCAACATAGTCAAACAATGTACAAACGAAGGGTACGACAGCTTCCTGCCAGACAAAAAATGGACTAAAAAGATGAGCGAAAACATGCTAACGCTCATTCAAGCTGCAGACGATGTTGAGAGACGTGAGGCACATAACGTACAGCAACTGGTAATCGGAGCAGTCGACATAGCAAAATTCATCGGAGCACAAATCGGGGACTTCCTGGAAATAGACCTAAAATTAGACACAGAGAGGTTATTCAAGTGCACAATTCCAACGGAAGTAACGATGTTGGTGCTGAGCGGCTTCGGGCTAGTAAAGGCAATAGAATTCGCAAACGTACTGATTGGTGGACAAACGTCATTGATTGAAAGAGCTTACTGGCATCTGGAAAGGGAAATTGACCCTGAATTTGGTATAAAGAAAATACAACTTGACGAGAGAAAGATCAGATTCGACTGCATATCTCAATACGACTATCAGCAAGAATGTGGTATCGACGACGAAGGTACTACAGACGAAGACGACACTTCCATCGACGGAGACGATTTTTCAGACGAGGGACTAGGTACACATGGCGAAGAAAGCCAATGAGACATTGGAACCCACTGTTAGGAGCACAATATAGACTTCGTAAACGAGGCTGGTTTGGTAGTAGATACAGACGTAGAAAGTATTATAAATTTTGAACAACTTTAAAAATGTGTCATTTTTGAGTCATGCCTAGAGCTAACAGGACGCAATGGTGGCCGCACAGAAGGTATCACAAAATACGTGGTGGAAACGATGCGCAGCAATACATGGAAAAAGGGAGATATCCATGGCGTAGGTCATTCTTTAAACCACCGTTTACGGACCACGAAGAGTTCATAGAACCAGGCGCTTGGTTCGCAATGATAGAGGACAAGAAATGGCGCATGCAAGAATGGACACAGCGCGAAATAAGAAAAAACATTTGGAACCTAGAGAAACTAAAAAAGCAACCAGGAACGAGAGGATACAGAGACGTAGAAGATCAAATGATAATGTTAAATGACATACTGTACGATCTGAACGACATCAATGAAGGCGAAGCAGAAGAATTACATCCACATCATCCAGTAAGCGGTTTGATAAAACCGGAAGTACCGTTTGAAAGGTTAGGTCAAGGGGCATCATATCCTCACGAAGCACCGCAATGGATACCATCAACGTCAAGAGAAGACATTAGAAATAGGATCCAATATTACAGAAAACATCCAACAAAGATGCGACCTTACTATGGCAACAGCAATTACTACAATTTACAGGATATGATGTATCCTCCAAGAATAAGAAAAAGATCATACAAAGATTACATGAACCAACTAAGAAAGATTGCAATGGAAGACGTGGCACCGGCATTAGCAAACATCGGTGAATCAACGATGCAACTAGGCAAATTGCTGCAAAACAGCCCAAGGAACTATTATTTCGAATTTCCATACAACAGCGATGCAATGAAAGATGGAAAATTAACATTGACAGATTCAAAGCTTCCTGCTTATGCACCATTAAAGAGCAACATCCCAAGATTGATGGCAGCAGAAGGTGACAACGACGTCCATTGGCTACTGCCACGGAGCATATGGAGGACAATGAGAATAATGCCACTATTATCAAAGCTAATGACACGCAGGCCAGAATTACAATGGGAAACATACAATCCGACACCTGTGGAAGCAAGGGCAATGATACAAAGTGCAACGATGAGAGTTCCTCGATACCGATTGGGTGAGAACATTCCATGGAACAAAAGAATTTACCACATGTACAACAACAACCACGGAAGATATGGCACGAAAGAACTGCGCGACATGACAACGAAGTGGATCACTCGCAACGTACCACCGACGAAGAAGGTCGCAGAAGAAAAGAGTTACTGGTCGAAATACTTGCAAGAACTAACGAACTATGTCGTAGCCGAAGGTACAAACGCCATAGTAGAAGGATGAAATTCAGCAGAAACAAACGCTTCCACACTAGGAATCTAAGAAAGCCTGCTTACGATTACAGCAGCGACAAAGCTCACAGAGGACAACACAAAATGTCAATAACTCAATAGAACGGACGAAGTACCATGGTGCTGGGTTCAAAATTCAAAGCACTGGGACAACAAAGACAATGCAAAGCAAACGGTACTAGGTCTCTTCTCAGACAAGACAGGACCACAAAGATTCCACGATGAGGAAAAGAAAATAATGAACGACTGGTACAGATACTGCCTCACAAACGTACACAAAAAGAGCTACAACTTCACAATAACACAACTGAAACCAACTAAGGGAATAGACTACCTCCACAACATTGACTTCATGGCACACAATGAATTCGTACTAATGGCTTGGGAAGACAAGGACTACCTCACTGGAAAATTCAAACCAGTTAATCCACAATTCACACCAAGCACATCAATGCGTGGAGAATATCCACACACAATATGGAACGAAACGACAGAAAGGTACAAAATGACGGAACCTGAATCATTCTTCAAGCACTACGAACCACAATTAACGTATGGGGCAAGACTGTCAAACGTCGAATTAGCAGACATGCCAGGCGTAAAGACATTTAGGCCTGGAGCTTCAAACGCAGTAAGGTCATTCAATTGGCACAGACCAAAAAAGGATTTCCAATGGAAAGAAAGCGTGGAATGGGAACAGGACGACTGGTTATACAAAGACGGAATTCCCGGAACAGTCCTGAGAGAAATGGCAGACGCATGTGGATTAGACGTTGACAAGAATGATAGGCGAGGAGAAATGATGAGCGGAGGAGCAGTGTACCTACAACAGCCAGCAAAGAAAAAAACAAGCGAACACTTCTGGACATGGGATAAACAATACACAATGGGCGAAGCTACAATCAAGCTACAATCTAGCTATTTTTCAATAGGAAAACCAACAATCCAAATGAACAGAGAAGACTGGCCAGTCACACAATCATTCAATTGCATATCAGCAATGCATCCATCAGTAGGAGGTACAACGAAGCCAGTACCATTCATGTACATGGCATTAGACTAATTCAACCTGGAGAAAGAATACAAAGTCACGATTGCATGGGAAGAAAGAATCGACTTTACATGGGCATGCCAAGGAAACAGAAGAATGCTACCAAAAAGACACTACCAAGTAGCAACGAAGCCAACGCTGCCATACAACAACTGGTTCGGAACGGCAGGCGCATGGTCAGCATACAACAAGCAAGCATACACAGTAAACAACTGGGATGATTGGACGAATTCATCAATCGATGAGAATTCACCAAATGAACAACAAATAGAAGAAAGGCACAAGGCCTTTGCAAATGCACCGAGAAAAATGTCTTTGGCGAAGCAAAGAATCTCAAACAAGAGAAGAGCTCGTTATTGGAAACATATGTAAATAGAGACATTAATAGTAAAACGCTAACGCTTGAAACAACAAAATAACTTTATTAGTAGAAAAGAACAAAAAAGAACAGAAACCGGGGGTCAACAGGTTAGACCAAAGGTCAGCATGCGGTAGATTAGATTACATCACATGATAAACAGTAGCAACACAAGTGACTGTCTATGTATAAATTCTGCTGGGCTAGAACCGCCAGTCAGTTTCAATCGAACGACAAAATGACTCAGAGGCAACTCAGTTCGCAAATCGGAAGCAAGCCTTCAAAGTATCGAAGGTGGTGCTTTACATTGAACAACTACGATGAAAACGAACCCTGGAGGAAAATGGAAGAACTTCCAGAGCAGAAATCAATAAAATACATCGTAGTTGGCAAAGAAATCGCGCCAAGCACGGGAACCAGACACCTGCAAGGGTACATCGAATACTTTAATTGCAGAAGTTTCAACGGAACATCACGACACATATACTCGATCTTCGAAGGAAATGCACACATCGAAGTTGCACACAGCAGCCTGAACGAGAACTACACATATTGCACAAAGGAGGACAGAGATCCCTTCATCTACAAGGGACTGAAGAAAGATGCTGGAAATAAGGTCGAACACGCCGAAATCGGAGAAATGGCCGAAATGGCTGCCAAACAAGGAACCGATGCAGCAAAAGCAGCTTACGGCATGGACTACTACGTGAGCAAAAACGCCATAGACAAAGCAGCCAATGCACTGAGATCAGACATGGCCTTAGCGACGATGCAGGAAAAATTTGAAAACGCTACGCTGAAAAAGTGGCAGGACGTAGTCATGAAGCTGTTAGAAATACAAGGAGAAAGAGAAATCTTGTTCGTAATAGACAAACTCGGAAACCAAGGCAAAACATGGTTGACACAATACATAACACTAACGAAAAACGGACAGTGCTTCGACAGCACAAACAAGAAAGACGTGGCGTACGCGTTAAACCCCGAAAAAGAAATATTCGTCTTCGACATGACGAGAGCAACCGAACCGAAGATGAGCCTGCAGATACTCGAATCGATAAAGAACGGAATCGTCTTCAGCGGGAAATACGAGTCAGGCACAAAGATAGTTTCCGGAGCCAAGGTAGTCGTCATGGCAAACACCTTCACAGAGCTGCACGAGGCACAATTAAGCTGCGACCGCTTCATGATCTTGAACCTCAAACCGGAAATGAACGAAATGGGGTACACATTCACATACTGGACGAAAGCAAGCGAAAAAAGAACCGTCACAGGACCAAACGGAGCACCAGGCAGCGTCAAAGACATCGTAGACAAAATGGCAACGACGGAGAAACGCTGGAAACGCAAGTTCATGAAGTGGGGAGCAACGCTATACAGATGGGGATTCGACGCGCTCAAGTGCCTCTGCATGAGACAAAACAGATACGATGGAGAACTACACCGAATGAAGCGACCCCAAGACTATGAGGAAACAGAAGAATCACTGACGCAAATGGGAATACCAGATCCGTTCGAAAGCAGCAAAAGCGAGGCAGAAGAAGCAGACGACAGTTACCACGGCGAATGGGAAATCGCATAGACTCATGACTAAATGTATGAACTCAATATCTTAGCATAGTAATAGCATTAGAAAAAAAAGGCGTAATCATTGAATCAAAACCTGACACACCCAGGGCAACGCCCTGGAGCGGAGCACGCTCCACTCAAACGTCCACAAATTGGTAGGTTGCTCGAAGCGAAAACGAGGCAAACGCGCGAACAAAAGAATGAAAACGAGAACGGAGCACAAAACAGAGCAGGGCAACGTTCAGGCGGAGCTGCTCCAGTGCCAAGATGCGCAGAACAAGGTGCGCACAAACAAAACTGCAAGAAAACAAAGGAAGGGCACGGGAGCAACACAAAGAGGAAGACCGCACCCCAGGGGGGGCCCCGCGAAGTACCCACCCACCCTCCTCAGAAGCAATAAATGCTGTAATACTTTGGGCATTTATCAGTCTGCGATCAGAGAGTTCAGCGAAAGGACGTCTAGAGAGAAAAGAAAACAATGTCATTCTCAAAGATAAGAAAAGAGTTCTTGGCTAGGCCAAGGGTTGAACAACTATGCACGAAATTCGACTTGCAAATGTTGGGAACCAACCTAGCACCAGTAACGTACTACGAAGAAAGCTTCAACGAAGCACTGAGGGTATATGCTGAAAAATACTATCAGACCGACACCAAGCACTACAAAGACGAGATGGCCGACGTCATCAGACACTGCGGAAACAAAGCTGAAAAGGATGAACAATGTGGACAATATGCATTCTGGAAAAGGCAGCTAGGCAAACAATTCTTCACAGGTGGCACGCCACCTTGTCCAATATTAACGACGCTCTGCATGCAAAGGCAACCACAAGACTACTGTTTCGAGTGCGACTCAGCAATTACATTCGAAGACTGGATCTCAGGACACGCCCGAGCCATGAAAATAATGAAAACAATGCTGCAGGGAAATAATACATCGAACTGCATACACAATGCATTCAAAGTCGCAAAAGAAGTCACAGAAAACTTTCAGCTCAACCCAACATGAATCGAAGTGAAAGACTCATTCGAAGTAAGCACGGCAGCATGGAAAGGAAAAATAAGGAAAAACGGCTGGTTCAACACGTCATCAATGGAGGCGTACCTACTCAATGATGACAAAACAGACACAATGGTAATTCAAAACTTCGACCTTGCAAATAACCATGCCAACATAGTCAAACAATGTACAAACAAAGGGTACGACAGCTTCCTGCCAGACAAAAAATGGACTAAAAAGATGAGCGAAAACATGCTAACGCTCATTCAAGCTGCAGACGACGTTGAGAGAGGTGAGGCACATAACGTACAGCAACTGGTAATCGGAGCAGTCGACATAGCAAAATTCATCGGAGCACAAATCGGGGACTTCCTGGAAATAGACCTAAAATTAGACACAGAGAGGTTATTCAAGTGCACAATTCCAACGGAAGTAACGACGTTGATGCTGAGCGGCTTCGGGCTAGTAAAGGCAATAGAATTCGCAAACGTACTGATTGGTGGACAAACGTCATTGATTGAAAGAGCTTACTGGCATCCGGAAAGGGAAATTGACCCTGAATTTGGTATAAAGAAAATACAACTTGACGTGAGAAAGATCAGATTCGACTGCATATCTCAATACAACTATCAGCAAGAATGTGGTATCGACGACGAAGGTACTACAGACGAAGACGACACTTCCATCGACGGAGACGATTTTTCAGACGAGGGACTAGGTACACATGGCGAAGAAGATGGCGAAGAAAGCCAATGAGACATTGGAACCCACTGTTAGGAGCACAATATAGACTTCGTAAACGAGGCTGGTTTGGTAGTAGATACAGACGTAGAAAGTATTATAAATTTTGAACAACTTTAAAAATGTGTCATTTTTGAGTCATGCCTAGAGCTAACAGGACGCAATGGTGGCCGCACAGAAGGTATCACAAAATACCTGGTGGAAACGATGCGCAGCGATACATGGAAAAAGGGAGATATCCATGGCGTAGGTCATTCTTTAAACCACCGTTTACGGACCACAAAGAGTTCATAGAACCAGGCGCTTGGTTTGCAATGATAGAGGACAAGAAATGGCGCATGCAAGAATGGACACAGCGCGAAATAAGAAAAAACATTTGGAACCTAGTGAAACTAAAAAAGCAACCAGGAACGAGAGGATACAGAGACGTAGAAGATCAAATAATAATGTTAAATGACATACTGTACGATCTGAACGACATCAATGAAGGCGAAGCAGAAGAATTATATCCACATCATCCAGTAAGCGGTTTGATAAAACCGGAAGTACCGTTTGAAAGGTTAGGTCAAGGGGCATCATATCCTCACGAAGCACCGCAATGGATACCATCAACGTCAAGAGAAGACATTAGAAATAGGATCCAATATTACAGAAAACATCCAACAAAGATGCGACCTTACTATGGCAACAGCAATTACTACAATTTACAGGATATGACGTATCCTCCAAGAATAAGAAAAAGATCATACAGAGATTACATGAACCAACTAAGAAAGATTGCAATGGAAGACGTGGCACCGGAATTAGCAAACATCGGTGAATCAACGATGCAACTAGGCAAATTGCTGCAAAACAGCCTAAGGAACTATTATTTCGAATTTCCATACAACAGCGATGCAATGAAAGATGGAAAATTAACATTGACAGATTCAAAGCTACCTGCTTATGCACCATTAAAGAGCAACATCCCAAGATTGATGGCAGCAGAAGGTGACAACGACGTCCATTGGCTACTGCCATGAAGCATATGGAGGACAATGAGAATAATGCCACTATTATCAAAGCTAATGACACGCGGGCCAGAATTACAATGGGAAACATACAATCCGACACCTGTGGAAGCAAGGGCAATGATACAAAGTGCAACGATGAGAGTTCCTCGATACCGATTGGGTGAGAACATTCCATGGAACAAAAGAATTTACCACATGTACAACAACAACCACGGAAGATATGGCACGAAAGAACTGCGCGACATGACAACGAAGTGGATCACTCGCAACGTACCACCGACGAAGAAGGTCGCAGAAGAAAAGAGTTACTGGTCGAAATACTTGCAAGAACTAACAAACTACGTCGTAGCCAAAGGTACAAACGTCATAGTAGAAGGATGAAATTAGCAGAAACAAACGCTTCCACACTAGAAATCTAAGAAAGCCTGCTTACGATTACAGCAGCGACAAAGCTCACAGAGGACACCACAAAATGTCAATAACTCAATATAGAACATTGACGCTACAAACTAGCAACGCTCAATCTATATGTTGGAACTTCAATGCATTCCAAGACGAAGTACCATGGTGCTGGGTTCAAAATTCATATGGAACGAAACGACAGAAAGGTACAAAATGACGGAACCTGAATCATTCTTCAAGCACTACGAACCACAATTAATGTATGGGGCAAGACTGTCAAACGTCGAATTAGCAGACATGCCAGGCGTAAAGACATTTAGGCCTGGAGCTTCAAACGCAGTATGGTCATTCAATTGGCACAGACCAAAAAAGGATTTCCAATGGAAAGAAAGCGTGGAATGGGAACAGGACGACTGGTTATACAAAGACGGAATTCCCGGAACAGTCCTGAGAGAAATGGCAGACGCATGTGGATTAGACGTTGAAAAGAATGATAGGCGAGGAGAAATGATGAGCGGAGGAGCAGTGTACCTACAACAGCTAGCAAAGAAAAAAACAAGCGAACACTTCTGGACATGGGATAAACAATACACAACGGGCGACAAAGAAGATGCATACATCAAGCTACAATCTAGCTATTTTTCAATAGGAAAACCAACAATCCAAATGAACAGAGAAGACTGGCCAGTCACACAATCATTCAATTGGATATCAGCAATGCATCCATCAGTAGGAGGTACAACAAAGCCAGTACCATTCATGTACATGGCATTAGACTCATTCAACCTGGAGAAAGAATACGAAGTCACGATTGCATGGGAAGAAAGGATCGACTTTACATGGGCATGCCAAGGAAACAGAAGAATGCTACCAAAAAGACACTACCAAGTAGCAACGAAGCCAACGCTGCCATACAACAACTGGTTCGGAATGGCAGGCGCATTGTCAGCATACAACAAGCAAGCATACACAGTAAACAACTGGGATGATTGGACGAATTCATCAATCGATGAGAATTCACCACATGAACAACGAATAGAAGAAAGGCACAAGGACTTTGCAAATGCACCGAGAAAAATGTCTTTGGCGAAGCAAAGAATCTCAAACAAGAGAAGAGCTCGTTATTGGAAACATATGTAAATAGAGACATTAATAGTAAAACGCTAACGCTTGAAACAACAAAATAACTTTATTAGTAGAAAAGAACAAAAAAGAACAGAAACCGGGGGTCAACAGGTTAGACCAAAGGTCAGCATGCGGTAGATTAGATTACATCACATGATAAACAGTAGCAACACACGTGACTGTCTATGTATAAATTCTGCTGGGCTAGAACCGCCAGTCAGTTTCAATCGAACGACAAAATGACTCAGAGGCAACTCAGTTCGCAAATCGGAAGCAAGCCCTCAAAGTATCGGAAGCAAGCCGGAGATGAACGAAGTAGGCTTCAAGTTCACTTATTGGACAAAGGCAAGCGAGAAAAACACGGTGACTGGTCCGAACGGCGCACCCGGAAACATCAAGCAGATAGTCGATCAAATGGCACTGAAAGAAAAGCGCTGGAAGAGAAAATTCGTGAAATGGGGCGCAACCATGTACAAATGGGGATTCAACGTCAACGAATGCCTTCGATTAAGGCAAAACGGGTACGATGGCGAAATGCATCGGATGAAAAGGCCGCAGGTTTTCGCCGAAGACGAACTGTCACTCACACAAATAGGCGTACCTGATCCATTCAGTAGCAGCGAAAGCGAAGGCGAAGACGAAGACGGAAGTTACCACGGTGATTGGCAAGTCGAATGAACGTTCAAAAAAAATGTATGAACTCAATATCTTAGAATAGTAATAGCATTAGCAAAAAATGCGTACTCAGTGAATCACACTCTGACTCACCCAAAAAAAGATTGGGACACGCCCTGGAGCGGAGCAAGTTCCACTCAAACATTGGCTCCAGGAGAAGGTTGCTCCAAACGAAAGCTAGGCGCAAGCGCGAACAAAGAAACGAAAACGAGAACGGAGCAAAGGACGAAGCAAGGCAACGATCAGGCAGAGCTGCTCCAGTGCCGAGATGCGCAGAAAAAGGTGCACACTAACAAAGACCGCAAAAAAACAAAGGAAACGCAGGGCGCAGCAAAAAAACAACAAGCGCACCCCAGGGGGGACCCCGCATAGTATCCCACCCACCCTCCTCAGAAGCAATAAATGCTGCAATACTTGGGGCATTTATCAGTCTGCGATCGGAGAGCAAAGCGAACGGACGTCTAGAAAGAAAGAAATTACAATGTCATTCTCAAAGATAAGAAAGGAATTCATGGCTAGGCCAAGAGTCGAGCAACTATGCACAAAATTCGACCTAACGATGATGGGAAACGACCTCGCAGGGGTTGACTTCTACGAAGAAAGCTTTGGAGAGGCGATGAGAGTGTACGCTGAGAAATACGACCAAACGGACAGCCACGCTTACAAAGTGGAGATGATGGACACCATAAGATGTTGCGCAAACAAGGCAGATAAAGACGACCAAGCAATACAACACATGTTTTGGAAGAGGCAGCTGAGCAAGCAATTCTTCATGGGTGGACATCCACCATGCCCATTATTGACAATGCTATGCATGCAAAGACAACCGCAAGATTACTGCTTTGAATGCGACTCTGCAAACACCTTCGAGGATTGGTTAGAAGGTCACGCAAGGGCAATGAGAATAATGAAGACGATGCCAATGGGGCCACACACTTCCAACTGCATACACAACTCATTCAAAGTGGCAAAGGAAGTCGTTGAAAACTTCAGCGATAACACAACGCACGTGCCAGTCAAGGACCTGTTCGAAGTCAGCAAAGATGCATGGAAGGGAAAAACAAGGAAGCACAGCTGGCTCAACACGCAATCAATGGAAGCTTACCTACTCAACGAAGAAAAAACGGACACGATGGTAATCCAGACCTTTGACTTCGGGACGCAGCATGCAAACATAGTAAAACAATGCACGAACGAAGGCTACGATGCATGGATACCAGATGACAAGTGGACTAAAAAGATCAGTGAATCAATGTTAACGCTCATTCATGCTGCAGACGAGCTAGAAATAGGCGAGCTACACAACGTACAGCGACTAGTGATTGAAGTAATCGACATCGCAAAGTTCATAGGAGCACACATCGGAGACTACCTCGAAGTGAACCTAAAGATCGACGTTGACAGACTGTACAAGTGCGCAATACCAACGGAAGTAACAACGCTGGTGCTAAGTGGTTGCGGGTTAATCAAAGGAATCGAATTCGCAAACCTCCTGATTGGTGGACAAACAACGCTGGTCGAAAGCGCCTTCTGGCACGCACCGAGATCGATCAACTCAGAACACGGAAAACACAAATTATCACTAGACGAGCGAAAGATCAGATTTGACTGCGTTAGGCAATACGACTACCAAACAGAATGTGGCATCGACGACGATGCTTCTACAGACGCAGACACTTCCATCGACGGAGAAGATATTTCAGAGGACGAGGGACTAGGTACACTTGGAGACGAAGATGGCGAAGGCGACCAATGAGACAATGGGCACAGTATAGACTACGTAAATGAGGCTGGTTTAACAGTAGATATAGACGTAGAAGGTATTATAAATTTTGAAACAAGGTAAAAAGTTGTCATTTCTGAGTCATGCCTCGAGCTAACAGGACGCAATGGTGGCCGCATAGAAGATACCATAGGATACCTCGTGGTAATGATGCGCAAAGATGCATGGAAAGAGGTAGATATCCATGGCGCAGATCTTTCTTTAGGCCACAGTTCACCGAACATGACGAATTCATCGAACCAGGGGCTTGGTTTGCAATGATCGATGACAAAAAATGGCGCATGCAGGAATGGACGCAGCGCGAAATAAGGAAAAACATTTGGGACTTGGTCAGACATAAGAAAAAACCAGGAAGCAAAGGCTACAGAGACGTAGAGGACCAAATCATCATGCTAAATGACATACTTTACGACTTGCATGACATAAACGAAGACGAGGCAGACACATTGTATCCAGATCATCCAGTAAGTGGTCTAATCAAGCGGGAAGTACCATTCGAAAGATTGGGAGAAAGACCACGATATCCGCATGAAGCACCACAATGGATACCATCAACGTCTAGGGAAGACATCAGAAACAGAATACAACACTACAGAAAGCATCCAACAAAGATGAGACCATACTATGGCAATGGCAACTACTACAACTTAAACGACATGACGTATACACCTAGATTGAAAAAAGGACGTAGAAGGACTGCATGCATCAACTAAGGAAAATAGCAATGGAAGACATAGGACCGGAAGTAGCAAACTTTGGAGAATCAACGTATCACTTAGGAGACCTGCTGTTAAAGAGCTTGAGAAACTTCCCAAAGGGAGAAGAACAAAGGGCGAATGGCACATAGCATGAACTCAAAACAAATGTATGAACTCGATCATTAGCATAGTAATAGCATTAGAAAAAAAAGGCGTAGTCATTGAATCAAAATCTGCCATGCCCTGGAGCTGGAGCAGCTCCACTCAAACGTTAGCTCCATCGAAAGTGCTCCACGCGAAAACGAGGCGCGTGCAAGAACAAAAAAACGAAAACGAGAACAGAGCACAAGCAGGAGCAGACCAACGATCAGGCAGAGCTGCTCCAGTGCCGACATGCGCAGAAACGGGTGCGCACAAACAAAGACCACAAAAAAACAAAGGAAACGCAGGGCGCAGCAAAACAACAACAAGCGCACCCCAGGGGGGACCCCGCGTAGTATCCCACCCACCCTCCTCAGAAGCAATAAATGCTGTAATACTTAGGGCATTTATCAGTCTGCGATCAGAACTCAGAGTGAAAGGACGTCAAGAAGAAGCAACAATACAATGTCTTTCTCCAAGATAAGAAAGGAATTCATGGCTAGGCCAAGGGTAGAGCTGCTATGTCACAATTTCGACCTGTTGACAGTCAGTAACAACTTATCAGGCAACGACTTCTACGAAGAAACGTTCGGCAAGGCAATGCGGGTAAACGCAGAGAAGTACGAACAAACCAACATGATTGGATACAAAGCCGAAATGATGGACACAATGAGACATTGTGCTAACAAAGCAGAGAAAGCCGACACGGCAATCCAAACATCCTTTTGGAAGAGGCAACTTAGCAAAAAATTCTTCACAGGAGGCAGTCCACCATGTCCATTACTGACGTCACTATGCATGCAGAGGCAACCACAGGATTATTGTTTCGAGTGCGAATCAGCGATCACGTTCGAAGACTGGCTGGAAGGGCACGTGCGGAGGCACGGAAAGGAAAATTCAGGAAACATGATTGGCTAAACACGCAAGGAATGGAGGCGTACCTGCTGCACGATGAGGGTATGGACACAATGGTAATACAGAAATTTGACCTCGGCACTCATTATGCAAACACGGTGAAACAATGCACGTCCGAAGGCTTCAACTCATCCACCTCAGAAAGGAAATGGACTACAAAAATCAGCGAATCCATGCTGAAGCTCATTGAAGCAGCAGACGAGCTAGAGAACAGAGAGCCGCACAACGTCCAACGGTTAGTAATAGGAGCAGTAGACATTGCCACGTTCATCGGCGCTCACATCGGAGACTACCTTGAGGTAAAGCTGAAAGTTGACATAGAAAGACTGAGAAACTGTGCAATACCAACAGAAGTTACAACACTTGTACTAAGCAGATTCGGATTGATAAAAGGAATTGAATTTGCAAACCTATTGATCGGAAACCAAACAACACTCATCGACGCAGCTTTTTGGCATGCACTGAGAGAAATCGCACCAAAATCCAGAAAACCAGACGTAGACGAACGAAAGATCAGATCCGACTGCATAAACCAATACGATTACCAAGGAGAATGTGGCACAAACGGCGAAGCTACTACATACGAAGAAGATCATACAGACGAAGACGATATTTCAGAGGACGACGGACTAGGTACACTTGGAGACGAAGATGGAGAAGGCGACCAATGAGACAGTGGAATCCCCTTTTGGGGGCACAGTACAGACTCCGTAAACGAGGTTATTTTCGTAGTAGATTCAGGCGTAGAAGATATTATAAATTTTGAACAAACTTAAATCGTTGTCATTTCTGAGTCATGCCTTGAGCTAACAGGACGCAACGGTGGCCGCATAGAAGGTATCATAGAATACCAGATGGCAACGATGCGCAAAGGTTCATGGAAAGAGGTAGATATGCGTATCGGCGCAGATGGCACCCAAGGAGCAGAAGTATGAGAAATTGGAACCCTTTAAAATCATTTACTTTTAGATTACGAAAACGAGGCTGGTATAATAGACGTAGATATCGTAGATATAGATTCTGAACAAACTAAAATTGTGTCATTTCTGAAACATGCCTCGAGCGAACAGGACGCATTGGCGTCCACATAGTAGGTACTACAGAATGTACGGTGGAGACGACGACATGCAAAGACAAGAACGGGGTAATTAGACCGTGGAGACGATCTTCTTGGAAGCCGCCTAGGGAAGAGTATAACAAATTCATAGATCCTGGCGCATGGTTTGAAACAATGGAAAACAAAGAATGGCGCATGCAGGTGTGGACACAACGCGAAATAACAAAGAACACATGGACATTAGTAAAATCAAAAGCAAAACCAGGAAGCGCACAATACCGCGCTGTAGAAGAATAAGTGTCTGCACTAAATGATATGTTATTCGATTTGAACGATATCAACGTTGAGGAAGCAGACATAGTATATGAAGGACATCAAATGCAAGACATAATGAAAGGACCACCAAGGGTAGGATTTGAACTCCTGGGAACAAGGGCAGAATATCCACATGAAGCACCGCAGTGGATACCAGCACGCTCAAGAGAGGACATCAGAAATAGAATAGAGCACCTAAGGAAACATCCTATGAAAATGAGGCCATACTTGGGAAACATTAACTACTACAATCTCGATCAAATGACATATGAGCCACGCATCAGAAGAAGAAACCACTGGGATTACATGAAACAACTAAGAAAAATAGCCATGGAAGACATAGCACCAGAAATAGCAAATTTTGGTGAAACATCATGGCAACTAGGCAAACTATTAGCAGGAAGTCTGAGGAACTTCCCATACGGAGGAGACACACCAACAGAAGCAAGACTTCCGGGACCGGCTCCACTATTGTCCAACATACCAAGAAATATGGCAGCGGAAGGAGATCCTGAAATGCACTGGTTACTACCATGGAGTATTTGGCGAACAATGAGAATAATGCAGCTATTGTCAAAACTGATGACGCGTGGTCCTGAATTACAATGGGAAACATATCATCCAGGACCAGTGGAAGCCAGGGCACTGGTACAGAGCGCAACGATGAGAATTCCAAGATACCGATTGGGCGAGAAAATACCATGGAACAAAAAGATCTATCACATGTACAACAATCACCACGGGAGATATTGAACCAAAGAACTTAGGGAGATGACGAGCAAGTGGATCACTCGAAACCAACTTCCAAGGAAAGCAGTCGCAGAAGAGAAGGGATATTGGTCAAAGTATCTACAAGAACTAACGAACTACGTAGTCACAGAAGGAGCAAACGCAATAACATCAGGATGAAATTTAGCAGAAACAAGAGATTCCACACTAGGAACTTGAGAAAACCGGCGTACGATTATAGCAGCGACAAAGCACACAGAGGACAACATAAAATGTCAATAACACAATACAGAACGCTAACATTGCAAACAAGCAACACGCAAGCACTATCTTGGAATTTCAACGCATTCAACGACGAAGTACCATGGTGCTGGGTAAAAGAGTCAAAGCACTGGGACAGTACTAGCAATAAAAGACAAACAGTACCTGGACTATTCTCTGATTTGACCGGCCCCCAAATGTTCCACGACGAAGAAGAAAAGATCATAGCTGATTGCTATAGATACTGTCTAACAAACGTGCACAAAAAGAGTTACAACTTCACAATAACGCAACTGAAACCAACCAAGGGGGTAGACTACCTGCACAACTTAGACTTCATGGCTCACAACGACCTAATATTGATGGTATGGGAATACAAAGACCACCTGACAGGAGAGTTCAAACCAGTCAATCCTCAATTTGCACCCCCTGATAGCGTAAGCGGGGCATATCCACACACTATATGGAACTCAGAAACAATTGGTTACAAGATGACTCAACCAGACGTATTCTTTAAGCACTACGAGCCTCAATCGATGTACGGAGCAACAATAAGCAACGTACAATTAGCAGACATGCCGGGGGTAAAAACGTTCCTGCCAGGAGCAAGCAACGCAGTATGGTCATTCAATTGGCACAGACCAAAAAAAGACTTCCAATGGAAAGAGAGCGTAGAGTGGGAACAAAGAAACTGGCTATGCAATTCAAAAATGCCAGGAACAGTACTACGAAACATGGCAAATTCTACGGGACAAAACGTTGCAACAGATGATAGAAGAGGAGAGATGATGAACGCAGGGGCAATATACTTCCAACAACTTGCAAAGAAAAAAACGAGCGAACACTTTTGGACATGGGACAAGCAATGCACCACAGGAGACAAAGAAGACGCATACAACAAACTTCAAACGTTCTTCTACTCAGGTGGAAAACCAACGATCAAAAACGGCAGAGATGATTTGCCTGCAATCAATTCCTTCAACGGACTAACAGCAATGTACCCATCAGTTGGAGGAACAACGAAGCCAGTTCCATTCATGTATATGGCACTTGACTCATTCAACCTGGAAAAGGAATGTGAAGTAACGATAGCTTGGGAAGAAAGGATCGACTTCACGTGGGCATGCCAAGGAAATAGAAGAATGCTACCAAAAAAACACTACCAGGTAGCAACAAAACCAACGGTTCCATACAACAACTGGTTTGGATTAGAAGGAGATTTGTCAGCGTACAACAAAGTCGCATACACGATAAACAATTGGGACGACTGGGTAGAAAGCACAGCAGGAGACACAGTGTATGAACAACAAATAGAAGAAAGGCACAAGGCCTTTGCAATCGCTCCAAGAAAGATGTCTTTGGCAAGGCAAAGAATCTCAAACAAACGCAGAGCTCGATATTGGAAACATATGTAAATAATGACTTTAATAGTAAAACGCTATCGCTTGAAACAACAAATAAATTTTAATCAGTAGGACAGAACAAAAAAACAAACAAGAGACTGGGGGTCAAGTAGGTCAAACCACAGTAGATTAGATTACCGCACACGATCGTATGATTGACACGTGACTCTTTTCTGTATAAATTCCTGCTCGGGCTAACACCGCCATTCTCAAACGAACTCGCCATGACTCAGTCACAAGTAAGCAACTCGCAGGACAATGGAAGGCCAACAAAATACAGACGTTGGGCCTTCACGGTCAACAACTATGATGGAGAAGAGCCTTGGAGGAAACAAGAACAATCGTCAGAGCAACGAACGATAAAGTACATCGTAGTTGGCAGGGAATTAGCTCCAACTATGGGAACACGACACCTCCAAGGCTACGTTGAATGTTTCAACTGTAGATCATTCACGGGTACAACGAGGCATCTCTACGACATATTCCAGACGAACGTGCACCTGGAAATAGCACACGGAACGCTCCAGGACAACTACAACTATTGTAAAATGGAGGACAGCGATCCATTCATCTTCAAGGGAGAGAAGAAGAGCAGTGCTACCAAAATGGAACACACAGAAATAGGGGAAATGGCAGAAATGGCCGCAAAATGAGGAACCGACGCTGCCAAAGAAGCATATGGAATGGACTACTACGTTAGTAAGGCAGCAGTAGACAAGGCTGCGAATGCACTAAGAAGCGACATACAACTGAAAGAACTGAAATAACAATTTGAAAGCGCGGACCTCAGACCATGGCAGCACGTCGTAATGAAGATGATAGAACTGCAAGGAGACCGAGAAATCCTCCTTGTAATCACAAGTTCAGAAACCAACGGAAGACATGGTTAACCCAATGCATAGCACTTACGCAAAATGGACAATCGTCCGGCAGCACCAACAAGAGGGACGTTGCATACGCACTCGACCCAGAAAAGAAAACATACGTCTTCAACATCACGCGTGCAACAGAGCCAAAGATGAGCTTGCAGATCCTAGAAAGCATAAACAATGGAATAGTTTTCAGCGGGAAATATGAAAGCGGCACCAAGATCGTCGCAAATGCAAATGGTGGTAATGGCCAACACATTCAACGAGCAACACGAGGCGCAGCTAAGCCTGGACAGGTTCATGATATTGAAACTAAGAATGGAAATGCAGCAGGTTAAGTACGAATTTACGTACTTCAACGAACACGGCGACAAGAAAACCGTCCTCGGAACCAACGGCACACCGGAACTGGTTGAAGCAATGGCAGAAGGAAGTGAGAAGAAATGGAAACGAAAGTTCTGCAGATGGGCAGCGGAGCTCCCAAAGTGGGGATTCAACATAAAGAAAAACCTCCGCCTGCGGCAACACGGATACGACGAGGCATATCACCACATGAAAAGGTCGCAGGACTTGCAATCAGAGGAAGAAATGCCAACAATGATGCAGCAGGGAGTGCCAGAATTGTTCGAAACGGAATCAGAATCAGAAGAAGTTGAAGAAAGCACAGAAGAGAACTTTGGAACATGGACAATCATATGAACTCAATATCTTAGCATAGTAATAGCAAACAAACAAACAAACTTGCATTCTATGTGTACCCTCTGACACAAGAAAACAAGTGGAGCGGAGCGTGCTCCACCAAAACGTTAGCAAGGCAAAATTTGATGAAACTTTCATGTTTTCGCAATTTTTATTGTTTGTATACGTGGTCTTATATCACAGAAACAGTTCTGCAAAGTGATTCACTGTGCTGCTCTCCCTTGGATTCTCTTTGAACAATGAGATGTCTAAGCTTGTAAAGATTGCTGCTTTTGGATCAATCTTATAGAGATCCCTGAAGCTCTTTGAGGAAACAGATTCAGTCTCTTGTCAATTATGTTTTGAACCACTGGGTTTGGAATTATGCAATGTTAAGGAAATTTTGAGAATGAACATGCATGGTCATATTAAGTAAAATGGGAAACTGAAATCTAGCAAGATGTCTAGACGAAAGGAAATTGTACTAGAAGGAGTTCTGTTGATACGGGACTATTTGGCAAGAATTGTGAAAATATTTGTAACTAATAAATCCCATTGTGCTTATTTTGTAAAAGGACTGCCTTTTTTATTCGGGTATGAGGACATCCACTTACAAATGTGTGGTATCCTTTCATACATGTCCATACATAGTTATAATCAGCAGTTGCATCAATATCCAACTGTTTGTTTATGTTATTTTTCTCTTAGCGCATTTCAATAGCGTTGCTTCATTGGATTCCTTTTATTTCCGGCTACTAAATCGTTCCAAACATGTTCCCGGGGTTGAAAAGCAACAAAAGGTGTCAACAACAAATTAATGTAGGATGAAGAGGATGGGCCTGACCACACATTTGTGATGAAAGCTTTAGCGGGCTCATCAACTCACTGGACTGATAAGATCATTAGATCACCGATTGAACAAGAATATTGCATGGAAGGAGAGGATCTATGGATCCCCTTCCAAGAGACGTCTGTTCAAAAAGCTGCATTGAAGGTCTATCCAGCTGGATTCGGATGACACTCGTCATGACGACATGGTTGAGGAAGACGGACAAGATGTACATTATGAAGATGACTTTGACAATAGTCATTTATTCTAGGTAGACTTATGACTATGAGTCCTTTGAGTCCCTGCGGTAGACCTTGCTCTCAACAAGGGCTCATAATAAAGCTGTGAAAAGCTCAGCCTATTTTCTGCATTTCATTGATCAAATCATGCTCAAATTACCAGTCTCGGTCATAGAGGTCATAGGGGTCATAGGGTCTCGTTTATCCGGTATGCCGTTCCTTTCAGGCTTCTGACGCAAGTGCTTTTTGTGCCATTCTCTGGAATTGAGAACTTCCAGAGAGTATCACTGATACTGTGATTTTGTTGTGAATGAATTATCCACCTACTATCCTAACAAAGGTTTAACTATGGTTACCTTTGTGTTGATGGTTTTATTGAAGGTTTGGTTGGCAAAAGACATTGCAAAACTTCTAATTGCACCATCCATAGCTGATATCTTGAAATCTTGTCATCAGAGTCAAAAAAATGTGGGGTGTTTGATGGACTATGGCATCGCATTGAGGCACTAGATCGTCGTGAACTAAATTTTTCCATACAGCCAAAAGTCTAACTAAGATCATAAACCTTTCCCTGCTGTTAATCCATTTGTTAAAAAAGGTTTTCTTTGTAAGACTGTGTATGGGAGCCTTGCAATCTGATGGAATCTTTGACCAAGCCCCTTGGTCTATTCTCTGTGGTCCATGAGGTCCGCATTATAGATCTGACCTATTCTCTCCTAACTATGTACTGTACTTCATTCTCCCCTGATAATACCTGTAACTTTTGCCAAAATAAAATGTGGGAGGGGCTTGGCAAAAGGTTTCAACAGTTTGCAAGACTCCCCTACAAGGTTTTACGAAGAAAATCTTTTCAAACAAATGCATCAAATGACCGATGTCAATAGGAAAAGGCCTATGATCTAAGTTAGACTCTTGGCTGCATGGAAAATTGAGTTAATGACAATTGGGTGGCTATATGTGATGTCACATTCTGCCAAACGCCCCATGTTTTTCTGATTCACCCAGGACTTAAAGGTCACGAGAGAGATATGAAAGTTATGTCTCCAAAAAGAAGATCAGTAACAAATTCTGTTGTGTTGAAGTTGTATGAATTGCCGGTGTCTTCTTCCATCATGTAATCAACAATGAGAGACTTTCCCCCACGACTGACTCTTGTAATCTCTCCAAGGTAGTGAACATCTGTCCCCATTTCATTATCAAACCAAAGATGATCAAATTTTCTTCCTTTGAAGCTGACTGGGCTATTCATAAACCTGAATGCTAAGTCCAATTGCTCTTCTGTTAAGTCTTTATAGATATCTCTGATGTTTTCCTTTGAAAAAGTAGATTGTGACATTAATACTTTGAGCTTTCGTTGTACTTGATTCCTCTCTTTTGATTCTTTCTTTTGGTGCCTTTCTTTGATTCGCTTTACTTTTGTTTCCTCAACTAGCTTATCTTGCACTTTCCTCTTCTTCATCACTGCCCTACCTTTGCCAACTGCATAAGCTACAATGGAGCCACTGTCCTTTTCCCCTTCAAGCCAATCCATGGAATGGTTAAGCTTGAACCTAACTTTACTACTAATGAAATCTGTTTTGGCATTAGGAGCTCTCCTTAACTGTGAATCCGCCATGGCAAGCACCCTTTCTGCATGAATGTTATGGCTTGGGGCAGACCTAGTTTCATGTAGCATTTCTTCTGTGGGTTTTGACAATCGTCCAGTAAGGTATGGCTCAAGCTGCCTTTCTAAGACCTCTATGCTAGCATCTAGGATAACAGACATGATGCTTAAAAAAGGGGCATATCTACTGGTTCCTGTCTTAAAGATCCACTAGCCGGTAAATACAGGAATTGCTCCGACCCGAAAATCACTGTAAATATACGATTTTCGGATCATCGGTGACCGAGGCTACTGGCCGGAGACTTAGCACAGTTTCGCAGTAATGGCGGACAGAACTTTGGGTGTTGCAGTGAGGGAACTATGCTTCCCACGTCCGCTGTTCCAGATATGAAAGGAATATGTTTGCAACACCATGTTTATACAGATGAGGTGCAGTAGAACTATTGCACGTAGGCAAGTCCTTGCAAGGAAGGATAACGCATACCGTTTGTAATTTTGCAACGGGCTAGGCCCAAATAAAAGTGATTGTGATATGAGCAAATTGAGAAAGTGCTCCTTCGCATGTCAAAACAAGGGGAACGTCATGAACAAAACAATTTTTGAGGACAAAGGTGGGTAAATAAAGAACAAGACACAAACAGTCCATTCTACTCACCGTTTGTCAAAGGGACAGAACAGAAAAGAAAGATAAAGAACAGATAACATCATACCCTGATCATGAATAATCAAAGGGATGTTTTGGAAATATCCGGTATGAATAACATGACTGAGGGTCAGTCATGCATGCTGATGTGGTTGGGATCAAGTACAAAGGGCTTCAAGGAATATGTTTCTTTGGAGCACTATACCGTAATCAGACAAACAATTGTCCCTTTGGCTATCGTTTGTCTTCCTATGTGTGCAAGTATTCGTGGAGTTCAAGTATATTCATAAGTAAGCGAGCACGATGTTTAGGAAGTTTATCTTTCGTTTGAAAGTTTGGGGAGTTTGTTGTCTGATGTAAAACTTCCGTACGACTGAACATCCTATCTGCAAGACCCTGAATACTTGAACTAAGTGATCCACGCAGTATGAAATTCTATTCAGCGTAAAACAACAGAAGGACAAATTCATTGAAGGAAAAATCGATGAATGCTTTTACGGAATACTTGACAAGCAAGTAAATTGTAAAATTAAGAAACTTCAGGAGGCGGACAAATCATTTTTGAGAAATTTTTGCTTATTCAAGACAACCCATAGCATTATTTCATTTTTTTTACAATCAAAATCACAAAACAAGAAACACAAAATAACAGTAACAACGCCCCGCCACAGACCTTGCAAGAGAAGTATCGTGCCTGTTTGCTTCGTGTGAACCTGTACGAAGGAGGATAAAATCAAAACAGAGAGCAAAAGCATGAATTAAGCGTGAAGTGCTTTTCGGTGTTTATGTCGCAAACGAAATCTTTGGCGTCGGAAGAAAAACGAGAATATTCGGGTCGGAGCAATTCCTGTATTTACCCGCTAGTAAAGATCCCAGAACATCATCATTTTGAACTTCAAGGTCCTTCCCAAAGGTATCCCTTGTGGTTGTCAACACTTTCTCTGGCTCTTCCTTAAATTTCTTCAGCATACTGACTACAGATTTGAAATGGACACTCATCCCTAAATGGGAGACATTTTCTTCATTGGAGTAAACATTTGTCATCCATGGTCCTGTCAGCAACTTTCCCAATATACCAAGTGCCTGAAGCTGAGTCTGTCCCTCTTTACTTCTTAGATCCTGTTGCAGAGCAGTCACCAGTGTTGAAGAACATGGGCACCACTTTTCAAGATATTCGATGATATTCTCATTTAGATAGAAGATTGAGCCAGCCAACTTAAAGGGAATGTGGAACCTATTTCCAACAAACCGAGGAAGCAGTTCAGGGGAAATATTGTTCATCTTCATGTAGATGTTAAAAGAACTGGGATCACCTGTTCCTTGCTTATGCTTCATTTTTGAAACGGCATGGACAATGTTGATGCCTGCAGGCCCTTTTCCAAACAATTTGCCACTTATCTTTTTGTCCTGTTCTTGTTTTCTTAGCAACTTATTCACGTTATTTGAGATGCCATCTATGGGGTGTACATTACAGTTTAGTTCATTGATTGGCTTGTTGAAATCCTTTTCAAGTTCCCTCACAACACAATGGTTAACTGCTACCCTATCTGTCAATGTATTACTGATGTTACCCTTAACCTGTCTTACCATCTCTTTTTCATCAACCCTTTCAAAACTTGAATAATTCTCCATGAGGTTGCTAACTGTCTGCAAGATATCTTTGGAATAACCTTCTGTGGTTCCCCCTGGGAGATTGGACACACCAAGAACAACATTCTCTTTCTCAGTTGAAACATGGATCTCATTCAGATGAATTCCTTTAAGGCTTGTACCATCCCAGCTCAAGGTAGAATTAGTAGATGACAACAGTGCTTGCCCTCCTTGAATATCAGAGATAACCCCCATTTCTCTTGTCATTCTCCTTATGCAACTTACACTAGGTACATCAGATAATTCTTTCCCAGTCATTTCTTTGGTAATGTATGCTATGACACTAGACACCCTTTCAATGGGCACCTGACTTTGAATGCAGTAATAAACACTCTTTCTTATACTTGCATCATAAGTTTTGTGATCTCTCTTTGTTTCAATGACTGGAGTTTCTTCAATGTCTATTTGTGTGAGGGATCCTTCCAGTTCTTTATTTTGTGATCTTAGTGTTGCTATCTCTTTTTCTAACTGGTTTAATTTAACCCTTAACTGGCCAGTAACTAAGCATGTCCTTCTCCAGTAATAAGCATTTGAAATTTGTTGTCTTTTGACTTGCTTCAGTTCTTCTCCTACATGCTTAGCTTGTTTGTTTTTCAGTTCTTTTAATGACTTACTAAGAGATGCAATTGTTTTGTTTTTTCTTTTCAGGGCTTGATTTGTCCGTTTTGGGCAATATGCAATAACTTTTGACTTCAAGACCTTGTTCTCATTATTCAATCTTTTTTCTACTGTTTTCAGTTCTAAATTTTCATTTGCAAGATCCTTATTTGTTTGTCTTAAAACTTGGCAACTTTCACAACTATCTGACTTGATAAGATGTGGCTTTTCATTTTTCTTTGAAGGGAGTTTCACTTCACTCTCATAAAATTCTTCTAATTTTTCATTGTCTCTCTTACTTTTCTTCAGTTTCTTTTCCATAGCTTTAAGTCTATCCATCATTCTCTGTACAGACATTTCATTCATATCAGGATCTCCACTTACCATTGATTGGATTGCAATTGTTGTTCCATTTTTGGAAAGATCAAGAATTTCTTTGTTTTTCATTTTTATGCAGCTGTGTCAAGAAGGAATATATTTCTATTATGAGAAAATATCTTATCTCCATACAGCAGGTTATATTGAAAGATCTTATTAAGTTAATGTACTTAATTGATTTTGATTTGTAAAGTTGATGAGCTAGTCAGACAAAATATATCAGTCACCTTTCTTAGTTTCTTACATCCCTTGCAAGAATTTGATCCCTTTTTTTGATTCTATAGTAAACCCAAAAGCTTTAACTTCCAAATGCTATCAAAGTGTCATTTTGTAAGTCACTTGTGCATGATGAAAAAACAGGCAATAATGCCCCAAGAAAGAAAAATATGTTTTCACTCAAGACCTTGCTTGCTGTGCTTTTCCAACCAAACCTGCACTGCACCATCCCCTAGATATATTTGTTAACTTAGAACCATCCACTAAATTATTCATTACCTATCACAATGACAACAAGTAAAACAATGCAGGGCGAATCAGGAAAGATCGCGTAATAAAAATATTGGCGTAGGCCGAAAGGTGCCTAAATGTTCTTAAGTTTTTCTCAACGTGCGCTCATAAAAAACAAAGCAAAAATAGCATCGTTGAAATCAGCAGACATGAAATTAATAACATATCTTTAAAAAATGCTGCAAACAACTACTTTCCTACAAGATTTTTCGCTTCAAAAACTTCAAAAGATCACAAATCCGGGAATACTTGCTGGAATTAACAATTTCTTTCACCGGCAATTCCCGCAACTTTAGTTGGCGCCAAAAGTTCATAAATGACATTGGGGAGGTGAAACAGAGGCTGAAAAAACAGCGCCGCAAAAGAGGCACTTCCCGCGACGACCGAGTCACAACAATTCACTGGGCGCGCGGTCACGCAAGAAATGCACGGTAAGTTTCGCTTGTGATAGTACCTACTCGGAGATACCGGTTTTACAACACGAAACTAATCCTTTTACATGCTGTTAGTGAATAAAGGCTTAAACAGTGTGAATGAGTCAATTTAGAAAGGTTTTGAAAAGATTCCCAAACATCTCAGAGTTTTTGAATGATGCATATAGGGCCAACACGAAAACTCGGAGATGAAAAACTCGGAGAAACTGGTTTTACACCAGGAAACCGGTTTTACACATGGTGAACGACTGAGAACAAATGCAATGAAGTTTGTGACAACTCCAAAGATCA